>OW026519.1:130697971-135697971 GCA_932274085.1 Protocalliphora azurea
AAGTAGAAAATGAATTTTCCTCGGGCCAAGGTTAATAGGGTTATTAGAAAAAAAAGTCGAGTTTTCGAGTTTTTTTTTTTACAATAGTCGACTTTTGACTTTTCTCCACTATTTTCGACTATTTTTATTTTTTTATTTTTTCTATTTTATACAATTTGTCGCCTCTTTTGACTATTTTAATGTTGTCTATATAAAATAATATAAAATAATTATAGCGCAATCAAATATATTGATAAATTAACGGATAATCTATGAAATGAAAGTGCTGGTACTGGAACTATTTATTCCCCTTAACTATCTGGCAACAGGAAAGTCGATTTCTCAACAATTTTCAAATCAAAAAGTCGATTTCGGCTTTTTTTAACATAAAGTCGATTATGGGATTATCTGAAATTCGATTTGATGAACCGTAATTCCTTAAATACTACGAGTAATATATAAAATTTTAAGCTTTTTGGCTTTTAGTTGAAGGTATTTACGATAAATAGTATTGTACGTTTCATATTAAAATCATCCGGCAGCTCTGAACTTCAGGTTTTTGGTCTTAGCTCTCAGATAAACAATTCCTTTATAATTCTGATGTTGGGTTTCAACTTAACAAAAAACTATTATTGCTACAATATTTGGCATTTTTATATTTTTTAAATTGCTATTTTCTGTTGTTTGCTTAAGTAACTTTCAATAAGTTGAAGAAAATATTAATACTTGCATCGTAAGAAAGAAAATCATTCTTTAACACAATAACCGATAGAGAGGGAAGTAACTGCTATGTGAAATAAATAGCTGTTGTTGCTATTTAAATAGCATAAAGATGTAGTTGCTACCAACAATGATGAGATAGATGTGATTATGACGTTTGTTGTAAGAGGTTTTCAAATATGGTTACGCTTAGATGCATTTTAATATATATATTTTTTTATACCTTCTCCTTTATTTATTCTTATTTATTTCATAGTGCGTAGTATAACTTTTGCGACTTAAAAGAGATTTGTTTTGAATGAAGCGTTAATTATATAACGTAAAACTAACGGTAAATCTTATTAAAAAGAAAACGAAGACTACATTTTAATAGGTTTTTTTTTTATAATTTGTGTGAGTGTCTGAAAGAAACCCAGCAAACATACAAGTTAGATGATAAGTTGAAAATTTAAACATTTTATTAAATGCTTCCATCTTAGAAATTATCTTAGTTCTAGAGTTGTAGCATTTTTTTACATTTAAAGAGAAGTATTCTTTTCTAAATTATTGGTAAGATTTTGATCAAATAAAAATCTTGATTTTACAAAAATTTTATTTTGTGTTTGCTGGGATTACATTTGAAATAACAGTTTATTTTAAAATGTTGTTATGTGTGTTTAAAAATAGAATTTTTAATACTCCCTCCTAATGTTAATGTTTTTTTTTTAAGTTTTTTTTTATCCGACAACACTTTTTCATGCAATTCATTGCTGCTGCATGAATGCCTGTCTACAAACAGCAGATGAATACAAAAAAAAAAAAAAAATAATAATAAAATAAACTCTTAGAATAACAACAACATCAGCAACAGCAAAAAAACATTATAAAGATTAAACAAAACGAAAAAAGTAAAACTCCGTTTCAACAACACTTGAGACATGAATTATTATTTGACTCAAGTGTTTGTGTATAATTTTTTTCTTCTCTTTTTTTCAAAAAAGTTGTTACAATTGCTGGCTGGTGTTGCTGTGTGCTATTGCTGCGATGACGATAACGTTGCTGTTTTGTGATGACGATGATTGTCCCGTTTTTTTTTTTTTTTTTTTTTTGGTGTTTTGTGTTTTTGCCGATATTTGTTTAACATTGTGTGGTTTATGGTTGTTAATGTTGTTTTCATGACCATTAAATTTGTAACATCAAAATTTTAAATAAAGAACGCGGTAAAGTGGGTAAATTAATGCAAGAGTGGAAGTGTGATAAGTACAGAGGGAAAATAATCTTTTAATGTCATATTTGCATAAATTTTTAAAGGATTCTTTTTGATTGATTATGTCATTATGATCTATCTAATATAAAAATCTATATAAAAATCCCTAGATCTCTGCAGAATTTGGTCCATCAATTCGTTGTTTTCAAAAATAGTTTTGGATAGAAGAGATTCGTGTACGAAATCTATTGCACGATTCTTAAAACTATGTTCTAAATAAAACATTGCAACAATAAATTCAAATACATTTTGAAAAATTTCTTAAGGACAATCGTTTGATAATTTTTGTAGAAAAAATTTTATGCGACACAATTAATATCTAACATAACTTCACAAAGCGATCTTGAAATATCTGGCGAATTAGCATTAAAATTACAAAATTTCTATGGGGTTTTGAGATGAAAATAGTTGGGCAGTTGGATAAAAGAATATATTTTTTTTTATTGTAAAAAGGGAAAATGTGCGAAAAAGACTTAAATAATCGAGTACAAAGCTAGCAAAAATGAGCCATTTGATAGTCTAAAATATGCTTCCAAAAATAAGTTTACAAAAATGTTAGAATAGGCTTTTTCAATCTAAAATAAAAAAATGCTTTTAAACACAATACATTCAAAAATATTGTTCTAACAAATCGATGATTAATTCCTAAAATTTTGTATAACTAATGTTGCACTTAAGAACATTTCATTGCTTTAAAAACTAATTCGAAATTTTTCATAATTTTAATTTATTTGAAATACTCAATATTTACCAGCGAAAACTACACTGGATGTGCTTATGTGAGACATCGAACAGTGGGGCCATACACAAAATTTTGGTAATATTTTTAAAAAAATTGGCAAAAATTATTTGTTGAAGCTATTTGAACGATTTTTTGAGGAACGAAAGATTGATATTTGTTTTTACATTACATAATAAATAATAATGACAATATTATGGTATGTTTTTTTTTTTTTTTTTTGTGCAATTTAAAAAAAGTTAGTGTCAAATCGATCTAAATCTATTTTATGATTAAATATCGTCAATAAATTTAAAATACCCGCTTGACATTTTTGTTTTTCTTTTGTTTAATTAATTGATAAAAATGAAACTTTTCTAAAATTCACCAGTGCTGGATGTGGGGTGCAAACCTATATCAATTTCAAATTTCTTTGTTAACCATTTTGAAGCCTTGTCTTTTGAAATATGTAATGAAAAAAAAATTATTAAAAAAGAAACCAACTTTGCGATTGGTCCCAATGTGCGGTAAATCCTTTCTACAGGGTCACATATCACGTTCAAAAACTATAATTAGCATTTTATTATAAAGAAGATATTTTTATGTGAAAAGTAAAGAAATTCATTTGGCGCGCGAACTTTTTTCCTCATTTCCTTTGCTTAATATTGCAGTTTAATTGCTTTAACAAACCCAAATACACATATGGGTCATTATCAAAAATATTTTAGTTTTAGGCCTTAAAAAATTTATTTTTTTGATGGCACACTAAAATCCATTTGAATAAATATGTATAAAGTGACTCGAATGCATGTAGAATCAGTTCGCGTTAATCATTTCTTGCAGGGGTCGCAAAAGCTATAGCGGTTTTAACTGGAATAAATTTTTACAAACCAGAAGTTTATGCATAATTCTGGTAAAAAATTACACGCAATTTCAAAACCTATTGAATTATTCAAATGATATTTTTAATATTTGATGGTAATAGTGTAACATATTTAGGGTTTTCGAGCAAAATTTAAAAAATTTTCTCTATGCTAAAAATTGCGATTTTTAAAAGTTTTGCGAAAAATTAGGTTCGCATTTAACTGGTATCGTGGGGTCCAAATAGACCCCAGAAAAAATGTATTGCTCTAGTAAAAATTTCTTTTAACTTACATAACATTCACCTAAGTAAGTAACGTTCTTTGGTGGGTGCCGAAAGAACGACACTTAGAACTTACTAGTATCGAAGATATAACAAAATTGGGGTCTAGATGGACCCTCGATACCAAATACGTATTTTTTAATTTGTGTCCAAAAATACATTTTTTGTCTTTTTCAATACTTTGAGGATGCAATACGTCAACTACTGAAAAATGAAATTGGATGAATAGAGCGGTGATAAAAGTGAAAAAAGTCTGATTGTATATGGTAATGAATCCTTCAGTACAAATAGCTGAGGTTAAGAGATAATTCCGTAAATTCTGGGCATTTATGCTATTCAATCCTCCTGCTTGCTGTTTTTGTTCTAAAATGTTGAAATTATGTTTAGCTTGTTATTTTTTATATATTACTGATCTGATAAAAAAAAAATCATTTTATTTTAATCTAGACTAACTTAAAACCTAGAAAAAGCTGTTTGTTTTCGTTTTTTTTTTCTTTTTTTTTTTATATATTTTTTAGATGTCTGAAGTACAGATTAAAAAATATACTTAAAAAGTTACAAATAAGCTCCGTTCTTATGTCTACATATCCAAGATTTGTAAAAATTTCAACTTGCTATATAAAAATACAAAAAAAAAAAAAAAGTGCAATTAGATATAGCGCAAAATACACATAATTACAACAAACATCAATCCCTGTTTCAAAATTTCTATTCTGTTGAGAGGCACACAGACCCCACCCAAAAAAAAAAAAATTAAAAAATTAAAAAATTTTATCATCAAAATCCGACTGACTACCCTGTATGTAACTGTTAAAAGTCTGCACAACAACAAAAAAGGTATAGAATTTATCCACAAAGTCCGATTAGTTTATATAAGATGGAATGAGATCCAAATGTGTAAACGCGAACAAAAAGTGTAGAAGAATGAGAAAAAGTTAAATAATTTTGAATCCTTTCTCCAAGTTTTTGAATTTTGAACAACAATCATGATTACAAAATAATACCTATGGTGCTAAAATTTTGCATTCTATTAGTTTGAAGTCTTGTGAATTGAGATGTGTAACCCGTATGACCACAAAACTTGTTCAGTCAAGTCAAGAATTTTTGATAATGACCCATATACCAACTATATATGTGTATTGTATTTGTTGGTATTTTAGCTTTAATTTTTTACTTCATCATCATCGATGTTGTTAAGGTTTAAAATGAGAAACATGTTCGTTCAATAGAGAATTGTTAACATTTAATGTCACTTAATACCGGTAGTCCTGCAAAGGAATCTTTTTTTTTTTTTGTTCCTTTTTTTCGTTTGTGTTTGTTTGGATGTCTTTTTGTGCACTTTTATTTTCTTTTGAAAAATAAATAAAATTTTAAAGCATGTCTGTTAAACTATTCCATTCAAAAGAAAATGTTTTGTATTTCTTTATTCAAGTGTACACACTTTATTCACTCTTTTATTGAAGTGGATGGATGCTGACAACGATGATGAATGAATGAACCTGTACATTACATAGGGTCTACACAAGAGATTTTTTTTATCATGACAAACGACAAATTCCTATCAGATTAAGAATTTATCACGTGTAGACCAAATTTATTAATATTATTGCAGCATTATGATATAATTGTTACAGCTTAAGCGAAGATAAATCTGTTTTTTTTTATATTATTGCAGCATTATGACATAATTATTACAGCTCAAACGAAGATAAATTTGTTTTGTTGTTGTTTTTTTACATTTATTTTTTATTTATATTTTTTACGAAGAAGTACACTTCATGGAAATCTCCATTAATTAATTACTTGAGAAAAATAACACAGAATACAATGAAATTAAAAAGGAACATTTAACTATTAAATTTTGACAACATACCTACGAAAAACGAAAAAAAGTTATTTATTATAATAAAATTTTATCTACGTATTCCCGTATATGCTGATATAAACAAAAAAATAGCTCTGCCGACGTTTTGTTACTTGTTATGATAAAAAAAATCTCTCGTGTAGACCTTGCGTTATTATTTTTATATTGGCCAAATTTAGTTAAATGTTTTGCTTCATACAAAATCACTTATTAATGCTAGAAATGCAAATAAACTTTTTTATTTTGATTTTTAAGTTTTTGAATATCCACACATTCCCTGCTTAAGTCTGCGATTTTGTGTATTTTTAGAAAACATTAATTTAGTATCAAAGAATAATAGACAATTATTTACATAAGGTGTTTAAAAGATGTTTTGAATTTAACTAAATTAAAGACAAATGTTACAACGTACACTTTGACATATATTTTCAATCATTAAAATATTTTTATTTAAAAAATGTGGAAAACTTTTTCAAGCAACAATTATTTCAAAAAGTGTCTTTTAGTTCATAGAAATTTTGCATGTCTAAATTATAGAAAAAAAAATACAACAAAAGGATTACAATTTAATTAATTTTCTGTCAGAATGATAGGCAATAATAACTTAACTTCTAAACCCTCCAGGATCCATTATACGTTTTTTTTTTCCTTTTGTTTATTCGTAAAAAGAAAATAAACGAAAATAGAAACTATATGGATATAAATTATACAATACATACCTACATATAGTACATATGAACACAAAGATAAAATTTGATCTGGATAGAAGGAGGAAGCACCTAGAACAACACAAAATTCAAATGATACATGTAGCATATAAAAAATAAAAAAACGTGAAACTTCCTAGAAAATTCCCCTATAAACCCTAAAGAATAATATGTTTGGTGTACACATATGTACATATACAACCATACTATTTTCCTTTTATTTAACTTTTTTTTACCAAATTCTGCATGTATTCCAAATATACAATATCAGAGTATTTTCCTCGTACACATTAAAAGTTTTGCGATTTTTTTTTTCTCAACTTTTTCCATTGTTAAACATATACAAGTCGAGTACAGCAGAATATAACGACGAGTATTGAAGGAACACAACAAAAAAAATACACAGACTGTAGCAGGGAATGTATGTTTTTAGTCCATGAATAGTTTAGTCGTAACTCGTAGACAACTGACAACATTTGTGTAGTTAGTTTTGCATTCATAGAAGATATATAAAAACAAACGAAAAAAATGTAGAAACAAAAAAATATATATGTATATGGGCCATTATCAAAAATTTTTTGATTTTAGAACCTCAAAAAAAATTTTTTTTTTTTTTTTTTTTTTTTTTTTGTAGAATATTTTAGGATTTCGTAGTAAATTTTTAAAATATTTTTTAAAAATTGCGATTTAAAAATTTAACGAAAAATGTGTTTCGAATGGGGTTATTTCTCTATATATTATACGAAAATATATTTTATTAGTGTTTATTTATAAAGAAATTTGAAATGCGACAATATTTGTCGCTTTTCAACAATATATTGCCTCAATATTTCCGTTAAGCATTACAAAAAATGTTAAAAATTAAAAAAGTTTATCATTAAACTTCGACTACCCTGTAATTAATTGTTGAAAGTCTGCACAATAACAAAGAAGTTGTAGAACTTATCCACAAAGTCCGATTAGTTTATATATGAACGAATGAGATCAAAAATTATAAACGCGCGAACAAAAAGGAAAAAGTTAAGTAATTTTTAGCCTTATTTCTAAGTTTTTGAACTTTAAACAACAATCATGATTATAAAATGAAACCTATGATGCTTAAATTATGAACTCTATTAGTTTTAAGTCTTGTGAGTTCAGATCTGTAAACCGTTTGTTCTAAACTTGTTAAGAATTTAAGTCAGTTTCAGCCAGGTTAAAAACTTTTGATAATGGCCCATATGTATATAAATATCCTTAACGAACTCATGAGGAAAGGAAAAAATAAAAACTTCCACTTCTCGTAGATGTACTAAAAGAATATACATATAACAATAGCATCATCATAATGGCA
The DNA here is from genome assembly GCA_932274085.1 of Protocalliphora azurea. Taxonomy (NCBI): domain Eukaryota; kingdom Metazoa; phylum Arthropoda; class Insecta; order Diptera; family Calliphoridae; genus Protocalliphora; species Protocalliphora azurea. The sequence continues at coordinate 130,705,683 of OW026519.1, forward strand.
TAAAAAGTTTGGTTAAAATGCTTGGTTAAGAAGGCACTAAACGAAAAACTATATATTCAGTCGACAATGTCGAATTTTAATTGTACTCTAGAAGTTTTTTCTTAAAATTTTCTTATTTCGCTCCTTCGAGCTTCATATGTTTTTTATTTCAATGTATACTATTTAAATCTTATTGTGTTCTTTTAATCACACAAAAAAGATCTTAAACCCCCTTTTTTTTTTTTTTTTTTTTTTTTTTGTAAAACACTTCACCTCACTTTGAAAAATTTTTCATATAAGCTGTTTTTGTTTTTAAAAAATATCTACGGAAAAATGTTCAAAGTAAGGTGAAACGATTTACAAATTATAGGGGTAAAACATTTTATTAAAAAATTAATAAGAAAAAAATAATAATAATTTTTCTACTCAATTTCTGATCATTTCAAAATATCAAGAAACTAACAGAAACAGATATTAGTAATAACCAGGGCAACCCAAAATATGCTCTAAATAGTGTTTTATGCGAATAAAAAATTCTCCTAAAATCGGAAAATATATCCCAACAATTTAAAAATATATTTTTAAAATATTATTTTTTCTTGTTAAATTTTAACAATATCTACTTCTCCATGCCAAAAATTACTTCATTTTTATTAACAATTGCTATAAAAAGATATATTTCTTTGCGTTTAAAAACATTCATTGTATCAGGGAATTAAAAATTTTATATCCATTTATAAGATGAAAATAATAGGGTAAAACCTTGTTCAGACCGGCGCGAAATAACGAATGAAATCTAGAGTGTTCATACTAGCTAGATGACATTTGATGTAATTTCGGGAACAGCTGATACCTATTGTTTACATTTTAAATTGTTATAGGTGTAAATAAAGTATTTTGAAATGGAAACAAATTAGAAACAATTACTTACTAAATTAGAAATTATTAATGAAAAACTTGCTAATAAGAAATTGTTATTTCAACAATTAAAAATGGTTAGACATGCAAAGGGAAAAAAGGATACTTTTCATTTTGCAAAATCACTTTAATAATTAGTTTTAAGATTTGCGTTTAAATTTAAGATCAGCTGTCAATTGTTTTTTTTTTTTTTTTTCTTCTCACGATTGAAACATGCAGTAAAAAAAAAGTGTTTTGTCCAACCATGCACAGAGTAGCACGGAAATGGGCATCGTAATTTCAATGTAATTCCGCCGAAATTACACAAAATTATGTAATTTCGCAAGTGTCAAAATGTATGGGAAATTACGTAATTTCAACTTGATTTCGGCCGAAATCACGAAAGTACATAATTTCGCGTCGTTCTGAATGCCCTATAATTGAATTTGAAAAACGTTTTTGACAGTAAAAAGAAAAATGATCTAATTGCAAATTCGCAACTTATAAATTAAATAAATTGTGAATTTATTCAAAATAGCGATCGCGAATAGCAAAATTATGATTTTTGGTGCAATATATGAAAAATTACGTTCTTAAGTACAAATTATGCAAAAATAAGTCACTTAATATACTTAAAAATAGGGATTTTGCAATAAAATATAACAAAATATGCCATTAAGCCCGAAATATGCAAATATATGCAACAAGTCGATGTCAAAATTCTTAAAACTGTCTAACTGGATAAATAACTAACAGTTCAGTTTATTTTAAGCTCAGGAAAAAATTGTATATTGCATATTTTTGATTGTCCTGATAATAACTTTATTGTCTTTAAATTCGAAATAATAATTGCTTGTTGAATGAGATAATTTCAAGAATTTGGTTTATACTGTTGTTGTTCTCTAAATTTACTTAAAACCCATTGAACTATAGATATTTCCTAATTTAATATTTTAATAAGTTCTCTTCGAATCCAAAATTGTTGTAAATAATTTGTTTGAAACCAAAAATTGGATAAAAATATATAATTTTCTTTTAAAAAATTCAAATTTTTGATGGTTAATTTAAACATTCTATATAAAGTCTATAGTGTAGGGTACACTAAAATCACTTCATATACAACAAATACTCATACAAGCATTTTGCTACATGTTTGTTGTTAAAGAGGGATAAAGACGAGACAGCAACAACAAACACTAAAAAAATGGAGATTTATGGCACAAAATAACTAAAAAACAAAAAAAAACTATATACATATATAAACACTGACAGGATAAAGAGTTTAGTACAGATAATGAAAAGAAAAAAAAACTGAAATAAGAAAACTAAATAAACGACAACTACCACAACTAAAATATTAAGAAGGCTTATCAATGCCAATCGAATCAAATAATTCGTTAGCAACAAATATTTATGGTGAACAGAAAAAGATTTAAAATTTTAGTGAATTTTGCCACTAGAATTAAAGTTTTGAAAATTTAAACAAAAATCTTACATATTTAAAAATGTTTTCTTAAAAATAGAAAAAAAAAGAACCAAAAACTTGTAAAGGACGTAATATTTTTCAATATTCTCAGGAGAGCAATTACATTACATAATTACTTATCAATTCTTTTAATGACTTCGAAATTAATATAGATTAAAAAAAATACTGGGTTAGTAAATGAAGTATTAATAAAGTTTTCAGAAAGTTAAATAACAAATTCAAAAATTGCATATAAACCAGACGCATCAAAGAAATAATAAAAAATCATTAAATGTTATTTATTTCTTAGTTATTATTTTTTTTATTACTTATAAATATTAAAACAATACTACCATTATCTCGTTTTTTCTTTTAACTTTAACACTTCGTTAACATATTCATTTTTGAAGCAGTTGTAAGTGTATGTATTCAAAAAAAGGCATCCATCCTTCACTAACAATAATCATGGAAACAAGTTTAGAAATATATGTTTTGAGGTAGTGCGCCAATGTTTAAACATGTCTGTCATGTCGTTTTATTTTTTTGGCTTAAAAATTCCTGGAAAAATACAAAACAATATCTCTTCTAAATATCTTAGTTTCTTCCTCAATTTATTCATTCCCCTTCCAACACTCGACAGTCAGTAGTCAGTCTGAACATCGTCATTTTCTTTGTTTTTTTTTTTTTTTTTTTTTTTTTTTTTTGTTGTAGCTGTTATAATAACAGCATCCTTGTACGTTTTTGAATAACAATAAACCATTTTCTTCTGTAAATTAAGTAAACGAGCAACAGCAATAACAATGGTTCTTATGGATTTGTATTAAGAAAAATTTATAACAGAAAAAAATAAAAAGTCAGGGGTGTGACGACGTTGGTTCTATATTTAGTGTAACAGAATTTTAAATTTAACAAGTACGTTTCATTTTTTTAATTGTCAGAAGTGTATTCCCTATTTAATTTTTAGATTCTCTGAAATAAAGTTGCAATCGGTAATCGTCATTGTTGTTTGTGCCTTGTGATGCCATCCTAGCTCTGGTACAATTTTGAGGACCCTAATTTGCAGCACTAGGCGTTTGAATCAGGTCTGAATGTTGCCAACGCTGGGGTTATAAATATAGTTCTAGTGTTGTCAAACAGTTAATTGCTTTTTTCCATCTTTGTCGGTAATAAAGAAGTGTTTGTGGACTATAATTAGACTACAGCATAATGAAATACATAATTTCTGTACCAGAACTCAACTCATCTGAATTCAGGGCGATTTCTTGATTTAGATTTCGTTGAATCGTTAACATTTCGTTTTCTTTTTTCCAGTTAAATGAGATATACATATACATGCTTTGGGAAGCCCATTGTCATTACATCAAAAGTGTAAAGAGGAATACATTTTTTAATTATTTCTAACAACTACTAATATATCAATATCCATTTTTCGTTTTGAAAACCGAAAGTAACTTTAATTCTAGTTACAAAAAACTTCCCGGGTAACAGTTTTATATCACAATTGATATAAGTATTTAAAATATCAACAAAATTAATTTCCGATTTCGCTATGATAATGTCTTTTAAAATTGTAACATTTATGAAAATAAAAAGTTTTTAATTAGTAAGATAAAAATATACATATGTATGTATGTATGTATATTGCCCACTCCTGGATATTAAAGCCTCGTGTCTATTGTTAAATATTTTTTCCTTCCAATATTGTTATTATTATTGTGACTAAGTGTGTATATATTTGGAATTGTAAAGTAAAGAAGCCCTTGTTATTTACCACTCCATCCTTCCATACATATCAACGTCTGTATGTATTAAAAAAAAAAAAAACAGTGACGGCTAAACGTAACTGCTGATACAGATGATGTGAATGGTAATGATGGAGAGTAGTACATGCACAATGATGATGTTTGGTAATACCTACACTTATTGATTTTTTTCACCCCGTATTTCTCTTTTACCCAAAAAATATGTACACAAGTATTGTTTTGTATTTATAATATATATTTTTTTCATTCGCTTTTTTCTTTTGTAACATAACATTTGCACGTTTTCCACATTTTGGCTCATTTGAGGCGCTATAGCAAAAAGTAAAAGGAATAATTTGTTGGCCAATTTGTATGTAAAAGTAAAAAAAAAAAAAAAGAAATATTGAACAAATATTTGAGCTTTTGGTTATGAGGCTTGTTATGTTTTTATTTTACTATTTAAATCTTATTGTATTCTTTTAATCACACAAAAAAAATCTTAAACCCTTCACCTTACTTTGGAAAATATTTCATATAAACTGTTTTTGTTTTTAAAAAATATTATTTGGAACAATTTTCAAAGTAAGGAGAAGCGTTTTACAAAATATAGGAGTAAAAAAAAAGTATTTTATTAAAAAGAAAAAAAAAACAATTGTAATTTTTCTACTCAGTTTCTGATCATTTCAAAATATCAAGAAACTAACAGAAACTTGAATCTATTTACAAGGTCATGCTTTGATATTAGTAATAACCAGCGCAACCAAAAATATGCTCTAAATAGTGTTCTATGCGAATAAAAAATGCTCCTAAAATCGGAAAATATATCCTAACAGTTTAACAATTTAAAAATATGTTTTTAAAATATTATTCTCTTCTTGTTAAATTTTTACATTATCTACATTTACATGCCAAAAATTACTTAATTTTGATTAACAAAAATATTCATAGTATCAGGGAATTAAAAATTGTTTATCCATTTATAAAATGAAAATAATAGGGTAATTGGATTTGAAAAACGTTTTTGACAGTAAACTAAAATGATCTAATTACAAATTCCCAATTTATAAAATATATAAATAAATAAATAGTTAAATAAATGAATTTATGAATTTATTCAAAGTAACGGCCGCAATTATTAGCACAATATTAAAATTATTAATATTTCTTTACTTCTTACCCACTGCATTTAGTGGCGTCAAAAAACCATCCAAAGCACACCGGTCAAAAATCCAATTTTTTGGCCGAAATTCTAAAATAATAATTTAGGAAATTGGAAAAAGTTAACGTATTTTATAAATTATAATAAACCAAGTAATCAAGAACATATATTACGTTTATACGCACCTATTACTCACAATTAAAAATATTGCGATGTGAAAATTTTGCTGCATAAACGGTGAGGTTATAATATATTTGCCAGTTAGTAACTCACGAAAACTAATCGTGATTATTGAAACTAATTGCGAATAATGCGTGCGGCGTTGCCACTTCGTTTTACGTTCATAGAATTTTCTATGACAATAGTTGTATTTTTCCCATCTGGCACAACAAAAAGGAAAATATATTTCTTTATGAATTTGCGTATAAACCGTGAATTATTTATTTGCAATAATCGTGCATATAAACGTAATAATATATTTATATATATATATATATTATGTCGCAACTTGGCATTAAAGTTGTTAGTTTATATTATTTTTAATATTTTTGTTTAAATAGTGTTAGAATTATAAAAGTTATATCTCATTATCAGAAAAATATCCAACAATGTTGTATAATGGAAATTGCATTGTAGGAGATGTATTTTAAGAGTTTTATTCAAAATTTTATATTAGTAGTGTGTTTGTTGTTATTTTTAAATTTTGTGAATTTTGAAGGATGAAAAGTTATGTTTAGACATGAACTTACATGAATGTAAAAACGCCAAAGTGTTCGCCAATTCGTCTATTTTATGTAACAATTTAGATAATCCCGGCATTTTTCTGTAAACTATTGCAATCTTCAATTTTCTTTCAGTTAAATTTTAAACCAGAGCGGAAATTTCATGATTTTCACAAACAAGTAGGAGAAAATATTATGTTCTATCCTATTGGGTAGTTTTACTAATCAATAAAAATTTTAAAATTTACAAAATAATTAAAATTAACTAAAAGCAAAGAAGTAAATATCATATATAAAAAATGAATCTACAGTAGTCAAATTATGCATAATATAGGTTTAAGCAAACATTTTTAAAATTGATTTTAATATAAGTTATTGATAATTTTAGATAAAATGTCTTCGATACAACCTCAAAAAGACACTAGCAATTCTTTTTGAATTTATGCCAAAAAAAGTAGATTTTTCACCAGTATGCAATCTAGAAAAGAAAGTATAAAAGAATAAAATAATAGTTTGTTTGGCTTTGATATTTAGTGTAGAACTTTTAATTCTCATTGAGTTTACGAAGTTTACACTGGCAAAAAAAAAAAAAGGAAAAGGAAAAATTTGTTGATCAATTTATATGTAAAAGTAAAAAAAATAATTTTGAAAAAAAATATTTAAATTTTTTGGTTATAAGGACTACGCAAGGACACAGTTCATAAAATATATGTATCAATCTTTTTGGAGATTTGTTTTTGCTAAAGATTATTATATTCACGTCTTAAATTTAAAAAAGAAATTTATTTTTTATTGGTTTTTGATAAAATTTTTAATATTTTCTGGAATACCCTCTATAATAGCTTTATTCTATTTTCTGTAGCTTTTTTTAGAATGGGTCCATTTCTTTTTAAACTCTATTTTATTTTTTAGTCAGCTATAAGATTTCTTTAAATATTTTCCTGCTACTCGTATGATCCAATACATTTCAAATAAACTTAGTTTTGGACAGTTTTGTTGATTGACCTCTTTTGACACATAACAGCACTATTTGTTTGACAGCACTCAGTTGCTCTCTTGTTGTAATAATGAGAAGAGAGATGAGGCTAAAAAAATTAGAATTTTCGTACATTTCTCTGTCAAAAGTGTCGATTGTTATGAATGAAGTGCTTTTTTCCCTCATGTACAAATGTCTTGCCAGACCAAAAGTTTATTCCAGAATTTCGATTTTTTTTTTTTTACACGATATTTATCTGATACATTTTCCATAACATCTTTGATATGGAATTCATGACCAGAATGTTGTTAAAAGTCCGCCAGTACGTACCTTTTATCAATCTTTAGGCAGCATTCATATTTTTGAGAATAAATTAGTCTCAGTAATTTTCGTTCTACCTTTTGTCTTTCTAGCGTACCTTTTTATCTTTGTGGATCTTCAGGCCTACTTTTTTAACTTTTCTGATAAAAGGTACAGAGCAATTTACAGAATAAATCACATTCTATCAAGAGATGTAGAAATTTTCTCTTGAAGTTGATATTATTTTTTCTGCGATCCTACAGTCTGAAAATCGAATTTTTCTTCGGTTATCAAGGTTCAGGCATAAGCATTAAAGTCTGCACTGACTTTTTCGTGCGAAGTCCTTATTTTAAAAAATTTATAAAAATTAACATTTATCTATGAAAGTTTCTTACAGAAAATTTAGTAGTTTCCCAAGGATTTTCATAAATTTTCATATTTGGTGAACACATACTATGTTAAGCAGTTTAGACATTTTGTTCTAATTTTAGAAATTTCATAGTTTTCAAAACAGAGTAAAATAATATAAAATTAATCATACACAGAAAAAAGTCACCAAACGAGAAAATAATTCAATCAATTAAAAATTTTTCAAATTTGCACAATTACCAATAACTGTAAAAAATGAAAAACAGAAAAAAATTCAATTAAAAAAACTATATTAAATGAATTAAGTAAATTATTAATTGAATTAAAAATTTAAATGAGAAAAAAATCTTACTTGAATTTTATTTTTTCTATTACTTTTATTTTCGCTTGAATATATTAATTCAATTTTGAGGTAAAATGAAACAACAGTGTTAATTTAAAACAAGTAGGAAAGATATAGTCGGTCAAGCCCGACCATATGTTACCCTACACTATTGTGTATATCCATCGTAATTCGTGGTGGGTTCTTAGAATAGTGGACCGACACTTTATTTTAGTGTAAAATAAGATATACGAATACAGAATATTATGTTAATACTATCATTTATATGAATTTATGCGCTTTAGATTGTTTCCCGAAAGTGGCCCTTGGTAAATTATGGAGCAGCTATAGTAAATTATGAAGCGATCCTCATAAAATTTGCCACTGTGATTTCTACTTATATAAAACTTTTTTATTTCGAATATAAAAATGATACTAACATTTGCATGTGATTTATGCACGTTAAAGTGATTTTCGGAAAAGGGGTTTATATGGGAGCTATAGTCAATTATGGACTATATATTGCGACCTGACTCAGAAAGTGATTCTGAGTCGAACGGTATACTTTAAGGTGGGGGTTCGAAGATTTTTTCTGAGTGTTACAAACATCTGCACAAACGCATAATACCCCAACCACCTATGGTAGTGTAGGTTATAAATATAAAGTAATATTTTTTTTCTGTGTATGAATTAGAAGAGAATTATTATGAGTATTAATAATACTATTCTAAAAATCTCTTTTTGTACCATAGATTTTTTTTATTATATTTGTTTAGAAAAGTCGTCATTGTCAATATGTATACATATGGTTCATTTTTTGGGGTCACAATAAAAAGAAAACAACTTGAATGTGCTGTAACATTTTTATCCTTAATCATCATTATTTTATACCTACTGGAAGCACAACACAGTAGCATTTTTCAACTCTTAAGTTTTGTTTTTGTTTGGAACATTTTTCATTGTTTTATGATGCGTTGTATCAGAACCAAAGATATAAGTATAGAAAAACCAACATTCAGATACATCCCATTTTTTGTTTTTGTTTTCGTCTGTCTGTCAGTCATGGGAAGATATGAATAGAGTATAAATGTTACTTAAAGTTGCCATAACATCAAATCAACCAACAGATTCCTTACATTTCTACCTTTACTCTTCTCCCATTCGTCTCTATAAAAGAGCAGGGCTAAAAATGTGTGTGTATAAGCCAAGTTGAGCTGGGGAGTTAACAACAAAAAGTTTTTCTTTGTAGTTTGTTTAATTTTTTTCTTCTTTTATTTTATATTAAACATTGTGACAATGTCTTGTATTTTACAGACTTTTAAGACTCAAGTTGAGTTTTTTTTCTTTGTTTTTGTTGTAAAAAAAAGTAATAAAATCTTAAAAAATAGTCTGTGTATATTGTATACGCTAAAAATATGCATAAATAAATAAAAACTTCAAATTACTTTTTATTTTATTTTTGTACACAACCGCTTGCTTATATCCATTGGATTCCTTTTGTGTCCTGTGTGCGTCTTAACCACGCTAAAACAAAAGAACATATTTATGTCAGTCTCTGCTAATGCTGCTTGACTTTTAACTATTACACGTTTCTTGATGATGCACAGAAATAAAAATCGTTGTAGAAAGTAAAATTATTTTGGAGCATGGAACAAACAAAATTTACTTGATTATGGTTGTTAATATTATAGTTTGTAATCTTAGTTTAAGAAATTTTCCTTACAAAAATATTACTCTTTTCAAAAAATATGAAAAAGTTAGGAAACGTTTTAAGTTATGCTTTTTTTTTAATACGATATAATTTTTGTTGAAAATCCTAAAACTAGTCAGGAAAATTATTGAGAAACACGATATTTTTACAGAAGATAAATCTTGCTATAGCGCATGTTTCTACATCATTAACTCAAAAATCTCGTTTTTTGAGTCATGTCGTTCTTGGAGTAAATGAGCGGATATGTTTATAATAATTTATTTAAAAATAATGAACTTTCTTTAAATAGCACAAAAATTCGAAATTAAATTCGAAAAGTTTAACTTATTTGAAAAATGGCAGTTAAAAAAAATATTATTTTGAAATTTAGTATTTTTAAAAAATTTCTACTTTTTTGAAAGTTTATTTATTTCTTTATTATTATTATTATTATTATTATTATTTTTTTTTTTTTTTTTTTTTGAAAATGGTATATCTTTCTCTTAAATTGTAATTTAATAAGAAAGGTACTTTTTGAATTGGTATTTTTTTATATTAAATATTTTACTTTAAAAAGCTTTCTTCAAAGAAAAAAATAATAAACACAGAGAAAAAACGAATTCCGAACTCTGTATTGCAAAAAGTAAAATTTTTTTAATACGGATATACGAATATTTGGATGATTTTTTATATCAAAAATGTGAGGATATACGATAAATTCATGTATATATTGTACCTCAGTTATCATTAACATTCCAACACGAATGGATAAATGGACATCGTTTCTTTATTTTTTATTTCCCCTCATGTAAGAATCCAGAATATATTTATATACATAAACTATGTTATGCTTATGGATTACAAATGGAATGTCAAACTTTTGTATAAAAATGAATTTCAGTGCTATTTCTGTTCTTACTGTGACATAAAATTGATGTCAATTACTACGATATTTCATGGAAATTACTAAGACAAAAGTGTATCAATTATGGTATTTGATATTTTCGTAATAAAGTAATAGCCAGGGCAAACAAAAATATGCAAAAACATATTTTTTCCTGGGCTTCAAATGAACTAAACTATTAGTTATTTATCTGTTTCAGACAATTTTATGAATTTTGGTATCGATTTATTACAGCATATTTCCTAAGAGCATACTTTTGCACATTTTGGGTTTAGCTGCATATTTTCATTAAATAATATATATTTGTGCATATTTTTTACTTAAGAGCATAATTTTGCATATTTTATACAAAAGTGCCTAATTTTTCATATTTTACATTTACGGAAAATTTTTACTTATTTAATATATAATATTTTACATAATTTGTAATCAGTGAAATTTTCTTTTTTTCTTCACATACGTTTTTCAAATCCGATTCGCTAATAATTTTCATCTTATAAATTAATAGAAATTTTGTAACTTCCTGATACAATGATTTAGCTTTGAATGCTTTTATGTGCAAAAAAAAAATATTTTTTTTTTTCAATTGATAATAAAAATCAAGTTATTTTTAGCATGAATAGTAGTAATCTATAATTTAGCTAGAGAAAATAATATATTAAGAGCATATTTTCCGATTTTAAGAAAATTTTATATGCGCATAAAACTTTCTTTTAGAGCATATTTTTGGTTGACCTGATAATAACATATAACACAGTAAAATAGTTTTATATGAGTTTAATTACATGTCCTTTGATTTAAGGCAAATTTCATTAAAGTCTTCAAAAATCTGCTATACGAGAATGAAAAGATTTATATAACACTTAAGTTTGTAAAGGCTTATTGAATAAATGTTCGCTTTAAAGTATATTTTTAAAATTAAAATGAATTGTTCTACTTATTTGTTTTTTATTAATATCTTATTGTTTAACTAACATTTATTTCTTTTGTGTTCATTTTATTTGGTACCATACGTGCGTGTAAACATTATTTAAAAAAACATTAATCTTCTTAAAAACAATGAACCCATAATAAAAGAATTATAAAAAATATTCCATAACTATATTAAAAATCTCTGTTGCATCTTTTAAAAAGTTTCTGCAAGTTTTTTTTTTTCTCTTGTATTTTTCGCAAAGCAAATGAAACAAAAAAAACACTTACAACCAAAGCCAACCAACCAAATTTAACCCTTTTATCCTTTTTTTATTTATTTTTTTTCTTACCCGACTTTCAATTGGGATTTTATTTTTATAAATAAAAGAATTGTGTTACAAAATGTGAAAATGCTTTAATTTTTTTCTACAACCAACATCCAACAGTATGCAAGTATAGTATTTGTATAACGTTGATATTTTGAATATGAAGTTGGTTGTTTCGTAGTAGAAAAAATGGATTCTTGTGTGTTAATCGATGTGTGTAATATGAATACAAAGAGGGAAAAATACTCTTAAAAAAGTTAAGGAAGAAAAGGATTGTTATACATTTTATGTTCTTTACAATCACGTTTTAATTTGAAGTATTTCACGTAGAGAAAAAGTTGTAGTTGAATGGTGTTGTTAAAAAGAAATGAAACTTGCAAGATACAATTTGCATTCAAAATGTCAATAAACTTTTTTTTTTTTTGTATTAATAAAATAGTTGAAAAAGGATTTACAGGAATAAAATAAAGGCTTTAAAATGAATTTGAAAACATTTTTTACTTTTTATTAAGAATTTGTTACCTTCTGTAGGATTTTTTTTTAAATTAAAAGTAGAGTAGTGAAAGGACTTTATAATTTCTAAAATTTCTGTAATAAGATTACACAAATCTTAAATTAACATTAACTGATTACTATAGAACTTATTCATTCTTTAAATATGTATACTTTTTTATTTATTCTAATGTATCAGAAAATTTTTGCCAAAAATTATGTTCCGTATTCGTATGAATTCAACTGAAATCTATTTATTATTCATTTTTTATTTACAAATTTGGCAGTTTTTTTTTTTTTTTTTTTTTTTTGCTGTTATAAAAATAATTATTTTAATGCAATTTTCCGAGTACGTGACCACAGAAGTAGGAAATTATTACATACAGACAGCAGAACAAGAAGAAACAGAAAAAGCGAAACTAAATAAAGCATACACTCTAAAGGAAACAAATAAGAATGTTATATTCATCATGGCCGATTCTATTATAGCCACCATCTGCAACTTTCTATGTCACCGTAATTTTAAGTTTCATCTTATATGGGTGGTGGGGGGGTAACCTTAAAGAAGATACAATATTTTAGCCAAATTTCGTCATTAAGGTGGTCCACCCTGAGCACTTTCAACAGACAGACGTACAGGCATAACTAGATCAACTCAAAATCTTTCGAGAACCCAGAATTTATATGTAGTTTATGAGGTCTTAGATGAATATTTCGACATGTTAGGCACGGAATAATAAACACAATATATCCACAACATTTTTTGATGGTGGGTACAAAAAATATATGTATATAATAAAAGGGTAAATGCCTTTTGGGATTAAAACTTTATGGAACTAATAGTAAACAAAAGGTTGGCAGGATGCTTTACGAATATAAAGTATCTATGTGTGTATGAATGAATATGTTTTTTGTATTTTGTATGCTGCTAGCAAATATAACTAGTAAACACTGTTGCACATCACAACTTTGAATAAGGAAATCATATAATATACACAGAGAGAGTGAAAAATACAAAGTAAACATCAAAAACGGAAAAAAACTAAGAATAAAAAATCATCTTTCCATTTCGAATGAAATTTATTTTTGATTACTTTACCACAAAAACAAAAAAAAAAAAAAAAAGAGAAAAGCTTTTTTAGGAAAGAGAAAAGAAAAAACCTTTTAGTTTTAGTTGCCTCTTTGAGAGCTGTAAACAACATTAGCAAAAAATACTTTTTTCCATTAAATGAATGAAGACAAGAGCAAAGTTGATGTTTTTAATTTTTGTGTGTCTTTATTAAAAAGGGAATTAATGAAATTAATTTTTTTTTAATTTCTTTTCATATCACTTGCAAAAGATTTTTCTGTGAAAAAGAAAAACTTCAAGTTACCGACAAGCAACAACATCATCATAGAACATCAAAGTAATTCATAAGAATTTTTTATATCTCTAGGTAAATGAATGATTTAAACAGATATTGAAAAGAATGTTTTTTATATAGCTGAATTAAAGCGACAGTTGTTTCTATGACAATATAAACAAAATATATGATATGATACCCCCCCACCATTGTGTATGTCCATCAAAATTCGTGGAGGGGTCTTAGAATTGTGGAAGGGTGATTCCCGAAAGTCGGTTTATATGGGAGCTATGGTAAATTATGGAGCGATCCTAATTAAATTTGTCACTATGATTTCTACTTATATAAAACTTATTTGTGTCGAATATAAACTTGATACTAACATGTGTAAGTGATTTATGCACGTTAAAGTGATTTTCGGAAGAGGGTTTTATATGGGAGCTATGGTCAATTATGATTGATACTTATACAAAACTTTCTTACACCGAATTTTATTAAAACATTGCTATATTTAAGGCATTTATGATCGTTAAACCCCTATTCCGGGAGGACATTTGTATGGGGGCTAGGTGAAATATTAACCAATTTCAATAGGCTTCGTCCTTGTGTCATGAAAGTCCTACGTGGCAAATTTCATTCAATTATCTTTAAAATTGCGTACTTTGTGCACAAGGTTTACATGGACAGCCAGCCAGAAAAACATCGTTAGATCGACTCAAAAAGTGATTATATATACGAGGGCGGATCAATAAGTCCGTGACTGCGAACTTACCTCGTAGTTATATAAAATGCAGAGTCCCCATAGTATTTGTCTGGCTTTTCCTTGGTTTGATTGACGGTTTTTTTTTTCGCAAAAAATAATGTTTAATGAGCACTCGAAATTCACTTTTTTCCATTTTTAGAAAAATATACGAGGTTCTATGTTTTGAACAACTGTTAAACGCAAAGTAAATGACGACACTTGTTCAAAATTTGACAATAGTCTATTAACAGGTGGTACTTGATGGGAATAGTGTTGCATTTCATATAACTACAAGGGAAGTTTGAAAAGTCACGGACTTATTGATCCGCCCTCGTAAATGTTTATAATGCTTAATGAAAACAAAAAACATAACAAAATTTCGAAAGTTAAAAATTTTAAGGACCAAAAAAAAAGTATTTGGTTTAGGAAATAATCACAATATTAGATAGTATTTCTGTGTAATAAAAGTGTATAAAATATATTTTCGTATACGAATTTTTGACAAAATGGTTAAAAATCGCGATTTTAGCATAAAGAAAATTTTTAAAATTTTGCTCAAAAACCGTATGTTATGTTACAATTATATGTTACGTTATATGTTACAATTATAACATGGTACATTAAAAATATCATCTTTTTTTCTGATTCTGATTCTACATGCATTCGAATCACTTTATGTTTACACAAATGGATTTTAATGTGCCATCAAAAAAAATACATTTTTTAATCAAAGATTTTTTATACTGGTCCATATATATTCCGGGTCTTTATAGGTTACGATATTTGAATCAACGATGTCCGTCTGTCTGTTGAAATTAACTCTAAAGTCTCCCGATAAGTGAGATTATGTGTTAGTATATGTGAGATTATTTAAATTTGGTTTTTCTGAATTAATAAAAAAATTAATAAACTGATTAAAAAAACAAATTTTAACAAAAACAAGAAAAAATCAACAAAATATAATAAATAATTTATACCAAAGAATCTGAATTTTCATCCAAAATCGAATTTTTGATCAAAAATTTTAACAAATGCATTTAATTTTCAACTAAGATCTAAACACCGAAGAAAATCAATGTCTCTTCAAACAACTCCCTTTAACGATCTGCGTGTATTCTGAATATTGTAGTAATTTTGTATCTATTTTTTGTATCTGTGTTATATAGTTGGTAACCAGCAAGCGCAAAGGTTTGATATCAAATTGAGAACGATTTCAAATCAAGCCCTTTCTCAAATGTCAAATGTTGGATGAAGATTTGAAAATATAGGATTCTCAAAAAAAGTGTATATATATATATATATATATATATATATATATATATATATATATATATATATATATATATTAATTTGATATCAAAGTAAAAACTTTAGAATTGTTAAAATATTTAACACGGTTGTTTCACTTTGCATCAAAATTTTATTAATATATTCAATAAGGTTTTTTTTTCTTATATAAACTTTTAATTCATTCAATCATGTACTTGATTGATTTAGATTTAATAATTTTTATGAGAGGTGTAAATTTTTAATTGAATTTTTAATTTAATTGAGTTTTTTAATGAATTTTGTTGATTGGTGACTTTTTTCTGTGTGTCTTAAGGTTTAGGAATGATTTCAGAATAACATTTGATATCAAATTGAAAAAATACCATTTTAAAATATTTTTAAACTTGTTTTTAGGTTTGAGAATGGTTTCATAAAATAACATTTGATATCAATTTGAGAAAGTACAATTTTTTAAACGTTTTAACTCAAATGAATCTTACTTTGAATTAAAATTTAGAATTCAATGCTCTATATACATTTGAAACAAGTTTGAGAAACTCACAATGATATCAAATGTTAGTCATCATATTTCAAACGTTTGACACCGTGTTTGCTGGGTAGGTATACATTTTTGTGTGTAAAAAATTAATGTAATTATACAAGAGATTTGTACATATCACAACATAGACATAATATTTTACCCACCTTATTGCCGTCATAATATATATATTCTTTTTCGTTATTTGTAAATAAGAATTCTTAAAATAGTATTCATTCATTTTCTCATTCATTAATTTATAAATTGTTGAGTTAATTAAATAATAGTGTATCCATAAATAGGACATTTATTTTTTGAAATCAATCTAATATATTAAAAATAAAATAATGAATTTGTAAAGTGATGGGAATTCTTTAAATTAAAATATTTCAGCAATATTTTATAAGATTTTTGAGCAGATATCTATAGCAAAGAATTTTTAAATGAATCAAAATTTTCTAACAAGAATATATACATCCAAAGACCTCAAAGAGGTATTAAAATTCGAAAGAAACAAATATTAGTATTAAAAAAAAGTTATTGATACAATTACAAAATTTGATAAATTATTTTATTAGGAAATGAGATCGAAAAAATCTTAATATATATAAAATTCAATAATTTGGAAACTGTTGATCTTAGTTTTTTTTTTTTTGTTTTTTTTTTTTTTTTTTTTTTTTTTTTTTTTGTTATATTAAATATAACTTATATAGTTCTAACCACTACTTATGAACTCGTGGACCTTTTTTGGTAACCCTTCCATTAGAGATTTGATAGTTGTTTCAGTTACTTTTTTTTAACAGTTTGGCGTTATCCTTTTAAAATCTTCGATATTTTGGGACACCATTTTTGTGCTCTTCAACTTCCTTTCCACTGGTCTTAGCTCCGGGCAATTTAAAGGATTGACCTCTCCTGGTACAAAAACTATGTTATTGTTTTGGTACCACTCCAGAGCTTTTATACCGTAGCAACATGAGGCCAAATCGGTCCAAAAATATGTGGACACATTGTGCTCTCTTATGAAAGGAAGAAGCCTTTTTTGCAAATATTCTTTGATTTATATTTCGATATTTATAGAGCCGATTGTAATAAATGACTTGCGGCAACTGCATAAATCTTGCCATGCCAGGAATTTAGTTTGCTTTTGAGTCCTAAATTTCTTCAATCTTCAATATTTCCCCGGATGATGCGAAAATAAATTTGATTTTAATTTCCTTGCCCTATTCTTGGCTTCTAAATTTTTTCCAGCCTTCATGTCTGGAACTTTTTGTATGTTTTCAAGCCTGCATTGGCATTAGCTTTTCTCACCAAATAATCAGAGCTAACCGAGCTGCTTTTCTACCAGAAGTGTTTGAAGCTCTTTTCAATGTGCTTTCAATTTTCTTGGTCTTACCAATATCATGTGGAACTTCTCCTGCTACTGTTTAATAACGTTGGAAACAATTTTTTGTAGGACCAATTGGATGTTTTTGAAAATTTTTAATAATTTTATCAGGTACTTCTTTTTCGTCGCTCATTTTAATCAAACTCACAAGAAATCAACATGATTATCATTAAAAATAATCAATAAATAAATAATAAGTGACATATTTTTCAAAGATAACTAGTTCAAAAAAGAAAAAATGAAATATTGCTTCCGAAAAAAGTTTAAAGGCAAAACCTGAGTTAAGATTTTTTCTTACTTACTATTTATTGATCGGAAAAAAAACTATTTATTTTCTTTATAAAATTTTATCTTCTCAATTTATTTATGTATTTTATTATTATTTTTTTTTTTATTACTTTTATTTGTTGATCATATATCGTTTGTAAATGTAAAATCTAAAAAACATATAAACAAAATTAACATAATCCTTTTGTATTGAATGAATATACTACGACTTTAATTCAATAGGCAACAAAAAAACATATCCATTATGATTATATCCTGTTCCTTAATATATATTTGTCTTCCTCTCACTCTCTTTGCAAATGTTTCAATCCCTTTTCGTGTCGCGTGTTTTAAAGAAAAAAAGAAAGAAAGAAAGAAAATAACTATAAAAATCAATTTTTACCCTATAAAATAAATTTTCTTTATATACAAAAATGAAATGAGTACAAGATTAGTATGTATGTACGTATAGAAAAAATCGTTGTCGTTGACTTAATTTTAATTTACATACACAGATATTATACACACTATACAAAAAAAAAACCTAAGAGAAATAATTTAACAACCACCACCTTCATAAAATAGCAGATATATAACAAATTATATTCACTATATACATAAGCATGTATGTATGTATATATGTATGTATGGATATCAACATGTTTATCTAAAATATCACAAGTATCCTTCCTTCGAAATATCTAAAACAAACATAGAACTTAAGTACTGAGGAGTGTGTGAAATATAATTTTATTGTATAAATTCTTCTTCAAGTTTGATTTTTTTTTTTTTAATATTTAAAATGAAAATAACGTATTAGAATTTCTATATTGCAAGGATAAAATACTAAAATTGTTCAAAATAAAAAGAATTGAATATTATTAATCAGATTTTTTCTCATAATAGATCCCTATATATAGACTTACATATAAAAATTAATATTCTTTGATATACGCAGCCGCTCATCTCAATACGACATAAATTTTATTCTAATTTTCTGGTTTCCTCCTCAAAATTCATAATAGTTTTTGAAATTTTTATAGTTGTAGTCTGATCAGCGTTGTCAACTATTTGCAACTAAAAAGCGCCGGAAAAATTCCCAAATGCGCTAAAAAGCGCTAAATAAAAGAAGCAAATTTGTTAAAATAAAATCATATTTTCATTAAGATTAACAACTTGAACATTACAGGATCCGTATTTGTTATTTCTAAGTTAGCACAAATAGTGAATAATATTTAAAACAAAAATAAAAATTGCTTTTTTATTAAACAAATAATTTCTAATTTTATGTACATTTAAAATATCGCAACAGATTAAAAAAAAAAAAATGTAATAATAATTCACAAATTTTCTTATTTTCAGCCAGATATTTGAGATTTAATGTAAATTTTTCCAAATACGCAAGCAATTCCTAAAATATAAGAATGTTTTTGAAAGAATCTAGAATATTGTTAATAAATTATTTATTCAATGGGCTTATCGAAACTACTGTAAGCAAAACAATTATCGATGTGTTTTTTAATATTTCGAAATTGAATGAAAAACTTGTATTAGTTGATTATAAGGTACTTTTTTTTATTAGTTAATAGAAACGTAAAAACATGTTGTTAACCAATATATCACTGAAAATAAAACGCGCCAATTTAGAATCTTTTTTGAAAAAATCGCTAATGGAAAGAAAATGAGATTTCTGGGTTGAAAAAAAAGTTAAATCTAGCGCGAAAAACGCTAAATTGGCAGCTCTGAGTTTGATGTCAACACTAATGTTCTTCATTTAGAATAAACAAAGAATTTTTAAAGCGTGCCTTTATAATTTATTAAAGTTAATTTGACTTCATTAACAAAATAATGCAATTTTTTTAGCTCATCATAATAAGACATTTTTTTTTTTTTTTTTTTTTTTTTGTGGTCTAAATATTACCCAAATGGTATATAAAATTTGTTAAACTCACTGTGAGTTTAGTAATTATCTTCGTAACCCATCCAATTATGGAAATAATATGAAAGGAGGTACTCTTATACTGTTGTTTCTGCTGCAGATAGAAGAGTAGTTATTAGAAGTGCTTCAAACTTCCAAGACTCTGCTGCAAAATTAAAGAAAAGACTGGGTTTAAAACATGCTTAGCAACAGTAAAGCGTGTAATATAGAAAGCAGCATATCTTATCTTAGAAAAAGCCACCCCTTGACCCATCTCGAAAATAAACTCGACTACTTTTTAGCCGGCATCATATGATGTGGAAAAAACAATGGCGTATTCATATATTACTTTTGTGGAAAAAGCAATTTCCCATTTTTGCACCTTTTTTTAACTCATATCATACTACAAATATTGTTAAAAACTTAATTAGAAAACAAAATGTGGCTTTACAGGGCTGACCGCCATAATTTCCGGACTTGAATATGATGGAAAATGTCTAGGGATGGTTAGCTCGAAAAGTGTATGAATCTGGGAAATAATATGAAACAAACCTAATTGAAGCTATTAACAAAACTTGGAGTACGATTTCTTTGGATTACATAAAAAGCCTTTATAACACAATTCCAAACCGCATTATTAATGTTACCTCTATTAGAGGGGGAAGTAAATATTAATAAGATAACCGAGAAACGTAAATAATAAAAGGTTTTATTAAAAATAGTCATAATGAAACATTTTATTGAATTTAAAGCTGTATGTCGTAATTTGATGAACGAAAACTTTTATTCGTTATTTTAATATATATATATATATATATTAACACGTTTTCTTGAACTATTAAGAATTATAATATATCGTCTAAATAAAGTTTAATTTAAATTAAAAAAAAAATAAGTTTTAGACATTATTTATTAGTGAGATAATAAACGTCAAAAACAATTTTTGGGTGTATCGAATTCAAGTGAGCGGCAGTGTATTAAAACTTTGTGTTTAATACATATGTATATAGATATATTATCGTATAAAAAAATATGCTTGCTATAACATTTTACATACATTTCTTTAAAACCATAAAATTTCCCGTTTCCTGTGTAAAAAAAATAAAACTGTTTTAAATTTTTCAAAAATATTAAGGAAGTCTTTGTATGTTAAAAAAACACAAATTTCTTTTATTCCAACAAGTAGATTATTTCCTAAAGAAATAATCCATTAAACTATTTTAAAAGTAGAAGGTCTGCATAAGAAAAAATTTATTCCATTTTAGCTCAGCAAAATAAGACGAAAAACTATTTAAACCTCGGAATTTTATGAAAGGAAGCTAATTTTGACATAAAACTTTGTCTTGGTGTCTTATACACGCTGTTAAAAGTCACCGATAGTCACGTGTACGGACGCGAGTTATTCGCGGTTAAAGGTCACGGCTACAAAATTTCCCAAATTTTTTCTGAAGTACATTGTTATCTACCATTATCAGTTCTGGAATCATAGCGCATTTTATTTTAGATTTAGTATTTTTAGTTCCCGCTATAAAAATTAGTTTTTTATTTAATTCATATAATTTTTTAATTAAAAAAAATCGCATTTTTCGTATAATCAAATTAATAAGATAATATATGAAGTATTTATTCAGTAGCTCTAAAATCATTTTATCAGAAAAATACAATTTTCAACTTTTAAGGATAACCTTATTTTATATAAGTATACAAATGTGTATTTACATGTAAAATTTGTATCATCCTCATAATTTTTATTGTTGTTGATGGTTGGCATCTGCTTTATGTAGAAAGAAGTAGGATCGTTTTTGTGTCGTTTCTATGACTTCCACTTGTGAAGTTTTTATATCAACTTGTGTAACATAAAAGCAAAAATTATGCTCCGACAAAAAAATTTTAAAAGCTTTTAGAAACACAGACATGTAGTAGAATTCTTTTACAGATGTTTCTTGTTACATAGTTTTTTTTTCTTACGCTTTTAAAAATCTCAAAATATGTTTTCTACAAATTAAAAAAGATATAATCGTCTATTTAGAGATTTTACTAATTATCTACCGACATATATTAAAACATAAATCCTTTCAAAATCAGCAGTAAAATCGTAGGTTTAAACAATTTCTTTCGGTGTATAAATGTCAGACTATATGTATATAGCATTAACTTTTCTATGTTTGTGCTTTATTTTAAATATAACTGCTCTGCGAACATGAAAATTTTATTACTGTATAATGTTGTTTATTATTTCTCTTTTACTACAAAAAAGGACTTTGAATTTTCATTTTTCCATAGAAATCTATTTAAAATATATGTATGCACATAATAAAATCAGAATTAGTAGAAAATAAATAAAAACGCACCACACATTGTTGGCATACATAATTAATATTTGAAAAAAATACACATGTCTTTAAAATAGATGAATTATGCAAAAAAGATTTTAAAAGATTGCCACACAAAAAATCCTTTATAAAAATAAATAAAATTGTTTATACAAGCTTCTTTATTGATAAAATTATTATAGTTTCTATTTTACTCATTAATTATGTTTTTTGTTTCTTTTTAGGAATATTGTCTCCTCCGGGTCCGTTTTTAACGCCCAGCCCATCGCCATCGATCTCAGCTAGTCCACGCTTGCAACCATCACCCTCATTATCACCATTTCCTCAAGATGTACTTCTAGTAACGGGCAATCCTTTATCAAATAACAGTACCCATGAACAGGTGAATATCTTTTTTTCCCCTCATTTTCACTTTGTTTGCAAAACTGAGTAAATGTATGTCTGTAATATTTAAAGGAACGTAAAACTGTAACACCGGGTCGCAGACAGTCTATACACCAATTTACTAATGGTAGTCCAAGTGCTGGTACTGTGGTTTTTCAGCCCAGTCCGTCACAATCACCAGCCGCTGCCACCAGTGTTATTGGTGTAACGGCTGGTGGTGGCCTAAATGTAGTGGCAGGTTTTCCTAGTAGTGTCTCACAAAATACAATAACAACGACTTTACCTACAATAACAACGACTGGAAATGAATTGAATACTACATTAGTGGGATCAAATAATATTCAATTGAACAAGGTAAGCTAACCAATAAAGAAATGAAATTTTTAAAAACGATGAACATTATAATTGACTTATTTAAAAGTTTAATTGATTTCAATTCAATTCAAGTTTAATTGATTTCTAATTAAATATATAAATTTCACTTTAACAGAAGGGTAATAAGCGGCAACAGCAACAACATCTGCAACAGCAACAGCAGCAACAACAACAGCATCACCAAATATTTAGTTCCTCTAGCCACTATTCGCACCTACCATCCTTAACTACAACCACAACTATAGCCGGCGGCTATGGGCAATTACATGCAGCATCGATCAACAATACACCGAGTACGTTTGCGACAACAACTGTGGCTAGTACGCCAAAAAATCAAACGAAAAAAGGTGCTGGAAACAGTGCCACAGTTCTGCCCATAAGCCAACAAACACAACCACAGCAACAGCAACAACAGCATCAATCACAACAATTTCATCAATATCAAACTAGTAGTCCCTTAATAGCAGATAGCCCGTCACCCAGTCCTAGTGGCACTGCTATAACTTCGGCTTCAATTAAACCGCCAACTCCACAGCCGCCAATGCAAATGCTACAACAACAATTTACTATTGCTAGCAATAGCAATGGCAATGGCGCCCCTCAGCAGCAAACTTTTCAATTAATTCAGGGACCTCAAGGACAAATTATAGCGGCTGCTACCCCACACCAACAAAATCAGCATTTGCAGCAACAGCAACAACAGCAGCAACAGCGATTTATTCCTACATCTACAACGAATAATGTAACATCTACTGCGGCGTCAATAGGAACTAAAGCATCTAAGACTCCCCAACAAATTTTGCCGAAACCCCAGCAGCTACAGCAACAACAACTAATACAACAACAGCAGCAGCAACTTGTAGACCAAATTACTTTAGCTCAACAGCAAAAATCTAAAACTCTGAATCCAACGCCTCCTCCGGCGCCAGTTACTTCATCAAGCAATATGTCTCAACCATCCTTAACGCAGATCTCACAAACGGCTCAACCGGGCCAGCAGCAGCAAATAATTTTACCCTCTGGTGCCACAGCTAGTCTAACTACCACCGCTCAACAACCTTTGCTGCTCAACCAAGTACCCGTGCTAGTGCAACAGAATACTCCACAAGGAGTACAACTAATTTTGAGGCCACCCACACCGCAACTGACCGCCACTCCCTCATTAGTCATACAGAATAGAGCTCAACCACAACTGCAGCAGCATCAACAACCACAGCAAGTGTTACGAATTTTGGGTACTAATGGAGCGACCATGCAACTAGCAGCTGGTACTCCCACTTTTATAGTTTCTTCTCAGGCCAATCTAATACAACAGGCAAATCATTTGCAGACCATTAAAACTCAATCCCAGTCTCCAGCAATAACACAACTGAGTGGTTTACATGCCGCCCTATCAGCTGCAGCAGCCGCCAATAGTCAGCAGCATAGATCTCAACAATTTGCCACTACAGCAGCTACTATCAATGGTCATCTTTTGAGTCCAAGTGTTGCTGCTCAAATACAAAACCTCCAATTAGCTGCTGCTGCAGCCGCTAATGGTAACGGCTTGACAGCTCAAATACAAATGCCAAATGGTCTAACAACTTCAGGAGCTACGACACTACTTTCCCAATTACCGGGTACAGCACAATTTCAACAAAATGCGCAGGGCTTTAACATAAATCTCAATCAATTAAGTGGAGCCAATATACAGCAGATTGCCGCTGCTGCTGCGGCAGGTGCAACCTTTCAGACTCCACCACCTCCTCAAACACAAAACGCTGCTAATAATGGTCAGCCACAAAATCAACAGAATTCAGGAAATAACAATACCACCGCCAACACTACTGGAACAAATGATCTCTTTTCAAATTCATCCAATGCAATGAGCAATTTAACTCAATCATCGCCGGCCCATTGTCCGGTGGCCGTCACACCAGAACCCTTAAGACAACCGACTCCGGTATTACAAAATATACCCGCCGCTAGTCCACAACTACAACAAACTCACAATCCGCCACAAATACAATTGAGTATAAATGCTGCGGCCACCATTCAATTGCAACAACACCAGCAGCAACAACAACAGGCACAAATTCAACAATTACAACAACAGATACAGCAAACACAAAACCAAGTGCAACAAGCTCAACAACAGGCTCATCAAATACAGCACACACAACATATGCAGCAAGTTCAGAATGTGTCACATCCTCAGCAGCAAACCGTGCAACAAGAGGCTAAAAAGAAGCCTAAACCCAGGAAAAAGAAACCACCAGCCGCTAATACTTCTTCAAATGCAGCAACGGCCAACAATAATAAAAGTTTAACAACCACCGCAAACAAATCACTAAATACCAACACCTCAACTACATCGGTACTGGCACCCACTATAACCTCAACGAGCAATACAGTAAAAATGGTTCCTAATACAACAAGTCAAGAGCAAACAGGTCAGCAACAAATCACCACCAATAACACACCACCTGCAAATCACATCAATCAACATTTTCAAGATACAACAGCAATGCCAGTACTAAAATCCCCCTCACCTCCTCCGCCACAAATACAAAGAGCCAGCAACGGGAAACTAGACTTGGGTAATGTTATGAAACTTTGCGGTATTACCGACGAAGATGATGAGGATTTCATGGACACTACTCCAACAGAAGAATCCACATCCAATCAGTCAATAAATCCTACACAAAATTTTACCATATCCATACCACAACCCAATGGCACCAGTGAAACATTACCCTATACCTTAAGCATACCTGGTGTTCAGCCAAACTCAGCACCCAACGAAAATATGGAGTCTAATCAAGAACCAGCGGCCAATATTGTCATTAAAATTGATCCCTCCGAAGCTGGTGTTGGTTCCGCAAACTCATCAATACCTCAACCTTATTCCATCACCATACCGCGACTGCCCTCACAGGAGGAAATACAGAAACAATCACAACAACATTTGAACAGCCAACAAAATGACAGCAACTCTTTGCAACTTAAGCAACAGCAAACTATACTGGCGGCACAGCCTCTAAATACAAATATAACATTTTCAATGCCGATGCATTCGGCAGCCGCATCTATGCCTCCCAATAATATACCGCAATTGCCAATAATCAATTCTTTGGCACCATCTAATACCATTAACAGCAACGCTGTTGTTGCAGCCTCCTCTTTGGTGGCCACTACGGCTACACCCACCACAGCCACTGTAAAGCCAAGAAGAAAACCAGCTGCTAAAAGAAACAATAAAAAAGATACCAACAATTCTGCTACCTCCGCAAACAGTTCCATGGCTGCCAACTCAATTAATCTAACTCAGACTGTTTCTGCTACATCTACAGCCGTTACATCGGCTGCTAATATTACAACTAGTGCAATATCCACCCCTTTGTCAACCCCGGCTTTAGTGCCCAGTCAGATTGGTAATATCCAAATATCACAGATCGAGAACAGATTGGGCAATAATCAAACACAAATGATTTCTGCACCCATGACATCTTTAGTCGAAAATAAAATACAAATAATGCCCATAATGGATAAGAATACCAACTCCGCTCAAGTACCACAGTTGCAGCAAACACAAATAGTTTTTCAACCCAATAATACAGGCAATAACATAGCTATAGCCGCAGCTCCAACGACACAAAGTCATCAGACTCTGCAACAGGAGCAAACAAGGCCAATGCAATTAGTGGCCCTACCCCAGCTTTCAAATTCCTCACAAACATCGTCAGCATCAACTAGCACATTGAATCAACAACCGCAACCACAAATAAGTTTGCCACTTTCTAATCCTTCAAACAGCGCACCTAATCCTCTTATGCCTCCTGTAACACAAACATCAATGTTGCCGGGTTTAAGTGGTAATGTTTCCATATCTGTGGGTACCCCAAATACAATAGCAGGAATTATACCCCAGCTGACAGGTAGTTTGACATTAGCAGTCTCAGAACAATGTGAAAGATTAATACTAAGGCACGATCCCAACCAACCTCAAGATCAACAATCACAATTAATATTACAGGCTTTGCTTAAGGGTGCTTTGCCCAATGTAACCATTATAAATGAGCCAACTAAAGTTGAGCCTCCAAAACCACCAACAACAATACAACAACCAACATTACCGCAACTTATGTTGACCCCAACCAACGTATCTTCAACTCAAATCACCCCCAACTCAAATATACCGAATTCAACAGGTGCAATTAGTAAATCGAACAAAAAAGCCACCAAACAAAGCAATGATGTAACAAAACAGCAAGTAACACAAAATATAAACAATCAGATGCAGAAACCTTCAGAGGGAAATGCCAATTGTTCGACTACCAATATTAATAATCTTAATAGTAATGTTAATAGTAATTTAAACACTAATATGAATTTGGGTGTAAATCCGCAAATTCCTCCAAATGTTACCTTATCCCAGCAACGTTACATTGCATTGCCTAAAATTGACCCCAGCACCCAACAGTTGTTCAGTTTAAATCCTTTAAATAATCAAATAACGCCCATAAATGCAAATCAAACAACTGCCTCAATTGGACCAACAGAACGTTTGCTCATTGCTCCTGCGGGAATAAATGCTCAACAATTGGCCCAATGTCTGCAGCAAGGACAGTTGCATTTCAATGATGTTAATCCACTGACAACGCAACAGACTTCTGCCACACAGCAGCAACAACAGCAACAACTGCAGCAAACAACTAATCTTCAAATGGCGCAACAACAACCCACGACTGCAGTGGGATGCACCACCAATAACAATCAACAACCAAAACAGCAAATAGTGTATCCCATGACTTCGCAGATGAATACACAGAGTATGATTACGACAACAACTACGACTACAACCACAACATCCAATACAACAACAGTGTGTTCTTCGACACAACCAGCTACTTCGACAACTACAACATCTTCTACTACTACTAAACAAATAGCGAACGTGGCTCCTATTATTGATCAATCGAAAGCTAAACAGGATGTAAAGCAGATTAACAACTCTACTACGGTTAGCACAGGAGCAGTGCCGAAAAAGAAGCCTGTCAGGAAACCAAAAGCATCTACAACTACTGCAGCCGATGTGGCTCTCATGAAAAATGCTTCTGTAGTTAAGCCAATGCCAAAATTAGATCCTCTTTCCCAAAAACCCAACAACAATCCGGTTCAAATAGTGCAGCCCAATACCGCAAGTGGCAAACCAGTGGTCTCAACATCAACCACCTCAACAACAACTACCACTACTTCAAATGTTGTAACAATTCAGCCATTTCAAACACAAACATCTACGGGCACCAAACTTGTGGGAGTTACAGCACCCATGCAGCAACAGCCACAAAATAATCTGCAGCAGCAACAGCAAACGCAACAGCCTCGTACTCAAACAAATTTCACACCCAATTTCTCAGCTGGCTCGAATAACAACACCACGACCACTAATACAACACCTAATCTGAATACAAATCCACCGATCAATAATCTTAACAACGGTATTCCTCTAAACAACACGAATAATTCATCAACCGGTGGTGTCAATCCATCGATCAATCAACCTCAACACACGGTTTCAAGAGTTCAAACTATACAACTAACACCTCAGCAACAACAAATGTTCAAACAGGTTCAAATGCAAATACAATATTTAACCGTTAAACTGCAGCACAAAAACTTACTTAGTTCCATGCCTTTACCGGCAGATTTAGATCCTAATGTTGTGGCCGCTTTTAATAAACCCATGAACGACATTGAAATAAATACTGCATTGCAAAGACTGTTTATGGAACAACATCGAATACTAGCAGCTGGCAAAGAAATACCTACTCCTGAGCCATTCTTGACGAATGCAGCAAATTCCGCCAGTAATTTTCCCTTAATGCAATCAAACAATTTTGCTCCAGACAGTAGTAAATTGAATGCCGGCAACATACCAGCAAATATAGTACAACCAAATAATCATTCAACTTTGAGCGGAAACATGAGTACTGGAAATACAACTGGAAATACAGCAATTTGTAATATGCAACAACAGCAAACACAAAAAATTCATATTTATCCCATACAACATCAACAGCAGCAGCAACAACAGGCTCAACAACAAAATAAGCAAACTAAACAAACTAAACAACAACAAGTTACTTTGAATACCAACAATTTCAATTCAAACAATACAAGCAGTAATATAACAGCAACATCAACATCTATAGCAGCTGTTGCTGCCAATAGTGGTAGCAAAGTAAACACTAAACAAAAATCAAATCAGAACCAACAACAACCACAACTAACTGTTCAACAATCCCTAAATAATAATAGCAATACCTTGACCACAACAACTTTGGTTAATCCACCAACATTAAATCCACAATTGCCGCAATTGTCTTCCTTAACGACAACCCCATCATTGCCCTCTCTGCCATATCCTTCACTGCCTCACATTATAAATATAGCTAACATGCCAGCAGTATTACAACAAAAGCATTTTACACAACATTTACAAATGCAGCAACAGCAATTAATGCAACAACAGCAGCAGCAGCAACAACAGCAGAAATTACAAACTTCTAATACAAAGACCTCCAACAATTTTGCAACATTTAATGCCAATTTAAATAGTATGCCAGGTTATCAGCAAGGACCACCACCTCTTATATTTCCCACTTCTGCGTCATCATCATCAACTAATAATGCAACTGTAACTATTGCAGCAACAACTACATCAGCAGCGTTATCGACTATACCTCAGCTATCAGCTCTAAGTCAACAGCAACAACCAACACCCCAGTCGCAACAACAAACTCAAATACAATTCCAAACCTCAAACATGTCGGCCACACCAACATTTGCTGTGTCCATAGGAAGTCAAAAAGCTTATGTACCTATTATTACAGGTGCTATAGCTTCAGTGACTTCATCCGCCATTCAACAAACATCAATTGTGTCTTCATCAACTGCCATGAATACAGTGGTCTCCGCCTTGCCTCAATTGATAACAGCAACAGCAGCATCTTCAACACTTACAACCACAGGTGTGGCCACAGCTACTGCTGTTCCTCCATCGGTATTATTGCCCACAACATCTTCGGCGATAACAGCCACAGGATCACTAAAACCTCTGCTAACACTTACACCTACATCTTCAAGCAGTCATCCATTGAATAATTCAATTGTTGTTCAAAATGCGATATTTAATGGTGGCGTTAATGTTAATACTGTCGGTAATCCAATTGCTCAGAATCAAACTGTTGTTAAAACAGAGGAACAAATTTCACCCAAAGCAAAACTTGCTCGTCTTTCTTTGTGAGTAGTTGGTTGATATTAATCCTTTTAATACTAACAAACATTTTAGAGTTTTTTCTCGTTCCTTATCATTCTTAATTATTAACTAAAACTCATCATTTCATTTAGGATCATTGATTTAGGAAATTTTAAGGATACAAGTTTTCTAAAAGAAATTATGTTTCTATTGGTGCTTCAGAGATTATATATCTTATTTTGATATTCATTATATATTTCTACAAGTTATGTTATTTAAAAACATTGAGTTGAAATTAATTTAAAGTTAATATCTCAAGAAAAGTTTTCAATTCTCTTGAAGTAAATACTGCACATTATTTTGTCCAAAGGAAATCCGGGACACTCTTTTTCAACTGAAAAAAATTACAAATTCTTAATTTACAAAAATTTATAGCATGGTTTGTTTTAAAAATATATATATTAAGGATCAAACTTGTAAAAACTACTGACATAAACTTTTGGCTTGTAAAACAAATTTTGTTCAAATTTAAATATTTTTTACAATAACGTAGAAAATTTTAGAATAAAAGTATTTCCACATCATCATTTATTGTAAAGAATTTTTTGAACTCTATTTAATATTAACATTTTTTCGTTTACAAACATTAGATTCCTCAGACAATTAGAAGTGGATCAACAAAGTTGTTTAAATCCCGACTACAAAAGTCCATTCCAAAATAAAGAAGAGGCTGTAAAACGTTTGATAAGGTAAATACGTTTTTATAATACATAATTTTCGAAATTAAAAAAAATAAAAAAATGTTACACAGATATCATTGTATGTATCAAACCGATGAGGATATACCCAGTGATGAGGAAGAAGAATTCGAAAAAACCGCTATAAGATTTCAGGATAAATTTCGTAAATTATCGGGCAAATTCCAGCAAATATTATTACAAGAATCAATGGTGAGAAGAGTAATTGACTAAATTTGGTTTACATATTTACCTAGATGAATAATGTTTTTAATATTACATATATTATATATATATTATTTTCTTACAATTAGCTACAACACCGCACATCAGAAATCTGTCAAATGGAGAAATTAATGATTGAAGATTTAAAACAAGAAATCGAAGATTCAAAACAATTAGAAAAAGACATTTTAGAATATGAACTGCTACAACAACAGCAACAGCACCAACAACAAGACCAAAAAGATTCCATAAAAGATGTAGAAAATTCAAATGAAACAAATATATGCAATGAATCGCCATTGACCACTACAGTTGGTATTTTTGATCAAATTAAAAATGAGGTTAAATCCGAACCCTTAGATGTTAAGCTGAATATAGAAGTAAATTCAAGTAATGATAGTAATTCGAATTTTTGTAACAACTTACAATCTTCCTCTGCATCATTGGATTCTATTAAAAATGAGATAAAAGGGGAACCCTGTGATAATTCTCTAACATCTACGAGTGGTGCAAAAAGTTCTTGCAGTTCTTTAGATTCATTTGATTTGTTAAAACAAAGTCCCATAGTTAATAGTTTGTTTAAAAAGCAAGCTGTTGATGCCAAGGAACCCAAAAAAGAAGAAATATCAAATCAATGGAAACAATCTTATTTGGATAGTAAGGGATCAAATAGTTACTACAATCATTTAGCGAATGCTTCTGTTAATATGGCAAAACCTGTCAATCATGTATTTAATGGTGCTGTAAAGAAACAACAGCAACAACCAACAGCACAAACAACAGCAGTGGCAGCTGCAGTAAATGTTGAGATCAAAAAAGATGAAAAGGATAGTTTTGAAAATTTTGATATTGAATCGGAAATTACTCCAAGTTTTATAATGAAGAAACAGGAACGAAAAGAACCTACACAATCTCCCATTCCCGCTACCACGGTTATAACAACACCATCTGCAACCACACAATCAACTTCAACCGCACATACTAATACTACAGCGTCTAAACATCAAAGTGTTAAAACGACTAAACAAGCTAAAGTTAGTCATACATTTGAGAATAATCTTCATGGGCCTTCTAATACTAACACCCCAATTACAAATTTTCAACAAAATCAGCCTGCAAGTTCCCATACAACTCCTCAAGAAGTTGTTGCAACTAGTTTTGACTTTTCACATCATTTACCCGTTAATCAAGGTACTACAAAGCAACAAGAAGATGATTGGTTGTGTATACAAAAGGAGTTAAATTTAATGAATTCAGTCAGCACTACTGTTAATACTAAGAATGTAGAAAATACTACTGAAAGCTCAACGCCTCAACCTCCAACAGAATCTTTAGGAAAGACCTTAGATTTTCTATCGAGTACAACTCCTAGTGAATTGTTTCCCAACGGCTGTATCAATAAAAATATGGACGCACAATTGCAGAGTCAACCACAAACGAATGTGGTTAGCACAAACTGCAATACACCTCTGGTAGCCAGCAGTTGTAGTCAGCAAAATCAACAGCCATCTTTACCACTCCCAGCGCATGAGGAAAATCAACAAGCTGCAGATTTAAATGAATTCTTCAGTGGTTCGGAAGATAGTGAAGTTCATAAGGATGTTGAAACGAGATTGGAGGCAATGTTTGGTGAATCACCTGTACATCTTTCAGGCAATAAAGAGCGATCCGATTCACCTGATGATATAGAATCAGGTTTGGAATCTATTTTTGGAGAATCAAATAAATCTCCCTCAAATAACCATTGTGCTGCCAAAGAGAAATCTAACTGGGATACTGATTTTGCGGGTAATTCTTTTATAACATCCACTCAACAGCATTCAGCAAACTTTATGAATATGAATGCCACTAACAGTATGCCTCATCACATACAATTGGGATCAGCCAATAATCCCAGATGGATGCAAAATATGGAGGCTCAATTTCCCGACTTTCTTGCCAGCAGCAGTAACAACAACTCGGCAGTTAACAACTGTCTACCTTCAAGAAAACGACAATGGAATGGACATATTGTCGATGAAAATTCGGAACATGTACAGCAACAAACACAACAACATTTGCCACAAGATGAAGAAAGTCCCCAAAAGAAAATGTGTGATGGTTCCATGAACAATGGAGGTCTCAATGATTCCTCAACTTCAAATTCATCGCCATTAAGTATGCAGCAGCAACAGCAACAACAACAGCAGCAGTCCCAGACCCATCACCATCATAATTTAGTGCCAAATGATACTACACATGCTCAGGAATTAATGGATGCTGCTTTATTGTCGCTACATGATGGTTTAGGGGTAGATAGTGCCGCCCAGGAGAATCCTTCCCAAACCAATGGTTTTCCACATATGATGAACCATCAAAATTTTGCCTCTTACAACAATCACATGGATAACAATCAGCAACAACAGCAGCCACAACATTTCATGAATATTGCCCAACATCAAAATATGACTGCACAACAACAGCAAATGTTAAACAATCATATGATGCAAATGAATCATCATCAGCAACAGGGCAATATTCATGGACATCATCATCCCGGAACGGGAGAGTTTGATGATGACATAACACGCCATGTTCAGAATGCTATCGATAGTATACTAAATTTGCAAAGTTCTGAAGCCGATTCACTATCTTTCTCTTTAGATCACTCGATGGGTTCATTTTTAGGCGATACCATTCTAAACGACAATCAAAGTGGTGCCAATAACGCCGTCTCATGTCAAGATACAACAAAACGGCGACAACTAGTTGATGAATTAAATGACTGTCTAATGGGCAACTCCTCTACAGAAACTCCACTACTTATGGATACAACAGGCGCCGCCACAGCACATTCCCAATTAATGAATCATACTGGCCTACACCATAATAACATGCAGCAACAACATCATGACCATGTTAATGCAACATCAAACACTGCGAATGCTCCAACTATGAATAGTCATCATCATGCTAGTGCCACAAGTGGCAACAATATTTCGATAAATCATGCACAACAACAATTAGACGATTTCAATTGTGTTGTTGGAGGCATTGATGAAGCAGTTAAATCCATTATGAGTTCTTGACACCAACAACAAAATTCTAATCAGACTCAAAATCATCAGCAAATGCCGCCAACTCCAACATCTACAAGTACATCATCATCATCGTCTCAGCAACAACATGTTGTTCATAACCATAATCAACATCATCAGCTTTCTACTAATACAACCACTATTACAAATGGAATGGGCGATAATAGTTTAACATTAGAATTTAATTCAGCTGCATTATGAGACCTCATACCAAACATAATACCACCATTGGCTGTTTAAATGAAAAAAATCTTAGTAAGGTATAAAAAACAACAACTACAATATAAAATCAAGGTAAATAATATATACATACATTTTTATTTATGTATAAATTTTTTGTTTTCATTTACATATAATACGTAATTATACTTAAAAAAAAGAGCCTTAAATTTGCGTTCGATGTTTTTGAAGTTCAAAGCAGTTAAGGATTATAAATGTTATTTTTTAATATCAATGATATGAATTTATAAAAATTAAGAATTGTATTATAATATCATGAACCTAAGGTGTTAATAGATTTTTTAAATCTATCAACATTTCTGGGAAATATCCTCTTGCCTTTGGACGTACAATTTCTGTCCAGATAGCTATAAAAGTTCTTTCCTTCCAAAAGCCTAGTTTTATCTGATTCTTCTCTCTTCTCAATTTAAACTTATAATTGCGAAAAAAAATCTATATAAATTTTTTTTTTTTTTTTAACTAGAAAAAATATAAAATTTGGTTCAAGTTCGTCCCTAAAAAATGATTTTGTGCGGACATTAATTATTGTTAAAAGGTAATAAGTTTTTTAAAATTATATGCATGTTTTATTTTTTAGAACAAATTTTAGAATTGAATTTAAATTCTGACTGCTTAAATTTTAAAACTTTCCATTTAAAACTCATCTTCTTATAACTTAAAATCCCTATCATCGAAATTTTTACAAAGAACTAACAAGAAACTAACTCAAACACTATGTTTGTTTTAAAATTAAACAAAAACTTATATAAAAACCCCTAAGGCATTTAACTTAAAATAAAATTCTAATTTTAATATATTTTTGAAAATTTTTTTCTGTTAAAATATAAGACCAACAAAATTGTGTATATAATTTTTAGCTAAAATTCCTAATTTAAATTTTTTTATTATCATTTGTTTGTTTATTAGTTTAATTATTTTAATTTACCTACATTTTTTTATATTTATTTAAAATAATCGAAAGGAAATAAAACGACACCATAGAAAATACAACAGTATTGTACAATCGAAACAGATAAAAAAGTTATTTAATTAATTAAAACCTTAATGTGTCAAAGAAAATTTAGTAAATTTAAGGACAAATAAATAGAAAATTCTAGTAAAATGTAATAATAAATAAAAAATTATTTTAAAGGTGTTTGTAAAAAATCTTTAATTTAGTTAAAAAAACAAAACGCCTCTAATTGGTGTTATTTATTACTTTATTAGTTATAATTTTAATTCTAAAAAATTTAAGACTTTTATTATAATTTAAAAATGGTAAATATATGATTTTCTTATTATGTAAATATTTGTTTTTTTAACATTGTTTTATTTTTTGGTTCTTAAGAAAAAGAAAATAAATTATTTTATAAAGCAAATTGTTTTTTTTTTTTTAATTTTTCCTCCCTCCCCCTTCTCTTTCCAAAATATAGTGTTTGTGTGCTTTAACAAAATTACTTAAAAACATTTAAGGCTCTTTTTATATTAAAAGGTCCTTTTAATCATTTTTAACAATTTGAAATTGTTGACAATTATTATTTTGTTTCAATTTTATATTGCATATTTACATTTTTTTTTTTTTTTACTTGACTTGAAGTTCAAATTAGCTAATATCGTTTATATATTAATCATTGTTTGAACCCATTTTTGATAAAAAAAAAAAATCATTTAGTTTAATTTAATATTAATATTTAACAAAAAAAAAAAAAAAAAAAAAAAAAAAACAACTTGACTTAGCTTAAGAAAAGAAAGCAATATTATTACTTTCTATAAAAAAAAATCTTCTCTCCACTCTTAAAACAGCAAAAAATATAAGCAAATATTTTTAATTGAATTAAAAGCAAAACAAAATAGAAAAATTCCAAATTATTTTTAAGTATAAGTAATGTAACTAGAATTGAAAATGCAAACCAAAATTAATTGATAAAAGCAAAACTAAAAAACAAATCACGCTTTAAATTCCTTACCAACGAATTGGTTGTAACCATGGAGATCCTTCTTTACACTAATAATTTTTTCGTTAAGTGTTTTCAACAAAAAGCTGTTGAAAGAAATAGGGCGTAAATAAAACGATAATAGCCAATATAATATTAATATACTGATCGAAATAATTAACATTGGTATTATATTATGATTAAATGTCGTTTTACAATAACTAAGGAAATGCAGTTTTTAGAACGAGTATTATGTGTGACCACCACCAATCTACTAATAACACAGTGCTACGGTGAAAAAAACACTTGGAATATAGCATAATTTAGTTTGAAGATATGGATAAGTAGACTATTATACAAATTTTAGAATTTTCGATATACCCCCAAAATCGGGAGTTATATCAAAAACCCGATTTTTTAGGTTTTTCGACTTTAAGAGTTTTTATTTTGAACAGCTGTTAACCAATTTAAGTATTTTTAAACTGCATTAAAAAGAAAAGACCACCTTCCCCTTTTTGAAAGGTGGATACACAAGTTGTTTTTATGTCCTTAATATGAACACGAAGGTGTTTATTATCAAAATGCAAAAGTCCGTAACCACACTTCTTAATTTTTTACAACAGAAGCAAGAAACATTTAGAAAATTCAAAAGACCGTAACCACAATTTTTAATTTTTTGCTTTAAAATTAATCAATAAAGTAAAATTTTTAATCGATCACTTAAACCAAAAATAGATGAAGCATAAAATACTCTTCAAACTAAATTTTTCTTAACTGTAACAAATCATTTATGAAGCTGATGTTACGACCTTTTGCCTTTTTCTTAATATTGATATAATTTTTGAAGGTATGAATAGTTCTATGGATGTAGTTTCTTTGGGTCATTATATTATAACCCAGTAAAAAACCAACATCTGATTTTTCAGTTATTACGGCCTATTGCAGTTTAGGTGACGATATACATTGTAAAAAGTGTAGGTAAGGTCTTTTCTTTCTAATTAAATAAAAACAAACTTAAATTAGTCAACAGAGACCGGATTTTAATACTAAAAACAAACAACTTTTTTATTTCAATCGAAAAACAAACAATTTTTGGTGTTCAAAAAATAATAAAAATTCATCATATTTTTTTATTTTCATCAATAGTTTTATTTTTTAATTTTGATCGAAATAAAAAATAAAAAAAAAATTGTTTGTGATTTTTATTACAAAAGTTGAAAATAATTTTAAACTTTTTTCGTCGGATGAAAAAGTTTCTAAATAACAACAATTTGATGGTTTAATTTTTAATAAATTCATAATTCCATTACAAAGTCAGGCAAAACACCTAAGGAACCTCCTCAGAAAACTGCCTTCAACACACACCTTAGCGCAGGAAGCCAGAATCTCCGAATTCGACTCCTATTCACTATCCAAATTGAATTTTTGTTTAGTACTCCACCAGGTATCTACATAGAATTTTCAAATTGAAAGCATGAAACTAATGCAAAGCCTCGAAGAACCGTACGCGGTACAGTTTTGTGACACCTATAAATTAATACTTACAAAATTCAAATGAATAAAATGTAGAAAATATGTTTTGAAACAAAAACAAAATTGTGAATAAAAAGAAACAATTATTTGAAAAGTTGTTGATACTAATATGTAAAATACTATGAAAATAAAATTAATGTATCTCTTAAAAAACTTCATATTTCAAATAAGTATATTAAAATCAATCATGAATTTTAATATATGAAATATGGAAAAAATCATAGTTAATTTATACAATTTTTACATTTCGAAAAAAGTAAAATTAAACGAATTATGTTGTTATGCAGACCACTGCCTCTTAGAGCAGTGATTCTCACAAGATCTTTCTTCGCGACCCCGTTTTGATATTGCAAAGGAAGAGCAACACACTACAACCTTAACTAGTTTAAAAATCTGATAAAATGTTATGTAAAGATAACATAATTTAAAAATAATATTAATAAATGCGACATTGTTTTTGCTTCATGACATTTTTAATATGAAGAGACTTTTTCGAACAATGCATATCTAATATCATTCTCTGCGTCCACAAAACATCAATTTTTTTTTTTTAACTCTAAAAATTTGAATGGAGTAGCTACTCGGCTAACAAAATGCCAGGGTGTCAATTCCAAAGAAGCGTCCTCCGCAAAACTTCCACTCGATCTACACCTTCGTGTAGAAAGCTAGAGCTTCCGAATTCAGCTCCCTGAGTTTAATGGTCTCCACCAATATCAACCTCAATTTTATGTGGTACTACACCAAATCCAATCTTATAAAAGTTAGGTTAACAAATTCGATTGCATGTGACAAATGTAATTTTCGAAGAACCGTAACACGATACAGTTATGCGACATCAAACACTTAGTCAATGCGGGGTGAGGCGCAAAATTCTCGAAGGCCAAACAACAAAAACCCGCCTGACTGTACTTAAGAAATATTTACGGTGACGCGAGAGTTGTTCCCCAACCCGGAGCTACTTTGCGAATGACATCGATTCTTTGTTTTGATGGAAAAAAGAGTGAAAATGATAATTTAACGTAAAAAAAATTTATGTTGATGAAAATTGTTCTAATAGTTTTAGGCATCGGAAGCCAACAAGCGGATAAACTTTGCTATATTTCAACTAAAATGCTTTGAAATTTGATAATTCAAAATTAAATTCAACACATGAGTTACATTTTAACTCTTTTTGAAATAAATCTGGTATTTTATCGTTTTCCGTTTTTAAATTATAAAGTCGTTTAAACAAATTTTATTTTTAAGCCCGCAAACTTCTCCGCGAAATAAAATTTTTGTGTATTCAGCACTGAGAATTCGTCCTTTTCGAGCAAATTCTGACAATCTTATTTCGGAAAGGACATTGGCATGGCTTTATACTAGGAACTAAATTGCGTCGTAGGAACGTACTACAACCGTGCTTGTGTTGTATTTGAGCAAATTTTACCCACGATTGTACCTTTTTGTTTGAAGTAAATATTGGAAAAACTTTTCAAATAATAAAAAAATTAAGTTAAAAAATATTTTTAATGGTTTTCCTAATTTTGGTTTTCAAATGACAAATAAGGTTGTTTTGTAAAATATAGAATTAATGCTAAGTCTGAGTTCACACACAGCAATTTTGCTTTCTGATTTTTTTTTTTTTTTTTGCATTTAAGATCACTCATAAAATTTTACTTCAGCAATTCTTGCTTTAATTTCCTTGATTTGTTTTTGATTTGAACTATTTGAAAATGAAAAACATATTCCCTCTCGCACTCTCTCACACAAAATCAGAATTTCAGCAAGAAAAATTGCCTTGTGTGAACTCAGACTAAGAACACAATTGCGTCGTATGGACGTAGAAGCGTAGGTACGTTGTCAAATTGGAATTTATACATTTTTATTTAAAAGCACACAACATCCGTTGAACCGTATGTACGTCGTACATTCAAATAGATTTAATTATATTTTTTATGAAAAGTACAACCGTACTTATCAATTGAGAAACAGTTAAAAAAATTTTTTATTAAATTTTATATTTTTCAAAAGAAAATTCAAACCAAATAAATAAAGAAAATTTCAGTTTTATTCCAATATTTATTTCAAACAAAAAGGTACGTCTACGTCGCAATTATCGGTAAAATGAACTCAAATACAACACAAATGCGATCGATGTACGTTCCTACGACTCAATTGTGTTCCGAACACAAATCTATTTGAACATACTACGTACACACAGTTCGACGTAAGCGCCGGTTGTTGTGTGCTTTTCGATAAAAATATTTAAGTTCTAATTTGACACCGTAGAGCGTTTCTAAGTTTATACGACGCAATTGTGTTCCAAGCAATATAAAAAAAGATCTTGGTAGAATATATTTAAAAAAAAAACAAGAGTAGAGTTTCATGTGAAAAGTCGATAGATAGTTTCATCAAATTAAAGTCTTTTTAATTGTTTTTCTTGCCTCATCGTGAGGTTCTGTTTATAGTGTCATTGGTCAGCATCACTTTCTTTATTTGATCATTTTAGACTTTATCAAGCGTAATATTTTTAATCGAACCAAAGCAGGGGTTCTTTCATTGTTTTTGCTTGCAGGTAGTGCTAGTTTATTCCTAAAAGAACCCATTTTAGGGAAAAAAATATATGTATATCTGCACTTTTATCTTTAATTTGGGGATGTTTTGTATAAAGATGTCTTTCCATTTTTAAATAGTTTCATACATTCATTGGAATTTTTATTTAAACTTCTAAATAGAATTTACATTAAAAAATTGTGTTCTAAAGAATATTATTCAAGATCTCTTCGCGACCCACCACGAATGTCCTTACGGAATGTCCTTGTTTGTCGCAGACCCCCATTTGAGAACCGTTTTCTTAAAATATTGGACAGATTTTTGTAAAAAATTTACACATTATATAATGAAATACAATAATTCTAAAAATTGAGGAAATGGAAAACGGCATAATTTAAGTTATGCCGTTTTTTATTTTGGCCACAGATTTTTTTAAGATATTTATTTTTTCATCATAAATCAGATTTATATTAGAAAATAAAAATACCTCACATATTTTTCAAACAAATGAAAAAATATTTTATTTTAAACAGTGAAGATCATAGAATACGAATAGAACTAGAAGTTTATGTGAGAGGCACTAAATATATTTTGCATAAATTAGGTTTTTGACAATTGTATCAGATTTTTTCTCTAACATAAATATCTGCTTATTAATCTATGGTTGAAATATTTATGATGATTTTAAAATAAAATTAAAAAGTTTTCGTGTGCTTATTAGTTAACAAAGGTAATCGATATAAAAACTTTTAAAGCCGGGAAGTCCGAAAATCTTTTTTTATATAACTTCCGATTTTTGGGGTATATCGAATATTCTAAAAATGGTATAATAGTCTACTCACCCATACCTACAAACTACATTATGTTGCATTACAAGTGTAGTCAACTTTTCTCAGTTTGTAGCACCTACAAATCTCTCTTTGTGTGCGTTTCAACAATATTTCGAGAATTTTATGATAAATATTCTCAAAGTGAAATTAAAACCTCGTATCTCATTACGTATGTAAATTAATCATAAAATTTAGCTTATGAGTTTTAAAATCTGCTTGGTTGTTATTTTTTTGGCAAGTTTTAGTGCCTTTTTCTACATTTTTAAATTTTAGTCCAAGTAGGCGTACCTATTCGGGGTAAATGTTCGACGGTTCACACGATGTAATTTTTGCCAAAATTCTGATTTCGTAGGAGAGAGGAAATAGAATTTTAAGAGAAAAACCGAGCAGTTAAAAATATGAATTGCTCAAATTGAATTTTTACAGCTGAACGTAAATGCTAGTTCAAAAGTTTCCTCATGGAAACTCAGACTAAAAAGTTAAAATTATATTCAATGAAATGTGAAATATCGAAAATAGCGATATTTATTTAGCAAAATTCTTCTAAACTGACACACATATAGAAAATTCTATCAAAACGCACATTTCCGAAATCGTACTTAAAAAGTCAAATTTTATTAAAACTTAAAAAAGAAAGACACTTAAATTAAATCCTAATTTTAAGAACTTACTTTACAAATCTGAACGAAAAGATATCAAGGAATAACAACATTAAATTTAAATAAGGTTATGTTTTACAAAATAAGCTGTAAATAGTCCATATACAAATATGTAAGTAATAAAAATTGAAACAAGCATTGGAAGTTGTAAAACTTAAAAAAGAAATTACATAAAAATACGTACGAAACAATTTTTGTAGCATAATAAAACAAAATATTTTAAAAACTATTTACTTTTTTAATAAAAAACATCAATAAGTAAATAAATACTCATCAATGTTTTGTAAAAATGTTTGTAACCAAAATGAAGTAATTTTTAAATTAAAAGAAAAAAAATTAAATAAAGTAAATTAATAAATAATCTTTGTCTAAATAAATTCAATTCAATATTAAACGATATTCTCAAAAAAGTTTAGAATAAAATATCATAAATTAAAAAAATTAATTAATTAATTTATTGTAAAATAAACAATTTAAACATATTGTCCTTATTATAAACTACAAAATTTCATAAACGAAAAACTTAAACGTATTTGCTAAAAAAAAAAAAAAATAATAATAATAATAACAATAATTGATAGGAGAGAATTTAATTTTAAAAAACATTAGTGTTAAAACATCAAAAAAGAGAAAAGCAAATTTAATTTATAATACAAAAAGTGGAATGGAAGAAAGTAAATAATTACAAAAATAAAACATATGACTTAATTTAATCAATAATACACAAACACACGCACACTTAAAATTCAACCATATAACGTACTATTTTTATTTATTCATAAACAATAAAAAATGTCGTTGTTGTATTTAAAAGGAAAAACAAAAGCATTAGAGGAAATTAAAAGAAAAACAAAAAGTATTTAATTAAACTGAAAATATATGATAAATTATAAAAACAAAAAGCGTCAAGTATTTTTATATTCATTATTACTCTTGTAAGTATTTTATTTTTGTACCAATTATAACCGACATTAGAATTGGGTAAGTAGTCAAAGAATTAGATTTAATGTATATCATTTTTGTTCGATTCCACGTTGTTCCTATGTTTTGACGAATTTTTGTTACATTCCATGTCCTTCCGATTTGAAGAGTGTTTCAAGACCATTTCTACATTATGGTTCAAAATATTTAATAACAGGGTGTCTAAATGGTAATGGTAAGTATCTACGATAAATGGTTGTTGCATCAGATGAATACAATTTTACCAGATTGCTGTTCCTGATTAATAGTGTTTCAACAAATGAAGTGTCTGGGATAATATTTTTGAAAACTTATTACTTACCTTAATTAATGTTCGTATTAAACTTAGTAGTGAAACGATTTTAAAAAGCAAATACAAAAATTTTACTTCGTTTTCATTTATGTTGGCATTAATTGGTTTTTATTTTAGAATAATTTAATGTAAGATATTAATTACATATACTATACATAACTTTAAAGTACATATTATAGGAAAAAATCATAGTTTATTAAAATTGTGCTCTTATACTTTAACAATTTTTCAAAAACTTCAAAATAATTTTAACTAATTAAATATATATAAAAATATATATATAAGGAACGATTTAAAAAAAGTAAATCGATTTTATTTTATTTAAAGTCAGTGATGTAATAAATGTTTATCATTTTATATGACAATTGTGTATGAACTCGAA
Organism: Protocalliphora azurea; assembly: GCA_932274085.1. NCBI lineage: Eukaryota > Metazoa > Arthropoda > Insecta > Diptera > Calliphoridae > Protocalliphora > Protocalliphora azurea. The sequence continues at coordinate 130,749,132 of OW026519.1, forward strand.
ACTAAAGAAGAAAAATTAGAAGTAAATGAAAAACTGAAATATTTTTTTTTATAAACCGCTTTAAAAGTAAATTCCGAAAAATTAATATTTTTTTTAGCTAAATCATTCCCAACAAATAATTAGTTATTAACTTCGACCCAAATTAATTAATCCGACGGAATAATTTTTATATTTATAAAATTCAAATTTGAAAAGCTTTCATAAAATTTATAAGTTAAAAACAAATTGAAATAATTCGAAATTAATAAAATACATTAAATGCACATAGACTTGAAGGTATTTTTTTATATTTGTAATATCATAATTGGATTGAATTAAATAAAATAAATGTATGTATTATTAAATAAGTTTTGAGATAATTTGTATATAAATATTGCTTATAATTCGTAATAATAATCTAATGTTTTGATTTATTTATATTATAATATAGGTAGTAAGTATATTAAGTTTTATTATTTATAGAGAAAAAAAAATATATCATTATTGGTGAGTTTTATGATATCATTAACTATTTGGCTTCAACGCTTGCTTGCTGGTTTAAATATTTTTATACTAAATTAAACACACAAATGCAAACACTATTATTTACTATAATTACAATTACAAATGAAACGAAACGTAAAATTCAAATTATTAAAAAAATAAACTTAGATTTTCTCCTAACAGTCTTATTCGTAATCAATCAAAAAAAATGTATAAAGATTTATACAATTTTGTTGTATAAAACTTTGATACATTTTAAATTGTATTGGGAATAATGGCTTAATCCTTTAATAATTTATATTTTGCTCTTACATTTTTATTACCGCGTACGTTTCATTGCAATTTATATAATATTTTTTATATGAATAATAAATTATATTTAATATAAGAAATAAAAAATGTTTTTCTTATGCACAGCACTTTTGTACACAGGCGATAATATACATACAAATTTTTAATTGAAAACTAAAATAAAAATAACAAATATTTATACGCGTATTTACAATTATCGAAAGTGTTTGTTTTTTGTTTCGTTTGAAATTCAGACTCTTACAAAGTTTTTAGTTTATATAGTTTTAGTTTTTTCTTATAGGTAAAGGATGTGCTTCCGTATTGAAAACCCATTTTTCTAAATCAATTTCTTTGGGACTATCACTAAAAAGTAAATAAAAATATTTAAGGGTTTCACCCAACCAAAAACTTTCCATCATATCACGCAGTCTAGTATTAAAAATATTCTTCACATTACCAATCGAACTATAACCGTGAGTAACTTTGGTATATTTTTCAAAAGCCTGGAATATATTCCAACCCATTTCCTGATATGTTCGATTACCGGTCAATGCATAGAAATAGTATAAACTTTCCACAAATTCTGGTCTTAATAGATTATGAGCATCATTGGGTTTAACGTAAATATCCAACTCTTCGTGTTCACCAACAGCAAAATATGATATTTCTGGTGCTAATTGTGTGGGTTGTTTCATATAGGTTTGATAACAAGTTTCCAATAGATCTCGGGCCAATAGTAAATGAGAATCTGGCATTCCATAATGATGTCCCAAAAGTAAAGTTCCAGGAAGGTAACAGGTTAAATGATCCATTTTAGGTTTAAATTCTTTGCCGTTTATAAGCTCGCCGATGTAAACGTGATTTTCTTTAGGAGTTCGTCGTAATAATTGTGAAAAGACGCCATCAATGGCACGTATATAGTCCGTAACCAAGCTATTGTTTTTAGGTGGATGTTGTTAATGTTTTTGATATTAAAAAAAAAAAAAAAAAAAACTTTAACTAACATGTAAGAAAGTCTAAATAAAGAGAATGATTTCTTTTTTTTTTTAATTTATAGTTTTTATCTCAATCGCCAGTTTTTCTATTCAGGTAACTTAAAGTCTTAATAATTCGTGTTTAGTTTCGAAAGAAAACATGTTCGAATTTCAATGTATAAATCATATAGATTAGGAAGATTTTCTAATTATCCCTTGTTTTACCTCATTAGTAGTAGTTGAGACATTATTTTTTTCCGACAACAATATGTTAAAAATTAAGGGTTAAGAGTCGTCCAAGAGATTGCAGTCATATGGAACTTCATAACGAACTGTGTGGCGAGATCTTGCCAAACATTGTGTTCTAGAAGACAGTGGGATTGTGCCAAAGAATCTCGCAAGTTTAAATCTATATGGACTGTTCATTAGTAAAGTTATTTCCATTTTAAAGGTTATGGATGTTACAGCTGCTATGTTCATTTTGCAGTATTTATGAGTATCGTTTTGAGATAAATGATCACTTATAGGCAGAGAGGACAAAAGTGTCTATTTTGCATGTTTGGCCTTTCTATACTTTTTTTTGCGTTTTTGCTTCTTTAGGCTACTTTGCTGATTTTGTGCCTTTATACTTATTTTACAATTTTTAGAACAAAATCAGCTTTTCTATTTTACTATGAGATCTTCAACATTTATTTAAAAAAAATCATTCATTTATCTTTAAGAAATCATTTTTCTTTAAAAAAAAAATCAGATTATGGAACTAAAACGTACAATTTTTTTATAAAATAATAATAATAAAAATAAAATAAAAAAGCAAATGCTTTCACATTGTATTTGACAAAAACAAGCTTTTGTAAAAATTCTATATAAGAAGCAAGTCAACGAATTAGAAGCAGTGGTTCGAATAAACCTGTGATATTTAAATACTACATAAATAAAATTTTTTATTCATTAACGTAATAATTAAGTGAGCTAATGTTGGATAATGTTCCTCAAATGAAGAAAATTTATATTTATATTTCGTGATGCGTTAGGAAGCTCGCATTTATTCCAATAAATCATTGAAAAAAGTTACTTTTTTTGCTACTTTTTTTATAAAAACACTTATTATTTCACATTTCACCAATGCACAGTGGGGCAGAATCGAAATTTTTTGGAAATAAATCTGTAACTTCTGATCGGCTGTTTGGATTTTCATGAAATTTGGTATAGGCGTAGCAGAGGAGTGTACAATATTAAGTTTGAAAGGGGGGCACAACAAACCCCTCAGGGGCGGAGCTAAGGAGGCTCAAAGTTAGGTACCTCTGACATAAAAAATTCTTAGAAAAGGATAAAGATTTACTTAAATTTGGGTTAAAATTGGGTTGCCACAATTAAAAATAAAAAGTATTTATTAATTATTTTTATAAAATATTTTGTGTATAGATATTATTAAAAGTATACAGAAATATTCATAATTTTCTAAGTAATTATTCACGCAAAACTAAAGGCAAAAGTTGAAAGTTTGTAAAAATATAGTCATATATACAATAAATAGGAAATATACAAGTTTAAAGGTGCGTATTTCTGAAATGAGGCATGATATTGATATCGGAAATTATATATGCTAAAGGATAAGCTAAATTTGGAATACATATTTTTAAAATTTCTTTCGCTATTTAGAAATAAACCAAACAAAAGGACCAATTTGGGGTTTTTGGAGAAAATACAAATTTTTTAACTGTAATAACATATTTGTTTATAAAGATATCTTAATGAAATTTGCAGGAAATGTGGATAATATAAATAAAACCCTACCTCTGATTGAAATTTGGTTAACAAATTTCAATCAGAGGTAGGGTTTTCCTGAATTCCCAAAAAAGACTAATGAAAATTCTCAAAAATGGGATTTTTACATTTTTGGCTATAGAATCCACATTTTTAAAACTTAACAACATATTGAAGATTCTTAAAATATATTCTGCTTGTCGATTTGTGATTTGGGATTTGAGAAAATGTGGTCTAAAATCAAAACTTTCATCTAAAATGGGTCGAATTCGGGAGGGAGTGTGCCGTGACCAATTGAGTTATTGGGCTTGTTTTTTATCTTAAAGTCATCTCTGTGAAGTGACCTTTCAGAAAAGGGCAAAATTGTTATATGTTGCTAAAGAAAATTTTATTTTAGATAAAAAAAGAAGTGATCTCTGTGAAGTTACCTTTCAGAAAAGTGCAAAATTGTTATATATTGCTAAAGAAAATTTTATTTTAGATAAAAAAAAGTGTGTAGATACTTTTTCGCCAAAAAAAAAACATAAAAAATCGTCTTTTTGCTATTTTCAAATTCAAAATCGTTTATTTTTGGACTCGGTAAAGATAGCGACTTCAATTTTTTTATTCAATAGATATTTTTGTTCTTTAACTAGTTAAGAAAAAAACTAATAAAATCGGTCGGATTGGCAAATGATAAAAAAATTTTATGTCAGAGGTACCTAACTTTGAGGCCCCTTAGCTCCGCCCCTGAGGTGTTTGTTGTGCCCCCTTCCAAACTTAACATTGTACACTTCGCTGCTACGCCTATACCAAATTTCATGAAAATCCAACCATCCGATCAGAAGTTACAGGTTTATTTCCAAAAAATTTCGATTCTGCCCCACTGTGCAATGTGGTAAATGATTTTATAGATGAGTATGCGAACTTGGGGGTGTTAACCAAACTGAGATATGTTTTATTGAAACATTACGCAAGACTATAGAATGAAGATTACATCCATCTCATTAATACAGCGGTTAACATCCAATTTCATTTATTCAGAAATTGTTTTTAAAAAAGGTTTTTGCCATTCTGTTTTCCAGAAACAAACTTCAACCAAAACCAATTAAAATTTCAGGCTAAGATTCTTCGAAAAGGATAACAAATATTGTTTACGGTGAATAATGCTTTATATTTAGCTTATAAACAATATTTAAAAGATGTTCACTTTAAATTTCTGTGTACTAAAATTATTTCGAAGAAATGATTTTATAAAATGTTCAAAAAATTAAAAATAAAAAAACTATAAATACTTTAAATTTTCCAATTTTTTAACGAGCTGAATATTACGGAAAAATTATCTAAAAACTTACAAATCGTTTTCCTTATGGCCGGTTTGTATCCACTGTTTTATAAGATATTCATAATAGGAGTCACCTCTGGCACCCAAAGACACAGTTGCATAATTTCTAAATGTACCGGTATTGGCATTAATGAAAATTGGCACCAAACCATTGTTCTTTTCTAAAGCATGAACTTTTTCATTGACACGATGAGAAACCTACAATACAAAAATACGTTGAATCAAAATTTGAAAATTTTCAAATATATTTACGACTATCAATGAAAATGACTACTAACTAAGCAGATAGTTATAAGATATAAAGTGTGATTTTTTGTTTATGTACTTACACTTTCATATAAAGTAACATTTGTAATTCTACTTAGATCTCTAAATTCCAATTGTATAGTGGTAACTTCACTAGTTGAGCTATCGGGTGACCATTTTGGTGCATGAGCAGATAAAGCAGCTAAATTAACATCGGAATAAGGTATACCGGAGGGAGAAAGAAAACAAGGCAGTAAGCGATTGCCTAATTCAATCTAAAAAGCAAACACATTTACTGTAAAGCAAACAAAATCTTTGAAACGTTTAAGAAAACTTACCGATTTTTGTAGAAATACTTTATCAGCACTTAAATGATAGGCTGATAATAGGCCACCCAAAACGCGTATAGTAACTTCGAATAAATTGACATCACGATTGACATCAAAATTCAAATGTTCACTAACCCAATTACGAGCTTCATTAAATTCTAAAATAATAAATATTAATGTAAATACAAATTGTTTATTAAAAAAAAAAAAACTTACCATCTTCCAAACCCATTATATAAATAGTATCCAATGAATCTATTAATGTCAACCCCAAACCAAACCAATCATGTGAAGATTCCGAGATGGGTTTTAAATTATCATGACCCCAAGCATATTTCTTATAACCTGTCCATGAATGTTTAAAAGCATTTACTACAGCTTCTTGTTTTTCGTTACGAGCTCCATGAAAATGTTGTTTTGTAGGCAGATGTTTAAGATCGATACGTCCTAGAAATTCTTCAATTGTTACACCATTAGAACCTGGCAAACTAAGTGCATCCTGTATAGCTGATTCTATAGCTAGACGATCATCTTCGACATTATTTGAATGTGTGTTACTTGGTTTAACATTTTGTGTATTGACATTTAAATCATTGTTAATAATATTTTGTATTTTAACTTTTCCATAGGATTCGTCTAGATTTTGAGCACTAATTTGTTTTTGAGCTAAATGATTTTGATTTCTTTGTGTTTGGGGTAAATTTACAACATCTTCAACATGTTCATCTGTCTGCGGGAGTTCACGTTTATGCTGAGCTGTATTTTGCTAAAGAAATAAGAAATGAAAATGTTTTAGATTTAATAACTTTAAGATATGTTATTATATATATATATATATATATATATATATATATATATATATATATGTATGTATATATATATATATATATATATATATATATATAAACTCTCAATTACAGTTACCTATTAATAGAAATATTAAAATGTTCTCCAAAAAACACCAATTTCAAAAAATTACGTGTTTAGAAACCTCCTTACATATCATCGGTGTGCTCACGAAAAGTTCTGTGTTTTTTTTACTAGCTTTCAAGAGAACCAAAAACCTTTTTATTTTGTCAATTCGCAACATTTTTTCGTTTTTGATTTTTGTATTTTCCTTTAAGATATTTGAGTTTTATGCTTTTAAAAAAAATATCGACAACTTTTGTCACTAGCGAATCGCAAAGGAAATGTAAAAATTCTACACTACACAGGATTTTTTTTTTTAATTTTTAATATACAGTACAAGCTCGATTGGAGATTTTGAGTTGTTTTTTTTTTTTTTTTTTTTTTTTTAAAAATTGTGTGCATATGTTTATTGATGTTATACAATCGTTCACTTTAATTTTGTTTTCTTCATGACCACGAATGTATAAATCCTCCGATTCCGTATCTGAAAAAGACTTATTGAATTTATGAAATCTCCACTTGTTAATTTTTTTTAATCTATAATTTTTGAGAAATCGTTGGCCTTAAAATATGTTGAATTTTTCCCATATTAAGAGATGTATTTACACAACAAATGACACCAATAAACTGACAAAATTTAAGACCAAAATCATCCAAAAAGATTAATATACCAAAAGACGAGGATTTCCCTTTTTTTGGTCATAGACATTGTAATCAAATTAAAAAAAAAAACAGTCACGAATATAGAACCCGTTTTTCGTAAACTGGTGCGATTATAGAACCTGCAATTTTAAAAAACACCGAGCTTGCACTGTATATATATATATATATATTTAAGTCCTATGTGAAGTAAGAAAAAAAAGGGGTTTTCTTCTCAAGGAAATATAAACATAGGACTTTTTGTAACTTCGAAAACCGTAGAGATAATAGAAAACGCTTTTATGTTTGGACGTGTGACTCATAATGACACAAGATGCGATAATTAAAAAAATTCCAAAAATTTTACTCTTCGTCAGCGCACCGACGATATAGTTATCATCAAAGTAGAAAAAACGTTGAAATTCTATAAATATTTATTCATTCGCCGATATACTTGTTATTTACATATGTATATTGACCAATACACCTGTGATTTTTTTCTAGAGAAAACTGACCTATACTACATATTTTTTATCAGCAATAACAAATACTCTATGTATAAGAATATTCTGTTTTCATACGTTCCGTGTGAAGAGAGTTGAGTTGAAGTAAAATATATTTTTATACTATTATCGCAAAATACTTTCTTTATTTATTGCTTTTAAATATTTTTATTAAAAATGGCCATGGGTACCTGTGGTTGTTGAAATACTGACCTAGTCTACATATTTTTTATCAGTAATACTGTGCAACATTATTTAAAAACAGAAACTAACGTATGGAATAAACAAAATAGAATTAATATACCAATTCATCAATAGAGAATATGCGAATACCCTACAAACTAAAAATACAAAGCTTTAGAAGGATTGGAAAATATTTAGAAGTGGCTCAAAGCGATCAAAATCAGGAAAAAAAATTGATTTTTTTTTTTAAATTTTTACCATGAATACCTCGCATAGATCAAACGTGATTATCTCTCAACTTTTGATTAAGCTCATTTTTTACTGAGGTATTTTTATTTAAAAATCACGTGTTTTAGTTTTTTTACTAACTTCTTCATTTTTGGTAGTTGAATTTGTTTGATTTTTACCATTTTAGAAACTTAATGTACTGTGAATTTTAAAGACATATAAACCAAGAAAATTTCAGTTGTATTAAAATATTTATGGTTGAGCCAAATTAAAAACATATAATTTTTGAGCTTATCGACATAATTTTCTTTTGTGTTTACTTTTCACAAAGAATCAAATGTTTAGACAATATATTCGTTTTCCCTGGTATCGTTTGATCAGTCTATGTTAAAATCAATACAAATTGATATAAATTGATGTTATTTTTATTGTGATAAGAACAAATATAATTAATAAGAAAAATATTCGTGCCATACGCTTGTATGACCGAAAAAAAAACCAAAATTATCTCAACCAATTATCAATGACAATTAAGAACATACCTCTTGTTCACTTTGAGCATTATCAGTGTCGGCATATGGAAAAACATTTTTATTTTCATTAGCAGCTCCTATTTGGCCCTCATTGGAATAATTGTTACGGATTAAAGCGCCAAGAGATAATTTTTCGTTAGTATCCTGATAAGGCAAGACACCGACGGTTAGTGATTGTTTACTGTTGAGATCCAGTTGGTCGGACGGCAGTAGAAAAAGTAAAGTAATACACATGGCAGATATGCCTAAAATGATGAGATTACGTTGACAGCGAGGTAGTTGATTCCAGTACTAGAATGGAGAAAATAAATTACAAATAAGATGTAATACTTATTACAATAACAATAAAGACTTACACGTCTTAAACTTTTACGTGAACTGGGTAAATTGATATTACCATTTGTCGACTCCTCAAGGCCACCGACACTGGCGGTTGGCAGTGTCAGGGTTACATGATCTGATTTTTCCAACATTTTGTTTAAAATTTATTATTTTTATACACTATTAAATATTTACTATAACTTTTATATTTAATCGATTTTGCACAGTCTCATTGAAAAGTTGGACATTTTTTCCGCATCTGTACACATTCAAGTAAACATTTTATTTTTCTACTTATTTCACAATTTTCGCTACTTATCTTCTAATTTTTTTTCAACTTCTCAATAGATGTAATACTAAGTTTAGTATTTTTAATAAATTAACTTTAGTTTTTATGGTTTAAAAAGATATTTGCATTTCTATATACATTTTTTTTTTACCTAACAGCTGAAATTTTTTCGCAGATTATTAATGTAATTATATAACCTCACTTTTTGAATTAGTAAAACAAAACATAAACAAACTATGTTCGAAACCTTTTTTGTTTGAATTGCACAGTTAGACGAAAACACACAAACATATTGCATTTCCTGCGATTGCAATTTTTGTATGTTTCAAACAAGAAAAATCACTCGGTGAAGATAAACATTTCAATAAATTATATTATTCAGGGATGGAAAAGTAGATACGATCGTACTTTATTGGATACTTTTTTTGATACTACATTTAAACCTTGACTGGTATCGCGTGTCTAAATGGACCCCAGGACACAAATTAATTGCTCCAGTATACATATTTTTAACTTAAACTTACATACATCTAACAGCCCGTCTAGACGTAACATAATATGTAAGATTTTTGTATCAGAGAGTGTCAAATTCACTCTCTGAGAGAATTATTTCAAGTGTAGATTCAAATATTAATATTATAAGATGTATTATGAGACTGTTGTGATGAGATTTCTCTACACAACCATCTTATAAGATGAACTGTCAAAAAAATACACATACATGAAAGTTTGCTTGTGTGTGTACATGTGTACTTTGGAAATTATTGAAAAACAATGTTACTTTGTAAAATTGTTTCCTTTTAGTGTTTGTTTTACATGTTAAAAATCATTTTTATAAAAATTGTGTTAAAAAGTGCAAATTGCTTAAATAAAAAGGCCATGTTTACTCTGTAACTGATTGAAAATAATAATATCTTATAGGATTAATTAGAATAAGTATACCCCTTATTTAAGATTTAACATAATATAAACAAAATGTTTACTCTCCTCTGCCGGCGTTATCTCACATATTATATCAGCGTTAATCTCAGTTGTAGACCTGGGGTAAGTAATCTAAGTAAGTAACGAACTGTAGTGGGTGCAGGAATTGTGACACTTACCTAGTGTCTACATTAGGCAAATTTATATCAAAACAAACGTCAAAATCGGTGCGAATATATACGAGGTAACCTTGATAAAAATTTGCCTAATGTAGACCCTAGGTAATATCATAGATATAACAAAATTGCGGTCAAGGTGGACCCTTGATACCAAATATGTAGTTTTTAGTTTGTGTTCAAAAATGCAATTTTTATCTTTTTCAATACTTTGAGTTAGATGAATAGAGTGGTTAAAAAATATAAACGGATTGTGTGACGATGAAATTATAAGTTGCAGAGAAGAAGTGGAAATTCTATGCTGTTCGAAAAAAAGTCTTATTGTTTAGGGTAATGAATCCTTCAGTAAAAATTGTTGAGATGAAAAAATAATTCTTTAAATTTTGGATATCTATGCTTCCAGCTATTCATTCTTCCTATTGCTTTTTGTTCTAAAATTTTGAAGTTATGTTCTTAAGAAAATTAACTACATTATAGAAACATGTGTTCTATATGTCGATTGTTTTTAACTTATAAAGTTGTTAACGAGAATTGGATATCTATTCCAGAAAAAGCCTTAAAAAAGTCACAATTTTATTTTGACTATAAGTTATAGTTATTCATATGACTCGGTCACGTCCTAACATTCTATATAAAGTAAAAATTGAGAATTTTCTTTTTCTAGAGAAAATTTAAATATTTATAGAAGTGTGAATTTTATCTATAACAGTATTTTCGTTTCTAGACACTCAAAAATTAAAAATTTTTATGTTTGCATTGCTGATTCCATAATAAAATTATTTATATTTTCATATTTTTAATTTTCAATTAAAAAGTATTTTTTATGATAGTCACATTTCTTATGAAAACTAAAAATTTTAGATATAAGCTTATGAATATGAATTTTAAGACTACAGTCAAAATTTGTGTGTTATGACTATTTTTGAGTCACAATATCGTCTGTGAATGGGCATGTTACTCTAAAACTATAAATTGCAGAATTGTAAGATACGTAATTACTAATACAATTATAAGTTCCTATGTTGTGCAAATGGAATTTCAGTGAAAATGTTGCTAATTTCAAAGATATTAGGTAATGGATTATTTAAAAACCGAAATATTTTTTTTTAAAAGTTACTTTAACATATTTTTTTTAATATATTGTCATTTCTCCTGTATAACGTTATTTTTTTTTTTTTTATTTTAGTTGAACATTGTTTTCTTAACATAGTGTCTACATTAGACAATTTTTTATCAAGACAAACGTCAAACTTAATACGAATTTGTGGAAGGTGGCAACAGTTTCACAAAAACAACAATATGGTGTATTATATTATTGTATATATTCGCACTGATTTTGATCTTTGTTTTGATAAAAATGTGTCTAATATAGACACTAGGTAATTGCCGGCTTTCGGTCAGGCGGAAGTGTTATTTATTTTTAATATGAATTTCTTAGGGAAATACGTTTTCAAAAGCCTACTACTTCAAAACTATTCGATTGCACCAAAAAAATTTTACATGAATTGTGAAAATATAAAAAATTCGAAGCTGAATCAGCACATTAAATTTATGCCATCGGAGCTGAATCAGAACATTCAATTTTTACATAATTATTTTCAGCATTAAAAGTACTATCATTAAAAAAAAGCGATAAAAATCGGAACTGAATTAAGACATTTAATGTATACCCATTTTAGATATAAAAATTACATTCTTTGAACTTTGCACCAAATAAAATATTCATAACTATCAAAAACTTATTATACCAAAAAATAGTTTAACTTTCCATGCCTGATATTAGTATATTTTCAAACAATTTTTGGATGATTCCTATAAAAGTGATGCCATATTTTTCAAAAACAAGTATGTATGTGTTTTTAACAACACAGAGTTGTCATGCAACAGCTGTCTGGTGGTATTGTTAAAAGGTTTGAGTTTCAGCTAAGACATTATTTAATTTTTTTTATGTTACACTATGTCTACACGCTGATATAATATGTGAGATAACGAAGGTTGAAGAGTGTAATAACCATTTTTATTATATGCATTATGTTAAACGTTAAATAAGGAGAACACGCATTGTAATAAATTCTTTAAGACATTATTATTTTCAATAAGTCAGAAGTAAACATGTGCGTTTTATTTATGAAATTATCACTGTTTTAGCACAATTTTTTTAAATGTAATACAGTCATTAAAAGAATACAATTTTACAAAAAACATTATTTTTAAGAAATTTCAAAAACTCCATAAAAGTTTTATAATGATCGGACCATCGAAACAGATACAATTGACTTACATAAATTATGCAAATATTTACCAACATTTGGAAGCTTTTTGCGACTTTCTCAAAAAATTTGCCTCCTAGCACATCACTTCTGTTGAATAAAACAAAATTTGAAATATGTTCTTTTCTTATACGTGGTAATCTTTTTATTTTCGTGGCAGATGAAATTAGATATTCCGTTTTTTTTACACATGTTCTGTCTACAAAATTGCAAAAAAAGTAATTATAGCTATGTTTTCATTATAAACAGTATTGGAAACCAAAATATTAAAGAGTAGGTTTTTTTGTTTTTTTTTTTTTTTTTTTTTTATTTGAGAAAGATTATGTGTACGAGCTTTAAGTAATGTGCTCTTGAATTGGTTAAAAACTAAATTTGTGCAAATGAAAATTTTCGTGAAGTTTTCGTCATATAAAAAATATCCAGATGGATTATCACATTTAAGAAAATAGTGTTTTTGTTATATAAATTAAAATATTACAGTTGATTTTAACAATAATATTTTTAAACCATAAAAGTAGTTAAATTTTAAAAGGCCCGAACGAATTTATAAAATTAATTTCCTAATTTAAAAAGTTTTATTCATGGGAAAATTTTGGCATCATATTCTTCTCGATATGATATATATTTAGATAATATTTAGTCAACAGAACTTATAAAATCAGATTATCGTAATCGGTTGAATTTCAAAAAATATGAACCCTCTAAAACAAATTTTGGAACAAATCAAGATTCCAGCGCTATTGAAATTAAAATATTTTTTTAAATGTTAATATAGGGTTCTCTATGTTGCCAGCCTTCGATCGTCTTCAAAGACTTTTTACACTATGTATATCGAACACTTCGCTGAATAAACTTTTTTTGGAAATCAAAAAAGTTTATTTAATATATGTATGATATTATTCAATTGAATATGGTCATGTTATATATAATTAGAAAGGTATTTTTTCGTACTTTTTAATTTTTAAATGTATCAAAATTTTAGAGGCCCATAATTCGTAACCTATGAGCGAGCCGGCAACAATTTTTGCATTACTTTAATCACAAGTAAGAGTACTACTGAATCATTGCCAACATTATTTAAATTTTTTCATTATATTCTTCCAAATTTTATAAAAAAATAAATTCCTGTTGGCTATTTATTTTTTTCAAATTCCGAAAATGTAATGTTAGGAAAAATTCTAATTTTTTGACAAAACCATGTAACTTTTTCCAACTTACCCCTGGCAACACTGACAAATACATACATGCATACATAAGCTGCCAATATTTTCTATCGAAATTTGAACTAAAGCGACAGCACATATAGTTAATTTAATAACAGTCGAATATGATATCATTTTCTTATCGAAGGAGAATCATCGTTCGGGAAGAAATGTGGCGCAGTTCTAATACTTTTTAAATAACACTATTTAGTGCATTCTTGGGGTATCGAAATACTATCATTTAGAAGTGTAAAAAAGTACATCAAGAAAGTATCGAAATATAATCGCTTTTGTATAATAAAAATATTTTTAAAAGCAGTTGGAATATTTGTAGTAAATATTTTGAATTCTAATTTAGCTACCTTATATTTAAACACACTGTAATAACTCACTATAACTTTAAACTAAATTAATAAATATTAAAAATTAACAAATTTTTATATTAACACATTTTTTGTTCAACACTATAAGCAACAACATTAATCACTTTAAAAGTTATACATTTACTGAGCGAAATTATGTCTGAGCAAGCAAAGAAACAGCACTATTTGCTCTGGAATGTAAACAATCGCCAAAGTCAAGATCAAAATTCAATACTAATGTGTTTTGTTTTTTGCAAATTTGTGTATTTTCTACTTTTGAACATCAAAGAGTGTCAAAAAAGACACTTTTTAGTGGATGGACGAAGAAAATCTCTTAAAATTCCTGGCAGGGTACATACATCCGAAAATGTATGCATCTTAAAAACATTAAACGCTAATATCTCAAAACTCATTTCTTTGACTTTGAATATATTATCACAAACAAAAGTTACACATTTTAGTTCCGTTGAAATCTTCTATTAGATTACCACGGTTTTTTTGAACTTACTTTTTTGAAATTTAGTTTTTCATTTGCACAGTATAAAATCTCTGAAATAGAGCATTTTTTACAAAAATTATGCGATAGAGGTTTTTTTAAAATTTAATAAATGAATTAATTTTTGAACTGAAGTTCGTTTGAAATTACACAAAAATTATACAAATTTAGTGATCCAAACCGTTTTAAATTGCCCTATATTTGGATAGTTACACAGAAATATAATACTAATATTTAAGTCTAAACGCGAATTTGACGCTATTCGCCTAGCAAAATTTTTTTGTTTTCAAATTTTAAATAAATTTTAAGAAAATTGTTTCTTTTTTTCGCCACTAATTTCTAAATAACTCGGAGGCTATTGAGCGAATAAAAAAGTAATGTTAATATTGTTAAAAGAAATGATGTCAATTTGTTATGATAACGTGATTTTTAACGTGTTCGAATTTTTTAATTCGTAGCGTCTCTTTATTTGAATTTGGTTTTAATCTCTTGATTGTTAGATAGATAGATAAACAGAGAAAGTTAACCAAATCTACCACATCTCCACCCAGAGACCGATCTCGGTCCATTGTGAGTCCCTTCATTTGAAAAACTATAGAATATAGAATAGAGAAAATAGGAATAAAAACAGAAAAAAGAATATCAAGAAATCATAGAAGAGGATTAGCAATGTTGATAATCCCCCTAGGGATGTAGCCATAACTTTCCCTTAGACAGTCTATTCCCATGACGAAGCCTATGACGTCTACAAGCTCCACGTCCCGAACGTCACTTAGCCCGTCGATAAATTGACTGCCCAGGCATTTCATCCTACGATGCTGCAATCGTGGACAGTGGCAAATAATGTGCTCAATAGACTCGGTCTCGTTGACGTCCCCGCACATTCTACAAAAGTCGGAATTGCTAGCGTTTCACCTAGACCTCATCTTCCCTATCAAACAGTGACCCGTTGTGGCCCCTATCATGATCCTTAAGCTCCTCCTCAAGCGCAGAAGAGTGCCTGTGCTGTCGAGTGCCGGCCATACCGCCCTCGACACCTTACAGTTCACTCTACTCTCCCAAGCCGAATTGGTTCTGACAAAGATCCAATCATTGATCTCCCCAAAGAATAAACTCAGCGGGGGTTTCATCATGGTTTCCCTCTCCGAGACATCCTTTGCTGCGCCTTGCCTGTTCATCGGCTAGTTCATTACCAGATACATTACAGTGGCCAGGTACCCAGCAGAATCTCACCAGATGTGCCCCCAAGGCCTTCAGAGCCGCCTGACTGTCCATATAGAGAGTAAATTCAGTACCCCTCACAACGTTCCGCCTGATTGATTCTGCGGCCTTCAAGATGCCGAGAATCTCAGCCTGAAAAACGCTGCACTCATCAGGGAGTCTAAAAGAGCCCTTTAGATCCGTGCCCATAATATAGACTCCTGAACCAGTACCTATGTCTATTTTTGATTCATCTGTGAATCAATCAGTGCCGCACCAGACCTCCCTATCAGGTATCACCACGACAGGATTTACCCCAAAGTCCGGTTCAGCGGCCATGTAATCTGATGCCCTCGTGGAGTTCAGATTAACCTCACCATAACTGATCTCGTATATGACCCGTTAGTGACCTGCTCTTGATGAACCTAATAGTCCTAATTCCTTAAGTCTCAGCAGACTCCTTGCTGCCATATCCTTCACAAATTCCTCAATGGTAAGAGATGAAGTATGACGTCCAGAGCCGCTTGTGGTGTACTTCTCATTGCACCTGTAATGCCAATTGAAGCACACCTCTGTGGTTTCTATTACTCTTTCGTTCCAGTGCCTGCCACCAAACAGAACAACCATAAGTAAGAACTGGTTTCACCACCGAGGTGTAGATCCAATTTACAACCTTTGGTTTGAGTCCCCAATTCCTAGACTCTGTGAAGAAGTGCTCTTCCTCACCTGATCCTTCCATCAATGGATCCTTACAACAGGAAAATGGGTTTCCAAAAGCACATTAAGTGACTCAGAGCTCGACTTCGTCCATGAACCATCTGATCTCTGGATACTCTCCGGAACACTAGGATCCTTCGACAGTATCTTCCTGAATCTGGATAGTTCATTGACAGAGTCAATGGTCTGGCTGAACCTGATCCACTAGACCCTTTTAGCTCGTCTAATGTCCTTTTTGTACTTATTAAAATTCACCCGTTGAACTCTCAACTCCTCTGACCACCAGACCGGCTGTTTTCTCTTACCCTGACTTCGTCAAGATTATCCCTCGACATAAACTCCCTCGGAATTCCAGTCAGTCTTGACCCCAAATAACGCACGAAAGCGTCCCAATTTGTACTCCTAGGATTCCTAAAAGGTTTCCTCTCCGAACTCAGAAAGTTCAGACTAAAGGTTATCTTGCCATGGTCAGAAAAAGAACACCCCATAGCAACCCTCTAATCCTCATCTAGGTCTCTAGAATTAGTCAATGTGATATCTATTACCGAATTCCTATCCTTCGTCCTGAACGTAGAGGTATTTCCCTCATTGCAGATTAAAAGATCATTCGTAATAATGAAATCAAAGATTGACTCATCTCTCTACCTCATGACTTCTTGATTGAATGTGTTGTGCATTGGCATCGCAACCGAGCAATAGACGTACTCCATTCCGTCTTGCTTACTCGGCTAAGGTCCACACCCTGTCATCCGGTGGTTCAGTCGCCTCATAAGGCATGTATGCCTAGGCCAAGGCCAGTTTACTACCTCCTCACGCCTCTCCTTGAACGACCGTTAGGTCTCCATAACTGAAAGTGAACGGCACGAACAATTTGTATCCTTTAGCCCTAAGACCTCAGACCTGGTTGTTATTTAGCCAAGGCTCTTGGACTAGGGCCACGTCCACATTGGTCTCACTGAGGTAGGTTATTAATTCGGTCGAGGCCGCTTCACTATGATGCAGATTTATCTGCACCATCCGCAGCCTCTTTGGCTTTGTAATTTTTCGAGTATCGAAATTTGACGTAGCCAATCCCGAAAGTAACAACATCATCCATATGCCTATCTTCAATCAGCCGCCACATTTCCGTACTGATGCTCCCATCTAAATCAGCACGGTCAATGACTGCTGCTTGAAGAATGGCCGACTCGGATGAATCCTTCGCCTTTTTGGATGATGAAGGTTGATCATCATCAGATAATACCCGCTTTAGTACTCACTTATGAGAGTTTTTAAGCGAGCCATATGGTGCCTTACCAACCTTCTTCATCAATGGTATCTGCTGGTCATCCCTAGACCTCACTCTTTTTATGGTTCCCTTAGCAGGACATTTAAAAGAGTCATGTGGCACATGACCAGCTTTCTGGGAAGTATAGGGCATCTCATCTCCAGGCAGAGCTCCCCTAATGGATCTCATCTGAGAGTCCTCAACGAGGCTGCAGGAGTTAGGTTTACCTTCTCTGCTCCCTTCCTAGTTTGAGTTGTCTCACTACCAATCCTAGCTGACTTGTTCTTTCCCTTGCGAGAACTTAAAAGACCGCTGGATGGCTTCTGAGCAACTCCATACTTTTTAGCTCCGACTTGTGGCTCCAAAGTAATGGTAGACACGGACTCTTTACCCTTGCGAGTAATTTCCGGACCTTTCTCTACCTCCACTTTATAACCTTCGGGATAAGACATTCCCAAGATATCACCGATGGAGCCATAGGTCCGTTCAAACCTGTATATACTCTTTCGGTGTTTCCTGCGAACATGCCTATCCCGTCCGTCTATCAGCGATGGGTCCTTCTTAGCCAACTTATTTAGTGCAGCTATGGAGGCCCTAACACCGTTTTTTCCTTTACCAAATCTCGTTCCACTGCCGGTTGCGGCCTGCTCATTCATTGGATGCTCTATCACTATCTGCCAAACCCAAGAGTCTGGTCGCACTGGATCCGATAAGATCCTTCGCCAAGTCCAGCCTCCATCAGTTGGATCAGTAATTGTACGTGTTGCATGAGAATGTCCTTGTGCAGTCTCAACAAGTCCATGTCGTCGTCCACATCCTCATGCTCTCCCCATTTTAAAACGTCGTCCTTCTCCATCCCTAACTCGACCCTATCCTTTACAGCTATGTCAGCGTCCGTATCTTCCTCTTCCCTAACTAGATCCATTTCGTCCACTTTCCCTTCGTCCTTTTTCCCCTTAACCTGTTTGTCTCAATAAAATTTCTATTTAAAATTTTAGTCTCGCGAGTAGGCACGTAAAATATAGACGCTCTCGGGCAGTGACGGCGTACGCGGACTAGGCTCTAATACAACTGACCCTTGCCATCAGCATCAGCGGGGAGCTGTTCTCGATTAGTTTCTTTTCCCACTAACTAATCATTCAGATCCTCGGCACTGCTACCTACCACCTTAATCTTAAAAGTGCATGATACCTGTTTATTTGGCCCGCGGGAACATTACCGTACCCGGTGCCAGAGAATGCATTCATTTTGGCAGAATCACCAATTAGAATACATCAATTACACCGCATCCAGTCCAGCAAGTCTATCCGTTTCCAGGATCGGATGTGATACAAAGGATGCATTAATGCCGGCAAAGGGAGAGGGCTCCAGCACCGAACATGAATACATCCAGTGCCTTTCGCCCAGTCCCCCTATCCGCCACCTGGGGACGCGTCTGGTGGAAGTAAACATGTAAAGACTCTCTTTGTTATTTGTCTTAATCTCTTTGTTATTTGTATTAATTATTTAGGAGAGTTTTGTTCCCTATAATAACGCGGAAAGATTTTTGTTGGCTTGTTTAAGTATTAGTGAGCTTCCCTGAAACATTTTCTATAGTGAAAGTCACTATTCCTCGTGAAAGAGTCTTCTAGATGTCTCGCGGACACTTCTAGAAGTCGAAAAAGAGTCTTCTGAACGACACCCAGACGATGCTCACAGAAGAGTCGTCTTCGTATCTGCTAAGGTTATTTTACAGATTTAGTATTTTTGTAGTTAAAATTAGTTATAATTAATTTTTTGATATTTCGTAATTATTTTTATTTTACTCATACTTATTTATATATCTACTATACTAAATAAATAATTTAAATAAATAATAAAAAATAAATAAAATGGCTGGCTGGCTGTGTATGTAAACCTTGTGCACAAAGGTCGCAATTTTAAAGATAATTCAATGAAATTTGGCATGTGGGACTCTTATGATACAAGGACGAATCCCATTGAAATTGGTTGTGATGGGTCCATTATTTTACCTGTTATTTCAAATGTCCCCGGAATAGAATTTAAACACTCAAAAATGCCTTAAAAATTAGAATATTTTAATGAAATTCGGTGCAAAAAAGTTTTGTGCAAGTATCAATCTTTGTACCAAATTTTTTGAAGAACCTTCCGCAACTGACAATAGCTCCCATATAAACCCCTCTACCGAAAATCACTTTAATGTGCTTAAATCCCATACGAATGTTAGTATCAAGTTAATATTCGACACAAGTTTTATGTAAGTAGAAATAACATTGCCAAATTTTATGAGGATCGGTCCATAATTTACCATAGCTCCCATATAAACCCACTACCAGGAATCGCCCTAAAGTGAAAAAAATCATCTAGAAGTTAGTATCAACGAATTATTCTGTATTTGTATATTTTATTTTATATTTAGTAAAATTGGCCACAGATGTAATATAAGTCCCCTTCTCGACTTAGGTTTTCGACAATTAGTTTCTTATTACTCTTTGGCTATAACTTCGTATGAAATTTATTTCTACTTAAATTTGCACTGAAATTTTATA
Source organism: Protocalliphora azurea (assembly GCA_932274085.1). Classification (NCBI taxonomy): domain Eukaryota; kingdom Metazoa; phylum Arthropoda; class Insecta; order Diptera; family Calliphoridae; genus Protocalliphora; species Protocalliphora azurea. The sequence continues at coordinate 130,769,311 of OW026519.1, forward strand.
TTTGAATTTCGGAAAAAAACAGTTATTGTAGCTATAGTAATTATCGCCTGAAGTTTGGTGGAGTTATTAACAGTTACAAAAAATATTTTTGTTTTGAATTACATACATGCATACAAACATACATACATATGTATATGGCAATATTTAATTCTAAGTACGAGTAATAATAATTTTTAAATTGAACCGCGCTTTTTAAACAAAATTTAATTATTATGTATTAAAAAACAAATGCAAAAAATGCTATATTCATGCATTTACTTAAGATCAACGTTTTCTCAAGGTCATTTGCTCGAGCAGCCACTAACTACCATGTGTTAAAATAATGATCAGTGATGATCATTAAACGAAATTATAATGAATGAATTAAATTACAATTGGCACCAACAAGTCTCCATATGAGTAGACAACAAAAAACCACAAAAACAACAACACCAGCAACTAGATGAATTATTACTAAATTTACATGGCAGTGAAAATGAGACATTATGCATCGAAAAGGCACACATGTGTGAAAAAGCCATGATTATTATAGTTTTTTGGTATACATAGATACAAAAAAAAAGTCTGAGAAAAATTTTATAATCCGGAAGGAGTTGTTGTTTACAACGCTTTACAAATTATAACAAGATTCATATTACAGGTTGAGATACATACACTTAGAATGAGATAAATAAATAAAATGGGTATAGAACACATATTGCAAGAATGACACATGATGTTAAAATACAAAAATTGAAATAAATAAGCTCTTGAGGCAGAATCTTTAAAGAATTTACTCATGGAGAAAATGAGAAATGAAACACATCTTCGGATCAGATCATTAGGGATCAGTTTAAAATACATAATTTATTTTCTAAATCCAACTACTGTGCGTTGCTTTATTGCAAATATTATAAGAATAACCACCTTCAATGAACACATTCATACATTTTTTAATTTCCATGTGTGTAATTTATCTTAAAATACAATTAATACCTTAACGATCTGTTATCAACACTCGACTGCATTAAAAAAAAAAAAAAAAAAAAAAAAAAAAAAAACCGCGAGACTGTGACAATATGTTTAGTTTTTAATTAATTGTTATAATTTTTACAACAATAACAGCAAAAAGCATTTACAAAAAAAAAAAAAAAAAAAAAAAAAAATATAAGAAAGGGTTTTCATTTTTAATCTCTTCTAGATAATTTAAAATATTAAATATCATTTTAATGATCATTATATTCATGATAAAATTTACAATATTTGAATACAATATGAGAACCAAAGTACTAACTCAGTTATCATCATTAATATGTATCAGGGAATTAAAATATATATTTTTTAATATTTGTCAGTATTCATTAAGACTCGACAACGTAGACATGTCCAGACGCGTTAAATTCATATTTGCAATTAATTTATTAATTATAACAACAATAAAAATAAATAAACATTTAATAAATATTAATAGCTATTAATATTTTTGAAAAACTTTCATAATTAAAAAATAAAAAATTGTAAAGTAATTTGCGCATTTTTTTTTTTTTTTTGTGTTAAATTGACGACGGCTACTGCTGCTGAGTGATCGCAATGTGTTGGTCGATACGCGTTTATTGGACTGTTTTACATAATTTATTCGCCAGATTCTTTTCAAATCTCGCTAATACCTGTTCATATTCTGATACTACGCGTATTTGTTGTTATTGCTGTAGTCGTTGTTGTATTTGTTGTAAATGTTATAAACAAATGAGAAATTTATCAGATGATGATGGTGAATATGATCCAGTAGAGTGCGGTGGTTTAAATTCAAATGAACTTCATCAACAACAATCTCCTAGAATACAACATGATTATGTCATAGTGGGTAAGAGAGAAAAATATTTATAAAGAGGAGGGTGCTTTGAACAAGTTTAGCTTGAAAGTAATTTGAGTGTTGAACTTAAAATTTACGAGTAGAAAGAATAGCAAACATTTTTTTTGCATATGAAACAATAAAAAAAACAATTGTAAACAATATAGATGCGTAGTTTTATTTTTGTGGAATGTGCTGTACAGTATTGTGCAAAAAATTAAGAGCAAAATTTTTAAATAAATGAGATTAGTTGTTTCTAAACTACTTGACCGTTTTGTATAAAACTTGAAATGGATGATTTAGGACTATATACATGAGTATGTACCAATAAACTTTTACATCACAATTCTTATTGTATTTTGCAAGTTACATATACTAAAGTTTAAATAAAAAAAAAATTACTTTTTATATTCAATCCAAATTACAGAGCCTTAATCAATTCGAATTATATAAAATGAGTTGGAAAATGGCTTTCGGATTACCGAATAATCCGGATTATCAAGTTCTGGATAATCGTGTTTATACGTAATAGATTTTCAATTTTGAGTTCAGTGCTAAGAAAGAATTAATTCTATTTAGAATTAATTCTCATATAATTCAGCTTAAAACAATTGAATTTGGTATCCTTTAAAATCATTCCTCAGAAAATAATTCGCAGGCACGATTTTTAGGCTAAACTTTGCATTCTTCCCATACTTACTTTGCATTGAATTTGCATTAATTCTCTAGAGAATTAAGTCATTCCAGAATAAAAATTCAATTTGAATTATTAAATTTTTCTTTAAATCCTTTCAACTACTAAATGAATCAAAAATTAGTAGTACCTATAACCCGTGTACGCGGACTAGGCTGTAATACAACTGACCCTTGCGGTTTTTTAAAATGCTCCCCTCTGATGGCTGTTCTCGATTAGCTTCTTTTCGCACTAACTAATCATTTAGATCCTCGGTACTGCTACTTACCACCTTGATCTTGAAAGTTTATTTGGTCCGCAGGAAATGTATGGCACCAAGACTGTACCCAGTGCCAGAGAATGCATTCATTTTGGCAGAATCACCAATTAGAATACACCAATTGCACCGCATTCAGTCCAGCAAGCCTATCCGTTTCCAGGACCGGATGTGATACAAAGGATGCATTATTGCCGGCAAAGGGAGAGGGCTCCAGCACCGTACATTTAAAACTTAAAAATTATGATAATTAAATGTAATTAGGTCGCTCTGCGTTTCTACGTTTTTATATTTATATTTATGATAGATATTTATGATAGAGCTTTAATAAGTTAAAAAAAAAAATATTTTAAATTTGAAATAATTTTTTTTCTTTTTTGTGAAGAAATTTTTTACAACACAATTTTAACAAAAACAAACAAATATCCATAACTATGTTGTCCATTTGATCAAATATATGTACATACTTATGGAACGTCTATAAAATGTCAACAGAATGGAGTTCTTTTTCTTTAGTTTTCATATTTCAGTTTTTTGACTTAACAAGAACTTAAATTGAAAACTCTCTAGTGAAACTACGTTGTGAAAAGTCTAAGTTGGTTGTCAAAAAAACCTTAGGCTAAGAATGTATTGGTAAAATTTTTTTTATTGAAAACAAAAACAATTGAAGTACGTGAACTTTTCTGAGTAACTTTTTTCAATTGAGTTTTTTTGAGTTCCATATACTCGTATATATTAATCTATGGTATACCCTATAAAATTAAATTAAATTGAATGAAATATTTTTTTCCAAAATTTTTCTTTAATCCTATTCATGTATATTTTTTGAAATGTAAGTATTTAAATAGTCTTAGATCAGTGATATTGAGCTAGAATTTATTAAATGATAATAATTAGGGGGCGGATTTTCATGCAAATGCATGTTTTCCCCGGAACATTTAAAAACTACCTTATATAGTTACCTATTCGAATCACAAATTTTAATGAAGAGGCATCGACATTTTAGTACATATTTTTGCATATTTAATGAAAAATGTATATTTTGTTATATTTTATATAATTCACATATTTTTATAATTTTAATTTTTTTGCTAAAAGAAAGTATTGTAGCAGTTTTAAAACACAGTTTAGAAAAGTAAACGAATACCAACAGATGTTGTAATAAAAAGTTATTTTATTCATTAAAATTTGCTGAATTGATAATAATTAGTTCTAGTTTTAATGAAAATCTTTACTTATTTAAATTTGGTAAGAAATTTTAGATTTTATTAAATTTCCTAAAGACCTATAATATACTCAAATTAAAAAATTCCATCTGAATCTACTCTCGGAAACAATTATGTGGAAAATTTCATAAAATCGTTTTTAAAAAAAACTAATCTATATGGATAAGCATGGATGAAACCATATATTACCGGCCGATATATTGAAAATTTAATTGTTGGCGTTTTTTATCACAAATTTGATACGAGGAAACGAAATTTTTTGATTAATATCAGTTTAATTTATATAACTGCAGAAAACCCTATTGCGGCAAAATTGTTTAAACTTGCAATCTGTGTTTAATAAATAAAGACTTTTCTATATTCAAAAGAATACTCTCCTTATGAACTACAATTATTCAAATAACTTAACTCAAATGACGTATCAAGGTCATTTTCTATGTATGCAATTTTTTTTGCGTCAAAATATAGAATCGTTTATATTTGACAATTTAGTAAAAATATGTTTGTTTATGTAAATAAAAACCAATCTTACCAAGTTTGTATCAAACCCAGTGTCACGAATATAAGTTTTAAAAAGTAAATAAAAGGGCACAAATTTAAATAAAAGTACTAAGAAATATCATATTTTAAAAACTAAGTTTTAACGTTCAAAAACATAAAATGTATTACATTTTATAGCTTATCATTAAGGTTTAATTTAATAAATATTAAAAAATAAGTGCTTGTTTTTGTGCTCATATTTTCAAAAAAAAAAAAAAAAAAAAAAAAAATAGATGCATAAAAATCCGACCCCTAATAATAATTAATCGACTAATCACACATCACGAAATACATAATAGTTGCTTACATTAGTACTGGAAAATTCGACTTTTTTTTGAATACTCGATACTACACAATACCTTTCATTTCAGTAACCAATACTGCTCGATACTTGACGGATTTTTTTAATTTGAAATATATTTTTTGAAACTAAATTTTTATTTAAAAATAAAACAAATATATTTAAACGAATAGCATGAAATTTTCTAAAATACTCGGTATTCGATACTTAGTACTCAATACTTGCACAGTACTACTTACCATAAAATTTTTTGTGCAGTTATTAAAAATGTTTCAAATCCGATGAATTTAAAAATAATGGTCGTATTCACAAAAAAAATTTATTTCAGTTTTAAAATACAAATTGTTAACAAACATTTAAAACTTAAAAATCTTTATTAATAACATTGTGCTCAAAAACAATTGTTAACAGCACTTTAACTAACATACCGTTTTTTATTTATGTGGGCAATCTTTTCCATTTTTTTCTTTCATTTTTAGAGTAAATTATTCGTTAAAATTTTTTTTTAGTTTTTTGAAAATAAATACGAATTTATTGGAAAATAAATTAAAGACTGTAATTTAAACTATATGTATGTTCAGTTGAGATGCATAAATAATAAACATTTCTTTAATTTTTGTTAGTTAAAATTAAAGATATTCGAATGAAGAATATTTTGTCATGATTAATAGTAATTTTTCCTGCAAAATAAACATATATAATTTGGATTTATTTTCTTGTTAACTTAAGTTTTAAACTGTAAAACGAAATATTACTTAAGTGTGGGCTTTTACTTAAATATTTCTTAACTAAGTTTGCACTTAAGTGTACACTAAGGGAACAGTATAAAACTGTGCCTGTATAAGTTCTACTATTGAGTCTATATTGTTAAGATCTGAAGCTAAATTATATAAATTTATGAAATACAAGAACTAGTTTTTCTTTCACATTATTTGATTTGGATCCGCATCTGTATACCATACAAATATTCGTAATACTTTCTATCAGATGAAATCATCTTTAGGAAGACTATAGATAACAGGGATAAGGTCTCAAGAATTTTCCTGTTGAAAGAAAATGTCTTCGTTTAAGAAGTAACTTTTCAAAGACCCCAATTAGACAGATAGATAGATAGAAGTGGAATTTCATCAAAAAACGAGTTTTTAGCATAATCAAGTGAATTAAATTTTTTATGTACACTTTTTGGTTTTCGGTAATGGCAACTACTTATTAAAGTCGTAGCTTGGAAATGAGGCGTCATTATTATTTGCCTATTCTGTATTACATAAATAATAATAGCACAGTAATATTGCAATCACGTGGATGAGTTGGCTATAGCGCTGGATTAACAACCAGAAAGTTGTTGGTTCAACCCCATTCTGGTGCTGTTAGTTTTTTATAACAAAATGTCTAAAAAGATATTTTAAACTAAAAAGAGATTTTGTCGTTTAGGAAACCAAGTGCGAGATGGTATTTTTTGTTTTTTTATTTTTGTTTAGGTACATATTTTTGAGTACCCATAGAGTCTAGAGTTTGTTTCCAATTATACCTGAAAGCAAACTTTTTGCTGGGATGTAGCTAAACTAGCCAAAATGAATGTGGGGTTAATGTAATAAAACATTGAATAGTATTTCCAAATTATAGAACCTTAGAACCTTTTCTTTTGTTATTGTAAACAGACGCTGTGGATCTTCATAGTCGACTGTCCAACGTTTAGTAGACAAATTCAAGATATTTGATTCGGTAAATAATCAACCAACACCTGTGCGTCTGAATAAATATATCGAATTTAATTTTTCTTTAGTCGATAGATAATTTTATTCTTTAACCAATGACAGAAAAATATAACAAAATCGGTTGGGCTATACTCGTATATAGAGAAAAGCTGAACCGAGATCTTGCAAAATTGAGGCAGTTTAAATTCCAAATGTAAATAACTCGAATACTATAAGTGATAAATTGCACATGCAAGCATGTTTTTCATAAATCAAGACCTTTAAGAAGATGTAAAAATCGTTGAAATCGGATAAGAAATAAAAATTCTTCTGGCGGTTAAAAATTTTCTAAGCCAGAGGTACCCTAATTTAAGTGAATATAGCTCCGTTCCTGAAGGATCTGTGTGATCCTACTTCCAAACTTAAAATGGTATACTCTTCTGCTACACCTATGTGAAATTTTAAGTAAATCCAAACAGCCGATTAGAAGTTACAGATTTATTTCCAAAAAATTATTCCAAAAAATTGTGTATTGTGTGGAATAAGGTGCTTAAATCAGGATGAAGCTTTTCATCAGAGGTCTAAGTCGATTAAAAATAGTCGATGTTCGATACTTAAAAAAAACATAATAAAATGAATTATTAAAAACAATAACACTGCATTCACTACTTTTTGCTTTAAATTTGAATGAAAATTTAAAAATTTTGGCGGCTGATTTTAAGGCGAAGTAGAAAATTGATCGGCAGCAGCGCGCCCCGACTTTTAGTCGGTCGGCTTGTTTCTCTGCTCTTCATCTATATGTTAATATGAAGTTTTTTGGTTAACGAAATCAAATTTATAGAAAAACTTCATAAATAAATATCGAAATGGAATGGGTAATGGTTTTCTCCAACGATGAAGTCTATTGAAGTTCCCATACAAAAGACCTCTGTGAATGTGGTCATAACATAGAATCTAATATTACGATACTATTCGAGTTTAGACACGATATATTCTAAAACACTTTTAACGAAAAACATGGAAATTACAGTAAATATTTTCTTAATAGAAATTCCAATTTAATTTCAATCAAACCTTAATTAACATCAATAAAAAAATCAGATTTTTTTTTTTAACCTTAAGAGATGTGAGATAGCTACCGACAAAAACAGACTATTTTGTATTACTATAACAAAACTAACTTAATTCTATTTCTCTGCTTATATTCCAATATTTGTTTCCAGTTCATGATGTAATGAATTTCAAAATTTAATATTTAATTAATGGAATAAAAGTTGATTTTAATACATTTCATCATCGGAACAAATTTTAAATATTTTGTAAACATCTTATTAATTAATACATCAACATTTTTAGACTGACAATATACATTGATAAAAGTTTCGATTATAGAAAGTAACGTTTATTAAATTTTATATTTTTTAATTTTCCTTTACGTTTTCAATAACTAAATTTATCTTCCTTCCATCTTATAGACGACATAGATGCCAATTATTTACAAATCGAAAAAAGAAAAATTGAAACTGAACCATTTTATCGTATCATAGATCGAGCTACAGCCGAAGACTTATTAATGGGCCAAGAGGATGGTGCCTGTTTAGTAAGACCCTACAAAGAAACGGTAAGTGGATATCATTATGTAAAAATTATTATTAAAGTAACTTTTCTTATTTATAATTTTTAGGATATTTCTATCAAATACATCGTCAGCATTTATGCCCAAAAAGAGTTCTTTCATTTATTCATACGGCAAATCGAGGGTAAAGAATTATTTGCCATAGGCCAAGAAAAGGCAAATGAAAAATACTTCAATACACCTAATGATATTATAGAATTTTATAAACATAACATTTTACAATGTACCAATAAACAATGTAGTTTAAGTTTAGTCCTAAGACCAATAATAGTTTGAGATGGATAAAATTGCAGCCATAAAGATAAAAGGAAACACTCAGATTTTAAACTCTAAAGATCTCAGATAGAATTGCTGTCTTAAAATAATGTCTTTAGACATTAAGAACAAAAAAAAAAAAAAAAAAAAAAATGTTAGTTCATAATGTAATACATAAAATTTTATTTTACACTTTATTTATCGGTATACAATAATAATTTTATTTATTTTATTGCATAATTATTAATAAATATTTACAAAAAAATAAATTTAAAAGATGTATATATTGTGGGCTTAAGTGGTTACTATTGCCTTAAAAACACAACGATTATTCTGCATAAGAGCGGGCCAAAGAAAGGCACGTATTAAATCCGAGCGCCGATCTGCTAAAGTATGACGTTCATGTTTTTCTGGACGTAAAAAACCTAAGAGATGTAAGGGTAAATATTTCAAAATAAAGAAAAATATATAGTTGAGAGTCCTGCTGTTAGTATGTAGAGTAAAAACTTACCTAAATTAAAATCATTATCCAAATAGTAGGGCACCTTTTGATTTACCATTTTCCAAGCTAAACGTGCACAAGCACTAACAAAATGTACTAAGGGAGGGCAAGATTCCAAACAAGGGTATTCATGTAAAGTTGAAAGTACCTATAAATACATAATGCAACAGAAAATAAAATATTTGAATATAATTTATTTTCTTCTAAAATTAATATTTACCTGATTAAATACAGATCTTTCTATTTCTCCTAAGGGAAACGAATCGATGGTCTCATGTAAATGTTGACGTATGGAACGATCCAAAGCCAATGTTATTTCATTTGTACTGTCCAATTGACAATTTAAGGTGCGTCTTACTTCCATAACTTTACGCTCTCGCATACCATGACACAAACGGAATGACAGCTGTAAAAATAAATAAGTGTTTTTTTTTTGTTTTGTTTTAAATATATAACTTTACACTTTATATATAAGACTTAATCTATATTATCATTATTTTCACATAATTTAATTTATTTTTATTATAGTAATTTATTTGTTTTGATTTGTTGCCATTGATTTACAAGACTTGTAATTTTATGAAATTTTGCATATCGCCTCCAGGTGTATTTTTTAAAGAAACACATGGCGTTAATGAAATTGAGGCTCATTTTATAAAAAAATTAACTAAAACTTGTTTAGTTATTTATATGTTGCAGAAACTTTAAGAGTTTTTTTTTTTTTTTTTAGAAAACGAAAGTTAATTATAAACATTTTTCTAAAAAGATTGCGATGAAGAAAATCAAAAGATTTGAAAAATATAATAATAGTTATAAAATACTAGGCTTTTAAATTTGTATATACTAAGTGAGTACCTTATACAATCTGTATTAAATATAGAATAACAGATTATGTTTGCTTAGATTTATGTGATTTTTTAACTTTTTTAATAAAATTAGAGTTTGGAATTTTATAGAGGAAAGAGAATTTTGGCAAATAGCTTCGTCTTGGCTAAAAGTCACCGATAATCACATGTACTCAAAACGAGTTATTTGAGGTTAAAGGTTACAAAAGTTATATAACTCATTTATTATCTGTCGTACTTATTTATAGACTACAAAATTTCTACAATTTTCCCAAGTTTTCATTTTTATATACCATCATTAATTTTGGAGTTGTAGCGTACACATGAATATCGGTTACTTAACTTTGTATTCTGTAAACATAGTCACAAAAAAATAAATATTCTTGCTTAATATTCTGTGTTATGACTTCGTATTTTTGAAATTAATAAAAAAATATTATATTATAGAAAAACTGAAAATATGAATGTTATTAGCAAAAACATAAATTAAGTACCTATGACAATATTCTTTTATATGCGAAATACTAATTTATAAAACTCAATTCTTGTGATCGACAACACAAACATTCGTTCGCATTTAGAGAAACAGGCAGTTAATATTGACAATTTATAATTGTATAATTTTATTTTGTGAATAGGAAATTTAAGACCATAGAATACAACTAGAAGTTTTTGTGAGAGGCAAAAACCTAATTCAGTTGTTAAAAATCTAATTCATGCAACAATAAAATACATGTAGTCATATATATTTTGTTTTTGTGTTTTGAAAAAAATGAGTAATTTTTTTGAAAATATTTAGTTTAGTTCTAATTGTATTCTATGTTTAAGACTAGAGTCACAATTTATATGTTGTGAGTATTTTTTTTTTTTTTTTTTTGAGTTATACAATTGTGTGTTTTTTTTCGAAATTTATATCTTTTTGACTGTTTATAACACCATACAACAATTTCCCAAAAATTTTTTTACACATGAAAAAATTGATACATACATCAAACTAGATCCCATATATAATAAAACCACGTACTCAGTTTTTCTCCAGGAAGTTAAATTTTCTCTCAAAAGGATTTAAAAGTTTCGAAAAATACACAACTTAAAAGAAAAAAAAAAAAATAAATATTTACCAAATTAAAACAACCTAATATGGATGTCAAATGTTGCAGCACAAAAACTTAAGAAAAAAAGTATATAACACTATGCGACAGTCAAAATCGGGATGGGATGAAACCAACGGGAAATGTTATATCGGTAAAAAAGAAGTTATACGTAACCCGGCGTTTCAAAAATTTGCTCGAGATATGCTCAAAATTCCTTGGAAAAAACATTGATGACTTTTTTATGATTGTCAGAATTAAAAAAAAAGTAATAAACAAAAGGATATTTGATTTTTATGGTAGCGGTAACAAACTAAAAAACGGTCATAAATGTGCGTGGACAATTAAAAGGAAAAAAAGAAAGTGCACTTTTTTAATTATTTGAATTTTTTCCGTTGGCTACCTGTATGATTTTTTTACACAAATTGCATCCACATTTATGAGTGGTCATGTTTTAGAACGTTTCGAAAAATTCAAAACGCACACGAATCAGGTTTATAGCCACCCTTAAAAGGTGCGCGAATTCATAAGTACCTCTCAGTAAAATTCTGACAATCATAAAAAAGTCATCAAAGTTTTTTCCAAGGAATCTCGAGCAAATTTTTGAAATTCATACCTTCACTTAATTCTGGATAAAAGCGAAACGCGTCCATCGATTTTCATGATCTATGTCTCATTTTGTTTAAAGGTTATGTGACTTTACGTGAAAGTAATAGGACTTGACACTTTTTTTTACCGTTTTGGATTTTTTATGAATTAAAAATAAAAAAAATCAATTTTTTAGGCAAAAAATAGTTTTTTTCTTCATACATTTATTTATAACTGCGAATGTAGCGAAACGTTGTATGAACAGATTAAAGGAATTGTAATTCCTAATTTTTTTAAATTTGTTTCAGCAAAATCGGACTGGTGGTTCTCGAGTTATGTCAAAAAAAGACCACCAAAGGTCACAATTTCCCCTATATGATAGTTACTAACTTCAAATCGATATATCTCGATTCCTAGACGTGACCCAGCGAAACGCCGGGACACGTATAACTTCTTTTTTACCGACATAACTTTCCCCTTCCCGATCACTGACCCCTACCATTTGTCGCACAGTGTAATTAAATAATAAATATAGTGAATGATATGAAAAGTTAATAATTTCAATTTTTCGATCAACCATTTTAATTTAGATTTTTATGGTCGATTAAACGAACCCAATAATCGATTTTTTAATCGATTATTATTTTTAAAATTAATAAAAAATTACTTAAAACTAAATTATATTATGTTTTATGTTTTATGTTTTAAAGGATCATTAGACATTTAAATATGTATTCCTGTCGATAAGTTTGACAACAAAACCAGAGAGTATACTCCTTGAAATAAATATTTTTTTGCCGTGAATACAATAGTTGTATGACTGTTCGAAGAAGATCAAAAGATAAAGTGTGTTCGTTTACCCAAAAATTTTTACTGTCCAGTAAAAAATTTTACTTGATTTACATTCGCGTACCCAAAATCCAGTAAAGTGAAAAAAATTGAGAGAGAAAAATCATAGTTAATAAACTGAGTATTTACAAATTTTACAGGTTTTGTTTTTGCTTAAAAATCCAGTAAATCATATGATTGCAAAAAGTAAACAAAACAAAAAGTAAAGAAATGTAAACAATGAAAGGAAAATGTTCGAAGAATTAAAAAAATTTATTTTTTCATACAAATTTTACTAAAAGTACATTAAAAACAATATTTTTTTTTTTTTTTTTATAACAAAATGAAAAATTAAGTTTTGTTCACTAAAGTGCATATATTTCGATAAAAACTATGCTGTTTTTGTCAGTGTTTATTTGTTTATTTGTTTGTAGTGGTTATTTTACTGGATTTTATAAAATTTTCTTTGGCGTACATTTTTGTTTATAAGTTTTTTGAAAGTAAAATTTTTAATTTACTCAGTAAGTACTCATTTTAAATGATTTTACTAGAAAAGTAAAAGAACGGACCTATAATAAAAAGAATTGATCCCAATTGACGTCAATAAATGTCTTAAAATTTAGCACCAAACAATTCAAGTACATGTATTTTGTAAAAACATGGGAAATTAACTAATCATTTGACCAAATATTCAATTACACAAAAAATATTACATATAAAACTGACACTAGAAACGAGACCGGAATATTTTGTGCTAGACGGCCACTTGTTTCGGATGATAGACTATCGATTTTTATTTGAACGGTCATGCCACAATTAAGGCATAGAATTCGTTTCTAGTGAAGTCATAACGTGAATATCTACACAATACTTCTTAGACTTGTCTGGGTAACAGAGTATTTGTGGCATCGAAATGGAGAATAAGTGCGCAAGAAATTGGTGGCTTACGGATATAACGGAAACCCTGACGGATGATCACATTGCTCTGGTTGAACTATCAAATAGGTACTTGAGATAAAACTACCAAAGTTCTTTAATTGAGGATTTGCAACATTTTTTATATAACCGTCCGGCACTGCGGGAACGCATGCTCAAGTTTAGGTTTTATATAGCTCATATTCAAAGTTGTTTTTAAAAATAATTTCTTGAATTGTCCCAATATTTATTTTTTGGAAAGTTTAAAATTTTCCTTTGAAACTTTTACAATTTATTTATACAAAAAACTACTTTACTGTGCAGGGTTGATTTTTTGATTAATCGAAGGCTATAAGTAGATTTCAGTAAAAATTGGCTCGTATGAATCGACCACAAAATAATTATTTTTTTGACAAAGAGAATTGATTTTCGATCATAATCGAAATCGATTTACCAGTCACTAAATAAATACAATATTAAAGCGGTAAATTTTCAAAAATATATTTTCCTTACTTAATGCAATATTTAAATAAGAACTATTATTATATTGCAGGCATTCGTAGCTTTCATTTGATATCCATATTGAGTCGATATAATCTTAGTAAATATTTTATAAAACTTTGAAGTTCTTTTGAGAGAAAATTTGATTTCCTGGAGAAAAACTGGGTGCACTGTGTAATATAAAGATTTTTTTAAGTATGAGAATGATTGCTGCAGGCTAATATATATTTGTAAATAAATATTTAAAGATAACATTTTCAAAAGGATAATGTTTTATGCTGTAGTATTTAAACAAAAAATATTATTATATTGCAGGAATCCTTAGTATTCATTTGACACCCATATTGGCTTGATATAATATTCGTAAATATTTTATAATTAAAAAATGTGTATCCTTCGAAACTTTGAAGTCTTTTAAGAGGAAATTTGACGTCGTGGAGAAAAACTTAGAACTCAGTTTTACTATGAATGTTCTCTAGTTTCATGGATATATGTAATTTGATGGCTTATCAGATAAGTATTTTTTTTTTTTTTTTGCTGGGAAATTAGCACAATTCATGTATTAGGTCTCTTCTTGAGTCACAATATTGCCTGTGAATAAGAATTGGATTTTTTCTGAATGGATTTCAAAATTTATTATTCAATTAATGGAATTAGAGTTTAATTAATTTTAAGATACAAAAAGGAAGACTTGTTCCCCGATAGCTTCTATTGTACATGACATTTCAAAAGGATTTCACCAGCAGTTTTAGTTTGGTAAATATTAAGAGTAAAAAGTAACAACAGTAGAAGGTAGTATATATTTAATTCATCAGTCGATTTATCTATTTTTAGTTAACCTCTTTCTCACTTGACAAATTAGAACAAGATTAAATTTTCGCATACAAATGTTTAAACATTTTGAATTTAGATAATTTAATGTTAAAAATTGCTTTAAATTGTCACGATTCTTATTTATGTATATACCTACATACATGTTTTCAATCATTTTAAACTCCCAAACATTTCTTAACAATTTATTACGCATTTTAACACGATTTCGATTTAAATATTTAACATATTTACGAGCTAATGCTTAAAAAACTACTTTAACAAATAAAAAAGAAGACAACAAAAACCAAAGTACAACAACTACTTACCACTATAATTGAGAATAAGATTTTCGCTTTCAAATTATGAACGTGTTTCAGTTGTGGCATACTGTCCAAAGCCTCCAAAGTATCTGTCCTATTTTCTAAATACAATAAACGATACTGTGAAACCATGCCGCTAATAAAGAGAAATGAGAAAACAAAACAGAAAAAAAAGAATAATATCACCTATAATAACTATTTAGCAATTGAAACACTTAAAGCTGAAATTACAAAAATATTTAACAAGCGAAAGCGTTTAGGTGTTGTTGGCTAAATGTAACGCAAATTTATATTTAAATAAAAAGAAATTTTGTTGTTGAAATAAAAGATATTTTTTATATAAATATGTAAGGAGTAAAAAGATTTGCGAAATCTTACCTTATTTCTTCATTAGCTGAATCATCCGAATGATAACCATCTGAACAACTGCTACCATTGGTTGAACCCATACCACCGTTATTCGTTGGTGTACACGTTATACCTTCTGGACCCATCATATGTAAAATAATCTCACATCCACGAGCAAAATTCATAAGCAACCCAGCTGCCGGTCTTTTGTCTAAATTTGCCTGCATATCCACTCTCTTCACTTGGCCTACTGCTTTCAATACTTCTTTATCATTTTCCACTCTTTGTGAGAGATTTTCTATGAGACTAGTTAATTGTTTCAGCGCTGGCTTATCGAGTATTGTTAGTAGGGTTTTATTATCGATAAGTCTCTGTTGTATGTCACCATAACTGATGCCCAATAAACGTTGATGTGATGAATGTGCAGGATCTTGATTTACGGTTATCATACTTAATTCCTCTAGTTTGTGCAGGGCCACTTTGTAGGTGTCAACATGCCTTTGTAGTTCGGTTTTTAAAGCTATATGCAGAGATATCAACTGACCAGAGGAATCTGTTGTTAAGCCATGAACACCTAAACCTTGTACGGCATCATTGAAGGATTTGCGGGTCTCACGAATGGTGTGTCTTAAATTCGGTTCAAATTGTACTAGAGATTGTAACAGTTTAGAACATCGTTGCTTCAAGCCCGGATCATGGGGATTTGAAAATAATCTAACGAGTTGCCAGAGAACAGCTTCAACTGGTACATCGGGTTTGGGTGAGGGATTTACGGCAATTAATCTGTGATTGAATAAAAAATAAACAATAAAAATTGTCGCGGAACAATTTTGAACAAATCGCTGCTTGTTGCTATCAACTTATTTTTTTAATTCGTATTTGAAAATATTAATTTAAAATTTGAATTTATGTTAACAATTCATTTAAAAAATACATTCAATTACATTTATATTACCTCGAGAAAAACGACTCCAGCAAATAAGCACTGTGTGGCAAATGTTCCAACAACAAATCTATGGGCAATTCGGCAATAACTGATCTCAAAACAGATGGACCCAAACGACCTACAACACCAGCAGCTTCACGATATTGACGACCCTCGGATAGCAGCATTAAACGTCTCAACACCTGACGAGGGCTTGTGAGAAATTCTCGACCATCTCGAGAAGGTCCTCGTATTCTTTCACGGCTGTCAGCCATTGATAATGATTCTTGATGATTTTTTAATAGAATTTGTCTCCTGTGTATTGAATGGTGGTGGGATGTTATTTATCTTGAGATTTTATTTGGTTTGATTGTTTGGATTCAATAAAGAAAGTGAAAACAAAGTAGGTTTTCTGTTATAATGTAATAAGTGCTAAAGTGAATTTTATATACAAGTGATGAATTTCATTAATGTATTTATTTGAGATTTACTTTATATTTGTATTTATGTTAATATATTTCAAAAAAATCTTACAGCATAGTGTTAGAATCCGATAAAGTTTTAAAAGTCGGGAACTGAAAATGAAATAAATAAATATAAGATATATTATAAGTAAATACATATAAAATTGCATTAAGAATTAAATATAAAATTAAATTAACATGCCTATTCATACAAATAGTCTTAAAAAGGTCGCAATTTTGTTACGACTGAATGTTATGATTATTCATGTGATACGGGTCATAACTCCATATTATGTTAACATAGTTACAAAACATGCTTAACATGTGCTATGTAAGGTAAAAATTTTGACTTTTCTTGTCATTTGAATTCAAAAACTAAAAATTAAATATTTTGTAATTTAAAATGTTTATAGAAGAATGGCTAATTCGCAAATAGACAGATGTGCTCTAGATTAACGTGGTACCTGCCATGACGGCCTAACCCCACGGTGGTCTTATCACCGGGTGAGGTTCAATGCGTCCACCAACGGTCCCATGTTCCTGTTAAGAACACACAGGTGGCAATTAGAGAGACTCATTGTCTGGATAAGTCCACTCCCCCTTGCATAGGAGTTGGAGCTATCTAACCTCCTGCCGTACTATTGGCGACGTGTGTTGCAATGCAATACCACATCGAGACTATAAACCCCTTCCTGTGGTTTAGGTCCAAACCACATCCACCACGTGACTCCCGGAAGGGCATTTATTGCCGTACCAGGGGCTAGTGTCTCCCGTGATACCAGATTGTGTTAAGTCAGGCCCCGAAGGTCCTTTTCTCCCATTATAGACTCCAGACAAGTTCAGGCAATGGTACACTTATATATACCTGCCACACCGAGGCTATCTTAGAGTGTAACATAACAGGATTTTCTCTTTGCTTTTACAATTTTATTTCTACAGAATCATCCATGTAGACATTTTTGTGAATTAATTTAAACAAAACTATTTAACTAAATAATTTGTATTTAACTAAAATTTTCACCTGCGGCGCTTCAATCTTCTAATCAAATAAAACTAATTCTAAGGACTTAATCAATTAATTATTATAGGTAATTATTTTTTAATAAACTTCATTAACCACAGAAAATGTCTACGAATATAATTAAAAAAAATATATATAAAAGCGGAAAATCACCTAAAAATTTTGAAATGATAAATCAAAAATGAATTGTAATTCAAAAATGACGACAAATCACGTCAAAACTTTGAGTCATTTTTCAGGAGAACAAAAAACTGTTTATTTCTGTTATTTTTCAAATATTTAAAAAATATAAATAAAATAAAAAGATATTTAATATTTTCCAATTTTATAGAGAAATAGAGAGGTTTTCACTTTTAAAATATTCAATGTGTATAAATAAAATAACTATATGGAAGGTTTTGCATTTTAAAAACGAGAAAGAAAGATATAGTCGGTCAAGACCGACTATATGATACCCTACACCATTTTATACGGGCATATTACAAATATAAATTAAAATATACAAATACCGAATAATGCGTTGATATTAACATCTAGATGATTTTAAGCACTTTAGGGCGATTCCTGGAAGTGGGTTTATATGGGAGCTATGGTAAATTATGAACCGATTCTCATAAAATTTGGCAATGTTATTTTTACTAACATAAAACTTATTTGTGTCATATGGGATTTATGCAATTTAAAGTGATTTTCGGAAGAGGGGTTTATAAGGAAGCTATTGTCAATTGTGGACCGGTCTTCATAAAATTTGGTACAAAGATTGGTACTTACACAGAACTTCTTTGCACCGAATTTCATTAAAATATTCTTATTTTTCACGCATTCTTGAGTGTTTAAACTCTATTCCGGAGGGACATTTGTAGGGAGTCCTTGTATCATAAAAATCGCACGTGCAAAATTTCGTTGAATTATATTTAAAATTGCGACTCTTGTGGACAAAGTTTACATGGACAGCCAGCCAGCCTACACCACCTATGGTGGTGTAAGGTATAAATTCGAGTACATTTAACCACCATTCAATATATGACTTTAAAAGTTTTTAGATTAGTTAGTAATTTGTAAGGCAACATAATTCAAATAGGCTAATTTATTTTGGAATCATAGAAGGGGAATTGTAGCCCCCATACAAACAAAATAATAATTATCGCATATCTAAAGAACTGTTACAACGAAAGTCTTAACATTTTGTAGAAATATTTTCCTTAGAATTTTCACAAATGAAATGAAAATAGGAGAAATAGGTGAACAGGGCTCCACACAAAGTAAAAATTATTTATCGTTTAAATGAAGAACTATTAGAGTATGAGTTCAAGACCATAACTGATCTTAAAATACTGAGGGCAGCTTTAGAGAAAGTATTAGCCCTCACGCAAGGTAAATTTTAATTATCGAACATCTAAGAAAATATTATAGGGAAAGTCTCGAAATTTTATGGGAATAATTTTCTTATAAAGTTCCACAATTGAGATGAAAATAGATTAGATAGGTTTACAGGGGGGTAGTAGCCACATTACATAATGATTATTTATTATTGTATATCTGAAGAATTATACATCCGATTTAAATTTTTTGGCCACGTTCATATTCAGCATATGTAAGTTAGTCAGAAATGGCATGTGTTATGTTTATATTATCAAAAACAAGAACAATAACTCAGAGAGATGGAGGGTTTTACACACAAAACTAAAAGTAAAATACTTATTTTGTAAGGTATAGAAATACAAAAAATTGGAAAAACTCGAATTTTTATTTGAAATTTATATCATAGATGAGAACTACTATATATATATAATGGCATCAAAAACGCAATATCTTGAAAAATTGAGATCAAGGATTTTGAATATAGGTCCTCGATATGAAATATGTTTAACCCAAATATATATGGAAATTTTGTAGGCGATTTCTTATTGCATCATTTTGCTGGCAGCAGTTCTATGTTTAATTTATAAATTTATCATCTTTAAAAAATATCAAAAACTAATGAGACAAAAAGTTTAAATAGAAAAGATATTAGCTTTTTTCTAGCCTTTTTTTTCTGACCTTTTTTAAAGTCCAATTTAGCTTTTTTTCCCCACTTCCTGGCAACGCTACCCTTCAAATATGTATGTGTGTATTTTTTTCCACAAACAAATTATTTATATTTTCATATTTTTCATTTTCAATAAAAATGTCTTTTTATGAAAGTCGTAATTCTTATGAATGTCTACATTCCAGGAATTAATTTTGAAAATTATTTTGCATATTTGCAATTCAATGCAAAATTTTTACTCACATTTCTTTCTGAATTTTCTGTGACTATGTTAACAGAATACGGAATTATTACCGAGTTACATGAATAATCATAACTTTCAGTCATAACAAAACTGTAACTTTTTTAAGATTTTCTATGAATAGGCATGTAAAAATTATAAAACTTCAGCTTGTTAGCTTGTTTAGCTTGAATACTCATGTAAATTTAATGAAAATGTATTCTTGAAATATTAAAAACTGTAAAATAGAATCTCCCGAAAAACTATTTTTTCCGATTCTGATATAGGAAGACTCTCAAACGATGCGTATTTATTGATTAGGTGAATACATAAAAATTTGTCTTCAGTTCCTACTTTCGAGGTTTGAGTTTGTTATGAAAAAAAAAAAAAAAAATGATATTATACAATTTTTCTCCATGAGATTTTATTTCCTGAGATTAAATTTTTCCCATGACATTTTTTCATTTATTTCATATTTTCAATATAACAAGCTCCAAATTACTAATTTTGTGATACCCATTTTAGTATAAATCTGATATATTTTTGCTTTATTTTTTTTTAATTTTTTCTTTTATTCTGCTTATTATTACGCATCGTTTGAGCAATCTTCTTGCAACATTTTTATAAACATTCAATGTTTGTATCTAAAACAGTAATTTTACTTTCCAATTAAAATTTCGTTCTATTATTTTACCTTCCGCTTTTTAAATTTGACATTTTAGCAGTGATTTTCAAACTTGATTCCAACTACTTATTTAGTTTCAATGTAATCGGTACGTGTATAAAGTCTCAAATAACTGCTGCCTCTCGTTATTTAATTAAATTAAATAGGAAATATTAAAGTTTCGGTTAAAAAAATAGTGTAAAAATATAATATAATTAATATATTTTCAATTAAATATAAAATATAATTGGTTTCTAACCAATTTCTATGAAAATGCAATTAAAATTTGCAAATGTGTAATTTGTTCTAAAATTGATGTGTCAGCATCTTTTTGTTCTTGTTTCGCGTATATGTTGTTTTTCTTTTCGTTTCCTTCCTTTAGTGACAGCAGTTAATAAAACATGTTTGTGTTGCGCGTGTGGCTCGGTTACGGTCGTGCATTCTAAAGTGTGTGTATTTGTTGCGTTATTGATATATTATGCCATCAAATTTGGTTGTGTTAATAGTTAATGCAAGTTTGTTTAAATGCTGTTGTTATTGTTTTTCATTCCATGTTTTTTCACTAGCATTAAGAGTTTAAGAGAAGGCAAATGCAAAAGTTTTTTGAGTTTTATTATAAATTGGCGAGGAGAGGAATAAGTAAATAAATGTATGTTGTTTATGTATTTTTAATAATAAGACGGAAAGGGAAATAAAAGCAAAATATATGTATATACTAATATCTATTAATTAATATGTATTTGCAGCTAATACCTACAGTTTATTCAGTGGCAATGATTTATTTAATTTTCCAAAAAATAATTATAAAAACTTTTATAATTTACATAACTGTTTAAAACATACGCTCTATCTCGAATATATATTGAGTGTTGTGGGAATAATGTTCTTTTCAAGTTGCACAATTGAGATGAAAATAGATAGGATACGTTTAAAGGGGGAGTAGCCACAGTACATACTGATTATTTATTATTGTGTATCTCAAGATTATACAACCGATTTCAGTTTTTTGCCAGATTCATATTCTGCATGTATAAATTAATCAGAAATGGTATGTGATTTGTTTATATTATTAAAAACTAAGACAATAACTCAGAGAGATCGAGGGTTTTGTACTCAAAAATAAAAGTAAAATATTTTGTAAGATAGAGAAATAAAAATTGGAAAAAGTAGGAATTTATATTAGAAATTTATATCATAGATGAGAGTTACTATAAAGAATATAATGACATCAAAAATGCATGAAAACTTGAGATCGATTGAATATAGGTCCTCGATATGATATATGTATAACCCAAATTTGTAAGGAAACTTTGTGGGCGATTTCTTACTTGATAATTTTGCTGGCAGCGGTTCTATGTTTTATTTATAAATTTATTATCTCTAGAAAATATCAAAAACTAATGAGACAAAAAGTTTAAATAGAAAAAATATTAGCTTTTTTCTAGCCTTATTTTTTGGAGCATTTAGAGTTTTCTGACCTTTTTTAAAGTCCAATTTAGCTTTTTTTTCCCACCTCCTGGAAACGCTACTCTTCAAATATATATGTGTGCATTTTTTTCCACAAGCAAATTATTTATGTTTTCATATTTTTCATTTTCAATAAAAATGTCCTTTTATGAGAGTCGTAATTCTTATGACTTTCTACATACCAGGAATTAATTTTGAAAACTATTTTGCATATTTGCAATTCAATGCAAAATTTTTACTCACATTTCTTTCTGATTTTTCTGTGACTATATTAATAGAATATGGAATTGTTACCGAGTTACATGAATAATCATAACTTTCAGTCATAACAAAATTGTGACTTTTTTAAGATTTTCTTTAAATAGGCATGTAATACGAATTTTAATACTATTGTCACAATTTATGTGTTATAATTATTTTTGAGTAACAATATTGTCTGTGAATAGTCACGTAAATTTAATGAAATTGAATTCTTAAAATATTAAAAACTGTAAAATAGATTGTCTCGAAAAACTACTTTTTTTCCAATTCTGATATAGAAAGACCACCGAAACGATGCGCATTTATTGATTAGATGATTACATAAAAAATTTGTCTTTAGTTCCCTGCTTTCGAGGTTTGAGCTTGTTATGAAAAGAAATATATTATAAAAAAATTTTTCTCCATAAGAACTCGTTGCCCGAGATTAAATTTTTCCCCCGACATTTTTGCATTTTTTTTTATTATTTCCAAATTACTAATTTTCAGTATAAATCTGATACACAAAAAAAGTTTGTGCATAAATATAAGATTTTGCTTTCATTGATTTCAGTTCATAATATATAAGAATAATGTCTTAAATATTAACACTTTTTTACATTTTTTGAAATGAATCAAAAGTCAAGAAAACTTAAAATAAATTGTTTAAATTTTCATTTATATTTTCAATTTGCAAAAAATTTTTTTAAATTTTCTTCGGAAAATTTTAGGTTTTTAATGATTTTTAGCTACATTATGGGAACAGAACAGAAGCTGTTCGCTGCGGAACGCGAGCGAAATTATACAGATTTTCCTTGAATTTTTGCCATTTCAAGGCGTTTGTTGTTATTATTTTCATGTATAACTATTTTCATTTAACATTTGCAATCAAATCTAATAAAACTAAATCAAAGATTTAACGAATTTTTTGCAAAATTACTAAAATTTTCATTATGAACAATTTAATAATATCTATGAGCAAAAAAATTTTTTTATGAAAAAAATGTGGGAAAAAAGTCATGTTTGATTCATAATATTTGTGAAAAAAATGTTCAAATGTATTTTTTATATGTATATATTTGTTGGTAGAGAGCTGCATAAATTTATTTTTTTTAATTTTTTCTTTTATTCTGCTCATTATTACGCATCGTTTGAATAATCTTCTTACGACATTTTTTTCAATGGGACGCTCTTAAAAAAAAGGTAACATTTTTATAAATTTTCAATATTTGTGTCTAGAACAGTAATTTTACTTTCCAATTAGAATTTCCTTCTATTATTTTACCTTCCGCGTTTAACTTTTGACATTTTAGCAGTAATTTTCAAACTTTATTCCAACTACTTATTTAGTTTCAATACAATCGGTACGTGTATAAAGTCGCAAATAACTGCTGCCTCTCGTTATTTAATTAAATTAAATAGCAAATATTAAAGTTTCGGTTAAAAAAATATAATATAATATATAATATAATTAATATATTTTCAATTAAATATAAAATATAATTGGTTTCTAACCAATTTCTATGAAAATGCAATTAAAATTTGCAAATGTGTAATTTGTTCTAAAATTTATGTGTCAGCATCTTTTTGTTCTTGTTTCGCGTATATGTTGTTTTTCTTTTCGTTTCCTTCCTTTAGTGACAGCAGTTAATAAAACATGTTTGTGTTGCGCGTGTGGCTCGGTTACGGTCGTGTGTTCTAAAGTGTGTGTATTTGTTGCGTTATTGATAAAATATATCATTAAATTTGGTTGTGTTAATAGTTAATGCAAGTTTGTTTAAATCCTCTTGTTCTGTCTTTCATTCCATGTTTTTTCAATAGCAAGTGAGAAATATTTAAGAGTAAATAAGTAAAGTAGGTTGTATTAAAAGTTTAAGAGAAGGCAAATGCAAAAGTTTTTTGAGTTTTATTATAAATTGGTGAGGAGAGGAATAAGTAAATAAATTTATGTTGTTTATGTGTTTTTAATAATAAGAAATAAGACGGAAAGGGATATAAAAGCAAAATATATGTATGTATATAATAATATCTATTTATTAGTATATATTTGTGTTTTATTGCAGCTAATCCCAGCACTTTATTCAGTGGCAATGATTTATTTCATTTTCTAAAAAATAAATAGAAAAATATTCTTTTACAATTTTAATTTAAAATCACAACTAAATTTTAAAGAGAGTGTATAAATAAAATAACGATATAGAGGGTTTTTAATTGTAAAATATATATTTAATTACCATTTAATGTATAATTTTTAAGTTTTTACGCTAGTTAGTAATTTAAAAAAAAAAAAACAACATAATTCAAATAGGCTACTTTATTTTTCGATCGGAGCATACAAACACAACAATGATAATATTGGAGTAAAAATTATTTATCGCCTAAATTATAAACTACTAGAGCACAAGTTTCAAAATTATGTGGGAATAATTTCCCACACAATTATCAAGAATCACAACTGATATGAAAATAGTGGGGGTAGCTCTAGGGGAAGTGTTAGCCCCCATAAAAGATAAATTTTAATTGTTGCATATTTTTGTGGGAGCAATTTTATTGTCAAGTTCCACAATTGATATGAAAATAGTTAGGGTAGCTTTACAAGGGGTAGTAGTCGCCATACAAAGTGAATATTTGTTATTGTATATCTAGAGAAATATTCAACTGATTTAAATTTTCATATTCAGCATGTATAAGTTAGTCAGAATTAATGTTTATTATATTAAAATTGTCAAAAAAAAAAAAAAAAAAAATAAATAAATAATTACTCAGAGAGATAGACGGTATCGCACTAAAAAATGAAAATAAAATATTTATTTTGTAAGATAGAGGGATACAAAAACGTCGATAAAATTGGAAAAATAGGAATTTTAATTTGTAATTTATATCACAGATGAGGTTTATTATAGGGAATATAATGACATCAAGGACTCAGTTTCATGAAATCCCGAAATAGAGGGTTTTGAATATATATCCTTTTGGCATTTAACAATGATTTTCAAACTGCATGCAAATAAGTTTTAGGTAGATGAGTTATTGTTGCTTCTTGTTAACAAAGCAACTAGTATCAGTGAAGCGCGTATAACTGCGCATTGGTTGTGTTTTCTTCCTTTTGCAAAAGTTTGTTATTGTTTCTGTTTATGTTCTCTTAAATGTAAATGCGAGTATTAAGAGAGTCTATACAATATAGTTATATAGTTATAATAACCTGTCTAATCTGAGATTTTGTATTAGCGAATGTTCGCTAAAAACTAAGAATTTTCGAAACTAAATGTTTGAGAAAATATCGACAATTATATTAAATATGAATGTTCGTAGCATCGAACTTTTCTCGGCAATTTCTCGGTAGTAAACATTCGCGTAGTATTCGACAATATTAAAAATAACGAAATCGCAATATTCAATTTTCTGAATAAAATTTCAAAACTAAATTATTCAAGAAATTATAAATTCTTTTCAATTTCTTGGGGATTTATTTCTTAAATAAAAAAGCAACGTATTTTCTTGTTTGTGCATGCAATACACTTTAACAAAAAGAAAAAAGTGTCATTATTGATAGTTCGTTGCGTTTGGTTGTAAAATATTGTAAAATAGTTTTAGAAAAAGTGGTACATAAGTAATGTTGGCATTTTTCTAAAGATATTTACAAAATAGCACATTTCTCTATTTTCTTGCAGAATAATTTAGAAAATTTTCTCCTAAAATATGTGAATTTGAGCAACAGTAAAAAATGAGACAAAATGTTTGAATTTAATTACCAATCCCATGTAAATGTCTCTAATAGTTTTATTGTTTATTAGAGTAATTCAATTTTAAATTTGAAAATTTTTACCTCTCTGAATTTTTCTCTGTAGCAAGTATACAGATAAGGCTTCCTACAAAAAAATTAAAGATGGACTTTTTTAGATACACGTCACTAAAGAAAATTCTAAAAAAAAAATATATGTTATTTAAAAAATTTTTATATGGCATCTTAAAATAAGTTAAGTTTTGACAAAACAACTGTAAAAAAATATATATATTTTTTGATATCTTTTATATAACAAAAGTTATGGCCATTTAAATAAATATGTTAGCCATTTTCAAAGCTATAGAGTTGCCACGGTTCTCAAAATAAAAATGAGGAAAATTCATTTTAATTTTACAGGCGTTCGTATCCTACTCTATACGTGCACCAGTTTTTATCTAAATCGGTAAATAAGGGTCAAAATTTTTTAAATTTAAAATGGAATTACTCATTATATGAATTACTTTCTTTAAATTATAATTTACTAGCTGAATGACCCTGCATTGCATGAAACATAAAAGTTTTATAAAAAAATCATTGAAATTTGTTTAGTTTTTCTCATAAATCGACGTTTCCTGTAATACTTCTATTAAAACTTACAGTTTTATCGAAAAATGAAAATTAAATAAATAAAGTGCAAAAAAGTGCAATATTTTCGCCATTTTCATCAAAATGTATTTAAAATTTCATTAAAATCGGTTCATCGGATTATGTGGTATTCACACTTACTCACATCTAACATCTACCATGAGTTTTACAAGATTTTAGCATCTTCCGATAAAATTGTATAGGGCTCAGAACTCAACATCTTTAAAAGATGTTCCATCTCATTTTGTTCCAAATAATATCTTTCGATTATTTTAGTGTCATATCTGGAAAAATCAAGAAAAAAAGTAAAAAAAAAAATCATGGGAACACAAGAACAACATTTGTACTACAACTTTTCAAAAAGTACAAATATTATTTCAAGCATGTGACATTTTCATTGATGAAAGATGGTATATGTTAGATGTTGCAAGTGTGAATAAATGTTTCACATTTTCAACATCTTCCATACATTCCCCAAAGATGTACACAAGTCTGAAAACGGCATTAGACAAGCACACACTTGATTTGATAATATTAATATGGATTATTATGTATATTTTTTATATTATTATATTGTGTTAAGTTTGAAATAAAATATAACTTTAAAAATGAAATCAGATTTTAATTTTAAATTTGGAACAAAATGGAAATAAAAATAAATAGAAAACTATTGTTTTCGAACTATTACAAATGATAATAATCACTAGTCGTTAGCAATATCGATTTCGAATAATTTTAATTTTTTTGATATCGTAGATGAATTACTAACGAATATTCTTACGACTCGCTAATGATATCGATAAAGATTCACAATTAATATCGAAGTTTCTAAAACTTTTTTTTTTTGTTAAAAAATGCATAGAATTTAACTAATATTATGAAATTTAATAACTTTGACTTATGCAAGTCCTATTTGGTATAATGCAGCAAAAACACATTTGAAAAACTACAAATTATTCAAAATAAATGTCTTAAAATAATAAACAACAAAAATTTTAAATATTCAACATAACTTCTCCACCGCGAAACTGGATATGAGCTAATTATTGATTTCATAAAGAAACTTAACAATAAATACCACTAATCTATTCAAAATTCTTTTTATCAAATGATAAGAGAATGCATACAATTGTCCTAATTGCAGCTTTAAAACAGAAATTAATAAATTGAAAATGACATATATTCATGCATTATCCCTAGATAATTTCTTGGTATACCTGTATATTTTCTAACTATATTTTAATGTATTTTTTCTTTTCAAATAAAGGTTTTTCCTATTTTCCTTTAAATAATATTGAAACTGTTAAATTAATATCAAGATTTTCTATTATCAATATTATTCTCTGTAGTATCTATAGATTAAATATCGAAATTTTAAATTTATATGATAAGTATAAGATGTTAATAAAGATGAATTAAAAAAAAAAAAAAAAAAAAAAAATATGAAATTTAATGCGCAATGATTCAAGAATGACAATTATCTTTTTTAAAGTACATTGAATCCACAAATAAGAAAATATATTGCTTTTTTATTGTAGTAATAAATCCTCGAGTAATTGAAAAGAATATATAATTTCTCAAAGAATTTCGAGATTTTATTCAGAAAAATTGAATATTGCAACATCGTTATTTTTAAAATTGTCGAATATTACGCGAATGTTTATTACCTAGAAATTATCGGGAAAAGTTCGATGCTACGACATTCATATTTAATAAATTGTCGATATTATCTCGAACATTTAGTTTTGAAAATTCTTCGTTTTTAGTGAACATTCGCTAATATCGAAACTCAGGTCAGATGGGTAAGTGTTATGTTTGTATGCATATGTATGAGTGTATTTAAGTAAGCAATAGAAATCGGAAAAGGAAATGTGTAAAACACATATGAAAATAGCTTTTGTGGTAAAAATATAATTTTTACTAAACATTTTTTGTGATGATATAAAATTGGATTTTTGGTGAAAACTTAGATTTCTGGTAAAAAATTATTTTTTTAAGAAAAAAAAAAAAAAAAAATTAAAAGAATTCATTTAACAATTTAAAATTATTTTGTTATTGTAAATAACCACAAAGAATATAATAATAAATTTGACATATTCTTATTATCAATTACTAAACTCATTTGATTATATTTGAAAATAAAATTTTGATTTTGCACTTTAAAATTTCTTAAAATACATAAAAAAAATCAAAGGAAAAAAATAAATGTATAAAAAGCTTTAATTAAAATTTTTTGGGTTTTGTATGTTGTAGGGGAGCGGACGCATTGGTATGTGGAGATGATGATTTTTTTCAATTTTGGTTATTTTTTTGTTAAAACAAATTTTTATTTTTATTAGTTTAAAAAATGCTATTTACTCTGTTAAACTTGCCAACGATAAAAAACAATAAAAATAGAGTGTGCTAAAAATTCATACATTTAAAAACTAAAGATTCCTTTAACTTCCCATTCTAATCTTAACTTACAATGAAGAAAACAATTTAAATCAAAAGAAAATATAAAGATTTTCTAATATTTAACCAAAAAGTGAAATGGATTGGGAGATTTTTGTGAGAAAGATGTAACAAACAATCTGAAAACTTGTAATTACAAAATAAATTACCATTAAAAAAGTTATATTCGGTGAAGACCGATTATAATATATCCTACACTATAGCGTATGTGCCCTAAAGTAATACATACTTTAGAGAGAGCATTAAAAGGGTGCTATGGTTAATTTTATTTAAGGCAAATTTTATTAACATTTATGTGAAATTTAAATACTTTTAACTTATTTTCGAGAGAAGATCCTATACAGAACCTACAATTAATTTTAAAGCTATCCTTTTGGAACTGAATACCATATTTTATGTAGGTACATACAAATTTATGCAGAAATAAAATATTACTCCAAGAGAACATTTATTCACGGACTGGGTGAAATAATGAACCAATTTCGACCAGTTGAAGAGATTCTGAGTCGACTGGTATACTTTAGCGGGTTCACCAATATGGTGCTGTTGGAAATAAAAAATGTACCTTGTTTAGTTACTAAAACTGTGCAAGACAACATAATTAAATAGTAATACAAATTTAAAAAGGGCACCACATTATTTTACAAATAACTACAATAAAAATTTTCTATCATGTGTTTTTAATTGTATTACAATTTTGTACACAATTTTTAAATTAACTTATTAAAATTCAATATATGTAGTGCTTTGGTACATGAACAATTGATATTAAATCTTTTCGCCAAACCTCCCAATTAAATATATTTTACTTTAAATCTTTAGATTTTAACGCTTCTGAAAAATGGAATTTATATTACAAAATGAGATTAGCTAAGCTCCTATAAAAGATAACTCTTATTTGCATTCTTTTTCTCTAAACATATAATTGTAAAAGTTAACATTATTTTCTATTACTGCGAGATCCAGCTGTTTTGAAATTCCAAATTTTTTGGAATCTAGTTTGCTTTCGACATTATATTATAAGGACGTGAGAATAATTAAATTTTTATTATTAAACTTTATCTCCCGACCCACTACAAAATTGGATCAGGGACCACATTTTGATAAACATTATTCTAAACAGTTAAATTTTAAATACCATTTTCTCCTAAAGACTAACTAAAGTTTATGATATGCAAAGTATTTAAAACCTGAATACATATATTAAGATTATATTAATTTTTGTATATTAACTTTGAATTTTTAAAATTTGGTTATTTTTTAAAAAATTTTGGTTAGAAAAAATTTTTTTGCTGTGGCAACACTGATTGCCAGATCAAATTCGGAGAATGTCGGAAGAATATCCCAAAGTTATCGCCACTTTAATATCATCCTATAAGGTGTATCTATTATTTTGAGCAGTTGTGTATTTCATATAAAATTTTTAATATTTTTCTGAAAGTAAAAAATTTACCGTTTTTAAGTTGTCTATACTTTATGAAATGTGTCTAAAAGTTTGTATCTTTAATAATTTTTCTTCTATAGGGTCTTGTTTTATTCGCATTTAAATATATGTTCTAATAAAATTAATAAGTTTATAAAGTTTTAATAAAATAATATAAAAAAGTGTTCCAAGTATTTCATGAAAAATATAAAATAAAATAAAATAAAAATTTCGTGTAATGCTTAAAAAAAGGTTTTTTGTATATAATTTACGATTTTGAGAGTATATTGAAAATTCTGAAATTCTCAATTATTTTTTTTAATTTTAAAAGTATATTTTCAATGTCACACCGTGTAATTTTCATTGAGAGCTGATAACCAATATTGCTAGTGTTCTTTAATTGGAATTTAGTCTTGAATTAAGTTTCTTAAGATTTATTAAATGAATAATATTAATTTTTATTACTTATGCAAAAACTACTTCTAATTTTGAGGTCAAAACTATCGCACAGTGTACTTTTCTGGGTGTATGAGTGATCAAAAATCAATAAGTTTTGAACGGGTTAACATTTTTATCTGTGACATTTTTTAGCTATCGCATACAATAGTCGTTACAAATTAACATATTTGTCTTGCAAAATTACAATAAAAATTATATTATATACGTGTTTTGGTAAAAGTCATTCAAGGCTTTTGAATTTTGAAATGTGTGGGTCAGTTAAAACTCCAACCAACATGGACCACGCTAACGGAACGCGAATTGAAGTAAAGTATTTTATTTATTTTATATTTTTTTATATATTTTATTTATTTAAACTTTGGATGGATATCCGGACGAACATATTAAAACATCTTATATGTAGTATCAAATGATGCAAAAAGGAAGTAAATATTATTCTCTATTATGGCCCCATATGTCTATTAACTTTTAGTAATATTTTCTTAATTTGTTTCTGATTTATTAAGAAATGTAATATTCTAAATAAAAGATCGTCATACAAATTTCATATTTTTATTCAAATAAAAATAACATTATGTCCACATGAGGCGTTTCATCAGAAAATATGCATTAACCGTAATTTTACACACAGAGACATATTGATGTTTTGGTTATTTTTGGTTATACATATATTTTATTTCTCAAAACAGCTTCGATGAAAATGAACGGGATATAACCTACATAGTGCACACAGAGAAAAACATGGTTACAGCGTTATCACTACAACAATATTATGTACTCATTATTAATTGTCTTGAATTTTAATAACTCTATGTTTATGACAAAAATGTTTTTGTTTAAATTTTGTCATTTAATGTTTACACTCAATAAAATTTTTGATATGGTTGATTTTAAATATTTTTACCAGAGACAAAATTTTATTAATATGTAAAATATATTTACTTCTACAACCATTAAATATTTGAAGTCTTTTCTTTGTTCTTAAACCATATTCGGCCTTTAAACCATATTAATATTATTATTCCCATGACAATAAAATGTTTTAAATAAATATAATTTTAAAAACTTAGTGGAAAAATTCATAACTTGTTTATAATGCTTATTGCCAACTTCATTGTAATTCTCATTTAGTTTATATATGAATACATATAAATAGACAAGGTTTGGTTATACTTAAGCAATATAAAATTTTGATTAACTGTCATTAAAGAGTTAGTTAAAAAAGCATATTTTGCATTTGAACCACATAAGGTGGTACAAATGAATATAACTAAT
The DNA here is from genome assembly GCA_932274085.1 of Protocalliphora azurea. Lineage (NCBI taxonomy): Eukaryota > Metazoa > Arthropoda > Insecta > Diptera > Calliphoridae > Protocalliphora > Protocalliphora azurea. The sequence continues at coordinate 130,801,502 of OW026519.1, forward strand.
GAACAAATAATATTTAAATATTTTTTTTTTTTTTACCAATGAACACTTTTCTCTATTATTTTCAATAAAAAATGTGTTAAAATAATTTTTTATTAACACGTTTTATTTTAATATATGATAAGATGACATAATGATATGACAAAATGAAACAATAATATAAGATTGGATAACTATATGATAACATAGGATAACAATATGATAAAATGGAACAATAATATGGAGAATGGCATAATAATATTATAAAATGGATTCACAATATGACAATGTGGTATAATATAATAAGATAGAATAATAATATAATAACATCAAATCATAATATGATAGAGTGGTATAAGGATGTAGTTAGATAACATGAAAAAACTGGCCATAAAATTGGACACAATATGACAAAATGGAATCATAATAATTATTACTTATAATCATTTCTATTTTTTGCTGTGATCATATGTTCCAATCATAATATGTTGCTCTGCGTATGCGGGATAGACATATGTATGTATCCTTACAGTATTCATGCGATGTATGTTAACACTATTCGTTCTTGTACGAAATGACTCTGAAAATAAATATTTTTAGCAGTTTTTTTTTTAATACTGAAGATTCTTTTACTACTTTGATTCTAGTGAATTTTATTAAATTTTTGTACTTTATTCAAGTCCTTTCCAAATGCTTTATTAGAATCCTTCCAAAATGCCAAAATATACAATAGTTTACTCTGAGTTAAGTTTTTGATTTTTCTTAGACTTTAGCCCTTCATGAAAATGTATTATCTTCATTTTTTATTTTGCACCTTTCGATCTAATACTTTAAGAGTTTGTTAAGTTTCTTTCGGATTATAAATAAATATTGAAATAATATCTTATTATTATTGTTTAAAGGATGAAACCTTAAAATTTTTTTTGCTATATTAATTATTCTTACACTTTAAACGGAAATATTTTCAAAATTCTACTATTATTTCCTTAAAAATTTGTTATTTCTAAGTAAAAAAGCAGAAAATATTAACTAATTTATTATAAAAATTAACGTAATTTAATATTCAAACTAAACAAAAAAAAAAATAAAAAATATTATAATCAAAATCTAAATTCATTATAATACAAATAGAAAGAATAACTAAATCAATGTTGTATAAGTATGTAAGAGTGTCTAAATAGATATTAAGCAAAGATTTGCTTTTGGTTTTCTTCATAAATAAAGAATGAAATATTTTCCTTAAGCAAAGTTAATTGTTATTTTGTTTTAATTAAATAATACGATTTTTTGATTTAAAAACATTCCTATATCCAGTCTTGCACTTTCTTGCAGGTAAAATATATAAGGAATAATACAGGATAACTTACGATATAATATAGTATAAGTAGAATTTTTTGCTAGTTTTGGCAAAATATCTAAAATTTTGCAAAAAAAGTTTTTTATTTTTATTTATTTTTTTTAACCAAAAATTTATATGATGAAATTTTTAGAAATTGATAATCAAAGTTGCAGTTAAAAAATAATAAACATATCATTCAAATAAAACAATAAAAAAAAATAATAAAAATAAATGTAGTATATAATCGTTTGAAAATTATGAGCTCGTAATATTAAAAATTTTCCTATCTAAAACTGCCGGCAACGGCAGTTCCATACACATTTGACATTTCATTGCCGTTGAATAAAATTTATTTTATTTTCTTGACGATATTTATGTTTTTTTTTCAAGAAGATTGCCATCGATTAAGAGAAAAATGCATTATAAAAAAGAAAAGTAAACTAATCAAAGGGAGAAAAGTGGAAATTATTAAAAAAATATTTTTTAAACAAATGATATATAATAATATCTATATACTAAAAATGATAATTAAAACAAATAATAGAAAATAAGATTGATAATTTATATTTTACATAAAACTTTGGCAATCACTTTGCCGTACCGCCGCCGTTCTTATTATATTTATTTTCTCTCAATTAAAGACAAACCGTCTCGTTGCCGGCGGTGTTGTGTTTCTTCACTTTAGCTGATTTCGAAACCAAATATCCTTGCAACTAAAAGGGATACAATAAAAGCAAAAACAGATTTAGAAAACTCTGTCTGTTTTACATTAAGGCCAATGTTAAAATTTGAACTATTCAAACACTGATTTTTATGATTTTTCTTATTTTTGAACGTTCACACCCCAAAAAATACATAGTGAAAAAAACTTATACTTAGGAAAAAGTTTTTATTTCTTATAATTAACTTGATTTTAGTTTCAAAATTAAAACAGAAATTGTTTTTCATATAAAACATTAATAAAATAAATTCCTAGAATCTCATGCATTTTAGTTGGAAAAAAGTGCTTCTATATAAATCTTTAATACTGTATACAACAAATAACAAATATAAGTTAGTAGTTGTTTAATTTATAGTTAGAACATTTTTTTTTTAAAGAAATTATTGTTTTTGTTCATGTAGTAACCAAAAGGTGTCTATTACGACAAAAATAATAAAATATAATTGTATAAAAAAATGATGATTACACAAACTCTGGGGTAATGCTAAAATAATGAAACAAATACAAAGAAAATAAAACATGAAAATGAAACAACAAAAAAAGTACAAGAATTATTTTATATTTTTTCTCTTACTATTGTTGTTATTAAAACAATAAAACGATGGTATAATAAAATCATGTTGGTTCGTATGTACATACATAAATACTATGTTGGTTAAACAAAACAGAAACAAAAAAGAAAGAACTTTAATCAACAACTAAAAAACATCAAAGTACAAATATAACGACAAAAAAGACATAGGAGAATTTAAACGGAAGACGGAAAGGTTCATTAAACCTCCAACGGACCTTTACTGTGTTTTATTAGATTTCTAAACAACTTCTAACAAAATATTACATATCATTGCTTAAAAAGATTATACGGTACTGACAGTTAGACAGACTGAATGACTAAGTGAATGACAGGTATTAGAATTATTTTTTCAAAAGGGTGTTTTCAGAAAATATGTTATATGTATTAGGTCAAACCGAAGTTTAATAAAATAAATCTGCTTTATAAAATTATAATTATTATGTTATAATTTATGGATTAATTTTAACATTTTAAATTTTTGCTTGCCGTTTTTAAATAACACATGTTATCTTTTTTCTCTAAAAAAATTTCTTATAGAAACACCCTTTCTTCTTAGCATGTAAACAATTCATATTCTTTGTCAACATATGTATTTATATCACATAAAATGCATATTAAATCCAGAATAAATATCAAAATAGAATAGAAGTGTAAATATGAAATGTGTCTCATAGTTACACAAAGATGTCAGTTGTGATTTTATCTTGTATTTAATGTTGACTTATTTTCTTTTTATCGTTTTTTACAAAAAAAAAAAAAAAAAAAAAAAAAAAAAATTACTATAAATTTGTAATTGTTATTATAACCTACACCACCATAGGTGGTTGGGGTATTGCGTTTGTGCCGATGTTTATAACGCATAGAAAAAGTTATCCAACACCCACCTTAAAGTACACCAATCGACTCAGAATCACTTTTTAAATCGATCCGACCGTCTGACTAGCTGGTACAGGTCGCATTTTTAAAGATAATTCAGTGAAATTTGGCCTATTGAAATTGGTAGTGATCGGTTCATTATTTCACCCAGCTGCCATACAAATATCCCCCCGGAATAGAGTTTAAACACTCAAAATTGCCTTAAAAGTAAGAATATTTTAATGAAATTCGGTACAAAGAAGTTCTGTACAAGTATCAATATTTTTACTAAATTTCATGAAGATCGGTCCACAATTGGCTATAGCTCACCTCTGATCGGTTCATTATTTCACCCAGCTGCCATACAAATATCCCCCCGGAATAGAGTTTAAACACTCAAAATTGCCTTAAAAGTAAGAATATTTTAATGAAATTCGGTACAAAGAAGTTCTGTACAAGTATCAATATTTTTACTAAATTTCATGAAGATCGGTCCACAATTGGCTATAGCTCACCTCTTCTGAAAATCACTTTAACGTGCATAAATCCCATACGAATATTAGTATCAAATTAATATCCGCCACAAATAAGTTTTATCAAAGTAGAAACAACATTGCCAAATTTTATGATAATCGGTCCATATATATATATATATATATATATATATATATTTATATATATAGATACATACATACATACATACATAGATACATACATACATACATTCATATTTACTGCGAAAGAGTAATTTAAAAATATTTACTTATGATTATCATATTTACCATGAGATTATTTGTCTAACCGCAGCCGAAATCCCTTGTATATTATAATCATATAGTGACAATAAATTATAAATTTTATAAACACCTGTGTAAAAACTTCCGTTTGTAAAACTGCAAATAATTTTCCCTTTAAATGCACAAATTTTTGCACGCTTTTTTCTAATGTATTTACAGATTTATTAAAAAAACTTAAAGTAATTTAGTTTATTTATTATTTATATTTTTGAAAACTATTTGAATATTTTCCCACCATGTTGAAAAAAATGCCATTGTTTATTATTGTTGCTATAATTTTACACCCACTAACTGTTTATGTTTTTTTTTTATAATTATCTCATAATATTCAACATTCACCAAATTGTTGCATGTGCAACATGCATTCATTTAGGGTGACTATTAAAATATACATACAATATATTTTCATATTGTTTTTTTACGCTTAAAAGAGTTTTGAGATCTTCAAATAGCTTGGGCATTGTGTACGAGCATAAAAATACGGGAAGGGGACTTATATTATACCTGTGGCCAATTTTACTAAATGTAAAATAAAATATACAAATACGTTGATACTAACATCTAGATGATTTTATGCACTTTGGGGCGATTCCTGGAAGTGGGTTTATATGGGTTTATATGGGCTATGGTAAATTATGGACCGATTATCATAAAATTTGGCAATATTGTTTCTACTTACATAAAACTTATTTGTGTCGAATATTAACTTGATATTAACATTCGTATGGGATTTATGCACGTTAAAGTGATTTGCGGAAGAGGGACTTATATGGGAGCTATGGTCAATTGTGGACCGATCTTTATAAAATTTGCTACAAAGATTGATACTTTTACAGAATTTCTTTGCACCGAATTTCATTAAAATATTATTATTTTCAAAGCATTTTGAGTGTTTCAATAGGCTTCATTCCTGTATCAAATTTCATTGAATTATCTTTAAAATTGCAACCCGTACTTTGTGCCGTACAGCCAGCCAGACGGACATTGTTAGATCGATTTAAAAAGTGATTCTGAGACGATTTGTATACTTTAAGGTGGGTTGGATAACTTTTTATACGTTACAAACATCAGCATAAATACATAATACCCCAACCACCTGTGGTGGCGTAGGGTAGGGTATGTAGTCAGCATAAAATTTCGAGGATGTGACTATAATGGACTTGAGAATAATTGTGTCTTGCATATTTCCACAAAACATACGTATGTATGTTGATACTAATATTTATATGGGATTTATGCACTTTAAGGTGATTCCTGGAAGTGGAACTTATATGGGAGTTATGGTCAATTATGAGCCGATCATAAAATCTTTTACCGTGATTTCTACTTATGTATATAAAACTTATTTGTGTCAAATATTAATTTGATACCAGCTTTAGTATAGGATTTATTCACCATAAAGTGATTTATGAAGAAAGTTTATATGTGAGTTATTCTAAATTATGGATCGATCTTCATTAAATTTTGTAGGCAGATTTATGCTTATATAAAACTTATTTTTGCTGAATTTCATTAAAATATCGCTTTATTTAAGGCATTTATATACGTTAAACCCTTATTCCAAGAGGACATTTGTATGGGTGCTAGGTGACCGATCATAAGTAATTTCAATAGGGTTCGTTCTTATATCATAAAAGTCGAACGTAATTTGTGCACAAGGTTTACATGGACAACCAGCCTGCAGTACAACCATCCATACTGGCGGACGGACGAACATCGTTGGATCGATTTAAAAAATCGATTGGTATACTTTAAGGTGTGTGGGTGTTGGACTATTATTTTTGTGCGTTACAAATATCAGCACAAACGAATCGTATCCGTGGTGTAGGGTATAAAAAAAATTAATTTAAGGTTGTTGTTTTCTATTAGTTGAATCAAAAATTATATGAAATTTAAGAAAAAAATAATACGTATGTAGTATGAATTACTTTGCAACTATATTCGTTACTTTCTATGTGTATTAAAATATTCGATGTTTCCTTTTAATTCACAATCCGTAAACCATAATGACTAATATTTCTATTATAAGTAAAACTTCATTTGTCTAAATCAATATACAGTCCTCGGCATACACATATATTTTGACAAAAACATATTTACTAAATTTGTAACAATAAATTATTTTAAACTAGTGATCAGGTATGAAATAATACCAAAATAGCTAATTAATCTGAATAATATTATTCAGAAATTATTTTAGTATTTGGCAATAGTATTGTGACCAATTTATTTAGAACGTTTAATAAAACAATTTTCGTTTTTACAAATTTAGTAAAATCATATTTTATTGTTGTCAAAGTAAGCAATTTATAACGACTCACAGTGAACCATTCAGAAAAAAATATTGTAGTTTTTAGCTTAAGATATTTTTGTCAAATATATACCAATGAAAAGCCAATAGTTTGTGTATTTTAAATATATATATTGTATTTTGAATATGTATATTGTATATATATATATATATATATATATTACTGTTTGCAATATTTTTACCATTGCAGAATTATAACCTTGCGAACTTGAAATTTTTTAAACTAAATTTTCATTGTATTACGTATTTTACAAATATGAATGAAGAAAAATTTACACAAAATTAGGTCTTTGTCCATAGGCCTAGAGTCAAATATTGTAAAATAATAACAAAAATGGATCAGGAATAATATCTTAATACTTGGGTATAAAAATAAAATTTTTTCAAAATTTTTTAGACTTTTGTAGTTACAAAAAAAAAAAAAAAAATTGTATTATCGGATTTCAATTCTTTTTGAATATGTTATACTTGAATGTTATCACTATAGTATCCATATTGATTTAATTTATTTTTTAAATTTGTATAAATTATAATAATAATAAATAAATTTTACTCATATTTAGTAGGTGTTAGAATAAAATTGGATAATACGATTTCGGTAATTTTTTGATATATTATGTATTGAAGTCTTAACTGTTATCACCATAACAAAAAATTCGAAAAACGTAACTTTTATTATACAAAATCTCATAATTTATGAAGCATATATTTAGGAATTTTGTATAAGGAAACAAAGCAGTTCTATTTGATAGAATCCGAAAGCAATGAAACTTGGTCTGAATAAGTATTTTTTTATATTCTTATTTTTATTGTAATATAAATTTGTTTATACCTTAATAAATTTTTGGTTAAAAAATACCAAAATGTTCCACAATATTTTTATACCCACAATCAAAAAGATGGGGGGTATATATGTCCGTCCCTCTGTGTGTTGAAAGCTCGATTTGACTGTAAATTTGATTGTAATATTTATCTTATATAAGGTTTGTTTGGTATTGAAAATGGACAAAATCGGTTAATAAACAAAAAAGTTATGGGCCAAATGCTAGAAACACTGATTTCCCGTTGTAACTTTAGTTCATACATTTCTGTTGATATATCTTAAACAAAATTATATACGACAACGAAATTTTGTACAAATAGTTCGAGGATCGATATATACCCAAAAAAGAAAAAAAATGGGCGTAATCCGCCCACATTACCGCCCACCTTCCAAATAAAACGAAATTTTAAAAAGTTGCAGATGGTGGGTGTATAGATACATTCGACCAAGTCGAATATAACATTCTCATTTTTTAAAGCTTTTTTTAATTTTTTTCTAAATAATCTATTGTTGAATTGCAAACATCTTTAAATCCTTGGTTCAGAATTTATGAAAAGCTGAAATATGAAGGCATAGAAGGTTTTTTGAAGTCAAAAGTAAAAATTGTTACGATATTTTTTCTTTGAAATAATTAATTCTGTAAAATTCAGATATTTTTAATAGATCAAAAGCTACAGAATTATTTACAGAAAATCATTTTGGAACCACGTGCATAGTTGCAGCACAAACTAGGTGAAAACATGGTCCGATTATGACCAACTTTAATATAATTCTTCCTTGTGCCAAAGAAATTGTTCGTCGCAAATTTTATTAACATCCTAGCAAAATAAAGAAGTCAATAAGATCACAATCTTGTGGTCCAGAAGTAGTGAAAATTCGGATCATTTTCAATGAATTTAACGTATGCTTGTCATTGGAAGATGTTCTCTTTTTTGATACATATTCATAGAGTAAGAATATATATGGTGTTTTTTTTTATCAATGCAAGGAAATTGGTTTTAATATATTAATATATTTTTTAATTAAAAAAATGTATCTTCCATTTGTTTTAAACAGTAAGCGTGTTCATTTAAATGATTAAATTTCTTATTTGTGCAATTGTGCAGATTTATTTGATGTGTTTCATAAAACCCCTTTTTAAATGTTGTGCAATATTAAGAATAAGAAGAAGGAAATCATTGCAAGTAACTGATTTTCTCTTGCAAAATCAATGCAATGATTTCATTCTAATTAACGTAACTATAATTTTTTACATCGCATTTATTAGTATTTTTTTATATAAACAAAATACAGCTGATTTATAATAAATGCACAACTAAACAGCGCAAGTTTGCGCAAACTTCAAAGTGCTGTACAAATGATTTTCATAAAATTTTTGACAGCATATTTGCAGGTGTGCAAACTTGCACATATTGCATAGTTTGAGGGTTTTGCGCGTTTTCATGAGGGCTCTTAGTTATTTTTGGTAACAAGTATTTGCAAAAACGAAAACCAACTTTCAACGTTTTATAGCAGAAAAAATAATTTGAATCGTTTTTTAACAACATCTGTGGATAATGTTTATACACTGCCTGCCACTTGAATAAGGAATCACATTTTAATTAAGTATATCACCTAAATTAAAGTTCAGAAAAAAATAATTTTTTGCGCAACCAAATTTCAAGTGTTGGCTTTAGTTTCCTGAAGAAATAAAAAATATACATATTTTGTTATACTAAAATTATGCATTTAATCAGGAAGGCGTTTATATTGAAAAAAATTCAAATCATAAATTTTTTTCAATATAAACGGCTAGAGAATTTTTAATTTGATAGTTTTTAAATAGTTTTTATTCAGAATGGACGCGGTAAGGCTCTTAATAACTCTGAAAAAGAAAAAATTCTGATTTTGAAATCTCAGGGTCATAATCCGGTCCAAATAGCCAAAAACATTAATAAAGGAAAGACAGTTGTATACAATTATTTAAATAACGAGGAAAGATATGGAAAAACATGAAAGAGCGGAAGAAAATGGCAACAACTCCAAAAGAAAGACAAAAAATTCTTAGAATTGCATCAAATTCTGCCATGTCGATATCAAAAATACGTGAAAAAAGTGGAGTCAGTGCCAGTCTAAGATCAGTGCACCGTATTTTAAAGTCATGCGCATACATAGTCCGACGAAAACAGCAAAAAAACCACCACTTAATGAAAAATGCAAATCACAACGTCTACAGTTTGCCAAAAATACAATGACATGGTCCGACAAATGGTTTAAAGTTGTATTTTCCGATGAACAAACATTTATTATTGATGGTCCTGACGGTTATAACTATTACTTCCATGACCTAAATAAGGAGGAATTACTTTTGAGCCGCAGAAATAATGGTAAGGGGTGCCATTTCATATTATGGTACCATAGAATTGATTTTAGTATCCAACAAAATGACTGCAACGACTTACAAAAACATTCTGGAGGAAGCATTTCCAAAATTTAATGATTTCTTTGGACCCGTACCAACACGACAACGCTCCGATTCATACCGAAAGAGCAGTAAAACAATGGATTAATCAACAAGGTGTTCAACTTTTGAATTGGCCCCCATATTCATATTCATATCCAATGGAAAATATCTGGAGTTGGCTTGCAAGAAAAGTTTATGAAGGTGGAAAACAATTTGAGACGATAGAATCCTTAAAGGATGCAATAACGGAAGTATGGAGTTCAATTTCGCTAAATTACTTTGAGGTTATTTCTAAAAATAGTGGCAGTACTCATTACTAATTGAATGCTTGAAGATAATAACTTTTATTTTTATAACCTAAAATTTAAAAATAAATTACAGTTTGCTTAGTTTTAAAATATTCCTTATACAAGTGCCACACGAAAAAGTACCACAGAAATACATGTATTTAAATAAATGCATAATTTTAGTATAACAAAATATTTATATTTTTTATTTCTTCAGGAAACTAACGCCAACACTTTGAAATTCTGTTGCGCAAAAAATAATTTTTTTCTGAACTTTAGTTTAGGAGATATACTTAATTAAAGTTAAAAAAATGAGATTCCTTATTCAAGTGGCAGGCAGTGTATTACTTCATAAGCACAAGAAAAAGTTCACTACCTGATAATTTAAAAATAATGAAAAAAAAAACTTCCTTAAAATGACTTCTATTTATTTTTTCTGGGATATTTTCAAAAATACGACCAGTCAGCACAGATCTATTTAAATGGACTCGGAAAATTATTTAAAGAAAAATATTTAATTAACCATTATGAATTTTTAAATTCGGTTTTCATATTTAGAATTAGTGGCCACAAATCTATATGAAACGAGTTTATTTTATTGTTGCCATATTAATAATGCAAAATCAACAAAATGCACATAAAATAATAGGATTTTATGAGTTTTAAAACTTTGAAAAAAAATCATACGTTCTACAATGTTCATCTGATATTATCAAGCTATAGTTCATTTTATTCCTAATAACGTATATTATTTGAACAAAAAAAAAAAAAAACGAAACAAAACAAAACAAAATGTTTTCCAATAAAGCGTGGGTAAAAAATGGCCTTAAAAACAAAAAAATTAAAAAAAAAGTTAAAGATTTAAATAGTGTCTTAATGTCTACTCTGAATATAAATGTGTATATATTTTTAAAAAGGGTAAAGTCCTTTATTTCCAATGCCTTTTAAAAAACTTCATTTGGTTAATAGGTATTCGAGATAAAAATTTAAAGCCGCGTAGTCCGAAAATTCGTTTTTTGGATATAACTCCCGATTTTTTGGTATATCGAAAATTCTAAAAATTGTATAACAAACTACTCACTCATATTTACAAACTACACTATGTTACATTCCAATTATTTTTCACTATAGAATAATTCCATTTTAAATTTAAAAATATTTGACGCTTGGTTACTGATTTAGGAAAAATTTGGTGCATGTGTAGAGGACGATACAGAGGCATGTAAAATGAATTTTTTTCGTTATTATTTTGAGAACTGTGGCAACTATATAAATAAAAGCTTTGAAAGTAATTAACATATTTATTTAAATGGCCACAACTTTTGTTATATAAAGATATAAATGTAATTTCCTTGCCGTGGATTTTTCAAAGCTTGTGTTCTAAGAAGCCATATAAAAATTTGGACTGCATTTTTATTAGCATATTTTTTTTTTAAGAATTTTCTTTAGTGACGTGTATCTAAAAAAGTCCATTTTTAATTTTTTATATTTTTTTGATAAGAAACTTTTTCGGTATATTTGCTACAGAGAAAATTTCAGAGAGGTCAAAATTGCAATATTCTATTTATGTCCAAAAAATTTAGATCATTGCCCAACGTGCAAAAAGCTTAAATATAAAGTTATTTATTTCTGCTCAGACTTAACGTTCGTTTTCAATTTCTTTTGCCATGGAAAAATTGAGCTGATTTTAGTACTAATTAAATTCTGATTTCTTTTAATCATTAGCACTGCCTTTCTAAGTAGAATAAGCGTTTTTATTACCGATTTAAAATGCTTTCATATCAGCAAAATTTATTCTTAGAGAAAAACTCATTACTATAAAAGTTTCTTATTTTTGTATTGACGTATAGTCTTTTAAGTCTTTTATATTAGCATGACCACAACTGATTATTGTATCCAATATACATTTTTTTTCAAAAGAACGATTTTTTTTTTTTTAATTAAACTAAGTTGATTACTTTCACCCACATAACTATAATTAGTAATAGTATATTTTAATAATATATACAAATACATATAAATTAATCACTTATCTATAATTACACAGATCAACACTAAAAAAGTATCGTGAAAAATATGTTACATGTATTGTAGGTATATTTATTCCAATTACCACGAATGTTTCGGTTTTTTTTACATCACGTCACATTTTTAAGCAATTGACGATCAAATAAAAAATGCGTAGACACCAAAAGTTTGAAAAAAAAATAAATAAAAATCCAAATTTGTATAACAAAATCAACAAATAAATTAGAAAAAAATTACATTGTGAATAATTCCGCGTGAATCTTACTCGTTAGACCAAATATAGTGTAGAAAGATAAATCAAACATTTCCATTACGTCACACTTTTAACCCATTGACGACCAAATAAATATGTATACCTAAGCAATTTTTATCAAGGCGTATTTAATCCTACTATGCTGATTTACTATTATTGCTTCCTAGTATGAGAAAAAATGAAAAATACTGCTTTCTTTGATCCTAAATTAAGAAAAAAAAAATATTTATTTTATTTATTAGTCCAAGGAAAAATAATTACGCGGAATTATTCACGATATAATTTTGTTTTTTATTCTTTTGTTGACTTTGTTGATTAATTTTGGATTTTTATTTTTTTTAACTTTTGATTTCTACGCATTTTGAGATCTACGGACATGTGATAGTTATATCAAATACAAATTTCCCCTCTACACCTCTATACCCACTCCATATGCCTCATTTTTCCATGTAATTGAGAAATTCTTCATTTTTACAACTTTAAAGACTTTATTTTTCTTTACTTTACTTTCATTGATTTTAGTTCATAATATTTAAAATTAATACTTATTTACATTTTTGAAATGAATCAAAAGTCAAGAAGAGTTAAACAAATTGTTTAAATTTTCATTTATATTTTCAACTTGTAAATGCATGTTTAAAATTTTCTTTAGAGAATTTTTAGTTTTTAATGATTTTTAGCCACATTTTTTTTTATTAAAATGATGCATGTGCTATAGAATGGCAGAAAATTTATGGTAATTTTTAAACAATATTTTTTAACAGCTTTTTACTGGAAAATTGCATAACTATTTTTATTTAGCAATTATTTTGCAAAATTCGTAAAATTTTCATTAAGTACAATTTACTAATACAGTACACGCTCGGAAATTCGAACCACTTTGTTTTTAGGGCGATTCGAATTTCCGAATTATTCGATTTTCTGGACGGTTTTTTATACAAAAATTTAGGAAAATTTGACCATAAAGATATAAAAAACTATGTTTTTTTCACTTTAGTTCATTTAACATAAAAACTATAAAAAACTTAACGAAATATAACAAAAAATAACAATTCAGTTCATTTGACTTTAGTATGTATAATATAAATACATATGAACATATACAAACACCAAAAAACTGAATTTTAAACTCTAACAACATCAACAAGATCTGTAAATCTTGTATTAAAATGGGTTTCCCCTTTTTACTTTGTATTTGGTTAAACTAAATTGTCAAAATTTTAGTGTTTACAATAAAAAAGAAAAAAACCGCTCGGAAATTTGAATTTTGGATTCTAATTTTAGAGCGATAAATGTAATGAAATTACTGATTCAAATTTCTGGAAATTCGAATTTCTGAGACTTCGAATTTCCGAGCGTCTACTGTATCTATGAACAAATTTTTATTTTTTATGTAAAAAGTTTGGGAAAAAGTCATGTTCGCTTCATAATATTTATGAAAAAAAAAAAAAATTCAAATATATGATTCTTTTTCTCTGTGTATGTAGCAAGTTGAAGACTTGCTCTACCTCAGAGAAGCATATTTTTTTTGGTTGTCAATGGGTTAAAAGTGTGACATGATGAAAAAATTTAATTTAACTTTCTAAAACATATCAAGTCCAAGGAGTAAGAATTTCGCAGAATTGTTCACGAAATTAAATTTTTTGCAATTTTGTTGACTTGTGTTATTACATTTTGCACTTTGAATTTTGTAAACTACAACTATTTAAAAATTAAAAGCTAATGATAACAACATTTTCTAAATTCTAAATACTTCCCAAGAAATCTGCATGTAATCCTAGATTAACCTTAATCTCTTTTAGTCGTATTCACAAATTTCCCATAGATAATCAATAAAACGAACAAATAAATCTTGAGTTTTTTCTGTTAAGCTTTAGAATTTCTAACGTTTCTTTATAAATAACTATATTTACAACAGTATAATAAATTATGTTTATGTTTTTTTTTTGTTTAATTCAATAAATAATTTATGTTTAACAAAATAAAAAAAAAAGACAAAATCTTAATTTGTAATTCTACGGTTTAATCAGAATTTTTACTCATTTCCCCGGGGCTACAAAGAAAAACAAATAATAAAAAAATAAGTAGGTCTAAGACATTTCCTCAAACGGAAAGACTTAAAAATGAAAAGATATAAAATGTAACTGTTTGTTTGTCTATCTATTACCTCTTTCGTTTTTTTTTTTTTAGTCATTACAGATGTTTGTTTCTATGGATGACTCTGTAGACAGACATCAGTCAGTAGTAGATCAAAATTTTTCTCATCATTATCATTGTTATTATCGTTATCGTCATTATCATCTCTATTGTTATTAAATATTTTTTGCTGATCATAATTATCATGTCATAATTAATAATATTTGGATGACTTTTATCTATGCTTTTATGTTAATTATGTTAATTTTTACGGGAAAAGAACACAAGATGAAAAATAAGCAAACTATAGAATTGGAAATAAAACAAAACAAATTAATATTAATTTTCAGTTTAACTATTTTTTTTTTTTGTTTGGTGTATTTTTTTCGGGTAAATTAAGGCTTAGGGGCCATTAACACTAACAACAGCTTTACATTTCTTTTCCATTTTTAACTTTGCTTATTTATCTTTATAATGAACTCTGTATTAGAATGCAAAACCTATTGGTTGCTGTCTGAGATTTTATATTACTTTTGACTAATTAGCTTAAAAGGTAATTATTGTTTTTAATTTCATCTTCATTTCATATTTATCTGTCTATGAAAGGGACAGACTTTTGTATCATAGATTTTTAAATGAAATTTATTTCATAATCGATCTTGTAAAGCTATCAAAAATTACAGTTATTTGTTTTTTATATGCGTATTTTTTGTAAGGTCCATTATACTATTTTTGTTTATTTTTATATTCTTTTTATTTCCATTGTTTTATCAGAATTCAGTTGCTTTTGAGTTTGTTTAATTTTTATGCAAATTTCTTAGATTTGAAAACATTTTGTTGCATTTTGTTTGTATGAATTTTGTTTGTATGAATTTAGAATAGAATATTCGTATTTTAAGAATTGATAAATTAGTTTATCACACACACACAGTGGGGCCTTTTGCAAAATAAATGGTAATAAATCTGGATCTTTTAAATGGCTGGACCGATTTTGATGAAACTTGAAATTTATGCACTAGAAACGTTATAAACACAGAATAGTCATATTTTACTATGTATAACAAATTTTACTGTTTTAAAATTTAAAGAAAACTTTTCTTAAAATAAATTTAAGGCTGAATTTTTGAGACCTGCTTTGAATTTTTTAATTTGAAATTTTTTTCTTGTTATCGAATTGAAATAAATAAAAACAATTTAGGAAATTGTGTAGATTTTTTTTAATTCAGAATTTTTATTTTAAATTTATAAAGCAAAAATGCAAAAAAGTCTAGACAAAAAAAGAAAATTAAATTTTTGAAGTCAAATGTGGTACGGTAAGCATGTTTTTGATTAGTAGAACTCGGAAATATAAAACTATTTAAAATCGCTTCATATTTGTAAAAATTATAAGATCCGATATGTTTTTCATTCACTAGGTGGTCAATTGTGGCCCACTGTAACGACTACCGTGCTTAAGTTATATACTCCAACAAACAATATACTGAAAGCGTAACTCCTCCTCTAGCGGTGTTCCAAGTTTCATCAAAATAGTTCCAGCCGTTTAAAAGATCCAGATTTATTGCCATTTATTTTGCAAAAGGCCCCACTGTGCAGTAGAGAGGAACTTAGAAATACTAAACAAAAATAAACAAAAGAAAATATTGTAAATAGGTTTAACTTTTTTTTGAGATCGTATTGTTTAAGAATGGTTAACAACAAATAAAATCCATATATGAAGAAATAACTTAAGCTGTATTTAAGTTTATTATTGTTATTAAGATAAGTGATTTAATGGCTTATTGGAAAGTTTTCCTATAAGTATTTGCTATTAAGCCGAGCAAATAACGATTGTATCTTATTTATAATTTTGCTTAGAATACCAATTTTCTTTGATTCTTTGACAATTATCTCTGCAAAAATTCAAAATAATTTTTTTTGAAAGTAAACATTTTTTACTTTATCCAAGTTTGTTATTATTGATAAATTCGAAATTGCATAGAATCAATACCAGGAACAATATTGTTAAGAGCGAATTGTATTAAAAAAACTGCAATCGTAGTTAATTCGTCTTTCTAAAGGTTTACAGATGAAAATTGAATGTTCGAAATGGATTTTTAAGAGTTATCTTGGCGGTTTAAATTAAAATAATGGTATTTATTTGCTGCCTACAAAATAGTATCTTGAAAAAAAACATTAAGAATTGGTGAAATGTAAATATTGCTATATTTGCGACCAAAAAAGTGAGTTAAATCTTAGCGTTAAAACTAACTTCAATAATAGTTAGCAAAATAAAAAAAAAAAAAAAACAAAACAAACATTATTGTTGATCGTTTTCAAATCAAACGATTTAAAATAATGTGATAAATTTCCATAGATTTTAAGAAAAATATTTTAACAAATGTTTTAACAAATTGAGCGCAGATGAAAAATAACAAATAACACAGTGCAACAAGAATAAATTTTCTCTATATTTCCAACGCAAAATGAAACCTTATTAGAAGTCTAACAAAATGCTTAAATGGTTTTTAAAGTTTGTTTGAATTTTTGTTTTATGGTCCTTTGAATTGCGAATTTTTTCAAAACCCTTTTTCTCGCTTTCATATCTTTTTGTTTTCGAAATTAATTTACACCATTAAAACTTTGTGAAAATAAAATATGGATAGCCCTTACTTTAACGAAAATGCCAAACGAGATAAGCCCACAAACAATAGTTTGAAAAACCATTTCATAAAAAGGTTAAAATTTAGTTCTACTCGACTGTTTGAACGAATATTACAATAAAATTGATCTAAAAAAAAACACGAGGTCAAATGTCAGAATGCTGTACTCTATGCTTCAATAAGAGTAAATTGAACGAAATAATAAGAATTAAACATGTTATAAAGAAAGGTTTACACAATGCAACAAGAAAAAATTGCCTCAATAATTCTAACACGAAATTAAAGCGTTCCAGTAGTCTGGAAAAACTCCCAAAGTGTTTTTCAAAGTTACTTCGAATTTCGCTTTTATGGTCTCTTGAAGTTGGAATTTTTTAAACCTCCTTTTTCAATATGATTGGAAATAGAAAACATTTATATTATTTTATTTAAATGCTACTACTAGCAATATTGCATTAATTTTTTACTGGATGCTACACCCTTTTTACGCCCATTTTTGTCATAATATTGTTTATTTTGTTTAACTTGACCTTATGTTTAAACTAATGATCCGATTAAAATGAAACTTGGCACATATATCCTTGAAGGAAGTACTGACTGGATGACACGTCCACTGTTCGTAGAAAATTGCTATATTGCTTCTTAGCAAACAAGTTTCAAAATTCATTAAAGTTTTGAAAAAAAATATTACGATAAAAGAGGATGAGAAAAAGAAAAGTGGTAAATTTTGTAATATACAGTATTTTATATTGTGAAAATTTCTATAACATCAAGAAAGTAAGGAAAGTAACAAAATTGATTTTTAATGAAAGTTGATTACAAAGTGGGAGTGGCATTCAACTTATAGTTTTCTCCACAAAAGACTTGATAGATGTGATAAATTTCATTTGATTTTTCAAAAAAAGAATTATTTACAAAAAGTCGATTTACATTAATAATATTATATCCTATATTTGGTTTCGGAGGATGTACGATATGAATACATTTGTATGTGCCAAATGTTAGCTAAATCATTTGAATAATGTGACTACTCATATATTGCAAAAAATCTTATTATGAAAAGTGAACGTAAAAAGGGAGGAGTATGTAATAAAAATCTTACATGATATTTAAGAGATGCATTGGATTCTATAAAATAATAAGTATCCATATATATATTTAATTCCTTTATTATTTTATCACATAGTGAAAAAAGTGCTCAAAAATATGCTAAGTTTAAGAGACCATAAACTCGAACTTCGAACTAACTTTGTAAAACCCCTTGGAGATTTTATTAATCTGATTAATCTTTCATTTCGTGTTAGAATCATTGAATGACCTAAAATTTGTAACATAGTGTTATCGGAATTACTACAAAATTAATCAACACTTTCAAAAAATTGTTATTTTCATGAGAACCCCTAGATATACTTTATTATATTTCAATGGTCACTGTAGTAATTTTGAAGACCCCAGATCTCTTATTTCACTAATATTTTGCTACCTTATTTTTAGTATGTAATCCCATCAAAATAATCGAAATTAACCGAAACATCGGAATCAATTGAACGGACTTAAGCGAACTAAAAATATCACAATTATCGATAAATTGAAAAACTAAATTAAAATGTATATATTTTGCAAAATCTCTAATATTTCAAAAATTATAGAAATTATTTAAATAAAGTTTTCCATTTTTCTTAATTAATTTTATTTTACTTACCACGTTCAGTTAATAAAATTAATCCCATATTATGTAGATGTAATGTTATGTAGATTTCAAATCAATGTTTTATTATTACTTTTTTTTTAACAACTTTTTAACAACAAAATTCCACCAAATTTTTATCGCTTCTCGTGTCTTTTTCTTTTTCTCGTAACTCCAATAGTAATTACTTAAAAATTCAACACAACATGAAAATTGGAGCAATTTTCTATATGACACAAACTTTCAACATTTTTAATCAAACGATTTTTTTTTTCTTCACATTCTTTTTGAATTTTTTTTTCCATTTACTGTATATTTCTTATAAATTTCTTTTATGGTTTTTGTATTTTTTTAGTTTCAAATCACGATTTTAGAATTAACAAACTGTATTAAAACATTTGAAATTCTTTTAACCTTTTAACACACAATAATACAAAGAGCGAAATTAACAGATACAATTATTTTTTACTACATAGATGATGCACTCACTCTTAAGTTATAAACAATGTTTAAACAATTCATTGTGGCATGCAACAATTTTTAAAGCTAAGTAATAAATAAAATTGAAAAACGCGAGCTTTAACTGTGATGCCTAAAATATACGTTCATAACGTAGTGAATAAGAAAACCGCTTAAAACAACCGTCAATGATAGAAGTCCAACAAAGACTGAATGTCATGATCATAGCACAAGAGAAAAATTGTATTGCTGGTATTTGTTGGTTGGCTTTCTTTTAGCTTTACAACAAAATAAACAACTGAACATAAATTCAATATGCTGCTAGTTTGTTTGCTATAGTCTGGTATACGAAAAAAAAGAGATAATAAGCAGCAGCTAAAAGCACCAAAACAAGTCAAGTGATCACCCTGTTGTCGACAAAAAAAAAAAAAAAAAAAAAGAAAGAAACAAGTGGCAAATGTTGAGATCGCACAAATGCTTAACGATTTGTTGTTTAATTTACAATATTAATGAGGTTAAACTGAAAAATTTTTAAAAAGTTGAAAGATTTTATTTAATACATACACATATATAGAGGATTGTATTGCATTATTTTGATCTTATTTCTTGAAATATTTATGTGTAAAAAATTCAAACATCAAAATTTTTTCTAAAAATTGCAATATTTCAGGCTCAATTGAACCCGGTCCCAAATTTTTGTTACGTCATTAAATGCGCATCACAAAGGCTTTTCTTGCGATATCAAGTTTTCATATTATTTTCTTGGCAGAATTATGAAAAAAATCTGAAATCCCGGAAAAAAAGAACATTTTTTCCATTTTGATCCAGCTCACGAAAGGTAATGTCAGAACGAAAATTTTGAGAAATGGTATCTTAGAATGAAGTAAATTTTCATTTGAACTGAAAACATCATTACTTTTTATTTTGGGTCCACCCTGATATGTAATTATTTTTACCCCCAAAGAAAAAATAAAACTTTTTGCCATAAGCAGTTTTGTAAGGTTGTTATTGTTTACAGAATACATGATTTTTTGTCTATGATCTCTACAGGGAAGATAACCGATCCAAAACTTGTCATGTGATAAGTTCTTTGGGGTTAGTAACCGGTTCTAGTTCCGGAATTTTATATGGGAGGAATCTGTCACTTTTACATGCTGTTGTCATTATAAAATAAATTTTCACAGTTGTGGAACCAGTTACCTTTAGAATAATTTTCGTAAATTTTATTTATTATTTAAAAGTGCAATTCTTTGGATTATCTTTTATATTACTTATAATAAATTTATATGGCGGCAATCTGAATCGAACCCATGGTTCTTGCAACTTATCTTATGTTTTATGGTCTTATACTCTAAGCACTCAGCCACAGATTGTTATTGCGCACGAGTTACTAAAGTATGTAAGAAATTGACCCCGAACTATGGAATGCATCCCTTAATTCCCGGGAAATTTGCAATTTTTTATGTTCCGCTTTCCCGGGAATTTTAAAAACACTTAAATGTACAGCAAAAAAAAAAAAAAGGATCAAATGTTTCCAAAAAATCACATTTTCAGCAATTCAAAAGTTGTTAATAATTACTTCCAAAAAAGTGAAAATAAATGTATTTTTAGCACGAAAAAAGGTCAATAATATCTAAAAAAATTTAAATTTCACATATTTTAAAGCATTTTTATTATCTTTTCATTAGGCTAAAACAGATTTCCTTTTAAAAATTTTTATAAACATAGTTTTAAGAGAAGTACTTCAAAAGCGATGAACAAGAAGCATAAAAGAAGAACATTCTTCCAATGACAACCATGGGTTAAAAAAATAACTTCTGTACTTCTTTCCAATCACATCACAATGTTAAAATCATGACTTTTTCAGCTTTTTTGAGTTATTTTTTTGCTGAGTGGAAGAATACTGCTAAAAATCCAGCTGGGAGCTATATCCTAACGACAATTTCTTTAGTAAGCATGAATTTAATCAAATATCTTAATGAAATGTCAGTAACAAAAACCATCAAGAAAAAACAGTCAAGTAGCTGACTGAGAAAGTATAGCTACATAATACTCTCTGATATGTATGAGAATGCCTGAAAATTAATATTTTGTAAGCGATATTGTTGGGAAATTTTATAGATAACTGACTGAAGCTTAGGGTGCTCCAAAATTCTTTTTTTCGAGCAATATTTAAACGTAGTTAAAATTATGAAAGGCAACATTAAATGACAACTTCAAACGATAAATAGAACATACTTTTTATCTAACTATCGTACATACATGTATATAATTAATTGATGTTGAAGACACATTTTATAAAAATATCAACAACAGAAATTACCACGAAACATCCTGTTGCAATGATCGTAGAATATTGAAATTTCAGCAATATGAAATAGGATGCCTGCTTTCAAAATTTTAGGTACGCTGGTATCAACTGGTTTATTAGTTGGGAGACTTTTCGCTTTTTTTAATTTTTAAATAATCGATTTTTCGACTTCTTAAATTTTTAAAAGTACGATTATTCGACTGTTTGCATTTTACTTTTTTCGACTTCTTACTATTATTTTCGAATTTTCCGATTATTTTCGACTTTTTCCGATTATTTTCGACATTTTCGACCTTTTTGACTTTTGATTTTATACAATATTTTTAAGATTTTTCGCCTCTTTAGACTATTTTTTATTATTTGCCTTGTAAAAACTTAAAAAAAATATAAAATATATATAGATAATTTATGCAATGAAAGTGCTGGTTATACACAGAAAATTGTTCTTACGATACTACTATTTCCAATAGCTAGATGATGTTGTTGAAATAAAAACAGCTAAGAAACTATTCCTTTTAAATAAAGTAAATTTGTTCGACTATTTTCCACTTTTTCCGACTTTTAGACCTTTTCCGACTATTTTCGACTTATTTCGACTATTTTCGACCGTTTCCAACTTTTTTCGAGTTTTTGACTTTATTTGACTGTTCGACTATCTGGTAACAAGAAATACGATTTCTCGACAATTTTCAAACCAAAAAGTCGATTTGGACTTTTTTCAACAAAAAGTCAATTGTTCGATTATTTGAGTCGATTTGATGAACCATAGTTCTCAATTGGAACTTTGGTGGTGAACAATTGGTATTCAACTGGTACTAAGGGACCGGTAATATTGCCCAATTGTCATCAATTTCCCGCAAGGATTATTAACATTTTCAGACTTTTTGGATAGGAGAAATATTTCTAAAGATATAATATGTCATACTTGTTTTAAATTACTTTTAATTTTGCCCTCGTGTTTTTATTAAGTTTTGTAAGTAGTGGTGATTGTTTGATCGTTGTATCTAACAAACAACCACCAAATAACCCAAACAACCTGTAAAACTAACAAAATATCTCCACAACATCCAAAAGATCTTTTGGGTCTTTTTAATATTTTTCTTTATTTGGCTAAAAGAATTTTAAGAGTTTCATTATTGTTTTTGGCAAATTTGTTGATTTACTGTCAATAGAATTAGCAGCATTGAGAATTTCTTTTTTGATCGTAGATTATCTCCTCTATGTTTAAAACTTTGACTTCTATTTTGTAGATATTCTTGTTTTTTTTTTTAACAGCTGAAATGTATCTAATGAATTTGTTTTATTTTCAACGTTTTATTGACAATCAATTGAGATATTTGATTTTTTTTTTAACGATTTGTTAATGTGATTTATGTTTGTAAAAATATACTTAGGGAGTTTTCAGCATGTTAAATGCTTAAGTATGTCATTAGTTTCATAGTTTATTTTATTATAGCGAAATTCTTCTTTGGTGATTATGATAAATTGGTTAGAAATTGAAATAAGAATACTTACATATAACTTATGAAATGTGGGAAGTGAATCTTGTGATCTTACCCAATAAATTACCGGAGGCCTTTGGAAAGTTGACATACCGACGTCATTATTTAGATTCATCTTTTTATAAGGACACAGAATGTATAGACTTTATGAAGAATTATATACAAAATATTTAATTTTTGGTAAACAGTAGGGTATTTCATGAAAAATCGCCGGAAGGCAATTCTCGGGAATTTTGCCAAATTTTCAGTCCCGTAATCCCGGAAAATCATGCAAAATTATTATATTTTATAACTCATATATGGTTACTTTAGTACACTCTGGGTTTTAAAGTTGTTTTTATTTATTTTATTTGATTTGATATTCTAAATATATTTGATAGTTTCTAAATCCTTCATGTATTTTTGTATAATAGATGGAAAATAAAATAATTTTATTTATGGGAATATTTTAAATAGAAAAAATATATTTTGCAAATTTTTTCATTTGTATTTCAATATTTAAAAAGTGTATTTATGAAACGATTTGAAGATGTTATTTAAACGCAATTGAAAATTGTAAGAGAAATCTCCTCAAAGTGTCTGGAATTCTCAAACGACAACTTACATTTTTAAAGCACCAGTGAAAACGTGGACCTAAAAGTATCCAAACTAATAATTGTATGTATATGAATTTTTTATCAGATAAATTACAAAAAGTTCACATATAAGACCATGCTATTTAAAGAATTCGATCGTCCAGGAACTGAACATGATGTACATTGATCTTTAGCTATAGATTAATAGTGTAGAATAAAAATAGAAGGCACTTAATTATATTTTTCTATGAGAAAAACCATTATTCATAGAAATGGGTTATAAACCTAGAAATAATAGGGCTTAAGAAATCTATAAAATTCTTTGGGTCTTACTGCAAAAAAAAATATTGAGCGAAGTTTTACCCACAGGGTAATGAAAACCAAAGTAATGGTCCGATGAGTTGTTATTTAATAATTTTCAAAATGTCAATATTTCAAAAAGAAGTGAATTATTTTATCATTTTATGATTAATTAGTTTATTTTAAAACTGTTTAACCTTTATTTAAATGTATTATCTTAAAAATACTTTAAATTTTTAATTATTTATTTTTGGAGGGAATTCATGGGAAATTTAAAAGTCAATCCCGATTTTTCGGGAGGGAAAGAAGACCAGGAAAAGAAACACTTTAGTAATTAGCCCAAGGCTGGACACTAGAGTGGCCCAACATTGTATAAAAAAGTACACTTTATCACATTTTTTTCCCCTTGACCAATAATCATTTTCTTGGATTACAAAAGTAAATCTGTTTATAAACATTAATGAAAAAAAAAATAATGCTTTATCGCCCTTCTATCGATGCTATAACAAATTCTCCATTATACAAAAAGTTTTTTTTTAAATTTATAGCATTTTTTTCTGCTTAAAATGTTGCCTACTAAAATGACCAATGAATTTATTTCATTCAACTTTAAAATTTCAATTTCTTCTAAATTCTCAGCTTTCCATTGTCTTGCACCACAAAATCATCTATAAAAGTTAATTTTGTGGTTATTTAAGGGTTATATTAATGTTGATGAAGTACTTGTATTGTGGGATTATTAGTTTCGCCTCTTTTATGCATTTGTTTATTTGTGCTTCTTTTTATCCACATTTTTTTTATTATTGTTTATAATAAAATTTAGGTTAGTATGTAATATGGTGGTGGTAAAAAGATTTCTATAGAACTTTTTATTTTCTTCATTAATTCAAGCATTAATCAAGTTTGTTTAAAATGATAAAAGTGAAGTTTTAACAATAGATAAATAGAAACAAAAATTCTTAAAATAATTCAACTAAAAATGAAAACGAAATAAAATTTATAAAACTTTGATAAAGCCAGAAAAAGATCAGCAAAATTGAAAACAATTTTTTATTTGATTTATGTTACAATACAATAACAAAATATATTCTAACCTAATTAGAAAAATGGGCGATATTGCTAGATAATCATATAGATGAAAAAAGAAGATACCACCAGATAATCTTCTGGAAGATATAAATATATAGAAAAATTATTACTAAATAAATCTTGAAATAAAATAATAAAGAAATCTTTTACATCTTGTAAAGCATGCATGCACATAAATTCTAACATCATAAAGCACAAAAAATTAAACGCTCACGTGAAGTATCCATTTTTTGCTAAAAGACAAACAAATTTCTTAATTTTTGAACAATTATATTTTAATTTTTGAACAATTTTTCTACAACTGAAAAAACTGTGACTGGAAAATAAAAGTATTGCATTAATTTCTTCCAGATGATCTCAATAGGATATCATCAATTTATTGCGGAGGTGATAATCACTTAACTGAAAAAAGGGCGATATTTTGAGGATAAAAATAATAAAAAAATGTTAAATTTTATATATAAAAATGCAATATTAGAAAAATATTGCTTTGGTGGTTTTCGTCCAAATAATAAAAAGAAGATATTGTGTAAATTTCTTCCAGGAAGATATCTTCTAAATGTTTAACTTAGACTTTCAGCCCGTTGTACAATATGACTTTTGTCCAATCTAGCTTGATTGAAACAAATTTTTGATATTTGTTTGAGAAAGCACTTCAACTCGATCAGAAATAATCGATATAATAAGAATTTACGTTAATTTTTGGGAATATAGCTTACGAAAGTTAAGTTGTGTTTACATTTGGCAAATATTTGATTAAAATTACATGACCAATAGTTTTACATAAAAATTGTTTACCGTTGTTTGATCTTGCAAATGTTTTGTAAGAGAAACAGGCGTTAAAAAAAAATTCAATAAAACATCAGCTGTGATTTACGATAAGTAAAAAACATTTTCCAAATTGAAAGAAAAAATTAAGAGTTATTTTATTTAGTGGTTACGTCTTTTTCGTCAAATATTTGATTAGTCTGAACATAGCTTTAGACATAGAATACAACTAGAAGTTTATGTGAGAGGCACTTCGAACTAAATTTTCAAAATATTACGAATTTTTTTTTAAACACGAAAACAAAATATATGTGACTACGTGTATTTTGTTGTTGCATGAATTAGGTTTTTGACAATTGAATCAGTTTTTTTCTCTCACACATATATCTACTTATTAATCTATGGCTTTAGATGTCTTAATAATTGTAAAACTATAGTTCAAATATACAAATATACTTATAGTTCAAAATAACAAAATTTTGTTAAACATATCGTAATAAATTATATACCGTTTTAAAGGTTATACGATGTACTTTTTCACTGAGTAAATCGCCTTTTCAAACAAAAATTTTTTTAAAACTTCTAGAATATTAAAAAAATGTTTGATTATTCCTTTATAAAATTTTTAATAATCAATAACTTTTAAGTTATGCGAAAAGCTTACCATCACATGTAACAACATCGCATCTATTAAATTAATACATAAAATTCAGCCCCAATTTGCCCCCCTCGAAGTACTTTTTAATCTAATTTACGCCTTATGCTGTTAAAGTCATATTGGTACGGTACACAGTGGGAAATTTGTGTCATTTTATGTTCATATATCTGTAACTTTTTAATCTTCAATAATAAATTAACAAAATTTTACACCAATAATCTGGAGAATATATTTTATGTTGTTTATTACTATGAGCTAAATACATTTGAAAATTAGCTGACAATCTATATTAGAATTTTGAATTTATTGCTATTTGATTACATAATTTTAAGTTATATAAAATTATTTATGACATTTAAAAGAATTAGGTTAGAAACATTGAATTAAATAATTAGTGTAAATACTTTAATTGATTTAAGCCATGTTAGTAGAACACTATTTGGGGTTAAAGATTAATTTTACGGAAAGACAGGCGGCCGGATATAATATGGCCACTATATAATTTTATAATGATCTGTGATAAATGGTGTATCATCTATCCAGCTCCGTAAAAATTTTTATTGTTTTAATATAAATTTTGTGATAAGTAATACATTTTAATGTAAATAAGTTTTTTGAATTAATTCCATTTTAATTAAAAAAAAAACAAAAATATTTAGAACAAAACAATGCGTAAATAAAAAGTCATTTTTATTAATAACTCAGATATCATTTAAGTAATCAGAAGGAATATTTACAAATCTATTATGATTAAAATAGTGAATCATATATATGTTTGCCATATTATTTTAAACCGTCCGTACAACCAGCGCAGAGACAATGTTAATTTATTCCCTGGCTATTTCCGCAGACATCCGCAAATAAAATTTTAAAAATGTAATGTCTTTCATTTTAATGTCTTTCATTTTATATTGATTTAAACGTGGATGTGAATAAAGACGCATTCCATATACATTTATTTTTCACCCAAAATAATTTAATGTAATCTGTATAAGAATTTTAATCACAGTTCTTTTATTTCTATAATTTATTTTTAAAATATGCTAGCTTTTTGTTCAAACATTTTTCATTTCAAATGTACTGAATTCAGCGACTATTTAATGATAGTTATATTGGTTAGAATTTTGCAATATTTTCACACAATAGTTCATGATATGTTAGCTTTTGCAGTGAATTAAAAATTTCAAAAAATATTTATGATCAACTCGCATTCTAGCATTTCCCACAGTGCGATGTATAATCAGAAGCTCTTATTCTCTTTTTTAATTATTTTATTCAATTTTAAAATATATTATATAAATATGTTTTTTGGTCGGTATTTAAATTGGGATATTAAAAAAAAGGATATTTTAATAATAATATTGATTACACCAGAAAATTTATATTTTTTTCTTAAAGATACTTTTATTGTCCTTAAATTTGTATTAAAAAACTAACATATATAAGAAAATTCTTTTAAATTCTTTTTTTTTTTTAATTAAAATAAATTGATCACTATTAATACATACAGTCGCGTATTTTCCTACTTAGAACTGTGTTACGTCTCCTTTGTTTTTTAATACGGAGTCGATTCGCTTTGGCATGGTGCTGATCAGTTTCTGACAATCGTCGGGGGTTATTGAGTCCGTCCGTTGAGGGTCATTTCTAAGCTTTCTTTTCATTAGAGCCCATAGATTTTCAATCGGATTAAGGTCTGGACTAGATGATGGCCAATCCAGAACCTCTGCACCATTTTCCTGCAGCCATTTTTTAGTTTTTTTAGGTGTGGGATGATGCACCATCCTGTTGAAAAATATATTCGCCGCAGTCAGACAACTTAGCTATTGATGGTATTAGATTTTCGTCAAAAATGTTTAAGCATTTTTCTGTGTTTACAATTCCATCAATGAAGTGGACCCTTCCGACACCCTTTGAGGACATACATCCAAATACCATGAGGCTAGCTGGAAACTTAACAGTGCGTTTCAAGCAGTCTTTGTTGTAAGCCTCCGTGCTTTTGCGAATTACTCTTTTCCTAGCATCACCAACACAAACATCAAGCTTGGATTCGTCACTGAAAATAATACTGTCCCATTGCCTTTGAACCCAGGATAATCTCTCCTTGAAGGGCTGTAAGCAATGGCTTTTGCTTGGCCTAAAAAAACTGATCTTGACATACCGAATGAACTTTTAATTTACTTTATAAAAATTATACCCTATATTTTTTATTTGCAAGCGTGTCCATTCACGTCGCACGGGCTTTCCATTAGCATCAGACCACTTCGAAGCTATATCGCGAACAGTGCTTCGACGATTCTGTTTAATAATACTCGCTAAAGCTCTTTTATTTCGAGGCGTTATTTTTGAGGTCCAGCCTCTTTTTAAAACTTCATTGCAGTAATTTCCACTAATTTCGTATTTTTTAACAATGCTTCATATTGTTGATCTTGGGAGTTTAAGATCAGTCGATATTTGCCCATAGGTCTTTCCCGATTTGAATCTTTTAACTATTAAGATTCGAATTTTTTCACAAAAGGACTTACAATGTGCCATTTTTCAGAAATAATAAAAACTAAAGTAAAAGAAAGTGAAAAAGTATTATTTTTTGCTCCCTTGCATTCTTCTCCTCTTTTTGTAGCGGTACATTTTAAATTTTTGTTTACATTTTGATTTTCTTTGACATCTTTAGCCCAATTTATACACTGTACGAATTAATAGTGGTCAAATTAATTTTAATGAATAATAATGATTTTTAAGTTTATGCATTTTTTTTTAATATTTTCGTACAATATTCAAGGATGTTTACAACTAAATTTAAAGGAAACAAAATCAACATTCAGAAAAGTATAACTCTGTATTTGTAGTTAACTTAGTTTAATTTTTTTCTGGCGTTTATTGTTAGATAGTTAAAAAATTTTTGGTGTACGAATTAATAGCGGTTAGGGCTCGTATATGTAAAACGTTTTCTTAATAAAAATTAAAACTATTTTCTTAAAAAAAAATACAGTTTATATAAAGTTAAATATTATTGAATATGTTTTGATTTCTTTTTCTTTTTATATGAATCTCATTTTTCGTTGCATCTGCAAGGTAAATTTATTTTGTTATCATTGACCTTGACTGCTTTACATATAACTTGGGTATTAAGTAGAAGTGGAGGAAACTTTTGAATTCAATGTTTTCTTTGAGTACTTGAAAAGTTACCACCTTTTATGGTGGAAAAATTAACGCACCGTTAATTTCAATAAATGAATATTAACTACAATTTTAACTACACCAAATGTTAAATTTGTTTTAAAGATCTTCCTTAAAAAAAAAAAAACAATTAGGTTTTTATACTACATAAGATGGGTTGGTAATTAAGATTGTTTATAATTTACTATCATATATCAACAATACATACAATCACATACAAATGGATTTCAATTATGAAAATAAAAATTCTTATTTATTTTGCTCCAATCATTACAATTATAATATTAATTAAATTAAATTAATATTTTTTATATAATTTAAACAAAACTTTAATTATATTAATTAATTTCAGGATTGAAATTATGTCTAAAATCAATTAATATATTAATTGACCCAGTTAATATTTTAACTGAGTGTATAACATTGCAAAATATCTCTCTCAATATAAAATCCAAAAATTTACTTTCTTACTTTCTTCTTGATAATTAATACATACATTTTTATTTAAACTTACAAATTATTTTTTCTGAAATATTGAAAATGTAAATACATTTAACAAACTTTTGGTGTATAATGGTGGGAAATCTCTTACCTAATAAAGGTAGCCTTTTTAGATGAACATATTGATAAAGGTATGGATTACACAGCATTAAAACGTTTAATGACATGCGTTAGAATATTTGAAAATCGTTAAGGTACTTACCTATGTGGACGTATTTCCACGAGCAGCTGAATTAGGTACATTCTAAGCAATTACAAATAATTTCAGAAATTGATTTGATGCTCGCGTTATGGCATGACAAAAGCTTCTAAAATAATATGGAACACTTAAGAATATGCATAGTACATACACATATTGTCAAAAAGTCAACTTACCGCTTCATAAAAACAAAATTCTGATTAAAAATTTTTATCCCAAATTGAGAAAGCCTCCTAATCTACTTTGCATTCTGTTCGATCGACTAAAATGCTTGAATCTTAAAATATGCATGTATAAATTTTTTAAGTTCATTCTCTTTTTTTCCTAAAAATACATTTATTTTCTATTTGATTTTTTTTAAGAAAACTGTCACATTTTTCTTTCGTCTTTTTTAAATTCATAAGTACTAAAAAAAACTTAATTACCTAAATTCATATTTTTATTAAATTATAATATAAAATTAAGTATAAAATTTATTAAAATATAATATATTAGGGTGATCCATTTCGAGGTTCCCTACTTTTTTGAAGAAAAAAACACAGAAAATTCAAATTTAATGGGGAATGTTTATTATCATTTGAAAGAACATTCTTTGGCATTTATTTTTTGAAGATTATGTCTATCAAATGTTAGCCGTTACTACATCCCAGATGGTCCATCCGTTAATTCTAATTTTCGATGACTCGTTCGAGCATTTCGACTGGTAACTGACGAATGACATACGTGATGTTTTCCTCCAAGGCCTGAATCGAAGCGGGTTTGTCCGCATAAACTTTAGACTTTACATATCCCCACAGGAAAAAAATCTAACGGTGCGATATCACACGATCTTGGTGGCCAAACGACCGACCCAAAACGTGAAATTATGTGCTCACCGAAGTATTCTCTCAATAAATCCCTTGATTGATGCGATGTGTGGGAAGTGGCGTCGTCTTGCTGAAACCAAATGTTGCCGAGATCACGAGCTTCAATTTCAGACATCAAATAGTCGGTTATCATGGCACGATAACGGTCGCCATTGACGGTTACGTTCGCACCGGCATCATTTTTAAAGAAATATGGGCCGATGATTCTACCGGCCCACAAACCATACAAAACCGTTGGTTTTTCTGGATGAAGTGGCAGTTCTTGAATCTCTTCAGGTTGCTCTTCGTCCCAAATGCTGCAATTTTGTTTGTTTACATACCCATTGAGCCAGAAATTGGCCTCATCGCTGAACAAAATTTGCTTCGAAAACGTCGGATCTTCTTGGAACTTTTCAAGAGCCCATAGAGCGAAGCGATGTCGCTTGGGAAGGTCGAGCGGCTTCAGTTGTTGCACAAGCTGTATTTTGCATGCTTTCAATTTAAGATCTCGACGTAAAATGCGCAAAGTCGTTCCATACGTCAGTCCGAGTTGCTGCGAACGACGCCGAATCGACTCTTCCCGGTCTTCGTATACACTCGCAGCTACGCTATATTTTCTTCACAGCGTGTTGGTCGTGGTCTATTCGGTCGAATATTATCCAATAATGAATGCTGGGTCTCAAAATGGGTGATGGTGTTGCGAATAGTACGCTCAGTAGGCCGATTATGTTGACCATAAGTTGAGCGAAGTGCACGAAACACATTCCTCACAGAACGTGAATTTTCGTAATAAAGTTGAACGATTTGTAAACGTTGTTTAGGCGTAAGTCTTTCCATTACGAAATGCCAAACAATACTAAATAAAAATGGATCTTTCAAAGATTTTTTCATTTACTTCTGTTTTGAACATCTTTTAGTTTCAAACTATTAATCATCAAAAGGCAACTCTTAGGGAATTCTTATGTTTTATAACAAATAATCGTTTTACTATCTAGTGAGAAGTTTACGATGTTTTAAATTTTGTAGTTTTTTTGATAGAAAATTTGCACGCATAAGTGAAATGAAATTTAGAGAACAGAATTTTAAAGTGATTCCCTACAAATTGTTGTAGATGTCGCTGATGTCAAGAAACCAGGTATTAAATACCATTATCACAAACTTCATATAATTGGAGTAAATGTTTGTAAAATGTATGTTTTTCACTACTGACCGATTTTAAATATGTAAATTACCCAAATATCTTGTAAACAGAATTTTTTAATAAATGACACTTTCGAGTTAAAGATGCGTTAAAAAATGTTAAAATGCAAAAATTTTAAAATTTTCACCAAATTTTAAAATTTTTTTTAAAACTAGATATGACTTTAGACCATCGAAGAGTATCTGTAAGGAATCATCTTAATGGTTAAAATAGATAATATAAAAAAATATTTAAGAACCATCATATATACCGGCTATAGCGGCATCTTCTCCAAACAAATTTCGCTTGCTGACAAATACCGCGAAGTATAAATTACGTTAATATTGATGTCAAATGAAAGTATTTTATTTGTTTAATACCAAAAATTCAGAGGGCGTCAAAATATTTTAAGGACTTAACCTCATAAATCAGCTCCACATATTTTCTATTATAGTTCGAATTTGAAAATAATAAATACTATTTTCTATGTAAAACTTATCACTAAATAAGTTACATGTTTAAAATTTTGCGAGAATTCACTTTTTAAAAAACTAAAATCAAAATTGTGCAAAAAATAAAATTAAACATTTTTCTTTTCACTGTACTTCGATAAATATTAAAGATGCAGTAATAGTTTTGACATGTGCTAATAAAACTTTAGAAGTTATGCGATAAAACTATATCTCTATTTTTAAGATATTTTTTAAAGTCTCATCTTTAAACCTTTACAACTTTTGCGTGCATGCATAAATATTGCTTCAAAAATTTAAAATGTACATAAAATTTTTTTCATTGTAATTTTAGTAGTTTAATGTCATTTTTTATGTCATTTCCCTATATATGCATTTAAACTAATCAAACAATTTAACATTATTAATAACGTGTTGATGAACCTTTTGTTTTGGATAACATCAAAAATTCGGTCTGGCATTGATTCGACTAATTTTTGAAGAAAATCACTGTCAATTTCTTCCCAGACTTGCTTAATTTTTAGTTTTAACTTCGCTATTGTCATTATGGTTTCACTCTGTGCATTTCTTGCATAAACTTTACGACCATTTCATTAGTGGAATACTATGTCCATTAAACCACGATT
Source organism: Protocalliphora azurea (assembly GCA_932274085.1). Taxonomy (NCBI): domain Eukaryota; kingdom Metazoa; phylum Arthropoda; class Insecta; order Diptera; family Calliphoridae; genus Protocalliphora; species Protocalliphora azurea. Next base: position 130,835,025 of record OW026519.1, read on the forward strand.
TAGATTGGTTCGAGACATGGATTGCAGCGTTATCCTGTTGGAATATGCAATATTCATCCATAAATGAGAGAAGCGCATCTTCCAATAGTTCATTATAAAATGTACTGTTCATTTCAGATGGAACAAACCATATTTTTGATTTTCCTGTAATAGAAAAGGCTGCCCAAACCATAACACTGCCTCCATCTAAATTGCTTTTCGACATACAAATTACATTCGACCTCAAATCATGCCAATAACAAGAATATGAATTGGGACAGTTCAAATTGAATTTTTTTTCATCAGAAAGGATTAATTTATTCCACTCATCTGTCTATTTCATGCATTTGCGCGCAAATTTTAAACGATTTTCCTTATGATACTATTTTAACATTGGCTTACATTTTGGTTTCTTCCATTTTATGTTACTATCTGTTCGCAAAATGTGTGCATGTGTTTAATTTTTATTTTTGTATTTAATTTTATTAATTTGCTTCTTTTTTTTTTTTTTTTTGTTAAGTTTTGATTACCTTTTGTTGGTTTCAGCACTGCGTATTTTTGCCCTTTCTTAAGAAAGTCTTGAATAACTCATTCCGAACGATTAATTTTTCGTCCAATTTCTCTTGTAGAAAAGCCTTGATCACGAAAAAATTTTGTTTCAATTTTTTTCTGGTCTGTAAGAAAAGTTCCTTTAGACGTCCTTTAAGTTGATGAAATTTTCCACTAAAAACAAAAATATCTCGAAGAAGCAGGGATATTGTCATTACACCTGCTAAAGTCTTTTAATATATATATATATTTTTTTTTTTTTTTCTCGATAACTTTTTAGACAAATTTTTCCCTACCAATATGACCAATATGATCACCAATATGTTCTGATTTATTTCCCTCTGGAAATGAAGTTTGGTCTGTTCTTATATGATTTCCAAAATATTACATCTTAATGTTTAAATTTACGTGAGCTAGACCATTCCCAAAACGCTTCTAATATTAAAAATAAGGAATATTAAGATTTTACTAACGTTTTTTGTCATATTTTTTTTTCAAGCATATAACTTTATATATGTATTTCGAATATTTTTCAGCATATATTGGGTATTAATATACCATTGGAATGGTTTATCCTGATACAATTGAAAATTACATGTAATTAACCCTTTAACAGAATGAGAGTCAATTTTATGCATTTTGTTCAAAAAATGTTAAATTAGAAAATTTTGCAAATAAGTCACATTGAAGCATTCAGTATAGTTAAATATAGATGAATTTATGAAAAATATAATAAGTTCTTTTAATAACGCGATAATAATCGAATTAAAGAGATTTTTGAAATTTCGTCACTATTTTGCACGAATTTATAGTTTTTATGATAAATATATGCTTTTGGTAACATTTATTTTCTTAACAAAATATTTATTTGATATAAAACTTATCTTAACTAATTATGAAACGAAAATCTCAAAATATTACTTGTGCAATTAAAGGGGTAAATGAGTACATATATCAATAGTACTAAATGAGACCTTTCCAATGATGCCCTAAAATATAAATTACGATGGAAAATGTCCAAAATATTCAACCTTTTATAAAATAGTATTTAAAATAAAATCATAGAAAATTTTTCTAAAATTTGAATTTTGCGAGAATGAAAACTAATTTAAAATTTCTTTTAATCATTAATTTAATTTTTTTCTTGATTTTTGGCAAAATGTTTAGTTAACCTAGATGTCTTGTTTCCCAGAAAACTGTTTTGTAAGGAGAGTAAAAATTAAATTTGTGATTATGGCCGGTCATTTGTGTCTTATTAATATAGAATTGCGATTTAAGGAAACCCAATGCTGAGTGAGATAACTATTAACTTTTGTGCAGGACGTCCTTTGTGGCATCATCTAACATCAAATAGTTGACTGGACTTCCATTCCTTTGGTAAGCTGTGAAATCTTGTCTCAAACTGTTAAAAGACAGCGGATCCCAAAAACGTATATAAGCTTTCTAATAAGTGTATATATATATATATATATATATACATATATATATATATATATAGCAATAGGGTCCCATATTTAAACTGTTTAGATTTTCGCCTAAAAGTAGTCTATGAAGCTGAAATAGACTACTTTTAGGCGAAAATCTAAACAGTTTAAATATGGGACCCTATCTCAACAGTTTGAAGATGGGCTTTCAGCCTTGAAATTTATGTCTTCTGTCAAATTTATAGTCTTGGATCTCCAAAACCTCCATTAAAAGGAAAAGTTAGCAAAGAAGAATGCGAATTTTAAATACACATATATATTCTAAAAGTTAGCAGAATAATTATATTATGTTATAACATAATATAGTTATGTTCCTAGTAAATAAATGAATTCTTTAATTTATAATGTTAACTTCTTCTGACCTTATTTTTTAGGGAATTAAGCCTTTTTTGGCCTTTTTAAATTGAATTTAGCTTATTTTTTTCATTCCTCCTGGCAACACTGCACTTTATATACGATCGTAAAACTTGGAAATCATTTGTGTAAAAATTCAAATACCTAGTGTAATTTTAATTAAATCCAGTGGTATTCCACTACTCCAAATGTTTAGAAACATGTCCATCGCATTCGATATTAGAAAGATTTTGGTAATATTGTAAAAATTGTGAATTCAAAAGTTTTTATTTTGCTTAAAGCATTAATTCAAAGGATCTATTTTGTGGGTACAACAAATTTTTTTTTTTTTTTTTTTTTGTGTAGTGAAAACGGAAATAAAGTTTCATTTATTTGTAATGTGTAAATTTTACTTACTTTAAGGCAATTTAAAGTCATTGAAACCTTGAATACTTAACATCTACATTTTTACATTTATTCCATTTAAATAAAAATAATTACCTTGGTTTTATTTACTTAGTTTTATTGTATTTAGTTTTTTGTAAATATATTTTAGAGGAGCATTTAAACATTTTTTTCATTAGTATTTAAGTGATGTAAGAAGTGTTAAGCTTTTAAACTTAAACAGAAAGCAATCGTTTGTCTTAAGGTTGAAGTTTTTCATGAAATGATTAAAATCGTATATTGTTTTTTGTTGGAAATTTAAATAGAAATTATTAAGGGTATTCATTTAAATACTTAAGTTTCTTATTTGTGCAATTGTGCAAATTGGCGCGACATGTTTCATGAACTCTCTTTTCAAATGTTGTGCAATATTAAGTAATTAATTGAAACATTTTGTTAAAATCAATGATACATATAATGATTTTATTATAATTAATGAAACTATAATTTTTTACATCGCATTTATTAAAAATTTTTAAATATGAACAAAAATAGCTGATTTATAAATGCACAATTAAACAGCGCAAGTTTGCAAGACTAAATATTCGCGCAAACTCATAAGTCTTGTCCAAATGATTTTCCATAAAATTTTTGACAGTTCATTTGCGAGTGTGTAAACTTGCTCACATTACACAGCTTGTGAGTTTTCATGAGTACCCTTACTATGTTTTTTTTTAATCTTCAAATTAATGTAGTTCAGTATGTACGAAAGTAAAAAGGCGATTTCTCACATTTGTTTAAAGGTATTTTTATCAATCATGCCCCTTAATTAGGTTTAAGTTGTTAAGAAAAAATTATTCTTAACTTCACTTCAACTAATAACACTATTTGAAAATATTATTCTAAAGGGTGGTCCGAAATGCTTTTTGTCCTTTTCAAAATGCAATAACTCAGAAACTTATAAATATGTTTTCATAATTCTTTCACAACCTAACTGATATTAGTCCAGTTAATATGTATGTATAAAAATATTATACTGGTGGGAGTCCTATTTATTAAGTTATAACAAAAATAGGAAGAATGGAGAAAAAAATTTTTTTGTAGATTTTGGATAAAAATTATGGCTTAATTTAAAGTGGAGCCAGTTATAATTCTTACGTGTACATTTGGGAGAAGAAATTGTATATATTAAATTTGCAATTAGTTCGCTATAATTAATTGTATATTTGGCTAATTGATTATACAAGTTTATAGAAATTATTTAGAATTTCTTATATATTTTTTATCGATATTGCTACAAAATTAAGAGTTGCGAAATATTTTTGCACAAAATTGGACTAAAATATAATCAGGAGATCACTATAATATAAATAAGAGTAAATTATATTAAAAACTATATGCAATGATCATCTGAATGTCCTTCAAATATCGAATATAATTGATCAATAAATTATAAAGTATTGCAAAACCTGGTGCACAGAAATTATTCTGTGCATGAAATAGCCCAAGTTTTTTGTGTTATTTAGAGCAATTCAAGCTAGTATCCTTTCGATTGGTTATTTGCTGGTATGTTGGGGATAATTTCAAAATGATGTAATGAATGGTGATATCTATAACCCTCAATTTGTACCAATTAATGTAACCAGAACTAACTAACATTGATTGGAGGTATAGGTTGTCAAGTACTTAATTTATTTGACAATTTCTGGCGATCAGTCATTGTAGTATATAGGTTATACGTTCCCAAATTTCAAATAGAGTAGTTTTGATATTAAAGATGGTGAGATATGTTTTCGCTGCAACTAAACCATTTAAAGAAATTTTATGCTCCAAATAAATCAGGGTTTAGTAGATCTTCTATACTTAAAAATACATATTGTACAAATATTTTGAACTTAACTGAAAACCTCTGTGTAGCAGATACATTATTATGTATCCAAATTAAAAAGTGAGGTTATGAGACAAACTCAATATTAATTTTTATTTGGGTCCAAAGCATGGATAATAACCATTATTTGATTATTGTTGGTTTTTTCATAGCGCAAAAACTAGTCATATAAGCATTTCAAAAATGACTAAAAGCACTTTGGACCACCCTTTAATACATACATACATACATATTAGGGTGGGTCAATTGTTTTTGTCAAAAGGCGTATAGCAAAACTTTTCTAAGAAACTATGGGTCTAAAAACAAAACTTAGCTCCCGCCGAGAGATATAAAATTTTTCAAAAAAGCACTAAATAATCCTCTGCAGGACCAAAATCCTATGGTGACAAATTTAAAAATATTTTCATAACAAAGTCAAAATTGCGCATTTTTTGAGACCCATTTCGGGAAAAAATTTAAATTTTTTCTTGGACAAAATATATGCGACCTATGATTTTTCAATCGTTAATAGGGAGCTAGGTTTTAACTATATACCCTCAGTTTCTTAGGGTAGTTTTCCGAGAATTTTGCGTAGATTTCGTTTATTACGCCTTTCGTTTTTTTTCTCACTCGAACAATTTGATCCACCCTAATACATTTAAAAATCTGATTTAATGTTCTCTGTCTATTATTACTTTTTAAATGTTTTTTTTTTTTTTTTGTAAAAATTAAAGGTATTTTTTCAAAACTTTTATTGCTTACAGTGTAATGAAATCAATTGATTTCTTGGACTTTGTTTGTCACAATTTTTTTAGTTTTTTGAAAAACACAAAATAGTGTTTGGATTAAGTAATGTCGGTTGTTTAGTGTCTTTATTTAAATTTCCTTCTTTTAAATATTGTTGCTATTGTTATTATTTTTTTGTAAACTTAATTAATTGTTTATTTGTACTCAATTTTCATGTGAAACATTAAATTGCATCACAATTTTATACGCTTCGCTCTGGGTATCAACCCAACAAGTTTTTCGTCTCACAATTATTAGGGTTTATTTATTTTCTTTCATGTTGGAGATCTTCTTATTTCCACGCAGAGTAATTTGTTATAATGCTTCCACTTAGGTAACTTCAACATTTTTTTGCATATGTTTAAATAATTATAGTTAATAAGTTACAGGTGATGATTAGCTTGGAATATGAACTTCAATTAAATGTAGTATAAGGTGTGAAAATTAAAGTAATATAGATAATTTTAAGGTCGTAGTTTTGAAAAAACAATTTGAACATATGTGTACTTACATATACATTTTTAATCTGTATATTTTCTTAATATGTGAAATTAAAAAAATATTATTATCAAAGAAATAAATAAAAATAAAAAAATATAATTTACCAAAAGTAAAAGTTCTTCTGGTACTTGTCATAGTTTATCGCTGCCGAGATTTAAAGGTTATGAGTGAAAATGTCCATTAGAATTATATTTTTCTTATTACTTTTATTTTTTCTACATTTCACTTGTAACCTTTGAAATAAACGAACTTTTTTAAAATTTTTAATAAAAAAAATTATTCTGTATAAATACAATTAGAAATTTAGTGTGAGTAATTATTCTATGCATGATTTTGTTATAATTACACTGTGCTACAAAATTAGAAAAGTTGAAAACACTTGGAATGTAACATAGTGTAATTTGTAGGTATGGGTGAGTAGATTATTGTACCATTTTAAGAATTTTCGGTATATCCTAAAATCAGGAGTTATATCAAAAAAATCCGATTTTTCGGATTTCGATTACCTGTTAATGAATTTAAGTTTTTTAAGTGGCACACAGTGGTCCCAGAACGAGTTTTTTTTAAATATCTAAATAAAAATTACACATAGTCAGAGCTATGGTGTTTTCAAGTTGATAGACCTTCAAAGTTGTTCACCTCGGGGATGTAATTTTTCTTTTAAATTAGCCAAAATTCATTTATGATTTGAATGTAAAAAAATTTACATATATGTAGTCCTTGTAAATCTCTATAACAAAAATGCTTACATTTAATTTAGACTTTTAGTTGAAGAAATATTTAGGTCAAAGCAAATTTACTGCTAATTTTTGGCTTAGTTTTTATTTTTATTTGTTTTTTTAACCAAGGGGCTTTAATTTGGGTCCTAAAATTTTTTAAAAAGATCCATTAGATTTTTTACAAAATTCTAAATAATATTGCTGTAAGAATCGTATAAATATGTCTATCCGATAAAAAATTATATTAATTAATATTTTTTTTATTCCGGACTATAAAATTTTTGTAATAGTTTCAAAAAAAAAAAAAAAATACGTGTAAAACAAAAAGGCTCTCTGAGCATTGGTTTCCCCCCCAAGTTCTGTCCAAATTTTGTCAATTTTGAAAAAGTTTTTTTTTTATTTTATTTATTTATTTATTTTTTGTAAAATTCTCAAATATTAAATCTGAGATCAACAAAAGAAATATATTAGCTATATACCCCCATATATTGGTTAAACACGCAAGAAATATTTTCTTAGCCACGCCTTTTACATTGGAGTGAGCATTTTAATGGAAAAAGTTAATTTATGATACAAGTTTTCCACGGACTGAAAGTTTTGATATTTATGTACGAAAAAATGGGAATTTTTTTTAAATCCTTGATTTTTGTACCAAAATTTCATTGGAATATCTCCAACCGTTTAAATTATTTATCAAATATTTTGCTTCAAACTAAATATATCTTAAACTAAGAGACCATGTAAGCATGTTTTTGGAGAGAATTATAAGAACTACCTATATGTAAATTTTTTGCATTCAAGTCATAAATGAATTTTTGGCGAATTAAAAAAATGCACACCCTAGGACTTTGGAAGTCTTCTCTCTTACTCACGTGAACTGTTCTCCTCCAAATCAAGTCGAAAACACTTCAGCTATAAACATATGAAGTTTTAGATAAATATCTGCAACGGTTTACAAGTTACAGAATTATTTAAAAAAAAGTATTTTGGGACCACTGTGCGTCATTAGAAAGCAAACATTTTACCCTCCTTAAAAAGTATATCGTTCATTCCATGAAAGATTTATAAAAAGTGGAATTTTTACGGTGGGTCATCAGATTTTGCTTATATTTGGTACACATATAACCTATAAAGCCATTTAGGTTTTCTCACTATTATTTCTTCTAATTTCAAAACAAATGCGAATCTATTCACGATTTAAATTTTTATAAAAGTTTAAAAATCTAACAAAGTACGTAACTTTAAATGTTAATGTCTCTTTACGATGTAGGGGGATTTTGAATGATTCAAAGCTCTAATGAAGACCAACTGAAACTACTTTACAGGCAATAATGCAAAAGTAAATTGTTTACTTAAAAATGGTCTCGTAATGCAATTGCCGTTTTACAATGCATTTTTTGACAAATTTCTACTGCTTCGATTTTAATCTTCTTTTGACATGTTTAAAAGCAATATTTTTACTTGAAAATGCTATAATAATTGAAATGGGATAACTATTTTTACTTTTTTTAATATTTTTTATAAAAATGACCACCAGTCTTTTCATACAAAAAGTTAGTTTTTTTCATAATATTCTTATTTTTTAATTTTTTTTACTTATTCTCATTCAGTAATATGTAACTTTAAGTGTTCATAATTCTTTAAGTATACGTCGAATTTTATTGAATTAAAAAGCAGTATAAAGTTTATTACAATAAATAATGCACATGATATTGTATAATTCAAAAATAATATTTTTGTTAAAGATGCACTCACAACGATAATGCACTCTTCAGATGCATTTTTAAGAAATTTCCTGAAGTTTTTTTGTACACATTTGCGGACAGCGGGCGAACTGTAATTCCTTTACCGTACGGGTTTTGGCGTATTGCTTATTGTTCTGCTTGTCTTATAATTTTCCACCAAACCTTAAAGAGTCAACTTTGAAATGACATCGTAAAATATATCCGCAACGTTTGCATTAACGAACACTTATTTTTTATAATTGCCAGTGACCGCCAGAGATTGTAGACACCGACCTGCCCTAAAGCCTTATAATGCATTGTGATTCCTATTGGTTGTTCCTTTCAAATTACACATTGCTGTGGATCAGGCACTGATCCCTGGGGAGGGAAAAAGGGAACTTCAGTCCTCAAAATGAAAATATTTGATGAAAAACTGTCTTTGTGTAAGAAAACGATTAAGTAAGTGTGCTTGAGCTGGATCCGCGTTTGCTCTCGATAAAGTCCGCTAAATTGATACATTCACAAAACTGTTCAGTTTTTAAAAGGAATGACAACAATATACCTAAGTCTATGTTCCTGAAATATAGAACAGTCAGCTGAAAGATGTATTAATTATCTATTTTTATATTTTAATCTTAAAAAGTTTCTCGATTCGCTAGGTAACTTTATTTATGGCGTAAATTTCTTCCTATTCAATAAACGGAGCATGGTCTCCAGATCAGCTTGTGGAGTAGACCTCATTGTATCTGAATAACAAGAAAACCAAATTTAGCAAACTGGCTTGTAGGAGCAAGCAAGCTACCATCTGTACCTTGTTTAAGTTCGATAGATGTTTCTTACCTCCCACCATAATAGCTTATAATCTTTTTCGTATTTTAGATATATGTTGCTAAAATTTCCAACACTATTGTATGTAATATATAATTATATAATCTGTAAATATGAATAATAATTTTAAAATATTCCTAATTATAATCATTCCTGTCTATCCACACCCTTATCCCGAGGAGTTTCTCAATTGAGTTTCATACAATATTATAACTAAATTAAGTGCACTTTTGCTGTAGATTAACAATTTAAAGTCTATCAAATTAACTTAATTTTTATTTTTATTTAAATGATTTGCCTAAAAAACTAACGAAATTTTCACGTTTTATAAAGTTAGCAATAATTTAAATGCCCAAACATGAACTCGTAACTATTTTTGTTATATGTACTAAAGATAATAATTTCAAATGAAATAAAATTTCTCTTTTAATTTCGTTTACAAAAACAAAACAACACAACAAAAATCAATACTTAAACGATCAATAAAATTGGTAATTTAATACAAACTTTAAGGAAAAAAAAAGTTTATAAACAGATCATGGAATGAAAAACCGTATAAAATACATTAGTAACTTGTATTAATAAACAAAATAAGAAAAACAAATAAAATTACAAACTAAAGATAAATAAAATAGTTTTCAACAGGTTTATTTGTTTATTTATTTGTAGATATCATCATTGCCTCTAGTTGCAGCAACATACAAGTGTAGGCATGTGTAATTTCAGTTTAACAAATATGTAACAAAAGATGCAAGTGTTTTTGTAGTATTGCTATGGCTCTTTAAATCTATTTTTATAATTTTCATTTTCTTCTTTTTATATTGTGAAAATTTTCATTTTTTTTTTATTTCAACAAGTTTAATTTTTAGTTGTTTTTTGTCAAGTGACATTTTTATGCGTTTTTTAAATCAATGCAGTTAATTATTTGATTTAGTAATGATTTAACAAGTTATAAAGATAAATGGTTTTGGATACATGGATACTTGGATGGATGGATGGATGAATGGCTAAAGTAAATGTCTTCTCCATATTGTTTTAAAGTTTTTGATAGATTAATAGTTATATGTATTGCCGGTAGTTCGTATATGGCTTATTCAGTGATAGTTTGTTTTGATGTTAAGAAATTAAATGATTGATATTTTTTTTTATATTTTTTTTTTATTTTAAGAAAAACCGTTTAAGTTTTTACTTTTTGCTTGGCTGTTGTCAGTTTAAATGAATTTCAATGGAATTAACAATTAGTTGTCGTTTTCTTAGAAACATTTTAAAGCGTTAAAGTGAAAAGTAATTGAATATTAATATATATATATATTTTTATTTTCGTTAAAAATTGTATTTAATAGTTTTTATGAGGATTAATATTAAATAGCAGTAGTTCAAAGAAAAACAAATATTTGAGTAGTATAAATTAATGAAGATTTTCTCTTGAGTATTAAGGAAAAGTTTAATTTAATATGGGTCAGCTAATTGCTATTTTTCACATATTTTTTTAAGGTGCATGAGCAGGTTTTTAGAGTTTTCTTTACAAATCAAAATTTCAAACTTCAAGGCAATTTTTTTTTAATATGTATAAATATTTGCTCTGATGTATTACAGGACAGATCGTCTTCTCTTTTCACACCCACCACAGAAAACTTACTTACATATTTTTAAGCTATAACACCAGACAATAATGTAACATTTATGAAACTCTATTGATAAGCGTTTATAATGTTTATGATCAGATCGCGTGTTTGCAACTATTATATGCAAACACTTTATCGCCTATTACTTATTGAATATTAATGTATGCATATAAAAAGCCAATAGCAGTGGGTCATAAAATTCAAGTAATTTAAATATGTACATATTTTATTTTGTATTTACTTCTATAATGTCTGACCTCATTTATAGATGACCCTAGTTCACAACTATAAAACTCCTTAATATGTATATGAGAAATTTTAAATATTTTCGAAACTCTTTGAAACCGATCTTATGTATCTTGTATTTCTAAAATTTGTTTTGAAATCAGGAAAGCTGTTGATGAAATGCAAAATTTTAGGTTATTTACCCAAAATCTCAAGGAATTTTTAACCATTTAAATTAAAAAATAATTAAGGTGCAACATATACATTTTTTTAAAATATTAATGCCATTTTTTATGGCATACTTGAAAAGTTTGGAAATACATCCTAACCCACTAGCACGAAACATACTAAGAAGTAATCGAGAAGAAGTAACACCGCAGAACTGAGCCGAAGTTAAACCATATTCATTAAAATCGCTTTTAGTCTGACGTTGGTTAGACTAAATAGATATTAAGATTTAGATTTAAGATTTGATTAATTATTTTTAGTTCACTTAACTTTTGTGAAGATTCAATAAATAAAATTACTGAAGAAACAAAAAATGTTTTTTTCCTATATACGCACTTAAACTAATCAACACGTTATTAACAATTTACCATTGTTTATAATGTGTTGATGAACTTTTGCTTTGGATAACTTCCAAAATTCGGTTTGGCATTGATTCGAATAATTTTTGAAGAAAATCACTTTCAATTTCTTCCCAGGCTTGCTTAATTTTCAGTTTTAACTTCGTTATTGTCATTATGGTTTCATTCTATGCATTTCTTGTGTAAACTTTACGGGCTATGTACCTCCACAGATTCTCCATTGGAATCAAATCTGGACAGCAAGCCGGCCAGTCATTAAACTACGATTTGGCGTTATCCTGTTGGATTATGCAATATTCATCCATTTTTTCATCCATAAGTGAGAGAAGAGCATCTTCCAACAGTTCATTATAAATTGCATAGTTCATTTTAGTTCTAACAAAACATATTTTTGATTTTCCTGCAGCAGAAAATGCTGCCCAAACCATAACACTGCCTCCACCAAAATAACGATTAGACATACGAATTTTCTTCGAAGGAAATTTAATCGGGACCGTCCAAATTGAATTTCTTTCCATCAGAAAAGATTACTTTATTCAACTCATCTGTCTACTTCATGTATTTGCGTGCAAATTTTAAACGATTTTCCTTATGATGCTGTTTTAACATTGGTTTACATTTTGGTTTCTTTCATTTTGTGTTACCATCTGTTCGCAAAATATGTGCAACATGTTTGGAAATGACAGGAAGGTCAAGTTTGTTTTTTATTTGTGTAGCATTTAATTTGTTGCGGGTGGCTTCTTCTTTTATTTTATTAATTTCTACTCTGTATTTCTGCCCTTTCTTAAAAAAAAGCCTCAAATAATTTCTTCCGAGTGGTAATTTTTCGTTCAATTTCTCTGTTAGATCACGAAAAAATTTAATTTGAATTTTCTCCTGGTCTGTAAGAAAAGTTTCTTTGGGCATCCTTTAAGCTGATGAAATTTCCCAATATTTCCAATAAACAGAGCTGTTGTCATCAGAAACTTACCTTAAGTGAAACAAACAACTAAAACTGTTAAAATTTTTTAATACTTCTTTTTTTGCAATAAATTTTTAGGCAAATTTTTCTCGACTGCGCTTATAGGAATATTCCACTGAAATGATTAAAGATTATTGCGAGTTATCGTAACAACACAACATTGTTTTTGGTTAATTATACCTCCAAAAACATTTCGTTTGCTTACAACTACCACGAAGTGTAGTATAAATTACGTTAATATTGATGTCAACTGAAAGTCTTTAATAATATTTTAAGGTCTCATTAATAATTTCATAACCTCAAAAAGCGTCTTTACATATTTCGCATTATAGTTCGAATTTTAAAATAACAAAAACTATTATTGTTGAATAAGATATATGTTCAAAATTTTGCTAAAATTCACTTTTTAAAAAAAACTAAAATCGCAATTTTTTTAAAGCAATATTATCATGAGTATTAAAGTCTGAGTATTAAGCATCTATTTTTTCAAACTAGCTGTGATATTTATTTATTTTTTAAGCAAAACATCTCAAAATATGTCTATTATTACCCATAATTTTTTCAGATTTTTAACCAGTAAACATTTTTTCTTATTTACGAAATCGTGCAAAAAATAAAATTTAAAATGTTTCTTTTCAGTGTACTTCAATAATAATTAAATACTTGGTATATAATAGCACTTTAAATGTTCTATTAAATCGCATTGTTTTGGTTTCGATAAAAGATTTTTTTGAAAGTCTCAAATCTCCACATCTTTTGAGGACATTGATAAAAATGATAAACTCAAACCGACTTTGCATAAATATTGCTTAATAAAACCGCAAATCAACGTTCATTTCGGAAGAACAAAATTTTTAAAAATTTGTTTACTCAAAATTTTCAAATATTTTGAAATTCCTCATATATGTATGCTTACTTGGATATTTCTATAGATAAAAGTACAACTCTGTAAAAAATTAAAATTTTTTTAATTCTTTTTGAAAAAGTGAATTTCAGTTTATTTCAAATATGCATTTTTCATTATCTTAAAGATTCCATCTAAAAATTTTAAACAAAAAATAGCATTACAAAGCTACAATTGTCTAACAACGTTAATAACATTTGAAATACATATCTATGCGTTTGTTAGATTTTTGACATACAAAACTTAAGTTGGACGAAAAAATAGTGAATAATAACAAAAATAGCATTGCAAAAAAAAAAAAAAAAAAAAAAAAGAAATACTTTCATATCTAACTTTTGTTAATGCTACTTAATTCTCTAGTTGCCACAACTTAAACCAACGAGTAGTAACTTACCTAGCTTTAAAGAAAGTTTTGTTTAAATTCAAACGCATTTCATTATGGAATTCTTTAATATTATTAATTTTTCTGATTTTAGACAGATCGTTGAGAGAGTGCTATCTGCAAAATTTCACAATTTAAAATCAATTTGTTGTAATGTATTCAAATTTTATTGGTCTTCTTATATTTACATCGTGCTGTACCCATTCTCAATGTCACATTAAGATTTTCCTCATTTGCATACCTGTTGCTAAGATAATTGTAATTAGCAGGTCACCTAGGAAATAAGGAGAAAAGCTACACATGATAAAATGATTACTCTTTAAAATGATAACCAGAAAACGATAAAAGCTCTGAAAGGACCAATGTGAGCTGTAAGATCCCAGCTGGAAATTGTATTTTGAAGATAGTTTCATAGGTGATTCTTGAGATACAAGTCATTATTCGATGACAAATTACATCGGACGACTTAAAGACAATTCCTACAATTGACTAAAACAAGCAATAGCTTGATCAAAATTATAAAATGTATTAATAACTCTTATAGTGGTATACAATGACATGATTTCGAAGCTGATAGCGAAAAAAGTCATCATGATCACAATATTTTTACAAAATTTCTTTTAGGCATTTTTAAAATGTATCAGTGACTAACAAATAAAAAAGTGTTCAATAAAATGCGTCACAATGTTAGCGGAAATCATTCAGTTCCTGTTTGAAATGTATCTTGAAGATAAATCACTATTTTTCATTACTATTGACAACCTGCTGAATTTGTCTTGAAAAATTTTGACAAAATATATGAAAATGTCATAAGGTATCATGATATTTTTTATATGGGAGCAAGGGACAATGTCAGCATTAACTTCTTTAGGATGTCTTAAAGAAATTTCCAACTAAGATAGTCAGCGACTGCTAAGGGCTTATAGAACAAACGTCTGTAGTTTTTTCTGATCGTATTGAAAAAGACACCGAAACTGATGCCTATTATTACATCTATATGCATGATTATTGCAAATAAAAATAATTTGCAAATAAATAACAACTATTGTCATAGAAAATTGTATGAACGTAAAAGTAAGTGGCAACGTCGTAAGCATTATTTTCAATTATTTTTATTGATCCCAGTTAGTTTTGCAAATAAAATATTAACTCACCATTTATATAGCAAAATGTTCGTATCGCAATATTTTTGATAGCGGGTAAGAGGTGCGTATAAACGTAATATATATCGGTTTTGGAAGCCATGAACGCGACATGAGTTGAAGAGCCTCTGAAATGACATTTTGTTCAGTTCAGAGGGAGGTTCAGATTATATTGCGTTTAAGGTCAGTGTAAGTTCAATAAAAATCCAAACTTCTTGGTTCGGAGATGGATCTGGAAGCGAGTATGACATCGGTGGAACTATCGTTTAGTCATAATTTTAGGAAAATAAATATTTATACACTATATATTTGAATTTATATAAAATTAATCTATTCTAAGCTTCTTTTTAAAATGATCAGCGCGGAGAATAATATTGCAAATATTTAAGTTAAAAATTTTGCAATCTTTCAGTATTCTGACTAAGTTGCTACAATCAAATATATCTTCAACCACAATAGATAGTTGTTATTGTCGTTTATAATAAATATGTTTTTTTTCTTCTTTGTTTCTAACACTTTAAGTTATTTTTCTTCGTGAAACTGTTAAATCTACTGTTTTACTGTTAAAAAATTAACTTCTTCTTCTGCTGCTGCTGCTACAACTGAAGCTAATCTTTATTATTGCGTGCACTTTGACTATAAACTAATACTAAGTCGCAACTCTAATCTATTGAAACATGTACTCGTTTATTGCTATTTTTGCACTCTCTTTTAAAACAAAGTCATTGAAAGAAAGACTTCATCGGGGTAAACATGAAAAATTAATAAAAAAAAATCATATTTTAAATCGTAATGAAATGAAAGAGATGAAAATTATTAAACAATGATTAAGTGAATAATAATATATTTCCTGGATGCAGTCTTGCCAGAAAATTTTTAAAGTGTTATTCCAAGTTCTCAAAAATAATATGCTAAAATCTACTAAATCAAAAATCTTTGTAGGACCGTAAGAAAACTCCATAAAATCAAATTTTTTTGAGGAAAGTGCGACCATGAATAATACTGTGACAAAAAAAAAAAAGAAAAGACACATAATTGATTTTTATTGCCTTTCAGGAGAGCGTTTTTAGGGTTTTAAATTGTAATTAAAGGTCGTAAGTATACAATTCGTACGAAAATTATTTGGTATTTTTCAAACCAATATAGACTATTGAAAAATATAGCAAAAAAGTAATGGTATTGTTTTTCCCTTTACATTATTTTCTTTAAATAATATCTCAAGTTATACATTTTTTACAAAATCGAATTTTAAAATATATCTTGAATATGTTGAATTATGTACTTATTCCATTTCCAAAATTCTATGGAGATTAAATTTATGTCTTAAAAAATTATATATTTCAAGTAAATGTATTAAGTTCATTGATAAATTTTAATATAGGAAATATGGAAAAAAAGCATATGTTAATGTATATAATTTTTAAAATTGCGAAAAAATATAAAATCAAACAAATTATGTTGTTATGCAGACCACTATCTTCTAAGTTAATCTGTCCATTACTTAAAAGATTTACACAATATGTAATGAAAAACAACAATTCTAAAAATTAAGAAAACGGAAAACG
Organism: Protocalliphora azurea; assembly: GCA_932274085.1. Classification (NCBI taxonomy): domain Eukaryota; kingdom Metazoa; phylum Arthropoda; class Insecta; order Diptera; family Calliphoridae; genus Protocalliphora; species Protocalliphora azurea. Next base: position 130,851,570 of record OW026519.1, read on the forward strand.
ACATAACTTAAGTTATGTAGTTTTCCATTTTGTTCATAGAATATATTTACAAACAAATATGCCGAAATATTAAATTCTAAAAATAAGTTTAAAATTAATAAGTGCAATGCTACTGTTTCCTGCAGTAAAATGTAGCATTATTACACTATTGCAATAATGTTAATTGATTTCAGTTCACTCTTACTACACTAAGAAAGCTAAGAAACTAAAGGTGTTAAGCACCTTTTCAGTCAGTGAACCCAAGTTTCATCAAGATCGGCTTAGTACTTTAAAAGATCCTGATTTATTTTGTAAAATGCCCCACTGTGTAGCGTAATATATGCAAGTAGTTATTTTTCCTTTAGGCGAAACTACTTTCTCTGCCTAATTATCTAATTAAGTTATTTAACACAAAGTTTTTGCTAAGTCCAAGTTCACACACAGCAATTTTTCCTTCTAAAATTTTTCTTTTTATTTTTTTGAACTTGCATTTACGTTCACACACAAAATATTACTTCAACAATTCTTGCTTTAATTTTTTGAAGTGCGAAAATTAAAAACAAAAGGAATTGCGAAGTACAGGTAAATTTGCACCCTTTCATATTCTGTCTCGTTCGCTCTCACACGAAATCAGAATTTCTGCTTTCAGTAAGTCTATTATGATTTAACAGAATTTTTAAAATAAATATGCAGTTTGCCAAACCATTCTAGTAAAAAAATGCTAAAATGGCAACACTGCCTGGATGAATAAAAAGAAAGAAATATAACAAATATAAATAAGTAAGAAAGATAATCATTTTATCTTTCTTGCCAAGTCCAACCATATGATACCCTACACCATTGTGTATGTATATCAAAATTCGGAGAGGGGTCTTATATAGGACAAATCGTGGACCTATACTTGTGTTAAGTGTAAAATATAAATCAGGTGTAAGCTTGTTTGTTTGAGTATCAATCACATCTAAAAGGCTAAACCAATTTTCACGAATTTCACGAAATTTGACCAGTGTCGGAGCTGGTTATAGGCTATGTTAGATCAAGCTACATTTTACGCCTACTTTCAAAAAAAAATCAATTTTTTCAACTTTCGACGTTATCAATGAAGCAAATCACATGAAATTCGACACATAGATAGTGCTTACTAGAACGTTTATAAGCTATGTTGGATATTGATCGGATGCCCACCCACATTTTACACCCACTTTAACGACTAAACCGAATTGTTTAAAATTTTCACAGTATCATTCTGTGCGTCCGTAAATTTAAATATATTTTATTTTTCGGTCAGAGCAGGGGAGTGGTAGCCCCCATACAAAGCAAATACCCATTATGGTATATCTAATGAACTGTTATGGTGAGAGCGATAAAACTTCGTGTAAATATCAAGCATATCATATCGAATTGATAAAAAGAAAATAGGGCAAATAGGTACAGGGGAAGAGGTAGCCCCCATACATAGAAAATATTAATTTTCGCATATCTGAAGGAGTATTACTATGAAAGTAAAAAGTTGTAGGAGTAATTTTCATATCAAAATTTGAATAGGGCGGATAGGTTCAGGTGGAGTAATAACCACCATATAAAGTAAATATTGGTTATTGCATCAAACATCATGCTGATCCAATTTGCAAAAAAGTTAAAAACATGAACTCCACAAGGTTGCCCGTGTTCCATTTAGATATCCCTATAATTTGACAATTTTCCCTGGTCCACATAGAAACTGAAAAAAAATAACTTTTTTCTGTATATTTGAAAATTTATAATTGTAAAAATATATATACGCTTTCAGGTTCTTTTTTTTGTGTTTTTTTTTTTGATTCTAACATTTATATGGGAATTATGTCCTTTAGGGTGGTTCCCGAAAGAGGACCTTATATGGGAACTATGGTCAATTATGTACCGATCTTCATGAAATTTAGTATTGTAGTTTCTGCTTATATAAAGCTTATTCTGTAAAATATTGACTTCTTGCTAACATTAGATTGAGATTTGTGCACGATGTGATTTTCGGAAGAGGGGTTTATATGGGGTCTATGGACAATTATAAGCGGATCTTCATGAAATTTGGTACTATGATTTATACTCACATAAAACTGATTCGTGTCGAATTTCTATAAAATATTGCTATATTTATAATCGTTAAGCCCCTATTCCGGGAGGTCATTTGTATGGTGGCTTGGTGAAATAATGAACTGATCATAACAAACGTCATTAAACTTTGTCCTTATACCAAAATAATTATTGGTGCCAAATTTCATGTACGGACGGTATGATTCGGACGAAAGTGATTCTGAGTCGCACGTTTTACTTTAAGCTATGGGTTGGATTATTTTTCTCTGCATTACAAAAACCGCACAAATGCATAATACTCCACCAACTGGTGGTGTAGGGTATAAATAGTACAACATAACTCTTAAATATTAACGAAAATGCGTTTCATGTGATAAAGGCGCCCAATTTTATAGAAACAATAAATATTTTTACTTTTTAAATAAAAATAAAAAAATAAGAAAGATCTAAAGCGGAAGTTTGAAAACAGAATTAAGGAAATGTTAGATTTTTGAGTTAAAAAAGAAATAAATTTTATTAATAATTATAATTATTGGGGTCAGTTACATAAAAACAATAATTCAATTTTGGCAGAGAGCAAAATCTTAATTATTAACTTTTAACGGTATGTTTACGTACATTAAATACTTAAACAATATTTCATGATGAATTAAATGAATTAAACATATTCTTTTATTTCCTTACTGTAGTTCTAACATTTATTTTTACAAAAATTTTCATTTGACAAAATATTACCTTAAAACTACACACCTATGGGGGCGGATCAATAAGTCCGTGATTTTTGGAACTTCCCTCATGGTTATATGAAATGCAACACTACTCCCATTAAGTACCAAATGTTAATAGACTACTGTCAAATTTTGAGCAAGTGTCGTCATTTACTTTGCGTAAAAAATAGGATTTTTCGAGGTCCTTAAAATAGGCATTTGTTTGGTCAATAATTTCATCGTTGGAGCTGAGCCACCGAGCCATTTCTTTACGTTTGGAAATAGGAAGTAGTCACTAGGGGCTAAATCCGGAGAATATGGCGGATGAGGTACCAATTCGTAGCCCAATTCATAGAGTTTTGCCATTGAGACTGCACACGTATGCACCCGCTCATTATATTGATGAAAAAGAAATTTTTTCTTGGCCATATGGGGTCGTTTGCTTTTTAAATCCTCATTAAATCGGTCTAATAAGTTGGCATAATATTTGCCGTTTATTGTTTTTCCCCTTTGAAGGTAATCGATGTGGATTATTCCGCGTGTATCCCAAAAAATTGTTGCCATCACCTTGTTGGCCGACAAACTTACTCGTACCTTGGCCTTCTTCGGAGCAGGTTCACCCAGAGAAAACCATTGTTTTGTTTGGTCTCCAGAGTACAATAATGGATCCATGTTTCATCCACAGTTATAAAACGCCGCAAAATATCATTCGGATTGCGGTTAAACAACTCCAAACTATCCTTTGAAGTTGTCATACGTTTACGTTTATGGTCATTTGAGAGCAATCGCGGCACCCATCTTGCATACAACTTTCTTAAACCCAGCTGATCATTTAAAATCGAAACCACACTGTCATATGTCGGTCGGCCAACACCATATCGTGCATTTTTTCGACATTTTCGGATGTACTGACCTCAATGGGCCGTCCAAAACGTTTAGCGTCATTTGTACTTGTGCGATCACAATGAATGTCAGTAAACCACTTTTTTACATTTGAAATCGATGGTGGTTCCCATAGTATTTATCGGGCTTTTCCTTGGTTGGATTGACGGTTTTTCTTCGCAAAAAATAATGTTTAATGAGCACTCGAAATTCACTTTTTTCCATTTTTAGAAAAATACACCAGGTTGTATGTTTTGATAAATGACGACATTTACTTAAAATTTGACATTAGTCTATTAACAGGTGATACTTGATGGGAATAGTGCTGAATTTCACATAACTACGAGGGGAGTTCGAAAAGTCACGGACTTATTGATCCGCCCTCGTACATAATCAGGTTACTTTTAAATCGATATAAAATTAAAAATAAAAATAAAAAAACCGCAATTCAAAAAGTAGGTCTACTTCTTTTCTTATCTTCCTCTTGTTATTCTATAACTACTTCTGTTGCTTCTTTTCCTTAACTTCTACTTGATGTCATTAGCACACATCCTATATACACACACACTGATTTATAACTATGTACATTATAGTTCACTGACATTTTTCTACATTATATATCAAAACAAAAGGTTGGTATATACAAGAGCAATTGCCGCTTTATTGTGGCATCATCATTTTGTTTATTTTTTATTTTTTATTTTTTATTCGAACCATAATAAAACATCAGAAAGAAAACTGCTACAACTGATTCTGTAATAAGAATGATGGCTGTAAAGATGATATTGGTGCGTAAGCACTTTTCATGCTGCAAATCAAAATTTAAACGAAAAGCGTCTTGCTTGTTTATTATTCATTGGGTATTTTCTGTTATGATTATGATCTCTTGTGAAAGTTGTTGAAAAATTACTTACAGCTGCGAGTACTAAAAAAATGTTCATTCAACAATTCTGGCCAGCTATATGGATGGCGTGGTTAAAAAAATTAAGAGAAAAAATCATATCGAACATTCAAATTTTTTTTACTTTAAAATCTCCACCTGAGAAGATCACTGATCAATGTCATAACAAAAACCAAATTTTATATAAAAATTAAAATCGTTAATATCTCCGTAAATAGAAATTGAGAAAAGGGTCTAAGTTAATGATCACTAATATTTTTTACAAAAAATCAAATTTTTTAATAATATGTTCAAAAAATCGTTATTATCTCGGTAATAAGCTTTCTTCAAAAGGGCCTTGATTGGTCATCACTCTTATTTCTTACCAAAAATCAAAAATCTTTTTTTTTATGAAATTTTCAAAAAAAAAAAAAAAAAAAAAATATTAAATTGTTAACATTTCGTTAAATAAGTCTCCAATTGAGATCAATCTTATTTTTTATGACATTTTTATAAAAATATTAAATTGTTAATATTTCGGTAAATAGGTCTCTAATTGAGAAAAGGGCCTCGATTCGTGATCACTTATATTTCTTAGTAAAAATATTTTTTTATAAAATTTTCTTAAAAATATTAACTGATAACATTTCGGTTAATATCTCAGTAAATAGACCTCCAATAGAGAAAAGAGCTTCGATTCGTGATCACTCACATTTTTAAGAAAAAATCAAACGTTTTATGAAAATTAATAAAAAAAAAGATTTTAAATTGTTATATTTCGCAAAATAGGCCTCGATTTGTGATCACTTGTAGTATTTTTTAACAAAAATCGCTTTTTTTTTAATGAAATTGTCATTAAAATATTGAATCGTTATTATCTCGGTAACTAGGATTTCAATTGGGAAGAGGGCCTCGATTCGCGTTCACTTATATTTCTTAGCAAAAATCATTTTTTTTATGACAATTTTCAAAAAATATTAAATCGTTAATATCTCCTAATAGGCCTCCAATTGAGAAAATCGCCTCGATTCATGATAACTTATATTTTTTAACAAAAATCGTTTTTTTATGAAAATTTCTAAAAAAAAAAAAATAAATTAAATCGTAATATATTGGTAAATATGCCTCCACTTCAGAAAACTGCTACGATTCTATTTCTTAGAAAAAATCCGATTTGTGATCACTTGTATTTCTTAACAATAATCGTTTTCTTATGAAAATTTAAAAAAATATTAAATCATTAATATCTTGGTAAATAGGCCCCCAATTGAGAAAAGGCCTCGATTCGTGATCACTTATATTTCTTAGCAAACATTTTTTATGAAAAACCAGTTGTAAAAAGGAGCCTAGTTTTGATCTGGTATTACTCATATTTCTTTGAAAAGATTGTGTTTTTGATGAAAATTAAAAAAATAGAATTGTAAATTGTTAATAATTTTGTTCAAATATTTTTCCTGAATTCGCTATTTAATTTTCGAATACCACAATATTCACTATCATTGTCAAGAAATAAACATTTTTTGCAGACTGACAAGAGTCTTTAAAACCAGCTAGGCTCCTCTGATTGCCTGCCAATAAAACTAAAAAGCCGGCTTTATACTTTAACTGCCAGACAAACGCACAGACAAACAGGTAGTCACTGGTTCAGCCACTTGATTATTATGTTTTAATTGCGCTGGCTTCGAATATTTTTGTCTTGGATGGATGGTAGAAATATGTATGTGACGCAAATATGATCGCCCAGAAAAGTAGCACAAGAAATTTCGTTTTTTATTGAAACGACAACGAAAGTAATTTGGTCAGTTTGTCCAAAGATTACAAGAAAAGGAAAAAAACTCGTCACATGTGTATTTATCTAAACCTGCAAGCAGAGTTGCCAGGAGATGAGAAAAAGAGGCTAAATTGAATTTCAAAACAAAATGCTAAATTCACCAAAAAAAAAAGCCAGAAAAAATTAAGATTTTTTTAAATCTAAAGATTTTGAAATTTTTTAAAAAATATTGTAATAAATTTATACCTAGTGAACAATTTTAACCTAGTGAACAATTCCCATACAAATTTTGGTTATATTTCATATGAATCCAATCCAATGATTCAATGTTTTGAAATAATTTTTTACAAATTTTTGAACTATAATTCTTTTTTGATGAATCATCTTTGTCTCATAAGATTTCTTTAAATATACAGTCGAACTCGAAGGGACCGACAAATTTAGTTCGACATAAACGTAGTTCGTTAATCTGTAAACCACCAAAAAATTTTGTTTGTTATTAAAATATACGAGTGTAGTTACGATACTAATATTTATAATTAAAGTGTATTTCTTTCCATCAAAAAATGGACTGTATTTATGATTTTTAAATATGTATTATTAATTTCAATATATCATTTGGCAAATTGAGATTAATTATATTTTTATACTAATTCGGTGTTTTCATTTATTACCGAGGTTTTTAAATTGGAATGTTTTGAGATCTTTTCTATTTGAGGAATAAAGATTTTCTAATATTTAAGTTTTAATCCTCAATAAATATACACAGAGAAAAGACATGGTTACGGCATTGTCACTACAACAATATTATATTCTCATTGTTAATTTTCATTAATTTTAATAATACTGTGTTCATGATAACAATGTTTTTGTTTGAGTTTTATCATTCAATGTTTACATTTAATCAAAATTTTAATATAGTTGAGTACAAAAATTTTATGTTTTTGAATATTTTTATCAGAAACATAATTTTATTAATATAAAAAATATCATTATTTCTACAACCATTAAATATTATCAATATTATTCCTTGTTCTTAAACAATATTTTGTTTTCAAACCATATTAACATTATTATTCCCATAACAATAAAATGTTACAAATAAATATGCTTTTTACAAATATGGTTTCTTTTGAATGTATTTTGTTTTTAACGTTTGTTTTTCGCCTTCATTATAATTCTCATTTAGTTTATACATGAATTAATATAACTAGACAAGGATTTTTCTATTTGGTATGATTCAAGCAATATTATGTATTGATTAACTACTATTAAAAGGTTTAGTTAATAAAACATATCTTGTATTATCTTGCATAACATATGTATGGTGGAACAAATAAATAAAATTAATTAATAAACAAACAATATTTAAATAATTTTTTATGTTTAATAAACACTTTTATCTATTATTATAAAACAAATCTAATGGACTCAATAAACAAATTATAAAATAATAATTTTTAATTAAGTTGTTTTATTTTAATGTATGATAAGATGGTTAACAATATGATAAAATAAAATCATAATATTATAAAATTGGATAATAATATGATAAGGTGAAATAATAATAATACCATAATCTGATAAAATGGGATAATAACATAGTAATAATATGAAAAACTCGAACGATATGGATAAAATATGATAAAATATAATCATAACAATTATTATTATAATCATATATATTTTTAGCTGTGACCGTATGTTCTAAACATAATATGTTGCTCTTAGATTATGGTCACTACAACTATATTTTTCCCTGCGTGCGTGTGCGTTATGTTAAAAAGTTCAACAACTATAAACATAAAATTCCTCTTTTAATTTTTCGTTAATTTTAATTGAAATCAATGAAATTTATTTCTATTTGTCCAATAAAACTATGTTACAAAATGTTGTAACAGATTTGTAGACCTTCTTGAGGACATCACAAAACAACTTTAAAAAATTTCGAAACAACCCCCAAATTTAGATACAGTGTGAAGAACCGTTTTTAGGGAAGTTCCTGCACTATAGATCTCGTAGCTTCATAAATTTTAAGACAATTTGAGATCTTTAAATTAATTCTGAAAGCAGAAGAATGTTGAATTTTAACTATATTGCCATATTTTAAATACACAAAAATGGAAGAATGAGGTATTCACCATTTTTAAATTTATTTCCCTTTTCATTTTCGTAATTTTGACTTCGATGTAAATTTTTCTGATTTTTTTTCTATTTAATGTTATTTTGTTTAAAATAAAATAAGATATCCCTATATAAAATTGCTTAAAAACTCAAAAAATATTAAGCATTTTCTAAACTTTATTAAAACATTCTTCATATATTTTAAGACAAAAAATTTTTTTTATTTATACCCTAAACTACAATATGTAGTTGGGGTATTATGCGTTTATGCTGATGTTTGTAACGAATAGGAAAACTTATCCAATCGACTCAGAATCACTTTTTAAATCGATCTAACATTGTCCGCTTGTCTGGCTGGCTGGACGGCTGGCTGTCCATGTAAACTTTGTGCACAATGGATATGATGAATTATCTTTGTCGCAATTTTAAAGATAATTCAATGAAATTTTACCATTATTTCATCTAGCCCCCATTATTTCATCTAGCCCCCATACAAATGTAATAAATAGAGTTTAAACATTCAAAAATGCTTTAAAAATAATAACATTCTAATGAAATTCGGTGGAAAGAAGTTCTGTACTAGTATCAATCTTTGTACCAAATTTTATGAAGATCCACAATTGACCATAGCTCCACTTCCATATAAACCCCTCTTCCAAAAATCACTTTAACGTGCATAAATCCCATACGAATGTTAGTATCAAGTTAATATTCGACACAAAAAAATCGGTCCATAATTTACCGTTACTCCCTTTATTTATATATTTATTTGTATACTTTTTTACATTTAGTAAAATTAGCCACAGGAGTAATATAAGTCCCGTTCCCGAATTTTTATTCTCGAAAGTAATAGTGTCTTGGCCGACTATATCCTTCTTTCTAGTTTTTACTTAGTTTTTACTTTTTTAAAACATAATTAAAAATGTATGGAAAGTTTTAGTAAGTTATTGTGGATAAAATAGAATAAGTTCTACATTTTTTGTCCAATTTAAAAATATTAAATTTGGTTATGTTCACTACAAAAATTATTTCATCGTTGCATAGGCTTTTATAGAAAAAAATTGTATTAAATCGCAGATAAACTAGAAAAACTGTGGAAAATTTCATTTTTCCTAAAATTTGTTTGAAAATTTGCTTTTAATATTTGACCAAAACAAACCAAATGTACACGGTTGCAAAGCCTGTTTTATTTACTTTCTAAAGAGGTTTAAAAAGGAAAAATAAACAAAAGAATTATAGAATTAGAAATATGTTTATACGAGAACCTACCCAAAAACAGTTTTTTGGAAATAACTCCACATTTAAAGGGTGTATTACAAATTTTTAAAACTGATTTATGATGTCCTCAAGAAGGTCTATAATCTACACTATGTGTTCGCTATAGCCATAGTTTGTTATAACCGTGTTCGACTGCATTAACAAATTCTTTCTATGGTTAATGAAGTTTATCAGAAAATAGCTATAATAATCGATTTAGTAAATCCATAAAATTAGTAAAGTTATTATTGATTTGGAGAATGTAGTGCCTCAAGTGAAAATTTTTACTATATATTAATAATATGTATTTTTGGCGCATATATACACAAAAATGCTGAAATGTATAATTCTGTAAATATAAAATTAGTAATGGAAAATAATAAATTATTTTATTCGTTATTGAAATACTAATATTTTAGGGCAATTTTAAGAATCAAAAAAAGCTACAAAAAAAGCTATTAGCTAAAGTGAAAAAGTTGCGGCAAAAAGCAAAATAAAAAGGCTGGATTTAGCCTTAAAATGTTAAGCTGGCAACACTGCCTACAAGTGATGTTGCTGTTGATGAGGACACCATACGAGAAAGAAGAACTAGCATTGCTAACTGGACTCTAGGGGGTTTTTGAAAAGAAGTAAAATAAAATTACCTTTTTAAATTTTATTTATACAAGTCTTAGTAGAAATGAAAAGTTGATCTATAAACTAGAAGCATGGTTGTGTGTGAATGTGTTTTGCTGCTCTTTTGCATTTAACAGCTTTTTTAGTAAATGATTTTTATCACAAGTTGATGTTTGGCTTTTTCTGTAATATTATTTATTTATTCTTAATATTTTTAAGTATTTAGAGTGTGTGTGGTTTTGTTTTTACATGTGAAGGAGCATTTCACTTTTGTTGATTGTAAATATATATATATATGGGGGTTTCCATGCAGTTAGTTACCTATATTGAAGTAAATGTTATGAGTAAAAAAAAATAAGAAAAATCTCCCTTCGCACACGGATACGTAAATCATATAATTTATTCATTAATTTATTATAACCAAAAGCCACATAAACTTTAGCAAATAAGCAGACAAATAGCATATATAGTTATTTTAAGCGAAACATTTTCTGAACACATGCGGAAACACCCATATAGTAAATTAGTCGTATACTCGTATGTAATAGCCGCCAACAGCTAAAGGCGTGTAAAAAAAAGTAGATTTTTATTTTGTACGAAAAAAAGTATTTTTCATCTCAGTTTTTTTTTTTTTTTTTGTTGTAAATGTGGTACTTATTTGGTCAACAAATTAGAAAGTAAAATTGTAAAAAATAAAACTCAAACAACAATAATTACTATAAAATAAACTAATAGAAATAAAACTACATTTTAAAAGTTTTGCTTCATCTGTTTCGTACGAATAATATCTTTTTGCAGTACATTAGTACGAATGAGTATTATATTTATATATTGTTGTTGAGTATGTAATTTTATTGGTAACTATAAGATTAAGATTTAAAATTAGCAAATATGTGTCTTTTAATATGTATCTTTTTTTGCATATAAAGATTTATAATTAGCAACAATTTGTTTTATCTCATGTATTTTTTATCTTGTTTTTCTTGAAATGTAATTATACAAATATATATATATATATATATATATATATTTTTTTTTTGGGACTAATACATTAACAAAATAAATAAACAAATAAATTAAATATAACTTAATTATTATAAAAGAAACATAAATAAACATATAAAACAATACAAATAAATAATGATTGTATTAGAAATATTTGCACGGCTAAAGCCAACAGTAACAGGGGTTTTATAATGCCCACCACCATGTGGACAAACATTTTGTATCCTTTTAAGTGTTTTAGGGCACTTTTTAGCAGTTATTTTAGATATTTATATATTTTTTTTTTGTAAATCTTCATTTAGTAATTTATTTATTCTTGCACAGTAAATGTCAACTGTTTGCTGCGTGAACTTTCAAAACGATTTGGTGTCTTTATATCCATCAAAGCTAAAATGCCAATTGACAAGATGCCACAGAGAAATAGACTGACTAAAATGCCAGCCCATATGGGTGCTGTAGTGAAACCGACACAATCGTAAACATCACCGAATTCAGAGGCACCATTTAGCCAAGGTTGTACCTAAAATAAGGAATGAAAGAAAGGCATTAACAAATAAATATTGATGAAATATAATTTGAAAATCATAGCGTTTCAAAATAAATAATCCCAAATAAATTTATAAATTGAATTCTCACACTAAAATCATATTCTAAACTAGAAAATAGTTGAGAATTCCCGGCAAAATTAAGTATACAATAAATAAATTTAATTAATAAATAATTAAGTTTATTTACAATAAAAAATGATTTTTCCTTTTTAAATTTTTATTTACATCACTAGTTCCTAAGTGCACTATTTTTAGTTATATTACTTTATATGTAAGAGAACTGATCTAAGAGAGGAAAATGTATAATACTTTAGTTGAATAAAATTCAATTATTTAATTTACTTTTTACCAAGAGGTAAATTACATTATTTGATATTGATCGAAATTGAATAAAATTTTAACGGAAATTTTTTGAAATTTATTCCATTTTGTTCTAACATTTCATAAGTCGTGAGTCAAGGTACTTTTGGAACATAATTACAAATAATTACAAATGTGAGCTAGAATGAGCTACTGTATGTAAGTGGGGTATGATGTGATAATCAATTACCTCCAGGGGGTTTGAAAAATTTTCTATCTTACGTATAGAAATTTTCATTGGATTTTAAACTTAATTTATTTTTCGCTTCTCTGTTTTATTTACTTGTTTAAGAAAATTATTATTAACATTCACATTCATCAGTTTATTTTGTTTATAAATATTTGAAAATTTTGTTATTGTTAATATTTATCAGCGAGAGAAAAATATATTACTTCTTTTATTTTTGCGATTCCTTTCTTTGTACAAATTCTATCTTCAGTATTATAGTGTATAGAAATTATTTTTTGTTTGAATAACAAATACATTAATCGATAATTGTTATTTTCATTTGGATATCGGAGTTATTGCTACACGACATCTCATCTATATTGCCAGACGCTTTAATATTGGCAATCAATATCATTGTGTTTAAACTCAAATTAAACCGTTTTAATAATAATGAAAACTATACATAGAAAAAAATTTTCAATTAATACAGTTGTTTCATTTTACATCAACATTTAATGAATATATTCAAGGAAAAATAAAATAAAAGAAATAAATTAAATTTTCAATTCAGTCAATCATCTAATTGTTTGATTTAATATTTTTTTTTTTTTAATTGGAAATGTTTTTCTGTTTTTCATATAAATTGATATAAACATTTTGGCGAGAGGTGCAAATTTAAACAATTTTTAATTGAATGAATTATTTTGGTGATTGGTGACATTTTTCTGTGTATAATATTAAATATCTATAGTAGAAGATAATAGGTGAAAACATGAATTTTGAGGACTTTTTAATTCCCGGTAAAATCGCCACTTTTCCGGGGAAAAAACATTTACGATTTAAATTGCATTCTATATAACTTTAATAAATAAATCTGTTAAAAATAAAAGCAATCTAAAATTTTTATTTTTTACTTTTTTTGTCCTTTATCAATGGTATCAATTTTGAAATGAAAAACTAATTCTAATACTTTTTTTTGCATTTTCATTTTTGGACTATCTACAGGACATGTAATTTCTATTAAGAAAAGGATTGTAATGTTAGAATTCTATATGCAGGGTTTTTGAATGTTTTAGTTGTTGATAAGAACTTTAATACAATTTTAATCAGTTTAAAGTTTTTTTTGCAAACAACTTTTGCAATTTTTTTTTTTTGCAATATTTATTTATAAATTAAATTATGAACACATATTAATTTTTTTTTTATACCCGCACATATTATTTTACGCTTGTAACGTTTGAAGTTGGTTCTGCGAATCCCCAAACTTCGGCTTTTTATATATTGATTTGTAAAATATAATGAATTTAATATATTATCTAATTTTTAACAAAAATTTTATTTTTTACACCTTTAATTTTCGATTAACAAAAAGGACGATCCGAATATTTTATAACGCACAATTAAAATATATTAAGAAAAACATGACCATCTACCATAACTTCGCGAATAATGAGCTCAAACGATTTATTTTTATGTGTGAGGTTTAGTAGACGAATTATTAATAATCCGTAAAAGACCAAATTGCAAAATGTTCAAAAATGATTAAAAGAAACAGTTTTTATGTTCTTGTGAACAATTGGGGTTTTGTAAATAGCACTTTTTGAATGTAAGCCCCCGATATTATTCATTACATTACTATTAAAGTGAGTAAAAATTTCAATTAAATATTTAATTGATATAAAAGTAATCAAATATTTAATTGCCATAACGATTCAAGAGGCTCTATTAATTGACTTAATTAATAAGAACAAGGTATATGAATAATATCATCCAACAAAGGTGTAATCAATAATTATTAATTCGATTGAATAAATATTAATTTAATTCAATTTTACGAAGTATTTAAATTGTATTTAGTAATTGATTCAACAACCTATATAATCAGTAATATTATTTGAATTTCCTAAAAAAACATTCAATCTTAACGAAATATTTAAATAATAAAATAAGAAACAAAACTTTAATTAATTCAATGCATACACTTTTAACAACTCACCTGATAATCACTGATTTTCAAAATATCTGTGCCATTAGTAAACCATAAATCACGGGAGGAACAACGATACGAGAAACCTACAGGTGCCGAGGGTACATCATACATATTGCCCACAACCGCCAAAATATTCTTATAACCACTATATTCAATTTCTACAGCCTTCATGGACCAGGTACCACGACTTAAAGTAAAATTAAAGCGCATAAACAATTTCTCTTCGCCCACTTTGAATATAATATTCAAACGTCCGTAGCCCTTGGGACTTTGATCGTCAAATGTTATTTCTTTATTGTGTTCTTTTAAAACAAAACTGGTGTTCATCGAAGTAAGATTCAGTTCAGGAGCATAGTTTACATATAAAATAGCTTTTTTGCCTAAAAGAAAAATTAGATAATTGAATTTTTGAATAAAATAAATATTTACTTTAAACTTACCACCTGCCACATAAATAAAACTCTCTTCAGTTTCCTCATTTGTAGGAGGTTCAGGTGTGGTACTTCTACCTTCATCAATTTCACCCTCTTTAGCCTCACGTTTAGATATAAAATGTGCCTCTTCTTCACGAGTTGCTAAAATACCCAAAACTTCACCTTCACCATAAATAGACAAAGCATCCGAATAACCAGAAACAATTTCAGAATCACTTTCTTCGGGTAAACCACTTAAATTAATAACCTGCAAGTTTATTTTATACCCACAATTACATCATGTTATACACATTTTTTCTTTACTCCTTCCAACTTACCTCTATATTTGCATTATAGTTAAAAGGATCTGCTGCTAATGAATGCTGAGGCAAATATGTCCAGGCATTATCTATTACTAACTTTTGGAATTTTGGATATTGAAGACCATCTAAACGTTTTGTATTATTACGCACAAATATCACTATAGCTTTAACATCACGAAATAAATTTGAAAAATCATTTTCTGTAGCTTCCACTAATGCACGAGGTTGTAGATTTATGACTTTTTCATGACCCCAAAATAAATATGGCCCACTAATATTAGCTGCTGCTAATGATACTATACATAGTAAGGGAATGATATAGATTAATTTCATTATTTGTTAAATTTATAGCCACCGATTTTTTTTTAATTTAACTTAAAAAGAATTTTATTAAAATTTCAAAAAAACACGATGCGTTTATGTTAATACGGCCAGGATAAATGTAAAATGTATAACAGTAATGCGAAAAAGAAAAATCAATACTATCAAGGTGGTTGATGAACGCATACTCTTAAGAGACAGCTGAGTGGCAAAGCATTACAGCTGTTAGAGAAAAACCAACCTCCCTTAAAACGAATTGTCATAGATATTGTGTTTGACGTATGTACTATATATATACGTACATATACGTAAGTGTGTTCATATTTATTTATAATTTTTATTATTTATGACTACAAAGAATTATAACAGTTTTCTTAAAAATACACTTAGACAACTAAGAACGAAGAGTATTAACAATTTTGGCTGCAGTAAATGACCAATGCTAGATGAAGAACTGCCTTTAAATGATTTGTTACCTGGAATTTGAAGAAAGAATAAAATATTTATATAAATTATAAATTCAGATTTTAAATTAACACAAACTTACGTTTTTCATTAATATCTCTAACACCACAAGTTCTATATGAAATCGTAGCCTTACGTTTGGTATTCACATAACCGGGTATATAAAGACTGGGAGCATCTAATCGACCAGCAGCAATTAGACGTGACATATCCAATTCCAAACGATGAGCTATGGGACCCTTAAAATGTATAATCATTTGTATACAACTACCACCATGTAACTCTTTGGTCTTGCGAGCATCAACATCTAACATCCACTCGGGTATACCCATAACCGATCTTAATTCTTCCAAAAATTGGGCCCTTTTATTTAAATAATAATTTAATTATAAAAAAATTAATTTTATATAGAAATATTCTTTTTGAAATAGTTTTAACTTACACCACAAATCGAGGAGGTTTCTGTAAATTAATATATTTAATAACATTATGATCTGGTTCAATATTGGCACAAGCAAATCTTTCGCCGGAATATTCAGGACCGAATATAACTATGGAACGTCCTATGGCCCCTACGGGTCTTTCGAGAGGGAAATTTGAATCGGTATAAACTCGCCGTTCTCCACCAAGATCTGGAAATATATTAAATATATAAAAGCTATTTATAAGAAATTAATACCTATTAATTAATTAATACCTATTGTTCCCAAACGTGCTCCTACATCACCCACATAACAGCGTAAAGGATTATCGGGTCCACACTCACGTTCATATAAATCACGCTAAAAAGTGAATTAATTACATTTATTAGCTCTACATTAAAAATCTGAAATACATTATTATAAAACTGCCTATTGGTGTTATTCGAAGAAGAAGACTTTTTTCAGAATATTATTAGAAGGTTCAGATGTAAGACCAGTCATTGCAACTTCAAGAATCAAATATTTTTAACCTCATTTCACGAAAAAAAACATAAGCCAGAAGATATAGTCGAACAAATAATCATATGATATGTACAACAGTAAACCCTAAAGAGTTGGGAAATATATGAGGTTTACGCAAATAATGAACTGATCCTGATTCCATATTTAAAAACTGTACCAATAATTTAAAAACAAATTTATTTTAGAGAGACACAAACAGTTTATATGTATAAGGAACGTCTTTAAAACTGGCTTGATTTCTTGCCGCATAATATTTTAGTTGGAAATAATCGAGAAAAATTCCAGCAATGAATTTTAGATCAGACCTATTGAATTTCAAAAAATTTAGTGTTGGGTTTATTGATTAAAAATCTCTTCTCAATCAGAGATCCTAATATTATCTACGATCTTCAAATATTAGCTATTAAAATAAAGCTATGTTCACATTTGGCAAATATTTGATCAAAATTGCGTGACCACTGGTTTTATAAAAATATTGTTTGTCTTTGTTTGATCTTGCAAACAGCATCAAACAACTTTTCTATAAAATGCCAGCTATGATTAATGATAAGTTAAAAATCGTTTCCCCTTAAAAAAAAAGATAAATTAGGAAATATTTTATATAGTGGTTACGTCATTTTGGTCAAATATTTGACTAGTCTGAAAGTACCTTAACTCTAGTAAAAGTATTTTGGGTTTCTGAACATTTGATTTGTTTAGAAGTTTTAAAATTTGATTTTTTTAAATTTATTTCTAAGAGATTTAATCGTAGTCCCGCAACAGGCAGTTAATGCATTCGAATGAAAAATTGAACTCACATTTAAAGGATCGGCCAGTTGAGTGAAATATGGATTCCAAACATAACCACCAGCAACACAACGAGTAATTGTTGGCTTAACAGCAGCATCAACACCAACAGGGTTAACAAAAATCTGCCAATTATGATTATGAGTCTGTAAAGTTAAATAAACATACGTACACTCAGTTCCTCATTTATCACCTTTTTATCATAACTTTACATACCATATTTCTATCATTTTTACCCGGATGTCTTAACTTAACCTCCAACACCGTATCCGATTGACTGCCATCGTTATGTATCAATTGAGTCATTTTAATATAACCATAAGCATAACCAGTAGGATGATGGAAAGAGGCAATAGCTCGTATTTCTCTAGCTTCACTCGGAGAATATCCACGTTCGAGAGTACTACAAGCCCAACGGGCATTACGTTTTTTCTTATGAATCACTACCGAACGACCAATAATACTATTAATGCCAAACAAAGGTAAATTGGTATCATTAAAGGCTCCCTCGTAATGGGTTAAAGAATCTAGAGTACCGAATTTGCCACTTAAATCACCCATTTCGTATTGTTCCGTGCTACCTTGATGTGGAGGTGGAGATTGTTTAGGATTGATACCATAAGGATTGAAATGGCCATATAAAGTAGAAGCTTCACAGGGAAAAGCTAAATTGGCTTCCACGGGTGTCTAAAGTATAAAAGAAACTAATTAAAAATTTCCATTATACTAGAAACAAACATACCATGTGTATGTGATAACCACTATTTTCCTCCAAACCCTTAAATTGTACTTCAATATTGCTGATGTCATATTCAGATTGCTGGGTAATTTCCACTTTTCCCGTAACTTTTAATTCATCACCATTAGCATACCAGTCTTTAGCTACAACTTTACGGCGATAATGACCAATAATACTAAAAAAAATTATGATACAAAATGAAAATAATTTAATGAATCTTAATAATTCATCTTACTCACATTGAACACGCCAATCTTTCACCTCTAGCCTTAGGACCAAAATCATCATAGATTACCAAAGATTTTCCCAAAATATTATGTCTTCCCGACAATGGTAGATTAGTGTCCGTAAATATCAAGCGACTTATTTCCTGAGCATTACGTTTACTGCCCGCTATACTTAAAGTTCCAATCCTAGTATCTAAAGCTCCTATACGGCACATAGCAGGCAAACGAGGACTACAGAAATCATCTACCGAACGATTACCCCAGTCAACTTTGTAGGGATTAAAAACATTTCCTGTCGATAAGCAACGATTTTGCCAATCATAGAAATCTTTGCCCGGAGCACTACTGTGAATAGCCCACCGATGCGAGAACGTATTATTTTGTGTAGAACCATCTGCATGTATCATATATTCAAAGATCACAGTTGTGTCTTGCCAGGGCTCCTCTGCTGGTTGACGAAATAGTACTCTGCCTACTATGGGATATCTGAACAAGACTTGAGCGGTAAACATCTGTTTCTGGTAACCATTTTTTTGATATTGATTTATAGTACCACAGTTCCATATTTGCTCTGTAATGTTTTCTAAATTTGTACGATTGTAGTGAAAGATCACTAAACTGCGATATGCTATACTATCTAAACCCTGTAAGGGTAAGAAAACATCCCAATATAAACCATTTAACTCGGAACTGACTCCCGGCAAAAATGAATGATGATAGTATTTTTTATTACGACTTTGCAATTTGCCACTTATTTCACCCACAGGATATTGATCTTGTGTACCAAATCCAGCTGGTGGTATAGTGGACTTTTCAATTTCTCTGGGATTATATAAGGCTCCTGTAGAGTCGCAGTAGTCGGCTTTACCCATTTTGAGGGGAACTGGTGGTAAAGTGTGAATACGAAAAGCAGCTACATCTTCAGCAAATTTACGAGCTATGTGTTGAGCGTGTTCCCCAACTGTATTAATAGAGAAATTAAGAAAGGTGGGATCAAATTTTGAGCGTTGAGTCATGGTGATTTCTCCATTAATGCCTTCGTGATTAATAAAAGATCTATAAATGAAATAAATAATAAATTTTAGTACATGAATGATATCTTTTTTGGAAACATCTTAACTTACTTGTAATTCAATTGCTTAACATCTCTAATCTTGGTGCAAGCCAAATAATTTTCCGGATGTTGATCATCGAACAAAACCAAATACAAAGTGCGGTGCGGTATTGTCAAATCGGAGGGCAATAAGGCCAACTTTTCATCACGAAACACCGCTCTCTGGGGAACTCTTAAAGCATTCTTTGCCACTCGTATCTTACCCAAACGACTATCCAAATCACCAATACCCCGTCCTTCACCCTCACCGGATGGGTCGAAAACCAACTGTAAAAAATTACAATTATCCTCGGTACGATGATGATCATATTTGAAGATATCTGTAACAAATATTTTCCAATGATGTTTTGTCATTGGTTTTGTGGGATCTGAATTTTCGGGCTGGGATTGTATGTGATATAGATCGGAGTAGATTAGTGTGTCACCCAAAGAACCATCTGTTGGAGCTAACCAGCGAAAGTAGACTGAACCGGCAATTGGAGTATTAAAACGAGCTTCGGCCATGTGTTCTACATTCATTTGTATGGTGGTGATGGTGGCACAGATGCGAACATTTCGTGTGACTTCGGTTAGTACAAGGGACTTACCCCAGATACCTTTGTCACCTGAAATTGGAAAAAAGATGTAGAAATGCATATTTGTTTTAAAATATAATAATTTTTTAATTAATATTCAGTTGTGTTCCAGTACTTGCCCTCTAGATGAACTCTGGATAGCAACTTTATCTTTTCCTAGAACTAAAACGTTTATCGACAAGTTATCTGATCAAGGCAACATTAAAATCGAAATAACGATCGTTAAAATGCTACAATCGGAAATTGCCGTTGTTGACTCTGTTTTTTTTTTTATACCAAATCAGAGTTTCTGCACTATAATTTGTACCGCAACATACTTTATCAGCACTCATGATATCTTCTGTACATGGGTTTCACTGAAACTTAAACAAGGCGCCCGCCTTGCCTTAGTGTAATTTTAAGAATGTAGCCTTGTTAACGCAGAAGTTGCAACGTCGGTGTTTGCCCTTGTTGTCTCTATTAGATAATACCAAAGTAGGATTTGTGGACTGTATTTAGACATCAGCAGAATTTAATAACTAATACCCAATGTTCTTTATCAAGGATCTTTTCTAGTTGTATTTTGTTGAAGCCAGTGTTGATATATATTATTTTTAAAAATCTTACATTTGCTCTTAAAAAATTTTATTTTTGAAAGAAAACTTTTTCCTCACAAATTATATAAATTTTTATGGAATTTGTCTACTTAAAAATTTAGTTTTAAATTTAAAATGATATTTAAACGGAAATATTGTCCAAAAATAAGTTGGCCAACAAAATTCTTGTACGTAATGGCCAAAAGCAAAAGTTAAGGACTATGTAAGTTATATTTATTTACGCAGAGCTGTATTTTTGTTAGGGAAATAATTTTAATTCGAACAAAAATTACATAATAAATAATTTTCAAAAATCTTTTTGCGGATTAAAGATCTTCAAAACTTCCCAAGGCCTAAAAGATCTTCAAAAATAAGATAAATCTTCACATATGGTAACACTGGTTGAATCCTAGTAGACGCTTAATTTATTATATATTTATTTATTTATATCTCTTTTCACAAATTCAGCCAAGGACGAAAAAGTGTATCAATCGTATTGGAATGACTAGGATCAATTGAAAATCTTTTGCGTTGGTATCTGTATACTTCGCACGGTTACTCATTTTGCTGAAAACAGTGGCAAAAATAACAAATTCGACAGATAGAATTTGATAAAAGTAATGATTAAGTCTAATAGAGGATTTGTCATAGATTAAGAATCGATAAAAAATTTTAATTTGCAAAAAAAGTCAAACATTTTGAGAAGTTTATCATTTTTGGAAAAGGATAATATCCATATGATTTAATCACCCATTATTTTTTTGGCATCATTTAAAAATAAGGTTAATTTTAAATAAACTGAAAATTTTCATTTTGCCTTTTATTTTATAGGCTGTGATTTTTCCAAATTCAATGGACCAGAACTAAAAAACAGTTTGTTACGGCAAATATTACTTACGGGATTTACTCTGGATGCAAAATAAAAAAAAACCAGGTATATGAATTAAAGAACACTTCATGAGATTTTTTCTTAAAAGCATCATAACGTTTAAAAAAAATCCTTAGGCTTTAAAATGAACTCTAAAACATTGGGATAAGGTCATAGGGCTCTTAATGTTTTTCCTTCAAATTTCAATATTATACATAATATTGTCAGTAATAACACCTCATTATGTTTATAAATTAGATTCTTACCAGCTTGAAAATCGGTTGATATATTCGATTTTACGTAGAAACTGTTCACTATTCCATACTTTACCAATATTAATTAAAATTTATTGCCTCATCTTGCTTGTGTACATTCTAAAACAGTTAAACTGCAAAAAAATAACACGTATTTTTCTTGATGTTGGTAGGTGACCTATAGTTAATTATGGACCGATCCTCATCGGCGCCGTATTTTCTACTTATGTAAAACTTATTTGTGTAAAATATTATCTTGATACTAACAATTTTATGATTTTTACCCACGTCTTCTTCTAAAGGAGCTATGATCAATAATGGACCGATGTATACAAAATTTGGTAGTATGTTTTCTACTTATATAAAACTTACATTTTTTCTGATATTAACATTTATATGAAATTTGTGCCCGTTAAAGTGATTTCCGGAAGTGAACCTTATGTGAGAGCTATAGTCAATTTTGGGCCGATCTTCATGAAGTTTGGTAAACATGTTAACGCTTACACAACACTTATTTGTGGCAAATTCTAATAAAAGTTTTTAATACTTAAGTTTAAAACCATATTTCGACAAGACTTTTGTATGGGAGCCAGGTGAAATAATAGCTCGATCATAACAAATTTTAATATTTTTCATAATTACCCGTGTCAAATTTCAATAAGTAATTTTTAAAACCAGATTGCCTTATAAAATAACTTAATAAAGTAAAAATAATGGGTATATTACTTAACATTTGCATGTTAGCGTATTTCGAAAATGTGTATTTGAATATACAATTTAATTGAAATAAAACTTGTAAAATTTATACTAAAAAAAAGAATATTGAATTTTGGCATAAAAGTTAAGAGCCCTCTGTGTGTCTAGAACCAGTTATGGATACTCATTATAAAGCCTTAAATGTCTTCTTCAAAACGCATTTTAAATTTTTGAAATATCTGCATTGGTTCAGAGGTTATGATTTCTGCAACGAAAGTAGTCAAAATGAGCCGCAGTGTGTCGATTAACTACACAATCAAGGGATCAAGAGAAGAGAATCGAACACGGTGAGTTCATTTATTAAAATTTCTTAACTTAATACTTATAGTAAAATATTACCCCCATACCTACCTATCAATTGCATTTCTCTCCACCATGCTGAGGTCTCATTTCCGGGTAATATTAAATACTCTAAATCTTCATCAAACGTAACAACAACATCTCCTAAACGTTGCAATTCGCAACGTTCATTTGTATCGGTATTCGTATAGTCAACGGGAAACTTCCGCACCGACCAACTCCAGACTTGATCGGGATACTGGAGTGTAGTTTCAAGATCTGATATTATTTCTACATGACTAGAATTGACTTGACGAAATGTTATTTCACCATGAAGACCATGTTGTGATATATATGCAATTAATTGTTGGCCTAAAACCATAAATGAAAACAGAAATGCAAGTAAAATAATTCTGTTTAAATTTAATTTTATCGAAAAATGATTCACAAACTTTAATCTTGTTTTAGCTTTCGAGTTTAACTTACCTGTAACTTGTGATGAAATATTAAATAATACCAACACAAATACTATAAAGTGTAAATTATATTGTTTATTTAACATTGTATATTTGCTTAAATTTTCTCTCCCCTTAATTATATTATTTTCAAACTGAATTTAAACTTTATATATAATTTTCTTTTAATTAAAAACAATTTTCTTGTTTTTGGTTTTATTATATTAAAATTCCATTTTACTTTCACATTTTTTTAATGTTTTTTTTTTTATTGTAGCCTTTGTTATAAAGTTTTTCTTTAACGTCAGCGATGTTGTCTCGATCGGCAAATAAAAAACAAAATCACAGTTTGATGTCTTAAACTCAACTGAAAGCCTGGCTAAGAAAAAGAGCTACAAAAATATTCAACTTATTGGTTATCGTCGTTTGATTTTGTTTCTATTTACTTGTACGTAGTCAGTCGTCAGTCAGTCGTTCTCTTGAAGGTCTACTAGCCAATTGTTGTTGTGTTTGGTTTTCTGTTACCATTGTTTATATTGCGAGTTGAAAACGGATATTGCAAGTTGTGTGTATTTTTTAGTTTTGTTGACTTGTTGCGCATGCGTAGTTTTCTCACATATTCTTATGAATAATATTTATTTAGTTTTTTGTTTTGATCTTAACTTACGTTAAAACTAGTTTTATTTGTTTAGTTTTAACTTGAAACAGCTGATGGCTAAAACTATTTTGATGTATTAACTGTTATTTAATGATATATAAATACTTACAGGGTGATTCATAACAAATCATTTAATTGATGGATATTTTCTTAGAGTTATTACAGTTATTATTATGATAGTTATTAAACTAATACTGTCAGTTATTTATCCGATTCAGACAATTTTAAGAATAACACCATATTTTTTATTTTCATATAAAATCTAACTCGCATATTTTGGCATTTTTTTTTTTACTTAAAAGCATAATTTTGCATATTTTACACTTAATAGAAAAATTTTGCTTATTTTGCATCCAATATTATTTTTTACATAAATTAAATTTACTGAAATTGTTTCTTTAATGTCACATACGTTTTTCAAATCCGATTCCTAAATAATTTTCATCCTATAATGTAAAAATTGTTTTTTAATTATTGTTTAAAACATTTTAAATAACAAGAAAAAATTGAATTCGATTTAAAATTTTGTAATTTCCTGATACAATAAATTAGTTTGGATTTTTTTTAAGTGTAAAATATCTTTTAGCAATTGCTAATAAAAATCAAGTTATTTTTAGCATGAATAGTAGATAATTTGAAATTTAGCAAGAAAAAAATTACATATTTTACATATTTTCCGATTTTAAGCGCATTTTTAATGCTCATAAAAATCTTTCTTTAGAGCATATTTTTTGCTGCCCTGATTAGTACCTACTTTCTTTTTTAGTTTCTCAAAAAAACATTAGGTCCGTTCGTTTAAAATTGTAACAAAACTAGTAAAAAAGAGAAATAAAAAATTGTCAAAAATAAGTATTTTTGACAATTAGTTTCGTCTCTTATTACTCTTTGTTTAACAGTATGAAAGTGGAAACAGTAAAATTTACTTTTTTGTCATTAAATTATTTTTTATTTTTTTATTTTTTTTTTTATTTTTTTTGTTATTTATAAATTAAATGGAAAATCGGAAATATCTCATAAATACGGCCATATGTTACTTTACAGATAATTTTTCCAAATATTTCGTTATATAATTTTTTTTATCTAATTTATTTGTTAGGTTTTAACTTAAAGTATGATTAAAATTGATGAACAAAAGAAATACTGCGATTTTTAGCTCTGATAAATATCATTAGTCGTTCAATTTCTTTATCTGCTTCTTTTAATATTTCTTTAAAATCCTCACAGCTGAATGCATCACTAAATCGAATGCAAAAATCAGTATTGCACTAATCGGTTTAGAATCACTAGCTTATATATATATACAATAAATATATATCAAAATCTTAGCTGGGTCGATTTTTTTTGGAATTACTTATGTGTTTGATTTAATTTGAAATTAAAAAAAGAAATTGTTAGATATTTACAAAAAGTAGCCGTGGCCTCTAACATTAATTCTATTCAAATCGGTTAATGCACATAAAAGTTATTTAAACTTAAACTTTGTTAATTTTAGATAAATTCTCTGAGGTGTCCAACTTTAGAGGCCCATAAGATATGAACCTTAAACAATATGGCACCATAAAATGCATGATGACTAGTTTAATATTCACTCCAAATTTAAAAGAAAATCGAAGATGTATTTTGGGTCGATTTTTTTTTTTTTGCAATTAGCCAAGTATTTTTTGGATAAAACTATGGGCTAAAATATAAGTTAGATGCCACATCCAATTTTTTATCCTACTTTCATTAAAAATCATTTTTGCTATTTTCACAAGGAATAGAAAATGTTGTATATTACGAGTATAAAATTTAAAGTACCTTAGACGTAAGGTTAAGTCAAATAAAGTAAACAATATTATGACAAAAATAGACATGCAGCAAAAATATAGCATAATAATTCTAATAGTCTATAAAACATATTATTCATTATATTTTGTGGACCATAATAGCTGTTTTTGTCCATTTTACTGCGGCACGATTGTGTACAAATAATTTCTTTAATGTAATGCATGTATAATATTTTATTTTTTGAAAAATCAAACCTAAGTTTTAAACTTTTTTATGACTAAATTAAAGCTTTTTTAAATGTGATAAACATTTGAATATTGTTTTAATAGCAATGGAAAAAATACAAAATAAACTGAATATAAAAGCGTATCAGTAATGTATAAAAACCCCCAAAGGGGCTTTCAAAGTTGGTTCGAATTTTGGTTTTATGGCATCTTGAAGTTAGAATTTTTTTATTTAAATTATTTAATTAAAATATTATTATGGTCCGTGAAATATACTGAACAATATGCTTTAAAATGATGAACGCAAAATTTCCTTTTCAGATATACCAAGAGATATACCAATATATCATTTATGCATGCAAAATTTCAGTTTAGAAAAAATATTTTTCATGTTTAATTCAAGTATATTTTAACAAATTTTTATATGCCATTTACACCAAAGAAAATCTAGTAGTTTTTGGCTTCAATCAGTTTTTGATTTAAAAACTACATAAATTTCTTTAGTTTTTCCATACAAATCAAAAGCTATTTTCATCTAGTTTTTATTGTAAACCAAATAAAAGCTACTAAAATAAATATTTATGATACTGTCAGTTGATTTCATAAAAGTGAGCTTTAGAATATGATGAAAAAAAAATAAATTGTCATTGGTTTTGGAAATATTTGAGAAACATTTGTTTGTCAAGAAAAAAACATCCAGTTCTGCTTTTAATTATGAAAGCATTTGAAAAATACAATTGTTATATTAGAATCTTTTTGATAAAAAGAGGCATAGTTTTAAATTTGAAAGTAAAGGAAATTCATGCCTATTCTCGCAGATTGTGCTTGAAATTTTTAAACAGTTTTCAAATGGATAAATATTCAATTTTAAAGATTTTTGCTTATTGGGTTCTTTTTGAAAACAAAATTCAATAGGAATTTGAAAATAAAATTTTTATTTTACTAGTTTTGCTCGTATAAAATATTCTAGTTAAATATGGCAAAAAAAAAAAAAATGCTTACTACTTTTACTGTAAAAAAGCTGTACTTAAATCCATATAAACTTATGACGATCGAATTTTTGCATTATACGATGTATCGATCTAGCTATATCCATTCGTCTGTTGTAGAGGGACAAAATTTGGAGCAAATATTTCATGAATTCACTGAGACATCAAATTTGAAACGACCTTAGGTCTTCCGATTTAGTTCATATTTTGCATACCAACAAGAAAACATAACTAATTTACTTTTTTTCAAATGACAGAAAATTCGCGGTTCTATTCATGATTCTAATTCTACAAAAAATCAAAATATTTCACAAAACTCTATATTTAATTATCCATATCTTTTGAAGTTGAAGTCCGATTTCATTGATTTTGAAAAATTAATTTTTTAGAAAAATGCATTTCTTACTATAACTTTTTTTGGGCCTCAAAATACCTTATAGCCAATGCAGGTCCTGATAATAAAAATCTAACTTTTTAGTAAATTTGGTCGAAAAATTTCACCCACCGAACGCGATTTTTGAAATGCTTTTTTACATTTTTATAGTATTTCATAAAATTTGTACAAGAAATTTTTGTAAAATTATTTTGTATTAAAGAAAACACTAAAAAGTGATGGAGAAAAACTAAAATTTTTTGATACCGAAAAAATATTATCAATTAAAAATTTTCACCGCGACTGCTGCGTGAGCTTCTTTAACGATCGTGAAAAATTAATATCATATTCATTTGTACCTTTCTATGCTCTAGAAAACCTCTTGATATGGTACTTTGAATATTTTCAAAAATTGCAAAAAGTTATGACCCTAATATACTTATGAGTAATTAGAAAATTTTTCAAATTTTAATACCATATCTTCTCTAACATTTTTTTATGAAAAAATTCTACAAAAAAATGCACTTTAAAATAAGTAAAAGCATTAATCAATTTTTACTAACTTTGCTTAAAACATTTTAAATCACAGTTAAAATGTTTTTTAAATCAATAAAAAGTGTACGTATTGAGATTTATATGTTTAAAGTTACACACTCTTTGCGTAAACTTACAAAAACTTAAGTATTTAAATAAAGAATATTTTGTATCTGAAAAAGTAATGATATTTTTTGCTGAAAAATTTTAAAAGTAGTAAAAATTTTATCGCTAAGAATTCCACATAATTTTTATTCCTTGGACCAGATATAGTGTAGATATTAAAATTAAACATTTCCATCACGACACAATTTTGAGAGATATTATGTTTTTATTTTTAACTACATTCAAACCTATTTACATATATATATATATATTTTTTTTATTTAGGATTAAAAAAAGAATTACATATTAATATGTATTATACTATGCTAACAATAATAGGATTCCATTTGCCTTGATATAGTCTCTCAAAAACAGATATATCTTACTGAAAACGCTCTCCTATATTTTTGGAGATTTTTACAATTTACAATCACTTCTAGAGGCTATGAAGTGCAAGCTGAATTCTTGTTACTTAAGATATTCCAAAAAAAATGTTCATTGATTCTTGACTCTATAATTATTAAGTATAAAAAAAAAATAAGATTTTGGCAGAAAGAATCTTGGAATTCAAAAAAAAAAAAACTGCGAAAATTTGTTTATAAATTTGCTAATAATTCTTATTGCTTGGACTAGATGTTGACATACCCTTTAGAACCATTTAAGGTTTCCGAAACTGCATTCTGTTTGTTGATCTATGCTTTGGAATTTTAGAACATATAGGCTAAAGTCAAAATTTCGATTCAAAACAGGTCAAATTCGAACGGATCTGTACTTATCCCTATTGGGTGATTGGGTTCGTTTTTAATATTGAAATTATCTTCGTGAAGATAGCTTCAGGAAAAAACCTTTTTATGTTCTTAAGGAAGATTTTATTTTAGAGAAAGAAAGAGTATACACACTTTTTGTTTATTTTTGGACTCAATAAAGATATCGACTTCAAATTTCCTTTATTCGATAGACAATTATGCTAGAAAAATAGAATAAAATCGGTCTGAAATGTTGGGTTAAATATAGAAAAAAAAACTGTATCAAGATCTTTTAAAATTAATATAATTGAAATTTTAAATGCAAATAACTCGAAAACTATAAGAGATAAATAGTACATGCCAGCATGTTTGTTGAACTCGGGTAAGAAACAAAAATTTGACTAGTGGTTAAAAATTTTCTATGGTCAGATGTACTCTACCAGGCTCCAGAGATGTATGAAATTTTATGCAAAATCCAACCAGCCGATTAAACGTTATATATTTATTTCCAAAAAATTTCTGTTTGATAAAGTAATAAAGAAATAAGTCTACACTTAAGGTGTTTTTTGTTTGAGAGCAACTGGAGTTCTTTCACAAAAATCTTAATTTTTTTTTTTTAGAATATTAAAAAAGGAAATATGTACTATTTTTGAGAAAAATATCAGAACACACAACCTGTAACATTTTAAGTTCCATTCTATTAAAGTTCAAAATTAGTGTATTTTAGGACAATTTTCAAACAAATAAAAACTAAAAAAAAACTAAATTTTCAAATACTTGAGGAAAACCCAACTAAAATACCTGAAGTTGATGGTTCCATTTTAAAACTTTGCTTTAAGAAACTTTTAATTAAAAAAGGTATACCTATGAAATTTCATTTTCTTTTTTGTCTTTTTCCAATATCCAAAAAAAATGTTAAGTTTGACAATTCAGTACAAAAAATTTGAAATGACCAATGATTTTTATAGCTATTGATGCATAACTTTGTCTATTTTTATTTTGTATCAAATTTTATTACAAAAAGTTAATTTTCAAAATTTAATTAATCGCCACTTTTGACACATTTTACCCAACTTGCAAAGCCTATACTTGGAATCATTTAAAAGGTATTTGGAAGCCGCGCCCATTGCTATATAAAATATATCCAAAAGTGAACTCAAAAATTTTGATATTCTAAAAAATATCCTATTTTTAAAATATTTTTTTTTTATTGTTTACATTCACTTGAAGTATAGGATATTTTTTGGAATATAAAAATATTGAGCTCGTTCTTGGATATGTTTTAGATATCAATAGATAAACGCGGCTTACTAATACCTTTTAAATGATATCACATTTTATACGATATTTTTCAAAAAAATCTAAAAAATACCTTTTTTTTAAAATCGGTCTAGCTCACAAAAGATCATCAATAGAACCTAAACATGTTGGTAAACATTATAAAGCATATCAATTGGTATTTACAGGGGAGTAAAAAAACACTTTTTTCCCTCTGATAGTGAGTCTTAATATAAATAGATATGATGTCAAATTTCCGACTTAAAATTTATTATAAAGCTTATAAAATTGGAAGGGACATTTAATATAAAGAAGACTTATTAATGCGACCAAGTTAGATAAACAATAAAAGCAGGAAATATATAACATTAGCATACAATATTTTTTTTTAGTAAGAAAGCATCAAACAAAATTACATATGTACAGAAACACTGCGCAAAAGGTGTTTTTTTTTTAGAAGGCATCATGATTTTAACTATTTGTAATATTGCATTCTTGTAAAGAAATAAAACAAAATGGTTTTTTTGCTTGTTTTTTTATGTAGACGACTAAATGTTTGTGATTTTATTGAAAGCCTTCTTTTTTTCGAATTTTCTACAACACCAAGTCATCATACTTATTTTTTTTTTTTCGATTTTAAACAATTGTATAAATAGATTATTTAGTTAAATATGTTTTAGAAAGTATAAATATATGTTGTTGTTCAGATAAGTGTTTTTCGTTTTACTTTGCTTTAATAATAGAATAATAAGATATTTAAGACTCTGGCACAAAGCCATTAATATGAATAGCAAAAAAGGAAGAATATGTTATATGTTTGCTTAAAAACAAAAAGAAAATATTATGTTTAAACTTACACCAGAGATTGAAAGTTTATGAGAATAATTGAATAATATTTGATTGAACTTATAGACTAAAATGGCAAAATTATTAAAAATAAATTTGCTCGAGTATTCTTCATATATTGATAGGAAAATATTAATTATTATTTGTCAAAATTGTGTTTTGTTTAATATGATTGATTATTATAATGATTAATTTTAGTAAGTTGATTATTACTAAATTGTAATTGTTATGAATTTATGTTCTTATATTTATAAAAATTAGTCACATTTTGTTTCATAAATATTCTAAGCGTTTAGATATATAAATTTTTTTCAGTTTTAATATGATTTTTTTTTCTTTTTTTAATAAGGAAACACATTTTTCAAACGATTTCTTTATTTGTTTTGCTCGTTTTCGAACAATTCCTTTCATGGAATTGCTTGTAATTTTTTCTTTTAAAATTAATAAAGTTCTTTGTTTTTTTTTTAAGAAAATAAATTATTTTTTTATAAAAAAAAAAACAAAATATTCAATTTTCTTCAGATTCTTGATTAAATATGTGTGTGTGTGTGTTAATTAAATAAATGATTAATTATGTAAAATAATAATTGACTTGTTTCAACATTTTTTTTTTAAGTGTATTTTAGTTAGTGTCCGTCTCTCTTTAAAAATATAAATTTTTACTTTATATGATAAAAAGAGCATTTGTCTCTCTTAATTATTATTATTTTTTGTAACTGTTCTTTTCACATTAGACAAAACAGTACTCTTTCCTACTGTCTCTTTTTTAAAACTCTAAAAAAATTGCTCTTTAAATTTGTGAGTAATAATTTTGTGTTTATGTGTGGGTTTGGGAGAAAATTATATAACAAATACTTCATTTAAAACATTGTTAACGATATATAGTATAAGCAAGAAACATAAATAGATATTGATATATAAATATGTATGTAAATAAGTTTAGTATTAAATTGACATAAAGTTAACAAATTGTTTGTTTAACATAAATTGTGCCTTTAAATCGGTAATAGGTATAACTCTAAAAACAATATGCTTAACGAAGTGATCATAACGAAATAAACGTTTATAAATTTGCATGATTGATTATATATGTTTTTGTAGTAAAATAAACAAGGTTAAATATTTCAAAGAACTAACTACATGTATTAACTAAACAAAAACAACGAACTTTTGTATAATTATTTTTTTTTTTTTTTTTTAGGTTAAAGAGAACTTTAACTGAGTAAAGCTTGGCAAAACATGACTCTATTCTATAAGAAACTATAAAAAATTATTAAATATTGATATTTCTTAGAGAGTTTCACTCTCTCTGTTGGGGGAGGTAGGAAGAAGAAATATCTTCCTCCTCTCTCTCTCTCTCGTTATTAAATTTTGAAAATATTTGATTATTTGGTTTTTTAGGTTTTCAAATTATTAAAACAAATTATTATTTTTTATTAATTTTTTTAATATTTTTTTGGTGTTTTTTAGTTTTTTTTTTTCTTAATAATTTTGTTTTCTTATGGAGTTAAAAGTTAAAAGTAAGAAGTGCTTAATAGATGTGAAAAAATATATAGTAGTGATGGTGGGTGTACAAAAAAATATATGTTCCATACGATTAAAAACATCTTAGGCGGCTTCTTCCTCTTCTTCTTCCTCCTTGCCAGTGAGCATAGCGATCAAGGCGGCGGTATCGATTTGGTTCTTGTCATCGATAACCATTTGATCGTAGGCATCATCGACTTCCTTCATGGTGAATTTGTCACCAAAGTTCATGAGCATTTCACGGAATTTGTCACCATCGATGAGACCATCATTGTCGAATGTTTTGAAAGCAGCAATGACAACTTCATCTTCATCGTTAGCACCAGAGCTAGCCATGCGGTTGGCGAACAAGGTCAACAATTGGGTGAAGTTGATGGGGCCAGAGGCTTCGCCTAACATGGAGTCCAATTCCTTGTCGCTGGCAATTTTGCCTACGGAATCGAAAGCGGCACGTAAATCGTTCTTGCCAATGATACCATCCTTGTCAGCATCCATAAGTTGGAAGGCCTGAGTTTTTTGTAATGTTTCGTTTTTTTTAAGATTTTTTGTTTTATGGGAGTTTTACATAAAAAAATAGAGAAAATGGAAGAGGATTGAAGGTTGGAATTAGTCTAATTTTTCTTTTTGTTTTCTTCTATATTAAAGTTAGTTTTTTCTTTGTGAAAATACTTACTTCTTTGAATTCAGCAATTTGTTTTTGGGAGAAAACAGAGAAGACGGAGGAACCAGCGCGCTTGGATTTTCTGGAGCCACGGCTACCACCGGAAGCTCTCTTAGAGCCAGTAGTGGAGGCGGGTGCTGGGGTAGCAGCTGGGGCAGGGGTTGCTGCCTCAGAGACAGTCTCGGAAGCAGTTTCCGAAGCGCCACCTTCTTCCTTGGTCTTCTTCTTCTTAACCTTCTTCTTCTCATCAGCCTACAGATAAAAATAAGGTTTGTAAGGAATTAGTTTACTTGCTGAAAGGGTTCATATTTGAAGTTAGCTTTGAAGGATTTTTTAACTTAATAAATTTTTAATTTATATGGAATATTCATTTTCGTTTTATAAAAATTTTTGAGATTTATTTTCCTCTACATATTTTAATTTATTTTTAAAATTGTTGTTTTGAGGTTATGTTTAGGAAACTTTTGAATAAAAGAATTAACAATTTTATTGATTGAATAGAATAAAATGAAATACAATGCATATTTTGTTTCATTATTATATTGCTATTAAAAAACAAATTCTTTTCGTATATAAAAATAGTTGATTATGTATCAAATTACTGCTTTTCGAGGTTATGTTTTTTTTTTTTAATAATTTATTAAAAACATTAAATTTCAATTAAAAATGTGTACAAATAAATTGTTTGTTTTGGAATATTAGCTATTAAATGTTAATTTTTAAACATTCAAAATTCAAACTTTATTACAAACGATTTCTGAATAAATCTGCTTTAATTTTTAATTAAAATAATATTATCTATTAATTTTTTTTTTAATTTTTTGATTCGTTGTAAATTTAAAATATATTTGGATTTCTATGATATTACGAAACATTTAATTAAACATCAAATACAAAATTAAATCATTAAAGATTTTAATTTATACTTTTTAATCAACTGATTTTTGAATTAAAATTTTTAATCTGTTAAAATTGTGGTTTAATATTTTCCGTTTGGATTTAACATGTTAGTTAATTATTTGTTTTATTTTTCATAAAAGTTTAAATTTTAAATTATTATTTAACATTTTAGCATATTCCATTTGAAATAAAATATTGGCGATATTTTTTTAATATTTATTTTATCATTATTTTAAATATTACGCAATATGTTTTAAGATTTGGTACAACACGGAAATTTCACTCAATTTTAATACGATATATTTTTTATGCCGGGGTGCAAAATATATGCATTTGTCTCTTTCACTCACAAACGATATCAAATTACAAATGTATATACATGTATATATGTAAAGA
Source organism: Protocalliphora azurea (assembly GCA_932274085.1). Lineage (NCBI taxonomy): Eukaryota > Metazoa > Arthropoda > Insecta > Diptera > Calliphoridae > Protocalliphora > Protocalliphora azurea. Next base: position 130,886,022 of record OW026519.1, read on the forward strand.
TATGTTATATAAATACATTTGTGAAATTTTTTTAATTTTTTTTTTTTTACATTTTTGTACATATATTATTACATATTTTTATTTTTAGGTTAAATGTTAAAGTTCAATTGAAATTCCACTTTTTATATTTATTAAATATTTTTATAAATATATTTTGTTTTATAATTTTTTATTGATTCTTCTTTTATAATTTTTAAAATTTTCTCACATATTTTTTATTTTGATTTATTTCTCTTTTTTTATATTCCACTCTTTTTTAATATATTTTTTCAAACACTTGTCTTAATTCAGTTTTATTATTGAAAATCCTTCAAAGTAATCCTTTAGTTGCTGGTTTATGGTATATTATTCGCTTTATTTTTTCAAGTCCATTTAGTACAAAGACTCATAGTTGGATGAATTTCTTACCATGGTGCTTGATTTGTCTTGTTGTCTTAACGGATCGAGCGGTCAGAGCACACTGAGTGTTCTGGCTGATTTTATCGAAACGTCAATGATATTTAAGAAAAATGTTTGTCAAAGATTTTCCAAATTTTGCACTCATACATGCAAAGCAAATATACAATATACAAAAGACCCCTATATCTGGGAGTCAGCACTAATACCTTTACATACGAATGCCTAAAACATATACGTATTAAGAAATTAGCCAAGAAAATGAATGGCTCACATATACCAATACAAAACTTAACATGTTGTAGCATATCGTCGTATTGTATCGTATACTTCTTGAGATGCCTTTTTTAGTCTATGTACAGGGTGTGGTGTATGGTATGTGTATCTATACATAAGGTGTGGGGTAATTTGAAAAGCTTTGTACTTTTCTTCGTGCCCCAATTTTCCTTGTTGCCTACGAAAAAACATATCCAACCATCCAACAAACAAATCTAATAATAACATTAATGATATTTTGCCACTGTGTGCGTGTTTCAAAAAATCATCTCTTACTCTCTGTCTGGGGTACTCAAGTCTCTATATCTTAAGATATCTTATGAACGCATATCTGTGTGTGATATTTTTTATTTTATTATTTTTTTTTTTTTTTTTGTTTTCGTTCACTATATCACCTACATTTTCATTTCATTTAGTCCAGCCTATAGATTACCACATCTCTCTTTACTTCCTGCTCCTAGTTCTGCATAAATTTCATTTTTTTTTTCTCAATTAATTTGAATTTTGTTATTGTTTTTTATGTTAAAACAATCTATTTATATTTTTATGTATGCGTTTCTTAGTCTTTTGTTAATAATATTTAAAATTATTGTTGTTTTTGTTCCTCACCATATGTAATTTCAAAATTTATTTTAAATTTTTTTTTTTCTCTCTCTAAATTCATATTTGTGTGGGCCCAAATTTTTCTTTCGTTCGTTTACTTTTTCGTTTAATTTTTTTTTTTTTTTTCGTTTCCGAGCAATATTATAAATATTTCGTATTGTGCAATATAAAAATTCATTTGTTTTTGTTCTATAACGCATGAAACTATAGATTTTCATATTTATTTGTTATTTAAACAAAAACATTTTTTTCTTCAATAACAAAAATTTATTTTTATCTTAAAATTTTAATCTGTATAATAAAATAATGAAATTATTCTAGGATAAATGTACATTGCATGTAGTATCGATAACTTATGTAACATTTAATTTATTTTTGTTGTTGGTTGGGGGAAACAATAGGAAAATTTTTAGCAAAAATTCCATTAAAATGTATACAAAATTGTATCCCTCAAGTCATAATAATTGACATATAAAATTATATAATTGACATATAATTGACATATATCTTTTTATATATATTTATATATATATATATATATATATATATAATAATTGACATATAAAATTATATAATTGACATATATCTTTTTATATATATTTATATATATATATATATATATATATATATATATATATATATATATATATATTATGGCAAAGATTTTTTAACTAATAATTGAAACTCCTGTAATTATAGACTTCAGTAAAAATTTTAATGACTAATAACACGGTGCTACAATGAAAAAACACTTGGAATAGCAGGTATAATTGGAAACAAAAATAAACTACTTATTTTTTTTTTCTCTTTTGCCTGAATAACTAGTTATTTTTGTTCGAGTTGTCCACAAATTCATGTCCAGAAATGCTCTAAAATATGTACCTAAACGAAAACAAATATAACAAAAAAAATTTTGCCGTCAGTGAGATTTGAACTTGGACACAATTAACTATTTGTGGTTAATGTCTTACTCGCACTTAATTTTCTAAGTGACAAAAACTTTTTTTATTATAAAATATCTTTTTAGACATTAAAGAACTAACAGCATCAGAATTGGGTTAAACCAACCAGCTTCTGGTTGCTATTCCTACGCTCTAGCCAACTCATCCATGTGATTGCAATATTCCTGTGCTATTATACTATTGAGTACTTATTTATGTAATACAGAGTAGGCAAATAATAATGACGCCTCATTACCGAGAAACTACTTTAATAAATAGTTGCCATTACCGAAAACCAAAAAGTTTTTGCTGGGATATTGTAGTTTTTAGGTATTGATGACAAAACTATTACACTATTCTCCCGAAATAGGCAGTTATTTCCACAAAACCGATTTTTCGGACTTCGCGATTTTCAAAAATTTTATCTCGAAAAATTAACAAAAAAGTAAATTAATAAAATAAAAAAAGCCACCCGCAATAAATTAAATGCTACATAAATAAAAAATAAACTTGACCTTCCTGTCACTTCCAATCAATTTGGATGGCCGAAATTTGTATTTTAAAACGTAATTTCGGTGGAGGCAATGTTATGGTTTGGGCTGCAGGAAAATTAAAAAATATTTTTTGTTCCAACTAAAATGAACAGTGCAATTTATAATGCTAATGGAAGATGCTCTTCTCTTATTTATGGATGAAAAAATGGATGATGATTGCATATTTCAACAAGATAACGCTGCACTCCACGTCTCGAACCAATTTAAATTGTGGTTTAATGAACATAGTATTCTACCATTGGACTGGCCGGCTTGCAGTCCAGATTTAAATCCAATGGAGAATCTGTGGGGGTACATGGTCCGTAAAGTTTACGCAAGAAATGCACAAAATTAAAACATAGTGACAATAACGGAGTTAAAACTAAAAATTAAGCAAGCCTGGAAAGAAATTGACAGTGATTTTCTTCATAAATTAGTCGAATCAATGCCAGACCGAATTTTGGAAGTTATCGAAAACAAAGGTTCATCAACACATTATTAATAATACTAAATTGGTTCATTAGTTTAAGTGCCATAAAAAATAGTAAAATTACAATTAAAAAAATTTTAATGTACATTTTAAGTTTTTTGTTATGAATTTTTTAAGTAAGGTCAATAAATAATTAAAAAAAATGTAACACCTTAATTATTTTTAGCCCCAATTTTGATAAGTTGATTAAACAAATTTATATGCGTTTATAGGAATATACACCAGTGGAACTAATCTAAATATTTGTAAATATATCAAAATGAGCCATCGATAAAGCTTTCGGATCACCCAATAAAAACAATTTCAGAAAATTGTACACAGGACCGCAGATTTACTAACTAGTATTATTATATTCTATATTAACTAAATGTGCAAAATTCCGATACCAAAATTGGATTTTATTTCTCTGTTAATAGATTGTTTCTCTTGTTAATAAATATAAATCTTGTGGCGTTTTCTTTTCTGGCTAAAATATTGCCTTATTCTGATTGCCTTTACTCCCTAATGTGATCTATTCTAAAAACATGTAATATTGTAAATGCATAAGATTTACTACTACATAATTTTATCTTTGACACATAGTTTTATTTTTTCAACATAAAATCTATATAATTAATAGGCAAACACATTTTTTAGTATCCCAAATTTAATAAAAAAAAAAAATATATATACCATTAGAAAGGTATTTTGTCATCGATGTGCAGAATTTAAATTTAAAAACCGTTCAGTATTTTAAAAGTTATCAGAGGTAAAAGTTGATACAAATAACATTTAAAAAAATCACTTATATATGTATAAGCCTCAAACTCAAGAGCTTTTCAAATTATTAGACTCTTCCCTATTTTATTTCTCATGCCTCTCAATTCAAAAAAGGATCACTGTTACTATTTCTTTACAAAAACAAACTAGAGAAGTTGTAATGAAATAACATTGAGTTAGAGTTTATTTCCAATTTTAATTGAGATTTGTAAGAGAGGACTGCTAAACAAAATAGAGTTTTATACTTTGAATTACTTTGTTTGGTTTATTTTCTTCTGAGTCTTATGCATTATGAGAAACAAAGCATAAATTATATGAAATGAATGAATGAAAATACCATAGCACCACCTTATAGCCAATATTGACAGAAGTTTTTAGTCGACTTGAACAAAACCGTATGTAGTTTTAATCCACATGCGCTTAGATATTAGATTTTGAGGTTCAAATGTACATATAAATAAGTTTACTCTTCTCTTACAAATCTCAATTAAAATTGGAAACAAACTCTATATATATATATATATATATATATATATATATATATATAAATATAGTTCACAGCAAGGTCTATATATATATATTTATATAATATTTCACAGAAATTGCAAAGAAAGATTTTGTAAAATTATTTTATATGAAGGAAGACACTAAAAAGTGATGAAAACTTAAGTAAATTAGCGTAAATTGTAAATTTTTTACTACTAAATCAATATTATCTATAAAATGTTTTAATCGCTATTGGTGCTTGAATTTTTTTAACGATTACGAAAAATGTACATCATCCTAACAAAAACTTTTTGCTTCTCGGTAATGGCATCTACTTATTAAAGTAATTTCTCGGTAATGACGTACTCAATAGTATAATAGCTCAGCAGTATTGCAATCACATGGATGAATTGGCTAGAGCGCAGGATTAGCAACCAGAACGTTGTTGGTTCAACCCCATTCTGATGCTGTTATTTTTTTTATAACTAAATGCCTAAAAAGACATTTTATACTAAAAAAAAGTTTTTTGCCACTTAGGAAATAAGATGGTGTAATGTGTAACACGTTGGTCATTAAGAATGAATGGTTAATTTGTGTCCAAGTTCAAATCTCAACGATGGAATTTTTTTTTTATTTTATTTTTATTTTCGTTTAGGTACATATTTTTCAGTACCCCTACAGTAAAAATAACTACATGAATTTGTGGACAACTCGAACAAAAATAACTAGTTATTCAGGCAAAAAATAAGTAGTTTATTTTTGTTTCCAATTATACCTTTTGCTGAGATATTTCTTTATACATTTCATTGCTTTCAAGACCTTGCTATGGTTTTTTGGATATTTGCAAAAATGGCAAAAAGTTATCACCCTAATGTACATATTATTACTTGCGTTATCAAGATAAGCTAATTTTATTGTTCTTTTATTTTGGATATTTAAAATTAGGAATTGTAACTATTATGACTTTTATCAATAAAGTCAGAGGATTATATTTTCACTTTTATATTTTTTGAGACAAAATAACAGTAATTAGGTGATTTTTATTTTTTTTTTAGAACATAAATAAAAGTTATTTTCTGGTTGTTATTATTGATATAGTAATGTAAAACACAAATAAATCGCCAAAGTAAAAAAATCTCCAAAACGAAAAAAGTTGAAAAAAAGCAAAAATGAAAAAAAAAATCGACAGAGAAAAAATAACGCTAAAGCAAAAATAAAAAACTCGCCAAAACGAAAAAAAACGCTAACCTGAAAAAACGCCAAAATAAAAAGAAATCGTAAAAATGAAAAAAAAAACGCCAAAATAAAAAAGTCGGCAATACGAAAAAAATGCTAAAGCGAAAAAACGGTAAAATTAAAAAATGAAAAAAATGCTAAAACGAAACAACGAAATAAAAAAAATGCTTAAATAAAAAAGTCGACAAAATAAATAAAGCGCCAAAAAATACAAAAAATAAAAAAAAAATCACAAAAACACAAAAATTGCTAAGACCAAAAGTTTTCCCAACTCGGGAAAAACTATTGAACGAAAAAAATCACTAAACTGGATTCAATATGAAAAAATCCCTAAAACGCAAGAAAGTTGTTTCAGTTATTCAGTTTTATTCACCCCCTTTTCTTTAAAGAATTTAAGGAGAGAGAAAAAAGAGTTGAGTTGTCTAAGCTCACAAGGTTAGGATCTTATTTCGATATTATTTTTTGCTGGATAATATAAACAATATAAACAATATAAATATAATATTTTTTATCTAATTTCAGGTAAATATTCTAAAAACTTTTTTTGGCTATACATCTTTTAAAACAAGACATTAATTGTAAGTAATTAAAAAATCTTTATTAAATCTTATTTTTTAAAATTTTTATTGCCTTAAGTGTCATAATAGAATTCTTGATATGAGATTAAATCATTTATAATATATATGTAATAAATTAATAGACTTAAAAAGTACATGTCTCAATGACCGCAGACATTTCCTAATAAAAATATTCTAATGCAAAAATGCATATACATTTTTTTTTTATTTTTATTAATAACAACTAAATAATCGATGAGACATAATATAAATTTACAATATTTCAAATCAAATATATTTAATATATGTATGTATATTTTTTTGTAATGCTCTACTACGTGCCAAAATTATTATTAATCAAATTTGGCTTGTGGCCAATTTAGAAATAATTATATCTAAATATCTTTGGTTTATATTTTCGTTCAAAACTATTAAATATGAGAAATTCAAAATAAATTAAACATTCAACTTTTTAAATAATATTTAGAAGAAAAAATGAAATAATTATAAAAGTTCAAGTATTGAAATTTATTTATGATGCATAACATTTACATGAAAGAAACTGAATGAAGGTGATACAACATGAATTTATTAAAATTAACAAAATTATAATGAGACAAAAAAAAAATATTATTAGACATATTTGAAGCGAAAAAGATGAGAAAATATCTTAAATAGTGGGAGATGTTTTTGAATTTTTTATATTTTTAGTCTTTAGTATTTTTTATTATTTCTTTTAGATTGTATGTAGAGAAAAACTGATGGATGTAGTGAATCAGTATTAGAAATATTTTGTGTTTTTAGACATATCTACATATAAGTATGTATATATAAATTTGATTAAGAACACTGTTGCCAGATTTGACGATTTATAGTTTAATCGACTATTTTTGGTGCTAAAAATCGCCTGATGATGATTTTTTCTAAAACTTTTTAGCATTTTTTATATTCATTATAATTCATACATAAATACTAATCTATGTAATTAATAGGCAAACACATTTTTTGTAATCGCTTTTACGCTCACACTATACAGCCGATTTTAATTAAAAAAATATTTATATATCAAGGTATTTTCTCATAGATGTATATATATATATATATCTCAAACAAAAGAGCATCTCAAATTATTTAACTCTTCTCTGCTCTCAGACAATTTTTTCAATTCAAACCAGGACACTGTTGTTATTTCTTTACAAAAATGAATTATAGTTTTTTCGACTTTTAATTGATAGATTTGTAAGAGAAACAAAATATAAAAGAATTTAATACTTTTGAATTACTTTGTTCATTTTTTCTCAGTTGTATGCATTATGAGAAAGAAAGTAGAAAAGTAAACTATTTGTATTTCTCTTTGAAATGTGTTTTGTTTTACTGTTCTTTCTATTTTTAGCAAATGCACATGTAAAATTAATTATTTTCTTTGCGTTATCAAGCTAAGCTCATTTTATTGTTTTATTGTCGATATTTAAAATCAGGGACCGTAACTATTATCACTTTTATCATAAAAGCCTAAAGATAATATTTTCTCTTTTATATTTATTTAGATATAAATAATAGTTATTTGATGATTTTTATTTTATTTTTTTTTTTCTTTTTTGGAAAGAATATTAAAGTTACTTTCCGATTGTTAAACAAAAAATGAAAAAAAAAAACTACAAAATAAAAGAAATTGCCAAAACGGAGAAAGCGCTAAATAAAAAAGGTCGGAAAAACGAAAAACACAAAAAATTAAGAAAATGTAAGAAAAGTCACCTAAACAAAAAGAAGAAAAAACGCTAAAACGGAATAAAAAAACACAAAAATAAAAAAAATCACCTAAACCGGAAAAAAATAACAAAAACGGAAAAAATCGACAAATGGAAAATGCCATAATGGAAAAAATCGACAAAAGGCAAAAAAATTGCCAAAATGAAAAAACGTTAAAACGAAAAAAAATCACCAAAACGCAAAAATGTTAAAAAAGAATGTCAAAATCAGGAAAAACTATGTTTTTTTTTAAGTGAACGATTAAAAAATTGTGCTTAATTGCTTGATTTTAAAGTAAAAAATTGAAAACTGTGGTTACGGCCTTTTGCATTTTCATAATGTTTTTTGCTTCTGCTGTAAAAAATTAAAAAGTGGTGCATTTTAGGTGGCGATATGAAAAATTTCAAAAATTTTCAAAACTCTTTGAAATCGGCTTTATGTGTCTTAAATTTCTAAAGTTTGTTTTAAAAACATTAAATGTCAAATGAAATCATTTAACATCAATATAAATATTTTATTTTAAGGACTTATAATTATATGGATCAAAAAAGATGGTTTTTAGCCCCAAAAATCAGCCCCATTTATTTCGCATTATAGTTCGAATTTTAAAATAATAAAAATTATTTTACATGTAAAACTTATCACTAAATAAGATACATCTTTAAAACTTTGCGAAACTTCACTTTTTAAAAAGCTAACATGGCGCTTTTTATAGGGAATATTATCGTGAGTAGTAAGCTTTAAACGACTATATTTTTCAAGCCATTACCCATATTCATTCGTTCATTTTTTCGATTACAGCTTATTGATTTCCCTACTCTAAATTGGGAGAACGCGGGTCCCCAATATTACCGAAAAGCGTTCCCGTACTCGAAAATTGGACAAATGAGAGCTATTTTGGGAGAATAATGTTCTTATTCTTGCTCGAAACAGCCCAGAATATTTCTTTGGATACTTTACGTAAAATGTCAAATAATTAAAAACTAAAAATATACAATAAAAAATTTAAATAAAAATAAATAAAAATGTATGTGTTTTTGTTACTAACAGGTATAGAAAACAGCTAGAAGCCCAACTATTTTAATTCGCTCAGTACAAATAAAAAAAATTATTCTCTTCACACGTATAAATTCTGAGGAAAATTCTACTAACACATACAAAGAGTTCGGTTTTTTTTTACATCTGAGTTTCGTTTTTTTTAGAGAAAGTTGGACTTCTAGTTGTTTTCTATGCTAACAGGAAAGTTTCATTTTAAAAAATTAAAAATATTCAAATATGTTTAAAAATAAAATTACATTCACATATAAATTTTTAAAACAGGATGGGCCTTATATTAGACATGTCGACAATTGTGGACCGATACTTTTACTAAGTGTAAAATAAAATATACGAATACAGAATATTTCGTTAATACTAACAATTATATGAATTCATGCACTTTAAGGTGATTACCGAAAGTGGGCTTATATGGGAGCTATGGTAAATTAAAATTTGTCACTATGATTTGTACTTAAAACTTATTTGTGTCGAATATAAATCTGATACTAACATGTGTGTATGATTTATGCACGTTAAAGTGATTTTCGAAAGAGGGTTTTATATGGGAGCAATGACCAATTATAGACCGATCTTCATGAAATTTGGCACAAAGATTGATGCTTATAGAAAACTTGTTTATACCGAATTTCATAAAAATATTGCAATATTTAAGGCATTTCTAATTGTTAAACCCCTATTCCGGGAGGACATTTGTATGGGGGTTAGGTGAAATAATGGACCGATTATAACCAATTTCAATAGGCTTCGTCCTTGTACCATGAAAGTCCTAAGTCCAAATTTCATTGAAATATCTTCAAAATTGCGACCTGTACTTTGTGCAAAAGGTCTACATGGACAGCCAGCCAGACGGACGGACATCGTTAGATCGACTCAAAAAGTGATTTTGAGTCGATTGGTATACTTTAAGGTGGGTGTTGGATGATTTTTTCTGTGCGTTACAAACATCAGCACAAACGCATAATACCCCAACCACCTATAGTGGTGTGGGGTATAACAAAGCTGGATGTTTCTTTAACAAACAAATGTTTCTCAAATATTTAATAACGTTTAAAAATTTTAAAATATACTTGAATTAGACATTAAATAAATATAAATGATAGATTGATATATATATATTACATTAGCTAAAAAGGAAATTTTGCTTTCATAATTATATATAATGACTGTTTTTGTCCAATTGCGCACAAATATTTTTTTTAATATAATGTATGTACATATAACATTCTATTTTTTGAAAAAAAAAAAAAACTAAAAACATCCCAGCAAAAACTTTGCTTTCCTGGTAAGCTAGCAGGTATAATTGGAAACAAAAATAAACTACTTATTTTTTGCCTGAATAACTAGTTTTTTTTGTTCGAGTTGTCCACAAGTTCATGTAGTTATTTATTGACTCTAGGGGTACTCAAAAATATGTACCTAAACGAAAACAAAAAAAAAAAAAAAAAGAAAAAAACAAAAAAATTTTGCCGTCAGTGAGACTCGAACTTGGACACACACTAACCATTCCTTTTTACTGACTAACATCTTACTCAGTACACCATCTCGCACATAGCATCCTAAGCGACAAAAACTCTATTTAGTTTAAAATATCTTTTTAGACATTTTGTTATAAAAAAAACTAACAGCTTCAGAATGGGGTTGAACCAACAACCTCCTGGTTGTTAATCCGGCGCTCTAGCCAACTCATCCATGTGATTGCAGTATTACTCTGATATTATACTACTGAGTACTTATTAATGTAATACAGAGTAGGCAACTAATAATGACGCCTCATTACCAAGAAACTACTTTAATAAGTAGTTGTTATTACCGAAAACCAAAAAGTTTTTGCTGGGAACTAACAACTTCAGAATGGGGTTGAATCAACAACCTTCTGGTTGTTAATCCGGCGCTCGAGTAAACTCATCCACGTGATTGCAGTATTACTCTGCTATTATACTACTGAGTACTTATTAATGTAATACAGAGTAGGCAAATAATAATGATGCCTCATTACCAAGAAATTACTTTAATAAGTAGTTGTTATTACCGAAAACAAAAAGTTTTTGCTGGGATGTCTCAGTTTCAAACCTTTTTATGAAAAATTAATATCGAACCTTTTTTAAATATGAAAAACATTTAAATGTTTTCTTAATAGCAATGGAAAAAATACAAAATAAAGTGAATATAAAAAAACTTAACTTTTTACTTTATAATCACTTGAAAATTTTATAAAAATTTAACATTATAATTTTATAGGAATTTTTTTTTTTAATTTTCTTGTTTATATTATAATTATTTGAAAAATATGCTATTTATTAAAGGATATTTTTCAAAAATGTTCTTAGATTTGAAACGATGTTTATTGGGTGTATGTATGTATACATACGAAATATGTATAAAACTTTTTGTTTATTTGATATAAATTTATATTCATTCTCTTTTCTTCGCGTTTCTTAAATATGTCGGGGCTAAAAACTCAAAAATACTTTTTGCGGTATTTGCCACCATTGAAATGAAATTTATAAAGAAGAACAACAACAAAAAATGAAACGAATAATTTGAAATTATTTCAAAGGTACTTGGCTTCATGCCATTTCTAAATTTTTTCTTTCTTACTTTTTTTTATTTTACTTAAAATGACCTCGTCTAAAATGAAATTTAGTGTTTAATTTTGTTTGAAAAACCCAAAATAAAAAGAAAAAGAGGAAAAATTAAAGCAAACAAAAATATTAAATTAAAAAAAATTTTAATTGAAATTGACCCCTTACTAGTTCTGGTTGTGTTTCATGTTTATTATAATTTTAAATCGATTTTAAGAACGGATCTAACTTAATTTTATTTTTTATTAAAAAAATTGTTTATTAACAATTCTTGTACGAGTTTGTGAATATTTTCTACTTTTATAAGAATTTAGTTTTATAAACCTGTAATAAATTTAACATTTGACATTAATTAAAATACGGTAAAATGTCTTTACGTCTTGAGTACTTTTATGTATATTAACATTTTCTTCGTATTTCAGTACGAATTTTTAAAAAAAGTACATATTATTTTTTCTTTGGAATTTTTTTTTTTCATGAAATAATATCGTCCATTTCAGAAGAGATTTACAAAAAAAAATTTATGACAGATCTGATGACCATATTTGGTAAACGTGTAACATATGGTGCCATTTAGTTTTCTTTAATTTTATCTTTTTTAATTTCAAAAGATTCGCGTAGTTATTCACGATTTAAATTTTTATAAAAATTAAAAAAATCGACAAAATATGTAACATTCATATCTCTTTACATTGCAGACGGATTGCAAGCTAATTTAGGCCTCTTTAAAAGAAATAATTAAAAAATACATTTTTCATTTAGAAAAGCACTTGTAAAGCAAATTCAATTTTGATATATATATATATTAGACAAATTTCTAGCGTTTTAAATTTTATTTGTATTTAATGTACAAAATTGTTCAATTTACAACCTTTGTAGTAGGAATTATTTTGAAAAAAAAAAAACAATTATGAAGTATGCGTTCGAATAAAACATAACACATAATTTTCGTAATAACTCTTACTGCCCCGTAGGAATTATTTTGAAAAAAAAAAGAATTATGAAGTGTGCGTTCGAATAAAATATAACACGTAATTTTCGTAATAACTCTTACTGCCGTTAATTTTAAATATCTTTTTTGACTACAATATCTTCTAGGGACCTGTCAGATAACAAATCGAATTCAGTCAGTCAGTCAGTCAAAGAAAAATGTACAAAATAAAATTTAATTTTTTTAACTTTTGTTTTTTAAGTTACTAGAAAATATTGATTGAGTAAATTTTGACAAAAGGGTAATAAAAAAAACTTAACTAAAGAATGAGATGAAACTTGGTTCAGAAAAAGAAAAAGTCGCAACAATAAATTCCTAGGTCAAAAATAGCTATGCCAAACATGTTTGGCCGCGTAATAGCACGTTGTTCATTTCTTCAAAAACAAATATATCCCATGTTAAAGCTTTACCTAAGCCTTAGTCAATTAAAGCTAAAAAAAAAAAAAATAAATAACCAAACTGAGAATAATCAAAGCTACTCAATAATATATAAATAAATAAAATATTTTCAATATTTTGTATTATCTTGGAAAACATACGTTCCAGGTACAAGTTTTGTACAACGAATAATCGAAAAAGTTGTCCTAAATAGTATCACAATAAAAATAATGAAAATTTACAAAACAATTTGTTGTATAAGTTTACTCAAAATGCGACAATATATGTGATTGTTTTGCTTCTTTAGTCTAAATAAACTCGAACAATCATAACAAAGAGTGACAAAGACATTGATGACACTCGTTTTAACAGTGTTTTTAACACTTTCTGGCCAGATTTAGAATTTTGTCGTTACAGTAGAAGTAACCAGAATTGGAAATGTTATTTAACCACCCAGAATTTTCGCAATTATAAAGGTATTGGATCCAAGTTAAAAGAGAATTTAAGAAGGCCCCAGCAGTGCTCAATTGTAATTATTAATTTTAAATTCTTACAGATATACCGCGAAACATTTCGTAAAAGTATTTTAAATTTTTTTAACTAAAACTAAAAACATAACTAAAAAATTTAAAAATAATCTAGTATATTGTACATCAGAAAAATCTGGAGAAGAAATGCAACAAGTTTTTGATTTAGTTTTTATCCCAACTTAATTCTGTTAATCCTTTATAAAAAAATAAACATGTTATGTTTAATTTGAACGCAAACATTAAGATAATATATTACACTTTTGTATAAAAAATTTTGTTGCAACATTTTCAAAATCAAAAAAATAAAAATAGTAAACCATCTTGTCCTAGAACAAATTATATTGCATTATTTCGTAAATATAACAATTTTAAACATATTAAACGTCGTAAATATTTAAATGGTCAAAACATCAAAATGCTTTTTCATTTTTAAGGGAAATTATTATTTTTTATTACCTATATTTAAAAAAGGCAATATAAATATGTTTACAATAATACAGACATATATAAGTCTTTGAAGTTACACACTTTGTCAATTTTTTTAAGTTTTTGATTTAAATAACATTTAAATTAGTTAATCACTGGGGATCTGAAATTTTTAATTTATTTTTCCAAAGCCTTAACGAAAAATTGTCAAATCTTAGCATCATTTCCACAAAGATACATTAATGTTGGTTAACATGTGCGTAATAACTTTTCCTTTAAGGAATTAATATCGGAAAAAATGTTAAAAAAAAATAGGTGAACTAGAAAAACTTTGACATGCTAAAAAGAATCTGCTGTCAGTTTTTTTCTATCACGTGCTGATCATCCGTTCTAAATAAAAATTGTCTTTAAGAATGTACCGAGTTTATATACTGTTGGGAGTATGCATTAATTCTTATCGTTTGCTTTATATCGCCTTAATAATAGAGTAATTCACGTCACGAATTTAAGTCTTAAGAGGAAAGTGCAAAAGTGCGTACTTTTGCCAGAGTTGATGTGAGTATCATTTTAAAAAACAAGAACTTGCAATAATTCAAGAAAAAGTTTTAAAATAGTATGAATTTCTGTTGTTTTTAAATAATCTTTTTCATTACGTTTTCCATAAAACTTAACGCAGCAATTATGCATTTAGTTAAAGATGGTACGAAATAATTTTCTATGTGGTTGTTTTTATGTTTGAAACAAATTTCTGATTTTCGCACTAGAAATTTTATTTAAAAGAGTTTCGTTCTAAAAAATGAGAATTTGCGGGAAGTTTTATTTCATTGTTTTTTTTTTAAGAAAATCACTACAAAAAACCATCTTATTTCAGTGGAAGTTTATGGGGGTTATGTTTTAGCTGATGCAAAAGTCGTGAGTGATTTAAACTTAAAACTGGCTATTTCGATGTGCTTCGATGTGTGCTGTGATAAGGAACATGCCGGCCAGCAGAAAAAGAAGAATTGGAGGCTTTGTTCGATCAAGACTCATGTCAAACTCAAGAAGTGCTTGCTAAATCATTACTAGATCAAGCGTCAATTTTAAGAGCATTTGGATTCATTAAAAAGCTTTAAAATTGCCCTTGCTGGGATATGCTTCACTTCAGAACAAGAATCAAAAATTTGCATTGGGATTAAAACCATAAATTGACAAAAAGATGAAAATGTCGCATCTTCCGATGAATAACACTTTGAATGAAATACATCATTTCTTAATCTTTAACATTAATTTTTTAATATATAAATTTATTTAGGTACCTATTTTTCGTCGAATAAAATTAAAATTTAAAAATAATAATTAAAAAATTTAACAAATTAATAAAAAAAATTAAAAAAGTAGCTACTTTAATAGGTATATTTGTATATTAAATTTATAATCTTCTTTTCCATACAAAAGCAAAAAGTCTAAAAAAATTAGAAAAATCTATATAAATTCCCTAAAAAACCGTTTAGATAATTAAAAAAATATTATTTTATAGTTTGAATATGTATTAATTTTATATACATTTTTACAGAATGCACTTTATTTATATGTGTGTATGTATGTATATATGTATGTATGTATGTATGTATGTATGTATGTATGTATGATCGTATTTTTTTAAATTCTAAAAGTATTGTTTTGTTTTCCAGATTACTACATAATACAAATAATTTTTTTTATTTCCATTTACACAAACAACTTTTTTTCAAATTTAATATCCGATTTAAATTTTGTTCGTAGTATTATAGGTATACATATTTGTACATAAAATTGCTGTGTGTATGTACTTATTCATATATAATTTTCGTTTGTTTAGATACTTAACAATTCCCGAACTGCGTCATCTAGTTGAGAGAAAAACAATCAACTTGTCCTAAATTCTAAAAACAAAAAAAAAAAAAAAAAAAAAAAAAATAGAAAATTATATATATATATATATATATATATATATATATATATGTTATGTATATTAATACAATCAAGCAAACAACAATAAAAAGTATTATATTGCTTACTCATTTCCACATATACAACTGCTAAAAAAACAACAACAACGATATTAACAGAATACAATTTAAGATTTTAATATACAAATTTACTAGCAGTATAAGATTGAACCATACGTAGTTGGCTTAAGCAGTAGTGGTCTTTTTAGCCCGATAACCAAAAATAGAACTACCCACACGCACAATAGTACTACCCATTTCAATCTGAAAAGAATAAAAAAAACAAGTCAGAAAAACTTTTTTAAGAAAATAATAAAACGAATACAAAATTTTGTTTACATTATTAAATATTTTGTTTTGGAATGAAAAACATTTGAAATAATTAATAATAAATTAATTTATTGGAGTCTAAAAAATTAAATTAAAATAAATATTTTATATAATTTTGTTTTGAGAAAAAAATATAAAGGAGATTGTTATAAATCGTTAATACATACTACTTTGTTTTAATCTAATCATTTTCAGAAGTACTTACTCGAATTAAGTACGTTTACAGTTATGATTTTCGATTTAGGATTTCAATTCGATTTTAAATTTTTATTTCGAATAAGAAATTTTATAATATTAACTAATAACTAATAAAAAAAAAATAAAAATAATCAAAATACTACAAAATTTTCGATTTCAAAAAGAAAGTTTTATTTTCGAATATTTTATTTATTTTATTATTTTTATAAAAAATTTTTAATTTCATATTTTCAATTTCTCATAAAATTTTCATTGCCGATTAAAAATATTTATTTTTTTAAATATATATATATATATATATTTTTTCTTTAAATTTCGAATATAATTTTTCAAAGATTTTTTTCAATTTTAAATAGAAGATTTAAATTTATAATGAAATTTTCAATTTCAAATACATATATTTAGATTTTTAAAATTTGAAATTTTAAATATAAGTGAAACTATTTAATTTCCAAAGAAAGAAAATTTTTCGAACAAATATTTCCAACTTCAAATAGAAATATTACATTTCAGATAGATTTTTAATAAATTTATAATATTTTTTTTTCATTTCGAATACCAAAAAATAGTATTTTTTAAATCGAATTTTTAATATCGATTATTCAATATCGAAATAAATCTTCAAATTTAAATTTCTATTTCGAAAAGAAATTTTCCAATCCGAATAGATATTTTCTATTTCGAAATAGAATTTCTAATTTCTTATATTTTTTCCATTTTGAATAGGAATTTTAATTTCAAATAGATATTAAAAATTTTGTTTAAATTAAATTTAAATTCCTATTTCGAAAAGAAATTTTCCAATTCGAATAGATATTTTCTATGTCGAAGTAGAATTTTAAATTTTTTATATTTTTTCCATTTTGAATAGACATTTTAATTTCAAGTAGATATTTAAAATTTTGTATTTAAAATTTCGATTTTTAAAATTTTGATTTGAAATAGAAATTTTAAATTTTAAGTATTAATTTTTAATTTCGAGTAAAAAATTTTGCTTCGATATTTAAAAATTCTTTCCAACCATTTTTGAAATTAAACAAATTTCAAATTAAAATACACATATGAACAATAAAATAGGTGTTAATTTCTTCAAATAAAAAAAATTCAAAATTTTTGTTTTAAAATGGTTTAAATTTATATTGATTTATTAAATGTGTCTAAGCAATGAAAAATATTTTGGAATTTATCTACACTCGAATTTTAACATCGAAAGAGGTTATTTTGAGGAAACCCATATTTTTGTGTGGACAATAAAATAGGTGTGTTTGCAATAATTTAAAAATTACAAAATAATTTCCGTTTTTCAAACTAAAGATTAATAAACGTTAAAAATAGCATGAAATGACATAATTATAGCTCAGCAGAGATATACACCCAAAAAGTCCTCCTAGGTCTTAAGTCCTTGTTGTAATTAAAAATTATAATTTTTTCTTACTAAATGGGCAAGAATGCTTCTAGAATTACTTAGTTCTATTTAAAAATTTTAGGTAGAAGATATATTTTGGGATGTAGTTGATTGTTTTAGAACTTCCATATTATATTTCATGACCACATTCCCATCAGACTTGATGAGCGCTTCAAGTCGATATTGTCCGAACTTTCTATTTTCAATAAATCCTAGCACAAAAACTTCATATTTTTGTTTTTGTTAAAAGTATCAGACATCACGACCAAAGGAAGTCACATCTATGACTTATTTGTTCTTTTAATATGAGGATTATTTCCTTTCAACCATCTTTTTACTTTTTACATCGTTTTTTGTTTTTGCAATAAAAAGTCATCTTAATTGTTTATATTTATTATCTTGTTCCTATCACAATAAGTTGTTTTTTTCTATTTAGAATGGTCCGAAAGGTTCCGGAGTACAAAAAAAGTGCTATGTTACACTATAGTGTCTCATACATATCACTTTTGTGGAAGTTGTAGCTTTAATTATAACGACTAAAAGCGTTCATGAAGTATGTTGGGAGAGTCGGAAAGTTTCTGAATATATAAGTATTTCCTGTGATTACAATTCTGGCTAAAATTGCTAAATAAGCTTAAAACAATAATTTTAGAAGTATTCCAAAAAATTTAATAATTTTTAATAATAAATGTATAATATCCTGAAAAGGACTTTTGGGGCGGATGTTTTTGCTAGGGTAAGGATATTAAAGGAAATTCAAAAAAGTAATTATATTTTTTCATAATATTATTTAGAATAATATCCAGGAAGGAAATTATATTGCAATTTTAATATTTTTGCAAACTCTCCGATTTATTTAACCGTAAAATTGGGGTTTTCCTCAAAAAAGCCTCTTGCGATGTTCATTTCCCAGTGAAGATAAATTCAAAAGTATTTTCCTTATTCCTTAGATAGGTGAATTTAATAAATAAAACAATTCCTGAAATGTGTAGAGTAGATTGTGCTATTTCAAAAGTGTTTATATTTCAAATTATTTATATTTCAAAATTATTTACACAGCTTCAAAAATCAATTATTTAAGCTTAATAATTGTGGAAATATTGAATTACACTTTCTATAATGCGAACATTATAACTTTTCTAAAAATTATACTTTCTCGCTGAAGAAATAGATAACTACTGAAAATATTGCAAATATTAAATTTTTATGACATATTTTCGCTAATTTCTCTTTTAAATGTTTTTATTTCCATATAAAGGATTCCTTTTATTAAAAATTACGCGACTTTTTAATCATTTTCATACTCTAATACAAATTTTAATGATGATGTACCATTTTCAATTTTCATTTAAATATCATTTTGCTCTAGAAGATTTTTTTAATAATTTTTTCCAGTATTTTTAGATTTTTGCGACTTATTGAAGTTGAGTTTGTATCACAAGATTTCATATTAACTTAAAGACAAAATGTTGGACCAACATTGACGATTATTAAGCGTAAATAATTGAGTTTTGAAGCTGTGCAAACAATTATAAAATATAAAAAAATATGTGCTAATACTTTTGAAGTAAAAAATGCTTAATAACTTTTTCTTTAGTATAAGAAATACGCCATTTTTTCTGAAGTTACTTTACACATTTCAGGCATCACAACAACAAAACAATTTTTTCAAAATATTTTATAACAACAATATTTTAATTCTTTTTAAAATTAAAAAAAAAAAACTAAAAAGGTGTAAATATATGTACATGACTATGACTGTTTATGTATATTTAATTTTAAAATATAATTTTGCAAAAAAAATTCTTTTTAAAATTTCTTTTTTTTATACTTACCGCCTTTTCAAAATCATCCGACATGCCCATTGATACTTTCAAATCAGCTTCATTCAACTGATTTTCTTCACAAATTGTTTTATGCACTTCCATTAGTTTTATGAAATCAGGATTTGGTCCTTTACTGTAATCATGACCAAAGGCACCAATCGTCATAACGCCCTTAACATTAAGTTGTTTTAAATTCTCTTTAATGAATTTAAACAAAGAGGAAGCTTCACTAGGATGAATACCATTTTTAACTGGAATTGGAGAGAATTATATTTATAAATTTTTGCAATGACTTATTTAGTTAAAGTTCAAGATTTTACCTTCTTCACCACTAGTATTAATTTGGATGAGAACTTCTAGAGGTTTCTTATTTTCTATTTCCATCTTTTCCCAGGCAGCATTCAAATGGTTTGCTAATTTTTGACTATCCACTGTTTGGATCATATGTAGATTGGGCAGTTTAATGATCTGCATTTTAATAATTATTGAATTTACATTACAAAAATGATATTGTGTTTACAAATTTTAAGATATTTTTATATAAAAAATTTATTAAAATTCACATAAATATACTATACCTTATTAATTTTATTACTTTGTAAATGACCAATAAAATGCCACTTGATTTCGGGACATTGAGCCAAAATGTCAGGATGGTTACCCTTCTCAACCAATTCCTGTATATAATTTTCACCAAAATGACGTTGACCCACCGAATAGGCATCAATTATCATTTCAACGGGTTTTGTTTTACTAACAGCCACCAATAGGGGTTTATCACCCTTTAGTTCCTGGTAAGAGAAAACAGTCTATTAAACCACATTTCATTCTTCCAAAGTAGACAAATAGAAACAAACCTTGGGCCTTTGTTCAAAGGCTACATCAATTCTTTTTAGAATACTTTGAATGCCAGTTTTAACGTCAACGTCCGTCATGATTCGTTTTATCATTTAACTGATAAACACGATTAGAAGCTGGAGATTTTCTAATATAAAATAATAATAGCTATATATTGTACTTTTCTATTGTGGAGATAAGACTTTAATCATTTAATAAAACAGCAACAATAACAAACAACTGCTCACTTAAGGCCCAATCAGTCAACTTTATGACGCAACGTAGAATGAAGAAATGTAGCGTAAAACAAACGGTTTGGAATGTCAATGACTAAAAATGTAGTTGTGATAGCGTGAAAAAATGCACTCAAAGAAAAGTTAGGTTTAGTAAATGAAAAACGTCAGTTATACATGGTGGTTTATTATATAAATTATATTTTTAATGCATTTTTGCTTTCTTTACAATTAAATTCATTAATATTGTCATTTAAAAATAATATTCGTATTCCTCCAACTTTATTTTAAAACATTAATATTAAAGAAATTAATGGTTATTAATTGCCAAACCATTTTTTTCAGTGCATTTTGTACTCTTTATACTTTCAGCAATGACTAATTGAAAGAGCGTAAGAATACATTTGAACTTAATCGGCACAATTCTGCTATGAAATTGACAACCCTAAAACAGTACGCGAATCAATGTTTAGCTTGTTTAGTTATTTTGTAAAGAAAATAAACTGTAAGCTTGTCAAAAAATCACACAGATTCGTAAAAATCTATTTTATATAGATTTCTTCGATACACTACCTATAATTACACACATCTGCATAAAGCAGGTTCAAACAGCTGAGTACGATACGATGATTTTTTGTTCACTGGTTGGGCCTTTAGCTGAAGTAAATAAGTGTTTAATACTAAAATTATACAACTGTGGCGGTAATACTATTAAGACAATGATGCCACTTTACAGAAATGCCCGGCTAATGGTTCTTCAATATAGTAAGAACCAAAACCACAAAGTAAGGCAGTGTTAAACAAGGGGAAAGAAAAGCATAGATAATGCCATGCACTTTTCAAGTAACGGTTTATGTGGTGAATAAAATTTTGGGCAGGTGTGGTGATATAATTTTATTTAGCACACAACGATGATTTTTTGTAATTCAAAAAATTTTAAATTAGGAAAAAAATTCGTGGAAAATAAAAAAATTAAAAAAATAGAATTAAATAAAATATAATAATAATTAATATCTTCTAAAAAATAGCTAATTTTTTATACAAAAAACCTTTCTTGTTTCAAGAGCGGCGGGCCCTTGGATGAAAGAAAGAAACATCGTAAGTTTTTCTATTTGTGCGAAAATTTTCATGAACTAAATGAGAATTAATTCATTTTGCCGGGTGCTTTTCGCCACTATAAAACAAATAAAACGAGCGGACAAAAGAAATAAGTGCTACTATATCGGGGTCTTGCCTGTATTTCTTTTCATTACATAAATTACATTTCCGGTTTTTGTCCGTCTGCCCATCCTTGCCTTCTCCGTCCATCGGTTGAAATGGCATTTACGAACCCACCGATAACTGCCGTATATAACATATATCAAACGATCGGAAATCCTTTCGAGAATTTTGCTATTAAAATTCAGCAAGATCGGTTCATAAATGGCGGAGATATGTATTAAAAACTGTTTTTTTGAGTTTTTTTTTTCTACTTAAAAAAATGTTTAAATGGAGTTTGTGAAGTCTCCCGAGCGATAACATAGATTATAAATTTATTCCAGAACTTTTCTATTGAAAAACGGAAAGAGAATGGTTCAAAAATAGCGGAGATATCTAAAAAACCGATTTTTCAAACCAGTTTTAGATTTACTGAAGCTAGGGACTATTTGCAAAACTAAATCGAAAACTTTTTCCTGAATTTTTCTGCTGCAGAAATTAACTCAGTCGGTCCATTAGTTACAGAGAAATTGGTCAAAACGCATTTTTGACTGATATCCAAGTCCTAAATAAGCTACGAACTTTGTTCGATCACAAATATTTTTCTTGAATTTGGGCTTTTTGAATCAGCCAAACCGGTTCATAAATAACCGAGTTATTGGCAGATCTGTTTTTAATTTATTTAATGTCTGCTTCCCTTATAGTTGTTGTTTCCATGGATACTGAAAAACAACAACCAACAACAATAAATTAAGGTATATTTGGTTTTTTTCAACTTTTCGTAAGCTAGAAACTTCGTTCTTTTCCAGAAAAATCGCAAATTCTTTTAAGATTTTTTTTTTTTTTTTAAATTACCAAAGTAGATCGATGCAGTGTTAACTGAGTTATATGCCAAAGCGCGTTATTAGATTTTTTGAAGCTCCTATATAAGCAATCAATAAAATGGGTCCATAAATTTTCCATAAATTCGTTTTTTTAATAGTAGAAACCGAAGTGATTATTTTCCTTAAATCGGAAATCCTTTTATCGGTGTGCTTCACTATCCCATTTTACGCAATAAATTATATCTACTTTATATGGGAGCTACTATTTTTTATTCCCTCTGGACATATTCACCTTATTCGAAAATATATGAAAATTACTTTTATTTTTTTTTTAAGACTTTCACTGTAATAGTCCTTTAGATGAGAAAATTTATATTTTCTTTGTATGGGGTCTCTCCCTGGACCTATCCGTCCTATTTTCATTTCATCAATGCGATAATTTAGGATAAAGGCTCCCATGAAATTTGTGGGCTCTCGCTGTAATAGTTTCT
Organism: Protocalliphora azurea; assembly: GCA_932274085.1. Classification (NCBI taxonomy): domain Eukaryota; kingdom Metazoa; phylum Arthropoda; class Insecta; order Diptera; family Calliphoridae; genus Protocalliphora; species Protocalliphora azurea. The sequence continues at coordinate 130,909,322 of OW026519.1, forward strand.
TAGATATTCCATAATGAATATTTGCTTTATATGAGGGAGGGTATACATCTTTTGCTCCGATATATTTGAAGCTAATCGGTTCATCCTTTTTGAGAGTTTTAAAAAAGTGGGTGTGTCATGTCATCAAGATCCAAAATAATCTATAACATTCTAATATTTTTTTCCAATAACTTCTTAGAAAAATTTTTCTCGACTGCGTTTATAAGAATATTCCACTGGAATGAATGTTCACCAATATGTCTGATTGCTAAGTTAACGAAAACAAAAAAAGCAAAAAACAACGAGAAAGATATAGTCGGTCAAGACCGACAGGTGTAATATAAGGAGACTTATGTTACACCTGTGACCAATTTTAATAAATGTAAAATTAAATATACAGATACCGAATAATGCCTTTAATAATTCGTGGAAGTGGGTTTATATGGGAACTATGATAAATTATGGACCGATTCTCATAAAATTTGGCAATGTTGTTTCTATTTACATTTTCTATTTACATATTTAGGGTCGAATATTAACTTGATGCTAACATTGGTATGGGATTTAAGCACGTTAAAGTGATTTTCGGAAGACGGGTTTATATGGGAGCTATGATCAATTGTGGACCATAAAATTTGGTACAAAGATAGATACCTATACAGAACTTCTTTGCACCGAATTTCATTAAAATATTCTTATTTTTAAGTCATTTTTGAGTGTTTGAACTCTATTCCGGAGAGAAATTTTTATCGACGGATCGTTATCAAACAACTTCAATACACTTCGTCTTTGTATCATAAAAGTCCCATGTGCCAAATTTCATTGAATTATCTTTAAAATTGCGATTCGTACTTTCTGCACAAGGTTTACATGGACCGTCAGCCAGACGGACGGACAGCGTTAGATGGATTGAAAAAATGATTCTGAGTCGATTGATATACTTTAAGATGGGTGTTGGATAACTTTTTCTATGCGTTACAAACATCAGCACAAAAGCATAATACCCCAACCACTTATGGTGGTGTAGGGTATAAATATATCGCGAGTTATTGACAACATAACATTGGTTTTGGTTAAGAGAAATGAATATACCTCAAAGAAAATTAAACATTTTAAATGCGTTTATAGGAATATGCACCAGTGTAGATATAGTATAGGTAAATATATTTGTAACTACATTAAACAAAATTTCATATGGATGAATGAAGGGTATGTAAGATTAGGCACAACCGAATATAACACTCTAACTTGTTGTGTTTTATAAAGTTAAATTGAAATTAATTCTGTAAGCTTAAATAAATAATAAAGTAATAAATTACTAATCTTGAATCAAATACGCATAATTTATTAATGAAATTCGTTTTTCCTCTTGCAACAGCCGTAATATATTCACAAACAATTTAAATATTTTAGGGTGTTTTAATACAATACTTGTAATAATTAATAACTTCATTTTGAAAGATGTCTGTCTGTCTGTCTACATGCAAAATTGATTTAAAAAAATTGATATATGCTTTGTCCATATTAAGCCATAGTTTCTGGTTACACACGCAGAATACAAAAACATGGTTGCGTAATGGCCATCACAATAATATAATGAGTTCTTGTAGTTATGTTTTATTGATCTTAATAATACTGTGTTCATGATAAAAACGTTTCTGTTTAATAATTAAGGTGTTACCCTCAATAAAAATTTGAATATGGTTGACTACAAAAATATTATACTTCCTGTTGTACGTACGAACATTTTTAATGAATTTTTTGCTTTATAAAGCGGTAAACCGAAGCTTTATGTACTTCAAAATTTTTTTTAAATCTCTAAATTTTTTTTAAATCTCTAATTTTTTAGAAATCTTTGGCTTTAAAATATGCCGAACTTATCCCATATTAAGAGATGTATTTACACAACAAATGACACGATAAACTGGCAAAATTGAAGTTCAAAATCATCCAAAAAGGTTAATATACCAAAAGACGGGGATTTCCCTTTTTTTGGTGACAAATTTAAAAAAAAAAATAAAAGTCGCGAAAATAGAAGCCGTTTTTCGTAAACTGTCGCGGTAACCGGTCCGTGGCGATAATGGGTAGTCGCGAATACCGAGCTTGCACTATATATATATATTTTGATCCCATTTTATCATACTATAATTTTATTGTATTATATTATAATCTCATTTTATTATAATATGACCAAAAATTATATGTAAAGTTCACAAAATTTCCTAAAATAAGACACATTAATTCGAAATATATATATATATGGGATCAAAATATGAAAAAAATGCATCATAATGTGATAAATATGATTATAATAAGATAAAGTCGAATCATAATACGATAAAAATTCACTTTTATAATATAAAATCGGACATAATATGATAAAATAGGTTCAAAATATTATAAAGTCAAATCATAAAATTATAAAATCGGACAAACTTATGATGAAGTGGAATCATAATAATGTTTATTTATAAACATTATCATTTTCATATGTTGCTCTTAGATTATTGTCACCACAATCATATTTTTTCTCTACGTGTATTATCAACTACAAAAATAGTCACAACATGTATACTGTAACTATTTCCTATTCACAAAATTAAATTATACGGAGTCATGCCATTTAAAACTAACCAGCTGGTTTGCTCACTTCTTACGAATTTGATGATGTTTGGTAAAATCATTCATTACATTGATCAAAACTAAGCCTGACAGAAAAATTTCAGATAATTTTATGAAATGGTTCGTTCGTGCAATATAGCTATTTGAAAATGTAAAATAGTTGAACAAAATGTACAAAGTTGTATACATAAAATTAGAAATATCTTTCAAAGTATTTATGGCACAAGATTCATTGATATGACTTTTTTCTCGACATTAAAATGTCACAACCGTTATGATTGCCCACATAGTAGGCCTTAATTTAGAAAACTAAAAATTACAAATTTTTTGTTTTTGATTAGGAATTTTGGCTATATGGTGCGAATAAACATAGTAAATTGTAACATTGTTCGTAACGGTTTTTTTTTTTCTTATTAGTTATATCTTTCCAAGAAAGTAAAGTTATACGTGATGAATAAGCCTTTTTAAATCAGCGGAAGAGCTGACGCAATATTTGTTGGAATATAACAGTGAAGAAAGCGAATATGAGGATAATGCTTTTGATGATGACTGTTTGGAAGACCCCGAATTTGTACCAAACCTTTTGCAGGATTTTGGTAAAGAAGGTGAAGTAGAACCAGTGCTTATGTCTTCACCTCCAACAACTTGTCAAGTTGATAATGAAGACTTACCGTCGTGTTCTCGTGATGTTTTCCAAACTCCAAGTCAAATAAAAAAAAATATTATTTGGAAGAAAAAAAATTAACATAACTTCACTTGTTTGGAAAGACAAATTATGTGACCCTAATCTATTCCTTCGCTGGAACCCATCCTGAGACATTAGTAAAAAGATACGACTGGAAACAACAGAAAATTATAGATTGCCTAATGGGACGATATAAAATTTCAATGAAAAGCAGAAAATGGTATATGCGGATTTTTTAACACCTGGTTGACTCACAATGGTCAATGCATGGTTGATTTACGAAAGAGTGCTTACACAGCAAAACAAAATGGCTTCAGAAATCCTAAACCAAATGAATTTTCGAGTAGAGGTAGCCCAATGTTTAAGTAAAATCAACACAGCGAACAAACGTCCGAGATCCAGTGCTATTGAGCATGCCATTTAAGAAGAAAGGGAAAAAAGGACAATTTTGAGTTAAACAATTTTTTTGTTATTTTTTTATGACATTGTGAACAGTAAACTTTACTTATAACTAACAATTTTTCAAAATAAGAAAGTCATGCATTTAAGGGTTAAGACTATAATCACAATTTGTGTGTTACGACTATTTTTCAGTCACAATATTTTCTGTAAATAGCCAGATAAACTCAATTTTGTCAACAACAAAATAATCTATAATATTTTTTATTATTGCAAAAAAAAAAAAAAATAATAAATAAATAAAATGATTAATTCATAAAACTATTTTACATAAAACAAAAAATAATATTTTATTAATTATTAAACTTCTATACTTTTGCACGAGGTCTTTACTTGCACCCCAGTCTTTCAAATCCCCATCTAACAAATTTAGGGCTGAAAGCAAGGATTCGCAAGTGTTGACCTTCAGTCTGCTGGACAATTCCCTGTTATGAGACAAAATAAAATATAAATTAAGTATTAATGAAATCTGTTTCCCAATCCGCATCAAGAAAATGCGGCCAAAAGTGATTTTTGAAAAACGAGCAATTGGTGACTAAAGTCGTCATTTTAGTACAATTAGCGCAAAAAAAAAAATACAAATTTTTATTCGAGTTAGTATAATATTGAAAATTGCATTTATCATCCCTGGTTAATAATATATACATTTTATCTAAGCAACTTTTAGTTTAAGAGATATAAAGATTTAAAGTTTTGTTATATAAACTTTTATATATCTGTTATTTGTAAACCGATCGGAATAAGATGTATATCATTTGAAAGTGCTTTCAAATGATATATACCGTTAAATGGTAATATCTAACAGTTTGTTACAATTTTCCCAGTTTTTCCATAAAAGTAAATACCGAAATATATCGATATAACGGTAATATTTAAGTTATTATATTTTATAGAGAAAGTTTCATGAATCCACTTAATGTAAATAGTATATTTTTAAACCATTGAATAACAAAGCTATTTTTAGTTCAAAATTATTAAATGGATATTTTTAAATATTCAATAACTATTGCAAGACTAGGTACTTCAGCAAAAACGCTGATGTGCGTTTTTTAAAGTCCCAACATTACCATGTATGCGACAGAAGTGGTTATTTGCAATATATAAATTACACATAATAAAAAAAATATATATCCCTAAAATCGTTTCATATTTTTATTTTTGTGGTAACGCTTTTTTTTAACAAAATAACAAATATCAAATAACTGGCTTAAAAGTAAAATAATAATAATAATAATAATAATAATAATAATAATAATAATAATAAAATAAATAAAATATATAAAAAAAATTGTGAAAGCGAAGTGGAACTCCTTATATTTATAGCATTATGTTATGCTATGTTCACATATAGAGATTTTTTGAAAAACGAGTCGTTTTCTCAAAAAATACAAACAAATTAATTTTTTTTTCATATATTTCAAAGACAAAAACACCTCAATTCGAGTTGTTTAATTATTTGACACACAAAATACATATTAAATTTCCATACAGGAAGGATATTTTTAGTACATACTAATTTGTTGAAAAAAAAAAAAATTATAAAAATTGTCAAACAGTTTAAAAACAAAAAAATAAAAATTATGAATGAAATTTATATTTTTTCATAAATTTTATATGTTTAAAAATTGTACTTTTTGAATTAGAAAATGTTTGTGTGTGAAATTTTTATTTAAATCAAAAATTTGTGAAAATATTTTGACAAAAGAAAAACAGGCCAGAAGGAAAAACACAATAAAATGATATGTGAACAGTGATGTTTAAACTCATTGTGTTTAAAAAAAAAAAAAAAAAAAAAAAAAACTAATGTTTGTGGACATAATATTAAGAATGTTTTGTGACTATGTTAACAGAATAGGGAGAATGACAGTGTCACACGAATAATCATAACTTTTAGTTATGATGAAATTGTGACCTTTTGAAGACTTTATCTATGAATTTACATATTCTCATTTTTGATGATTATTTTCTTACCTTACTTAATTAATAGTTGTTTCCGAAAATAATTATATTTAAGCCCTTATGACACTTGCTTTTTTTTAATATTTTTCTTGGACTGATGGAACAGTGCAAATATATTGTAATAGAAAAATTTACGAAGCGGAAAGGGTACAACTATCTTTAAAAAAATTCAAAGATGACAAATTATTTATTGCAGTTATAGAAATAATCTCAAGTTGTCAAAAACAAAAAAAAAAAATAAAAAACAAAAAAGCGAGAAAGAAAGATACAGTCGGACAAGACCGTTACACTATACCTTACACCATTGTGTACGAGCATAAAAATTCGGGAATCGGACTTATTACACCTGTAGCCAATTTTACTAAATGTTAAATAAAATATACAAATACAGAATAATGCGTTGATATTAACATCTAGATGATTTTATGCAATTTAGGGCGATTCCTGGAAATGGGTTTATATGGGATTCTCATAAAATTTGGCAATGTAAAAATTTTTAACTTAAAATTGACATTTCGTGATTAATTCTTAAAAGTGTTGCCTACTCTAGAGATTCATAGATGAAATCAGCGATTTTAAGCATTTTTTTATTTTGGTTTCAGCGCTCTGTTTTACGGAAGTGAAGTGAGCAACATTGTGTCCTTGTATATTTTTTTTTTCTTTTTCTCTATTTGTTCCTTTCTATCATTCGCTGTCTAATTCTATCAATCCAATATCAATAAAATACAAAAAAAGCTAGCGTCATAAGGGCTTTAATAAATTTTAGCGTGAATATTATAATATTTATGGAAATTTATTGATTTTTTTTAAATATAGTCTTTTGATATAAACATTATTTTCTAAAAAAAAAAAAATGGTTAACAGGTTTATACGAAATTTCAGAAACCAGCTGTTCGAACTATTCGAACATTTGGTTTCTCCAAAAAGTCAAATAATCGATCACCTAAGTTAGTACTTACTTACTATTCAGAAGCGATTGATTGAAAATAATTCATTTCGTCGAAGTCCTCAAACAATACCATTGCTCTCCAAAAAACAAGTAGCCGCACTCTTAAAACAAAAATAATAATAATTTTGTTTGGTGGAACCTAGACCCCTACTGTATGTTCGACGCCTTTTCAATACGAAATTTCAATCACAATATAAAAAAGATACCTTTAAATATGTTGGTGATAAAGTAATGCCATAGGGAGGTTTCTCATCAATAAATATACCATATAAAAGGAAACAACGATTGTATGTGGATACAGTCAATAATGTAAAGCTGAGTAACTCTACGTCTACACGAGACATTTTTATTTCTTAACATTAGAAATAAAGTCGGCAGAATAACGGGAAAACAATTTTATTTCCAACTTTGTGTTTAGGGTTGGATAAAATGTACATGAGAAATTTATATTTTAAATTGTCTTTTTTTTTTTATCGAAAATTTTAATTTATTTCGAATTTTTATTCTTTATTTATTTGTGTTTTCAAAATAAAATTAATTATTTTGCACTTTTATTTTGGAGGAGAATTTTAAGAGAGAATTTGACAGCTTATGTTAAACATTATTGTTCAGCTTTGTGTTTAAACATTTATTGCGAAATAGATTGGGCAAAAGATTTCTTATTGGTCCACATGTAACATTTTAAAGAAAGAGATAGAATTTGACAATTGCCAACATAAAAATGTCTACGTATAGACTAGGGTAAGAAAAATGTGCTTTTAAAATGATGGATAATCCAACGAATCGAAACATACCAATAAATTGGCAAAGGATTGGTTTCGTACTAATGCAGAGAGTGACAGAATCGAAAAATGTTGGAAATAAAACTGTAATTTCTAATCGGTTGGTTGGATTGGGATTCAAAATAAGGTACCTCTTACTTAGAAAATTTTTATCCGCCTGCTAAATGAAAAACATATTTATCTCTTATAGTTTTCAAGTTATTTGCATTTAAAATTTCAACTATCTCAATTTTACAAAATCTTGGTACATTTTTTTTGGCCGAAGTATCTTTTTTTTTCAAACATAAAATTTTCTTTAAAAACATATACTAATTTTACACTTTTCTGAAAGGAAAGATGTTAGAATTAAAAGCAAGCCAAAAGACGCCATATTAAAATTTTGACTTTAGCCTATATGTTCTAAAATGCTGAAGCATGAAATAAATCTACAAAAGGAATGCAGTTTCGGAAACTCCAATGTGTTTAAAGAGTTTTCAAGCGTGTTTTACCGGACTTGCAACAAATGTGGACTTTATGGGCAAAATTCAAAAAGCATTCCATTTGTAGAAATTTTGCCGGTTTTTTGAGAATTGTGAGATTTTTTTACAATAATATTAAATTTAGTTATTTAATTTTTTTGCGTAAAAGATATTAATTAATTAATGATATTTAAACAGAAATATTTAAAATTTAGTTGTTCATAATAATAAAAGTAATGGAACTTTAAAAAAAAAACTCAAATTTTCACAAAAAAATGTCTATATGCTGCCAAAAGTGTTTAAATACTTTTAGTAATTTGTGGAAACCGCTTTATATTTTTATGACTGTTGCACAAGACATAGGAGTCAATGAGACCCGAAAAAACCTTATTGGATTTTTTCCACTCATCTCATACTATGAAGGTCCACAACTCGACAGCATTTGACAATATTTTTTCGGAAACACACTTTTAAATGTCTCACTATAGATTTTCTATGCGATTGAGATTAGGGGACTAGAAGACCACGGCTTCACCCCATTACACAGTCATCATAGTAAGATTCACATAACAGAAGCGTAGCAGAAGAGTGTAGAATTTAAAGTTTTGAAGAGGGCACCCTCAGACCTCTCAGAAGTGAAACTATTAGGACTCAAAATAGAGCCCCTCTGACATATAAAATTTTTACCCGCCTGCAAAATTTTTGTTTCTTTAGTTTTAGTTTAGTTCTTTAATTATATTTTTATTATTGTTTTTTTTTCATTTTTATTTATTGTTCATTTTTATTTCTAATTGTTTTCTAAAAATTTTTCTTAAAATAATATTTTTCTAATTAATTAATTATCATGATTTGAAAATTAATATGATTTTTGTCGAACAAATGAATGGGTTACTCGAGGGTTTAATAAGCGCATCTTTGGCAGTGATTCTTGAAGCTTCGTCAAAAGTAGTTAAAGAAATTTTCAAATTCATAATAATACTTTTAATTGTTTATTATTTTGCCATGTGGTCCTTTCAGTTCGTAAGTATTTTATCAATAACAAATTGTTTATTGGATTAAAGAAAATTTTACTATCCATGTCATAGTTAGAAGAAGCTTTAAAAGAAGCTTCTACTACTTCCAACGAAAACCGCAAAGACTTAAATGCTTTAGAAGATCTAGTTGCCCATCAAATTGTTGGTGAAACTTGTCTGCGGATAGGACCACCCGACGAAAACCTGATAAAGCAAAGAGCAAGCATTTTAGAACAACTTGAAATTGAAGCAGAATTTGAAGAGAATCAAGAAAAACTCATTAAATCAGAAGCAGATATAGAACAATTTGTAAAGAAAGAAATTCACACTGCTGTGCCAAAAATCAGGGAAAGTGATGATATTATATTACCTACTAAAGATCACTTTATATCTCAAATAAAACAAGAACTAAATGAAACAAGTCGAGCTTCTCAAACCCTTAGAACTAGTTTAGGTAAAAAATCAAAATTAAAAGAGGTGGCGGACAACAAACCAACAACTTCGAAGGGAACTGATGATACTCAAGAGGAAGATCTTATAAGAAAATTTGAAACAAATAAAATTAAAGAAATTTTAGTGGACCAAGATTTAACATCACCTAGAGGATCTGGAACTGGTAAAACGAAAAGATCGAGTAAAAATATTAAAGAGGAAGAAATCACATATTTTGATGATCAATATGATCATGAAAGTTTTCATAGAGTTTAATGAAATTGATTTTTAAAAACGTTAAGTGTAAATAAAAATTAAAGTTTTTTTATTAAGAAGAAGTGTATTTTTTGATATTTCATCTTAGAGTGTTATTAATTTTTTTACTGTTGATCTTTATTTTGTTGTTTTTCACTAGATTTCAATTTTTTCTTTAATTTAATTGATTCAGTTGAAGCTTTTGATGCCATCTCCACCACATAGGGATATTTACTAAAACTTTCTATTATCCCATCACACAAGCGTTCAGATTTTATAGTACTCACTTCAGATTTTTGAATTTCATTAATTTTATACCGCTATATATATTTATATTTAAGGTCATATTATTAAAATGCTTAAGATATTTCCGAATAAAATTTACTTACTAAATAAAATATTGAATAGCCTACAGCGAATACTATTAACAAGATTATACAAAATTTTATTAATTCTACTAAGACTAGTGTTATTGCATCCAGGAATATTGCTTGTATTGGTACTGATAAATTTTTAAAGATCTTCCAAAAGCAGCGATATGTGGAGAATGACATTTTCAAAAGATTTAAAGCCGAAAAAGTGAAAATAAATTATATAAAATTTTAGCCAATATAAAAAAATTTCAAAATGTGTTTTTAAAATAATAACAAATTTGAGTGTTCTAAAATTAATCAAAGTAAATATTGATAATGCAAGTCATAATGCAATCATAGAACTTAGAAGTTTATGTGAGAGGCAGTTCAAACTAAATTTTCAAAAAAATTACTCATTTTTTTCAAAACAAAAATAAAATATATGTGACTACATGTATTTTGTTGTTGCATGAATTAAATTAGGTTTTTATCTCTCATATAAACTTCTAGTTGTATTCTGTGATGCAAATTGTGAAACAGGATTGAATTGGAGATATAGGAGTAAAGATTCCACACGACTGCGCATACAATAGTGAAATTTATTTATAACTTTGTTATTGTTTTTTCATTAAATAATTTAAAATAGTGGAGGTCTCCTTTAAAATCAACAGGTCCATCAAAAAAATATTTTGTTCAATAGTAGAATAATTAAAATCTATTGATTGGAATTAAAATCTTACAGACCTGTCACACTGGTCTGAAATGGTAAAATCTCGAGCGAGCTTTAAATATTTCTTACCACTCGAATAATCTATTGTTTAAATTATAAAGACCTTAAGGTAGCGAATGTACTTCACAATTCAAATTTTGTTCGATTCTCAGTCATTCTAATTATAAATTAGCGTTAAATGTTTTGGAATATTTGTTTAAATTTAGGAAAAGTATTCTTATATGAAAAAAAAAAAACAAATCCTTAAGTCTTACTTCAAATTTCGGATTTCCTTTTATGAAACCTATCGGCTTGAATCACTAGCTAAATCAATTTAACTTTGTCCGCTTGTACTTATGTCCGTCTATATGAACTACATGTAGATTTGGAAGATAATTGCAATTGTGTGTATAGAACTTTGTACATAAAACTTAAATCCAGGGATGAACAAATATTTTTCCTGCATAGGGTTTGACTCCTATAAATCTCTTAAATGTGTCAGAATTCTATACAAATAAAATCTTTTGTGTCCTCAAACTATCACATAATTTTTTTTAGTATTGGTATATAATTGGCTTATATATAAGGATATTCCCTAAATTACTTAAACATGCGTTAATCGGGAAACGAATTGGCACATCTTATTTAAATACAAACCATAAAAAGGTCCTTTCTGAAAATCAATCGCACATAAATTAGTATCACAACACAATATTGTACACGTAAGTTTTATAAAAGTATAAATCACAATTACATACCTTGCAAGTATTGGTTCAAAATTGACCACATGTTCTAATAAAAAAACATTGAAAAAATTAAACATATTTTCTAATTATTTTTTTTTTTTTTTTAAATAAAATTATATAGGAATTTGAAAATAAAACTTATTTACAAGTTTTGCTAGTACAAAAGAGAAAAATACATACTCATGAAAAGTTTAATACTTTTACTATTTTTATGGGCACAGAAACGCTTTTCGAGTAAAATACTTGCAAAAATAGTAAAAATAGTAGAAATATCATGCAAACGAACAGACCTATCATATTTAGCTAAAGTAATGCAAAGTAGGTTAGAAAAAAATTTTTTTCTGTGGAACGCGTAACATTGAATTAATAATGATCTGTTAACTGAAACACAGGTTCTTTGCTAAATATTAAAAAAAAAAACAGGAACTTATCGATGAAAAAGCAATTAAAATTTATATAACTGTTACATTTCATAGAATTTATAGCAGTTTTATAGGTTGTTATAAAAATATGTTAATCAATATTATTTATATACATATTCGGCACCACAAATGGACAGTAAACAATTTAAGATCATCGACATTTAAAATAACGTTCTGGTATTAAAATGTTTAAACATTGTTGTTGTTGTTTTTTTTTGCAGATGGGTTGAGGTTCGCTTTGCTATTAAAACTACATTTAAATAAATACAGGAAAGTTAAATAGTTTTTATTTAATTAACTAATGTTTGTCTTGGGCGATTTCTTATTCAACTGCCGTTTTTTTCCTTTTAAGAAATATCCATAAATACAAGTGAATATTTATTTATCCAAAAAATTTTTTTCTATTGGACGAATACATACTTAGAACACCAGTATATTGAATACATATATATAAATATTTAAAATATTTAGATATTGGGTTGTAAAAAAAGTGGTTTCGTTTAAAAAGAAAGATATTAACTCCATTTTTCGGTTCGAAAGAAAACATTTCGATTTACAACGTAATATTCATACAAATATATTCTATTTTCCTTCTCAGTCGAATTATATATTTATATCCTAGGGTTGAAGCTTCCTTGTAGCTTTTTATAGCTTCTAAAAATATTTACCACTTCCCCTCTCTTTGAAAAATTTTTCATACCCAGTAGACCAAACGATATCGAAACGATATCATCTAGGTAATACAAATTATCATAGAAAATGTATCTCTTCTTATTTTATTTTTTATTTATCTATTTATTTAATAGCCAATGAAATTACAATTTCTAACATACATACACTAACATACATACACTGCCTGCCACTTGAATAAGGAATCACATTTTTTTAACTTTAATTAATTATATCTCCTAAACTAAAGTTCAGAAAAAAATAATTTTTTGCGCAACCAAATTTCAAAGTGTTGGCTTTAGTTTCCTGAAGAAATAAAAATATACATATTTTGTTATACTAAAATTATGCATTTATTTAAAGACATGTATTTCTGTGGTAATATTTCGTGTGTCACTTGAATAAGGAATTCTTTTAAGAATAATCAGGAAGGTTATGATTTGAATTTCTTTCAATAGAAGAATATAAAATCGCCTATTACAAACGAAATACCACTCAGTGCAACATTAAATTGCCAGGAAAATATTAAATTCTACAACCCAATCAAAATATATTCTAAAAACTAATCAGAATCCGCAAAAAGAAAACTACTAAATTGGAATGTCATTTAAAAATAAAAAGAAAAAAAAACTAATTAATAATGTGAAACATAAAAAAGAAAAAAATGACAGCTGAAAAGCGCTAAATATAATTTGGCAAAACAAGTTTTAAATGCAAAACTAATCTCAATTTCAAATCTAAAATCAAGCCACGCCTGCCATTTCATCAATGAAGTTAATTTATGAACACATTTTAACATTTTTTTCACACCACTTAAGGGTTTTTATATATGTATATGTGTATATTTAAGTGTGTGTAATGGTAGACACTAAGTTAACTCATACTTAGGCATTTTTTTACTTTTTTAATTATGCTAATTTTAAGACAAAATTATGCAAATCAAAGTTAAATCAAATTACTTATGTAGAAAAAATAAAAAAAAAAAATAATAAATAATAATAATAAAAAAGACGAGTCCAAATAGAAAAATAATTATGAGAATTTTATCACGTGAGCCTTTTGAAAATATTTTTATTTTTAGTTGAACTAGAAACTTATCAAAATTTTTTTCTGGCATATGGTAACCAAAATCATGTGAAATTTATTATGTGGAAGAAAGTTTTAATGTTTAGAATTTTTTAAATTAATAAAACCGTAGGAAAGTTTTTCAAAAAAAAAAAAAAAAAAAAAAAAAAAACGCAATTTTTGACATCCTCTGATTTTGATAAAAATTGGTATACACACTTACTACGTCAATACAAAATTTAAAGTCCTTCAAAATTTTAATTTCGTTTCTCAGATTTTTTTTAACATTCGAAATTTAAATACATATATCTTCGGATTTATTTGTCTGATTTAAATAAACTTCAGTTCAAATTAATACCTATTAAATCTAGTTTCCAATTATATTTGTAAAAACATAATTTTGAAAAAAAAGGATAATGAAATCAATATTTGTCCCTATACCAAGGTTAGTTAAAAAATCATATCTCCCATTTTAACAATTTTTCTTTAAAATATTCCTTAAAGTGTTAGAAACAACTTATTAACAGTTTAGAGTAGAACCATTAAGGAATACTGAGAAAGCTTACATTTAGTAAAAAAATCAATTTCACTAATAATTTGAAAATTTCTAATGTTTTTTTTAAAGAAACAATTTGTATATATTTATAAAAACGTTAAAAAATTCGGCTTATTATTAGCGATTCTAAGTTGAAAAATTATAGAATGTAACTATATCCCAGCAAAAACTTTAGTTGCCATGTAATGACTTAAGAAGATAATATTATAGCACTTCACTACTTACACATTAGCTTATTATTTAAACATGGTGATGACATTAGAGGCAACTACTTACCCTATATTATTATAAGTTGAAAGTCATTACCTAAATGTCATTACAAGAACCGATTACTTACAAGCTGTTCAATAACTTATTGATTTTAAAGCATTACTGTAATCACTATTAGTGAAAACAATAGCAAACTAGTTACATTTTTGGTTACAAATAGCTAATAAAATGTCGGTATATAAAAGGAGAGTTTTCTTATTATTTTTTAATTTAGACGTACATAAAAGGGTTTTAAAAAATTTAATTTCAAGAACTTAAATCTGTCATATATTTAACCCTTATCTAAATATATGAATTTTTAAGCTGAATTAAAAAATCAATAAACAGTTGTATTCTCAAATATGTAATCATAATTAAGTAACTATATAACGGATTATAAATAAGTAGTTACTAAACAACTTCTATATAATGCAGACCGTATGTTGTTGTCATTGAAAAGTAACTACATCCGTAATTACATGTCATTACCAAATTTTTGCTGGAATCTTAGGGTAATAATACAAATAACTTTAAAAAAAATAATCCTTGAAACCAGCATGCTCAGTGCAGCCAAATGGAAATATTTTGGCCATAAATCGGAGGTTTCTAAATGACTGTTTCGATTAATGACAAATGTCTGAGCTGTTCTAAGGAACCTATTTATGAGTTTTTGTTTTAATTTTACGAAATTGTAAAAATTCGTTAACCGCGATTTACCTACTGATATTTTGCAAAACTTTAAAAATCATAAAAGTATATAATTTTAAACAACAATATCTCGGAGATCACTTAACAGATTAAGACAATTCAAATAGCGTTTAAATTGTATTATTGTCATCTACAATTAAAATATTTGGAAATTTATTAAAATTTTGAAAAAAATGCATTTTAATGCAACTGCATTTTTTAGATGCAATTTTCGTTGAATATACCACCTTAGATATATGTTTTTTTTTTTTTTTGGCATTTTTAGAAAAAATGAACATTTTTCATTACAATGGAAATGAAAACTTTTTGGTTTACTCTCATTTATTATGTACGATATTGATTTCAGAAAAATCTCTTCACATATTTTCATATACAAAACAAAAAAGCATTAAAAAATATCAAATAACTACTGAAATAAATGAGTTTTTTTTTACTAAAAGTTAGTTTTCTCAGCATCCCCTCATGGTCCCAATCTAAATTTTTTATATGTTGTTCCCAACACTTTAGAGAATATTTTGAAGAAAAATTATAAAAATGGAAGAAATGATTTTTTAAATATCCTTGATACAAGGACGAATATTGATTTCATTATCCTTTTCTTTCAAAAATGGCGTTTTTACAATAATAATAATAATATTAATAATAATAATAATAATTATAATAATAATAATAATAATAATAATAATAGAAACTAGATGTATTAGGTATTAGTTTTAGCCAAAGTTTGTTTAAATCGGACAAAACAGTTCGATGATATATAGATTTAAATTTCATGTATTTTAAAAAATTTCTGAAAAAAAGTGAACTTTGAATCGCAATAAAAAGTGGAGTACTGCCTTTTAAGTAGCATTTTAAATCACGAGTGTAATTTTTTATATTTTTTCATACATATTTTTTTTTTCTTTATATGTATATATACATTAACATTTGAGTTATTTTTGATTTTGTACTTAGGTGTTAACTAGTCCAAAATAAGCCACTACAAATTATATAACTTGTCCACGAAAATATGTGTAAATACGAAGCATAATGAAGGATATTATTCATATATTAAATGAATGAAATTCCGTACTTCCCAATGAATTGTCATGGGATTTATTACGAGCTCTCAGATTTGATCCATTACAAAGTCGTTTAATTTATATTGTCTTCTTAAACTCAAAACAAGTAAGTGCAGGTCACTTTGACATTTTTTAAATTATTAGCCCAGTTTTCTAGTTAAACAAATTTTGGCATAAAGATTCGTGATGGTGTCTTATAGACGCTGTTAAAAGTGTTGAAAGTTATATGTCGTACGTGTTTTGATACCATAACAAATAACGTTTATTTATAAATTACAAAATTTCCTCAAATTTTTCTGAAATACATTTTTATGTTCCGTCATCAGTTTTCGTGTTATGGCAATTTTAAGTTCGGTTTAATGGTTTTTAATGCCCGTTACATTTCCGGACTACATTGTGAAATTGTTACTTTTACCATCCATTAGCTATAGATATGAATTCATCTTTTGTTACACAAACTGTCGAGAAAGAACTTCCTGATCCATGTAAAGGTGTCCGGTAATGTGAATTTTCTAAGGTGGTTATAGGCTAAAGTTACAATCGCATATTTAAAAAACTACAATTTTTTAATGAAAAAACTGAAATCAAGACGAATTCCCTCCGTAAAATTCCAAGCTCAAAGCTAATTTAACTAGGCTATATTAGACGAAGTTTTTTCAATCAATCACAGTTTTGGCGCAGTTTTAATAAAAAATTACACTGTTTTTTTAATACGGTTAAAACTACGAGTAAAAAATTCTTTATTAATTTTTAAAAATTTAATAAAATCGCCTTTTAAAAGTACCCTTTTATTTTTTTCATAAAAATTACGAATTTTAAAATTTTTTTTTTTTTACAAATCAATGAAAATGGGATAATTTAATAATAAAAAGGATTTTATTCTTTCACAGAACAGTCAGAAAATAGCTTTATAAGAGATATAAGATAGAAACCATTCTTAGATTTTTTTTTTATTTAATCAAAAAATAAATTTTTGAAAAAAGTCATATTTTCAAAGAAGGAAAACATTTCAATTTTAATTTCAATAATTTTAAACAAAAAATTTTTCATATTACATAGCTATTTTTAATTATATACTTATTTTCAGAAAAAGAAAAAAATATATTTTTTTTCTATAAATGTGGCATGGTCGCTATAAGAGTTTATAAACCATAAGATTTGATACACATCACAATCTATATGCAAAATATCGAAAAAAAAAAAAAATAGAATCACTGCTTGCCGAAATTTGTGGCTAACAATTGGCTGAAATGGAATGAGGGCGTATATTCATATACTTTTGGGTAGAGTATGAGTAGAAATAAATGCTTTAAAATGGTATGATTTATTTAATAAGACTTGGAGAGTTTCATTAAAAATATTTTTACAAAAATTAAAGTACAACTTCCAAAATAAAAAAGGACTAAAAATAAATAATTCTACATTTTATTTGTCAGGCAACCTTATAAATTGTTAAACCTTTAAGGATATATTATTATAAGGATACTATTGTGTATAATTAGGATGTTAAAAATATCGTATCAATGTCCATTTTTTTACTTGTTGTTGTATAAATATTTTTCGCCATAAAAGTGGTAGCTAAGGTCAATTATGGATCGAGAAATTTGACACATTAATTCGCGTTTAAATAAGACTGATTTCTGCATAATTTTATTAAAATATAGCTGGCTATATTTAATTTATTATCATTAAATTGCTAGACTAAATGTATCAGGTATTAGTTTTAGCCAAAGTTTGTTTATATCGGACAAAAAAGTTTGATAAAATATAGATTTAAATTTCATGTATTTTAAAAAATTTCTGAAAAAAGTGCACTTTGAATCGCGATAAAACCTTAACTACAAAACACTTGAAAATTTTGAATAGCGAGGTTCGTGTCTGGTGATCGAAAATTTTATGGGACGTCCATAAACTATCCACAAAAGAGAGTAATGCCTTTTAAGAAGCATTTTAAATCACAAATGTAAATTTTTTATATTTTTTCATACGTAGCTTCGCTTATATAAGACTAGTTTCTGCATAATTTTATTAAAATACGGCTGGCTATATTTGATTTATTAGCGTTAAATTTCTAGTCCGAAAATAATTGACCGATCACAAATAATTTCGACTTGTTTTTTGTTCATATAGTTTATATGGACAGCAATCAACTCAGGAAGTGATTCGTGTTTCACATTAGCAAATTTTAATATAAAAAACAAAGTGCGTTCTTTCTGAGAAGTATTTAATATGAAAATATTTCCAAAATTCGTCAAAAATAATTTTTACATGTTATTTTTCGATATCCTCATTTTGATACTTAATAAATAATAAAATTATCATTGTTTTTGCAAAATGACGTTTTATATCAACTTGGAATGTTTTCAACTTATACCGCAGTTTTGGTGCAGCTCTAATAAAAACTTATATTGATAAAAAACAACACTGTTAAAAGTACGAATAAAAAAATTCTTTATCAATTTTTCTGAATTTAATAAAACACATTTATTACATTTTTATTTTATTTATTTATTATTTATTTATTTATTTATTATTTATTTATTTATTTATTATTATTTATTTATTTATTTTTTTTTTTTTCATAAAAATGACCGATTCTTAAAATTATTTTTTTATAGATCAATTAAAATGGGATAATTTAATAGTATTTGAGAAAAAAACATATTTTGAAAAATGTATTTCACAATTATAATTTTTCGAACAAATTTAGTTTGAAAAAAACATTAACGTCAGATTTTGATTCTTGCCTCAAGAAGAATAAACAAACATGGCTCATTTTAGGTCTTAAAAATTATCAAAGTTTTATGCTATTAGCGATATACATTAAATTCCATCGTTTTTTTTTTTATAAAAAATGAAAGCTTATTTCCAGATATGTTTACTATATATTTTATTCAGAGTATTGTCCATCGGAAGCTATGACTTTTTTCCATCATTCTGGCCATTAATGGACTTAATCCCAAAATCCCTTCTCGTTTTTTGAAGCCAAAAATTAAAAAATCAATTTTTGATAGCTTATTCTGAAGTGAAGTGTATTCCAGTTAGGGCATTCTGCATCGAACGAAACAAATAGTGCTAATATTGTTGTCATGATGGTAAATTATGTGTGTTCGGTACAGACGTACCCTTATCGTTTCACCCGGTTTTAAAAGCTCATAATGGGTGACACCAATACCTTGGTAATGGATATTCGGCTTTGTATTCGATTTGACAGATCGGGAAGGCTTTAAATATAGTTTTTTGCGCTTTGAATTACCATATTGGATCCACGTTACATCGCCCATAACAATTCGATCCAAAAACAACTTATTTCCTTTGGAATGAATACAAGTGCTTTCAAACGTTTGGATATTATTGGTTGATCTTATTTCAATGATTATGCAAGCACTTCTTTACACGAGTCCTGATCGAGCAAAACCTCCAATTCAAATTCGCAATATAACAAAAAGTCTATTGTTTATCATAAAGAGTAATTTAAAGAAGATATGTATATCATGAATTCCATGAAACATCAAATATGAAATGCCCTTTGGTCTCCCGATTTGGTTCATATTTAGCATACACACTATTTATACTATCAGTAAAACATAATTGTTTTAATTTTTTCAAAAGACAAACAATTGGAGGTGTTATTCATTATTCTAATTCTATAAAAAAATATAATATTTCACAAAGTCGTATTTTTAATTTACTTTTGAAGCTGAAGTTCGATTTCAATAATTTTGAAGGTATTAGAAAGGAAACTCGTGGTCCCCTTTAAGTATTTAGAAAAATACATTTCCAATGCAGATGCATTTTTTCGTTGCACTTTTGAAAGCGTTCTTCTCCTACGTTTTTTTATTTTTTCAAATTAATTTAAAAACCGGTAAATAGACTAAATAATTCAGTTTAAATTTTCTTTTTTTAGGATAGAGTAGTTTTAATATATTTCTTTTATAAAAAAACACCAACAAATTTTTGCATACAAAAACTCATTTATTTAAAAAATATTTGTTTTCATGAATTAAAGTATAAACTTTTGTATAGATTATTTTTTGGTTCATTTGTAGGAAATAAAGTTTTACATATTGTCACACACTTTCTGAGTAAAAACTAAAAAGCTTAAATATGTATTTAAACAAGTAAGAAAGATATATGTAGTCGGTAAAGCCCGACTATATGATACCCCACACCATTGTGCATATCCATCAAAATTCGTGGAGGGGTCTTCTATATGACATGTGGAAAATTGTGGACTGATACCTTTACTAAGTGTAAAATAAAATATATGAATACAGAATATTATGTCAATACTAACATTTATATGAATTTATGCACTTTAGGGTGATTCCCGAAAGTGGGCTTATATGGGAGCTGTGGTAATTTAAAATTTGTCACTATGATTTCTACTTATATAAAACTTATTTGTGTCGAATATAAATCTGATACTAACATGTGTATATGCACGTTGAAGTGATTTTTGGAAGAGGGTTCTATATGGGAGCTATGGTCAATTATGGACCGATCTTCACGAAATTTGCCACAAAGATTGATAATTATACAAAACTTCCTTACACCGAATTTCTTACTTAAGGTATTTATGATCGTTAAACTTCTATTCCGGGAGGACATTTGTATGGGGGCTAGGTGAAATAATGGACCGTTTATCACCAATTTCAATAGGCTTCGTTCTTATGGTATGAAAGTCTTACGTGCCAAATTTCATTCAATTATCTTCAAAATTGCGACCTGTACTTTGTGCAAATGTTTACATGGAAAGCCATCCAGCAAGCCGTCCAGCCAGCCAGACGGACGGATTGACGGACATCGTTAAATCGACTCAAACTGTGATTCTGAGTCGATTGGTTTACTTTAAGGTGGGTGTTGGATGATTTTTTTCTGTGCGGTATAAACATCAGCACAAACGCATAACATCCCAACCACCTATGGTGGTGTAGGGTATAAAAAGTAATATTTTGTATAGGAAAATTCATGATATTTTTCACTAAAAAATTTTAAAAACAAAACATTTTTGTCACAAAAAAAACCTAAATTGAATTATTGAACCAATAAATCATTTTTTTTTAAATGAAATAAAAATCGAAGGGGGAGAACGTATTATTTTTCTATCTTTTAATTCGATAACTTAACTTCTTTCCTTTCGTTTTTTATTTCAGTGAAACCGGATTGCAGTTTAGAAAGTTATGAATATTTAAACCTCGATGTTTTGTATATTTTTGATCATTTTCTAGAAACAAAAAACGCGAGTTTTTCGAAATTTTGAAAAATAAAAATGAATATATTTATTTAGTTTCCTATCGTAAACAAAACAAATCGGAGGACATAAAATAAAAAAGTGTAATTTTTTCATCGATTTCTTCTGGAATTCATGATATATCAATTTAATTATTTTATTTTTGTCTCACCCTATTAGCAACAACTATTCAATGGTTCATTACCATAAATAAATGCACTTGTTGAGATCTATCTGAACATATATGGTTATGGGTCGCTTCGGCGTGTGTCATTAAAATATATTTATTTAACCTTGAAATCTAAAAAGCCCGTTTTAATTTTACTTTAAACACAAAATTTAATACAATTTGATTGTTTGATTTATTGTTTGTTTGTTTGTTTATCCCACGAATATTTAAATGAATTTATCAATAAGTCGCATAAACTATTTGTTTTTTAAACAATTTAACTAAAAATTTAAAGGAAATTCAGACAACAGTTTATTATGTTTTCCTATTTTTTGTTTAATTTCTGAAGATTTTATGAGAAATTTTAATTTCTACATTAATGAAGCTGAATGTAATAATTTCCCAAATAAACTTTGGTGACAATTTTGGGTTAAAAATTCTCTATATGCAATACAAAGTAAACAGAGGTCATTATTCTCTACATTACTTATAATTTTTTTATATTATTTTATATATAAAAAAATTTAAATTTAATGCTTTTTTTATTACACTTTTCATTAATTTCTAATTGAAGTTTTTACAATTTCTTCTTATTTCTATTAAACGCCATTTCATTATTTAACAAACATTTATTTTGTTTAAACTTATATAGATAAGACATTAACCTAAATTTATTAAAAATCTCAATATATAAAATAATTTTTATTGAACACAATATTACGAAATTTTTTGTATTCAGTTGATTAAAAAAAAAAAAAAAATCATCATTACAGGTTTATTTCTGTTTGGTGGGTCTAATAGCGACGATGTTTAAAATATTTATTTGTAAACGAATAATAAAGTGTTTGAACATTGTTTTATTGATTTTTTTTTTGGGAGTAGTGCAAACAAAGCGTTGAAACGTTTTTCTTTCAACATTGTTTTTTTTTATCTCAACAAATTGTCGAAATAATAATAATAAATAAAAGATCAACGAAATATAGCTGTAAGTACAATATTGCACATAGTTTAATGAATAATGAATATGTATGTATGTACGTTGATAATTTATTTAAACAAATCTTAAATAAATCTGCATAAAAATGCGTATATTAAGTAAATTTTCAATGTCAAGTGCTTTTTAAGTACATATTTTTATTTATTATTTAAAATATTTGAATTTTAAGTGATCTTTGTAAATGCGTAATGGAATTTAAATTATTACTTTATTAATTTGTTTGAATTTATAGAGATTTTTCACGTTTAACTATGTGATAATTGTAATGTTGAATTATATCCGCATTGAGAAGAGTTTTACGCAAAATGTGCTTTAAAAAGTAAACTTCAACGAATCAGAAACCCGAATGCTTTCACACTATGTACCTATTAAAGTTTAGGCTTTACCTAATGAAGACTACAATGTTCCCTTTACTCCAAATTTCGGAACATCCTCGCACAATCAACAAAAGTACAGTTCTTGATCTTACAGTTTAGTAACTTTTAATTATCCGCATTAAAACACTCTGACTTCTCATGCTCCAATCTACCAGTAGATTGGAGCCCGTATGTCTAGTTGACTGATCGACTCAGTTTTCAAACCGGTTTTTGTCAGTTTAAGTACTGTCGGTTTTTTCAAAATCTTCATTTTCGAATGTCGAATAGATCGGTATAACATCAATGTTTTCACATTTGTTGAGCTTTTGTTATGAAAATAAGTTTTTGGATGGAAATATTAACTTCTAGAAAAAAACCGGTTTTTTCGGAATTTCAAAAATTGCAACCGGTTTCGACTGCAAAAAGTCGATCACCCTAATGTCTAGTTAAGGTCATAAAGCCGTAGCATCCTGCAGTCTCTTCTACTTCTCCAAGTCTGATGAGATCTTCCCCAGATCTTTTTTCATACCCAGCATCAAAAAAAAAAAAAAAAAAAAAAAAAAAAAATATATATATATATATATATGTCTAAATATTAGTCTAAGACCCCATAAAGTATATGTATATATTCTGGGTCCTCGTACGATTTTGAGTCTATCTAGCTATGTCCGCCCGTTTTTCTGTTGAAAACAGGATAGGGCTTGGGGCGGATCACCTAGAAACCTCGGAACCAGTCACTAGGTTAAGTTAGATTGCATCGGCCATTGGCGAAGTCGAAATTCAGTTAGGTCAACAATTGGGGCTTTTGTTGTACCATAAGTATAGAGCTAATAGAACCCCAGATCTATGACATGAACCATTCCGAACTTTCCAAGAATCGCTTTAAACTACCTAGGTCATCAAGACTATCAAATAAGGGTTCATCTGGACGTCTCTTTCTCTCCGACAGAGCTGGGACATGAGCAAAATAGGTAAACTCCTCTACCTACTCCTCGTTGTAACAGAAATCCTTATGCATGACCTCAAATTTGAGAGCACAGCTACTTTCAGAGAATGGCCACTAATAGAGTTTATTTCTCAAAATAGACGATAAGATTTTAAATCGTTTGCCTCTCGAAGAATCAGTTCCCTCACATGTAGCTTTCTCGAAGCCATAGGTATACCTACTAGGGTTATAACTAATTTTGGACCTCAAAATACTATAGCACTACCTTATAGCCAATATTGCGTTTATAATAAAAACCAGTTTTTAAACCAATTCGGACAAAAAATTTCACGCACCGGTCGCGATTTCTAAACTCCTTTTGAACATTTTTTTAACATTGGGTATATGCATTAATTCCCATCTTTTTTTTAATGAAAAATAAAAGTTATTTCCAAGATAAATGTGCAAAGTATTTTATTCAAAGTATGGTACATCCGAAGCTACGACGTTTCTCAATCTTTCTTTCAATTTATTGATACCATTCTGAAACCACTTCTCATTTTTTGAGCTCAGAAACGAATTAGCTCAATTTTTGTTACCTTGTACAGAAGTGAAGCGTACTCCAGTTAGGGCATTCCGAATCGGACGAAACAAATAGTGGTCAAAGGGGGCAATGTCTGGGCTATGCGGACATTGCCCAGCGTTTAATTTTTAACTGGTTGTGCAACGTAAGAAGACCGAGCACTATCATAATGTGAACTTTTGAATTAGGTTCTGGTGGTATATTCTCGCAGTTATCCGTTCAATACTCTCTTCAAACTGATCAATTGTGTTTGCTACAGATCTTCCGTGATCATTTAACCTGGTTTTCATAACTTCTGATTCCTCCAAATACAGAGCATAAACTTGGAGACGGGGATATTCGGTTTTGGTGTTGAATTTCTTGTTATCCCGAGCTTCACATATGATAACATCGACGCAAAAGCTGAAGCAGGATTTAAGATTAAAAAAATTGCCTTTTGACGTCTCTTGGTATTAGTTCGTTTAGCACCTAATTTCCATGCGCCTGGAAAATGTATAGACCCAATATATTTATTTTTATATTTTTTATATACAGTTCAAAATATTTAAGTGGTACAACTTAGGAATATAGTATGGATTAAAAATACTTTATTTTGTTTCTTCCTCCACTTAAATAAAGAAAAAAAAAAACATATATAATTTGGGATATGGTCAATCATTTGGAGGACATCGATTATAGAATTAAATATAAACATTTTACAATTAACTAATTTGTCGCATTTTTGCACATGTTAATTCGAACTGATTTTGTATTTCAGTTTGCAAAAATTAAATTAATTACTTTTTTTACAAATTATATATTTGTAATGCGGTTTAATAGAGATTGCACAGGTAAATGATTGTATACATATCAAAGACGACACAGAAAATTAATCCCAAAACAGTAATATAAATATAAACATTTCACCGCATTTGGTGCGTAAACTTTTTTTAACGATCGCGAAAAATTAATATCACATTTCTTACTTTTCAATGCTCTGCAAGGCCCTATAGTATTTTGGATATATGCAAAAATTGCAAACAGTTATTACGCTAATACCTTTGTACATTATTTTTATCCGGAAGGTTCTATGTGGTAATACATTCTCTGGTGAGCTCGTCTGCTAAAATATTGCCCTCTATGTTCTATCTCGTTCTGGAGCTTGCGTCAGCCAAGAAAACTCTGGCGATATTAATATCCCTGTAAGGGTCCCTACCTACAAGCAAATATGGGATTTCTCCTGAAGATGTTCCCCAAAACATAACAAATACAAATACTCTGGACAAATTTTTGTCAACTCATATATTTAGCACATATTTCGAATACAAATTATATATCGACACCTAAAATACAAAAGGCCGTAAACAAACTTTTTAATTTTTATTTCTTCCGCAGAACCAAAAAAAATTATGAAAATGATGATATGAAAATTACTCAAAGTTATCATCAATTGTAAATTCGTAGAAAATGTTTTCTTAAATAAACAAAACCACCTTTTTAGTAGAATAAAGAAAATGCAAAGCTCTTGACAGTTGATTACAAAAACATTGATCAATTATGGTATTTTGTTAATATTCATTTAGCTGCACTTGAAATGATGTACATATTAACATAAGGATATTTATAAATAACAATTTTATGACAAAGAAAAACCCCATCATCATCATCATTACAGGCTTTGTATTTAGTTTAGACTACGATACAAGTGGCACGTAAGCAACACAGAAACTTGTACAAGAAAATGAAACCATAGATAGTATAAAGGTGCATAAACTCCTTCTTTATTTTTTGTTAAGAATGCATCGCGAATATTTTCAAGGTTTTTTTTTTATTCATCCTAAAGAAGAAAAATCATTGTCTATGTATCTTTACTTCCTTGAATTTGTCAATAATTACATACATGTAGAGTATTGAAGTATATGTACTAGAAATACTATGTTGATGAACCAAAGTATGTACCTCTAAAGATTCTAGTTGAAAATAGAATAGAGAAAAGTGTGGCTTACGTGAGTTTTGCACGTATGCCAAAATCCATTGATTTTATAGTTAACCCATTAGAATTCACCGTATTCAATTGAGTACAGCTGAATTATCTGCAGTTTTAAATGAGTGTACACTGAATCAAAAAGGTACATAAATATAATGAAAAACTTAGTTGATTCAACGAATTTGTTCCCTAATTTTGACCTAATGTACAGAGGTGTTGAAACAATGTATTGCCATACATTAACAATTATACAGTCTTAAAATTCAACGTAAAAGTTCATTGATTCTACTTATTTGTATTTTGTTTTAATTAACACGTTCGTTGAACTAATAATTTCAATAAACAGTAGATTGAATTAACGACTAGTACATTTATTTTAATGAAACTATAGGTTGTTCCAATTAAACTATACATTGAAATTTTTAACATTTCAATGAACGGTTACTTTAACTTAAAGAAACTGTAACTTGATTTCAATTAACTTATACGTTGAAAATGTACCACAATATTAGGGCTGTTTTGTTTTATTAGAAATTATATTATATTACATTCAGTTAATATAGACATAAACTAAATAGAATTTTCTATATATAATTAACGTAAATGCTTTTAACATATATTGCAATATTTATAGTATAATTTACTAAATAATCTAAATAAACTGAAAAAATTTAAAGTGATTTTATTACCTTGAGAGTACTGCTCAATGACATTATGAAATATCCATATAGATGCTACATTAGTGTGGCAGCAGCATGTCTTGAATAAAAAAAAACAATAATAAATATTTTATATTATTCATTAACAATTGATTTTTCGTAACTTATTGTTACATAAATATAGAGAAAATAAATATTTTGAAAATGTGTTTAAAACAATAAACATTATTAAACTTACGTTTTATGAAATCAAGCAATTGTTCCAAATTCCAGCTTCCAAGTAATTTTTTTAATACGGTGTCTTCATTACTGGTTTCTCCTGTCTCCTGCATAAATATGCATGTTTTTCAATAATTCTGTATTTCCCTTAAATGTTTCAGTTTCACAATTTTTGGTTGGTACAATTACAATATCCAAGTTTTCTGACATATTTAAATCTTAATTACTAACTTATTATTTTTGTTTTTATTATTAACACATCACTTTAAAATAGGGCAATCCTGAGTTGTTTTCATTTACATTTTTCTTTTTCTATATTCCCGTTAGAAAACTATGAATGAGTACGCTGAATTTAACATATTTCTTCGATTCAAAGTACATGTTCGTTGAGTAAAGCTTCTTCTTTCTTAAATCAAAGAATTAGTATTTTAACTCAACGAATTGTACGTGGAATCACTGTTTTTATGTATACTATATTATATGTTTTGTTTCTTTTTATTCTTCTAAATGAAAGTTCATTAATTCAACGAAAATGTTCTTTTATTATTAAAACTATAAATGTGTTCTTTAAAACAATTAACTAATACATTGAATCAAAGAAATGATTTATTTATTTTATTACGGATTAAATTTAACGAATGGGGTGAATATTTCATAAGTTCATAAGTGCGTTGAATATATAATTGAATTTAATTGGTATTTTCTTTGAAACAACGAATTTGTACCTTGAATCAATGAATATTTCAAACAAATTAACGAATTTCATACGCCATTCATTGAAATTACTTTATTCAGTGTAAATAAGTAACATATGGGCAAACACACAAAAATTTTAAATTCAATGAAACCGAGTTAATGTTATAATAATTTCGAACATGTT
The DNA here is from genome assembly GCA_932274085.1 of Protocalliphora azurea. Classification (NCBI taxonomy): domain Eukaryota; kingdom Metazoa; phylum Arthropoda; class Insecta; order Diptera; family Calliphoridae; genus Protocalliphora; species Protocalliphora azurea. The sequence goes on from OW026519.1 coordinate 130,937,440, forward strand.
TTCGTTTTTGGCAAAATGGCTAATAACATTGTATTAATAACACTAAAAACAATCAAATTGCAATTTTGTGGTCAACGGTTTTCATCGTTATTGCAGTTCTTCAAAGTTAAAAAATATAAAAATGTGATTGAAACGCACCTGAGTTTTTTTATTTTTGATTTTTTTCCCACAAGACCAAACTTTTGGTATTATACTTGTATTAGAGAACTACACTCTAGACATGAAGGCATAATATTACTTTATATGCTATGGCTCTATCGCTATTCGATCAAAAGTTATACAATGGTAAACTTTGAAACCAAAATTTTGGCTTTTTCAAAATCTTTCTACTTTTTGGTCACTGTATGTGCGCTCCTCCAAGAAAATGTAGTTTAATGTGATATATTTATTCATAAACGAGGTAATTCTGCTTCGTTTGTGATGTATCTAATTAATGTGCCCTTGTGAATAACAGAGTTTAGTCCCTCAGAGAAAATATGAGTAAAGTGTTAAAAAAGTACAGTTTTTCGCTAGGCATGCTCTCTGGACTACTTTCACAAAATCGTTTTCCTGCGTAAATTTAGTTTTTTCTTTGGATTTTACATCAGATGGTCAGATTTTATGTAAACTTTAATGTAAAACTTTTAAAGACTTTTTGAAAAAAAAATCATCATTTTTGATTGCTAAATAATGTCTAAAGCTAAGTTCAGATACGACCATTATTTGTCACAAAGTATTTAGTCGTGTTTTGCCGCAATTTTTGCATCTAAATATAGAATTTATTTTTTGTTCATATTGCGCGCATTTATTTGACGTTTTTTGTTTGATAAATAAAATACGTGAAGAGTAAAACATATTTTATGCTTTTATTTAATCAAACACAAAAGTATCATAAACTTATTTGACGTTAATTATGAGATTAATTTATAAAGAAATCTTATTTTTCATTTTGTTTTGTTTTTATTGATTTAGAATCATTTTCACAGAGAATTTCGGAGTATGTGGAGTTCAAGGTAAGAAAAACAATATAGTAAAATATTTAGATAATAAATGAAAAATACTAACTATTATTAATTTCTCAGTTGCAAAATTCACATGTACTCGTACATTAAAGAGCCTCACGAAAAAAGGTGTAAATGTACCCCTCTAGAAATGAAGATTGGTCTTATATGATTCAGAAAATATTACATCTGAATGTTTAAATTTACGTGATTTGGACCATTTTCAAAACACCTCTAAAAAACGTATTTCATTATCAAAATTTTCGTTAAAAGAAAATTAACTTCAAATTGTAATATAGGCATACTAAGGCATGGAATAATTATTTACATTAATATTCTACTAACGTTTTTTTTTTTATCATATTTTCTTAATCAGAGATATAATTTTAGATATTCAGGACATTTTTCAACATACACTGCCTGCCACTTAAATAAGGAATCACATTTTTTTAAATTTAATTAAGTATATCTCCTAAACGAAAGTTCAGAAAAAAATAATTTTTTGACCAACCAAAATTCAAAGTGTTGGCTTTAGTTTCCTGAAGAAATAAAAAATATACATATTTTGTTATACTAAAATTATGCATTTATTTAAAGACATGTATTTCTGTGGTACTTTTTCGTGTGTCACTTGAATAACTTGAATTTTAAAACTAAACAAACTGTAATTTATTTTTAAATTTTAGGTTATAAAAATGAAAGTTATTATCTTGTATCATTCAATTAGTAATGAGTACTGCCACTATTTTTAGAAATAACCTCAAAAATGCTATTTGGCATCGACTTGTATAATGACTCTAAGTAATTTAGCGAAATTGAACTCCATGTTTCCGTTATTGCATCCTTTAAGGATTCTATCAACTCAAATTGTTTTCCTCCTTCATAAACTTTTCTTGCAAGCCAACCCCACACATTTTCCATTGGATTTAGGTCTGGTGAATATGGGGGCCAATCAAAAAGTTGAACACCTTGTTGATTAATCCATTGTTTTACCGCTCTGGCGGTATGAATCGGAGCGTTGTCGTGTTGATCATTTTGTTGGATACAAAAACCAATTCTATGGTGCCATAATACGAAATGGCACCCCATACCATTATTCCGCCCTCTCGGTTGTGCCTACGGCTCAAAAATAATTCCTCCTTATTTAGGTCATGGAAGTAATAGTTATAGCCGTCAGGATCATCAATATTAAACAATTTTCATCGGAAAATACAACTTTAAACACTGTTGATCGAAAATCATATTTTTGGAGTTATATTAAAAATGGTCCAGCTCACGTAAACGAAATAATTAAACCGAAATATCTTGAGGATTAGTTTAAAGCATATCAATCTTTAATTTTAGGGGGGTACATTTGCAACATACAAATCAATGCACCTTAATGTACATTATAGTGAAACTTACTTTAAAAATAAATATATTTTTATATTTTTTATAAGTAATTTATGTGTATATAAAATAACAACCGTGTTTTCTCTGTCTTCACAAAAGAGCACTGTTTTCTTTCACGCAAGTAAAAAGCTTTACTTTAATAAATAAATTATAAATTATTTATTTCTCTTTTTTCGATTTAAAGTTTATGCATATAAAAACAACAACTTTTTCAACTTAAGCTGTCCGCGGCATCAGCTGTTGTTTGTCCCTGTTTTATCTATGTTTGTAACGCACAGAAAAAATTATCCAACACCCACCTTAAAGTATATCAATCGGCTCAGTATCACTTTTTAAGTCGATCTAACAATGTCCGTCCGTCCGTCTGGCTGGCTGGACAGCTGTCTGGCTGTCCATGTAAACCTTTTGCACAAAATACAGGTCGCAATTTTGAAAATTTGACACGTGGGACTTCCATGGCACAAGGACGAGGCCTATTGAAATTGGTTATGATCGTTCCATTATTTCACCTAGCCCCCATACAAATGTTCTCCCGGAATAGGGGTTTAACAATCATAAATGCCTTAAATATAGAAATATTTTAATGAAATTCGGTGTAAGGAAGTTTTGTGCAAGTATCAGACTTTGTGCAAAATTTCATGAAGATCGGTCCATAATAGACCATAGCACCCATTTAAAATTCTCTTCCGAAAATCACTTTAACGTACATAAATCACATACACATGTTAGTATCAGGTTTATATTCCACACAAATAACTTTTATATAAGTAGAAATCATAGTGACAAATTTTATGAGGATCGCTCCATAATTTACCATAGCTCCCATATAAGCCCACATTCGGGAATTACCCTAAAGTGCATAAATTTATATAAATGTTAGTATTAACGTAATATTCTGTATTCGTATATTTTATTTTACACTTAGTAAAAGTGACCTAAAATTGAGGGCGCACTAAAAAATTACCCTAAAAGTTTGTAGAATTTATGGACAAAAATTCATTTTCATAAGCTCAAAAATTATGACGTTTAAAGCCTTTAAAACAGATTATTGAGTGATCTAAATGGTTTCTGGATACTTTTCTATAGTTTAGTTCAAAAATAGTTTTAAAAATAAAAAAATCCATGTATATCATGTAGAACTTAAAAAAGATACTGAAGGTTAATCAAATAATATTCCAAAACTATCAGAGAGCAAAAGTTCTAACAGGAGTTTTTTAGTTTGCAAGTTAGTCTTAAACCAAATTTAAGATGTCAAAAAAAAACCGCGACCAATTGCCAGAAGAGATAAAAACTTATCGTAGTCAAGTAAAAAATATATATAAATAAAAAAAAAAATATTAAGAATAGTTTTTTTATTTAAATAAGATTTATTTAAGTTACTAGAAAATATTTTAAAAAAAGTTCGGTAAAAATTAAGGCTTATTATTTAAACCCCTGTGATTCTCGCCAACTTACACGATGGTGCCCAAAAGTTTTCGCGGTTTAAAGTTGAAATTCAAAGAAAAATCTCAAAATTTGAGATTTCACTTATTTACATTATAATTGCTCACATTAACTATCACCACGTTGAAAAAGACTCACAGTATTATCATTACATATATAATGTGCCAAAAAAAATTCGAAAAAAATTTAAGTCGAATTTTAAAAGTTTTGTGTTTTGTGAATTATGATAAAAAAAATTGGTACATATATTGGTGACAAATTTTTCAATATATATATTTTTAATATTGATCGAAAAAAGTAAAACATGAGTTTTGGCAATTCATTATTTTTTGATTTTTCCAATATTTGAAGTATAGACGCGGCGCATATACCCACTTTTCTAAAAGGCGGTTTTTTGCATAATATTGCTTTAGTAACCAATTTAAATCTATTTATAGAAAAATAATTTAGAAAGTCCGTCAATTTATGTAATTTTTATTTTTTCATAATAATATATTTTTTCTTTTGGTGTTTCTAAAAAATTGGAGTACAACAAATTATCACAATGATACATAAGCTTCAGGATATGAAGAAGACATTTAAAATTTATATCATATTTATTCATATTGCAAAAAATTTTATTATATTGTGAGTTTTTATGCATCAAACTAAGAACAAATAAAAGGGCATCATTTATCTAAAATAATATGATGAATTGAACTTGTTAATAATTTCAGATATTTTTTCGAATAAACATGTAGTCGGTCAAATTCTATAATTTGATACCCAACACCATGAATTTTTAATGTTTTCGTTGGGGGTCTTTCATGGGACCTATGCGCACTGAACAAAAATCTACTTTTTCTGGCATTGTTAGTGTCTTTCTTAGGTTTTATCGAAGTAATTACCCAGCAAAAACTTTTTGGTTTTCGGTAATAACAACTACTTATTAAAGTAGTTTCTTGGTAATGAGGCGTCATTATTATTTGCCTACTCTATATTACATTAATAAGTACTCAGTAGTATAATAACGCAGTAATACTGCAATCACGTGGATGATTTGGCTAGAGTGCCGGATTAACAACCAGAAGGTTGTTGGTTCAACTCCATTCTGAAGCTGTAAGCTTTTTATAACAAAATGTCTAAAAAGATATTTTAAACTAAATAGAGCTTTTGTCGCTTAGGCTGCTATGTGCGAGATGGTGTACTGAGTAAGACGTTAGTCAGTAAAAACGAATGGTTAATGTGTGTCCAAGTTCGAGTCTCACTGACGGCAAAATTTTTTTGTTTTTTTTTTTATTTTTGTTTTCGTTTAGGTACATATTTTTGAGTACCCCTAGAGTCAAAAAATAACTACATGAACTTGTGGACAAGTCGAACAAAAATAACTAGTTATTCAGGCAAAAAATAAGTAGTTTATTTTTGTTTCCAATTATACCTGCTAGCTTACCAGGAAAGCAAAGTTTTTTCTGGGTATATCTAAAAGTAACAATAATATTTATTAAAACCGATTTTTAGTATTTTTGCTTAAATCTCTATAATACATAATTTGACTATAGTATATAAACTTTTTTAAATATCACATTTACTTGTTTTATTTTAATTACTTTTTAGTTTTATTTTAATTATTTTGTAAGTTTTAAGACCCAAAAAGTTACAACATAAAATTTTCTCCTATTTGTTTGTGAAAATCAAGAAATTTCCTCTCAGGTTTACCAAAATTCAACTGAAAAAATTTATTGAAAATTAATATTTTGAAAATAATTGATTCCAGGTAAAAATAGATAAAATGAAGCACCATTGTGTGTTAAAGAAATTCTTTAATATTTTCAATCTCCGTGTATTGCACTGTCAATGTCACAAATTTTTTGTAATTTTTAATAGCAGCGGTAAAAATTTTAAATCGAAATTTTTGATATTTATATTTTTGTGTTTTATTTAAAAAAAAAATAGTTTTTTTATAATAGAGCTGTTAAAGACAGCTATTCAGACACATATTTAGGTATATATTGTTAAAGTTAATGTTGTAGAAATATTTTTAATATTTTTTTAAATCAGTCTAAAAACGGGTTTTTTCTTCCTTTATATAGAAATTGTAAAAGTTTTTAGACGAACTTGGGTTAAAATAAAACTTTTGTAATTTTACTTAATATGTGTAGTACGAAAATCCAAAAAAATAAATTTTGTGGATATTTTGCAATTTGGAAGAAAACAATTTTTTTAAATAATTTCCTGGTAGATATTAGACAAAATAAAACCATACAGACTATATCTGTCAAGACCGAATATATGATACCCTACACCATTGTGCACCAGCAAAAAAAAAAATTCGGGAAGAGGACTTATACCTGTGACCAATTTTACTAAAAGTAAAATAAAATATACAAATACAGAATAATGCGTAGATACTAACATCTAGATGATTTTATGCATCTATGGTCATTTGTGGACCGATTTTCATAAAATTTGGTACAAAGATTGATACTTATACATAACTTCTTTGCACTGAATTTTATTAAAATATTCTTATTTTTAAGACATTTTTTAGTGTTTAAACTCTATTCCGGGGGGACATTTGTATGGGGGCTAGGTTAAAGAATGTATCGATCACAATCAATTTCAATATCCTTGTATCAAATTTCATTGAATTATCTTTAAAATTGCGATTCGTACTTTGTGCACAAGGTTTACATGGAAAACCAACCCAGTCAGACGGACGGAAAGTCAATTTAGAAAGTGGTTCTGTGTCGTTTGGTATACGAGCATTTAAAGGCTGGTGTTGAATAACTTTTTCTATGCATTACAAATATCAGAACTAATGCATAATACTCCAACCACCTATGGTGGTGTATCAAATTATATGAAGATCGGTCCACAATTGACCATAGCTGCCATATAAACCCGTCTTTCGAAAATCACTTTAACGTGCATAAATTCCCATACGAGTCTTAGTATCAAGTTAATATTCGACACAAAAGTTTTTTATGTAAGTAGAAACAACATTGCCTAATTTTATGAGAATCGGTTCATAATTTGGGTTCATATAAACCCACTTCCAGGAATCGCCCTAAAGTGCATAAAATCATTCTGTATTTGTGTATTTTATTTTACAGTTAGTAAAGTTGGCCACAGGTGTAATATAAGTTTCTTTCCCTAATTTTTGTGCTCGTACATAATGGTGTATGATATCATATAATCGTTTCGTATGTGTCTTTCTCTCACGTTTTTTTTTACGAGTGAATAAACTTATCCATGTCAGGCAAAAGTTTCATTGTACAAAATCTGGCTACATTAATAGTTGAAGGAAAACTAGTTCAATAAATAATTTAATTTTGAATATTCTAGGTTATTTAGGAACTCTAGAAAGAAGAATAAAAGTTAATATATAATAGCTTACAAATCTTTCTCATTATCACTATTTCGCGCCAGTCTTTATGGTTATGACAATGATGGCGCACATTAGAGCCATTTTTGCGTCCTTCAATATTGGCTGTGGTTTTTGTGAATTATTTTTAGTTTTTTTTTTTTTTTTTTTTTGTATGTCATGTAAAAATGTCCAACATTTTTACTCTAAAATATCATGCAAAGGCTCAAGCTGTTGATATTATTTCCGCTATTTGTGCCAATCACTTAAATTTTCAATATTTTAGCTTCCAATTTTCCAGGACGCCATGCCATCACTGACATTATTATTTAGGCTTGTAGGAAGTTATAGTCGGGCTTAAACGATTTTCGGGAAGGATCTTATATGAAACCTGTGCTCAATTGTGGATCAAGTCAATGCCATCACTGACAACATTCTTTAGGATTATAAAAACGTTATAGTCGTGCTTGACAAATTTTTTAAAGGTTTCATATATAAAACCTCTTCTTTATTGTGAATCAAGTCTTGTTTTAAAGTTTTAAATTGCAATTTATACTTTTTAGAATATTACATGTAAAAAACATGGTGACAAACCAATATTAATTTATGCACTTTTTAATGATTTTCTGAAGTGGGCCTTATATAAGAACTATGAAGTTTTAAGGAGCGAAACTCTTAAAAATATTATATTGTGTTTTTTACGTTTATAAAAATTATTTTATAATATCTATAAAACTTTTATATGTCCTGAAATATGTAATATTTTAAAGAATATATGAGCATTGAAACCCTATTCTTGGGGAAATTTTGTATGGGTGTTAGGTGATAATAAATAACCATTGTCAACTAATTTAAACAAAGTTCATTCCTGCATCATATGAAGCCAAATTTCATCCAATTACTCGTACCTTAAAAATTGCAACTTGCAGCTTTATTAAAAATTTAAAATGGAAGGACAGACAGATGGACGGACATCGTGAACATACCCAAAAATGTTTTTTCTACGTGTATTTATCAGTTTGCTTTTAGTTTTATAACTAATTAAATGATCTTAATAAATAATTACATAAAATGATATATATATATATATATATATTAATGGTGTAAAAAGTGTATAGTAATTCATAAAATGAGAACGGCTGGGCCGATTTCTGTAAAATTTTTTGTCAGTTGTTCGTATTTTCGAGGAGAAGGTTTTTACGGAAGTAAATTTTGGAAAAATCACAAATCGAGTTTTTGTATGAAATTTCGTGTGAAATTATTCCTTAATGGCTTTCCAAATCAGATAATGGAAAGTTCTTAGTGTAAATCATGGAAAATTGCGGAAAATGCGAAATGCGGAAAATTGGAAAATCTCTCCGCAAAAGTGGGAAAATTGGAAAAATTGAAAAATTAATTTGTGTGCAATTATTCCTAAATGCTTTTCCAAATGAAAAAATAGAAAGTTCTCAGCCTTAGACTTTGCGCAATCTGACAGGTGTCATTTTGGCATTGTAATTTTCTACAGTAAATGTGCTATTTTTCTTGCTGCAATTTATACGAATTTTTTGTATTGTTAAACTGATTCCGAATTGTCGTAAATCACGCATTATATCCATATACGGTAAAAGCATTACAATCAATTGAAATTCAGTGCAATATTTATCAAAAAAATCGAAAATAGATTTTTTGTATGGAATTTTGTGTGGAATTATTCCTTAATGGCTTTTCAAATGAAAAAATAGAAAATTCTTAGCGTAAAGGAATAATTTTTATATATATTATATTACTCTAAACTTTGTCAATGCCCTGCTACCCCGGGCATTGACTAACTTTAATTTTTGGGTATATATCGCAGGTTTAACTATAACCTTCTATTACTTTGATATTGATATCAAATTATTTACAAAATAAAAAATAAAGACTTGTTGCATATTAGCCGGTATAATGTTAATGGGATTCTGAGTAAAAGTTATTAAAAGATACACATTTTAAAACAGTTTGTCCAGAAAGTATTTTGCTAAAAATTGGAGTTAAGATTTCATTTCTCACATAAAAAATAATGGTATTAAAAATATTTCAAGTTCCTTCTAAAGACATAGTCATAGTTATTTCTCTTAACTTTTTAATTTAATTTTTATATGTTTCTAATGGTCAAACAAATTTCTCGACACACTGTAGTTGCATTTGTACCAAAAATTCATATCAATATTTATATTATCTTTTGATTTCATCAATCCAGCATAAATTAACCAAATTTTAGTTTAAAACATTTCATTCATATTCAATGCAAACATGTTTACTTAATCATCATTTTAACTTGTGAATCCAAAATATTTGTTAAACTTGAAATTTTAAAAAACTACGTCATGCATGTGAGCTTGTTTCAAAATAATGGAAGTGTTTGGAGTTTTAATTCTGGTCTTTCTTGTTCCCGGTATAATATTGTATTTGAATAGTTTTTGAACTTCGATAGATTAATGCACGTGAGGTGCAACGATTGTTTTTGAGAGATATTAAATGTCTGGCTGACCTAATTTTGAAATTATTTATTTATTAATTTATTTTATTTTCTATCTAAAACTGGTTTGTTTTCATTAGTATAATGTTATTTAGCCACTGTTTAAGACTGTATTCTAATTAAAGTGAAATATTTGAGTAAAAAAAACTTAAACAGCCGGTAAAGATATTCAAGGTCATTAAATTTATTTTTAATCATTTTTAATAAAATTACGAGAGCGGATCAATAAGTCCGTGACTTTTAGAACTTCCCTCGTCGTTATATAAAATGCAACACTATTCCCATCAAGTACCACCTGTTAATAGACTACTGTCAAATTTTGAGCAAGTGTCGTCATTTATTTTGCGTTTAACAGTTGTTCGAAACATACAATCTCGTGTATTTTTATAAAAATTGAAAAAAGCGAATTTCGACTGCTCATTAAACATTATTTTTTGCGAAAAAAAACCGTCAATCAAACCAAGAAAAAGCTCGATAAATACTTTGTGGACTCTGCACCATCGATTTCAATGGTAAAAAAGTGGTACACAAGTACAAATTACGCTGAACGTTCTGGCCGGCCAATTGAGGTCAGTACACCCGAAAATGTGGAAAAAAATCCACGACATGGTATTGGCCGACCGAAGAGAAAACTGCGTGAGGTTGTTGATGTCATAGGCATTTCAAATGGCAGTGAGGTTTCGATTTTAAATGATCAGCTGGGTTTAAGAAAGTTGTCTGCGTTTGCTCTCAATTGACCATAAACGTAAACGTGCGACAACTTCAAAGGATTGTTTGGAGTTGTTTAACCGCAATACGAATGAGTTTTTGAGTCGTTTTGTAACTGTGGATGAAACATGGATCCATTACTGTAGTTTGGAGACCAAGCAACAGTCTAAGCAATGGGTTTCTCCGGGTGAACTTGCTCCGAAGAAGACCAAAGTAAGTCTGTCGGCCAATAAGGTGATGGCAACAGTTTTTTGGGATGAACGCGGGATAATCCACATCGATTACCTTCAAAAGGGAAAAACAATAAACGGCGAATATTATGCCAACTTATTAGACAGATTTAATGAGGATTTAAAAAGAAAATGACCCCATATGGCCAAGAAAAAAGTTCTCTTTCATCAAGATAACGCACGGGTGCACAAGTGTGCAGTCTCAATGACAAAACTCTATGAATTGGGCTACAAATTGGTACCTCATCCGCCATATTCTCCGGATTTAGCCCCTAGTGACTATTTCCTATTTCCAAATCTAAAGAAATGGCACGGTGGAAAGAGATTCAGCTTCAACGATGAAATTATTGACCAAACAAATGCCTATTTTAAGGACCTGGTCAAAATTTGACAGTAGTCTATTAACAGGTGGTACTTGATAGAAATAGTGTTGCATTTCATATAACTACAAGGGAAGTTCGAAAACTCACGGACTTGTTGATCAGCCCCCGTAAAGCTGTAAAAAAAATAGGGAAAATCTTTATTTGTCGCTACAATTAAAATATACAATTTGAAACGAAATGAAATTAAATTTTAGATAAAGTCGATAGAGAATCGATTTTGTTTTATGGCTTTGTATTCTTTTGATGGATTTTGAAAAGATAAATGTACCGTGATTGTAAATTGTAATCAAGGCCAAATGTAAAATTAATCACTGGTTTACAACAAAATATATGCCAAATTGTAGATCTCTACATATTTAGATGATTAAAAATAGAATTTTAGTTGTTTCATGGTTACAAGACCGGTTTCAATTGAAAGACTTAACATTGGATACCATAAAAAGATACTGATAAAAAAATCAGCTATTCTAAAGAAAAAATAATATGTATTACGTATAAAATTTACATGTATTTTAAAATACATACATATATTAGTTAAATTCCAATTACTCCTACATAAAAACAAAGATCAACATTGAATTCTGTTTTTAAATATGTATTTTAAGAATTACACTGTCATATTATTGATTTCAACAAAATCTATCAAAATGCAGAAAATTGTTAAAGCATGTCTTTTTTATTTTTATATAAATTTTTAGCTACTGCATTATCTCACACTGCGCTACAAAACCTGTAAGAAATAAAATTACCATTCCAAATTTTTCTATTATTTTCTTTATATAACATATAACGCCAATTTTGCAACAAATTTTTTAAAATGGGAACTGTGGTTTTGAATCCTTGTTTTTAATATTGAAAATATTTAAAAATCTCCAAAAGTCTGATATAGAAAACATGAAACATTTTGAAAATTTCATTTTTCAACTTTTGACTGATCTTTGGAAATTTTTTTCCGAAATCGTAAAACTATACGATTTTTCTTTACCTATTGATAATCAAATTTCAAAAATGCAAAAACTTAAAAACCCATAGAAGTATATAACTTTAAATAACAATATCTCGAAGACTGTTAATATTTAATTTAAACTGCCTTTAAATTGCATTCTTGTCATCTTCAACTAAAATATTTGTAAAATTATTAAAATTTTATTGTATTTTTTAGATTTTTAGCATTTTTTGAAAATATAAAATTTTTTTCATTACAATTGAAATCCAAACTCATTTATTATGTACGATATTGATTTTAGAAAAATCTGAAATAAATTCATTTTTTGTTTTACTAAATGTTAATTTTCTCAGCATCCCCTAATAGTCTCACAAAATTTTTTATATTTTGTTGCCACCACTTTAATGAACATTTTAAAGGGAAATTTTAAAAATGGAATATATGAATTTTTAAATATCCTCGATACAAGGACAAATATTGATTTTATTATCCTTTTCTTCAAAAATGGAGTTTTGTACAAAAACAATGAGAAACTAGATTTATCAGGCATCAATTTGAACCAAAGTTTGTTTAAATCAGACAAATAGGCCCGAAGATATATTGATTTAAATTTCATGTATTTATTTTCTACAAATTTTTGAAAAAAGTGAAAGTTTGAACCGCGATAAAATCAAAACTACAACGAATTTGAGAATTAGTGACGGAATGAGTGTGTATACCAAAATCGGTGCAAGAAAATTGGGATTTTTTTTGTTTCCTCCCTTTAGTATTTTAAACTTGGTGAGCTTAAATTGTGTCCTAAAATGAAAAATATTCATTGGATTTCTTACAAAATTCTTAATAATATAACGGCAAGAATCATACAAATATATTGTTCCAATAAAAATTCATATTAATCTAAATTCGAAACGTGAACAAATTTCACATTTTTGGGTTTTTTTCTCCAAGAAGGTGAAGGTGGTAATATTTTTTAAAATTTAATACAAATGCATAAAAGTAAAACCGGAGGTATTTTGGGCAAAGGTCTTCCCGCAAGACCTATACAAACTTTGTCAGTTTTCAAGATTTGTTTAAAGTTTATTTGTAGAATCCTCAAAAGGCAAAGCTGAGATAAAGAAAAAAGTATGTTTGTTATATGTTAGTTAAACACACACAAAGTATTTTTTTGAACCGCGATCAGCGTTATCAGAAAGTTTGCTTGAAAAATCATCATTTGAGCTATGATAATTCATAATTTTGCTTTAAAAAGCATCAAAATAATTTATTTTTTGATTATACGTGGTTTAACTAAACACTATTAAAAAACAACTTATATGTAAGTTTTTTTTTTGTGTAGAAGTTCGAGGTATTTTTTATGGATTCGAATATGAAGGAGTCTTTCAACACTCAAACTGATTGATCGATTTTCAATAATAATCTTTTGGGAGGTCTTCATTTCATTCTTTTCAAAGCTCCACAAAATTATAAGTTAATATTGGGCAACAATTAGACTCGCCGTTCTAAACAATACAAGAGTATCAAGAAAGCAATGTGTGAGATCATATCCTTTTAATTACATGGGCATTAAATAATTTTTCATCCGAAATTAATTCCGTCTTGTATCAGAATTTCTGAAAGTATTATTGCTACTATCGCGTTGTCATCATTCGACAAATACATAAATATTTGACCTAGTGGTGAACCGTTTAATGCTCGTTTTAGAATACTGGAGGAAAGTTAAATGAAACAAACAGAATATATATCTTTTTAGGGTGATTATTTTAAGTGAAAAGTTAAATTGTTGAATAATGAATTAGGATTTTAAGTATTTTGGTATAAATAAGTGAGAGTCTTTTTATTATTTAAATTATACCAAAATTTCAATAGAATATCTTTAGTCGTTTAAATTTTATTTTGTACCAAATATTAACATTATTTCTGAAAAAAATAATTAATAGCTAAATTTTAAGCTTTTCGGGTCATTATCTAAGAGAAATTCACCGTATATAATTTTTATGGCACTAAATGATTTTCTTTTTCTCAATTTTCATTTGATCGGACGTAGATGTGAATAATTGTTTTTCTAATACTCTCCCAAATATTTCTCTGTGGGTATTTTCTGTGATAAGTTTCTCAGTTTTTGGGTTTTAATAAAGATTTTGTTCCGCATTATAAACATGTTACTGATGAGCAACTATTGACAACAGGTATTTTAATAAATTCATTTAAAATGTGAAAAAATTATGATTGGTGCATAAGAGCCCTAGGAAACATTCGCTAGATTCCTGTTGGGACGGACCCAACTTATCCTCAAGGAACGTCGCTATCAGCTATAAGGTACTTACTAGCTGTAGATTTTTCACTGTACATATAGAGTCCCCAGAGGTTACTGAATTTAAACAAAAAAGCATTATTGATTTTCGCAATACACTGACTTTGGATCTGCATTATTATTGATTTTTTAAATATTTTACGTAAAAATCAATTAAACAAATTAATTTTCGTTTGTTTTTTCAATTGCTGTATTAAAATAAAATAAAAAACTTTATACATAGGCAAGCGATTCTGCCCCTTTACTTGGCGAATTTACCCCATGGGTTAAGTTAGTTTCGCCGTTTTTTGGTTCTTCAAAAAATGCGTAAAAAAACGAACGTAACGGGGAGAGTCAAGGATTTAAATTAAAGCCAACATATCTAAGTCTTTAGTAGAAAGGAAACTTTAGAGATGTTTTTTATGGTTAAGAGAAGAGAGCACTTTAAACCTTCTACTCTACACAAGGTTTTGGATTTAGGCATCCAAAAATGATTTCCTAGGTTATGGCACTATTTACGCTGAATTCGAAACTTCACTACTTTTTCCAAAACTGCTCTTAGTTTTCGAGATATAAACAAAAATATTTTATTACTATACTGAGTCATTTGTATTGTGTATGATCTGTTTCACACATTGAGAATTCAACAGTAGGAATTCATCATGCTCACTTCCCAAAATCTTTGGTATTATTTTTAGGTTTTTGCCAAATTTTATTATAATTGCAGTCCTTTCTTGTTACCAGTGTTGCCAGGTTCGTCATACTAAAAAAGGCTAAATTGGACTCTAAAAAAGGACAACCAGGCTAATACCCTTAAAAATAAAGTCAGAAAAAATTTAACATTATTTTTAATTTAAAAACTTATTTTTTCTCGTTCTCAAAAATGTTTGGGTCATATTTCATAAAATAAACGTTTTAAAATATTTTTTCGTCATTTTTGGGTTGTAATTCGTTTTTAATAAGCATTTACAAGTTTTTGGGTGAGTTTTCGCTTTAATATTTTTTTAATTATATTCATAAATAATATAATATAGCAATACTGTAAAAATAAAATTAGTAATAGTAAATAAGCAATTATGTTTATCGTTATTGAAATAATAATATTTTAGGCTTTTTAAGGCAGTTTTAGAGACTAAAAAAGGCTAGAAAAAAGTTAGAAGCTAAAACGAAATTTTCGAGGCTAAAAGAAAAATAAAAAGGCTAGATGTACTCTAAAAAATGTTAAACTGATAACACTGTTGGTTATTCAAGAATAAAGAAAATTAGATTTTAAAGATATTCGAGTTCCCATCTTGTGGTAGGTTTGTAACAAACTCTTCATTATTTGCTTCAAACCAGTGGATTTTCTTGAATTATGGCCCTGCTGCACAGTGAACTGAGCCCATATTAAATTAAAAAAAAAAAAATAAAAATAAAAATAAAAATAGAAGGAAACTAGGTACAACCATGAAATTTAGTATATATGTAGACATTGACCGTCTATATATAAAAAGTTTTTAAAATTTTAAAAATTCTTAATATTTTTCCTGTATTGGATAATAAATTACCCAAAATACCATTTTTTCGATATTAAGGCCCGGTATTATACAGCTCACTTAGTAGTTCTTAAAAGTTCTACTTAAGTTCTTAAAATTATTTTATGTTTGAATACTTAAGTATTCTTTTTCCATCCTTAAGTTTTTTCTAAGTATGAAAATTGTTTGACATTTCAAAAAATATTTATTAAAAATTAACAAAAACAAATATAATAATTTTACAGCCCATAAGCTTAAGATATCTTTATATCTTCCAAGCTATTTAAAATTTTTTTTATATTGTTGCTTTTTATTTATTTTGATGATACATTAGGGTGGCATAAATTAAAAGATATTCAATAAAATATTAACATAACTAGAATAAAACATTTTAGGAAAAATTAAATTTAATTATGATTTTTAGTTAAAGTAATATGTTTAAAAAATCGGGACGACCCTATTGTAAATATATAAAAGTTTAAAACTCTTTATTTATTTTCTTGTCAACTTAAGTTTTAAACTGTAAAGCGAAATATTACTTAAGTGTTAGCTTTTACTAAAATGTTTCTTAACTGTGTTTGCACTTATGTATACACTAAGGAAACAGTATAAAACTGGCCCTAAGTTTTATAAGAGTACATATATCTGTGGCAACACACAAACAAATATTTATCATGGTATTTTTTTACATAAATTATTTACTTTTTCTTATTATTCAGTGTTGCCATAGTATTGATTGATTATAAGAAAAATGTTTAAATTTACTTTATTTTTTAAACTTTTACGTCTTCTAATCAGGGACCATAAGTGTTATAAGTTTAAAAAAATAAATCAAATTTTAATTGTTATTTTTGATTTTTATTTTATTGTTTGAAAAATAAAAATTTGTTTTTAGTTTTATTTTTAATTTGCCATACAAAAATAGAAATTACTTTCGATTTTTATTAAAAAAAATAAAAGTCAGTTTGTGAGTTTTAAAATACATATAAATGAAGAATAAAAATCAAGCAATAAGTTTTACGTTTTCATACGAAAAGAAAAAATATTTTAAGATTTTTATTTTTGTTTTTAAACAATATAAATATTATGTATTCAAACTTGTATTAAAATTTATAGGAAATGAATACTTTATTAATATGTAGGCGAGTTTTTTTTAATATACTTCGACCATTACACTACTTTAGATAAATCTAATGAATTTTTTAGAACATTAGTGCATAGATGACATGGAAGTTAATTTGAAGAGAAAGATTACATATATATATATATATATATATATATATATATATATATATATATAAATATAAATATAAATATAAATATAAATATAAATATAAATATAAATATAAATATAAATATAAATATAAATATAAATATAAATATAAATATAAATATAAATATAAATATAAATATAAATATAAATATAAATATAAATATAAATATAAATATAAATATAAATATAAATATAAATATAAATATAAATATAAATATAAATATAAATATAAATATAAATATAAATATAAATATAAATATAAATATAAATATAAATATAAATATAAATATAAATATAAATATAAATATAAATATAAATATAAATATAAATATAAATATAAATATAAATATAAATATAAATATAAATATAAATATAAATATAAATATAAATATAAATATAAATATAAATATAAATATTTTTACATTTTCTTAAAGCTCTCGATAAGGCCTATGGAAAACATACACGTGCTATTTATCTCTTATATTTTTCAAATTATTTGTATTTGAAATTCTAATTTTTATTCGATTTTCTAAAATTTTTAGTCAAAATCTCTTACGAGTCCAAAAATAACAAATTTTGAAATTAAACTTTTAAAAAATTATGATTTTTTTTGTTTTTATATATATATATATTTTTTTTTTTTTGCCGAAAAAGTGTCTACACACTTTTTCTCTAAAATAAAGCTTTCTTTCAAAACGTATAATAATTTTATACTTTTCTGAAAGATATCTTCACGGAGATGATTCCAAAATTAAAGACCAGCCGAATCATCGAGTAGGACTAAGTACAGACCGTCCCGAATTCGACCTATTTTGTAATACCTTTACATAATCTTTCACAGAACTAAAATTACGCTTTAATAGTCTAATGTGACATTTTTCATAAAATAAGGACTGCGTACGAAAAATTTAGTACATACAATTCATCTTATAAATATTAAGTTTTGATTTTGTTAAACGCTGTTATATTCAAGTTTTACATGTAGAAAAATTAATTTTTCTTTCGTTTTTAATAAAATATTCGATATTTAGCGTAATATACTACATAAGAGCTTTATTATGTTTTCGGTTACTTTTTTGTTGCAATAGGTCCATTTCTTTTCAAACTCTATTTTATTTTCTAGTCAGTTTTAAGTATTCTTTAAATATCTTTTTACTATTAGCCAATGCATTTAAAGTGAACAGAGTTCTGCACAGTTTAACGAATTGGCGTCCTTTGTACAAATGTCTTGCCAGGCCAAAAGTTTATTCAACAATTTCGATTTTTTTAAACGATATTTATCTTATACATTTCACATAAAATCTGCAATATGGAATTCATGACCAGGATGTTGTAAAAAGTAATTTTTGAAAAAAATTAGTCTCAGTAATTTAAATCCTCTCTTTTGTCTTCACATTGTTTCTGGCGTTCCTATTAGAAACTTTTTTTAATTCGCAGATCTTCAGTCTTTTACTTTTCTAATAATCGATATGGAGCAATTTAAAAAAATGGGCCACATTCCATTCAAAAATGTAGAGATCTTCTTATAAAATTCGTATTATATAGTTTGCGATTCTACAATCTATAAATGAACTTTTTCTTCGGTTATCAGGGAGGATTCCTTTCGGTGATCATGAACTCTTTGTATTTTTTATGACTTAAAAAAATTGAATTTCCCAACTCATCTGCACTGCTAGCAATTGCTTTATATGGTCGACAAGTGTATTAATTATGAATTTCAATTATGCATTATTGGCATAAATATTGTTAAATTTTCATTAAAAAATAAAAACTAAATTTGCTTTACAACAAAATTTAGTTCATAATTACTAAAAATAATAGCAAATGTAAGCAAGTTAACGGTACCAACTTCTTTTACTTATGGTAAAAGTTATAAGCCTTAAAGTGTGCATGGATCTTTTCGTTCGCAGTACTTACTTGGGAAAAAGTGTTAACAATTACCAAATGAGACAAAGTTTCTGCTAGTTTTAAAGCAAAAATTTAAACAAACATTCCCTTTGTTTAGCGTCGCAATAATGCCTGAGGATTATCTTTACTCTAAATGCATTAGTTCTGCTTACCGATATCTCTGGAAACGTTGGAAAAATTTTGAAAAAAAATTATTTCCAACACTTTATTATACGAAATTAAGGTTTCTGCAAGAAATAAAATGACAACTTTATGGGTCCTTAACCAAATGGTTATCAAACATTTCGAATAGAATAATTTGTCAATGATATTGCATAAAGAAGGTTTTTATCCAGGATTTTTTCATCCAAATTAACTTAATTAATTTAAATTAATTATTTGTATTATTTATTTTTTGTAGAAAATTGAAGCTATCATATAAATCTCCCAGAACGCCTGCAATTTATAGAAAATTAATTTGTAAATTATATTTATGAATCCCTCTTCTTTTCCCCTTTAAATATCTTAAAAAAAAAAACACATTTTTTAATTATTTTTATATTTTTAATTATAATTTTTTATTTTATTTTCATGTTTTATATTTTAGTTGTTGTAATACAAACATCTCAATCAAATTGATGAAAAAGAAAACAAACGGTGCATGTGTGTGTGTGTGTATAATTTTTGTGCTTAATAAAGTACATAAAACAACATATTCCCGGTGTGTTGATTTGTATTTTAAACTTAAAAATATAAAAAATGTTTTATTTTCTCTTTTATATTTTTTGTTTGTTTTAAAACCTAAACTAAAAAACTTACAAAAACAAAACTATAAAAAATCGTTATAATTACTACAGTTTAAATTGCGCTTAGTACTCGTAAATAAAATTTTAAAAAAATGTACTGTTTAAAAAAAATTCGTTTCTATCTTTTTGTTTTTATTTTGTTCTTTCTTTTAAAAGAAATATTAAAATAAACAAAAAATTAAACTCGGCCTTATGAACTATAGACATTAAATTATTAATAAAATATAAACCCCCTGATTTTTAAATAGATTAAAAAAATATGACTTTTTTATAAAAATTAAATGAACAACCTCCCGTGACAATTTGTGTTTTTCTTTTCTTTTTTTAAATATGTCTCTTCTACTCTCACAGCAAATCCTACAATGATTTCTGTCCTTGCCGGCAAAGTCCTTAAGCTAATATTGATTTTTTCGATAAATTTTCATTTTCATCGAGTTTTGTGCTCTCAGTAGAGGAGGACTCAGCTTCATCTTCATCATGCAAAGACTCAAGTTCAGGGTCAGGAACTTCGGGAATGTGACAGTTCATGTGAGCTTCGGTTGAGGACAAATTTTGCATGGAGGGATGGGTACCATCACCATATTTTTCCAATGTACGTTTAACCAAATCCTTGGATGGTTGTTTCATATCCCAAGCCCAACCAATCTTGGCAAAACCATCAAGAACCATAGTGGTGAAATTGAAAAGATATTTGCCCAATTCGGCTGCTTTGTAATCCCAAGGGAAGACATGATGATAATTGTGCCAGCCTTCACCCATAGCAATAACTGATACATATACATTTTCGCTAGGATTAATGCGTCTAAAAGGATGAAGAAATATAAAAGAGTTTTAAAATATTGTTTAAGAAAATGTGCTTACTTACTTATCGAAAGGACGTGTACCCCACATATGAGCAGCACTATTAACCGACCAGGTGAAATTCAACGATGATATATAACGGAATATACACTGGGTCATAAAGGCAAGTTTGAGTTCTTCACCCCAAAAGTAAATGGGTACAGCGGTGGGCAAAATGAAACATAAAAACATTTTCAATGGTATGAAATATTTTTCATGGAAACGTATGACAGGATCAGCCAAAATATCACCCATATCAATTTGACGGCCTCGACGCAATACCTCAGGATGTTTGTGCATCATTAGCCAGCCGACATGAGAGAAAAAGAAACCACGATTTGAATTGTGAGGATCAGCATCGGTTTCAGAATATTTATGATGGACACGATGATCACGTACCCAGTCGTATAAGGAATTCTGAAAATAAATAAACAAATGATGATAAATATAGTTCGTATTAAGCTAGATTAAATAATATTTTCTGGTTTCATATTTGCTAAGAAATTTCTTTGTCCTCGTATTTAAATAAATAAATATTTAAATTAATAAACATTAAAACAAAATAAACAAAATTTATTTATTTTTTATTATTTAATCAGGGTTAAAATGTGTGATGCAATTTTTATAAAAAAATATCATGTAACATTTACTTGAAATAAATTGTCATAATCACGATTAAATTTATTTGAAATCTTTCAGTAGCATTTTTTATCGAGTTCCTCTTTTAAATTATTAAACACTTCTTTTTATTTATATTTTGTTTTTTTTTTTTTTTTTTTTTTTTTTTTTGTGAAAACATAAATTTAGATGCAAATTGTTAATTAAGTTTTTTCGCTTATATACATAAATTAATTACATCATTATGGTGTTTGTATAACTTGAAAGGTTTGTTAACCAACGAATATTCGCTAAAAAGGGAATAATTTAAAATTTTTGATTTAATTTTGCAATATTTGCCTTTAATCATAATTACGTTTTTATGCATGAAACTTAAAAGTATAGATCAGTGGATTTTAAAAAGATGTTTCTTTAACATACTTTAGTCGATATTGCTGCTAATATAAACCAGCTACTTTTATTTAAGCTTGAAAAAATAATTATTATTCCTAAAATATTATCAATTTAAATTTGCTTAAATTTTAAATTATGTGAACAAAACTACTTATTAAAGCTTTACTAAATAA
Source organism: Protocalliphora azurea (assembly GCA_932274085.1). NCBI lineage: Eukaryota > Metazoa > Arthropoda > Insecta > Diptera > Calliphoridae > Protocalliphora > Protocalliphora azurea. The sequence continues at coordinate 130,959,159 of OW026519.1, forward strand.
TTTGGTTAAACAGACCTGAATTTATAACTTTTAAACCGATAAACAGACTCTACATCTTTCTCTTAGCCAGAGTTTAACTTTATTTGAAGCTTATTTTTAGTTTAAGTTCAAAGTCATAATTTTTCTAGTAAAATATTCTTTAAGTTTAAATTTTAGCTGAGTTTAATAACTAATTTGTAAGTCACATATGTAGTAATGTTGATCTTCAGAATCTTATACTCTACTGTTTAAACTAAGATTAAGTTAGATTTGAACTTTTTAAAGCAAGATTACTTTATCTAAATTTTTTTTATTAGTTTTATTGTCTTTTTGTTTAGTTTACATAATCTTCATGAAAAGTTTGCCATTTCATTTATCTAATAACATAAAGTATATTGTCTCCTAAAATGCAAAAGGCCGTAACCGCATCTCTTAATTATTTACAGGAGAAGCAAAAATCATTATGAAAATGCAAAAGGACGTACTATAATTTTTTTTTTTTTTTTTTTTTGTTTTGCTTTAATATTAAGCAATTAATTGAAATAATCGTTCAGTTAAAGCAAAAATTGATAAATCATAAAATACTTTAAAAAATTTTTCTTAACTGGAAGAAATTTTATGGCTGTCGTTTATGAAGTTGATGTTACGGCCTTTTGTTAATATTGATGTCATTTTTGAAGATATGAATATGAAAATTTTTTCTAAAGATGTAGTTTGGGTCAGTATATTATATTCCATTAAAAATAATATATGGTTTTTCAGTGGTTATGGCCTTTCACATTTTAGGTAACGATATGAGGAATTGCAAACATTTTGAAAAATTTTGTAAAAATATTAAAGAAATTTGTTTTTTTTTCTAACACGAACGTTGATTTGTGGTTTTATTAAACAATATTTATGCATACAAAGTCTGTTCGCGTTAATCATTTTCATCAATGCGTGCAAAAGCTGTGGAGGTTTAAACTTTCAAAAAAATCTTAAAAATAGAAGTATGTTTTATCACAACCAAAATAGCGCTATTTCATAGAACTTTTGAAATACTATCAGCACATATTAAAACTATTACCGCAGCTTTAATATTTATCGAAGCAGAATAGCAAACAATTTTTATTAGTTAAAAATCTCTAAAAATAGTGGGTAATAATAGGCATATTTTGGAATATTTTGCTGAAAAAATCAAATGAATATCGGTAATGGTTTGAAAAATATAGTCCTTAAAATCTTACTACTCATGATAATATTCCTTGCAAAAGGGGCAATTTTAGTTTCTTTTTATACCCTATACCACCATAGGTGGTGTGCTGATGTTTGTAACGCGTAGAAAAGTTATCCAACACCCACCTTAAAGTATACCAATCGACTCAGAATCACTTTTTAAATCGATCTAGCGATGTCCGTCCGTCCGTCTGGCTGGATGACGGCTTGCTGGCTGTCCATGTAAACCTTGTGCACAAAGTACGGGTCTCAATTTTAAGCATAATTCAAAGAAATTTAGCACGTGAGACTTTTATGATACAAGGACTTGGTACCAAATTTTATGAATATTGATCCACAATTGACCATAGCTCCCGTAAAAACCCCTCTTCCATAAATCACTTTAACGTGCCTAAATCCCATACGAATGTTAGTATCAAGTTAATATTCCACACAAATAAGTTTTATGTTAGAGACAACATTGCCAAATTTTATGGAAATCGGTTAATAATTTACCATAGCTCAACGCATTATTCTGTATTTGTATATTTTATTTTACATTTAGTAAAATTGGCCACAGGTGTAATATAAGTCCCCTTCCCACAGGTGTAATGCTCGTACTCAACGGTGTAGGTGTAGGGTCTTGATCGACTATATCTTTCTTTCTCGTTTAAAAGTGAATTTTCGCAAAATTTTAAACATGTATCTGATTTAGTGATAATTTTTACATCGAAAATAGTTTTTATTATTTTAAAATTCGAACTATAATGCGAAATACATGCGGCTGATTTTTGAGGTTAAGAACATCTTTTTTGGTCCTTAAAATATTTTGATGCCCCTTGAATTTTAAGCAAATAAAATGCCCTCATTTGGCATCAATATTAAGGTAATGTATAGTTCGCGGCAGTGATGTCAGAAGGAGAGAATTTTCCCTTTTTGAGGGAATTAGAAAAAAAATTAAGGTGAAGGGAAAATGGGAGAGAATTTTATGATTTGTCAAAATAAAGAGAATTTTAAAAATATTTAAATTTTTCTCCAAAATATTTTATTAAAAAAATTTTAATAGAAAATGCAATATTGTTATACATTTTTATTTAAGAATAGAAATCATAATTTGCCAAATGAATATTTTCAGTATTATCGTTTTTCGTTTTAAATTTTGTTTATTTTTTTTTTGTATTTTTTTTATTGATTTTCAAACAAAAACTATATTTGTGCAAATTTTCAATGCATTGTTAGTAAAAAAAATTTATTTTTTTTATTAAAATAGCGATTTTAAGGAAGAAGGAAAATCTTTTTTTTTTTTTTTTTTGGAAAATAGGGAGAAAAGGGAGTTTTTTTTACAAAACAGACGGATTTTTCTAAAACTATATCTGGTATCACTGCTTCGCGGTAATTGTCAGCAAACGAAATGTTTTTGGAGAAAAATGATGTTTCATAAATTATCAATTTTAACCATTAAGATGATTTTTTACAGATAATTTTCGATACTCTAAAGTTATATCTGGTCTTAAGAAAATGCGGACAAAATTTGAAAATTTGGTAAAAATTTTAAAAAATTTCAAAAATTTAAAAAAAATTTCATTTATTTACCTCATTTATTAAAAAATTCTGCTTACGCGATACTTTGGGTAATTTCAGTAAAAGCGGTATTCATCAATAGCGAAAAATATACATTTTACAAACATTTACGCCAATTAAGTTTGTGATGATGCTATCTTACGAGTATGAATGGTTTCATGACATTAACGAAATATACCTCAAATTTAGTCTTTAAAATTAAGTGTTCTAAATTTAATTTCACGTAGGCGCGCAAATTTTCTATCAAAAAAACTGCAAAATTTAAAACATCGCAAATTTTTGGTTTAGTTTTCTTTATCACCGCATAACTTTTCAGCAGATAGTAAAATGTTTATACAACATATGAATTTCACAAGTGTTGTCTCCTCTCGACAGGTTAATAGTTTGAATCTAAAAGATGTAAATTGTCAGTGCAAAACTTAAATAAATTAAAAATCTTATAAATTTTTTATAGTTTTTTTTTAGGTTTAAATGGCTGTATTTCCTTGAGATTTTAGGTGAATGATCTAAAATTTGGATTTCTTAGTTATTTTGTAAGATTTATCAAAATGCATCATCAATTTTCCTGTTTTTAAAACAAACTTTAGAAATACAAGACAAATAATGTCGGTTTTAAAGAGTTTCGAAAATGTTTAAAATTCCTCATATATATTCATAATGTTTCATGGATTCGAAATAATTAATTCTTGTCTATCCGTCTGTCTGTCGAAATCAACTATCCAAAAGCGCCTAATAAGTAACTTTTGTTTAGTACATCAATTAGGGTCATTATTTATTTTGTTCGCTAAATACGAAACTCTGGCTTTGACCCAAAAATTAATCTTTATTCATAAAAAGCCAGCATTTTGACGAATTCGTCAAAAATACGTTTTTCATAAAAAGTAGATTTTCATTCAATAATTAATTTTTTCATAAAAATCAATTTTTTACTACAAAATATTCTCAGCCGAATATTGCTTTTTAACTTGCTAATTTTAAACAAGTTGATTGTTAATTGAGTTAAGCATTTAAATAAAATAAATTAACTCTTACCTGACCAGCTGCTGAAAAACATATCATTAGTATAATACGTAAAGGTAAATTGGCTTTAAAAGAACGATGAGTCCAGAAACGATGAGCACCGCCAGTGACACCAAAACCAGCTACACCACCCATAAAGAAAGCTAAAAAATTAAAAGAAGAAAAAATATATCAATAAAGGAAATAACTTAAAAAATCATAAAATAAGAAAACTCCAAATTTCTAATTTTAACAAATGCATAATATTTAAACGGTCGTTTTGTAAAGTCAATCTTAATCCTAGCTAATAAATTAAGATTAAGCCAAGAAAATAGAGTAAAAAATTTAAATAAAATTTTAAAGTAAATTTTGTTTTAAGTTCAAGAAACGTTTAAGAGTTTGTGATTATGTAATACAATTAGAAATTACTTAAAATTAATTTTAAAACAAACTTTTGAAATAAAATTTTAATTAAAAATTAAGGTGAAGTATGCTAACTCTTTTAGTTTAAAGAAAGTTTAAATATTTTTATTAAAAAAAAAGTTAATTTAAATTTCGTTTTCAAATTATTCTCACTTAAAAAAATAAAAAAAAATACTGATCTTTATAAAACAAATCTTATCAACTTACTTTACTAAACTACAATCATGATTAAATTAATGATTTAATTAAATGTCCCACAGACATTTTAAACAAATACATATTAATATCTAAAATCACTAAGTACCTGCTATTAATGAAATATTTAATTTAAAATTATAATTTATAAATCAACATATAACATCACTACATATGCATTAATTAATTTGTTTAAATAATTTTAACAAAATTCTTATGAAATAAAAATACAAATTTACCCTAAATGATCACGATCTTATCGTGACTTTTCACCATTATTTGGTGTTGCTACCGGAAAATTTCAATTGTACATAAAACCTTGAAAAACTCTTCAAATACTAATTTAAGTTTTCAAAAACAAACAAGCACTAATTTCTTATTTGGTTATTCATGCTATTAACCATGAATAACCAAAGAAATATCCATATGAGTAAATGAATCATCATCACTAAATATAAATTTTATATGCTTTTTATATTTCTTAAAATCGACTGAATGAAATAATAACTAACTGGTCTGTTATAGAGTGAATGTGTGGAATATTTTTGTTAAATTTAAACCTGGCAAACAAATCTAATAGTTAAATGGAAAATTTTCAATTTATTAAAAAATCATAATTCAGTTCAGATACATAGATTTATTTTTATACAAAGTCATTACATATATTTATATTTTATGGTTTTTATTTTATTAATAGGAACATAAAACGTAATAATTATACAAAAACACAATGCAATTTATTAAAAAAAAAGCATATTCAAGATTAAAAAAAAAAAACGTTTTTGATAATTAAAGTTTCACTAACAATAATTAATAAAAACGAGTTTCGTGTAGAATCACAGCAAAAACTTTTTGGTTTTCGGTAATGACAACTACTTATTAAAGTAGTTTCTTGGTAATGAGGCGTCATTATTATTTGCCTACTCTGTATTACAGTAATAAGTACTCAATAGTATAATAGAACAGTAATACTGCAATCACGTGGATGAGTTGGCTAGAGCGCTTGATTAACAACCAGAAGGTTGTTGGTTCAACCCCATTCTGAAGCTGTTAGTTTTTTATAACAAAATGTCTAAAAAGATATTTTAAACTAAAAAGAGTTTTTGTCACTTAAGAAGCTATGTGCGTAAGAAAGCTATGTGAGTAAGATGTTAGTCATAGTTTGTGTCCGAGTTCGAGTCTCACTGACGGCAAAATTTTTTTTTTATTTTTGTTTTCGTTTAGGTACATAATTTTTGAGTACCCTTAGAGTCTAAAAATAACTACATGAATTCGTGGACAATTCGAATTAAAATATCCAGTTATTCAGGCAAAAAGTAAATAGTTTATTTTTGTTTCCAATTATACCTGCTAGCTTACCAGGAAAGCAAAGTTTTTGCTGGGATGCTATATTCGACTGTGCTGAATCCCATATACTCTTTAGTGTTATATGAAAATGAAATACATTATGTTGGATGTAATTACAAATATATTTACCTATACTATATCTAGTAGTGGTGGTTATAGGCTTTATTAGATCTCGATTAGACATCACGCCCAGATTTTATGCCTACTTTTAAAAAAATCTATTTTTTGATTATTTTACACGTTATTAGTGAAACTATTTATATGAAATTCGACGCACAGATAGTTCTTACACTGTATAATGCCAACATAACCTGGCCCTTGATCGGATGCCATGCCCATATTTATGCCCACTTTTTAAAACTCTCAAAAAAGTGAACCGATTAGCTTAAAATAGATCGGAGCAGAGGGTGAAGTACCCTCCATATAAAGTAAATATTCATTATGGCACTATTATAATGAACTATTATAATGAAAGTCCTCAAAGGAACCTCGTGGGAACCTTTATCCTTTCATATCGCATTGATTAAGTGAAACTAGAACGGATAGGTGCAGGGGTAGAGGTAGCCCCCACCCCTGGACCTATACAATTTTTCATCTAAAGAACTATTACAGTGAAAATTTTAAAAAAATTTTGAAAGTAACTCCCATATAAAATAAATATTAGTTATCGCATCAAATAGAATAGCAAAGCGCACCGGTAAAAGCTAATAAATAACAAATTTAATACTATGGAATTTTACAAAAGTTCGCACATATTTAAGGAAAACATAATAAAATAAAAGTTTTATAAATCTAAGACAATATTAAATTCAAAAAGAGTATGGAGGAAAATTTATTGACCGATTTAAAAGACCGAAATTCGAAAAAAATAATTGTGATAGATTTATGCAAGAATGAGACCCATAGCTTATATAAGAGCTTCAAATAATCGAATAACGCGTTTTAGCCTATAGTTCGGTAAATCCTGGATCTACTTAGTTTATTTTTCAACACAAATATTCTTAAAAAAATTTCAGAGTTTTCGATGAAAGAACAAAATCTCTTGCTTGCATAGGTGCTTCAAAAAGTTGAAAAAAGCAAATATGCCTTAGTTTATTGTTGTTTTTTTGCAGTAACCATGAAAACAACAACTATAAAGGAAGCAGACATTAAATAATTAAAAAAAAACAGATTTGCAATAACTCGGTCGTTTATGAATTCGGTTCATAAACGATTCAAAAAAAAACAGAATTAAAGAAAAATATTTGTGATCGAACTATATAAGAACCAAGTCCGTAGCTTATTTTGGACTTGGAAATGCGTTTTGGCTGATATCTCCGTAACTAATGTAACAACTGTGTTAATTTCTTCAGCAGAAAAATTCAGAAAATTTTTTTGATTTTGTTTTGCAAAAACGGGTTTGAAAACCCCGTTTATTTTAAATATCTTCAAAGTTTTGGAAAAATTTCTGATCTTTTGATATATATATATATATATATATATATATATATATATATATATTATATATCTATGTTATCGGGAGGCTACACAAATGCTATGTAAACCATTTTTTAAACCTAAAAAAGTTAATGTGAATTACAAATTTTAAAAGTGAAGCTAGAATAAATAATGCAATAGCGAAATATGTATTTCCTAAACTTTTGGTCCAATCGAAATATACTGCATAAAAAAGTTATAGAGAATTACCTCACCTTTTAAAAAAATAGTCCCATAATTATCCTGTTTTAATACGAATTTCATCACATAGATTAGGAGCTCGTGACTTTTGCAACATAGGGCTATTTCGATGATTTTTATTTATTTTTCTCAAATTTTTAAATGTATCAAAACTCCCATACAAAATAATAGGTATATTGAACGATTTCTTGAGCTATCTTAATTTGTCTAAACATAATAAATTCCAAAGTCAACACTTTAGAGTTAATATAGAAAGGTAATAATATATATATATTCAAAATTATATATATTCAAAATTATATTTTTAAAAGCACAAAAAACATATTAAAAAAATATCGTGGGAAATGTGTTATGCTTTTATCTCGGCTCAAATTTAGCCCAATGACGGTCCAAGAAAAGGAGTTTAATTGTTTTGTAAAATCTAGAGTAAATATAGTCTATTATGTTTTTTAGGGGACATATCAATAAATAGGTTAATATGCATTTCGGGTAAATTTGCAAAAAACCTTCTATTTACTATTGTTGTTTTATTGAAAAAAATATTTTGGTTGTTTTTAAATAAAAATAAAAATATATTAGTTCCTCAGAATATATAAATGAAGATCGAACTCGTTCTATTTTGGCATTGTGACTAATTTGAAAAGTTATCAAATCAATTTGTTACAGATTCAAATTATTACAGATTTTGAACTAGTTCATAAGTTCCATTTAAAGTTCTAGTTCTATTTAAAGTTACCATATTCGAAACAAGTTATATTGAAACGATAAAGAAAATCTTCTTTGTAGGGAATGTTTTTTAATCTTTGGCAAAAGCAAAAGAAAAATTCTATTTAATTTTTTTTTTCTAGAAGTTTAAACAAAAATCCAATTCCGTATTGATTAAAAAATAATTCAACATTTTATTGAAAATTATTTGAAAATCATAGTATGACTCTCAGTAAAATTATGAAAACTTGCTTTTAGGCTAGCTCTAAACTAGATCTAAGAATCACATAAAAAATTTAAACACATTAATGTGCTATTGTTTTTAAATCCGTTCAATGATATTTCAGCTAATTATTATATGATTTAACGAAGTAATATTCATATTAAGATGCTAAAACATACAATTACTGAACTCCAATACCATTAGTTTCAAGAATGGTAAGAAATGCTAAAGAATATTGAATGGTGCTATGTGTACAAGTTCTAGAAGTTCATAATGATGTTAAAATCAGTTCAATTTTTTTTTTTTTTGTTTATACAACCACGCCTTTTATAGTCTTCGACCATAAGATATGATAATTGTCGCTTCCTTTTTGTCAAAAAATTTTTAGCATGAAATAATTTTACAATCCACTACAAGATATACTTCCGTATTTGCTATTAATTTACTTTTCAATGAAAATAAAATACCTTGAGATTCATTAAATAAATAACCCACACAATGTAAATAATATTATAACTAAGATATTTATTTATCTTTCTTATGAAATAATAAAATTTAAAAAGAAGCGAAAATTAAAAACAACAATTCAAAGCGTCTACCAAGAGACACTAATTTGACAAGCACCATAAAAAATTAAGCTGTGCACGTTTTCAATTCAATTAACACTCTTTTTATACAATATTATTGACAGGTTTAGAAATACAGTAGTTTCCCGTCTGAACTAATGATATATTGCCAGGCCAATTCACAAGATCGAAAAATTCGTTATATCGTGAATTTTTGTCTGCTAAGAAAAATACTTTAAAAGATTTGCTTTAAAGTCTTCATTTTCACTTTTTAACATTAAAACCAAATTTTGTTATCTAAATGAACAAAAGTTTTTCATAATCATCAATAACTTTTATTATTATTATTATTATTATTATTATTATTATTATTGTTAGTGTTATTATTATTATTTTTTTTTCTTTTTTGAATAGCAGTTTTTCTTCAGCACATTTTGAAATTTAAATTACAAAAAAATGTAAGAATGTATATGGGAATACATGGGCGCACAGTGGCTCAGAATCGTTTTTCATCAGTCAAAACTCTGAAGCTTTTGAATTGAAAGAGATATTTTATTATTATTATTATTATTATTATTATTATTATTGTTGTTGTTATTATTATTATTATTATTTTTTTTATGGAGAGAGATTTTTTGATTTTTCTCCAGTTTTAATATTATTAAAATAGGATCAGCAGTTGTTGAGAAATTTAAGGCTAAGGTTGAAGTTTTAATTTTTTAATTTAGTATGAAAATGCAATTTTTTTTTTTTTTTTGAATCAGATTTACTTATAAAAAAAAGATGATTTTTTTAATGTTTATTTTATATATTTTTTTTTAATAATATTTATATTTTTTATAATAACCAAAAGCTCTTCTGCTTCTCCATCTAAATCCCGATCTGGCGTTGCCAGTAATATATTAAATAGATCTCGATTTTTAGAAATTCCTGATATTTTTCTGGCATTGTGTTCTCTATGAAATCTGTAATCCTCATTACTTTTTTCCTGGGCTTCCTCTGATAGATCTCCAAGTGGTAATAAATGATGCTTAATGACATCTTCTACATGACAAAGGATTTTGTGAACTGTTGCAAATATATTTCTTCATGGATATTTGGTTGTATATATTCGTGCAGTTTCCTTCGCATAATCACAAAATTTTCTAGCATCAAATTGTTCGTTGCCCACAAGTACAACGATAATTGTTTTAAATCTTAAAATAAGATTTATTTTCAACATCTGTTATTTCAGGTGCCCTTTCGGGATCTGAAAAGAACCTACTTGCTGTGTTTCCATCATTCGTATTGCCTGGTCCTTGTTTTAGTTGATCTATAATCAACCCATATCTGAGAAAGTCGTCTTGAACATATTTCTTTTTTAAACTTATTAACTCCTTATTGATGTCGTTATATCTTATTGATCCTGTAAGTTTAAAATCCAAATCATAACTGATTTTTAGTATGTGTTCCATGAAAAAATTTTGCAAATAAAATCATTCAAATGGATAAAGTGTTCTACTGATGGATCCAGATAGTTAGAAACGTATAAATATGAGTTTCTTCTGGTAGTAAATTTTGTTTAACTCCTTTTGACCCTCAAAAGTTCTATTCCTCTAAAATTCAAATTTGACTAAAATATAGTACCTGAGAAAACATTTAATAACACAGCAGGTATAAATGGTACAGTAACACATCATACCATTTCTTAAAGACTATTACCCTACCACCATAACAAAATGATAATGATAATTTACTTCTGATTAAATTTATAAAATCACATTTTTTTATAAAATATCATAAAATGTTTGTCTTTAACAGCATGCCACGCCCACAATTACCAATCCTTTTATCTTTTTTTTTTTGGCCACCTTAGTTTCAATATGTTTACTATTGAATAGCATTAAAATTTTAGAAAATCGGTATTAACAAAAAATTGGACTTTAGACCAATGAAATTAATTTCTGAGCCACCGTGGGGCGTATCAATAAGTAACTCTGAATCGAATGGATCTTTTTAGCAGAGGTCCGACCTCTGAATAAAATAACTGTTTTGTAGCGTATTTTAACTTTGCTTTCATTTACAGATTTTTTACTATAAAATAATATTTTTCGAATAAAAAAATTTTATCCAAAGAAATCTCTTAGTATCTTATTATCAAGAGGAGTGTTACTCCTTTAATATAATGAGAAATGTGTTTGCAACTATTTGCTTTCATTTCACATTTTTGTAAAAATTCGTTATATCGAGTACTAAACTATTTGAATTGTTCGTAATATCAATGGAAAAATTTGGACGTAGATAAGTTAAATCGCAAATTTATAATTTCGCGAATTATAATATTAATGTTAATAAATATTTATAAATGTATAAATATTTATTAACACTTTTAAGTACAAAAAAAAATATAATAATAATAATAATAACTAAATTATTAAAATTAACAAACATTTATTTAAAATCACCTTTAAATAAGCTGCAATAGTACATTCTATTATTGTTTTTCGAAATTTCATTTATTTTAATTTTAATACATATTTTATATTTTATTAAAAACCGCAAAAGTTTTATCAAAAGATTAAGAACTACAGATTAATTTGTGTGTTTGATTTAAATCAAGTGCAAAAAACCTGTTGTTTATTAATAGAAATTTCTAAAATGTCTAACTGTTTAGACTAGATTATAATTTCACCACTAAATTTAAATATTTAACTGTTTTACTATTTTATTTTAAGATATTTATGCAAAATCATTTCGTAAAGGTTATGAAAGAGGTTTTTATTTTTAATAGAAAACAAGTAAGAAAAATATAATCGATCAAGCACGACCATATGATATGCTACACCATTGTGTATGTGCGCCTAAATTTGGGGAGGGGTCATATATTACACCTGTGACCAAGTGTAAAATAAAATAAGAAAAATAAAGTAGAGGAATACAGAATATTAAGTTACTACTAACGTTTATAAAAATTTATGCACTTTACGATGTTTCCCGAAAGTGCGTCTTATTTGAGAGCTATGATAAATTATGAACCGATCTTCATAAAATTTACCACTGTAATTTCTACTTATATAAAACTTATTTGTGTCGAATATTAACATGATACTAACGTTTGTATAGGATTTATGCACGTTAAATTGATTTTAGGAAGAGGATGGGAGCTATGGTCAATTATGGACAGATCTTCAGGGAATTTGACACTGATATTTATACAAGACTTTATTGAATCGAATTTCATTAAAATACTTGTATACTTAAGGCGTTTATGATTGTTAAACCCCTATTCCAGGAGGACATTTGTATGAGGGAAAGGTGAAATAATGAAACGATCATAACCAATTTCAATAGACTTCGTCTAATTATATGTGACAAATTTAAAATTACGATCTGTACTTTGCTCACAAGGTTTACATGGACAGACAGCTAGCCTGCCGATCAGACACATGCACGTACATCATTAAATCGTGTCAGGAAGTGATACTAAGTCGAAGGGTATACTTTAAGGTGAGGATCCGAATATTTTTTCTGTGCGTTACAAACATTAATACAAACGCATAATACCCCCAATCACCTATATTGGTGTAGGGTATAAAAAGAAGAATAATTAATTTGTTTTTATTATCACTAAATTTAAATTCTTTGTAACTTGTAGAAGGAAATTACATATACACAAAGTTAGTGGATTAAACAAATAAATGATTAATGAATTTAGTTTCAATTGTTATAATATTTTTTAAGTAAAATTTAAGTACATTTTTAAACTTAATTATAAAATAATTTGAATTGTTTATGAGCAATCATACATAAGGTCTAGTAACAGTTGAATAAGTTAAACTTGAATCAACAAGCTGTTAGCTAAACTTGTCTTAATTATTGTAGTAAACTTTTTAACAATGTGAATTCGCTGGATTGTCTTTACTATATGAGCTATTTATTTGGCAAATAGCCTAATTCCATTTATATTTAAGTTGAGATATTTAAAATATTTTTAACTAATACTTAATATTTAATGTGTTTTTTATTTCTAAAGATGTAAAATTTATCACCCTATTCAGCATTATTAACATTTTGTGTAAAGAAATATGCTTCTTTAGTAATTTTAACGCATATTTCTACATCATTAACTCAAAAGCCTCGTTTTTTGAGTTATGAAGTCCATAAAGTTAATGAGCGATATATCATTATATAGTTAGTTAAACTGAGTTTGACTGAAACAGGTAATTGCAATTTATTATATACATTTATAAATCCATTACATCAGCTATGTGATGAAAATCGTATATCGCATAAAATTAGCGATTACGATTTGAAATCACATAATAGGTGTGACCTGGTTCACAATGGCAAAAAGTTATGTGATATCAAATCGCATGCTTATACCAAGGTGAAACAAGGTTTCAAAAACAAATAATATGGAATAAAAATAAAATGTAATATGTTTTCTTTTCATTTTGATAAAAACCAGTAATACTTTTAAGCAAAAATACGAAATTTATAATTTGATCCATTATTTTCTTTCACATTTCTTTTCGCATATATTAGCGATTTAATGGAAACAACAGATCAATTTGAAAGTCTTTACTATATGTGTCAAACCGCATGTGAAATGACAATTACGTAATTTCCATCATATAGGCTTATATAAGGTCAATTAAGCTCAATTAATTGAATTTTCAGTTTTCAAAGATTTTAAGTTTAAACTGCGTTTAACTCATAAATAATAAACCAAACATAATTTATTATTTTTACATTACGATTTTTTTTTTTTTTTTTTTTTTGTTTCATTCTTTTTTCCTCAATACAATTACACTAAATGCAATATAATCAGCCTTCAAAAATAGTTATGAATAGCTTCAAAAATATTATTGTTAAGTTGTGTTTCATCTTCTTCTTATGTTTTTCTTTTGTGTGTAAAGAAACCAAATTATAAACCAGTTTGTGTTAAATTTGTTAATTTGTCTAAGTTTTATTTTTTTATTATTTTATGTTAAATAAAAGAGAAATGTTTAACAAAACGAAAAAAAATATTTTATTTGAAATGAAAAACACTGGTCGACAAAAAAACATTTTGTCCTCCTTCAAAAAAAATAATGTGCACTAGATGAAATAAGACCTGCTAAACACGAATCTTTTTTTTCTATCAAGTCGTGATTTTCTTTAATGGGAACGTCTTCTCTTTAATAACTTTAATACACTTGTATATTTTACCATAACTCGAGAACTTGTTGGTCGATTCAGACAATTGAAACACCAAAAGATGCAAACAAAAACTATCTTTAAGTTACCTTATCATTATTTTTTTATCGGAGTTATTCAGAGATTTGCGTTGAAAAATATAATTTTTCAAGCAAAGTTAAATAATTTTTTCTTGAAAATTTCTTTTAATAAATTAAACCTTCAAAATTATACAGCTTTTAATCCTTTATCATAAATCTGGTAATACTGTGAATAAAATAAGTCATATATTATTAAAATTGATGCAAAAATCTTGATTTGATTCGCAATTTAGTGGAAATACCCCTGTATACCTGCAATTAAATAGAAACATACTGGTGGAAAAAAATATATATTTTTCTTCTTTAAAGAAAAATATGAGGATTAGATACAATTTGACATTGCTAAATAAGAATCTGCTTTTACTTTTTTCTATCGTGTATTGATTTCTTTTATGGGCACTAAAATTTGTGCATCAATTTTAATAACGTATGGCTGGTTTTATTTATAGTAGTACCAGCTTTATGTTAAAGATGAAAAAGCGGAAACATTTAGGCCCTTTTCACTTTTAAAACAACTGGAATAAAATCGTAAATTTTGCAGCAAATAAAAAATAAAAAAATAAAAAATATTGGATACTATTTTCTAAAAACATTTTTAGCCCGCATCATTTGGCGTAACATTTATATAAATCATGCACACCGTTCTTGAGTTATGGTACTCGTGTAATGGTCTTATAACGGGCGAAATATTAGACACGCCCTTAAAACACAAAATCCAGACCTGATGGGAAAAAAGCTATAAGCAGATTTGTGTTTAGCACATCAAATTCCATGCTGTCCAACTATTCGTCTTTAAGGGAGAATTTTTTTTGATGACCAGTGATATTAATGATTTTCATTAAAATGCAATTAAAAGCTAAAAGCGAGATGTAGCAAACCTAATGAATGCAAACACAAAATTTGAAAAATATAAATAAGATTTTGACAAAAAAGAAAGACGTTTGTTGTTATTTAATATATTTTACCACCAATATATTTGCCATCTGATTTAATATTTAAAGATATAAGAGAATTAGTATTCTGAAGAACAGACATTTGGTCAATAAATCACAAATCAAACCTTTTCTAAAGTTAAGATTTAATTAAAAAAAATTATTTAAATAGAAAACAATATACCATAATTTGTAGAGAATAATTTTTAAACAAGAAAGTCTTTCAGTTTTTTGTTTAATTCAAAATTATTTTGATTTATTTGCTTCTAGAGTTAAAATCTAGTTTTTAAATTTCTATGTAAATTTTAATTTAATTCAAATTAAGGTTCTAAAATTCTAAGGGGGTAGGGAATGTAAAATATAATTTTATGATAGTTTTTAAACAAGTCTTGTGATAAATTTGAATTAAATAAAAGAGTTATAAAAAAGGTCAGATTTATTAAACTTAATTTAGACCACAACAAATAATTTTAATTTTTCGAACTTTAGTATTTTATATTTTAATATGCATAAATTTCCTTAATATTATACATAAATATATATATATATATATTTATTTATATTCTTGTTGTTCCTATAAGAACCCTAGGGTCGTAATATTATTTCATGCTTCAAAACAAATTTTATTCATAACATTTTGTGAAAAATCTTAAATTGGCAATTTCGAACATAAATGATTTATTACAAATGTCTAAGACTAATTATTTATAGTTTTAAATAGTTTTTCTTTTTTTTTTCAATAAATTTTAAAATTTATTAAATTTTCCATTGAAAAAATAATTATTTTTAAAATTACGAACCTGCTCAATTTGTTATTAGGATCGATTTAAAAGAATCAATATCAATTACATGCATTAAATTAAATTTAAAATGTATTTTTAACCATTCTGAACAAGTTCGAATTTTTCGAACTTGATTTCGATAATTTCGAACATAGCTAAAACTGCTCAAAATATAATTTTTACACTTATTTTTAAAAGTTTTGCCCATATAAAGCTACATTTTAAATTTTCGAAATTTTCGAACATGCCATATTTTATCTTAAAACTTATTTTCTTAAAACCAAATTTGTTTTACACCATATTAATTAATTCGAATAAAACTGTATAAATCAGTTTTTGTTTAAAAGTTGTGAATATGTGTATATTTTAAAAGAATTTGATACACAATAAATTTTGCTAAAATTTATAATATTAAAATTTGTAAATTTTTAATTTTTCCCTTCTCAGAAAAAGCCCTTAAAATGTTAAGTTTTGACATTATAATTTTTCTTTGTTTTTATTAAAATTTTATATTCCAAACTTTTTAAATGATAATTCCCATCTTTAACAAAAAATACTTTTTTTTATAATAATAAATACTTGACACCATTTAAAAAAATGATTACATATCTCTTAGCATAAAATACCTTATAATTATTTACAAACATAAAAAAACGCTACAAGGAATTTTTCTCTCCAAACTCCCTTGACTTAACCCATTTAAAAAATGCACATAATAAAAAAAAAACTTAAAAAATAATTTAAACACACAATTTGTCTGACATTAAGGATGTGTAATAAATATTAATGAGCAATTTTGAGGCAATGTAATTTTTTACCTTAAATATTTTAACTTTATTTTCTTTAACAATTGTTAAATTTCCCAGCCAATTGATGTTTAAAAAAATTTTAGATGTTTTTCTGTCTTGCATAAATCAATATTGCACTTACATCATATACATCTGCTTCATTATCATTAACATCAACTATGCAATTTGGAGGTTGAGCTCCACTGCACCAATAGCAATGGCAATGCTTGACGTGGCGAAAAAAGATATGTATTTTATTAAAGCATTACTTATTGGACAGCAGGATAGAGATAAAGCAGAGTACGAACTAATTTAGTTTAAAGGCTGTATACTAGTCTATTGTCAATATTGTAGATTTGGTCATAGTCAAGAATATTAACTATATTAACAGCCAGTCTGACTGTGAAGAATATATACTATACTATAGTGAATGCTATAGATCAGGCTACAGACTAGATTGTTCTCTTGACTAAAAAACAAGCTGTAGACAAAATAATAGAATAGACTATAGGCAAGATTATTGACTATACCAAAGGTTCTCAAATGGGGACTATACAAACATTTTAGGGGAGTTGCGAAGATCAAAAAAACCATTTACTTAAATAAAAAATTTAAAACATTTTTATTAATTATCCAATAATTAAAATTTAGTCCATAAAATTTCTTGAAATTTAGCTATGATTTCATCGAATTAATTAACTCTGTGGCAGTAAGGAAAAACAGCAGTTTATATTTTTTTATTACCATGCAATGCTATAGAAAATTGTAATTTCAAATGTAAATATCTCCTGAAATACTTGCTAATTTTTTACAAAAAAATAGAAGCAGCACAGAACTGGATATACGAAATTCAAAATTTTAAAAAACGAGATTTTTACATATCTTAAGTTATGTAGTTTTTCCTTGTTGCCAAAGAACTCATATAAGGGTCGAAAGTAAACAAAATTTTAATTATGTCCGTATGAGTGATTAAACCAATTGTGTCCTATTAAAAATTTTTTCAAAACGAAAGTAAGAACAAATTTCAAATAGTCAGCCTGATTATGAAATCCTCAATGGAATTGGGGTAGAAACTAAATTTCAAACCAATTTCAACTTGAAATGAGTTTATGAAAACGTAACGAAAAAAAAACTGTTAAAGGATTGATATTTCCTTTTTAAATTACATTTTTATGTTCTTAAATAAATAACGAACGACTTTGAGCCTTGTTTTGAAATTCTCCTTATAAACAGGGGACGAAAATATTTAAATTTTCAAATCCAACTATTGGATTGCATAAACCGATGTTATTGGTTTTGTGAAGAAAATCTGTGTTGGATTCTATAAATAGGCTAAATAACTTCCCCAACAAAAGGGGAAATTCATAAATCGGGAATCGCATTAGTTATCAAACTGTTTAAAAATTAATTGTTTATTATAAAAAATCATCTATTCCCGAAAAATTGTGAGAAAAATAAAAAATTATACATATTTTTATGTGTAATATCAACAACAAAGTATTTCTTTTATTTTAAAAATTACACCGGATCTCTTACATTTTTAAAATTATTTATTTATTCCAATTCAAGTAATATAAAAGGTCACACTAGGCCAATAATTATATAACAAAAGCATTTTTCATAATTACATATGCAAAAAATATGAACACAATACAGAATAACAATATTTTTAAAAGTAAAATAATAATAAATTAATTAAATTATTTGATAATTTAATATATAATATATTATAATATTTAATATAATATATAATTATAATATATATAATATATAATTAAATTAATAATAGGGCCTCAAAAAATTTAATTAAACATTTTCCTAAATTTGAAAATTCTGACTTAAGCTTAAGAATTATTTAAGAATAACATAAGATTCAAGAACCAAAAATTGTTTATTTTTAAGTTTAAGAATGGTTTTAAAATTTTTACAACAATTTGAGAAATCATTTATATATATATATTTATATATATATATATTCATCCTTGCATAAAAATGTATACACGGAATGATTTCAATCTCAGTTAGAAATATAACTTAAAATTTAACCCCTTGGTCTATGCTTAAGCAAAACTTGTTTAATATCAAACATTAAACCTTTGATTTGGTGTTAATTTATTACATAAAAATATTGGTGAGTCCCTCTCGAGTTGCAATTTCTCAAGGGGTTCTGAAGCTATTGTTTAAGAATCGCTAGACTAGACTATAGAATAGACAAAAGTCAATACTAAAGACTAGTCTTTTGCTAATAATATACTCAATCCTATTGAATAGACAATAGTAAACACCACAGATTATATTCAATACTATAGATTATATTAAAGTCAAGCCTATAAATTATACAAGAGTCAAGTCTATAGACAAGATGATAGTTAATACTATAAACTAGGCTACAGTCGAGATTATAGACTATATTATAGAAAAGGTTAAAACTATAGATAAGACTATTATATGTGCGCCTAAATATATAGACTTTACGACAGCCAAGTGTACAGACAAGATGACCCTTTACACAACCCTATACACTAGACTAAGTATAGTGCAGACTATGAACTAGACTATAACCAAGACTACAAACTATACTATAGTCAAGACTATATATACTAGATTATCATCAAGCTATAGACCAGACTGAATTCAAGACTATAAACTAGATTATTATTTCACTACATAAGAGACTATATTCAATTTCAATAAATCCTTTTAAAACTTCAAGTCATCATACAGCCTCAAGTACCTTTTGCGCATAAAAATTTCAAGTACTTTTTATAATCAAAGAAAAAAAAAATATATATGTTAAGTACTCCATGACTCAACTCCAATTCTCTTCTTTCGACTTGTCCATTAAGATCTTCAGCTAAATAAAACAATAAAACATCTTTAAACTTCTTTTTTTCGTTTCTGCTTCATCTTGCTCTATTCACGCCAACTAAAGGCGACGACATAAAGTCTACAACTCAATGTCAGGTTTGTGTGGCGTCTGCCGATACATCGTTCGTTCGTTGGTTAGATCGATTAAACTGATGCAATTTTCACTGATCACATTTTTGTTTTTATTATTTATCATAATGATTCTTTTAATTTTGGTTTTAGGTTGTTTTAACTTGTTTAAACCTTATAGAAATTAATAAATTAAAATTTTTGTTTATATTTGGGTTTTTTTGAGTTTGGTATAAAATTACACTATACTGGATGCTTTTACTACTTTACTGTTTTACTTGAATTTTATTGCTGTGAGACATGAAATTTCAAAATTAATTTCTAGGAAAAAAAATACATTTAGCGAGAGTTATATGAGTAAAAATTGCCTTTTTCTTCAGGGTGATTGTGAATTATTGCTTAAGACTTTACAATTTATATAAAAATTTTATTACTTTTAGGGAGTGTAAGAGTTATTTTGAATTAAGAAATAAATTTTAAATAAAGTTTATATTAAAGTTTATATTAAAGATTTTTTAAATAAGTTATGTCATACTTATTTGATGATTTGCTGATGTAATATAGTACAAGTACTTCTTAGCTAACAAATCATTTCGTATACCTACTTTATGTTTATTTTTATATAATATTTTGAAAAGAGTGCATGAGCTACAAAAATATTAAATAAATCAAAATTGAAATAAACAAATACATAATTTAGTGAGCGATTTATAAACCCTTTCTTTATCTGCCATAATATGCGAAAAACTTGATTTCAAATAGTTTTGTTGCGGAATTTTCGTTGTAGTTAAGCATTTAATGAAATCATATTATCATTATAATAATTTCACTATAGTTTATAGTTCAAATAATATTTCAACATATAAACTGGTAAATTTGTTTCTCCTTTATTTCACATACAAATTTATATATTTAAGTGTATTTTTAAGTTGGTCATCTTACTTTCCGAAAAATAAAAATGAAATATGAACGAAAACAATAAATGAAACTTAAAAATACGTAGAAAAAAAATCACCCAAAAAAAAAAAAAAAATATACAAGATATTGCATAACAATTATATGGGTTTACATATACATACATACATACATACATACATACATACATACATAAAATAAATAAGACAACAGCAGCAGTTAAAAAAAAGAAATAAAATAAACTGAAATTTAAAAAAGTAAAATAGAGAAATAAATGAAACCTAAATAGTTTTTTTTTTTTTTTTTTTTTTGCAAAGTGATTTTAACTTGTCATGCAAATATTATTGAGAAAAAAAAATGAAAACGAAAATGTTTTAAATGAATCAACACGTTTATTATAGGGGATTTTGTAATAATTTTACACTTTTACGACCCAATATTACTTTATTTTTTGTTGTCATTGTTTAATGCCCAGTACTTAAATATTTGCTTAAAAAAAGACAAAACCAAACCTACAGACATGCTTAATTTTTAACACTTTGTTGAGATGTCAAAAAGATAAAAGAAAAATGGCAATTACCTAACCTTAAATAAAATATATACCTCAACTGACATACATACATACATATATATGTGTATTTTATTAACAAATTTATAAATACTACTAAATACCAAGGTTGGAAAACGATACCGTTATAAATACCGATACCGAATGAAAACCGTTTAAAATTGGTTACCATAACCGATACCGAAATTATTGTTTTTCAAAAATACCGGTATTAGAATACCGTTTCCCTATGTACCGATATATATCGGTATTTTTGGTATTTCAAAAATACTATTTCTATGTAATATTTTATTGTGGAAATAATTACTCATATAAAATTTACTTGAGGAAGTAAGAAAGATAAAATTATTTTTAATAATAAAAGTTTATTTAATGTAATATTTAGATATAACAGATTTATGCGATAACGACATTTAATTTAATTTTGACCTTTTTCGAAAATTTTTGCACATAAATTTGAACTCTATTAGGCTTAAATACCATTATTTTTTATTTACTCTTTCTGACGGAAATAACCAGGCAATATAGTCGAGGTTAATAAGCTCTCTCAATAACAGTGATATATTGAAGAAATCCAGACCCATCCTAACCGATTTCCATTTCCATTTTTTTTTTTTTTTTTTATAGAAACTTTTAGTCAAAGCATAAAAAATGTATTGTTTAAGAATTGTGACATTTCAGCTTATAATAACCATTCAATAATTTATCATATTGAGAAGATTTATGGCTTCCTTAAAAGTTTTCAGTGACTGCGATGAACGTTGTCGAGGCTTCTTTCTATTCCTACATCAATTAATGATGAAATTCAAAATAGGTTCTTTGTTAACTATTTGATATTTGCTTGTATGAATATTCTCTCTTTAATGTTGGATTCACTGAGTGATCAACAAATGTCGTTCAGAAAGATTCATCTTGGACCATCTTTGATGAACGCTTTAACAATGAATTTGACGATCATAAATCGTCGAAGCTATTTCAAAATTTGTATTATACTCAGTGTTGCCGTTTTCGTTACTTTTTAAAATTGTTTCTTTTTTTTTTTGGTTTTTTTATTTTCAATGTGATGATGACTTTTTTTCCTTTTTGGGTATTTTTTTTTTTAATCAAAATTTTATGTTTTTTAGTTTTAAAATTGCTATTTACTTTGTTAATCTTATCAAAAATAAAAAAAAACAATAAAAAATTCATCATACATTTGAAAACTAAAGGTTCCTATAACTTCTTATTCCAAATTTAACTTACAATGAAGAAAACAATTTAAATCAATAGAAAATATAAAGGTTTTCTAATATTTAACCAAAAAGTGAAATGGATTGGGAGATTTTTGTGCGAAAGTTCTAACGATGTAACAAACAACCTAAATACTTGTAATTACAAAAAAAAAGAAAGGAAAAAAATTACTATTAAAAAAGAAATGTATATTCGGTGAAGACCGACTATTTGATATCCTACACTAATGTAAATATGTGGCTGCTATGGCTAATCTTAATTGAAAAAAATTTTATTAACATACTAACATTTATGTGGAATTTAATTTAAGCAGAGGATCATATATATATATATATATATATATACATATATATATACTTAGTGCCATATTTTATATAGGTATAAACTAAATTTTTTATAGAACGTTTTAGGATTAAAAATGTTTTATTTATGCAGATATCTATAGGAATACGACATTTGAGCCTCAAATTTTACTCCAAAAGAACATTTATTTGCGGACTAGTAAATATCGTCATTTGTTTCGGTTTCCAACCTTGCTAAATATTTTTTTTTACTATAAATTTTATATTTCTATAAATCTTTAAATATTTCGTTAATTGTAAAAAAAAAAAAAATACATTAACATAATTATGGCTTAACAAAAACGGGTAATAATAATTATTATTACACCTTTAATGTCTGTTTATTTGACATTAAATCATAAAGTATTTCCTTTTTTTAATGAAGCTATTAAAACAATGGTTTTGTTGTGATTATATAATTTGTTTATTTAATTAAGCGTTAATATCAAAAATAAACGTTTTTTATTTAACTAATTGTCAAACATATACAAGTAAATTAATTGCAAAATTCAAAATAAGTAAATAAATGTCTAAGTAAAAAATAAAGAGCATTTGATGAAGTATTTTTCTATAACTTAATTCTGTCTTAGAAATTTCAATACCTGTTTTAATTTGTAATTTAATTGTTAAAAAAAAAGCTTTAAAATTCTCAAGAATATAATTTCCTCAATATAAGCACCAAAAATTTTTAAATTATACAGACTGTGAACTTTAGATTAACATCAGGTAATAAAGTTTTGAAATTTGATATCTAACCAGATCCATTCATTAATTTAATAAATAGATGACAACATATATAGAGTTTATAACTAACTAGATGAAAATTAAAAAAGTTTTAGGAGTTTATTTAATTGTAAAAAAAATAATATATATATATATATATATATATAAAAATGATAAAAAGTTATGGAACGCTAAGGAGTGCTGATGATGGTCAAGCGGGATAGAAAATCATTCCATTTTGCTGAGTTTCTAATAACCAGGGCAACTAAAAATAAGCAAAATGATATTTTTTCTTATGCTTCAAATTAATCAAACTGTTAGTTATTTATCCATTTTAGACAATTTTGAGAATTTTTGCATCGATTTGTTACAGCATATTTTGGTCCCGACAGCATATTTTTGCTTATATTGGCCTTGGGAGCATTTTTTACCATATTTTCATAGCAAATCCTTATTTTGAATCATATTTTAGTAATTTAAATGACATGTTTTTGTATATTTTATATTAAAAAGCATAATTTTGCATATTTTTCACTTAAAAGAAAAATTTTGCACCTTTTAGAAATTTTGACATAATTTGCTATTAGTGAAATACCTTTTTCAAATCCGATTCCTTAATAATTTTCATATTATAAATTGATAGAAATTTTGGCACAATCCTGATACAATGTATTAGCTTTTAATGATTCTAACTGCAATACAAAAGTATTTTTAGCAGTTGCTAATAAAAATGAAGTTATTTTTAGCAGAATAATGGATAATTTAAAATATAGCCAGAAATAAATAACATTTTAAGAGCATAATTTTATTTTTAAGACTTAACACTTTTTTAGAGCATATTTTTGGTTGCCCTGCTAATAACTTTTAACAGTGTCTAGACTATACAGACTATTTTAGCAATAAAATTTTAAGTATACAAATGTATAATTCCTATAATACTTATAACTTTATAGGATAATTTCATTTGAAAACCGACCGAAAATATACATTTTCGGTTTTGACATTTCCAATTTCAATGAAATCCACTATAGATTTTGGCTATTGAAAATATTTCTTAAATCATAAATTTATCATATGTTTAGCTTTTTTTTAATTTCAATTTTTAAAACGTCATATTTTTGGACCGGAAAGAGTACTGAGTAGAAAAGTTTATTAAACACTTTCAATAGCAATATCTCTAGAAAATTTCATTGAAATCCGTTTACAATTATAAAATTATTAAACTTTCGGATTTAACTGTTATTTAATTTTTTTGAGTTACATTTATTTTTCTATTTAATTTTCTATTTTGGAATTTTATTAAAATATTTCCTTCTTTAAAAAAAAACTTTTCAAATTTCAAAACAATTTGTTTTGAAAAATTACTTGAAAATGTAATTGTGTAACTTGTGCTTCAAAATCATTTTTGAGTTAGGGCCTTATATTGGTGCTATGGTTAATTATAAACCGTTTCCATATATAAAAAACAAACTATTCTCTGATAAATTTTATATGAATGCTATAACTCTAGTCCGGCAGAATATTTGTATAGTGCTAGGATTTGTCTTTTTTCCACCAGTAAGAGATACACCTATAATTTGTTATATTTTGTTAAATCTCGAATAAAATACAAAATTGTAGATAATATTTTTTCTAATAAATTTTAATAAAAACTAAATTCACACAAACGTTACATTTTTTTAAAAAATAATATATATTCAGATTTTTTTAATATACCTAACCTAATTTTGCATATTTTTACCAAATTATTCAAGAGAGCTAAAAATCAACAAACACTGAGAAAAACCACCTTTTTTAGCTATATCTCCAAAGAAAGTCAACAATTAGTGTAAATGATGTCTTTCAAATTGACTTTTATCGACTTAAAATATTTTGTCAAAAGTCCACATTCATATTATTGAAACATATGATTGTAAGAAAAAACAATTATCAAATCAAATTTTTTTTATTAAAATTGTTTCTATAAATCGTTGTTAAATTTCAAATTGTATTACGAATAAGGAAAAAACGTAATTAAGTTAATCAAATATTAATCAAATTGCCTACTTGAAAGGCATTTTAAAGAAAAAAATGGTTTATTAACATTAAAAAAACAATAAGAAAAAAATACAAATTACTTTGAAATTTTGAATTTTAAACTTTTATCCGTTTTAATATGTCGATATTTTTGCAGATTGTAAAAAAGAATTTAATAGTCTTTTAGCCATATTAATATTCCATTTTATGAAATATCTGCTTAATATGGAAAAAGGTTAACAAAAAAATATTTGAGTATCAAAAAAATTATATGTACATCGAGAATTCCATAAAAGATCGCCCGAAAAAGGGCATTTTGTAACTAGTGTCATAAAATTTGCGTTAAAGTTTGTTAAACCATACATCGATTTTAGTTTCTAGTTTCTCAAAATTGCTAAAATTTGCGATTTTATTTCGCTTTTTCACTGTCTCAAAAACCAAAAAAAAATTTCATAAGTATGTAACTTTAAATAGAAATATTATTGGGAAGACTTTGTGAACTTTAATGATTTAAACGACGTTATAATGTTGTTTATGTCGGCTTTAATACGAACATTTCAAAAATATTAATATCTTTTAGAAAAAAATTTTAATACAATCGCATTTTTTAAATGAATTTTTCGTTAAATATGCAATTTAAAATTTTTGATTTTTAACATATTAGCATTAAATCTTTACATTATAATAAAAATCTCAAATTTGTGGGACGCACACATCTACCCTCTCCCTCTCTCTTTCTCTCACTCTCTCTCTCTCTATATATATATATATATATATATATATATATATATATATGTATATATATATATATAATTAAAAAAAACATTTTCCATATTTTTTATATAAAAAAAT
Source organism: Protocalliphora azurea (assembly GCA_932274085.1). Classification (NCBI taxonomy): domain Eukaryota; kingdom Metazoa; phylum Arthropoda; class Insecta; order Diptera; family Calliphoridae; genus Protocalliphora; species Protocalliphora azurea. Next base: position 130,985,390 of record OW026519.1, read on the forward strand.
CGTTATTTTTGGCAAAAATTATTTTAATTTGTATAAAAGTATAAAAGTAAAAAGTTATTGACGGATTTGTGTAATTTAAATTGCATTTAAAAGGTTATAGTGCACTTTTTAAATAATTTAATCAGCATAAATATGCTTTTACTTCAAAAATATATGCAAAATACAAATGCAATTTATAAGTGCATCTTTCGCAATGGTGAATTCATTAAATTTGAATTTTTCTTTAGGTGTATTTTAAATTATTTTGATTACTATAAATTGCAATATTAATTATTCTAGTACATACAGACTACTATTTTTAATGGATTTTTTAAAAGTAGCTCAATAAATTTTTTAAACAAAATATGTAAACTTTCGTATATTTGAAAGATAATACCAGATACATAAATAGAATTTTTATATGAAAAAATGTAAATAAGTTAAAAAAGAACCGAAATTGTGCATAATAGATGTGTGCGTCCCAAAAAAATTTGGATTTTTTTTTTTTGATGTATGGATTCCCTACTTTTTAAATATTTAAAAAAATCAAAAATTTTGAAGTAGCATATTCAAAGAAAAATATATTTAAAAAATGCAATTGCATTAAAAAGCATTTTTTATAATCTTTAAAGTCTTTCCAAAAATATTGTTGTTTAAAGTTATGTACTTTTGAGATTTTTTAGGTTTTTAAGAAAGTGATAAAATCGCGATTTTTCGAAATTTCGCTAAACTGAAATGTAGATAGATCCGTGAAAATCGAAAGACACTTGGTCAATATATGGGCATTCTTTCATATATGCAACCATTTTTAGTTATTTTTATTATATATATATATATATATATATATATATATATATATATATAACACTCTTAATAAATTTTACTACATTTCATCCCTGCACTGACTTGATTACCTATGTAAAAATTGTCGATTTTTTTTTTTTTTTTTTTTTTTTTTTTTTTATTGATGGATTTAGATCACCTACAAGTGTCATACATAAAACCACCAAAACATTTGTCGATATCTCAACTGGTTTAGGATTTACAAAATTACCTATATAATACCATATATAAAATGTTCCAACTAAATTTTATAATTTAAATAATTTTTCATATTATTTATTATTAATTTTCTGAGAGAAAATGGTAATATTAAAATTTAAATATGTATAAAATATTTAATATGTTATTTTCATGATATGACGCCTAAAATTTAATATGCCAAGACTAGTTACACTAAAACTAACTGACATAGATTTACGTCATCTAAAACTTTAATGATGTCTGTTCGTACATCTGTTTTATAAGTTTCAGATTATTATTTAATATTTAATAATATTAATATGAATATATGTTTGCTTATTCTTAAGGACGCTTTCTATAATGATTTAAAATTATAATAATTTACATGCTCGAAATTAGACGAAATATGTATTAATTTGTTTATTTATAACTTTCTATAAATTTTAAAAAACAATAACATTTAATATAATTGAAATTGAACATATAACTTTGGAAAATTAGTATACAATGAAGGAAGTGCATAGTGTCCATTCCAAAAAAAAATATTTTAGCTGCCAATATATTCTCCAATCTATTATAGAGGTAGTGTTAGTCGAGCTAGGCTATTTTAAATTATTACTTTTTTTAATTAAATTAGACCAGGTAAAAAGTCGGGAAACCATACTACCAATGAAATCCGACCATTACTTTTTGTTGTTGTTATTGTTTTGATCAAAAATTAAAAGTTGTGTACGGTATTGATCGAACATTTTTAATTAAATATTTAGAGGTATTTTAAAATTGGTCCCGCTCACGAAAGCAAAATAATTGATCATAAATATTTTGGTGATTAGTTTATGAAACATTAATATTTAATTTTAGAGGGTATGTTTGCAACATTTTTTGTTTACACAAAAAATTGCATTAATGAATTTTTAGCAAATAATAAATTTTTTTAATACATTTAATTTTTGTGTAATAATTTTTATAACATACATTAATTGCGTTACTAAGTTTATCAAAAAATTAAAAAGATAGCCAAATTAAATAGTTTTTTTAGCTTTCCTGAAAAATTATTGAAAATTACATATTTATTTAATTTGAAGTTTCTATAACCATAAATTATATGTCAAATATATGCAATTCAGTTCCTTATTACTATAATTTTCCAACATTCTTCTAATTTATAAATTTTAATTTACTAGGCGTTCTTGACATAACTTTAATGGTAATTTTTTTTATCTTTAACTCTATTACTAATTTATATTTTAAATTTCCTATAATACCTTAAATAGATGCATATTTCTCATGGTCATTGATATTTTTTGGCATCGCTCTACTTTTTTTGCAAATTGTTTAATTGTTTTTGATAATAGTTTTCTTTTTTTGGCAAAGGCGGAATATTTTAACAAGAAATCGAAGACAAGCCATTATGATATGACAGTTTTTTAGCTTTATTTAAGATAAGAGGTGATAGATGGCAAATGTATGGTGTAAAATAAAAAAAGTATTTTTATTATTGACTAGACATTGAAAAACGATTATTAAATTTTATAGGCTTAATTAAATGAACCATTTTGAGATTGCAGAAACTGCCTTGAAAATTTTTTCAAATAGATATTTCTTATATCATTAAAATAAATAGTTTATTTAAAATAACTTACTAATTTATGCTTGAGATTTAAAATAACTTACTAATTTATGATTGTATTCAAAAACCGATAACGGAAACCGGTTAACCGGTTTTTGCTTTTTAAAAAACCGATCAGCTTCGATTAATTTTTACTTTTCGAATAGCTCGACAGACCAGTTTTTTTTCAATCGGTTAACCGGGTTTTTATGAAATGTTATTTTTTTATAGTTTTACTAAATCAACTCATATTTCCCATTTTTATTGTTTGTTTAGGGAACTTTATTTAGGGTCTAACGCATTAAAACAATCAAATGGTTTGCAAAAAATTTTATGAAAATGAACTTTTTTTTTAGTAGTTTTCATGCAAATGTAAATTTTTAACAATTCGTTTGTTTCACTAAATCAGGCCCATCATTATTTAAAAGTATTTCTAATTTACATTATGATCTAATAAAATTTTAAGATAAGTTTTTTACAATTTCTAATTTGAGACTTGAGTATTAACAGCCTACTGGGAACTGAGATTTGTATATTTTTTAATTGATTTAAACAATGTTTTATTAACAAAATCTAGGTAAAAAGTCAATTTTAGTTTTATCGTTTGCGACAAGAAATTCTTCCCTCACTCGAAATAAGGCGAATTTCGCTAAATAGGTAAAGTTTGATTAGAAGAAGTATTATTAGAATTCAATAAAAATATAAATTATGAACATGATCCTCTAGCTGCAAAAGAGCGATGTGACTTTTTATTTTTATATTACTTTTTATTACAAATGACATCAATTATAAGTTTATTTGTATTTTTAATAAAATCCGCTTAACCGTTTTTTTTAAGTAAAACCGTATTTGAAAAACTTGATTTACAGAAAATAACGGTTTTTTAGTACACTACTTAAGACCAAGTATAACCCTAAAATCTTAAAATTTTGGTAACAGTTTTATTTTACAGATTTAAAGGAACTATTTTTTTTACTGGAAAATTAAATATTTTTTCAATTCAAACTGTAGTAATAGATCAATAAATACGAGTATTTTCAGTTCAATTTATTTATCTTAGTGCTAAAACTGACAGCAACAGATTTTTTCTTTTAAAATAATTAAAATTTTTTTTAAACATATAATTTTTGTTTAACCATGCAAAAAAAATCATGATTACAACTAAATCTTTGTTTTATGAAACTAAATAATTTAAACCCTTAGTTTCCCTAAATTCGTTTTCTCCATTTAAAATGAAGAGTCCATAGTAAAACACTAACATATATAGATATTTTAAAAACTGGAAATTTGTAAAATATATAAAAAAATTAATCTAGATTTTTAAAAATTGTTTAGAATAACTGCTAAAATTGTTAAAAAAAAAAAAAATATATAATTAATTTCACTTACCCCATAATACCGTTGGTATTCTTATTTTATCTAACGGAAAAATGGCCAAACACACCAAAAAGAATATATGAGCCGAAAAGATCAATATAACATTGTGCCATTTAAGGGGAGCTTTAAACTGCGTGCCAAACACACTGTCACCCTTAAATTCCCTCGTGTATTTCTCCAAATCGACATGATATTTATTTTGAATAATTTTCACTTCTCCATCGGCTGCCGAGACCAGTGGTTTGCCATTGGCGGTGGGAAAGCCATTTGTGGCGGACACTTTGCCATTTGTTAAACGCTTTTTCAAGGCTGTGTTGGTGGTGGAGGTTTGTGTTGTTTCAGCACAACTAGTTGTACTGACACGATCCGAAGTTGACAAATGACCCATGATGGTTGATTGTGTATTAAAAAACTTTGTTTAACTTAAGAGATTTTGTTACACACAGTAATTCTGGAGAGGATTAGGAAATGATCGAAAACAAAATTAACACAATGTAAATAAGATTTTTTTCTTTTTTATTATAACAAAAAAAATTTCCTTTTTTTTTTTGTTTTTTTTTTCTTTTTTAATTTAAAGGATTTTTTAGATTTAACGGAAATTATAACACAAAGTTACAAAATGCAAATCAACTAGGAACAGTTTATTGCCAAGCACTTGCGTTTGAGGGATTAAAAAAATGGAAAGGGAGGGATTTTCATACAAAATATAAAAATAATTTTTTTTTACTTAATATCTTATTATTTAATGTATTTTTTTATTTTTTAGGGAAATTGTTGAAATTTACTTATATTTAGCTTTTCATTGAGATTTTAATTTAATTTATATAAAATTTTAAACGGATGCACTGTTTATTTCTTTTTAATTCATTGAAACTTTTTTCGAACACTTTTCAATTTGTTTTATTTTTACGTGTGTATTTTTTATTATAGTTGTATATCTTTTTTTATTTTTTAAAACTATATTGAAATTTTCTATTATGTTTTCATTTATTTTTTTTTTTTTTTATTTTACATCCGTTTGATTTTATCTAATGACCGTTTCTGTTTGACGTTTCGTTAAGAAATGATCGTAGTTTAAAACTTAAATTTCATTTCTATCATTTGCTACACAACTTTAACACGCTTAAAGATGACTCTGGCTAAATGTCTGTCTGACTGGCTCAGATTGTACTAGGTCTTTATCATATGGTTTGCTTTACTGTACGTTCATCCATCCATCCATTGTATGTCTTCTGAATTCACTACGCTTGTATTCTTTTGTCTCATACGTATGTTTGTATGTAAGTATGTATGCATGTGGCTGGCTGGGTCGGTATGTTTGTGTGTATATATGCCTTTAACTGATTATGCATTGTTTATTTTGCTTTTTGTTGTTGTTTTAGGTTTAAAATCAAAAGCCGAAAAAAAGTTTACTTTAAGGCCAAGATTGAGCCACCTTTCGGTGATACTTGAAAACCTCATACACACAGTCACACACTTACAAGCAGCACAATGTTCGCGCACACTCTTGGGCTCACTCACATACATACATACATACATACATACATACATACATATATACATACATACATACATGCATAGTTACATACATACATGCATAGATACATATTTACAACAGATGTCTCTTGAGTGTAACATAAAACCTTCAAAGAATTACTTCTTTTTGAAAGGAAATTCCTTTGAATAAAATTACAAAATATTTTAGAATAATTATGCTCAAAATGTGTTACATATGGAAAATATGGAATATGGAATTAATTATCATTCAATTTAAATATATTTAATTATATCTACTTAAATACTGTTAATATTAAATCAAAATTCTTTATAACTTATGTAATTTCTAAGAATATAAGTCAGTTCAATATGTCAGTTCTATAAATAAAATTATTCTTTAGAGTTAAATTCCTGAAATATCTTAACATTTTAGGACACGTCAGTAACCTAAATTAAATACTTGATGACGTCATTTCTATATGCAGATTTTATTGATAAATCTAATCGTTTGTTTGTTTCGAATAACGCTATTTATATCTTAAGAGTAAACCGTTTTTTTTTGTAATAGCACCTGCTTAATTGAAACTAACATAATATATTTATTATTTATTTTTTAGAACAGTTTGGGACCCTATACACCGAAAAAAGGAAAAATAACTTTAATCATCAAATGATTCATTCAATTATAAAATTGTTTAAAACTTTCACCTTTCACCAAAATGATTATATCAATTATAAAAAATTTTAAAAACTGACAAATTAGTATAGATTATAGTCTAGACCATATTCTAGATTATAGTCTAGATTATAGGCTAGATTATAGTCTAGATTATAGGCTAGATTATAGTCTAGATTATAGGCTAGATTATAGTCTAGATTATAGGCTAGATTATAGTCTAGATTATAGGCTAGATTATAGTCTAGATTATAGGCTAGATTATAGTCTAGATTATAGGCTAGATTATAGTCTAGATTATAGGCTAGATTATAGTCTACATTATAGGCTAGATTATAGTCTAGATTATAGGCTAGATTATAGTCTAGATTATAGGCTAGATTATAGTCTAGATTATAGGCTAGATTATAGTCTAGATTATAGGCTAGATTATAGTCTAGATTATAGGCTAGATTATAGTCTAGATTATAGGCTAGATTATAGTCTAGATTATAGGTTAGATTATAGTCTAGATTATAGGCTAGATTATAGTCTAGATTATAGGCTAGATTATAGTCTAGATTATAGGCTTGATTATAGTCTTGGCTATAGGCTAGATTATAGTCTAGACTATAGGCTAGATTATAGTCTTGGCTATAGGCTAGATTATAGTCTAGACTATAGGCTAGATTATAGTCTTGGCTATAGGCTAGATTATAGTCTAGACTATAGGCTAGATTATAGTCTTGGCTATAGGCTAGATTATAGTCTAGACTATAGGCTAGATTATAGTCTTGGCTATAGGCTAGATTATAGTCTAGACTATAGGCTAGATTATAGTCTTGGCTATAGGCTAGATTATAGTCTTGGCTATAGGCTAGATTATAGTCTTGGCTATAGGCTAGATTATAGTCTTGGCTATAGGCTAGATTATAGTCTTGGCTATAGGCTAGATTATAGTCTTGGCTATAGGCTAGATTATAGTCTTGGCTATAGGCTAGATTATAGTCTTGGCTATAGGCTAGATTATAGTCTTGGCTATAGGCTAGATTATAGTCTTGGCTATAGGCTAGATTATAGTCTTGGCTATAGGCTAGATTATAGTCTTGGCTATAGGCTAGATTATAGTCTTGGCTATAGGCTAGATTATAGTCTTGGCTATAGGCTAGATTATAGTCTTGGCTATAGGCTAGATTATAGTCTTGGCTATAGGCTAGATTATAGTCTTGGCTATAGGCTAGATTATAGTCTTGGCTATAGGCTAGATTATAGTCTTGGCTATAGGCTAGATTATAGTCTTGGCTATAGGCTAGATTATAGTCTTGGCTATAGGCTAGATTATAGTCTTGGCTATAGGCTAGATTATAGTCTTGGCTATAGGCTAGATTATAGTCTTGGCTATAGGCTATATTATAGTCTTGGCTATAGGCTAGATTATAGTCTTGGCTATAGGCTATATTATAGTCTTGGCTATAGGCTATATTATAGTCTTGGCTATAGGCTAGATTATAGTCTTGGCTATAGGCTATATTATAGTCTTGGCTATAGGCTAGATTATAGTCTTGGCTATAGGCTATATTATAGTCTTGGCTATAGGCTAGATTATAGTCTTGGCTATAGGCTATATTATAGTCTTGGCTATAGGCTAGATTATAGTCTTGGCTATAGGCTATATTATAGTCTTGGCTATAGGCTAGATTATAGTCTTGGCTATAGGCTATATTATAGTCTTGGCTATAGGCTAGATTATAGTCTTGGCTATAGGCTATATTATAGTCTTGGCTATAGGCTAGATTATAGTCTTGGCTATAGGCTAGATTATAGTCTTGGCTATAGGCTAGATTATAGTCTTGGCTATAGGCTATATTATAGTCTTGGCTATAGGCTAGATTATAGTCTTGGCTATAGGCTATATTATAGTCTTGGCTATAGGCTAGATTATAGTCTTGGCTATAGGCTATATTATAGTCTTGGCTATAGGCTAGATTATAGTCTTGGCTATAGGCTATATTATAGTCTTGGCTATAGGCTAGATTATAGTCTTGGCTATAGGCTATATTATAGTCTTGGCTATAGGCTAGATTATAGTCTTGGCTATAGGCTATATTATAGTCTTGGCTATAGGCTAGATTATAGTCTTGGCTATAGGCTATATTATAGTCTTGGCTATAGGCTAGATTATAGTCTTGGCTATAGGCTATATTATAGTCTTGGCTATAGGCTAGATTATAGTCTTGGCTATAGGCTATATTATAGTCTTGGCTATAGGCTAGATTATAGTCTTGGCTATAGGCTAGATTATAGTCTTGGCTATAGGCTAGATTATAGTCTTGGCTATAGGCTAGATTATAGTCTTGGCTATAGGCTAGATTATAGTCTTGGCTATAGGCTAGATTATAGTCTTGGCTATAGGCTAGATTATAGTCTTGGCTATAGGCTATATTATAGTCTTGGCTATAGGCTAGATTATAGTCTTGGCTATAGGCTAGATTATAGTCTTGGCTATAGGCTAGATTATAGTCTTGGCTATAGGCTAGATTATAGTCTTGGCTATAGGCTAGATTATAGTCTTGGCTATAGGCTAGATTATAGTCTTGGCTATAGGCTAGATTATAGTCTTGGCTATAGGCTAGATTATAGTCTTGGCTATAGGCTAGATTATAGTCTTGGCTATAGGCTAGATTATAGTCTTGGCTATAGGCTAGATTATAGTCTTGGCTATAGGCTAGATTATAGTCTTGGCTATAGGCTAGATTATAGTCTTGGCTATAGGCTAGATTATAGTCTTGGCTATAGGCTAGATTATAGTCTTGGCTATAGGCTAGATTATAGTCTTGGCTATAGGCTAGATTATAGTCTTGGCTATAGGCTAGATTATAGTCTTGGCTATAGGCTAGATTATAGTCTTGGCTATAGGCTAGATTATAGTCTTGGCTATAGGCTAGATTATAGTCTTGGCTATAGGCTAGATTATAGTCTTGGCTATAGGCTAGATTATAGTCTTGGCTATAGGCTAGATTATAGTCTTTGCTATAGGCTAGATTATAGTCTTGGCTATAGGCTAGATTATAGTCTTGGCTATAGGCTAGATTATAGTCTTGGCTACAGGCTAGATTATAGTCTTGGCTACAGGCTAGATTATAGTCTTGGCTATAGGCTAGACTATAGTCTTGGCTATAGGCTAGACTATAGTCTTGGCTATGGTCTAGATTATAGTCTTGACTATAGGCTAGATTATAGTCTAGACTATAGGCTAGATTATAGTCTTGGCTATGGGCTAGATTATAGTCTTGGCTATAGGCTAGATTATAATCTAAACTATAGGCTAGAATAAAATATATTATTATTAAAATATATTATTATTAAAATATATTATTACGAGTAGACATTCTTAGCTTTCATTTGACATCCATACTGGGGTCGTATAATATTCATAAATATTTTATACATTTTTTTAAAAATGTGTATCCTTGGAACTTTCAAATCATTTTAAGAGAAAATTTGACGTCCTGGAGAAAAACTGATTACGTAATTTTCTTGGTACAACAATATTTACCAATATTGTGGTATCAAATGACAAATTTTAATCTATATCCTTCAAAACTTTCAAATCATTTTAAGAGAAAATTTGACGTTCTGAAGAAAAACTGAATACGTAGTTTTACTACATATGCCGTCGAATTTGAAGCATATATCGATTTTTCAGGAGTGAAAATTACTATTAAACGATGATATGAAAAATTTGCTCCAAAATATCCTAAATTTAAGAATCCATAAAATCAAAATTCGAACTAACTTTGCAAAACCCTTTGGAAATTTTATAAATCTGATACTATACTTTCATTTCGCATTGTAATCATTAAGGTAATGTTTGATGACCCAAAATTTGTCCCATAGTTTTATAGATTTTAACTCGAAAACTTGCAAATCAGCATTGTCATTTATTAATACATATTTAGAAAAGGAGAACTATAATTTTTTTATTTTTATTTTTTATTTTTTTATTTTTGGACAATAATTTTATTCTCTAACTAATAAATGTAAAACAAATAAGAAAGTTATAGTTGGTCAAGTCCGACCATATGCATGAGCATCAAAATGATTTTCTGGGTAGATGATCCTGTGGGCATTTAAGGGCTACCTTTTTGGATTTTGTTTGCGCCATTTTTGATTTAATTTTTAGAATTTTTTAATATTTTTATTAAAATATAAACGATGTGCAAATTTTTGCAAAACATAATATATAGTTATTCTACGCAAAAGCCTTAAAAACTTCCAAAGAAAATGTATTCCTCAGAAAATTTTAATTATTTTAGCTGGACATAAAATTGGGTACACTCACATTAATTAGAAATTTAATATCTTAGAATAACTCATTTTTTCTAAAGAAAAAAATATTAAACCAAATCAATTTTGGATATACCCCAGTGTAAAGCAGTTGTACCCGGATATGGTATAACAAAAATCAACTTTTGTCAATGCTAATTTCTAAATGATTCATTAATGGCAATATTCAAAATTTATAAATTTTGTTTGCATTTTGTTTAGTTTTTATGAGTTTTTTCACTTAATACTTTTTAGCCATTTTTTAGCACTTTTATTATTATTTTTGGTCACCAAGAGGTCCAATTTGCAAAAACTTTAAAAACATTCGATAAAAGAAATAAATATTATAAAATTTAAATAAATGAAACAATATTTAGAAGTCGCTATAATTTGACGCCCATTTTTGGCCGTTCTTTCATTTAATTGTCGATATATATTTTTACAATTATAAATTTTAAATAAAGAAAAAAAATTTAAGATAAATATTTTATTTTTTCAATTTCTATGTGAACTTGGAAAAATGTTCAATTTTTTGCAATTTCTTTTTTTCACAGAAAAGTCGATGCACATTTATTGAAAATAGGTAATAATAAAACTGAAATTATAAGAGGATTAAAAATTAAATATTAGAAAAAATAAATGAAAACATTGAATTAGTTTAAAAATATATAATTGATCTCAATTTACCACTTATCAAAGGACTGATGAGTGCAAAAAAAGTACTCGGCATGATATCTTAAAATCATTAATAAATATATATTTAAAAATCATAAATATGGCCTATTTTTTAGGAAAAGAAATATGCTTTAATTACAAATATTAGTATCGTAAAATGCTTGTGTTTTACTAACAAATAAATTTGTTTGGTATTTTACGGATATAACGAACTATGTTTATAACGAACTAAATTTGTCGGTCCCTTGGAGTTCTGTATTATAAAAATTTATAGATATATTTAATAAGATCCATAACCATAACCCACAAACGCCTTATCTAACTAGTTTGAATTTCAAATGAGTTATCAATGTAGATTTATAATTTATATTATAAATTTTATAATCGTTTAAAACATGTGGCAGGATATGTTAGATATTTACATATATATTCAATCATTTTATAAACATATGTACTTATCACACAGTTTATTTGATATTAATAATAAAAATAAAAAAATCAATAAATTCCTAATAATATTTTCAATTGATATGCATGAATGCATTCCTTTCCATCATTCATGGTGATCATTAGGGTAGTCATTCGAACAGAAATTATTCGATTATTCAAGAAACAAATTTTTTATTCTTTTTGAACAAATGAAATTTTTAAATTTAGAATAAAAAATTATTCCATCAACTTTTAACGATTAATCGAATAATCGAATAATTTTCCAAAACGAATTTTTTTTAAATTATTATACATTTTTGAAATTATAAGTGTAAAAAGTTTTGTTTAGTTGACAACCCCTGTTGAACATGATTGAAAATTTCGTTAGGCTAATATGTAAATCACGTTTTAATATATAAATTACGGGTTAAAGCCTTTCACTGAAGTCTCAGTATTATTTGGAAAAAAATAGAATAGCATCTTTAAAGATTTAAGTAAACGGGAGACGTATATTATTATTAAATTCTAGAAAATTTCCGGTCCATATTATTATTAATTTTTAAATATTCAACAAAAAGTGAAACAAAAATATATGCAAATGCTTTTTTGGAGAATTTTTCATTTATTATTTATTTCAAAAATTATTTTAAAGATTTAAGTGATGTGGAAATAAGCGAATATTCTGAACTGCATATCTATGGTTTGTTAATTAAACTCAGTCAATCGATAAATAATATCAAATATTAAAAAAAATAGATTTTAGCAAAATTAATGATCATTGACTTTATTTAGAAAAATCTAAAAATAAAAGAAAAACTAGATCTGCTTATGTTCTTTATGTCATTAAAAAATTTGTCTGTAATTAATTTATTCATTCGATTAATCGAGGAAAATTCAAATTTTATTCGATCACAAGAATAATTAAAAAAAATATATATATGAAATTTTATTCGATCAACTTTAATGTTGGATAATTGACCACCCTAATGATCATACATTGTAGTTTCATTTGCGCTAATGCCTTCGTATAGATCGGAATTTCCAAGTGGTGTTACGAATAGTATTTCACTCATACACTAGAAAATATAAAGCAAACGATCAACGGTGGCAAAAAAAAGAATAATAAAATATTAAATTATGCATTAACTACTACACATACAATTAAAATACACAGGTACCCACTACACCTGTAACAACACAAAATCAAGTATGTGTGTAGTTATTTAAATATACAAGTATCTCACACAAAATCATTCAAGAGGATCAATAATTTATCATATGAACATCTTCTTATTGGTATTAGTACGATTGTTTGTTTAACTCTAATACATACAGAAAAATGTAAGTTTTTGCACAATGAGTGTTTTTTATTTAAAGTTTGTATGTACGTTTAAATTTTTAGTTTGTTTATTGTAACAACATTCGATCTCCGTGATTTTCGTCATGCAAAATTTATCTCTTCTAAATGTTTCTGAGTTTTTTTATTTTTGCTTTGTTAGAAACTTGTTATAATTATTTATTCTTATGTTTTTATAAATTCCTAGAATTTATTTTTATATTTCAAGAAAAAACTTTTCTTTTACATGTTCCGTTTTTTTTTTTTTTTTTTTTTTTTAATAAAAAATAAAGTTCAAAAAATTAGTCAAATGTATATAATACCAAACAATCGTTTATTATTTGGTTTAAAATTAATGATACAGTGGTTTGACGGTTATATTTTTAAAAGTAAATTTATAAAATACGATAAATAAAAAATAATTAAATTTTTAATAATTTAATAAATCTAGAAATATGTACTTAATTACATACAATTGATGCTAAATAAAATGAATTTAATTGAACTTTTAGATTAGCTGCAAATGAGGAAAAGTTTTTCTTTTCCTTACTCTTGAATATGTATTCCTAATTAAAGAACTTAGGAAGGACTGCGCACGAAATAATACGTGCACACTTTAAGGCTTTTAAATTTTATTGTGCGCGAAAAATATTAGTAGCGTTAATTTGTTTACATTTCCTATTATTCTCAGTAAATATGTGCTAAATTTTGTTGCAATAGCATAATTCGTTTTTCTTAAAATGAAAGTTAAACAAAATTCATGCAAATATTTATAACCAAAATACATGTCGACCATATAAAAGAAACAATAATATGAATTCTAACAGAAAATCTCTACATCTCTAAATAGAATGTGACTCATTCTTTAAATTGCTTTGTATATTTTATCAAAAAAGTTAAAAAAAGCTAACAGCCAGCAAAACACTTTTTGATTTTCGGTAATGGCAACTACTTATTAAAGTTATTAAAGTAGTTTCTCAGTAATGAGGTGTCCTTATTATTTGCCTACTCTGTATTACATAAATAAGTACTCAATAGTATAATAGCACGGTAATATTGCAACCACGTGGATGAGTTGGCTAGAGCGCTGAATTAGCAACCAGAAGGTTGTCTAGAAAGATATTTTATAATAAAAACGTTTTTGTCACTTAGAAAATTAAGTGCGAAATGATGTGCTGAATAAGACCCCAGCAAAAACTTTTCTTTCCTGGTAAGCTAGCAGGTATAATTGGAAACAAAAATAAACTATTTATTTTATAAATAAATAATAGGTACAAAAATATGTACCTAAACGAAAACAAAAATAAAAAAAAAAAATTTTGCCGACAGTGAGACCCGAACTTGGACGCACACTAACCATTCGTTTTTACTGACCAACGTCCTACTCAGTACACCATCTCGAACATAGCATCCTAAGCGACAAAAACTCTACTTAGTTTAAAATATCTTTTTAGACATTTTGTTATAAAAAACTAACAGCTTCAGAATGGGGTTGAACAAACAACCTTCTGGTTGTTAATCCGGCGCTCTAGCCAACTCATCCACGTGATTGCAGTATTATTGTGCTACTATACTACTGAGTACTTATTAATGTAATACAGAGTAGGCAAATAATAATGACGCCTCATTACCAAGAAACTACTTTAATAAGTAGTTGTTATTACCGAAAACCAAAAAGTTTTTGCTGGGACGGTAGTCTTTAAAAACGAATGGTTAATTTGTGTCCAAGTTCAAATCTCACTGACGGCAAAATTTTTTTGTTTTTTTTTACATTTTTATTTTCGTTTAGGTACATATTTTTGAGTATCCCTAGAGTCTAAAACTAACTACATGAATTTATGGACAACTCGAACAAAAATAACTAGTTATTCAGGCAAAAAATAAGTAGTTTATTTTTGTTTCCAATTATTCCTGCTAGCTTACCAGGAAAGCAAAATTTTTGCTGGGCCTGAATACCCACGAAATCAAACAAGTACCTAATAGGAATGCCAGGAAAACTGTGAAGACAAAAGAGAGGACGCAAATTACTGAGACTAATTTTTTTTAAATATGAATGTTGTCTAAAGGGTGATAAAAACTACGTAATGGCGGACTTTTTTCAACATATGGAATTTATTGTCTCACGAATTCCATATCACAGATATAATGGGAATGTATCAGATAAAATATCATGTAAAAAAATCGAAATTTTCGACTAAACTTTTCGCATGGCAGGACATTTGTTTATATGGGGAAAAAAGTACTTTATTCATAACAAATGACATTTTTAATAGAAAAATGTACGCATATGAGTGCCCTCAGGTAAGATTTCTTCTTCACCAGGGTTGTCAGATTTTTTTGAGATTCTGTCGCCACATTGTTCATCAGAAATCGTCAAAAATTTAAATTTTATTTGGTTTTTTTTTAAAGAAATACTAAAAAAACTAACTAAAATTTTAAGTGTCGTACAATTTTTAATATTTAAATTTAAATCGTTTAATTTGTAAATATAAATACAGTTTTAACAAAGTCAACGATAATACAATAGCTAATAATAACACTGTGCTAATTGCAAATTTTAACTAGCTGGGCACCCTATTGGTAAAGTTACTTTGTGTACGCTGAATTCAATGTTGACAGCCGTTTTTCGAAGTTGACGCTCGTATTCTCGATATTTGGATTTAAACTTACTTATGAAAGTAGCGAATTAATTAAAAATTAGAAGTAAAATGGACATTATTTATGTATATTAATAAATTGATTGAATATAGGTTCCAATCATAAATTAAATCAGTTTTAGTCCGATTTTAAATGTTTTTATATTTTTGTTTGAAAAGTTGCTCATTGGTAACATAATTTAGCTTGCTTACTGTATTATAGTAATATTTTTCCCAGTTTAAGGTTTTGTTTAAAATATATTTGATAATAAGAATTCATTATTATATACTTCAATGGAATCTTAAGTGTTGATATTGTTTAAATTCAAAAACTAACCCCTGTATTCACAAGCCAATTTTAAATTTAAAATGCATTAAAAAAAATTATTTAAAATACATTTTAAATTTAAAAGTCTTTTGTGAATTCTTTGGTAAATTATTAAATTGAAGAAAAAAAAACTTAATTTTCCTAAACCCTTTTTTAACCTTTCAAAATGAAACATCTCAGCGTCGTCGATTTAATTTGATTTATTTTTGAGCACAGTGTAATTGAATAAAAAATTACTCTGTGTACACTTAAAATATACTTTTCTGACATATAGCCGCTATTTCGGTCATCAACTTTTAAAATTTATTTTACTCTATTATTATTTATTATTTATATTTTTTTATTTATTATTTTTAAAAGAATAATTCTAACATTATATGACAACATTGGTCCTATTAAACTTATAAATTGTTTCAAATAATTAATTTATTCATGAACGTTTATTTCATTCTGACCGAAATCATTAAATGCTTAATATATTTGAAAGATGATGGAAAACAAATTATCAAATTTCGTAAACTAAGTTGAAGCTATTTACAAATTAAGGCTCTTAATTTTGCTAGATAGGCAAATACTCAAAATTGTCGATTTCTAGTAAGAAAATTTAATAGTTTTTCTTCACAATTGTCTATTTAATCAAATCTTAAAAATTAGCCCAACAAATCGCCAAAAAATTTGCCATTCGCCAAACGGAAAATTCAGTCGCCAAAAGCAGTTAAAAATCGATACATCTGACAGCCCTGCTTGGCATTAGAAAACACAACAAATTCTTATTTGTTTAGCCCCAGCACTACACTCATTATTACAACAAAAAAGCAACTAACTGAGTGGTATCAAACAATTCACTAAAGTGTTCATTTGATTTAAAGAGTAAAAAATAAAATACAGTTTGAAAAGAAGTGGATCCATTACAACAAAAAAGTAATAGAAAAATCAATAAAGCTCTTATTTAGGGTAGTCAAAAAATATTAAATATTTTATTAAAAGCAAATAAAAAATATATGTCTCTTTTAAATTTAAAACTTGAATATAACGTTCTTAAAAAACCAATTTTAAAAACATTGACCTGTAGGTTTCATTTTTATAAGCTGCATTGTATGCACTAATATTTTCGTGCGCAAGCCTTACATGATGTTAAGAGCAAATAAATGATCGAGGTAAAAAAAATTATAGAGGTGAAAAATCATAGCGAGGATCCAAATGTCACCTCTTAATTGTGATTGCATATTTTGAATATTTATATCCTACACCACCATTGCGAAGATTGTAACACCCAAAATGAATGGTTCAATACCATTAAACCTTAAAGTAAACCAATTGACTTAAAATCACTTTCTTAGGATATACGTCCGTCTGTCCATGTAAACTTTTTAAACTAGCACAATTTAGTACATGACCTTTTATTGCATCATGGACAAATCCTACTGAAACCGGTTAAAATCAATCCATTGTTTCACCTGGTCTCCATACAAATATACCCCGAAATAGGTTTATCGCTAATAAACGCCTTTATTATATAAATAATTTTGTGAAATTTAATACAAATAAGTTTTATATGAGCCATAAAGATCAGTACGTAATTTAACGTAACTCCCATATAAGCCCTACTTCCGAAAAATCATTTTAAAGTTCATAAGTCCCATATAAATATTAGTATAAATGTACTCTTATGTAAACTCAAGTTTTATAGAAAATATAAATCACACTTCCATACATTACTACTATGAATCAGTCCAAAATAGGCCACAGATCCCATATAAGACCTGTTAAATCGTGAGTGTTTTGTAATGCACTCTCAGTTGGAATGCTTTCTAATTTTATTAATTGAAAAATTATAAAATTAATTGAATTTGAAATTGAAAAAATAATTGAAATCTTAAGTAGAATTAAAATCTAAAACTAAGTTAGTACATGTAACAAATTGTACAAAAGTGTTTATTAGGGGTATACCTTTTGCAATTTTTACGTGAAAAAATATTATGAAACGCGATATTAAATTTCCGCGATCGTTAAAATAGTTTCCACACCAAAAGCGTTAAAGTTTTGAATTTTGTATTCAATAAAATATTTTTTGAAATATTTTGTGGTTAAAAATGATGATTTTTAAAAATCTTCTGAATAGTGCTGTGCAAGTATTGAGTATTATGTATCGAGTACCAAATATTTGCATCTTTTTTTTTTTTTTTTTTATTTGGTACTCAATACTGTAAAATAGTTACTCAATACCTTTAGAGTTTAATTTTTTTTTAATGCCATGGTATTAAAAATATAACGGCAAAAACACAACTTTATATAAAGACACAAATTAATTTCTAAATATATGAAAATAATTTTATTGATTTTCGTTAACGTTGAGCGTATTTATTTATTTTATGTTCCGTATAAATGAATTTATAAAATTTCATGATAATCGGATAAATATATTTATTTTAATTTTAAATAAAAGAATGTTAGTTAGAAATTATATTTCAAATTTAAAAATCCGTTAGGTATCGAATAGTATAAAGTACCCCAAATGAAAAGTATTAAGTAGTATCGAGTATTTAGAAGTAGTAGAATTTGCATGCACTACTTCTGAAAAGCTGAAAAATTGTGACCAGTATGACTTGATCATTTTATTTTATAGTGGTTATTAAGGAAATAATTATGAACCCTTTGGTACTAAGCAGAACATTTAGTACAATCCCAATTTTTATTACCACTATGAAAAATATAAACTTGTTTTAATATTAAAAAAAAAATGTTTCGGTGAGGATGGTTTTTTCATCGAAACCGGTTTTAATCTATGACGTAGTAATCCGTGTTTTTTTATCTAATATCCCTGTCTCTACTGAGACCCCTTCAAAGATCAATTCTTATCACACACCAGTGTGAAAAACAAGAGTTGTTTTCAAATATATTCTATTCATGCGTGGAACCAAAATACCTAAAAAATGTTTACAACAATAAAATATTAAAATCTAGTGACAGAAACATATTATACATCATAATAAAAAGCAATAAAACTATTTAACAAAGCTATAAAATTAGAGAAGTCAATTGAAAAATGCTTAAAAGATAAAAAGTGAAATAAAGTTTTAGAAAAACAAAAAAAAAAAAAAATATGTTCAACTAAGTTTGAACAAGACCCTCGCCGAAGATGAATTTGATGCACGTACATAAATATGTATATGATCGGTCTTGTTCGTCTATAACTTTTTTACTTGTTTTAATTAAAGAACCATCAAACATATTATTAGGCATAATTTGCGCATTTGAGATATTAGGGTCTTAATTTTCTGTACTTTTCAATTTGTCGAGAAAGCGGATAGAATTTGTCGACATTCCGGAATTCGCGGGATCCCGTCATACAAAATAAATTTATCATTACGCATTAGGATGTGAATCTGATCAATTGGTTTAATCTTTTACTTAACCAACTTGTATGAGTATACAGAAAATACAAAGGCATTATCAACATACGACGTGAATCAGTTTGATATATATGTACAAATGTACATTTGGGTCATACCTTTTTTCCAATTTGTGCAAATAACCAAAATACCACAGCAAGACCTTTTAGAGTGCACAGTGTGCGATCCAAAAAATGAAATGGAAATAAATACGCAATTTCGGAACGGCTTGTCCTATTTCAATGAAATTTCACATAGTGATAGTAGAGGTACAAGTGTGTTTAAGTTTTGAGCATGGACCATACAGACCTACCGGGGGCGGGTCCACAGTGTTCTAAAGTTGGATACTTTGATTATGAACATTTTTAAAAAAATCCTGCTTCGTGATATCTAAATCGATTTGAAAGATATCTACAAACAACATATTTTATCTCTTTCAGTTTACGAGATATTAAGCTTCAAAGATCAAAATGTTTATTTTTTAACGTACCTTGTTAAAGTTTTTTCCTTATACTTTCACCCGATTTCTTTTAATGTTTTTTTATTTTATTACAAACAAATAGCAAAATAGTCTAAAAAAATTTTAAAAAATATTTTAGGAGTCAAATGTAATAAACATTTAAATTTGAACTTAAAAAAAGTCGATTTTTTCCGTTTTTTTTTTTTTTTTTTTTTTGCCAAAAAAAGTGGTCTGTTAAATAAAAATTTTTTTAAGTAACATATACAGTTTTTATATTTTTCTGCAAAATAACTCATTAGAAAATATTCTGAGGGAAAATAAGTTTCAAAAATTGGATTTTTCAAATTTGAACTATTTTTTCCAACAAATTTCCATTCTTAATACTTTTTGTATTAATAAATATGTTTTTAATTTTTTTTTTTTTTTAATTTTTTAGTTTTTTGGGATGTGCATAATTTCATCTAAAAAAGTGATTAATACTTGAAATTAAGCATTAAATAATCTACTCAGGTGTAAAATTTCATTCAAAACTATTCACTAACAACAATTTTATTGTTTAATTAAAACTGAGTAATATGCACATAATCCGAAATTAATACTTTTTCCGTATTTTTTGCAAAAAGATAAAATAATAAAAATTTTTAAAAATCTTCTCGAAGTATTTTCGAATTACTTTAAAATATTTGTTTTTATTATCAGGACAATACGGCAATACAAATTTTTGAAAACCAAAAGCAATGTATATGAAAATGATATGTGATATATTTTACAGCATTAAGCCCTAAATTATAACGATATCTAAATATTTTACGTAGTATGTACACTGTGTCAAAATTGGACTTAAAATATTTTTTAGTATAACCCCTGTTAACTCCGCTATTTTTATTAAAGAGTATATTGTACAATGTAAAAAATTTTGTCAGAATAGCGTTGTAGTATAATTATAATATATCATAATACTCGATTTTGTTTATACGATGTGCCCTATCAAAATCTGTTTTAACAAAAGTGTCCCTTTTTCATCTATCAACGATATTTGACTTTAATTTATGATCCCGATTAATTGCCGTTTTTATATATCCAAGATTTGTACAAATCGCAATTTGCTATATAAAAATACAAAAACAGAAAGTGCAATTTTCTTTAATTTTAAAAAGTTCATAAAATTTTTTTATTAAATTTATTTTTAAAGCTCCTTCGATTCATCGCTTCATGCATATTCCATTAGAAATTTTAAATGTACCACGCAACAAACAGATTTTTTTTTCGCTTGTGTTTTCCAAACTTTGAGGCTTCTACTGCGTTGACTATTTCAGACATATCAACGAGATATAACGCAAAATATGCATAATTACAACAAGTATCAATCCCCGTTTCAAAATTTGTATTCCGTTGAGGAAACTAAAAAATTTAAAAAAAATTGTGTCATCAAAATTCGTCTACCCTTTAAAACTATTAAAAGTCTACTCAATAACAAAGAAGGTGGTAGAATTTGTTCAAAAAATCCGATTAGTTTATATAACATCGAATGAGATCAAAAAGTATAATAAAATAGTGTAGAATAATGAGAAAAAGTTAAGTAATTTTAAGCCCTTCTTCTAAGCTTTTGAACTTTGAACACCAATCATGATTATAAAATGAAACCTATGGTGCTAAAATTTTGAAATAAAGTGTTGTGGGTTCAGATCTATAACTCGTTTGTTTGAAGTAATATTACCACAAAACTTATTAAGGATTTAAGTCAATTCAGCCAGGTTAAATATTTTTGATAATGGCCTTTATAAATAAATATAGTTAATAGGTTTTCTATTTACTGATGATATCTGATAAATTTAATATTTTTTGAAAATATATTAATATATATATATATATATATATATATATATATTTGTGTCAAAAATAATGTTAATAGTAATGGGATTTTCGAAAGAGGGGATTATATTTGTGTATGTTTTGCTTTTCCTTATTTTTACACTAATTGATTGTATGCCTAAGTGGGACATATAAGAAAATTTAGATTATAATTATCATTTATTATAGGACCAATATCTATTAGAAACTTGTAATCAAACCTATGTGGAACAACCCACACAATTAGCAGCAGAAATAATGGGTGATTCAAGTAGAGATACTTTTTTCAATAGCCTTTTTTTGACAGATCACGGGTAAGTCATGTCATGCTGTCATGTTATTTTTGTTTAGTATTGTTTGCCATTTCATAATGGATAGACTTACGCCTGAACAACGTTTTCAAATCGTTCAAATTTATTACGAAAATTCAAGTTCTGTAAGGAATGTGTTTCGTGCACTTCGCTCAACTTATGGTCAACATAATCGGCCTACTGAGCGTACTATTCGCAACACCATCACCTATTTTGAGACCCAGCATTCATTATTCGATAATATTCGACCGAATAGACCACGTCCAGCACGCTGTGAATGAAGTGTAGCTGAGAGTGTACACGAAGACCGTGGAGAGTCGATGACGTATGGAACGACTTGGCGCATTTTACGTCGAGATCTTAAATTGAAAGCGTACAAAATACAGCTTGTGCAACAACTGAAGCCGCACGACCTTCCCAAGCGACATCGCTTCGCTCTATGGGCTCTTGAAAAGTTCCAAGAAGATCTGATGTTTTCGAGGCAAATTTTGTTCAGCGATGAGGCCCATTTCTGGCTCAATGGGTATGTAAACAAACAAAATTGCCGTGTTTGGGACGAAGAGCAACCTGAAGAGATTCACTTCATCCAGAAAAAACAACGGTTTAGTGTGGTTTGTGAGCTGGTGGAATCATCGGTCCATATTTCTGTAAAAATGATGCCGGTGCGAACGTAACCGTCAATGGCGACCGTTATCGTGCCATGATAACCGACTATTTGATGCCTGAAATTGAAGCTCGTGATCTCGGCGACATTTGGTTTTAGGCGCCACTTCCCACACATCGCATCAATCAATGGATTTATTGAGAGAACACTTCGCTAAGCACATAATTTCACATTCCCCATTAAATTTGAATTTTCTGTGTTTTTTTTTTTTTTCTTTAAAAAAGTAGGGAACCTCGAAATGTATCACGCTTTATTATATTTTGCTGTTACCGAATATGAAGAGTTGTGTATTTATGATGTTCATGATCTATTAAGTCCAGAATTTGTGAAAAGTTTATACTACTTCTATACATTGACCGGTAAACGAACATATCAGGAAATGGGTTGGAATATATTCCAGGATTTTGAAAAATATACCAAAGTTAAGCTAAGTTCACATTACGCTAATATTTGACGATTTTTTCCAACATTTGCTCTGCCTAATTTAAACACTAAATATGTTTACGATTCAAACAAGATAACAGCTGAATTTAGACAAATAAATCTATTTGCCCTAAATAAAAATGCGGCAAGTGTGAACATTGTGTACACACAACTTGTAAAATATTGCTTACAATTTTAAGAGAATTTTTATTTGATTTTACAAAATAAATATAAGATCAAACAGCGGCAAACAACAGCTGATGCGGTGGATGGCTTGAGTTGAAAAAATTGTTGTTTTTATGTACATAAATTTTAAATTGACATGAAATTTTGAAATAAAAATTTAAATATATTAATATTATTTGTTATTTAACCATCATAATACTTATAAGTTTTTTGTACAGCTGAAAGTGGCGTGCAAAGAAAACAGCGTTGTTTTGTGAAGTCAGGACTGTTTTGTAAATGACGTGAAGAGGAAGCAGGGTTGTTCTTGCGTATAAACGTAAATTACTTATAAAAAATTTAAATATAATTTTTTTAAAGTAATTTTTATTAATGTGCATATTAATTTTTTT
Organism: Protocalliphora azurea; assembly: GCA_932274085.1. Taxonomy (NCBI): domain Eukaryota; kingdom Metazoa; phylum Arthropoda; class Insecta; order Diptera; family Calliphoridae; genus Protocalliphora; species Protocalliphora azurea. Next base: position 131,008,936 of record OW026519.1, read on the forward strand.
CTATTAATCGATTGATAATAGTTAACATATTTCTTTTATTATCTAAATATTTTACTTTGTAAATTTTTTTAATATTTGCATTTAAAATAAATAGCATTTTCTCTTCATATTAAATAAAAAAGCTACAAGAAATTTCCTTGGCATTCACACATGCCGAAAATCCTTCTAAAGGTATTTCTACACGAGCACACAAAATATTAACATTTTTCAGAAATAAAATATTACGTATTTTATTGGTATTTCAAAAAAGAAATCGGATAGAAAAATACTTAACTGCTTCAGACGTTAAGACAAAGATTTTATATTTAATTTTGTTTTATTTTTCTTTCAATATTTTTATTTTTTGTTTATTTTCTGTTTCAATGTAAACTTTTTTCTATTTTTATTAATGTACAAAATATTATTGAGACATAAGAAAATACAATTTTTTTTTGAATAATTTCAAAAAATTAAAAAAGCCAAAGGCATTTTCGAAAAAATCATAAGTATTTTTTTCATAGTCAAACAATTTGTTTTTGGACGATAAAATTGTACTGTGATATCCGAATTTTTAACAAATATTAATACAAATCTTAATTACCGTGAAGAAATACCTTAAATCGATAAAAACAAAATAAAAAATGAGATTTTCCTATACATTCATTTCATAAATGATGTCAAATAAATTTTTGGTTTTTGTGGGTTTAATCAAATAATATTGAGTAAATAATTTACGTCTAATCTGAACAGGTTTGAGATATGTTTTCACCTTCACGTATTTTACGATATTTGTTAGCTGTTTCATCAAACAAAAAACGTGAAATAAATGCACATAATGTGAACAAAAAATCAGCTCTGTATTTGGTTGCAAAAATTGCGAGAAAACACGATTAAATATTTCCTGTCAAATATTTGCGTAATCTGAACTTAGCTTTACTGACGGTTATAGTTCAATTGATAATGTAAAGAATATTTCAATATTGGACAGCGTAATATAATGGAAAGTTTTTGATTGGGTAAAGCCCTTAAATATTTCTATTAACTTTTTAGTTATAGTTCCAAAGAAATTGATTTAGAAAAATGGGTTTTCAATACGGTAGCACATCCTTTACCTATAAGAGAAAACTAAAACCAAATAAACTAAAAACTTTATAATTTAATCTTGTTAGACACTTAACGATCCAGAAATTCTTTTTGTTAACTACTGAAAAAAAGAGTTAAAAAGGTCACCTAGTGGAACTGCTTTATATAGTTGAAGACGAATTTTAAACATTTAAACAATAATTTCGAACAAAACAAAACAAAAAAACACTTTCGATAATTGTAAATAAGTGTGTAAATATTTGTTACTTTCATTTTAATTTTCAATTAAAATTTTTGTATACAAAAGTGCTGAACATAAGAAAAACATTTTTTTTTTTATTTCTTATATATAATTTATTATTCATACCAAAAATATTAATAAATTACAATGAAGCTGTAATAAAAAGGTAATAGCAAAATATGAATTATTAAAGAATTAATGCCTTATTCCCAATACAATTTAGAATGTATCAAAGTTTTATAGAACAAAGTTGTAGAAATCTTTATATATATATATATATATATATATATATATATATATATATATTCTTTTATTGATTACGAATAAGGAGAAAATCTAAGTTTATTTTTTTAATAATTTGAATTTTACGTTTCGTTGCATTTGTAATTGTAATTATAGTAAATAATAGTGTTTGCAGTTGTGTGTTTAATTTAGTATAAAAATATTTAAACCAGCAAGCAAGCGTTAAAGCCAAATAGCTAATGATATCATAAAACTCACAAATAATGATTTTTTTTTTTTCTCTATAAATAATAAAACTTAATAACTTACTACCTATATTATAAGAAATTTTCGTTAGGATATAAATAGTTTCCAGTTGAGTTTTTGCTTAAATTTACATTTTCTCAAAAATATCTAAAATATAAAAATTTTTGTTAAAATTCAAGTAGTTTTCATTAATGTTAGTACCTTTAGAATTTCGCGACCTAACTCACCATCTACATTTTTTGAACTGTGACGTTGAAAATGTCAACTGGAAATTAAAGCCCACTTAAGACTAACTTAGGTATTTTTATCCTCGTAATTTAAATTAACAACCAAACATGTATTGATAAAAAAAAAAGTCGCTTAAGAACGTATTTTTAAAATTTTTGAGCATAATAATAATCTCACAAAACCACTGTTTCCAGTAATAGTTAGAAAACTATTTTAAACACACACATGATCGCGATTTTTTTTTTTTTTTTTTGCTGTTATTTTATTTTGTCTTTTACGTCGCAAAGTCTAAGAAATCACCTAAAATGTTTATTTATATATATTTTTTTTTTTTTTTTTTTTTTTTTTGAACTAAATACACATAAATACATAACTACCCAGTTGGCCAAATGATCATAGACGATATTGTTGTCAGTAGGAAATTATGTACATATGCCAGACAAATTAAGTAATAAGTGCATGCATATTGTTTTGCTTTTAGTCCAATTGACAACTACATGAGCTACAATATCCGAAATTTGTAATATTTGAACTTTATTAAGGATATTGTTAAAAATTTATTTAAAATCAAAACTCTTAATAGCTAAAAACTAGAATCTAATAGAGTCATTAATTTAAATACTTATCTTATCTAACTAAACTTTAAATAAGACTCCTTCGAACATTAATCTTATTACACACACACACACAAATGTGAAAGACGACATCAAGACATTGTCCCTCTTCTTCGCCTAAAGGTGTCGTTAACGAGGATTTTCTGCATATTGCCGATTATAAAACATAGGTAACAGTGGATATGTCGTAAATATGGTTAAATCGTTGAAGACAATGTTGACCAACTGGTATAACTAAATCTTAGAGTTATATGAATTTGTTAAAAATGATCATAACAAAGTTCAATGATACTTTCTCTTTACGTAACTTTCCTATGGTGGATGGATGGTTGGTTAGTTAAATGTGTGAATGTGTTTGTTTCTATAACAAAACAAATGAAATAAAATTCACCTAAAAGTAAACAAAAACATCAAAAAAAAAAACTACATAAGTCAACAAAGATAATGCCATCTTTCATAAATTCATAGACACATACATATGTACAATATATATATACGTATGAAGCCATATTAAACAAGGTAGTGAAAATTCGAAGAGATTTTTGCTCACATTTTTTTATATATGGAGTTTGACGTTATTAGCAGTTATTAAGAGAGAGTTTTTACATAGAGTTTGACAGTTTTAATCAGAAAAAAATAATCAGTCGTTCTTCTAATACTGCCTCATAAATAATTATGCCATGGTACGTATATATGTCAATATGTTTCAAAGACTCTCTCTCGACTTTGAAAGGTCTTTTATGATTTTTTTTTCTCTTTCACCACAACTACAACAAAAGTAGCTGAAGTGCATAATGTAACTATAAAGTGACAGCACATTTACAAAAACAACAATTGCTTGTCATTTGTTAGTGTAGAACCACTGCACATAATGTCAAAATGCTGTGGACAAAAAACGAGAAAATGAAGAAGAAACGCGGCAAATAATGTTACATACGAATACAAAAGCAATTTAACAGTTTTTTTTTTTCATTTAATTGAATGTCATTATAATAAAAATGGCCCAAATTCATTTCGTTATCTGTCACTGGTTTTTGGTGTTTGTCAGTAACTCTATTGTATTTGACCATGTACCCAAACCATTAAATAATTTAGTACAACGAGTACTTTAGTGTATGTACTTGTATTATGTTTGGACACGTTTGTTTAATTTTTTAATTTTTTTTTAACTAATTATTTTAAGGTCATGAATAATTTTTAATTTTTTCTAACCTTTTTTTGCAAGTTTAACTTATTTTCAATTTTTTTTTTTTTTTTTTTTTTTTTTTTTTGTCACATAAATCTTGTTAGACACTTAACGATCCAGAAATTCGATTTTTTAACTACTGAAAAAAAGAGTTAAAAAGGTCACCTAGTGGAACTGCTTTATATAGTTGAAAACGAATTTTAAACATTTAAACAAAAATCAATATACATTTCTAATTTTGCAAGCATTTTGAAATTATGCATAATTATAATATATATATATTTTAACAGGTTATTTATTATTTTTAGAAAAGTAAAGGCAAAAAAATGAAAAAGTATTAAAGAAAGTGTATTTTTTTTTTTTTTTTTTTTTTTTTTTTTTTTGTCACATGTTGAAGTTTGGATTTTTTTATTATTTTTTTTTTTTTATTTTTGATATTATTAAATTAAAATCTTTAGATTATAAAAGAATTTTTTCTGAGAAAGGAAACCTAGAGCACGGAAAGTGGAAAAGTTATAAAGATTATAGAGATATTCTATTTTTTCTATGGTTAATTTAGAAAATTTAAAAATATAAAAATTTAAAAAGTCATAGTAATATTCTTCTAATAAAAGTAGATACACTTAGAATCTAAAAAAAAAAAAAAATTTAAACAAATCACCTTATTAACTTATAAAGTACAATTGGAATTGGAAGAAGTAAATGTACCATATATCAGGTTTACTAATTAATATTTATATTTATTATTTAATAGCCAATGAAATTACAATTTCTTACAGGCTATCATATATATTATTCTTAAAGCTATTTACAATTAAATATTTTCATAATCATTCAATAACAAAAAATTATTATTTAACTAATTTAAAAATACTCCTCTAGTATAGTTGGACGATTTGGAACTCAGGAACTCAGAATTAATTGAAACCATTTACTAAATTAATTACAAATGAAATATTCATATATTTTCTCCTACTTTCAAGAGTAGGGAGATCAATAAGCTGTAATCGACTTTCATATGATGGTAAATTAATATTAGGATTCCATGGAAAATTACGAAGACAAAATAAGAGAAATTGTTTCTGGACCGATTCAATTTTCTTTATATGAACTTCGTAATGAGGATCCCAGACCACGGAATCATATTCCAGTATTGGTCTTACAAGAGATATGAATAATTGCTTGGAAACGTAAGGATCATTAAACTCTCTTCCCCAGCGCTTGAGGAAACCTAGAACTTCTTTTGCTTTATTAACGAAACGTGGAAATTAAAGGATAGTTTACAGTCAAGCAACACACCCAGATCAAGAAATTCTTCGACTAGATCGAGTTGATACTCATTTATTTTGCATCTACAGAGTACTGAACTTCATCTGTAGAACATCATGTGTTTACACTTTATTAAATTCAGATCCATTAGATTCATCATGCACCAATCATAAAGATTGTCAAGATCTGATTGGATTAAAGAACAGTGATGGGAATAGTTAAAGCTATGGAACAGCTTTACATCATCAGCATACATTAATATTCTAGAATTCTTAATGCAAGCTGGTAAATAATTTATAAATATTAGGAATAATAAGGGGCCGAGATGACTACCTTGTGGAACACCAGATAAAACAGGAATGGTTTCTGATGTACCTTCTCTGAATAATACACATTGTTATCTTTTTTTAAGATATGTGGAAATCCGTTTAAGGAAAACAGGAGAAAATCCGAGTTTATCCAATTTAAACAATAGGAGATCGTGATTTACTTTATCGAAAGCTTTACTGAAATCTGTGTATATTGCGTCTGTCTGTAAACCGGAATCAAATGCGGTTATAACTGAGGTTGTGAACTCCAAAAGGTTAGAAGTAGTGGAACATCCTTTTTTAAATCCATGCTGAAATGACGAAAGATAACGTACAACTTGATGCGAAAGGATTTCAGTAAATATCTTTTCGAAAAGTTTTGTAATAACACTTAATTTAGCAATACCACTATAATTGGAAATGTTGGATCTGCTTCCGGATTTAAACAAAGGTATAATATAAGATTTACTCCAAACTTCAGGAAAGTAACCAGTAGGTTATTGGAGATATAAGGGAATATTAAGAAATATGAGCAGATAATAGAAAATTAGCATTTTGTCTATTTCGTGCTAATTTCATGTTTCTAGGTTCGTCAATTAAAAATATTCAGTATAGTAAAGAAAATATGCCTTTTTTAATCACTATTATTTATTTGTGTCTAATTTTATATTGCTGGGCTATTTAACATGGAATACTGGTGGGGGCAGGGATTTAAAAGGGTACTGAAATCGAATTAAAATAAAATAATACATCTATTATAGGTTTTTAGATCCATAACGGTATTTGGGATTATATTGCTCAATTAATCTCAAATCCAAAAAAGGAAAATGTTTTAGATTGTCATTATTCCAAATAAATTTGAGATTTCAAATCGATACTGAAAGCTATGTTTCTTCTACCTAACAATTTCTGATGAAAATTAAGGATAAAAAATTGAAAACAATAAAAATAATTTATTGCATTAAAAAATTATGGATCTACAAAATCGTGAATGTTTTTAAATTTTTAAATTAAAAAAATGCTAAAAAAGTAGATTAGTACTAAATCATATTGTTTTATGCCCTACTAGTTTATCAATTTAATTTCATGTTTTTAGTTTTGTAAGAAAAGTACCATTAAGTCCCTTTTAACGTTTCACAGTAGTTCCAAAGTGATCCGTAAAAGATAAAATTTGACATGGCCAGAACTGAGGTATTTTCAAGTTATCTCTTTTAGTTTAAGAGATAAAAAAAAACGAGGCCAAAATGAGGGAAAAATTTTTTCGACCTAAATACCTCTTAAAATAAGAGAGATTACCTACACATGTAAGCGTATTTTTTGTAGAGATTTACAAAGAAAATCTATGTTTAAAATTTCTTTACAACAAAATAATAAATGAATTTTTAACGATTTTAAAAATAAAATGACATGCCCGAGATGACCAACTTCGGAGGTTCATTACCTCGCTAGGTGTCTATGTACCTTCAAATCAACTTGAAAATACATCAGTTCTGGCCAAGTCAAATTTTATTCAGATATCTTTATCGAATCACAAGCTACAGAATTATTTTCAAGAAAAAGTGTGTGTGTGTTTTCAATTCATATAGAAATATTTGCATATTTCACCATTAACGACATGTTTTTGCATACAGTGATTTTTAGAGCATATATATAGCATATTTAATTCTTTTAGAGCCTAATTTATAAAAAAAAAAATAAAAAATAAAAGATGCAAAAATTTTGGCATTTATTTAATGGTAACCGCGTAACATGAAGTTTGTAACGTGGAAATAGTACACTCAATACTACTATTTTCACGTACATATTTCTTAATATATTAATTTATGAAGTTACTACCATTTTTTCCTTTTATTTACTATTATTTATGTATTTTTAATTATTTTTCTTTTTCATATTAATATATTGAATATGTTATTAGTAATAGGTAATTACTAATTATTAGTAATAGGTAATTACATTGATCGCCCCTACTGTAAATACTACATACACACCCACACAAATGTGCAACAACTGCTTTAGTTGTGCAGTTGATATTGCTTAATGATCAACAAGAAATATAATTCTCATTTAGTTGATACATGACTAAGTATAAGTAAACAAAGTTTGATTACAGCCGGGGCGATTCAAACCAGACAAGAATCCGCCATATAAGTCTCAAAGATTATTTCATATAATCGGAGAGCCGACTAGATTTTGCGAAAGTAAAATTTAGTCGCATTTTGCACGCTCAACTTCGGTTGGGTCCCTTGAATAAATTTTACACGCGTGACTTCGGTTATAGCGTTCTCACGAGTGACTTCGGTTGTTCGTTCTCACGAATGACTTCGGTTGTTCGTTCTCACGAGTGACTTCGGTTGTTCGTTCTCACGAGTGACTTCGGTTGTTCGTGCTCACGACCCGTAGAATTGCATGGTAATAGTAGTAGAGTAGTAGCTAGCCATTAGCGTTAAGAAACCATTGTACGTATTGTAGAAAAAGATACGATCTTCGATTCCCGAAGCTGTCACCTGTACCAGAAACCGATCCAGCCGAATACCCGAACCCGATTGACAGCTGAGAGTGTCGAAGCCGAACGTACGACGCCGACCTTAATTCCACTCCTGAACCCAGAATCTTCGATCCCCGAAGCTGCCATCTATACCATAAACCGATACCGCGGTAAACCCGAACCAGTTTGACAGCTGAGTGTGTCGAAGCCGAGAGTTCAAAGTCGAAGTTAGGAGTGTCGAAGCCGAAAGTTCAAAGTCGAATACTTGAGCCGAGCCTATTACAAGCCAATTAACCGAAACAAACATAATCTAAGCCGATCAACCGTACCGATATCAACATACGCCGAAGAGCCGAAATAAGCCTTGCTGAAGAAGGAAATGCAGAAACATTGATTAAGCCGGTAGTATCCGAATTGGAGTTATAGAAATTATTCTCTCGTAATATCTTTATATTTTGTACTTGAAATATTCTTGACGTATTCAATAAAGAAACTATTATTATTTTAACACCCCAGAAAGGGTAAAACAAACGTCGTATTACTTAAGGTTTGTGGATCCGTAAGTAGACCCTGGAGGCCACTAAGTTACCTCAGCCGACGACAAAACCACGTTATAAGTTAATTTAAAAAATGATTATTTATTAAAGCCATTTTTGAAACATTGTATAGAAGGCGTACTTGTCCGAATAGTATCAGTTAATGCTACAGAAACAATTTATGTTTATGAATGAAAGCTGTATATAAACATATGTAAATTTGGTCTAACAAAAATCTTATGTGTAATTTTACGATATTTTTTATTGGATCATCTGAAAGCTTTTCTAAGCGTTCATTTGAAATTGTAAACTTTTATCAAATGAATCATATAAAATCATATAACCCAATTTTTTAAAATGCGTTTTGTTTTGCATAATATTGTTTCAATAACAAATTTACATCTACTTATACAAAAATAATTTTAAAAATCCGGCAATTTTGCCGAACATTATTTTAATTTTTACTTGGATTTTTAGATATTTTTTAATAAATAGAGTACAATCCATTATTATGTATTATGTATTAAATTTTATGTAATATTTACTCATATTGCAAAAAAATTTTATTATCTTTTGAGTTTTAATGCATCGAACTAAAAACGAGTAAAAGGGCATATAGCCATCATTTAAATAATATAAACAGGGGATCTTTTAATATAATTTTTTTTTAATAATTTCAGCAAATTTATTAAAAAAAAAAAATATATATATATATATATATATATATATATATATATGTAGTCGGTCACCATACATATTTAATATTTTCGGAGGTGGGACCTATGGCCAATTATCGATCGGTGCTTATAAGATTTGATGGTGTAATTTATATTTCTGTAAAACATACCTCAGGCCTACAACTGAGATTAACGCTGATATAATATGTGAAATAACGCCGGCAGAAGAGAGTAATCATTTTATTTATATTATGTTAAATCTTAAACAAGGGGTACGCGTATTCTAATAAATCCTATAAGATACCATTATTTTCAATCAGTCGCAGAGTAAACATGTCCTTTTTATTTAAGAAGTTCGTACAATTTTTATAAAAATGATTTTTAAATTTAATTTAAACAAACATTACAAAGAAACAATTTTACAAAAGATACTGTTTTTTTTAGTAACAAACTTTCATATATGTGTATTTTTTTGATATTTCATCTTATAAGATAATTGTGTAGAGGAATCTCATCACAACAGTCTCACAATACATCTTATAATACTAACATTTGAATCTACATGCATTGTTGCCATATTATTGTAATATAAGATCGTCAAAATTCGACGAAAAAATCGTCAAAATCGGCATAATATTTTTGAAGTCGTCAAAAAATTTAAAAATTTAAAATACATATTATTCTGACTATTTATATTCATAATAAAAAAATAATATTAACTTTTGAAACTACATATTTATTTATTAAATAAACCTCCAGCATTATTTCATATTATACAGAATTTTAAAAATAGCAACAAATTAAGTTTACCGGCCCTGTTAAAATAAAAATATTTTCTATTTAACATTAACAGAGGTTTTATCTTGTAGCCGTCCTTTGTCCGGAGTCAGGAACTTTCTCCTATATTTATTCGTAGAGTAAACTTTTTGTAAAAATAACAAAATTTTGTAAGTTCCAGTATATCAATAAAATTGAAAATTGCATAAATCCCCTCAAGGATATAATGAATATGGCTATTATATATCATTCAAAAAATATTTTAACTTTTATTCAGTATAAATATAATTTAAATCGCATATGTATTAATAAAAATATGCAGAAAATATATACCAAAACTTTATATATGTAAACTAAGAGAGAGCGGTCAAAATTTTTAAAATTTTTTTTAATCACAATTAAAAGTACTACTGAATCATTATAAAAATTGTTTCAAAATCAAGTGTTCCGGTGATCCTAATTTACGGTAAAATAAACTCAATTAAAAAAATTACTTAAAACATCATATACACTGCCTGCCCCTTGAATAAGAAATCACATTTTTTTAACTTTAATTAAGTATATCTCCTAAACTAAATATAAAAAAAAAAATAATTTTTGCGCAACCAAATTTCAACACTTTGTTTCCTGAAGAAATAAAAATATACAAATTTTGTTATACTAAAATTAGTCATTTATTTAAAGACATGTATTTCTGTAGTACTTTTTCGTGTGTCACTTGAATAAGGAATATTTTAAAACTAAGCAAACTGTAATTTATTTTTAAATTTTAGGTTATAAAAATGCCAACATTTTTAGAAATAACCTCAAAAATGCGATTTGGCATCGACTTGTATAATGACTCTAAGTAATTAAGCGAAATTAAACTCTATGCTTCCGTTATTACATCCTTTAAGGATTCCATCGTCTCAAATTGTTTTCCTCCTTCATAAACTTTTCTTGCAAACCAACCCCAGACATTTTCCATTGGATTCAGGTCTGGTGAATATGGGGGCCAATACAAAATAAAAAATCAAAAACAACAGCATCATATTTATTATAAATAAAAAAGTTTCATTCTTTTATTTTGCTTTTTAATAGTTTCAAAATATAAATTTTTTAGTATAAGGTAAAATATTTTTAGAATAAACTTTAGAAATTATATAGAATTTAAATAGTTTGATCTTAAAATCAAAACTAATTACATATTTTATCAAATATTTAATTTTGCATTTACTACATTTATTTATATTAATTTGGGCATAATTTACTACATTTCTTAAAAGTAGACATCACTGAATTAGCACACTGCGCGGTGCGCTGTTATTCTGCGTCAAATTTTTTGGGAGAGAAAAATTAATGTCGTTGAGGTGGTACTCTGGGCCGATACTTATATGGCATTTATTATGCGCTTGATTTCCGAAAGTAGGTTTTATATGCTGGTTAAGATCAATTAATGACCAACTGTGATAAAACTTTGCTTTAGGTTTTCTACTTTTATAAGTCTTATTGTCTTTAAATATTATTGTTATATTAGCATTTATATGAGACTTATGCACTTCAAAGTGATTTTCGAGAAAAGGGCTTAGATGGATGCCTTGGTCAGTTTTCTAAAGATCTTGATGAAATTTTGTACACTGATTTATGTTTATATTTAGCTCACTTGGTCCGAATTTTAATGAAATCATGATCAATATAAAGCATTTAAAACATCCATTACTAGTACTGTTATATACAAATATATGGATATAAGCCCTTATTCCAACTTAAGCTATTTTTCAACTGCAAAATTTGGCATGTCCTGATCCATGCATACATATAAATGCTTAGTTAATCCTGCAACTATCAATAAAACGTAAGAAAACGATTCATTTTTATGGTTTTGTAAAGTTTTAATAGTTTCGTGTAAAATTTTCTTTATGGTTTAAACGCACTTATACGCGTCCTTTAGAGTGTACAGAGGCAACGCGTTTTTTTTTCCTTGAGATTTTTAAAATATTAATACGCATCGTTTGAGGGGTCTTCCTACAAGTTTTTTTTTTACGGGCCACTCTAGCGTCCATGCTTCAACCCTACAAACGTTTCGAAGATATTTTTCATAGAAGATATTTGCGCAATATCTTTTTTTTTTTTTTATTATTTGAAAGAAAATCATCAAAGTAATATTTTTTCTAATACACTATTTACACCAAGCAAAAACTATTCTCTTTTTGTTAAAACTAAATTTGATTTTTGTTGACACATGTATTTTTATATAAATTTTATTTAAAACCAATTTGACATATTTTTCTTTTCTTAAATTTTAGAAATTATTTATGAATAAACTTTGTATAACAAATAGAAAAAGTCAAGAAAAACAAAAATATTTTCATTTACAATATATATAAAAGCTTACTAGCATGAAATCAATTGAACGGACTGTATCCTAAATAGTTATTTCAGTAGTTTTCATTTGGTTTTTAATAAAAACTTGCTGAAAATAGTTTTTGATTTGTATGAAAAAACGAAAGAAATTTATGTGGGTTTTTAATCAAAAACCAAATGAGGCCAAAAACTACTAGTTTTGATTTGGTGTAAATGGTATATAATATTGTATTTTTATCAGTTTAAGGAAAATTGGACAATAAAAAAATTTTATTTTTTATGATTTGTAAAGCATATTTTATCTTTAAAATCTCACCCTTTTTTCAGTAAGGTGGTTACCACCTCCGGAATAAATTGATGAAGAAATCAATGCAATACTTTGATTTTTCAATCACAATTTTTTCAGTTGTCGAAAAATTATTAAATTTATATTTTATGTAAGTGTTTTAGTTTTACGTACTTTATGATGTTAAAATTTATTTGCAATATGTAAAATTTATTTTACAATATGTAAAAATCTTCTTATTATATTATTTTTATATTGATGTACTTATAATTTTGCTATATATTTATTACATCTTCCAAAAGCTTATCTAGCGGTATCTTCCTAGATGATTATCTAGCAATATTTCCTATTTTTCATCCAGGCGTATTAATTTTTTATTGCCCGGCAATACAATTTTTCTACGAATTCGAATCATTTTCGTATTATTTTGCTTGTAGGAAAATATCTAAAATAGTTCAGAAGTTTTCTAAGCCAATAATATGTAATTTTATATGAACTTTATAAAAACGAAATTAATTGTTTTTTCAATCTCCTGCAAATTTGTTCTAAAATACATATGATGATTTCTCGACTAATACTAACTTTTAGAATTAAATGGATATGCAAATGAAATAATAAGAAATTGGGAGATTTAAAATAAAACTTCGACATCATTGATAGATAAATTTTGGTTTTGCCTTATATGCCGTTTATACCGAAACAAAAACTAAATTTACAAAATCAAATCGTTTACATACCTCGTTTTCTCCTAATCTGGTTTTTACTGACACTTTTATTTTTTTTAATATTTATTTAAATCAAATTTAGTCTATTCTTGTTGTTTAAAATGTTTTAAAAAAATAATAATAAAAACAAATTTTATAAAAAATTTAAAATACAAATAAAAGAATTCAAGAAATTTGACAATTTTATTTTATTCATCATATTCAAAAGCTCACTTTTATGAAATCAACTGAACAAGCAGTTTCAATAATATTTATTTTTCTAGTTTTTATATGTTTTTCAATAAAAACTAGATGAAAATGGTTGAAATGTATGGAAAAACTAAAGAAATTTATGTAGTTTCTAAATCAAAAACTGATTGAAGCCAAAAACTACTAGATTTTGTTTGGTGTAAATGGCTTATTAGAGTAATTCCATTTTAAATTTAAAAATTTTTAAATTTAAAAAAATTTGGTTACTAATTTAGATAAAATTTGGTGCATGTGTAGAGGAGGATACAGGGGCATGTAAAATTAATTTTTCTCATTTTAATTTTGACAACTGTGGCAACTCTATAGCTTTTAATGTGATTAATATATTTATTTAAATGACCATAACTTTTGTTATATAAAAGTAATTTTTTTTGCAGTGGATTTGTCAAAGCTTGTGTTTTAAGAAAGTATTTTGGTAACATAGTTTTTTTTAAGAATTTCCTTTAGAGACGTGTATCTAAAAAAGCCCATCTTTAATTTTATTTATATTTTTTTGGTAGGAAGCCTTATCGGTATACTTGCTACAGAGAAAATTTCAGAGAGGTCCAAATTTTTAAATTTAAAATAGAACTACTTCTTATTAAAATACACGTTTGTTTAAAAAATATATTTTTGTTTGAAATTAAAAAAGAATTTTTGTTTTTGCATAAAACACTTTTTAGAGCATATTTGTGGTTTCCTTAGTAATTAGTAAAATAACAATCACAAAAGCCATAACGAACTAAATTTGCCAACTATTTTATCGCAATTTTTATAGCAATAATATGACAACAAACACACATATCTATGTATGTATTCATGTGTACATATGTATGTATGTATGGATTATAAAAGTTTTGTTTGATTTGTTTTGTCCATTTCTTATGTATTTATACCCTACACCACTATAGTTGGTTGTAACGCAAAGTTATCCAACACCCACCTTAATGTATATCAATCGACTCAGAATCACTTTTTAAATCGATCTAACGATGTCCGTCAGTCCATCCGTCTGGCTGGCTGGACGGCACAAAGTACGGGTCGTTATTTTAAAGATAATTCAATAAAATTTGACTTTTTTGGCACTTTTATGATACAGGAACGAAGCCTATGGAAATTGGTTGTGATCGGTTCATTATTTCACCTAACCCCCATATAAATGTCCCCCCCGAAATACAGTTTAAACAATCAAAGATGACTTAAAAATAAGAATATTTTAGTGAAATTCGGTGGTTGGGTACAAGTATCAATCTTTGTAAAAAATTTTATGAAAATCGATCCACAATTGACCATAGCTCCCATATAAAAACCTCTTTCGAAAATCAATTTAATGTGTATAAATCCCATACGAATGTTAGTATCAGGTTAATATTCCACACAAATAAGTCTTATGTAAATAGAAACAATATTGCCAAATTTTATGAGAATCGGTCCGTTATTTACCATAGCTCCCATATAAACCCACTTTCAAGAATCGCCCTAAAGTGCATAAAATCATCTAGGTATTAGTATCAACTCATTATTCTGTATTTGTATATTTTATTTAACATTTAGTAAAATTGGCCACAGGTGTAATATAAGACCCCTTTTCGAATTTTTATTATCTTAGGATATCATATAGTCGGTCTTGACCGACAATTTCTTCTTTTTCGTTTTTATCTGATTTTTTCCGTTTATATATGTTTATTTTAAATCACGTGTAATATTGTGATATAATCCAATCAAATCATTAAAACGTGTAAGCTTATATAGGTGGTGATTGTATAATTAGTGCCCTCAAAATCGTTGATCTGTTGTTTAAAGTTCACAATAAGAAAAATAATAAAAAAAAATTTTAATTAAAGTTTTTGTCGTTGTCGATGTTTTCACAATAACATAGCCTCACATGGCAGATGAAAAACACCTACTTTTTAAGAAATTTGAGGCGGTCATTTGAAGGGTAGATATTGAAGATAAATGAATTCATAAAGTTAACAGATTGTTATAATAAAAATATTTTAATAAAATCAACTATTAACATTTAGTTGTGGTTACTTTTTATTTATTTTCTAGGCTTTAGAGAAAAATGCAATTTTTTTATTTATTATATTACATTTCTTTTGTATTATATAAAATATTTTTAATTAAAAACAAAAAAATAAAATAAATTATATTACTACATCGATAACGTAATTAAATCAGTTGTTTTCTTAAATACTAACTAACGCCTGTGAGATATATAAGACACATTAAAAGATATTCTAAATTATCTAATGCGGTTATAAAACTATTATAAAGTTGATATTTGCCATTCTGGTTTACTTATTATTTTTAATGGAGATTTGTTCGAAAGAAAACTTTCAAGAAAAAAAATTTCAAAAAAATCTAGATACGCCTTTACTGTATTAAGCACATGATATGATTATTTACAAGAAATATAAAAAGAAAAGAAATAAACAGTTTATGATTTACATTTTGAGTTTCGAAATATCAATCAACGAAATATCTTATAAATTGTAAAACATTAGAAAAAACAAAATTGGACAAATTTCTTAAAAAAATGTGTAAAGAAAAAAATTTTTACATTTTAAAAAGTACATAAATATGTCAGTCCCTGTAAGCAATACCATATAGATGAGATACTTTTATGAATCTGTGAAGGCCGAAAATTACAAACATAGTATTTTTATTAAATCCAACTGTTTATTCATAAACTTAAAAATTAGAAAAAAAACACAAAATTAATATTGCGGGAATTTTTTTGAACCATGCAGCAATCAACTTTAAGAAGAAAAATTTTAGTTTAGCAATGATAAATTGGTTAAATAATACAGTAAAGAAAAGACAATATCACAATCTATCAACTAAAATACTTATTGATGTACCTATTGATATTCCGACTAGATTTGACAACGAAAATAAAATCGAAAAAATGATTCAGATTAAAAACTGTAAAATACACTTAATATGTGTGTCATAAAAAATAAATAAGGAATAAACTCAGCTAAAAAAAAAATTGACATCTATTATCGATACAGTGTCAAAAAACGAAAATATAAATATTTATAAAAGTTCTAAAAAAAAAAAAAATGGTGTGAAAAAAGTTTTCAAAAATTTTTTTCTGAATTTTTTAAATTTTTGTATATTTGAATTCTTTATAGTCTCTGGTTTTATAATAGTAGAAAACTTTTTTGATACTCCCCATAGGTACTTAAATATTTACATTTGAAATTATTTGGTGTAAATGCCATTTACAAAAACTAATAGTTTTTGGCTACATTTGGTTTTTGATTGAAAAACTATATTAATATCTTTAGTTTTTCCGTACAAATAAAAACCATTTTCATCTAGGTTTTATTAAAAAGAAGATGAAAAATAGAAAATCGTAAAATTTCTTAAATTTTTTTATTGTTTTTTTTTTTTTTTTAATTTGATCCAGATATAATGATATGAAAAAGTGAATACATCAACAAAAATCACATGGAGAGAAAACAAAGTATGTAAATGATTTGGTTTTTGAAATTTATTTTTTCAAAAACAAACTAGTTTTTTTTTTTTGTTTTGGTGTAAACGGCATATAATATGCCATTTACACCAAACAAAAAGTAGTAGTTTTTAGCTTTATTCGGTTTTTGAATAAAAAACTATATAAATTTCTTTGGTCTTTACAAATTTTATTATACGTAAAATAAAATATACAAACACAGCATAATTTTAAGGCGAATACACTTTAGGTCGATTCCTGGAAGTGGGTTTATATGGGAACTATAGTAAATTATGGACAGATTCTCATAAAATTTGTTTTTAGTTGCAAAAAACTTATTTGTGTAGAATATTAACTTGATATTAATATTCGCATGGGATTTATGCACGTTAAAGTGATTTTCGGAAGAGGAGTTTATATGGGAGCTATGGTCAGTTGCGGAAGGATCTTCATAAAATTTGGTACAAAGATTGATGATTATACAAAACTTCTTTTTACCGAATTTTATTAAAATATTCTTATTTTTAATTCATTTTTGAGTGTTTCAACTCTATTCCGGGGGGACATTTGTATGGGAGCTAGATGAAATAATGGACCGATCGCAACCAATATCAATGAGCTTTGTTATTATATCATGAATGTCCCACGTGCCAAATTTCATTGAATTTTATTTATTGTGCACAAGGTATACATGGACAGTCAGATGGATGGACAGACATCGTTGAATCGATTTTAAAAGTGATTCTAAGTCGATTGATATACTTTAAGGTTTAGAGAATTGTTGAGTAACTTTCTCTATACGTTACAAACATCAGCGCAAACGCATAATACACCAACCACCTATGATGGCTTAGGGTATAACTACAAAAATAACTATTTATTATATACCTTGTTTAGCAAATTTTTGAACAGTAGGCTTTCATATATAAAGGGAAAAACAAAACGATAAATTTATAGAAATTATTTGTTTTGCTTATGAAATGATTTCAATAAATAAATAATTAACAATTGTTAAAATATTTTTTTTTTATTATCGAAAATACGTATTCTCTGATCGAGAAAATAGCGAATAGAGCGAAAATGAAAAAATATCCAAGAAATGTGAATGTCAATCAAAACTATATTGGAAAGAAATAAGGTATGTAAATGATATAGTTTTCGAAATTTTTTAATTTTTATTTTTTAAAATTTTTAAAAACCAAATACTTTTCATTTTGGTATAAACGGCATATAAGAAATTTTTAGTTTACTTGCTTTATTTTGTTCAATAATTTAAGCTAAAATTATTAAGAAAACAAATTTTATTTAAAAACTTTATACAGCTGCTCCTTCAATGGAAAATTACCATTTATACTTATGTATTTATGTTTATTTATTTACCCAGACTATATTAATTTCAAATAATCATGAACTAAGAAATTCAAACAATTCCTAAGTTTTTCAAAATATTTATTTACATCACACCCAAATATTCAAATTCAATAATGTGTTTTTAAAAACAAGTATTTTGAAATCTTTTTTTCAAACCCAATACGATGGCAATTGACTTCCTCTTTGTTAGAAGAAGCAAACAAAAAAAATTTTTTTTGTTCTTTTTCTTTAAAAAAAAAATCAATGCTATTTGCATAAATAAAATGTTGCCTTTTCATTATTCATCACGTCAATATAGAATAATGGCAAATTATAGCTTTAAGAATAACAAAGCTGGTTGTACTTTTTTTGAGTTTTAACGATCTAAAAATTACTTTATTCAGTAGTTTCACAGTTAATTTTGGCAATTACTAATATTTTTTTTTTTTTTTTTTTGAAAGGTTTGAAAAATCATAAAAGTTCAATAAAAGTATAAAAAAATACCAATGGTAATCACTAGAGCAATCTAAATTATAATTTAAAATATTGGGTATTTCAGTTTGTATATATATATATGTATGTATGTATACATATGTATATATGTTAGGTTTTTTTGAGAGAGAGAGAGAGAGTTTTTTTCTAATTTCTTTTCTATGGTTGTCTGTTTTGCATTTCAAAACAAATGTTTGAAACTTGTCGAGCTACACTTGATTTCGCTTTGCTTCTTTCTGTGATTACCCTTAATGTTTTAAAGTTTATAAATAATATTAAAACTTAGTGTAGACATTTTTATTGTTATTACCACACTTTTTAACACAAACTGAACCATTTTGATCTTAATGGCGTCGCCAAGACTTTTATAAATGCATAATATGCTTACTTATGAAACTTTTGTCCATTTGTTACTTTTTTTAATACACAAACATACAATCATTGATATTCTTGAAAATCTTTTGACTTTGAAATGAAAAATCGCAGTTGTCAAAAAAAAAAAAAATACATATACTTCAATACTTATTTTCATTTCAAATAACACTGGCTGGAAAGAAATTGCTCCTCTCTTAAACAATAATAGGAGAACTAGATGGAATTTGACGTGCTAAACAAGAATCTGCTTTCAGTTTTTTCTATCTTCAAAATAATGTTAAAATAAAATGAAGGATATTTTAGTCGGCTGGAGTTTTATTTAGGAGTTATACTAGTGTGACCGGCTAATAAGGGGGTCATTTTAGTCATGCCCATAAAAAATCAATACGTCACACCACACATTGCAAAGTGGGGCCTTTTGCAAAATAAATGGTAATAAATCTGGGTCTTTTAAACAGTTGAACCGATTTTAATAAAACTTAGAGCTCTATAGAGGAGGAGTTAGGATTTCAGAATATTGTTTGCTGGAATGTGTAAATTAAGCACGGTGGGCACTACACTGGACCAAAGTTGACTACCTCGGAAGTTTAAAACATATCGAAGCTTGTAATTTTTACAAATATGAGTAGATTTTTTAATATATATTTTATTTCATTTCTGAATTCTACTAAGCAAGACAAAAAAACATACTTACTGTACCACATTATCTTTTATGGTTTATAAGATATTTGACTTCAAAAATTCAATTTCTTATGTTTTACCTTGACTTTTTTGCGTTTTTTGCCTTATAACTTTTAAAATAAAAATTCTAATTTATTTTTTAATCTCTACAACTTTCTAAATTTTTAAAGTCAAAACTTCAAAACTGGTCACAAAAAATGCAATTTTCTGGCAAAAGAGTAACTATTTATTAATATTTTTTTAAAAACTTTGTTAAAAAAAACTACAATTCTGATATATCCTGAAAGACTAGAATTTAAAGAAATATATAATTGTAACCTTGTAAAATTTTGATTGTGCACCCTACATCTAGCAGTGTTTGGAAATGATACATTTTTCAACTAAAGTTAAAATTTTTAAGCCCGTAAAAAACTGTGACAAAAAAGGGGGTTAAAAAGAGAAAGATTTCAGCATCTTAAAAGTGTTATATGTCACATTTGAAAAACCGAAATAAAAAGTAAAAATATTCTATGATTTTTTTTAATTACAACAAGCATCATTGTATGATGTGCAGTTTTATGGTATTTTCAATAATGCAAAAGGGATGTTATTTAGCTACCTTCAAGTGTTTAATTTGGCACTAAATAATTTACTACACTTTTTTTTCAGTTTTTACAATTTGAGTACTTAATTTAATCATTTTGGTAAAAGGTGCAATTTCAAACAATTTTTTGTTTGAATGAATCATTTTCAAAATTAAAATAATTTTTTACTTTTTCCGGCTACACAAATTTTATTAAAAATTATATATTTTTTATGAAGCTAAGTTAGAATATTTAAAAAAAAATGTTGAACAGGTCAGAGCACAGCAGACAAATTTTATTATATTTTTAGTCCTTGGAATACTGGCTATGAACTGCATATGAATTTATGTTCTCCAACTTATGCCTTGTACGACTTATACATCTCAAACTTAAGATTTACATAATTTTTTTAAATAAAAAATTATTCATTTTTAAATGAACATTTGTCATTGTCTGATTAATAAACGGACTTTAAACACAAATAATTTGGTTTTTTAAGATATCAATAATTTATTATATAAGAGAAAATAGAGTAAAAATGTTACCATATATACGATATAATTTCTATATTTAAAGATGATACTATATTTCAGTATAAAATAAAATAAAATAATGTTTGAAAAAACATTGAATTTGGAGGCGCTCACCTAGTTATACAAATGGCATACCAAAAAAATAAGTTTAGAGTAAATTCGCACTTTTAAAATTGGTCTGGCGGAAAGCTCTTCGAGAGACCCCTCTGTGCACTGTGGCAAATGGTAGAATTCGAGCTGACAATAAATATTTGTTTAAAATTTTTGAAATTTTATGTAATTTTAAATTTACTGTAAAGTTAACAAATATATAATGAAAATACTGTTCTAAAATATTTGCTGAATTCAATATATTTGAAATAAAAAATTGTAATAAGTTTTAGTTTTGTATCTTAAACTTTGTGGAATATAATTTATACCATTTTAGATAGAGAAATTTGCATAAATTTTATTTTTAATCAAAAATTTCAAACACAACAGAACTGTGATTAAAATTCTTGTATAAATTATATTCAAATATTTTGTGTGAAAAATTATTTTTAATGGAATACGCATATCTCTGCATTTAAAACTACATAAAACGATGTACTAATATCTAGTGTATTAGATTTTTAAAATTTAATTTGCGAATATCTGTGGATGTAGCCAGAGAATAACTAAACATTGGCAAACAGAAAGAAAGATATAGTCGATCAAGACCGACTATATGATACCCTACACCATTGTGTACGAGCACAAAAATTCGGGAAGGCGAATTATATTTTACTAAATGCCAATTTTACTAAATTTAAAATAAAATATGCAAATACAGAATATTGCGTTGATACTAACATCTAGATGATTTTATGCACTTTAGGACAATTCCCGGAAGTGGGTTTATATGGGAGCTATGGTAAATAACGGACCGATTCTCATAAAATTTGGCAATGTTGTTTCTACTTACATAAACCTTATTTGCGTCGAATATTAACTAACATGGGGTATGGAATTTATGCACGCTAAGATGATTTTCGGAAGTGGGGTTTATATGGGAACTATGGTCAATTGTGGACCGATCTTCATAAAATTTGCTACAAAGATTGATACTTGTACAGAACTTCTTTGCACCGAATTTCATTAAAGTATTCTTAATTTTAAGGCATTTTTGATTGTTTAAACTCTATTCCGGATTGACATTTGTATGGGGGCTAGGTGAAATAATTAACAATTTCAATAGGCTTCGTCCTTGTATCATAAAAATTCTACGTGCCAAATTTCATTGAATTATCTTTAAAATTGCGACCCGTACTTTGAGCACAATGTTTACATGGGCAGCCAGCCAGACGGACGGACGGACATCGTTAGATCAATTTCAAAAGTGATTCTTAGTAGATTGGTATACTTTAAGATAACTTTTTCTATGCGTTACAAACATCAGCACAAATGCATAATATCCTAACCATCTATAGTATTATACCCTATGATATAATTCCGGAATTACTTCAAAAAAAAAAAAAAAAAACTTACTTACATTAATATCTCAGGATCCAATTAATTTATTACAATAAAAATTTGTATGAAGCTGGAAGAGATAATACTAAATAACACATTATTTTCTATGGATCATTAAAAAGTTATATGAACACCAAATAGTATTCTGTTAACATGGTTTAAATCAATTAAGCTATTTAAAATAATTCTTCTACGCATATTTCTCTAAATGTCACAAATTCTCAATATAATTTAAACTTACAATAAATTTGAAATTCAAATAGAGTTTGTCAAATAATTTGCAAATGGATTTAGCTCATATTAATTAATATTATGGAAAATATTCTCAAAATTATTGGTGCAAAATTTTGTTAATTTTTTTTATTTAAAATATTACAGACTTCTGATTAGAAAATGACAAAAGTTCCCCACTGTGCGTCATAGAAAAGTATCGAAAGCATATTCTTGTTTAGCACATATAATTCCATCTAGTAAATATATTTTTGTTGAAAGGAAAATTTCTTTGCCGACCAGCATAATTAAAAAATAATCCGACATCACTGAATCCAGTTCCCTGCAGGATTTTAATGAGGCATGTGCTGGTAAGGCCTTTACAAAAATAGCATAGATTTAAATTTTTACTAAATCAAAATCACAAAAAAGCCCTTTAACAATAACATTTAGCGGCATTTATGCTGCTAACAAACGGAAAATGCCAGTCAAAAATAAATGTTAATCATTCATTTGGTAATTCATTTTACTTATTCATACAACAGCAAACGAAAAAAATGTAACTTACAATCATTTTGTTCATTCACTTAATGCATGAACATTTTCAAATTACAACAAAATTACAAAAAAAAAAGGTAAAAAAAATATATATTGCCAAATGTTCATTTAGTTATACGGAATTGGTGTATTTCCATTGTTGAACAAAGTAAAAAATAGTAAATTTTTCATTTTTAAATTTTTTGTTGTTTCTTTTTTTTAAATTTCTGCCACCTCATCTTGTTGTTCATTAGATGATGATTTGTTAATTGTACAACGACTTACAATTTATTTAGTCGAATCATTTTAACAAAAAACAAAAAAAAATATATATACATATATATATATATATATATATATATATATATATATATATATACATAATATTTGTAAGAATTGAATTCGCAAGCTTGACAAAATAATAAAATTGAAGTGATGAAAACTGGTTACTAAATTGCAATCAAGGGATTTGAATTATACTCGCTTTTTTATGAACATTGTAATTTAAGGAAATAATTTTTTTTACATAGCTGATAATTCAATTAATTATACTGGTTTAGAATTATAATGATTTCTTTTCGTTTTCCAAAGATTATAACTCAGAATCCAATATATATATATTTACATAATTATTTCACAATATAATAAATATATGTATGTCTAATATGTAAAAGATGTATCTCAAATCTTATACAATAAACGGCGAATATTATGCCAACTTATTAGACCGATTTAATAAGAATTTAAAAAGAAAACGACTCCATATGGCTAAGAGAAATGTTCTTTTTCATCAAAATATTGCACGGGTGCACACGTGTGCAGTCTCAATGGCAAAACTCTATGAATTGGGCTACGAATTCTACGAATTTAGCCCCTAGTGACTACTTCCTATTTCCAAACCTAAAGAAATGGCTCGGTGGAAAGAGATTCAACTCCAACGATGAAATTATTGACCAAACAAATGCCTATTTTAAGGACCTCGAAAAATCCTATTCTTTGGAAGAAATACAACAACAGGAGAAACGTTGGACTAAGTGTATTGAGTTAAAAGGAGATTATGTTGAAAAATAAATTTTTGTTTTGCAAAAAAAAAACTGTGTTTCATTCAAAAATTAACGGACTTATTGATCCGCCCTCGTATCTTAGAGAAATAAGAGGAAATAGGAAAATATTTTTTTTAAACTTTTTTAATACAAATTAAAGAGTTTTTAAAATGGAACCTAATATAATTCTCACGTATTTATATTGAACATAAAAGTATACACTAGAAATTAATGACGAATTTGACCATTAAATGTGAAATACTATTAAGTCAAACCTAATGACAAAATCGCTTAATAGACGGAAATAAGTTAATGAAATTAAAATAAAAATTCCTATATTTATGCCCCGTTATTGCTTGGAAATTAGTGTGTAGTTCTTTGGAAATATTTGTAAGCATAAATTATTATCTGAACATAATCTTAATATGAGTAGCAAACAAATACTTATATTTATAGTGAACATGAGTATCCAAGTTTATAAGTTGACCATAACGACGGAAGACTTGAGATGAATTTAAGACTACTCTTTAAAAAAAAAACACATAAAACGAAAGATTTGTTTCAGTAAAGTTTTTGCCTGTATTTTATATATTCAGGGGTGGGCACGAAAATTTCTTGAAAGGCCAAATTTGAAAATATGCAGATATAACGACAGCCGCATATATATTGTTTTAAAAAAATACCGGTTGTACAAAACCAAAACAAGTAAGAAAGATATAGTCGGTCAAGCCCGACCATATGATACCCCACACCATTGTACATGTCCATCATAATTCGTGGAGGGGTCTTATATTAGACACGTGGACCGATATGTACCGATACTTTTACTAAGTTTAAAATAAAATATACAAATACAGAATATTAAATTATTACTAACATTTATATGAATTTATGCACTTTATGGTGATTCCCGAAAATGGGAGCTGTGGTAAATTATGGAGCGATCCTCATAAAATTTGTCGCTATGATTTCTACTTATATGAAACTTATTTGTGTCTAATATAAAACTGATACTAACATGTATGTGTATGTGCACGTTAAATTGATTTTTGGAAGAGGGTTTTATATGGGAGTAATGGTCAACTATGGACCGATCTTCATGAAATTTGGCACAAAGATTTATACTTATACAAAACTTCCTTACAACTTCATTAAAATATTGATATATTTAGGGCATTTATGATTGTTAAACCCTTATTCCGGGAGGACATTTGCATAGTTGGGTGAAATAATGGACCAATTTCAATAGGCTTCGTTCTTGTATCATGAAAGTCCTACGTGCAAAATTTCATTGAATTATCTTTAAAATTCCGACCTTTACTTTATGCACACCGTTTACATGGACAGCCAGTCAGACAGACGGACAGACATCGCTAGATCGACTCAAAAAGTGATTCGAGTCGATTGGTATACTTTAATGTGGATGTTGGATAACTTTTTCTATGCGTAACAAATATCAGCACAAACGAATAATATACCAATCACCTATGGTGGTGTAGGTTATAATTACTTAACAATTTTTAAAAAAGCAACATGCTAGAATATTTCGGAAAAAGTTTCAAACAAGTTCGGCAACCGATTCAAAAATTTAAAAAGTTAACGGTATTGGCATTTTGGATTATTTCGATAAGGGTATTTTAGCGGCAATGGTATTTTTAGTTATTACGGTAACGGTTCTTTAGCATTATCGGTATTTCGAGTTATTTCAATAATGGTATTTTTAAGGTAACGGTTGTCTCAGAGATTTCAAAGTAATCGGTTCATAACCATGAAATATAAATTGGAGTCAAGTATTATAAGATCGGGTCTGGGATAACCATAACATTCTTATGTTTTACTTACTTTTATTGAAAATAATAATTTTTCTCAAACCGAGAAATAACGGTATTTTAGCGTCATCGGTTTTTTGAGCTATTTCGGTAACGGTATTTTAGCATTAACGATATTTTGTGCTATTGCGGTAAAGGTATTTTAGCGGCAACGGTATTTTAGGGGTAATTTAGGGGTAAGGTCAAGTTGAATGGATTTTTTAGAGGTAAAGATATTTTAGTGGAAACGGAAGCCAAAATTGAAAAAATTTTATTACTATTTTTCTTCGCAGATACTTTTGTTCGAAAAGAGGGTTTTTAGTAGATCCTGGTGAATTTCTAACATATTAAAAACAGAATAAAATTACTACAAATTATTTATTTTTATCGTTAATCATAATATGTGCATTTTTAAGCTCTTTTATAACGAGCTCAAACCCAGGAAAAGATGTATTATTTGTACAACTAGTTCTAGAATGCATTAAAGTAGACTGTACTCATTCTAGTTTGGCGTTACGACCAATGATTTTTGTTCCAAATTGCCACACTCAGAACTATTTCTGTAGAAGCGTTGGGGAACGTTTCAGGAACTCGTTATTAAAATCAATGATTTTTCTTTGATTTCATTTTTCATTCTAATGAGCCATTTCCTAAAGACCACTTTTAAATCAATTTAAACTATTTAAGTCTATTTTCTTTAAATTTTTTATTTGGATTTCTTTCTTTCTTAAGTTTTTCAAATACATCATCAATTATTAGGAACCATTAATTTATTTTGAGAAGTGATGTAGAAGGAATAACAATATAGTTCTACTCCATTAGCGCCAGAATACACTGCGGCACATCTAATTTTAAGAATGTTATTAAAGAATCTGAAGTGTTTTTGTTCTAGAACTAATGATTTTAGCACAAGTTCTGAAATTCTTACTGGAAAATTATGAACATTTTCATACTAATTTGGAGAGAAAAGTAATTATTTTTAATCACTGGTAGCCAACTATGGATTCATCAAAACGCATCTTCCCCGCATTTTCATATTTTTTAGATATATATTGATGTAGCTCCTCAAAAACTTTTATAAAATGCCCCACAGTGAGGCCAATCGCTAAATTTTTGGTAATAAATCTGCACTTCTTAAACTACTACTCGGATCGAATTGAAATGTATGGGAAAGTTGTAGAGGCTTGGACTTTCAGAAAAATTATTTTATAGTTTCCCTGTAATAAAATGAGATAAGCTACAGGATGTCAAAGTTCTCCATCTAAATGTGAAATTAGTATGGAAATGGAATTTTTACAAACCTTTCATTTTCTTTACATATATCAAAACACAAGGCTTATGAATAAGGTTAATGGTTAATAAAGAAATTTTAAATAGATTTAGATTTGCACCCTACATCCAGCATTAACAGAATATGGTGAATTTAAAAAAAATATGTTTATCGATTAATAAAAAAAATATCACTCGAGTTTTTTTCTTCTAATTTATTAACG
Organism: Protocalliphora azurea; assembly: GCA_932274085.1. Lineage (NCBI taxonomy): Eukaryota > Metazoa > Arthropoda > Insecta > Diptera > Calliphoridae > Protocalliphora > Protocalliphora azurea. The sequence continues at coordinate 131,036,432 of OW026519.1, forward strand.
CTGTTTATTTAAACAATATATTTAGATTATTTTGCCACCAAACTGCTTCAAGCCCGTCCAAAAACGAAAGCAGGAGTTAAATGTGTGTCCTAATTAGAACGTGAGGTTAAGTGACAATATCACAAATTATTCCAAAGTGGACCAAAATTTTACATTTATTTGTTGGTGCTTTTTAAACATAGATAATCATAATAAGTTGTGCATCACTAGTTTTCCGATAGTGCACAAATTAACAATTCTATAGTAATTTTAAAATGGCCATGCTTTACGTATACTAAATAAAATTTATATACAACATAAAATATTTTCTAAATTTTTTTTCTTAAATAAAAAGAGGGGTGCAGTGTTAACTAAACAGGTTTTAAATACTTTAAAAAGGGTCAAGAACCCATTATTCGATGTAAATATAAAGCGCTAATGGTTGACAAACCTCCATTGTGGATTACGTTCCTTGATATTTGCAAAACAACTTTTCACAGTTTTGAACAGATTATAGAATATTTCTGAAAATAAAGACATAAATAGAGGGCGGATTTTTATGCATGGCAAAGTTATAGAGGAGGACATGTGCTTTCAGAAAAATAATTTCGTTGCCACCCTGTAATAAAACGAGATAAGCTGTAGGATGTCAAAGTTCTCCACCTAGATCTAAAATTAGTATGAACTCGAATTTTTTTAATTTATTAATACTGTTTATTTAAAAAAATATATTTAGATTATTTTGCCACTAAACTGCTTCAAGCCCGGCCAAAAGCAAAAATGTGTGTCTAACAAATATATTTAAAAAATACAAAATATACTCTAAAAATTTAAAAATCATGTAATTTTTTATATTTATTTAATTAAACAAAAATCAGTTCATGATAAGCTTTGCAATGTAATATATTTTTTTATTTTTAAGCCTTAAAAATTTGTTTTTTAAAGAAAATACTATTGCTTTGTACTTTGTGTACATAAAAAATTACCTTCATATGCTAGCAGATGTAATAGGAACATATTTGAATAATTGTAGTTCTTCAGAAAACGAAATATCGTCTGAATATCGCAATTCTCAAATATCTAATTTTCTCAGATCTTTTATGTTTTAATAGCAGCTTGCAAACTGTGCTTCAGTGCGAGTATAAATAGTCACGTTCGATAAATATAAGTGAATTTAATTATGTGTTATATTTTTATTGAAATGATTGGTGTTTTTGATATATACGTGCCTATTTAATTTAATGACTTATCACAAATATTTATTAAAAACGTAAATTTTTGGTGTTTTTACTATCCGCATTTTGGTCTAAAGATTATTTCAATAAATATTTCTTTATTATTAAATGTCTCATTGTTATCAAATTTGACTAAGTAAAATTTTTCATAAAAAATCTAGCACTGATTATTATCAATTGAGGAAATTTTATGGAATAAAATAATTTTTTTATTACAACGCACGGTGCTCCCAAAACGGTATTATTTTATTTTTTTAATAATTCTGTAACTTGCAAACCGTTGAAGATATTTAAATAAAATTTCACAAGGTCAGAACTGAGGTAACCTCAGGTATACAATTTTTTAAAAAATTCGCTAAAAATTCATATATGACTTGAAAAAAAAATTACATTAGTTAGTCCTCGAAAATCTCTACAAATAACATACTTACACGTGTAAGTTATCTCTTTTAGTTTAAGAGATATTTAGGTTGAAGAAAATTTTACCTCCATTTTGGTTTACTTTTTTTAAGTTTTTTTAAATTTGGGGGCCTTAATTTAGGCTCTAAAATTGTTTAAAAATTTACCCTAGATATCTTACAAAATTATAAATAATATTGCTACAAGAATCGTATAAATATATTTATCCGATAAAATGTTATATTAATTTGAAATTGAAACTTTAAAAAAATTTCACATTTTGGGGTTATTTTACAAAAAGGTGGTAATATTATTTTACTTCTAAAATATTTGTTTTGCTCCGAAATTTTTGTAATGGTTTCAAAAGAAATTTTAACGTAAAAGTATGTAAAGCAAAACCGGAGACACTTTGGGCAACGGTTTCCCCCTAAGCCCTACCCAATCTTTGTCAATTTTTAAAAAGTATTTTTTTTTTCTTTTTTGTAAAATTCTCAAATGTCAAACCCGAGATCAACAAAAAGGTGCATCAGCTATATACCCCTATATATTGGTTAAACACACAAAAAATAATTTCTTAGCTTCCCATATGACAACGGCAGAGTGATCATTTTAATAGAAAAAGTAAATTTTTGAAACCAGTTTTTCCCGAACTGAGATTTTGGGTATTTTTGTACAAATTTCATTAAAATGATCACTCCGCCGTTGTGAAAGACGTAGCTCAAAAAATATTCTTTGTGTGTTTAACCAACATATGGGGGCATATAGCTAATGTACCTTTTTGTTGATCTTGGCTTTGAATTTTACAAAAAAAAAAAAAAAAAATATACTTTTAAAAATTGACAAAGATTGGGTAGGGCTTGGGGCTAAACCGTTACCCAAAGTGTTTCTTGTTTTGTTTTACATACTTTTTGTTGATCTCGGCTTTGACATTTGAGAATTTTACAAAAAAAAAAACTTTTTTCAAAATTGACGAAGTTGAGATAGGGCTTGGGGAGAAACCGTTACCCAAAGCGTCTCCGATTTTGCTTTACACGCATTTGAGTTAAGATTTCTTTTGAAACCATTATAAAAATTCAGTAGTTCGGAACAAAAAATGTTTTAGAAGTGAAAGAACCTTACTACCTCTTTGGAAAGTAACCCCAAAAATTTCACATTTTTGGGATTATTGTTTTAAAATTTAAATTTTAATATAACCTTATATCGGATAGATACTCGTATATTTATATGATTCTTGCAGCAGTATTATTCAGAATTTTGTAAGAAATCTAGTGGAAATTTTCCAAAAAATTTAGGGCCTAAATTGAGGCCCTAAAGTTTAAAAAACTTAAAATATCTCTTAACTAAAAGGGATAACGTAACACGTGCAAACATGTTTTTTTTTAATTTACAAGGACTACCTATATGTATTTCTTTTTTTTTTGTTAAAATTCAAATCATAAATTAATTTTAGACGAATTTTTTAAAAAATTGCTTACCCGAGATTACCACTTTTGTAGATCTGCCGTGACCCTCTAGGGAGCTGTGCTGCTCCAAATCAACTGAAAAAACTCAGCTTTTACTTTGAGAAATTTTATTTAGACATCTTCAACGGTTCACAAGTTACAGAATTGTTTCCAAAAAAATCATTTTGGAACCACTGTGCGACATCTGCTAGTAAAATGTTCGTTTACTTTTTTAAAGATAATATAATACTTTTTTTGCATATGTAAACTAATATGCATTATTATAAAAATATCATGAAATCTGCATTTTTCATTAAATATACAAAATAATACACTAATAAATCAATGCCATTTTTCAATAAAATTTGTGGTTCGGGTAGATAAATACATGCATTTGTATGAAAATCTGCCCCCTAGACATAATGTTATTGAAAATTTCAAACGATCAAGACATATTTGTCTCTGTAATTTATTTTTGTTTAAAATGTCCGCAGTTTATTAAAGTAGATTCCTTCTTAAACAATATTCTTTTTTTTAAATCATATGTATATATATATATATATATAATCTTTCAATAGAAATTTTATAAAAATAATAATTTTGATTAATATATGTTAAGATGAAATAATAATATGATTGGATAACTATATGAGGTAATAGTATGATAAAATGGAATCATAATATGAAAATGTGGTTTAATAATATAATAAGATTGTTCAATTATATGTAAACCTATAATCATAACATGAAAAAACAAACCGTAAAATCAGATACAATATAACAAAGTGGAATCATAATAATTATTACTTATAATCATTTCTATTTTTTGCTGTGATCATTTGTTTCAATCATAATATGTTGCTCTTAACTTATGTTCCCTACAATTATATTTTTTCTCTGCGTGCAGACCAATGTTATATATGATATAGAAACATGCGTTATAACAAGCTTTATCTTCAGCAAAAATATCGTGTTCATATCTTTTATGGTTACCGATTGATAAGATAATATATCATTAATGTTTCTATTAATTTGAATAAGTTTTTTGCAAAATTGCTTTTTTTTAAAGTTATGACGTTCTTGAAGTAAATGAGCAATATGAACTTATTTTTATGGCTAATTTACTTAGATAAACATAGAAATGTGTCTCTATTATTTACAAAAAAAGACTTAATTTTTTTAAATATTAGTCATAGAATTTCTACCTTTAATATATATATTGATGACTAAATAAAATTGTTGATAGTTTCTATTAACTAATTGTCAATTAACCCCCTTAATATTCGATCAATATTTACTTAACAATTATTATATTGTGTTAAATCAGTCACTTAACATCATTTGTGAGATGTTTAACGCATTACACAGATCGCTATTTAAATAAATACAAATTTGTTATAATCACCAGCAGCACTTATTGTACTCGTAATGCAAATTTAATTTGTTTGAAAATATTTGTAGAATAATAGAAAGTTCATGAGAAAAATTTAAGGGCTTTAGAATAGTTGTCATAATTATTTACATAGTTTTTGCTTTAATGCGTCAACAAAATGTTTATTTGTAAATTTGGTGTGTTTTTCCATAGTAAACCAAGTGTCATTTGAGTTTATTACAAATGAAAGAAATGAATATTTTGGTTAACTTTTTACTAAAGTTTTTAAATAATTTGCACTCTTATTTTCTATAGATAAAATGTATTTTGATTTTAAATAGTTTTTTAAGAGTATCTTTGTGACGGCATTAACCTTAATATTATGCAGTTTCAAAGGATATTTATTTGCAATTAAAGTTGGTAATTTAGTTTAAATAACACAGTTTGACAAAATGAAACATTTTTTCTGCGGCACGGGTTGTCTCAGTCAATTCGGATACATGTTATTATGAAGTACTAAACCTATAAATCACTTTTTGAATTGACTATGGTTCTCGCGATAAATCGCTATTTGTAAAATTGACGAGGTTGTACCATATATTGAAGCATATCTCGAAAACGACTTGACGGCTTTGGCTCAATAAAATATCAAATAAATTTTAATTAAAATTTCTTTCACGTTAAAGTCAGATTATTTTTTAAGACGCTCAACAGTTATCGAGATAATAAGACTATTTTGTAAAAAAATTTAATTTCGTAAAAAAAATCAATAAATTATTTTTCAAAAGACCATAATACAAATTCGAAAATGACAAAATGCAAATTTTAATCATAAAGATAAATTTGTTACAAATAAAATAAGACATAATTCATTCAAACTAATGATTAATTTTTGATTTTATTCACAAATAAGTGAAGATATCTCATTTACAAATTACAAAAAAAAGAAATATATATATATATATATATATATATATATATATATATATATATATATATATATAAATATTTTGTTTCATGATTCTAAACTATTTTAAATACTTTTCATTTGTTTGAATAAAATACGTCTGGTTTTATTCGCAAAAAAAATATCTGTATGATCAAAGAATAAAAATTTGCGTTAGGACATTTTCCAAATTTTATGATTTTACGACTTTTTTTTTTGAAAATTTGTACGAATTTAATTCTTTTTTTTCAGAAAGAAAATATGCCTGGAATTTTAATTTATAATCAAAATAAACAATTATTTTGTTTACAATTTGCAACAAAAAAATTTTAAAATATATACATGTGTGAGCGAAGAAAAAAAACTGTTTGGTTTATATTTAATAAATAGAAATTAGTTATTTTTAAGAAATATAACTCTTTTTATCCAAAAGACTAAGCCGAATAAATTACTTCTAAATACATACCCAGCAACAAAAGAACTGAAAAAAAAACTGAAAAGGTAATGATTTTAATATTGTGTTGTCATTGAATGGAAGTACTTAGTGTTGAAAAAGAGCTGTAGAATTTCTCCTTTTACCCATGGTTGTCATTGGTAGGATGTTGTTTTACGGCTCTTGCGCATTTAAAAAGATAATAATAATTATTTTAAATTAGTCAAACTCTAATTTTCATAGAAATTGTTAACATTTTTCCTTGCTAAAAACACATTTATGTTCATTTTTTGGAAGTAGTTTTTAATAACTTCCAAGAAAGTGCAAAACATGCACTTAGTTAATTTTTTGAAAGCTCTTGCTTATTCTTTGCCGGGTAGTGGTGGCATTAACTAGTCTAACAAAAAAGTTATTCGTAGAAAAACAAATATTTTCTGGGAAACTTTAATCGCTTTCAAAACTCAATATAAAGATGAATGAGATCGGAAATGGTCAACCAATCCCAGTCCGAGGAAAACCACTGGAATTTGGGTTTTTTTTTTGAATACCTCCACTCGTTTAAATTTTATTTAGGTCCAAATATTAATATACTTAAAATCCAAATTTTAAGTCTTTCGGGTCATGGTCTTGAAAAATTTAATCGCATTTAATTTAGTTCTATTACTTGTAATTCTCCACAATCTTACGAGTTCAGATCTTGTATATGCAGATTACATCTGAACAAAAAAACTAAGAATAAACCTTGCAAGTTTTGGCAACTATTAATGTTTTTGTATGAAAAATGCAGACATGTTACCAAGTACAAGCGCAATGTTAAGGTAACAGAAAAAATTAACATACCATTACCGTTCGTGCTGTGTTTACATTTTTCATAAAATACATGGGAATAGAGCTAAAAATTACCTAATAGGGCATTCAGACCGATGCGAAATTACGTACTTTCGTGATTTCGGACGAAATCAAGTTGAAATTATGTAATTTCCCATACATTTTGACACTTACGAAATTACATAATTTTGTGTAATTTCGGCAAAATTACATTGCAATTACGATGCCCATTTCCGTGCAACGCTGTACATGGTTGGAAAAAATACTTTTTTTTCAACTATGTTCTGCATGTTTCAATCGTGAGAAGAAAAAAAAACAATTGACAGCTGATTTTAAATTTAAACACAAATCTTAAAATTAATTATTAAAGTGATTTTGCAAAATGAAACGTATCCCTTTTTACCTTTGCATGTCTAAAAATTTTTAATTGTTAAAGTAACAATTTCTTATTAGCAAGTTTTTCATTAATAATTTCCAATTTAGTAAGTAATTGTTTCTTATTTGTTTCCATTTCAAAATACTTTATTTACCCCTATAACAATTTAAAACGTAAACAATAAGTATCAGCTGTTCACGAAATTACATCAAATGTCATCTAGCTAGTATGAACACTCTAGATTTCATTCGTAATTTCGGCGTGAAATTTCGTAATTTCGTGCCGGTCTGAACAAGGCTTAAGAAGACAAAGTTTTTGTTAGTTTTAAGCAAAAGTATAAAAACTATTTGAAAGTATTTGGTATCATAGGAAACGTTGGAATATGGAAGAGAATCATAAGTAGTGAAAATATATTAAATACGGTCAAATATTTTCAGACTATGACCTGAAAAATGTGAAAATTAGATTTTAAGTATATTTTTGAGAGATAATGTTAGTATTTGGACCTAAATAAAATTTAAACGAGTGGAGGTTTTCCAATGAAATTTTGGCACAATACGGAAGTATGGAATTAAAAATCTCTCCCTTTTTCGTACCAAAATACCCAAAATCTCAGTCCGGGGAAAAAAATATTTTAGAAGTTCAAGAATATATTACAACCTTTTTGCAAAATAATCCCAAAATATAATGATTCTTTTTTTTAAGTTTCAAACTCAGATTAATATAACTTTTTATCGGATAAAAATATTTTTATGATTCTTGCAGCAATATTATTTAGAATTTTATAAAAAATCTAGTGAATATATGCAAAAAAACTTTAGGGCTCAAAAAACTTAAAAAAACTACATCAAAAATGATAGTAAAATTTGTTTTGACCTAAATATCTCTTAAACTAAAAGAGATAACTTACATATGTAAGGGTATTTTTTGTATAAGGACTACATGTAAAATATTTTTACATTCAAGTCATAAATGGCGAATATTTAAATTGCATTCACTAGGAGATAAATTTTGGAAGTCTACCATTAATCCCCGTGACCTGTGTTCCTGCAAATCAATACAAAAGAACCTCAGCTATGAACAAGTAAAATTTTATTTAGAAATCTCCAAAAGTTCACAAGCTACAGAATTAAAACTCTTTATGAGTTTTGAAAAAAAATTAAAAAAATAACATTCGTTATAGAATTGGAGAAACTATTTTAGGATTTTAGACTTAGAACTCAAGAAATGTGATTTTTACTCTTAATATAGAAAGTTGAAAAAATAAGCTAACAAAAAATCACTTACAAAAATGTACAACAGAAGTTAGTTTCTGTTAAGAGTTACAGAAAAAGAACTTCAAAAGTAATAATTTTTAACTGGAAGAAAAAAACGTTGAACATTTTAGTCGACATAGCATGTTGATTCAAAAAAGTTGTAAAAGTTATAATATGAATGTACATGGCTAGTGGTGTGATATTTTGAGAGCATTTAGAATTTCTTCCTTTTATTGAAGCTTAACTCGTTTTGGTAAATTTATTTAAATACAGAATGTCAAATAATCGCTCTGAAATACTTATTTTCTTTATCACTTTATGAACGAACTCGATGTGATTTTTACTACCCTGCTATGAAGCACATTGCACAGTGGACTCAATTGTTAAATAACTCGTCATAAATAACTAACATTAAACTTCGAATATCAATATGAGCATTAATTAAAAATTACATAAAATAATTTTACCTTAATCATTTGAAGCATGGACGCGTATAAGGGCGTATAAGCCGACTTTTTCAATTTTTTTTTTTTTTACCTATGGTCAATTGTCGACCGGTTATTATGAGTTTTGATGGTGTAAATTATATTTCTGTAAAACATATATATGTATATATAATAATATTGTGATATTTTCATTTAAATTACATTTATTATATGCCTGATTCCCAAAAGTAGGTTTTATATGGGAGCTATGGTGAATTATGGACCGACTGTGATAAAACTTTGCGTCAAGTTTTCTACCCATATAAAACTTATTCGCGTCAAATTTAATTGTTATACTAGCAATTATATTGAACTTATGCACTTTAAAGTGGAAGATGGGCTTATATGAAAGCCATGGTCAGTTTTCTACCTATCTTCATGAAATTTGGCACACTGATTTATGTATATAAACAGCTCACTTGGTTCGAATTTTAATGAAATCAAGGTTAATATAAAGCATTTATAAATATTCATTACTACTATTGTTCTATAAAAATAGCAACGTTTGAAAAACTTTAACTGCTTCCGAGTTTTGGATTGTGTGCCAAGTTTTTGGATTTGTTAAAACTACAGCTACTGAAAATTGTGAGTAGTTGTAGCAAAAGTATTTACCAATTTTTTATAGTCTAACACTTTCTATAAAACGGATCAAAAACTATAAAGCAAGTAGTTCAAATGCAGCAGTAGTTTTAGAAATAAAATATTTGTAGTTTAATTTTTATGACTACTTCCCTTACAATATTTTTTTATTTTTACTGTTACCTTTGCTGTGTAATTAATATTACCACAAGAGGTAGTAATAAACTAGAAGATGAGGTCAAAATCAAAAATCAAAATCAGAATCTATTCAAGGTAACTTCAGATAAACAGCTGATTATTAGTTTTGGTTGTTATAGCTGTCAAACTGTATATATAAAAAAACAATAAAGAATTCGCCTTATTATTGTTTTTCTGCAACTGTTGCCACCTTCCATAAATTTGCGTTAATTTTGACGTTTTTCTTGATAAAAAAAATTGTCTAGTATAGACACTATGTAATAAGTAGCAGAAAAAATTGTTTTTGAAGCAGCAATAAACATAGAACAACGAGAAAACAGTTACAAACAAAGGTGATCACAATACGTTGTTGTTGTAATAAGAATCATTCGTTTCTGCTTGAGTTCTGTTTTTACATAAAAGGTTACCGTTTTAATAAAGTGTGTTGAATATTACCATATTATTTCTTTATGTTATGCCGTTTACACACTTGTGTATATCTTACCTAGTGTCTACATTAGGCAAATTTTTATCAAAACAAACATCAAAATCAGTGCGAATATATACAAGATAATCTTAGTTGAACAGCTGACTATTATTTTATTTGTTACAGTTGTCAAACTGCATATATAAAAAACAATAATGAATACGCCATATTGTTGTTTTTGTGAAACTGTTGCCACCTCACACAAATTCGCGTTAAGTTTGACGTTTGTCATAATGAAAAAATCTCCAATGTAGACACTATGTTAGGGGAATGTATGGAAGATATTGAAAATGTGAAGCATTTGTTCACACTTGCAACATAATCACCATCCTTCAACAATGAAAATGTAACCTTGACGAAAAAAAGGGAAATTTTAAACAATCATTAAAAATAATTAATAATTTTTATTAAATATTGCAATTACACAATAAAAACAATTGTTAATACTATAATATACATGATTTTTGTTAAAATCAAATTTTTGCAAAGTTTTAGTAGAGATGTTGTTTTTGTGTTCCCATTATTTTTTTGTTCATATTTTTTTTTCAAATTTATGTCATTTTTCTAGTGATGACACTAAAATAATCGAAAGATGTTAGGTGGAACAAAATGAGGTAGGAACATTGTTAAAGATGTGCCTACCTCCTGTTCATTTTTAAAGGATTTTCAGTATTTTTTTCTTACTATATACATATATTAAATATTTTATAAATCAGATAAGAAATTTTATAAATTAAAAAACAAAAACATCCTTCCTTTGATTTTGTTTTCTATTTTATTTTGTTTTTTGAAAATAGCACAGCAAAAATACAACCAAGTTCCTATTAAATATGGAAATTTACACCATTTCGAAAGTAAAATTAAGTGTATTTTGTAATCTTTTTTTATTATTATTTTTTTTTTTTTTTTTGAAGTTATTAATAATTACTTCTAAAAAATCAATACATTAAAAAAAATTGCAATTACAATTTGATCAATTTCAATGTTTTTTTATTTACTTTTACCAAAGTAAAAATAATAACTTTATAAAGAAATTATGTAAACATCACTTTTGGAATTCTACATTTTGTAAGTGAAGAACAGGATCTAGGATTTATTTCTAATTTGAACACTGTAGTTTTATACCCTACACCACCATAGGTTCTTGGGGTATTATATGTTTGCGCTAGTGTTTGTAACGCATAGAAAAAATTATCCAACACCCACCTCAGTATCACTTTTAAAATAGATCTAACGATGTCCGTTAGCCAGCTATTCGGCTGGCTGTCCATGAAAACCTTGTACACAAAGTACAGGTCGCAATTTTAAAGATAATTCAATGAAATTTGGCACGTGAGACTTTTATGATACAAGGACAAAGCTGATCGGTCCATTAATTCACCTAGCCCCCATACAAATGTCTCCCGGAATAGAGTTTAAACACTCAAAAAAGCCTTAAAAATAAGAATATTTTAAATAAATTCGGTGCAAAGAAGTTCTGTATAAGTATCAATCTTTGTACCAAATTTTATGAAGATCATTCCACAATTGACCATATAAATCCCTCTTCCGAAAATCACTTTAAAGTGCATAAATCCAATGCGAATGTCAGTATCAAGTTAATATTTAGTTAAGTTAATATTCGACAGAAATAAATTTTATGTAAGTAGAAACAACATTGCCGAATTTTATGAGAATCGGTTCATAATTTACCATAGCTCCCATATATACCCACTTGCAGGAATCGCTCTAATGTGCATAAAATCATCTATTCTGTATTTGTATATTTTATTTTACATTTAGTAAAATTGGCCACAGGTGTAATATACGTCCCCTTCCCGAATTTTTATGCTCGCACACAATGTTGTAGGATATCATATAGTCGGTCTTTCTTCCTCGTTTTATATTGATAATAAACTTTTATTACTTTCACAACAAAAATTTGCATTTTTTTTAATTTAAAATTAAAGCTGTAGCAACAGTGTTACCAACATATTAAACTTCACCTTTTGTAAGTGAACATCATTGTTATATTGTTGATTATTTTATAATCGTTAAAACATTTTAATTTAGAATATTTAATATATAAAACATAATACATTAATACACAAATTTTAAAAGAACAAAAAGTACGATTCATTTAAAAATGAAGCTGTTAGAAAAATCACAATATTGAAGAAAACTGTTGTAGTTTTTCTACAATATGTAATGACATATTGAAATATGTAAAAAAATTGAAAATTTATTTTATAATAAAAAACTCTTTATAAATAATAAAATATACATATAAAACAAAAAATAAAAATAAAAAAAGCGAGTAATTCTTTAATTTTAGAGTATATTTCAAAATTAATTTTATGGAATTTTATTTAAAATTTTAAACTTATATGATATTGATAAATATTATCTATGTTAAAATAGTAAATGAATGAAAAACTATAGTTATCCTTACTTTGAATTTTTTACCTTGCATTGATATTTTTAAGCTACATAACTTTTTATTAAATTACCTCAACTGCTACCTTTACTGCTTGCTACCTTACTAAATTTACTCTACCTTTACAACCAAGCAAAGAAGGTAGCAGCAGTGTCCTTTAATGAATACAGATAAAAAATATTATTATTAATAAAAATTACAAAACTTCACTACTTTCAAAATTGTAGTTTTTGACTACAACTAAAAATACTGCTACAAAAAAGTGAAGGTAGCAATAGTTTAAGCAAATGAGCGATTGCAAGTTTTAAACATTTTTTAAACTACAATTTTAGTTATTTTTTGCTGCTACAACTACTTGGAGTGTAGTTTTCCATTTTAAACTATTTTCAACAGCAAAATTTTTAATGTTCTAATCCGAATTTTTAGCGACATTTTGAAAAGATAAGAAAACGATTAAGTTTTATGATTTGATGATTTTTTTATCGTCTCTTGTAAAATTTACTTTATAGTTTATACGCCCTTAAACGCGTCAATGTTTTATTTGTTCATTTACCATTTATAATTTTTAAGATTTTCTGATGATAAGTGTATTTTTTTTTCTCATAACACAATTTAGTAAGACAACAAACATCTAATATTTTTTAACAAACACTTTTAGCAAATTATTATTTTTTCACTTTTATTAAAATTTTATTTAAATTTTCTATCAGTCATCATTGTTCATTTTTCTTCTGTTTAGTTTTTCTCGCGATCTCGATAATGTGCGCTCAAATATTTGCACAATAATTTAGTTGGTAAATACTTATGCGTATTTTACAGCATATTAATAATTTGTGTCAATTATAACTAAACAAAAACTGATAGCAACAACAATAACTTCAACAACGTAACTCATTAATGACTTTATTTGATTTGTAATGACAATATGAAATTGAAAATGAAAATAATGAACTGAGAAAAAAAAATGTTCACACCAAAAATATTCAAACAAATATAAATTTGAAATCGTATGATATTATCTTCTATAACTAACACTCTTCTATTATAGAAATTACAAGTAAATACAGAGATCAATATATTTAAAATTATTATTTTTATTTAAATTTTATTATTATTATATTATTTTAATAATCTTTAGTGATGATTACCTATGACAAATCAATATTTTGGATAAAACTAAAATTCATATCATCGTATTTTATTTATTTTGTTTGTGTGTGTTTATAATACAAAAATTATTTGCAAAATTAAAAAAATAAAAATTAATAAAAAAAAAATAATAATAAAACAAACAAAAAACATGTGATTTTACGCATGAATATTGGTTGGATGGAAAGTTTTGAGTATTTTAAATTTTCAAACCGTGGCTTAATAATTTTGTATGCATATTTCAAATATTTTTTTTCTGTGATCAGCATTCAAATGTACAAATATGCCTTAGGGTAAGATTGATTCATTCCCCTTCCGTATAAATTAAAATTGAAATATAAAATGGTGGTTTTTAAAGTAGGAGTTTTCCAAAGTTTTAGTTTTAATTGATTTAGTTTAATGATTAGTTTTATGATTGTTGGAGTTAAAAGACATGATCACGTGTATTGCAACTTATCTCGAGAACGAATTTGCTATAATAAAAGACACAAAATTCTTATTTAACTTATCTTCAAATCATATCCTCATCATTTTTTAATCTAATCAATAGTTTCGAAGATATTAACAAATTGTTAAAAAAAAAAACACAAATTTTTAACAGAATTTAAAAATTTTGTTAGAGTACATTTTTGGTTTCCCTGGTTATGAGTTACTTAAGAGGGAAAAAAGTTTTACAATATGGTTTTTAAATTATTAAGAAAGGAGAAAGCCAAATTATCTTTATACTACTTTTGAAGAATTACACTTAACACTGGTTTTGCGGCACGAGATTTTTTTAGTTCCTGCGATTACTCAGCTCGCGGACTCTTTCAGGCATATTTAATTTTCTCGTGGATGTAATAATAATGCTAATATAAAATTTATACGGTATTTAGATATCCTCAGCAAAAACTTTTTGGTTTTCGGTAATAACAACTACTTATTAAAGTAGTTTCTTGGTAATAAAGCGTCATTATTATTTGCCTACTCTGTATTACATTAATAAGTACTCAATAGTATAATAGCGCAGTGATACTGCAATCACGGATTAACAACCAGAAGGTTGTTGGTTCAACCCCATTCTGAAGCCGTTAGTTTTTTATAACAAAATGTCTAAAAAGATATTTTAAACTAAATAGAGTTTTTGTCGCTTAGGATGCTATGTGCGAGATGGTGTACTGAGTAAGACGTTAGTCAGTAAAAACGAATCGTTAGTGTGTGTCCAAGTTCGAGTCTCACTGACGGCAAAATTTTTTTGTTTTTTTTTTATTTTTGTTTTCGTTTAGGTACATATTTTTGAGTACCCCTAGAGTCAAAAAATAACTACATGAATTTGTGGACAAGTCGAACAAAAATGACTAGATATTCAGGCAAAAAATAAGTAGTTTATTTTTGTTTCCAATTATACCTGCTAGCTTACCAGGAAAGCAAAGTTTTTGCTGGGTCATGATAATAGGAAAATTATTTTTTTTTTTTTAGAAAAATGCATTTTCAGTTTTTCGATTCACTTTTGAAAGCGTTCTCCTCCAACAAATTTTTATTTTTTCAAATTAATTTAAATATTGGAAAATTTAATGAATAATTCAGTTTAAAAGTAGAGTTCTAGTATTTTAATAATTTTTTATAAAAAACAACGCCAACAAATTTTTACATACAAAAACTTATTTATTAAAAAAAATATATAACTTATTTTTTTGGTTTATTTATTAAAAATGGAGGAAATGTCAGCCGAAATGATAATATGTATGAGTCATTAGAAAAGCTGTCAAATTTTAATACCATATATTTTTTTATTTTTCTACAAAAAAATTCTACAAAAAATGCACTTAAAAATATGCAAATGCATTAATGCAATTTAAACTAATTTTTCACTAATTTAGCTTAAAGTGTATAAATGCATAGTTTAAAAAATTTTAAATCAATAAAATCGGCCATCTACGTATTGAGTTTTATAATGTCGCCTAAAATGCAAATTGCCGTAATTAAAATTAATCAACTAAACAAAATTATATTATTAAATTTATTTCCTAGCGAAAATGTCTGCTTATTTTCAAGAAAGTCGGAGAACATAAAGTAAAGTACCGGCATTTTTTCAGTGATTTCTTATGGTATTTATGATATATTAAACTTCAGATTCACCAATCTTGTAAATCTGAGGAACATACATACAACTTTAGAATTTAAATTATTCAACATGTTTGATTAAAATCTTCGCAACAGATTTTATTAATATTAAACTAAATAATGATTTCAAAAAAAAAAATACCACGATTCAAATTGGCTACTTTATTTTGCTATCGGAGCAGAGGGAATGGTACCCTATACAAACAAAGTAATAATTATTATTGGAGCAAAAATTATTTATCACTATTAGAGCAAAAGATCTATTAGAGCAAAAGTTTTAAAATTATGTGGCAATAATTTTCTTGTTAGTAATCATAACTGAATTGAAAATAGATAGGGTAGCTTTAAAAGGGGTACTAGCCCCCATACGAAGCTAATATCTGTTATTGCATATCTAAAGAACTATTCAACCAATTTAAACTTTTTGGCCAGATTCACATTCAGCATATATAAATTAGTAAGAATTCTTACATTTAAATTGTCGAAAAGTAAAACAATTACTCAGAAAGATAGAGGGTTTTGCACTATAAAATAAAAATAAAATATTTATTTTGTAAGATAGAGAGATACAAAAAAGTTGATAAAATTAGAAAAACTATTAATTTTCATTTGAAGTTTATATCATAGATGAATGAGTGTGGTTATAGGTAATATAATGTCATCAAAAATGCAGTTTCATGAAAACCTGAAATAGAGGATTTTGAATATATAATATAAACAAGCATCATTTTACCAAAAAAGTCAAATTCAAAACGAACATTGGAAAAAACGTAAGCTTGAAAAATTGGCAAATGAAATATTTTATTCTTTTTCTGAAACAGTGAAAAATAACAATAAATTTTTTAATATTTAATATTGAGAATATATTAATCCTCCAAATTTTTATTACTTTTAAATCGCTATTTGACACTTATTTAAATAAGAAAGGAAAAAACTGCAACTCTTTAAACAGCAAAAATAACAGCCGACCCAATCAGGTACAATAGATATTAACGAGTTAAGATGCTTCCCAAAGTTCATACTGCATGCTATCTCGAAGTTTGGGATACGACACAGGGTTGTCAGATTTTTTTTTTTGAGCCTCTGACGCCAAATTGCTAATCAGAAATCGCCAAAAATCGCCAAATTAAAATTAATTGAAAATTATATTTCAATCATAAATTGATTGAATATATACTCCAATCATAAATTAAATCAGTTTTAGCTCGATTTTAAATGTTTTTATCTTTTTGTTTGAAAATTCGCTCAATGGTAACACTACTTAGCTTGCTTACAGAATTATAGTAATATTTGTTGCAAGTTTAAAGTTTTGTTTTGTTAGCGTTTAAAATATATTTGATAATAAGAATTCATAATTATGCACTTCAAAGTAATCTTAATTGTTTATATTGTTTAAATTAAAAAATTAACTCCCGTATTCACAAACAATTTATTAAATTTAAAACACATTTTAGAGACAAAATTTGTATGAAAAATTTGATTTAAAATGCATTTTAAATTTAAAAATTGTTTGTGAATACGGGGGTAAATTATTAAATTTTTAAACTAAAGAACTTAATTTTCCTAAACTCTTTTTTAGCCTTTCAAAATGAAATATCTGAAAAACGAGCGCTTTTGAAAATTGTTATCACCACTAAATTCAGCGTCATCGATTTAGTTTAAACGAAGTCTCATTTTCTAGCACAGTGTAATTGAATAAAAAAGTACAACTTAAAATACCACTTTTCTGAGCCCCTTTTTATGACATCAACTTTTAAAATTTATTGAACTTTATTATAAAGAATAATTTTAACATTGGTCACATTAAACTTGTAAATTGTTTCAAGGATTTAAGTTATTCATGAACGTATATTTCATTGTCACTGAAATCATTAATAACCTTAATATATTTGAAATATGATGGAAAACAATTGATCAAACATTTAATATATAATTATTGTAAAATGTATTTTTTGGGAATAACATTTTTCGTAAACCGAGTTAAAGCTATTTACAAATTAAGGCTCTTCATTTTGCTAGATAGGCAAATACTAAAAATAGTCGATTTCTAGTAAGAAAAATGAAACAAAATTTTAAAAATTAGCCAAACAAATCGCCACCATGTTATATATCGCCAAAAAATTAGCCATGTCGCCAAACGGAAAATTCAGGCGCCAAAAGCAATTAAAAATCAGCACGTTTGGCGAAAAATCTCCACATCTGACAGCCCTGATTCTACACATGCGTTGCTTGTAGGTATCATATGGATATCAAGGACTGCTTGAACAAGTTCTTTATAGTTACATCTATGTATTTGTATCATCTTTGTGCAAAATTCCAATTTTATTAACTAAACAAAAGATGCAATTATTACATAATTTCCAGAAAAAATGTCCCAAACTATTTTCTTTAATATCCCCAACAAATTCCCCAATCTCCAAACGAAAATTTTCATCCTTTTCTGCAACAAAAATTCCCCAAATTTGGGGCCAAAACCAATTAATTAATAATCATCAATTTGTTTAATATTAATGTTTTAAGATAAAGTTGGAGGAATTTGAATTACACTTTTTGTATGACAATATTAATAAATTTAATATAAGGAACGCCAAAATGCATTAAAAATATGTTTTACATAATAATAAAGCACCACGTTTTTTTTTTATTTACTTTTTTCTTTCACACTCTCTAACACAACTACATTTTTAGTCATTGACATTCCTATTCATTAACGAATTTTCATTAAACACATTTACATGTACATACATACAACAGCTCCTGTTTAAAGTTCTAAACCAATTATATAATATTATCTATCTATCCTGTTGCACTTCTATCATACAGAAAAAAATGTTGCCCTTTGGTTTTTCCTTAAAAAAACAAGTGCACAAAACAGTAATGTCGTTTAACCAAAAACACGCATCAGCCGAAGTTCTTGTAGGTACATTTTTAAACGCAAGACTAAATAAAGTTGTTGTTGTCTTTGTATTTTTTATTTACAAATCATAAACATATCACCAATCCTTCTAGTATCCTTTGTGTTTGTTTTTCTGCTCCTGTTACAATCTTAGTTGACTGATTTTACAATCTTTCAATCAACAAAAACAACATAGGAGATCTGGCAATTGTAATCACATTTTTCAATAAGAAGGTTTATTATTAAACCTCAAATTGCACATTAAAAAATTATAAAAAATTTGAAAATACCATTATATTTGCAAAAAAAACACTTCTACTTTACTTATTCCTATTTTCCTGAAATTAAATTTATTTGGATTTTTTTATATACATACGGTATATACATGCATATATGTATGTATGCATATTGTATGTACACGTGTTGTTGTTTTCTCATATTTTTTCAACATATTTTTTTCACATATTTCGTACGCATATTATGTATATTCAAATTGCCAGCTTCGTAAGTGTGCGTTTATACTTATACATTTATTTCGTAGTAAGAAATTCTCAAGCTGAAATATTTTTCGTACTGGTCATTTTGCATATTTTTGGTCTTGTAAAATTTTTGGTTACAATATATTTTGAGAAGAAAAATATGAAAACAAAAAATTGATAACGTTCAACAAATAAATACAAAAGCTAATATAAAATATGTTGATGTATAGTTTTTTTTTAGTAAAACTGCTAAAAGTATTTACATGAACACGTGCAAACATATATGGCGCTCGTTGATTTTAATATATTTTTAAAATTTTTATAATAAAAATAGAACAAAAGTTTCGTTAAAAAAAAATGAAAAATGCTGCATTTTTTTTTTTTAGTAATTTAATAATACAGCTGTTGTCAACTAAATTGCTTGTTTATAAAAAAACACAGTTTCAATGCTTAAATTTATATAAATGTTTGTGCGTGTTTATTTTTTCAGTTTCTTACCAATAACTCAATTGTTTATAGACCGATTTGGTTCATTAAAAAAAAAATGAAATTTTAGAAAAACGTTTGTGGCCGATGTATATAAGAACGAAATCCGTAGCTTATATGTGGGCTCTAAGAAGAACAAAAACCCCTTTTTAGCCGATATCTCGAATATTTATGGACCAAATTTTCATTTCTTTGGCAAGAAAATTCAGAAAAAATTTCTGTGAAAAAATGAAGTCCTAGCGTATATAGGGGCTTCAAAAACTTCTAAGAAACCTGATTTTTTAGATATCTCCATCATATTTCGACATCTTTTCTTACAAGGATCCCGAAAATATAAATATTTTTGCTCTCCAACGAAAATATATACCCTTCACACCTGTATATATATATATATACGAGTACCCTTTACACCAGTGGTGAAGGGATTAAAAGTTGCAAGAATAAACTAATAATTCGACGAATGGGTATTCACTATTGGTTGCTTGATAAATAAATAAAAAAATAATAAAATTAAATCTTCAATAAATCAAAATTTTTCATTAGATTTAAAAATATAAAACATTCATTTATTTTTGAAACAATGCTTTTTTACTTCAATTATTCTTAAAAAATTATTGTTGAATCAACAATTGACAAATAAATTGTTATTTAACTAGTTTGTGAATAAAAAAAAAACGCCAAAATGCTGATAAAAAGTTAAATTTGAAATGCCTTAAACATATATATGTATATTCGAGCAATAACTTTTTGTCTTTTGAAATAACCTTTATGCTATTTATCTATAACAGCGTACAACAAAAATCAAAAATTTGTCTCACACATGATAAATTCCAAATATATGTAAAAATACAGACATAATCAGGTATGTCACAGAACACAAATTCGTACGAAAGTGAAAATGAAATCGAATTTAGCTTCTTCAGAAAACGAAAAGCGAAAAAATTTTTCGTTTTCAATCCACTTTAAAATGTTAAAGTGAAATTGATATTTTCACCGTTTTACAGATAAAAAAGCACAAAAAGTTAATGAAAATAAACAATGAATTATTCATTTATTAATTTCACTTAAAAAAAATCTAATTTTATCCAAAAATTAATAATTTTCTTAAATTGAATTTTAAGTGGCCAAAAAAAGGTGAAAATAAATAATTTCGTGTTACCAATAAGTTTTTTTTTTTGCATAGTTACCATATGTATTTAAGAAAAATGTAAACAAATACGATTTGGTAAAAGAAAAGAATTTTGGCAATCCAAAAAAAAGTTCCAAAAAATTTCCTTCGAATATTTAATCCCTTAATATTCTTAAAAGTTTCCAACAAATAATTTCCATTTAGTGTTAATGACACTAATATCCAGTTTCAAGTACCAAAGTTTTATGGATTTAACTTTATTATTTTAATTCCTACAACGATTTGAAAATTATTCCTAAATTAGCCATTTTTGAAGCGATTGTATTTAAATTTTAAGTAATTCTTACTATGACAACATTATTTGGAAGACTTTAAAATATATTTGAAAGCCTAAACGACGATAAGTTGAGTATTTTAATTTATTTAATTTTAAGTTCTTTGCTTGTATGATTTTTATATTATATTTAATATTGTTTTATGAATAATTAACATGAAAAAAGTTGTAGTCAGTCAAGCGCGAGCATGTAATACCCAACTCTGATTTTTGAATGAGGTCCTTGTAAAGAAACTATAAACTTCACACCGAGATTTATATACTTACATAAAACTTATTAATGCTACATTTAGTTCAAAATCTGGTATTTATATGAAATTTGGGCGCTTAACGTGATTTTTTGAAGTGGATCTTATATGGAAACTACGTTCAATTACAGATCGATCCTCTTGAAAATTGGTAGTGCTATTTATGTTATTATTTTATATACATTTTAATTGTTGCTAATAAAATCACAAACTAAATAACTTATATTCAATTTATGCGTGTTAAAGTCACATCCTGGAATAGGTGTTGTATGGAAGATATGGTCAATTAAAGGCCAATCTTTGCAAAATTTATTAACATGATATACTCAAATACAAAATAATTATGTCATATTTTATTTCGATTATATTATATTTATAAACGTTTAAATAATTTTCGGGAGGCAAACTCTTGAAATTGGATAGTATGTCTAATGCCGATAAAAATATTACCTGCCTCGAATTTAATATAAATATTTGAATATTCAACACTATTCTGATCACTTAAGCATATTTCCGGGAAACATTTGTAAGGGAGGTAGGTAAAATAATGGACCGATTTCATCGCATCGTCTTTAAGTATAACATAAAAAAAGTCTGTGCCAATTATAATTAAATAATATTTAAAATTACAGTATATATTTCGAAAAGAAAATTTACATAAACACTGACAGGACTTTTTTAAAATTTTTCAAAATTTGAACTATTGAAGCTAAAGGGACAAAATACGAGATTCAGAAATTTTTAATTTAATTTCATAATACATAAGTTGTTAGAAATAGAATATTTTTGACATTAGAAAGACCGGAAGGATTAAAACAAAAATGTATCTAGAATTTCTAAATCATATTCTATGATTTGATACCCATATCGGCATTGTTGAGCAACTAAAAGATTTTAGAATAATTCATAACAATTTGGAAATTTCAAAGTCCTTTTAAAAGGATATTCGAACGTGAAAGGAACTTAGTATGCAGTCCTATCATAAAATGTCTCTACTTTCATGGTTAGGTTCATGTGTGACCGGTGTAATCGTTTAATACAAAATAATAAATTAACAAAAAAATGCTTATATTAAATCACCAGGAAACTTTGGTCCATTTTTCCATTTGTTTTTTTTTTTTTTTTTTTGCTGAATCACAAATTATACGATTTTTTTCTGAATAAGTTGATTCTTTACCTAACAGCAATATTTGATTTAGCTTAAACTTCTAAAAGTATTTTCTGTTTTCTAAGCAATTAATGGATCGATTTAGCAGATTTTCTTAAGAGAACTTCAGATAGTCTAATTTTTTTTTAAACCAAAAAATTTATAAATATTTTTGCAAACAATTTTTGCAATTTTTTTTTAATTTTGTCCAAATCAATAATGCATATCGGTTAAAATTCAGTTTTCTTAACATTGTAATTCTTTCTTTTCTTCCGCCATGTTAGGAGAAATTTATTAATTGGTTAATAATAATTTAAAATCAAACTGATTTCTTTTATCTTTCACAGCACATTTTTGATTTTGATGAATTTGTAAAAATTTACTCTTAATTAGTGAAATATTTTCACAATGGACTTTAACACTTTATTTAGGTCATACATATATTTTTGGTTTTAAATTGGTTTCATATTTTCATATTATTATTTTCAATACAATTCAATAATTTTTTTCTTTTGATTTCAATAAAAAAAATCATTTAAAATTTAATAAATTTTTTGTGTAGCACTTTGTAACTTTTTTCCATAATTGTAAATTGTTATAAATATTTTTGTCATATCCTTAATAATAACACTTACTATTTACTTAATTTTTAAAAATTAAAACTATATTTTTTTTTGTCGTTTCTTAACTTAAAATTAAAACTAAATCGCGTCTAGCTATATGAGCTATGTATCTTAACGACTCGATGGCAACGTTTATAACTAAATACTTTAATTTTGAAATTAAAATTTTAAATATAAAGTAGATGTTTTCTTTCCAAGTAATTTAATGCTGAATCAACATTTTTATTATTTTATATTACCTCAACTTCTTTTGATTAATTTTAATTTCATTTTTCTTTTTTATTATAATAATTTCATTTTCTTTAAAGCGATAAATATTGTTATTACACTTTAATTCATAAAGTATCACGTATAATTTTTATAAACGTAATATAAATTGTTGTATTCTTTTGACTGTAATCTCAAATTATAGCCAAAAAGTTATACTTTTTCGAAAAGAAAATATGAAAATTATATGACCTTTATTTTAAAAATAAAAACTTTGCGGAAGTTTTGATTAAAATGCAATTCCGGTTGTTCTCAATTTCTTATGATCTTACAATATACATATGTATATTTCACGAATTTGAAAGCGAGTATAAAGAAGAAAGTTTTATATTTATATATTATAATTTTCTTCAGTATTTTTTCCGAGATAGCTCATAGTCCATTAAGATTCCAAAATACAACAATTCGAGATGATTAATACAGGTTAATACTAAAAAAAAACTCGTGAAAAATATGTTGCGTATATATTATAGGTACACGCAGAAAAAAAACATGGTTAAGACATTGCCACTGTAACAATATTATGTTCTAATTATTAATTTTCATTAATTTTAATAATATTTTTTGTTTGATTACAAACATTTTATGTTTTTGAATATTTTTTACCAGAAACAAAATTTTATTAATATAAAAAATATTATAATTTCTATAACCATTAAATATTATCAATAATTTTCCATGTTCTTAAACTATATTTTCAAAATATAGTTTAAGAACAGTTAGTTTAAATGTTACAAATAAATACGCTTTTTAATAGTTAATGAAAAATATCTTGTATTGCACAACAAATGATGGAACAAATAAAATTTATTAACGAACAAATAATATGTAAATAATTGTTCATGATTAATAAACGCCTAATATAATAAGATTGGAAAATAATATGAAAAGATAGGGCAATAATATGATAAAATGGAATAATAATATTATTATATGGCATAACATGATAAAATGGAATCATAACATGATATAATAATATGATATGTAATATAATAATGATATATAATATAATATAATAATATGATAAGATGGAATAATAATATAATCAAATTAAGTCATAAATCGATAGTATGGTATAATAATGTAGTAAGGTGATATAACAATATGAAAAAATTGGACACAATATGATAAAATGGTATCATAATAATAATTATTTATAATCATATCTATTTTTAGCTGCGACCATATGTTCCAATCATAATATATTGCTCTTAGATTATGGTCACTACAACTATATATTTTCTCTGCGTGTATAGTCATTCCAATCACCAGAAATATTTTGGTTTCTCTCCATCACGCACGTTGAGTGGTAGTTAATTCAATTTTGAAAATTACGAATTATATATTAATAGCAATAAAAATCATTTGTCTAGAATTTGTTGTTTTTTTTTTTTTTTTTTTTTTATACTGAGCTGTCAGTTAACAATTTTTTTAGAATTAGAAAAAAATAAAATTTCATTAACTTTTGGTGTACTTTTTTAAAATAAAAAGTTTCTTAATGTCAAATTTTAAAATGGAACCATCGACTTCATGTATGTTAGTGTGTTTTTCCCCAAGTATTTGAACATTTGTTTCTTAAAATTTTCCATTAAAAATTTTGTAGTTACGAATGTGGTTACTTTGTAATGGCAATAACATACTGTCTGCATCATATATAAGTTGTTTAGTAACTACCTATTTATAACCAGGTATGTAATTAATTATTTATGATAAAATTTTTAAAAATAATACTTTTTATTGATGTTTTTAATTCAGTTACCAATTCATATATTTAAAGATAAATATGTATGTTGCATATGAATTAATTCTAAATCTAAAATAGTTTATTTTTATAACATTTTTTGTTAATTGTTTTTTAAATTAAAATTAAAAAAATTTTTACGTTTAAAATAAATCCTGAAATTACCTCATATGTAACTAGTTCTTATTATTTTTACTAATCATGACATCAGTAATGCTTTAAAATCAATGCGTTATTGAACAGCTTACAGTTATTAAGCTAATGTGTATATAGTGAAGCGCTTACATAGCAACAAAAGTTTTTGCTGGGACATTTTTAAAAAATTGTCCTAAAATACACTAATTTTGAACTTTGATGGAATGGAACCTAAAAAGTTACAGGCTGCTTGTTCTCATATTTTTCTGAAAAATAGTACATACTATCTATTTTAATATTCAGAAGAAAATCGAGTGCATATATAGCCGGATTTGAGAAATTAAGATTTTTTGAATAAACTCCAGTTGCTTTATCAATCATTACACAGTGGGGAATAATCGAACATTTTTGGAAATAAATATGTAACTTCTAATCGGCTAGTTGGATTTACAACGCATAGACGTAGCAGAGGAGATTAAAATTAAAAAAGTTTGGAAGGAGGACCCTACCTACATCTCAGGAGCGGAGCTATGTGACTCAAAATAGGGTACCTCTGATATAGAAAATGTTTAACCACTAGCCAGTTTTTTACATACCAAATTTTAAAGATTTTTATATCACCTTAAACTTCTTGAAAAATATTTTTGCATGTACTATTTATCTCATTTATTTTTCAAGTTATATGCATTTGAAATTTCAACTATCTCAATTTTGCATTATTTTGATCTAGATTTTTCGATATATAGTCCAACATTTTCGACCAATTGTGTTATATTTTTGAAGTCGATATCTGCATTTTATATAAAAACGAAATGTAAACATTAAAATATTGTTATCACCTTTCCTTGAATTAAGCGCCGTTTTCGACCCCTTTTACCCCAATGAGCCGTCACACTTTTAACCCATTGACAACCAAAGAAAATATGCTTCTCCTAGGATTTTTTAGGTATTATAATGTTCTAGGTAACAAATAGAGCAAATTTGTAAATCATTTTTTACAAAGAAGGAATGTTGCTAAAAAAAAGTGTAAATGGTATAACTTATGTAACCAACTTACCCTACATAGCCCTATCAAGTATTTATAGTTGTCAAAATGAAGAATTTCTTCTTTAACAC
Source organism: Protocalliphora azurea (assembly GCA_932274085.1). NCBI lineage: Eukaryota > Metazoa > Arthropoda > Insecta > Diptera > Calliphoridae > Protocalliphora > Protocalliphora azurea. The sequence continues at coordinate 131,062,695 of OW026519.1, forward strand.
TCATAAAAAAAAGAGGGCTAAGGAGTGGTTGTGGAGGGAAAATTTTATTGGATATAACTGACACATGACCGTAGATCTCAAAAACGATAAAATAATTAAAATTGCACTGACCAAAAATGCGTGCACATCAAAATTTGAAAATAATAAAAACCCAAATTAGAACAATGATGTTAACAAAAGAGTAGAAAAAAAATTAACCACGAATAATTTCAAGTAATCCTTATTCCTTTGATGAAATATAGTGTATCTTCCAAGGATATTTTAAAAATAAAACACCAGCCAGTGTTTTACTCTATTAAAATTTTTCAAAAATTATTTTCTTTATTTTTCTTTTTAACTTAGCCAAAGGAAAACAGTATAAGAAATTACATATTATAAATATTTTTCGAAAATTCTTTCCTTCTCAAAATTTACATGAATTTTTCTCTATTGAGGAAATGGTTTTTGGGCATTTCCTTCTCTTCTTTGCGAGCAAATTCATTAATACAATCCACTATAGGACGGCCAGTTTCAACAGCTTCTGTCAAACCATTACGTACAGCAGTTGAACTAATCGTACGCAAATCTTTGGCCATATCCAGAGCAGCAAATACTCGTATCATTGCGGTAATAAAGCCAGTGGCATAATTACCAAATTCACCACTTTGATAATCGTTGGGCAGCATATAGTGATATTGAGGCCAATAGCTTTTGGTGATGAAGAAAACGCTGTTTGAATCGGAAGGTTTAAAGCTTTTATCTAAACCCCAAACCATATGAGCGGAATTAATGAGCCAGCAGACATTAAGAACAATCATGTAACGCATAGAAAATGCTACCACAACGGAAGTGGTCAACGAGTCTCCCCAATATTCCAGCGGCGAGTTGATGGGTATTAAAATATGGAGGAAAAAGTATAAAACCCAATAAAATCTGTTGATAAGAAATAAACGGAATTCAATTTCAAGAGAATTAAAATTTTTAAACATATGGTAAAGGGTTTTTTTCACCTTTTTTGAAACATTACAACACCATCTGTTTCCAAATCACTCATGTCCACTTTTTCCAATAACTCTTCCTGCTCTGGACTATATTTTAAAAGTTGGGCGTAAACATGAGCTGAAAGGAAATCATGACCGCTAAAGAAAGGATCTTCATCTTTACGGAAATTTTCATGATGCAAACGATGAGCTTTTACCCAGTTGTATATGGAGCCCTAAAAAAAAATTATTAGAAATATTTAAATTCTTTGGAAATATTTTTAACCGAAAATTGAAATATATTAAAAAATGTCTATGTTTAGGATACTTAAAGTATGGCCAAGAACTACTAGTGAAAATACAATAAACTTAAACTTAAAAAGTTATATCTAATAACTTAACAAATAAAAGCTTAACATAAAAGCTTAACACTTTTAAAGGTTTGGTACTCAACTATAGTTGTTCGACTTCACTCATTAAAAAAAGTAAGTGTTGTATAATAGGTTTATTTCCGTACTTTTTGGGTAAAGTACGGTAAAATGATAAAAAGCCATGTTTTCCACTGTTGCCAGATGTAGTCAAAATTCTATGAAAAAATCGTCAAAATCGGCATGATGTTTTTGAAATCGTCATAAAATCAAAAAATTTGAAATACATATCTTTTTGACTATTTATGTTCATATTAAAAAAATAATATTAAATTTTAAAACTATATATTTTTTCATTAAATAAACTGCCATTTTATATTATACAGAATTTTAAAAATTGGAACAAATTAAGATTACCGGCCCTGTTAAAATGAAAATATTTTCTATTTAATGTTAATAAAGGTTTTTTCATGTAGCCGTCTTTTGTCCGGACTCAGGGACTTTCTCCTATATTTATTCGTCGAGCAAACTTTTTCCAAAAATAACAAAATTTTGTAAGCATAAATCCTCTAAAGGATTTAATGAATATGGTCTTATTATATATCATTCAAAAGGTATTTGTATTTTAAACAGTATTAATATAATTTAAATCGCATATGTATTAATAAAGATATTCAGAAAATTATATTTACAGATCTATAACTCGTAAACTAGGAGCGTGCGGCCAAAATTTTTTACATTTCTTTAATCACAATTAAAAGTACTACTGAATCAGTATACAAATTTTTTAAAAATCAAATTAAATTCAATTGAAAAAATTATTCAAAAATTCATACATATTGGTTTTATTTTCAATTAAAACAAGAAACATTGAACATTTCGTGAAATCGTCACTTTTTGAAAAAAATCGTAATTTTTTTATTAAAAATCTTCAAATCGCCCTTTGGAATTTTTTGTTTTTTTTTAATTTTCGTTCAAGTTTTTTATTGTATATTTTTTTTTTTTTTTTTATTATTTGACAATTTACACAATCTACCCGAAGAAATATTCTGGGCCGTTTCGTGTAAGAAGAAGACTTTAAACTCTCAAAATACCTTTCATTTGCCCAATTTTCGAGTTCAGTGGTGCGATTCAGTAACTTATTTTAACGATAATCGAATCGTTAAAATTAGTAAACAACAAAATTGTCGATTTAGTTATTCTCTAACATTTTTAACGATATTTGTTTGCGTCAACTTAAAGACAAAAATTTTTGTGTTGTTAATATATTGACAAAAATTAGCCAAAAAGTCAACCCAATGATTCAGTCGTTGTTTTGTGGTTGTAGACTGTGCTTCCACGTTATAAATGGTGCTTCTATGTTTGCGAATCTTCTTTTAGGAGTAGTGTTCATTTTGAAGAAAACCATAAAAAACTCATCTAAATCAATACCAAAGAGATAATTTAATCAATCACCGTCTTAAAACTGTTAAAAAATTTCGATTTGTCTCAAATTTGTTTGTTTTTTTTTTTATTTGGTTTTGAACCTTACTTTTATTTCGGCATTTCCTTGTGGAGAGCTGCCACACGAAATAACAGTTATATACAATCGTTTAAGAGTACTTAGTGAATCACACAATCGTTACTGCAAACAACAAAAGCTATTGACAAGTTTAGCGATTGTCGAATCGTTAAAATAAGTTACTGAATCGCACTACTGATCTGCTTTAGTGTATATTGCGCATGCGTCATTTGAAGATATTTGACAAAAAACAAAAATGGTGCTTTTACATGCACTTAGATGGTTCAAATCAAAGTATTTACAAGTAGTTCGACTCTTTGGCAGGAGTACCTGACTCTCAGAGTTTGTTAGTGAAAAGATACCTGACTCTAAGTATGTGTTAGTAGCAAAAATTTAATTGTGTTGGTGCTTTTTTATTTTCCCCATTCACACAGAGTTCTAAAAAAATATTTTATTATATTTTATTGTTTGTATTTTCAATATTAAAAATTTAAACTCTGTTGTACATTTTAATTTCTAAAATAAGTTGTCAAAAATGAATAAAAAATATTTTGTGTTTTGTGCGAATTGGACTCATTTTGAAAATAAAATTGCCCACTCTTATGGAGTTCCAAAAAATTATAAAATAGAGTGTGATTGTGTAAAAAAGTGTAAAAATTCTTAATAATTCAAATATTTGTATATATGAGAGAGAAAAAGGATTACCAAAAGAGAGTCCGGCTAATTGTATATAATTTGGGCCTGGGTTCCAATACCTCCGCATTGTATTCAAAATGTACATGAATGGCAATTTGAAGATTTTTGAAACTGAAGCAGCCTAAAAGCGTTCTTACATTAAAAATCATTCCAATTTGGAAACGAGAAAAAGCACAACCAATTTGAATTTTGTGATAACGTTGTTCGTTATTTTTTGATTGAAGTGTTAAAGTTCAGTGTTTAAATATTATTAAAAAGTTGTTAATTAGAAAGAAAGTATAGTTTTAATTACAATATTATTTAGTGTACTATTATTAAAGTTAATAGTGTTTCATATTATTTCCTTCTTTTTTTCGTAATAAAAAAAGCATACTACCTTTGAGACTAACAGGAAGGTATAAGATGGAATCAATAGGTTTCGGGTATTTTTTTTTTAATCACTGAAAAAAATTTACAGAAGAGATTTTCCAGTCTTAGGGATCTCATTCAGGTTTGGTTTTGAGAAAAATTAGAACATGTATAAAGATGTATCTATTAAATAAACCACTGATCTGAGCCGTACGATAGCAAAAAAAAAAAAAAAAATGAGGAAATAATAAAAAAATATAAATAAGGGATACAAAACGCTTAAAAATATACTTTGTAGGCAATAAGAAAATCTTATGTATTATAGATTTATAAGAAATAAATACTGCGTTAGACTTAAGAATTTCGTCTTAATAAAATATGTATATTGATGTTTTAATTGAAATAGACGTAATGTTTTTGAATTAATTACTTGGAAAGGGTAATGGTATGAAGGTAAGGTAGGAGAAGTAGAGTGGAATTTGGGGTTCATACATATAATTTACCTGTCCTGCTAAAGTTTGGCACAGCATTAAGAAAACTCTTAAACTTGTTGAAGCTGTATAAGTGCCATGAGCCCATAATCTGTGTGCACCAGCTGTAGCACCCAAAATACCCAATACTGTCAGAGTAAAAGCTGAAATAAATAAAAAAAAAAAAAAAAAAAAACAAAAACAAATCAATTAAGTTTATAAAAATATTCAAAAATAACATTTTGATATTTGAATTTTTATATGATTTTCTTATACGTACTGAAAATTATCGTCAACCCTGAGGCACTTGTGAACATCAAAAATATGCCATAGAGTCCAAGTATATGTAAATGTATGTAAAATAATACCGATGGCCAACTGGCTTCACGTTTCAAAATAATTTTCGTATTATTAACCACAGACGTTTCAGATTTGTCCATTGTTCTGAATGTGTTTTTGTGTAATTGAATATTTTTTCTGTAAAGAAAATTAAATAATTATATGGGTATTACTTTATTCTTCTTCTTCTTTGGCTTTAAAATACAATAAATTAACTTTTGATCTAGAATTAATTACGTTGTTTGAATTAATTCCTTACTTTAAATAGTACAAAGGTTATTGGATTTATGTGTTTAGTGATATGTATTAGATTCTATTACGTTTGTTAATTTGAAAGAAATTTATAATTTCAATTAAATTAAATTAAATTAAATTAAATTGTTTACTTAAATTATTTGAATTTACGTTATGATTTTTAAGAGTTTTTCAAAACATGGTAAATAAAGTTATAAATTTGATATTTCGTTTTTTTCTCTGGAAATATCTATCTAAAAATAATTCATAGAGTCTAAATTTTTTCTTAGTCCCTTTAATATTTTAAGTATTTTTTATAATTTAAATCCATTTAAAATATTTCTTCGAAAGGTACTCTCTTTTTGAGGAAGTTATGAAATGTTCTAATCTTAAGTGCAGGAATACACATTTTCCAACACAAATTTATAACTTAAAGCTATGGTCACATTAGACAAATATTTGGCCAAAAATTCATGACCATTTGTTAAAAAATGGAATTAAAATATAATTTATTTTTAGCTTTATTTTCGCCAAATATTTATCTAGTCTGACCATAGCTTAAGTGTTAAAGTCGAATACCAAAGATGACAATTTTGAACAAAAAATTAGTAACATAAAAATCTGCAGCATGGCTAAAAATAGGTACAAGACAGACTTTAAATAGACGACTATATATGAAGACAGTTTTTACATAAACAGGAAAATGTTATAAGAAATCAATTACTATTTCAAGGAGTTTGATAAGTGAATCTTTTTAAAGTACCACATGTTGGAGAATCATTAGTGAATTACTCTCTCCAGAGATTGTGTCCGAATGAGTCATGTGAAATATTCCCAAGACGATTTGATAATAGTTAATGAATACTTCTTCAAAAAGCGACTATTACACATAATTTTGGTCACAGCACAGTGATATCAGATGGAGGAAATTTTATCTTTTTTAGGGAATTTTTTTAGATAATTTTAAGCAAAGGGAATTTTAATTTTTCTGGAAATGAAAAAATTTTTATCGTTTAAAATTTTCCTCAAATCCTAAGTAAAAGTTAAAACTACAAGCTAATTAAGTATTAAAACTAGGGATGTGCGATTAATTTATTAATCAAGTATACTGAATAATTAAATTTCATATTAATCAATTATACGATTAATTCAACAATTTGATTAATTATATTAATGATTAATCGATCTATTCAGATTTCAGTTGTTCAAAATTATGATTAATCAATTAATGATAATTTGGAATAAATAAAATCTTGAACAATTGAATAATTTTAAATTAATTTGACTTTCTTTTTTATTTTGTTCTTTTTTTTTCTTTCAATTTAAATAACTTAAAAACTATGTGATGTATCATCGCCAGAAAGTATAAAGTATGGACCCTTAAAATATGAAACAGCACATATTTTTTACTTAGCTTTTAGCAATATTTGTTTCATTTGTTTAGTTATAAAATAAATTTAAAAACTTCGTATAAAATTATTTGTTTAATTAAATTTTAAAATAAACAGTTATCAGAATTTTGATTAAATACAATTGTTGATTAATTGCTTAATCTATATACAGATTAAACGAAATTTTAAATAATCGATTATTCGCACATCCCTAATTAAAACTGTATCTTGGATAAATGGTTCATATTCATTTCAATTATTATAAGCTTTTTTATATACTTCACCCTAAATAGTGACGGACTACATACGCTTATTCCCTTTTTAATTTCTATAGCATTTATCTGAAACGCCTTGAAGTAAATATTATTATGTACTAGAGTCAAACAATTTTAATACAGGCACATACACAGACCTGTTGGAAATGGCTTTCCGAATATTTCCATAACTAAAGGATTTTTTCATTTAATATATATTTGAAACCCTTATAATGTGAAACACTCTTAGTCAATGTACTTTTATTTTAGATTTGATAAAATCAAGGCACAAATATAATATTTGTATAAATAATTACTTCAGTGTAAATACTTCAGTTTTATCTGAATTTTCAGTATCCAATATTTTAAAGCTATTTATTTGACTTTTTGTACTTAATTCTCGCTCATTTTTGTGGCATAGAAAGCAGCTGAAAACAGCGAATAAGACTTAGAGCAATACATTCATGAAGCTGTTGCAAGTAAAATTGAAACCAAAGATTTTACTTGGTAGCCAGAAAAGGAAGCTTTGATGTAAAGCATTAACGTTTAGAGTTCCACTAGTTTTATGTTTTCATTAGACGCTTTAATTAACTACTTTAATTAAAAAAGAATAGAGTACAAATAACCAAGAAGTTCTTACAGCAGACAAGGTAATGCAGAGAGCAAGGCTGCATAGTATCATTTACAGAAAGCTACTGCGAGCTACCCAGCATTCAAACGCAATTGTTCTCAATGCATTTTAGGGTTATACGAAAGTGAAAACTTTTAATACACGAATATTTTAAATAAACTTAAGTTCAAATTTATAAAATTTAAAATCGTTGAAAATATATACAAATACGGTTTTTTAAATTACAAATGATAATTAATACTCAAAGAAACACAAATCAAATGCAATATATTAAACACTTTAAACTTTTATACCTATTTCCAGAAAAAAAAAGGATCTTTATGATAAAATCTTTTAACAATCTATCACACTTTTCTCTGTTACGACTCTATAATCCCAGCTCACCAGCTCACGTTCAAGGCAAGTAAAGAACTAAATTTTTAACTTTCAATAAAAACCTTAAACCAATTTTAATTAAAATAATTAAATTCCAAAATATTATAGGTGCTACTTGGAAAAATAGACACAAAGCAAATAAAACAGTTTTTTATTTTTTTTTATTCTTTCAATTAATTTTGTCTCTCGTATATAATTTAATAAGTTCCACTTGCAAATGAGTATAAAAGACTTTATTTATATGGATTAAATACCTACAAAAAAATACAATTTTCTTAGACATTTATTCGTTATTTATATTTCTTTCTTTTTAATTTAAATAGGCTTTTTTTACATTTAATTTAGGAATGTTATTTTTTTATTTTCTTTCAATACTCAATATATTTTTATAATCACACACTCTTACATAATCTATAAAACTTAACAACAATTTAAAAAATTATTTTTGTTAAACTTAATACAATAAGTAGACCAGATTATTAAGATTTCATTTCCTTTAGTTCTTGTAAATCTTCTTGAGGCAAATCTTTGTCACCATAGCCCCAGACTTGATCTTTGTGGGCAAATTCATCACTAAGGAATCGAGTACCATCGCCACATTTTAAGGCACGTCTTTTAATCATATCAGGGGAAACATATTTACCTAAAATTAATAAATAATAATTTAATTAAAAAAAAAAAAAAAAAATAAAAACTAATTTATTTTATAAATTACTTACGTCCTGCAGCCAAACCTATTTTGGCACATAAATCAATGAAACCAGTAGTAACATTCAATTTATAACTGCCAAATTCTCCAGTTTTATAATCCCAAGGAAATACATGATGATAATTATGCCAGCCTTCTCCCAAAGCCAAAAACGATACAATGGGACTTTCTACTGGGCTTATGTTCCTAGTTGATAGAAAAAAAAATATTAATTTAATATTTTTTATTATATTTAATTCGCTCACTCACTTATCATATGGCTTTCTACCCCACATATGTGCCACACTATTCACAAAGAAGGCCACATTCAAAGTACAAGTAAATCTCATATTGAAATTAATCCAAAATGAACTCCACAAACATTCATTCCAGAAATACCAGGGCACCCATACAGGCAAACCAATCGAGCATATGGCAAATAAAGGAATAAACCATTTACGTTGAAACATTACCACACCATCATTTTCCAGATCGGACATATCAATGACTTTACGTTTCTCATCTACCTTAGGATGAGGAGTGAGAAACAACCAACCAACATGAGCAAAGAAGAAACCTCTTTTGGCATTGTGAGGATCAGCTTCAGTCTCCGAAAATTTATGATGAATTCTATGATCTAAAGCCCAAGTGTAGGCATCACGCTAAAGGAAATAAGTAATAATATTAGTTTTGTTTTAAAAGTAATTTAATTAAAAAAAAAAAAAAAACACTTACCTGTCCTGCAATGGTGAATAAGAATATTAGCAAAATACGTAGTGGTAATGAAGCGTTGTATGATTTGTGTGACCATAGACGGTGTACTCCAGCTGTGATGCCAATACCCGAGCCCCATATGGTTAAGACAACTGGAAACAAAGAGCAAATATTAGTATCAGATTTACAAAGTAAAATTTATTTTAAAATTATTTGTAAAAACTATAAATATTTTTTAAACGTTATGTAAATTATTAAGTAATGCCTTAAATAATGCATACTGGAAGCAATTGCCGTTAAAATTAGAACTGAGATTGCTCCAGAATAAGCTTTAAAGATAGGCTGTAAATTTTACACAACTTTGTGAATTCAGTAAAGTTAAAATTTTATAATTCGTTTAAAAATTAAAAATTCTTACTTTCAACTATCTTGGGCTACTTCATTTGATTTCCAAAAATTTGTCGAGTATACGTCGAGGAAAAATGTAGCATATCTATCATGTTTAAAAGCTTTTTTTATGGTCACTGGAATAATTTACGTATAATATTTCAGTAATCATATTATGGTTGGAGTATTTAAATATTGGTTCCGTAACCAAATTATTTTTGAAGTAAATATAAAATATTTTTGTCACGATCACTAATATGGTTCCCTTCTATCTTATTCTAGATTCTAATTGGGAAATTGGAAAATCTATCTTTTACACTGCCTAATCTAGCGAGTTAATCAGAATACCAGAAACATATATAAGTCATGGTCAGGAAACAAAAAAAATGCCATAAAAAACGTATTTTATGCATATTAAATATGCAAAAAGAAATGAAAAATATGCTCTTTAAAAAGAAATAACATTATGTGACAAAATGGAAAAAATTTGATATACCTTTGAAATGACCTAATGTTGGCTGAAGGTTTAGTTCAGTAGATAATTTTGTAATTTTTAACTTTTTCGATACATCCTCCAAATCTGAAGTTATAGATAAATAAACGATTTGTTACGACTTGACAAAATAAAAAAATAATTCATTTGTACACCAATTTTAAATTTTTTAAATTTAGATAAAAAAATTAGATAAAAGAGAAATCAGGCTTTCTAAATATATATACTTTTTTCACATTACATGAAATTTTGTTGAAATATTTTTAAAAACATCTGCGATTTTCATTTTTATTTAACATTTTTTTTAACTTCCGTGGCATTTTTTTCTATTAATTTATATGAAACCCTATCTTTTTATAAACTTATTAGCAAAGGTATATTTTTTTTATAAATAAATAATTTAGGCATTTATAAGGCAATACATTTTTAAATAACACTAGGTAACAAAATGGAAAAAGCTGGATATATTTACTTTTGAAATGTTAAACGAGGTCATTTTGTAATTTTTATTTTTTTCGATTCACTCTCAAAATTTTAAATTATTGATAAAAAAAAAAAACGATTTTTTACGACTTGACAGAATAAAAAACTTTTTTTTTATATTTTTTAACGGTTTTAGATAGAAAAAAAAGCTTTCTAAATATATATAAATTTGTTTAAATTTTACGAACTTTTGCTGAAATATTTTTAAAAATATCTTCAACTTTTTTTTTCAATTTTTATTCAGCTTCCGTGTTAATTTTTCTATTATTTTATGTGAAACTCTAACTTTTTGTAAATTTATTTTAAATTTCGTAAATATGTGACGAAAAACTTAAGCCCTTTTTTTGTTAAAATCTAGAACTTATTAGCAAATATAATTTTGTTTAATAAAAACGTTAGGCATTTATAAGTCTACTAAAGAAAATATATCTATATATTTAGTTCCGTGTATGTATTCACACATATATATAAATATTTTCAATGTGTAGATTGTTATAATTACTAAGCCATATATGAAAAACATTATCATATATGTGAATTTTTGGTCGTATATAGTGTCATATATGAAAATAGTTTCCATATCTCAATGCATATATGATGTATTCAAAAACACTTTCTTTAGAGAGCTTCCAAAATTTGTATAAAAATGATTTCAGAATGAGCTGCAATGAGTTTCAGATATTGATTAAAAAAATGGTATAAAATTTTAAAAGGAGTTAAATAATCAATTATCTTTATTATCTTATATAAATATTTTTAACAACTTTGCTGGTTTTTACTATATTTCGTAAAATAGGATTGAATACAAAATAAATTGCCCGGTGAAAATGGTCATTTTTATATATGACACATGTATGACGATATATTATTATATATGAAAGTACGTGAATTCATACATAAAATAGTTTGCAATATATGGTAAAATATATGGCAAAATATATGAAATATTTTATCTCAAATGGAAAAACACTTGCAACATTTTCTTCATATATGGTTTCATATATGGAAAAAAAATTCTACGCAATAGGCGTGGATTACTGCGTGAACTTAGTTTTTTATTATATTACACAATAAAATTTAAGGAGCTTTAGAAAATTAATTTTAAAAAAAATTAAAAAAAAATTTAATAAAAAATGTTATGGACATCTTGAAAATTACTCAAAAATTTAGCTTTTATTTTGCAATTTGTACAACTCATATATATATATATATATATATATATATATATATATATATATATATATATATATATAAGAGATTTATTCATAAAAATAGTTAATATAAATTTCATTTTTTTTTTTATTAATTAAACTTCCTTACTTTTGTACGAGTTCTTCACTCGGACTCCAGTCACAAATTTTTTTAAATAACTCTGTAGGTTTCGATATTACTTGTAATTTTTATCAGAATTATACATAAACTTCTAGTTTGTAAAAATGCCCCGCACGAAATGATTAACGTGAACTAATTCTACATGCATTCGAGTCACTTAATATTTATAAAAAGGAATTTTAATATGCCATCAAAAAAAAATTTTTTCTTGAGGGGTAAATCAAAAATATTGATTTTTTAAGAAAAAATACAAAATTATTTATAATACTTAATATTATTGCAAAAGAAGGATTTATTGCTAAAAATAGTTAACATAAAATTCCCGTTTTATTAATTAAACTTCTGTACTTTTATACGAGGTCTTCACTCGGACTTCTGTCTTAGAAATGTCCGTCTAACAAAATTCGCTAGTGTTGACCTTAGTCTGTTGAACAATTTATTTTTCATTAGTGATAATTTAGCAAAAAGTCATTTCGCCAAATATGAGCCAAAGACAAATTTAATAAATTTCACAATTTGGTCCAAAAAGATTCGGCATTTGATGTTTAAAATAGTTGTTTATAAACTTTATATTAGCTTAAGTTTGTAATAGTTTCAGTTTATTTATAAATTCTTCGGGATCTTTTTAATTTCAAACAACTTAGGGCTTGATTCAGCACAACAATATAATTGTTTGAAAATAAAATTTGTATAATAATTACTCATTTTTTTAAATACAATTTGAGTAGTTTTCATACAAATTTAATTTTTAAACAATTTGCTTGTTGTACTGAATCAGGGTCTTAGTGTCTCGCCATTTAGAACATAGTCTTTAAAAGTCGCCATTTAGTTCCATTTTAAAACAGGCGCAAAAAAGTGGCTAAATGGTTGAAAAAGGGGTACTAAAGTCGCCAAACGGGAACGTTGATGTAGAGGCACATCAAAATATTTTAAAAGATAAACATTTTATTGACCAAAAAAATTCACTTGTGTTAAAAAAGGATCACAACATTATTAATGTTAATATTATATGTTGAATCAACATACGTGCTTTGAAACTCGTATGCTTAAAAGTATAAACAAATGCCTGTGTCAGCAGCATATTTTATATGTTAAGCGTTTAGCAAAAAAAAATATCAACATGAAATTAAGCATATGAATTTTGAGTTTACACGATTTATTAAATTTCATATGATAAATATGTTGAGTCGTATACAAACTTCTTCCCTGGGTTCAAATCTCAACTGAGCCAATATTTTTTTATATTTTTTTTTTCTTTTTTTTGCAACGAATTCAAATCCCAGCTAAGACAATAAATAGTTTTTTTCTTGCATGTAAAAAATTTAAAATAATAAACAGCTATTTTAGTAGCTTAATAAAAATGGAAGAATTTTTACATATCAGCTCTATTTTCAAACAACTAAGAAAGTAGTTGGCTGAGCAACACCATATAATATATAAAGTATTATGTACATATATGTGTAATCAAGGCGATTTACGAAATATTTGGAAAGGGTCTTATATGGCACATGTGGTCATTTACATTTGTGACAATAATTATTTTAATACTAAAATTTATATGGAATTTATGTATGTTAAAGTAATTTTATGAAATGGGCCTTTTATGCAAGTTATTGTCATTTATAAATCGTTCTTCATAAAATTTAGCATAATGATTTATGGATATGTAAAATATATTTTTTCCATATTTTATTAAAATATTGATATAATTGAGACATATATGAGTGGAAGAGGATTCCGGAAGGATATTTGTATAGGCATTAGTTGAAATAATGGACCGATCCTTATGATAAATTTCATCAAAATGACTTTAAAATTACGACGTGCATTTTGTTCACAAGATTTAGATGGACAGCCAGTCAGAAAGACGGACATAGTTCAAACGACTTAGAAAGTGATTCTGAGTCGAATGGTACACTTTAAGGTAGGGGTTTTCTGTGGATTATAAACATCAGGACAAATGTATAAAGCACCTCTAGAGGTGTAGGTTATAAAAATTATGATAAACATTTTCATATTGTATTCGCTGCTTGTAATAGAAATACTATTGAAATATTAATTCTAACAAATATTTTCATATGGTGAGAACCTTGCAAATACTTTTTAACAAATACTATATTTGTCAACAAACGTATAAAATTTGTTATGAACTACTAAGTTTGTCTTTAGACGATATGCTAAAATCGTTAACATATGTTTGTTGACATCGTTAACAAATAGTCAGCATATGCTGTCAACATACATCTGTTTTGAGTTTATATGATATGTTGGCACTGGTAACAAATTTTTCAGAATAAATATGCTGATTCAACAAATTGTCTAAACCTATCTTTAAATAGCATTTCTTTTCATATAATATATGGAGAAATAAATTAGCTTCGATCCGCATTTTTCGCAAAATATTTAAAAATCGCGATTTTTAATTAAATGAATTATTTTTTAATATTACTAGGAAACCCTAAAATATGCGAAACTAATACCATCAAACACTGAAAATATCATAAATTTTATTTAAATAACTCTGTAGGTTTGTAATTTTATCAGAATTATACATATACTTGTAGTTTGTAAAAATGTTTATATGTTGAACATAATACCGCTATAAGTTTCACGCCCTTTGCACGAAATGGTTAAAGCGAACTAATTCGCTTTATAAATGAAATAAATAAAAATGAATTTAAATGTGCCATCAAAAAAATATATATATTTTTTATTTTTTATTTTTTTTTTTTTTTTTTTTTGCTTGAAGGCCTTAAATCAAAAATTTTTGATAATAGCCCATATATTATCTTAAAAATCTCAAATTTTGTTCTAAAAGAGTTAAATATGCTCTTGAAATTATAAAAAGTCCTATAAATATGCTCTAAAGACTATCAAATGCAAAAATATGCCTTTAAGGGTGAAATATTTGCAGTTACAAATCGATATCAAAAAGCTTTATTTTAGTACAATATCTGGTGAATAATTCTTTTAGTACTCAGAGATTGCTTTTGTTCAGTGATAGGAACTGTTGGGATCAATATTTATGACCCGATCATTGACGGCACATCATTTCATTATGATATTAAAGTAGTTTTAGCCCATATATTTATAAACAAATTTGATTATATTTAAAGAACCTAAAAAAATATAAATTTGCAACAAAATAATATTTATTTCTTCCAACCAAAAAAAAAAAAAAAGTTTTTTTTCAATAAAAACAAAAAAAAAACTTTCTCACACAAACTTAAACAATAAAATGGTTAATTATTGTGGTTAAAGTTCATAATTTATTTGTTGTTTTTTTTTTTTTTATAAAACACATAGATACATTTTACATATTGTTATTTTCGTTTTCATTAATGAATTAAATATAATACCATACACATCTAACATTTCGTGGGTCTTAGGTCACTTTAAATTATTACAACAATACAAATTATGTTGTATCATCGTTTAATGACACTAAAACAAGAGACATAAAAACCCAAAGGTGGGATATTGTATGTACATATGTTTATGTGTAAATAAAGTCAAATTAAATATTTGTAAGGTTTAGTAGAAATTTTTAAGGTTAAGGTGAAATATTATTAGGTTAGGTTAAAAATGTTTGTCTTATATGGTGTAAATTAAAAATTTATAATTATTGAAATTTAAATTGTAAATTATTACGAATTTGAAAATTCAAAAACTCAAATAGAAATATTACAGAAATTCAATAATTTCTTACCGTGTATTTTCCAGACACTCAATATTTGTGGAATGACGCAAGCCCCAATATAGTGGTTGATTGTCAATATCTTTTGGTATGTTAAAATACACCTTAACTATAGTTTTTGCATACAAGTAAATAATATTTATCTACAAAGTTATATATTTTAATATTTTTCTAAATGCTATTAACTATAATAAATACACAATTGTTTTTTTATCTATTTTTTGTTATAAAAAAATTCCATTTTTTATTGTTACTAAGTATGTATGTACGAATAAGTACTATGTTATGTTTAACATCTCATTATGATCTTTATTTGCTTTATATTTGAAAAAACGATTTTAGTAAATTTGAAAAAATGTTATACAGTCTGTGTTCGAAGTGATAATTGAAATTGTGTACAATTTAAATTTATCGTTAAAGTGTTGGCAACATTGTTCGCCGCGATCAATGTTCAGTTTAAACATTCAAATACACATAAATAAATAAATAAATGAAATATATATAACAGAAAAATAAATAGAATAAAGAAACTATAAATTAGAATATTTATTAATGGGTTTTAATTAAATGGTTTCCAATTAAGAAGTCTTGTTGTTTACATATGAATTTATCACATGCACACGATATGAATGTATACGACGAGTACGAGTACCCAGCAGTTTTTTAGGTATCAATAGACCCCCTTTCAGACAGTAAAGTTCATTCGTGTCTACTCACCTAGCATACTTAAATGTGTACATTTTTTTCATTACCCTCTTTTGTACATTTTGTAAACAATTGTTAAGCAAACTAAAATTTTACCGACCCTTTGCCCTATGGTAAACGGGAAAAAGTCGTAAAGAAGATAACAAAAAATTTTTCTGAAGCATTGCAACCAATAAAATGATTGCGTGTGCACAAAAGTGCCAGTTCGTTGCCGTGGAGTTGATTGTGTGTGCAAAACAATATGTAGTTGTGAAGATGAAAGTATAATTCCACCTAGGACATGGCCATGTTAAAGTGACTAGTCACGTAGTTAATAAAGTAAAAAAAAAGTGGTGCCCTAATGTAGACAGTCATGTAACTAGTTCGGGACAACCTTCTAAAACTGCAGAGTATTGATTATATCGATGGAAATCGTACATAAATTAAATGCTACATACGTGTTATATGTATATTTATTTGTTGTATATCCCATGAATCACGTATGCAAACTTTTTAGAATACATTGAAGGTTCCGAAACTGCATTCTGTTAAATTGTAAATTTCTATACAAAATAGGTCAAATTTGGAAGGGTCTGTACTTATTTAGCCCTATTCTATATATACTTTTTCGACAAAAAATCATAACTTTTGCAATTTTCAAATTTAAAATCGTTTATTTTTGCACTTAGAAGAGATATCGACTGAAAATTTATTTTTTCGGTAGATAATTTTCTTTTTGAACTAACTGGAAAATAATTACAAAATCGGATGAAAATATTAGGCTATATATTTAAAAAAGGACCAAGGTTATGCAAAATTGAGATAGTTAAAATTTCAAATGCAAATAACTTAAAAACTATAAGGGATAAATAGCACATCCTAGCATGTTTTAAAGAAAATGTGAAAATATTTCAAATTGGATAAGAAACAAAAATTTTTGCAAGCGGTTAACAATTATCTTTGTCGGAGGTACCCTATTTTGAGTCCCAGTAGCTCCGCTCTTGAAGGGTCTGTAAGGTCCTACTTCCAAACTTAAAATTGTAGGGTCCTCCGCTACGACTATGTGGAATTTTATGTAGATTCAACAAGCCGATTAGAAGTAACAAATTTATTTTCAAAAATTTTCAATTCTTTTTAAGAGTTTTCTAAGTATGCCGCAAAGAAGAGTTTAGATCAGTTAAATTGATTAATCTAGGTTCATGCTTAAAAATGTACACTATCCCTCTTGCTTTTAATCCGTTCTTTTATTTTATTTTATTTTATTTACGACATTAAAAATTCCTTGATCATACTTCCTCATCCCTCACCTGAATGGATGAAATGTCTTTCCAGTGCCTTAGAAGAGGAAATATAGTTTATATTGTTTCAGTTCACCTGAAAATAGACCTCAAAACTCATAATAAATTTCAAACGAAATAGTAACGAATGTCCCGCGATTTTGGAGATTACAACGGTCAGTTGCTTTACAACATGTACTACGTATTTTTAGCCGTTTTGTCGAACACTTCGGTTGATCACTTCTCACACTCTTGTCGCATTTTTCATTAAGAGCTATCAGGGACAGAGGAGTACTAATACATACTTGTTAAAACAGAAATTCGAAAACCACCTAATTGCATAAACGAGAAATCTTCACAAATAAAGCGTGATCCATTTCGAGGTTCCCTACTTTTTTAAAGAAAAAAACACAGAAAATTCAAATTTAATGGGGAATGTTTATTATTATTTGAAAGAACATTCTTTGGCATTTATTTTTTTAAGATTATGTCTATCAAATGTAACTGGCGAATGACACGTGTGATGTTTTCCTCCAAGGCCTGAATCGAAGCGGGTTTATCCGCATAAACTTTAGACTTTACATATCCCCACAGGAAAAAGTCTAACGGTGTGATATCACACGATCTTGGTGGTCAATCGACCGGCCCAAAACGAGAAATTAAGTGCTCACCGAAGTGTTCTCTCAATAAATCCATTGATTGATGCGATGTGTGGGAAGTTACGCCGTCTTGCTGAAATCAAATGTCGCCGAAATCACGGGCTTCAATTTCTTGGAACTTTTCAAGAGCCCACAGAGAGAAGCGATGTCGCTTTTGAAGGTCGAGCGGATTCAGTTGTCGCACAAGCTGTATTTTGATTTTGTACGCTTTCAATTTAAGATCTCGACGTAAAATGCGCCAAGTCGTTCCATACGTCAGTCCGAGTTGCTGCGAACGGCGCCGAATCGACTCTTCACATCGTGCTGGACATGGTCTATTCGGTCGAATATTATCCAATAATGAATGCTGGGTCTCAAAAAGGGTGATGGTGTTGCGAATAGTACGCTCAGTAGGCCGATTATGTTAACCATAAGTTGAGCGAAGTGCACGAAACACATTCCTCACAGAACGTGAATTTTCGTAATAAAGTTGAACGATTTGTAAACGTTGTTCAGGCGTCTTTCCATTATAAAATGCCAAACAATACTAAACAAAAATAACATGACAGCATGACACGACTCACACGTGATCTGTCAAAAAAAGGCTATTGAAAAAAGTATCTCTACTTGAATCACCCATTATTATTAAAATAGCCAGTTACCTGCCTACATTTGTAAAATGTCCAATGGAAACTAAATAAATAAATTCAAGTGTTTGCTATCTATACCAGGATATCGAATTTCACAGACTATGAATTGATACTCAGACCAAAGCTTTTTACAAAAAAGTTTTTTTTTTAATTTTTTTTTTTTTTTTTTTATTCAAAGGGCAAATGATTATAAATCTGATAAATAAATTACAACATCGAGATTTTATCTTATTAACTCACCCCATAAGAACGTATAAAATTTAGCAGAAAACAGTAAATAGAAACCATAAAGTCCACCCACATGTAAAAATAATTGTGCTGCAAAATCCAACCATCTGATTTTAGGCTTAAATTCCTTCTCAGATTCTTCATCAGTTTCTTGATGCTGTAGCTTCTCTTTGGCTTGTGTTATTTCTTTGTAGACAGCATTTTCTTCCTTATAACCTAAATTATCGTCTAAATCTTTGGCTAATGTAGCATTTTGAGCCTCATCTTGTGATGTTGCTGTTTTACGTTGTTTAATAATGTTGACTGTGCTGGTAGTGTTGCCATTACAATCCAATTCTGTTTGTTTTTTCAGATTTGTACCACATCCAGAGACTTCACCGTTTGTGGTGGCATTGTTAGTGGAGCATGGACTAGACGAACAAGCTGTTGAGGTACTATTACCGTTTGATGGTGTCGTGGGTGTTGAAAGGCACATCGTATATGTGTGTGTGTTGGTGGGGTAGGGGAAGGTTTTGAAAGGTTGAAGGAGTTTTTTTTGAAGAGAGGAGTCACATTAACTGAAAAAGAGAAAAATTTAGTAATGAAGTTAAAAAAGACACAAATTAAAAATTATACATATAAGAGCAAATGTAAACAAATAATGGAACTAGAAGTAATCAGATTTAAATTAATTTAACTGTTAAATATTTAATATTTAAACATTTAAATATTTTAAATCTCAACATAAAATGTATACAATAAAAAAATGAGAAATTTATTGATGGACGAAGACCAAAAAAAAGATAATAATAATAAAGTTAGTTTTTAATAAGATCTAATTTTACCATATTCTTTAATTAAAATATTTTAAGTTCCACTGCACCTTAAAATGATATCAAATCTTTTTTTTTTTATTAAATATAAACTATTTAGTCATTTCACTACGTGCAATAGAACCTATAGGAAAAAAAAAGAATAAATTTAGATTTATAATTCTTCCATATTTTTAATAAAATAAATGGCCAAAAAAAACTAATAAACTTAATCAAAAAACACAAAAAAAAGATAAGAAAACACCTACTTATCTATAGGCAAAACTACCTACACATAGAACAGTCAACCGCCACACTATTCATACCACTACGAGTCCTATAATCTATTAGATTTTTATCTTTAAATAGAAAAAAAGAAAAAAACATGCACACCAGCATGACAACTATTCTAATAAATCACATTGGACACATAAATAATTATTTAATCGATTTTGTTAAAAACCACCAACTGAAAGAAGCCACTAAATGAAATAGTGGCCTAATTCATTTAGAATTAAAATTATCCTTGATTTTGATTATGTCTGTTTGCAAATGTAGAATAAAACAAAAAACATTTCTATTTCCTACCAAATTTGGTAGGAAAGTATGCAGAATCGAATTTTGGTATGTTTAACCAATTGTACTGATTTATTAAATTAAATAAAAATAAAATAAAAAAAAATACTTATAACAAAAGCTATTAAATTAAACTAAAGAATTGTTATGTACTTAAATACTCGTATATGTAAAAATAGAATAGCTTAATTGTTTAAATTCTGTACAGGATAGATTTATCGTTTAATTGGAGTTTCTCTGTCTACCCGCGTACTCCCAAATGAATAAATAAACTAAACTAATTTTAGGTTCATTGCAAAAATTCACCAATCATCAAATTAATTCATTCAATTAAAAAATGATTATATCATTTACTAATAACTGTACAAAATGAAAAACAGAAAATTTACACCTGTGGTTAAGGGTATAAAAAACAATCATTTGAAAATATTTCATACCGATATTTATTTTACAAGATATTTATTTATTATTTTCATCACGATGAATCATTTATATTAAGAAATAAAAATCCCTCACATATATATTTTTTTTAGCAAATGAAAAATTATTTTAAACAGTTAAGATATTATAATGATTGAAAAATAAAATTAAAAAATGATGTGTTCTAGATAAATTGAAAAATCTTAAATTGACTTAAAGTTTAGGAGCTACGGAATTTTTAGTGCAAGAACTGTACATTAAGAACTGGGTTTTCGCAATATCTATAAAATTTAGGGGGTGTTTGGAAATTTTCGAAATTGTCATTTTGTATCAACGTGTAATCTAAACAAAGAGCACCAATCAAAAAGTTTACATTTACATCAAACGTTTTATCGATTTTGAGCGATTCATTTAAAAATAATTAATTAAGAATAATACTGAAGTAGATTTAATAAAATAAAATAAAATTTCAAACAATTTTATAGGCACTAAAAACTGAGAATATGTAGACTGAATTCAGATGAAATTATAGAAGCTAAATAATAAATAGTTGCTCAAATGTTATATTGAATTTCTCAATAAAATTAAATGTAGATTCCACTTTAAAAAGTCCACTTACAAATTTAAAAAAAAAAAATGTTTCCAATAGATTGCTCTGAAATAAGCTTATGGGTCATTATCAAACATTTTTGTTTTTTTTTTTTTTTTTTTTTTTTTTTGATGGTACATTAAAATCCATTTTTATAAATATAAAGCGACTCAAATGCATGTAGAATCAGTTCACGTTAGTCATTTCGTGCAGGGGCCGCGAAAGTTACAGCGGTTTTAAGTTGAACATATAAAAATTAGAATAGAAACTAACAGCCGTATTAAAAATTAAAAATGTATGCTTGCTAGCGAGTGGCTAACTTTTTTGTATATAAATTTCCATAAAAAAGTTAGGCACTCGTTAGCAAGCATACATTTTTAATTTTGAATACGGCTGTAGAAGTTTATGTATAATTCTGTAAAAAATTACATGCAATATCAAATCCTACTGAGTTATTCAAATCAAATTAATGATATTTTCAGTGTTTGATGGTATTAGTGTAACATATTTTAGAGTTTCCTAGTAAAACTTTTAAAATATTCTTTATATTAAAAATCGCGATTTTTAAAAATTTTGCGAAAAGTCGATATATTGTACGAAAATATATTTTATTAGAATTTATTACAAAAAAATACAATTTAATATTGTGATCCTTTTTTGAGTAAAGTGCATTTTTTTTTTTTTTTTTTTTTGGTCCATAATATTTTTTGATCCGCCTCTACATTTCCGTTTAACATTACAAAAACTATCTAATTATGTCAATTATGGGCAATTTCTTTTTGTTCATGTGTTTTGACAAGTGTTCCGTTTTTAACTCTCAATGACATTAGACTTAAACTTATAGTCCCGATCAATTGTATTTATCGCCAAAATTTGTATAAATTGCAATTTGCTACATAAAAATAGAAAACAAAAAGTGCAATTTTTGCATAATTTTCACAAAGTTTTTTTAATTGAATTTTTTTTAATACTCCTCCGATTTTATTGTGTAAAATAATAAAAAACAAAGTCACATTAGAAACTGTGAATGTAACTCGCGAAAAACTATTATTATTATTATATTTTTTTTTTTTTTGAAATATTCGCTCCCATTTTCCAAAGTTTTAAACTATCTATTGCGTTGATTAATTAGGGCACATCAACGAGATATAGCCCAAAATATGCATAATTACAACAAGTATCAATCCCTGTTTCAAAATTTGTATTCCGTTTAGTAGCGCACAGAACCCGTCCAAAAAAACAAGACATTTTAAAAATTAAAAAATGTCATCAACATTTGACTACCCTGCACAATAACAAAGAATGTTTAGAATTTATCCACAAAGTGCGACTAGTTTACTTATGATCGAATGAGATAAAAAAATATATAAACGCGCAAAGAAAATGTGTAGAAGAATAGGAAAAAGTTAAGTAAAGTTTTCTAAGTTTTTGAACTTTAAACAACAATCATGATTATAAAAAGAAACCTATGGTATTTAAATTATGCACTCTGTAAACCGGTTGTTCAAAATGGTATTATCACAAAACTTATTAGAGATTAAAGTCAGTTTCAGCCAGGTTAAACACTTATATGATAATGTTCCATATATATTTAATAAAAAAAAAGTTTGGTAGGTTTCAAACGATTTTGGTAGGTTATTTTGAAAAGTGTGGTAACGTTTAATATTTATTTAAGATCCAACGATAAACAAATACATTTATTTTAGTTAATAATAAGTTTGAGTGTGACCCACGGTTGGCAAACATAGTACAATTATACTTTTGTTTTTTTTTTTTTTTTTTTTTTTTTTGTACATTTTTATATCTGTTGGTACCATGGTACTACTACAACCCATTTGGTGCAATTCTATATGATATGATTTATATATTTCGTTTAGATAGCAACATCTTTTTTGTATTATATATTTAAAAGTGGTTTTCAGGCTAAATGGAAAATATTCAATAGTACTTAAAATCCGCCTTTATTAGTTAACATATTCATTTTATTAATAAGGGCATTCATAAATTAATAAAATTTGTGAATTTGGAATTATAATCGGACGATCTAAAATGCATGTATATACATATTTCTATAAAGATACCTTTCTATTTTACCTAATAGCTCGCCACTTCAAGAACAATAATGTTATAATAAGAAGAATAATGTTTACATTGATGTGGTATGTAGATTGTTGTATATATTTTCACCAAATAATATTAATAATAGACGGAAATAAAAAATTTTGTCGTCGGTGAGATTTGAACTTGGACATTAATTAACCATTCGTTTTTAATGACCAACGTCTTACACAGTACACCATCTCGCACTTAATTTTCTGAGAAAATTTTTTTTTTTTAGTATGAAATATCTTTTTAGACATTTTATTAGAAAGAACTAACAGCATCAGAATGGGGTTGAACCAACAACCTTATTTTTGTTAATCCAGCGCTCTAGACAACTGATAGACGTGATTGCAATATTGCACTGCTATTATACTACTGAGTACTTATTTATGTAATATAGACTAGGCAAAAAATAATGACGCCTCATTGCCAAGAAACTACTTTAATAAGTAGTTGCCATTACCCAGAACCAAAAAGTTTTTGCTGGATAATAATAGACAACTAAATTTCCAAAAAAGTGGATAATTTTTGATAAATTTATAAATGTTTTCTGTGCACATTTTACACAGACCTCTTCTCTACATTGACACATAACTAAAACTTTTCGGTAATGGCAACTACTTATTAAAGTAGTTTCTTGGTAATGAGACGTCATTATTATTTGCCTACTCTATATTACATAAATAAGTACTGAATAGTATAATAACACAGTAATATTGGAATCACGTGGATCGGTTGGAGAGAGCGCTGGATTAACAACCAGAAGATTGTTGGTTCTCATGCTGTTAATATTTTTTAACAAAATCTCTAAATATGATATTTTATACCAAAAAGTTTTTGCACATAGAAAATTAAATGCGAGATGATGTACTGAGTAAGACGTTAGTCATTTAAAACGAATGGTTAATTTATACCCAAGTTCAAATTTCACTGAAGGCAATATTTTTTTCTTTTTTTTTTTTTTTTTTCTTATTGTTTAGTACCCTTAGAGTCTAAAAATATAAACTTGTGAACAGCTCGAACAAAAATAACTATTATTCAGGCAAAAAGTAAGTAGTTTATTTTTGTTTCCAATTATACCCGCTAGCTTACTAGGAAATACAAGTTTTTGCTGGGTCACATAACAGAATTTATTGAAACCTTTACATCTGGAGGTACTTTACTACACCTTAAACTTGAATTTTCTAGTATTTTGCACAAAATTGTTTCTCGATATTTTTCTTGTACCGATGACATTTTTCATTTACTATTCTCTTAAAGTTTAAAACTAAAGGTGTTTTAATACAGACAAATTTTGCTAAGAGACTTTTTTATACCAATTTCGTTTATGGTTACCAAGTAATATTAGTTTTAAAAGATGTCAATTTTTCGTGGACAGCCCTTAATATCACTGTGATCGAAAAAATACATTTTATTTTTATGGTTGGTACAATATAAAGTAAGCCATTTTCCATCCCTGGAAAATGGTATTCATTCAGTCATCCACTTATTTACTCATTCACGTGTCAATATTTTATTTTCTCCGTTTACAATTTTGTATTTTTATGACTAATAACGTTGTTTATTGTTTAACATTGTAATTACTCTATTTATTTTACAAAAAAATTACAGATTAACATACAACTATTAACGCCCAACCAGTAAACAAAAAATCATCGTATTACAATCAGCTGTTTCAACCTTCTTTATGTAGATGCGTGTAAGTAGCTACTGACACAAAAAATCTTATTAGCGTATCGAAGAAATCTATAGAAAATAGATTTTTACGTAGCTGCTTGGCTTTTTGACAGCCCTGTAGTTTATTTTCTTTACAAAATAACCAAAGAACAGGGTTGTTCACACAATGAATGTTAAAAAAGATATGATACGATCACTTTTGTTGACTGTTTGTACAAAATGTTTCACGCTACTTTTCTTCATTCTACGTTGCGTCGAGAAGTTGACTGTTTGGGCCTTAAATATAAAAATATACAATGAATTCCGTAATTTCTTTATATCTTGTATAAAAATAGTTCTCTCAATATTATAGTTCTCTCAACAAATTAAAATATAATACGCAGAAAAATAAAGAAATCTCAGAAAGCTATTTATATTTTATGTTGATTTTTTATAATACCGACGAAAAGTCTTGTTGTATAAGATTACCTAAAAAGGTTTCACCCTCCCAGCAAAAAATTTCAAAGTTAGGGGGCGATAAAATCAGGTGGAAGCAATTTAAATTCCATTGAAATTGAATATAGAGTAAGTTTTCCTTATTTTAGTGCTTCGTCTCACTTATAAAATTGAGAGAATTTGGTGTAGAGAACATATTATTTCAATAGAACAGTGCAACTGCAGATAAGGCCCGTAAGATGATAGATAATTTAAAGGATGCTTCTCAGGGTTATCTAATGTCTCGTTCTTCTGTTATGCTTACTTAACGTAGAATAGACTTTAAAAGTTCTGTGTCTTATGAAAATAATGAGCATATTTGGGATAAAATACATTATATTGTGTACACTAGAAGTTTAAAGTAATAAGCAGACAGCTCTAATATGTCATGTAAAGTTCTATAAGTCGATTAACAATCGCAGGTACAAAATCATCACCTATATGAAACTGTCGACTTTCGAAGTGCTCTGAAATTGTGAATGAAATAAATAAAATGCTCCAGTTTCAAAATAATAATAATAATAATAATAATAATAATAATAAAATTTTTATTAAAAAAAGATAGCAAACCTCAACAATTTATATTTATTTTCGATATTTCTATATCGAAACTTGTCAACTTGTTCTATAGTATCTAATCTTATAGAAAGATTTTTAATTTTTAATGTTTCTAGCAAATACATTTATGTCAATAATTTATCTACTTATCTTTCGTTCTATAAGAAAAAACTACAATTGAAATTATAGTGTGCGCTCATAAAGATCTTTGTACTCTAAGGTGAAATTAAAAATTAACATTTAAATAAATATAAAGTGTGGGATGTTAAAATACCCATGTCAGCTTAATCTTATTTAAATGTAAAATTTTATTGGCGGTAAAAATTACTATGTATTACTTTTATTGAATACCACTACATACATGCATACATATAAAACTACAAGTAATTCTACGAAGCTATTTTGTTGAGCAATCAGTTATCTGAATTTATTTTATTTGTCGTCAATATCGTATTTTTACGATAAGAATTACAAGTTTATTTAACTGTTTACACAAGATAAAAATGTTTCTTATTTTGTTCTTCATTTTTTACCGGCATTTTCGAGTTAATAAAACAAATAAAAACTTCAAAGCCGATAAATATCATCTATTTTCGTATAAACACATTGAAATATTTTAAAGGGGATATTGAGTATTGGGGAAGGTACGCTTACCAGTAAAATGTATTTCATATACATATATTTTATATTTGTTTAGCCTTTGTAAAATTGTAAAGATCTTTTTTAAAAATCACTTGTCACTCTCCATAAATAAAATTATATCTAAATTGTATGTATAATAAAGTTGTATGAATAAAGATTTATTCACATGTTCAGCTCTACAATATTTAAAAAATTTTATTAAAAAAAAAAAAACGTTAGAGATCGTCGTTTTTGTAAATAAATAAGTTTCTTTAGCATAAACTTTAATTAAAAAGAACTTAAAAAATAAAAAAATACAAATTATTGCGGTGATATTATTTTGCACATACAGTTTATCTGAATTTTGGCTAAATAATTTTATTATTTACATGTTGTAACAAAACCGCAAACAATTTATAGTTTATGAATTTATAAACTTTGTTCTCATTTTTATTAGAAAACTGTTTGAATGTTTAGATAAATTTCTAAAAACATTAATTTTTTAATTGATCTTCAAACATTCGGATCAAATATCTTTTTAATTCCATAAATTATGTGTGATGAAAAACCCAGACTTGCTTTATATTATGATTTTAATTTCTTTAATTAGTGCTCCGTCCGTCCGTCCATGTAGTCCAGGTAGATTTGGAAGATAGAATCGAAGACTATTGTTTAAAGCCCATTATTTCACTTAGCTTTTAATTTTTTTAGTATTAGACCATAAGCTTCATACAAAGACCTTCACTAAATTACTTATACATGCATTAATCCTATAAAAATGTCAATATATAGGCAAATGTAGACGAATTGGCACATCTTATTTAAATATAAATCAATGTACCAAATTTCAAAAGAATCAGCCAATAACTGGCCACGACTCCCATAAAAAGGCCCTTTCCGAAAATCACTTAAAGATGCATGAATTAGTGTCACAATACTTTTGTACACGTAAATTTTTTTAACGGTATAATAAAGGTATATAAAATTAACATTTATATCAAGTTGAACGGTCTACATTTACTATTAACATAATGTTAGTGATAATGTTAAATGTTATATGTTAGGTGAGGATTGCAAATTAAAAAACATGCTTAAACGTTACCCCAGGCCTACAACCGAGATTAACGCTGATATAATAAGTGAAATAGCGTTGGCAGAGAAGTGTAACCATATTGTTTATATTATGTTAAATCTTAAATAAGGGGTACACGTATTGTAATAAATCCTATAAGAAATCATTATTTTCAATCAGTCACAGAGTAAATATATATATATAGTCCTGTTGGGTGTTTGGGCTTGCTTTTAATTCTAAAGTTATCTCTGTGAAGATATTTTTCAGAAAAGTTTTTAATTTGTATATGTTCTTAAATAAAATTTTATTTTAAAGAGAAAAGAGTTAAGGCACCTCTTCGGATGAAAAAGACAAAAGAATAATTTTTGCAATTTTCAATAAAGAATAATTTTTGCAATTTTCAATTTCAAAATCGTATATTTTTGAACTCAAAAGAGAGTTTTTTTATTCGATGGATAATTTTATTATTTAACCAATTGGGTAAAAATATTACAAAATCGGACAAAATTATCAAGATTTTTTTTAAATTGAGATAGTTGAAATTTCAAATGCAAATAACTTGAAAACTATAAGTGGTAAATAGCAACTGGAAGCATGTTTTTCATAGGCCTTAGTGAGTTCTAAGAGGATGTAAAAATATTTGAAATCGCATAAGAAACAAAAATTTGGCAAAAAATTTTTTTAATCCAGAGGTACCCTATTTTGAGCCCAATAGCTCCGCTCCTGAAGGGTATGTGGTGCCTTCTATCCAAACTTATTATTGTACACTTCTCTGTTATGGCTGTGTGAAATTTTATGTAAATCCAACCAGCCGATTAGAAGTTACGGATTCATTTCCTAAAAAATTCGATTCTGCCCCACTGTGTATTGTGTGTGATGCTTACAGCCCGTCTAGATGTAACATAATATGTAAGATTTTTGTGTCAGAGAGTGTCAAATTCGCTCTCTGAGAGAATTATTTCACGTGTAGATTCAAATATTAGTATTATAACATGTATTATGAGACTGTTGTGATGAGATTTCTCTACACAACCATCTTATAAGAGGAACTGTCAAAAAATTACACATACACGAAAGTTTGCTTGTGTGTGTGCATGTGTATTTTGGAAATTACTGAAAAACAATGTTATTTTGTAAAATTGTTTCCTTTTAGTGTTTGTTTTACATGTTAAAAAACATTTTTATAAAAATTGTGCTAAAAAAGTGCGAATTGCTTAAATAAAAAGGACATGTTTACTCTGTAACTGATTGAAAATAATGATATCTTATAGGATTTATTAGAATACGTGTACCCCTTACTTAAGATTTAACATAATATAAAGAAAAATGCTACTCTCCTCTGCCGGCGTTATCTCATATTTTATCAGCGTTAATCTCAGTTGTAGACCTGGGGTTAACAGTCCGTCTAGACGTAACATAATATGTAAAATTTTTGTGTCAGAGAGAATTATTTTATGTGTAGATTCAAATATTAGTATTATAAGATGTATTATGAGACTGATGTGATGAGATTTCTCTACACAACCATTTTATAAGATGAACTATCAAAAAAATACACATATACGAAAGTTTGTTTATGTATGTGCATGTGTATTTTGGAAATTACTTAAAAAACAAGGTTGTTTTGTAAAATTGTTTCCTTTTAGGGTTTGTTTTAGATGTTAAAAAACATTTTTATAAAGCATTTCACACTTTTTTAGCACAAGTGCGAAATGCTTAAATAAAAAGGATATATATATATATATATATATATATATATATATATATACTCTACCAAATTTTATTTTAAATCAAAATTTAACTAAATTTTACAAAAATTTTACTTTACTTAATTATAGATATTATTAAATATTCTTAAATAAAAAAAAATGATAATTTTTGCAATTTTCAAATTCAAAATCGTTTATTTTCTGACGCATAAAATGGTTGAAATTTCAAATATAAATTGAAATAAATAATAAGATACAAAAATTTTAATAATAAGAAACAAAAATTTGACAAGCGATGAAAAATTTTCTATATCAGAGATATCCTATTTTGAGCCCTAATAGCTCCGCTCCTGAAAAGTATGTGAGGCTTCCTTCCAAATTTGAAATTGTATACTCCTCTGATACGCCTGTTTGTAATTTTATGTAAATCGAAGCAGACGATTAGAAGTTACAGATTTATTTCCAAAAAATTTCTATTCTGCCCCACTGTGCATTGTTTTTTAGTAACACAAACAAAGAAATTATTGTATGTGCGTGGAAAGGCTCAATCACAATACTTTCGCTTCAACTGCAATGGACAGCAACGCAACGCTAAATACATATGAACCCAATCGTTGTATTACTTTATTATGAAATTTTCATTTTTATATTGAATTTTATTTATTTTCAACTGAACACTTCTTTTTTATTTTTGAAGTGCTTTACGCAGAAATCGGTTTGGTTCTATTCTATAAAAACTTACTTCAGCTATCAGTTGAAGTTAATCAAAAGTGTTGTATGTGTTTGGGCCTGAAGGCAACAACAAAATAATAAGAAAACAAGAAATTAACATGAATGCATGTACACCATAATAATATACCATCTACATTAGACATGAATTGGTGTTTGAACACCATGTTAAAGTATTGTTTTTAGAACATTGGAATGCGTAACCATGTTTAAACATTAAACATGATGTTAATGTTACGTGTAGGCGGGCAGTAATGAAAAGATTAAAATTTGAGCAGAAAATTTTAACATGACCAAATGCCAGTTGTAAGTATGTAACACTCACCCTATATGAGAGCTAATGTTGAAATTAATAAAATCCCTTGAGCGTAATTTTTTTTTTTTTAACATTTGTTATTTGCGTTTTTCTAAATAATTTTGGTTTATGATTGTTTCAGAATTTAAATTGATTTATATATAGTATATATATATATATATATATATATATATATATATATATATATATATATATTTATTTATTATACATTAATGCAGGCAAGTAAAAAGTTTTTGTATGATTTTGAGTTCGTGTAATTTATTACAACATTGTCATGTTGTATTTTTGTAGTTATTTACCATATTACTTTATTATTGTTAATGTTTTATAACTAAAATATTATTAAAAGGTCTAATAAAAAAGGAAACTTTAATTAAATTCAACTGTAACCACAATTGAATTTTTCTTAACACTGAAATTAACCGAAAGAAAATTATTAAGCTCAATTGTAGTTCTAACCACATTTTATGTAATAAAACATTAATTGATGTCATGTAAATTTGTTATGAAACACGTGAGCACATACATATGAACATATTTATCTAGTCTAAGAAAAATATGATGTAATACTTAATTGTGCATCTTAATAAGAGTAATAATAACTTTGCTTAAACAATTCAAAATTCATATATATTTAGATAAGAACGCATAAACACTTGTCTGATAATATTTTATTTTATTTTTTTAATTGTAAATAATCGAATTTAAAATAAGTGAAATATTTTTTAGACAGAAATCATAAATCGATTGAGAATAGTCGTCAGTCAGCTGAAAGTTTTATGAATAAAATCATTTTCTTTGTATTGCTGTAGTGTGTGTGACCGAGATATTGTAGAAGTTTTCATAGAATTTTGTTTGAACAGAAATGAGGAGACCACTGTAAATGTTTTGATATTTATGTATAAGAGTATCTATTTCTAAAATGTAAATATTTTTAAAAGTTATACGTTTTTTAATAAGTTTAGTATTAATTATAAACTCAAAATGTAGTTAACTGTTTGACATACTAAATCACTTGAAACCAAAAGGGATCATGGAATAGAATACTGATTATTTTAATGACATCAACAATTGCTGGGAATTTTTAAAAATAAATAATATTTTACGGAAAATTTATATTTAAATAAGACTACTCATGAGAATCAGGGGAGGCAAAAAAATATCAATATCACAAGTTGCACAGTTATTAAAAATAAATGACTTGGAAGAACTGAGAAATTATATTAACATAAACTTCAAAAGCAGAAAATAGGAATAACACATTAAGTCATATTATTTTGAAAAGATTTATTAAACTATACAGGTAACCCTCGATTTACGCCGCTCATTGAGACCGGAGAAAGTACACGTAAATAAAATAATCTTAAAATAAGTTTCAGAATAGTCACAAAATTATAAATTGAAACACTAATTAAAATTATGTTTTGGGACCTTAAAATCATGTTATATTAAAACATAAAAAATTATTTATTTTTTATTTTGTATTAAAAAAAATAATCAAATGGTGTGTTAAATACTTGATGATGATTATACTCACCATCCTTTATTAATTGATTTAAATTACAATAATGCGGTTATTATTTATTCACCTGACGAAGACTTTTCTTCAGATATTAAATTTGGAGAAAATACCATTGCCAGCCAAAAATTTGCTTTTGCAGGATTCGCCTTCAGGTTGCAATCATAATTTTTTAAAGCTTTTTGTTCAATCATATTATTTTTATTTTGTTTATATATTTTTCTAATCCGGTTGTATTCAAATTATAAGTGCATTTAATATTTTTTCTATTCAATTGTCCTAAGTTTGGCTAATTTTGTACCACATATTTTTTGGATTGTTCTTATTGTAAATTCATTAAAATTGTTTAATCTATCGAAAATAATTATTTTTTCTATAAATTCCCACAGTACGGTATTTCACACAAGTCAAGCTTTGTCATTATTTTTTAAACGAGTTGTATCAAATTCGCGTTAAATAAAAACGCGTATTTCAAAAAATGGTAACTATTATTAAATCATGTAAATGGAGTACCGCGTTAACCAAGGGTTACCTGTATTTTTTCTCTTTACGACTTGACAGAAGTTTGACTCTTTACCTTTACATCTGCAGGTAATAGGGAAAATAGTATATTGACTAAGATACAAATGATTTAATTACTTAGTAGTAGTTTAAAGGTTAATTAAAAATTCACTTAAAAAATAATTGATAGATCTCAAATATAATAACATCAAATACCAAAGGATAGCTCTTTAAATAAATAAAAAATAAAAATAAAATCTCTCTCAATTCAATTCAATTCAATTTTAAAAACTAAAAATAATGAAAAGGAAATGATTTACATTTACAGATGCCAATTTATTTTCATTTGAAACTTTTTTTTATTTGTTTTCTTTAAAATATTAAATGATATTTGCCCCACCGAATGCGAACATTTGTTTGAAAACATTTTGTGTATTGTGGCATAAATGTTATTACAATTCACTTTTAAATGGAAATTTTTGATGAATGTGAAAAAAACAAATAAATATTAAAATAATAAACATTTTATCAGATTTTTAATATTTGGCTTATGGCTTCAAGAGCTTTTAATGAAATACTTGTAAAATGAACTGACAAGTAGTTATTATTTGTGAATTCTGCATATTTGATTTATAGGAACACTATACTCTGTCAGTCGAAAAGTGACCTAAGTTATTAAAAAAATCAACTCCGTCTAAATTTTGAGATATCATAGCTCCATAAATTTAAAATCAGTTTTAGTTTTTTAATTAATTTAATTTAATTTAGTTAGTATTTTAAAATTTGCTTTCCTATTCTTTTTTCAATATTTAGACTTTAATGTATATGTTTTTCTTTAAAATTCAAAGTTTTAAGTGCTATTTTGTTAAAAATAAAAAAAGATATCAATCTTTAAAATTGCTAAACAACTAAAAAAGTTTTCTAAACTTTATCAAAAAATTTTTTATATATTTTAAGACAACGTATTTTATTTTAAGTTTGATTTGGTGCATACTTTTTGGGGCAAGTATAAGAAATGTAAGGAAAGTTTAAGTAAATTATTCCAGATAAAACTGAATAAATTTTACAGTTTTTGTTTAATTACTAGAAACTAAATTTGGTTATTTTAAAAACAAACAAGTAAAAATGTTATATTCGACTTGGTCGAATCTATTACCCCCCATCAGCAACTTTTTATGCCACCCTAATTTAAAATTTCATCTTATATGGGAAGTGCGCGGTAAATGATGTGCATGCTTTTGTTTAAGACACCGGTTCTCAAATGGAGATCGGCGACCCACAAGGTTTCCGTACAAACATTTTGAGGAAGTCGTGAAGACCATTTACTTAAACATAAAATTCAAAGCATTTTTTAAAGGTCAATAATACACATTCACTTATTTTTATGTTCTCATGAAATATAAAATAGTAAAAATCGAAAGTAAATATAATTGAAATTATATGCGTTTGAGATATTAATTTAATTATGTATCAGTCTTCACATAAGTTACCTTAAAAAGTGTGACCTATTCTTATTTACAAAGCAGGATAGCTTTCCATTTGGAACTAAGTGCTTAAATTACAATTATTATATTTTATATATATTTTTTTTAGAACGAAAGCTTGATCTCAAATTGACGATAATATAAAATTATACTTCTTCTCAAATGTCAAAGGTTTGAGAGTAAATAAAAGCAAAAACAAAAAAAGAAATTTATTCACTATATTTGATTCTTATGGCTCTATATGGCTCTAAAAACCTAAAAATGTACAGCCTAACGACAAAAGGAATTTAATTTTTGCTAAAATCAATTTTATATTTTTATATATAAAATAGAAGTTTTTTTTCCTTACCATAAGAGATATTTTAAAAAAACTGTATCAAAAGCTTTTTAGAACTCATAAATTAAAAAAATTAAAATATTTTTCAATAAATAGAGATAACAAAAAGATATTTCAAAATATTTAAAAAAATACTCATAAGCAGGCCAAGTTAAAATATGCGCTTGAAAAAGCTTGAAAAGAATTATTATATGCATAGAAATATGCAGACCAATTAATGTGTTTTATAATATAAATATGAATTTTTCCAACTTCAAAATTCTACTAGTTTTTGATTCTTTATAAAAACCTAAAGATATATTAAAAATGTACGTAAATACTTGCAATTACTTCTGAATTGTTTTTTTACAATTATGTTGAAAGTATTAAAGAAACTTACAAAATAATTTATACAGATCGGTTAATTAAGCAACAAAAAATTAGTAAAAAATTACGTTTTTGTTAAGAAAAGTAATTTTTGTATTTATTATAAGCAAATTTATACACAAATTTTAAAAAATGCATTTTTTGTAGAATACTTGTGAAATATGCAAAAGCTTACTTTTCAGTCGAAAGGACTGAAAAACTTACCCTGTTCATAATCTTTCAAAACAATAAAAAACAAGAAGCTTTTTTTAAATTTAAAGCGAAATTTTAAAATTTAGTTTGAAACATGTTTATGGTAAGAAATTGAAAATAATAGTCAAATTTATGGGTTTAAAATCGACTTTTTAGCTTTTCTGGTTAGGCTAATAGACTTATAGTTCTGTTTCAGATTAGTTAGATTTAAAGTTTTTACTCAGAAATTATCAGGAAAACAACTAAATACAAAACAATTCTGAGAACATTTTCTAAATAAAAAATTTTAATCTGACTAATACTGGAACTGAACTTATATTACTTAATTCTAAGTTTATACACTTTTTTGCGAGTGTAAGTTGTATATTTTTCTAAGTTTTTCTATAAAAAATTAAGTTTTTAGGTTTACGAATGATTTAAAAATAACTTTTGATATAATATTGAGAAAACTCTATTTTCCCTTTGTATAAAAATGTTTGCATTTATTTTTAGATTTCAGAATCATTTAAGATTAACATTTGATAGCAAAATAAGAAATTATCATTTATTTAAAGCTTTTTCTTAAATGAGTCTCAATTAGAATTCATGTTTGATATCAAACATTAAAATAGTATTTCAAACCTGTGACTTGGTGTTAAGTTATTACACAAAAATTATGGTGGGTCGCTCTCGACCTGTAATGTCGCAAGTTTTTTAGTATTTGGCCCATAAGTTTTCTGTTTATTAATCGTTTATGCCCATTTGCAATACCAAACAAACTTTATGTAAGGGGATATAGCTAGATTAACAGAGAATCTTACGAGGACCCAAAATATATATACTTTATGTGATCTTAGACGAATATTTTACCATGTTAAAGAATGGCAAACAAAATATAGACAGTGTCTGTTAGACAACCAACACCCTACTCCCCCCCCCCCCCCCTCCCCACATTTTTTAATGTTGGGTATATAAATATCTTTTGTTAATCAAAGGTCATATTTGCTAATGTTATAAAAAAATGTATAAAATCTATTTTCAGATTAAAAATATAATTAGTGCGAAATTTTTGGACGATTTAAGGTCTAGATATTTAGTTATTATGTCAACTAATTAACTAAATGATTAGAATCTGAAAAGAAGTTAAAATGTAAATTATTTTCAAGAAAATAAAAATTAGAAAAAATGCACTTGGCAGCCTTGACCGTTAGAGGGTTAAGATTATTTCAGGAAAATATAAAAAAAAAATTGTTTCGGTTAACGGATTATGACAACAATAAGGAAAACTTATATTGGCATAATATAATAATAATATGTCAAATTAAACCTTATACATATGTTCATAGAGACAAAAAGTGAACGTGCATCTAAAAGCTTAGGAAGACTTTCGACTCTAAAAGGTTGCAAATAAATTTTTTTCATTGAAAAAGTTGTCTGATTAAATTATTTTTGTAACCTATCTAAAATTATTACTCCACAGATAGTATAAAATTAATTTAAATTTGTTCGATTTCATTACAAAATTTTAAGACCGCAATTATCGGAAAATAGTTCAAAGTCCAATAATTTTACTTAAGTCACATGTTTATATTTTTATTACTATTTGCTATCGGCAATATTATTATGTTATTGTTTTTAAATTTTCAAAAATTTTACTTTATTTTCAAGGAAATAAATCTTTTAAACATCAAAGAAAAAACTATAAAAAAAAATCATCAATGATTTTAAAAACCACGCCCGTTTAATTGGCCTTCAATTAATAACCTAAAAGTATGCAATAAATTTGATTTCATTTAAATAAATGCATTCTATTAATTTGTGTAGGTCATCTTTATTAGCATTCAAATCTAAATTCTCCAATCACTAACTTTTTACTTACATCAATTTCACCACAATACATTAGTTACAATTATTTTCTATTTTTTATAAATATTTATATTATTTTTTATTAATATAATTTAATATGCATTAGTTTTTAATTAATGCATATTTTTATTAATAACAATTCAATAATTACCATAAAAATCTCTAATTTACACTGATTTGGAAATTGTTGCACAAAATAAAATTAACAACTTTTATTTGTTTTTTATTTTTAAATTTTAAAACTTTTAAGAGATTTTTTGCTCTTTAATATTTGTTTTTTTTTTAACAAATTGTTAATTATCAAATTGCAATATGTCTTCTGAATTTCATTCACTATTATTTTTCTTCACTTTTTTTAGTTTTTTACTCTTATGAAGCGTTAAAAGCGTCTTTACTTAACGAATTCTCTCAACTAACTGCCGGTTTTAGAATTTGATGTTTTTTCTATTATTGTTATTATTTTGTTGTTGTTTTTTAATACACATTGTTATCGTTTTGCTAACAACCCAACCAACCATGTGTTTGGAGAAAAACTATTATTGTAGGAATGTTTGTTGGTCTAACATACATACATATACGCTCGACAAAAGTTAATACAAAAACAAGAAGAAAAAAAGAATAACAAATACGCATACAAATACAAATTCAACAACACACTGACATACTAAAAGAAAGACGCATTTCTACGACAAATAATTTTTCCGACACATTTATGAGTAAGACATAGAGACGTACATTTCACTGTGGTTTGAAATTGAAATCTTGGTGGACAAAATTATTTTATTAACTTATAATAGGGATTTGGAGTTCTTGAATTTAAAAATCACGTTGGAAAATCTCTACAGTAAGGTCTTAATATGTCAATCTTCGACAAAAAAAAAAAAACATTTTTATTAAAAAATATTGTCATAAAATAAAGATAAGATAAGATAAGATAAGGTAAAGCATAATGTGAAATATTATATAACATAATAATGAAATAAATTCCATAAAATTTCGTTTAAGATCCATTTAAAAAAAAAGATGTAGATCATATTGAATTGTAATATGTTCAGTTGAACGTACATTTACTAATCAAAATTAATAAAATAATAATAATAATAATAATAATAATAATAATAATAATAATAATAGTAATGAATGTTATATTCGGTTTAACCGAGTTTACATTTATCCTTGAACTTATTGTTGTTATTGGCATATGTGCTTTTGTTTAAGAAATATCGGCGGAAAAGTATACTGAACCAAATCTCGTAGATAATATTGCCGAAAAATTTTCGTAGAATTTTAACGAAAATTAATATTAATTAACAGATTTTTTTCTCCAAATCAAAATAATTTTTCTTCAAATCAACTAAAAAGTTTTTGTTGAAAATATCTTTTTTGCAAAATATGTTTATTTGAAGAAAACTTTGTTGAAACAATTTTAAGAAATGAAACCGGCAAAAATCTGCAGTTTGTAATGCTTTATCATAAAGCTGGTAATACTATGAATAAAATACACCATATATCATCAAATTGATCTTGATTTTATTCGCAATTGAGTGAAAATTTCCATGTACATAGGAAGATTAAGTGGTATTTGACGTGCTAAACAAATATCTGATTTGACTTTTTTCTGTCACGTATTGATTTTTAATACACATGACTAATATGATCCCCTTTTTAGACAGTCACACTTGTATAACTCGAAAACGTTATGTCCAATTTAAATAAATAAAACTTCAAGTTATCTTAACATAATGTTTTCATCCGCTCAATATTTTCGGAATTATTTGGAAATTAGTGACGAAAAAATAAAAACTTTTCATGAAAACTTAAAAGTACCTTGCCTCCTAAATCCGTAAATATTAAGCAAATAAAAAATTTTATTTAGTTCAACTATTCGTCCTTAAGGGGGGATTTATTCTGCACCCCTTTTTACAGTATTTACTACTCTGGGCGTATGAACTGGAGTTAGGACGGACACAAGTTTTTTTCTAGTTTTTTGCCCATAACTTGTTTGCTTATTAACCGATTTTGTACATTACCATACAAATATGAGAGAAATAGTTGAGCCATATTTCGTCCCCCTAGATGATTCGCTCCGATCCCTATTCTGCTTCAAATAGACAGACGGACGGACATAGCTAAATCGACTCACGAGGACCCAAAATTTATGTATGTAATTTTATGGCGTCTTAGATGAATATTTCGACACACGGAATAACAAACCTAATATAATCGCAATCTTTTATAAATAATTAAATAATTAAAAAAAATAACCGAATATTTGTTACATTTCTCGCACCTCTCACACGAAAACAAAATTATTCATTTTAAAACTATTTTATATAGGATTAGTCCAAGGACTTAGCTATTGGAAAAAAAATAAAATATTTTGTTTCAAACTGAAGACAATTTGTTTTTTAAATCTGTCCAATTAGATTTGCGTTTGGAGCCACAGTGCATTTGACCGGCCGTTATAGAGTAAATAAATGGGTGTTAAGTTTGTTTTGTTTTATATTATTAAAAGTGCTTTTTAGTATGTTTAAGTGTATGTGTTTTTGGGTATTTGTCATATTTTTTTAACGATTTTATTTATTTAATGTATTTTTTTCTTATAGTTTTGTTTTCATTTTCATATTCATAGGAAATTTTAGTAAATAAAACAACTATTGTTTCAGTCATTGCTATACGTTCAAGTCACACAGTAACACACATTTACTCATACACATAAACAATTATGATATTCTCTTATATGTATAGTGTAATCACAGGGCAAGTTTAAGTATACACGAAAAAGTGGAAACATGCGCTTAAAAAGCACAAAGAAATGGAAATATGCAAAGAAATGATCAAAAAATAGCATAAATTCGCATAAAGGCAGCCAAATCCATGTATTCTTATATAAATATTTGTTATTTATGTGTGTATATTTTATGTGGTCTTAAATGAATATTTCGACATGTCACACACGGAATGACAAACCTAATATAACCCCCATCTTTTTTGATATTCGTTACATTTCTCGTACATCTCACACGAAACCAAAATTTTTAATTTTAAAACCATTTTATATAGGATCAATCCAAGATCTCAGCTTTTGCAAAAAAAAAAAAAAAAATTCTTTCAAACTAAAGACAATTTGTTTTTTAAATCATATTATAAAAAATTTATGCAGAGATACAAAAGTGAATTACTTTTAGAATATTTGTGAAATATTCAAACACATTTTTCAAGCGTAAAGTTTGAAAAACTTGCCCTGTTAATAGGTGACACACTCGTATTCGATGTGTACCCAACAAACAATTGTGAGTAAAATTAACTTGATAAATAATGTTGGGGTAAAATTTTATGTAACGTATAGTGTGTTCTGGTAACATTATAAAAGACGTATCTAGTATCTAAACCTAGATCGGTAAAAGTTTTATTTTTTACATGTGTTTATTAATGTTTTAAAAATCTCTTCATTATTGTTTTTGCTGGACAGACATTTTATAAAAAGGATTTATATATCGAACTTATTTACAGAGGTAAGTTTACCTCCTATCCCTTTTCCTACTTTCCTCTCGTTTGCATAATTGAGATGCACAACACACTGTCCTACTGGAGAAAAGTACTCATTTTAAATATGTGTAACTGATAGTTGCATTATCTTTTTAGCAGGATAATTTTCTCTTACATTAAATGCTTTTCTGCTTAAAGTTTTTACATTACATATTAAAAATGTTTTACAGTTTGTTCAAAAAAATCTAAAAAGTATGCACATATTTTCTATGACTAGATAAAAATATGTATGTACGTACATAAATACGCAATTTCTTATCAAATTTATTTATTTACATATATTTTTCTCATACGATTTTAAAGAATTTTATATTTTCTTAAAATTCTCATTAAGACGTTTATTTGATATTTAAATCTTATAGTTAACATGTTATTTATCTATTTTTTTATATATATATATATATATCACACACAACTTTCTTTTCTTCATTAGTTAAAAAACAATTACATTTTTTACACTTTACTATTTTGAATAACTAAGTCGATATTCAACGAATATTTCATTATATTCCGGAAAAGTAAGGGTTCGACCTCCAAATTTGATGGAGGGAAGAGAAGCGAGGAGTATGGAAAAAACTGATTCTTTTGACTTTTAACCGCAAACAATTCACGTAGCGTATGTACTCGTATGATTATCGGTGATTTTTAACAGCATGTATAAGACATCAAGAAACTGAGTATATGCCAAATTCGGTGAAATATTTTTCTTAGCACGATTTTAAACCTCAGTATTTCATAAAATACAGAGAAAACTATTAAGTAATCGGTTCTGTAGCATTCAGAAATCTTTTTAATGTAACAGTAAATAATAGTCTTTAATTAATCTCAATCCTATGGACAAATCTAAATGAGCGAAATACATACTTTACAATCTGCAATGAGCTAGAATCGAACATTTTTGGAAATAAATCTAAAACTTCAAATTTACATAGAATTCCTGACATGCGTAGCAGTGGAGTATACAATTTTAGGTTTGGAAGGAGAACTCCACATACCCCTCAGGAGCGGAGTCTACAATTTTCGGAGATTGCAGATTTTATCGATTGAAAACTCTTAAAAATATGTTATAGATTCCGAAAATTCATGTGTTTGCTGATCCATGCTTTAGGATTTTAGAACATATAATCAAAAGTTTCATTTACAATTTTCAAATTCAAAATGGTTTATTTTTGGACTCGGTAAAGACAGCGACTTCAAAATTCCTTTATTCAGTATATAATTTCGTTCTCTATTTCAAATGCAAATAACACGAAAACCACAATATGCCATTTACACCAAACAAAAACTAGTAGTTTTTGGCTTCATTCGGTTTTTGAATGAAAAAAAAAAACTTAAATTTCATTGATTTTTCTATACAAATCAAAAACCATTTTCAATTAGTTTTTGTCGAAAACCAAATAAAAACTACTAAAATAATTGTTTATGAAACAACCTGTTCGACTCATTTCATAATATTAAGCATTCATATATGAATCAAAACAGAAAATTTGAAATTTTAAAAAGTATTTTCATTTGTTAATCAATTTTTTACAATAAATTTATTTTAAAATGCAATTAAAAAGCATCCTAGTGCAAAATCGAAAAAAATTATAAGTGAAATATAAGTTGTCAGGAAATGAAAAGTCTTATATTGGGGTTTCAAAGGAAGCTTTCTTGAGGTAGTATTTTCAGAATATTTAATTTCTCTAGTAAATTGTCAACACGCTCTTTAATTCACAAAAGGTATTGGCTCCTCAAATTTACAGCCGAAAATATCAATTTAAAATGCTAACAACTTTTCAATAATTCGGGTCAATGCACTTTTTGTTTTCCAAACTTTAACCATTCAATACGTTGTATTCAATTATGCTGGAATCAAAATTAATATTTTGATACTTTCTATTGACAAAATTTTCATACAAATTTGATAAATATAAAGCTATTATATATGAAACATTGAAAGTATAACATACTTATAGTTAATTCTAGAGAATTGTGTATACCTATTTCTTATTACCAAATACTACCCTGTTCTTGGACTAGTGATTACTTGTTGGCAATATTTTAACCATACTCCCTATTTTAAATGTTTTTTTCCATTATTCTTATGTATACACTCAGAGAAAAAAATATGGTTGTAGTGACTATAATTTATGAGCAACATATTATGATTGGAACATATGATCACAGCGAAAATTATAAGTGATTATAAGTAATAATTATTATGACTCTATTTTGTCATATTGTGCCCGATTTTATGGTTTGTTTTTTCATGTTATGGTTCTAGTTTTACATACAATTGAACAATCTGCATGATCATCCCATTATATCAGATTATGATGTCATTATATTATTATTCTATATTATATTATTATACCAAATTGTCATATTATGATTCCATTTTATCATATTATTATCCCATGTTATTATATAGTTTTCCAATCTTATCTTATTATTTCATTTTGTCATGCTAATATTCCATCTTATCATATATTAAAATAAAACGTATTAATAAAAAATAATTTTTATAAATTTTTGATTAAAAATTTATTTATTTATATTTATCTATATTTACATTTATATTTATATTTATATTTATATTTATATTTATATTTATATTTATA
This sequence comes from Protocalliphora azurea, assembly GCA_932274085.1. Classification (NCBI taxonomy): domain Eukaryota; kingdom Metazoa; phylum Arthropoda; class Insecta; order Diptera; family Calliphoridae; genus Protocalliphora; species Protocalliphora azurea. The sequence goes on from OW026519.1 coordinate 131,105,563, forward strand.
TTTATATTTATATTTATTCATATATAAACATTAAAAACAAAATATATTTAAAAACAAACAAGTACTGAATTTTTGCTCTAACTTTGTGAAAAAGATAAGTATTATATTTATAATATTAATATGGTTTAAAAACAGAATATGATTTAAGTACTAGGAAAAATACTGCAAATATTTAATGGTTATAGAAGTAATGATATTTTTTATATTAATAAAAATTTTGTTTCTGATAAAAATATTAACATTTTTATTGAGTGTAAACATTAAATGATAAAATTTTAATAAAAACATTGTTATCATGAACACAGAGTTATTAGAATTCAAGAAAATTAACAATGAAAACATAATATTGTTGTAACGTTTATAGATAGGTATAGATAACATCTAACGTAAACCAGTTTTGTTTGCTGGGTAACGGATAGTGAGAACTAACTTACTAGAGAAATATTTTAACTATCAGTGTTTTGATAATAATGATATCATATCAAATATATGTATATATATTCCAATTATATGTATGTATGCATATTTTTAGTAGGTGTAGTTGTATATTATCTAAATTTCTTTTAGTACCATTGAAAGGGTGTCATGACGATCTATTTGAAACAAACAAAAATAAATTATTTGCACGAAAATCTAATAAGCATTTTATATGTTTGTGTATGTGCATTAAACATTGTGCATCATTTAACTATTTATCTCATCCTCTGTAATCAAATAGTGTTTGATGTTTCTTTTGAGCGGTATATTTATTTAAATTTTAATACCTAAGAGTAAATTAAAATGAGATACTGATTTAGCACACTCTAACATATTTGTAAAATTTATTAAATAAATATCATTTGCAATTTATTTTATAAGCAAATAATGTTGTTTATTTTATATGAAATTTTGTAAAGATATATAAATATACAATATATACCTATTGTTATAGTGTGTATTGGGTGTTTAGATATAAACATTTATTTAATTATTTAGTTTAAAATATATCACAACCCTTATTTAGCAGTTATTGGATCTAATTTTAATTTTCTTAAATTTGGCAGACTATTGTGTTCCTACATACTATATATAAATTTAAAAAAACTTAATATGTTTTCTTTGGATAGTATTAATTTTGTAATAATCATTTCTCTTATTACAATTCATATAATTTCTTATATATGTATATGTCTTATAATTTGTCTAATCTTTTTAATTTTGTTTGCTGGGTGAATTAATACTATTGTCTAAGTATTAATGTATTTGTCATGTTATTATTGTCTTAACTCTATTAAATACCCATTACAAAGATTTCCACACTGCCCCTTAATTTATCATTCAATACTATTTCAAATTGTTGGGCATCTGTATTGGATCTTGAAAGAGTATAAAAAATCAAAACAACTCAGCGTTGGTGTCTCCTATCGCTGGTTAAGTGGTTTTTCTCTTGGTGATTTAATTATAATACAAGTGTCAGTTATGCCAACATCTGTCCTCTTCTCTAGAGTAAATAGACAATATCAGACATCAAGACCTACAATCTGTATGTGTTTGTATTGTAAATAATAAAACAATTAAATATTGTGTTCTTTCTGTGTTATAGATTATTTAAAATGTTTATTAGATTCAGTTGTTGTTTTTTAGTTTGTTTTTTTTTTTTTTTTTTATTTGTATCATTTTAACACGAACTTGAGTTTTCCAAATAAAAATCATTGTATCTGTGGATAAATGTTCTTGTTAATTGTCAATATTATATATAAAAAAAATAAAACCCATGTCATGCCATGAAATTAAACATTTTTATTTTTTAGATTTTATTTTAAGATCTAAAAATTGAGATAAAACTGTAATAATAATTTGACATTTATGCAAATGGCTATTTTTCATTATTTTCTTATTATAAAAAATGTAAAATATGTTATTAGCAAAAAATATAAATTAAAAAAAAACTGGATCTAGCCATCATGTCTAAATATATATGTAAATTTTTATTACAGGAAAATATCGTGGACAAATTAAATTTATTAAATTTCAATTTCTTTGTTAAATTTTTTTTTAAATTTATTAACTTTTAAAGTAAAATTGTCCCATTTAAAATGAAGGACATTTAATAATATTTTTAGAGAGAGAATTTATTATTTACTTAAACTTATTTAATATTCAAAAAGCATAAGAATGAATGCTCTTAAAATATTTTGGAGCCAAATATGTATATACCACTCACTTATTAAAACAAAATAGCAAAAATTAATTTATTTTTATTTTTAATGAAACAATATGTTTGTTCCACTTAACAATTGTTCCGTCTTATTAAAGTGTCTGTCTACATGTTATAGTTTTAGAAAACTTTCAATATAAAGGTTAATTTGTTTCTATTGGATGAAGTTCAAGGTTTCAAAATCGATTTGGTTTCTTTTAGTATTAAATATGTACATTAAACCCCTCAAAAAGAAGCAAATACACCTTCTTAATACATAAATAAATAAATAAATAAATAAAAGCAAAAAGTTTACGATTACGATTAGTAACTTATTGTAGTTCTTCTTTTTTTCATTTATTGGTTTTCTTGACCATGTCTGTAGTTCATTTTCCTGGTCTAATGTATTGCTTAAAGTAACGTTTCTCAAATGTCCGTAAGAACATTCATAGGGGGTCGCGGGAGATCCTGAAAAACATTCTTGAATGCACAATTTTTTAATGTAAATATTATTTAAAAGTTTAAATTAAAATTCTAATGAAAGTATGAAAATATTTAAATCTCTATACAAAACATCTTTAAATTAAAGACAAAAGTAAATATATATATTCTTTTAATCTAAAATGAGTTCTCTTAAAAATCAAATAGCACTAACTGCAAGAAAAACAAATTAATGAACCTGTGCTATGCTTCGATTGAAAATATTATGCTTGATAAAGAAAGTGATGCTGTCAATGACACAATATAAATAAAAACTTTACGATATGACATTTTGTAAATATATTATACCAAGGAATTTTTTTATAAAGTCGTTTCAGTGCCCTTTACCAATTTTTACTATAAAATAACATCCTGTTAAAATTTGCTCGAATGGTGCGCCTTCTCAATTATTAGTACAAATAATTTTTATTTCTCAGAGAAGTTTGTAGGATATAAGAAGAAAATTAGCTTAAACGACTTTATAATTTAAAGGCGGAAAAATCCTTCCAATATGAATATCGATAGAAAATCAGATTTATTTCACAAAGAGTTAAAATGTAACTCATGTATTAAATTTAATTTTGAGTCAACAGATTTCAAAGCACAGATAGTACCAGTTTGCCTTCTTGTTGGCTCCGAAGCCTTAAAACTATTAAAACAATGTTCATCAAAATTTTTTATGTGAAACTGTCTTTTACCCTGCTTTGTCCATCTAAACAGGCGGAGGCAGAGATATGCATTATCCACAAAAGTTTATCAATATTAAAGATCTCTTGAAGCAAAAACAATGTCGCAGTTATTAATATTATTTTTAAATTATTTTATCTTTACATAACATTTGTCTGATTTTTAAACTAGTCAAAGTAGTAGTGGGTCCATTGCAATGGCAAAAAGGGGATCGCGAAGCAAGGTGTTATGAGAACCCCTGGTTTAACGCAATAATAAGTTTATTTACATAATTTGTGTAGTTCTTGTAGTGCACAGTGGGGAAGAATCAAACATTTTTGGAAATAAATCTGCAAGCAGAGTAGTGTATAATTTTAAATTTGGAAGGGAGGTTTCACAGACCCCTCAAAAGCGAAGGTATTGGAACTAAAAATAGGGTATCTCTGACATAGAAAATATTTAATCGCTTGCCAAATTTTTATTTCTTATCTTATTCAAACACTTTACATCTTCTTAAAGCTCTCGATAAAAAACTTGCTTGTGTGGGCTATTTATCTTTTAGAGTTTTCAAGTTATTTTCATTCAAAATTTCAACTATTTCAATTTTGCTAAATCTTGTTCCAGTTATTTCAATATATGGCCCAATATTTTTTGTCCGATTTTTTAAAAGTCTAATTAGTTAAAGAACAAAATTATCTACAGAATAAAGAAGATTTGAACTCGATATCTTTTCCCACCTACGCTACTTTAAATTTTAATATGTCACGAAAACTTTCACTTCTTGCGTATTTTAGCACAAATACTCACGCAGAAAAAATACCTCTTTTAAATATGAATTAAATATTATGGTCACTGCATACTCATAATGTCGTTGCCACAACCATATTGTGTTTGAATATATCTCACATTTGTGTGACCATAATATGGTTGTGACAAACAAATGATCGTTGTGTTACAAATATTTACATGGATGTGTCAATTATTTATATCTTTACAAACTTTAAAATAATATGTTGCTGTTAAATTATGGTGTATTTAATTTATCATATTTTAAATAATAACATAAATAATTGCAACATAACCATATTGAATTTTCCACAACCATGTTATGGTGATACGTGTTATGGATCCATTCAAACATAATATGGTTGCGGCACCGATATTATGACTATGCAATGACCATAATATTATAGAATAATTTTATCCATATTGAAAAATTGTCGACAAACATATTTGAAAGGGGTCTTTTTTCTGCGTGCAGCTTCGGACATCGGCTATAGGAACAAATATTTTGTCAGATTATCATAGAAAATCTTTATTTTAGAGCATATTATAGAAATTTAAATGACATATTTTTTCATATTTTATACTTAAGAGCATAATTGTTCTTTTATTATATTAAGGAGCATAATTTTGCATATTTAATTTTCATCCTATATAATGTATTAGGTTTGAATGTTTTTAAGTGCAAAATCAAATTATTGCTATCATAAACAGTATATATTACTTTTCACGAAAAATTAATATTCTGAAATCATATTTCTTACTTTTATGGGAATTTTTTCCGATTTTAAGATCATTTTTTATGCGCATAAAATTCTTATTTTAGAGAATATTTTTGGTTGTCCTAGTTATGACTTTTTAGCAATAGTAGAATGTTTTTAGAAATTTTCGTGACATATTAAAATTTAAAGTAGCGTAATTTTGATTCTGTAACAGATATTGACTCCATTTTTTATACAATTATAAACCGTATGTAAATTCAACCATTACAATTTACATGTTTATTTGCAAAAAAAAAAATCGATTTTGCCCCTCTTTGTAGTGGTATGGTACTTTCAGCAAAGTTTAATTACAATATATGGTACATTCCAGCTTTTCCATGTGCGCTTCGCTACTCCATTTGATGCGGCAGCTAATATTTACTTTATATGGGGGCTGTTACTCCCCTTGGACCTATTCGCCCTATTCGAAATTTAATATAAAAATTACTTCTACAACTTTTTAAGACTTTCACTATAATACTCCTTTAGATATGCGAAAATTATTATTTTTTTTTTTTTTTTGTATGGGGGCTACCTGTCTCACTGGACCTATCCATTCCATTTTCATTTTATCAATGCCATATGATAAGCTAGATGTTTACGAGAAGTTTGAGGGCTTTCACCGACCCATTTTAATTAGATTATCCGTTTGAGAGTTTTAAAAAAGTGGGCATAAATTATAGGCGTGGCATCTGATCAAGATCCAATATAACCTATAACATTATACAGTGCAAGCACTATCACTATCAAATTTCATGTAAATAGCTTCATTAATAACGTGTAAAATTTGAAAAATAGATTTTTTTAAAGTAGGCGTAAAATGTGGGTGTGGCGTCCAATCGAGATCTCCCAAACCTATTACTATCTCTGGCACTGGTACTATTTGTGTGTCAAATTTCGTGAAAATCGGTTTAACCGTTAAACGTGATTGATACGTAAACAAACAAAATTACACCTCATTTTTATAACATATGTAAGGATATAAGGATTTTTTAAATCTTGATTCTATTTCAACTTTATGTGAAAATGCAGATTATTTGAAGTTTTCAGTGTTTACATAGATTTAGTATAGATAAATATATTTGCCCAATATAACTTATTTAATTTTCATATAACACATCTCAATACGGGTGTTAGAGTGCTATATTCCGTACAGCCGAATATAGCACTCTAACATGTTTTAAGTAAAAAATTTCTTAAAGCTTAATTTTAAAATGGAACCTCAACTACAGGTATTTTAATGTGTTTTTCTCAAGTATTTGAAAATTTTGTTTCTTCCAAATATTTTTATTATTTTTTTGAAAATTGTCCTAAAACACACTAATTTATATCACGTTTCAGCAAATTTTAAATTCTTTTTGTTCCTTTTGGAAAACCCTACATTTCGGATTAAAAATTCATTTATTACTTATGAAAAAGATTTCTGGCAACACTGTTCCTCAATATCTCAGAAGTATCAATACACGTGTGTCAGTTTAATTTGCTTTCAGACAGAAGGACATTAATTGACCAATGACCATGTTTTTTTTATTATTTAATTCTATTGTTGTTTTTATTTTTTACTTTTGTTGTTGAAAATTCTAAAATAAATGAAAATTTTTGTTTTGCGTGTTATTTTTGATATTTAATTATTTATAAAAACGTGATACCACCCTCGTATAGATTTGGAGAAATGAAGGTTGAAAAGGCACAAAAAGTAATTATTTTCTAAATAGGTAAACAATTTTTAAATTATTAAAATTGCAATAAAATTTCAATTTTATTGGAATTTTCCATTTCTAACAACTTAAGTCATTAGAAATATATATAAAAACATTTACACCATCTATCATTATTATATATTTTTTTGGTAAACTTTAAACAAAAAAATGACAACGATTATGTGAAAGTTATGAAACAGTTAATATTTATTACTGATTAGAGATAAATAAGCAAAAATACCTGAAATTTAAAGAAAATAATTTATATGTTATAGGGGTTTTCAGGGTAATTGATTGTGCACAGTGGTGTCAAAACGCTTTTTTTTTTGAAATAATTATGTAACTTGTAAACCGTTGGAAATATCTCCATAAAATTTCAACTGCCCAGAGATGAGGTTTTTTCGAGTAGAATTAGATCCAGTCAGAGGGGGAGTGGGTAGACAACTAAATTTTGTTGTCACCTCGGGTATGTATTATTTTTCAAAAATTCATTAATGATTTGGAAAAAAAAGATAATTTTTTTATATAGATATTCCACGTAAATATCTACAAAAAATACGCTCATTTGTGTAGGTGATCACTTTTAGTTTAAGAGATATTTAGGTCGAAATAAATGTTTCTCTTATTTTTAGCTTTGTTTTTTTTTTTTTTTTTTTTGAATTGCCGGGCTTTATATTGGCCCTAAACGTGTAGAGGTATTCCAATATAATTTCGATAAAATATAGATAAACTAATTTTAAAACCAGGAATTAAAAAACTCACACTTTTGCTATCAATATACCCAAAAATCCCAACACGGAAAAAACGTGTTTCAAAAATTTACTTTTTTCATTCAAATGTTCATTCTGTCGTTATAGAAATCATCCGCCAGAAAAAAAATTGTTAGTATTTTCCCAACATATTGAGGTATTTTATTAACATAAATTTTTTTAATCCCAGTTTTATGTTTTGAGAATTTTACGAAAAAATTTCAAAAAATTATGGAAATGTTGAGACAGTTGTCCCAAGCGCCTCCTGGTTTGCTTTGCTCTCATCTACGATAGGATTACTTTTGAAAACATTAAACAAATTTTATAGGCCAGAAAAAAAAAACAATTTTTATATGTGAAAAAATATTACCACATTAAAAAAGGAACAAAAGTTCCAACTTTACGGCTTTTTTGAAGCAGTATTTTTAGGAATTTAGTTGCGAATCTGGCGAATATTTCAAAAAAATTTAGGGCCAATCAAAAAAAGAAAACTTAAAAAAACGAGGCAAAAAATGAGAGAAAAATTTATTTCCACCGAAATATCTCTTAACGTGGAAGAGTATTTTATGTATAGATTAATAAGGACTATCTATATATAAAATTTTTTCTGTCAAATAATAAATGAATTTTTGGCGATTCTTAAAAACTTTGAAGGTATCCACTCCCCCCCCCCCCCTAACCAGCTAGGAATCTGAGCTCCTCTAAATCTACTTTGAAAACACCTCTCCTCTGGTCATCTGTAATTTTATTGAGATATTTCCAACGATTCACTAATTACATAATTATTTCCAAAAAAGCGTTTTGGAACCACTATGTTTCGTTAAAACAACAGGCTCACTAAGGCGTAAGAGCAATGGGAAGAATTTGATTTTTAAATAAAATGATGTACTATTGAATTTTCTACACAGTTTTTTTAAATAAAATATATAAGTTAATAAATTTTCTTATTATAGATTTTTTAGTTCTTCCTTGAAGTTTTTTATTAAATAATTTTTCTCTCTCTTTCTCTTTTTGTAGAGAGGGAGAACAAAATAAAACCTACATATGCGTGCAATTTAAATGTAAATTAAATAAAGAAAAAAAATTTATGAAAACCCAGAAAAGACTCATAAACAACTTGTTGCCTTTAAGTCTGCTTGCCGATAATAAAATTATATTTACAAACAAACTTTTTTTAAACTAACACAATGGAACATAAATTTACATCTATATATGTGTATTAAAGTGCTCTACGAAAAAGAGTTACAAATGTACCCCTCTAGAAATGAAGACTAGTATGTTGTTGTAAATACGATTCCCAAAATATTACGTATAAATGTTTTTATTTACGATAGCTGCACCACTTTTAAAACATCTCTAAAAATACTGATTTCTTTCAATAGCATTATAAAAATCTTCATTATAAAAAAATTAACTGCAAAGTACAGTGCAAGCTCGATATTCGCGACTACCCATTATCGCGACGAAAAACGGGTTCTATTTTCGCGACTTTTATCTGTTTTTTTTTTTTAATTTGATTACAATGTCTATAACAAAAAAAGGGAAATCTAAGTCTTTTGGTATATTAACCTTTCTGGATCAAAGATCAAAATCTTCAATTTTGTCAGTTTATTTGTGAAAAGTTTAACATATTTTAAAGATAACGATTTCTCAAAAATTAGAAATTAAAAAAAAAAAATAAAAGTGGAGATAAATTCAATTTGCGTGAATTACAAGTTGCATAAGTCTTCGGTTTACCGCATTATAAAACAAGAAAATTCATTAAAAAAGTTCGTACGTACAACAGAAAGTGGCCCTGGCAAACGTAATAGTAGTGAATAGAGTAAAGAGGATAACATGCCCTTAAATATAAATATTTTAAAAATATAATTAAGGGAGGAAACGAAGATCTTACAACTATTGGTACACTTGTAGCTCAAATTGGTTCGGAACATTTTTCACGAATGCTAACATAAACAACTGGACTCAAGAAGAATTTCATGTGGAAAGTAATGAGGAGCAAATGGAATTGTCAAATACAGAATCGGAGGATTTATACGACAGTGGACATAAATAAAACAAAATTAAAGTGGACGATTGTATAACATCGATAAACATATGCATACAATGGTCTTTGGAAAATGATTAGCCGACAACAGCACTATATGAACTACGTGATTCAGTAGTTATTTTAAATAATAATTTGCCAAAAAAAACAACTCAAAATCTACAATTTCTTTAAAAATTTTTAAGGTGTAAATATATTAATAAAAACAATTCTAATTTTAAAAAATACATAAAATTTTTCAATAAAATTTTGGGTTCTTTTATCGCGAAAATTCAGGTCTGGTTTTTAATTAGTCGCGAAAATTAAGCTTGCACTGTATTATAGAGACATATTAACACTTTATATACGCATTTAAATAATTCTTATACCTCCTTTAATTTGCGAAGTATCTAAATTTTATTAAAAAATGTTTATCATATTTTCATTATTTAAATAGGTAATTTTATATATTTCGGACATTTTTCAACAAATATTGGATTTTAAGATAGAATTGGAAAGGTCTATTCTAATACTATTAAAAACTACAGATAATTAACTCCTTAAAATCAAAAGGATCAATTTTATACATTTGGTTTCCAAAAGGTTTAATCAACAATTTTTGGAAATATGTTGTATTTATTATACTAAAATATGAATGAAAAATATCGCGATAATAATCAAATAAGAGAAAGTCTTTGAAGTTTAGTCGCATTTTACATGAATTTATAATATTCTAACAAATTTATGCTTCTTGTGACATTTGTTTTCTTAAATAAGCATTTATTTGCCATAAAAATTAACTTATCCTATTATAGACCGGCGGTCCCAAAATATTACTTTTATTACTAATAGGTTAAATGGATACATGTATCAATAGTACTGAATAAGACTATTCCAATGATGCTGTAAAATCTAAAATACTATAAAAAATGTCCGAGATCTTCAAATTTCAAAATAGTACTCACTGGGCCACGATCCCTGACTTTTGGCCGTAATTAAAATACTTGGTTTATGTAAAAATTAAATATCACAGGTATGGTTTTTGGGGACGCTAATTACGATTCTGCAATAAAAAGAAATTAAAAATGTCGAACCCAATATGGCGACCAAAAATTTTTTTATTATTTTTTTACGAAATTTTAAATAATTCGATAAATATGTGGTCCTTGAATACGAATATGGTTTTTGATTTTCTGAATTCGGAAAGTCGGGAGCTATATGGCGAACCAAATTCAGCTACGTTCTCCGAATTTTGACTACAATTAAAATACTTGGTGAACGTAAAAAAGAAAAAAAATTTATAAAAAGAAAAAATTTTAAGAAATTTTGGACGAATTTACTGCTGACCCTATTTTTTTTGCCTGCACTGCAGTTGGGACGATCTACTGTTTTTGACAAAATTTTAAATAATCACATTTAGTAAACTTGTGGTCCTTGAGCACGAATTTGTTTTTTAATTCCCGAATTTCGAAAGGCGGAAGTAATGTGGCGAACCAAAGTGATTCATGATACCTCAATTTTGGTCATAATTAAAATACCTGGTGTACATAAAAAATATATTTCAAATATAGGGTTTCTGAGGGCACTGCAATAAAATCTGCAATAAAAAATAAGAAATTCAAAATGGCGGATCCAAAATGAAAAACTTATTTTACAACATTGCAAAATTTTAAATAATCACATTTGAGGGATGTGTGTTCACTAAATACGAGTTAATTTTTTGATTTTCCGAATTCGGAAAGGCGGAGGCAATGCGATAAGTCCCTGAAAGGAAATTTTTTGCCCTATAAGATAATATACTATTTAAATGCTAAAAATAAATTTATGTATGATTTATACATTTGTGAAGTTGCAGAATTTAAGATAAATTTAAAAAAAAAATCAAAACGGCGTATTGAATGTATCAGCCAATAAGTATAATTTATAAATTTTTGCTATTAGGATTTTATTTAAAGCTTTCAAATTCGAACGTACGAATAGTTTTATACAATTTAAAGATGTTTTTATTTTAATAAAAAAAGTTTCAGTTTTAAGCTATATTGGATTCGCCATTTCTTATTTTTAACATTTTATGTAAACAAATTGATTATATATTAATATATAATTATTGACGCCATTTTGGATTCACCAATTTGTTATTTCCTTTTTTTTATCTGAAATCATCAAAAATTAGTATAGCAACCGATTTCTTATTTTTCTTAATTTTTACAAAAAAAAAAAAAAAAATATTTAACCGCGTTAGTATAGCTTTCGAATTTATGAACGGTCATAAACGGTCGCAAAATTTAGATAGAACACAACTCATGGAATCCACCAGTATTATTAGTATGGAAATATTCTTTGGAACTGCTTGGATCTAGGCTTTGAAAATTGCTATTTTTGACAAATAAGATCACTATTTCATATGAAATTGCCTTATAATGTCACGATTTTATAATTTATTTAAGTATTTATTTTCACCTCTTTTACCTGAGACTATTTCCGAGCACCCTTTTGAGTAATTATGTATTATATACACTATTTATAACAAATAAGAAATTTCAGTAAAAATATGATATTTTGACTATGAGCTCTTACTATTAAGAAACGGTAACCCGAAATAAAAATAAAATTAAATAAAATTTTTTGGGCACAAAATCCAAAGTACCTAGAGTACACAACCGTATAAATTTTCCCCATTATCTGAATTGGATTTTTTGCCAAAAAATCGAGAATGTGGCCCAAAGTGTAGTATTTAAAAAAAAATCGTAGACATTTTTACTAAAATCTTCCTTTCTCGAGAATGAAAACTAATTAAAAAAAGTTTTGTTGTTTACGTATTAGTCGACGTGTGACTAGAAAAAGTTAGAAATTGTGTACACTATTTATATATCTTTGGAGGTATTTTAAAAATGGTCCAGCTCACGAGAACGAAATAATAGAAACGTAATATTTTGGGGATTATGTAATTTATAACATAACAATCTTTTATTTTAGGTGCGGGGGGGAGGTACATTTGGAACATTTTTTATTTTCATCGATGCACTTTAATGTATATGTACATATGTATGACTTGTCTTTATTGCCATTCGAAAAAAAAACTAAACTTAAATTATTCAAGGTTGTCATCATTCTCTTAAATGTTCCAAGAAAATTGAAATTGAAGTCATCATTGTCGTCATTTTATTATTTTACTTTTTATTTATATAAAATGAAAAAATGTAGATTTTTAAAACATTAAGTAAAACCATAGAAAATTCTTAAGGCTACAGGACAAGTCATTTAGTATTGATGATGACGGAGAACAATAATAATGAAGAATTCCAACAACACAAAATTAGTTTAAATATTTTCTTTTACGACCTTCCATTAGTGTAAATGAGTTATACAGAAACTCAAGTCTTGAGTTTATTTTTTTCCCGTTTGAACGTTTATTTGCTTATAAATTTTATAGTTGTAAACAAAAGCAGAACATTCGTAAAAAAGGACATCATAGTGTTATATAGGTATGTAGTTAGTTAGTTAGTTTTTATTTTATATTTTTTTTTTAATCAATTTTCTTGACACTTTTACTAATTTGTTTAAGATTGTATTGGTGAATATTTTGTAATTTGTCTGTCTTCATTAATTTTTCATTAATTGCTTACCAAGTAATCTTTATAGTAATGAATGGAATCTAAAACAATTGATTAAAAATTTGATTTTAAAAACCGGATTATATTAATACGAGAAATGGAAAGTATCTCAACTTCATCTGTTATTTGCAGACTTATTTGTTTAAAAAAAAATTTAAAATACCCTTCTAGTTAATCATTTGGAATGTGGTAACAGTAAGACAAATATATTATAAATAGTATATAAGTTTTTTATTTTATAAATAGTCAGTTTTTTATTTTATTTTTTATTTTATAAATAGTTAAACAATAAAAATTGCAAATGGTGTATATATATATATATATATATATATATATATGTTTTCGCTAGGAGCAGGGAGGATGGTAGCCCTATACAAACAAAATATTAATTATCACATATTTCCAAGAATATTACAAATAAAGTCCTGAGATTTTACGAAAATTATTTTACTGCCAATTTACATAACTGAGATGAAAATAGGTCTGGTAGGTCTAGGAGAAATAAGAGCCCCCATGTAGAGAAAATACTAATTATCGCATAACTTAAATACTGGTATAGCAAAAGTCTTAAAATTTTACGGGAATATCTTTCTCATCAATCACTAAACTCAAAATTAAAGTGGGACGGATAAGAGCAGAGGAAATGGTACCTCCCATACAAAGCAAATGTTTTTAATGGTACATCTAAGGAACTATAGTGAAAGGTCACCAATAGGGCTAGCAAGAGCGGTAGCTCTCCAATACAGAAAAAAATATATTGTGATTTGCAAATAGTCTTAAACATTTTTATAACAAATTTTCATATAAAATTTTGAATAGGGCAGATAGGTCGAAGGGGTGTATTAGCTCCCATATAAAGTAAATATTAGTTATCACATCAAAAGGGGCAGCGAAACTAACCGAGATAAGCTAGTATAAAATAAATTATGATTATATTTCTTTTATATACCTCTTATCATTTACAAATATGTTCAATGTTTACTATATATCAAATAAATATTTAATACTTTATATATTATCTAACAATTTTCAGGTGTGGTATCAATAAATATTTTTCATTCGCATTGGCCATGGTCAATAGACGCATGAGTAAATCGGATCGAACAGCTGCATTTTTAGTTTTTTTATTTAACTACTTATTTTATTTATAAAACTTTAAATATTTTAAAATAATTTTGTGGTTGTTTTTTTATATAATTGTTGATTTTTGTAAATTATAGATTTTGATAAGACTTTATAATACCTATAGTAGTCATTTTATATTATTAATTATGAAGGGGATTTTATTTTCAAGTGTATTCTGTAGTTTTTTTTTAAGCGATTCGTCACTAGTTTTACTTAGAATATATAAATAAAGTTAATGATGGTCGGTTATCGTTTCAAATTTTAAAAAAATGTTGTAATCTTAATAAATAACATAACAATTTTTTTAAATGAAAATATTGCAAAATGTCTTTAGATACAGTTACGAACAAACCAAAATAGGGTCAACCATATTTTATTGACTTTTCGAAAAAAATTTAAGCAAAACAATAAAACTTTTAGTGTAAATCGTTTCAAGCGCAAATAGCCCTTTTTCAGTGCGGGCAAAAAATAGGGTTAGCAGTAAATTCGTCAAAATATTCTTAAATTTTGCTCAACTTGTTTTCGAAACTTTACTTTTTTTTAAATATCGACAACGATATTAATAATTAAAAACTACACAAATTTTAAGAATCATTGATGATTTTTAATTTCGAGTACTATTTGTATCAAAAAAGATCTATAAAATAGTAACGTCCAAAATATGGGAAAAATCTAAGGTCCAAGTAAATTCCAAATACAGAAATTGATCGATATATTTAGATAATTATATTTTCAGTTAATAGACAGTACTCAGGAGAAATTTAAAAGTGTTCAGGTTAAAAAAAAGTACTTCGGGGGAAAAAATCATCTAAAAATGTTATCAATCCAGGTAACTTTAATGCCATTAAGTCAATTCATAATTTACTAGGAATATAAATTTATTCTAAGAATATTAGAAGACAATAATTTAGTTCGAATACCAGTTCGGAAAAAAAGACTAGTAAATACCGTAAAAAGGGGTATAGGATTGAAGAAAAAAGGCTCAATATTAAACAATAAAATCATTAGTCAATTCAACAGAAATTTTAGTTAATTTTTCGCAAATTAAATACAATTAGAATTAGATAATTTGACAAATTCTTAGTCAAATTGAATAAAATATTATTTAAATTAACTACATTTTTTCTTCATACTTAAGAATTTTTATTTAATTTAATTACACTATTTTGTTTAATTCTACTAATTTTTTATCAAATTGAGTAAATAATTTATTCAAATTAACTAATTATTTTTCCTTCAAATTGAAGGATTTTTGTTCATTTTTATTTATTGAATTTTCTTCAATTTTATAAAGTTTTGTCAATTTTAAAATTACGTTTATTCATTGCATAAAAAATACATTTAATATTAGAAATAAGTAAATGATTTATTTAAAACATAAAATAATAAGATCATTTTTTTTTTTTTTTTTTTTTTTTTGTAAAAGAAATAATTATATTTAAATTAACACATGCATCACGTCAATTCTTATAAAAAGTAAAAACAAATTAAATATATATAAATAATTAGTATAAAACACTATAAAAAGGAATATTTCATTTAAACGTACATAGTTTAAACATCTAGAAAACTTACTTGGCGGAGAAAATAAGAATCACCCCGTCCAGCAGAAAATATTCCAGACTCGGTTCCAGCGTCAGTTTAATATGTAATATTTTATATAATTACATATTTGGTGAAATGACTAATTTACTTCTTAAATTTTTTCCAAAAAAAAATAATAATAATAATAATAATAATAATAATAATAATAACTGTTCATACTATTCACTACAGGAATTAACATGATATTTGAATTCAGACATCTCAATGTTCATGAAATAATTTTGTCCACAGTATTTTGGTACAGTCTAAATATTAAACACATTTAATTTAAATAATTTTAAAAAAGGCTGCAAAAATCCAATCTATTCTTACATATATCAAAAAAAAAAAAAAATATTTCTACCAAGCACCCGAAACTTTTTTTATTTTTTATTTCATTTTCATTTTCTACTGTTCAGTTTTTTCAATTTGTTAAAAAAATATTTAAGGAGTTTTTTATTTTTAAATATAAATATCCATCATAATGAAAAAATAAATATATTTTAAAACAAATATCAATATGTAAATGTTTTCTAAAGATTGTATTTTTCATCCATATGCTAGGAACACTGTTGGGGCATAGGAACATACTACGACCGTAGTGGGATGTAGACGTACCTTTTTATTCAAAATAAATATTGGAAAAACTTAACAAACTGTAAATTTTTCTTTCTTTATTTTGTTTGAATTTTCTTTTCAAAAAAATAATAAAAAGAATAATTGTTTAACAGTTTAAAGAAAATTATGCAATAAACAAGAAAAAAATATAAAATTTTAAATTTTTTATTATTTTTATGCTCAAAATATTGCTCATTCTTCAGTAAGGTGATTATCACCTCCCCAATAAATTGATGATATCCTATATAATTATTGCGGCAATAAAATTTTTCTTCTAAGCAATACGAATTCGAATCACTTTTGTATTCTCTACAAGCAAACTAATACGAAAGTGATTCGAATTCGTTATATTCGAAAAATCATATTCATCTTGCGGATTTTCCACCAGCGGGAGAGACTGTGCGTCACAGGCGATACATCTAAGCAATAAGAAATCAATACGCCTGGAAGAAAAATAAGTAATATTGCTAGATAATCATCTAGATGAAAAACAGAAGATACCGCCAGATAATTTTCTGGAAGTTGTAATAAGTGTTTATAGAAAAATTATCACTAAATAAATCTTGAAATAATATAATAAAGAAATCATTTACATCTTGTAAAGCAAGCATGCACATAAATTTTAACATCATAAAGCACGAAAACTAAAAACGCTCACATAAAATATCAATTTTTTCAGCTAAAAGGCAATCAAATTTTTTCAATATTTTTTAATTTTTTAATAATTTTTCGAAAAAATAAAATAAATGTATTGCATTAATTTCTTCCAGATGATCTCAATGAGATATCATCAATTTATTGCGGAGATGATAATAACCTTACTAAAAAAAGGAAGACATTTGTAGACACCAAAGTTTGTTTTTTAATGAAATAAATTTGAAAAGTTCGTTTTTTTTTTTTTTTTTTTGGTATTAAAATCGGGTCCTTGATTTCTACCATTATTTAATTCCGGGGTTCTCACAAGCATCCGCTTCACGATCTCCTTGAAACACTGTAACTTGAAAGCGACCCACTTGATTAAATACCAAGTAAAAAGTTTATGTAAATATATTGAAAATAAATAAACAAATTACAAAGGAATTCTGAGAACACTTTCTGACAATAAAATATATATCTGACTAATACTGGAAAAGAGCTTTTATTAATTAGTTTTAAGTTTACATTTTTATGAGAAATGTCATTAAAAATTAGTAATTTATAGAGTATCTTAAAAATTACACCGTATAATATATTTCTAATATTTTGTATATAAGTCATCAATAAGTTTAACGTTTTATATTTTCGAAAATTTTGTTTTGTCTTTAGCTTTAAAATTCATTTAAGAATAATGTGAGTTCGAGCACTATTTTTTTAATATTTTTTCTTTAAAATTAACTTATTTTTATGTTTAAGAATGACTTCAAAATATCAAAATGAGAAAACTCTATTTTTCTAATATTTTCCTTTGCATAAAAATATATTAATTTATCGTGATTTCGGCCGAAATCAAGTTGAAATTACGAAATTTCCCATACATTTTGACAATTGCGAAATTACATAATTTTGTGTAATTTCGGCGAAATTACATTGAAATTACGATGCCCATTTCCGTGCAACTCTGTACATGGTTGGAAAAAATACTATTTTCAACTATGTACTGCATGTTTCAAAAAAAAAAAAAAAAAAACAATTGGCAGCTGATCTTAAATTTAAACACAAATCTTAAAATTAATTATTAAAGTGATTTTGCAAAATGAAACCTATCCTTTTTACATTTTTAATTGTTGCAAATTAATAATTTCCAATTTAGTAAATAATTGTTCCTTATTTGTTTCCAATTCTTATTTAAAATAATTCTATTTTAATTTTCTTCTTTTATATTAAAACTTGTTAAGATATATGAATGAATAAAAAAGAAAGCTTAAATAAGGATAAAACTACTACCTAAAAATGTAACTATTTTAATTATATTTAAATATTGTAATGACTAACTGGATTTTTTTTTTTTTTTTGAAAAGACGTAGGCCACTTTCAAAATAAACGGCTTATAATAATTTATTTAAATTATAAAGAATGATATGTTCTACCAAAGAAGGAAGTACTTCTAAAAAAATAATATTTGTATGACTTGAAAAAGGAATTTAAGTGCATATTTTGCACTTTTTTGGAATTTATTATTAATTACTTCTAAAAAATGGAAAATAAAAAATTTTAACTGTTTCTGAGAAAATCTCAATTTTACAACTTAAAAGTATTTTTATTACCTTTTAACAAAGTTAAAAAAAAAAAATATATTTTTATAAACAATAAAAATATAATTATAAAAAAGCGCTAAATAAAAATAAATAAAAAATAATCTAATGACAAATATGGTTTAAAAACGTTACTTCTGAAGCTAAGACAGCACTATGTTCAAATAACACTGGTCAACACAATTCTTGTTTCCTTTATTTTTTCTGTTATTGGGTTTTTCTATAGCCCTAACAACGAAAAAATACTGGAAGATTGCTATAAGCTTTACTTTTTGAAATATACAGTTTTATTATTTTGACAAAAAATTAATACATACATATGTTAAAAAAATTTCTATGGAACACTATCAAATGATCTTTTATAAGATTTCCTTGAATGAACGACTGTAGGTAGATCTCGTTGCAAACTCCAGCACTAGTCTGCCATCATATGTAAGTCCCAATTTCCCTGATAACGCTCTAGCATTGTCAGAAGATCCTGATGAAATCTTTCACCCTGCTCCTCTCTAAAATCACCCAGCTTTTGCAGAAATCGGTGCAGGAAGTGGATTTTTATGACCATGTTCGATAGCATGTACTCAACAAGCTCCACATGGTCGTCAGATTTCTTTTTGGATTCGATTTCAGTCATTGATTTGACAAAATTAGGATCTTTCACGAGTTGTCTAATCTCGTTGCAAACTCCAGCAGTAGTCTACCATTATATGTGAGTCCCAACTTTCCTGATAACGCTCTTCCATTGTCAGAAGATCCTGATGAAATCTTTCACCCTGCTCCTCTCTAAAATCACCCAGCTTTTGTAGAAATCGGTGCAGGAAGTGGATTTTTATGACCATGTTCGATAACATGCACTCAACAAGCTCAACATGGTCGTCAGATTTCTTTTTGGATTCGATTTCAGTCATTGATTTGACAAAATTAGGATCTTTCACGAGTTGTCTAATCTCGTTGCAAACTCCAACAGTAGTCTGCCATCATATGTGAGTCTCAATTTCCCTGATAACGCTCTTCCATTGTCAGAAGATCCTGATGAAATCTTTCACCCTGCTCCTCTCTAAAATCACCCAGCTTTTGCAGAAATCGGTGCAGGAAGTGGATTTTTATGACCATGTTCGATAGCATGTACTCAACAAGCTCCACATGGTCGTCAGATTTCTTTTTGGATTCGATTTCAGTCATTGATTTGACAAAATTAGGATCTTTCACGAGTTGTCTAATCTCGTTGCAAACTCCAACAGTAGTCTGCCATCATATGTGAGTCTCAATTTCCCTGATAACGCTCTTCCATTGTCAGAAAATCCTGATGAAATCTTTCACTCTGCTCCTCTCTAAAATCACCCAGCTTTTGTAGAAATCGGTGCAGGAAGTGGATTTTTATGACCATGTTCGATAGCATGTACTCAACAAGCTCCACATGGTCGTCAGATTTCTTTTTGGATTCGATTTCAGTCATTGATTTGACAAAATTAGGATGTTTCATGAGTTGCCTAATCTGTGGCCCATCAAAAATACCAGCTTTCTATTTTTCTGTACTTAATCCTAGAAACTTGCGTGAAAAAAATTTAAACATTCGATAATTTTTTTTTTGTCAAGCTGTTTCATTATGGCGAGTTTAACATGAAGTGGTGGAAGTATGATGCGGTCTCGGCTAACTAACGTTTTTTTGTACCAACTTTTAACTCTTCCCGCACTGGCCAAACTTTTTGTGACCAATGGTGTTTTTTGTCACGTTTATTTTTACACTGGACCATAACCGTAGAAATACCACACATTTGTCCTGATTACACAATTTTATTTTAAAGTATTGTTGAAACGCACTCTATAGGTTTTCCGAAATAGATTTTCGATATTTTTCAAATATATATTCAACACAAATATAGCAAAAGTAAGCACACAACATCTTCTTAAGCACACAACATCTTCTTGATGAAGCCATATCGAAAACAACAACAAAATATATTTTAGTGTCCAATAAAAAATGAAAATCTAAGTAAAAATAGTAAATGAGAGTAGTTAGCTATAACTCAAAAACAAAAGCTTTTAGGGAAAATTTTGTGCAGTATTTGAAAAATACGCGTTAATTTGAGATAGAAACCAAAACAAAATCACAGGAAACAAACCATTTTTTTGACCAGTGTAATTTTTTTAAAACTTTTCTTTGCTGATATTTATTTTTCGTAATTTTTATTTAAAAAATTTGGTTCTAATTATGAAAAATGTATGTCTCAATAATTTTTTTTTTTTTAGGATTTACAGTTCCCGAATTCGAGATTCCGAGAATTTTTTTAATAATCACGGGATTTTTAAAAATCAATTCCGATTGGCATTCCTAGTTTACTCACTATGTAAAAATAACATTTACTTGAAGCATCCGATTAATCAAATAACCAATAACACATGTTGGTTCTAGTATTACCTTAAACCAAAACACAAAAACAGGTTGTTGTCTTAGCTGGCAGAAAACTGCAGTTATACAGGGCTACACTTATTACATTGTTTAATTCTAAAACCAAACACAGCGTGAAACAAATTCAATATGTTTAGCATTTTTAACTTTATATAAAACATACATTTCTTTTAATCAATTCCTAACATCACAAAAAATTAGATGAAACAAATCAACGTTTTATTATTTTCTTATCATTTTTCATTGAGTTCTATATTAGTAAAGGTTCTCGGGGAATTTTGTATGAAAATTTTAGCGTTTCACTTAGTTTTTAGTTAATCTTTTAACAGACACAATATTTGTTTTTAATATGAAATTATTAAAAATTTCTCAAATCGTTTTAATTTTTGCAATTATATTGGGTTTATTAAGTGAACTGAGTATGGCGGCTCCTAAGAAGAAAACTAAGAAGAGACCATTGCCTAAAATAGAAATAAATGCAAATTTAAGTGAGTGTGGAATTTTTAAAATAATTATATTTGTATGAATTAATAACCAAAATATATTAACTTATGTTGCAGAATTAAAAATCGGTGGTTAAGATTTAATGGCCAAAGGAAATACGTGAGAAATTTTAATCTGGAAAATCGAAACTAATTTTGTTATCTTAAATTTGTTGTTTTCAATAAAATGTTCGATTCATTTATTAATTATAAAATATTATGATATTTTATTTTCATATGTATATACTAGAAAATAATCAAAAAAAAAAAAAAAAAAAAAAAAAAAAAACATATAATCTTGGTTCAAATTTTTAAGTTTTCTTATATCACAGTTGGCCATTCGGCAACATAGTTTAACTCAACAATTTTCAATATGTTATATGAAGAAAAAAAATACACTATGAAAAAGTGCGTTATTTTCAAATGAAAAATATTGAAAATGTCAAATTTTTATTATTTAATTTAATTTTATTTTATTTTATTGCCTTTTCTAAATACTTCGGTCTTAATCGAAAATGTTGATGAAAATCTTTTTTTTTTAAATTCTGATTTTTTTATATATTGCAATACCCACCTTAAAGTATACTAATTAGGGTGATCGATTATTCGAGTTTTTGGAGAAACCGTTTTTCGAATAGTTCAAATAGTTGGTATTTTGAAAAAATCTTCTGCCAATGGGTTTTCAATTTTTGAAAGGCTTTTAAAGAGAAATATAAAAATCCCTTCAGTTTCTAGAAGGGTAGTTGAATTCTTAGATAACTGTTTAACTGCAATTTCTAAAGGTTTCAGAAAATTATTTAATTCTCTCAATATTTTAATTTCCTTTTCATTAAAAGGTAACTGTCCCAAGTCTAAAAGTGCATGATTTACACACTTATAAATTCTTAAGAATTGAGTAATAATTTTCGCCATGGAATTCCAACGGTGCTTCACATCGTGAATTAGTTTAAGTTCCCTCTTTTCCTTTTCTTTAACGTAAGCCTGTAGCTTTTTCTGTTTTTCGGGCGATTTATTAAATGTTTTAACACATGATCTAAGTCGGTCTATAATTGTTTTTAAATTGTTTTTTTAACAAACGTTATCGCCTAAATCAAAATCTTCAAAAAATACTGAAAATTAAATAAATCGAAAAAAACGATTTTTGGGTTTAAAAAACGGATTATTCGACATTAAAAAAAATGACATTTTGAAAAAACCGACGGCATCTAGCCATGAAAAACAGGTTTTAAAACCGATCACCCTAATACTAATAGACTCAGAATCACATTATGAGTCGATTAAACGATGTCTGTCCATCTGGCAGGTCCATATATAACTTATACACAAAGTACAAGTCGTAAATTTAAAGATAATTTGATGAAATTTGGAACATATGACTATTTTGGTATAACGGCACAGCATATTGAAATTGGTTATTATCGGTTCATTATTTCACCTAGCCCCCATACAAAGTGATTCAGAATAGCAAATTTCATGGAAAATTTTAAGCAAAATAATACGAAAGTGAATCGAATTCGCATAGCTTAGAAGAAACATTTTATTGCCACGAGAATCATATACGTATTGCAGAAGTTTCCCCCATCGGGAAAGATTGTGCGTCACAGGCGATACACCTAAGCAATAAGAAAGCAATACGCCTGAAAGAAAAATAGGCAATATTGCTAAATAATTGTCTAAGTGAAAAAAATAAGATATCGCCAGATAATCTTCTGGAAGATGTAATAAATATATAAAGAAAAATTATTACTAAATAAATCTTGAAATAAAGTAATAAAAAAATTCTTTACATCTTGTAAAGCGTGCATGCATATAAATCTTAACATCAAAAAGCATAAAAACTAAAATGCTCATATAAAATATATCCATTTTGTTGCTAAAAGACAGAAAATTTTCTTCAATATTTTTTCATTTTTGAAAAAATTTTCTACAACTGAAAAATTTGTGATTGAAAAATAAAAGTATTGCATTAATTTCTTCCATATAATCTCAATGGGATATCATTAATTTATTGCGAAGGTGATAATCACCTAACTGAAAAAAGAGCGATATTTTGAGAATGAAAATAATAAAACAATTAAAATTTTATGTATGTTTTGTTGTTTATTGCCCAATTTTCTTTAAACTGATAAAAATACAATATTAGAAAAAAGATCGATTTTCGGAATTTTTTTTATTGGACCATTGATCGTCCGTTATTCAATTTTAATTCATACATACATATCGAGGGCTTATATTCAAAAAGGACTATCCCAATTGTTCAGGAGAGCATAAAAGGTGTTTCTTTCACTAATTTTTCAAATATATTATAATTGTGTGTTATGAAATATTCAGATAACCTTTTTTTTTATCTAAAATTAAAGTTGTAAAAGATAAAATTTAATATAAAATTACATACATGTCTTGTAGATATCCCAAAAATAAAAATTAAAAAAATATGTTAGAATTATTTTTTCTTTTCAAAACTCATACCACTGATAAAGAACACAAAAACAAAGTGTTTCACTTTAAAAAACATTTTTTAAATCTATCTGCAGATAGTCCTTTTTGAATATAAGCCCCATGTTTATGAAATTATAACCTCTGGTCTACACGCAGACATTATTATGTTGGCAATTGTCAAATTGTATCTCTCCAATAATAATTCTATTGCGAAATCTATTTCACAATAAATGTTTAACATAGTGTCTATATTAGACAATTTTTTGTCAAGGCAAACGTCAAAATCAAAGCGAGTTTATGCAAGGTGGAAATTCACTAATTTATATATATATATATATATATATATATATATATATATATATATATATATATGCAGTTTTACAGCTGTAACAACCAAAAGCAGTAATCAGCTGTTTAACTGAGGTTACCTTGTACAGATTTGCATTGATTTTGACGTTTGTCTTGATAAAAAATTTTTTAGTATACACAAATCTGAGAAATAATGCGCAACATAAGCTATCAAACTTATTGTTGTTTTTTTTAAATTTTTGCCTTTTAATAATTAATTATGTTTTGAAAGGACGAATAAAGAATAAAAATGCGAAATAAATAAAAATTTTCGATAAAAAAAAAACAATTTAACATATAAATTTTTCATGTACGTTTCCTCCACCATTTAACACAATGTTGGAAATAAAATTGTTTTCCCGTTATTCTGCAGACATCATTTCTAATATTAAGAAATAAAAATCTCTTCGTGTAGATTTTGAATAAAAAATGAAGTATGTATGAATTATTTTCACCAAATTTTAACTGACACAAGACATGTAAAATTAATGTTTTGTGTCAGTTATCGTTTGGCACTCTGTAATTGTAAATGGAAATAGTAATGTGTTAAAGAAGTAAACAAATATCGATGAAATTTATTTATTAGATTACCTATTTTAAAATCGTTTTATTTCCATTTTAAACCACAAGCTTTTTTCCTAAGAAAGCTAAATACTTATGTACACATTTACATATGTATGTATACAAAAATAAAAGCAATTAATTCATTAACGTATTAAAAAAAAATATATATTTTCCCGCAGTTTAGAAAAGTTTAGTACAGAATACGGTCATTAAATATATTAAAACTAAAATGATTGCATTAAAATATTTTTTTAATTCCATTATAGTAAAACTTATAATATTTAGCCTTTGCGTTAAAAGTGAAAGTACTTACACATGTGGACATCACAGACAAAAGCATCCAACGGTAAAAATTTTCCATACCCACTTTTTTCTAAGTAGTGAAATATTATTTTGTTTTATTAAAATTCCCAGGCCTTGTCTTCAAAATTTAATTTTAACACTAAAACATTGTTAACTACGATTCCTGGAATCAGAATAGATGTTGTGAAATATTCACCAAAAAATAAAAACAATAATGAACTAAAAATTTTTTATATTTTGAAAAAGGGCGACATTTCAAAGGATAGATTTGATATTGGCAACAAAATAAAAGCTTTAATTCCTATACTTAAAACCTTACAAGGAAATTTGTACAAAACTAATAAGGTGACAACTGTTAAATCTTCTACAAACTCTTCTACACATGAAACAAATGCTACCCAATATTTGACGCCTAAAGTGAATGCTTTAATGTCGATAATTAAAGCTCTGCAATTGCAGAGTAATTCAGATGGGACTCAGAAAACAAGAACTGTTATATCTGATGTGCCACAAAAATTACCAAACCAACCGACCAATATACATGTAAATAATCATGGAGTAAGTGGCCATAGTTATGTTTACAACATTCAAAATCGTAAGTTTTTATTTTTATTAAATTAAGATTCTTTTAAATTTATTATTGTTTTTTTAGATGGAAATCATTATCATAATTATGATAAGAAGAGCAAATAGGAAAAGAGGAAAAATTCAATGCTGTTTAATTTTGTAAAGTTTTGCTAAACGATCAAATATTCAAATTTTAAAAACAAAAATAAATCAGTTTTGATATTTTTAAAGAAAATATCAGAAACCGATTTTTAAAACTAGAAAAAATCAACTTTTTATTTTTATTATAATCGAAAAACAATCTTTGGTGTTCAAAAAAATAATAAAAATTCATCATATTTATTTTTATTTTCATCAATACCTAATGATATCGTAATGATATCATGAGAATGATATCATTTATAATTCTAAAATGATATAGGTTGTCATAGAATAGAGCTAGAAGTTTATGTGAGAGGCAGTTCAAACTGAACACAAAAGCAAAATATATGTGACTACATGTATTTTATTGCTGCATGATTTAGGTTTATAACAACTAAATTAGGGTTCTGTCTCTCACATAAACTTCTAGTTCTAGGTTTTTATCTCTCACATAAACTTCTAGTTGTATTCTATGTAGATTTCTTTCTCGAAAATGATACACTAGAAAATGATATCATAATTTTTAAAAATAACTATATTAATAATTATATCGAAAAACTTAAGAAATAACTTTCAGAATTTGTATCAAAATTTATTCTAAAGATAATAAAGATTTATTCTAAATTATTTTATTAAAAACTAAAATTATATATCAATAATTCACTAATTTATATCTGTTAAGAAATTGCAGTAATCGGAAAACAGTTCACCTTAAAATTCAAACTGAAGCTGATTTCTTTATATATCCTCTTTTAAATTTTGCGATTTCTTTATATTTTACTATAGAAATATCGTATAAATATGTATATTAATAACACATAACATAAAATATTGTTTTTTTAAACAAAATTTTCTATATCTTTTTATTTTCATGAACATTTTTGAAGTTTTTTTTTCTAAGAAAAAGATTATTTCGATCCTTTATCATATATATTTCATTTATGGTACTGTATCGTTTCTTGGTTTGTTGGGTAGTTTAATTTTTTGATTTTGATCGAGATAATAGATATAAATATCATTTATTAGAAAAGTTGAAAATTATTTACATATTTATTTGAAATTTATTGTTTTTCACATACAACAAGATTGAATCTTATAATTACAGTCTAGAAATTTTTAAATAAGAAAAAAGTGACACAAGTTATAAGATGAAATACAAAAAAATATTAAAATTAATTGATATAAAAAATTAAAACATTGAATAAAAATTAATATAAAAAATAGAAATAAAAACATGTAAGTATTTAAAAAAAAGAACGTTAAGAATAAAATTTGAACAATGATGTTTCCAAATTATTTGCGCTGCTTATGATTTGTTTGTCATGTGGGAGTGAAATCCAAATACGTGTGGCGTTTATAAGAAATTGCCATTCTGTTACGAGGTATCGATGTAGGTGTGATTAGTTTTTTACCCCTCCTAGATCGGGCAATTTGCAACATGTTAAACTTATAATTGTATTGTAAGGATTGAAGGTGTAAATGATTTTAAGAAGGAACATTAGGATTCTTATATTGAGAAGATTTTCAAAAGAAACACCATAGAGTTTTTTGCAAACGATGATATTTTATCATACCTTTTCAAACTAAAGACATACCTTACAATTTTATTGAATAGTAGTACATTTAGTTTTCTTTCGCTGTTTGAGTCACAATTGCAGAACAGTTCGTAGCCATAAAGTAGATCTGGTATGAGGTAAGCTTTTGCAAGTAATTGTCGAATTCTGATTGGTGTATAGTATTGAGTTATCCAAAGAGTACGTATCTTTAAATAAGTTTGAGAAACAAGTGTGTCCACATGACTTGTCCAAGTTAAAAAGTTATTAAAAAAAATTCCAAGTTTTTTTACTCTTGGAACGACCTCAACTTTTTGGTTGTTAATTTATATTTCACATTCAATAGTTCGCATTTGGAACATTATTTTATGAGTGATTAAACATTTGGATTTTTTAGGTTTTAGGCATAGGTTGTTTGTAGTGAACCAGTGATGTACCTTATTTAAATCTTGGTTGAGTTTAGCGATATTCTCTTCTATAACATCAGAAGGGCTGCTGTGAAATAGTTGGTCATCATCAGCGTACGTATGAATCATGCAATGTGATAACACGTTCGATAGGTCGTTCTCATATATTGAGAATAATAGTGGTCCCAGGATTGAACCTTGTGGTATACCCTTTCACAGTGATATGTGTGTTGAGGTCACGTTATTAACGTGAACTGATTGAGTACGGCCTTCGAGATATGTTGCAATAAGCCGTATTGAAGTAGGTGAGAAATTGAGAAGATGTTTCAATTTGATATATACTTGGTGGTTAACTGTATTAAATGCTTTAGAGTGATCAGGAAGAATTAAGAAGTTTATATTTCCATCATCAAGTTCTCGTTTTATTTTCTCGGTAACGAAAGCCGGACAATAAGTTATTGTATTCTATGTATTGGCTCATCTGTAATTGTAAGAGTTTCTAAAATACCTTGGAAAGAAAGCTTAAGATAGCTATCAGTCGAAACTTTGGGTTAGATTTCGGAATAGGGATCAATCACCTTAGCATACTTCCATTTAATGGGGAAAAAGCTTGTAGTTATAATGTTGTTAGACAAATACGTGATGTATGGAAGAAGTAGTGGCAAAATATTTCTTACGAATTTAAGATGTATATTATCGTAACCAACGGCATTCGCTGAGATACACATAAGAAATGAAATGCTGTCCGTTCGGTAAAGGAGCTACTTCTAAGTATCTCAGTGTACGCTATCGAAGTTTCTGTTATGGCCGTAGGAAAGGAAGTGAAAGTGTAATTGAGTTCGTTAGCATCAACTTCACACCTATCAATTTGATTGACTTTACCAATACTGATTTCACTTATGTTTTTCCAAGCCTGTTTAAAATTAATAATAGAAGAAAAACGTGTGGAGAAATAACTGCATTTAGCCATTCGTATTTTAGTGTTTACATTTTTCCTTGCGATATTAAATTTATGCTTAAATTTCATAATTCTAAGGTGATTCCATCGGGCGTAAGCAAGATCTCGGTGTTTTATTAATTATTATTAACTGTATCTCGGTTGTGAACCACGATTTATTCTTTGAAGTTCTTACTTTTCTTTTTAAAGGCACGACATAATCGTAAAGTAATGAAATATTACTTTCCAAACTTTTTCCATCGGATAAAAAAAAAATAAATAAATAAATATTCATTGGATGAAATAATAATAATAAAAAAAAAAAATACAATAATTTAAAAATTTTTTCATAGTGATATATATTTTGAAAGATATGTATTATTTTCATCATGATGGATTATTATATATGAAAATTAATATCCCTCACATTTTTTTTTTTTTTTTTTTTTTTTTTTTTTGTAATAAGAACAAGATTTTGACTCAAATATCCGAATTTGGAGCGATTTTGATTGAATTCGATATTCATTGACGTATTACTATGCATCTCGAAATTTTGTGAAAATATTATTTTAAGTACTTTTCTAAAACGCTAAACTATTTATTTTCTATTACAAATACTTAACAAGTAATCATTGGAATTTCGTATTACTTATTCGCTTCGATTTATATAAAAATTGTTTCGTCACTTTCACTGTAAACCGCAAATTTGTTTACTTAAGAAATCTAAATACAAAAATCATTATTGAATTCAATAGAAAATTACTTAAATAAATCAAATATAAACCAGATTTTCTAGTAGTTTAGAAAAGTTTGCAAAGGAATACGGTCATTATAAGAAAACCTCAAATGAAATCATTTAAATATATTAATAGTTTTATAAAAGCTATATTTTTATTAATGATTCTTACTGTGAAAAGTGGAACTACAATGGTAACAACTTTTTCTTTTCATTAAAAAATAAAATAAATCAAAATTTTATATGTTTATAAAAGGATTCTGCTCAATCCCAAGCAAATGTTAAACATCAGCCATCAACCACTAATTTGCATATAAATAATCAGGGACTTAAGGGAAACAGTTATGTTTATAATATACAAAATCGTATGTATTTTTTAATATTTAGTACATAAAATTAAAATTCTGTTATTATTGGTTTCTAATATTAGATGGAACTCATCATCATAATTATGGTTCAAACAATAAGGAAACTTCAACAAATCGTGTAGGCGAAAATACGGGAACTGACTGGATCAGATGTATCGAACCTAGATAAAAATAATTTGCTAATGTAAATTTAATTTTAGTTTTAAGTAGACAATTTAAAAAAGGATTTTTGGTTTAGATTTTACATTTTTAATAAATAAGGTTCGATGAGGTTTGTTTGGGATTGAAAATGGTCAAAATCGATTTATAAACAAAAGTTATGCTCCATATACTAGAAAAACAAAGTGTCTGCCGTAACTCAATTTTTTTTTTGTCCGCCGATATTTTTTAAACAAAAGCCTATACGGTAACGAAATTTCGGTCACATTGTTTAAAGATAAATTCGAAACCCAAAATTTGGTGTCAGATACAGTCAAGCCAAATATAATAAGCCCTAACCACAAAAGCTAAAAAGTCGATTTTACATCCATAACACCTATTATTTTCAATTTTTTTACCATAAAACATTTTCAAACTAAATTTTAAAGTTTCATTTTAAATTTGAAAAAGCTTTTTGTTTTTTATTGTTTTATGAATTTTATGAATATTTTGTTTTTATAATTTTGTGATTTTTTTTTTTTTTTACTTGTATTCATTGAAAGATATTTTCAAATTTTTTAATGTATTACTTTTAAAATAGATTTTTAAATATCTTTTATCGTAAATAAAAAAAAACTATTTTAAAATAATATCTCCTTTACACCAAACAAAAACAAGTAGTTTTTGGGCTCATTCGGTTTTTGATTGAAAAAAAAAAAACAATTTTTTAGTTTTTCCATACAAATCGAAAACCATTTTCAAATAATTTTTGTGAAAAAAAATTTTATTTTTTGAAGGATTTCTTTCATATTTTTTTTTTACTTAAATTATGTATAAATTGTTGTTAACAAACATTTTAAAACCCAACCAAAGGCAAATTCAAATTAAATAAAAATTAAGCAGGAACAAAAACTACATAGGAACGAAATCAAGGTATGTAAAGGTATGTAAACGAATTGGTTTTTGAAATTTAGTTTTTCAAAAGCCTACTAGTTTGTGTTTTGGTATAAACGACATATAAAGTTGATTTTAATATACCGTTTATACCCAAATATAAATAAATTAAATTTAAAAACCATTTCGTTTACATATGTACAACATTTCTTCTCAATTTAAATTTTGTTGTCAGATTTCTTGCATATTTTTAGTTTTCTTTATATTTGGCATTCTTTCGATCACAAACTACATTGTATCGATTTTGAAATATAATTTAAATAAAGAAAAAACAGTTATGAATACGCCATATTGTTGTTTTTTGCAACTGTTTCCACCTCACACAAATTCGCGTTAAGTTTGACGTCTGTCATGATAAAAAAATCTCTAATGTAGACACTATGTTAGAAATTTATTAAACAGGATGTATCATAAATAGTTATTTTAGTAGTTTTTATTTCGTTTTTAACTCTACGTCTACACGAAGATATTATTTCTTAACATGGGAAATAACGTCAACAAAATAATGGGAAAACAATTTTATTTCCAACTTTGTGTTACCTAGTGTCTACATTAGGCAAATTTTTGTCAAAACAAACGTCAAAATCAGTGCGAATATATACAAGGTAAACTTAATTAAACAGCTGATTACTATTTTGGTTGTTACATTAGTCAAACTGCATATATAAAAAACAATAAGGAGTACGCTTTATTGTTGTGTTTGTGTTTGACGTTTGTCTTGATAAGAAATTATCTAATGTAGACTCTATGTTAAGGGTGGAGAAAACGTACATGAAAAATTTATATGTTAAATTGTCTTTTTTTTATCAAAAATTTTAATTTATTTCGCATTTTTATTCCTTATTTGTCTTTTCAAAACAAAATTAATTCTTCTGCACTTTTATTTTTGTTAAAAAGGACAAAATTTTAAAAGAGAGAAATAAATTTGATAACTTATGTTAAACATTGTGTTTAAACATTTATTGTGAAATAGATTGCGCAATAGATTTCTTATTGGTCCACACGTAATATTTTAGAGGGAGATAGAATTTGAAAATTGCCAACATAAAAATGTCTACGTGTAGACTAGGGGTAATGAAAATGGAAAAACCAAAGAAATTTATGTAGTTTTTCTTTCAAAACCCGAATAAAGCCAAAAACTACTATTTTTTTAAATGGCTTATAACAAAAATTAAATTTTAAATTTCTTTTGTGATTAGGCTGAATATTTTTAATTGTTTTATTTAAATTTGATAACTTTTTAATTAAAATTTGAGGCATTAATGAAAAAATGCAAAGCATTTGTATATTCAAAAAAATACTATGTCTCGAAAAACACAACTTTTCAGTAGAGCAGAAAAATGGTTTAGTTTTCTTATAAGCAATGACTATATCTTACATATTTTTAATTTCAGCCTAACTATAAAAGCTGAAAAGTCGATTTAAACTATTATTTTAAATTTCTTTCCATAAAACTCTTTTCAAACAAAATTGTTTATAGCAAAACAAAAACTAGTTGGTTTTTGAAGAACTAAATCTCGAAAACCAATTCGTTTACATACCTCATTTTTCCCCCATATGGTTTTTGTTGACGTAAATGTTTTTGTGTAAATTTTTATTTAATATGTCGTTTACACCAAACAAAAACTTGTGGTTTTTTCTTAATTTGGTTTTTGATAGAAAAACTACGTAACTTTCTAAAATTTTTCCACACAAATCAAAAACTATTTTCATGTAATTTATACTACTAAAATAATTATTTACGATACAGCCTGTTCACATGTTTTCAAAACAGTCAGCTTTTATATGTAATGAAGATAATAAAATTGTCAAATTTCTTTAATAGTTTTGTTTGTTTAATACAATTTGTGAATAAATTACTTTTGAAATTTTGTAAAAAAAACATTTTTACTTACAAAAATAATCCAAATTTTGTTTCGATAAAATTTTTTGTTAAACAAAAAACGTGTCTACAAAAACCAGATAGGGAGAAAAACAGATATATAAACGGTGTGGTTTTTGAAATTCTGTTTTCACAAAAACTAATAAGTTTTTGTTTGGTGTAAATGGGATGTAAATTGAATTTAATTTATTTATGTCATAAATAAAAAAGTTCTTGTTTGGTTTTTAATAAAAAGTGAATAAAATGGTTTTTGATTTGTATGGAAAAACTAAATAAATTTATGTAGTTCTTCAACCAAAAACGGAATAAATCCAATAACTACCAGTTTTGGTTTGGTATAAACGGCATATTAAATTTAAAAAAAAGTGTTCTTCTTTTTGTATATATATATTGTGATTTTATAATTTATTGAAATCTCTTTTTATTGTTTCTATTCATTGTTTCGAAAATCTTTTAAACAGTTTTTTTTAATATTTTTTATGGTACGGAAAAAATCGATTTTAACAAAAATATTAAAAATTTTAAAATTGTATTTAAAATTCTTTTGAGGATATTTTTAATATTTTGCAATAATTGTAATTTTAAAGAGAGATAGTGTTTTGCACTTTCAAAATTTTTAATGTGTATAAATAAAATGCTATATATGTATGATTTTAAGTTTTTAAACTAGTTAATAATTTGAAAATCAACAAAAATCAAATAGGTTACTTTATTTTGGAATCCAAGCAGGGGGTATATTAGTTCGTTAGCTGTACCGTTAAAAAAGGTCTGTTTTTAAATTTTTGAAATTTATTGTATTTTCTCCCAAAGCAACACATACAAAATTTCGTATCATTTCAAAGGTATTTATAAGCGTTGATTGGTATATAAATCGACGCCATCCACCTCAATATTCCTTTATTTCACAAAATAAGTTTCACTTATTTTAAGATATGAGTTAATGGAGTATGTTAGATGTTTACATATAACTATATTTTTACAAATTTCGCGGTTTATTAAACAGTCAATCTGATTTAAAATTTTACATAAACATAGTCAATATGGGCATCAAAATTTATCTTTTCATAGGGATTACACGATTGAATTAAAATAATAAAAATATAGACCTAATAATACATAATTTATTTATTCTTAAGTAAAAAATTTTGTTAGAATTAACAAAAAAAAAAAAAAAAAACTTCAATTAATCGAATAATTTTTATTCGAATGACAACCATAATAAAAAATCAAGTTCTCATATTTTCCAAACTACACATTTATTTTAATACAGTTTTGCATTTAATCGTTAAAAAAATATTTTATAATCTTTATGAAACTAATATCTGTAAGTACAACACTCTTCAAATAGCTTTGCGTTTCAAATATATAAACTTTAACGGCTAAAACACAACTCTGTTTCGTCTTGTTTGAAATTTCATCATCAATGTGCTTCTCAAACTTTTAACGAGCCCAAATTCCAGCACAACGGTTCTCAAATAAGGACATTCGTAGGAGGTCGCAAAGAGATCCTGAATATATTCTTGAATACACAATTTTTTAATGTACATAAATATTATATAGAAGTTTAAATACAAATTCCAATGAAAGCATGTAACTATTTAAACATGTAGGGACATCTTTTTTGTTTACTTTTTATTTTTTTTAATTTACCAAAAAAAATGTAAAGTAATAATTATTAAAGAAAGCATTGCTTACATAAAAAACATTTTTTGTTAAATATGTTTTTGATACTTTTTGGATTAGTTTGTCATTTTAATATTTTTAAATCATTTAAATATAAATGCTCATTATAGCTAGGTGTTTGTGGATTATAAAATATATTTTTAAAAATTATTAAAAATATATGTATGTAGCAATAGAAGGGTAAATGAGTACAAATTACATATCGAGGGCGTATATTCAAAACTATCTCGAAGATCACAACTTTTCTGTAGAACGGTTTTTTGTTTATTTCTCTTATTTTGAAAGTATTCAAAAACTTTTTTAATTGTATGATTTTTAAAGTTTCTTAAATTAGTAATTTGAAAAGCAACATACACAGGCCGTATACTGTGCTTAAGCTTAATCTCTTTTGTTAAAACTTGTTTCAATAAACATACCATGTGTAAGTTGGTTATTTAAAAATAAATTTTTTATTGCAGTAAAAATATTTCATAGAATAAGGACTGTCATTATACCCTTGTAAGTGTGGACGACTTTTTCTCTCCAATACATCACATTATATTAATCTTGTTTCATGCATAAATTATGTGACCAATTAGCAATTATTTTCCTTACAATAGCATCTTGTAAATTATGAAACTTAATCCTTTCTAATCATACATGAAAATTTCAAATCCACCCCCTTCCTTTTAGTAAATATTATTTACATCTACCAACTACGTATTAATGTAATGTATAGAGTACATAAGGTGTAATTTACAGTATTTAGAGCGTTAAAATAAATCCAATTACACACATCCAAAATTCATCCTTAATAAGCATGTTCTTTGTTATAGTGGGATTACACTGTTAAACGAGTCTTTTAATCGTAAGAATATTTAGATGCATGAATAAATAGCCATATGTATAGAAAAACTCAATCTTTTAACGAACTACTTTAATTAATAAAATGTTATTTTGTTATTAGATTTAAAAATACATACTTCATTTATACTTTAAAATTACAAAAATTCTTTCGATTGTTAAAAACTGTTAAAGTTTTCGCAGCAACACTTTAATTTTATTAGTTTCACAAACTAAAATATATTGTAAATCTTTGTTTCTTTTTGCAATTTAAATAATCTAGGACATTAAATATCCTAATCATATTAAAATCATCTGCTAAACAAATAAAAAAAAACATTTTGAAAATTATTTTACATTTTTTGTAAAAATTTATTTTGTTGTTTTTTCTGTTTTGTAAAAATCTATTTCTGAATTTCAGAAATTTGTTAAAGAAATTTACAAAATACTTCTTTCTTCTTTTTCTTATGCCCCATTATTTTCACTTTGTATTTGTTTTATATTTTTGAAACATACAATTGATGATAAATAGTGGTAAACATTTTCACTATATATAAAAAATAACATTTATTTTCACAATTTACATGGTCAAATAGTTATCGGGGAATTCAAAAGTGACATCACGGCCGGTAAGTTTCTTATAGACCGAGGTGAAGGTGTCAACCTAAAAGCAAAGAAGAAAATAATTAAAAATTAATAAAATGTTAACAAAAGTGGATTAAATAAGTTGAATGCAAAAAAAAAATATTGTTAACTCTAAAACTACAATTTTCTTTTAAGAAATTAAAATAAAATTATAATTAACTTTAACTTTAAAGTTGTTTGATCTACCGCTTTGTAGGAAATCTCATAACGTTAAGGTCAAAAACGTCACGTATGAGAGGCAAATAGGCGGCATTTATGTTTATAAACCAAAATTACATAGAGAAAATGTAAGCAACAAATGGAATATATTTATTCTTATTTAAATAGAGAATAAATAATAACGAGTCATTGTTTGAAGGTTAATTTACGTTCTTATTGACAATCATTGATCTTTGACAAACGATCAACAAATAACACAAGAACGCTGGACAATGGGACATAAAGGAAATATTTTGCATTTTTTATTTAGTGTTTCTTGTTTTTATCAACTTAGAAATAAAAACTTCTTTTCAATTATTAAGAAATTTATGGGAAATTTCAGAAGTTGTTTAATCTGCCGCTTTGTAGGAAGTCCCATAACGTTAAAAAGTTGAAAAACATCACGTATGGGAGGCAAATAGGCGGACTTAATGAAACCAAATAAAATATTTAGAAAAAAAAAATTTGATTTCAAACATTCTTTAATGATTCAAAATAATTTTAAAACTACTAAGATATTTTGCTGACTTCATATATTACTTTAATTGTTTTATTTAATTTATAAGCAACAAATGGAAAATATTTAAACTTAAAGTTTCAGAATAAATAATAACGAGTTGTTGTTTTAGTTTTCTTTACGTTCTTTTTGACATTCGTTGATTTTGAATAAAACAATCAACAAAAAACACAAGAACGTAAATAATTAGGAATTTCGAATAGGTTAATTAATATATATTACCAAATGTTCATGTTCGAAGAAAAAAAATCCAGTTTTGTATTAAGTTGTCAATTTTTAATTTAATTTGATAATTTTGAAATAAAATATTTTTAATTTTATTTTTGAATTTCTACATTAAATTTTTTCCTTTTGAATTAGTTTTGAAAATGTTAAAAAAATTTTATTAAATTTCAAAAACTTTTTTTTCTTAATCTTATTCACAAATTATTTACAAGAACATTTATAAATTTCATTTCAATGCCGAAGAACTTTATATGTATTATTAACGCCCTTATTCGCACACAAATTTTAAATTTAAAGTGCCTTTTAAAACAATTTTTTAATACATATTTTTTCTATAAAATGTGTTTTAAATTGAAAATTTGATTTTAAAAATGGGTGTAAAATTTTAAGTTTATATTTATTTCTTAACAATTCAAATAAATAAAAAAAATCCAAATTTATTGAAGTTAAATTCGCGAATTTATTAAAAATCAAAATATATAACTTATTATTCAGAATAAATTTCGAAAATTTTCAATCTGAATAAAATGAAAATTTTCATAATTTACACAACTTCGAAGAACTTTTTTTGAATTGCTGCTTTGTTATAAAATATATTTCAGGTTGTTGATCACAAATGTTTATTGTGTAGTAATATCTTTACTATCGAATTTTAAAAAAAGTTGTTTTTTAAACTTCTTACAAGGTAAAAAATATTCCTTGTACTTTTGCTATTTGTCCTTTTTGACGATCACTGGGACTAGAGGTCAAATTCAGCAATCAACACAAGGACGAAAATTAAAAAAAAAAAGGTGAAATTATTTCCTTTTTGTCCTTTAAAACATTTTTATAAATATTCAAATAAATGTCACCAACGTATGTGAATGTTTAAAGACCATTAAAAAGCGTTTTTAAACAATAACGAAACATTGGCATTTAATGTTTGTCCTTTTTGACGATCACTGATCTTGGTGTAAAAACAATCAGCAAATAACACAAGGACATTAAGAAACTTCTTCACGAATCCTCAAACACTATCCACATATTTAAATTACTACATAAATCACAACTATCGAACAAAACATTTTCTTATTCGAAACTTACTTTGTGTTCAATGGTGGTTTGTTGATTCTTATCCAAATGGACCTTAATCAATTGAGAGCCATCCAACTTGACGCGGATACGCTTGCCAACGATTTCAGCAGGGAAGACTAAATCTTCCAAGATGGCATCATAGACAGCGGTCAAGGTGCGGGAACGTGGACGCTTTTGTTTCAAGGGGTTTCTGGCCTTGCGAGTGGGCTTGGGCAAAATTTTACGTTCACCAATGACAACAACATGTTTGCCAGAGAATTTCTTCTCCAATTCACGAACCAAAATGATTTGAATCTTTTGGAAAGTTTTTTGTTGGGGAATGGGCACATAGATAA
Source organism: Protocalliphora azurea (assembly GCA_932274085.1). NCBI lineage: Eukaryota > Metazoa > Arthropoda > Insecta > Diptera > Calliphoridae > Protocalliphora > Protocalliphora azurea. The sequence continues at coordinate 131,143,801 of OW026519.1, forward strand.
TGACAGCCTACAAAAACAAATATTAAAACAAACATAAGAATGAAATTTCATTTAGTAAACTCACCTTCTTGTTGCCAAATTCGATTTCACGGGCACGTGTAATGTGTAAATCTCTCAAATACGGCTTGAGGTCGCTGTTGGCCTCCAACTCCAAGAGAGCTTGGGCAATGGATTTCTCAAAATCATCGGGCTCAGCACCACCAGGCTTAATAATCTTGGAGCCAATCATCTAAAATTTACCAAAACATATATTTTTCATTATTTTCAAACGTTCATTCTTTTTAGCATTAACACTGTTATTTTCCATCATTTTTATTTGCATTCTTTGCACACACACACACTTTGTTGAAAAGTAAACATTTTTTCACCAAAATTTTTTTTAGTTTGTCACCACAACCGGCGCTGGTATTTTCATTTTAATCTCGCAACATCTTATTGTTCGTCTTCCACAATTCTCATAACTTTAATTTAGTTTGTTGAGGCTTTCTTTTATTTACAATTTTTCATACACATTTTTACTTTTTGATGGAAAATAATCGTATTTATTTTGTTCTTTCTTAAACTCATCACAAAAAATACACCAACCTTGGTCAAATATTTTGACAGAAAAGGAAGTAAAACAGACCCACTGAACAGTAATTTCCTTTACTCGCTCGTTTTACATTCGCCCCGAAGTTGGCTGCAGTTGCTGGCAGGGTTGTAATTAAGTAGGTTTAACGAGTGCTAGAGATGAGAGTACACAGTAGAAAAAATGTATTGGAAATTATGAAGCAGATAATAATAAATGTTTATTATTTTATTAAAAATATTGAAGTTAAATGCAAACGAAAAGAATTTATTGTTTTTGTTTTAATTTTATTAAAATGTATGTATAATTATGTGTTGATTTAATAAAATAATTATTTGAATAAAAATTGTTGACATCATTTTTATAAAAAAATTAAAATAACTAAATATTTAAAATTAACTTAAAAAGAGTATATAGTAAATATTTTTAATTATTATTTTTTATTTAATTTAAAGAACTGTTACAATATATTAGATATAATACTTTAACATAGATTGTTATTAATAAAATCTTTTAATTTTTAAAATATTAATTATTTATTTATTATAAATTATGTATAAAAATTTGTATGTTTTTCAGTTTTTTTTAGAAATAAATACTTTTTTTTAAGGTGACGAGCATGAAAAATATCTAGACAGTAAAAATTAAAAAAGTATGTATTTACTTTCAAAACAAGTACTAAAAATATATCATTTAAAAATTTATCTTTTTTATTAAACCATCTACAGAAAGTAAAAACAATTCGTCATATAATTACTAGTATGCCGCATAAAACATTTTTTAAAAATTGTGTTAGATTTTGATTATATATAATTAATATGCCCTTCTTTGAATTCGCGATAAATTTTCGATATCTCAAATATATTAAAAGATGTGAACTCTAACTTTGCAACTAAACACTATTTTTTAAATTAAACGCATTTTTTTTTTTAATTGAAGTTCACATGTGTGCTCCGACTGGCATCTTTTATGAGTAATTGTATTTTGTTTCTATTTTATATTCATTTAAATAAGTACGCTTTTTAGACCTACTTGAAAGAAAATTAAAAATGTCTGTACTTTGATAAAGGATATGCGGCACAAACAAAATCTTTGTTCATTTGGTTGAATCTTAATAAATATTATAATTCAATTTCAAAAGTGGATTATTTCGGTAATTTGGTATTTTGGATTATTTCGGTAAGGGTTTTTTTTAGCGTTATCGGTAATTCGAGCTATTTCGGTAACGGTTCGTAGTTATTTCGGTAATGGTATTTCAAGGGTGTTTCAGAAATATCGCCAATATCGGTTAACAACCACGAAATATAAAGTGGAGGCAAGTAATAAAAGGTCGGCAATGATAATTTGTTTTATTTCGGTAACAGTATTTTAACGGTTATGGTATTTTAGGATATTTCGGGATCAGTATTTTAGAGGTAATGGTATTTCCAATTATGTATTTGAATAGGTTTTTTTTAGCGATAAAAGTATTTTAGCGGTAACGGCCTTAGTTTTTCACTGAAACGCATTTTTGTCAAAAATCTAAGTCGGTTATCAAAAAACCTAAGAATGTGTTTGTAAAAAACTCATTGAAAACAAAAACAATTGTAGTACGTGTGCTTTTTTGAATATTTTTTTTAAGCTTCATATCTATGTTAATAATCCATGGTTCAAATTTTCCAAAAATGACACTCTTTAAAGAAGTAAAATTTTTACTAAAATGATGCAGTTTTATTTTTAATTGTTTTTTATGCCTTCTTGCTTATAATCAGTGTTGCCAGTTCAGCCTTTTTAATGCTAAATCTAGCCTGTTTATTTTGCTTATAGCCTCAAAATTTTCGTTTTAGCTTCTAACTTTTTTTAGCTTTTTTTTTTTGATTTTTAAATTTGCCTTAAAAACGCTAAAATGTCAGTATGTCAATAACGAAGAAAATAATTTCTTATTTGCTATTACTAATTTTATTTCTGCAGAATCATCCATTTAAGCATTTTTGTGTATTTATTTGCACAAATCGAGATTATTTATATTTAACAAAAAATTATTTTGGTCCATTCTCTAAATAAAAAAATAATAATTAATAAAATATAATTTTATGTACCGATATATTTATTTTTTAATATACTCCATTAACCGTACAATTTATTTACGAATATAATTTTAAGAACATTTTTATAAAAGCAAAAAATCATATTAAAAAGGAATTACAGTTTAAAAATTACAAAAAATCGTTTCAAAACACTGGGTCGTCGTCTATCATACAACCAGAATTTGTATGGCAATTTTTTGGGTGATTTTTCACTTAATTTATAAATTTATTACAAAATCTTTAAAAAAATCAAAAGCTAATGAGAACGAGAAAAAAATTTGTAAATAAAAAAACAAAATAAGTAACTTTTTTCTGGTCTTATTTTTTTAACATTTAACCTTTTCAGATATTTTTTAAAGTCAGAAAAGCCCCTTTTTTTTCTTACCTACTGGCAACTCTGCTTATAATTTACCGATTATTTCTTTATCCTAGGTCTACAAGTGATATTAACGTTGATATAAGATGTGAAGAATGCCGGCAGAGGAGAGTAACCATTTTGTTTATATTATGTTAAATCTTAAATAAGGGGTATACGTTTTCTAATAAATCCTATAAGATATCATTATTTTCTATCAGTCACAGAGTATACATGTCCTTTTTATTTAAACAATTCGCACTTTTTTAGCACAATTTTTATAAAAATGTATTTTAACATGTAAAACAAATACTAAAAGGAAACAATTTTACAAAAAAAAAAACATTGTTTTTCAGTAATTTCCAAAATACACATGTACACACACAAACAAACTTTCGTATATGTGTATTTTTTTGACAGTTCATCTTATAAGATGGTTGTGTAGAGAAATCTCATCACAACAGTCTCATATATAATATTAATATTTGAATCTACACGTGAAATAATTCTCTCAGAGAGCGAATTTGACACTCTCTGACACAAAAATCTTACATATTATGTTACGTCTAGACGAGCTGTTACAATACTAGTACATCTAAAAAGTCAATCGAACTGAGAAATGTTTTGATAGAAAATACAATATTTACTCTGATTTCCTTAGGTCGTTTAAAGAAATTTTTTAGATTTGATTAATCTAATTACTTTTTTACATAATTGTAAATATATTAAATTACGCGATCTCCTTTTTTTACATTTAAATTTTATGTCTGATACCAAGATATCAGATTCTTTACCTTGAAATGCAATACATTTTACCCAGTACCTAATCAACTGTGAAATCAATTTTTTTGGTCAGCTAAAAATAAAAAAAATCAAATTTTTTTTAATCAGTTCATTTTCATTGTTTTCGATTTTTTGAAATGTTAAGGCCGATTGCATTATTTTATTGTTAAATAACATTTTAAAATAATATTATTTGCGAAAGAGATTAGGTAAATTATAAAAATTCTGTATTTTATTTTTTTAATAAATTACTAAAAAGTTACTTAAATAAAATATTGGGCAGTTTAATTATTTATAAATACAAATTAAAACTAATTCACTACACTTATTATTAATAATTATGACGAACAATTTTACTAATTGGCTAAATTAACCCTTTAAAGTTGCAGCAACATTTGCCGCCTGTTGGGCAACACCAATGGCTTGTATGGTGGCATCACGGGTATGTTGTCCTACACGTTCCTAAAAATAAAATACATAATTAATTGTATGTATTAATAAAATATAATAAAATATATTATTTTAATTTAGTTATGTTATAAAACTCAACTTACAATTTTCTTGCCAATTTTTTTCAACCAGCCACCTTGACTTTGAGCTACAAAAGCGACCAAAATTAAAGCCAGGAATACGAAAAATTTATTGAAATTCATTGCTTCTTTATTTAAAATAATTAAAATTTAATTTGTTTAAACAGGTGTTTTCTTTGTTTGTGTTTACTCTTTATTGCCGAGAGTTTGTTAAGCAACTGTTGATGATGGAAGCTTTAAGCTAAACTTTTATATGCCTTTCTCCACTTTGTTATTTGGTGAAAACTGTTGTTTAAAAGGGAGGGGATTTACTCTTTTTCTATGTGTAAATATTTAGCTTTAATATATGTATGTAATCATTGAAAGGGGGCTCGTCTTTTTTCCTTTTTAAATATTCTTACTAAATACAATGAATCATCTGCAGACTTATGTAGTAAAGATTTTTTTTTTTTTATTTTAGACAAATTAATTAATTAGTTTAATTCAAGGAACTGTGGTTTAAATTTTGGGTTTTACATATATTTTAATGCATTAGTTTAATTAAAGGAAATTAAATGAAACATTTTGGGGAATTTCGAACATTCTTTAAGGGGAATAAGTCTTTAAGGGGATTTTAAATTTTAATTTATAAGAAATACATTTTATACAAAATACTAGATAATTGTATTTTTTAAACTCTTTAGTTTAAGTGTGAAAAAATATATCAATACATTTTGCAAATTTGAATCTTATATATATTTTTTTTTATAAAACATCAAACGACTTAAGTAACATTATTCATTTTGGTTTTTTGCTTAAGTGATTCCCCCTCTAAAGCAACAACAATTTTGTTTCCTTTTCCTAAACAAAGAAACGTTAAATCAATATTTTTAAAAAAATATATAAAAGCGAAGCTTTAAGCTGTTTTTGTTAACAGTTGACATTTAAACATAACAACAGTAACATAAATTTCTATTAAAAAAGAAATATTTTTATTAAAGCGAAGCAATTTAATTTGTTTAATATACAAAAGTCATGAACTTTCATAAAATTTTTGTATTCTTTGCCCTCGTTATGATTGCCATTGTGGGCCAAAGTGAAGCTGGTTGGTTGAAAAAAATTGGCAAGAAAATTGTAAGTTTGAAATTTAGTAAACATTTTTATAAGATCATAAAAATTTAAATAAAAAAATTATTCTCATTTTACTTGAATAGGAACGTGCTGGTCAACATACCCGTGATGCCACCATACAAGCTATTGGTGTTGCCCAACAGGCGGCAAATGTGGCAGCAACTTTAAAGGGCTAGATTTGAGATTAAGATTGAGAGATTCGATTTGAAGTTTTCTGCTGATGTATTAATTTAGCCTTTAAGTAGTATTTAATCAACATTTATAAATTTTTTTATTTATGTGTACAAATTTACAATTTACAAATTTAAATAAAACCCACAATGTTCAATTTAAAACTGATTTTTTTTTATGATGCTAACGAAAAGGAATCTCGCTAATTATCTTTTTTTTTAGGGCAATTAATAAAAAATCTTTTTCAAAAATTTTACAAAACTTTACCAATTATTAAAAGTAAAACTCCATGTTTGAAAAAGATTACAAAATCTTCAAAAAAAGTTGCTTATTTTTAAAAAAGGACCTAGTTTCAAACATTATTAAAAAGGCCTTAATTTTCAAAAATTTACCACTCAATAAGCATTTTTACTTGAACTCAAGTTTAAAAATAGCTGAATTCCAGTCATAAATTCAATTTTCCAGTGTTGAAATATATGTACTTTCACTACACTTTGCTTTAATAGCATACTTCAGTAAAACGGAAATTTTACTTCAAGTTGAACATTACAATGTTAATGCAGTTGAATTCAACCATTGAATTTTAGTGTAATTAATGTAGAAAAAATAATTCACCTTTTTTTTTTCTTGCAGATTCTACAATTTAATTTCCATTAATCCGTGCAAATTTAATATGTATGGAAATCGGTTTATCGATGTGGATTAATTTATTTATTTTGAATATATTAAAAATTAAAATAATTTTAAATTTATTTGACAACAAAATAAAGTTTAAAAAAAATTAAAAAAAAAAAAAATTATTTTAAAAATGCTGGAAAGAATGATTGTAATTCAAATTGAATTCCAGTTAAATTTCAAGTACTTGAATTTTAATTCTTTATATGCTTATTGGGCAATTATTAAAAATAATATTCAATGTTTGAAAAAGGTTTTTAATTTTCGAAAAAGGTAGCAATTTGCAAGAAAGGTACAATTTTTCAAAAAGGGAACTAATATAAAATTTTATGTACCAATTTTGAGAAAAGTACGTTTTTAAAACAAATTCATAATTTTTACTTTTTTTTAACTTAATAGAAAATAAATTAATTATGAGAATTTAATTTTGGGTTTTATACATATATATATATATATTATTATTTCTGTAAAATATTTTGTCAGTTGTTCGTATTTTCGAGGAGAAGGTTTTTACGGAAGCAAATTTTGGAAAATCCCTACGGAAAAGTCGGAAAATTTGAAAAATCGAAAATCAAGGTTTTGTATGAAATTTTGTGTGAAATTATTCCTTAATGGCTTTCCAAATCAAACAATTGAAAGTTCTTAGTGTAAATCATGGAAAATTGCGGAAAATGCGGAAAATTGGAAAATCTCTCCGCAGAGGTCGGAAAATTGGAAAAATCGAAAATTGATTTTTTTGTATGAAATTTTGTGTGAAATTATTCCTTAATGGCTTTTCAAATTAAAAAATAGAAAGTTCTTGGTGTAAAACATGGAAAATTGCGGAAAATTGGAAAATCTCTCCGCAGAGGTCGGAAAATTGGAAAAATCGAAAATTGATTTTTTTGTATGAAATTTTGTGTGAAATTATTCCTTAATGGCTTTTCAAATTAAAAAATAGAAAGTTCTTGGTGTAAAACATGGAAAATTGCGGAAAATGCGAAATGCGGAAAATTGGAAAAATCGAAAATTGATTTTTTGTATGAAATTTTGTGTGCAATTATTCCTTAATGCCTTTCCAAATGAAAAAATAGAAAGTTCTCAGCCAAAATCCAATAGATGGCGTTATACGTTAACTTAGACTTTGCGCAATCTGACAGGTGTCATTTTGGCATTGTAATTTTCTACAGTAAACTAGAATTTCCCTGTTTTTCGCACGGTCAGCTGTACGTTGCATGTTCGCGTTTTGCGAAACCTTCTTCGTTATTTGTTTTTGCGCCGGAAAACAAGTCGAAAAACATTGTTCATCAAATCGCTTTCTACTGATTCCATTCAAATAAACCACATTGAAAATTTAAATATTTTCGTTGTATTATTACTCTAAAGTTTGTCTGAAGGCTTAAAATTGGGGCGAGGCGAAGTTCGCCGCGTCCGCTAGTTTTAAATAAAAATAATTTTCAGGAATTTTAAATAAAAACAAAAAATATTATGAAAGAATTTTATACCATAATAATTACGAAACCTAAATGAAATTTTGTATAAATACTATTAAGGTATAATCTTTTAACAGCCATAATAATTTATTTAACATTATGTGGAAAATAAATAAACTTTATCAAAGTGTGTATAATTTTTTTTTTATTAAATTATTAATTTTGTTTGCTTAAGATATTTTCCTCTAAAATAAAAGTAAAAGTTTTGTCTTCTTTTACCCAACAAAGAAAGGTTAAATTAATATTAAAAAATTTAAAAGGTATTTAAAAGGGGGTTTTCAACCTATATTAAGTAATAGTTGCAATAGTAAGAATTACACATGTATTTAATAAAGTTATAAAAAATAGAAATTATAAAAAAATAGAAATCAATGAGATCAGAAAAGCTTTTGTCAAATCATAAAAAACGCCTGTCACAGCACTATGTCCTTCATCCAAACATTTACATATATAGCTTTGAACATTCACAAGAGCCTCTTCAGTACCACAGTCCTTTCGAAATCCAAACTGAAAATCAGTAAATAAGTTATTTTCCATAAAATATGTAAAAATCTGATTATATAATATACGTTCAAAAAATACTCGTATGATCAATAATGCGTAGTACCGATATAGGACAAAATTGTTCAACATGTGTTGCTTTATTTTCCTAGGGAATAGGAATAACCTTATGTATTTTCAAAGTATCGAGATAAACTAACGTGTCAACTATAAAATTAAAAATGTTTAAAAGACATGGGTAATACAGTTTGCGCAATGTAAAAACACTTTGGGGTAAATATTGTCAACAAATTATGCATAGATTTTTTCCTTTCTTTTTATCTTTTTTTATAAAATTCATTGATATATTTTTAATATCTGACAACCAAAGATTTTTAAAAATAATATTAATGGACAAGAAATAACCGTTTATATTATCGTAGTTAAAAATCAAAAATTTAAGTAACATATTTTTTTAAATAAAAGAAATTTTAGAGCATTATTACTATTGGTTTCGATTTTTCCAGTATTATTCATAATTAAAAGATTTGTTATTAATACCCATTAAACTGCTAAACAAAAAAAAAAAAAAAAAAATGAAATATCGTCATCTAAAATACAAAAGGCCGTAACCATACTTTTGAATATTTTACAGCAGAGGCAAAAAAATATTATGAAAATGCAAAAGGCCGTAACCATACTTTTGAATATATTGCAGCAGAAGCAAAAAATATTATGCAAATGCAAAAGGCCGTAACCATACTTTTAAATATTTTACAGCAGAGGCAAAAAATATTATGAAAATGCAAAAGGCCGTAACCATACTTTTGAATATTTTACAGCAGAAGCAAAAAATATTATGAAAATGCAAAAGTCCGTAACCATACTTTTGAATATTTTACAGCAGAAGCAAAAAATATTATGAAAATGCAAAAGGCCGTAACCACTACTTTTAATTTCTGTCTTTAAAATTAAGCAATTAAATAAAATTTTCCAATCGTTCGCATAAAACAAAAATAGATAAAGCATAGAACATTCTTAAAAACAAAATTTTTCTTAAATGTAACTTGTTTTACGGCTGTTTCGTTTATAAAGATGATGTTACAGCGTTTTGACTTTTGTTAATATGCAAGCTTTTGTGCAGGTGTGTTTTAGATTAGTACATCATAATCCAACAAAGAACATACATTGTTTGGTTACGGCTTTTTGCATTTTAGGCGACGTAGTACTTTCAAGAAACATGTTGGATGACGGAAAATTCAATATCTATAAAGCTGTTACACAGTTTTTAAATTTAATTTCAAATTGGTTAAAATCAAAGAAGTTAAACATATATTTTTTAGATTTGAAATATGATATAAAATAGTTTTACTAACTTTACAGAATCGGTACCAACATATATTGAAAAATTAATTTACAAAGTTGGTCAGAAATTTAAACAAATATTTAAAAAAAAGCTGGATCAAAGACTATATTTGTACTGAGGGAAAAAAATCAACTAAAAATCAACTACGGTTGTGGTTACATTAAAAATTTTCGGTATTTTAAATATACAAAGTAGAAAATAAATAATTCGATACTGAAGTGGTGTCAACTTGATGCCAATTGGGATCAATTTTTATTAATGATTTGAACACACAGTATTGAATTTGGACACATACGGGGCAGATTCACTATTGACACTGAACGGTATCATTTTTAATACGTTTGTGATCTAAGTACATATAGAGTCTTCGAATAAATAAATTTCGATTTTTTTAAATGTACAACTTATTTACTTGTTCTCAATAATATTGTATGTGATTTAACTTGTAATTTGTTCCTTTATCTTAAATTGAGGTTGACTATTGTTAAAAAGTTTTATATTTTTTAATTTCTGTTTAGTAACTGATTTTAATATATATATATATATATATATATATATATATATATATATATATTTGTTTTTTGTTTTGTTCTTAATCGTAAAAGCTAGTTAAAAATAAATTAATAAATTTGAGCATTTTTAAGAACAACATTTATTTCAAAAATGTATTTTTATTTTTTTAATATTTTACATTCTGCATTAAAAAAATACCAGATTTGACCGGTTTTTTAAAATATTAGATCTTTAAAGGGCAGTCAGTTCAGCCTTTTATTGAGCTGCAGCAATTGACTGGGTAGTGACATCTCTAGTACCTTCATTTTGCTAAAAAAAAAAATAGATATTATTTGTAAAAAAATGTAATGGAAAATTTTAAATATATAAAGTTAAAACCAACTTTCCCTACTTTAACTCACAATAGCCATTAAGACAAACATACAAAGATTTATTAAGTAAAATTATTTTTTCCACTTTCTTTTCCATTCCGTAATACGTATAAGCATTTTGAATTTTATCATGATACAATTACTAAAGGTAAAATCATTACGAAGTTTGTTCTCAATTTTATTTACCCTGAAAATTCAGTCACATATAAAGCAAAAGGAAATGTAAACCAATTTAAAGCAGAACTTCAAAAATAGACAGAAAATATTTTCAATGAAAAAAAATTTTTTTTTGTAAAAAAAAATTTGTATTTTAATATTATCAAGAACAAATAAATAAGTTGTGTTTAAATGTCCTTTTAAACAAATTCACGTATAGAGCGTTCATAAAACAGCTCCAAAATGGAGTTCTGTCTTCCAGGAATCATTTCAAATTACAAATATAAAACAAAACATTAACATTTTTTTTTCAGTTTCTTGACTTAACAAGAATTAAATTTTACGACTCTATCTAGTGAAACAATGTACACAGTCTAGCTTACTTAACGCGAGGTATAGCCGCCTTAAAATGACACTCAAATTGATTTAAATTTGTCTATACAAGTAAACTAGTTCATAAGCAGCATCCATACATTTTTAAGATATCTTTCATAGGAGATATTTACGCAATATCTTCTTTTTGTTATTTGGAAGAAAATCATCAAAGTGATATTTTTCTAATATTGTATAACAGCAAAAAAATATATAAAATTTTCATTTTTTGGTCATTTGCATAGAATATTTTATTTTTTATTTTTTTTTCAGTAAGGTGATTATCACCTTATAATATAATAAATTGATGATACCTCATTGAAATCATCTCGAAGAAAATAATGCAATACTTTTATTTTTTCGCCACAAGTTTTTCAGCTGTCGAAAAAATATTAAAAAAACTATTGAAGAAATTTGTCTTTAAGCAAAAAATTTATATTTTATGTGAGCGATTCAGTTTTACGTTATGAAGTTAAAATTTATTTGCATTCTTTACAAGATGTAAAAATCATCTTTATTATATTATTTTTAGATTGATTTACTGAAAATTTTGCTATATATTTATTACATCTTCCAGAAAATTATCTAGCGATATCTTTTTTCATCTAAACGATTATCTAGCAATATTGCCCAATTTTCTTCCAGGCGTATTGATTTCTTTCTGCTTAGATGTATCGTCTGTGACGCGCAATCTCTCCCGATGGGGGAAACTTTCGCAATACGAATATAATTATTACGACAAAAAAAAAAATTTTCTTCTAAACAATGTAGGGACAAAGTAAAATACACAAGATCGATATAAATCCGAGTACTCGGAAAATTTTTTGTAGGGAGTTTAAAAAAAAAAACAAAAATGAATATTTTTAATTAAAAATATTATGATCTTTTCTATTAATCGAATTCGAGTGAAAGTGAAATTTAATAAAATTTTATTACGCTTCAAATTTTACTTTTAATAAAACTATTTAATTTTTTTATTTTATTTTACCATAAGAACTTGAATTTAATAAAATCTGGTCGACTTTGAGGAATTTAGATTCGATTTACGGAACAGGGCCGAATATATTGAATTCAATTTTACATATTTACTAAATAGTAATGTCAGCAGACAACTGATTAAGTAAACAAACCTTAAAGATATATTTTTTATAAAAAATATACATACTTGTTTTAAGGTGGCTTTCACCCAATCTGGCTTACGATTTCCGACGAAAACCGTTATTATTAAAGTAATATAAAATACAAAAATGTAAAAATTCATTATAAGTTTCGCTTTTTTATAAAAATTTTAAATTGGACTATACTACTTAAGTGTTCGTCCGTCCATATACAACTAAATGCCTACTAATTAAATTATTTATGGTAACTGAGTTTAATTGAAAAATGTAAGTGATAAGGCGTTATAAGAAAACAAACAGGGTGGTTCTTTTTAGATAAAATAAAAGGGATACATCAAGGCGAATTCAAACAGTTGACCTCATTTAATCAGCTGATAATTTTTTGAGTACTTAGAACTGTCAAGCGCAATTTTTACTTATCCTCTGAAACGTCAAACTCCATGTATAAAAAAAAAACTTAATTCGCCCAATTGTTGTTTTTGTAGAACTGCTAGAATTCATAATTTTTTAATACATGGAGTTTGACAGTTTTAAATACTAAGAAAATAATTAGCTAATTATATGTATTCGCCTTGGAATACATATAAGTAATTTAAAATATTTATGTACATAATGTAACGAAATTTATAAATTGTATTTTTTTAAATTAACATAGAAAAACTAATTACTTTTTGCTTACTTTCTCTCGGAAATTTCTCACTTCCACATATCACGTTTACATGACAAATTGTTTATATATTGGCATTTGATTACTTTAGGAAGCTCGATTTTAAATTAAAAAAATTAAATTTATAGTATATTGATATTGTAAAATCATTATACCCCCATTCTTTAAAATCCATAAATAAGGCTCTGTTTGCATAAATGTTCTTTATATAAATAATTTTTTATTATCAGCTCTGCATAATAAAAAATAAACTGAGAAATATTTAAATAAAATATAAGAAATGTTTTTCCATCAAGTATATACAATTTTAATATCTATTGCAACTTTATATATAATACAAACCCAAACTAATCCATGGAGAAAAAATTTTAATAATTTTATAGAAACTAAGTAATTTTATAAATTAATAATAAAGTTATGTATTATTATTATTTAGATAAAATATTTAATTATAATAAGTATGAAGATCTGTTATAATAAAACAGTATAGCATTAACCCTAGCATAACATTTAAATATATATGATCCGTTGGTTTTAAATATGAAAACAAAATAATTTTGTCATTGATTTTTTATAGCATATATTTGCATAGTTTGGTCCTAAAATAATATTTTTGCATATTTTGAGCTTAGCAGCATATTTTCGTATAAAATCCTTATTTAGAGCATATTTTTGCATCTTTTATAGTTAAGAGCATAATTTTTCATATATTACACTAAAGAACACTTAAAAGAAAAATTTTGAATTCAATAGAATTATTTACATAATCTGTCATTAGTGAAATTTCCTTTTTTACTGTATGTGATTCAATAATAATTTTCATCTTGTAAGTCGGACAGGTGTTCTTTTCTAACAGTGTAGCCCTTAAATTAAGAAATTATGTGGCATGTTTTACCCTCAAATTAAATAGAGGGTGAACATGCTGCAATTTTTTAATAGCAAACTCATACATTTTTGTTGAGAATAATTTATTTTTAATATTTAGTGCTATTTAATTAATGTTACACAAGATTATAAAACTTTCAAAATCCAAAATTTCACCAAAAAATCCGAAAATTCATACAATTCAAAACTTCATAATTTCATAAAAAAGAACGAGAAACAAAGATATAGTCGGTCAAGACCGACTATATGACTACCTTACACCAATCTGTACGAGCATAAAAATTCGGGAAGGGGATATAGATTACACCTGCGGCCAATTTTACTCAATGTAAAATAAAATATACAAATACAGAATGCATCTACTAATATCTAGATGATTTTATGCGATTCCTAGAAGTTGGTTTATATAGGAGCTACGGGAAATTATGGACCGATTCTCATCAAATTTGGCAATGTTGTTTCTAATTACAAAAAACTTATTTGTGTCGAATATTAACTTGTTACTAACATTCGTATGGGATTTATGCAAGTTTAAGTGATTTTCGGAAGAGTTGCTTATATGGGAGCTATGGTTAATTATGGACCGATCTTCATAAAATTTGGTACAAAGATTAATACTTACAAATCTTCTACAAAAAAATTTCATAAAAATATTGCTATATTTAAGGCATTTATGATCGTTATATTTAAGGCATTTATGATCGTTATTCAGGGAGGACATTTGTATGGGGCCTAAGTGAAATAATGGACCGATCACAATTTCAATAGGCTTCGTCCTTGTGTTCTGAAGGTCCTACCTGCCAAATTTCATTGAATTATCTTCAAAATTGCGACCAGTACTTTGTGCACAATGTTTACATGGACAGCAAGCCAGTCGTCCAGCCAGACGGACGGACGGATATCGTTAGTGATTCTGAGTCGATTGAAATGCTTTATGGTGGGTGTTGGCTAACTTTTTCTATGCGTTACAAACATCAGCACAAACGCATAATACCCCAACCACCTATGGTGGTGTAGGGTACAAAAAAAAATTTTTTTTGTAAATCTTCGTAGATTTACAAAAAATCAGAAATTTCACTAAAAGACTTAAATTTAACCAAATGTCACCAAAAAAAATCCAAATTTTGCTAAAAATTCTAAATTTCTAAATCTCATCAAAAATTAGAAAATTTCACCACAAATTCCAAATTTTACAAAAAAAAATCTCAAAATTTTCGGCAAAAATTCAAAATTTTATCAAAAACTCAAAATTTTCTCTAAAAATACAAAATTTTACAAAAAAATCCTATATTTCGCTAAAAATCCGAAATATCGCCAAAAATTCAAAATTTCACGTAAAATCTAAAATCTTATCAAAAAAACCCAAATTTTACAACAAAAAAAAAAAAAAAAAAAAAAAATCCGAAATTTCGCCAAAAATTCGAAATTTCATCAAAAACTCAAAATTTCTCCAGAAATACAAAATTTCGCCAAAAATTCAAAATTTCACAAAAAAAAAACCTGAAACTTCGCCAAAAATTCTAAATTTCACATAAAAATTGCTTGCTAAACATTTTATAAAATATAAAAATGTAAAATATAAAAAAATCAAAAAAAAAAAAAAAAAAATTGTGTGTATTTATATTTTGCAATATAAATAAAACTATTTAAAATCTATTAATTGACTTTACGAGATTACCATTACACGACATAATTTACATGAATCTGTCTATATTCAGTTCAAAAAATATTCCATATTAACATCAGTGCGATTTTGGTTAATTGATTTAGAAATATATGTAAAATATTAAAATATGTATTCTTATAATGTGTAAATAATTTTTAATTATGTCTGATATATATTATTAAAATTTGCTTTTGCCAGCACAAAATTTAAGTTTCATTTTTAGTAATTTTTTTTTTAGAATTTTTTTTCTTTTTTAGTTTAAAATGTTTAATAACAAAAAGTAATTTCTCATAAATTTTAAATTTCCATTTTTTTTTTTTGTAATAACATTTTCTGTGCTAAGAAAATTGTATCACTAAAATGATTAAATTTATTAAACTAAAAGCAATTTAAAATATTTTGAAATTTCTTTTCTTTTAAAATATTTTTTTTAGTAATCAACAAAATAGTTAATACATAATTTTTAATACTGTTTTTAAGTTCAAAAAGGAAATATAATGAAAATCAAGTTATGGCAAAGAGCTGAACAATTGGCTTCTGAATTGTGTACGCTTCCCATTACATTTAATGAAATTGAAGTCACTAAAGAGATTTCAATTACATAAAAATTTTATGACAATACAATTAATAAAGAAGTCAATTTTTTGAACCGTAAACGAAATATACAGTCCGTCAGTCTTTCCATCCATATAAACCTCTTTCTTCATCCGGAATAGTGTTTTAGTATTTTTTATATAAACGGGAAGAGGGATAATAGATTACTAGAAGCTAGATTACTGGCTTCCATATTTGCCTTAATCTTTAAGAAAATTTATACATACATTTGTATTTAATTTAACATAAGTAGGTTTTATAACAATTGGTCTACAATTGTCTATTCTTTTCAAACGTTTATTTTAATATAACATTTTGCAGTTTTTTTTTTTTGCATCTTAATACTTTATTTACACAATTATTTTAACTTAATGTAATTTTTAAAAATTATAAAATGTATGAATTTAAATTAAAGAAATAGTAAATTATTTTTATGCATTCTAATCATCTTCATCAGAATCTGGATCAATATTTCTAATGATATGACCAATTTGATGTACACTATGGGCAATATTATTTACTTTAGCAGCATTTTCATTCACAGTATTCAATAAACGACTCTGGAAATAAAAAGAATATAAAATCAAATTTCAATCATCCAAATAGTATTTTTTCCAACAATCTTACCGTTCCTTCATTTAAATCATCTAACCAATCGGCCTTGGTAAATCCCCAAGTGCCAACGATTAAAAGAACACAAAAGAAAGCAAATTTTTGAGAAGACATGACGACTTAGTAAATCTTTAACCCACAAAGCAAAATTGTAGTGAATGACTGCAAATGAAATTGCTGCGTTTTATATACCTGAAGCATGAAAAGAGGAGATAAGAAAAGATCATTAAGAAAAGGGGATTTTTTAAGGCTGCAGCTTCAATTTTTGTTGTTTTTTGCTTGTGGTTAATCAATTTAAAAAGGGAATCCCTGTGTAAGAAGTAAAATATTTATATTAGACTGCTTTTTGTTATTCTTAAAACTGATGAATGTCTGTGCAAATATAAAAGTAAATTCTTTGTTTGAGGAAATAAATATGGGCTTGCACTTAACTTTTATTAATTAGCTGCCGCTTTGATGGCTTGTGTGTGAGCTTAACACCAAAATGTTTTTTTTGTGGGTACTAAAAAACAAAATATTGTTCATTAAGTGTATTCACAGAGGTTTATAAAATTTGAGCTAAATATACATATTTAAGTTCGCAATCTTTAAATTAATAAACGGAAATAAAATAAATTATGTAATATGAATTCATTTCCATAAATAAGAAACTAAGTGCTACAAGTTTTATAATAAATTGACAATTCAAATATATAATTTACTTAAAATTTGTATCGTAAAAAATAACTTTTTGTAAATATGTTTTGTGCTCTGTATTCGAAGTTCTATTATCACTATAGGAACACGTATAGCTGTTATGCGTCACCTAGAAGCAATAAAAATGTATTTGTTTTAATAAATGTATGATCTTTTCCTTACGGCATAGTTGAGGTAGGTCAGTGTAAAAAGCAGAAATAATTAAAATAAAACAAAACAAAAAATTAGTTTATTGGTGGGACTTTTTATTGACTCAGCTGTCAATCACTTTATAAAAAATACCACTGGATGTAAAATATAATTTATTTAAATTTGCAATATATATATATATATATATATATATATATATATATATATATATATACATTTTATGATTCTTAAAAAACTTCGGAAATTTTATTTCAATATATGTTGTTTCTTTTTTCTCAAAAATTACAATTTTCTAAAAAAGCTGTTGATTTATCTAACTTTCCCACGTAATTTGTTTAATCAATAAGAATGTTAATGTTAAGAATGTTACAATAATTTTAAAATCTGTGATTGTAGAACCTATGTATATGAAAATCAAATAAAGTAAAATATACTTATATAGTAGTTTAATGTTTTCATATAGAGATGAATGTTCTTTGGTTTGTCACTAATTGTTCGATACTTAAGCTAAGTTCAGACTACGCTAATATTTGACAAGTTTTTCAAATATTTGTCTACAATTGATATTACCGCTGATATAATATGTGAGATAACGCCAGCGGAAGAGAGTAACCATTTTATTTATATTATGTTAAATTTTAAATACGGGTACACTAATTCTAATAAATCCTATACGATATAAGATATATAGATAATCAAATAAGATAATAAAATAATTGAATATGTATTATTCGTCATTGAAATTGGATTTGAGATTTTTCTATGTAAAATTTGAATTTAAATTGTTAGAATACTTTGATTTTGAGTAATTTATTTAATTATAAAAATATTTAAAATCATTTTAAAATTCTGATTAATAATTTAATTGAAATTTTTTTTTACTATTCGAACAAGATAACAGCCGATTTTTGACAAACATTTTATTTTACTTGAAAAATTGTCCAGCTCACTAAAGTGAAATAATTAAAGCGAAATATTTAATTTTAGCATTTGGGGAAAGTATAATGCGTTTGTGGTAATCTTTCTAACGCGCAGAAAAAATGTTTAGACCCTAATCCTAAAGTGTACCGTTCGACTTAGAGTAAATTTCCGAGCCGACTTACATCTTGAAAGAGGTCTTAAAGTATAATTTAATTTTTTTTATAGAGATTTCATTCTACAAGGAGACTTTTAAGAGCATTATGGTGAACAAATTAATGATTAAGACAGGTAAATATTAAAGCATAACTCTTATTTCAATATTTTACCAATAAATCAATAAAAATATAGAATTTTTCCCATGATACTTACAATTATTATGGAACTAAATATAAATATAAATATAAATATAAATATAAATATAAATATAAATATAAATATAAATATTTCGATTTATAATTGACAATAGCCTCTTCAGAAAATGTTATTAATGTGCTTAAATCCCCCGCAAATATTAATATTATAATACAAATTTGACATAAATAAATTCCATTTAGGAACAAATAGCAATACAAAATTTAAAAATCGGTCCATATGTAACTGTAGCTCACATATGAAGGCCTTTCCCAAAGATCTCTTAAGTGCATTAATCCTTTACAAATTCCATGTGATTAGTGTTAACGGAGATAAGAGAGCTGAATTTTGTAAATCTGCAAGCTTAACAGAAAAATATTTCAGTTTATATTTTGCTGGTGGACGTAACATGAAATGAACAACATATTTTTATTTATCGAAATATTTCGAAAAATTAAAGTTTTTTACATTTTGAAAAATTAAAGTTTTATAAAAAGCAAATTTTTGAAAAGCTTACTCATTTCTGAAAATTAAATTTTTTGACGAATAGTTAGTAGCACTTCTACTTTTTTTTAATATTAATACTCTTTTGAAACATAGTTATTTTATTTAAAAAAAGTCTTTTGGTACTTTTTTGAAATGTTTTACTTTTTTAAAAATAGTAAATAGTAAAAATATCGTAGCAATTTTCTTGTTGAATATCTTTTTTTTGAAATTCTTTTTGAATAACTTTCTTACAGAATTAGAGTATTATATAGATACTTATTTGCTTCACATTTGAAAAATAAATTTCAACAGATTACCCTATCTAAAGGTATGCAGTATATCTGGTATTTTTAGTGAGTCATACATATAAAAATTAACCGATAATTTTGGATTTTGAAATTAAATATTTTATTTTCTTTTTTTTTTAATTATTAATAACCAATCTCCCAAAATTTAGCTTAGATTGCAGGATTTAATTTTTAGAGCAGCAATTTTTTTTTAAGGAAAAACAAAACCTGAATTTTTGAATAAAATATTTTGAATTTGAAAATTTGTTTAATTCAAATATATTTGTATTTTAGTAAATAAAAAACATATGATTTAAATTCTTATATTATTGTAATTTTTTATTTTCTTATATTACGTTTAAATAATCTCAATTTCTTAAAATAAATACATATGCCACAAAATAATACTAAATCTAAAATGTTGATATCATATCGTCATTCCTTAACCTCTAGCTGTGGCTGCTACATTAGCAGCCTGTTGAGCTACACCAATAGCTTGTATGGTGGCATCACGGGTATGCTGACCAACACGTTCCTATAATTAAATAAAAAAATATTGTTAATTTTAATAAACAAATTAAATTTTCCTCTTAATACAACTTACAATTTTCTTGCCAATTTTTTTCAACCAACCCGCTTGACTTTGACCAGCAAAAATAGCCAAGATCAAAGCAAAAAAAATGAAAACTTTATGGAAATTCATATTTAAGTTTTTTTTTTTTTTTTTTTTTAATGAAAGTAATAAATATATTTCTTATTTAAATTTCTCCAGCTGATTTCGAACTGTTGTTGATTGCAGCTTTCAGATGTTCTTTTATAGGAATTAATTCATAAAGATTCTGTTTTTTATTGTGATAACAGGGGATTTACTTTAAGACAAAAGTAGATTATAATATTTTTAGTGATAATAAAAATGGGATGTGGGGTTTTTGAAATGTATTTTTTGGAGGGAAAATATTTATAGTTATTTTATTGTTATATGAAAATTGTGATAAAAGTAGCAATTGCCCTTAGTATTAGTAATTGTTATATGTAAATTATATTTTTTAATGTACATACATACATACGTACATACATACATAAATACATACATACATAAATACATACATACATACATACATACATACATACATACATACATAGTACTTATTGATGTTTTTAAATTATGTATGCAACTTACTTCTTTTTGTTTTCTAAAGATAATAACCAACAATAAAGACAACAGCAGTGTTGCCATTTTAGCACTTAAAGGATTTTTCATTCAACCATATAAAGCTCATAAAAATGTTAAAAACACAAGCTCGTGAAAATTTTGTCAAACTTTGTTTGAAAAAATATTTACACATTTTATAAATGTTTTCGCTTCTATTTTAATGTATAAATGAATTCGAAAACTTTTATATTTGAAAAGTCAAATTTGAAGAAAGAAAATTCTATTATTTATAATTACATATGGTAAATATTAGATTATTCTTTCAAAATCATTTATTCAACTTTATTTAACGTTGCTGGATAATTTAATAAAAACGAGAAAGAAAGATATAGTCGGTCAAGACCGACTATATGATACCCTACAACATTGTGTATAAAAAAGCATAAAAAATCGGTAAAGGGACTTATATTACACTTGTGGCCAATTTTACTAAATGTAAAATAAACAAGTAAGAAATATATAGTCGGTCAAGCCCAATCATATGATACACCACACCATTGTGTATGTCCCTCAAAATTCATAGAGGGGTCTTATATTAGACATGTGGACAATTATGGACCGATAATTTTACTAAGTGTAAAATAAAATATACGAATACAGAATATTACGTTAATACTAACATTTATATGAATTTATGTAATTTAGGGTGATTCCCGAAAGTGGGATTATATGGGTGGCATTATATGGTAAATTATGGAGCGATTCTCGTAAAATTTGTCACTGTGATTTCTACTTATATAGAACTTGTTTGTGTCGAATATAAACTTGATACTAAAATTCGTATGGGATTTATGCACGTTAAAGTGATTTTCGGAAGAGGGTTTTATATGGGAGCTATGATCAGTTATGGACCGATCTTCATGACATTTGGCACAAAGATTGGTGCTTATACAAAACTTCCTTATACCGAATTTCGTTATGATCGTTAAACCCCTATTCCGGGAGGACATTTGTATGGGGTCTAGGTAATATAATGGATCGATCATAACCAATTTCAACAGGCTTCGCCCTTGTGTTGGCCACGTGTCAAATTTTATTGAATTATCTTCAAAATTGCGACCTGTACTATGTGCACAAGGTTTACATGGACAGCCGGCCAGCTGTCCAGCCAGTCAAATGGACGGACGGGCTGACATCGTTAGATCGACTCAAAAAGTGATTTTGAGTCGATTGGTATACTTTAAGATGGGATTTTTCTGCACTTTACAAAAAAATTAAAAAAAGCATACATTTTAAATTTAATAAAATGAGCTTTGGCTTAATATTATATTATATAAAAAGAGTGAAACACGTAAAAATGTGATAAAAATCAATGATTTCAGCAAAAAAATTTTTTTACTCGCTTTTCTTTTGACAGAGCAACTGATAACTCCTCTTTTTAAAGGTAAAAGAATTAACAATTTCTTTTTAGATGTAAAATATGTAGCATCAAAATTTTTATTCGAGTATTCAATTATCCTAAAAATATTCACCGAATAATGTTTTATTCTAAGCATAAAAATTCGGTAAAGGGACTTTTAACTTCAATTAATCGAATGGCAATCCTAATATGAATGTACACATCTTTGAAGACATTTTGTGATCGGCCCACTAGTTATTGGAGAACAAAAAAGTAAACTATTCAAAATTTTCAAAAATTTCTCTAAAAAATATACATTTCGTGATTAAAATAGTAAGAGAAATTTAGTTTTTTTTTTTTTTAAAGAATTGATTTTTAGAAAAAGCAGAGCAAAAATCAGATGAACTAGTTAGGTTAACGTTTCATGGGTGCGGACCTAGTTATATATTTGGTTTGTTGTGTTTTTATATAGCCCTTGATTTCAATTGATGTAGTCACAATCTTTAAAGGTAAGTCCTTGTTTAATCGAAGGTATGAAACTTATATTTAGTTGAGAAGGGTTTATGCATAGATTATTAACATAGATATAAAGCTTAAAAGACTGAATTGAAAAAAATACTCAAAAAATCACACATACTACAATTGTTTTTGTTTTCAATGAAATTTTTTACTAACACAGTCTTAGACATAGGTTTTTTGACAATCGACTTAGATTATTGATAACGGAGCTTCATATCTATGTTAATCTTTGAGTTTATGATTTCTTAAGTTTAAAATATTAAGTACACTCAGGCCTCGGTTCGACTCGTTTCGTTTTGCACCGTTTCGCTTTGCGTTTCTGCTTAAAATGTCAATATTTCGATTTGCGTCGGTATGAATTCGATTTGCGTCGCTCTACAAGATGTTTCATAATTGTTAATAACATGTGTAAAGGCATTTAAGAATATTTTAATGGAAAAAAATTGTATTAAATTCTCAATGTTAAGTTAGAAAATCAAGACAGAATTTATATTAGTATTTTAGTTTCACCTCGTTTTACAAAAAAGACTCCTTTTTTTAAAATTAACTCCTCTGTTCAAATATTTTTATTGTGGAACCAATTATTAATAAAACAGTGTAAATACATAGAAAGTAGTGATTCAATTTGTGTCGTTTCAGTTTGCGTCGCAATTCTCCGGCCCCCGTTAACAATGCAGACTGGGGCCTTAGTGTAATTAGATCCAAAAATAGAAGTTTCAGTTTGCGTGGCAATTTTCCGGTAGCCGTTAACGACATACACACACATATATATATATACGCAAATCGAACCTTACTTTTTCTATGTATTTACTAATAATATATTACAGAATACTAGTACTCTGAAAAAATATGATAGAAATAATTTGTAACTTGTAAGATTAAAAGTTATACAATTTACTAAATAAATATAAATATTAAAATCATGAAGTGAATATCCTTAAAAACTATAAAAGCAAAAATCATAGAGCCTAGTATCAATAGAAAAGTAAATCCCCTCTTATACTTAAACGCATTGATAAGGGAACAACACAAAAGCTGTGTGTCTAAAAGACAATTCGTATAAAAGCCTGCTTGACATCTACAATCTTCACTAGTTTGCATTCGCTCTTAAAACAATACATTTAACTAATTTTTTTCTTAAATACTTATAAGAAATACGCAAAACTAATAAAAATGAATTTCCATAAAGTTTTCATATTTGTTGCCTTGATATTGGCTGTTTTTGCTGGACAAAGTCAGGCGGGTTGGTTGAAGAAAATTGGCAAGAAAATTGTAAGTATTTTACATAAAAATCAAATAAAATTTTATAAACCCATTTAAAATTTTTCATAAAATCCTAGGAACGTGTTGGTCAACATACCCGTGATGCCACAATACAAGCTCTTGGTGTAGCTCAACAGGCTGCTAATGTCGCTGCTACAGCTAGAGGTTGAAGGATGTTTTTTTTTAGAGATTATGTAGTAATAAGACATTTCGACTGTATTAAATTAAATTTATTTAAGTATAAATAGTTATTAATTATAAAAAGTAATGAAATACAAAAAATAAAATAATTATTCAAATAAAACTGTCCAATTAATGAAGAAAAAATTTTAAAATTCAATCGAACGTTAGAATAAAATATTGTAAGATCAATATTTTTAAATAATCGAGTAAGATTTTTGGTGATAATTATTTTGCCTTTAAAGCGGAATACTGAGGATTATTTTCACAAAAAAAAAAAAAAAAAAAAAAAACAGTTTCCAGTGTCTTTATGTCAAAAAAAGGAGTCATTTGGTTTTTAACACACTCATACGTTTTTCTCTCTTTTGATATAAGGGAACTAGCAGATAATATTAATTAATGGCTCATAGATCATTTTACTTGAATTTTAAATGCATTAACTATTTTTTAAGGATTATGATTAACTTATCGAATACATATATAATAAATTAGCAACGTTAAATCAAATTCTAGCAAAAAAAGAACATTCAAAGAAGTCAATAAGATCCTGAACTTGTGATCCAGAAGTAGTGCAAGTTCATATCATTTTCAATGAATTTAACATAGGTTTGTTATTGCAAGATGTTCTCTTTTTTGATACCAATTCACTGAGCAGGAAGTCATGTTCATGATGTCATGAAAAATTGATTTTTTATGTACTTTTTATCAATTCGAGGAAATTATTTTTAATTTTTATATAAAAAAATATGCATTAAAATTTTTTTCATTTGATTAAAACAGCTATTATTAAACAAGTATTTGTAAATTCTCAATATTTTATATTAGAAAAATGTATCTGAATCGCTTTTGATGATTTTTATATAACTTCTTAAGCACAAGAAACCGTACACTTACTGAAATTTTGGAAGTAATGAAAAAGTACTTCCTTAAAAATGACTTCTATTTATTTTTGCTGGGATGTAATAAAGGATACACAGAGGGGTCCCCTTTAATAAAACTTGGCAAAAAGTCCACATTGAATGCCACAATGGAATTATTTTAAGTCGCTCTTACAAAGTTTTAAAAATTAGAGAAATCTTATCGTACAGCTTTTTAATAAATTACAAAAAAACTTATTCAATTTTGAAAGAGAAAAAGTATATTTTGGCTTCTTAGCGACCATAAGCACTTGATGTGCCGACATTTTCTTAGTCTAAGCGCATTTATATGTTTTGCCTCTTTTTGCGCCACGGAAGGATACAATTGTTTTTCTAATACTCTATTTAACAATATGAAATTTTTGTACCATTTTTATGAATTTTTCAAATTTGTATGCATAATATTATCATGATAGTAGCATTTATATAGCTTTTATGCATGTTATTCTCTCAGATGGAGCTATTATATAAAGGCGAAGGTCAGTTAAAGAGTATCATTATAATTGTCAATAGTATTTCAGACGGAAGGACGGACATCGTTATCTCGACTCAGGAAGCCATTTTAAGTTGAAAGTTACACTTTGAGGTGAGTGTTGCACCAATTTATTTACGCGTTATAAACATTAGCATAAAAGCATATTACCCCAATCTCCTATGGTATAGTAAGTTATAAAAATTTCAATTCATACAAAAAAAAAAAAAAAAGAAAAAAAATTTGTACTTCAAATTTGCAAAAAGAAATAAATAATAATAAAAATTGCATAAAGCGCAAATCTTTTCTTATTAATTTGATATTTTAAAGACTTACTCTTTCAAAGGTACCAAAAACTAAAAAAATGCTAGTTTAGTTAATGCTAAGTTTTGTTCAGGACGACCCCAATGTGCGATGTTAAAACAATAATTAAATTTTTTATGTATGTAAAGAAACGCCTTAAAAATTTACTGTGGAGCTTGGAAACACATAATTTGGAATCTAAATGTTAAATATAAGGGAGCTAAAGAAGTTTTTTTTTTTTTTTGAAATTATGTTAATTTCCATATTTTTATGGCAATATATTTCAACTTTTTATCTCAATCGACTGTTTTTAATATGTTTTATTAATTATTCGAATAACTTTCATTCGTTATTCATTCGAATAATCGACGAATTTTTATAAATTAATCGATCACTCGAATAAAAATAAAATATAACGAATAATTTGACAACCCTTTTATTTACTAACAGTATCCAAAGTAAATCGACAAAATTTAATAATCAATATTATGTCTGGTTTAGATACGATTTTATACGAACTTTCTAAATCTATGCCTCTAATATTTTGGTAGGATTGCATAAAACTAATTGGATATAAATTTAATATGAAAACCAGGATAAATTTATGAGCTCCAAATACCTATTTCATAATTTCGAAATAGCGATGTCCGTCTGTCGGTTGTAATCAAAGTTCTGAAAGCCATGGAAACCAAGAAACATGTTTTATAACTATAATAGGTCTATATATGGCGGTGTTATAAACTAAAAAGGTATTTTTCGTTTAAAAAGGACTACTACATAAGCTTAGAATTTTTTTCTTTTATAGATTTAGTTGAAAAATTTCTCTGTATTTTCTGAAGAATTCAAAAAAAAAATTTGAAAGAAAAAAAATATTTTTCATCACATTTTTTTTAAGCATAACAATAGAGAACTTCTAGCTACCTGAGACGAAAAATTTCTTTGTGACGACTGACTTCAAAAACCTTAGCATCAACTTAAATATATTTGAAAAATTACCAAGAGTGTTAATTTTCGAAAAAAATACTATTTTTAAAATAATCCAGTTATCACAATAAAATATATATCTCTAAGAAGGCACCAATTTTCGAAAGAAGTTTTAATTTTCTAAAAAAATGAAGGAAAAAATTGCAAACTTTCAAAAAGTGTTAATTTGAAAAATTTCAATAAAAATACCAATTTTCGAAAAGTATAAATTTTAAAAGAAAAAGTACTAAATAAAAAAAAAATAATAATAAAAATAATAATAATAATAATAATAATAAAGTGTCAACTTAAATGAAATAAATACCAATATTTTTAAAGTAACAATTTTCAAAAATACTAAAAATTTTAAAAAGTATATAAATATTAATGTAAAAAAACTAAATGTAACTTTGCTGTAATTTTCCTTGCATAATTGAACACTTTATTTAGTGGAATTTCGTTAAATTTTGCACTAAAATAATGTAGAAGGTATTATTGAAGTGGAGAAAATCACTTCCTGATTCGACTTTATTTCATTTTATTGCATGGAGTAATTTTAAAGATATCGTGATTAAATTTGTCCCATAATATTTTCGCTCATGCGCAAGTATTTATGAAACTGGTCGTTAACGGTCCATTATTTTACTTATATATATCCCGCAAAAATATTATCACGCTATTCGTTTTTTATGCTCAAAGTTGTGTACAAATAAGTTTTATATTATAAATTATAATATTTAATTTCGTGGGGATTAAAATAGTTACTTTTGTTCACGGCGTCCAAAAATTAACTACTCCCGCTTGCAAATATATTGAATTTAAAAGTGCGAGTAAAGACCGAATTACGAGTAGTACGAGTAGTATATACTTACGATTTAAATACAACTCTATTTTCTATAGAAATCTATGATACGATTCATTTTTATCCCTAACGAATAATAGTCGAAAATTCGACTATTCTAAAAATGAAAAAAGGTATAATTAAAAATTGAAAAAATTCGAAAAGTCAATATTTTTTCCAACTATAGAACCTTATATGGTAGGTCGAATGAGCTAACTACGATACAATGGAAATTTGCTGAATTCACTTTTAATGGTTTATTAGGAAGTAAAAAAAGTTAACTAAATCACGTAAATACAAAATTACTATGCTGATATTTACCGGTTAGTAGTAATTAATGTGATGTTAAATCATATCTAAAATATAGATATGATTACTAAGTAGCACATGAGGTAACTGGTTGCTATTGTTAGAAATAAAATAGCTTTTGATGCGGTACCTCCGTCATAGAAAACTTTTAATCAATTGCCAAATTTTTGTTTCTTATCCGATTTTAAATATTTTTAATCTTCTGAAAGCTCTCTTTATTGATTTTTTTTAATTAGTTTATAATTTTTTGTTGAACTTTTTCGTATAGTTATTTATAGAATTTTTGCATGTTCGGCTTAAGTTTATTGAATAATTGTGGAAGAATACAGTGTAAAAGTTTTATTGGACACTCGGCAGAATGGAGTGCATTTTCTGGTCCGCCACGACCTTCATCAGCACTCTTTTTTTTGCCAAAAAAGTACCTTTGCTCTTTTTTCAAAATAGTTTATGTTTGGAATCGGAGAAGATATCGACTTCAAATTTATTTCATTCGATAAATAATTTTGTTTTTTACCTAACTGTGGAAAAATTTACAAAATCGGATGAATATATATATATATATATATGAAATAAAAATTTATGAAAAAATATAAATTTCATTCATAATTTTTAATCTTTTGTTTTTTGTTTATGCTTTACCAAGAGCTTAAGAAAATGTAAGCAAAAAACAAAAAATTAAAAATTATGAATGAAATTTATATTTGTCCATAAATTTTATTAATTTAGAAATTTTATTTTTTTAATTAGAAAGTGTTGGTGTGTGAAATTTTTAGTTAAATCAAAAACTTGTAAAAATATTTTGGTAAACAACAGGCCAAAAGGAAAAATATAATAAAATGATATGTGAACAGTGCTGTTTAAACTTATTGTGTTTTTCAAAAAACAAGTAAAAAACATAATATAAGCATATTTTTTGTAGAAAATAATAAGGACTATCTATGTGTAAAAATTTTTTACAATCAAATCATAAATGAAATTTTGGCGATTTTTAAAAAATTTCATATCCGAGGTGACCAACTTTGAAGGTCCACCCTCAATCCCTCAGATCCGCTAAGAATCTATGCTCCTCCCAATGAATTGAAATGCATCTCAGCATTGGCCATAGTTCTAAAGTTGCACAATTATTTCCAAAAAAAAGTTTTGGGATCACTGTGCGTTTGTAAATTTATTTCCAAAAATCGTAATAAAAAATACAATTTTAGTGAATTCGTAGGTATTTCCATTGGAATAGAATTACTTAATAATTCCCCTGTACTAAAAACAGAAAAATAAATTTAAGTTAATTATGTAAATTTTCGAATTGGATTTTTCGTGTTATAAAATTCAGCCCATTAGTGAAAAAAAGGTCTAATTGCTCTTAAACATTTAATTTTTTTATTTCAATAAAGAATTAATAAGAAATAAATAGAACACATACAATTAAAACTAAAATATCTTCAATTAATCTACATTACTACTCATGTAAACTTATATTTAACCCCTGGCTGTGGCAGCCACATTTGCCGCCTGTTGGGCAATACCAATAGTTTGTATGGTAGCATCACGGGTATGTTGACCAACACGTTCCTATAATTTAAAATACAAATAATTTAAAGTAAGCAAAAATATGTAATTTTAAATTTATTTTTTATTAAAACTTACAATTTTCTTGCCAATTTTTTTCAACCATCCCGCCTGGCTTTGTCCAACGAAAACCGCCAAGATCAAGGCAACAAAGATGAAAACTTTATTGAAGTTCATTGTTTTTTTTTAATTGTGTTAAGGTTTTAAAATTTAATTAATAAACTATATTTTTCGCACTGCAAGAGTAGACTGTAGAATGATACTTATCAATGTTTTAGGAGCTACTTTTATACGATTTTTTTTCTTAAAGCATAAACTTTCTTTGTATTTGACTATATGACTATATGAATGAAAAAGAGGGGATTTTATTTTTAAAACTCGTACAACAAAAAGTACCTTTATGATGATTTTGTTTGTGAATACATTTATGGTATTCACTTAGACATAATTAAACTATATTTTCATATGAATCCCGTAATAATTTCCTAATGTAATTAATTTATATATGTAATCAAATAACGGATTTTAAATTTCCCCTTAACCTAAGTTAATTTATAGCACTCACATACACAAATCCCGTAATTTTTATGACAAATTTTATTTTTTCTAATTATATCCTACACCACCATAGGTGGTTGAGGTATTATGCGTTTGTGCTGATGTTTGTAACGCATGGAAAAAATTATCCAACACACACTTTAAAGTATACGAATCGATTCAGAATCACTTTTTTAAACGATCTAACGATGTCCGTCCATCCGTCCGTCTGGCTGGATGTCCATGTAAACCTTGTGCATAAAGTATGGTTCATAATTTTAAAGATAATTCAATAAAATTTGAAAATGAAATTGGAATAGAGTTTAGACACTCAAAAATGCCTTAAAATAGCAATATTTTAATGAAATTCAAAAATGAAAAGAAGTTCTGTACAAGTATCACAATTGACCATAGCTCCCACATAAACCCCTCTTCCGAAATTCACTTTAACGTGCATAAATCCCATACGAATATTAGGATCAAGTTAATATTCGACACAAATAAGTTTTATGTAAGTAGAAACGACATTGCCAAATTTCATGAGAATTGATCCATAATTTACCAGAGCTCCCATATAAACATACTTCCAGGAATCGCTCCAAAGTGCATAAAATCATCTAGATGTTAGTATCAACGCGTTATTCTGTATTTGTATATTTTATATTACATTTAGTAAAATTGGCCACAGGTGTAGTATAAGTTCATTCTTCTCATTTTAAATTACAATATATTAAGAAAAACCACAATAATTATTTGTCATAATATTATACAATTTTATATCACATTTTTGATCTAATACAAAATTTATATTATCAAACAATGTATTTATTTGCAATTATATATTTGCTCTATATTTAAAATACCCATAATATATTTTAAAAGCAAAGAAAATTTTTTTTTTGCATTTGAGATAAGGAAGATCAGTTAGATCATTAATGTTTTTTTACGGCACAGTAAAATTACAACAAATGAGTCTTTGCATTATTTTATATTATTCACTTTAAATTGCCTTAAAACTTAAGCATTAAATATCATAAAAAAATTATTTTATAATACATAACAAGATACAATTATTGAGAGATTGTTCTCAAATTTATTTTCACTGAAAAGTCAGTAAAAATTTACTTTAACCGTATTCAAATTTATTTTGGAAAATTTGTACTAAGATTAGTTGGGAATTTCCAACTTTTTAAAATGACGTTTCAGGAACAGTTTTTCATTTGAATAGAAAAAAAATCCCCGTGTTATTCATAACATTTGCAATCTTTAAATTAGAAATAATTTTTTTAATTAAAAAACATATTTATAAATAATTTGGAATATTATTTGAAATCGGATAAGAAACAAAAAATTTTTAAATTTGAAATATTTTTAAAATAAAAGAAACGTATTTATAAAATAATAATTTGGAATATTATTTTGGGAGATTTTTAATTATTGTTTTATAATTGTTTTTATTAATTATAAGTTTTATCTTTAGCTGTGTTTTGTTGCTACCGTTGATTGTTAACGTTGATAGTTAGCAAAAAGCGATACTTATCCGGCTTGGTATCACTTAATAATCAAACAAAAGTTGCACAAATAATATCTTTATATTTTATTAAAAAAAATCTGTTAATATAAATTTATTTTCATTCTATTTATTTGTATTTGTATATGTTTTTCATTTATTGACATTTAAATATCCATAATTATATTTTTGTTCATAAATTGGCAGCACTTTTATCACCGTTAAAGTTAACATGTAGTATAATTCTACGCTTTTATATTCACAAACAATATTTGTGTCAAATATTGCACAGTGGAACAGAATCGAAAATTTTTGGAAAAAAATCTGTAATCGACTGGTTGGATTTACATAAAATTTCACATAGCCTTAGCAGAGGAGTGTATAAAGTTTGGAGACGAGACCCTGGAGAGTCCACAGGAGCAGAATTATTGCGATTCTAATTAAGGTACCTCCGTTATAGAAAATTTTTAACCGCTTGCCAAATTTTTGTTTCTTATCCGATTTCAAATATTTTTACATCTTCTTAAGATCTTGGTAAGGCATATGAAAAGCATGCTTGCATGTGCTATTTATCCCTTAAAGCTTTCAAGTTATTTGGTTTTGAAATTTCAACTATCTTAATTTTGCATATATATATATATATGCAAAACGTCATTCTAAATAGTTAGAAATTTCCAACTAATAGTAAAAATTTTCCAATATAAATTTAAACAGTAAACTAAATTTAAAGCAGTAAACTTTTATTTACTGCCTGTCCCACAATGTTGAACCTAAAATTAGTTTTGACTGATTTTTTAGTGAAAATAAATTTGAGAACACTAATTGTACCTTGTTACTCCAAGTCTACAACTGAGATTAACGCTGATATAATATGTGAGATAACGCCGGCAGAAGAGAGTAACCATTTTGTTTATATTATGTTAAATCTTAAATAAGGGTACACGTATTCTAATACATCCTATAAGATATCATTATTTTCAATCAATCACAGAGTAAACATGTACATTTTATTTAAGGAATTCGTACTTTTTAGCACAATTTTTATAAAAATGTTTTTTAAAATGTAAAATAATCAATAAAAGGAAACAATTTTACAAAAAAAAACAATGTTTTTTTAGTAATTTCCAAAATGCACCTACACACACAAACAAATTTTAGTATATGTGTATTTTTTGACACTTCATCTTATGAGATAGTTGTGTCGAGAAATCTCTTCTAATACTAATATTTGAATATACACGTGAGATAATTTTCTCAGAGAGCGAATTTGACACTCTCTGACAGAAAAGCCTTACATATTCTGTTACGTGTAGATGGGCTGTTATGTATTATACAATAATTTTTATGATATTCAATACGAATTTTTTCACTTAAGTTTTAATTCAATTTAAATCGAATAATATAAAATAATGCAAAGACTCATTAGTTGTAATTTTACTGTGCCGTAAAAAAACATTAATGATCTAACTGATCTTCCTTATCTCAAATAAAAAAAAACTTTCTTCTGTGGCTTTAAAAGTATATTATGGGTATTTTGAATATAGAGAAAATATATAATTGTAAATGAATACATTGTTTGATAATATAAATTTTGTATTATACCAAAAATTAGAGATAAAATTGTATAATATTATAACAAGTAATTGTTATGGTTTTTCTGAATATATTGCAATTTAAAATGAGAAGAATGAATGAAGGCCAATTTTACTAAATGTTAAATAAAATATACAACTGCAAAATAGTGCGTTGATACTTTTAGATGATTTTATGCACTTCAGGGCGATTCCTGGAAGTAGCTATGGTTAATTATGGGCCGATTCTCATGAAATTTGGCAATGCCGTTTCTACTTACATAAAACTTATTTGTGTTAAATATTAACTTGATACTAATATTCGTATATGGGAGCTATGGTCAATTGTGATACTTGTACGGAACTTCATTGGACCGAATTTTATTAAAATATTTTTATTTTTAAGTATTAAATTTTATATATTATATTATTATATTAAATTGTATTTTAAAATATTGTTATTTTTAATTTGCATGGGTGCTAGGTGAAATAATGGGCCGATCACAACCAATTTCAATTTCAAAATTTTATTGAATTATCTTCAAAATTGCGACCCGTACTTTGTGCACAGGGTTTAAATGGACACCCAGCCAGACGGATGGACGGACATCGTTAGATCGATATAAAAAGTGATTCTGAGTCGATTAGTATACTTTAAGGTGGGTGTTGGATAATTTTTTCTATGCATTACAAACATCAGCACAAACGCATAATACCTCAACCACCTATGGTGGTGTAGGGTATAATTAGAAAAAATAAAATGTGTCATAAAAATTGTAGGATTTGTGTATGTGAGTGCTATAAATTAACTTAGGTTAAGGGGAAATTTAAAATCCATTATTTGATTACAAATATAAATTAATTACATTAGGGAATATGCAAATATAGTTTAATTATGTCTAAGTGAATACCATAAATGTATTCGCAAACAAAACCATACCTATTATTGAGGTACTTTTTGTTGCACGAGTTTTAAAAATAAAATCCCCTCTTTTTCATTCATATAGTCAAATACAAAGAAAGTTTATGCTTTAAGAAAAAAAATCGTATAAAAGTAGCTCCTAAAGCACTGATCAGCATCAGTCTACAGTCTACTCTTACAGTGCGAAAAATATAGTTTATTAATTAATTTTTAAAACCTTAACACAATTAAAAAAAAAAACAATGAACTTCAATAAAGTTTTCATCTTTGTTGCCTTGATCTTGGCGGTTTTCGTTGGACAAAGCCAGGCGGGATGGTTGAAAAAAATTGGCAAGAAAATTGTAAGTTTTAATAAAAAATAAATTTAAAATTACATATTTTTGCTTACTTTAAATTATTTTTATTTTAAATTATAGGAACGTGTTGGTCAACATACCCGTGATGCTACCATACAAACTATTGGTATTGCCCAACAGGCGGCAAATGTGGCTGCCACAGCCAGGGGTTAAATATAAGTTTACATGAGTAGTAATGTAGATTAATTGAAGATATTTTAGTTTTAATTGTATGTGTTCTATTTATTTCTTATTAATTCTTTATTGAAATAAAAAAATTAAATGTTTAAGAGCAATTAGACCTTTTTTGCTGATTTTTATAACACAAAAATTGGAATCGAAAATTTATATAATTAACTTAAATTTATTTTTTGTTTTTAGTATAGGGGAGTTATTAAGTAATTTCACTAAAATTGTATTTTTTAGTACGATTTTCGGAAATAAATTTACAAAAGAATAATGGTGCCAAAACTTATTTTTTTGTTTTGAAATAATTGTGTAACTTTAGAACTACTGGTTGTATTTGAATAAAATTTCAGATGGCCAATGCTGAGTGTATTCCAATTTATTTGCAGGAGCACAGGTTCTTAGCGGGTCTGGAGAATTGGGGGTGGACTTCCAAAAAAATTTATGATTTGATTGCAAATAACTTTTACACATAGAAAGTGCTTATTATTTTCTACAAAAAATATGCTTATATTATGTTCACACACACTAGTTTTTTGGAAAACACAATAAGTTTAAACAGCACTGTTCACATATCATTTTATTATGTTTTTCCTTTTGGCCTGTTTTTTGCTTACTAAAATATTTTCACAAATTTTTGATTTAAATAAAAATTTCGCACACAAACACTTTCTAATTCAAAAAATTAAATTTCTTAATAAATAAAATTTATGAACAAATATAAATTTCATTCATAACTTTCAATTTTTTGTTTTTAAACTGTTTGACAATTTTTACAAGTTATTCCTTCAACAAATTTCTGTGTAGTAAAAATTTCTTCCTTGTATAGAAATTTAGAATAACCAATTTGTGTTTTTTGAGAAAACGATTCGTTTTTCAAAGACCTCTATATGTGAACATAGCATTACATTTCTTTTACTTTAAGAGATATTTAGACCGAAGTGAAATTTTTACCCATTTTCGGACATGTTTTTTTTAGTTTTTTTTAACTTGGCGGACTCAAAAAATTTTCTAAAATATTCTCTGAATTCTGTACAAAATTCTAAATAATGTTCGTGCAAGAATTATATACCTATATGGTTCCGAAAAGTTATATTATTTCGAAGTAGAAAATTAAAAAAAATGCGATTTTATGTGATTTTTCTCAAAATGGTAATTTTTTCAATTTAAAATCAATTATTTTCCTCTAGATCATACATTTTTTTCATGTTTTTAAAAGAATGCTTAACGTAAATGCATGTAAAGCAAATCCGAAGGCATTTAGGATAACAGTCTTCTCGATAGCCCTATTAGAATTTCGTTAATTTTATTATTCATTTATTTTTGGAAATCAAAAATGTCAAAGTTAAAATTAGAAAAATACCTTGATTACATACCTACATATGTTCGCTAAACAGACAAAAATTATTTTAAAAACCATGCCTCTGATAAAGACAGAGTGACCATTTAACTGAAAAAAGTAAATTTTAAAAACAAGTTTTCCCCAAACTGGGATTTTGGTTATTTCGGAATAAAAAAGTGGACATATATTTATGTTCTTGTTTTATGGACAACTTTTTTATATTGTATTAAAATTTCATATGATAGCTCAATTAAAATAAAATTATTTAAATATTTATTTTTTTACAAAATAAAATTAAACATCGAAATATTACGTTTAAGTCCAGCCCCAGTCCCCTAGTTCCCTTTCGAAAATGCAACTATGTAATACGAAAACAAGTGTCAAAAGCATTGTTAACGTTCGGAATTCATTCGAATGCTATTTAGTTTGCGAAAAGAAGTGACTATTTAAAAAGTTAGTAAATTAACATTAATAAATTTTATTTTTCATAAATTGCATTATATATGTATATATATATATATATACATATATAAAGGGAGACTTCAAAAAAGTGTTTATACAAAGCCAAGACAATATGAAGTAATGGTGGAGTTTATGGTTAAACATTCCGATTTGGCTAAAGGACAACCTAATGTATAAAATGCAAAAAGCAAATCAATGAAATTATGGGAAAGGCTAACCCAAGGACCAACATCACATGAAGTCGAAAAATGGAAAAAGGTGGTTTATTAAATTATGTGTATAAATAAATTGCATAATTTATTTATATTTTAATATTTCTAGGTATTTGTACACTATAAACAACATATTAAAGTAAAGTCTCATCGCAACAGAAATAGTCTTTCTGAACATTTGTTAAAAAATAATCTTTTTACTTCGATTTTTCTTTCTTCGCTCATTTTAAAAACAATATGTTTGGGGCAATTTTTTTAATAGTTTCATACACCTAGGATAAATAAACAGAAATAAGTGATTGAACCATTCCCAATAAATGATATTGGCCAATCTGGTTATAACTGGCTGATAACCTCCTTGTGGCAAAAATGTTAAAGTGGCGGCTAATTTAAAAATTGGAGAAATGACGGTGGATCTTTGGAATTCTTTATGAATTCAAATAAATAACCTAAGGAGCTTTTACTCAATAAAAAAATCTTTACAAAACTAAAAATAATAACATTTATAAATTTTATGAAACTTTGCGACAAGTTTTGGGTCATCAAATATTGCCTCAAATAAAATGGAACTTGAAATGGAAGTATACCATCAGATTAAGTAAATCGAATTTCGACTCTTAAACTTCGGATATTTTGGAGCACTTTTTAATGTATTGATGGGAATTTATTGTTCTATAGGGTACAAAGCCTCTCTTAGATATTTTGCAAGATTTTTATTAAATGCTCCTACTTTTTTACTCACACTTTTAATAACATGATCGTATGCGATATCTGAGTAGTCACACTATTCAATCGATTTAACCGATATTTTGCATATATAGATATCTTACATCCTCCGAAAGGAAATACAGGATATAAAATTAATAAAAAGCCACGCCTACTTTTTGTAAGGATTAATTTTTTAAAGTTCAAATGAAATTTGTCACAAATATCAAGTAGTTTTTGGAGAAAACTATGGGCTAAAATATAAGTTGGATGCCAAGAATAGATTTTAGCCCTCTTTCAGAAAAAAACCTATTTTGCTTCATTCTTGATGCTACTAAGACAATCCACTTAAAATTTGACATACACAAGGAATAGAAAATATTGTATATCATAAAATTTAATCCCTTTTTTTATTATACTCTGATTATTTACCATTGTCATCAAAAAGTTTATGAAATTTGAAATTTGCCTACTAAGAATCAAAGAAATTATTTCATGAAAAAGTGGGCGTGGCATCCAGCCAGGATATGTGCCAAATTTCATTTTAATCGGTTCAGTAGTTTAGACATAAGATCAAGTCATATAAAGTAAATAATATTATGGTAAAATTGGGCGTAAATAAGGTGTGGCATCCAGCAAAAATCTAATATATTATGCTAGTAGTCTATAAAATAACAACACCATATAATAAAATTTGAATTAAATAATTTAAATGATTTTTATTTCCATCATATTAAAAAAAGGGCTCCGAAAAATTCGAACTTCAAGAAGCTATAAAACCGAAATTAAAATTAACTTTGAAAAAAATATTGGGGTTTTGTTACAATACTGGTATACTTTCATTTTGTGTTCAAATTATTGAGGCAAGTTTTTCTTGTTATGATAGTTTAAAATAAAAATTTCTTATGCATTTTTACTGAGATGATTTATC
This sequence comes from Protocalliphora azurea, assembly GCA_932274085.1. Taxonomy (NCBI): domain Eukaryota; kingdom Metazoa; phylum Arthropoda; class Insecta; order Diptera; family Calliphoridae; genus Protocalliphora; species Protocalliphora azurea. Next base: position 131,181,817 of record OW026519.1, read on the forward strand.
TATTAGTATCTTTCTTTTAATTCTTTCTGGGACGAAAACATCTTCTTCATAGCTTTCCCATAATAAAATACAATCAATTTTTAATTTTTTCTAAATTTTTTCTCAAAATAATTTTGACATACAGTGTCTCACTTAAGTATTTGAAATTTTAAATTTTTTATAAAAACGGTTTATTAAATGATTTAAAAGAATAATTCTCAGAGTTATTAATTGAATTTTGTTTGTTTATATGTTAACTTCATAATGCAAAAAACTGCAAACCAAAATATTACCTTGTTTAAAATACATTCCAGGAATAGTACGAAAGTCACCGAATTTAACTCACAAAAGTAATTAAACTTTTATCACCTTTGTATCTGAATGTGTCAAATAAAATAAAAAAGATGAAATTATTTTTTAATAATAGATCATAAGTATCACTGTTACAGGTTCACTGATTTATTTTTCCAATTTGAAGTTAAAGATTGGGGGATATTTAGTCCAATTGTTTATTTAATGGGCTTAGAAGGTTTATATTGAAAGAACGAGACTATTTTTCTTCTTTAAATTACAAATATGACAATTTAGTTGTCATAAATATTATACTTGAAGCATTCTAGTTTATCTTAAATATCAAGCCCATTTTACAACCGTTGGTATCAAAAATTTATTTCAAAATGTTGAGAAATATCTTTCCGATATATATAGCAATTGATACATTTAGAGATTACAACACTTGACTTGACGTTGCAGCTCCAAAATATATCACGACATAACTGTGCTTGGCTTATTTTTCTAGTTACAGCTTGCACTCTAGAAATGCTGGAGCAGAAAATTTATAATTTTATTTTGTTCAACATAGGTAATATTAACAGTAAAGTTAACTTTTTCGGATATTTTTACCCTTTTATAGTGCCCCGATAGATTGAAAGACTAATGGTTATGTAACTCAAAAAAATATCTCATGTCACGTTTTACAATATGGCACCAAGTGGTGTTCAGGTTTCCAATTTTATAACAAATAATATACAGAAACACAACTTAAAAGTTTTGATAGAATATGGGGACCAATAATTCAGTAAAGTGGGCTTAGTATTGAAGATTCTACATTTTTAACAAAATAATGAACCAATGTACACCATTTAGGATGTCAAACTTTAGAACTTTTACATAAAAAAATATTTTTCGAAGACTTGCCAAAGTCCATTTATATTTCCAATTAAAAAAGTTTTAGGTTTAGGAAATCATATATAAAAAATGGTCCGATTAGTCCAAATTTATTTTTTACAAAATATATGTAAAGAAACTTTGCTCAATTTTCCCAAAATTTGACCGCCAAATTTATAAAAAAATTAGTAAATGCTTAACAGTGATACTTAATATCAATTAATATAAAAAATATATATCTTTTTGGACTTTTTGGTTTTTCGAGTATTTTAAAATACCAAAAATTAAAAAAAATATAAAGTACTTTTGTGAGGTACCTGAAATGACTGCATGTCTCATTTTTTTTCAATTTCTCAGAAACGATTCAACATTTTGTGCTATTTTTTGCAGTATTTAGTAGAAATCATGTCAGGCAAAAAATCTCATTCATAAACAAAAAAATATCTCTTTTTATATAAAAATAAAAATTCACAAATTTTTGTGAGGCACTGTATACACAAATACACAGAAAATTTAAAAAATGCTGCCAAATTTTATAAATGTTTACATTTGGCAGCACATAAAAATACACATATGTGGGTGCTACGAAAGTATTAAATAATACCATTAAGTTTACATTTAGTGTACTCAATTTTAAAAACTGTACCTAATTTTCATAAGTAAATTTCTCAATTATCATAAATACCACAAACATTTATACACATGTCGTTTAATTAAAATCACCCCAAACTCATCATCACACATAACAAAATGTCTAAATACATAATTATTCACTGTAGTGTAAATGTATATTTAATTATAAGTCAACTACAGTTTACAGACGAAAAGTTAAAATATTTATTTAATGCTAAATAAAATGAAAAAGAAACAACAAATGTTTGGCTATTCTATTTAAATTCACCTTTTGTTACCACAATTGTCTTATACATAATTTAAAGGCAGTCAGTCCACTTACATACAATATTTAGTCCTTTTCATTCAAATAATATTTACGCTGAGATTGAATTTATATGTTTATTTTACAATTGAACATTTTGTCTATTTCATTAAAACAAAAGCCAAAACAATCAACCATCATCCCGCTTACCATTTCCTCTAGCTTTCACTTATTGTTTTCTTTACAAACATGACAAAACATTTCCTACATAATGGTTACTTGTATTCTTACTTATTATTTGTATTAATTTTATCTGATGAATGTAACAAAGTTATAAAATCTAAACAAATACTCGTATATTGTAACAAAAACAAAAAGCTTTGGGGAAATTAAAATAAAACACCAATGATATAAGGACTAGGAAGAATTTATATTTAACTCTAAATATATTAAAGTAATTTGGTAAATAAGTTATGTAAAATAATACGAGTTCAAGGATAAATAAATATTTCTTGTATCCCAGCAAAAAATAATTGAAAATCTGCTGAAAAAACTTAGTGTTGTCTTTCGAAGGAAGTACTTAGTGCTGAAAAAGAGCTGCAGAAGTAATTAGTTTTTATTTTTTATGGTTGCCATTGAAATTGGTTGTGATTGGTCAATTATTTCACGTAGCCCCATACAAATTTCCCCCCGGATTAGAGTTTAGACACTCAAAAATTGCCTTAAAAATAGGAATATTTTAATGCAATTCGGCGCAAAGAAGTTCTATACAATTATCAATCTCTGTACCAAATTTTATAAAAATGGGTCCACAATTGACGTCACTTTAATGTGCATAAATTCCATACGAATGTTAGTATCAAGTTAATGTTCGACACAAATAAGTTTTATGTAAGTAGAAACGACATTGAAAAATTTTATGAGAATCGATCCATAATATACCATAGCTCCCACATAAACCCACTTCCAGGAATCGCTCTAAAGTGCATAAAATCATCTAGATGTTAGTATCAATGCATTATTCGGTATTTGTATATTTTATTCTACATTTAGTTAAATTGGCTACAGGTGTAGTATAAGTCCCTTTCCCGAATTTTTATGGTGTAGATTATCATATAGTCGGTCTTGACCGAATATATCTTTCTTTTTGTTTTTTTTTTTTTATAAAAATATTTTAGCTTTGTTAAAAAATAAAATAATATTTTCTAGCTATGTTCGTCCGTCTGTCTGTTGAAAGCAGGATAGGGTTCGAGGCGAACCTGCTGGAGGAATGAAATTTGGCTAAAATATTTTTCTTATATAAGGTTTATTTGGTGTGGAAAATGGGCAAAATCGATTCATAAACAAAAAAGTTATGGGGCAAATACTAGAAATACAGGGTTCATATTTTTCCAATGATATCTCATTAGCAAAAGCATGTGCAACAACGAAATTTTGTATAGATAGTTCTACGATCAATGTAAACTCGAAAACCATAGACATTAACTGACCACTTTATCGCCCACCACCCATATAAGGTCAAAATTCGAATTAGGTGGCACAGAAAGTTGCAGATGGTGGGTATAACAGATTCGGCCAAGCCCAATATAACATTCTTACTTGTTTGAATTGACTTTGGTTCTTACGATAAATCGCTATTTGTAAAATTGACTAGGTTGCACCCTATATTGAAATATATCTCGAAAACTAACCGTTTGATTTGGTTTAGTAAAATATTAAAAAATTCGAATTAAGATTACCTTCAAGTTATATTCATATTATTTTTTAATACAATTAACTGTTATAGAGATATTAGGCCTATATTTTCTCAAAAATTTCTTTAAGTGCTTTTTAAAAATCATGCGATAGCACAACCTTACTGTTGTCAGTGTTACATAGTGTCTATATTAGACAAATTTTTATCAAATGAGAATCTATACAAGGTAACCTTAGTTAAAATGTTGATTATTATTTTTGGTTGTTACAGCTGACAAACTGCATATATAAAAAACATTAATGAATTTGCCTTATTGTTTTTATGGTGCACCTGCCATAAATTCGGGTTAACTTTGACCTTTGTCTTGATAAAATATTGTCTAATATAGACACTACGTTAGAAAGAAACCGAGTGATTTTGTTAATCCGTAAGAGAATGTAGGTGTGAAAAACTAAGAGTGCAAATGCACATGTGCACCAATTTGCGTAGCCCTGGTCTAAATAAATATATGTACATATTTATTTACAAAATGCTTCTGAATAATTTCATAAATGGCAATTGATATCCTGTTATTTGAAGTATGTATTAAAGCCCTGCAAACTATGTCTTATAAGATATTGCAAGCCACTTGCTATTTTTCAAGTGTTTTAAATCAGTGTGTGAGCGGAGAAATAAATACTGTTCTGCAGGTACTTAAAACCACCCAGCAAAAACTTTGCTTTCCTGGTAAGCTAGCAGGTATAATCGGAAACAAAAATAAACTACATATTTTTTGAATGAATAACTAGTTATTTTTGTTCGAGTTGTCCACAAATTCATATAGTTATTTTTAGACTCTAGGGGTACTCAAAAATATGTACCTAAATGAAAATAAAATTAAAAAAACAAAAAATTTCGCCGTCAGTGAGATTTGAACTTGGACATAAATGAAGCATTCGTTTTTAGTGACTAACGTCTTACTCAGTACACTATCACGCACTTAATTTACTAAGTGACAAAAACTTTTTAGCATAAATATATGTTTTTAAACATTTTGTTATAAAAAAGTAACAGCATCAGAATGGGGTTGAATCAACAACCTTCTGGTTGTTAATCCAGCGCTCTAGCCAACTCATCCACGTGATTGCAATACTACTGTGCTATTGTACTATTGAGTTCTTATTCATGTAATACAGAATAGGCAAATAATAATAACACCTTATTACCAAGAAACTACTTTAATAAGTAGTTGCCATTACCGAAAACTAAAAAGTTTTTGCTGGGGATAAAAATACTGCTTGTGCTTTTCAACTTTATGAGCAGATGCTATGTTTTTTGTGATAACGACCCAATAAGACATGATAGTACGATCGCTCACATAATATAAGACATTTGACCACTTGTTTGCTTCAATAGGAAAAAAAAAATAATTTGTCTGTTTTCTTTGCATGTTTTTATATGAACAACATATGTATATGTGTGTGTTCTCATAACTGTGTAAATGGTAGTATTTTTCGTAAGCAAAACAGTCGTTTAATAGAATTATTTATAATATTATTGTGATTTACCTAGTGTCTACATTAGGTAAATTTTTATCAAAACAAACGTCAAAATCAATGCGAATATATTCAAGGTAACCTTAGTTAAACAGATGATTATTATTTTGGTTGTTACGGTTATCGAACTGCATATATAAAAAACAATAATGAATACGTCATATTGTTCTCTAATGTAGACACTATGTTATGATCAAAATAATTAATAAATTTACTAATTATATAGACATTGAAGAAAAATTAGAAAATAAATGTAACATTCAAAAAATATGCTATAATTTTTATTAGTAAACAGATTTTATTAAATAAATAAATAAATAAATAAATATTTAAAAGTCTTACAAATTAGTTTTTGCGACTTATTATCATACATGAATTTTTCATATTATTACTTAAAATAAAAAATAAATAAATGTAAATATATTTTTTATAAAACCACGGATTAAGCAATAAAATTTATTATAGCATATGTAGTTCGCTTAAAATCAGGTAAAAACCATATCCTTTACTTGATAACTAAATAATATATTGAAATATGTATATATGAAAGGATACAAAATTTATCTAGTAGTCTTAAAATATTTCATTCATAATTTTATTATAGTGCAGATGTTCCACCTTTACCTAAAACCAATTCATGAATAGATAATGCCTTATCCTTAATATTTGTAAAAATTTATTTTTTAACGAGTGTCGGATCAAAAAAAAAATCACAGGTAAAATTAAATTCGAAATTTGAAGTCTTTAAAATTTAATATATTTTCTTCAGCTTTTTTATTAAGCCATATAAAACTCAAATTATTTAAAATATAAAGAAATACTTATATATTATATAGTTATAACTTATTATATATATTTATTATAACGAACAGTACAAACAGTGTTTATTGTGATTGTACATGTTGGCTATGAACAACTCACTTAAAAAGCAAATGGATTTGCTTTTCAAATCATCTTACGCAGGGCTTTAGTATGTATGTGTGCAAAGGAAATCCGTTTAATGTTTTTCTTAGAAAGAAATCATGACCTCTATTTAATGTCAAGATTAACAGATAATTTTTGACAAGTTAAAGTTAAAATTTTCATTAGTTATTTTTAATTGTGAATATTTTTGAAGATAATTAAGCAAAAATTTAATATAATATTTTAATTTATTTTTGTTTATTTTTGTTAAGATATTTTTTAATAAAAAAAAAAAAATACTAATTCATTAAATTTTTTCTACAATTTGTTATACGTTTTGTAATGTCAAAATTATCAAAATAATTAAAGTAAGTATCTAAAAAAATTATGAGAGATTTCATTTTATTAGCATAATTTAATAGAATAATAGAAGACCTCTTTTTTATAATATATCATACAAATTCTTGTAATCCCTTTTTTATCAGTTCTTTTTTTTTTCATTTGTAAAAAAAGCTTAATAACCAAATTCTTCCGTTATATATTTCGTTAATAAATGAATAAAAAAAACATTTCGCTTCATCATTAGACTTATTTCGTAGGTTGAGAATACCCATCTATGTGAATATGCAAACACAGCTCAAATAACTTCTTTAAAAATCAAGAATTTTTATAATTTTTACATATTCCCTTAGTTTTTTGAAGTGTGAAATATTAATTAGTTTTACTTTTAATTTCATTAAGAATTAATTAAAGTTTTGAAAATAAAACTTATTTTATTTATTACCTAATCAAAAAACAAAATCTTAATCTTTTTTATCTTTCTTCCCTATCATTCTACGGATTAATTTAACTACAATTTTGAACAATAACTTAATTAATTTAATAACTACATATATTACTGCTAAAATAAATGCTATAACATCTAAATTTGTAGCCTCCACAAAAGACATAGTCTTCAAAGGACTTTGCATATGAAGCGCTCCCTTGTATCTAAGCAAATATTCCAACCAATAAATCGCATTATCTTTAGCCTTTAACGGTCTATCACGATATAAAACCGAAAACCTTTTCACAGTTTCAGCATATTTAGGGTTTTCCAAAACTTCCGTAACAGTTTTATAAACAATTTCTTCGGTGAGCGGCTGATCATGATCAATACTTAAACCATAACCCTTGCTAACCACTTCTACCATATTCATAGGTTGATCACCGAATATAGGTAAACCCACTATGGGTACACCATAAAATTTCGCCTCGGTTATGCCACCTTTACCACCATGACCAAAGAATAGTTTAACATTGGGATGACCTAAAATATCACTTTGTGGCAACCATTTGCGAAAGAGTATATTTGATGAATTTCCCGGTATATTGGTCTCATCATCTACTTTCCATAACACCTTTTGTGGTAATTTTGAAAAGACTTTGAATATGATTTCGAAAGCATTATCTTGCATATGATGTGATTTGACGTTCGTGCCCATGCTGAATAATATAACACCATGTTCGGCGGAGTTGATAAAATCTTCGATTTCCTAAAATATTTCAAATTGTTTTTTAATTGTTTATGATTTTATTAAGGGTTTGAAATTTGAAGAGGACTTACCTTTGGCAAAGGTTTTGGTTGATCATTAATGTGAATGCCACCAATTTCAATGAGAGCGGGGACTAAAGGTCTTACTGGCTTTTCGCTAAAATGGTGACTAAATAAAACCATGGCAACACGTTCTCTAGCTTTATCATAACTGCCATATTTGTCGGGTGGGAAATATTTGCTGAAAGAGATAAAATTATAGTTGTGTTTATTAGGTGATACGAAATTGGAGTTATTTGTTAAAAAAAAAAAACTTTTTATAAATGTAGAGTATTTAAAGAAAATACTTTTAAATATTAAATGTAGCGTTTTCATTTCGGATTCATTATTAATATTTATTAAGATTTTGTTATTATTTAATAAACTAATTTTTCATGATAATTTAGTAATTAAGTAAACATTAGAATTTGGAGAGTGACTTGAGCATCATTGATCTGTGTGGTACTATAGTATATTTACAGTTCTAGTACCCACGATTTTTTTTATTGCTGCAATAAATTTTTATTTGATCTACGTTTTTTTATATTTGTATTTGCTTATCTGATCGGTATATATTGTATTTGCTCTCTGTTTTTTTTTTAATCATTTGTAAAAAATTGTTTTGAAAATCAATCTTATCAATCGTCTGTCCCAATGTTTCAGACTTCTCATAAATGTAACATTTAAATGGTGCTTTCACTGTTATTTGTATAAACTATAATGCAATTTACTCAACATTTAGTCCTCTTCAACTTACTCATAAACTTGTCGCAGACTTCTCTCTAGACTTCCCATCATTAACGAATCAGCTACCACAGCTCCCACATTCTTCAAACGAAACATGAAACCCATATCATCAGTCACAGTACTGAATAGCGTCAATGTCGAATACGACATTGCCAAAGGACTTCCAATAATTTTTAATATAGGCGCTATTGCTATATTTGGCCATAGTACGGCCACTGGACAATCAAAATGTTCGGCAATGCCAAAAAAGAAATCGGCAAATAAATATCCATATATCATTAAATCAAATTTATTTCCCGGATTATGTAGCAATTCTTGAAATTTTGGATCCTGAAAGATTACCGACAACTGGGTTGACATCATTTTCATCATATCCAAAGATTTGCGTAACTTCTGGAAACCTTTCATTTTTGTTATATTTATGGCCACATCCATATCGATGGTACCTTTGTCCAATTGTATATGGGTCATATCGGGATGTAACCAATCTGATTTTAAAGGCAACACCGAAACTACAGTAACATTATGTTGACGTTCAGCCATAGCTTTGACTACGGCCATTTCTATGATTAGATGTGAAGGACTACAGGACGGCAAAAATGCCAATATGTTGGATGCCTCCGATTTTGTAGGGGTCCAAAAAATCGCTAAAGCGATTATGGTTAGAAATTTCCACTTGGTTATCATTCTTTTTTTTTCGTAATATTTGTATTTATTTCTTTAGCACTTGTTTTGAAATTGTACGATTTTCTTATGTCCCGTCAGTTTTACTGCTTATTTAAAACTAATTGAAAATTCTTTAGTATCACTTTCTATATTTTAATCAGTGAATATTTTATTATATATTTTAAGCAACTTTTATATTGAAAATAATAATAATGATCTTGCCGGCTTTTAATCGCTATAACAATATTAAACGTCACGCTATTATTTGTATTTTTTGTTTTAGGTTTCCCTTTTTCAATAAATAGTTTGATAATATTTTAATTTTAAAGAGTCATTGTGAGTTTTGATATATTGCACTTGCTCTTCCCTCACTTCTCGGGGGCCTTCGGTAAATTGATTTTAACAGGCACATATTTTTCCCAGTTTATGAAATTCATAAAACATTATAGCAAATCTTACTACTAAATTTCGTTGGTATTGATGAAAGTTTATGACAATATCATTTAAAAATCATCAATTTTTTCGCATTGACCCAAAAGTGCGGGGTAGATTAGGGACATCAATTTCATATCACAATTGTGCTGGCTTAGTTCACACGTATTGTTATGCTCTTTAATTTTGTCGTTGCTGAGAGTGCAAAGAATATAAAATGTACTGGAAAAAATTTATGAAAATAAATTGTTTGGTAATTAATAACCATCACTTTTTTTAATATTAACGTTGGAAGAATGTGAATTATGTTTTTATGGCAGTATTAATAAATTTAAGTGAAAGAAAAGCAAAAATGCATTAAAAAACATGTTTTATATGATAATAAAGCACCATGTATAACTGACGGTTTTCAATTACTAAACCCAACTTTTCTTTGAGTGCACTTTTTTACGTACACTAACACAATTACATTTTTAGTCATCGACATTCCTAATTTAGATCATGATACAACTAGACTAGGTACAATTAAAATCAAATATTTTAAACATAGAAAAGAAAAAACGAAAAACTACATATGAAAAAGTAATAAAATGGTTTGTTTACATTTAAAATATATAATATTTCTTGGAATGCAGCACTTTCTTTTTAAATTTAAATTTTGCGAAATTTACTACTAATATTCGCTTTAAAAGAACACTCTATACGCAATTTATTATGCAAATATTATAATTTAACATGCAAGTCTGTTACATTACTTTTTTCAAAAATTATTAAACTTTTTGAGTTTTAAATTATTTTTTGATTTTTAAAGTTTACTTAAATTTGTTCTCATTTTTTTTTTTTTTTTTTTGTGAATGACATTTCACGGAAAATTAATTTAAGTACTTTTTCTCCAATAAATTGTACCTTGCTATCTATTTCATCAAGCTTTAGATTGAAGCACTTAGATACTCTCTCTTCCTCTCTCTCTCTCTCAAAAATATTTTAATAGATAAATAAATCTATTTTAGATAGGTAAACGAATATAGTCAGGGAAGGGTTTAAAATTTAAAATTTTGTATCATGACAGTCTTTAAATTACGAATATTGTATGATAAGCAATTTGTGTAGATTAGAAAGTAAAAATGTCATAATTTAAACGTGTTGAAATCAATGTTTGATAATAGTAGGTAGTATTTTTAAATAAATTTAATTAGAATTTTATATTTTTTATCAGAAAAATACCTATGTTTAGAGAGAAAATTAATTTGTAGCTACTGTTTTCTATTATTGTCCTTAAATATAACACTCTCTGGAGTTAGGAAGGATTAGGTGTTAGTCATCAAATGCTTACCGTCATGCTTACAGGGTAAGTCAGAAATAAAGTCAACGAAATATTAGAATTTTAAAAGTTAAAGAGTCGTTTGGGAAAATGCCAAAATTTGTGCGTTTAAAATTAGAATATTACTTTTTGCCTTGTGTAATAGTTGATCGAATACTCAATTGTCATTTGCTTTTGTGATATATTTAAGTGCTTACTATTGTTGACATAATTGATTATTTTTGCACTAATCTTTTATTATTTTTTATTTTACAATGATAGCATTGTTTTTTTAAATGTTTACAAAAAAAAAAAATCTTTTTACCTTTTCATTTTAGTTAAGTGTCTACCAAATTACACTGGTCGCCAAAAAACAATTTTTTTGTCCTCCTTTTAATAAAAATAGGTGGACCAGATGGAATTTCAATTTTTCCTATCAGGTCTTTATTTTTTTTTTTTTGATCTTTATGGGCATGTTTAATATATTCCCATTAATAAGGCAATTATACGAGTGTATTTTACCATACAAGAACCGTTTGTATGAGTTAGATGAATGGAAGACCAAAACATGCAGACGAATGTTATCTTCACTTCAACATTATTTTTTCCATATGCTCGATAGTTTAGGAGTTATTCAGAAATTAGTGTCGAAAAAATTTTTTTCATACAAATTTATTTTCCTTAAAAATTAATTTAAAGAAAGCAAACTGCAAAAAGTATTTAGTTCTTTTACTTTATCATAAAATTGGTAATACTACAAATAAAATAAATTATACATGGATCATTAAAACTGATGCACAAATCTTGAGTTTATTGACAATTAAGTGTAAATTTCCATATAAGTGGAGAACAAAATTATCTATCGAATAAAAATTTTAAGTCGATGTATTTTCGAGGTCCAGAAATGAAGGATTTTGAAAATTGCAAAAATTACGATTTTTTTTTGGCGAAAAAGTGTCTACATTCTTTCTTCTTTAAAATAAATTTTTACTTAAGAACTAGGGTGTGAGGTTCCCGTGATATTTCTTTTTCTAGGAAACGGTAATGAAAAATTCGCGGGAAAATTGATTTATTTTGTATCGAAATTTTGACTTTGGTCTTTAGGTTCTAAAGCCCCAAAGCATAGATCTACAAATGGAATGGAGTTTCTGAAACTCCGATGTGTTCCCAAGAGTTTGCCAATGGCTTTTTATTCGATAGATAATTTTAACTAATTGCAAAAAAAAAAAAAAAATTGGACGAAAATATTGGACTAAAAATTAAAAAATATATAGTCCAATATCTTGGTCCAGATTTTGCAAAATTAAAATAGATGAAAATAACTTGAAAACAATAAGAGATAAATAACGCTTGCAAGCGTGTTTTTCATAAGCCTTATCGAGAACTTTCAAAATCAAAAATATTTGAATCGGATAAGAAACAAAAATTTGGCAAAGCAATTAAAAATTTTCTGTTAGAGGTACCCTATTTTGATATATAGATGTGAGTTTTTAGAAGTTTTACAAATTTTTTGACAATTTTGGTTTATCGTCCATCTTCTGATGTAAAATGTTGGTCATAAAAAATATTTTTTGGTACATTCATTTACTGTAGAGAGGATTTGTTAATGTTTTTAATGTTCAATATATTTAAGATATGGATAATGTAATATTAATGCTGATATAATTATATAGTATAGGATCGGTAAAAGAATATATTTCAAGTATTTTATTATAAAGTTCATGAAATAAATTTTTAATATTTTTTAAATTTTTAATATATAAAATTTTTAATTAACTTTCCCTCCAATTTTGGTCGTCCCAACTAAGTTATAGAATTTATTAATTTATTTTAATATTTTTTTAAGAAAAAATGTATGTAAATGTAACTTATCTAACAATAGTGTGGAATAAACAACCGTACTGGAGATGGCCACATTAGAAAGAATAACACTGGGCAACATAAAACCGCCAATTTACCACGAAATCAACTACGTCCTTCAATTTTTTAGGTTTATTTTGAAAAATGTGTTAAGTATTATTATATTTTCAAAAATTTCTAAACAATACAAATTATTTCGATTGGATGCGCTATATGTAAGGGAAATTGCTCATATCTCTTACGATTTTTACGTATATCATTGGAAAGCTTATAACTATATCTTACGCTTAAACTGGCTAAATTATTTTAATATCCATCAAGTATGAATTTAACATAAATCTTCTTTGTCCTCACTTAACCAGCCATCCTCTTTTAGTATCCGCGAAAAATTTGTTTTCTACATAAAGTATTATAATTTTATCCGTATACCAAATTTAAATTATTTACACTACCGCGTACTGTATAGTCTAATGAATGTGTCTCGACTTAATTGCGGGTATATATTGGTATTTTCACTTACTTGTGAATATAATCAAGATTTATGCATCAATTTTGATGATACATGGTTTATTTTGTATGCAGTATTACCAACTTTATGATAAAAGATATTTTTACCCTTTTCATTTCTTAAAAGAACCTTTAAGGAAAAAAATTCTTCAATTTTGCATGAAAAAAAATTTCTCAATAATTTCGAAACTATTGAGTAGATAAACAAATAATATAAAGACGACTTGAAGACAATTTTGGCCCACATCTTTTGGTGTATCATCTATCTAAATCAGACAAATCATTCTCGAGTTATGGTAATATACATAAACTGGAGATAGACATGCGCATGAAAAAATCGAAACCTGATAGACAAAAACTGAAACCAGATTCATATTAAGCACGACAAATTCCATCTAGTCAACCTATTTTTGTTTAAGGAGGGATTTTTCTGCCGACAAGTGTTATCAACAATTATTTCACAATTTGAACCATTTTTTTTATTAAATGGTAAGTTTTAATTTCAATTAAACGCTGCTACAGGGAACAATACGTTATAATTCGGTAATTCGGCATCCCTAATTCGGTAATTCTTTTGTTGATTTTTACCTTAATTTTTTTTTTTTTTTTTTTTTTTTTGGAAGGAGAAAGATTTGGCTTTATATATATATATACTGCCTGCCACTTGAATCACATTTTTTTAACTTTAATTAAGTATATCTCCTAAACTAAAGTTCAGAAAAAAAATAACTTTTTGCACAACCAAATTTCAAAGTGTTGGCTTTAGTTTCCTGAAGAAATAAAAAATATACATATTTTGTTATACTAAAATTATGCATTTATTTAAAGACATGTATTTCTGTTGTACTATTTCGTGTGTCACTTGAATAAGGAATTCTTTTAATATTAATCAGGAAGGCTATGATTTGAATTTCTTTCAATATAAACGGCTAGAGAATTTTTAATTTGACAGTTTTTATTCAAAATGGGACGTGGTAAGACTCTTAATAATTCTGAAAAAGAAAAAAATTCTGATTTTGAAATCTCAGGGTCAGAATCAGGTCCAAATAACCAAAAACATTATTTAAATTACGTGGAAAGATATGGAAAAAACATGAAACGGCGGAATAAAATGGCAACAACTCCAAAAGAAAGACGAAAAATTCTTAGAATTGCATCAAATTCTGCCATATCGGTATCAAAAATACGTGAAAAAAGTGGAGTCAGTGCCAGTATAAGAACAATGCACCGTATTTTAAAGTCATGCCCATATATAGTCCGACGAAAACTGCAAAAAAAACCACCACTTAATGAAAAACGCAAATCACAACGTCTACAGTTTGCCAAAAATACAATGACATGGTCCGACAAATGGTTTAAAGTTGTATTTTCCGATGAAAAAAAGTTTAATATTTTGTGTTCCGACGGGTATAACTATTACTTCCATGACCTAAATAAGGAGGAATTATTTTTGAGCCGCAGACACAGCCGAGAAGGCGGAATAATGGTATGGGGTGCCATTTCGTATTATGGTACCAAAGAATTGTTTTTTGTATTCAAAAAAATGACTGTAACGACTTACAAAAACATTCTGGAGGAAGCATTTCCAAAATTTAATGATTTCTTTAGACCCATACCTTGGACATACCAACACGACAACGCTCTGATTCATACCGCCAGAGCAGTAAAACAATGGATTAATCAACAAGGTGTTCAACTTTTGGATTGGTTCCCATATTCACCAGACCTGAATCCAATGGAAAATGTTTGGGGTTGGCTTGTAAGAAAGGTTTATGAAGGAGGAATACAATTTGAGACGATAGAATCCTTAAAGGATGCAATAACGGAAGCATGGAGTTCAATTTCGCTAAATTACTTAGAGTCATTATACAAGTCTATGTCAAATCGCATTTTTGAGGTTATTTCTAAAAATAGTGGCAGTACTCATTACTAATTGAATGCTAGAAGATAATAACTTTAATTTTTATAACCTAAAATTTAAAAATAAATTACAGTTTGCTTAGTTTTAAAATATTCCTTATTCAAGTGACACACGAAAAAGTATCACAGAAATACATGTCTTTAAATAAATGCATTATTTTAGTATAACAAAATATGTATAGTTTTCATTTCTTCAGGAAACTAAAGCCAACACTTTGAAATTTGGTTGCGCAAAAAATTATTCTTTTCTGAACTTTAGTTTAGGAGATATATTAAGTTATTCCTTATTCAAGTGGCAGGCAGTGTATATATACAAAACGTACTCGTACTTTGCCATAACATATATGAAGAATTTCTCAATAAATTTTAGATAATCTTTAATAAATTTTTTGAGTTTTTAAGCGATTTAATATAAGGATATCTCGATTTATTCTAAACAAAATATCATTTAAAATTTTGTACATAAATATATTTAGAGCCGTTAATATAACATTCCAATAACTAAAGTCCGAATGTTATCGGACAAATGAACTATTTTTGGTTATTTATAGTTAAGCTAAAAGTGACCGATAAGCTAGGTCATCTGACCTTTAACTTTTATAGTAAGGTTTATGCATTAATAGTAGAAATTGAATCCCGGGATTTAAGCGAAATATGCTATTTTTCATTTCCTGTTACCCCGGGAATTTTAAAGGCATTTAAATTTAAAAAAAAAAAACTACTAGAATTTAATTAATTTGAATATTTTTTGTTTTAATAAAATTGGGTTTGAAGCCCAACTTAAAACTGAATCATAATGAAAATTTCATATTTGTAGATTGAAGCAAAATACACTTTAATACCGTTTAAAATAACTTTTGAATTTCTCCAGAGGTTTTTGGTAAAAATATTCGTCGACTGCTATTTTTTGAATTATTATCAGTAGACTTTACATATATATTCTTGAATTTAGTTTATAAAATCAATTTGTAACAGCTTAACGTTTTTATTCTAATTACTGAAATAACTTTATAGAAATGTGTTCACAAAAAATTTTCTATTTTTTAAATTTTCTGCTTTTTTTTTTATAAAAAAATGCAATTTTTAGTAATTTTTCCTACGTCGACTTTTAGTTTCTTTTAACTTATTTATTTTTAAAATTTTCTTGTTTTTTATATTTCCGTTATTAGCCCTGACGTTCAATTTGTTCATGCTGCCACAACGTTAACTGCCCAAAAGTAATCGGTTTTTAGTTAGACATTGCCATATTGGCAGCTAGTTAAGTTAAAATAACCGAAGACAGATGAAGCTTACTTTATTCCTCATTTTAGTTTATCTTACCTTTAACTATCTGATACCTTATAGGAAGGTTATAATAAAGGCTCTTAGTCTTAAAGAAAATGTTTAAAAAATTTACTTCAAAGTCAATCACTACTTATTTGGAGTGTGGATAAAAGATTTTAGTACAGTTAAAAAGCTACATTCTTCAGCTTTCTAAGTCAATTTAAAAATCTTAAGTCGATTTAAAATTTAGGAAGCTATGAGATTTTTAGTGCATGAACTGCCCTAAAAACAGGTTTTTTGAAATAATTAGGGGGTGTTTCGAAATTTCGGAAGTTGTTATGTGATATCCTTAAGAAGATTCAGATTACAGTGTCATTCTGTAGCTGCGTCTTATACATATATAAACTATTTATCATAATATGTATATATATATTAAAAAGTATATTTATTTTTGAACACTCACCCATAAATCTCTTTTGTAAAGCTCTCCTCTCTTGCCAACAACAAGTCATAAAATTTTTCAAACGAAATCCAAAACCCGTATTATTACCACCACTTCTTAATATATTCAAAGGAATGTACGATATTTCCATGGGATTTCCCATCAATCTCAACATTGCAGCTAAGGGTACATTAGGCCAAATTAAAGCCACGGGACAATCAAAATGCTGAGCCAAACCATAAAAATAATCAGCAAATAAATAACCATACAATAATAAATCAAATTTATTTCCAGGATTTTGTAAAAAGTTAAGCAATTTTGGATCTTCTAAAGTTTCCGCTAATTTTGCAGACATTTCATGTCTTATGGTCAACATATTAGATATACCCAAAAAACTTTTAGTTTTAGTGGTATTTATAGTCATTTCCATATCAATTAAACCTCGGTCCAATTGTATATAGTTGAAATCGGTTTGTAGCCATTCTGGTTTTAGGGGTAATATGCTAATAACAGTTATATTATGGTTACGTTCTGCTAAAGCTTGAACTACAGCCATTTGAACAATTAAATGTGAAGGACTGCAGGTGGGTAGAAATGCAAGAATATTGGCAGCTTTGATCGTATTATAAAGAAGTAATGTTATTAAAGTGATAGATTTTATAAAAGTACACATTTTTGAAAATGATTATTTTTTTTTTTTCACTTTCACTCCTCCACTTGTTTTAAAGTACTAGTTAAAGAAATTTAAATTAATCATCATCTGTGGCCTAAGTTTGTTGTGTCTGTGTAAATATTTTGATATTTTTTATTTAAACTATAAAATTGATAATTGTTATCTATTGTTAGAATAAGATAGGGAGAATTTTAATAAAATTTATAATTTGAATTAATGATCATTGTAAAACAGTATTTCTTCATTTTGTTGTTAATTCATATCTCTTGTGTGAGCAAGAATAATGTTTAATGGAATCATGGATGGAAGAGTTGATACTATAGTATTTTTTTTTTCTTTTTTTTTGATACTATATAACTTTCAAAAGTACCAAAGTACTCCCTGTCAAATGATTAGCTTAATATTCCGCAATGCGAGTTAAAAATTTTTTAATGAAAATATATTTTTGAGATATACGAGTATAACTTTCGAATAGAAACCTATGCTTTTCTCAACATCTTTGATTTAGATTTACAAATGGTGTTTAGAAGTAATAATAAAATTTGATTAAATGTTGGTTCTTCGAGTTCTAAAAAAATTAGACACGTAATTAGGACAATTAAAATAAGCATGAAACTACATTATAGAAATACTTGTGTTGTAGGTTTAATTTTTAATATTGTAAACTCTAAAATACATGTACAATCATATCTAAAAACTACAAGTTTCTAATATTTCTAAATCAAATTTAAGCGAAAAGCTCTAAATTTCAAACACATCAGATAAAGAATTATATTTTATTGAAACTACAGCTGAAGTGCTCGATTTTAAAAACTTGATATTGGGCGACTTTTTTCTTCGTAAGTTTATTTCAATAAAAGGAACACATTTTATTAAGTTCTTCATATTTTACTATAATATTTAACATGAATAAAATCATTTAATGATTTGATATCGTACTTAATCCTTCGCTTTAGATATAGAAATAATATTCTTTGGGTTTTTCACTAAATTTAAAATAAACAACTGTCAAATTTCTTGAATTTTAGTACTCTAAGAGTAAAAGTACTATTTGAAATTTATTTTGATATTGAAAAATATTTTCATTTTCCATCCCTGAATGGAATATTTGAAAAAGTAGGGTGAAAATTTTATATTATAAATAAGTTTTCAGAAAACTTTCTATATTTGATTTTAAAGAAAATTTAAATTTATAGGAGAATGATTAAAAATAGGTTTTATGAATGGAAATTAATAATAACCTTTTCACTATTTTTTTAATTTCTTTACTTTTGGATTCACAAAGGATACCTTAATAAAATTTATTTTATGCGATAAATAATTTTGTTGTTAAACTAACGAAAGAGTATATTGGATGATATTTTTATTTAATATTTCGAAAAAATTAGAGCAAGATTTTTTAAGTTATGAAGTTCAGTTTATTTCTCATTTAATCATTATTTTATTTTTGTATTTTTTTATTTATTAGATATTATTTATTTTTTAATATTTTTAGAATTAATTAATCCGATTTTATACATATAAAGAATTCTTTACCCTCAAGTTGTAGCTGCCATATTATCAGCCTGTTGAGCTACTCCAAGAGTTTGTATGGTAGCATCTCGAGTATGTTGACCCACGCGTTCCTTAAAAAACAAAAATAAATAAATAAATAATATATTATAAAAAATAATCTGGGAAATATATAGTATATACTTAATATTGCAACATAGACCACAATTTTAAATTTAAGAAATAAACGATATTTTTTTTTTCTTTTGATAAAATGATAATCTTAAATCATCCTGAAGTTTAAAATTATATGCACACATTTTTATGCAAAGGAGAATATCCAAAAAATTTTATATCATTCTTAAATCCGTTTTCTAGAGAGCATTTTAAAAAATGCTACTTGAAATAATTAAATCAATCTTGAACCTAAAGACAAAACTTAATTTAGGATAATATACCAGTTACACTCATGTACAAACTTGGTACTAAGTAATAGAAGCTATGTTCCAGCATTAGACAGATTTAAAGTTTTTAGTCTGAAAGTGTTCTAAGAATTGCTCTCTATTTACTGGTTTTACTGACACTTTCTGACTGAAATCAAAGCAAATTTTAATATAATTCTTAAAATTAATTTATATTTTTAAAGGTCACATTAGATAAAACTGTTTTAATAATGATTTCCTCAATTAACGAATTTCTCTTTTTGTTTATGCTTTTATGTATTCTCAAACCTTTGACATTAGAGAAGAAGTTTAATTTTATATTATCATTATATTATATTATTTGTCAAACCTTATATCAAGAGTGAAAAATAGGTTAAAATAATAATAATGGTTTGAATATTTTCGAGAAATCGACTTTTTGTTGCAAGAAAGTCGAAAATCGAAAAAGTCCGAAAATATTCTGAAAATTTTGAAAACAGTCGGAAAAAGTCGAAAATATTAGAAAAAAATCGAACTATATCATCTAACTGTTGGAAATAGTATAGTAAAACCAAAATTTTTTTGTGTAATCAACAATTTAATTGCATATATGGTCTGTTAATGAATCAATATATTTGATTGCATTGTATATATTTTATATTTTTTAAGTTTTTATAAGGTAAATAACAAAATATAGTCGAAAGAGTCGAAAAATCTCGAAAATATCGCATAAAATCGAACAAATTCCGAAAAAGTCGAAAATAGTCGAAAAGTCGCAAAAAGTTGCAAAGTAGACTATTCCAAAACTGAAAAGTCGAAAAATCGACTCTTGAAAAATTTGAAGTCGAAAATCGATTATTTAAAAATTGAAAAGGGTCGAAAAGTCGATTTTTTCTTCCGACTATGAAACATTAATAACCAGGTCCAATATAAAAATAAACAATAATACTGTACATATACATATATAAGTAATTAACTAAACTAATAGTGAAACAAAAATTATAGCAAAAATAAATAATAACATATTTATAAATAATAACATATTTATACCTATTAGATCCTTTTTTTAAATTGAATGTATAAAACCTTAAAAAGCGAAAAAAATATATTTAATAATTTTAATTATTTTAATTTCGGGATATAATTAAAGAAAATGGTTATTAAAAGTCATGACAAGTAACATAAAACATGAGTTTTCTTCAAAAACTTGAGGTGAGAATGAAATCCCTCTGGAGTGCATTTTACATTCTTTTTGGCTTCCTAAATTCAGATCAATTTATTTGTAAAAAATAGATGGAGCCACTACATACGCTACTTCTAACAACTTTCCTTTTAAATTTCAATGAAAATTTAAACATTTCGGAGGTTGATTTTCAGATTTTCTTTCGGCTGTGAGCCGAACAAAACGGCGGCGGCGGATAAAGTAGAAAATTGATATTCGGCGGCGCCCCGACGACGTTGAACCAATCGGCTTGTTTCTCTGAACCGAGCGTCAAAAAAAAGCATGAAAAATAACCACCATTTTTACTTTATTCACCTAAACGCCAAACACTTTGTAAAAACAGTCAACAAAAGTCCTATGTTTTTCAACATTAGTTGTGTGAACAACCCTGTTCTTTGGTTATTTTGTAAAGAAAATAAACTACAGAGTTGTCAAAATGTGACGCAGCTAGGTAAAAATCTATTTTCTATAGATTTCTGCGATACGCTACCAAATTTTTTGTGTATATAGCTAATTACACACATCTGCATAAAGCAGGTTGAAACATCTGGTTGCGTTACGCTCATTTTTTTTGTTCATTGGTTGGGTCTTAACATTTTAAATTTTATAAACAAAAAAATTTTAAGAAAACATAAAATTTAATATAAACAGTCGAAAATAGTCTTTGTCTTTAAACTGTAATGATCGCCCGTAAATCCACCAGAATACAAAATAACGAAAAATCTAACACTAAAACCAAACAGAATAAGAATGCTTCGCCCAAGATGAAATCAGAACAAAGTAGTACGACGGTGCAGGAACGAAAAGCTGCAGCTCGTGCTAGATATAATCGTACTAGACGCTTGCGAAGAGCTGCACTTAGTCCAGATGAATTATTCAAATTACGCGAAAAAGAAGCCCTGCAAAAGCGTTTATATCGCGAAAATATTCTAACGAAAGAAGAAAAAGCAGCTGAACGTTCTCGAAACACTCGATATAAACGCATGCGAAGAGCAGCCTTAAGTTTGGAGGAGTTGATGCATTTACGTGAAAAAGATGCATTACGAAAGAGAATATATCGTGCCGAAATGTCGACGGAAAAAATGATGGAAATTCGTCAAAAAGAAGCGGAAAGAAAACGTTTGCAACGTAAAATGATAGGTGTAAAATTGTCGAAGTTTTCATGGACGAATAGAAGAAAAACAAAAGTTAATAATGCTAGAGAAATGAAGAATAATGTCGCTGAAAGCCAGGATAATAGAAAAAACGAAAAGGCAACATCTGGGGAAGTAAAGTTTCCTGTTAAGCTGAAATTCTGAATTCAATTTTACTTTTAATTTTTTATTAAAGTATTTGCTATGATGTGGTATTTGCTTTGATGCAGTTCTAATCAGTTTTTCAGGATTTAAGTATTAACAAGTTGGAGTGCTATATTCAGCTGTGCTAAATCTTATATGCCCTTTACCCGTGTTGAGATGTGTTATATGAAAGTGATATACCTTATATTGAATGTAATTACAAATATATTTACCTATACTATATCCACGTAACCATTGAAAACTTTAAATAATTTTCATTATCGTATAAAGTTGAAATTGAATGAAGATTTTATAAATCCTTATGTCCCAATATATATTATAAAATTGTGGTATAAGTTTGTTTACTTGTTTCTTTGGGGATCAATCACGTCTAAACGGCCGATTTTTAAGAAATTTGATTTGAATAGAAGCCACATTTTACGCCTACTTTTAAAGTAATTCTATTTTACCAATTTTATACGTTATTAATAAAGCTATATGAAATTTAATGAAGATAGTGCTTACACTGTAAAATGCTTTAGGTTATGTTGGATCTTGATTTTACGCTAACTTTTCAAACTCTCAAACGGATGAACCAATTAGCTTAAAATCAGATCAAATATTCATTATGGCATATGGAACCTTTATCCTGTCATATCGAATTAATGTAATGAAAATAGGCGAGAGGTAGACCAAATACAGAGATAATATACATTTTCTCATCTAATGGACTATTAGAGTGAAAGTATATATATAAAGGCTTTTTCCACATATCTCCGTCATTTATGAACCGATCTTGCTGAATTTCAAATCTCGAAAGGATTTCTGATAGTTTGATACATACATTATATATGACAGTTTTCTGTGGGTTTCATGAACGCCATTTCAACCAACGCACGGACATCGTTCTATCGACATCATTTCTTATAAGGATCCAGAATATATATACTTTTTTGCTCTCCAACGAAAATTGTGGAAATTACAAACGAAATGAGAATATTATCTAGACCCTTTACACTTATGATGAAGGGTTCAAAAAGCAAAACGGAAAGTGATTTGAACTAAAATTTCCTGCACCTTGTGGATAAAATCTTACAAAGCAGCTGAATTTGTTAAGTATAAGATTTAGCATTATTTTACGTTTCCATTTTTTTAAAACATCATGTCTTCAATTTTAAGTTTTTTGTTTAATAACACTTTTAAATACTGGCAAATTCATTTGAATATTGTAGAAATTATTCTCGTTACATCACCTCGATATTTCTTAATTTAAAATCTATTAATTTAATATTTAAATTTTGAAGACACATTTTAAACGGTATACATGTATTGAATTATAATTTTTTGTATTTATGTATTTTTTCTTAAAACTTTTCGATAAATATGTTAAAATAAAAACAAATGCTTTTAATATTAAAGTGAAATTTAATTAATTAGCTATATATAGTAGTTATTATTATTAATATTTCGAGTCTACTGATGGCCGTTTGTGAGCTGGACCGTTTTTAATAAATGCTTTCTTCCAAAGCTACTATTGGTATATAAAACAATAATTTTATATTCCACAAAGTATATTTTTCAAGGCTTTTTTTACAATATTAATTTTTTTTTAATTTTTACTTGCTTTTAGATATGAGTTTAAAAGTTCTTACAATTTCGCGGTTTATCAGACAGTCAATCCAATATATAAAATTTTATATAAACATAATTAATATGAGTATCAAAATTCGTCGTTTGATAAGGACTAACCGAAAATTACAAAAATAAGAAATATAAGAAATTTTTTTTACAAAAAATTTGTTGTTTTTGTGTGATTTAACTTTATTTGAGACCTTCTAAAACTAATAAATATTCTTTTACCCGCTATTTGTTTAATTTCATTTGAATCATGGAGCTCTTTCAAGCGCTGGCGGAAATAAAACTTCAATTTATCACATTGTTTACCACATTGTTTTTTTTATAGTTTTATCCTTTTTTGTATTTTTTACATTCACTGTTAATGTTATTTTTATTTTTGCAATTTTCGTAAATATTTTAGTAATTTTGATACCCATATTGATATGTTTATGAACAATTTTATGTCAGTTTGACTGTCTCATCTACCGCACAGTGGGGTCAAACGCAAATTTTTTGGTAATAAATCTGAATCTCCTAAACTACTGGTCGGATCAAATTGAAATGTATGGAAGAGTTGTAGAGGAGGACCTAAGCTTTCAGAATGAACATCTTGCAGTCACCCTGTGATAACACCAGATAAGCTACAGGGTGTCAAAGTTGACTACCTCGAGTATGTAAAAGTTAAAAAAAATCGTAACTTGTACAAATTAAGTCCGATTTTAAAGATTTTTATATTTCTGGAAAGTGCTTGGCAAGATAAAGAAAAAATAAGCTTACTCATCTAAGTTATCTCCTACAGTTAAAAAGATATTTACGCTTGAATTTTGAATTTTTGATTTTTTGGCTCGACTTTCTTTCGTTTTTCGGGAATAAGTCCGGAGATATATGAGGTAAAAATTTTTTAAAAATATTCTGTAATTTGCTACATATTTCAAAATAATATGCTGAAAGAATTTTTGGATTATATCAATTCGTCTAGACGTGAAAAATATTCAAAGTCAGCACTCTGAAATTGGCATGAAAAATGGCTATTTTTTTACAAAAATATAGTACAATTCATTTATTTTTTTCTCAAAGTTCCGTTAATAAAAAAATTTTTTTCCTTATTAATTTCAAAAGATAAGGCTTCATAAATGGTTAATAAAGAAATTTTGAATTGATTTAAGTTTGCACCCTACATCCAGCATTGGCCGAAAATTATCAATTTAAAAAAATAGTTTCATTTTTATCCATTAATAAAAAAAATGTCACGCGAGCTTTTTTTAATTTGGTACCCATATTTTTTATAGAAATAGATTTAGAATGATTTAACACTAAACTGCTTCCCGCCCGGCCAAAAACGAATGCAGGAGTGGAGATTCTATGTTAAAAGTCAGTTTTTTAAACGACTATTTTTAAAAGCATATTAAAAGCATATTAGCATAATATTTTAAATATTATTTCTTATGTAATGTATAAAACACAAATCAAGCTTTCATTCCTAAAAAAATCAATAAAATAGCTCCAATAACCTATTTTTGGTAATTTTTCAAAAATAATTTTTTTTTTTTAAAAATAGCTGAAAATACAAAAAAATTTAATTTTTTTAATACAACTCCACTAATTTTGCAAATACTTTAAAAATGTTAAAAGAATATAAAAATAGACTTATTTACCAAATCAACGATATATAAAATGTTGATATAGGTCATTTAATAATAGTAATATAATGGCCTCAAAACTACCAAGTCACGTCAAAAGTTGCAAAATTCACTATTTTGTTCCGTATTTCCATATGTGTGTATACGTAACACTCAACTGCATTGCTTATTTTTGTTACGAGATAATAATATTTATTAATGAATTTATTTAAAGTGTTCATAATTTTTTTCTACTGAAAAGTACACCTAAGTACATAAATAAGTATATTTTCCTTCGTTTTTTATTACATTTTTTTAAGTTTTTAAATAATTTACCTAGCTACTTAATTAATGTATTATAACAAAAATGATTTTTTTACAATCGCATAGGTACATTTTTTGACGTACCTGTTTAACACTACAGGTCATAAAAATAAACTGAATGAAATTGGGGGTTTTGAGCAAAAATTTAAATTTTTTAATTCATTTTTGCCTGTCACAATTTACCTGATATAAATATTCTTTTTTTATATATAAGTATCCTTATAAATATGCAGATTTATTCGTGAATTTGCCATTATGGAGATTACATTAAAACACTTTTCTATTTGCAAAGTAATCCGGGATAATCTATCTGATATTATAAATCGTCCAGAAAAAATAAGAAAACTCATTGATACAGTAGTATCTTTTGGTTTAACTCTTACTGCAGAAGACAGTTTAAAGCTCGAAAATTTTTATAAATCATACGAAAAAAGGATGCAAGCTTCAGATTGGTCAATACCAAAGTTCAAGAAGAAAAATGAAGAGTGGTTGGAAGGAGAAATACCAATTTTCATCGGAAAGCAGAAAAAGGGTCGACCAAAAAGAAGTTACGATGAAGTTCAGCTAAGAACAAAGAGGACCAAACAGGAATCTATTCTAAATTCACATACGAATGTCGAAATAAAAGATACATTTAAAGCTTTAGTAACACGTACGCAACCAAAGGAAGTAGAAAAAGTTATAGATGTGTTACCAACAGCTTCTCCCAATCGATTACATCGGATAATCCAAAGCATAGTGACGCCGAAATCAACATCGTCCTTTACCTCTGAAGATGCTTTGGCTCTAATATTAAATTTAGGATTATCAAGAAACCAATACGAGATTTTGAGGAAATCTGTTAGCGAAAAAGGATATGATATCTTTCCCAGTAGCAAATCAGTGAGAGAAGCGAAAAGTAATATTTTACAGCCTATGGAGCACCCGGTTAATGCTTCTGTTAAAAGTGCTAAAGTTAATATATTGCAATTATTTGAAAATACTGCCTCTAGAATTATATCTACCTTCAGCAATGATAACATTGAAAAATGCAAAGACTCTGAACTTATTTTAATATTCAAATGGGGCTGCGATGGAACATCAGGATTTTCGGAATACAAACAACTGGATGGAAGTAATTCTGGAAATAATTATTCCTCGCTGTTTATAGCGTCTCTGGTACCACTTCGAATGCGCTTAAATAAGCCTTCCTCATCGACAAGAAATGACTCGCTTTTTGATGATATATGGACAAATTTAACTCCAGGTTCCAAATTTTTGTGCCGTCCAATCCTTTTTGATTACACAAAAGAAACCACGGCTACAATAAACAGCATTGTCAACCAATTGGAAGAAGAAATTAAAGCATTGCCCCCAATATATGTAAAAGTATCAAACAGAACTATTAAAGTTACATTTCAACAACAATTAATGATGATTGATGGAAAAGCTGCAAACGCTATAACAGATACAACATCTACATGGAAATGTAATATATGTGGAAAAATAAGTTCACAATTTCAGGATAATTCTGAAGTCCTTGTTAATAAAAATTCTTTAAAATTTGGAATACCACCACTCCACGCAAGGATAAGATTTTTGGAGTTCTGCTTACATCTTGCATATGATATGAAGTACAGAAATATTCCCGGGCAGGAAAATGATACAGTAAAAAACAATTTGGAACTTCACGAATTACGAAAAGAGGAGAAGAAAAGAATTCAATTAGAATTCAAAGAACAACTCGGATTAATAATTGATAAACCTCTACATGGCTATGGAAGCTCAAATGATGGAAATACAGCAAGACGTTTCTTTGAAAATCCGGAACTCACATCTTAAATCACAGGCATTGACTTAAATATTTTGAAGCGTTTTAAGATTATATTGCAAAAAACAAATTAATGCGGACAAATTTAAAATTTTTGCTTACGAAACTAAAGAACTACTTAACATTACATACCCCTGGAAATCAATGACTCCAACAATTCACAAAGTATTGGCTCATGGTAAAGAAATAATAGAAAATAGTATTTTGCCATTGGAAGAGCTAACAGAGGAAGTACAGTAAGCCCGAAATAAAGATGTTAAACATTTCCGACTCTTCAAAATCAGAAAATGTTCGAAAATAGCGCAAAATATGGACTTAATGGAATATTTATTAATATCATCAGATTCAGTTATATATTCTATAAGAACACGATGGCTACCAAAAATCACTCTTGAAATAGAAAAAGAGGATTCCGAAGCTAAGGAAGTTAAAAATTTGCTAACGTTTGATGTTTCTGATTATTTTCAAGAAAATCTCTAATAATATCTTCGATAATATATGTATAATAAGTACGTAAATATGTAGAACAAATTAAATAAACATTACTCAAATAAAGAATTTACTACTTTATAATAACAAATATATACCTACATAATGCATTAGAAAACTAAAATGTTACGTATACACACATATGGAAATACGGAACAAAATAGTGAATTTTGCAACTTTTGACGTGACTTGGTAGTTTTGAGGCCATTACATTACTATTATTAAACGACCTATATCAACATTTTATATATCGTTGAATTGGTAAATAAGTCTATTTTTATATTATTTTAACATTTTTAAAGTATTTGGAAAATCAGTGGAGTTGTATTAAAAAAATTAAATTTTTTTGGATTTTCAGCTATTTTTTAAAAAAAAATTTATTTTTGAAAAATTACCAAAATAGGTTATTGGAGCTATTTTATTGATTTTTTTTAGGAATGAAAGCTTGATTTGTGTTTTATACATTACATAAGAAATAATATTAAAAATATTATGCTAATATGCTTTTAATATGCTTTTAAAAATAGTCGTTAAAAAAACTGACTTTTAACATAGAATCTCCACTCCTGCATTCGTTTTTGGCCGGGCGGGAAGCAGTTTAGTGTTAAATCATTCTAAATCCATTTCTATAAAAAATATGGGTACCAAATTTAAAAAAGCTCGCGTGACATTTTTTTTATTAATCGATAAAAATGAAACTATTTTTTAAAATTGACAATTTTCGGCCAATGCTGGATGTAGGGTGCAAACTTAAATCAATTCAAAATTTCTTTATTAACCATTTATGAAGCCTTATCTTTTGAAATTAGTAAGAAAAAAATTTTTTTTATTAACGGAACTTTGAGAAAAAAATAAATGAATTGTACTATATTTTTGTAAAAAAATAGACATTTTTCATGCCAATTTCAGAGTGCTGACTTTCAATATTTTTCACGTCTAGACGAATTGAGATAATCCAAAAATTCTTTCAGCATATTATTTTAAAATATGTAGCAAATTACAGAATATTTTTAAAAAATTTTTACCTCATATATCTCCGGACTTATTCCCGAAAAACGAAAGAAAGTCGAGCCAAAAAATCAAAAATTCAAAATTCAAGCGTAAATATCTTTTTAACTGTAGGAGATAACTTAGATGAGTAAGCTTATTTTTTCTTTATCTTGCCAAGCACTTTCTAGAAATATAAAAATCTTTAAAATCGGAATTCATTTGCACAAGTTACGATTTTTTTTAACTTTTACATACTCGAGGTAGTCAACTTTGACACCCTGTAGCTTATCTGGTGTTATCACAGGGTGACTACAAGATGATTTTTCTGAAAGCTTAGGTCCTCCTCTACAACTCTTCCATACATTTCAATTTGATCCGACCAGTAGTTTAGGAGATTCAGATTTATTACCAAAGAATTTGCGTTTGACCCCACTGTGTACCGCGAAATTACAAGAATATTGAAATAAAAATTAATCAGCAACTTATATTTAAAAGCATGTGAAAATTTAAAAATAGAATTTTAATTAAAAATAATAAACAATATTTTGAAAAAACGTTGAAAAATATGATATTTTGCGGAATAAAAAAATATTGAGGTCACTCTTGGATATGTTTTATCTACCAATGGATGCGGCTTTCGAATACCTTTCAAGTGATGCATGCCACCACATTTCGTATACGTTTCTTTGGGAGAAAATACAAAAATTTTCAAAAAACTAAAAAAAACTACCTTTTTTAACGGTCCAGCTCACGAACGATCACCAGTAGAACCGAAATATTTTGGGAAACATAAAACATTCCAAAGTTTATTTTCAGAGGAGTAAGAAAGACACTTTTGTCTTTTCCATAGGGAGTAAGTAAGAAAATTACGCAAAACTATTTAATAAGTATCAAGGTTTAGATAGTGCACTAAATTTTGAATGCACTAAGCTTTTCACTAAATCGCACTATAGCGAAAAAAAATTTGATTCCTAAATTTCCTAACTACCACTAAAATATTGTAATTTTTTCACTATAACTAAATTTAGTGATATTACACTCAAATAGTGCAAAATCTGAACACTATGCATAAGCTGCAATTAAGATATTTTACTAAATTTAAAAAAAATAATTTTAAGAGTATATATAAAATAATTTCAGTAATTTAATGATTGAAATATTAGTTTTAATTTGTATATTACTGTTCCATTACCTTTTGTTAGTTTCAAGTCTTTTATTAGCAATAAAATATGAACTATTAACTAAACTTTTTAATTTTGAGACACTTTTACGTTAGTGGAGAAATATTTTTTGCATTAAACTATTTTGTGAAGAAAAAAAATTGTTGCACTAGACTGAAGCTGAAAAAAAGTACCTATCACTAATTAATTTTATTAGAAAATTTTTTTGTATCACTATCACTATAGCTTAGTGAGGTTGATATATTTCAAATCAACACTAAAGACCAAAGATTGTAGTGAACAATTTTGCACTATTACCAGCTAATAGTGGAAACTACAAATTTAGTGCACTACCCCCAACTCTGATAAGAATAATGTTGTACGCGTTTGTCTTACAATAACAAAAGGCTCAGTGAATATTTTAATTGAAGCACATAATTTTCTATAATTGAGTACAATTTTAGATTCCACTGTATTTATTGCAATTTAACTGTTAATTAACTAAAAAAATAAAAGCTTTTCCTAATTTTCAGTAC
Organism: Protocalliphora azurea; assembly: GCA_932274085.1. Taxonomy (NCBI): domain Eukaryota; kingdom Metazoa; phylum Arthropoda; class Insecta; order Diptera; family Calliphoridae; genus Protocalliphora; species Protocalliphora azurea. The sequence goes on from OW026519.1 coordinate 131,212,314, forward strand.
GTAACAAACATCCAATTGAAAAAAAACATTGTTTCCCCTCAAAACCAACTTCCAACAATATTACCCAACTATTTATTTAATATTACTTCCAGCATTGCCCTCATTGATTTTCAAAAGCTTTCCTAAAAATGTCTGTTAAATTTAAATTCCCATTTAAAAGTTCAAATAAGAAAACGTTAATATCTCCAACTGGTAACTCTTATTGGAAATAATTCCCCACTGGCAACTCTGCTAACGTAAACATTTCCCTCGCCAACAAACGCGTCTTTTCTTATTGAAACAATTGTCCTTAATTAAAAATTAAATTAAAGTGGTAAATAATAAAGTTACGTGAATAAAAAGTATAACAAAATGTTAAGTAGAAGTTTCTCTATATTTTGTGATAAAAAATTAGTGTATTTATTTTTGTGGGTGAAAATTGTATGTAAAAAAGGTGGTTTCAATGTTTTTTTTAGCAAGCAACATGTGAGTGAAGTGCAATATGAGTTGTTGTTTTTAGAGAAAATATAAAGAAGGAGAATAATAAAATGGCAGGAGAATGCATACATGTACGTAAATATGAAAAAAGGTAAATAGAGGAAAATTTGTTTGATTGCTTATGTCATAGAATATAACTAAAAGTATATGTGAGAGCCAAAAACCTAATACATTTTGTTTTTTGTGTTTTGAAAAAATTGTGTACATTTTTTGAAAATTTAGTTTAAACCGCCTCTCACATAAACTTCTAGTTGTTTTCTATGGTTTATGTGTTTGTTGTTGCTGGTATTGTGGGTACTATATGGAAATTAGCCAACGTTTTTTTATGCCTTATTGCTTTTTTTATGATTAAGTGTTGTTGTTTTTATATAATATGGCTAGTGTTTTCAATGCTGCGTAAGATAAGTTTGTTTACTAGGCCGAATATATTTTTGTTTAATTAAAAGGCTGGGCATAAATCAAAATTACCAGCACACTAGATTTTTTAATAATTTTGATAATGATTCAGTAGCATTTTTATTCGTGTTATGGGTACTTGAAGTTATAATATAAAAATGAAATTTTCTCCTTCCTCCTATAATGAATATGAACAATATGGATATCATGGGGAAAAGGTCTTGAAAACCATTTCGATTGATATATAAAATGTGCCAAATCATTAACCCATGGTAAGACAATATGATATTTTATTACTTTTTATTTTTACTTTTTTACAAAAGAACCGTTATTTCAAAAATATATCGATATAATGGCACTCTCCTATACATCAAAATATTTAGAGAACATTTCAAGCTTTCATATGATCCCCATGTCTCACCTCTAGCCCATTAAATAACTAAAATATAGCACTTTAAAAATTAATATTTAAAAAAATTAATTGATTTTTACTAGTAATAAGTTTGCTAATATTATAATTTAAAAATGTATAATAAGTCTTATTTGTTTATCATTTTTACAATTTTGTGAAAAATTAAATAAAAATGAAAAATTATTTAAAAAGAATACCGGTACTTACAAAAATATTTTGATTTCCAAAGAAAAGTTTATTCAGTGAAGCCGGTGTTCGACATACATAGAGGAGGAAGGCTACACAGCAAACCCTTTATTAACATTAAAAATATATATTTTAATTCCAACTGTGATGGCAACCTTGATGTTTTCTAAATATTTTTTAAACTCTTAGTTTAATTTTTTTATCTATAATTGAAATAAAAATGTAAATTAAATAATATTTACTAAGTATTTTTTTTTATTTATTTTTTATTTTTATTTTTGAGATTTAAAGAGCTTTCCAATTATATCCATATTATATATATGACTATAGGCTTTTTCAAGACCTTTATAATGATATCCATATTACATATATAGTCATAAATTATGATATTTACAAATATATTATGAGTAAAAATCGATTCATTTCTCTGAATATTAATTTTTAAAGTGCTATGATTAATGATTTGACACATTTTATATATCAATCGAAAGCGTTCTCAAGACTTCTCCAATAATACACATATTGTTCATTTTCATTAAAGGAGGAAGTAGAAAATTGCATTCTTACATCATAACTTAAAGTACCTATAACTCGAAAACTAAGAGCGAGCGGGCAAAACTTTTTACATTACTTTAATCACGAATAAAAATGCTACTGAATCATTATCAAAATTATTTAAAAATCAAGTGTGCTGGTAATCTTGATTTGTTCCAAAGGCTGATTGAAGTGAAAAATTAGGTGCAGTAAGTTTAATAGTATGTATGCAGATATGCATGTATATGTGTATATGTATGTATGTATATGTATGCATGTTTGTATGTATGTATGTATATTGCAAAAAAAGAAACAAAAATGGGGTCAAGTATATTTATTTTACATTTTTTGAGATTTTGACCAAATTTTATGCAAAATAATTAAATTTTAATACACTTAACCAAAAAGGACTAGTATAAACCGTAAAAAGGGGCGTAGAATTGAAGAAAAATAAGTTAAATATGAGACAACAAAATCATCATTCATCAATCATTCAACAGAAATTTTTATAAATTTTTCATAAATCAGTTAAATTGACGAAAAATCGTCAATATGACTTTCTTCATATTGAAGAATTATTCAGTTTCACTTCACTATTTTATTTAATTTTACTAAATTTTAGTTGAATATGATAAACAATTTATTCGAATTAACAAATTTTTTCTTCAAATTGAAGAATGTTTATTCATTTTAACTATTAAATTTTATACAATTTGGCAAAAATTTTGCCAATTTTAAAATGTCTTTTAAAATCTCTCTAGGAAAAATTACGTTTATATATAATTGAATTATTTTATTCAACTAATAAAAATTATTATATAAACGACTACTTACTATCAACAAAAATAAAACAATTAACAATTCTTTTTCTAAAAGAAATAAATACATTTAATATATGCAAAAACGTCAATTCTTATAAAAAGCAAAAATAAATAAATAAATTAAAATATGGTCCTCTACAATCTTTCCATGCATTTTAATTTGATCTGACCAGTAGTTTGGGAGACACATATTTATTAGGAAAATTTTGCGATTGGCCCACTGTGCGACTACACTAAGAAATTTTTATTTCCTAAGACAAGAAGTAATGTCGGTAGAACAACGGAAACAAATTTTTATTTCCAGCTTTATGTTAGGGGTGGAGAACACGTATATAAGAAATTTAAATTTTAAATTCCTTTGCTTTATCGAAAATTATTTTTCTTTTTTAAAACAATATTAATTCATTTTTTGCCTTTTTTTTTGTTAAAAAGAGCAAAATATCAAAAAAGAATTATAAATTTGATAGCTTATGTTGAACATTACTGCTCAACTTTGTGTGTAAACATTTATTGCGAAATAAACTGCGGATTGAATTTCTTATTTTTCCACACGTAATGTTTTAAAGAGAAAGATAGAATCTGAATCTTAGTATAGATTAAGGGTAAAAACAACAATTTTCCGAAAAGCACCAACTTTCCAAAAAAAAAAAAAAAACAATATTCAAAAAGGAACAAAAACAATGTTTTTTTTAACTGTTTTCATTAAAGTAATAGTTTGCAATGTATTTTGTAACATCTGCTTTTGGTAAATAGTTAAAATTATAGAGAATATTTTTCTAAAATTTTTGTAGTAAATTAAAAGACCTTGATCATATTCAATATTTCAATACTTTGTTATCAATTTTATCATATTATTCATCCGATAAATTTACAAACACCATTTAATTTACAAGCAATTATTAATTTTTGTATTCTTCTAATTGCTCCTGTCAAAGGCCACCTTTTTTCATTACAAATTTATTCGAATTAATTCGCTAATAAACCAACATGGTTAAATCCCCTTTGACACACCCTTAACCCTTTAAATGAAAACAATTCAAATCACGTGACCGTGTTTTTCCAAAATGTCAATTGAATTGTTATCCATAAATTATGATGTTGCGCTAATGCAATTTTTTTTTTTATATTAAAATTCATTCTAGTGGAAAAATAAGTGAAATTTTTCTATGAATTTATCTTTAAAAATAGCATAAATATTTTTCCAATATAATGTGTATGTAAGTATGTGAATTAACACCCCAAAAATTGTACTAACATAGATAGAAAAGGCGAAACCTTTGACATTTAAAGGAAACAATAGATATAAAAATTTAGTAAATCTAATAAATAAAAAAAGGAATTCATAATTTTCAAACGAAAAAATATAAATTCCATTGTTGATTTCTTCTTATAAAGAAGCAATTCAAAATAGTAAAAAAAAAAATACAACAATTTTGTCTATTTTTCTGGAAACATTAAATTGAATTGATATTAAATCCCACCAAAAAGCTTGTCCTTTACTGGAGTAAGGAATGTAATTGTTTCTACATATACAATATGCATACATATACATTTTGTACCTCGTATTCAAAAAGAAGGGGTTTTTATATATAGTCATTTATCCGTGTGTCTGCGTTGTTTGGCTATGTATCATTTTGTTAAATGAATCCTTTGTAATAAATAAAATTGCAATAAACGATGTGTGTAAAGGAAAGGGTGAGTTTTTTCCCGCTCGTTTACGTTTTTTTATTAATATAAAATTATATTTTTTTTTTGGAAAATAATGTGATGATGTCACAAGAGTTTATTCATGCCAATAAATCTTAAGACATACAATGTAAATCTTTTAAATAATGATAGATATATGAGTAAAAGTGATATGTACAATATGAATGTATTAATATATTTTTTCCTTTTTATAAATGCTTATGCGCCTGATTAGCAACAGGGTTATATTTTCCTTAAGGTATCTATTTACTCGTATGACATTTGATTAGGCTCGAATAATATAAGAATTTTTTTCAATAATATTTGAAATATGACGTACATATATTTATAGTTTTGTAAGTAATGAGGCATGTAAAAAGTTTTAATTTAATGTGAGACGTCATTTAGAGTTTTTAGTGATAAACCTGTGTACTTTTCATAAAATTTGAATTCCAAACTCAACCGATACATATTTATCACTTTGAAATGTTGTAGATCAGATTTTTTATTTTTAAAATGTGCTCGTCACAATCATATATGAGCCATTTATTTTGAAACTGGCATAGTCCCTTCATTAAAAAAAAAATAGTTACTCATAAAAATAGTTACGTAATAGTTTTTCTTTATTTAGTCAGGAATCTTAGCAAGTTTTAATACAAAAGAAAAAAATTAAGTAAAAATTAAATAATTACGTAACAATTTAAATATTTCCATACCTAACCGTCATATTTGTTGATTTGTTGACTTAGGCTACTTTAAAAAAAAACGGCTCATAAATATATTATGTTATTATAGAATTGGGTAGAATAGGTTAATATATATGATTGTGGCAAAAATATATTATGTTTACCACAACAATAATGTTTGGTTACTATAACCATAATATGATTGCAGAAATTATATAAATTAACAAAAGTACTTTTATGTCCCGTATTCATAACAACTTTTAAACTGCATTAGTTCTACAACTAGACCCAGAAAGGAAGAAAATAGCCCATACTTTCTCTACTTTGGCATTACGACCAATGATTTCTGTTCGAAATTGTCACCCGCAGAAATAGTGCTGTGAAAGTTTTACCTAGCCAGTACCTATTCTATGAAAAGGTTTTATAACTAGTTCTTTAATCAATGATTTTTATTTAAAATTGTCACATTCTGCACTACTTTTATAGAAGCGTTAAGGAATGTTTCAAAAACCAGTTATTTTTATTTTATTTGTGATCCTAATGAGCCATTTCCTAAAGGACACTTATTTAAGTCAATTTAATATCTTTTGTTAATTTTTCATCGTTTTTTTAAGTTTTTTAAACAGTTCTAAGAAGTCATTTGGAAAACAATAATTTGTTCAGAGAATCGATGTTGAAGTAATATGGAACTAATTTTTAAGCACTAGTTTTCAAAAGCATTATTTAAACTCAATTTAAAATCATAATACGGTTCTACTGCATGAGTACGAGAATTGGTTGCGATACCACTAGTTCTAAGGATGTTATCCAAGAATCTGAAGTGGTTCTGATTACATCAATTCTGGAACTAATGATTTTAGAACAAGTTCTAAAATTTTTTCTGGGTTAAAACAAATTTTCATAGAAATTTTGTCTCTAAAATGTATCTGAAATTTGTATTCGAATACTTTTGACGGCTTTAAAAATTTGTATAAATAAATTTTTTTTGCAACATTTTTTCTACTATCTAATAACAATATCAATCAAATCATAATTTAAAATCTTGTCTGCTGTCAAAAAATTTGTAAAAAAACATAACACGCAAATTATTGGAAAAATAATTGACAGCTTAGGAGGAAATCTTCTAAAATTACAAGCCGAAAAAAAACTGATTAAAATTTTAATTCAAAGAACACATACATAATTCTATCTACTACTTTATTCGCCTTAGGCTGGCTTACAGCTTTTCTAATACAATCAATATGGATTATGGCAGTAAAAAACAAATAAAATCAAATAATTTAAAAATAATTTATGCATTAAACCTCCTGACATTCTATAGAAATTACAAAATTTGATGACACCGTGGTGTTTTTGAAGAAATAAAATTAAATTTTTTAATAACAACTTTTTTACACTTCCCTAATCTTCTATATGTTCATTTCCTCTTCCGGTTTCTTTTGAATTTGCTCTTGAATACTGAACAAAAAACATATTTTTAAATCTGCTTAAATCACAGAAAAGACAAGAAAAGAAATTTTTAAATATTTTACGCGCTTTTTAATGTGTTATTTATGAGGGGTTGATTTTATTCTTACGTTTTCTGTGCCAAACTTGAAAATCTGTCAATACTTGTATGTATTTGAAAATGAACTAAATACGCTATTTTAACAAATCATTTATTGTTTTGTTAGGATATTGCTGGCTGCCTGTAGTGTCTTGTTTTGTAATCCAAAACAGTAGGAGTTTAATTTGAAAACGAAATTCATGAAATTATCTTCAATTGTAGTGTTCTCAAAGAATTTTCCCCCCTTTACGTGTTAAAACTAGAGTGCAATGTTTATAGCCTTTAGCTAAAATTTTCATTGAAATGAAAAATCCTTGTTTAATATTTTGAAACACTTGAAATTTTTTGTGATTTTTTTTTCAGAAAGAAAGTTATAAGTTTTTATAAAATGTACACATATTATTTTTATAAAGGAAATTGAGAGTATATTTAGTTTATCTTAATGGAGATACACATCTGCTCAAAATAACAGATACACTTTAAAGAGGCGATAATTTTGGAAAATTTTTCAGAAATAGTCAGAGCATTTTTATATTTATTTTCAATAAAAAATATGGCTAGTAAATGCTTTCAAATTGATTTACATATACTTTTTTGATTTAAATACCAAAAATTGTTGCTCATAATAATAGATACAGTTAATTAATTTGTATTTTTTGTTTATATTAAATCGAATTCTATTGTCGTTCTTTGATTGCTTTTACATAATAGAATAAGAACAATTGTATTTTGGTTAAAAATATTATAAAGAAATAGTATACTGACATATAAACTGAAAAGAAACAATCATTGTACCAAATAGGAGAGGAGAATGGTTCAAACCAAGAGAAAAAATGAAAAGTCGTTGCATGAAATAGCAAATAGGGCTTTAGGAATATCTTTATTTTGTCTAAAATGCCTTATCTAGAAACTCGGGTAGACCTTATAAAATAAGCCCAGAAAAGGATAGGAGGATTATTGTATTGGTATTTCTTTGAAGGCTATTTCAGCTGATATTTTTAATGAAATAAGTTCGAAAATAGTTCGTCTTCGCCATGTGCGAGACAAATTGCTGGGAAAAATTTTCAGAGAAGTTCTATTAATGTATACAAAAGGTTTAATGATACGATTAGAATTTGTTAAAGAACATTTACTTTAGATTAAACGTTAATGCGATAAAAATGAAGAAACCTATTATTTAGTGACAAAACGAAGACTAATTTGCTTGGAAACGGCTGCCAGTAAAGTGGCCGCCAACCTAAAGGAAAAGGAAACATAATGTTTTTAATGGAATGGCGTTGGTCCTATTTATCGTATTGATAATGCAATGTACGCAAATGGGTACAGGTACATATTATAAAATGTTATATTACCATATGCCGCAGAAGATTTGCCATAACTTTGGACATTTCTACAAGATAATGACCCTAAACATAGTTCAAGTTTAGTAAAGAATAGGTTCATCAAGAATAATGTCCGTGTTTTAAGCTGTCCAAATCAATCTCCGGATCTAAAACCTATAGAGTACTTAAGAAGAAAATACTATCGAAAGAAGTTTTCAAAAATAGAACTGAATTATAGGGTTCTTTTTAAACTTGTCAGAAGTTGATGTCTAGTATGCCTAGACAAATGCAGAAAGTTGTTCAAAATAAGTATGGGATGTACAGGATATTAGTCCTGGTTTAACATTATCTAATAATTATCAATAAAAATTTAGCTACTTTTTAATTTATGTATTTTTTTTTAATGTATCTATTATTATCAAAATTACTTACATAGTAATGCTAATGTCACATTAATTTACCTTTCTTTTTTATTTCTTAATTAGTATGGACTGATTATTTAGTTTTTAATGAACGAATCCGTGTTATTTTTTTTCTTCATATAAATCGAACTTATGTGTATATATTATATTGAACAGATGTGTATATCGACCAGGTTGAATCTACTCAAAATGCGATTTTGCTTCAAGTGTCCATGTATAGTACTAAATCTCATCATTGAGCTTTACATTCAAATTGATTATTGGCTAAAGATTACAATAGTTTTTTCTACACACGCTTCATTTACCAAATAACTTCTGGGATGTTAAATTTATATATAAGAACTTTAAATCCATGATCAATAAAATCATCGATATTTTTATCGGTTACAGAGCTATAGATTTCGGTTCTTTAATACAGAACAAATACTCAGACATCATTTGAGCCTATAAATAATTTTCTAGTACTTCTATTTAAATTATTTTATTTCTTTTCAACTAAAATCGATGTTAAATGTGCGGGATTCTTTTTTAATACCAATCATTATCCCCTAATAATATTTTATTCTCACTTCTTTACGATTGAATTCTCATTGTTCACATTGCAAAAGTAGTTACATTTTAATAAACACTCAAGTGTTTGAAATTCCTTTAAAAAATACACTTTTATAAAACCACTTGAAATGCTGTTAACAATATGAGTGAATATCTACTGTAATAATTTTATGAAACTATAGAAGAATAAGTGGCAGCAAAATAAGGTGGTGAAAGTTATGATAAAATATTAACCTCTATTTTCACTTTCCTCTTAGTTTAAGCGAGGATTTTTATAGATTATAATACGCATTTACATTCTTTTTTTTTTTTGCCATACATAATGTTTTAAATTGTTATTTAAACTCTTAAAAATCTGCCATTATTTGCACACAACTTGAATATGTTTTTAATAACTTGATGCCCTATAATGAGGTAATTTAAATTCAATTCTAATATATTTTTGTTTCAGATTTTCATTTATTTTCTTTTCGTTCACTTTAAAGAGCGTAAATTTTAATCTTATAATTTTATAATTTTAGAAATTTTTATTATACTTTATGTACTATTTGTTTTTCTTTTTTAGGAAAATAGAAAAAAGATTTAGTATCCTCCACCTCTTTGCTGGGGTTGTGAGTGCCAAAACCACACACATACACAACATACTTGTATTAACAATAACTGTCACAAGTTAATGTGTTGTCTTGTTTTTAATTTTATTATGACAGGGTGTTGTTGTAGGGGACATTTTTATAAAATAATTTCTTTTCAGAAATATTGAACGTTTTGATATTTAATTCTGCACATATATAAATGCTACACAATTCTTTCTCTTTATAGAATGTTTAATTCCGAATATATCTTTTAGTTCTATTGATAAACTTATCTAATCTGTGACTAATTGATTAATTTTAATTATTCTAGGTACTTAACTGTGTCTAGGTAATCTAGAGTGTTAATAGTTAATATTATATGTAGGGGAGCGTACTTTAATCTTACTTCAATACAATACCAACCATTAATCTTTTGAACCCCACAATGGAACTGTTATATAGAATGGATTATTATCTAACGTTTTGCATAAAAATAATATGATTCATTTATTTTTTGGTATGGTTTTTCAGAGTTTTTTTCAAATCAACTATTATTGGGTAAAATGGAAAAATTCTGGGTTAAAGTGGAATGTATTCAAAATGACAAATTTAAAGATATTTTTATGAAATATGTTTAAATAATTTTTGTATTTATGAGGTCACGTGAATATCAAAATTTCAATAAGTGATTAAAACAGATAGGTAATAATAAAAAATATAGTTGTAGTGACCATAATCTAAGAGAGATATATTATGATTGGAATATATGATCACAGCTAAAAATAAATATGGTTATAAATAACAATTGTTATGATTACATTTTATCATATTGAGTCCGATTTTATGGTTCGTTTTTTCATGAAAAACATGGTTACGGCATTGTCACTATAAAAATATTATGTTCACATTTTTAATTTTCATTAATTTTAATAATACCGTGTTCATGATAATAATGTTTTTGTTTCAGTTTTATCATTCAATGTTTACATTCAATCAAAATTTTAATATAGTTGACTACAAACATTTTATGTTTTTGAAAATTTTTACCAGAAACAAAATTTTGTTAGTATAAAAAATATCATTAATTCTACAACCATTAAATATTATCAATCTATCATATTTCGTCTTCAAACTATATTAATATTATTATTCCCATAACAATAAAATGTTAAAAATAAATATACTTTTTACAAATGCTAAACTTGTTGGTTTTTTAATATATTTTGTTTTAAACTTTTTTTTTCACCTACACTATAATTCTCATTTAGTCTATACATGAATTGATGTAAGTAGACAAGATTTGATTATAAAGAATATGAGATATTGATTAACTATTAAATAATTGAGTTAATAAAATCACCTTTGTATTGTCTTGAACAATATATAATAAATCAAATAAGTAATTAATGTAAAAATAATATTTCATCATAATAAGATAAATTTGAAACATGTTATCAGAAATTTTGGTAAATTTTTTATCATAATTAATTGCCTAAAGTAAATAATATGAAAAATTTTCTTTGTACAAAATTAAAAAAAAAAATCTGATCATAATATGATAAGTTAGATAGATTTATGACTATAATTTTCATATTATTATTATTATTTATGGCAATAAACATTTTTACAGTAACACTATAATCCAATCATAATGTGTTACTCTTAGATTATGGTCATGGCAACTATATTTTTTCTCTGCGTGTATGTTCAAGTGAGTGGAAATTAAATCAGTAAGAAATATTATATATATTTTTCTATATTTTCAGCAAAATTGCAAAAAATTTTGTTAAATTATACATTCCATTGTACCCCAATATATACTTAGCACATTACTACAATTCCATAAATTTTACTTCAAGTAGGTATGTATCTAAAAAAGCATTATGTTTTTGGAACAAAAACCTATTTGCGGTTGAAATATGTGCAAAATAAAGTATTCAATTTTGTATTCACCGATTTAAAAATTATCTTGATTTGAACTTCTTCAGGACTTAAAAAACTTTTTCACCATATCTTTTTTGGAAAAGCAATAAACTCATAGATTTCATGGATGAAACATAATTTAGAAATGTAGTACAATAATGACGAACATTTACTAGTAAAAATAAAATAAAATAAAAATATGCGAAAAATTTTAAATTTTCTTCATTAACCTATACGCCACAATTCCCCACTTACCCCTACATACACATGTATATAGATAGATAGATTTGAATTAAAATTTTTCTTACAATTTTCTCTTCCCTTTTAACTCCTCTTTCTACGACACCCTGCTCATGTATGTAAACTGTGTGCAATTTTAAAATTTTCCCTAAAAGGCGTTTCTTCTTCCTCTCAACTTTAAACAATGATTCATATACAAAAAAAGCAACAAATTATTGTTGTTTCTTAAAGTAGATGTTTATGATGTTTACAATGATGCGATTATAATGCTGTTACTGCTAGAGTTGGTGGAGGTGGTTGCTTGTGGGTGTAACAGTAAAGATTAGTATTTGGGCATTTTATTCAAGTGTAACGACATAATTTTGTATTAAAAATAAACTTTACAGCCGATTTATCATATTTATTATGCGATTTATGAACAATTTAAAATCGAATAACATTCACATAATAGATACATTGCAAATTATTTATGACTTGAAGATGTTCATATCTTTATTATATAAAAATTAGGTAGTGACATGGAGAAGGAAGAATAAAATCAAAGTTTGATTTAAATTAGATTGAAACTAATAAAATTTTGACAATTAATTTAGTAAAAGTTTAAATAATTATATTGCTTATTTACAAGGACAGAAAACTAACTAAAAATTTATTTTTTATGTAACAGAATGTTAAAAAATTAACTCCAAAAACAACTGTATTTAAAGGCTCCGGTTATTAAAATTATTCTTACTAGATTATATCTGGCGTGTTCCGCAACCCCTTAAAATAAACTAAAATAAAAAAAAAAAAAATTTGTGTAAATAAAATTAATTTTTGCTATGCAATATATTATATAATATTTTCAGAAATTACTTATTAACAATATAATAAAAAATGTCAGTAGAAACGTCTAATGATTGTAACTAATCAATTATTGAAATTGTACTCTGTAAAGTAAATAAATACTTTTAAAACATTTGTTTTTGCCAAGTTTAAAATGTTATAGATCCTGATTTTACTAAAAGATATCAAAAATGCGTGAAAAAATAACCACTACAAAAATAACGGTTATATACAAAACTTTCTCCTAAAAATGCTTCATTGAAGAGAGGGCCAATAAAGCTCTCTTCCGTTTTTGTGATTTTTTTCATATTGATAATTTTTCCAGTTCAGTCATTTTGGCAATTTTTTTCATTTAACGTTTTTTTCGTTTTGACGACTTTTTATTTTCGCGATTTTTTTAATTTTCTCGGTATTTTTCATTTTGACATTTTTTTTTAGTAACTGTTTGGCTAAAAAAAAGATATATATAAATATATATATAATATGAGTGAAAATATAATCCTGTGACTTTTATGATAAAAGTCATAACTGTTATGGTCACTGATTTTAAATATTCGAAATAAAAGAATAATAAAATGAGCCAAAGCTTTGCTTTCCTGGTAAGCTAGCAGGTATAATTGGAAAAAAAATAAACTACTTATTTTTTGCCTGAATAATTAGTTGTTTTTGTTCGACTTGTCTACAAATTCATGTAGTTATTTTTTGACTCTAGGGGTACTCAAAAATATGTACGTAAACGCAAACAAAAATAAAAAAAAAAACAAAAAAATTTTGCCGTCAGTGAGACTCGAACTTGGACACACACTAATCATTCGTTTTTACTGACTAACGTCTTACTCAGTACACCATCTCGCACGTACCATCCTAATCGACTAAAACTCTATTTAGTTTAAAATATCTTTTTAGACATTTTGTTATAAAAAACTAACAGCTTCAGAATGGGGTTGAATCAACAACCTTCTGGTTGTTAATCCGGCGCTCTAGCCTACTCATCCACTTGATTGCAGTATTACTGCGCTAATATACTATTGAGAACTTATTAATGTAATACAGAGTAGGCAAATAATAGTGACGCCTCATTACCAAGAAACTACTTTAATAAGTAGTTGTTATTACCGAAAACCAAAAAGTTTTTGCTGGGTAAATATGGAATATTTGCAGCCTATTTTCCAACCGAATGAATAATAATTATAATTATCTTTTATTGTTATTTAAGTAAAAAATAAAGTAAATATCTAAAAGCTTGTAGTTATTATAAAAAATAAAAATTTTTGTCCTTAAGACAGTCATTGATATTAAATATCCGAAATAAACGAATAATAAAATGAGCTTCTCTTGATAACGCAAGTAAACTAATTAATTTTACGTAATTTTACGCATTTGCATAAGACTCAGAAAAATATAAACAAAGCAATTCAAAGTATTAAACTCTTTTCTCTTACAAAACTCTCAATTAAAATTGGAAAAAACTCTAACCCAATGTTGTTATATTATTACAATTTGTATAGTTTGTTTTTGTAAAGAAACAATGTAAGAAAACAATGACACTCAGGAATGGAAAAATGAAAATATTTTTAGGAATCTAAATAGATTTATAATAGTACATTTTTCTTCCTCAGAGATAAATGTTTGATAGTTATTTATTTTTTATTTAGTACAAAACCCAAGGAATGTAATTTGTATATCTGAAAAGGTATTAAATAAGATACCAAATGATTAAGTGATTTTATTCGAGTTAAAATTATAGTATAATATGAAGATTTTTAGAAATAAGACCATGTTCTTGAAATAAAATAAACAGCCGTAATTTCTTATAAGCGAGCACTTTAGCTTAAGAATATCTTTGATATTCGAAACATTTTTACTTTCACTGAAATTTGATCTACAGTATATAAAAAAATACAAAAAATACTATTATAGGTTTCTGTTCGACAATTCAAAATGTATTTTCATTTCAAACTTTATTTTTGAATCGAATTGTAGTATTTTAAAGAGTATCAAAAAAGTACTATCGCATCAATTTTTCCATCACTGATGGCACTGTTCTTTTGTTTGAGGTTTATACATACGAGTATAAATGTGAGTTTTTTATATATATTAGTAGCAACTCTTACCGCTTATAAATTCTAAAATACTGAAGGTAATTTATAGTGCACATTTATGAAAAAATACCTTTCTAATGTATGTGTATATGGTATATTTTTTATTAGAATCTGATGTATAGTGTGAACGTAAAAGAGATAACAAAAAATGTTTTTGCCTATTAATTATATGAGGAATTTCAAAAATTTTCGAAACTCTTTGAAATCGACTTGCATTTCTAAAGTTTGTTTTAAAAACAGGGAAACTGTGAATGCATTTTAGTAGACCTTACAAAATAACTAAGAAATTAGTTAACTAAGAAATTAGAAATTAAATTAGCGTAGCATGCTGTTAAAGACAAATATTTTATTTTATTTTATAAAAAATGTGATTTTTGTAAATTTGATCAGAAGTAAATTATCATTACTCGCAAACTATTATCGACAATTGGCTGCATTTTTGTGTTATGTTTGTAGGATAATAGTCTTTAAGAAATATTATGATGTGTCACTATACCGTTTATATCTGTTGTGTTATTAAATGTTTTCTGAGGTACTATATTTTAGTCAAATTTTAATTTTAGTAGAATATAACTTATGAGGGTCACAAGGGTTTAAACAAATTTTACTACCTGAAGAAAGACGAAAGTATCCTCTTTAACTAAATTTTGTACCTATCGGAACCCGTCGTTAAAACACTTTTTCCATTTGAATGAAATTACTCCCAAAATTCTTTCACGGAACACATACAAAATATCAGTTATGATTTGGATTTTAAAACTACAGAATCAATAGGAAACAATGACACCAATAAGAAGTTAAGAAGTTTAAAAAATAAATATGTTCAGGACGAATTTCTTAAATATGGGTTGATTATAGATGAACCAAAACAAGGATCATGCAATACGAATGAAGTGAAAATAGAAAAAAGGTTCGTTTCAGATCCCGGAAGAGCAACTGAAATAAGAGGTGTTGATATAAATTTTATTTCAAGATTTAAAACAATTATCGACGTACTTGCGTGCAATGAACAAATTGATGCTAGAAAATTTGGTGATTATGTGAAGGAAACTGCATGAATATATACAATCAAATATCCATTGAGAAATATGTCTGCAATAGCTCACAACATCCTTTATTGTTTTTATATTTTTTTTATTTGTTATTCTTATCTTCATAATTGATTTTTTTCAGAAATTGGCAACACTTTTATTTTTGTTTAAGCTCTTAAATATGAAAAATTCAATTTCCCGGGAATCCATGTTTATAATTTCCCTCGTAATGAACTCTATTTACCAACAATCGAACTAACTTATTGTTCGTACCAAGTTCATTAAGAGATGTAACATAAACTGTCCAAACTAGTTGGACACTTAAATTATAATTATCAATTATAATTTTTATATTAATTATTAATTTAATTATTATAAGACATATATTTTTTATAGTCTAATGTGTATAAATTGCCACTACCTTTAGTACCTACTGTAAAGGGAAATGTTATTGATTTAAAAATCGGATTTCTTTCAAAAACCGAAAATTATTAGATTAAATTACTTACTAGCTATATTATAGCTATCCTGAAGGACTTTTCACTTGTTAACAATCCATCGCGAAGGTCAATTCATTTAAAAAAACTAACCGTTAAATTTATAGTTACCTTAACCTAAAACTTGTAGTTACCCAAATCTAAAATTTATAATTATCGCAACCTGAAAGGTTGAATACTTACCTTATCCCTGAGCTATTTATACTTACCACCTGAAACTCTAACTATAAAATTGTTTAAATATAATAAAACCTGTAATTAAATTGAAACCAACAGCCTCCGCCGACATGAGTAATTATAATTAAATCTTTTTTTATAAATTGGCCCTTACATTAATTACATCCCCCCGTCTCTGCTATGATCTATAAGAAAAGCAACAAACAAGATCCCTAAATTATTCATAGACCTTGACGACTTTCGATCTTACCTTATAAGAGAATAAGGTCCATTTGGAAAAAGTTCTTTAAAGTTTAATTATGGTTTGTTATAATGCTTTTGAGAACGAAGACCACATTTGCGAAGATAAAACTTCCAAGAAACTCGATTTTTTTTGTGCATATAATTTTGTCTTAGAACAACTTAGTAGTAAATGTAATCAAAATCTCCTTTTCAAATTGAAGTGTTTGGAAAATTAATTTATTTGTGGCTGTTTGTGAATAACTACCAACGATTAGAACAAATCTGCGCGTACAACTCGTAGATAAAAGGTGAAATTAAGCAAAAAATTCTTAAGTTTATTTTCTCCCTCCAAAAAAGACCAAATGTCTATCAGGATTATATGAACGTTTTTTTTTCCTTTTGTTTTATACACATTCACACCGGACCAAAATAAAATCATACACAGATAAATAAAACAGAGGGGAGTTGGCCCGGAAGAAATGTAAGGGTGTGAAGTGTTGCCTAATACATGTTATGTAAGTATTTGGTATGGTCAGATCAGGATACAAAAGAAAAAGTGCAAAAAAAAGAAAAAAATTGGTATTCGTTGGTGTTGACATTTCCATTGTTAACATCTTAACAAAAACATAAGATTTTATATTTTGATTTAATTTAAGGCTCTTGAATGCACACTTCACTCATTCATTCATTTATCCTCTCAATGCAAACTAATTACTTATGCATTCATACAAAAACACTAAAGCACATATTTATTCTTTTCAACACTAAAAAGACAGAAAGTGACAGTTAAGCTTATGAAAAAATGTATTTTGGTAATGAATTTTTTGGTACAATTTCCTTATTAAATTATGTGGAAAATTTTGTTTTTCTTTAAAATTTTTACCCCAAAAATTAAATAATTTTTTCTTGTTTTTTTCTTTAGAAAAATTTTATCAATTAAAATTATTTTTGTTTAAATAGCTGCAGAATTTTGGTGTTTTAGCGATTTTGAGATTGGAATTTAACTGGACTGTATATGCGGGGGTTTTCACTGAATTCTAAGGGAAACACCAAATTTCGCTTAACTCGTATAATTTCTCATTAAGTAGAGAAATTACACGATTGTTGTTGATATAAGTTTGGATAAGAGTTAGAGTAAATTAAATAAGATTAGGTTAGAGATTCTTATATAGTGTATGATTATGTACATAAATGTATGTTTATGAATATGAGCTCACCGTACAATGTGGGTATGTATAATAGTGTGTTAAATAAAAACTTAGCCTTGCAATTTCAATTTTAATTGGTACAATTTTATTTAGTTTAATCCACAGTTTTTAATTATAATTTTCTTTAGTTTTTAAAATAAACGATAGATGCGTTCAAGCTGATGATAACAAGAAGAATGAATGTAAACCTCTTTTTTAAAGATTATAAATACTTATTATTTAATATGAATTCATGTTGCTAAACATTTGAATTTTCATTTAATTCACCACAAGCAAAATACTTAGTCGTTACTAACCCTTAACTAGTGCTAAGTATGCGAATACAAATATAGTCTATTACATTTCAATCTACTACAATTCAGTTAATGATTATTTTAAATTCAAATGTTAAAAAAAGTAAATTAATAAAAATTATATTAAATAATTTTTAGTATAAATCGTTAGATTTTATACAATAGCTTTTATTTACTTTCACTCTTAAGTTAGATAGAACCAACAACATTTTTTTTCGTGGTATGATTATAATATTTACTTTTCATAAACATATTTTCATTACTCGTACTACGTTTTTTTACATTCCTTCTATTTAAATTTATTTCCATAACTGGTATTATTTCGGTAAACATCTCATATCATGATAGACATTTGTGTCCCTGGAGTATATCACTTGTTTACCAATATCATTATTTATTTTTTCCTTCCATTCACATCTTCTATTTCCAATATAACAATCAGTTTGAATAACAGGAGTACATTGAAAAATACAGATTGTAGATTACGTGTATATTGGTTGGTCTTTCTCTTGCTTTCACTTTTCCCTTCCCATTCAACAATTTGTCTTGATTATTTTAATAATTTGTATAAAAATGGCTGCCATCATTGAATATCCTTCAATGTGTATTGAATAATCGTAGGACAGGAGAAAAATTAGTTCATATTGAATGTCAATTTGTTATGTTGATGTTTTATATGTAAAGACAATATTTTCTTTCAATTACATTATAAAAGAGCATCTGTTGTGTAGAAATATGAAACCACCAGATATGTAGATATGTTTTACTTAAAAAAATTAAAGTTAGGAATTGAATTTTGATATATTAGGAATATATTAATGATTTTTTATAGTAACTTAGTGATTGTCTATGTAAATTTAATCTCCATATGAAGGTGTTACAAATTTCGCCTTTATATACTATAGAATCTTAAAAGCAGTATTTATTCCTCATCTGGTACTTGTTAGCACTTTAACCTTAAAAAATTAACCGGAAGTGCATATTTTAAATGATTTTTATATGAAAAACTAAAACTGCATTTTATAAAGCATGTAAACGATTTTTTTTTTACATTTTCAAATGTAAATATCTAAGTACCTATAGGGGGTATCAAAAAAGTTTTACACATTTATAAAACTAGAAACTGGAAACAATCTGGAGGAAGAATTTCCAAAATTTATTGATTTCTTTGGACCCATACCTTGAACGTACCAACACGACAACGCTCCGATTCATACCGCCAGAGTAGTAAAACAATGGATTAATCAACAAGGTGTTCAACTTTTGTATTGGCCCCCATATTCACCAGACCTGAATCCAATGGAAAATGTCTGAGGTTGGCTTACAAGAAAAGTTTATGAAGGAGGAAATCAATTTGAGACGATAGAATTATTAAAGGATGTAATAACGGAAGCATGGAGTTCAATTTCGCTAAATTACTTAGAGTCATTATACAAGTCGATGCCAAAACGCATTTTTGAGGTTATTTCTAAAAATGGTGGCAGTACTCATTAATAATTGAATGCTAGAAGATAAAAACTTTAATTTTTATAACCTAAAATGCTTGGTTTTAAAATATTCCTTATTCAAGTGACACACGAAAAAGTACCACCGAAATACATGTCTTTAAATAAATGCATAATTTTAGTATAACAAAATATGTATAGTTTTGATTTCTTCAGGAAACTAAAGCCAACACTTTGAAATTTGGTTGCGCAAAAAATTATTTTTTTCTGAACTTTAGTTTAGGAGATATACTTAATTCAAGTTAAAAAAAATGTGATTCCTTATTCAAGTGGCATTCAGTGTATGTCGACAATAGATGCCAAATGTTTTAACTGGATTCAATCCTTATAAATTTTTTTTATGACACACATATTTAGTGTGTTTTTCAGTTTTTAATATGAAACATTTTACCGATTCACTTTTCGTTGCCAAATCTAGTAGGAATATCGATCTGTACATTTTTGTACCCTTCTCCATACATGTAAAGGGTATATATAGGTTTGTCATTGCGTTAGTAATTTTCGCAATTTTGATCGAAAATCAAAAAAGTATATTTTCAGGATTCTTATAAGAAATAATGTCGATAGGACGATGTTCGTCCGAACGTCTGTCCGTAGGTTGAAATGACATTTATGAAGCCCACCGATAACTGCTGTATACATTATACATATATATCAAACGATCGGAAATTCTTTCGAGAATTTTGCTATTGAAATTCAGCAAGATGACATGACGAAGATATGTGTAAAAAAATGTTTTTTGAGGTTTTAAAAATCGTTTTAATGGCTTTTATGTAGCAACTTGTTCATAAAAAACATTGTATAAATATTTTATAATTTTAACTAGAAATATTTTTGTTTTATTGTCTTTGAATTGAAAAGCTTTGAAAATTATTATAATTAAAATATTCAGTTAATAAATTAAAATTTTTATATATATAAAAGAATTATTATTTGGTTCTACATAAATTGGCGATCCTACCAGGAGCAAGATAAATTTATTTAAGATAATTATCAACCGATTTCGTGTGTATCGTTTAATGATCAGTGTTGTCAACAATTTTAACTGACCATTTAAATTAATATCATTATTAAAATCGTATACGAAAAACAAAGATTCTGAAATCAAATAGAAAAGAAATAACAATGAAATGAGTGATCGCATAAAAAAAAAAAAACTTAACAAGATTAATAATTCAACAGCAATAATTTTAATTACAGACTTTTGAAAGATGTCAATAATTTCCAATACAATATTTTTTGGCATTTATTCTATATTTTGAAGTTGATGAAGGTTACAAGATGGAATTCAAATCAGATTTTTCAATAATTCAAGACTCAAAGGTTCTATAACTATTCTAGCTGTTATTTTATATATAAAATCGTAAATATAAAACATTAGTTTAAGTTATTTACTTATATGTATGTTTTAATTAAATTTTGTTCATTAATTAAGTATTTTTACACTTCTTTATCTAATATCTCGTCAGTTAAATATATTAGTAATGGTTTTAACTAGATCATTTACAAGAAATAATATATTACCGAATATTGAACAAACTGAGACAAATAATTTAAATACCTCTACCCCTTTCTCTTATAGTTCTCCGAATATGTTATTACATGAACAACATACATTAATTATTCCAAATTCTAATATGAATAACCAAAATTCTAATCCTTCAATTATTTTCAACGATTTTATATCTCTTAAATTACCTCCTTTCTGGATTTCTTATCCTCAAGCTGGTTTATTAGCCTGAAATGCAATTCAACTTAAAAAACATACTAGATGATACTATTAAGCATCAACATGTTATAGTAGCACTTCCTCAAAAAGGTAATAATTAAAATTTTAGATATTTTACAAAAACAATCTTCTGTAAATAAGTATTAATATATTAAAAAATTTTTATGTGAACGATTTTCCCTTAGTGAAGAAAAAAGACTTAAGCCACCATTTTTTGATAAACAAATTGGCGAGCATAAACCATCAGAATTTTATAGAGAAATGTCTAACATTGCAGGATCTGTTTCAATGATAGCAAATGATCTCTGTAAATTATGGATATGCAAACTTCCGCAGGAACTTCAAATTCATTTAACTTCTTCAAATTTGGAAAATTTGGAAGATAAAATTAAATTAGCTGATCAAAAATAAAATATCTCAAATCAATTCCAATAACAATAAATTAAGTTTGGAGGTTATAGAATTTAGATCATCTAGACAAAGGGTAAGCTTTTGACATAATCGAAGAAGATCAAGAAGCAGATCATGTCAAAAGTTTGATAAATGTTGGTATCATTTTAAATATGTTTCAAATGCTCATAAGTGTATTCAACCTTGCAATTTTATGGCAAATGATAATTTTAACTGAATAGTTCTATTCATGATGGATTGAAACCGGTTCAAAAATAGCGGAAATATTAAAAAAACGTTTTTTCAAACCGGTTTTCGAATTTTTGTTGTAAAACAAAATCGGAAAATTTCTTCCAAATTTTTCTGTCGAAGAAATGAACTTAGTCGATTCATTAGTTACAGAGATATTGGCCAAAATGCATTTTTGACCAATATCCAAGTCCCAAATACGCTACGAGCTTGATTCTTATACAGATCGATCACAAATATTTTCCTTGAATTTTGGTTTTTTAAATGAACTACATATATCGGTTCATAAACAACCGAATTATTGACAAATTTATTTTTTAATTTATTTAATGTCTGCTTTCCTTATAGTTGTTGTTTTCTTGTTTAATGAAAAACAACAACAATAAAGTAAGGTATATTTGGTTTTTTAACTTTTTGAAGTATTTTTGTAAGTCAGGGAGGGACTTTGTTCTTTCACGGAAAAACAGGCCTTTTTTTAAATTCTTTAACGAATTTTTTAAACTTTTTTTAATTTTTTTTAAACTAGTGTTTTATTTGTCGTTTTATTTAAAATTCTAAGTTCTAATTCATACAATCATTCTGGTGAGAGTTGCAAATTTAAACATTTGTTTGATTGAGTAAATCATTTTGATATGTATTAAATCGATTTTTTATTTTCTTCTGCATAAGGAAACTAGGCCCATTTGATTTGATTTTTTTTACAAAAAACTATACAAGATATTGTATAATGCGGTTAGGGCTTATTTTTGAAAAGAAAGTTTATTTCTAATTAATCAAAAAAGTAAAATTTGTGCCAAATAAATTTGGAGTTTCCTACTCATAATATTAGTAGTTGTATGTATTTCATAGATTAAGATATATCTTCCTTTTTTTTTCCTTAATACATTGGATTAAAACTTCCAATTATATTTTCATCTTAAATTTTCTTTGAACACAAATGAAACCTTAGACATTTCAACAAAAAAAATAATCTTAATTTTTATATAATGAGGGTGAAATATTTTTCCTCATGCTATTGTTCAGTCTAATTTCCTCTTCAAATGTGTCACCTCACACACACTTTCTATCGCATGTCTTAAACTGGTACTCATTAATTTCAATTTTAACGCAGAAAAAATCCTACTAAATAAGTATGTCTACAGTAAGAGACAAAAGTATTAAGGAATTATTATATAGAAGTAAATTTCACTATTATATATTAACATTTCCACTAGTAGCTATATATTGTTACTCACTGTACGTTTTTTTTTCCGTTAAACATTTTTTAGTTCAGTTTTTCTTTGTCTATTGTTAAAGATTAATTAGTGCATTGGTAAATTTTGACATACGCACTCATTCATATGATGATTTAGTTTCATCAACATTTGATGTGGTGTTAAAATGGTTTTTATCTCTGCCACAACAAGAGAGCAACCAACCAACACCAAGTGTTTATTTTTAATGGTGTTTGCTGTTTATTCCTTTTTCCTTCCGTCTTTCCAAGTGATGTAATGTTATAATGAGATGACTATTCCCGCATTTCGTTTTTATCATCATTTACAATAATAATAATAATGATATGTGTGAGAGTTTTATACACAATTTTTACATGTTTATTGTGCGTAAAATTATTATTAATTGAAATTCTATGAAAATTATATTTTTGGCCATTTTATGTAATTGGATCTGTGAGTGAGTGTGGTTGTATGTTAATGATTTGATAAAGAACGTCAGATAGAGAAACACTCACAAGTAGCCACAGTTCATTCATTATTCATATTATGATAATTTTTTTTTTATTCTTTTGATGCAGTTGGAAATTACAAAATTTACATATTTATTCAATATTGTAATTGAACATTTTCTAATGATTTTTATTTTTGAAATGAGATTAATTCGTTAATTTATAATTAGTTTTCTTTCAAGCGAGATCTATGTTATAAACAATTTTGGTAAAGTAATATCTTCCAATGTTTCTTTTATATCAACAGACTTTCTTTGTCGCCAGAAAGCTCTTGCTAGCTGCAGCTATTCGCAATCATCAAATCGACCATTTGAAATCGTCAACATCAAAAATTAGTTTTTTTTTTTATAGTTAATGAAGATTTCACAGAAAAAAAAAATATTTCAAATATTTTTTTAATAAAAATATTAATTCATTTTATGTCGAAATTTAATTATATTATTAATTAATATAATTAAGTTTTTAATTGGTTGAAAGGGTTTTAACAAAAATCGACAGCTTTAAAAAAATATACGGAAAAAAGAAAAACTTGTCAATATATATAGTGCAAGCTCGGTATTCACGAATACCCATTATCGCGACGGCTTAATTTTTAAAATTGCAGGTTCTATAATCACGACAGTTTACGCGACTTTTATCTGATTTTTAAAATTTGATTACAATGTCTATAATAAAAAAAGGGAAATCCCCGTCTTTTAGTATATTAACCATTTTGGATGATTTTTATCTTCAGTTTATTCATGTCATTTGTTTTGTAAATACATCTCTTAACATGCGAAAAGTTCAACATATTTTAAAGCGAACGATTTCTTAAAAATTAGAGATTTAAACAAAATCTAAAAGTGAAGATTCCATAAATTTAATTTGCGTGAATTACAAGTCGCATAAGTCTTCGGTTTATCGTATTATTAAGCAATAAAACGAAGATCTTTCAACTATTGGTGCACTTGTAGCTCAAATTGGTACTGAATATCTTTTCACCACTCAAAAACTTCAAGAAGAATTTCTTGTGGAAAGTAATGAGGAGTAAATGTTTAAAACAATTCTGATTTTAAAAATAACATAAAATTTTTCAATAAAATTTTGGGTTCTTTTATCGCGAAAATTCAGTTTATAGTTTTCGCATATATAAACATAAAATCAATTTTCAACCATTTTCAATTATTTGGACTCTATCTCTATTCTATCGTTTAAAAAAGCTGTCATACGAAATATAAACATGTTGTAAGGATTTGCTTAGTTTTCGGAGAAGCGTTTAATATATAACCATTTGGTAAGTACGAATTTGAAATCTATGATGAGATTTTTAATCGTTTAGATGCTTTTGTAGATGTTTCTGCCGTTAATACCGGGAGATATATTTAATTTCAAGATCCAAATTCGTGTTCTATGAAAGATTATTTGTATGTAAAAGGTCAGTTCATATTGATTGTTTTTGACGATTTGTTCAGACATTTGTCTGAACTCTGATAGGATGGTATGAAAATCACTTTTAGAACGAGTTTAAAGGTTTCAAAAATCTTATTTGTATGTAATTGTAGGTGATTTCAACAAGATGTATAAAACTCCAAGATGAAAATATGTACCAAGTTTCATTTCCCCCAATCAAATTTGTTTATATTATTACTGTTATTATTTTTTTTTTGTTTAATTTTTATTATTTTTGTTATTTCTTTCCTTTAATTTTACTTGCAATGCATTATTTATATTTTTTATAAATTCATAAATAGCTATAATAAAATGCATGCGTTTTAATTGATGCAAGGATTTAATTAACTGTAGAATTAAATTAACAATATTTTTAGTTGATTTTGGGCAAACATTCAATCATAATTCTACTTAATTGATTAAAGAAAATTAATTGAAATTTAATTAAAATTTTCAGTTAATTAATATTATCATTTTGGTGATTGGAGCAAAATTAATTAAAAATTTAATTAACATAAACAATTTCGTAATTGAAGTTCATTTTTTTTTCTGTGTTTCTATGCTTTTTTATGAAAAATTTGCTTTATTTATGATTATATATTAGAATAAAAAGAAATTAATAAAAATTACATTAATTTTATTTTGTCGGCCTTTTATGAAATTCAAGTAGTATCTATGTTAAGTCTGATGATATATGAAAAAAAAAAAAATTATGAATATGAATGCTTGTAAAACTTTCAAACAAAAAATAATTGAATTCATCAGATATGTCTTTGGATACTTAGTAGCACTACTAAGTATTTCTAATGCCTTGATTATAAAATAAAAGCATTTACAAAAATTGCAAAAGGCTTTAGGACTTTTGTAAAGTTTTTATTCGCCATTTCATAATAAAAGTGTACGTAATTGAATGGAATATAATATTAAATTGTTTCCCTTAAATCTCTCATATAAATGAAACATTGACATTGACAACTTTAAGAAGTTTTGTATTTAAATTGTTAATATTTATGTACCAACTAATTTGCTTTTAAACAAAAATATATAAAAAATGCTGAAAATAGTTTTACATCTCCGTTAAAAAAAAAATCGTCAAATTTGGGACAAAAATCGTCAAATTGCCCACAAGCCATTTTTATTACCAAAATCGTCAAATCTGGCAACAGTGTTCGCAATACATAAATGTAATTCACACATCCTTCGTTTATATATTTTCTAAAAGTTCATTCGGCAAACTTTCTTTTAGCAGGCACATATTTTATTAACACCAACTTTTTTCCAGACACTAGATGTTTTGTAAACTTTTGGAAGTATTCAGAGATTAGTTAGTAGTTGCAATTATCTCTAATTTTTAACTTCACTTGTTAGAGATATTGAGAAATCTTTTTCCAGTTCTAGCTATCTTTTATGTTAAAATAAATCTCTTATGTGATGTTCACTGTATAAAAATAAAACTATAGCGCTCATAACCTTTTTGTCTTTGCCTTTTTACTTTAAATGAAAACTAAAATTTTGTATGAATTTTAACAATAATATTTGCATTAAAATTTTTGAAACTAAAAAATTCTGTTCAAGCTTAGCAATCATTAATTTTACTTAACTTTTGAAATATAATCAAAATTTGCTTCCTACAAAAATGGTGAATCGTTAATCACAGCACTAGTTTATATTTAATAAAGAAAAGAAGTAAAGTTTTAAATAAGCGTAACGAAATTGATTTTTCACAAAAGGAGTCTATAAAGTTTTTCTAAGGAATAATAAAAAAACAAACAGGAAATGTCAATTTGCTTTCAAATATCAGCTACTCCTTGTTACAAAAATCTTCATATCATTTATAATGGAAAAAAATTAAGGAAAAATTTGCAAACGGATATAAAAAGTCACACATGTGTTGAATTTCCCAAATACCGCCAAATTATTTTTGCATTCATAGAAAACATCATTAATTTAAAAAAGAAAGAAAACTTTTCACTTCAATTGTATGTTATATGATGAGAATAAAAGCGCGCCTTTTGTTAAAGATTGTTGTCATAAATGTTGCACGAATAAAGTCTTGCAGGATAATGATGTTGATGACATATCAACACTTAAGCTTTGGTGCCTTAATACGTAGCATATTACTACTACTAAAAGTTTCTAGTTTGTTTCATTTTTGTGATTTCAAATTTTGCAAAATAAACGATTTATTTTTTTGACAGGCAAATGTTGTTTCATTCATTTTTTAATTTATATAAAAAGGAGTTTAAGGAAGATGATGATGCTGATGACGGTACAACGCAAATAATGATCTCTTGCTGTAGAGTTAGCATATGTTTACAACTTCTTTTTTTTGTATTTAAAAAAAGAAACTGAAAGTGAGGGTGTCTTATGTGCTGTTATTTTTTAAACTCCCATTCACCCAACATCCGGCGGATATAAATGTTACGATCAGTGTTGCCAGTTTAGTCTTTTTAAGGCTTAATCTAGCCTTTTCTGATTTTTAAAATAGCCTTAAAAAAGCTAAAACGATAGTACCTAGCAAAAAGTTTTTGGTTTTCGTTAATGGCAAATACTTATTAAAGTAGTTTCTCGGTAATGAGGCTTCATTATTATTTGCCTATTCTATATTACATAAATAAATTGTATAATAGCACAGTAATATTGAAATCAGTTTTTTATAACAAAATATCTAAAAAGATATTTTATACTAAAAAAAGCTTTTTTCATTTAGAAAATTAAGTGCGAGATGGTGTACTGAGTAAGACGTTAGTCATTAAAAACGAATGATTAATTTGTGTCTAAGTTCAAATATCACTTTGTTTTTTTATTTTTATTTTCGTTTAGGTACATATTTTTGAGAATTCCTAAAGTCTAAAAATAACTACATGAATTTGTGGACAGCTCGAACAAAAATAACTAGTTACTCAGGCAAAAAATAAGTAGTTTATTTTTGTTTCTAATTACACAAGTCAACACTAGTTTTGGTGCCAAGGAACTGTGTATATTTTTTAAACTAGGACTTCATACTGATTAGAAAAATAACAAAAAGTTGGAATTCTTACATGTAGTTTTCTATTATTTCGCTTTTGTGCATATATATGGAAAAAGTGATTTTTTGCATTATTATTTACATAAAAGCTTTCCTTTTCTTGACTTTCGTGAATGATGAGCAGTGGGAAGGTCTCGTTGCATTTCTCAACAGTAGTTAGCCATCGTATGCCGATTCCATCGGCCTTGGTACCTCTATTCCATAGTTTTCAGATCCTGATGAAACCGCTCCCCTTGCTCATCGCCACAAGATTCAAGATTATCTGGCAATCGGTCGAGATGACTGTGAAGGTAGTGCAATTTGATAGACATGTTGCATCCCAAGTTTCTAAAGTTATCTAGCATGTCGTTAATATTTTCGCAGTGGTTGCTTGACTTGTAATTTCCAAGAAAGTTTTTAATAACTTCAACAAAAGAAGTCCAAGCAGACCGTTCCAAATCATTCATTGAATTTAGGAAACTGGAATCTTTAATTAATATTTTTATTTGTGGACCATCAAAAACTCCCGCCTTTATCTTCTCTTAGTCTTCCGAAAGAAAAAAATTGTAATAAATCTTGCTCTCTTTTGCGATAGTACGTCACTTTTGTATGTAATGCCAACAAGTTTCTTTCTTTTAGTCTAGAAGCCAATTCCTCTGCAGATTCCTTAGGTAATTTAAGATCTCTAACCATATCATTTAATTCCTCTAGTTTTTTTCAAATTAGGGTTCATTTTTGGAGCATAATTTTGGAACAGGTTCTTCCTGGGAATGTAGTAGAGGTCTTCTGGCTGATTCTACGACTGGATAAATATTTTTTTCAGATTAATTCCACGTAATTTTATACAGCAAAAGTAGCAGTCATCTAAATGATTTTTTTGTTCTTTCCATTGCATAAGCACTCCGAATTTCCTACGACCATTTGAGGAATCCACGGCTTATTTTTATCCTCAATTTCCAAATTAAAATAACAAAAATAAGCACACTCTTTGCAAAATCCGTTATAGGTTTTCTAAACTTTTTAACCGCGTACTCAAGCAAATTTAACAAAACACGTTTGGATCATTGAGACAACTTCTTCGCGACGGCGACATGTTATTAAAATGAATTTATTAAACAAAATTACCGATAGGGTTTCAAGCAGGGCCGAAAAAAATACGTTGGACAGTTACTATTAAAAATTGACATTATATCCAAAACTGCACGTAGGAAAACATTTTTTGTTTCACATTTTTAGTATTACCAGTGTCGGCATGTACAGAACCACTAACGGTTTCTCGGCACCATTTAACTTTTTTTAATTTGTTGACTTATGTTATACCAGGAAAGCAAAGTTTTTGTTGGGTATTTCAACAACAAAGATAATAATTTCTTATTTGCTATTACTAATCTTATTTTTACAGATCGGTCCACAATTGACCATAGCTCCTATGTAAACCCCTCTTCCGAAAATCACTTTAACGTGCATAAACCGCATACGAATGTTACTATCAAGTTAATGTTCGACACAAATAAGTTTTATATAAGTAGAAACAACATTGCTAAATTTTATGAGAATCGGTCCATAATTTACCATATCTCCCATATAAACCCACTACCAGGAATCGCTCTAAAATGCATAAAATCATCTAGATGCTAGCATCAATGCATTATTCTGTATTTATATATTTTATTTTACATTTAGTAAAATTGGCTACAGGTGCAATATAAGTCACCTTCTCGAATTTTTATGCTCGTACACAATGATGTAGAGTATCATATAGTCGGTATTGCCCGACTATATCTTTCTTTCTCGTTTTTAATATGAAACATAACCGAATTTACTGGCAGCCGTTCTATATTTTATTTACAAATTTATTACAATATTTTTAAAAATATCAAAACAATTTAACTTTTTTCTAGCTTTATTTTTTGCTACATTTATTCTTTTTTGCCCTTTTTTAAGTTCAATTTAGTCTCTTTTTTTCTAACCTCCTGGCAACACTGGTTGCAATTTTCGTAAACAGTGAATGGAAATATTGTAGTAAATTGTTACACTCCTTAAGTGTATTATTATGTCAAAAGTGTTGTTCCTTAAGAAACATCATAATTTTTTCACGCTTCTTTATACAAATAAATGCAAATTTCTTTTTTGGCCCCATTATGATTTCATTATTGTATCAAGATTTTATTTCATTTGACAATTTCAAATCAGTTTGCAAAAATTTATTTAAAGTTGTCAATATGTTGATGTTTTACACACTTATTTCCCTCTTGTTATTGTTGTTTTTTTTTTAGTAGCTGACGGTTTTAGGGTTGTTGATGAGTATGAATTCACTTGAATGTTGTAAGTGCTGCAAATGACAGGTTTAGAACTTGAAAAATTATGTGTTGAAAAACTTACCAACTTCTTGTTTAAATTGTTATTTCGCGAAATATATTTGTGCAAAAATTTAATAGTTATCTTTTTTTGCTTAAGTGCCCTTAAATTCTGAGAAAAATACAATTTAAGTTTTAATCACTTTACTGAAAGTGAACTAAGTTTAAGTTTTCATACAAAAATATCTGATAATCTACTTCACAGTAATATTGAGCAAAACGATTATTTGAAAATAATTTTTTAATATGACGTTTTGAACTTTATAACGATATGTATAAAGTTTATTAACATCAAGAGTTCAAAGGTCAAAGTTAGACATATAAAAATCAAACCATTATATATATATATATCAAACCATTATATAATTAAAATTCTAGGTGACACTCACTCATTTAGTTTAGAAGTTATTAAGCAAAATATGGTAAAAAAACACTTTTTTTTTGTATGTAAAATTTAAAATAATATCGTTTTTGAAGATATAGTAATTTAATTGTTACAAGTTTAATTTTGACCATTGAACTTTCGATATAAATTTATTTGCTGCTTATCATCTTAAAG
Source organism: Protocalliphora azurea (assembly GCA_932274085.1). NCBI lineage: Eukaryota > Metazoa > Arthropoda > Insecta > Diptera > Calliphoridae > Protocalliphora > Protocalliphora azurea. The sequence goes on from OW026519.1 coordinate 131,243,391, forward strand.
ACAATAATATCCTTATCATTAAAATAAATCCAAAACTAAAATTTTACTATGTATAGTTCGGAAGCTATTAGTAATTAGATTTGGTCCATAACTTTTAAACTAAATGAGTGTCTAGCTTGAAATTTTACACGTGTAGGGAGAAGAATTATAACAACTTTATATATATTTCATAAGAATTTTAAAAATACCGTTTTTTGAGATATAATGTTTTGATTTTTATATGTCCAACTTTTACCTTTGAACTTTTGATGTAAATAAATTTTATTCATACCATTATAAAGGTTATGCCTTGTAGAGATTTGAAAATATCTTAAGTTGTTCTTTAGAAGTAACCAAGTATTTCATAAGAATCATCTGAAAATGGAAAATCTCCAGGCTTTGAGAAATATCTCACCAGCTCTAGTTGTTTAGATATAGTGAAATCTCTTGATAGCTTAACTGATCTTTAAATTTTACCCATTAAATAATGTATATATTTTTTTCTTTCTTTGCAGGTAAGTCATTCTCATTTTATTTTTTTTTAATTTGGTAATTTGGTAAGTCTTTTAAAATCAAGCTCCTTAAAATAATAATAAAAAAACTATCAAACGTTTTCTTCAATTCCCTTATGAATTCACATTTATTCACAAGTATATATATAATGTGTACTAAACATTGAAAAATTATGATTGTTAAAATAATTACATTGGCGTGTGTCATTAAGGATAAAATGTAATGAATTTTGTAATTTTTGTCGAAAACAAATCATTAATCAAAAAACTGTTACCTTTTGTTAAAAAAATTAATTTTTATTTATGCTCGCAACTTGAAAACAACATGAGATACTTTTCCGTTATTTAAAATACAATAAACATTCAGACACCTAAGGGACCTTAAATGATGAACCCACACTTAAAATATATACACACACGCACTTATCATCATTGTAGCTATTGATTCAACAGGATTGTAAGGATAATGAAACCACACACGACTGCCATTGACACATGTCGTGAACTAGGAGTTTTCATTCATTTTTTTATTATTCATATGAAAATATACATACATAAATAAATGAATAACTGTTTGTTGTCGTATGTGTGTGAGGATAACGCTTTTCCTGTTATAAACATTTTTAGGCATTTTCACACATTGTTACAATACAACACAGCAAAACAAAACGATAAGGATGCAAAATAAAAAAGTATTTAATTTGAAATTCACATGCACTCGATGAAATTCTTGACAAACATCCCCAAAAAATAATTTACCAACAACCCTATCTAGAACCTGTATAGAAATAAAAATATCTTTAAAAAAAAGAACGATTTATTATTTATTCTCAAAAAATATTTTGTTGCTGTTGCCATTGTCCTGTTTTTATACAGCTTTGCCAGCAAAAGGCGTAAATTACATGTAATTTTTTCGCGAAACGTATGCAAATCACAAATAATCATTTTTGAAAAATGATTTCATGATGGAATGAGTATATTTTTGCAAATGATACGCATTATCATTGTCAAAAAATCATTATTTTAAGGAAACGCCTGCTTAACTTTGAATAAAAAAAAAAAAAAAAAATAAACTCCCAAAGGGTTTTATCTAAAAAAAAAAAAAAAAAAAAAATTGTGATGAAAATATTTCTAAACTATTTTCCCAGTTTTAAAATTTATAAAGATACGCGTGTATCATGAAATAAATCTGCATATGTGTAGTGCATACGAGGGATAGATAAAAAAATTTGTTAAACCAACTAAGTTTTGATTATTTATTAGTTGGAATTTAGTTCCTTCCTTATAATTTATATGAGGATTTTGAATCATACTAACGAAGCAATGACCGATTTTTATGAAATTTTTTATGAGTATTTGCTAGGTATGAGAATAGGACGTAAAGTATATTTCATATCGCTAGAGGGCGTAAAATAAGACACAAGGGGTAAAAGCTCCTCCTCCCTATATCTTCTTAACTAATAAACCGATTTTCTTGAAATTTGGCAGGCAAATAGCGCAATATCTGGAAGGAACTATAGCCAATAATTTTTATTACTGAGGACGGAAAATAGGGCAAGAGGGGTAAAAACTTCCTCTCCCTATATCAACCGGTTTTCTTAAAATTTGTCATGCATATACTGTTTGGAAATCCTAACATTTAGAGCATAAAATAGGGCAAAACGGGTAAAAGTCTTGAACTAAAGGCTATAAATTTTAACATTTAGGGCATAAAATAAAGCAAAAAGGGTAAAAGCACGCCTACCCATATGCACACACTTACAATACATTCGTTATTTTTTAATTAAAAACCAAAATATTCACTAGAAATAATTTATATGGCAAAACAAGATTTGCCTGTTTAGTTAGTATATATATATATATATATATATATATATATATATAGTCATCACCAACTATTGTATGTTATTTTGTTCCAAATTGTTATACGTAGAAAAGATAACAATGAAAAAATGATAAAGAAGTGCAACTCCAAAAAAATCAGCAGAATTTTTTAAATTTTTGGTCAAAGCTCACGAAAATCAGTTTTTTCCAGATTTTGCTTCGAACCACCTCTAAATTTCTATATTAGTTTTGTTTGCATTTTAATTTCAGTTATATTTTTAAAATTATTTTACAGCACTCATATTAAAATCCCATTTAAAATAAAGCCATCATGCTAAAGTTTTGGACTACCAACACTAGCCTATTTTTTAATGTTATAAAACAACCAGCGTTTTTTTTATCAAATTTGGTAGCAGTTTTTTTCTTTTGGGAGGATGGTAGGCTAAATCGAATTTTGGTAGATTTAGGGCCTAATTTTGTAAAATACTTCCCCTCACTTTGAAAAAATGGTCGCAGAAATTGTTTTGGGTTTTCAAAAATTTGTATAGAAAATTTTTCAAAGGTGAAGCGATTTACAAAATAAGGAGTTTAAACAAAATACTTGATTTTTATAAAATAAAAAAATTATAGTTAATAATAATTACAAAAAATTTTAAATTTTAATAGAAATGTATAGAAAAAAGATTTTCTCTAATTGTGGAAGAATTATTTTAAGTAAATGAATTTCAAAAATACTTTATAAAATATAATATCTATCAGTTGAATGGCTTGGCACTATAATTTATATTAAAAAAGTTTAGCGCTGCTTTTTAATATTTTATTAATTTATTATAAATATTAGCCCTTATAAATAAAATCAATGTGCTAAAATCAGATGAGATACATTTAGCATATCTCTATTAAAGGAATTAAATGTTTTACCGGTTTTAATTGAGAATGATATTGAAGTAGATTTTAGAATGAATATAAGTCATATTGTTGTTTCAAACATTATTATAAGCACAAAACAATTTTGAATAAACTGAATTCGGAAGGAATATTTGAAACTAGCTACTGAAATATTAAATTATAATCCTTAATCAAACAAAATCTAGATTTGACTTTCAAAATAAGAATATTAAATTTCGGCAAAAAATTATTCCTAAAAAAGTTTATTTTTTGGAACATTTGTCAATAAGTTTAACAAACCTATATATCTACGCCTTTCAACCGAATTATTTATTGATATATTTTACAAAAAATTATGACCATTTATAAAACTATTTATCGATAAATGCTATATATAAGCAGCTTTGTATTTAAATTATTTTTGCTATACTTTGCGGCTACGAAAAATCTACTAGGGCTATCATTTTCTATCACTGCAAAGGGGGCGGAATGTAACTTCTAATCGGGTGGTTGGATTAACATAAAATTTCACGTAGGCGTAACAGAGGAGTGTACAATTTTAAGTTTGGAAAGGGCTCCGCATTCACATCAAAAGCGGAGCTATTGGGGCTCAAATGTTTCACCTCTTGTCAAATTTTTGTTTCTTATCCGATTTCAAATATTTACATCTTCTTAAAGCTTTGAATAAGTCCTTATTTATTTATATTTTTATTTATTATTTTTATTATTTCTTTTATTTATTTATTTATTCATTTATTTATTTTTTTATTTATTTGTTTATTCTTTTATTTACTTATTTGTTATTTAATTATTTATTTATTTATGTATTTATTTATTATGGTTTTCAAGTTATTTGAATTTGAATTTTCAACTTTCTCAATTTTGCAAAATCTTGTTCCAGTTTTTTCAATATATATATATTCCAATATCTCTTCTGAATTCAAAAATAAACGATTTTGAAGTTGAAAATTGCAAAAGTTATGATCTTTTGTGATTTTTTTTTACTGCAAAGGTGTTTACATTCTTTTTTCTCTAAAATAAAATTTTCTTTAAAATCATATAATAATTTTACACTTTTCTGAAAGTTATCCTCAGAGAGATGATTTCAGAATCAAGTACAAGCCCAAACATCCAATATGACTTTATGGAGACCCTCCCGAATTTGACCTATTTTATATGAAAATTTTTATTTTAGCCTATATGTTCCAAAATCTCAAAGGCTATTTCTGCAAACTAAATACAGTTTCGAAAACTAATGCATAGCCTAACCTCGCATGATATGTATTCCAAAGAGTTTGTCAATGGCTTTTTCGAGACCTGTAATAAATGTGGACTTTATGGGCAAAATTAAAAGAAACCCAATTTTGGGAATTTCGCCGTTTTTTGGGAATTGTGGGATTCTTTTTCCAAAAATCTTTAATTTTTCTGTACTATACCATTTTAGATAGTAAAGTCAACAATCGCCGAAAATTTCGCTATTATTGGAGTGGTTTTCCTACAAATTTTTCTCCAAAATTAAGTTTTCTTAGATTTCTATCGATTTTGGTAGATTCCTTCGAAAATTGTGGTGGGATGAAAATGTTTTCAGTTTCAACAAAAAAACAACGCAATTAACCCTCGCATAAGAAAATCATATGTATATTCTTCTCTTTTGACAAAATCAAATAAACCACTACGAACTGTTGTCGTTTTAAAGCTACTTACGCAAAGATTTAAAATCATAATTCATCTAAGAATATATTTCTTCATTTTCCTCTTTTGATTGATGTTGTGATGAAGTGTGACAAACGCAATTTTTGACAGATCTCATATTTAACCCGATGCGTAACAGTTTTAAATCCCCCTTCACACATTATTTTACTCGTATGCATACGCATATAATGTTTAAGAAGATTTAATGATGTATTTTTTGGGTTTTAAATTTAAAAATCCTTTTTTTTTATGAATTTCTTTCGAAGTTTTTCATCGTCTACATACCACGCTTGTCATTTAGTTAACGATGGCATTAGTGTAGATTTTGGTGTCATATCATGTGGTTTAACTTCTTCAACCATTAACCTTTTTTTTGTGCAGTTACACATATGTCATGTATAGAGGGCAAAAAGAGGAGAGGATATTACATGATTTTATTTGTATTGTAACATGTTGCATGTTAGAATATATATTTAAAATTGGTTTCAATTTCACATGTACATTGTGTTGGAAAATTTGGAATCATTTATTATGACTGAAAGATAACAGGAGATATTGGATTGAAATGTTATAGGTGTCAATGATTTGGTTATTAGTTATTCAAATTAAAGTCGAAACTTAGTAATCTTTCAGAGTGTTTTATGTGCCTCAAAACACTTTATCAGCATTTATAGTATCTTTTCTATTTAGGTTTCATTGAAATTTATACATTACGCCTGTATTTTACTGGTGAAATTTTGAGGAGCCGAATTTGTAGCAACAGCAACAGGTGTGAGGTGAGGTTGTAGAAGTGCAGTCGTGAACCAGCAAAGTTTTTGGACTATAACACTGTCGGCTGAAAAATTCTCGCTTAAACAAGATTATGTGGGTTAGATGGTATTTGACGTGCTAAACACGAATCTGCTATCAGTTTTTTTCTTTCACGTCCTGATTTTTTAATGACATGTCTAATATTTCTCCCTTAACAAGAAGATTACACGAATATATTTTACCATAACTTGGGAACGGTTTTTCCGATTTGGATAGATGATCAAAATTGTTATACTAGTTATATACGAGCCATACTAGGCCTAATAAATCATTTTATTTTTATTTTTAGTTTTATTTATTTCATGAAAAAAAAAAAAAAAAAAACTTAAGCCAATTCAGGCCAATCGATTTAAGTATAATGTTTGACAATTTAAATATTCTTAGTCTAACTTAACATGTGTAAATATACACTTTTGTCATAAGTATTTCCTATCACGGATATGGGCCTTCTATCCTATAAAAAGAAAAAACATAACCATATGTAACAATAAAAAAGCGATAATAAAATCAACAAGCAAATACGATCTTATTAATAATAAAATTAGTTTTTTTAAATCGTGTAATGTAAAGAAAAATGCGTATTATTATATGGTAATATGAATTCCATAGCCTGCTTACCCGGTGGGGTTGATCAAATCGACTTCCGAATAATCGCCTTTTTGTTGAAAAAAATTGAAAAGTCGAAATCGACTTTTTGGTTAGAAAATTTTTGAGAAATCGACTTTGTTGTTTTCAGGTAGTCGGAAAAAGTCTAAAACAGCCAATAAGTCGAAAATTGTCGGAAAAAGTCGAAAATAGTCGGAAAAAGTGCAAAAATCGGAAAATATTCGAAAAATTTACTTTATTTAAAATAGTTACTTATCAATTTTTATTTAAACTACATCATCTAGCTATTGGAAATAGTATCGCAAAAACATATTTTTGAGTCTGCTAATTAATAAATATATTTGATTTCATTGTATTCAATATTCTTTTAAAGTTTTTTTTTTTTTTTAAGATAAATAAGAAAAAATAGCCAAATAAATGAAAAATCTCGAAAATATCGGAAAAAGTTTAATATAGTCGGAAAATGTCGATAATAGTCGAAAAGTCGGAAAAATTTTAAAAATTTTATAATACGGCAAAAAAAGATTTTTGTGAGTAACTAGCATTTTCCTTGCATAGATTGTTAATTAATCAATATATTGAATTGCGTTCTATATATTTTATATTTTTTTATATATTTTATATTTTTTATTTCATAAGATATATAACAAAAAATAGTCAAAGGAAGCAAAAAATATCGAAAATATTGTATAAAATCGAAAATAGTCGAAAAGTTGAAAGAAGTCGAAAATAGTCGAAATGTCGGAAAAAACCGAAAAGTCGGAAAATAGTCGGAAAAATTCGAAAATGGTTTAAAAGTCGACCAAAGTCCAAAAAAAAAAAAGACAAAAGTCAAAAAATCGAAAAAATCAACTATTTAAAAATTTAAAAAAATTTAAAAATCGATTATTTAAAAATTGAAAAAAGTCGAAAAGTCAAAAATTCGACTCTGTTCTAACTATAAAACCCTATTACCCGGGCACAAACTACCTTTACTTAAATAATGTATGAAAAGGTGGACTTACTAAGCAGTGGGTTCTGGTAAGTGTATTCAAAAAAGCGACACTTTCGGAAAACCGGTTTTCGAATTATTCGAAAAAAAGCTTTTTAAAAAAATCGGTTTCGAATACGGTGTCACTTAAAAAAACGGTTAACCGGTTTTTATTAAATACAGAAATATTTTCGCAATTTTTTACTAAAGGGTGTACACTTATAGTACAAGTCGTTTGTAATGACAAGTGATATAAAAAAAAGTCATATCGGTCTTCTGTAGCTTGAGGATCAAGCTCAAAATTTCTTTTTTTTATTTTTGAACTGTTACTAAAAATGTACTATATTTTGGGTGAGGAAATATTTCTTGTGACAAACGTCAAAACTAAAATATAAAATATTTTATAAAATATACAAATCTCAGTTCTCAGTACCTCTGGTGTTACTACAATCACAAATTAGACATTTTAAGAAAGTTTTATCAGATCATAATGTAAATGTCAAATACTTTCAAATAGATTAATATAGATATGAAACTCTGCTGTCAAAAACCTAAGTCGGTTGTCAAAAAAGAAAAAAAAAGAACTTAAGTGTAAGAATGTGTTATAAAAAAACAAAATTGAGGTAGAAATAAGCCTCGATAATCCGCATAATTCGATAATCCGCATAATTCGATAATCCGCATAATCCGGATTGAGATCTATAATAATTATCTAGATTTTCGAGTTTATACTGTATCTGATTTTTAATAATAAATAAAATTTTTGGTAAAAGAAAGAAGATTTTAGTTCGCTTTACACTATACATTAGAAACACATACACTATAATTTAGAAAACACATACTTGAATAATTTATGATAAAATTAGAATTTTGAAAAATTCACTCATAAATTTTGTTTAATTTCTAAAGAATCAACTTCAGAAGGTACTTTTACTATTTTCATTAATGTTATTTTAGCTTTATCCCTGAAAATAAATAATATATGTCTTTTTATAAATCTAAACAGTTTTTTGTTCTTAGCACTTTTTCTACCACCTTTTTCATTTTTTGCACTTTCTAGCATTTTTCTTTGTAAATTCTAGCACTTTTTCTGGTAGATTGTGAAAAAAAAAAAACACAAATCTTTGAAGCTGTTATCCATGAAATCACACACATACACATACACATACGAAGTCACGTGATCTCGAACTTTTAGATCATAAACAAATCCAATGATTCTATTAAAAGATCTTTCTATCTTTATGAAATTAACCGTAGATATACCAGTATACGCTTCTAATACATATAAAATTAATGACATTAGTAGGCTGTGATTGGTAGTTTAAAAGGAATATTATATAGCCTACTTAATGTAAAATTAAAAGTTTATGTACCAAACAATGTCTGTGTTGATCAAAATTCAATATTTCATCAATATAGAATCCCAAAATCTTGAAATAGGAAACGAATTGAAGAGAATCTTCATTAACTATGTTTGTTTGATTTCCCTGCATTAGATTAAAGTTAAAAATCTTCGAATCTATATTTGTCATCCCACTAACTGCAAATCATCTGCATACATATAACCTTTCAGGGAGACCAATGAGGAAATTATATATTATATATTAAAAATAACAAAGGTCCCAAAATTGTTTCTTGTGGAACACGTCTGGAAGTGTAACTGTACATGTTGTATTGCAAATGACTTATGCAGTTTTTTTAAACCAAATTCTATAAATAATTTATTCTGTAGAGCTTCGTATGAAATTGATTCTAAAATCTTTCAACAGACAGATACTACTCGTATATTTATGGGTCGATAATCATTGCAATGTGAAGAATTTTTAATTGTTGGTATTGATAAAAGCTTAAATATTTCAGGAAATTTTGAAACTGTTAAAATTTTATTTATAAATGGGTTATATGAGAGACCATTTGGTGCAATAGATTTAATTTTCATTACGCTTTACGCATGGAATAATTCATATTCGTCTACATTAACATCATTTACCTGAGATCGCATGTGATATGATAATGACGGCTGGTTGGCGATTGGTGATAAAATATAATAATTATTATATTCTTCCAAATTTAATGAAGCATATCTATTATTATTATTATTATTATTATTATTATTATTATTATAATTATTATTATTAATCTGAGTAACACCTATTTCTTGAGGTCATTCCACAATTTCTGTGAAGATGCAGAGTCAACTAACTGAGTGTAGTACCTCGCCCTTTCCTTTTTTGTAATATTCTTAAACCGACTTCGGCTTATGCAATACAGGAGCCATTTTTCCTGGCTTAGGTCTTCCAAGTAAATTCTCTTCTAATACTTTCCAATTTCATACATGGGTCTCTTCTGACAATTGTTTCTTTCTTCAATGCAACATATTTCGCATAGATTTCTAAAAGTATTTACATAAAAATTAGTATCATTGGTTTCGTAAATAGGCCCACAATTGATCTCATTCAATATTGAAGTTTTTATAGTCTCTAATTACTATAATATTTGAATTTCTCATCATACCAATTCTGTATGAAATGTAAATTAAGGCGTGATAAAGTTCAGAGCAGGAAACTGATATTGGCCTTTACTGCTAACCAACTCCCCATTGGATAAAATGAAGTAATCGATTAAGGAACAGCTGTTTAAACCCAAATCAAAATTCGTGGGTAAACTATTGTGCACTATATGGAACTGGTTAGTGATATTAGTCATGTCCTTAAACAAAAACTAATACGTGATAGAAAAACAGTGAAAGTAGATTCTTGTTTAGCACAGCAAATTCCATGTAGTAAATATATTTTTGTTTAAAGAAGAAAGCGATTTTTTTTTTGCCCACCAGTGTGTCTCTACTTAATTGTAGGTATACATGGATATTTTCACTTAATTGAGAATAAAATCAATATCAATGAGAACAGTACTTTTTTAAATTATGGTAAAAAATATGGTAAAATAATAGATAATAGTAGACAAATTAATTTGGGGAATCTAATGATAAAAAGCTTAGTAATGACTTTTACTGTCTTCTTAAAATTTAGAGTTATCTGCATATAACTTGAAATATGAAATCATTTTGAATAGTTTTGTAATTAAATAGCACTGTTTCAATTTGGATCATAGAAATAATTTAAAACCTTGTAAAATTTCTTAAAGAATAAAAAAAAAATTAAGATAAAATACACTATCTAACACTTTAATATACCCTGCAATGTTGGCTCCGATATCTAGGGTTTGCTAACCATATTTTGGACTATATTTTGAAATTTTTATCGAACAGCGGATTTAAGCAGATTTTCTTTTTTTTTTTTTTTTTGAATATTTTTTAAAGTCGGTTTTGTTTTTAAAAAGTTTAAATTTGCTATGATCGTTGTTTGCTTTCCAAATCATATCGGAAACTGATTTTGTATTTCGATCAGAGAGTGAATTAACGCCAAATAATTTTTAAAAGTCTTCTATTTTTTGGTTTTAAAAGGTTTGCCAAATTAATACTTTAAGCATTAATTAGCATTAAATTCTAATGGATTCAAATCTTTTAATTTCGATAAGGGAGAGAGGAGAAGATTTTTGAACTTATTTGTGTATATATATTTGTGGCAGGCTTATACGCTATTTTATTATTATTTTTAATGATCTGATTACATCACTGATTCTTTTTATGCTACTTAAAATGGGCCGAAATTAAAAATAATTAAAAAAATAAATTTAACGGTTTTTTATGCATATTATACTAGTAAAGTTTAAGGGGTTTTCTATAATAAGTTTTACTCTTCCGAATAAATTGAAAAAGTCTGCACATTGTGCGAAAAAAGAGGCATAACTAAACCGTAAGATTTTATAAAAAAATATTGGTATCGTTGAAAGAAGACGATTTCAGCATCTTTAACAATTTTAAACAAGTTATGTGTCACATTTGGAAAACCGAAGTAAAAATGAAAAATATACTTAGAATTTTTTTTTAATTATAACTTGCATCATTATAAGATGCGCAGTTTTATGACAATTTCAATAAAGCGTATAACGCACAAAATCATTGTTATTTAGCCACCTGCAAGTGTTTAACTTGGCTCTAAATAATTTACTAAACCGATTAAGCGGTTTCCGTCAATTTGTCCGTCCAACCTTTATTAATGTAAATATTCGGATCAAACAAATCGTGATAAACATGTTTTCCCGAAATTCGTTTTTACAGTTTCCATTGAAGTGAAAATTGTGACACCTAATTTTATGACTATCGACCCAAATTAGTGTCCACAATTTCTTTAAAAATTATATATTTTTTTGTGAAGCTAAGTTAGAAGATTAAAAATATTTTTCAACAGGACCGGAAAGAGAAGAACAATTTTATATATTTTTAATCCTTAGAATACTGGCTATAACCAGCATATGAATTTATATTTTCCAATCTATGCCTTATACAACTTATACATCTTGAAACTTAAAATTTATATAATTTTTTTAGTTAAAAAATTATTAATTTTAAAATGAACATTTGTCTAATTAATAAACAAACATTAAAAATATTTGATTCTGTATTTTAAGATATCAATATTTTATGATATAAGGGAAAAAACTAAGAATATAAAATGAGCCACCAATCACCAAATATATCAGTAAATAATTCATTCAATTAGAAACTTTTTTAATTTTGTTCCTCTCATCAAAATGATTATATTAATTACTAAAAACTATAAAAAATGAAGAATAGAAAAAAATTTCTAATTAAAAAATTGATCAAATCAATCAAGTAGATGATTGAATGAATTAAAAATTTAAGTGAGAAATAAGATTTTACTTAAATTTTATTTCTATTTTATATTTACTTGAATATATTTATTAAATTTAGATGCAAAATGAAACAACACAGTTGTTAATTGTAAAATATACGGTAATAATTTTTTCAGTGTTGATGCTATATTTCAGTAGTTTAAAAAAATAAAATGATGTTTGAAAAAACCTCTGACTTTGGAGGCATCCCAGACGTTTATTTAGTGGCAATTAACCCACTTTTGGACGGTAAGGTTCGCTTGTGTCGCTCTCTCATCTGACACCAATGAGCGCGATAGTAATTGCCATTGGCCCTATGATAAGGGGGAAGAAGACAAAAAGAAGATAACAAAAATATTTTACTAACTCTTTGTAACCAGTAAAGTGATTGTGTGTGCACAAAAGCGCCACTTCATAGCCTTCATTTTAAAGTGACTAGTCACGTAGTTAATAAAGTAACAAGTAGTACCCTAATGTAGTCAGTCAAGCAACTAGTTCGGGACAGCCACCGGAAACTGTTGGGATACTAGGTTTGAGGTTTAGCTATCGCATGCGATATTTAGTTTTTTTTTTTAAATTCGAATTTTTAAAATTGGACTTTCTACCTGAAAACTGTCCGAGAGACGTCTCTGTAGACTGTATTAAATTTTAAATAAGAACAATTTAAAATTCTTAAAATTTATCTCAAAAAACGATAAAATATTGAAATAAATAAGGAAAACTGAAATATAGTTACATTCACTTTTTTAAGAATAGCAATCCTAATTTGTCGTATGGATATATATATTTTTTTTTCAACGTATTTTTAGTAAAAAATTTTACTTTTATTACAAATAGCGATTTTAAGGAGGAATGAAATTTGTTTCTGAATAGCAAAAAAGTGAGTTTTTTTTACAAAACAAAAGGTTTTTTCCCAAATTTTATCTGGCATCACTGATTCCAAATCAGTTATCTTCTAGCGAGTAACTGTTTGAAGTTATTATAAACTGATTTGAGTGTAACAGGAATGTAACACAAACATTTATGGCAGTTGCCTATAAATTTAATGTAACATACCGTACATCTGTTAAACTTTCACCTTTCCGTTTAACCCTTTACTAACCTAAAACAAATTCCTCACTAAGCACGATTTTTGCCAAGTCTTGTGAAATAATTAGCAATTTGACCAATACGTCCAGTAAGTACCAGTTTATCTCGAAATTATTTTCTTCAATAAAACAATTTATTACATTTTAATACACAATTTCACGGCAGATGGTCAATTTAAAATACTCGCACACAAAGAAGCGTAACAATTGACAAATAGTTTTAAAATTAATTTTAATATCAAATACTCGTAACAAAAATTTCCACTCAATGATTTGGCAATTTTTTTTACATAAAAATTTCAATTAGTATTTTTTTCTAAAATGGACAAGTGTTGGTTTCATGTTGATTAAAAAAAAGGGTTGTTATTTGAAATTGTAACAAAGTTGATAAGGGCAAATGGTCAGCTAAATTTTTCTGCCTATTTTACATAATATCATGTCAAGTGTTAAAATTAAAAGTCGTTTGCTTTGTTAAAGCACAAAAGTGTAGCAATTAATAAAGTTGGTTTTTATTTGGAAATTGTTGTTAAGGAAATGAAGAAAGAACATCAAAGAAATTTTTTTTAATTAATATTTTTTTAGAACTAGTTATTTGTACACAGAAAAATTATTAAAAAAAAATCAATTAAATTATTAATCAGAAATTCAAAATGGTTTTAATTATTTTTATATTCGAATGATTTGTTTGAAAACAAATTATGTATTTTAATACACCGAAAAAGATATTTTCGAAAAACTTCAATAAAATTATTAATCAGAATTTTAAAATAATTTAAAATATTTTAATAATTAAATAATTTAGTCAAAATCGAATTATTCTAACAAATGAAATTCAAATTTTACTTTGAAAAACCTAAAATACAATTTCAATTAGGAGTGATATATATATTGAATTATTATATTAATTGAAATTCAACCTATTATTCAATTATTCTAATTATCAATTATATGTATTAATTAAATATAAATATTTGATTAATTTATTAATTGATACAATAAGAAGAATAATTGAAAGCCGATAAATTGTTTTATTTTTAGTAAAAATATTAGAAAATTTGAATTTTGATCACTTGAATAATTGATATCTTCGATAAATCCTTTAATATACCATATTTTTTGTATATATCAAATTCAAATTGTCTAGTATTTTCTACTAAAAATAAAACCATTTATCGGCCTTCAATTATTTTTCTTATTGTATCAATTATTCAAATATAACTAAAAATAAGTGATAATTTGAATAATTAAATATAAAATTTTTTTATAGGTAGAATTTCAATTAATAAAATAGTTGAATATGTATTATTCGTAATTGAATTCGGAATTTGAATTTAATTTGTTAGAATAATTTGACTTTGAATAATTGAAATTTGAATTTAATTTGTTAGAATAATTTGACTTTGAGTAGTTTATTCAATTATTAAAATATTTTAAATCATTTTAAAATTCTTCTTAATAATTTAATTGAATTTTTTTATTTTTTCTCGATTTTGAATAATTTAAGTATAAAATATCTGAAATCATTTTAAAATTGTGATTAATAACACAGATCGACACTAAAAAAGTATCGTGAAAAATATGTCGCAGATATAGCCTTTCTAATCACCAGAAACATTTGGGGTTTTCTCCATTACGTCATATTTTTAACCTATTGACGACCAAAGAAAATATGCAATGTTTTTAAGTTAGAAATAGAACTTTCTAGGTAATAGGTAGAGCGAATTATTTACTTATGGTTTATAGACAAGAAATGGTACTACAAAAACTTGTAGCACATAGTCTCTGAAAGCCTTTCAAGTTGTAAAAGTCAAGAATTTCTTGACCCACATGAAGCCATGAGTTAGGAGTAGATGTAAAGGAGAAATTTGTATTTGATATAACTAATAATGACAATGTTTCATTTAGCTTTCTGCACTATATTTAGTCTAAGAAGTAAGAATTAAGAGGAATTATTCACGATGACATTTTTTTTATATTTTTTTATATTTTATATTTTTTTCAAACGATTGATGTCTTCGCATTTTCTGTCACTGCGATTTTAAAAATTTAACCATTTTTAAGATCTACGGTCATGTATATCACATACAAAATTTTCCCTATATTTTTAAGATCTACGGTCATGTATATCACATACAAAATTTGCCCTATACATCCACTCCTTACACCTAATTTTTTTATGGTTTTATGAGGGTTGATTGAAAAATTCTTAATTTTTACAAATTTAAAGACTTATATGGGTTACGTGTAGTAAGTTGGAGACTTCTCTTATACTCATTTTTAAAGCACCAGTTTTTGTCTATAATACTTTGCTCTACCTATTACCTACAAAATTATATAATTTAAAAACTCCACAGAGAAGCTTTCTTTCTTTGGTCGCCATGGGTTAAAATTGTGACGTGATGGAAAAGTTTCCTTTTACTTTCTATACTATATCAAGTCTAAGGAATAATAATTTTGCAGAACTATACGCTATATAATTTTTTTTGCGATTTTGTTGACTTGTGTAATTTAATAGAAATTTTTTTCTGTTTGAAAATTTTGATTCTTATTAATTCAAAGTTAGAATCTAAAGGACTCCTTTTATGTTTTAAGTATATGTCAATAGTTTTTTAATTGATTAATAAATTTTTAAGAGATTTTCTAAAAGCAAAGCCAAAACTAAACCCTAGGTCAACGGTTCTCAATTGGGAGGTCCGTAGAAACATTTTAGGAGGGTCGCAAAGATCATTTGCTTAAACACAAAGTTTTTTGAAATTTTATTTAATATCTAATAATTCAAATATAGTTTATAAAATGTCTAAAAATTTAGTAATGATTTCATCGAACTTATCAACTCATATAGGGTCGAAAATAAACCAAATTATAATTGTATCCATGTGAGTGATTAAATCAATTATGTCCTATTAAATCATTATCATCGTAGTTCCAAATTTTGGTATTCTATATATTTTTTTTTAACACGAAAGTACTCGTATTATCCAAATTAAACATCTGAAACTTCAAATAATAACTTCCCCAACAAAAGGAGGAACTTAAAAATTGGAAATTGTATTAGTTATCAAACTGATTAAAAATGAATTCTTAAATATAATTTAAATGTGGCTGTAAAAGCAAAAAAAAAAATAAAATAATTGATATTTTTATTCCAGAAAATTGTTAGAAAAACAAAAAAGTTTATACATTTTTTTATGTGTAATATCAAAAACAAATTGTTCCTTTTAATTTAAAAATTACACCGGATTTTCTCCATTTTTAAAATTATTTGCTAATAAAGCCTCAAAAAATTTTAAACCTAATAAATTTATTATTTTATCAAATTTTTTTTAGAATTTTTGTATTTTGGGCTTAAGTTTATTGAATAATTGTAGAATCATACATTGTAAAATTTTTATTGAATACTCGGCAGAATGGAATGCATTTTCTCAAATTTTAAAATTATAACCTAAGCTTAAAAATGATTAAAGAATAATATGAGATTAAAGTACCAAATATTTGAAAATGTATTTTTAGTTTTAAAAATGATTTTGAAATGTTTGACATCAATTTGAGAAATCATTATTTTTTTTTAAATATTCACCCTTCCATAAAAATTTATGGACGGAATGATTTTAATCTCAATTATAAAAAAAAAAATAAATTTAAAATACCTTTTAAATTTTGTCTCTAAAATGTATTTTAAATTTACAATTGATTTGTGAATACGGGGCTAAACCTTTGGCTTGAACAAAACTTGTTTGATATCAAATATTAAAATTGATATTAAATTATTATACAAATATTTTAGTGGGACGTTCTCAAGTTGCAATGTTTCTAGGGGGCCATGAAGCTTCTGCTTGTTAGAACCCCTGCTCTAGATTACCTAAGGATAGTGAACTATAAAGTAAAGATGACACACAAATTTCCCATAGTCCACAAAAGAATTTATCAGACACCTGTAACTATCCACAGATTATTAAACCAGTAAAGAGGTAAAAAGATTTCGATCTAGTTTGCATCAAAACTACGCAGGACTAAATACACTTATTGCCTACACTTGTCTTCCGCAAAACATCTTAAACATCTCATTAGTAATATTTGCTATTTTTTATTTTTTGCAATTTAATTTTGATCTTTAAAGGAACCACCAAATAAACAAAATCAAATTTATTTGCTTGAAAAGGACATGTTTGGAAAAACAAAAAATAGCTTTATCATGACAACAATATTACACCCTTTGGCTAATTTTACAGTAAGCTTGACAAAAAGCTGTCAAATGTAAAATAAACTTTAGAAAAATTCACAAAACCGGTGAAAGATTTTCATCTACTGATTGCCAAGACAAACTCATACCCTTTTTGTTCGCTTTATCTTAAAAGGGGCAGTGATGTGTGACTTTGGCATTTTTAAGAAAAAATAAAAGAAATGTATTGAGTTATTGTAGTTTGGTAGGCTTAACGCTTTATTGGTTTTTCATTGTTTCTTAGCCGGGAGGGGAGTATACAACATATTGACAACCACGTACATGTATGAGTAAACTTAAAAATATAAAGGATGAAATAAAGCCAAGGATCAAATAGATGATAATGTTGATGACGATGGTTGGAGTGGTAGTAGTGTCCTTATAGTGGCTAATTTGCAAATAATATTCTAACCATACAAACAACAACAACAGCAGCAATGTTGTCATCAATAAACAACGGAAGAAAACATGCAAAAAACACACAAGTCAAAGAAAACGGGATAAAGGACATGTGTAGGCAAACAAAATCACATGTGTGTTTGTATGTAAATTTTTTTTTTTAATATTCAAAGTTCAAAAGCGTGTGTTTGCATTCACGTTAAACTAAGGGGTTGAGAAACAAAATTTGGCGGTTTGTTGATTTGAAACGTTTTCATTTATTACTTTTTTATATTTTAAATTAGATTTAATTTTTTTTGCGTATGTCTTTCAATCTACTGGTTCTATTTCATGCATTTCTTATTTTTTCCATTTATTTAAACAAATTAAGGTCACATTTTCTTTATGTTTTCTTTAAATTTATTGAGTTTCCAATGAAAAGGTTTTTATATTCGGCCCAAACGTATGTTGTTATCTATTATTTATTTTGCAAATTTTATGTCTTTGATCATTAGAAAATTGAAGATGCTAAAGAAAGGAGTACAAAAGAAGAAGAAGAAGAAAAAAAGGATTTCAAGTACCCGCGTTAGGTAAATAAGTAACAACGTAAACAAATAAGTAGTTTTTCATCAAATGCCACATGCAAACAACATGTTATGAATTTTAAAATAAGCCTTTATTTTGTTACTTTACTAAAGAATTTTATAGAGGATTTTTTAAGAGGTTTATTGCTTTTGCTTTACTTATCAAAACAAATTTAATTTAAAGTTTTAAAGGGTTTATGTTTATTTCTTGTCGTTGTCTTTAATGAAATGGATTTTGAATCATCATTATCTTACTTTAAATCTAAGGAATAGTAGCACGATATTGATAAAGCAATTTAAGGACTAGGGATTTACTAAATCAAAATTATTTTTATAAAACTATTGTTTTTATTAAGGAAAAAAAAATAACCATAAATTTACATCATCACCCTTTATGAATGCTGCTTAATATTTTTACACCAATAATGATAATAATAGTTACATATTTGCTTCAATAGAAACCAGGAGAAAAATTAATATTGTCAGGTTTGAAAGTATTATGTGGGACACTTTCAATTGAAAGTAAGAACATTAATGGGTGACTTAGTAGACTTAGTATGTCTTTGAAAGGCCATCTTCTTCTAATCTTCTCTGTTATTATCCTATCTTGGTTATCATGAGCAAAAAAACTATTAGGCAAACTTATAGTAAACGACCTTTCTATGATATCAGAAATTAACTGTTTGAACTAATCTTTGCAGTCACCCTGTAATAATATGAGAAAAATTACAGAGCGTTAAAATTGATCACCTCAAGAATGTTTCAAAAAATCGTGACTTTAAAAAATCAAGTTCGATTTCAAAGAACAGTCTATAATCTTCCTTGTTAATATCCTGTCTTGGTTATCATGAGATAAAAACTATTAGGCAAACTTATAGTAAACGACCTTTCTAAAATTCACTTTTTTTTCGACCAATGCTGGATGCAGGGTACAAATCTAAATCAATTTAAAATTTCTTTGTTAACCTTTTATGAAGTTTTGTCTTTTGAAATATGTAAAGAAAAAAATTATTAAAAAAAAACTTTGCGAAAAAAGTGAAAGAATTGTACTATATTTTTGCAAAAAAAAATTGCCATTTTTTATACTACTTAATTTCAGAGTGCTAACTTTAAACCAAATTTTTTTCAATCATATTATTTCCGAATGTAGTCAAAATTATAGAATATTTTTAAAAATTTTTTCACTCATATACCACAAGACTTATTCTCGAAAAACGAAATAAAGCCGAAGCAAAAAATCAAAAATTCAAGTGTAAATTTCTATTACTGTAACATATAACTCAGATGAGAATGCTCACTCATATAACGAGTGGCCTAAAATGGAAGATATTGTCGTACGTTAATAAAATTTGGTGAACATTAAAATAACACTTAAATATGAAAAAATTCAAAATTTAGCAAAAATCACTTCTAGGATACTCATAGCTGTCATATATCTTGGAAGCGAAAAATTGAATAAAATCCACTGAAACTATCGGAAGTAGTTAGAATTGTCTGTACAAAATTTTTATGATTTCTGACGAAGGACATGTCTAGCTCGAAAATGACCTTGAAGGCAAAATCTATAAACAAGTTGAAATAACTACTAAACTGAACAATAAATTTCTATATAGTTATTATATTTATAGTTAATGATCAAATTTGATGCAAGGACACATCAATCTGGTATATCCAGGAGTCTATTTTTTTACAATTTTAGACTAAATTTGGAGGGAAATCAAAATAATTACATAAATTCAGAATATAAACATAAAAATATACCAAAACTTTAATAAATGTCAAATAAAAATGTGTTTTTAATATGAAAAAGGTATGATAATTTCCAATTTTGGTATCCTTTCACATACAAATTTTAATATGTACTGTAAACAAGAGAAAAATCATTTTTATTATTTTTTTCTTTTAAATATTTTTGCTATGTAAAATAATAATTAAAACAAATATAAAATTTTGGAAAATAACCTTATATTTTCTAAATTATGTACAATATTTATTATTTCCTATTTACGCAGTTAATCAAATATATTGAATATCATTTGCATCATACAGTTCTATAACATGTTTGCATAATGTATGGCATTGTTGATACTACAAGCTGATACACTTTCCAACCACTTGTTAAGTTGGAACAATCAACAAATTATGGTTAAATTTTCAAAATTAGTCTCTATACCAAATATACCAAACTTATGTTTTCGTCCTTTACATATAAAGTTAACGAACACAAGTTTTTCAAATTTTTCCATTTATTCAATGGCAATTTTTCCATTATAATTTACATTCCCCGATTTGGTTTTAAGTAGTATTAAATAAAATTAGAAATTCTTTATTACTTTCGTTTTAAACAATCCTTTATAAATGTTATTACTGGAGTATGACTAGCTCTAAATGTGCTATGGTTGTACTAATTATTGAAAAATTTTTAAGCCTGTGCAGATACAGAAAATTATAAAAAAAAAAAAATTAAAGGGGGATGAAGGGGGAAGGGAAAGTAAATTTTATGAAATCTAGAAATTAATCCCTCAGAATATAAAAAAAGTCTTTTTTAGTCTTTTTCTAATTGTCCATTAAAGTTTTAACTTATTTAATATTAAGACCTTTTCCAATTGATTAAAATTAAAATAAACGTACCTATGGATTTTATTAAAAATTTGTCCAATCATATTTTTAAAATGCAACAAGAATAAGTTTTCCAGATTTAGGCATTTTTACAAAAATTTTTAGTTTTATTAAACTTTTAGCATTTGCCTATTTTTTTAACTTATCTCCAATAATTTAATATCAAAAATAAAAACTTCCAACTTTGAACCCATATAACTTTTGAAAGGAACAACCGTTTCAGAAAATTCTTTTTTATTTTTCTTAACTGAAATGTCTTTCATAAAATTACATTACTTTTCCAAAATCTACCATGTAATTTTTTTATTTTTGGTCACACCACGACATAATGCTTCGCTTCCGGAAATGTTTGGAATACTTCTTAAGAACTGCTCCACCTTTTTGACTTTGTGTTAGTTTCGTGGTCTTTTGTTTTTTCCTGTTCCAGGTTTACGATCAATTGTTAGGTCATTGTTTACTTTCTTACCACTAATTGTCTGCAGATACTCGTACGTAGCTCTTTTCCAATTTGTATGAGTTTTAATAGTTCCAAAACTTTTTATGTGTTTCCCTTTGACTCTCCATTATCAGGCAAGCATACAAAATATTTTTAAAATTCTTGTCATTATAATATCTGGAATATTTTTTAAAAAAACATACATTTTTTTCAATTATTCAATAACTTAGTGATTGTTTCAAAAGTTTTTTTTCAGCAAATAATGTTCCTTGTGGTTTCTTCGACGGCTTAAAAAAATGTGTTCGGGAGAATTTTATGATTAGAGTCGAGTAAATAACATGACTAATAGTCGTCGAAATAAACTTATTTAAACGTATTAAATAATTGCAGTATTAAAAAAGTATTAATTATTTTTCTTTTCCAAACAAATTTAAAATTATGTTTTTTTTGTAATAAAAACCCAGCAAAAACTTTGCATTCCTGATAAGCTAGCAGGTATAATTGGAAACAAAAATAAACTACTTATTTTTTTTGCCTGAATAACATTCGAATTGTCCACAAATTCATGAAATTATTTTTAGACTCTAGGGGTACTCAAAAATATGTACGTAAATGAAAATTAAAATAAAAATAAAAAAAATTTACCGTTAGTGAGATTCGAACTTGGACACAAATTAACCATTCGTTTTTAATGACTTACTCAGTACACCACCTCGCAATTAGTTTCCTAAGCGACAAAAACTTCTTTTAGTATAAAATATCTTTTTTGACATTAAAAAAAAAAACTATCAGCATCAGAATTAAGGTTGAACAAACAAGCTTTTGCAATGTTACTGTGCTATTATATATTATTACTATTGAGTACTTATTTATGTAATATAGAGTAGGCAAATAACAGTTCCCATTACCGAGAAACGAACAGTTTTTGCTGGGTATATTCAGGAATTTTCTATGAATAAAAAAAATGTATTTCAAATCAGATTTTATTTCATTTTTAAAATAGGAATAAAGAAATAGAAATAAAATTTATTTTCAAACTAGTTGGAATTTGCTTTAAATTTTATAAAAGTATATTCGAATACTTCGGTTGGAATATTTTCTAATCTGACTTGCTAACAAATGGAATAATATTTAAATAATTTTATTCCACATTAATTTTAAGTAACTGAAAATTGTATTATAAAGAGTACAAAATGCTTTGAATCTATTGTATTTCTAAAATTATAAATTGAATGTAAAAATAATTTATTTTATTTTGCATTAAAATATTCACAAATAACAGCTATGAAATCTACAATAAAACTAAAGTATCTAAAATTTTAACATGATAAAAATAAAGTTGATTTAAAGTTTCATGTAAAACAACTTGTAAATAAATTTGTTAATCCATAGATAAATAAATACATAGATATCTGAGAGAAAAAAACCTAATTCAATAGTCAAAAATATAATTCATGCAACATTAATATTCCTCTCAAATAACGTTCTAGTTTTATTATATGCGTTAAACTCTTGCAAGTACAATATTTAAAATAATGTCAATCTTTCATTGATATAAGGTGTTAAAAATAGCAAAATTTTAAAAGTACGACAATATTTAATTTCCCATTTTCCCGGAAAATTAAAATAAATTCTCGGAAATTCTCGAGGGTATTTTGACGGGAAATCTTGTGATTTCCCGCCCGGGAATTCCCGAACCACAAACCCTAGCTTAGGTTAGGTTAAAAAGAGCGGCGTATTCACGCCTCCATCCAGAGACCACCCGGTCCATTGTGATCCCTTTCTAAATACCAGAGAAAGTCAACAAAACGAAGAAAGAGAAGATCCCTAGTAGAATAATTCAAAAGAGTAAAGAGGAAGTAGAAAGAAAGGAAAAGAAATATAAGAAAAGAAAGGAGTGGAACCCAAGACCGATCAATCAACCCCAACTACCTCTAAGCCACTTTATCCCCATTACGAACCCTATAAGGTTGTCGAGTTCACTACCCGCAACCTCCTCTAGTTCGTGTAGAATATGGCTTCTAAACCACTTCAGTTTACTAAGCTGAAGCCCTTCGCAATGACAGAGTATGTGTTCCACTGTCTCTAGCTCCTTCACATCATTGCACGTCCTACAAAAATCTGACGTGCCGGTGTCACACTTACCGGTCATGTTCCCTATAGCGGGGTGACCAGTAATCAGACCAACAATGACCCTTAGATTCCCAGGACTTATACTTATATCCAAAAGATGCATCGAATCTGATGGTTTAAGACTAAATCATAATGCTCTAGATACCCTGCAGTCCATTCTACTCCTCCAAGCATGATTCGTTTTCCTAGATTCCATTCCCTTATGGCCATGAAATATGACCTAATTGTGATCCTAGCCGATACCTCCACAAAAGACCTGTCCAGCTTCGAGCCCTTACGAGCTAACTCATCGGCTATTTCATTCCTCCAGTAATTCCAGTAGGGCTTTGTAAATACCTACAATTTCTGCCTGAAAAACGCTGCAACTATCAGGCAATCTAAAAGATCGTCTGATATATGTTCCCATGAAGTAAACACCCGACATAATCCGTTTGGGCGGCTGAGGATAATGTTCGACTATCAAACTTGACTTCATTAAGTATGCTAACATACCCCGCTGTGAAGCTCCCTCTTAATTCCATTTCCTTCAGTCTAAATAAGCACCGCACAGCCATTACTTTCACGAACTCTTCAATTGGAAGAAGGTGGAGAATGTTGTCCAGTGCTGCCTGAGATGCACTTCTCATGGCACCCGTAATGTCAATTGAAGCCCATTTCTGAACTTTAGAGAGAAGGGGCCTATATGTCTCTTTTTTCAACTCCTCCCACCACACCGGACATCCATAAGTGAGTATGGGTCTCACAACCGATTAGTATATCCAATATACAATTACCGGTTTTAGACCCCAGTTCTTCCCTATAGAGTTCCTGCATGCGTAGTAGGCATTAAGCCCCTTCCCGGCCCTTTTCTGAGTATTTCAAACCCAAACTCTATTATATATATTAATCGAACAAACACTTTATGTAACTGTTGAAAGTCTGCACAATAATAAAGATAGTGTATAATTTATTCACAAAGTGCGATTAGAAAAACTAAAAAATGCTATTTCATATCCTTTTTCTAAGTTTTTGAACTTTGAACAACAACCGTGATTCTAAAATAAAATCTATGGTGCTAAAACTTTGCACTCTATTAGTTTTAAGTCTTGAAAGTTTAGATATACTCTACTTACAAATTCACTATTAATTATACCAATTCACTTCGAATTTGTAATTGGCGATTTCCTTCGTGTTTTTTTTTTAAATTTTTGTATTTAATAGTGTACCTTTTATAATGACCACTACTGCTTTTAACATATGTATATATGTTATATATATATCTTATGTAAATGACGTCATAGTCGTTCATAACTTTATTGTACTTCCTTTATTGCCTACAAAAAGGAAATACATTTCTTTTTCTGCAAAATAAAAATCTCTCCTCTATATATTTTCCCATATAATTGTATTTATCATCGATCAAGTGTCATTTATCACCTTAAATATAACTTGCCCTTTGACTTTTCAAGCTATTATTCCTTCTTCTACTCTAAACTTTTAACGTTAACGTTCCTTATATCCGTTTTTGGTTTTTCCTGTTGAATGGTTTGTGTTTTAATTTCAACTTACATAAGTATATTGAAAAATCTTTTCTCCCGAAGTAAGGAAATAAAAGAATGAAAGTGTCCCTTTTTATCCTGCCAAAGAAATAGTTGCCAAGTATGTAAGAAAGGCAATTATATAAGGAAATGAAAAGCCATAAAAATCCTTTCCTACGGTGACTAGTTTAACATATTCTTTTATTTATATTTGGCAAAAAAATTTTCCCACTTTATTTTGAAAGAGATTTTTTCTTTTGGAAAAATCAAAAATTTTTATTATATTCTAAGATGGAAAAAGGGAAACAATTATTTATATGAAAAATATTATTTATGATAAAAATTTCCGTAAGTTTTTATATCTATTTTCGTGTTCTCTTGTTTTGATTCATGTTAATATTTTGATTATGTTTTTTCAAATAGTCATAAAAATATATTTCGTATAAAAACATACTTATGTTTTTATAATATTATGTAGCTATCATAAACATAAATAATATTTATATGATTTTTTTTCTATGTTATGAGATTAAGAGGAGTGTGTGGGAAGTGGTTTATTAACCATAAACATCATCTACATAAACATGATTTGTTGTTATTAAGTGGTCAAAGAGTGGACAATAATCTGGGGCTTAATATTTTTTTCATAATTTAGTTATGACTTTTTAGTTCTTAAGTTTATTGTCAATAATCTGTAGGGGAAGGTTAATTACTTTTTCTTGGGCATTTGTATGTTAACCCTATAACGGTGAAAGATGCTCCAAGGCAGCAATTTCAAAAAAAAAAAAAAAAATCGTGTTCTAAAAAAATCGTGTTATAAAAAAAATCTTGTATATTTTAATACTTTTTGTATTTCTATCATTTGGTTTAATAGTTGACATAATGAATTAAACCCAGCAAAAATTTCTTAGCTTTTGGTAATGACTACTACATACTAGAGTCATTACCTGGTATTGAGTTGTCATTATTTTTCTCAGGTTCATTTAGTTGTGCAATAGCCCAGTTCGCTAGAGCGACTGCGTAGCTCTTAGAATATATATATAAGGCCTAAAATCAAAAACTTTTATAATGGCTCATATGTAATATTGTCGTGGTCTTATTGATTATTCATTTGACATTACATGGGTTCTATAGTCAATTACGGGCCGACTGTAATAAAACTTTGAACTAGGATTTCTACTTATTGACGCCAAATATTATTGTTATGCTACCATTTATATGGAACTTGTGCACTTCAAAATAATTTTCGACAGATTTATGCTTATATACAGCTTACTGAGTCCGAAATTTAAGCATTTATAAACATCCATTATTACTATTGTTCTATAAAAATATATGGACATAAGCCCTTATTCCATATTAAACTATTTTTCATACGCAAGATTTGGCGTGTTCTGATTCGAATTTTTAGTAATACTTTACATACAAATAGATACTTAATAAATCTTACCAAATACTGAAAAAAGAAAAGCAAACGATTAAGTTTTATGATTTTACGTAATTTACATCTTATGCTGTAAAAACTTTTTTATGGTTTATATATTCTTAATCTACAAATGTATTCTATAAATGTAAAATTTTTGAAAAATATAAGGTCTATTTATTCCTAGAAAAAAGCATTAATTACTTATAATTCTGGTGAAAAACTCATTAACTTTATATGGCGATGTCCACGAATTCTTGGGTCCTAATTGCTAAAGTATTTATTTTTAAAATTCAAATAAGTAGTTAATCAAATTCTACAGAACTACAAAATTGATAAAAAAGTTAAAAACAAAAAGTTGGCTCAACTGAGATTTGAACCTAAGCAAAAACTTTCTTTCATGTTTTAAAGACTACTGTCTTACTCACTACGCCATGTGTACGTTAAGTTGGTATGCGTTTAACATGCCAATAAAAATTCAAACAATTTCCTAAAAAAAAATATGGGTTTAGTTTTGGTTTGAACCGACAACCTTCTAAGAGCTACGCATATATATATATATATATATATTGATTGTATTTGACGAGTTTTCAGATATCTTTGATATTATTAAATGTTTTTATTGGTCATTCTAGGTCGTAAATGCGCTCTGATAGGATTACCAAAAAATCATTATTGGAACGAGATGAGGGGTTTCAATCAAAAAATCTTTATTGGAACGAGATGAGGGGTTTCAAATATCTTATTTATACGTAACGAAAGAAAGATATAGTCTGTCAAGACCGACTATATGATACCTTACACCAATGTGTACGAGCATTAAAATTCGGGAAGGGGACTTTTATTACACCTGTGGCCAATTTTACTAAATGTAAATTAAAATATACAAATACAGAATAATGCGTTGATACAAACATCTAGATGATTTTATGAACTGGAAGTGGGTTTAAATGGGAGCTATGGTAAATTATGGACCGATTATCATAAAATTTGGCAATTTGTTTCCACTTATATAAAACTTATTTGTGTCGAATATTAACTTGAACATTCGTAAAGGATTTTTGTCACGTTAAAGTGATTTTCGGAAGAGGAGTCTATATGGGAGCTATGGTCAATTATGTACCGATCTTCATAAAATTTGGTACAAAGATTGATACTTATGTATAACTTCTTTGCATCAAATTTCATTAAAATATTCTTATTTTTAAGGCATTTCTGAGTGTTTAAATTCTATTCCGGGGGGACATTTTTATGGGGGCTAGGTGAAATAATGGATCGATCACAACCAATTTCAATAGGCTTCGTCCTTGCATCATAAAAGTCCCACGTGCCAAATTGAATTATCTTTAAAATACTTTGTACTTTGTGCACAAGGTTTATATGGACGGACGGACATCGTTAGATCGATTTAAAAAGTAATTATGAGTCGATTATACCAATCGACTTTAAGTTGGGTGTTGGATAACTTTTTCTATGCGTTACAAACACTGCCACAAACGCATAATACAACAACCACCTATGGTGGTGTAGGATATAATTATCGGTGATTTTAACGCGACGTTTAAGACGCCAAGATGAAACTATATACCAAGTTTTATTTACCCCAATTAAATTTGGAGTTTTATTACTACTTTCGTTTTATTTTGCTTGCATTGAATTGCATTATTTAGATGTTTTTAAATATTTAATAAATAATAAAATTTATGGGTTTCTATTGATGGAAGTATTTAATTAACCGCAGAATTAAATAAATAAAATTTTTGGTTGATTTTAGGTAAACATTTCATCATAATAAGAATTAATTTGATTAAAAAATTTAATTGAAATTTATACCAAAATCAATTATTATCAGTAAATTAATATTATTATTTTGGTGATTGGAGCAAAATTAATTAAAAATATAATTAATATAAACAATTTCTTAATTGAAGTCGGTTTTTATTTTATTTGATTATTATTTTTTTGTGATTTATCGCTGCTCTTATTATTTTGGATATAAAATTTGTACAGTTTGCTATATAAAAATACAAAAGCAAAAAGCGCAATTTTTGCATAATTTTCTGAAAGTCCATAATATTTTTTAAATAAATTTATTTTTAATTTATTTTGTAAAAATAAAAAAAAGTTCATGCAGTAAACCATTATTTTTTTGTTTTATTTTTCGCTCTTGTATTCCAAATTTTGAGACTATTCGGGTACGTCAACGAGATATAGCGCAGAATACGCTTAATTACAACAATTAGCAATCCCTATTTCAAAATTTGTATTCCTTTGAAAAGCGCATAAATCTCGCCCAAAAAAAAGCAAAAAAATTTTAAAATTAAAATCAAAATTCGATGAAAATCTTCACAATAGCAACGATGATGTAGAATTTATCCACAAAGTCCGATTATTTTATATAGGATTGAATGAAATCCAAAGGTATATACGTGCGAACAAAAAGTGTAAAATAATGGAAATAAGTTAAATAATTTCAAGCCCTTTCTCTAGTTTTGCAACTTTGAAAAATAATAATGACAACCAAAAGTCTCTGCTTATTAAAAGTCCTCGTAATATTCTTCTTGTATATTTTTAATTATATTTTGAAGATTTGTTTGTACACTGCCTGAAATAGTACCACAGAAAAAAATATCTTTAAATAAATGCTTAATTTTAGTATAACAAAATATATATATATTTTTTATTTCTTCAGGAAACTAAAGCTAACACTTTAAAATTTGGTTGCGCAAAAAATTATTTTTTTCTGAAGTTTAGTTTAGGATAAGTATATATCCTATAAAGTTAAAAAATATGATTCCTTATTCAAGTGGCAGGCAGTGTAAATTAAATTTTCTAAAAACTTTACATTTTTTGTATTTTTAATTGGGTTACAATCTGTAAATTATTTCTATAAAATCTTACTCCGACCGATAGAAGGTTAAAGCAAAGAAATATATCAAATTTTTTTATTTGGCTTGTTTACAGACTAGACTGTAAGCGAGACATTAGAATTGATTATGTATTGAGCTATGGACCATATTTACACTGACATATAACTTAAATTAAAGACTGAGCTTGTTTAGAATATAGATTTAAATATAAATTTTAACTTTTGAGGCGTTTATTTAAATTTATCTTTATTTTAAATTTATTAAATCTGTGTAACACGAACTTTGTATGGAAATTTAGTTTGTAAAGCTTTAGAAATATACTTCACTAATTTATTTAAATTTGACATTTAATTTAATTTTCAAACATACTTAACGGATGTCATTAACAGTTTCCGTTTCCTTGGAATCCACTCGTATTGCAAGATATTTTCAAAAATTTTATTTTCATTCATTGTTCAAAGTATCCGATTTTTTCCCAAATAAGAAGAAACTAAAATCTCCAACGGTGGTCTTTTACTACGGATTAAATACTTAAACAATAGATGCAGCGAAGCTTAAATCACCTTTTATAAGATGAAATATTAAAAAAACTCATTGTTGTCCAATGACACTTTATCAATTTTCAATACCTTGGTAACACCACAGGAAATCAAATTTACAAAAACGTCATATTCTTTAAAAAAAAAAAACTAGCAACAGGAAAGCTAATTGTGAAATAAAAAAATGTGTAAAAGAACCACTTGAATATCTTATGACAGCCAGGCAGACATACGCTCATACAAAAGCTGGTAATACAAAAAAAAAAAAAAAAAAAAAACAGATTTGAAGTTTAAAATTGAAATTTAAATATATATTTTGTTTTTATGAGGATGGCGATGGCTATGGTTGATGGCAATGTGATGTGGACGTTGTTTTAGGCATAATGCGTCGTATTTTATTACATTTACATTTTTATTGTTTGTTGTATGGCATTTGTGTAACAAGGACTATTTATTTATTTATTTACTAACTTGCTCGTATATCAATCACATTTATTAGTTATTGTCCTGTCGCTGTTGTTGTTTTGAATATCTTTCTAATATTGTTACGGTTGTGATAATGACATGAAATATTTTACGCTTCGACAGACCATTAAGATTTCCATTTACCCCGCTGTAACTATGAGAAAAGCTTTTATGGTACAGTTTTTGTAAAGAAATTTTTTACCTACAATCTTTAATATTTTTCAAATGCATGAATGTGTTTTATTGAATCCCCCATTGGTTTTTTGTTCCTACTGTTCTTATTTAAATTTTTTTATTGTTTGATTGTTTTGTTCATAGAATATTTTTCAATTTCCATTAATCTTTAAGTGATACGAGTGTTTCATGGTGTTTATTTTTTATATTTAAAACACCCCATTCCACCTATTTTGCTCAAGAGTTTTTCTTTTGGTACCTTTGCAATTGTTTGGGAATTGACTTTTTCTTGTAGCAGTCAGTTATGTTTATGGTTTTCAATCATAATCATTGAAATATTGTTTTTATTTGTATTTTATTGTTATTTCAGGCATTTGTTGTTCTACCTGCTGTTATCATTTCTTAACAGAACTTTTCTGCTGTGGTTTGTGTAAAAGTTTTACAATTGTGAAGAAGTGCTATAAAGGTAGTAGTAATACTATTTTTTTTAAAGTACAGAGCATAGAGATCAGATTATACAACAGAATTTATACTACACAATAGACTAGAATAAAAACTATGCTATAGACTTAACTACCCAACAGAAACTTGGTAATGACATATAGTTACCGAACTACATGGTTTTCAATGCTACGTCTACATCGACGACCTACCTGCATTACCTAGAAGTTGTCAACGGTTAACTTTTCTCCGCAATACATATAACTAGTTGTGTAACTATTGAGCAGATTAATATGCATTTATATTAGAGTTATTCATTATTTAAGAACCTATTTGGAAGCTTATATGGTAATTAGTTGCCTCTAATGAGATCACAGCATTAAAATAATGAGTTAAGTTGCTAAAGTGTAAGTAGTGTAGTGTTATTATAATAGCATTTTAACTCATTATTTAGCAATGGAAGTTTTTGATGGGACTATAAACTACTTAGATTATAGTCGAAATTATAGTTAAGTATATAGTCAAGTCATTAGCCAAGACGAAAGCTTACACTATTATTTGAAATACATAATTTTCATTCACAATAAATTGTAATCGAGATATTGTTCAAAGTTTAACAACATAATGATAAATTTGCATGAATAAAATGTTTTATTTTAATTGTTTAAAACGTAATTTTTTTTGTTGCAAGGGGATTTCCTGATTTATGCGCCACTTAAAGTTTTCGACCTTGAATTCAGTTTGTTCGTTTTTTTTTTGCGATAAAACACATTTAAATATTATTCTTCTTTATAAAGCAAACCGTAGTTCAAATATTTTATCAGAAACAAAATTTAAAACGCAACAATTTTAAACGAGAAAATACGTATAATTTTAAATTTATAAAATTATCAAGCTAAATATTTGAAATAGGGACGCTTATAAGGGCATATAAACCTAATTTTTCAAAATGCGTTTTTTGGCACAATATTACTTTAATAACAAATTTATATCTATTTATGTAAATAAATAAATAAATAAAGAAATAGAAACCATCAATTTGAACGAAAAAAAAGAAATAAAAAGACTCGATTTAATGGAATTTATTTTTCATACAAATTTTTGTTTAGATTTCCAACTGTTTTTTTAATAAAAAAATAATCAAATCCATTATTAGCATCACACATAAACTTCACAATAGCAGGAAGACAAACTCTAGCATTCGATGCCCTACACCATGGATTTTCAAAATTTTCGAAGGTCTCATATGAGAGATATGGTCAATTGTCGACCGGCTCTTGTAAGTACCCTGCCAGCAATTAGGTGATAGTTTTATCCACTATCAGAAAAATGACTGTTTCTAGTATTCTCAAGATGTTATTTTACTGTTAGTAAACAATTTTACAAAAACAAATAACATTAATTTCGATTTTTGATCTACTTATTCTATATTTCTTACTAACTAAAATATCGAAAAAGTCACTTAAAAGTTAATTTTTGGATAAATATAAAATTACCAGAAACTGTCTCCCATTAGTGTTCTCAAGATGTTATTTTCCTGATAGTAAAAAATTTTACAAAAACAAATAACATTAATTTCGATTTTCAACCTTCCGAAAATAAAAAAACCATTAAATTAAAAGCAAAAAATGTGAAGAAGTCAATGTCACTTAGTTGGCGTGTTACTTTCAAAGGCAAGCATATATATATATATATATATATGTATGTATGTATATATATAAAGTGAATGTTGTTTATAATGAAGACAAAATGAAAACAAAATTGTGAAAAAAAATATTGAAATTTTAAATTAAATTAATTAAAAAATAAATATTATTCAGTAAAACGAAGCGAAAATTCATTTTGAAGACAATAAATAAATTTGGATTTATTTATTTTATTTCAACTAAATTTTTAAAGTTGTTAGGCTCTTCGAAATCAAAAATATTCTGTTACAATTTATCAAAATATATAATTTTTTTTACTAAGGTAAGTTGTTTTACTTTTCCCTAACCCTAACCCTAAATGACTTTATTCGTCACACAAAAAAAGCAGTCAATAGTCTCATTTAAAAAGTATCCAAACTGCGATACAGTTTTGCCCGAAAGATGACTCCTCTTCGATAGGAAAATAACTTCTTTTTCTTTTACTATTTTAAAATAAATATGAATACTATTTAGTCAAAGTTTGGATAGTAATGTTGATGGTATTAAGTTAAAATTTCGACAGAAATAGTGACTTTTTTTGCTCCTCAAAATGACTCCAATTTGACGCATAAAAAAAGCACTTAATAGTGTCATTAAAAAAAGTATTAGAACTGCTGCACACTTCTTCCCGCACGGTGACTCTTCTTGGATAAGAAAATGATAATGTTAAAAACAACTTGAGGTTACTCTTTAGTGCAAATTTGGATAGAAAATGTTGGCAGGGTGTGTATGTATGCATGTATATATGTATGTATGTATGTATGTATGTATGTATGAATGTATGTATGTACGTATGCATGTATGTATGTATGTACATGTAACTCTCGATTTATTTTAAGCGATTTCCTTACGACGCGATAATAGAGACCATTGGATGAAATATTCGTTTTTATTTAATGTGAACTTGATACATCGTATTTAAACAATAATGACAAGCTTGGAATTACGCAAAAGTATAGTAATGTGTGCTGAATCAAGTGCAGAAATTTTTATTGATAAAATAGATTATTTTAAGAACATGTGTTAAAAAAGGATCCAAAGCCAACGAATTTCACGACAATTAAAAAAAAAAACAGGTATACAAGGTGTTGATTGACATGGTAGATACAGAGGTAATACATCGGCAGTTTTATTCAATTAATTGGTAATTACCTGATAAAAATTAACTAAAAAGCTAAAAGAAATTCAGCAATAGGATTTTTACCTTTGTTTAGAAAAAACTCTTCAATAACGATTATCAAGATGGGATAAGCTGGAAACTTCCTTCTAATATTTAAATAAAATGATCACAAAATCATACTAACACCCTGCAAATAGGTTTATGCACCATCAATCTTAGTTTGTTAATAAAATTGATTTAAAAATGCAGTTAAAAGGAAGTCTAAAGTAAAATTTTATGTAATTTCCTTCTCTTTTACTAATAATTGGTTGTTACTCAGATTGATTTGTTAAGGTATTTCACTTATAATAATTCATTACGGTATAGAGTTGTCTAATCACTAATTACCTAAAAAAATGGGGTATTATATCGTAATATTCTTCTCGTATATATATTTTTAATTATATTTTGAAGATTTGTTTGTACACTGCCTGAAATAGTACCACAGAAATACATGTCTTTAAATAAACGCATAATTTTAGTATAACAAAATATGTATATTTTTTATTTCTTCAGGAAACTAAAGCCAAAACTTTGAGATTTGGTTGCGCAAAAAATTATTTTTTTCTGAACTTTAGTTTAGGAGATATACTTAATTAAAGTTAAAAAAAAGGTGATTCCTTATTCAAGTATTTGATAAAAATAAAAATTTGATAAAAATAAAAATTTGAAAATAGTTTTTCTGAAATTTTTTTACAAATAATTTATTTTTAAAATGTCAACAAACTATACAAAAATTTCGATTGAAAACATCGAATTTATTTTTTTTCTTTCTTGGCCACTAAAACTACTAAAATTCGGTTTCCTTGATCAATATTGGTTTAATTTATAAAATTTACTTTTGTAGTAATATTAATTCTATTATAACAGTAAAATTTCCACAAATATTAAAAACTGTTAGGACGCAGCAAAAACTTTGCTTTCCTGGTAAGCAGCAGCTATAATTGGAAACCTGAATAATTAGTTATTTTCATTCGAGTTGTCCACAAATTCATGTAATTATTTAAAAAAAAATTTTTTGTCGTCAGTGAGTTTTGAACTTGTACACAAGTTAACCATTCATTTTAAATAACTAACGTCTTACTCAATACACCATCTTGCACTTAATTTCCTAAGTGACAAAAACTTTTTTTAGTATAAAATATCTTTTTAGATATTTTGTAAAAAAACTAACCGCATCAGAATGGGGTTGAACCAACAACCTTCTGGTTGTTAATCCAGCGCTCTAGCCAACTGATCCACGTGATTGCAATATTACTGTTCTATTATATTATTGAGTACTTATTTATGTAATATAGAGTAGCCAAAATAATAATGATGCCATTACCAAGAAACTACTTTAATAAGTAGTTGCCATTACCGAAAACCAAATAGTTTTTATAGTTTTTTAAGAAATGCAATAAAATATTATTTATTTTTATAAAATTTATATTGCTATAAATGTTTTCCAAAAGCCTGGAGACGAAGACGTGAGAGCAATTTTTTTGCTATCAATGGCATTTTCACGAAATTGATTAATTGAAGGAGATTCTTCATCAGGTAATTTTAATACAACTAAACATTTCCACCATATTTTATCACAAAATCGATACCAAAAGGTCCTATGTGTTTAAATATAGAAAATCGTTGAAACGTTGAAATATAAAATATTATTAATTTCATGTATTTTAATTTAATTGTTCATTAAATTATTGCTTTAATTTACGCGGTATATAGAAATTTTAGTCCCAAAATTTAATATTGTATTTATTCTGAACCTTGCGTTACGCGTACTTTTTCCGGTCCATCAAGCCGCGTAAATCGAGGGTTACCTGTTATTATTATATTATCGTTATATTTACATTTATGTGGAATTTATTTTTCGTAATACTTTTTGGCGTCAAATATTGTTATACTAGCATCAGAGAGATCGAACCGGGTTTATTTGACTGATTTTAACCGTTTTTTTTTTTAATTTCGGTCGGTTTTTCGAAAATTCTAGCTTTTCGAATATTTAATAAACCGTTTTTTTGCGTCGAAAGTATTTTAATAAAATCCAAAAATTATTTTATTATTCTTAGATATACAAAAGATAATAGTGATCTCTAAATAAAAAAAAAAACAAAAACAAATTTCAAATATGTCCTTGTACTAAAATATTTATTTGGTCATTAAAATTGACGGCCTGTCCCACGATGTGGAACGAAAAAATCGCTTTGAGAGTTTGTGTGGAAAACAACAAATAAATTTCAAATTTTGTTATTGTTTTTCATACATTTTTTCGAACGAATTTTTTGTTCGATCGTGGGAGAGGCCGTGGGACCTGTACGGAATTCCGTCATTTTTTAGTAACAAATATTTGTCGTTAAATGTCGAAAATTTCGCTAGTAAACAAATTTTGTCATTAAGTGCTATTCTGTAGTAAAATTTTACCGATTTTTTTCGTTAAAAACAGCGGTAGCTATCGATAAGTTTTGGGGAGCTAACTACAAAAAAAAAAAAAAAAAAAAAAAATAGAAAAGTTTTTCGAAAACTGGTTCTTGCAAAACTCCAAATATCATTTATGCACTTTAAAGCGAATTTCAAAAATGGAACTTATGTGGATCCGATCTTCACTTGTTCAGAATTTTAATGAAATCGTGATCAATATTAAGTATTTATAAAACTTAATTACTATTGTTCTATAAAAATGTATGTATATAATCCCTTATTTCATTTTAAGCCTCAAATTTTGTAGTTATACTTTGCACAGAGATAGGTGCTTAAAAAATCCTACTAAATGCTCGTATCAAAAACAAGGTGAGAAAATGATTAAGTTCTATGATTTTATGAAGTTTTTATCATTTCCTGTAAAATTTTCTTTATGGTTTATGCGTCCTTATACGCGAAATTAAAATAATAAAAAAAATTTATATAAGAAATTAAAAGCTGATAAAATAATTTTCATTCAAACTCAAATGTTTTCAAATAAATTATTCATACCAAATGAAATTCTTGTTAGTCTTAAAAAGTATCTCAAATAAACAATATGACAAAATCATTGCAGTTCTTTGGAATATTTTTAATTTTTATTGCAAAACTTCACTTCATAAATTGTAATGAAAATTTATTTACCTCCCCTCAAAAGGAAATCTACTACATAGAAAGTGAACAAAAGGTAAAATTAATTTAAAATATTCCCGATCTTAATTTTTACTTTAATTTTCTTTAAATATACCAGTTCACTTGGTATGATGCCCTTGCAAAATGTGTCAGCATGAACATGAGTTTGATAACTATTGATACAAAGATTAAATCTCAGGACGTTACCGCCTTATTAAGTAATGTTTTTGGCAAGACAATTCCTCTGTGGATGGGTGGTGTGGTTAACGGAGACAATCCCCGACAATTTGTTTGGATTGCAACGGGTAAGAAATTTGTATACACCAACTGGGGTAACGGACAACCAGATTTTGCTGGCAATAATGAATATTGTGCACAAACGGGTTGGACCAATAATATGGAGTGGAATGATCATGTTTGTTCGAAAAAATTTGGGTTTATGTGCGAATACAGTCATGATAAAATGGACGCAACATTTAAAGAAGAGAATAAGAAATATGAATTTAAACAAATGTTTGGAGAATTGCTGCCCGAAGGTAGATCATTTCGTGATTTAATTTTTAATATTAATCAAAAAGTGTAAAAATAGTGTGAAAAATTAAAAAGATGTTAATATATAAATATTGGTGAAGTAAATGTTTTCAAATTTCCAATTCGAAGAATTATTAATTCGGAGAAAAAAATTTTTAATATTTTTATCAAATAAATACTTAATTATATATTTAATATTCATGTTCTGGGTGGTATTGAAACATAATCAATAAATACAATGAAAAATTTAGCTTTCAGAGTTTTTTTTATTTAGTATATAATTTCTGTGACAACAACCTTTTAAAATTTAATACTTCGAAAACATCAATTTTAATTGCAACTTTACAAATTATAGCAATTTTTCAGTTAATATTTACAAATATGTTGCGTATTGCTTTATTTTCCTCATAATTGTTGGACTGAGGTTTTCTATTACCCAGCAACCATTGTAATAATAATTGTGTCTTATTCAAATTCTCTTGAAATTGTTGCTCCTTAAACAAATCCTCTTGCAGTTCTTCTTTATACTTATTTAAATTATCTTCAAGTTGTTCTTTCTTGAGCAACTCTTCTTTTAATTTTTCTTGATTATTATCAAGTTCTTGTTGAAGTTGTTGTTCTTTGACCAATTCCTCTTGTAATTTTGCTTGATTTTTATTTAGTTCATTTTGAAGTTGTTGTACTTTTGCTTCTGATTCTTGAAATTTATTTTGTAATTCTTTGTCATGTTGATTGTACTCACAGATTAAACCGAATGGTCTATGGCATCTATCATCATTCCATTGGATTTTGTCGGAAAAACCAGTTTGAAGACAGTATTCACTCTCGGCATAAAAATTGGGTTCACCTTGATGCCAATTTGTAAAACTCACACTGTGACCGTTAGAAATCCAAACATAA
Source organism: Protocalliphora azurea (assembly GCA_932274085.1). Taxonomy (NCBI): domain Eukaryota; kingdom Metazoa; phylum Arthropoda; class Insecta; order Diptera; family Calliphoridae; genus Protocalliphora; species Protocalliphora azurea. The sequence continues at coordinate 131,281,669 of OW026519.1, forward strand.
TGGTGATCATTACCATTAGCAACGCCTCCAATCCATAAGGGATTTACATTTTTAATTTTATTTCTTAACAAAGCCGTTATTTCATCAGATTTTTCTTTAGTTTCAATTGTGGCCAAGCCCATTTTCATTTCGACACATTTCGTCAAAGCATCAAACCAAGAATACTGTAATTTTTAAATTTATTTTATTACATATGATTTCTTTAAAATATAAAAAAAATGTCACCTTTTGTTCATTATCAATGAAGTAAACATTTTTCTGATCCGATGTATAAAAATTGCCATTACAATAAATTGTTTTTATACAAACAATTGAAAGAATTATAAAAACTTTATAAGATTTAAACATTATATTTTTACTAGTTTCATATAATTTTGAACAGGCACTATCTCTCAATTCATTCATTTGTGCTATTTATATAGAAAAATTCAATTTTGATTTTATTTCTCTATCAAGGGGAAAAGTGTATTGGATAGATACCCTGTATACAATAAAATATACACTGAGGCCCCGGTCTGCGCTGTTAATGAGAACCGGAGAATTGTGATGCAAACTGAAACGACGCAAATTGAATCACCATACACAGTTTTCTTAATAATTGCCTCCAGAATAAAAATATTTGAACAGAAAAGAAGTTATTTTTTAATAAAATAAAAGTACTTTTTGTTAAAAGAGTTGAAATTAAGATACTTATATAAATTCAATTTTGATTTTCTAACTTAAAACAGATAGACATTTTTTTCATTAACATTTTCTTCAATAACTTTACACCTGCTATTAACAATTATTATACTCTTTATATAGCGACGTAAAACGATGCAAATCGATATCATATCAACACAAATTGAAATATTGAAAAGCGAAACGACGCAAATCGAGGCCTGAGTGTATAGCAATTTAGAGCAGTTATTAGTTTCGTTATAAAATATATTTTATTTAAAAACTTTAAATATTGAATGAGTGTTTACTATTTAATAGAAAACTTTTGTATTCATTAAGTTTTCTTAAAGTTTGTTTAAAGTTAATCGTTAATTTCCGTTACACCGAAATTACAAAGAAAAAGTATTAGGTGTGAGTATCATCAAGTGGTCTGATTCATAACAAATACGAATCAACAATAAGCTCTTAAAAAGTTTCTAATATTTATTTTTTTATTATCAAAAAAACTATTTTTTCAATTTATTGCACTTTTACATACATTTTATCCAATATTTTGCAATAAATAAAAAAAGAAAAAAATTATTTCTTAGAGTTTTCAAATTCTGTGCTTGTTTATCAATGTTTTACCATCAGCAGATTTATGTATAGGCGCATCAATGGGTCCAAAAAGACATATACAGTTGCGGACAAAACTAAAGCACAAACTAGCACTTATTACAATATACCTGAATAACAATGCGAACCTCATTTTTATTTAAATTCCATTTATCACAGAAAAAAGTCAACAATCACCAAAATAATAATTAAATTAAAAATTATTTAAATTTGCAATTCTTACCAAAATGATTATATCAATTACAAATAACTGTAAAAAATATAAAATGAATTAAATGATGATTGAATGAATTAAAATGAAAAAATCTTACTTGAATTTTAATCTTACTATTTCTTTTATTTTATTTTTGCTTGAATATATTAATAAAATTTTGAAGTAAAATGAAACAACTGTGCTAATTGAAAATGTAAGACAATACTTTTTTCTGTGATTAGGTAAGTGGACCCCAAGTTCTCTAAAACAAAGCAGAAGGAATTGAATTTCCCCGAAATATGAAATATACATTTTCATTTAATAAATGGAAAATGTGCTTTTTATACCGTATGAGAAATTTACATATAATATTTCGTTAAAATGTAGAATATAATGTAATGGGGTGTTAATAAATCAATAAAAGAATTGAAATCAAAAATAGTGTCCCATTGCTGTTAATAAGTGCTAATCCTTGCTTTAGTTTTGTCCGCCACTACATATACAGTATGTCAAGTTATTCTTTTTACAATGAACAAAAAATGATTATTTCAACTTTATTTTACAAAATTCGCAAATGTTTTATAACATTGCAAATTATTTTGTTTTATGCATACTTCTTTAATTTGTTTTACAAAAAAAAAAAAAAAAAAAAATAAGAAAGATATAGTCGGTCAAGACCGACTATACGATATTTCTTAATGTTTTTATGGTCATCCTAGGTCATTAATGCGCTCTGATAGGATTATCACAAAATCTTTATTGGAACGAGTTAAGGGGTTTAAAATATCTTATTTATACGTAACGAAAGAAAGATATAATCTGTCAAGACCGACTATATGATATCTTACACCATTGTATACGAGTATTAAAATTCGGGAAGGGGACTTTATTTTACAGCTGTGACCAATTTTACTAAATATAAAATAAAATATACAAATACAGAATAATGCGTTAATACTAACATCTAGATGATTTTATACAGCTTAGGGCAATTCCTGGAAGTGGGTTTATATGGGAGTTAAATTATGGACCGATTATCATAAAATTTGGCAAAGTTCTTTCCACTTACATAAACCTTATTTGTGTCGAATATCAACATGCTTCTAACATTCGTATGGGATTTATGCACGTTAAAGTGATTTTCGGAAGAGGTGTTGGGAGCTATTGTCAATTGTGGACCGATCTTCACAAAATTTTGTGCAAAGATTGGCACTTATGCAGAACTTCTTTGCGCCGAATTTTCAAGGCATTTTTTAATGTTTAAACTCTATTACGGGGGGAAATTTGTATGGGGGCTAGGTGAAATAATGGACTGATCACAACCAATTTCAATAGGACTGCCGTTCAGCTAGCTGTCGAGCAAGATGGACGGACAGACATCCTTAGATTGATTTAGAAATTTTTTAGATTCTGAGTTGATTGGTATACTTTAAGGTGGGTTTTGGATGATTTTTTCTGTGCGTTATTCAACACAAACGCATAATCTATGGTGGTGTAGGGTATAAAAGTAGTTATACGTGAAAACTGTTGCCATATTAAATTTTAAATCCCGAAATTTTGTGATTTTCTTTATCTGTTTATAAATGTAAAAAAGAATTTCTTGACAGAAAATTTTTGTATTCGTTTAGTTTTTGATCGATCTGTTTTTAGTTAACATATTCCTATTAAAAAATATTACATTATATACTTGTTTGAAGTCAAACTATGAAAATATTTTGTTTTCTTTCGATGTAAAAACAATTTCTTGACATACTGCACTTTTTTTTTTTAATCTAAGTCATTTTTGGACCGATCATGACGATTTTCAATTGCAAAAATTCCACAAGCTTTGTCAATATTTTAGTGTATTAAAAATACATCCGAGTTGTCCTTGTACAACTATTAACGCCATATTAAATGACACACGGTCATAGTTATTTTCCTCCCTCACCTATAAAGATCCCAAATATATGGGGTCATCCAAGAATATTGTAAAAATTAAAAATGACAAACTTATATACCCAGGTATATCGATAATGAAAACACACCCAAAAATTTACCGAGTATCTTTCGATTTTCATAAAATTTTGCACGTAAATAGTCCACTGTTATCTATATCGATTTTAGTTTTAAGTTACGAGAAATTGCTAAAACTCACGATTTTATTTCGCCTTTTCACTTTCTAAAGAACCTTAAAAATCTTAAAAGTATATAACTTTAAATAACCATATTTCTGGGAAGGCTTTGTGGAATTCAATGATCTAAATGGTGTTTGAATTGTAATTACATCAGCTTGAATATGAATATTTAATAAATAAATAAAAAAAATAAAAAAATGCATTTTAATGCAATTGTGTTTTTAAATGCATTTTTCTTTGAATAATATATTTCAAATTTTTGATTTTTTAACATATTTAGAAAGTATGGAATCTTAAATTAAAACAAAACTTTAAAATTCTTGGGATGCACATATCTACTACGTATAATTTGATTTTTGAAAGGACCAATTCAAAATTTTTCATAAAAAGATTAAAATTTTCCGATAATGTTTTTAAAATACGTATAACTTTAAAAAATAAGTGTTTAAGAAATTTATTGGATTAATTTTAAAAAAAATTTTTAAAATAGTAAATCTTTATTAATTAATATTACAAATTATAGTAAACAAAACAATTTAAAATACCTCTAAAGAATAATTAAAATTTAATGGATTCACAACTGTCAAAATTGTATCTAAAAATTGCATTTCTATTTTGCAAATGTTTTTTAACGAAAAAGATATTTTGGAGATGTTGACTAAACTACTCAAAAATAAGATAATAGCCTTTTATACGTTTTTTAAATTATATAAATCTGCCAACAACTTCAAGAGATATGAATATTGAAAGTTGCATACTTTCTACATTTTGTGCTATTTATATAGAAAAAATAAATTTTGATTTTATTTCTTTATTAAGTTTCATACAAATTAAAATCATTTTTTTTTTTAAATAAGAAAAAATAATATTTTTATATGAAGAATTTGGAACTTTTTTTAATTGTATAAACGCGTTCTAAAAATTTTAGATTTTTCTTTTAATGTAAAGATTCCATACTTTCCAAATATGTTAAAAAATTAAAAATTTTAAATAGCATATTTAACGAAAAATGCATTTAAAAAATTAAATTGCATAAATATGCATTTTTAAAAAATCTGTATTATTTTTTTAAATATCCGTATTAAAGTTGACATAAGCCAAATTCAAACGCCGTTTAAATCATTAAAATTTACAAAGCCTTCTCAGAAATATTTATATTGATATATATAAAGCGAAATAAAGTCGCGAGTTTTCGCAATTTTCCGAAACTGCAAACAGAAACCTATAACTGATTTAGTGGAGTTTATGTATAAAAATGTTTATGGAAATTGAAAGACACCATGTAAAAAAATATAATTTTTTCAGGCATTCTTTCATGTAGTTGTCGATATATTAAATGCTTCTGGCTAGTATATTCAAAAAACCCACATTTTCATAAAACCGGTTTTCATGTTATTTGAAAAACCCGGTTTCGAATGCGGTGAATCGGTTTTTATCAAAAATACAAATATTTAAAAATGATTATTATATAAAGAAAGTACTCTTACATTGCATTTGTAATTATCAGTAACATAAAAATAAAAAGTCATATTACTCTTCTGAAGATAGAGGATAATGCTCCAATTTTGTATTTTTTTAATTGAATTCTGATAATTCTTCTTCTGATCCAACACTAGCTATATATCTATTTACTATGTATCTATATATAATTAACTACGTTCATAACCTTCAAGTTCGTTATAACCGTGTCCGACTGTAATAATAATAATAATAATAATAATAATAATAATAAAATTCCCAAGGAGAACGTGATATGCTTATCACTTTTAACATTCCCTTTTAACAAAAATCGATAGTCTGTAATAGCAACAATAGTTACCAACTCCCTTCTTACCATGCTATGCGCAATATCTGGAAAAACTTGCAATTTTTCTGCACAAAAAGGGTGCAAACCTTTGGTAGCATATATACTTTTGTGGATCCTAGAGTATATGTTATGCAGAAATATGAACGTTTTACCATTTTCAATGTTAATTCAATTTTATTTAGCTCATTTTAGCATTAATTGTGAACTTTTATCCTGAAAAAAGACCACATAACTCATTGGGATAGCTAAAAGTGGACATTTTTAAAGCTGGCGGGATGAATTTCTAGGAACATTTCTGGAATTAAAATAATTCACTTGCTAAACACTTCTATGTATCAAAAAATAAAAATGGTTAAGAAATAAATTGCCAAAAATGTGATTTTAGTGGAAAAAAGTGGGCTGACGTTAGACTCATTAGAAAGTGCACATTTTCAGCGATTTTGTCTATAAAAAATCAAATGTCAAATAAGGGATATCAAACAGTGCATGTATAAACACCTTTTAGTAATAAGTATTTTAGCTAGGAGTATTATCAAATACCAATTTAAATCTTTTGTACACGGAATAAAAAAAGTGACCTCATAGGTTTGTCGAACACCTTACATTAACCCTGAAGGGTGAAGTATTAAATAGACATGTTTTTATTTATAATTTTAGTAACAACTCATTGCAATATTAAACAAACAATTAAAATTATTTGATATTAAAATTAATATTTTTCCTATCATTATTTCGATCAGAAATCTTATAGTCCAGCAATAACTTTAGCAACAACCGATTCTTATCTAGTTCATTTTTTAAATTGTTCTCCTTTTGCCAATTCCTCCTGCAGTTTGTTATGCATTTCCTTTTGTACATGATGATGATGTAAAAATGAGATAATGCCATGACGACTACGATATTCACCATCATTCCATTGCTTAACCATCCTGTTTCAAGACAATTTTTCATTGTTTTTAGAAAATTTTGGTTCACCTGGAGACCAGTTGGTGAAAGTGACTTGTGCTCCAGTGGAAATCCAAACAAAATTATGAACATTGCTAGTAGCTACACCACCAATCCATACAGGATTAACATTTCCAAAAGTTTTTCTCAACAGATCATTTATATCGTCGGATTTTTTCTTTGTATCGATGTCCATAACACATTTAGCCATGGCATCACATCACTTTTCGAAAATTAGTGTCAGCATAATTACCTTTTCCTCATTGTCCAAGCAGCAGACGTTATTGCGATTTGAAGTACATAAATTGTCAATGGAATATTTTGATTGAATTTTTATACAAAATATTGACAGTAATACTAAGAGCTGAAACGATTTCCATTTTGCATTTCCTAGTATAAAATATTTATTTAATAAGTCCATTTATACCAAAATATGAAATAAGAAGCTAATATAATGTAAAAATTCAATAAAGACTTAAATAAAATACTTATTGTAGTTATTATAATTTTTTTTTAAGTTTTGTGTAAATTTTGATTTTGTTATTAATTTCCGTTATACTGAAATTACGAAGATAAAGTATTAGATGCGAATATCAAGTGGTTTAACTTACTACGAGGTAGAATCAATAAGTTAATTATTTTTTATTTTTATTTGCAAAAATTGCAAAATTGCAAAAAGTGCACTTTTTGTGTAATTTTCAAAAAGTTTCTAAAGTTTTTTTTATTAAATTTATTTTTAATGTTCTCTCAGTTTTATTACGTAAAATAAACTAAATTCACGAAACTGTAAACGTTCCTTTCGAAAAACTGTTTTTTTAAATAAATTTTCGCTCTTGTTTTCCAAACTTTGAGACTATCCACTACGAAGAATGAAAAAGTTAAGTAATTTTTAGTTCTTTTCTAAGTTTTTGAACTTTGAACAACAATCATGCATGATACAATAATTTATGCATAAAGGCAACAAATACACTAATGCAATAATAGCAGCCATTTTTCGTCCTAAATAGGACTGAAACGTCAAACAAAAGAAAAAAAAAACACACGTGCAAATTGTGAACAATAATTATTGAAATTGAAAAATAATAAGAATAAATTGTAAGAAATTAAATATTTCTATACATTACTTTTTATACCCTACAACACCATAGGTGGTTGGGGTATTATGCGCTTGTGCTGATGTTTGTAAAGCATAAAAAAATTTATCCAACACCCACCTCAAAGTATACCAATCAACTCAGAATCACTTTCTAAATCGATCTAACGATGTTCGTCCGTCTGGCTGGACGGCTTTACCTATTATTATTTCACCTAGCCCAAATGTCCCCCCGTAATAGAGTTTAAACGCTCAAAAATGACTTAAAAATAAGAATATTTTAGTGAAATTCGGTGGTTGGGTACAAGTATCAATCTTTGTACCAAATTTTATGAAGATCGGTCCACAATTGACCAAAGCTCCCATATAAATCCCTCTTCCGAAAATCACTTTAACGTGCATAAATCTCATACGAATATCTGTATCAAGTCAATAATCGACACAAATGAGTTCTATATTAGTAGAAACAACATTGCCAAATTTTATGAGAATCGGTCTATAAGTTACCATAGCTCCCGTATATATCTAATTTCAGGAATCGCCCTAAAGTGCATAAAATCATATGTTAGTATCAACGCATTATTCTATATTTGTATTTGTAAAATAAAGTCCCCTTCCCAAGTTTTTATGCTCATACACAATGGTGTAGGGTATCATATAGTTGGTCTTGATCAAATTTATCTTTCTTTCTCGTTTTTAATATAACAAAGAATTTCCAAATAATTAAATATAAATAATTAAATTTAAATAAAAAAACAAAATAAATTTTCCATATAAATTTTGCCTCTAAAAAGTATTTGAAATTTAAAATTCGTTTATAAATACGAGTAAAAGTGTAAAAAAAAAACTATATATTTTATTATAATATAATTAAATATATTAAGAAAATTCACCTTCAAACTTTTATTTTTACTTCAAAATATATCAATAGCAAATTATAGCTTTTTTTGTTTAGTTTTTATAATTTTTAAATAATATTGTATTTTTCCCGAATACCCGGGAATACCTTAAATAAGATCCTGATTCTCGGGAGTTGAAAAATTAAAAACCTTAAATGAAATCCTGTTGCTAGAACTTTTGAAACTCTATTAGTTTGAAGTCTTGTTAGTTTAGAACTGCAACTTGTTTGTTTAAAATAGTATTACCACAAAACTTATTAAGGATTAAAATCAGTTTCAGCCAGCTTATGACCCATATATATTTTTTTGTGAAATCTCCGTTATTTATGGACAGATTTTGACGATTTTCAATAGCAAAAATTTCGATAGTTTTGTCTGACTATTTTAATGTCATATTAAACCATACACAGACATTATTATTTTACTTACTTTCAAATGAATATTCAGAATATATGTTCCTTTGAAGAATATTGCAAAACTCACAAATAAACAAATATTGTATACCATATATATATTTTAAATTTACATGTCTCTTATTTATAATTTTAATAACAAGTCATTGAAATATTTCAATTAATATTTAAAATTATTTGGCGTTCTATCTTATTTCTCAATTCATTACTTCGTTCAAAAACTTTATATTCCAGCAATAATTTTAACAATAACCGATTCTTATCAAGTTCATTTTTAAGTTTTTCTTCCTTTACCAATTCCTCTTGCAGTTTGGTATGCAATTCCTTTTGTATATGATAATGATGACTATACTCACAGATGACACCATGGTGATTTTCACATCCATTATCGTCCCATTGAAGATTGGGGGGCCAAGCAGTCAAAAGACAATATTCATTGTTACCTTTGCTTGGTTCACCTGGAGTCCAATTGGTGAAGTCGAGTTTTTCTCCGGACGAAATCCAAACAAACTGACGATCATTGCCAGTTGCTGCACCTCCAATCCAAGCAGAGTTAACTTTACCAAATGTTTTTCTCAACAAATCAGTTATATCGTCAGATTTTTCCTGTGTATCAATTGTGGCTAAAGCCATGTCCATGCTAACACATTTAGCCAACGCATCAAACCAAGAATACTATGTTTATATGATAATTAAATTTATTTCACTTTTCGAAAATTATTTTAAAATATAATTACCTTTTTCTCGTTCTCCAAATAGTAAATATTATTGCGTTCAGAAGTATATAAATTGTCAACAGAATATATTGACTGAATTTTTATACAAAATATTGACAGTAATACTAAGAGTTGAAGCGGTTTTTCCATTTTGCACTTACTAGTATAAAATACTGATAAATACTTACTGTTTAGGAGGTTATTTAGTGAGTCTATTTATACTAAGATATGCAACTAGAAGCTAATGTAATATAGAAATTATATTAATAACTAAAACGTGATTAAGAACATGTGACAAGGGATACCCTACTTTTAGTTTTGTAATTTTTTATACAGCTTGTCCTATGAATATTAGGTGGTTTCATTTTCCGAATAGCATTTTCGTTGACCGTAAATATATATATACTTCTGTATGTTAACAACTTGATCATAAAGAAATTGAAAGCATAGGAATTTCAACGGCTAGAGTTCCCATTGCAAAATATTTATTTTATATTTAATACTTAAGATTTATCTAGGGTATTGCTATGCAATACAACTCGATCTATTTATGCGTTTATACTGCTGCTAATTACAGAGTATGGTAACAACTAAATGTTTTTTGTTTTTAATTTTTTCTTCTTAATAAATATTTGCTAAAAAATGCAAATAATTTCAGCAAATAATGTAATTTTATTATTTTATTTGGATATAAAAACTTTGTAGGGGTTTTCATACAATCAAATAAATGGCTCATATAGTTCATAAACTGTATAAATATATGAAAAAAATTTAAAATGAGTGTTTTATTATTCATACTTTTGTTTTTGCTTAAAAAAACATTTTCTACTATTTTATTATTATATCCCAGCAAAAACTTCTTGGTTTTCGGTAATAACAATTTGTGGACAACTCGAACAAAAGTAGTTTCTTGATAATGAGGCGTCATTATTATTTGCCTGCTCTGTATTACATTAATAAGTACTCAATAGTATAATAGCCCAGTAACATTGCAATAACGTGGATGAGTTGGCTAGAGCGCTGGATTAACAAACAGAAGGTTGTTGGTTCAACCCCATTCTGAAGCTGTTAGTTTTTTATAACAAAATGTCTAAAAAGATATTTTAAACTAAAAAGAGTTTTTGTCGCTTAGGAAGCTATGTGCGAGATGATGTAATGAGTAAGACGTTAGTCATTAAAAACGAATAGCTAGTTTGTGTCCAAGTTCGAGTCTCACTGACGGCAAAATTTTTTTGTTTTTTTATATTTGTTTTCGTTTAGGTACATATTTTTGAGTACCCGTAGAGTCAAAAAATAACTACATGAATTTGTGGACAACTCGAACAAAAATAACTAGTTATTCAGGCAAAAAATAAGTAGTTTGTTTTTGTTTCCAATTATACCTGCTAGCTTACCAGGAAAGCAAAGTTTTTGCTGGGATTATACTAATTTATTATTAAATATTATTAAATATTAAATATTTTTTTATTCAATTATATTGTTGTTATTTAGAATTTTTTTCATCCGATAAAAAAACTTGAACATCATGGTAGAATAAATAAGACACAATTAAGGAGTGCGATCGAAAAATACTCTTAATTATCTTAACATACATGAAATTCAATAATTTGGAAACTGTTTTTTGATTTTTTTTTAATTAATTGATATTATATTACAGATCACAGAAAAATATAACTTATAGTTATAACCACTATTTATGAAGTCGTGGACCTTTGTTGGTAACCCTTCCATAGAGATTTGATAGTTGTTTCAGTCACTCTTTTGGAACAGTTTGCCCATCTCTTTATAAAATCTTCAATATTTTGGACACTTTTTTGTGATCTTTTCACAAGAGCCCAATATCTCTCCACTGCTCTTAGCTCCGGACAATTTGGAGGATTGACCTCTCTTGGTATAACAATTATGTTATTATTTTGGACCACTCCAGAGCTTTTTTACCGTAGTGACATCATGCCACTTCGGACCAAAAATATGTGGATACATCGTGCTCTCTTATGAAAGGAAGAAGAATTTTTTGCAGACATTTTTTGATATATATTTCGGTATTTATAGAGTCCACTGTAACAAATGACTTGCTTCTTTTGCCGCAGCTACATAAAGCTTGCCATACTAGGAATTTTTTAGGTAATTTTGTCTGCTTTTGGGTTCTAAACTTATGTTCAATATTTCCTCGGGCATTATTAACATAAAAATTTTGACCCGAAAACTTTGAAAAATCTGCCAGTACATACGTTTCGTCGTCCATTATACAATATGAGTATTTTTGTATGAAATTTGGTTTTAATTTCCGTGCCCTATTCTTACCTTGTAAATTTTTGAAGCATTCCTATCTGTTTTTTTTTGGACTTTTGATATTTTAAAGCTTCAATTTTCTTGGCCTTCCCAATATCATGTGGACACAGTTTGATGGCAGACCTTTAATTCTTTGGCCAATATTTTGTAGGACCAATTTGGATCTTGTCGGTCAAAAGAAAATGTGAAGAAATTGAAACAAACTTCAAAAAAAAAAAAAAAAAAATATTATGAAATTAAAATTATAAAAAGTTAAAAAATCATAAAGCAGAATTTTTTGTTGAGAAAACCAATGTATTTAATAAATTCTATATAGAGAAAAACATACATACATGCTAAATTTTGCAAAATATGACGTAAAAGAAATGCTGCCTTTCGAGAAATACCTATTCCACTTTTGAAATGTAAACACAATATTTTTATATTTTTCTGTTTGTATTTTTATTTACTGTTTTCAGTTTTGCAATTATTTGACTACAAGACTTGAAAATGACAAGTTTTGAAGTATGAAAGTGAAAAACAAAACGAATTTCGAAGTACAGGCAAATTTGTGACAGGGATGTCAAAATTGGTACAATTGTAAATTTTGATACAATTCGAGAATGAAAAATGTAAAGGTACACCAATGACCAATTTGGCACAATTTAAATTTGTTTCTAATTTCAATTTTCTATAAAGTTGCTATAGAAGATTATCTGATTTAGAAACCAAATTTCAACTTTAATTGCAAAAATGTTTTAAAATATCTCAAACTAGTCAAAGCATTATGATTATACTTGATACCCAGTCTGAGCTTTCATTTTAAAATAAAATTCTCGTATCAGGGTCCCATATACTCTTTAATATTAGGAAACATATTGTCATAAATAATTTGTATTATTAATATTAATTGTTTAATAAGAACTATGAAGGAATTAAGAAGGATATTTGTGATAGGATTAAAGAAGAAGTAAAAAGAATTTATTTTGCATGAATTATAAATAATTAAAATTTACATAAATGTTGTCCAATTTGGCCACTTTAGTTAAAGAATTTAATTTTATAAAATTTTATATTTATTATATTAATAATATTAATATAAGTTTTACCCCTGAATTGTAACTTAAACTAAAATAAATTAAATGAAAAGAAAATCACGCATAAATACTTATTTGCTAACTGTGTCCACCCTGAAAAATTAAAAGAATTACTAATTTATATTTCTTTCTTAAACTATTCCGTAATTATAGTTTATTTCTTTATAGATTAATTATCCTTAGCTCTACCCTCCAAAAAATCTCTAAGGTGAACTAGTAATAATTCACACCAGGGATATCAACTGAAATTTTTAAATTGTACTAAACAGCTGTTAAAATTGTACTTTTCTGACCTCAATCATACTTAAATAGAACATTTTTATAAAAACTATCACTTGAAGCTCAGAAATGCAGTATAACTCCCATAACAAACTTAATATTTTGAATTCAAATATGGAATTCCTTTGGCAAGTTAGATTCTAGTTTTCGAGATCTCGTGCATTGGAAAAATCCTTTGATTAATTTTAATCATATTCTTCGTGTTTTTTTAAATCGTGTAGAATTATATGTTTACCAATGTCATAAACTCAGCAAAGTGGTAAAATTTATTTTAAATGCTTAGAGGTGAATACTTTCATTACCTTAGTTTTTATGTTTCACTAACAAAACGGAATACCTTGGTTTGAGGTTTAAATTTAATAACGCAGTTAGTAGAGTTAATAATAATGGACACTCTAAAAAACGCCAATACAAACAGAATCAAAAATTAGTCGTTATTACCGATCCTCAAGAGATAATATCCGCGACTTCGATTTCATGAATACACAGTTCAATATCATTTGCAAAGGATAATAAAACGTCCCTTTTCACCACTTCCAAGCTCATAGGATAATTTCATGCCACATCTTGACATAGAACTTTACTTTGTCAAACACTTCAAAGCACTTAGTGGCAAAGGACAAAAATTACACAATTTATATTTGCCAAATTTAATGTTAGAAGAATAATGTCAGACGGAATCTTTAAAAATGTTTAACGTCCAATAAATCGCCATTGGAGGTATAATGAAAAATCCTGTTAGCAAATTTATCGGTAATTGCAAATCCCTTCTTGCTTTGCAACAAATAATGTACAGTTTGTTGTCAAAATATCATTTGAATATTGAATATATTTAAAACTTAGGCCCAGTTTTATACTGTTCCCTTAGCGTATATTTAAGTGCAAACTTAGTTAAGAAACATTTAAGTTAAAGCTCACACTTAAGTAATGTTTCGTTTTGCAGTTTAAAACTTAAGTTGAGAAGAAAATAAACAAAGAGCTTTAAGCTTTTATGTATTTACAATAGGGTCATCCTAACTTTACAAATATTTTTTTTTAACTAAAAATCATAGATATATTTTATTTATACTAAAAACGTTTATATTAGTTATGTTTATTTAATATCCTTTATTTTTTTTTATTGAATATCCTTTAGTTAAGATTATTATTTGCTTACGATAATGCCAAAACTCATTGTAAATATCAAAGTTCGTTGTTGGGCAAAACATTTTTTGATGCCACCCTAATGTGGCACCAAAAACTAAATAAAAAATCAATAATTTTAAAAAAAGTTGAAATAACTTTAAAAATGTAAAGAAAGCTTAAGGACTGTAAAATTAAAAAGGTGTTGTGCAAAACATATAATCAGAAAGAAAATATAAATTTAGAGCATATTTAATTTTTTTTTTTAAATAAAATAATGTTAATAGATTTTGGAAATAAACAAAAATTAATAAAAATATTTTTGTTTATTTCCAAAAAATTTTTTTAAGACGTCAAAGAATTTTCATTCTTAGGAAAAACTTAAGGAAAACTTAAACTTAAGGAATGGAAGAATACTTAAGTTTTCAATCATAAAATAATTTTAAAAACTTAAGTACGATTTTGCCACTAAGTGCACAGCATAATATCGGCCCTTAATTTTCTTTTTTGGATATTACGATTTTTCACGTAAAAGTTTGGTGGTGCAAGTTACGAGAAAAAACAACAAATATATATAAATATAGCAAAAAATATTTTTGTTGAAATCTCGAAAACTGAAAAGGAGATAAAAAACCTAGTGCTCAATAAGAAACATAACGTTATACAATCTGTCATAACGTTATACATATAGAATATGAAGATACATACCAAATAGCAAATAAATTAAATAATTATTTTGTAGATAGTGTTAAGACAATTAGAGATTCAATATACAAACAGATTACTTGTGATAAATACTCTATTTAAATTAAACTGCAATAAATTTACATGAACTTAAAAATATATGCAAAATTATTAAAAATTAACCTGATTTTAATAAAGTATCTATAGAAATAATTAGTGTTAAGTGGAACAGTATAGGAAAACTTTTGTTAAAAATAATCAATAAATCATTGGAAACGGGAAAATTCTCAGAGAAATGGAAGCTATCGCTGATTACACCAATAGAAAAATTTATGAAAACAAAAAAATGTGAGGAATTTCGACCCATTTATATGCTAAAAACGTGTGAAAAAATAAAGTACAACTAGAAAAATATTTTGAAGATAATGACATACTATCGAAATACCAATCCGGGCTTAGAAAAAAATTTTCATGTGAAACAACGGTAAACTACGTTATAAATAGATGGAAAAACATAGACAAAAAGAAAAAAAAATAATGGCAATTTTCCTTGATTTTAAAACAGCTTTTGAGACTATAGATAGATATTTATTAATACAGAAATTATATAAATACGAAATACGCGGAAATGAATTGGAATGGTTTAGATCGTATATAACAGATCGAAAGCAAATTGTGAAAATTAATAATGTAAGATCTAATATATATATATAACGATTATGTGGTGCCACAAGAATCAATATTAGGTGCTTTACTTTTTACTACATACATAAACGACATGCCAAACATATTAGAAAAAATGCGAAATTGTGCTATATGCTGATGACAGACTAATTTTTACAGAAGGTGATACTAATAATGAATGTGAAGATAGGGTCTGATGCATGACATGAAAATTGTGAATAAACTTAAACTGAATGAAGGTAAAATAAAATTAATGGAAATTAATATGAATAGTGAATCAATTTTTAAAATTAATAACGAATAAGAAATAAAGTATCAACACTAACGGCTATAAACATTTACAATACAATGATAAAACCACATTTTCAGTTCGATTCAACAATACTACATAACTGCTGTTCAAATACGCAAATAGAATGGTGTAACATTGATACACCAATAGAATATATGCTAGAAACACTTAAATGGCTTAATATAAAACAAAGACTTGAATTTAATACTCTCATATTTATACAAAAAATGAAAATGGGAAACGCGCCGCAATATCTGATAGATCAATTAAATTATGTAGGCGATATGCAACCCTATCAACTAAGGAATGTTGGGAATTTTAGATTTCCACGGGCAACAATAACTGCAAGACAACGGTAACTTTTTTATAAAGGACTACATATGTACAATATGTTTCCAACTTATATAAAGTAGAAGAAAATAACATTATATTTAGCAGAAAAATTATATCATTTATAAAAAATAATAACTTCGAGAGGTTTTTAATATATTGAATACTATATTTAAATTATATTAAGAAGAATATTGAAAAGTATTTTAAATACTACTAAATTTTTAAATAAAATTTTTAAATAAAAAAAAAAATTACCTTAGGAACCACTTTTAGTTGCTCAGGTCCAAAACCTTGTATACCTGTGTAACTTTTATTTTTCAAAATAAATTTGTTTATGTTGCTTGATAATAGTTATTATTAAAATATATTTTTTCCGTTATTCATAATTTTTATTTTTGAAAACAATATTTTGACTTTGTTTTATAATAGTTATTTTTGAAAAAAAAAGAAAAAAAAAATCCGTTGCTAATAACTTTTATTTTTTAATATATGGATATATTTTATGATGCTTGATAACATTTATTTTACAAGAAGAATACTTTTCCTCGGAACTGGAGGAGATTCTTGTTTCATTTCTCTCACACTCCTCATGCTATTGCTGGAAATTACTTCTTTATACTCTTGCCATTTTCGGTGAGGGTATAAAAATTATTTTATAGTCCTTTTTTGACTCGCTCTACGGGAGGTAAATCGACTCAGAAAGTGAATCTGGGTCGAACGGTGTACTTTGAGGTTGGGTTCCGAAAATTTTTTCTGTGTGTTACAAACTTCAACAGAAACGCTTAATGATCCAACTACCTATGCTGGTGTAGGGTTTAAAAACAACTTGAAACAAAAAAACTACCTGAAAAAAAATGGACATGATACGCTAACTCTACTATACAGCTTCTGTATAATGCACTGTTGCCGGATTTGACGATTATTCGTCATTTTGATGATTTTTTGTTCTAAAAATGGCTTGTTTACGATTTGACTATTTTAGTCCCAAATTTGACAATTTTTTCTAATAGGAGATTCGGAACTATTTTCCGTATATTTTTCTTATATTTTTCTTTAAAAGTAAATTAGTTGCTACAGTAAATTAGTTGGATATTAACAATTTAAATACAAATCTTCTTAAACTTATTAATGTAATTGATTCATTTATTAGAAAGATTTATGGAAAGAAATTTAATATTATATTTCATTCAATTATGAAATGACGAAAAACACTTTACAAAAGTCTAAGACCGTTTTGCAATTTTTACAAAGAATTTAATTTTATAATTAAGGAATTAGAAAAATATTTAAATAGCAGTACTAAGTATTCAAAGACATTTTTGAAGAATTCATTCAAAATTAAATTTCCTATATCCTATACAAAAAGGCCTATGTGTTTTTTTATAATTCTTCAAGAGACAAAGTAAATACTTAACTTAGTTTTTGTTTGATATTCATATAAAATTACATATTTATATTTTGTATGCATATATTATCGGACTTAGGTTCCATAAAAGGCCGACAATATAAAATTAAAGTAATTTGTATTAATTTTTTTTCTAATTTAAAAACTAATCATAAATAAAGCAAATTTTTCATCAAAAAAAAAAAGCTTAGAAAATGTTTATTAAAACATAAAAAACAATTTTTGATGTTGACGATTTTTTTCTCTACATTTGACGATTTTTGACAAAATTCACTAATTTAAAAATATTTGCTTTTGGATATAAATTAGATTTTGTAAAAATAGACTAGTCGACGTGGTACAACCTTTTTTACACCCAATTCTCATACAAATCGAAAATAAAAATTTGCAATATTCTCAAATAATCTGACAAATATTATTAATATGAACCTTAATATTCTACGTATATAATCTATTTTCAAACCAAAAAAAAGACATGAGATTGGATCCCCACATTGACAATTACTTACCTATTACGTAAGGTTAATTCTGCGTAATTATTATTTATTATTTGTTATAATTTTTTTGTATAAAGTTACTTTCAGACTAGTCAAATATTTGACCAAAATGACGTAACCACTATATAAAATATTTCATAATTTCTCTTTTTCAATGGAAAATGATTTTTTTATTTATCATTAATCATAGCTGACGTTTTATAGAATTTTGTTTGACTCTGTTTTCTCTTACAAAACATTTGCAAGATCAAACAACGGTAAATAATATTTTTTATAAAACTAGTGGTCACGCAATTATGATCAAATATTTTCCAAATTTGAACATAGCTTCAGACTTCTCAGAATAAAAATTGTCAATATAATTTGTAAATTTGTAAATATATTTATACTAAAAACTTAAAATAGTTGTAAAATATTGCATAAATATGCATAAGTAGTTAAAAATAATTTAAAACAAGTATAATATTAAAAAAGAAAATTATTCGTTTATATTCGAATTATTCGTTATTCGAAAAGTTACACTTTTAATTTCTGCGAACAATTATTCGAATTATCCGAACGAACACTATTCGAATGGAATGTATGTATGTATGTATGTGTGTGAAGTATAATGAATAAATGTTAACATACGAATACCTATTAAGGAAAAATTTTTTTTTACTTGTTTAAAATATATATTTTTATTTAATATCACAAATAAATTGTTGATAAATTTTGTTTACTTCATGTAATTTTAAGTAAAACAAAAAGTTTTTAAATTTACAAAAAAGATTACTGGTGCTTTTTCAATAAAACAATTTAATTGTATTGACGAATTTGGTAATTAATAAGACAACTAACTTGCTGTAATTCTTTTCTGTGAATAAGTTTATTTATAAATAATGTATTGTGGCAATAAAGTATTGTTTTATTTTCTTCTTCTAAATTCATCTATTATTAATAAGGAGAAAATCTTTATCGTTTTTATACAGATCGATTTAGATATTTAAATATAATGACAATCATTTCAATTACCAACAATACCAATTCATAAGGGAATTTTATAAACATTCTTTTTATAATTCCTAATTACTAAATAAATAAAGAGATTCATATTTTTTAATAAGCATTTCTTTATTTTCACCAACAATGATTACAACTGTTGTTAAAAAATTTTAAAACTTTTTAAGTTAATATTTAAAAACATTTCACGTATTCTCTCATTTCCTCTATCATCATTCTGGTGGAGATATCTTTCAGTCCAGTAATAATTTTTCGCAACAAACGATTTATTGCTTAATATTGTGTCGATTTCAAAAAAAAAAAACTCTTTCATTATATATGTTTCAGAATTCATTCGACTTTATTGTTCAGTACTTTAAACAATTGATTAAATTTCCCTGTGGCAGTAAATTTACAATCCTGTTTTAAATCTTCTAATGCAAAGACTCATATTCTATTTGGGTCTCAGTTGTTCAAGTAATCAGTATAGTGATACTCGTAACTACCGTTTTTAAGCTTCTGGATGTCGCAGAAAATTAAAATTTGATTTACATGTAAAAAAATTCGTCCTACAAATCCTAACGGAGCCAGATTTTCAAAATTTCTATCAGGGAGCGGAGATACACATATTTATATATACTTCCTAAGCACTTTTTGTTCCACCAGAGCTTTCTGAAGCTCCCAAGAGTTGTAAAAATTTAAATTTAGCTTACTTAAAATATATATATATTATGGATTTTAATTTTTATACGCGATTTTTTTTATGAAATATTTTTTAAAGTCGGTTTTGGTTTTAAGAAATTTTAATTTTCTATACTGTTTCTTAGCTCTCATTATTAATAAATATTATATTTCTATTCATTTAGTGGATCTATTTATTCTGAAAAAATAAGTCTACAAGCATTATATAATACAAAAAATTTAATAGTAATTAAAAAGATATTTTAAGACATATCTAAGGTACAATTAACAAACAGCATTTTTTAAATATCAGTTTCATAGTAGTTATATATCGTTATAATATTGATCATAGAGATTTTGAAGAATCCGTATTTCAATGATGGTCCTTTTTAGAGCAAAATGTTTGTATTAAATATTTAATGATAAAGACTTTCATACGGTATGATGTATGACGGCATAATGAATACATCAAGACATGCAGCTGTTACCACTATTTATATATTCATGTATACAATAACAAATTTGCTTTGTTTTTTTTTTTATTTAATCTAATTTAATTAGAATATTATTTATTTAGATATTATTTGTTTACATTTTAATTCACCTTTAAATTTATTATTGTAAAGTATTCAATTTTAAAATTTGCTTAAGTTATTGAATAGAAATATTACACAGAAATAAGTCATCAATCAACAAATATATTAGTAAATAATTCATTAAAATAAAAACTTTTTTTAAATTTGCACCTCTCACCAAAATGATTATATTAATTATTAGAAACAGTAAAAAATTGAAAACAGAAAATTTTTCCAATTAAAAAATTAAACAAATCAATTAAGTAGATGATTGAATGAAGTAAAAATTTAAGTGAAAAATAAAGTAGCGCTTAAATTTTATTTTTATTTTATATCTACTTAAATATATTTTCTTAAATTTAGATGCAAAATAAAACAACTTTGTTTATTGAAACATATATGGTAGTAATTTTTTCTGTGTAGTCATTTTCTAAATTTAAAATTTTTTATCCTTCATGGTTAATATTTATCATAAAGTATGTATATTATGGGTCCTTATATGTAGTCAGGGACATTAAATAACCATGTCCGTGTTTGTCTCCTGATATTAATTTTTCGAAATCCCAAGATAACGCCTGATTTTTATCGAAATATGTGCCAAACATTAACACAAATTAAAAAACTTAATAGAATAGAAAATTACCATACTAATTACCAAATTTATCAATATATATATATAAATATATATATATTTAAAGCTAACCAAGGTTAGTCTTCTACAGATCTTCGTGAAATTTGGCACACTGATTTATGCATATTTATAGATTACTTGGTCCGAAATTTAATTAAATCATGGTTAATGTAAAATATTAATAAACATCAATTACAACTATTGTTCTATACAAATATATGGATATAAACCCTTTTTTCATTCTAAGCTTGTCGAGGTAAATAAAAAAAGTGTTTCTTCTTTCTAAGACTGTGAAATAATGTCACTCCATTTTAATTTCTTAAATATAATCAAAAAAAAAAATCTTATTTCATTTGTCTGCATACTACAGCACTAATACATACTCAAACGAGAAAATAAAAATTATATTACACCTGTGGCCAATTTTACTAAATGTGAAATAAAATATGCAAATACAGAATAATGCGTTCATACTAATATCTAGACGATTTTATGCATTTTAGAGCGATTCCTGGGTTTATATGGGAGTTAAATTATGGTAAATTGTGGACCGATTCTTATAAAATTTGGCAATGTTGTTTCTACTTACATAAAACTTATTTGCATCGAATATTAACTTGATACTAACATTCGTATGGGATTAATGCACGTTAAAGTGATTTTCGGAAGAGGGGTTTGTATGGGAGCTATGGACAATTGTGGACCGATCTTTATAAAATTTGGTACAAAGATTAATACTTATTTGCACCGAATTTCACTAAAATATTCTTATTTTTAAGGCGTGAAATAATGGACCGATCAAAACCAATTTCAATAGGCTTCGTCCTTATATCATAAAAGTGCAAAAGTACAAAATTTCATTGATTTATATTTAAAATTGCGTCCCGTACTTTGTGCACAAGGTTCACATAGACAGCCAGCTATCCAGCTAGACGGACGGACATCGTTAGATCGATTTAAAAAGTGATTCTGAGTCGATTGGTATACTTATACGGTGGGTGTTGGATAACTTTTTAAATGCGTTACAAATATCAGCACAAAACGCATAATACCCCAACTACCTATGCTGGTGTAGGATATAAAAGTGTAAAAATTACAAGATATATTACAATGTTGCACTTTAGATTTACATGGATGTAACAAATTGTAATGTAAAAAATAAATTTAGCGACCAGTAAAATTTTAATATAAATTTTAAATACTGTAGGTAGGAACTACTACAAGCTATTTTTTGCTGCAAAATTTTGCATGTTGTGATCAGAATTTTTCAGCGATACTTTGCATACAGATAAATGCTTAATAAATCTTACCAAATATTGAAAAAAGGTAAAAAAGACTATTAAGTTTTATGGTTTTATGATTTTTTTTTATCATTTCCTGTAAAATTTTCTTTGTGGTTTATATATATATATATATGCAACCTTTCTTCATTTGTTAAAAATACTCGTACATCATCAATTTGAATTAATTAATTTAATTAATTTAATTAATATTCAATATTATATCGCGTACCGTTTTATTTCCTCCATCAACAAATTCTGGTCTCTTATAATCTATTACAAACAGTATAAAAAGCCTCTTCTTATCCAATTCGTTTTGCGACTGATTTTCGGTATCCTCCAGTATCTTTTTTCCATTTGCTCTTGTAAATAACTATAACGACTACGTTTACGAACAAAACCAAAAGTTCTAAAACATTTTTCATCATTCCATTTATAATAAAAGAAAAAAAGTTTCAATGTTTTAATATTTTTATTCCCGCTACCACAAACTCGCTAAAAACCTTTAATATATATATATATATTAAATACTTCTTAAAAATATGTTCTCAATTTGAATTAATTCGTTTAATTAATGTTCAATATTATATCGCGTACTGTTTTATTTCCTCCATCAATAAATTCTTATCTCCTATAATCCAATAGATAACGTATAGAAAGCCTCATCTTATCCAGTTCATTTTGCAACTTTTCCTCATTTTCGTTATCCTCCAGTAA
Organism: Protocalliphora azurea; assembly: GCA_932274085.1. Lineage (NCBI taxonomy): Eukaryota > Metazoa > Arthropoda > Insecta > Diptera > Calliphoridae > Protocalliphora > Protocalliphora azurea. Next base: position 131,304,656 of record OW026519.1, read on the forward strand.
TTTTTTTCTCATTGCCTCTTGTAAATAACTATAACGGCTACGTTCACAAATAAAACCAAAAGTTCTAGAACAGTTTTCATCACTCCATTTAATATTTGTATCATCTTCTATAGCAGCTTGAATACAATATTCACTATGATCTATAAAATCTGGTTGTCCATCGGCCCAATTACTGTAAGTAAAATTTTGTCCAGTTGAAACCCATGCATACTGACGTGGTTTTTCACTCTTAAGTAAGGCACCTATCCACAAAGGATTTATATTTTTAAAATTATTTTGCAAGAGATAATTTAAATCATTAGATTTTTCTTCTGTATCAATTGTAACCAAACTCATGTCTAAGCTGGCACATTTAGTTAAAGCTTGATACCAAGTGTACTAGGATTTGTTAAAAAAGGTTAATTAATTAAATTTTTTCTATATTTTTACCAAATTTGTGAAATATTTTTACCTTTGACTCCGGTTGAATAAAATAAAAATTATGTTGAGACGATATGTATAAATTATTATCAATGTGATCTGTTGATTGAATTTTTATTATAAAAATTGAAAAGACAGCCAACAACAAAAACGTTTTATTCATTTTGATTATTTGGCGTAGTTTTAATGACTGTTAATGGAATAACTTTTTATTGCGATTTATATGTAGATAGTAGTTGAATTTGTTTACAGAGAACAAATGTTCAAAATACACAAATATTTGCTTTAACGTTAATTTTTCAATTTACATTGTGTTAAGAAGTCTACACTGGTGCATATTCCTATAAACGCACAACAATTTTTTTAATCAACTTACCAAAAAATGGGGCTAAAAAATAATTAAGGTGCTACAAATTAATTTCTTAAATTATTTACTGACCACTTAAAAGATTAATAATAAAAAACTTCAAATGTACATTAAATATTTTTCATTGTAATTTTAGTAGTTTAATGGAATTTTTTATGCCATTTTCTTATATACGTACTTAAACTAATGAACCAGGTTAGCATTACTAATAATGTGTTGATGTACCTTTGTTTTGGTTAACTTCAAAAATTCGGTCTGGCATTGATTCGACTAATTTTTGAAGAAAATCACATTGTCAATTTCTTCCTAGGCTTTCTTAATTATTAGCTGTAACTCCGTTATTGTCATTATGGTTTCATTCTGTGCATTTCTTGCGTAAACTTTACGGGCCACGTACCCCCACAGATTCCCCATTGGATTTAAATACGGACTGTAAGCTGAATGCTATGTTCATTAAACCATGATTTAGACTGGTTCGAGACATGTTCTCTCATAAATAAGAGAAGACCATATTAAAATAGTTCATTATAAATTGCACTGTTCATTCTTTCTTTTCCTTTTTTTATTTGATTAATTTACCTTTTTGTTAATTTTGGATTACTTTTTGTTGATTTCCACACTCCGTGTTTCTGCCCTTTCTTAAGAAAGCCTCGAATAACTCCTTCCGAACGGTTAATTTTTCGTCCAATTTCTCTGTTAGAACAGCCTTAATCACGAAAAAATTTAATTTGAATTTTTTCCTGATATGTAAAAAAAAGTTCCCTTGGGTATCCTTTAAGCTGATTAAATTTCCCAATTAAAACAGAAGTATTTCCAGTAAACAGAAATGTTGTCATCAGAAACTTACCTTAAGTGAAACAAACAACTAAAACTGTTAAAATTTTTTAATTAATTTTTTTTTTTTGCAGTAACTTTTTAGACAAATTTTCTTACATAAAAAAGGAACCGTTATATCGCGAGTTATTGTAATATCACATCATTGTTTTTGGTTAAGAGAAACGAATACCTCAAAGAAAAACAAACATTTTAAATGCGTTTATATGAATATGCACCAGTGTATTTAACTTTTTTTTTTTATTTGATATAAGCAACATGTATAAATAAAAAATAAGTAATTATCCTACTAACAATGACTTTGTTAAATTATTTTTTGTTTGATCTTGTAAATGTATTTGTTAAATTAAATTAATTGAAAATTGTTGATTATCAATAAATTTGCAAGTTTATTGAAATAGTTTTCTTCAATTTAAAATTCCTGTTTTTACCGAAACGTCGCACAGTGGCTTGCAATGTACAAAAATTGACACTTAATTCAAAATTAAAGTTGATAAATTCGCAGTGCAATTTGACAAAACAACACAAAATTCTACGCTGAATGATGTTAATAGAAGAACAGAAGGTTATACTTTTCCTGCAGTTTATGGTTGTTCATTAGAGCACCTATGAAATGTATAGAATTTACAAAAGTTTTGATTTTGCTTGCTCCACCGGCAGTTTCCGGTAGATTGGGCTAAAAAAATAATATTTGTGCAAAAATTGGGTTGATAAGTCGTAAACCGGCCAGTGGACTTTGACTTTTGCCCTAAAAAAGTTGTTAAATGTAACTAAAATCTTTATTGCCCTATAATTCACTAATTTAACATTTTGCGAAAAATGAATATATATTTAAGCTTTTTTATTCAGAATAAAAAGTAGAAATTTTTAACATATAACTTTTTAGCCTACTATGAATTGTTGTGATGTTATAAGTAATCAGAGTAACAATTTATAAATGGACTTTCTTAAAAAAAAAACACTCGTTTTAATGTGGACCTTGCCTGTTAGCAACGGTTTATTATTATTTTGTCGAGTAAGATTTGTACTTCTTATAAATGAATAAAATTTGAACCCAGCACAGATGTACCAAAATCTGACTTTGAGTTATTGAGTTTCTAATTGTTACACAAATATTAACATAAAATGCAGAGTACAACGCAAATTTTTGGATCATTATAGCGAGTATTTTTAGATTTTTATTGGATTTAACAGTCGCTCGAAATTTAGGTGTTACCGACTATCCAAAAATTATAAAAGTTGACACGTTAAACGCCTTTTTTATTTCTGTGATATATATTAAACACAGATGACATTTTTCACAATAGCTTACAAATAAATGAAAATATATTTTCAAAATAACTAGCAATTTGATTTATATTAATAAAATTCTTAGAATAATGGAATTTAATTTGGCTTCGATTGCATCTGAAATATATTTGTTCTGTTGTTATATGCAATTTATTTCATAATATACCTCAATTAAAAGTATATGACATTATAAGGGTTAATTAAAAGTAAACAATTTCATTTCCGTAAAGCCTTGTTTTGAACACTAAAATTACAGTGTTTTCATCTCAGTTTCAATATCGTTATCAAGAAGTATTTTTCTTTATTGATAAATATTATTTACTTAAATACCAGAATTATCAACTAAGTTACTTCTATTCCACATTCAGTACTTTTTCGTCATATATACCTTACACTTGCTGTTTTAAATTTAAATTTTTACGAATATTAAAACAAGTTGTTATTAATATTACACATAATTATTAATCTATTTGCGAGCTGTTGTAATAAATTTCTGTTTCCAATATATCTCACCGATTTTTAAAGTAGAAGAAATAAAAAAATTGTTTATGTTTAAAAATATTAACATATCAAGTTTTATAATTTTTAACTAATCGGCAACACCTAAATTCGGTGTTACTATTTAATCCAATAACAATATAAAAATACTCACTGTAATGATTCTAAATTTCACGTCGTACCCTGCATTTAATGTCAATATTTGTATAATAAGGAAAAAATCGATACCCCAAGTTCAGATTTTGGTCCATCTACGCTAAAATAGTAAGAATATTTGGCAAAATGTATTGATTTATAAATACTAAATATCTTGCTCTACAAAATAATAAAAACCGTTTCTAAAAGGCTAAATACATATTAAATCGAGGGACTTTTTAAAACAAGTCCATGTATAAATTTTTACTTTGAATACTTATAACATCAGAACAAGTCGTAGTAGGGTAAATAATTATATGTCAAAAATTTGTGCTTTTTATTCTGAATAAAATAGATTATATAAGTTGTTTTAGTAAAACGTTAAATTAACGAGTTATGGTACAATAAATTTTTGGTTAATTTGAAGACCTTTTTTAGGACAATCTTCGCACACATATCATTTTTTAGCCCCATCTACCAGAAACTGCCGGTGGAGCAAGCAAAATCAAAAATATTGTATTCATGGGTAGTCCATGGTTCATTTTGCTTTTTATAAAATAAGAGAAGAATCAAATATGGGAATATTTTAAAACCTCATTTCTTGTAATGAGTTAAAAAAAATGTTATAACTAAATTTTTTACTTCCGATATTGTATATTGTATTATATAAAAAATGTTTTAACAGGAGTGTTTTCAAATGCCAAAAAAACAAGAAACGAAAAAAAAAATGCAATTTAAACGAGAAAGAAAGATATAGTCGGTCAAGAAAAACTGTATGATACCCTACACCATTGTGTACGACCATACAAATTCGGGAAAAGGATTTATATCACATTTGTGTGTGTAAAATAAAATATATGTAAATACAGAATAATGCGTTGATACTAACATCTAGATGATTTTCCGCACTTTAGGGCTATTCTTGGAAGTGGGTTTATATGGGAGCTATGGTAAATTATGGATCGATTGTCATAAAATCTGGCAATGCTATTTCTACTTACATAAAACTTTTTTATGTCGAATATTAACTTGATACCAACATTCGTATGAGATCTATGCACGTTAAAGTGATTTTCGAAAGAGGAATTTATATGGGAGCTATAATCAATTGTGGACCGATCATCATAAAATTTGTTACAAATATTGATACTTGTGCAGAACTTCTTTGAATCGATTTTCAGTAAAATATTCTTATTTTTAAGGAATTTTTGAGTGTTTAAACTCTATTCCGTGGCCACATTTGTATGGAGGCTAAGTTAAATAATGGACCGAACATAACCAATTTCAATAGGCTTCGTCCTGGTATCATAAAAGTGCCACCTACCAAATTTCATTGAATTGTGTTTAAAATTGCGACCCGTATTTTGTGCACAAAGTTTACATGGACAGTCAACCGTACATCCAGCCAGACCGACGGACAGACATCGGTAGATCGATTTAAAAAGCGATTCTGAGTCGATTGGTATATATATGTTTGGCAAATCAACACTTTTCGCTATTATTTTCTTATTAATACGTTTTATTTTAATATATGAAACGATGGAATAATATGACAAAATTAAATAATAGTGTAAGAAGATTGGATAAATAACATGGGATAATAATATGGTAAAATGGAATCATAATATGAAAATATGATATAATAATATAAGAAATATATTATAATATCATAACATTTCTATATATGCATATATATTCCTGATCGAAAAAAATGAAAAAAGATTCACATTAAACTCTTTATATTCGTCGTATTTCTTTTTATACTTAATTTAGATCTATACAACCAAAGCGCGCATTGTATTGGAATTATGCTTTGTTTGTAACTACTATTTTTCATTGTCACATTAAAACAATGAAACTTTTTAATAATTACTCATTGAGCTTATCAAATATTTTAAGTATGCATAATAATAATTTTTGTTTTCTTTTTATTAAGAAACTACCATCCATAATGAAAGTATTATTATACGTTTTATTTCTTCTCGCTGGCGAACAAGCATTTTCTATAACACCAGAAAAATTATTTACCACCGAAAGAAATAAAACTTTTTATATTGAACATGAACACCAGGTCAGTATAAAATATGAAGAAAAAATTTCAAAATATTTCTAAAAAAAACATCTTTTACATTTAGTTTGATTGGTTTGAATCTTTAGCAAAATGTACTCGCATGAATATGTCTTTAACGGCCTTTGATTCTAAAGTCAAATGGGACGATGTAATTTCCATGATCAAAAAACAATTTGGTATGTTTCTGTGAGAAATATTTTTCGAAGAATTTTAAGCATTATTATTCCCTGTTTTAGGCAAAAATTTAGTCTTATGGATCAGTGGCTATGCAGTTGGTGAAAAACGTCAATTTACATGGATGACAACGGGTGAAGAATTCACTTTTACCAATTGGTCTGTTGGTAATCCAGATTTTGCTCAACAAAAGGAGTATTGTGTGCAGATTGGTAGTGGACCTTATTTAGAATGGAACGATAATACGTGCACCAAAAAATTTGGTTTTATTTGTGAATTTAAAGAAATACAATGTAACAAATGCAGTGAACAACACGAAAAACCCAAGTATCATATAATTTTTAATAATTATCAAAAAATATAAATAAATATTAATTAGCTAATATGATAATTTTACATTCTATGAGTTTAGATTTGAATTGAAGTATATAAAATAAATTAAAAAAATTTTTTGTGTAATTTTTAAAATCTGTTTCAAATCCTTATATAGAATTCTGTAAATCATCTCATTTATTGAACTCCTAAGGAATTTATCTAATGCAATTATAGCTTAAATATAATTACTTGGAATTTAAGTAATTTTAAGTTTTTAAAAAATTTTATACATTTATTTATAAAATTAATAAATAAAAATCAACCTTAGCTTAAACCTTTTGATAATTATTTATTATAATATTTTGATGTTTATAATTCTTATCAGCTATTTCATTACATTCTTGTGGCTTGAATTCGCAAATAAAACCAAATTTTTTTGTGCATTTATTATCGTTCCATCGCATTGTGGCATCCCAACCAATTTGCATACAAAACTCCTCTTTATTATAGAAATCTGGGTTTGCACCATGCCAAAATGTATAAGTAAATTCTTCGCCCGTAGGAACCCAAGTGAACTGACGATTTGCACCAATAGCATAGCCACCCACCCAAAGTATAACATTTTTTCCTAAAACAAAAAAAAATAAAAAATTTTAAATAATAAATAAATAATAAAAAAATTACACTGTACTGCAAAATAAAAAAAGAATTCTAGAATGTAACACAGTGTAATTAGTAGGTATGGATGAGTAGATTACTACACCATTTTTATAATTTTCAATATATCCCCAAAATCACGATTTATATCAAAAAAAAAAAAAAAAAAAAACGACTTTTTGGACTTCACTACTTTAAGAATTTTTATTTCGAATACCTGATATCCGATTTAAGTGGTTTAAACAGCATTAGAAAAAAAAAGATTTTAACCTTTTTAAAAAGCACATTTTTCTTCATAGTAAAACTGTGTAAGATATTAAGGACACAAGTTCAATTTTTTTCTTTTTATACCCTAAATAACCATAGGTAGGAGGATATTATGAGTTTGTACTGATATCTATGAAACTTAAAAATATTGGTCTAAGACCCGCCTTAAAGTATACCAATCGGTTTAGAATCACTTTTTGAGTAAATTTAACAAGGACAAAGCCCATTGAAATTGGTTCTGATTGGTCCATTATTTCACCCGGCCCCTATATAAATGCCCATTGAATAGGGGTTTAACGATCATAAATGCCTTAAATATAGTAATATTTATTTGAAATTTGACATGTATAAGTTTTTTTTAGGTAAAAATCTGTATGCCAAATTTCTTATAGACCGGTCTATAATTGACCACAGTACCCATGTAAACCATGTAAAATTAGCATCAACATTTTTAATATTGGAGGAAGAAGTAGCTGATAATAATGCAAAAAAAAAAGAAGAAAACAAAAGGAACATTGGGTTCGACCTTTTCTTTCGGAAGGTAATGTTAAGTATGTCTCTTTTAGGAAGCGATTGAAAAGGAATGATCCCGACCGATACAAAAACTTCGTGCGAATGTCAAATATTATGAAAACATATAGTTTTCGGAATCAAAACACGAAGGAAAGAATTTACATTACAGGTTGTCCAGAAACGTGTTTGGATTAATATCAGCCCGATTTCGCGTTGTTAGAAAAACAATCGAACTTTCCCCACCAAATGTTGTCAAAGTTGTTCTCGCAGTATGTGCATTACACAATTTTTTGAACAAACGCAAGTGTGATACCTATGCTTAAACAACAGACTACGACCAAGTGAATACGGATGGATCTATAACGGATGAACGATGGCGTGAAGAAGTGCGGACAGAGAATATTTTGTCTTCGATAGAACCATTGTGCAATTAAGGTCGTTAAAGCGAATCGTCCAAGCTCATTCGACAAGAATTCACGGAATATTTTTTAAATGAAGGAGAAGTTCCATGGCAATACAAGCATATTTATAAAAATTAATTATGTATTGAATCAAAAGAATGAACATGCTGTCAAATTATTTATAGTTATCAAATTGCCAGATGCGATTTTGATGCTTATATACATGGCATCAATAAAATCTTCAAAAGTTTTGTTCAATAAATTTTGATCAATAAATTTTGAAGGAATTTTGCTGTTTACATGAGTTTAAAACATTTTGAAGAGCAATTTTGAAGAAAATTTCAATCGTGTAAATCTAGCTTTAGTTTTACAACTTTGAAAAAAAATCATATGTTCTTCAATTCTCATCTCATTTTATCAAGCAATAGTTCATTTTATTCCTAATATTATATAATATTAGAAAAAAATATAAAACAAATATGTTTTCTAATAAAGTATGGGTCAAAAGTGGTTGTAAAATCCAAAAAATACGAAGAAACTAAAAAATTTAATTTCTTTCTTTTTAAAATGAGAAGTTCTTCTCTTTCAAATCCCATTTAAGAAACTTATGGGTCTATTATGTATGACAACCGAACTTTAGTTATGTTGCCAGTTGCCGAAATGGTGTTACAGATGACAACTGGCAACTGAAAGCTGTCAACTCATTTGCTATACAGGCAACTACAAATTTCTGATTACCGAAAATTTTTTAAGACAAAAAAAAAAAAAAAATTAAAACTAGTTATTTTTATTTCTTTGCATTGTTTATTTGTCCTTTTTACTTTTATTTCAGCAGCTGAACTTTCCTAATATTATTTTCGGTAATTTTTTGATAACCGAAAGAAAGTTGCCATTAATAATATAAATTAACTTGTAGGTTGCGTTGCTAGTAGGAAATACATAATCAACCCATTAAATTGGTTAATTGGTATTCGAAATAAAAAAATTTTACAGCCGTGAAATCAAAAAAAAGTCGGATTTTTGGATATAACTCTCTTTTTTGGGGTATATCAAAAATTCTAAAAATTGTTTAATAATTTACTCACCCATATCTACACAAACTACAGTATGTTACATTCCAAGTGTGTTTCTTCACTGTAGCACAGTGTTATTTTTCAACTAACCAAAAGCCTTTAGTACAACTTGATTAATATTATCCGCTTTAGATTTCGCATCAATTGTTAGCAAAGTCATATTCATGCGAGCACATTTCGTTAAGGATTCAAACCAATCATACTGAAATTATTTTTATAATTATATATTTTTTGTTTTTCTTTTGAATACATTTTTTTTAGAGGTTAACTGACCTTATATTCATTTTCTATATAATAGAATTTTTTACCATCTGCTGTATAAATCTTTTCTTGTGTAATACCACACACTTGTTGTAATGTCAAAAGGAATAATATTATTTTAGAGAGTTTTAAAATTAGCATTTTGAATAGTTTAGTATCTGAACGCTTATAAAGTACAATAGTTATTTATAATGCTTTTTATATTATTGAAGTATATTAGGGAGGAACAAATTTGTTTAAAAAATAATAAAATAATTCCAAATTTTGTTTTAAAAATGACTCAAAAATTTCGAATTTAAAATTTTGTTCTTCATTTTTTATTATATTTAGTTTAAAGTAATATCTGTTAATTTTCAAACTAATTAAACAAAAAATCATTTATGGACTATTACCTCCTTAATACTTTTATACAACTATCCAGAAAATTTATGTATATGCTTGTGGTTTTTATCCTTATCAAATATAATTATTATTAATTTCCGGAATATAAAATAAATAAATTTAACAGTAAAATTGTAAACCCCACATTTCTACATACATACATACATCAGTTTGTATGACGTTTACCAAGTGCTTACCCTACGGGGTTTTTTACATATTGAAACACTGAGTAACAAAATTAATTTATTTACAACACAATTAAAACCATATTCTACAATTGATAGCATATTCTTTCATAATCAATTTCACAGATATATAAAGTTTTAGACATTTGGAACAATCAATAATGGTTTCTAAGGTTGCTCAGAGAGCAGAATTCGAATCTTAACTCGTTGGCTATAGTTTTCGAGATAACAGCAACAAATATTTTTATATTTTGTATATTTGATACTTACCCAGTAAAAACTTGTTGCTTTTCGGTAATGGCAACTACTTATTTAAGTAGTTACTTGGTAATGGGGTGCTATAATTTTTTGACTACTTCATACTACATAAATAAGTACTCACAATTAAAATTGCACAATAATGTTCCATTCACGTGGATTAGATGTCTAGAGGGCGAATTAGGGAGCATAAAACTTATTTTTATACTAAAAGAGCTTTGTCGCCTTTCAAACTAAGTGTGAGATGGTGTAGTGAGTAAAACGTTAGCACTAAAAACGAACGGAATGTTCAAATCTCATTTTTTCGTTGTTAATTTTTTTACATTTACTACAACAGCCCATGAAAATACTACTTATTTCGGTCATTTTGTAAGCTAAGAATTTCTGGGCAATGCGAACAAAAATAAGTTGTTATTCGGCTGAAAAAAACAAGTAGTGTTTATTTTTCTCCAGTAGTACTCGCGAACTTACTAGGTAAGTAAAGTCTTATTGGGTAGTTACCAATTTATTAAATATAAAGTGATAAATCGGAATTGAAAAGCAACCATACTGAATTGATAATATTGTTTGAAATCTTTTTCATGTATTAGAGTCCATATGTAGGATCTTATCATGTTCTCGTTCCAAAATCCTTTTTAAGTCCAGAATCAAAACGGACATAAAGAAAATTTTTTATGAAGTAAATTTGAGCCACAAACTCGTGGTGGTTTTTCAATTAATTCTCCATAATTAAGTTCAAATCAATGCATTTGCCATTCCCGAGAATGCACAGTGGGACAGAATCGAAATTTTTTGGAAATAAATTTGTAACTTCTGATCGGCTGGTTGGATTTTCATGAAATTTGGTATAGGCGTAGCAGAGGAGTTAAGTTTGCAAGGAGGCACAACAAACCCCTCAGGGGCGGAGCTAAGGGGGCTCAAAGTTAGGTACTTCTGACATAAAAAATTTTTAATCGCTTGCCAAATTTTTGTTTCTCGTCCGATTTCAAATATTTTTATATATTGTTGTAGGTCCTGATTATGAATCTTAATAAGAAAATTATTCCCACACAATCTTAAAACTTTTACTCTAATAGTTTTTCATTTAAGCGATAAATAATTTTTACTTTGTGTGGGAGATACCAATCCCTGTTCACATATTCCTCCTATTTTCATCTCATTTGTGGAAGTTAATAAGGCAGTTATTACTTCAAAATGTTAAGACTTTCGTTGTAATAATTCTTTAGATATGTTGATTGAATTGGAAAAACTAGGAATTTTTATTTGAAATTTATATCGATATGAAATATGTATAACCCAAAATTGTATTGAAATTATGTGGACGACCAGTTCTTACTGGATCATTTTGCTGGCAGCCGTTCCATGTTTTATTTATAAATTTATTATCTCTAAAAAAATATCAAAAACTAATGAGAACAAAAAAGTTTAAATAGAAAAAAAAAAATTAACTTTTTTCTAGCCTTACTTTTTAGGGCATTTAGCCTTTTCGTACCTTTTTTGAAGTACAATTTAACCTTTTTTCCCCTCCTCCTGGCAACACTGCGTTTCAACTTAAAAGGTGGTTGAATTAATTGGTTTGTGTCTTTACTTAAACTTATATGACTGATTTTAAAACAACAATTGAATTAAATTCAGCATTATGAGTTTGAGTATCAAATATTGGTCGTAACGATCGAAAAGTTCATTTACTGTATAATAAAATTGAAATGTTATTTTATTTTTCAATAAATGAAATGATAGAAAAACTAAAACAAAATGGATTAAAAAATCTTTCAAAAGACTAAATAAACAAATTTTCTGCAGTCATCATCAAGGTAGATTCTTATGTTTTAGGTGTTTCAAAAGCAAAGCAAAATCTTACCAATCTTGTACCCTTGTATGGGTCATAAGAAAATGCTAAAATGCTTTTAAAGATGATAGCTGCTCATAAAAGTAAATTAAAGTCTTTGGAAAACAAAAATATAAAACTATTTTAATAATTAATTAGATACGTATCACGGAACTTTAAATATCGTTTATAGCATTTGCTATATATCCGTGGAAGTACGTCATATTGATGTCCCAGTCTTAATCTTCTTAAATTAGAGGAAAAGCAAAATTCCCTAGGATTTTACTAGTGGTTATTCTAATATGCAACTATATATCAACAAAAGAATAAGTTTTTGTACAAGTATTGTGTTTTATTTAATTGACTTTTCTTTTCATAAATAAAAAAGATTTAAGAATATTAAAAAGCAAAAAAATCAGTAGTACCAACCGATATATTCTGTACCTGTAATTGAATTGATTTTTTTTAAGCAGCTGCGGGTATCATAAATTCATCAATGAAGTAGTACTTGTAACCAAAAAAAAAAAAAAATATTGACAAAGAATTTGGTCGCTGCAACCAATCTGGTTTCTCTGTGTGGAAGTTAAATTTTCTTTTCTGTCGGTCATAAGTTTTCAAATATCAGGTTTGTTGAGGTTTCAACGAAACCAAAATGGATAAAACACCACGAATGCTGACGAAGTGTATAGCGGCACAGAAAATACGTATTCCATTCTGCTGGTGTCTAATTATAGTCCATAAACTCTGCTTTGGTACTGCCAAACAGAGACAACAATTTATGATTGCAAACTTGTTTAAGGTTTAAGAAATATATTTGCCCTTTGATTTTCACGACCAAGCATTTTGAAAAAGTTTTTGATAAGGTAAAATTTGATGTGAATAGTAAATGTATTCTATGGTGAAAATGAGACCTTTTGTTTTCCGCAACAATTGACATCGCACGGTGTATTCATCAAATCAAATAAATCGAAGATTTCATCACTGAATTATATGTTCACATAAAGGTTTATTAGAGATTTACGCATTTTTTACTACTGCAGCCATCATGCCACAAACTGTACTTATTGTTTTTGTTTATTTAAATTACGAATCAAATTATTGAGTTCAGTTAGTAAAGCATATAAACCAATATAATGAATATACTCACCTCTGAGAATTTGACATCAACTAGCCCATTTTCGCGTGTATATATTATATCTAGGAACATAATAAAAAACACTTGAAATCGTCTTTATAATGTTTTTTCTATATTTCTGCTGGAATTAAATCCAAAATTTAGAATATTATTGAAGTGAATCTTCTAGTGACGTCAACATCCAAATTTATGATAGCACATTGCTTCAATACGCGACAACTCGAAAATTAGAACTAATCTTAAGAAATGAATACCATATTTGAATTTAGCAACCCCAAATAACATTATAATTAGTTCTCATCTGCTCTGATCAAAAAGTTGAACCGAATTTTTAAACTTGTGTTCTTATTTCAAATCATATTTTATAAAATATGGAGAGTATATTTAGTTTAATAAAGTATGTACAGTTGAAGCTCGATTTAACGAATGATATAATGTCAGGTCCTTTGGGTAAACGGGGATGTTCGTTATATCGGACATGAACTTTTTGATGTAATATTTATTAAATTTTGAAAGGAATAAAAAAAGAATTAACTTTTATTTGTTTTTAATTTTTTTCGGCAATTCAAATAATCCTACTAATTTTGCATAGCAAAAAATGTTGTTAAAAACTTAAAAATAACTTTATCATTTAGACTTGAGACAAAACAAAGAAAGCTGCTTGAGGCAGTTATATTTAATATTTTAGCAATTTAGGAACATTTTTGCTTCAAATCCGTTATATCGGGAGTAAAATTCTTTCTTCATTCGTTATATAAGTTATCTAAAGTAAACATTTGCTTATTCGTTGTATCGGATTTTCTTTAAATCGGTATTTATTATATCGAGCTGTAACTGTACATATATTCTGGGTTCTTGTAAAAATCTAAGACGATTTAGCATTGTCCGTTCGGGTGTCTGTTGAAAGAAGGATAGGTCCCAGGGCCGACCACTTAGGGGGACGAAATTTAGCCCAAATATTTTCTTTTATATAATGTTTGTCTGTAATGAAAATGGGCAAAATGTTTTAATAAACAAAAGAGTTATGGGCCAAATACTAGAAAATATTGGTGTAAGTCGTAACTTCATTTTACACTTTTTCGCAGATATCACTCAAACGGAATTATATACGGCAACGAAATTTAATACAGATACGAGTAGTTTAAGAATCGAAAACCAGAAAATGGACATGATCTACCCACTTTATCGCCCACCTCCTATATAAGATAAAATTTTTAATTAGGGTGGCACAAATAAAGTTGTAGTGGTGAGTATAATAAGGATTTTTTCGAGAAAAAATGTAACATTTTTTTGATCATTTTTTTTCCGCTAAGGAAATGAATAGCAATTTAAAAAGATTTTTGTAAATATTTCCCAGTATTTTCATCATCAGACTCACAAAAAGAAGTTCTAAGATATTATTTAATTGAAAAATTCTTAAATATTATTTAATTTAAAAAAATAATGCTGCAGTAAAGAAAGCAAGTATCAAATTCTATTTTTCATAAATTCAAAATAGTATCCCTCTGTCATATTTTCCTCACATAAATTTAACCTGTATATCATAAATATTCCAAATGATGTATGATGACACTTTTTATAGTTTAAAAAACACTAAAATTAACATAAAAAACTAATAAAATCATTGTTGCGGTTTCCATTTCTTTTTTTTTTAACAATTTTCCAAATCCACAACGAATTAGGTAATAAAATGCACAGGGATATAAAAGGATCCTCTCAAATGCAAAACAAACAAAAAACAATAGTGTAAATGTGTAAATTACTCACCCATACAAACACACTCTTGAACAATTTAAATTTTATAGATTTATAACTTTAGCAAATGTTTAGAATAATATTCCATGTAACAACAAAACATTACAAAATTAAATTGAAAAATTATTTAAATTTTTATTTTTATAAAAATAACTTTATGGACTGTGTTACGTTTGTATACAGAGTACATATCAAAATCTGTTAGTTAATAACCTATATATATGCTTATATAACTGACTATAATGATAATGATTTATTACCATAATTTCAAGATGAAAAACGTGCTGGATTTGTATATTTTGTAAAAATTTTGAAATTTTCATTTTTATAATTCCACCCCTCTCCAATTGCTAAGCAATTTATTAAAGTTCTTCTTCATATGATTATTTAAAAAAGCCAATTGATTTACTTTGATTTTGCATTTTAAATTGGTGCGATTATATTTTATGCGTGTGTTTGTGTACATTTTTAAAATTTGTGGAGGGTTACATATCATAAAGGTTTTCCAAACCAATTTTCAAACATAATTCCATTAGTTTATAAACAGAGTAAACAACCAAAATAGCTAGATTCATTGGATATCAGTTACATACGTTGGCAATTTTTCAAATATGTATATTTTTGCATTGATCCCTTTGTTCAATATTTTTTTAAAAAGTATATTTAGTTCAGAAGGTTGTAATAACGACAGTATCAATAATGGCAATTGGTAAAATAATTTTTTGAGGGAGAGTCGGTGAGTTATTGTTTTTCTTTTGTAATTTATATTTCAAAACGATGCGGGAAAAAAATGTCAACTACAATTTAAAATGAAGTGCTTTTTGGAAAATAAAAAAAGAAAACAAAATAGAATACGTGAAGTAGTTAATCATACTACCCAACCAGCTTTCTATTGAAGAAAATATTTTAACCGCAACAATGTTTTGTGACAATATAAACCAGGGACGTAGTAAATGGTATTAAGGAGTGCATAATATTAATTTTTTATAAATTAGTAAAGATACCGATTTTACACAATATTTTAATTGCAATAAAATGTGTAAATAAGGAGTGAGATCGTAAAAATCTTAACACACGTTTTGCCTCTTAACTTTTTTCGCAAGCAATATTTAAATTTTCTTTGATCGATTTATCTTTGAAAAATATGCCAGTTATTATTTTTAATGACAACTATGTTGATTTGTTGTGAGTTTGATCAAAATGACTGACGAAAAAAATTATAAAAAAATTTTCAAAAAATTCCAATTGGTTATTAAACAGTATCAGGAAAATTTGACCATTGATAGGAAACCTGGCTCCGGAAGAAAAGGTTCACATGATATTGGGAAGCCTAAGAAAATTGAAAGCGTATTGAAAAGAACTTCAAATACATCTGGTAGAAAAGCAGCCTGTTAGCTAAGTGCTCTTACTATTTGGTGCGAAAAGTTAAAACCAATGCAATTTGGACATACAAAGTCCAAAATGTTCCAGACAGGAATGCTGCAAAAATTTACAAACCAAGAATATGACATGGAAATTAAAATAAAATTTCATACAAAAATACTCATGTTGTATAATGGACGACAAAACGTATGTACTGGCAGATTTTTCAAAGTTTTCGGGTCAAAATTTTTACGTTGTTAATGCTCTAGGAATGTTAAAGATAAGTTTAGGACCCAAAAAGCACATACAATTTTCAAAAAAAAATTCCTGGTATGACAAGCTTTATGCAGTTGCGGTAAAAGAAGCAAGTCATTTGTTACAGACAAGCAAAAACTTTTTGGTTTTCGTTAATAACAACTACTTATTAAAGTAGTTTCTTGGTAATGAGGCGTCATTATTATTTACCTACTCTGTATTACATTAATAAGTACTCAATAGTATAATCGCGCAGTAATACTGCAATCACGTGAGTTGGCTAGAGCGCCGGATTAACAACCAGAAAGTTGTTGGTTCAACCCCATTCTGAAGCTGTTAGTTTTTAATAACAAAATGTCTAAAAAGATATTTTAAACTAAATAGAGTTTTTGTCGCTTACGATGCTATGTAAGAGATGGTGTACTGAGTAAGACGTTAGTCAGTAAAAGCGAATGGTTAGTGTGTGTCCAAGTTCGAGTCTCACTGACGGCAAAATTTTTTTGTTTTTTTCTCTTTGTTTTCGTTTAGGTACACATTTTTGAGTACCCCTAGAGTCAAAAAATAACTACATGAATTTGTGGACAAGTAGAACAAAAATAACTAGTTATTCAGGCAAAAAATAAGTAGTTTATTTTTGTTTCCAATTATACCTGCTAGCTTACCAGGAAAGCAAAGTTTTTGCTGGGAGTGGGCTCTATAAATAACGAATATTTGCAAAAAAGTCTTCTTCCTTTCATAAGAGTCTACAATGTGTCCACATATTTTTGTCCCGATTTGGCATCATGTTACTACAGTAAGAAAGTTTTGGAATGGTACCATAGCGATAACATAGTTTTTATACCAAGAGAGGTCATTTCCCCAAATTGTCTGGAGCTAAGACCAGTGGAGAGATATGAGGCTCTTGTGGAAAGAGAATTGAAGAGCGCAAAAAACGCGTCCCGAAATATCGAAGATTTTAAAAGGAGGTGGGCAAAGTGTTCCAAAAAAGTGTCTAAAACAACTATCAAATCTCTAATGGATGGGTTAAAAAAAAAGGTCTATGACTTCATAAGTAGTGGTTAGAACTACTACTTATGAATCGTTCTCACTCTTTATTAATAAAAGACTAGCGGAAATAAATTTAACGATCTTGGCGGGCACTTTCCATCACCTCCGCGGGAACTCTGAATGCCTAATGCTGATTTGCTGGAAACACTTGTTATCCACAATGAACTCGGGCCAAAATAAATTGGTTACCATTGATCTGTAGCGTTTGCCATTGACGATAATGGTCTCAACAACATCCCAGCAAAAACTTTGCTTTCCTGGTAAGCTAGCAGGTATAGTTGGACATATTTTTTGCCTAAATAACTAATTATTTTTGTTCGACTTGTCCACAAATTCATGTAGTTATTTTTTGACTCTAGGGGTACTCAAAAATATGTACTTAAACGAAAACAAAAATAAAAAAAAAAACAAAAAAATTTTGCCGTTAGTGAGACTCGAACTTGGACACAAACTAGCTATTCGTTTTTACTGACTAACGTCTTACTCAGTACACCATCTCGCACATAGCATCCTAAGCGACAAAAAATCTTTTTGGTTTAAAATATCTTTTTGGACATTTTGTTATAATAAACTAACAGCTTCAGAATGGGGTTGAATCAACAACCTTCTGGTTGTTAATCCGGCGTTCTAGCCAACTTATCCACGTGATTACAGTATTACTGTGCTATTATACTATTGAGTACTTATTAATGTAATACAGAGTAGGCAAATAATAATGACGCCTCATCACCAAGAAACTACTCTAATAAGTAGTTGTTATTACCGAAAACCAAAAAGTTTTTGCTGGGATAATACTTGAAGAAAAATCACGCTATTAGACCAAAATCTAGTATATTTAAATTTTGTTTTAATTTATTATTTTTTTACTTTAACAATTAAACATGAAATTATATTGACAATTTTTATTCTGAAAAGAAAAATTTAAAAAAGCAATGGAAAATTAATCGCATGAACCTGTGGAGATGGGAAAATCTTTTAAAGCATCTAATGGTGATTTGCTATAGGAAGTGAATGCAACAATTAAAAGTGTAAAAAAATTAATTTTCAAAATTAAATGTTACAAAAACTTAAAAGCGAAGTCGATTTAAATCAAGCTATTAAAATCTTATTATTTTTTTAATAAAATTATTTCAAGTAATTTCCTTAAATATACATACACGTTTCTTGTCAATATCTAGTTAGTTAGTTTTGAATTATTCGAACAAATCGAAACAAATATTTTTTAATGCCTGACGGAATAATTCGAATAAAAAAAATGTCATTCGAATTATTTGTTTTATTCGAACAGTGAAAAAATCAAACAACTTAAATACCCTAGTTATGACGTTCTTGATTTTAATAATTTCTGAACTAATAATAATGTCTAGAATTAGATAATATGATATAATTAAAAAGATGTGGAATCAAATTTCGACGCTGTTGATACGAGTAATTTCAGTTTTGCCTTATTCTATAGCATTAAAATATTAATGAAATACTTTGTTTTAATGAAAAAATATAATTTTTGTAAAAAATTACAAAAATTTGTAGTTTTATTAGTGCATATTTTCATGTCTTTAGAGCATATTTTTAGTATTTTACTGCATATTAAATGCTCATAAATCCCTTTTTTATAGCATATTTGTGGTTTCCTTGTACATTACTCACCATGAAACTAATGTTCTCAACTAAATAAAATCATTGGCTTTACCCATAAAAAAAACAAAAGCTACGCATCTGAGCCACGGATGGCAAACATGTTGCAATTGCACTTTTTTGGTTCATTTTTATATCCTACTATTTTTTTAATAAAATTATTTCAAGTAATTTCCTTAAATACATACATTTTTTTGTATTAACATAAATCAATATCTAGTTAGTTAGTTTTGAATTATTCGAACAAATCGAAACAAATATTTTTTAATGCCTGATGGAATAATTCGAATTCGAATTACTATTACCGTGTTACTACCGCGACTAATTTGGTACAATTTTATATGGTCTTATTTATATATTTTCTGTTACCAAATATTTTCGAAAAATATAATTTTGGAAAAAACGTATTCAATTGCTTCCCCTTCGTAAAATATTTTATCAAATAAGAAAGCAAATTTTGAGTTTATAAATATTTAATATAAAGCACTAGACGGCGCACAGTATCACATCAGAGAAGAAAGTTAGCCGCTCAGCCGATTGTTTTTAACAAATCTAGCCGCCACCGAAATTTTCTGTTTATCGACAGCTCACTTGTTAGCCTTTTAGTTCAGTAAAATCGATTTTATGTTCTTTATCATAACATAAAAATTCGGTATTAGATACTTATTTTTCTTTTATTAAGAAAATTCGAATATTGAGTATTTTTTCGTTGAGATACACATTTTCAAAGTTAAATTTTGCTACTAAAAGGTCAATTAATCGAAATAACTTAAGTAATAAAAGCGACGTTTTTTAAACCATTTGCGATTAACAGTAATTCACACCTCATATTTTTGTAGTCCACACTAATTTAATATTTTAAATTTTATGACAATTGGTCCATAATTTACCATACCTTCCATATAAACCCACTTGCAGGAATCGCCCTAAAGTGCATAAAATCATATAGATGTTAGTATCAACGCATTATTCTAAATTTATATATTTTATTTGACATTTAGTAAAATAGGCCACAGGTGTAATATAAATCTCCTTCCCCAAATTTTATATATATCCCAATATGAAAAATTGACTAATTAAGTTTTTGTTACCATATCGAGAGTTGTCTTAAGAATTCATTCAGTCTATTCCACATTCGTAAGCGATAGCTTCCAACAAAAATATTATAACAAGAGAAAGAAATGCAATTAATTTCTCTACTGTGTCGAATTGAACTCACTAAATTTGTTGCTAGAATTTAAATTGCTGGTAATATTTTTACTAAAATTATGTAATAAAAATATGTTTAGAATTTATTAAATTTCTATGTAAATTAACGAAAATGGTATAATTGTGGTTGAAAAATTTCATTTTATTTTTATGGTTGGTACAATATAAAATAAGTCATTTTCCATCCCTGATCTATGCAAAGTATTCAATATTTTTCTAAACATCTAAAAATATAGAAAAAAGATAAAAGAAGAATATTCTCATCCTGTTGACAGCATTGGGTTTAAATGCCTGTTTCGAATGTTTGTTGGCAATTTATTTTCATGTTGATGTTATTATTGTTTGTCCTAATAAATCCCATTGAAAAATTGTTAAACAAAACACGCACCATCTCAAATTCATGTCTGCCTAACTAACAGTCTTCAGTTTTTTTTTCCTTCCGTGTTAAAAATTTTTGCAATACCCGTGCGTTGCTAATTTAAAAAAAAAAAAAAAAAAAAAAACATTCAGCTGGTTTTGCAAAAGAAAAAAATTAAAAAAGAAAAATTTCCGCCGTGTGTCATTTTGTTTACAAACATTGCAAATCCCAGGGTTTTATATTTCACATTTCAAATTTAAGCCCACAGATTTTTCAATTGTCACTGTGGCAAAAATTGATTCATCAATTTAGCTACCGTTGCAAAAAGAAAAAAATGAAATCCAAAAAAGAAAATATTTTGCCACTCGCTTGACTTGATGAGAAATTGTTTTTTTTTCCACTGAAGTGCTCAAATGCTGTTCTCTGTAGTTTTGTTTTTTATTCTATTTTGCGCCTCATTTAAGAATTTTGATGATTTTAATGAGTTAATGAAAAAATAAGTACAAGTCTATTTTTTATCCCTCATTATCTCAGTTTTCTTATCTCAGTGTTTTTGTATTATTTCTGACAAATTGAATTTTGATTAGTTTTTTTTTTTTTTGGCATGAGAAGATTTAGCTGAGTTAAAATTTTGATTGATTTCAATTATTTGTCATGAAATGAAATGAAAACACACTGTAGCAACCGAAATATTAATTAGATTTTTATGCCTGAAGAATTTTTATTAACTTTTTAAAAATATAGAGATGTTTGGTAAACTAAGTGGTGGGAAAATTATTAATGAAATTAATTTGTAACTTGTTTCAAAAAAAAAAAAAAAAAACACAATCTATAAGCACAGGGTTGAGCAAAATCTTATTACCATAATAACTTTATTTTTTAAATTTACGTTCCTCTTTTTTCAAACTCCTTTTTAATTTCCATTTAATCTACTTTATTTTGTAATAAATATTAAATTTATTCTCAAAATATCCCCTTTAACATAGAAATCCTCAATAATCAACAAAATGCATATAATTTTATTCCTAATGTGACAATAACAATTTTCACCCAAAATCTAAAATAACACATGTGTTGAAAAGACATTTCTAATACATTTTAAATGTTTTTGAATCCTTTTAACCAGACAAAAACACTTTGCTAGTTATTATAAAATACTAGAAGAAATATAGAATAAAAACTACAAATTGCATCCATAAAATTTTATCACCTCATAAAGAAAATGGATTTCCTTTCATACGTTTCGACTTTTCGTTTAATAATTTTAAGGGAGTTTTGTATTTTTTTCTTAGCATTTTTGATAAGAAAATGTAATTTTATTTGTTATTTTAAGATGTGATTGCATTAAAAAGTAATAGTTTATTTTATAGATATTTGTTTGCGTATATAAAAATGCTAAATAAGTGAAAGTGTCAAGTGATATGCACTGTAAGAAAAAGTTTAAATGAAAGTATTAATTTAATTTTAACTAATAAATTATTAGATCATTTCAATATTGTTCTAAGGGAAGAAACCCCATTTACTAATAGCCATAATCAAAAAACTTAACACAGCTTACAAATCATTTGCGCAATTCAAAACTTCATTATTGTCAAAATATTGTGAAGAAAAATAACATTTTTATAAAATAATAAATATGAATAAGAGTGTTACTTACAAAGGAATTAAAATATTATAAATGTTACATTTTTTCATTAGTTTATTATTTGGCTTTTTCTAAATACTTAGATTTTTAATAAAAATTGTTGATGAACATCTTATTTTTTTGGAAAATTTGATTTTTATATTTTGCAACACCCACCTTAAAGTATACCAATAGACTCAGAAACACTTTCTGAGTCGTTCAGGTTCATTATTTCAACATGGGGGCTTGCAAATATGCCGCCGCAATACGGTTTTAATAGTTATAAATACCTTATTATGTGACTATTTCAATAAAATTCGGTATAAATAAGTTTTATATAAGAGTGAATCGGAATATCAAATTTTATGGCTCAATAATTAAGCATATCTCCCATATAAGATCCGAAAATCACTTAAACTCGCATAAATTCCACATAAATGCAAGTATCGAGATAATATTTGACACAAGTTTTATCTAATCAGAAATCATAACACCAAGGATTCTTAAGGATTAATTCATAACTGGCCATAGGTCTCACTTAAGGCCATTTCTCAAAATCTCGAAAATCATTTTGAGACTCAATGAAATGATGAAGGATGTCATATTGTCGGCCATGACCGACTATAAATTTTATTATAATAAATAAATTTTATTATTAATAAATAGTTTTTTTAATGTTTGGTGAGAAATCTAATTTTTAGTGAATAATCGGCGTTTAGTGTATAATCGTATTTGAAAATTTGGAATTTTTGTGAATAATCGGAGTTTTAGTAAAAATTTTCATTTTTGGTGAGAATTTATATTCTTTGCGAATAATCGGATATATAAATATAAATATATATATATATATATATATATATATATATATATTTTTTTTTTTTTTTTGAGTTAATTCATAAATTTTGAACCAAAATTTTGAAATCTGTCACATTATATAACATAACTTATTAAATAAATTTCGGGACAGGATAATTTTTTCTACACATATGTTCTACTTAGGATATTTTATACAAAAAATATATAAAAAAAAGTCTATTCTGGGTGCTTTTGTATTAAAATACGAATATTCCGGCTATACGCATGCCAACCCAATGTTGCCACAACCATCTTAGATAAAGATGCCATTAATCGAATCTATTAATTTCGGTTTAAAAATTACATACGAGTATTTTAGCGGAAAAAATAATTAAAATTGTTAAATTTGTACAAAATATCCACAAAAATGATGTGATCTTAATTTTATAACAGGACATTCGTTATTCGGATACTTAATAATTTATTATAATTTCAACTAACAAAAATTAAATAAAAATATTTCATTTATGCATAAATATATTTGCTTTTTTTACCTTATTTCATTTCTTCTAAAATAAAAAATATATTCATCATCTAAAACGTACTACAACCTCAAAAATTATATTGGATATATAATGAGCAATTTATTCTAAATATTCACAACACTGACAATAAAAATGAGAAAGAAACTGACAAGGGTTAATGTAGGCTTTAAAAAAATTTTTAAATACGATTTTTTTAATTAAGTCTAAATTCACACACAGCAATTTTTCTTTTTAAAAATTTTCTTTCTTTTTTTTTGAACTTACATTTACATTCACACATAAAATTTTTCTTGCTTTTATTACCTTGATTTGTTTTTATTTTGAAGTACGAAAATGAAAAACAAAACGAATTTCTAAGTTTGTGTTAGCTAGTGTGTGCTATAAACCTAAATTATTATTATTTTTTTTTTAATATGGGAACAATTAGCCATATAATAAGTGAAGAAGAATTTGTTACTACTCGAATTTATATCTGGTAGAGAGCATTAGGTAAATTAGGATCACAGATAAGCTGATAATTACGGGTGCTAATTTAAAGTTTCTTTTTTTTAATTACTGGTAACCCAAAAAAGTTTACACGGTCTCGGTAAGTGGGCTTGAAAGTCTTATTTCAAGATCTCCGGAAAAGATACCTAAGCCGACTTCACAGTTCATCTTAGAACCAACAATGTGCACTTTGATTTTGTAATGTTTTATTCGTTGTAGAATGAAATAAGGCTTTCACAATGACTTCGCAATCCATGTGGGAAAACATATAGTTAGAGCATTGATTAAGGGATAAGGATATTAAATTCGCCGTAATATTGCTTGATAAAGCTATTATTACATATTGAAATCAACATGGATGGATTTGCGAATATGGGCAGCTGGTATAACCATTCATAGTTCACATAGGACTAATATTATCTTTAACTGACAGGACTGATCAGATAGTTCAGCTGGTATTTAATAACTCTCAGCTGTCAGATATTTAGTTTTGAGATTTCTCCTCAATTTGACTTCAACTGTAGACAATAAATGGAAAATTTGAAGATTTTTTGCTAACATGTCTATAGGTAAAATTGTCAGATTGAGGTTAAATTTCTAATACACTTCGCCTGCTACCGTCATACTTTTCCACTGCACAGAAATATTAATATTGACAGTTTATTATAGCATAATTTTGGGATCTATCTTATACATATGGATACACTGAAATTATTTTCTTTTGTATGTCCAACATGGACATTTAACATGGAACTGAATTAGAACAGGAGTAATGGATTAATTAAAGGGTTATATGAATATACCTTTACATAATGTATTTCTCAGTAAAACTTTGGCTAATTTTCTTCAGAAGACTTACTGGGTTAATCTGTTGATAGAAGAAGTATGTATTTGAATGTTTAAATATAATCAGGAGGACTTAAAGTCCTGATAAGTTTGTCTAAATTTTAAAATGTTTAAATCTTGGAATTATTGGTAAAATATTCTAGAGTAATACTTGTAGAAGAGCAAGTGCTCTGGATTATTATGGAAATGTTCAACGTTTTACCAGAGACCAGAGTAAAGACAATGTTTCCTCGGTTCAATAATTAGTATTTGCACAACGAAAAATAATTTTATTAAGCACTACTATGTTACTAGATGACACAACAAATCATTAAAAATTATTCGCAGTGTATTAAACTGCTCATGCCAAAGAAAACTTTATAGCAATAAAAATGTTGACGATTTTTTAAAATCATATTTTTTTTAGTCCACAAAAAAGGTATGACTGTAAAATAATTAATACAAATAAACACCAATTTGTAATAAATTTCAAAGATACCCTTTACTCGTTATACTATTTAACTACTAACCGTCAAAGAGAAGCAATTGAGAAAAGGTTAACAAATCATTTTAACACCAAATGTTCCAAATCAAAGTAATTAGTATGAATTATTAGTGAAATTAATAAAATTTCTAATGAAAGTTGTTAATGAATTTTCATCAAAAAATCAATGGCAACACTAAATATTGTCATGGTTATTAATTTCATTATAAAAGGCCAAGTTACAATTCAAATTAAGTTAAAAAGGAAGACGGCCAATTAATGTTTAAGACAAAAGCCGTTGAGTAATAAAATTAAAACATTAAATAAGGCAACCACCCCATACTTAAAGATTAATACTTTGATGAAAAGGATATAAACTGAGCTACAGCTATAGAAAAGATAACCCTTAAAAATGTAAAGATATAGAGAGGATTGATTTCATCATCATCATCATCAGAAACATCGACAAAACTACTTTTAGTATTTGTACATCTTTAGCTGTACATATAATAAGATTTGATTACTTTGGCATTTTGGTTTCATCACCTTCATCACTTCTATCAACTAGTGATGATGTTTCATAATGTTCCACACTAGACGTAAGAGTGACACTTGTCGAATGCCTTAAAGCTGACTATCACAACTGTACCCTAAGTGAACGTGCTGGTACAAAACTTGTATTTAAACCACTTAACAACCCTTCTGTAACCCCTCGTAACAAACATTAAACTGACGTAAGTGAATGAGTGAGTGGGTTGGTCAAGCGGATTTAGAAAACACAGCATGTTACATGTGTTGCATCAAACGCCTCCCAGGGCATTTTTCTTTAAAAGCGGTAGACGCCTGGCAACGTTAAATCATAACGAAAGTAAAACCACAAACATAAATTCACTTTCTAACACTAACATCTTTTAAGAACTTTGGCAGGGGCAAATATAAAGTTACTCCCATATCTTTTTCTTTTAATCAAGTTTATTTTCATACTGTTTGGTCATACTTGTACAAAATTTGTTCATCATTAATAAATCCCTTTGAGTCGTAACATTTTGCAATGTTTGTATATTTTTCGAAACGAATAAATAAAATCACAAAACTATTCACATTCGATAATTGCTTTCATTAATCAAAATAATCACATCTCTAATTCTAAAAATGCAGAATTTCATTCAGTAGTCTTATTGAGTGACTTATTTCACTGGGCAACTGTCTCTAATGAAGTAGAAAGTCGAAAAAGTATTTAACTTAAATAATTTACTTAAAGGAGGAACTTATTGTCTTATTCATTTTGTTTCTACTTATTTTGTATTGCGGCCATTAATCAACATTATTTTTATTTATTATTCAAGTTTATGTTTCTTAATTATACATAGAAAAATTTTTGGGAGGAGAAAAGATTTGTAATTATATAAAAGATTTTATGTTTTTGAGATCGCATGGCTCAACGTTACTGACCCTTAAACTTTTCAACAGAAACCGGGGATAAATTATCTAAATAGTGAGACCTATTATAAACAGACAATTTAAGAAAGTTGTGTATAAATAGAGACAATTTTCTGTTAATATAGAAGTCATCTAAAATTTTTTATTATATGAACAATTTATTTTTAAAGTTTTATTGACAATTTTCTATAAACACGGAATTTAATACAGAATATAATTAGATATTTTTATTTTTATAATTCTCTCTTATAGCTAAGAAAAGGGTAAATACCCATTTGGTAAATACCGCGTAAAATAGATAAATTAGAATCTTAAATATAATAATACTCTATTTTATAAATAGAGAACTTATCAACAATTTACCGAAAATTTTTATAAGAAATTTACATTATAAGAGAATGAGTGATGAGATACAACCAACGACGGTAACGGCTGTCCCATACTAATTTGACTTCTCATTGCCGTCCAAATAAAATCTATTTTATTTTCTTGACGATATTCTATATTTCTGTCCAACAAGATTGTCGTTATTTATGAAAAAAAAATATATAAAAAAGAAAAGAGAAAACTAAACAAAGAGAGAAAGCGGAAATTCTCTAAAGAAATTAAATAATTAAAATTTAATATTTATATATTAAAAGTGATAATTATAACAAACAATAAAAAATGAGAATGATAATTTTATTTTTATCTTACCGCCTCGCTGCCGTTTTTAATACGTTTATTTTTTCTCAATGGGAGGTAAACCGTCACGTTGCCGGCGTTGTTTTGTTTCTACACTGAATCGATAAATTTTCATTTAAAAGAGAATTTATAGAAAAGTTTTTATGATAGGAAAATTCATAGGAATTGGAAAATTTATAGAAAATTTTCTATAAGAAGAATTTAACGACAATTTTTTATAAAACGGGAATTTATCGAAATTTGTCTATAAAAAACGAATTTATCAAAAACTTTTTTTATTTATTTAAATTATGAAATTTTTTTTATAAAAAAGAATATATTTAAAGTTGTCTATAAAAGAGATTTTATCCATAATTTGTTTATAGAAAGAAAGAATTTATATAAAATTTTCTATAGAAAGGGAAAAAATTGTTTATAAAAAACGAGAATTTATGGAAAAATTTCTTTAAAAAAATAATTTTTAAAAAATTTCCAATAAAAAGGGAATTTATCAAAAATTTTCCAATAAAACAATTTTCAATAATTTGATAACAAAAAAAGAATTTATCAAAAATTTTCCATAAAAGGAAATTATCTGGAACAAACTTAAAAATTTTCTAAAAAAAAAGAAAATTTATTGAAAATTAAAACAAAAAAAAAAAAACAGAAAATTTATCGAAAATTTTATAAAAGAGAAGATTTTCTAAAAAAGAGATTGTCGAAGATTTTCAAAAAAAAAAAAGAATATTTATCAAGAATTTTCTTAAAAAAAGAAAATTTATTGACAATTTTCTTTAAAAAAATTATCGAAAATTTTATAAAAAAGAGAAATTATCGAAGATTTTCAAAAAAAAGAATATTTATCAAGAATTTTCTTAAAAAAAAGAAAATTTATCGAAAATTTTCTTTAAAAAAAATTATCGAAAATTTTCTAAAAAAAAAAGAATTTTTCGTAAAATATATATAAAAAAAACTATAATTTATCGAAAAATTTCTATAAAGAGATAATTTATTAAAAAAATTCTTTAAAAAAAGAATTTTTCGAAAATTTTCTCTAAAAAGGAAATTTATTGACAAATTTCTATAAAAAAATTATAAAATTTGTAATAAAAAAAAGAATATATTGAAAATTTTCTATAAAAAAAATTATCTAAAAATTACTATAAAAAGGGAAGTTAAATTGTATGTAGAAAAAGGGAATTTATCGCAAAATTTCTATAAAAAAAGAATTTATCAGAAACTTTCCAAAAAAAGGTCAAATTATCGAAAATTTTCAAATAAAAAGACAATTTATCAAAAATTTTCCAACAAAAAGAGAATTTACCAAAAATTTTCTATAAAAAGAGAATTTAACGAAAATTTTCTAAAATAAAAAATTAAAATTTTTCAAAAAAGAAAATTTATTAAAAATTTAAAAAGAAGAAAATTAATCGAAAAATTTCTAAAAAAGAACATTTTTCGAAAATTTTCCAAAAAAATTATGGATAATTTTCTTTAAAAAAGAGAAAATTTATAGAAAATTTTCTAAAAAAAAATATATATATAATTTATCGAAAAATTTCTACAAAAAGAGAATTTATTGACAAATTTCTACAAATTTCTGTGAAAAAAGAATTTATCAAAAAATTTCTATAAAAAGAGTATGTATCAACAAAGTTCTATAAAAGAGAATTTATCGACAAATTTCTATAAAGAGAGAACATAATAAAGGTATTTATCGAAAATCTTCTATAAAAAAATATCTGTAATTTATCGAAAAATTCTTTTAAAAATAGAATTTATCGACAAATATCTTTAAAAAGTGAATTTATCGACAAATTTCCTTAAAAAGAGAATTTATCGATAAATTTCATTAAAAAGATAATTTATCGACAAATTTCTATAAAAAAAAAAAGAATTTATCGACAAATTTCTATAAAAAGGGAATTTATCGTCAAATTTCTATAAAAAGAGAATTTATGGATAAATATCATTAAGAAGAGAATTTATCGACAAATTAAAAAGAAAATTTATCGACAAATTTCTATAAAATAAGAATTTATCGACAAATTTCTATAAAAAGAGAATTTATCGATAAATTTCCTTAAGAAGAGAATTTATCGGCAAATTTCTATAAAAAAAGAATTTATCGACAAATTTCTATAAAATTAGAATTTATCGACAAATTTCTATAAAAAGATAATTTATCGACAAGTTTCTATAAAAAGAGAATTTTTCGTCAAATTTCTATAAAAAGATTGTATCGAAACATTTTCTATAAAAAGAAAAATTATCGAAAAATTTCTATAAAAATAGAAATTATAGCAGTTTTTTAATAAGAGTGTCGAAAAATTTTTGTGAAAAGAATATTTAAAAAGAGAACTTATCAAAAATTATCTATAAAAAGTGCATTTATCGAAAATTTTCTATAAAAAAATTTTAATTTATTGACAAATTTCCTTAAAAAGAGAATTTGTCGACAAAATTCTATAAGAAGAAAAACCTATCGAATTTTTTTAATAATAAGAGCACTAACGAACATTTTTTATAAAAAGGGCATTTAATGAAAATTTTCTTTAAAGTGACAATTGATCGAAAATTTTCTGTATTTAAAAAATTTATATAAAATTTTCTACAAATAAAAAAATTATATGAAATTTCATTTAAACAAGAAATTATTAAAATTTTTTTGGAAATTAAACAACGAAAATTTTCTAGAATTAGAAAATTCATCATAAGATGAAATAAAATTTATGGCCCTTGTTTTTTTTTTAAATGCAAAAAAAAAACAATGAAGAGAAACAGCAATCAAAAGACTTTCTCTTAATAATTTAATCAATTTTAATTTGTTTGTTGTATTGGTTGATAAACAAAAGACATATGTATTTATTTAGAAGCTAACTACAAGAAGCCTTCCTTATTGTTCGTGTACATTACAAAAGTAATTTTTTCCTTCAATTATCAAATTTCAAATTATAGATAAACAAATTTCCAACTAACATCTATCAAAATCATACCAAACGATTTGTATTAAAAGAAAAAAAAAAACAATTTAAACCCATACAACATGCAGGACATCATGAAACATTAAAAGGATCTGCAAACTAATCAAATACATATACAAGAAAAGTACAGAAAATAAATCGCAAATATTTGTAATAATAAATTACCCAAATTTTAACAATAAATCTTAAATACAAAAATAAATATTCCACACAAATGACAAGAAATACAATAATATTTTCTGGTCGACCGCAAACAACAAAAAGGAACATTTGTAAGGATTCAACAAACAAATAAAACGGACAACCCATACGCAATGTATTCTATTTTCATTGTGTAATATTTAATTTCATTTAAGTTCCTTGTTGACATATTGAAGTGGTCAATATTTTCTTAGTAGAAAAATTCAAATACAAAAACATATTTCTTAGATATAAAGATTTTAAAAAGGAACGGGAAAAGTTAGCTTATAATAAGAGAAATCAAAGATTTGTTAAAATATCAATGTAACATATTAAGTTAACAAACACATTCTTAAAATTAATTGATTAAACCCAAATAAAGCTAAAAGTTTTTAAAAAAGTAACTTTTCCTCCCCTGACTTCTTGTTAAATCTTTCTTTGATAATTACAGTGGTTTCAGTTTTTTATTTGGTCAGTAAAAATTTAAGCAAAAATTCAATCAAAAATCTCCACATGCCTGTTGAAATCAACAAAATTTCTCGGTTGTCTGTTTTTAATAAAAAATCAAAATGAAACCTTTCAAATTCTATATTGTTGTAGTTATTATTCCTAGAACTATTGTTCTGCATTATGCAATTTTCCGCCTTAAGTATTTGTGTTGAAATGGGTCTGCTTTTTCTTCCTTCGTAGTGGTAATAGTTTTGATTTTTGGTCTATTTTTATTATTATTATTTTTTTTTTTCTTTGTTGATTTTCATTCATCCATTGTCCGTATTAAATTGGTCATGTGACCAACCATTTATTATTAAATCATACAAGTAAAAATTACTCGCTTTCATAGATGGACAATGAAAACATACATACATGCAACATGATGCTGGTTGATCTATTTTTCTTTTACATATTTTGCAATGCTTTGATGGTAGTAGCTGTGCCTCTGAGGTCCTTTGTCTTTTGTTATTGTCCTTCTTGTAACTGTTGATGTCATTATGTTTGAAAATAAGATAATTTTTTTCTTTTTTTGAAATATTTGAGAAAATAGAAAAATTGGTTTTGTACGATTTATTTTTTAAAGAAGAAGAAATTTTTGCTAGTATTGGATATACCAAACGGAAGGATTATATTTCGCATTATGTTATTTAATTTTATAAGAATTTAATTGACACTTAAGGCATACATTCAATAAATGATTTGAATGTAACTGTCAATTAAATATTAGAATTTTGTAAACAGAAAGAAATTTATTGAAAATCTTCAATTAACAGAAATGTTATCCACAAATTTCTATGAATAGAAAATTTATCAGAAAATTTTCTATAAATATAAATATAAATATACATATAAATATAAATATAACATTTATTGAAAATTTTCTCTAAATATAGTATTCATCAAAAATTTTCTACAAATATAGAGTTAATCGAAAATTGTCTATTAATATAGAATTTGTCTAAAATTGTCTTTTAAAAATTTTCTATAAAAATATAATATTTATCGAAAAAATTAATTTTTTTTTTATAAATAGAAAATTCATCGAAAAGTTTCTACAATAAAAATATTCTTAAATAGAAAAATTCATCGAAAATTTTCTTTAAATAGAAAATGCGTTGAAAATTTTCTACAAATAGAAAACTCATCGAAAGTTTCCTATATAACTAGAAAATCATCGAAAATGTATTTTTATGTAGAAAAATTCGTGGCAAATTTTCTTTAAATAGAAAAATTCATAAAAAATTTTCTATAAATAGAAAAATCATTCAAAATTTATCGAAAAGTTACTATAAATAAAAAATTCACCGAAAATTTTCTTAAAATAAAAAGCTTCGAAAATTTTCTAAAAATAGAAAATTCATCTAAAAGTTTCTATAATAGAAAAAAAATTAATCGAAAATATTCTTCAATAGAAAAATTCATCGAAATTTTTTTTAAATAAGAAATGCATTGAAAATTTTCTACAAATAGAAAACTCATGGAAAATTTTCTATAACTAGAAAATCATCGAAAATGTATTTTTAAGTAGAAAAATTCATAGAAAATTTTCTTTAAATAGAAAAATTTATCAAAAATTTTCTATAAATAGAAAATTTATTCAAAATTTATAGAAAAGTTACTATAAATATAAATTTACTATAAATAAAAAATTCACTGAAAATTTTCTTTAAATAAAAAGTTTATCGAAAAGCGCTATAATAAAGAGAAGTTCATTGAAAGTTTTCCATAAATAAAAAAATTCATCGAAAACTTTCCATAAATAGAAAAATTCATCGAAAATTTTTTATAAATAAAAAATTCATCGAAAATTTTTTATAAATAGAAAGTTCATCGAAAATTCTCTATAGTTAGAAAATTTATCATCGATAAATAGAAAATTCATCGAAAATTTTCTAAAAATATAAAATTCATCTAAAAGTTTCTATAATAGAAATAAATAGAAAAATTCATCGAAAATTTTCTTTAAATAAGAAATGCATTCAAAATTTTTTACAAATAGAAAACTCATCGAAAATGTTCTTTAAATAGAAAAATTCATCGCAAATTTTCTGGAAATTCATCCAAAATTTATCGAAATACAAAGTCACTATAAATATAAATAAAAAATTCATCGAAAATTCATCGAAATCGAAATTTTGTTCAAATAGAAAATTCATCAACATTTTTTTATAAATAGAAAATTCATCGAAAATTTTCTAAAAATATAAAATTCATCGAAAAGTTTCTATAATAGAAAAAAATTAATCGAAAATTTTCCATAAATAGAAAAATTGACCGAAAATATTCTTTAAGAAATGCATTGAAAATTTTCTACAAATAGAAAACTCATCGAAAATTTTTTATAAAAAGAAAATTCATCGAAAATGTTCTTTAAATAGAAAAATTCATCAAAAATTTTCTTTAAATAGAAAATTTGTCCAAAATCCATCGAAAAGTTACTATAAATAAAAATATCATCGAAAAATTTCTCTAAATAAAAATTGCATTGAATATTTTCTATAAATAAAAGACTCATCGAAAATTTTCTATAACTAGAAAATTCGTCGAAAATGTTCCTTAAACAGAAAAATTCATAGAAAATTTACTTTAAATAGAAAATTTTAAATTAATTTTAAATAGAAAATTAATTTTAAATTAATTTTCTATTAATAGAAAGTTCATCGAAAAGTTTCTATAAATAAAAAATTCAACAAAAGTTTTTATAAATAGAAATTTTATCGAAAATATTATATAAAAAGAGAATTTCTCACAAATTTTCTATAAAATTAGAATTATAAATAGAAAATTTATTGATAATTTCCTAAAAAAATGTTCAATCAAAAAATAATTATCAAAAAATTTCTGTAAGAAGAGAATTTATTGAAAATGTTCTACTAAAAAAGAGAATCCATCGGAAATTTGCTATAAAAAGAAGATTTGTCGATAATTTTATGTAAAATGGAAAATTCTTACTGTAAATGAAAATTTTGTCAAAAATTTCTTACAACAAAAAAAAATAAAAATAAATAAAATATCGAAATTTAATAAAAATATAATAGAATTTATCAAATTAATCGAAAGTTTTCTGTAAATAAAGAATTTATGGAATTTGAGTTCTTACACTCCTGTCGATTATTATCTGTCGCTTATTTACATATACTTCTGAATTCAAAAGCGTTCAGTAGAGGAAGACACTTTTCAAATCGGGTAGTCTTGGCTAGTATTGAAAATCGTCATATGATAATTTTCTTGGGCACTTTTGAGTTGTAATAAGAATATTTAAAGATCTTCCAACTTAAACTTATGATTTCGCACAATCTATTTATCCTCCCAAAGTAAACTATAACTCTCTGTATACAATTTATTAAAATTATTATTTAATGCTATTATTGTTTCAAACACTTATTCATCACAGCGGAAATTCCTGCTGTCATTTATGTTTTCTACTTCATGCTACTTTATACATGCTCTCCGTTCAAAGACAAAGCACAGTCACTTCATTAAATGACTGACATGATATAGCATTGACATTGATGGCAGCGGAGAAAAAGAACATCATCACAACAGAAAACTACATTTATTTAACTTACTTTATAGAGAGTATGAGTATTTATGTGTTTTAATAAAAACAACATGAATATGAGTTTAACTAAGTACGACGATGACGAAAACCATGGACTGCAATTGAGAATTGAAATTAAATGTCAGTTTTGGAAAGTAAAAGGACCTTGTGCAGGATGTAGTTGATTACTTGACATTTTGCATGGCATATCCGTAACATTAATGAATGAAATAAATTTCATTTTTGGCAATTAATATGCTCGAGTGGCAGTCAGTCAGTTCACCCAGTCAGCAAGAGTAAAAACACTTGGTACAATTCATTAAACTCGCCAATATATACTAGCAATATCATGCTTATCATGGGAAATTATGATGGTCTATCATAATTTCTATTTTTTTCTTTTTGTTTTGAAAATACTATCACGACTGGGTAGGTAGTAATTTCCCCCTTTTTCCAAATTTTCGTAATTTTTGTTGTTGTTTTTGCTATATTTGTTATACGCCTACACAATCTGTATATTACAACTATGTATGTGTTTATTATCATAATTCAGCATCATCGTCATCGTTGTCCTCATCATTTTCATTATTATTGACTTTGTTACATACATCCTTCTCGAGTGGTAAGCGAACTTATGAATTTCGTTAAATTCGTTACTTTTGTTTTATACATTGTTTCATTATACATTAAATTCTTTACAATTTTAGTGTTTGTATGAACATACTGAACAGAATTGTTTGAATGACTTGACAGACAATTGCAATATCCCCTGACTTTTGGGTAAATTCCTCCCTTTCTGAGTATGAGTTTTATATATGTTTTTGGAGTATTTTTTTATTTTATTTAATTTTGCAAATTACATATAGACAGTAAATACTACAGTAATTTTTTTAAGTTAGTTTGAAATCTCTGTGTATTTTCTTTAATTGAAAGAATTAAATGATTGGGAATGTATTTGAATTTTTTATATACGAGGGCGGATTAATAAGTCCGTGGCTTTTCGAACTTCCCTCGTAGTTATATGAAATGCAACACTATTCCCATCAAGTACCACCTGTTAATAGACAACTGTAAAATTTTGAGCAAGTGTCGTCATTTACCTTGCGTTTAACAACTGTTCAAAACATACAACCTCGTGTATTTTTCTAAAAATGGAAAAAAGTGAATTCCGTCAATCAAACCAAGGAAAAGCTCGATAAAAACTATGGGGACTCTGCACCATCGATTTCATTGATAAAGAAGTGGTTTTCTGACTTTCGTTGTGGTCGCACAAGTATAAATGACGCTGAACGGCCAATTGAAGTCAATACACCCGAAAATGTCGAAAAAATCCACGATATGGTGTTGGCCGACCGAAGAGTAAAAGTACGTGAGATTATTGATGCCATAGCCATTTCATATGGCAATGTGCTTTCGATTTTAAATGATCAGCTTGGTTTAAGAAAGTTGTAAGCAAAATGAGTACCGCGTTTGCTCTCAATTGACCATAAACGTAAACGTGTGACAATTTCAAAGGATTGTTTGGAGTTGTTTAACCGCAATCCGAATGAGTTTTTGCGGTGTTTTGTAACTGTGGATGAAACATGAAGCAGTCTATACAATGGGTTTCTCCGGCTGAACCTGCTCCGAAGAAGGCCAAGGTAAGTTTGTCGGTCAATAAGGTGATTGCAGCAGTTTTTTGGAATGAACGCGGTATAATCTACATCGATTACCTTCAAAAAGCAAAAAAAATAAACGGCGAATATTTTGCCAACTTATTAGACCGATTTAATGAGGATTTAAAAAGAAAACGACCTCATATAGCCAAGAAAAATGGCTTGTGGATCTGAACTTACAAAAATTTCAGCACCTTAGGTTTTATTTTTTTTTATTCATGATTATTGTTCAAAGTTCAAAAACTTGCAAAAAGGGCTTAAACTTACTTAACTTTTTCCCATTCTTCTACACTCATTCGAATACATATAAACTAATAGGACCTTCTAAATAAATTCTACACATTTATTGTTATTGTGCAGTCTGTACAGTTAAATACAGGTTAGTCGAATTTTGATGAAAAAATTTTTTTAGTTTTTTTGGACACTTTTGTCAAAACAGATTTTGCTAAGGCACAGCACGAAATTGACTAAAATTAGCATAATTAGGTGGAGTTTGTAATGTTTAATGGAAATGTAGAGCACCATCAAAAAATTTCGAGAGGCACAAAGAACAAATTCTTGGATTAAAAATAAAGCCCAGCAAACTATGTCTTATAAGACATTGCAAGCCAATTGTTATTTTTCAAGTGCTTTAGATCAGTTTGTAAACGGAGAAATAAATACTGCTTGTGCTGTTCGGAGAAATAAATAATGCTGTGTGTATTGTGATAGCTCACATAATATAAGACATTTGACCACTTGTTTGGTTTAAAAGGGAATAAAAGAATTTGTCTGTTTTCTTTGCACGTTTCTATATGAACAACATATGCATGTGTGTGTGCGCTCATAACTGTGTAAATGATAGTGTTTTCGTAAGCAAAACAGTCGTTTAATAAAATTGTGATTTATGATCAAAATAATTAATAAATATTAACAGTTAGTTACTAATTATATACATATTGAAGAAAAATGGGAAGATAAATTTAGCATTGAAAAAACATGCGTTAATTTTTATAAATGAACAGATTTTATTAAATATAAACATTTAAAAGTGTTTCAAATTAGTTTACATGAATTTTTTTTTATATTATTGCTTAAAATAAAACTATAAAAATAAAAACAAATCAATAAGTACTTATATACTACTTTCTTAAATTTTTATTAACTTTAATTTCTAGGTTTCAATTACTTTTTTAATTACCATATGAATTAACCCTTCTACATTTATTCAAAAGAGAAAAACCAACAATAAATTATACATATATATGTATATATGTGTGTGTGCAAGAACATTTATAAACAACTTTGCCCACCTTGTGAAGGTTTTTTTCCACACATAGCAGCTACGTATTACAAAAAAAAAAAAAAAAAAACAAGCAAAACATTAAATACTTTCTCAATGTCTTGTATGATTTGCCACACCACTTACACCACTTCTTTACGACGAATGCAATCGTTCATATACACGACTCTTTTGCTTTACTTCGGTCAACGAACAGTACAAACAGTATTTATTGTTGCTATTGTATATGTTGGCTATGAACAACACATTTAAAAACAAATGGATTTGCTTTTCAAATCATCTTACGCAGGTCTTTAGTTAAAAAAGGATCACAATATTAAATAGCATTTCTTTGTATTAAACTCTAATAAAATATATTTTCGTATAATATCTGAAGAAATAACTTAGATTCAATTCGCAATTTTCGCAAAATTTTTAAAAATCGTGATCAAGAAATTTTGTTTAAACTTTACTAGGAACCCCGAAAATATGCTACACTAATACTATCAAACATTAAAAATATAATAAATTTTATTTTAATAACACAGTAGGTTTGATATTAAGCGTAATTTATACTAGAATTATATATAAACTTGCCATCAAAAGAATTTTTTCTTAGGCATTGACAGCGCTTAAAAGGATCTTTAGCATCTAAAAATATCAAATTTCACTTTGATATTAAAATATTATCATTACTATCTGAGTTACACAGAAATATTAATTTTTTAAATAATTTTTGCACAATTTTTTAAAATATATATATCAGGTGCAAATTTGTTTAAAAAATATATTAATTCATTTCAGGATACTTTATTTAATGCCGAAAAAGCTAAATAAATATCATTAATGGTTAAAAGCCACAGGGGTTTAAATAATAAGCGTTCATTTTTTGAAATATTTTCTAATAACTTCAATACGTTTATTATTATTTTTTTCTCACTTAATTACGACAGGTTTTTGAGCGCTTTTGGCAATTTATAGTGTTTTTTTTTTGACATCCTAAATTTGATTTAGAGAGCTAAATTGCCAACTAAAAACCTCCTGTTAGAATTTTTACTCTATGATATCTTTACGATGTTATTTGGTTAACCTTCAGCATTTTTTTTACATGATATACATGGATTTTTAATTTTTAAAACTATTTTCGGATTGAACTATAGAAAAACAAGCACTAACTTTTTAAACTACTCAATAGTCGGCTTTAAGTAAGATTTTATAATATCCTAATTTTCAATATTACTACTAACTTCGCAATTTTTTAGGGCGCCTTTGCTTTTAGGATAAGCCATTACAAAAGCTTACTGTTGAGTCACATTTTGATAGCTTTTATGCCGCGCCTTGGATGTGCACAAGCAAAATGCGTTTAGATAAAAGTATCTCGTTTTTCGCTAAAACTGATTTATTTTGACATTTTTAAAAAAATATCATTAAAACAAACTACTGAAGGTCTCTCAAGGTGATTTGTATAATTCTAAGACATTTTTTGGCATCCAAAAATGTTGAAGCAAATTCTGAAAATTTTGCAAAATTTTTAAAAAGTTTTTAAAATTTTTGCAATAAATATTTTAATGGGCCCCTTCAATGAAGCTAAAAAAAACTCTATTGACACAAGAAAATAGTCCTGAGAATGTACTTGGCGAAAACCTGCACAATTTTATATTTCACACTTATTTTGTTAAGATTTGGAGGGCCCAAACACTGTTATTCACGAAGACACATTAATGGAATATGTCACAAACGAAGCAGTATTACCTCATTTTTAAACATGTATATGACATCAAATTTCATTTTAATGGAGGAGCGCGTATGTGTGACAAAAAATAAGAAAACTTGTGGGGGGAAAAATCAAAAATATGAAAAAATTCTGGTTAGTTTCAATCATATTTTTTAAATTCTGGTGATACTAACTGATTTTAGGGTATGTGAGCAAACCCTATTTTTACGGTATCATAGCTTTACCAAGTATTTAAAGGTTTCCAGTTACAATATAAACAATTAATGCTTCGTTCAAATTTCAGATGTGTAGTAACTTCTTTTCCGTTTCGCGAAAACATTTATTATCTGCTATTGATAATATTCCTTGAAAATCCATTTACCGCACCATAGTAATTACTTTTAAATTTCAAATAAATAATCTTTATTAAATGCTTGAAGATGTCAGAAAATTTTAAGTCTCTACTGGTGATAAAAAGAAAGTTATTACAATTTTTAAATGAAAAAAAAAAAAACATACAATTGTACCTGATCTGCTCGACTGGGGTTAAATTTCTATTGTCACTCAAGATTTGTGTGCCGTAGCACCATCATATTGAAACCACAGCTAATCCAGTCCAAAGACTTTTTGTTCATTATAATATTTTGCAGTAACCGTGTTTTCTATGGCGTCCTCATAAAAATAGGGTCCTCTGAGTTCGTTCAATAATCTTTCATGAATGAAGCTTTGATCTTCAGTACCCCAAAAAGGTTTACGTGTTCATTCGGATGAAAAAGAGAATCTCCATGAATTATTGAATTATATATTGTTAGCAGGGCAACCAAAAATATGCAGAAACATATTTTTTTCTGAACTTCAAATAAACCCAACTGTTAGTTATTTATCCGTTTCAGACAATTTTAAGAATTTTGGCATCCATTTGTTACAACATATTTTTGCATATTTATTTTATAATAGGATATTTTTGCATATTTCGGACTTATTAGCATATTTTGTCTGATTTTCATAGAAAATCCTTATTTTAGAGCATATCTTAGCAATTTAAAATATAATTTAAAGCATAATTTTGCATATATTACTTTAAAGAGCATCTTCGTAAATTATTGAATTATGTATTGTCAGCAGGGCAACCAAAAATATGCAGAAACATATTTTTCCTGAGCTTCAAATGAACCGAACTGTAAGTTATTTATCCGTTTCAGACAATTTTAAGAATTTCCATTTGTTACAGCATATTTTTGCATATTTCGGACTTATCAGCATGTTTTTTCTTATTTTCATAGAAAATCCTTATTTTAGAGCATATCTTAGCAATTTAAAATATGTTTGCATATTTTATACATAAGAGCATAATTTTGCATATATTACTTTAAAGAGCACATTTTTGTATATTTTTCATCCAATTTTCTACATATTCCCTAATAAAACTCATCTTATAAATTTATAGAAATTATGTAATTTCCTGATAAAACGTTTAAGATTTAAGTCTTTTTGAGTGCAAAAAGGGTTGCAAAATTTTGAAGTGAATACCTTGAATATTTTCAGAGCATGTTTTTCAATTTTAACGGCATATTTTCCGATCTTAGTAGCATTTTTTGTGCGCATATTTTTGATTATCAGCCCCAGTCAAGAATTATTTATGGATCATTATACGTTGAGGTTAATATGAGACTCGTCTTTGTCCATGGCTAGAAGAGTCGTAGTTTTAATCGGTTTACTTCATAAATATCAAAAGGGTGATATATTTTATTCCAATAGATTTGTTATTACTGGAAGTGGTTTATGTTTCTAGTTTCTCAAAATATCTTTTTGAATGATATATGGGTGACATGCTTGCAGAACACCATGTTCTTATATATCTCAGGGCAAAAACTTTTTAGACCACCTAAGACGTGATACATTTTCTTACTAAATACCTTTTACTTATCCTATAAATTTCATATAAAATTAAATGAAAGTAAATCACTCCTTAACATCTCTGAACAAATACTAAATTCTAAGCAAATTTATTTTTTTGTTCCCCCAAAATCTATGTTTTAGTTTTAGCAAACATTTGTTGCAAAGACAACATTTTTTGTGTGTCATCACATTTGATACTAAGTTTTGGGCCAAACTATTTGCTCTTGAATGTTTTCATGGCATTTTAACAGAGTTTAATTTAAGCCTAAAGCCATAACGCTTTGCTTAGTCATCCCATCTTTATGATGTGGGAAGGATGTGTGTGATGTAAAGATGAAATAACTATTTTGGCAATATGTTGCTTTTCTGCAGCATGGTACTCGTATTTACTTAAGGTTCTCTCCTTCGTTTGCCCTCAAATGTTTATTTAGTACTTAGAATTTTGCAATTGAAAATGTTATTAAATATTTTTCGTCCGTTTTCTACCAACTGATACTATTCGTACTTGTTGTAACAATTTATGAGACAATTTTTATTTGTTTTCACTATTGTTGGCGATTATGATGATGATGATGAGGAAAATGATGATGATGATGATGACGATGACTTTGATAAGGTAATGACAGTGTCATTTAAAGTTTGATTTTATTTTGTCAGTAATGTAAATGAATATATAGGGGGAGAATAAATAAATTACATGTCTGTTGATTATTCATTAGGGAAATTTATGAATTTAATAAATGAAAGTGCAAATAAAAATACTTATGATAAAGTGGTATGTGAAATGAAAACTTATTAAAAGGAATGTTATTTAGGTAAAAGTTTTTCATAGTTTCATAACTCTCAGTAAACACTTGATGAAATTGTCAATAAAAATAGTT
Source organism: Protocalliphora azurea (assembly GCA_932274085.1). Lineage (NCBI taxonomy): Eukaryota > Metazoa > Arthropoda > Insecta > Diptera > Calliphoridae > Protocalliphora > Protocalliphora azurea. The sequence continues at coordinate 131,346,809 of OW026519.1, forward strand.
TGCCTTATTTTTTTATGAGAATTCCTCTTAAAGGAACTTCTCTTTAATCTGGGTACTAAAATCAGTGTTGTGTTTTAATCAAATTCTCATCCGATTAACATATTTAATTTCCTACCATTGTTTGACATTTCCCTCTCCATTGTCCGAACTGTCAAATACATGTCGGTATATTGACATAAAAAAGAAAATAAAAACGAATCATGTCACTAAAATCTTTGCCTTAAAAAAACGCTAGCAAATAACTATATCCAATTTTCACATGATTAACTTTAATTATCGTTTAAATCTGCACAACAAACGTGTTTTACATCATGCATAATAATAAAAAAAAAAAACGAAAGGAAACTAAAACGGAAATCCATCAAAATTACTACAATTTATTAGAAATCAATACGGAAAGTCACACACAAAAAATCATCGGCATTAATTCATCTCATCTAGTCGTCTTCATCAGTAAAGTTCATCATTATTTAATCAACTCTTCGCATTATGGAGTTCACATTTTTTTACGATTCAAATCCCTGATGTTGCAAAAAAAAAGAAGGAAATATTCGCATTACATGAATATTTTGTATTATTTTAAGCATTATGCTAAGCAAGTGACCAAGGATTTTCCTTTTTATTATTTTTCGGACCGTTTGTTGGTCTCTCCCTGCTTAACAATAGAATAGAGAGACTTCATTGATTAGCGATTCGAAGCAAACAAGCCAAACAGCAGAGAATAAGAGAAAATCTCAAGGGGATTAAGATTTTGCTAAACGGACATACACGTTTTAATGTTCATATGTTTAGAAATTAGGGTGGTGCATTTTTTAAATAAAATTATTTACTTTTACTTTGAACTCTGTAATTTTGCTTTTCATACGGAGGTTTTAAAAAAAATTTATAGGTAAACTTTTAAATTTAAAGAAATACTAAGCTCCAAAAAATTGTAGTTCAAAACTTCCAAGCAAGCCAGCAAAAAAAGAACTGAAAAATAACTGGAAAAATCATGATTTTAACATTGTGTTGTTATTGTAAGGAAGTACTTAGTGATGAAAAAGATCCGCAGAAGTTTTGTTTTTTTAACCTATGTTTATCATTGTTAGGATGTTCTTCTTTTATACTTCTTGTCCATTGCTTTTGATGTACTTCCTTAAAATGATATTTATAAAATTTTTAATAATAGTATTTTTCCAGCTTTTTTAATATATAATAAAAATGCTTTTCAATTTGTGGAATTTTAATTTCGTTAGAAGTTATTCACCTTTTTTCCTGCTCAAATTATTTTTGTTTCCTTTTTTTGGAAGTAATTTATATAGACTTCCGAAAAAGTGCAAAACATGCATTTAGTTCTATTCTTGAAATGGCGAAAACATTTTTTTTTTTTTTTTTGGTTGAAAGCACTTGTTCGTTTTTTTTTGCCGAGAAGTTAGAAACCGAGAGTCTTCAATTTTGATGTCGTCATCATCTTTTATTTTTTCATTATTTTATTGTTAAAAATGCCAATATCCAGTTTCAAGTATCAAAGTTTTATGGTTTTAACTTTATTACTTTAATCCATACAATGAATTGAAAATTATTCCTAAGAACAAAAGTACAAATTTAATTTTCAGTTTATTGGAACTTCAAGCATGCAAAACCTATATAACCATATTTTAGGCCATTGCATTAAGTAATTCCTTCCTTAAGTGTAATATAACATTATTTGGTATACTTTAAAATATATTTGAAAGTTTAAACGATAATAAGTTGAATATTTCTATTTATTTAACTTTAAATTCATTACCTGTATTTTTAATCTGCGAAAGGACAGTAGGCTTTGATTTTTATATCACATTTAATTTTATAAGCTTCGGTTTTAAGTCTAAAAAAGGACTGTGCCAATTATTATTAAATAATATTTAAAGTTATAGCAAATATTTCGAAAACAAAATTTACATAAACACTGACAGGACAATTTAAAATTTTATAAAATTTGAATTGTCTTGAAGCTAAAAGGACAAAATGTAGAATTTAGAAATTCCATTACGATGTTTTTAAAATTGATATAATTCCAGAAGAATATATTAGAAAATCTCAAGGATATTTAAGCATAAAATATTTGAAGGATATTTTTGACATTATAAAAGCCTGAAAGGTTAAAACAAAAAAGTTTACTGGTATTTCTAAATAATATTCAATCATTTGATACCCATATCGGCATTGTTGAGCAACTAAAAGATTTTGAAATAATTTATAAAAAAAATTATTAATTTTAAAATTTAAAAATCCTTTTAAAAGGATATTCCAACTCGGAATGAAAAACTGAGTGCGCAATGCTATCATATAATGTCTCTACTTTCATGTGTATGTATGTGGTTTGGTTCGTGTGTGAAAAATGCTGTTGTACGCTTTAATACAAGATCAGCTTTTTTTTGGAAGATATCGGTTTTGCTCTCCACGTTGATCTAACCAATAATAATCAAATAATATGGAATAATATTTCAATTACTGGGAATTTATAATTTTAACAGCCAGAACTGTCCTCCTAAATTTTATATAAAGAAGAGATATATGGGCCATTATCAAAAATGTTTAACCTGGCTGAAACTGACTATAATCCTTAATAAGTTTAGTGGTAATACTATTAAAAAAAAAAACGGGTTACGGATCTGAACTCGCAAGACTTAAGACTAATACAGCGCAAAAATTTTAACACGTTAGGTTTCATTTCATAATCATTATTATTGTACAATTTTCAAAAATTTAGAGAAAGGGCTAATATTTACTTAACTTTTTTCCATTCTTCTACACTTTTTGTTCGCGAGTTTATACATTTTGATATCATTCGATCTTATATAAACTAAAGCTATGTTCACATTTGGCAAATATTTGATCAAAATTGCGTGAAAAAATGTTTGCCGTTGTTTGATCTTGCAAATGTTTTGTAAGAGAAAACAGCATCAAACAAAATTCAATAAAACGTCAGTAAGTAAAAAACATTTTCCAAAATTAAGAACAGGTATTTTATTTAGTGGTTACGTCTTTTTCATCAAATATTTGACTAGTCTGAATATAGCTTAATTCTACACCTGTTTTGTTATTGGAAACACCTTTTTTATTATATTCAGGGTTGTCAAATTTTGAAGACAAAGTATTTTACTTTTTTAAATTTTTGGTTTTTTTGGGCGGGGTCTGTGCGCCCCTCAATGGAATATAAATTTTGAAATAGCGATTGATACTTGTTGTAATTATGTATATTTTACGGTCGCCGATTCATTTTTCTATTACGATGAATGGCGTTTAAAAATTTGAATGCGATTTCTGCATAACTAGTTTTTTTTTTTTGAGTTATGACGTTCTTGAAGTAAATAAGCAATATGTGCTAAATACTAATATTTGAATGGAAATTTAGGAATAATGTTTTAACTGATTAATATTTATAAGGTGTAATTTCCTCTTATGTTTTATGAGTATAGTTTAAGGTTATACTGAACTTAATTCTCTAAGTTCCCAGTAAAAAATAGAGTTTCGAACGAATCAAGTTTGTAAGGGAGAAAAGCAAAATAGCGCTTCTACATTCCCTTATGAATGTCATGAATTTTTTATGGCGAGTTCCCATTTGAAAGCAATACGTTTTTAATAAAATCGCTGAAAAAGGAGCGAATGCTTCTTTTTTAAAATTGCGAACTTATTAGCTTAGTGCATAGTAGTAAGGCTTATTTCGAAGCGCATAAAAATGTACTTTATTTGCAACATGTCAAGTGAGTGTCATGCAGCTGGAGTGGTATAGATATTCATAATGGTTTATCTAAAAATTATTACTCTTAGAGCCCTCAAACTTCGTTAAAACTACTTTCTTATCATATTGCATTGGTGAAATGAAAATAGAAGGATAGATCCAGGGGAAGGGATATGGGGGCTATAGGAGGCAAATATAAATTTTCGCATGTCTAAATGAGTATTTCAATGAAAGTCTTAAAAGTTTGTAGAAACAATTTTTATATGAAATTTCTAATAGGGCGGACAGATCCAGGGGCAGTAGTAGCCCCCATATAAATTAAGTATTGGTTACTGTATCAAAAGGAGTAGCGAAGCGCACGGGGATAAGCTAGTAATATATAAAACTTGGTCTCAGATTTGGTGATTATTTTCTTTACCTTAATTAATTATAATTAATAATAATAATTAATGATAATTATTTAATAAATTTCAACTTTATTGTTATAAGATTTATTGAGTTTTTTTTTGAAATATAGTTTTTTGGATGGTAATTATTAACTTTTAAATAAAAACCGCTTAGCCGGTTTTTTTTTTGGAATTTAAAAAAATGCAAACGATTTTTTCAAAATTTCAACTATTCAACTATTCGAAAACCGTTTTATTCAAAAAGTCGAATAATCGAAATTTGAGCAATAAAAGCATATTCTGAAAACAAAACACTCCTTTTTATACTATAAGTAGAACATATATTGGAATATTAAAAATATATAAAAGATTTAATTAGTATGAAAAATCTGAACTCCCTAATGTACACACATGTATTAAAACCTTCAAACATTATTGTCTGACCGGTCACATTAAAACGCTTAGCCACCCCTCCTTCCTTTCCAATCTAAAAGTGATTTTATGTGTGTGTTTTCGATATAAACTAAAAAATATATAATAATGATAGAATGTGATGAAAGTAGCAACAAATAATCAAAAAATTAAAATCTCTTTATGTTTTCATTTTTTTTTTTATTTTGCCCGCTGATTGAATGTTTTTACAATTGTTATTGTTATAGTAGTTTTATGATGACGACAATGATAATGTTGTTGATGTTTTACTCTATTGATGGGATATTGAAGGATAAACCACCAGTGGCTGGCCAAATATGACCCATCTATAAATGGTGGTGGCAGGGGCAGTGGTAGTCCGTTTCGGTCATCTTTAGTGAAGTGTAATGGATATGTAAATCATCATAAAAAAAATAAAAATTAACAAAAAAAAAAAAAGAAAATTTTATTTAGAATAAGGGAACATTATTTTGGGTATGTGTGTAATATTATCCTTTTTTGTACTACTCACCGTTAAATGAACGTTTAGCGGTACGCTTGAGTAAATTAATACAAAAAAATAAAAAAATAGTGAAAACCATAGCAATATTTAACTTTGTGTGGTAACTTTTTTTGCGTAAAAATATTTTGAGTCTAAAGAAACCCTTGAAAAATCAAAAAAAAAAAATCATTATAATGAAATTATAGTTATAACAACAACGAATTTAATCTCTAATCAAGTTATTAACCAAAAGTTGCCAATCCTGTGAACACCTTTACATATCAAGTCCCTTTCAATCATATCATACTCGTACGTGCCTTTTTATAATTTTTATTACTATTTTGTGTTTTATTGTGGTTGTTATATTTGTAAGTATTCCTTCATACACTAATTGCGTTTTTTTATGTGTCTTTTCATTTAGATATAGGTACATGTGAGTGTATAGTTTTAATAACTAATGGTTAACAATACCAGTTTCACACTTCATCTCTTTATTTATTTTTTTTTTGTTAAATAGTTTCCTGTTTTCCAACAACAAAAAAATACATCTTTTTGATCTTTTGTTATCCTTCATCGTATTATGATTTCTATTGAAGTGTCCTGTCAGATTAATTGAAGATTTTTTGTATTATTTTCTATTTTATGAAGTGTTTAAGTTACGTCTGTTATAAAGTACGTTTTAGTTATTGCGTGTTAATTTTTCCTTTTTTTTAATTTTATTAATGAAACTAGTTTTGATACCTGATGGTAAATTTTATTAATAGAAGAATGAAGGGGACATTAACCTTATACAGTGAGGCAGAATCAAGATATTTTGTAAATTAATCTGTAATCACTAATTTTTTCTAGCTAAAAATTTTTGAAAAAAGAATAACAATTAAGAAAAAAAATTAGTCAAATTTTAAAAATTCAGTTATTATATAAAAATGAATATAATCTTAATATATGTATTCAGGTTTTAAATACTTTGCATACTAATCATAAACTTTAATTAGTTTCTAGGAGAAAAAATTATTTAAAATTTGACTGTTTAGAACAATATTTATCAAAATGTGGTCCCTGATCCAATTTTGTAGGGAGTCGAGATATAAAGTTTAATAATAAGAATTTAATTATACTCACATTCTTCTGATATGATATCGAGACCAAACCAGATTGTAATAAATTTAAAATTGCAAAACAGCTGGGTCGAGCAGTAATAGAAAATAAGGTTGACTTTTATAATTATGTGTTGACAGAAAAAGAATGCAAATAAGAGTTATTTTTTATCTCATTTGGTAATATGAAATCCAAATTCCAATGAATTAAAGTAAAAGATATTTAATTGGGAGATTTGGCGAAAATATTCAATATCGATTCGTTCATGTACCAAATCACTCACATATATTAAATTTTAACATCTTGATTTATAAAACATTTTTATAGCAGATATTTGTAAAATAATGTGGTGCCCTTTTTAAATTTTTATTACTTAATTATGTTGCCTGCACAGTTTTAATAATTAAACAAGGTACATTTTTATTCGCTACAGCACGATATAACCTAAAATATACCAATCGACTCAGAATCTCCTTAGCTAGTCCCTAAATAAATGTTCTTTTGCAGTAATATTTTGAAGCTCAAATATCTTAAATACATACAAGCGTATTTCTACAGAATTCTGCAAAAATAAAACATTTTTAATCCTAAAATATTTTATATGTATGTACCTACATATAATATGGCATTTAGCTTCAAAAGGATCGCTTTAAAATTTGTAAAATTGTAGCTTCTATATTCTAACTTATTTTCGGTAGAAAATAAAAAGTACTTAAATCCCACATAAATGTTCGTATGTTAATAAAATTGCTCTCTCGCTCTCAAGTATGTATTGCTCTCTCTCAAGTATGTATTCCTCTCTCTCAAGTATGTATTGCTCTCTCTCTCTCAAGTATGTATTATTTTCAGGAACATACACAAGTGTCTAGGATATTATACATTACCTGCCACTTGAATAAGGAATCACATTTTTTTAACTTTAATTAAGTATAACTCCTAAACTAAAGTTCAGAAAAAAATAATTTTTTGCGCAACCAAATTTCAAAGTGTTGGCTTTAGTTTCCTGAAGAAATACAAAATATACATATTTTGTTATACTTAAATTATGCATTTATTTAAAGACATGTATTTCTGTGGTACTATTTCGTGTGTCACTTGAATAAGGAATTCTTTTAATATTAATCAGGAAGGCTATGATTTGAATTTCTTTCAATATAAACGGCTAGAGAATTTTTAATTTGATAGTTTTTAAATAGTCTGTATTCAAAATGGGACGTGGTAAGGCTTTTAGTAACTCTGAAAAAGAAAAAATTCTAATTTTGAAATCTCAGGGTCAGAATCCGGTCCAAATAGCCAAAACCATTAACAGAGGAAAGACAGTTGGGTACAATTATTTAAATAACGTGGAAAGATATGGAAAAAAATGGCAACAACTCCAAAAGAAAGACGAAAAATTCTTAGAATTGCATCAAATTCTGTCATGTCGGTATCAAAAATACGTGAAAAAAGTGGAGTCAGTGCCAGTCTAAGAACAGTGCACCGTATTTTAAAGTCATGCCCATACATAGTCCGACGAATACTGCAAAAAAAAAACCACCACTTAATGAAAAACGCAAATCACAACGTCTACAGTTTGCCAAAAATACAATGAGATGGTCCGACAAATGGTTTAAAGTTGATGGTCCTGACGGGTATAACTATTACTTTCATGACCTAAATAAGGAGGAATTATTTTGAGCTGCAGGCACAGCCTAGAGGGCGGAATAATGGTATGGGGTGCCATTTCGTATTGTGGTACCATAGAATTGGTTTTTGTATCCAACAAAATGACTGCAACGACTTACAAAAACATTCTGAAGGAAGCATTTCCAAATGGGTCTTTGCACCCATACCTTGGACGGAGCAACACGACAACGCTCCGATTCATACCCCCAGAGCAGTAAAACAATGGATTAATCAACAAGGTGTTCAACTTTTGGATTGGCCCCCAAATTCACCAGACCTGAATCCAATGGAAAGTGTCTGGGGTTGGCTTGCAAGAAAAGTTTATGAAGGAGGAAAACAATTTGAGACGATGGAATCCTTAAAGGATGCAATAACGGAAGCATGGAGTTTAATTTCGCTAAATTACTTAGAGCCATTATACAAGTCGATGCCAAATCGCATTTTTGAGGTTATTTCTAAAAATGGTTGCAGTACTCATAACTAATTGAATGTTAGAAGATAATAACTTTCATTTTTATAACCTAAAATTTAAAAATAAATTACAGTTTGCTTAGTTTTAAAATATTCCTTATTCAAGTGATACACGAAATAGTACCACAGAAATACATGTCTTTAAATAAATGCATAATTTTAGTATAACAAAATATGTATATTTTTTATTTCTTCAGGAAACTAAAGCCAACACTTTGAAATTTGTTTGCGCAAAAAATTATTTTTTTCTGAACTTTAGTTTAGGAGATATACTTAATTAAAATTTAAAAAAAATGTGATTCCTTATTCAAGTGGCAGGCAGTGTATAGTCGGTCTTCACCTAATATACCGAATATACATTTCTTTTTTAATAGAAATTTATTTTGAAATTACAAGTATTAAGGTTATTTGTTACATCGTTAGAACTTTCTCACAAAAATCTCCCAATCCATTTCACTTTTTGGTTAAATATTACAAAATCTTTGTATTTTCTATTGATTTAAATTGTTTTCTTTATTTGACAGTTAAAATTGGAGTGAGAAGTTATAGGAACCTTTAGTTTTGAAATGTGTGATGAATTTTTAGCACACTCTCTTTTTATTGGTTTTAATTGTTGGCAAGTTTAACAGATTAAAAAAGAATTCTAAAATTGACAAGATTAAAATTTTTATTTAATAAAAAAATAACCAAAATGTGAAAAGAAGTCATCATCTCCATATTGGAAAATAAAATAATCAATTTTAAAAATAACCTAAAACGGCAACACCGTCTGTAATTTCTAATCGGCTGCGTGCGTGCGTATTCCACATACCTCATAGGAGCAAAGCTACGGGGCACAGAGGTTCAAAGTACGAATTTAAAAGGAAAAAAAACAACTATGAGATAACCGAATGATACTTTTGTTCTGTTGCTTAAGAGACTTGAATATCTTTACCTTAAAGACTTTTTTTACGAAAATGTACATTAACAAATATAGACTCAAAAAACTTATAACACTATGCGACAAATTTTGGGTCATCCATTACTCCAACGCGATATAAAGGTTTACCATCTGATTAATAAAATCTCCAAAGCGTTTTGCAAAGTTAGTTCGAATTTCGATTTTACAGACTTTTAATCTTCGCATATTTTGGACCACTTTTTTCATTATGTGTGTAAATAAAAAACATTTAAATCAGTAAATTTCAATATAATTATGGGTATTTATTAGTTTATAGTGCATAAAGCTTCTTTTAGACTTTTATTAAATACCCCTCCCGGTTTAGCGCCCGCTTTTCATAATAAGACTATTTGCAATATATCAGTACTCACATTATTCAACCTATTTAACAGATATTTTGCACGTGTATATATCGTGCATCCTTAGAAAAGAAATATAAGATATAAAATTAATCAAAATGTCATGTCTACTTTTGGTAAATAATACTTTTTTGAAAGTTCATATGAAATTTATTACATACATCAAGTAATTTGTGCGAAAAGTATGGGCTTTAATATATAAGTTGGATGTCACGCCCATTTTTTAGCCCACTTTCATTAAAATGAATTTTATATGATCTAAAATCCCAAAGCTACGATTAATAAAAATCATGAGGTTTAGAAACCGAAATGTGTATGAAACCTGTCAAAAATATAAAGTCCAAAAAATAATAAAAATAAAATATAAAATCCTAGTTTTGTAGTTTCATCGGTTTTTTGGAAATTGTCAGATTCCGTTTATCCTACATTTTTTTATACTTCATTACAAGTCGACTATCACCGAAAATTTCATTTGATATTTTAACTAATGAAGATTTTACTACACATACAAAATTTAGGATTTTTCCAAATAACAATTTTTTATAAAAATTTTATTTAATTTCAAAAATTCGAAGACTCTAATTTCTTCAAATGCTATTGTCTAGCTCTAGTTCTATAAAAAATATTGACTTCAGTCCTTTTGTATGTAATTAATTGTAATTGTAATTGTAAGGTCAGCCAGGGATTTTAGAACATGTAGGCCATATACACAATTTCGATACAAAATAGATCAAATTCGGGCGAGTCTGTACTTAGCTCAACTGGGTTATTGTGTTCCTTGTCGTTGTCCCGTTAAGATACCTTTCAGAAAACTATAAAATTAATATATGTTCTTAAACAAAAATCATAATTTTTGCAATTTTCAATTTCAAAATTGTTTGGAGTTGGACATAAAAAAGGTATTTACTACAAAGTTTTTTTTATTCGTTAGATATTTTATTATTTAGCGAATTGGAAAAAATATTACAAAATCGATAGAAAATACTGGGCTACATACAAAAACTGGACTAGGTTTTTGCAAAATTTAAAAAATTTCAAATGCGAATAACTTTAAAACTATAAGAGATAAAAGGCACAGGCCAACATGTTTTTCGTAGGCCTTAACCTTCCTCGGATATGAAACAAAAATTTTGCAAGCATTTAAAAAATTTCTGTCAGAGATATCCTATTTTGAGACCCGTTCCTGAGAAGTCTTTGTAGCTTCCCTTCCAAACTTAAAATTGTACACTTTCACTGCTACGCCACACTGTGCAATGAAATGTTTGTAGTTTTAAAAATGTAAATAGATTTTTATCATTATTGTTGGATGTATTAAAAAATGCGCAAAATATACTTTCAAATCACAATAGTCAATCTTCCTCAACTTTCTAAAAAAAAAAAATATATATTGACTTTTAACTACAATAATTATTTGCACACAATTGAACAATTATTGCAAATGCGTAGTTCAATGTCAAATGTGCCTTATCAATTTGAATTTAACTTTAAATGATTTTATAACTCATATAGGAAATAATAAACTCAAGATATTCAACAATAGAATAGAAACGCACAAAAAAGAAGAAAAATCATACACAATTAATTTGAGGCAAAGGAATTTTTTCATTACATCTCAGATGTTATCCATATCTGAGTAACAAAATTTAAAAAGACTTTTGATTTTTACCAACAAATGTTAAAGCCACAAAATGCTAAAGGAAATATAACCTTCTGACATAAGGAAAAAAAATGTTCTTATAAAATAATAAAAAAAAAGAAGAAAAGTATTGTTTGAATAATGTAATGAAACATTTCACCTTTTTTCTTGCTAGTAAAATATTTGATTATGTGTTACGCTTATTCATTCATTCAGTCACTCATGCATTCATATGTTAATTTTGTAAAATTTTAATTTCTTTTAAACCCTGAAATCATGTTTTCCTTCTGGTTGGTATTAAATTTTACAATAGCTTGCTTGTCTTTTCTTTACATTTATTATATTCTACTATTGTTAAGATGTTAAAAATTAAACTGAATATAAAACAGAAAGAAGTCTTTTGGAAAAAAACTCACTTGTACATGATCGTTGGTAAAACTTTTCTTTGTCACAGAAGAGTAGAAAATTGAGAAAAGTTAGCAATAATTTATTTAGGCATTTGGTTGAATTTTGACTTGTAAGTATATTTTAAGGAGCGCTACAGTGGGTATATTTAGGTTTTGTATTCTTACGCCTAAACTTTTCATTAAGATACATTGCACAGTGGGGCAAAATCGAAAGTTTTTGGAAATAAATCTGTAACTTCTAATCGGCTGAGTGGATTTATATGAAATTTCACATATGTGTAGCAGAGTAGTTTGCAAGTTTAAGTTTGGAAGGGGTGCTCCACATAACCCTAAAAAGAACTAATGCGGCTCAAAATAGGGTACCTCTGACATATAAAATTTTTAACCGCTTGCCAAATTTTTGTTTCTTATCCAATTTAAAATATTACCTCTTCTTAAAGCCCTCGTTAAGATCTATACAAAATATGTTTACGTGTTCTATTTATCAAGTTATTTAAATTTGAAATTTCAACTACTACAATTTTACAAAATCTTGGTTCTACTTTTTCAATATATAGAACAATATTTTGTTAAATTTTCCGATTTTGTTAAATTTTCAACCAATTGTTTAAAGAACACAATTATGTATCCAACAAAAAGAACCTGAAATCGATATCTTTATTAATTTTGAAATTGAAAATTATAAAAATTATAATTTTTTGTATTTTTTGGCCGAAAAATTGTCTACATTATTTTTTCCCTTTTGCTAAAGGTATCTTCATTTTAGAATAAAAAATAATGCCAAACACCCAACAGGACTAAGTACAGACCACACCGAATTGAATCTCTTTTATATAAAAATTTTAACTTTAACCTATATGTTCTAAAATCCCAAATTATGAAGCTAAAAACAGTATGTAGTTTCGGAAACTTTAATATTTCACTTGCCAATGGCTTTTTCCAGACCACTAACAAATGCAGACTTTATGGGCAAAATTTTAAAAATTTCCACTTTTGGAATTTTCTATAGCTTTTTAAGAATTATGGGATCCCTTTTACAAAAATCTTACATGTTTCTACACTTTACCAGTCCAAATGATAAAGTCAACAATCACCGAATATTTCGTTAGGATTTGTTGACAAACAAAGATTTTATTAGAGATAAAATATTTATAGTTTCTCCGAAAGGCTTTTTTTTATAAAAATTTTACTTTAATTCCAAAAGTCCGAAAAACTATGGACTCCGTTCTTTTTTTTCAAATAAACTATCTTGTCTAGCTAATCCATTATTATATCCAAAAAGATTGAAGTCAATATAATTTACAGAACTAAAACTACGCTACTTTAAAATTTAATATGACAAGCAAAATTCCAAAGATTGTTGATGTTAAAAAGTTATAACTAAATAAATAATTTTTTCCCGTAGCCAATGTTTGAAAATGTGTGTGTTAAAATACGCAAAAAGAACAATTTTTCACGACATAATAAATTTTGAAGTGGCGTAAATTTGTTTCTATAAAAGATATTGACTTCCATCTTTTTGGATATAATCAAGAATTATATCAGGTAGACAAGATAGTTTATTTGAAAAAAATAGAGTATATAGCTTTTCAGATTTTTGGAATCTAAATATTTTATATTATATATATTTGAAATTATAATATTTTCTTAAAGAAAATTGTATGTAGAGAAAAAAATTATAGACCCCTTTTCGGTCATAAAATACAAAAAATTATAATTTTTGCAAATTTAAATTTTAAAATTGTTTATTTTTAGACTCGAATCGATATATAATTTTTTTCTTTAACTAATTGGGTAAAAATTTTAAAAGATATTAAATTTATTGAAGGCATACGTCTAAAGATAATAAGATATTTGAAATATCAGATGAAAACAACTTGATAACCATTAGAGATATATGAAGAGCCGCAGAACAAAACATATTTTTTTTTTTTTTTGATTTTTCGAATTTACTGGGAAATTGATAATTAAGCTTTTTAATTTTTTAATACCCTTACAAAGCAGTATGAATCCGGAAATAGTAAGAATCGTTCTGCTTGCCATAAAATACATCGAATCACATCAATTCAATAGATCAAATATTAACAATATATGAGATCAAAGGACTTTGAATATGAAAAAGTACGTCTTTAAAAAAAATTGTGGAAAAGTATATATTTTTTGTGTTTTATTTGCAATATTTTGACAGAATGTATTAATTTATCCAAAAGTACGGGTACTGAAAAAAGGAAATTTGCTCAGTTGCTTAATCTACTAATTATTCAACTCGAATGAATACTGACATATTATACGTCGAGAAAGAGATTTGTGGATATTGATGCAAAATTAAGTAATATTTTTATTTATATTTAAAAGATATGTACCATGAAACAATATCATATTTGCGACAGAAAAATAGAGATAATAGAAATTGAATAACAAAATTTTTACTCCAACAAATATTTACTTAAACATTTTTTCAGCAAGTTTTGTAAATCACTTTAAAAATTAAATTTATTGGGAATTCACTAAAGATGGAGAATTTCAACATTCTTGAAATTTCAAAAATATGTTATAAATGTCCTTTCATTTTAATTTTAAGTAGGTTTAAATGTAGCTCGCAAAACAAAGATTTTTACCACCCTAGATTCTGTCCATTTTCTATTAAATTTCCTCACAATATCCCTTATGAAACGTTTGCTTTCATGTTATAGATCCGATCAGAAATTCTCATTCACAGAGATTATTTTCGGTAGCTTTCCTGTTACAAATTAAAAGAATAATTAATGACTTGTCACACTCATCTTTACTTTTTCTGTTAACTTTCTTAAACTTTTGTCAAATTTCTATGACATAAATTCCTCATGTTATAGTTCTAATAAATTTATATTTAAAATATATTTAAAATGTCTATACTTATGCTTCTTCACTTGCTGGTTTGCAGGGCTGACATTTTATTAAAATAATTTTCATTAAAAATTTACTAAAATATGTAAGTTTTTGTTAAAATTCACGCAATTTTCCTGCATTTAAATGGTTTTAAAATTCCCGGGAATTTTAGCCGGGATTCCCGAGAAGCGAGACCAGTGATGAGATTTATGGCACAATTGTGCCATTTTTGACACTATCGGATTCCCAATGGCATCTCAGCACTTTCGAAATTATTTTGGCAGTTTTTGTACTAATTTAAATTAAATTTATTGAAGGCATACGTCTAAAGTTTTACAATAATTCCACCATGTTTCTCTGAATGATGCAACTTTACCCTGTTTGACTTTAAGACAATTATTACAATGAAATAAGAGTTCACATAAGTATATCAGTAATACCTATAATTTGCAACAACTGCAAATTATTTTATTATAGGAACAAGTCTTACAAACGTACAAGGCGTCAGATGCGAGGTATGAATATTAAAAAACTAATTCTGTAATACGACATTTTTGCTTGATTTTAAAATCAAGACGAAATTATTTTAAGTAAAGTTATCCTCTTTCATAAATAATCTTTGTTTTTTTTCATACATTGCGATGTTGAATTATGTTGTATACGCTAATTTCAATTTACTGCCGTTCATTTTGAGATAAAAATTTTTCTCCTAATTTTGGTGGCATTAGATACCTTGCCTTTAATTCTTGTTCTATTAAAAATAAATTTTACAAAGGGTGATCCATTTCGAGGTTCCCTACTTTTTTAAAGAAAAAAAAAAACAGAAAATTCAAATTTAATGGGGAATGTTTATTATCATTTGAAAGAACATTTTTTGGCATTTATTTTTTGAAGATTATGTCTATCAAATGTTGGCCAATTTTCGATGACTCGTTCGAGCATTTCGACTGGTAACTGGCGAATGATACGCGTGATGTTTTCCTCCAAGGCCTGAATCGAAGCGGGTTAGACTTTACATATCCCCACAAGAAAAATCTAACGGTGTGATATCACACGATCTTGGTGGCCAATCGACCGGCCCAAAACGTGAAATTATGTGCTCACCGAAGTGTTCTCTCAATAAATCCATTGATTGATGCGATGTGTGGGAAGTGGCGTCGTCTTGCTGAAACCAAATGCCGCCGAGATCACGAGCTTCAATTTCAAGCATCAAATAGTCAGTTATCGTAGCACGATAATGGTCGCAATTGGCGGTTACGTTCGCACCGGCATCATTTTTAAAGAAATATGGACCGATGATTCCACCGGCCCACAAACCACACCAAACCGTTGTTTTTACTGGATAAAGTGGCACTTCTTGAATCTCTTCAGGTTGCTCTTCGTTACAAATGCGGCAATTTTTTTGTTTAGATACCCATTGAGAGAGAAATTAGCCTCATCGTTGAACAAAAATTTGCCTCGAAAACGTCGGATCTTCTTGGAACTTTTCAAGAGCCCATAGATCGAAGCAATGTCGCTTGGGAAGGTCGAGCGGCTTCAGTTGTTGCACAAGCTGTATTTTGTACTCTTTCAATTTAAGATCTCGACGTAAAATGCGCCAAGTCGTTCCATACGTCAGTCCGAGTTGCTGCGAACGGCGCCGAATCGACTCTCCACGGTCTTCGTGTACACTCTCAGCTACGGCCGCTATATTTTCTTCACAGAGTGCTGGACGTTGTCTATTCGGTCGAATATTATCCAATAATGAGTGCTGGGTCTCAAAATGGGTGATGGTGTTGCGAATAGTACGCTCAGTAGGCCGATTATGTTGACCATAAGCTGAGCGAAGTGCACGAAACACATTCCTCACAGAACGTGAATTTTCGTAATAAAGTTGAACGATTTGTAAACGTTGTTCAGGCGTAAGTCTTTCCATTATGAAATGCCAAACAATACTAAACAAAAATGACATGACAGAATTACACGACTCACACGTGATCTGTCAAAAAAGGGATATTGAAAAAAGTATCTCTACTTGAGTCACCCTTTATTTTCTTTTGCTTTTAATTTGGTTTAATTTTCTAAAAGCTATATTTGGCCCCTTTTCAATACTCCTTGGTACATTTGCGATGCCAACTTGGCACTAAATAAAATTTTTGAATCCCATTACTTAGCAAGACAAGTAAAGTTGCAAGTTTCTAGGAATCCTGGGATGCGTTCTCTAACTTCAACCTATTTGATACCAAAAATAAAGAAAAATATATATTTCTGAAACGATGCAAAAAATTATGTTTTGTTCTGCATCTGCTCATATGGTACATGTAAGTATGTTTTTAAAATTGGATAAGAAACTAAAATTGACAAGTGGTTAACAATTTTCTATATTAGATGTATCCTATTTTGATCCCCAATAGCTCAGTTTCTGAAGGTTGTAAGGGCTCCCACATACCCCTTCTCCTCTGCTACGCCTATGTTAAATTTCATATAAGTCCAATCAACTGAAGAAGTTACAGATTTATTTCCAAAAAAATTTCAATTCTGCCCCACTATGCAATGTGTGTTGAGAACTTAGAAGCTCACATATTCTATATATATATCAAATGCCTATTTTGTAGGTGGCTCTAATATATATTATATTACCAGTACTTACCATAGCTACCCTATCAGTCGTATACCCTTTAAAATAAATTTATTTAAATAATTCTACTAAATTAAGATAATTCATTACCAGCACTTTATTAAACAACTTGTATAGCTTAACATTGAGTTTTACCTTTTGCCTCCAAACATTTGCATACGGTTAAAGTATAATTCCCCTTTTTTTTAAAATCCTTATTATTACAACAATACAATAATGTAATTATACTTTCCTTTTTAAAGTTTTTTTCTTTTCATCTTAACTTGATGCTTGTTTAGGCTTAGTAGACATACATTTTGAAAAATGTTTTATTTCTTCCTGTATTAAATATCTTAAAGAAATTAATACATTTTTTTTCTTAAAAGGGAGTTTGCTGTTGCTTCCTTTAACTACTTCTGTTGTTAGTCATATGCATGACAATGGTTTTATAATCTTTTATATCCTTTTTAACATACATATGTTTGTATCCTTTACGGTTTTCCAATCTAGCATATCAAATAAATACACATACGTATACGTTTTATAGTAATATATACTTTGAAATAGAAATTGTATGTTTACAGCTCAGTGTTTAATAACCCGCGAATTTGCCATAAAATATTTTATGTCTCTCTCTTTATATTATATTTCCTTTTTCAGTAATGATTTCTTATTTTATTTTCTTTATATGCTTGTTATTTTTGTTGCTTTAAATAAAAATCTACGCACATTTATATAGTGAAATGTTGTACTTATGGACCACCTTTTTTATGTCTTGTTTTCACTTTATTTCTTTCACTATTTATGACTTTATTTCATATACATAGTTAAAAGTACTTTAGTATTGATATGTTATTATTGTTATACAGCAAATTGAATTGTGTATAGGATTTCACTATACATAAATTCCTTGGAGAATTTTTGTATTAATTTCAGTGGATTAACATGGTTTCAATTCATTAGGAACATTGACCTAAATAAAAGAAGCAGTTTTTA
Source organism: Protocalliphora azurea (assembly GCA_932274085.1). Classification (NCBI taxonomy): domain Eukaryota; kingdom Metazoa; phylum Arthropoda; class Insecta; order Diptera; family Calliphoridae; genus Protocalliphora; species Protocalliphora azurea. Next base: position 131,364,847 of record OW026519.1, read on the forward strand.
TGCACAAATAAAAGAGAATAATTTGAAAAATTTAGTTGATTTGATATAAACTATTTTAGGAATTGTTTTTTTTTTTTATTATTGACACACGAATATTAAAGTTCAAATTGATCCAGAAATATTACAATAAGAGAAAATGACGATGCAAAATCGATAACGGTCGTGGTTGCACAATTTTTGGTGGTTCTTTTTAACAACGTTTATTCATAACATTTAAACACATAACATTAAATACCAACTTGGTTTTAATTCGTCATTGTTGATTTGACCACGCAGTGTATAATTTGAGCACATATGGGCTTCGTAAACTGTTGACTCTGAATAGTATCTTTTTCTACACGGATTTTGTTAATATTTCTCCTTCTCCTCTTTCCAGTTCCTATTTTACTTAAATCCTTGAGAAAAACTTTAATAATCGATTCCTTCCAAATGCTACAAAGACCATTTTTCTGATACTTATAAATTAGATCCGAAGAATTTTAGATATCCTGTAAATTGCACTAGTGGATTACTTTTGATCCCGTTTCGAACGCTAGTATCTATTTATGAAGAGGATACCTTGCAGCACATTTTGCTTAATATGTACTGATAAAAGTAATTTCAACAAATGCAGTACATTGAATGAAATTCGTTGATTTTTTTCCAAAAAAATTCTTTGATTCAACGTACGAATTCGTTGCTTGAATGAAAATATGCATTAATATTCAACGAAAAATTAAACGCACTGATGAATGGTGCGTTCAATTTACTACTAAATAAAAAATAACTAAATCAGTTCTTTGATTTAAAGAACAGGTTCATATTTTTAAAAGTTAAAGAATATGTTCTTTGAATTTAAAGAACTTATACGTTCGTTCTATAAACATGTACGTTGATTCGGAAAAACAAAATGAAACAAAACATAAAATAAAGTATACATAAAAACAATAATTCGTTGATTCAAAGTACTAATACTTTGATTTTAGAAAGAACATGTTAAACAAGTACTTTGTACCAAAAAATAGTTCGTTAACTTATCTTACATTCATTGTATTAATTCAAAAGAGAAAGAAAATAAATCAGTTTATACTTATCGTTGAACAAGAAATATCGTGTCAAAAAAATAACTAAAATAATGATAATAAATCAATAAGCTTGAATAAAACATGACAAGCAATAATTGTGAAATATTTTTCAGAAAGTCAGAATTGTTTAAAAACATTCAGACAAATCACGAGGAGCATTAATGAATACACCGAATTAAAGTAATTACTCAAAAGCTGGAATTTGGAATTTGGAACATTAAGCAAACTGTAATTTATTTTTAAATTTTAGGTTATAAAAATAAAATTTTTATCTTCTAGCATTCAACTAGTAATTAGTACTGCCACCATTTTTAGAATTAACCTCAAAAATGCGATTTGGCATCGACTTGTATAATGACTCTAAGTAATTTAGTAAAATTGAACTCCATGCTTTTGCTTGGAGTAATTTGCATCCTTTAAGGATTCTATCATCTCAAACTTTTCTTCATAAACTTTTCTTGTAAGCCAACCCCAGACATTTTGTATTGGATTAAGATCTATCTGGTGAATATGAGGGCCAATCCAAAAGTTGAGCACCTTGTTGATTAATCCATTGTTTTACTGCTCTGGCGGTATGAATCGGAGCGTTGTCGTGTTTGTACGTCCAAGGTATGGGTCCAAAGAAATCATTAAATTTTGGAAATGCTTCCTCCAGAATGTTTTTGTAAGTCGTTGCAGTCATTTTGTTGGATACAAAAACCTATTCTATGGTACCGTAATACGAAATGGCACCCCATACCATTATTCCGCCCTCTCAGCTGTGTCTGCGGCTCAAAAATAATTCCTCCTTATTTAGGTCATGGAAGTAATAGTTATACCCGTCGGGACCATCAATATTAAACTTTTTTCATCGGAAAATACAACTTTAAACCATTTGTCGGACCATGTCATTATATTTTTGGCAAACTGTAGACGTTGTGATTTGCGTTTTTCATTAAGTGGTGGTTTTTTTGCAGTTTTCGTCGGACTATGTATGGGCGCGACTTTAAAATACGGTGCAATGTTCTTAGACTGGCACTGATTGCACTTTTTTCACGTATTTTTGATATGATATTTTTTCCATATCTTTCCACGTTATTTAAATAATTGTACACAACTGCCTTTACTCTATTAATGTTTTTGGCTATTTAGACCGGATTCTGACCCTGAGATTTCATAATAAAAAATTTTTATTTTTCAGAGCTATTAAGAGCCTTACCACGTCCCATTTTGAATAAAAACTATTTAAAAGCTATCAAATTAAAAATTCTCTATCCGTTTATATTGAAAGAAATTCAAATCATAGCCTTCCTGATCGATATTAAAAGAATTCCTTATTCAAGTGACACAGAAATACATATCTTTAAATAAATGCATAATTTTAGTATAACAATATATGTACATTTTTTATTTCTTCAGGAAACTAAAGCCAACACTTTGAAATTTGGTTGCGCAAAAAAATATTTTTTTCTGAACTTTAGTTTAGGAGATATTTAGTTTAGGAGATATTAATTATTAATATATAAAATAGTAAAACTAAAATTCCAGTAAACTTTCTTCTCATTAAAATTTTTAATTCATTCAATCATCTATTTTATTGAATTAATAAAGTTATTAATTGGAAATTTTCACTTTTTACAGTTATTGCAAATTTAAGCTATTTTTAATTGAATGAATTCTTTTGGTGATTAGAGACTTTTTTGTGTGTATTTATAGCAACTATATTATATATATAGTATACAATGTTTGTATGTATTTATTATATACAAGTTAAGAAAATTTTATTTAATTATATAACAGAACAGGGTTATTATTTTAGTATTATTGTTAGGGTATTCAATCTATTAACCGACATTCGGTTATCCGATTAATTTTGGTACGATTAATTTAAAATTGTCTATTTTTGAATAACGAATAAATCGAATAATTTGTGTCGAATAACCGATTAACCGAAATTTAGTTTTCTGGAGTTATAAATTTAAAACATTTTTTATTTTTAAGATACATTAATATCAACTATATCTTTTTTTAAAATATCTGATATATCCCAGCAAAAATAAATAAAAATAATTTTTAAGGAAGTACTTTTTTGAATTACTTCCAAAGTTTCAATAAGAGTACGTTTTCTTGTGCTTACAGGATCTAAAAGTATTACTAAAAATATATATTCAAATGAATAGTTCTGATATAAAACATTGACATTCGGTAGTTATTTTTTGAAAATACTTGTTACTAATAAGAATTGTTTTAAACAAGTGATAAACAATGTTATGGATATATTATAATCATGTCGCATTTTATTAAAAATTCTATCCCAACAAAAAGAGATGAATTTATCATAGGCTGGTCATTAGAAGATGCTCCCTTTTTCGATTCCTATTCACTGAGAAGGAAGTCATGTTTATTTTCTTGCGCCGATAACAAAAAAAGGATTTTGATGTTCATTGCAAAAAAGAAGTAATAATAATAAGTGCTCTTAAAAAATAAATATTCTTAGCACTTCAATAATGGAACTAAGTGCATATATTGGATTTTCATGAAAGTTATTATTAATTATTTCTTAAAAAGTGAAAGTAATATATTTTTAGCAGAAAAAAAGGTTAATAATTACTAAGAAAATTACAATTACTTAGAAATTAGTTTTAGAAATTTTATTAACTTCCAGAGAAGTTTTTACAAATATGTGTTGTAAAAAAAATTATTGCTTAAGAGAAGAACTTCAAAAGTAATTAATAAGAATCATAAAAACAACATCCCTCCAATGACAACTAAGAATTAAAAATTACTACTTTTTGGAATGCGAAGTTAATTTCAAGGATCTATCAAAATTCAGTTTCGCCGGCTGGAGCTTCATAGAATACGATAATTCTCTTATTTCCCCAACTATCCAAATTAACGGATATATATTTATTATAAACAACAAGAGAAATCTAATTAGCAATAGCTTCTTAGTTCAGAATTGGTCTATTACCCCTTTTTTCAAATTCCTTATATATTTGTAGAAGCCATAAGATAAATTAATTTAAATATTACGTTTCCATTAAAACATTTTCTAAGTAAATAAGATTATTCTTGTAAAAATTATATCTTTCATAAGGGCAGCAGATTGTTAGAAATTAATTGCAATAAACCTGTTAAGCCTACACTTTTGATAATATTTACATTTAGAATTCTTTCAAAATATTTATTTTCTATTTAAAAATATCCTTGAGCAACATTTTTCCAACTCTACTTTTTTTCTCGTCAAAAGAACATTTATTTATTCAATAAAAAAGAAAGTAAAATTAGTAGAATAAAATTTACATAAAGTACTCACATTTACTAATTACAAACATTTGTAAAAATTCTAATTCAACAAGAATTAACTGAAAGCTAAAAAGGTGGGCTAAATAAATAAAAAAGGGGTGAAGATAACATAATTATGTTTGTATAGCAACATATGTCAAAATTTAAAAATTTAATATTATTTTTACTAATTTAACTCAAAGAATTTTACAATATTAAGGGAATTTTTTGAATATCAAAGGATTTGAGTACAGTTGGCAGAGAAATTAATAAAATTGGGAATTAATTTTAGAAATTTAATAAACAATGTTAGTTTTATAACAAGTATAAATTTCTCATGAAATGAATCTCCCTCCTTATGTCTTCTAATGCACAGTCTAAAGAATTTAAAGTCTAGAAAGACAAACGTCAGATTATTTAAATAAATGTAATATAACAGTAAAATAATAAATATAAATATATCTGTTTTATTATAAACTGTTGTTTAAACTTACAATATTTCCAAAAAGCCTGGAAAATGGCTAAATTTAAAACCAAACAAACTGCCGAATTCACTAAAAAGCTATCGTCCAATTAGTCTACCAAGTAGCCTAAGCAAAATCTTGGAAAAAGTTCTTAAAGCAAAACTTTCTAAGTTTATTAAGTTTATTGAGCAATATAATATTTTACACAGTTTGGATTTAGACCATTTCACAGTACTGTTCACCAAATTAAACGTATATACATACATATAAATACAGGGTTTGAGAATGGACTATCTACAGTTGTAGTCCCACTTGATATCGAAAAAGCTTTCGATACCGTTTGCCATAATGGTCTGTTATACAAAATGATCCAATACAATATTTCATTTTATCTTATAAGAACTATTGAATCGTTTTTAAAAAATAGATCTTTCTGCGTAAATCTAAATGATGAACATTCTGATATTAATGAAATACTGGCAGGAGTCCTTCAAGACTCAGTTTTGGGACCATTTATATATAATTATATTGCTATATATATATTTATATAACTTATATTGCTCTGATATGCCACAATTCAATGTTATAAAATGTGCAGCCTATGCTGACGACACATGTATATTTTCATCACAAAAACTTGGCCAAAATATTGTAGATAATTTACAATTTACGTTAGACCGGCTTATTGATTATTTTCATACCTGGAAAATAAAAATTAACGACAGTAAAACTCAAGAAGTTTTCTTTAGTCGTAGAAGAAATTCTTATTTCTCTCCCACAAACCAATTGAGAATCAATGGCTCTGCTATGCAGTGTTGAAGCAATGTAAAATATTTAGGAATTACCTTTGATAGAAAATTAATTTTTGACTTGCATATCCAAAGGCAAATAGAAAAATTTAACTTAGCAAAAAATATTTTATATCCGCTAATAGGGCGAAAATCTTTTTTAAGTCGCGAGAATAAAAAAAAATTTAGCCAAAGTAGTTTTCCAATCCATTATTTTATACGCTTGTCCTGTTTAGGGGCTATGTGCAAAGTCCCATATTAGTAAATTGCAAATTTGTCAAAACAAATTACTTAAGATGATGCCAAATTTACCCTGGAATTTTATTTTATTTTAGTATTTAGCTATAATATATAGTTATACTAATAATGAATTATATCAGAGGTTTTTATTATAAAATTTTCCTCTGAAAAATTATATTTGAAATTAAAATCTAAACTTAAAGATATAATACACTGCCTGCCACTTGAATAAGGAATCACATTTTTTTAACTTTAATTAAGAATATCTCCTAAACTAAAGTTCAGAAAAAAATAATTTTTTGCGCAACCAAATTTCAAAGTGTTGGCTTTAGTTTCCTGAAGAAATAAAAATATACATATTTTGTTATACTTAAAATAATGCATTTATTTAAAGACATGTATTTCTGTGGTACTATTTCGTGTGTCACTTGAATAAGGAATTCTTTTAATATTAATCAGGAAGGCTATGACTTGAATTTCTTTCAATATAAACGGCTAGAGAATTTTTAATTTGATAGTTTTTAAATAGTTTTTATTCAAAAACGGACGTGGTAATAACTCTGGAAAAGAAAAAATTCTGATTTTGAAATCTCAGGGTCAGAATCCGGTCCAAATAGCTAAAACCATTAATAGAGGAAAGACAGTTGGGTAAAATTATTTAAATAACGTGGAAAGATATGGAAAAAATAGCAAGAACTCCAAAAGAAAGACGAAAAATTCTTAGAATTGCATCAAATTCTGCCATGTCGGCATCAAAAATACTTGAAAAAAGTGGAGTCAGTGCCAGTCTAAGAACAGTGCACCGTATTTTAAAGTCGTGCCCATAAATAGTCCAACGAAAACTGCAAAAAAAAAAACACCACTTAATGAAAAACGCAAATCACAACGTCTACAGTTTACCAAAAAGACAATGACATGGTCCGACAAATGGTTTAAAGTTGTATTTTCCGATGAAAAAAGTTTAATATTGATGGTCCCGACGGGTATAACTATTCCTTCCATGACCTAAATAAGGAGGAATTATTTTTGAGCCGCAGACACAGTCGAGAGGGCGGAATAATGGTATGGGGTGCCATTTCGTATTACGGTACCATAGAATTGGTTTTTGTATCCAACAAAATGACTGCAACGACTTACAAAAACATTCTGGAGGAAGCATTTCCATAATTTAATGATTTCTTTGGACTCATACCTTGGACATACCAACACGACAACGCTCTGATTCATACCGCCAAAGCAGTAAAACAATGGATTAATCAACAAGGTGTTCGTTCAACTTTTGGATTGGCCCCTAGACCTGGCTTACCAGGATTACCAGACCTGAATCCAATGGAAAATGTCTGGGGTTGGCTTGCAAGAAAAGTTTATGAAGGAGGAAAACAATTTGAGACGATAGAATCCTTAAAGGATGCAATAACGGAAGCATGGAGTTCAATTTCGCTAAATTATTTAGAGTCATTATACAAGTCCAACGCTAAATCGTATTTTTGAGGTTATTTCTAAAAATGGTGGCAGTACTCAATACTAATTGAATGCTAGAAGATAATAACTTTCATTTTTATAACCTAAAATTTAAAAATATTCCTTATTCAAGTGACACACGAAAAAGTACCACAGAAATACATGTCTTTAAATAAATGCATAATTTTAGTATAACAAAATATGTATATTTTTGATTTCTTCAGGAAACTAAAGCCAACACTTTGAAATTTAGTTGCGCAAAAAAGTATTTCTTTCTGAACTGTAGTTTAAGAGATATACTTAATTAAATTTAAACAAATGTGATTCCTTATTCAAGTGGTAGGCAGTGTATGTATAAATTTTTTAGATGAAAAGTTATTAAATAACTAAAACTCTGTAAATTGTGTGCCAATCATAGTGTAAGGAAATAAAACACATTTTATGAATTAACAAAAAAAAAAGCGAAGTATAATGTTAACTTCCAAGATAGTTAACTTTTAAAATTATATTTTTTTAATGTAAAATTGTAAGTTTTTATTTTACAACCTCGATTATTATAATTTTATGCCTTCGCATAATGAACTCTATAGTGGTTCTTATCTAAAAGCTTAATAATCTAAAATCTGCTAAACTTTAAGATTTCTAGTCCACAGAATGTTAACAAGTTTTGTTTTTTTAATTGGCACTCTTAATTTATGCGCTTAAAATATTAAATTGGCCTTAACCAATATTTAGGAATATTTTAAATTTAGACAACCTGAGTTTTTTGTCAATGTAAATTACATATGAATCTGTTCAGAAATACATAGGTTGTATTCTACTAGACATTTAAGTTCATGAAATAAAAAAATAAAAATTATTTTTTGAAATTTCGATAGTTAATGTGATCTAAAAATCTAAAAATACAAAATAGCGTTAATCTGGAAATAAAATTTTTGATTAAAATAAAAACATTCTTAATTTTATAAATATCATACGCGTGAATTTAAAAACATTTAATAAAAATCTACTTAATTGTAAAAGATTAATCAATCAATTTTAATTTTTATTTAATATACCTTAAATAAGTTATTAACAACTTCAAAAATATACAAACCGGTATATACATATATTTTTTGTCATTTAAATACAATATTGTCCTACAGGGCAAAAAATTCCCTTCCAGCTACTTATAATCCGTCATATTGCATCCGCCTTTCCGAATTCGGAAAATCAAAAAACAAATTCATATTTAGTGACCAGAAATTTGTCAATTCAATTATTTGACATTTCGACAAGTAATAATTTTTTTTTGCCTCCATATTGAAACCGTCATTTTGAATTTTTAAATTTTTATTACAGAATCGTAATTAGCGTTCCCAAAAACCGTATACATATATGATAGTATTATGTCCAAAATTTAGGGATTGTGGCCCATTCTGATCAGCATATTTCATCAAATCGAAAAACAAATTCGTGTTCAAGAACCACATATCTGTCAAATATTATTATTTAAAATTTTTCAGAATAGTAAAAAAAATTGGCCGCTATTTTGAATTTTTGACTTTTTATTCCAGAATCAGCGTCCCCAAGTACCTTCTAAACAAGTTTGCAATCGTAAAATGCCATGTCTGTCTCTGTTTGGCAGTACCAAAGCAGAGTTTGTGAACTGTAATTAAACACCAGCAGAATGAAATACGCTACACACTTCATCAGCATTCGTGGTTTCTTATCAATTTTGGTTTCGTTTAAAACCTAAACACCTTCTATGTCATATTTATTTTCTTGATAAACCAAGTATTCTAATTATGGCTAAAACTCAGGGATCGTGGCTCACTTCGATCCGCCATATTGCTTCCGCCTTCCCGAATTCTGAAAATCAAAAATCATATTCGTATTCAGCGACCAGAAATCTATCAAATATGATTATTTTAAATTTCGTCAGGTAATAACAAACATTTTTTGGTCACCATCAGTGTTGCCAGGAGGGGAAAAAGGGGCTAAATTGAACTTTAAAAAAGTCATAAAAGGCTAAATGCTCAAAAAGAAAAATAAGACCAGAAAAAAGTTTCGTTTTTTTAATTTAAAAACATATTTTTTGTTGTTCTCATTACTTTTTGATATTTGATGAAACAGATTGTAATAAATTAATAACTAAACCGTAGAACGGCTCTCAGCAAAACGACCCAATGAAAAATCACTCAAAAAATTTCCATATAAGTTTAGGTTATATTTCATATGAAATATTACCAATGTTCTAAATGGTTTTTTAGTCATTTTTGAACTATAATACTTTTGGTGAATGAAGCATCGCAGTCAAAGATTTTTGTTAAATATTAAAATGTAAATGAATGATTTTGTAAAAATAAAATTAGTAATAGCAAATAAGAAATAATTTTCTTCGTTGCTGAAATATTATTATTTTAGCCTGGCAGTACTGGTCACCATATTTGAACCGCCATTTTTATTTTTAATTCAGAATAGTAATCAGCATTCCCAAAATCTTTTTATGCGATATTTTCAAGTAAACCAAGTGTTCTAATTATGGTCAAAATTCAGGGATCGTGGCCCAGAGTGCGACCTTATTATTAGTATTTGTTCATATATTTATTTAATAAAGTAAATATAAATAAAATTTAAAATTAAATACTAATCAATATTATATATTATATATTATATATTATATATTATATATTATATATTATATATTATATATTATATATTATATATTATAATATATAATTAACATTAATTAAATAATTAAATCAAATTAAAATTACTTAAAAAGTAATTACTGACACTCCAATTAATGCTTATGAAATAATAATAATTTCATTTTAAGTAATTAATATTTAAAGTTATTTTGTTTTTTATTTCCCAGAAAATTTTATTACTAAAACTAATTAGTCTTAATAAAATAATTCTTTAGAATTTATTAAAGGCCACAAATTTAAACAGTCAAAGATAGTTCGATTTGATCCAGTGTGTAATGTCGAGTCTGTCCTAAAAACAAAAAAAATTATATAATTTGTATTACAGACAATTTTTTATCTTTATCAATTATAGGGAAAGACGTAAGTTATAATAAACCATGTAAAAATAACCAACAATAACCATAATAGCGTCTTTTATTAAGCAACGTCAAAACAAAGTTGCCAGAGTTCATATGCTGACAACTTTGTCTTGACTAGTGTTGCCATTCAAACAGAAATTATTCGATTATTCGAGGAACAACTTTTTATTCTTTACGAATGAACAAAATTTTTAAATTTAGAATGAAAAATTATTCGATCAATTTTTAACGATTAACCGAATAATTTTCCAAAACGAGTTTTTTGTTAACTTATTATGCCTTTTTGAAATTATAAGTGTAAAAAGTTTTGCTTAGTTGGAAAACCCTGTTGGAAATGATTGAAAGTGTAATTAGGATATATAAATGTGAAAATCAACTTTTAATAAATTTCGGGTTAAAACCATTCACTAAATTCTCAGTATTATTTGGAAAAAAAATAGAATAGCTTTCCTAAAGATTAATCAAACGTCTTAAAGTTAGAAAAAACGGAAGACATATAAGTTATCATCAAATTCTAAAAATTTTGCAGCGCATATTTAATTTCATTATCTAATTTGTCTATAATTCGAATATGGTCTCAATTTTTGGATATCTTTTTTTTATTAAATTTAATTTATTAATCTTTTTTTTTCATCTAAATTTATTTATTGAATCTTCAAAAACTTAAGTCAACTAACAATAAGTATTCAGATCTTAACTCTAAATCTTAATTTATATTAAGTCCAACCACTGCCGGACGAAAAACTATATGTAATCAAAGGGTTTAGCTTAGGCGGAGGTCTGTTGTGTTCCTTCTCCTCAAACGATTGTAGCCATCGCTTCTCATTATGTTTCGAACAAGTGGGTTAGAGTGTACTTCAAGCTTCCTCAAATACGATTCTGCATGTTTTCTTATTTCATCTTTGAAAAAAGGAACATTATGGTCTTGTGAATGTTTTAATTTTTCACATGCCAGGGAGCTGTAGTTATCATTCGTAGTATTTTATTTTGGAGTCTTTGAATTTTTTCAAATACCATAGCACCATATTGGCTTTATAATTGAGTTATAGATCAATAGTTTGCAGTTTAGACCTAATTTTGAATTTCTACCAATAAGCCAGTTAATTTGAAGTGATTTTAACTTCATTTGGGTTAATTTTGTAACTATGTGTGATTTCCACGTAAGCCGTCGATCTAGATGCATACCAAGATATTTTACTTCCGTTTTTTTTTTTTTTGGGATAATCTGATTATTTATCAGAATTGGGGGCACGAATCTCTCCGCAACGAGAAGGTAATATGTATACATTTCTGCTCATTCACTTTTATTTTCCATTTTTCTAGATAGAGTATATGATCTTGCAAGTGTTTAGATGCTTCTTGGGGGTTTTCATGAATGTCTAAAAATATGGGTTCGACTATTAGTTGGCATATCAGAAGTGTATATTAAATATAAAAAGGAACACAGTATACTGCCTTGAGGTACATCAGCTTCAATAGACTGTGGTGAGCTTATAAAATCTCCCTTTTGAAGAACAAATTTTCGATGAGTTAAATAGCTTTCCAGCAGCTTATGCGTATTTGTGGGCAAATATTGTTTAATTTTAAATAATAATCCTTCGTTCCATACTTTATCGAAGGCTTGATAAACATCTTAGACCTCAAACGTCTTAGGTATAACATTTATATGTCTGTGAGTTTGTTCTATGGTGCTATGTTTTTTTCCTTAAAACCAAATTGATGTGTTGGAATACAATCGAAACGATTCACTATTGATTTCAACTTTTTAATTAATAGCTTCTCAAACAGGTTTGATATATTTAAACAACAGGCTAATAGGCCTATACGACTCTACTTTAGTGTGATCTTTTCCGGGTATCATTGTAACCTTACATTCTGGTGGATAATTTTCAAGGCGTAATATAGCATTAAAAATAAAGAGTATTATTCATTCTTATTGCTATTCGGGGTAGCTCCAAAAGCATCTTGTTACTGATTTTGTCAATACCAGGAGCTTTAAATCAGCAATAGCCTTGTCGATCTTTCGAATCTCAAAACAAAGAGGTTTAACTGCTCTAAAGAGGGATACAACAGGTGAAAACTCCATTATGTCATCTGATAAATTTGGGGAAAACACATTCTTCAGATGATTAACAAACAGATTCACCTTTTCGCTATCATTTCTTGCCCAGCCTCCATTTGTATTACGTAGAGGAGGTCTACATGTAACTGGTCTTTTCAACTTTTTCGTAGCTCGCCATAGTGAGTAATTCGAATACGGGGTAGCATCTAGGTTCTCCAAATATTTATTCAGTCTAGTAGCTTATTAAGGTGCTTTTGCCATTCTCTTGGCTTCGATCTGAGTTTAGGGGATCTGTGGAGTTGTCGCTCTCTACGAACTCTTCCTTTTTCAGTCAAGAGCCGTTCGATATCCACAGAACAAATTCTATTATATCTGTTTTGTATGTTTGTTTATTAATAAATTTTTATTTTTATTTTTGTTTTATGATAACAAAACAAAATTTCACTTAAAAACATTGATTTAAAAAATACTACAAGTAGTTTTTGCATTTTTTCTTGTAATTAATTATTCGAATAACATATTTTATTCTTTATTCATTCATTTAATCGATTTATTCGATTAACTTTAATTTCGATTAATTGACGACCCTAGTCTTGACGCTGCAATACTGACAAATTCAGTCTACACTAGGAAAATTTTTATCCTGATAAAATTTTAAAGTCTGTGTTGATATATATTTGTCTAGTATAGACTCAAAGTAATGTAAATATGTTAAATGTCATGTTCGATTTTATCTCTTTATTAAAGATGACACTTGTGTTTTTATAGAATTTTTCCCAAACTCAAGTGGTTTTTTCCTGGAAAAAACACACATGCTTTCTATCGAATTCCTTTAGCATTTTTATTTATTCTTATATAAAAAAAATTTGCTAAAAATTTGCCAAGCGACAAAAAGGAAATTTAGACTTAATTTGTCTGGATATTGGGGGGAGTTTACTACGGAAAGTGTAAATTCATGTTTGTATTTCAAGAGGTTGAATGAAGTAAATAATAAAAAAAAAAATCCAAAAAAAAAATGTGGTTTCTTAAACAGTGTTTTAACTGATTTTAGTTTGAAATATTTGTATCCATTAAATATAAATAATGTACACTGAAAAAATTAAAAAATATTTTAGATGACATCTTCCAACCATTGTCATAGTTATGTATATAAAACCAAACATATTCTCTTTATTTAAGTGTATTTATGGTCCTTTGTACTATTTTTATTATTAGTTCTAAGTGTGTGGTACACACATGTACAAAGTACTTTAAATAATTTAAACTACATCATATAAAGAAATGTCATTTAGATAATATTTTTGGGGTTGTTTCTACTAGCAAAACAATTTATTTGTTAAAACTTAAAGTAATTACATTGCAATTTGCAACTACCATTTTTTATAGGGCAAATGTGATTTTCACAGCATGTTTTTTTCCTCTCTATTTGTATATGTTTGGTAAAGTTTGCTATTTAACTTTAAACGTTTTTCCCGCTTTTTCTACACATCAGATCTCTTTATAGCCCCCAGACATAATTTGATTGTTAAACTGAAAGAATAAAAGCAAATAAAAATGATGTTTATGTTATGTCGGTTGTATTGTTACAATAACAATTTAGTGGACCACATACACGTTTTCACATATTCAAATTTTCTCTTCAACAAAAAAATATGAAAACAAAAGAAAATTGTAACATTTGCATATGATTGTTGGAAAATGTATGTTGCTTCGAAAAAACAAACAAACAAACAATGTGTAACAGCAGTGGCAACGAAAACAATAGTCTTCATTATAATATAAATAAAAAATTAATTGTTTTTCAAAATAACCACTTTTATAGCAAATTTTCCTTTTTTATTATATTTTAAATTCTCTCCCTGGGCTCATATGTTGCCCTTTATAAAACACAATATCCTGCAATACATTTGGTTTCTGGAGGATTTTTTATATGTATATTTCTCTAGTAGTTTGGATGTTTTGTTATAATTTTATTTTGCTTTAAATTACAGTAATTATGCTCATATAGGTGTTTTAAAAGTCATATATTTTATGATATATGTAATAGTTTTTGTATGCAAAATCTATTATGAAAACTTTAATTACTATTTTAAATTGTTTTTTAAGTCTTTTTGAATGTCTAAATTGTTTTGGCAACATGTGTAATTAATAAGTTTTAGATGTGAACATTTTACTATCTAAAAGAAAAAACAGAAGAAAAATATAAATTCTAGTATTTATAACCTCCATTACCATAGGTGGTTAAGGTATTATGCATTTGTACTGATGTTTGTAACGCATAGAAAAAGTTATCCACCTTAAAGTTTACCAGTCGACTCGGAATCACTTTTTAAATCGATCTAATGATGTCCGTCCGTCCGTCTGGATAGCTGGTTATTTATGCAAACCATGTGCACAAAGTACGGATCGAAATTTTAAAGATAATTCAATGAAATTTGGACTTTTATGATACAAGAACGAAGCCTTTTGAAATTAGTTGTGATCGGTCCATTTACCTAGCCCCCATACAAATGTTACTCCGGAATAGAGTTTAAACACTCAAAGACGCCATAAAAATAAGAATAGTTCTGTACAAGTATCAATCTTTGTACCAAATTTATGAAGATCGGTCCATAATTGATCATAGTTCCCATATAATCCCCTCTTCCGAAAATCACTTTAACGTGCGTAAATCCCATATGAATATTAGTATCAAGTTAATAATATAAAAAAAAAGATGTAATAAATATACAGCTAAGTTAAAACTAAATCAATCTACAAATAATATAGTAGAGAAAAATTAGTTTTTTATCTTATAATACATTCAAATAAATTTTAACATCATAAAGCACGTAAAAATAAAACGCTCACATAGAATGTTCAATATTTGCTAAACGACAAATAAATTTCTTCAATATTTTTTTAATTTTTTAATAATTTTTCGACAACTGAAAAAATTGTGACTGAAAAATAAGAGTATTGCATTAATTTCTTCCAGATGATTTCTGTGGGATATCATCAATTTATTGCGGAGGTTATACTGAAAAAAGGGTGATATTTTGAATATTAAATTTTATATATTTCTTGTTGTTTATTGCCTAATTTTCTTTAAACTGATAAATACAATATAAGAAAAATATTAATTTGATATTTTTCGTCCAAATAATATAAAAAGGATATTGCGTAAATATCTTCTACGTAAGATATCTTTCAAATGTTTATAGGGAATGCTACTTTAAAACTAGTTTATAAAAATGACATTTTGGTTTAACAAAAAAGAAAAAAAAAATAACCAAAATAACGATACAGATAATTGCGATATGTTTGCTGCTTTCTTCTCATCCACCTATTCTGATAAAGATTTACATCAACTTTCCAATTATCCATATCCAATTCCTGCTGCAACCCTAATAAATTGTCCAACATTAAATAAATCGATGGTACTGAGAGCTGTACAGAATCTAAAGTATTCTGATAAATATGGTGCTGAAGGTGTTCCAAGCTGTGTTCTTATAAAATGTTTACATTCTCTTATATCTGCAATAACCTACTTATTCAACATATCAATCTTTAGTGGTTACTTTCCTGAAGTTTGGAGGAAATCTTATATTATACCTTTGTTTAAATCCGGAAGTAGATGCAACATTTCCAATTATAGAGGTATTGCTAAATTAAGTGTTATTCCAAAACTTTTCGACAAGATAGTTACTGAAATCCTTTCGTATCAAGTTGTATGTTATCTTTCGCCACATCAGCATGGATTTAGAAGAAGATGTTCCACTACTACTAACCTTTTGGAGTTTGCAACCTCAGTTATAACTGCAATTGAATCAGGTTTACAGACAGACACAATATACACAGATTTCAGTAAAGCTTTAAATTACGATCGCCTATTGTTCAAATTGGATAAACTCGGATTTTCTCCTGTTTTCCTTAAATAGATTTCCACATATCTTAAAAATATATGCCAATGTGTATTATTCAGATAATGTATATCAAAAACCATTGCTGTCTTATCTGGTGTTCCACAAGGTAGTCATCTCGGTCCCTTATTATTGCTTATATTTATAAATGATTTACCAGCTTGCATTAAGAATTAAAGAATATACATGTATGCTGATGATGTAAAGCTGTTCCATAGCTTTAACTATTCCCATCCAATCAGATCTTAACAATCTTTATGATTGGTGTATGATGAATCTAATGGATCTGAATTTAAGAGAGTGTAAGCACATGATATTCTACAGAAGAAGTCCAGTACTCCAGCAGATACACAATAAATAAATATCAACTTGATCTAGTCGAAGAATTTCTTGATCTGGGTATGTAAACTATCCTTTAATTACCACGTTTCGCAAATCGTCAATAAGGCAAAAGCAGTTCTAGGTTTCCTCAAGCGTTAGGGAAGAGAGTTTAATGATCCTTACGTTTCCAAGCAATTATTCATATCTCTTGTAAGACCAATCCTGGATAATGCTTCCGTAGTTTGGGATCCTCAATACGAAGTTCATATAAAGAAAATTGAATCGGTCCGGAAACGATTTCTCTTATTTTGTCTTCGTAATCTTCCATGGAATCCTAATATTAATTAACCATCCTATGAAAGTCGATTACAACTTATTGATCTCCCTACTCTTGAAAGTATAAGAAAATAAAAAACGGATCAATTAATTTTGAGTTCCTGCTTCGTAAGATCGAATTCGTAATCCCAAATCGTCCAACTAGAAATGATTCTCCTTTAAAAATAAAATATTTTCGAACCAATTATGCCAACTTTGATCCCATGAGACGTATATGCAATCAATTCAACAGTTTTTATCCATATATTAAATCCAATCCGCATTAAGAGGAGTATTTTTAAATAATAAGTTTTTGTTATTGAATGACCAGATTTGGTTAAAAATAGCCAAAACGGCAACACTAGTACCGTAAATAATATAAATATTAAATATACTTACAACACTTGCATACATTTTTTCTATATGTGTTTTCAGTTAAATAAAATCATTATTTGTTCATCATGATATATGGCTTATTTTAATCGTAGTATACCTAAAATTAAGATAAAATTTTTAAAGTCTCTTAATAACTTTCAAGAACCAAAATTTTTCCAACTTTGAAATGAAAATTTGATTTTTTTCATATTCTTGTTTATATATATATATATATATATATATATATATATATATTTTAAGGAGAATTTCGTTGCTGATCAACAAATGATTCTTTGATTTCTTCAACAAAAATACTAATATTGTCTTTTCTCTTTAATTCCAGATTATCAACATTATATTTTGGTAAGTTTTTTTACTTGTTCTTTGACTTATTTATTTAATTTTTAATTTCTTATAAAATATCCTTTGAAGTCATTTCATTTTCTTCACTTACATTTCATATCTTTTTTTTTTTCCTTTTTGTTGGGTTTTTATTGACTTTGAATATAAAAATGAGAATAAATGTGTACTATAAACAATTTGTTGTATTTACTGTTGCCAATATTTAATGTCAATATCAATAAATGTGTCTGTTAAGGATGTCAATGGATTTTGACATAATAAAAACAACAAATACAATAACTTCAACATATACATATTGAACTTTAAGGATATAAAGAAGAACATTATGTCAGTGTGTATAAATATTTACGTTGGTATTTGTGAATGTGATACAATAAAGCTGTGAAGCACATGCATACATACTTAACAAAACTAATAGCACATGTTAAAGGGAGTGGTCAACGGAAATGGGATATTTTATAATTCCTATAAATTACTTAAGACTTGAATAAAAATTTAAATATTTCTTTCTTATTGAAAAGCCTTGAGTTTTTAAAATTAAAAAGACTGAAAGTAAGGGTCTCCATAACTTAATTTCAATAACAAGAATTAAGAATAAATTTCTATAAATCTTCTTAATGAAATATTTCTTGCTACTACTCTTTACATTGCTGTTCCCCTTCAATTGTCTTCATCCTGTTGGTTAGCTTTCAAAACATATAAAATCAAACAATTTACTTTTATTTTATTTCATTTTTTCTCATACATTTTGATATAAATACAAATGTAATGTTTATGTTTACAACAACAATACAAAAATATATATATAAATACAATAAAACAACAAAAATTGAGTGAAAATCTACGTAACAAGCGTTGTTTGAAAATTGTTGCATTTTTTTTCTTCCTCCATTTAAATGGGGTTGTCAAAACAATTTGACATGTTTTTTCAATTTTATTTTGGGTGAAATTGTAGAGTGAATTTAATGAAATTACAATGTGATAATACATGGTTTTATACAAAACTCTATACATACAATCACACTTATTTAATGCATATGAGTATGTATTTGTATACGTATATATTTAGTAGTAATTGTACAAACTGTCTACAATTGAGTAGTAAAAAAAAGGAAAAATATAGTATTTTTTATAGAAATTTTTTGTTGTTATTTCGTCATAAAAATAGAAGGTTTTCTAGTCATCATGATATTAGTTGGTTGGTTGGAAGGTTGATGGATGCAATTAGTTAATGGAGTATTATATATTTGTCTTTTGTATTTACAAATAAATTTTATTATTATTTATTTTTTACACTACTTAAACATTTATTATACGAAAAGGAATATTTACCTAACTTGTTAAATATGGTCCTTAGTTACCTTTCAAAGGACTATAGATGGTTTTTAGTATATGTTTTTTATGTATATTTCCATATTCCTTACTTTGGTCACCACCTGGTTTAATTGATTTAATTTTCTAATTACATTTCAAACATCTGTCGATTTTTTTTTTTAGTATGTATTTTGTATTTTGCCAAGACTTTTTCCTAAACGTCAATCAAATATTAATAATAGTGTTGACCACAATAGATGCATAAAAAAGGGAAATAAAAAATATTAGAAGGCAAAAAAAAAAACGTAAATGCTTTTGAAATCTCCCCCTCATTGAAGTAAATTTGTTTTTTTAAATTTCAATTTTACAACCCACAATTATAAATACAATGAAGTTGGCTGTTTTATTTTTTTAACCATTCAATTTTCCAATTAATAAAGTTAATAGGATATGTACACAAACTTAGAGGGCTAATTTATTATTTCAAATTTTTTATTATTTTTTCATGGGCAACTGTTCAAAAATTTGAAATATATTACACTTTTTGGATTTTACTTCTCATGGAAGCGTCTTTTAGGCTATACAAAATAGACTATGTGCTTACCAGTTGGATATTGGAAATAATGATCTCCATCGTTTATCATTATGTTTGAAATGGCGTTTTCAAAGCCCCCTATAATCTCGAAGGCTTTTAGGAGTCATTCAATAAATTTCAAACTTATCATCAAAATTCATTTTTACGAAAGAACCAATTTATCAGAAATTTTTTATCAATTATTTTCAGTCTTCAAATAGCAGATATAATTTTGTAGAAAGAAAAAAAGTTTTAATAGTGCATTTTGGCCAAAGCCATTAAAAAAACCCCAGTTTTCGAAAAAAGTAACCAGTGTGAGCATTTTAGCATTTTTGTTGATAAATTTAGCTTTTTTACTCTGATTTAGCCGCATTTGTTTCATTTAGCATTTGGCATATTTTATCATTTTTTAATAATATATTTAGCATTTTCTGGCATTTTTCTTAATGTTATGCATTGGTCCTACAGTAAATTATTTAGATTGTAATAAAATTATTTTATAGGCATTTTACAATGAGCGAGAAAATATAGACATGTCAAAACTGACTGTAATCGGATTTGACATCTCTGGTTTCAATGAAATTCACTACAGACTTTGGCTATTGGAAGTGTTTCTCAAATCATAAACT
Source organism: Protocalliphora azurea (assembly GCA_932274085.1). Classification (NCBI taxonomy): domain Eukaryota; kingdom Metazoa; phylum Arthropoda; class Insecta; order Diptera; family Calliphoridae; genus Protocalliphora; species Protocalliphora azurea. The sequence goes on from OW026519.1 coordinate 131,385,035, forward strand.
TTCGGACTCATTGCCCTTTCCGGCCCAAAAGGTGTTTACAAAGGTGTATTTGTTCTATTGTAAATAACTTCTAAACTAGTCGTCGCGGATCGCGGACCATATGTGTAAAATTTGTTTGCATCAAAATTTTAAGGTCAAAGTTGGACATGTAAAAATCAAAGCATTGTATCTCAAAAAACGGTATTTTAAAAATTCTCTAAAAAAAATACATATACGAGGGCGGATCAATAAGTCCGTGACTTTTCGAACTTCCCTCATAGTTATATGAAATGCAACACTATTCTCATCAAGTACCACCTGTTAACAGACTACTGTCAAATTTTGAGCAAGTGTCGTCATTTACTCTGCGTAAAAAATATGATTTTTCGAGGACCTTAAAATAGATATTTGTTTGGTCAATAATTTCATCGTTGGAGCTGAATCTCCTTTCACCGAGCCATTTCTTTAGGTTTGGAAATAGCTAAGGACTAAATCCGGAGAATATGGCGGATGAGGTACCAATTAGTAGCCCAATTCATAAAGTCTTGCCATTGAGACTGCACACGTGTGCACCCGTGCATTATATTGATGAAAAAGAACTTTTTTCTTGGCCATATGGGGTCGTTTTCTTTTTAAATCCTCATTAAATCTGTCTAATAAGTTGGAATAATATTCGTCGTTTATTGTCTTTCCCTTCTGAAGGTAATCGATTTCGACTATCCCGCGTGCATCCAAAAAAAACTGTTGCTATCACCTTATTGGCCGACAAACTTACCTTGGCCTTCTTCGGAGCAGGTTCACCCGGAGAAACCCATTGTTTAGACTGCTGCTTGGTCTCCGGAGTACAGTAATGAATCCATGTTTCATCCACAGTTCCAAAATGCCACAAAACTCATTCGGATTACGGTTAAACAACTCCAAACAATCTTTTGAAGTTGTCACACGTTTACATATATGGTCAATTGAGAGCAAACGCGGCATCCATCTTACAGACAACTTTTTTAAACACAGCTGATCATTTAAAATCGAAACCACACTGCCATATGAAATGCCTATGGCAACAACAATTTCACGCACTTTTACTCTTCGGTAGGCCAACACCATGTTTTTTCGACATTTTCGGGTAAACTGACCTTAATTGGCCGTCCAGAACGTTCAGCGTCATTTGTACTTGTGCGACCACAACGAAAGTCAGTAAATCACTTTTCCTTGGTTTGATTGATGGTTTTTTTTTTGCAAAAAATAATGTTTAATGAGCACTCGAAATTCACTTTTTTCCATTTTTAGAAAAATACACGAGGTTGTATGTTTTGAAAAGATGTTAAACGCAAAGTGAATGACGACACTTGCTCAAAATTTAACAGTAGTCTATTAACAGGTGGTAATTGATGGGAATAGTGTTGCATTTCATACAAAGGCGAGGTAAGTTCGAAAAGTCACGGACTTATTGATCCGCCCTCGTAATATAAAGATATGAAGCAAAATATGAAAAAACTGAGTTTTTGTATATAAAACTTAAAATATTTACAAAAATTAATTTCAAATTATGTTTTTTATGTGCTTATATTTATATTGAGGCCCTATGCTTCTTATAGGAACTAAAGGAATTAATATATTTAAAATAAATGAAATTTTATATACAAAATTTTACTTCATATTATATTTTGCTACATAAGTTCTAAAATAAGAGAGTGTCCTACATGAAATTTCTCACGGGTATGGAGAAGAGTTCTGTTAGCATTATATAATTTTTTAAGAATTTTATAGTTTTTGAAGATATAATTGTTAAATTTTTACAAGTTTAATTGTGATCATAAAACTCTCGAAGTAAATTTTATTGCTCCAATTCATTTTAAAGGCAATATCATTATATTTAAAATAAAACTAAAACTAAAGTTTTACCATAGTTCAGAAGTTATTAGTAATTAGATTATATTTCGGTTCATAACATTAAACTAAATGAGTGTCTAACTTGAAATTTCACTAGAGTAGTTATGTCATCTTTTTAAGAATTTTAAAAATACCGTTTTTTTTTTTTTTTTTTTTTTTTTGAAACTAGATTCTTATATATGACCAACTTTAGCCTTTGAACTTTTGATGTAAATAAACTTTATACATATCGTTACAAGGATTATATCTCTGTCTTTAAAGTGAAACTAAAGCTAGATATCTACCATGTTTAATTTAAAAGTTATTAGTTATTAAACAAGTACATCTTTAAATATTTTAATTTTCTTTAGAATAATTTAACTTTTAATAAACAATTAATTTTTTGTTCACTATATAAGATACTCAATTGAAAAATTTTGCTCGTTTGCTAAATGCGATGTTTGTTAAAACGAATGTTCGTTCAACCGGAAATAAAGTGAAAAATATTGTAAGATTCTAATTGAACAAAACAAGCCATACATACATATGTATAAGTTACAAAACTAATTTTAAATAATCTGTAATACATTACCAAATAAAAAATAAAAAATGTATATTGTATTCTATTCTTATTTGATATTTAAAAAAACACTTTAAATTACCTTAAAGTTTTTAAGATTAATGTAGCTAATACTCATTAAAGATATTTTATAAAGAGCAATTTGGCGAACATTATTTTTAAAATAAATTTCCTATAAAAATAAGATTTATCAAAACATTTCTTAAAAAAAATATATCTAATATTTCCTATAAAAAGAAATTTTAACACTGTTCCAAATAAAAAAAAATTATCAATAATTTCCTGTAAAAAGGAAATTTATCAAAAATTCATAAAAAAAGGACATTAAAAAATTTTTTTCTATAATGAAAACATTTATCAAAATTTTCCTAAAAAAAATTAAATTTTCTATAAAAATAAAATGTTAAAAACCTTTTTCCACAAAAGAAAATTTATCTAAAATTTCGCATAAATAGAAAATTTATTGAGTTTTGCTGTAAATTAAAAATGTAATGTTATGAAATGAGACTGTTTTATAGATAATTATTTTGGTAGTTTTTATTTGGTTTTCGAAAAAAATTAATTGAAAATTGTTTTTGATATGTAAGGAAGTTTTTCATTAATAAAATGAATAAAACCAAAAACTACAAATTCTCATTATGTATAAACGGCATATAAACAACAAATAATAATGTAATATTTTCTATACAAAGAAATCAATCCAAAAATTTCACTAAATAATATTAATTAATAAAGAATCACATATTTTGCGAAAATTCCCAATTCCCTCCTTATGAAAATATTTCCCCAAATGAAAGCTTAAATCCCCAATTTGGGGACAAACCCCCTCATCTGCCAACACTAGTAATATATATCGCTTTAAAAAGCTTTTTTTCTCTTGACCAGGGATGTCAGGTATTTTTTTGCTATCCCAAAAAAAAAAAAAAAAAAAAAAAAATCCCCAAATAACATAAAATAAAAATTTTAAATTTGGTTAGCATAGAGTTTGTACTATGTTTAAGTTTTTATATTAAAATTATCAAAATTAGTTATCCCTTAACTGATAAACCTCAGAATCATCATATGGAGAATAAACGATGTCATAAATAGATTTGGCATTAATATTTTTATTATTTATTAAAAGTTTAAAGTGTTTAAAATTTCGACAGCAAACATTTTTTTATATTAAGATATTTTATTATTTTAATGGGATGTTTTAATTTAAATGGGTATTTCGAAAAATGCAAAATGCCGTAATTTGCCCCCAGTTTAAAAAAAGTTTAATCTAATATTCCGGCAGCATCCCAGTAAAAAATTTAAGCTTCTATCGATGAATCATATGTGAAGAAGAAGTTCAAATAATTTATTCCCAAAAAAATAATTTAAAATATCCCCAAGAAAATCCTCTGTTCCAAAACCGAATATTTATGTCCCCTAAACGGTTTTGAAATCCCCAATTCTAGGGATAAATCCCCAAGTCTGCAAACCTGCTCTTCAATTTCCTTATTTAAAATACCGCCAAAATAAACACAACTGTACTTAATGCAAAAATATTACAACTTTACCAAATACTCAACTACATACATACTAAACTCACCACTTTTTTCTCTACCAAATTAAATATCACCACCCTAAAAGCATACTATAATTTTAATACGAAATTACCCAATAACTAGACAACAACAGCACAAATATTAAATGAAAATAAATAAACAGCAAAAAATGCTTGCACACACACACAAACACATCTAAACAAATATATTCCTTAGTATCGAAGGAGAAGCAACAAAAAAAGCAACAATTCTTATATTAAGTATTATTTTCACATTGAGAAACACGTGTCACACACACACGCATTTAACAAAAGCAGCATTTTACACTCAACACATGCAAATCACACGATTTGTTTCCAATATTCAAGAGAGTAGAAGGAAAATATTAATTTTTTACATTCATATTTAATATTTGCAATTTTTGTATTATAGCATTTAAACAAATCTTAACAAAGTACTATATATTTTCTATGTATTTGGATGTGAGAAAATACAAAACATTTGTTGTAAGTAATAATCATTATAATCGCTGACATTATCCCACCTTCATGTCAATATTATCACTCCTGCTTGTTGTTACGATGGCTTCATTTCATTTGTAATGTTTTTTTTTTCTTCTTTTTATTAAAAAAATTATGGAAATTATTTTGATTAAACATCAAATTTGCATACGTTTGCAGATTTTCCATACATTTTCCTATAATGAGAATGAATTAATAATTTTTAAATTAAAAATATTAAGAGAAGGAGAAGTAATAAACATATTTTAGCAACAAGCTGTTTGTTAATAATTATATTGCAAATATAATCATTGTTTAAGAACGTGTGCAAATTATGAGTTTTTTGTTATAGTCCTTGTTAGATTCTCATTGGCATAACAATTATGTTTTGTAATTTAAATAAATATGTATTTGCTGATTAGAGTTTCCTTAATATTTACTTTTAATTTGAGTATATTTATTTACAATTAAAATGGATTAAAATCACATAATAAATAATAAAATATAAATGATTAAGAGTAGCAGGATTAAAGTTGAAGACAATAACTGAAATAAAGTTTTAGGGATTTCCTTTTAAATTACTTTCGATACATTTAAAATACATACATTTATTTAAAATGTTAATAAAGCAAATAGATGGTTTTAATTAAAAATATATAACAAATTTGGAGGCAGTAGAAAATGTGATTTAACTCCAACTATATTATTAATTCGCAGGCAGTTTTGAAAATTTAAATATTTTTAAAAACTGTGACGAATCTAGTACAGAATTTCTGACTTGGTGATTTTTTTAGTTTTACCGATTTTCATGAGTTTTGATAATTTTATTTCGTTCTGTTTTGGCGATTTTTTTGCGTTTTTTTTTTATTTAAGCGATATTTAAGAGAGAATTTTTTAATCAATTTTTTTTTAGTTTGATTCATAAAGTTCTCTCGACATATTTAAAAATCTCAAATAACATCAAACTTGACGAAGAAAACTTAATTGTCTGTACTGAAAAAATTATTGTATATTATATTTTAATAAATTTTTACTTAATTTTATATTATAATTTAATAAAAAATTAGGTTTTTTTTTTGTAATTATGAATCTAAAAAAGAAGAAAGAAAAATGTGACAGTTTTCTTAAAAAAAAAAAAAAAATCAAATAAAAAATAAAAATAATTTTAGGAAAAAAAAGAATGAACATAAAAAGTTTATACATATATATTTTAAGGTTCAAGCATTTTTTGTCGATCGAACAGAATGTAGTGAATAATATTTTTAATCAGCATTTGGTTTTTATGAAGCTTTATGTATATTTTTAAGTATACCATATTATTTTAGAAGCTTTTGCCATGCCATGATGCGAATAGAAAATCTATTTCTGGGATTATTTGTAATTGCTGCAGCCTTAGAACGTACCTACTAATTCAGCTGCTCGTGGAAATACGTCCACATAGATAAGTACCTCAACGTTTTTCAAATATTCTGTTACATATTATTAAATGTTTTAATGTTGTGTAATAAATAGGCCGTACCTTTATTAAAATGTTCATCTAAAAAGGTTAACTTTATTAGATAAGAGATTTCCCGCCATTATATGCCAAAAGTTAGTGAAATATATTTATATTTTTAGTATTTTAAAAATAATTTTTAAATTTAAATAAAGATGTATGTGTTAATTATCAAGAAGAAAGTAAGAAAGTAAATTTTTGATTTTTATATTGAGATAGATATTTTACAGTGGTAGAGATCAGTTAAAATGTTAACTGGGTCAATTAATATATTAATAGATTTTAAACATAATTTCAATCATGAATGTAATTAATAAAAATAAATAATTGGTTTAAAAGTATAAAAAAATATTAATTTCATTTAACTAATATTATAATTTCAATGATTGGAGCAAAATCAATAAAAAATTTTATTAATATCATTAATTTCGAAATTGAAATTCATTTGTATTTATTTTTCTATGTAGGAGTTATAGCTCGAAGAACAATCCATATTATTATGAAATTTTACTATAAAAACTTGTGAAAAATAATGATGTTGTCCTTTTATACATCTTGAGTGTTTTATTATGATATTCCCCTTATCCTCTTATTAATCCACTATTTCTTTTGAAGGAGCAAAATATTGTTATATTTAAGTTATCTATGAACATTAAACCTCTATTTCGGTAGGAAATTTGTATGGAACATAAGTGAAATAATGGACCGATCATAGCCAGTTTGAATAAGATTTATTATTGGCTCAATGGAAACCATGTGGCAAATTTCATTGATTTATTGCGATCTGCAGTTCGATTAAAAAGTTTGCATGGACATACAGACGGATAGATGAACGAGAGGACATTGTCAAAACGACAAACGCATAGTATCTAATATGACCAGGCATCCCGCCAACAGCGGTATAAACATTTTCTAAGCGTAAATAAAAATAGTTTGAAGTTTTTTTAGTCAAAAAAAAAAGTAATGAAATAAGTTTACTTGAAAATCTGATAATTGTTTATAAGTATATCGTTTTTGATAATTCCAAGTTTTAAACATTTTGTAAGGATGATCATCCTCTTTCTTGACTGTTCTTTGATAAATGTACTTTATATGTATATTTTGACAACCACAAAAACGATACTTATTAATGACAATACACATCATTTGAAATGTTGTTTTTTTTTTAATTCATCTTAAGTTCCCAGTGAATAAAAATATCGTCTCAAAACATATGTTAACCAAAAAAAGTTTCGATTTTTTTTTGTTTTGCGAAGAACTTTTTAATGTTGTTGTTATTTTATGAATGTTAGAATAAAATATAAATAATTTTTTTGGTGGAAGAAATTTTGTTCCTTCATAGAGCTTTTTTGGTGCATTCTGGTGAAACTAACTAAGCTAGACCTAAATTACTGCAAGCATATTTTTTCAGTATTTTGACTCATCTAAAAGACGTCTTTTTTATTTCTTCGTACTTGTCTTAAATTTTAAATATTTAAAATCAAATGTCTACCATATTTTTAAATTTAGTCAGATTTTTCAATAGAATTTAATATCAAATTGAGAAAATATAGTTTTTATTTCTTTTGAGTATTCATTTATTTTTGGATTTAAGAATTATTTAAGAAAAACTTTTTATATCAAGTTAAGAAAGTATCACGTTTATTTATATAAATCCCAATTTGAATTCAGACTTGAAATTTCATTAGGATTTTTGTTTTAATATTTTGAGAAACACGTTACAATAATTATATTTCAGACATTTAAGTTTGCAAAGGATACATTTCATTTGTTTCTCCAAAACTTCAGTGGGTCATTCTCAACTTGTAACGTCTCAAGTCGGTCGCGAATCAAGAGCTTGCGATAACAGTAGATTTAGAATTGAAGCATAAAAAGAAAAGCCCTGTTTTTATACAATTTTTCACAATCCCGCTTTTTCCATAAGATTTCTTTCCAGAATCCCGCTTTTTACCAAAAACTCTTTGGTCACGTTAGTAATACACCAACCATGGATGGGTATGGTATAAGAAGAGTATAATATCTAGGCTGATATGGAAACTTTCAAGACATGGACTGTAAATAATGATTATGACGATCTTTTTTTTTTTGACAAAAAAAAAAAAAAAAAAACAATATGATCCATGAACTTTAGGAACATGTTGTAGAATGACTTTTTTTTTTTTTTTTGCTTATAATGATTATTTTTTGATTTTTATTTTTAGATTAAAAAAATATTTATGATTGTTTTAGAGCAAACTAAAACAGAATAATTTTTGGGAAAAAAGTTAATCGTTATTTTATAACTAAAAAAATCGAAAATAATCGTTATTTTTTAACCACAAAAAAATCTAAAAATAATAATTAAATTGTGATTTTTATTATATTGCTTATAATCATTACGGTCCCTGTTTCAAGCTATACATAAGCATTATTTTAAGCTCGAACAAGTGATAAAAAAAATTTTATAACTAGGAAGGGGAACTTCCTCGTTCCAAAAATTTTTAACACAAATATTCAAACTTTAATTAGAAAAAAGACGTCATTGATTGTTATATTTTGCTTTCACTGAATAATTCGCAATCAAACGCACACAATTTTACATACAAAATATTAATGAATACATACGCATGTCCGCCGACTCGCCTATGTAGTTTAATATGAAGAAATCGCTTTAAAGACATTTGGGAAATTAAAAAAGTAGTTGATTATCGTGGTAAGAAACTGCATAATACGAAACAAATCGATAAAGAAAGAAATAAAATACAAATAAACATGGAAGCAAAATGCTGATGTGATGCAATCCTCCTCGCTCTAAAAACAAAAACAACCTACAAAACTTAAGAAAAAAAAAAAAAAAACAAAACAAAAAACAATGAATGACTGTGCATGAATGAACAAGCGTATGTAGTTTTTATTATACATACGAGGGGTAATTGAGAAGCAATTAAAAATAATGATTAAAAGAATAATAATTTTGTAAAAAAGTTGTAGTATAAAATTTAAGAAGCTATAGCTTATTGAACTTAAGAATTGCAAGGCAGTTGTTCTGTTACGAAGTAATGGTTACCAGAATCTCTAACTGTATCTAAATCATTGATTATGCTATTTACTACTCTACTTAAGCATTCTTATAATTTTGAAATGATAAAAGCTTTACTCCTTGAATTTTGTATAAATTCTCCATTTACCCTCGTTTGCACTTAATTGCACGCACAGACATTAAATGTACGAGTCACTCATATCAGTTGCTACATTGATAAATTTGCTAAAAATAATAACAACTTTGACACAAACACACAACGATCCATGCAGCGTTGCCAATTTAGCGCTTTTTAACAACTCAAAAATCGCATTTTTTCTGTTAGTGCTTTTTTAAAAAAAGGTGCTAAATTGGCGCGTTTTATTCTAGTGATATGTCGACTAGGAACATGTTTTTACGTTCCTATTAACTAATAAAAAATATTATCTTAGGGCCTGTGTGAAACAGTAAAAAAAATTATTTTTTTAGTAGTTCATAAGGCTAGTAGAATTTTTGACAAAAGTATATAAATTTTCAACATTTTAAAATTGATAAAAAAATTTCAATGTTGTAAAATATTTACATAGAATATTAACATTAAAATGCATATGCGTTACGATTTAATCACATAAAATTCTTTAAAATACTTCATATTAATTATTAGATGTCCGAAATAGAGCGTGGCTTTCAGAATGGATTTAAAATGCAATTAAAACATTTGAAATTTGTTCATTCATTTTTTTACACACATTACACATTTTGAATTTTTAATGATAAAATTTTATTTTGTCAATATTTTATAAATTTTTTTTTTCTAAATTTTAATTTTTGAGTTGACCAAAAAATAAATCGATTTTTCATTGCATTTCGAAATCCAAAATATACCTTCAGAATTATTATTATTTTTTTTTAAGTGGTCATATGAGTTGCGTATCCGTTTTCCCAAACCCATCGAATAAAGTATTCTTCCAAACACGTTCCTATTTATTTTAGGAATTACCTTTTTTGAAAAAAAGGCCTGATTCAATCAAATGTTTTGCACTAAAATTCAAAAAAAAAAAAAAAAAAATCTAACCTAAATAAAAGTTTTATGAATTTAAATTCTTGAAAAAAGTTGTTATGAATCCGGAATTTTAGATGCACATAAAATTATGCCGCTTACTTCTGTAGTAAAAGCACCAATATTAAATTTGATTCGAAATATAATTCACTATTTCTACTGAAGTTAAAATATTTAAATTCAATTTAGCACGTTTTAAATCTTTTCAACGCTTTTTGGTTACAAATAGTTGAACACACTGGATTCATGTGATCGTATGTAAATCGGCGTAAATGATCAGAAAAATAAAAAGAACGTGTGGGAAATTTAAATTTTATAAAATGAACCCAATACAACAAAAACTTGACTCACAAAAGGAAAATGTCATGCTGACAAAGACCAAGTATTGGCCAATTTTTTTTTTTTTTGTTAAATATAAAACAATTAATTTACAGCAATAATAGCAACAAATAACAAATAAAGTAATTGACCAAAAAAAGAAAAACACAAATAAAAGTGAAAGTGTCAAATTAATTTTGAACTTGACTTATAATTTGTTTTGACAAGTGGTTGTCAATAAACGTCATTCCTAAATAAAAATATTGAAAAAACATGAACATAAATAAACATAATTTATGTGGTCACCTATAAAGCATTTAATATTGTATTTAATTATTATTTATTAAGTGTTGTGAACTTCATTCCTGTATTTTTGATTATTTATTTATTTTTTATTTGTTATTATTTTTTTTTTATTATTGATGATTAAAGAGCGTTATAATTTGTATTCTTCTCCATAAATGTTTGTCGTCATCAAGACTTAATGGCGCCATTTGATGATCATCGATCATCTGTTAACATTAATGATCATTACTTTTCTTTAAGGTGCTTTGATTTTATTTAAAAATTAAAAGCAAATGATAAAGAAATAACATAATTTTTTGTTTCGATTTTGTGTTTAAATATTGATTTTTGAGTTTTATTTTGCATTTAATTATCACCTTTTTTTATTCTTCTTTTTCTTTTCTATCGTTAAAGGTGTTGGTTTTATTAGCAGGGCTTTGTTTGGTTTAGTTTAGTTTAGTTAACCTTGACCCAAATATGAATACATAAATGTTTGTACATTTTCTATTCGTGTTTTTTTAGTTGATTTTTTAGAAATGGTTTTTTAGGATGGAAAATATATATAAAAAAATCCATATATGTATAACACAAGTTTTAAGATGTACTCATACTATGATGAGTCTCGTAGTCAATACTTTTTGGTGGGGTCTATGAACCGTTAAGTAAGCACTCAATATTTGTTTTAAACATCATTTTAATATGTAGTATGTGGTTCATTTCATTGCAATATATAACATATTCAATAAATAACATATTCTTCATGAGAATCACATTTTATATTTAATTACAAAATATAGGATTTTTATCAGGAATTTATTTTTATTCCAGATAAGTTAATCAGTTTGTTTAGTACAAAGATATATTTTTTTTTGAATCAAATTTATCCAGCAAAAATTGTTGGCTTTTGTTAATGACTAGGGCATTCATTATAATCGACTTTTTTATTATTCGATTAATCAAACAACTCGAAAATGCTGTTTTTAAATTAATCGAACAATAGAGTAAAGTTTTTACTCGAGTTATAATTGAATTTAATAAAACATAAAAATTTGTTTGAAACTACAATAATATATTCTGAAATAATCTCAAAAGTAATAAATAAATTTTGAATCTATTTTTCTCTTTTGTTTTTATTAAGCAGCAGTTCTCAAATGATGGTCCGCGACCTATATATACATTCTATATAAACATTCTAGGGGAGTATAAAATAGTAGAAAATAAAGTACACAAAATTGCAATTAATCCGTTTGAGAAAATAATTCAGTTATGTGTTAATCTTCACACTATGGTGGAAACGTTTCGTTTTTGATAAGTTAGCTCAAAAAGTGTGACCTATTCTTAGTTTTAAATGCAAAACGGAACAGCTAGACCGACAGTATATTAACCACAATTACTAAATTTTATACTTTTTATACCCCCACTCCACCATAGGTGGTTGCGTTTGTGCGGATGTTTGTAACGCAGAGAAAAAATCATCCAACACCCACCTTAAAGAATAACAATCGACTCAGAATCACTTTTTGAGTCTATCTAACGATGTCCGTCCGTCCGTCTGGCTGGCTGTCCATGTAAAACTTGTGCACAAAGTACAGGTCTCAATTTTGAAGATAATTCAGTGAAATCACGTAGGAATTTCATAGCACAAGGACATAGCCTATTGAAATTGGTTATAATCGGTCCATTATTTCACCTAGCCCCCATACTAATGTTCTCCCGGAATAAGGGTTTAACGACCATAAATGCCTTAAAAGTATTGCAATTATTTAATGAAATTCGGTGTAAGGAAGTTTTGTATAAGTATCAATCTTTGTGCCAAATTTCATGAAGAGAGGTCCATAATTGACCATAGTTCTCATAGAAAACTCTCTTCCGAAAATCACTTTAACGTGTATAAGCCACATACACATGTTAGTATCAGGTTTATATTCGACACAAATAAGTTTTATATAAGCAGAAATCATAGTGACATATTTCATGAGGATCGCTCCATAATTTACCATAACTCCCATATAAGCCCACTTTCGGGAATTACCCTAAAGTGTATAAATTCATACAAATGTTAGTATTAACGTAATATTCTGTATTCGTATATTTTATTTTACACTTAGTAAAAGTATCGGTCCACAATTGTCCACATGTCTAATATAAGACCCCTCCATGAATTTTGATGTGGTGTGTCATATGGTCGGGTTTGACCAACTATATCTTTCTTACTTGTTTTTCATACAAAAGATTGATCTCAAATTGGCCACAATATAAAATTAAACTTCTTCTCAAGTGTCAAAGATTTGAGAATAAATAAAATCAAAAAGAGAAATTTATTCACAAATTGAGAAATTTATTCATTATTAAAATTGTTAAAAAAATAATTCTTAAGTATGTTGAAATGATGCTAGGTCTGTCCCAGCTTCAGTTAGATTTACAGGTTTTAGTCAGAAATTGTCAGAAAAATTATTAAATACAAACCAATTCAGAAACCACTTTCAGGCTAAAAAATTTAAACATCACTAATACTGGAACAGAGCTTATATTACTTAGTTCTAAGTTTATAAACTTTTTATAAATGTAAGTGGTATATTTTCCTAAATTACGTTTTATTTTTAGGTTTAAGATTGATTTTATAAAACTATGAGATATCAAGTACCATTTCTTGAATATTTTTTCTTCAAAATATATCAAATTAAGAATGCTGCATTTTTCCAATATTCTCCTTTTTACAAAACTGCAAGCATTTTTTTTTTTAATTTCAGAATGATTGAAATTTGATACCAATGTAAAAGTAAGAAATTATCATTTATTTAACACTTTTTCTTAAATGAGCCTCAATTAGAATTAATCCTAAATTTAAAAACTTTGATCTATGTTGCAACTTTGTTTGCAAAGCATGTTTGATATCAAACATGTAAAATCGTATTTCAAACCTTTGACTTGGCGTTACATTATTAAAATTATGGTGGGTCGTTCTAGAGTTGCAAGGCGTTGCTTCTCTATCAACTTAGGAAAATAAGACGAAAAAATTATTAAACTTAGGAATTTGATCGAGTTAAGCAAATTTTCGCCTAAAGCTTCGCTTGGCATCTTATACGTGCTTTTAAAAGTAGTGAGTTTAAAATATGGTCCGATTTTAAAAAGAATCTGTACGGGCAGTCCTCTTACTTGCTAAATTATCGTAACATCCTAATATGGATTTTTAATAGTTTGGTTGTCAAAAGTTAATTTATCATCCAGATATATACCTAAAGCCCTATAATTCGATACAAATCTAGCGACCACATTATGTATTAATATACTGTTTTCGTTTAAAAGAATGTTACCAAACTTCATTGCACATGTTTTAAATGGGTTCAGATTCCTTTTTGTTTACTACTAAAGAAAGTACTCTTATAGCACATATCATTTAAAATAACAAATAATATAAAAATAAAATGTTATATTCATCTTCTGCAGCTATTTACTGAAGTTCGTCTTATTTTGGGGGAGAGAAAATTTTCTTATTTATCCGTTTCAGACAATTTTAAGAAGTTTGTTATAGCATATTTTTGCATATTTTAGACTTAACAGCATATTTTGGGTTTAGCAGCATACTTTGTCATATTTTCATAAAAAATCGTTATTTTGGAGCATATTTCAGCAATTCAAATGGCATATTTTTGCATATTTTTTATTTAAGAGCATGATTTTGCATATATTACATTAAAGATCATAATTTTGCATATTTTACACTTAAGAGAAAAAATTTACTTATTTTTCACCCAATTTAATTTTTTAACTAATTTGTCATTAATGAAATTTTTGGTTTACTATCACATACGTTTTTAAAATCAGATTATCTAATATTTTATGAGAATATTTCTTTTTAATTTTAATGATTTATTTTCCGATTTGAAGAGCATTTTCTATGCGCTTAAAACGTTTTTTTAGAGCATATTTTTCTGGATGCCTTGCTTATGACAAACGTTAAAACTAAAATTAAAGTTAATTTTGTTAATAAAAATTAATTTAAATCAATTAAAAAATATAAATAATTCAGTTCTCAGTACGTCTGGTGTTACTCAAATCATAAATTATAAATTTTGAAAAAACTAAACTTAAAGCTTTATCGGATAATAATGTAAATGAGAAATACTTTTAAATAATTTAGGACCTGATTCAATACAATATAATTGTTTACAAATTTGTAAAAAAGTTACTCAAAAACCACTTTAAAAAAATATTTGTAATTTTCTACAAATTTTATTTCCAAACAATTTGATTGTTGTAATGAATCGAGCCCTAAATAAGCTTCCCTGAACAAATGTTAAAAATGGGAAAATGGGTTGTAATAGTAAAAAAATAAAAGAAAGAACATTTCATAAAAATCGGTCTGGCGAGACCGGTCAGCTTTTTAAAAAGCAAAAACCAGTTTCCGTTTCCGGTTTTTGAATACACTAATTGAGAAAAATAATGGACAAGAAGACCAAGACCATATTCATGACTAATGAAGATGATCTATGGTGAGATTTAAAACCAGATTGAAAAGGACAAATAAAATTATTTATATTCAAGTGCTTTAAAATTCTATTAAATGTAAAATGCTCTCAAAAATCTTTGCGTAAATAGGTAGAATACTAATTGACCTGGAAAACATTAAAACTAGTGGAATGCTTAATTTATTAGAATTTGTAAACATTTTTATTCATTTTAAAAATTTTATCTTTGTTTATAATGACGTCATTTTAGTTTAAACTCTATTTTATAAAATAAATTAAGACTTTTGCATATTATTTATTTTTATCACATGTTATTTATTCATAATATATTATGTACCATAAATTTCTTAACTTTTATAAACATATAAAAATGGCATAACAATATCTGCTTTAATCAATTAAATACTTTCTTTAAATTTAATCTCTAATATCTACTATATATATGGTAGGTACAATAATTTTGACAGGAATGATATATGTATAAAAAATATAAAAAAAAAAATAAATTTTTTTTCAACAAAACTAAATTATTAAAACAAATAAACAAACACACGTTCTATTTAAAATAAACAAAAATACAAAACAGTTGTTATATACTAAATTTTAAAATTAAAAATCCATTTAATAAGTTAAGTGCAATAAATAAAATTAAATTACATTTTTATTTGAACAAGTTTTTTTTTTTTTTTTTTTTTTTTGTAACAATTACAATTCTCCTTAAAAAATTTTCTTTAATTTAGCTGCCAAAATAAAGTAATATCTTCTTAACTATACTTTATCGATCACAGAGTGAATCCAATCAACATATTCAGCCACATTTGTATAAACAGCCGGATGACCAGCCATGCCACAGTTAGTGAAACCATAACTGACAATACCATAAGTCACCCATCTGGAATGTTTGCGATCGAAAAACATTAAGGGTCCTCCACTATCACCAGCACAAGTATCTTTGGCATATTCACCACCAGCACACAATTGTTTGGGGCCCAATTTTATACCAAACATTTCCATAACTTTACTACAAGTTTCTTTAGCCACCAAGGGAATACGAAGTTTAAGTTTAATGGGACTGTGTATGTTAATAAAATATTTATTAACTAAAAAACAAGAAAAAATTTATTAATTAGATTCTCCTTAAATTTCGCATTTAATTTTAAAGTTCCTTTTAAACTTACACAAATCAGTTCTACCCCAACCCGATACCGAAAACATTTGTCCCTCTTCAAATGTTACTTCCTCTCTTTTATTGGGCAAACATATAGGCATTACAAAGTGTGTAAAAGAGACAGGATGCTTTAAACGTATTATCGCTATATCATGGAATTTATTAAAAGAATATTCTTTATAATCAGGATGTACAAAGAATTTCTCCACACCTATGTTCAAAGCAGCATCGGCACAACTTAAATAGTTGGGCTCTTCAATACAGTCCGGTTCAGTTTTAACATTAAACTCACCCAAACGCACATGTTTTCTAGATATGGGAATTTTTGTTTTGATATCAAAAGAATTCTAAATTTAGAGAAAATTTTGTAATTATATAAAATACTATACCGCTTACAATCCCTTTTTCTCACGATAACCTTCACCGCTCACACAATGGGCCGCTGTTAGAATGTGGCGATCATCGATTAGAGCGCCACTGCAACCATAATCATCTGAAAAATGAAAAATTAATGGAGATTTTTAGAATTTTTTTTTAAAAGTGTAGTTTCGAAAACTCAAATTATAGTGGGAACATTTGGCAGTATAGAAGTATCAAACGCATGAGGCGAAGATCAATTGTTGTGCATTCATGTCGTATGTGGACATTGTGACAATTTTCTCATTTGATTGGCTGTCTATTTATAAATGCCGTACATAATTTCGCTTAATTCCTAAATGAAGCTTTTCCATCAAGAAATTAAGCTTCTCTGTGAAATTTTTAGGTTATATATTTTTTTCGGTAATACTCGTAATACAAATTATTCGCTCGAGTTTTATAGACAAGAAATGGTACTACAAAAATGTAATATACGTCAAAGCTCCAACTTGCTGCGCATAGTTCCTAGAAGTCTTTAAATTTGTAAAAATAACCCTCATAAAACTATGGAAAAATAAGGTGTAAGGAATGGGCGTACAGGGAAAATTTTCTTTTGAAATAACTAACACAGGACTATATATCTTAAAAATGGTAAAATTTTTTAAAATCGCACTGATGGATAATGCGTAGACATCCAGATTTAAAAAAAAATTAAAATTTAAATAAAATCCAAAAATAAGTAGACTAAAATGGTGTAGAAAGTTAAACTAAACGTTTCCATCACCTCACAATTTTTTTCTAAATAAGGATTTAAGAAAGTGCTATTTTTTGTTTTTTTTTATCATACTAAAAAGCATAGTAGGATACCATATACCTTGATAAAATCTCTCAGTAACAGCGTTTTGGTGAAAAAGCTTTCCTTATTCATAGCTTATTCCCACATTTGCGGAGATTTTAACAATTGTAAAAAGTTCTAGGGGTATGGTATGTAGGGCAAGTATGAGATATTACATGTTCTACACTTTTGTTTCACCATTACTTCTCTATAAAACACGGATGCCTAATTTGCTGTACTTATTACCCAGAAAATTTTATAGCCTAAAGGATTTCTTAGAGATACATATTTCCACCGGTTAACAATGGGTTAAATGTCTGACATTACGAAAGTGTTTCATTCCATTTTCTACACGATATTTAGTTTAAGGAGTGAAAATAAAGCGGAACTATTCACGATGTAACTTTTTTCTAATTATACCCTACACCACCATAGATGGTTTGAGTATTATGCATTTATGATGAAGTTTGTAACGCAAAGAAAAAGTTATCCAACAACCACCTTAAAGTATACTAATTTACACAGACTCACTTTTTATTTGTGCACAAAGTACGAGATAATTCAATGAAATTTGGTACGTGGGACTTTTTTGATATAAGGACGAAGCCTATTAAAATTGGTTGTGATCGGTTCATAATTTCACCTAGCCCCCATACAAATGTCCCCCGGGAATAGAGTTTAAACTCCCAAAAATGTCTTCAAAATTTAATAAAATTCGGTGCAAAGAAGTTCTGTACAAGTATCAATCTTTGTACCAAATTTTACGAAGATCGGTCTACAATTAACCTTAGCTCCCATATAAACCCCTCTTCCGAAAATCACTTTAACGGGAATAAATCCCATACGAATGTTAATATCAAGTTAATATTAGATACAAGTAAGTTTTATGTAAATAGAAGCAACATTGCCAAAATGTATGAGAATCGGTTCATAATTTACCATAGCTCACATATAAACCCACTTCCAGGAATCGGCCTAAAGTGCATAAAATCATCTAGATGTTAGTATCAACGTATTATTCTGTATTTGTATATTTTATTTTAAATTTGGTAAAATTGGCCACAGGTGTAATATAAGTCCCCTGCCCGTATTTTTATGCCTTGACCGACTGTATCTTTCTTTCACGTTTTTGGTTGACTTTGTTATTTAAATTTGGATTTTATTTTTTTTAACTTTTTAGATCTACGCTTAGCTATATCAAATACAAATTTCCCCTCTGCACCCTCTCAACCTCATTTTTCCATGGTTTTATGAAGATTAATTAAGAAATTCTTAATTTTTAACCACTGTCAAGTGAAGTTGGAGACTTGACTTATACTACATTTTTGAAGCACCACTTCCTTTCTATAAAACATAGATAACTAATTTGCAATCAATCATGTCAATTATATAGAAAATTATATAACTTAAAAACTCCTCAGTGAAGTATATTTTGTTTGGTCGTCAATGGATTAGAATGACTATATGTTAATTATTTGGAAATGATCCGAATTTGTACTACTTCTGGATCACAAGTTTAGTATCTTATGAACTTTTTTGGATGTTCCTTTTTTCTTTGGGATAGAATATTTAATAAAATGCGGCATGAAAAGATTATTACATTATCATAATTTCATAAATACTTGAACTTGCGACAATAGAAATTTTGATAATAGAAATTTTGAGTAAAGTAAATTTAAAGTTTGTAAGCCATAAAAATTTAAATTTTCATCAACAAAGTGTACGTAAAAATACTAAAATTAATTTCTACTTTAATGACAAAAACTCATTCTCATACAGAAAATAAAAAAAGTTATATTAAAAATGATTGATTTATTAAATAAAGCTGAAATAGGAGAATATTTTGTAGACAAAATGGTGAAATAACTAATAAGATAAATTCTTTGTGATCTACATATTCTTTTAAATAACTAGTTGTAATACTATAATTAGTGTTAATTATATGTTCTATATGTATACTATTCGGTTAATCGAATAATTTGCCATTAAACCCCGAATAATTGCATACTCTAATACAAACATAAAGATATTGAAAATTAGCAGCATTAAATTTTCACTTTGTCATTACATTTGATATTTGGTGATATTTGTAAGATAAACTCAGACCTCGGATTTTTTATAAAAAGGAATTGGTAAAAGTCATTACTAAGACACAATGGGAATAACTTTTCTACTTACTTGTATTATAAACCAACAATGCCAACCAGGGAAATTCATCAAGCTCAGCAATTTCACCACCATAAATACGATGAGTCACTTGTTTGCCACATTCGTTCCATAGATTAAAACCCTCAACGGGTTCGACCGTTTGTATTCGTCTTTTTAACTTTTTCTTTTTAAAACTCGCTGTGGCATCTTGAAAACGTCTATGTTCAAATTTAGTAAATTGTATACTAGGAAAACGATAATCCTGACCATTAGCAGTACAACACACTAATGGCTCTAAACTTCGAGACCGTTCATCATATGAAACATTCGAAACGCATTGAACTTTTTTCAGAAAATTCACTTTTTCCGCGGGCAAATTTGTGGAATTACGAACTTGTAAATATGCGGAACATTGACTAACCTCCAGACATACACCCTGTTTATCTTCATTGGGTATTTCACAAGGTATTTGAATTTTTTCACTTTGTAAATCGGTTGAAGCGGAAGAGGATATATCCTCTTCCTCATCATAATCGTTTAAATGATTAAAACCAACTTTATTCAGACAATTGCATTTGATAACTAAATTTATAATGATAAGAGTTATTGCTAAATAGCTGCGTTGAAACATGACGTGTTAGCGAATTAAATAGATGTTTTTATTTATTATTTTATTAATTTTTATTTAGAATTTATTTTAATAATACTTTTGCAACCGTTCAACGATCGTTGGTAAATAAAATTCATTCAATTAAACACACAACTCTTGAAAACACTTGTATTTATTTTATAATTTATTTGTCTGAAGTTTTTTTTCAATTCCGCGACAAATCAAAACAATTAAACTGAAAACAGTCAATAGACGCAATTTACCGTGCTAACAACATATCGCCTCAACGTACCGCTTAACTATGACGCTCAGTAGTTTAAACGAAACCAGCAGTCAGTTAACCGCTGTTAATCCCACGCACACTTTTTTTAGCCAAAAAAAAAAATTGTTTAAAATTATAAAACAAACAAATCAAATAAAAAATCCAAACCAAACCATGCTAGACATATACACTCACAAAAGCAAACACTCTCGATTTCAAAATAAAGAAAAAATACTGCCAAACACATTTTTTATCGAAAAAGCAGCAGACATTAACCAAAATAGACGTTCAAGATCACCTTGCGATCTTTTCACGCCAACAAAGAAATAATCATAAAAAATATACCAATAACCAGCAACGAATAAACGAGCAAAACAAACGATAAGAAAAACAAAGCCAAGACATCAACAATTTATTGCTGACACCTTTTTTTATTCCGGTGTTAAAAGTGCAATCACGGAACGATATGTACATATCTATAACGACTTGTTTTGAATGAGATCGATCATGTTTATAACATTGCTCTGCATACACATAAATTCATACCTAAATATACAACTTACCGGTCATTTACACTTCGTTGCATACGAACTGGTAAATTATGCAATACGAATAAGTTAGTGAGTACTGGTTTCATTGGTTCCGATGTGTGTACTGAAGTGTGTTTGTGTGTGATTCATGCAAAAGATACAAAAAATATAAAACAACAATAAATAAAACACAGTTTCAGTTTCACTTTCGTTTAAAACTGAATAAAAAAATTAAAGCATACGTCAAGGAGCTTTATTAAAAATAAAGTTTCTGTGAACATGGCAAAAATTTAATGCATTTTAGTATCTGTGTACAGTGTATCTAGAGAGTTTTAATCAGTACTTGGAATGTTCGTAATATGTGTGGTAAATTGCACCTTGCAGCAATTCCCCAAAAAGATGAAACTTGTATAATTAATAAACTATATGATAACTCCATACTGTTAAGGTTTATTGAAAACAACTTCTAACAATAATATGAGAAATCAGAATAACAGGGTTTAGGAGAATTAATCAACAGCTGCAATGATTTTTCATTAAGCTCTGTGAAGACAAAGACAAGAAGGTAGTTACTCAAAACCGTCACCGGGGCAAACGGTCACTAGCAACGATGTTCGATTACAAGTAGTTCACTAGTAGCTAAAGCAATTGAACTTAGGAGTTATAGTCTTCGCAGAAGGATAAAGTTTTGATTTAAGGTTTATTCGTTTATCTTACAGTCTCCCATAGGCCATGGTTCTAAAGATATGAAGTCGAAAAACGAAAAATAGTAATCAATGCCTGAAGAATGAGTACAGCTCGATATCACTATTGCCATCCATCGTGACGTTTGAAAACAAAAGCGAGTATCTGGCTCAAAATTTATATATTTTTTTTTTTTATTATGCAATAAAATTTTTGTTAGTGAATATTTTTTAATGAAAATTTCCAGCTGAGCAGATTTTTTGAAGATTAATTTCAATAGTTATTCACTTTTTTAGATTTATTAACAGAAATAACGCAAAAAAAAATTAAAAATTTCAAAAATAATATTTTTCACTTCTTTGGCTATATCTTCCCAACCGATATCGGGAAGCAAAAATTTATATTACCAAAAAATAAAAATCATATTAGGTGTTATAAAAAATATAATTTTTTTTTTTTGACTCTAGCTTTGCGATTTGAGAAATTAAGGCGAAAATTGGAAATTTATGGAAAAAATAGGTCTTGTTCTCTCTAGTTCCCTGGTCCTCTAGGGAATTAGTTTTCTTTATTTGTTTATTTTTTTTTTTTTTTCTTGAACTTTGAAATAGTAAAAGTATAAATAATATATATGTCACTTGTATATAACTGAAAAAATGTGACCAATTTTTTGGAAAAAAAACTTTTGACTTTTACACGATTTTGCTATTTATTTCTAATAAAATAAATAACATTTCGAGTGAAATAAAAAACTTCACCCAGCTACGTTAAAAAAAAAAAAAAAATAATAATAATAATAATTTTTGAAGCTCAATATCTCGTACACTAAAAGAAGTAAGATGGTATTTTTTTAGATCTCGATCAGCGGAATCTTCTCATATAAAAAGCATTCAAATCGATTCGGGATCGTTTTAAAAAATCTCCATACCCGAGGTGTCCAACTTTGGGAACTCTGTAGACTCTACGGATCCGGCCCCGGTTGATCTATATAGTTGGTCTATATAGTCCAATTTTAAACTCGCCTACTTTTCTAATATCACAATGTGAAGTTTTATTTAAATCGGACCAGCCGTTCCGAAAATGCATAATTCTATTTAATTTTTTGGATCGCACACTGTGGAGCGTGTGTTTGCTTCAAAGATTGAAAATCCTGTAGCTCCCTTTTATCGTATTTTAAGCCACCGTAATTCTTTTATATTAATTATTCAAACCCTAGCTGTAGTTCAATCTGAGTGCCTAGTATGACAGAATTTGTTTGTTCAGCAGCAGCATGTGGATCACAAAGGCTACGAGAGGTCTTGCGTAGGAACGATTTTTTGCATGATATATAATGAGACATCTAAATATATACAATGTGATTGCAAGTTTCCAAATGAGATTTTTATTTTCTCACCTAACAAAATATATACTTCTTTTCGAAGCCTCAATTTTTTAGGAATGGTCTTATATTTGCCATTCTTAGTCTATTATTTGGCCAAGAAACTTAGTTATTCATATACAGAGAATTTATTGATTCAGAATTAGAATGATACTTCAGCAATAATATTGTTTACCTATCATCGAAAAAAAAAATACAACAATTAGTTTAGAAAAATAATATAATTTATTTATAATTTAATTATCATTATAATTATTTTCTTAAAAGCTAAATGAGTCTGTGAATGCAAA
Organism: Protocalliphora azurea; assembly: GCA_932274085.1. Lineage (NCBI taxonomy): Eukaryota > Metazoa > Arthropoda > Insecta > Diptera > Calliphoridae > Protocalliphora > Protocalliphora azurea. The sequence continues at coordinate 131,408,379 of OW026519.1, forward strand.
ATAAAAAAGAACACATGTCTGTATGAGAAAGAAATACGATGCTTCAAATTTCACTAAATACTTTCTTAAAAAAAATCAGTTTAATTACTTAATTTGTACTCAATTAAAAACTTAACTACGCAGTTTCTTATTAATCCAATGAGTATAACTACTAACACGAGCATATACACCGGGCCAGTCTTTGAAGCCGCAACGGCGACCGAACGATACTACACCTTCCAGCACCCAAACACCATTACGATAATGCATTAGAGGGGCGCCAGAATCACCACGACAACTGTCCTTATTCGCCGCACCACCAGCACACATATGTGAAGGTTCAATATTTAAGCCCAATTTACCATACTGTTGTTTACAGAACTTTTGATCCATTAAGGCAACATTCACTTTCTGCTTGATGGGACTACTAGAGTCAAACTCCGTGGAACCCCAACCGGCCACGGTAAGTTTGGTATCCGATTTGAGATTAAAGGGAGCCAACACGGAAGGTAGACATATAGGACGTACAGTTTTGGAATAACGTACATTATTTTCGAGACGCAAAAGGGCTACATCATGAACAGGAGTCTTATGTGCTTTATAATTTTCATGAACAATTTTCTCTTCAATGCGCCAACGTTGATCATCTCCGGGGAATATAGAGGTTTTGGTATAGTCTCTTAAGCCCAAACGGACAGCCACACTAAAATTATTAAGAAAGATTAATATATTTTTTTTTATTATAATTGGAGTTGTAATAGAAAAAACTTACAGTTCTCCTTTTTGTCTTAATATAGGACCTTTCACACAATGAGCAGCAGTTAAAATATAACGGGAGTTAATCAAAGAACCAGCACATACTGCTTCCTGAGTGGGATCTTAAATAGTTTATAATTTCAGTTAATATTTAAATTTAATTTTGTATTGAAATCTCAGACACACTTACCAGCCTCTGTATACTCCAAAAAAGCCATCCAGGGAAATTCATATAATTCTGTATCCCTACCACCATAAATACGATTATCTATAAATTCTCCACCACAAGTGGGAGGTTCTGGCAGCAATAATGATTTTGTTTTAGGCAACTGTCTTGTTTGTTCTGGAAATATGGTTGTGGTCAAAAAATTTCCCCTAAAGATTTGTCTTAACCAAGCTCTTTCGTTTGCGTCTAATTCAGGTTCTTGTCTGGCCAATGCCACCAACTGTTTTTTTGGCTCTCTGGTGAATCCCGTGTCACTAGAACAACACACATATGGTGTGGTACCAAAACCTCCACCACATCGTGAAGCTTCTACAAAAGATCGTTCACTTTGCAACAACACTTGACAATCATGTATGGCTACACATGTACCAGGCCGTTTATTGGGATTTTCACAGCGTCTGCTGATAAAATCTAGAAAATATAGTCAAAAGTAGAGAAGAAGAATTAATGAAAATAATTTATTTATTAAAGCGTGTGCTTTTATATTTTAAATGCATTTTAAAATTTATGTTGGCGATATTGGGGAAACCCCCTTTAAGGAAGTACAATGTGCAAATCATGTTAACGGTCTTAGTTTTTGTTATACCCTACACCACCATAGGTGGTTGCGGTATTATGCGTTTGTGCGCATACCTTAAAGCATACCAATCGACTCAGAATCACTTTATAAATCGATCTAACGATGTTGGTCCGTTTTTGCTGGCTGGACGCCTGGATGTCCATGTAAACTTTGTGCACAAAGTGCGGGTCGCAATTTTAAAGATAATTTAATGAAATTTGGCACGGTGGACTTTTATGATACAAGGACGAAGCTTATTGAAATTGGTTGTGATCGGTCCATACAAATGTGCCCCCGGAATAGAATTTAAATACTCGAAAATTTGAAAATAAGAATATTTTAATGAAATTGAAGTTCTGTATAAGTGTCAATATTTGTACCAAATTTTATGAAGATCGGTCCACAATTGACCATACCTCTCATATAAACCAATCTTCCGAAAATCACTTTAACGTGCATAAATCCCATACGAATGTTAGTATCAAGTTAATATTCGTTACAAATAAGTTTTATATAAGTAGACCCCACATTGCTAAATTTTATGAAAATCGGTCCATAATTTACCATAGCTCCCATATAAACCCACTTCCAGGAATCGCTCGCCCTAAATCATCTAGATGTTAATATCAACGCATTATTCTGTATTTGTGTATTTTATTTTACATTTAGTAAAATTGGTCACAGGTGGAATACAAGTCCCCTTCCCGAATTTCTATTCTCGTACACAATGGTGCAGGATATCATATAGTCGGTCGTGACCGACTATATCTTTTTTTCTCGTTAAATTTATGTTTGTCATGGACTAAAAATACTTATATTCGTTGTTGGTTTATTTTGTTAATGATTTTTTTTTTATTAAGTTGATATTAACAAATTTTTGCGGTTTCATTTTCGTTTACTCCCTTTTTGTTGTTACAACTAAGATTGATCTACAACTGGTTTCGAATCTAGTCTTTGTTTTGATGATTATTTACAGTTTTTGAAACACTGTTTCTTTCATTCTTCCCATCAGAATTTGCAATTATTCGGTTTTTATTATTTTTCCTAAATTAATCACACAAATTTGAGAGATTTGACACGCTATTCTCAAATTTAATAATGAAATAATAACTACCACACCTTTGCTAAATTACTATAATTTCAAATAATACCTTTGTAATATAATTTTAAACAAATTAATTGAACAATAAAACAATATGTCAAACAGTTGTGAAATCTCATAAACAAAAAATTAAACGCTGAAATGTTAAAATACAAACCAGTTAAGTTCACTACCTCAGGTTCAATAAGTGCAAACGTCATATGAAAAGAATACTTTTTTATTTTTCTTATGGCAGTTTTGGAAGTTATTAGTGGGCTTATTTAGTTTTTTCAAATTTATCTTGAGTAAATATTTTTAGCTTGTTTTGGCAGAAGTAATCCAATTGTCGAGTAGTTCAAAATCTTTTAAAATTTAAAACATTGAATCTTTACTTGGAATAGAAATTCTATTCATCATATAAATGTAATTAATTTCTCAGAAGTTTTTTTTGAAAGAACCCGCTATTTTTGTTTTTTTTATAAAAATAGAACATATTTCTAACGGTCTAGGCTGCCTTAGGACATCTTTTTTAATTTTATTTTTTCGAATATAATTTATATCTTAACTTCTTTTCTCGTGTTATAATCATTTGAGTGACATTTGATTAACTAAATATCTACATCTTAAATCCACTAAAAATTTTGCAATAATTATATTTGTAATCTGTAAATTGACTTTTGCTCAGTCTATTAGAGGGTTAAAAAATACTGTTAATATATTGGAGTAATTCGTGTATAGGGACAAAACAAACATTTTCGAACACCCAACGGACCTCAACATGTTATTGCCAACATTTTAACAAACATTAAAAAAAAATATATAAAAATGGAATTTATGTATTTTTTGTAATATTCTGGATATAAGGACGAATTATGATTTCATTATGTTTTTTTTTTTAAAAAAAAGGGAGTTTTTTACGAAAACAAATAAAAGCAATATTTATTAGGCATCAATTTGAGCCAAGATTTGTTTAAATCGGCCAAATAAGTTTAAAAAAAATTCTGAAAAAAATGAATTTTGAACCGCTATGGAAACTAAACTACAACGAATTTTAAACTTTTGTATTGACACAATGAACGTGTATTCGAAAATTTTTGTTTTCTACCTATAACAGAAGTTAAAAAAATTCTAATAACACATTGCGACAAAGTTTTAGTCATAAAATAGGACCAAAGTGAAATGAAAGTATACCATCAGATTAATAAAATCTCCAAAGGGTGTTGCAAAGTTAGTTCGAATTTTACTTTATGGATTCTTAACTTTGGATATTTTCCAGTACTAGTACTCTTTTCATTATGTGTAATTATAAAAAACATTTAATTCAGTTATTTTCAATATATTTGTGAGTACTTTTTGTTTTATAGAATGCAATTATGTAAGTTTTTAATAAATGCCCCTCCCTTTTTACGCCCACTTTTCATAGGAAGACTTTCTGCACTATATGAATAGTCACAATCAACCGATTTAACTAATATTTTTCACATATGTGTATCGTGCATCCTCCGAAAGGCAAAATAGGATATAATATTAGTAAGCATGCCACGCCCACTTTTAACAAACAATTATTTTTTTGAAAGTTTCAATGAAATTTAGCATATATATCAAATAATTTTTGGAGAAAATTATGAGATAAAATATAAGTTGGATGCCACGCCCACTTGTTTTCGTCGTACACAAGGAATAAAAATTACTGTGTATTATAAAATTTAATCTTTTTTTCGCCCACTTTCATTATACTGTGATATTTTTTTACCACTGTCATCAAAATGTTAATGAATTTTGACGAAAGTGGTAAAAACAAAGAATGTAAGCCTTTTTTATAAAAGTGGGCGTGGCATCCAGTCTATACTTCTTTCAAGTATATACATATGTAAATAGTTTAAGCAGAAGGTTAAATTAAATAGTGTAAACAATATTATTATAATATTAGTCTAAAAAATAACAACAATATAATAATATTTGGATTAAATTATTTAAATGTTTTTTTATTTCCAATCATATCGAAAAAAGGCCTTCAAACAACTCGAACTTCAAAAGGCCATAAAATCGAAATTCGAACTAACTTTGCATAAACCTTTGATGATTTTGCTAGACTATCGGTACGCTTTCGTTTTGCATTGGAATTGTTGAGGCAAACTTTTCTTGTTGCACTGTGTAATTATTAAAGTCAGGAATTTTCTTCAACAATAAAACTTAAAGAAGATATTATTTTATTTTGTAACCTTTTAAAACCAAAGTATCTCATTAGTTGTCTGTTAACGATATGCATATTGAAACTAATTGCCAAATCTTATTCATGATATTTTCTTATTTTCCTTAAAATACTACAGCACACTAACAAATCAACGGGTTTTGAAAACTAAAACATTATTTGATCAAAAAAATTATTTAAATTTATAACACCAACTCTGATTAATTACCGTGAATAACTAATGGTTGGTTATTCAGGCAAATATTATTAAACTTATCAACAAAATTTTACAAATAAATACAACGTGATTGATTTATTCCCAGTAATTAAAAATATGACACACAAAAGCTAAAAGTTTATTTGAAAATTAAATAAATTAATTCTCCTTGATAAAAATTTCTATGTATAAGAATTAAATATACAATTTTTGTAGACAAAGCTACTTCCAATAAATAAAAATATTTAAATTAGCTAAAATATGACTTTTCAATATTTCAATAAATGTTTAATCAAAATACGTATAAAATACAAGTATTCTAAAATTAACTTATTATTCTTGTTTATTAGCTATTGAGTTTTTTATTCGGTTAATCGATTCATTTAGTTATAACAAATACACTTTAACAATTTATTTAAATATCAACAAAAGATTATTGATCTTTCAACTGAAAGAAGCTTTTGAATGAATTATTACAACCTGAAGTTAAAAAAGAAAATGAAATTTTATGAATGTGTGTGTTAAATTAAATTAAATGTAACAAAAAAAATTAAGTGTCAATAAGAAGAATGAATATTTAAATATATAAAACATATAAAGACTTTAGTATTGAATAATTAAATTAATGAATAATTCAGGGTCAAACTAAAATAAACACAATTATACTTAAAAATTGGATACGAATGTAATAAATAGTTAAATAACTTGGTAAGTTATTTAAATGTTATTAAATTTTTTATTTAGAAATTAAAAAAAAGCTGGAAACCGATACCATTATAAATACCAATACCATTCAAATACCGTTTTAAATAGGTTACCGTAAACGATACCGTTACCGAAATTATTATTTATTTATTGAATAATTACAATACAACTATTAATTATATTCTAATTTTAACCGAGCGGAGTTACGAAAACTGTTGCTCGTTGTAGTGAAACAGACCAGACTATCTGGTGGGAATCGAACCCACGACCCCCAGACTGACACACTAGCTCACTACCAACTAGGCCATCGGGGCACGAAATTATTATTTTTCAAAAATACCGGTATTCAAACACCCTTTCCCTCAATACCGTTATTTTAATTTCGGTATCTTCAAATATACTATTTTGTATGTAATACGTTTCGTAAAAATAATTTCTCATATAATTTACTTACTTCAAGAAAGATGAAAAATTATTTTTAATAATAACATTTTATTTAATGTAATATTTGAGCCGTTTATTTTGGAAGTGGTCTAAGTCCATACACAAAAATTCTGAAATTAGCTATGAAAATATATAAATTATTTGATTCTTATTTAATTTTTTTCTTTTATGTTAAAACATGTTCAGATTTCTAAATGAATAAAGAATAAAACTTAAATGAGAATAAAACTATGACGCAAACATTAAACTATTTTTATGACTAAACCCGATTTTTTTTTTTTTTTTTTTATGAAGGTACTGTTTTTAACAAGATTTTGGAACAAACAATTTCTTTACTACAATATATTTCCTTAAACGATCCGTATTGATCAGCTTAATACAGGAATAATATTGAAACAAGTAAGAAAGATATAGTCGGTCAAGTCCGACCATAAGATACCTCACACCATTCTGTATGTCCATCAAAATTCGTGGAGAGGTCCTATGTTAGACATATGGACAATTGTGAACCGATACTTTTACTAAGTGTAAAATAAAATATACGAATACAGAACATTTATATGAATTTATGCAATTTAGGGTGATTCTCGAAAGTAGGCTTATATGGAAGCTATGGTAAATTATGGAGCCATCCTTATAAAATTTGTCACTGTGATTTTTACTTATATAAAACTTATTTGTGTCGAATATAAAGTTGATACTAACATGTACATGTGATTTATGCACGTTAAAGTGATTTTCGGAAGAGGGTTTTATATGGGAGCTATGATCAATTATGGACCGATCTTCATAAAATTTGGCACAAAGGTTGATGCTTATACAAAACTTCCTTTCATTAAAATATTGCTGTATTTAAGGCATTTATGATCGTTAAACCCCTATTCCGGGAGAACATTTGTATGGGGGCTAAGTGAAATAATGGACCGAACATAACTAATTTCAATAGGCTTCGTCCTTGTGCTGTGAACGTTTTACGTGCTAAATTTCATTGATTCAAAATTGCGACCTGTACTTTGTGTACAAGGTTTACATGGACAACCAGCCAACCAGCCAGCCGTCCAGTCAAACGGACGGACATCATTAGATCGATTAAGAAACTGATTCTGAGTCGGTTGGTATACTTTAAGGTGGGAGTTGAACAGCACAAACGCATAATATCCCAACCACCTATGGTGGTGTGGGGTATAAAATTAATAATAATAATTCTAATATTGTATAACAACATTTTTTCTCTTATATTATGTTTCTACTGAGTTGAAAGCAATCAGTTTTGATGAAAGCACTTAAAAGTGTTTCCACTGTCTTGACTCGTTTTTTTGCGTTGTCGAATTTTGAAGCGAAATCCTTATATTTCTCAATTTAAGTTGAAGTTGAATTTATATATTAAGGCCCTTCGTTTTATTAGATAGGCAAATACTGAAAATAGTCGATTGCTAGTAATCGGATTTCTCCATACGTACCTATTTTATAAAATTATTAAAATTAGCTGAACAAATCGCCAGCACTTTATAATTCGCCATGTAGCCAAACGAAAGATTTAGGCGCCAAATTTGGCGAAAAATCGCCATATCTGACAACTCTGATTAGGAATGGTCTTTTTAATATTTATTGAAAGTAGCTTGCTCAATTTCTGATATAATGCAGATTTAGAAAATATTCTAATCAAAATATGTTTATGATAAAATATAATCAAACATTCTGGATAAAATTTTAACAAAAAATATAAAGATACAGATAAAAGATCTTATTCAATATCAAATTTTAAACTTGTAAGTGTTTAATAAAATATATTAAATGTTAAAATATTGATATAAGTATGCAGTCATAACTCTTAACTATATAAGAAAGCTCCATAATTTATTAACACTCGTCTAATCAACTCGCAAATACAATCTTTGTGGTTAATATGAGTAAATAGTGTTTTGCTAATTTATAAAATTTTCCTTTATGACATTTTAAAATTTAGGCACTTCTAGTTTGTTGTTGCGAGTATCATTCAAATCTTGTGGTTTTCCATTTTTTTAGTTTGTATTTATTAGATGTCATTAAAAATATTTTAATATTTTATTCATTTTTGTGGTTTTTTCTTTTGAAACACCCAATTTTAATTAATTAAATGCAAAAATATACAAACAAAGAAAGTTAAACAAGTTAAAAGAAAAAATTTCACTTTTTTTTTTTTTGGTAACGAAAATTTTTATTTGTTTCCAGACTCCAGTTGTAAAAAATGAATAAGATAAAGGGGATTTTTTTAACATAAGAATTTTGCTTTTGTTACAAAATTAATTCATAAATAATAAATAAAATTCTTTAAATATTCAAAACATGGGAAATAATTTGGAATATCTTGTGGTAAGAAATTTAACTATAGATTTGGGAAGTTTGAATGGAATAATTTTGAAAATAATACATAACAATTGATTTATTATTTTCAAATTTACACAAAATGATTTTAAAATTTGGTTTATATTTTGAATTAAATTAAATTAAAAAATTGATTTAGTCAGATAAAAGAAAGTTATTTAAAAAAGTGCATTGAAAGAGTTAAATATTTATTTACGAAAATTGAGCATTTTTTTAATATATGGGCCGTTGTCAAAATTTTTTCGTTTACACTCTATTTTTTTTTTTTTTTTTTTTTTTTTTTTGATAGCACATTAAAATATAAAGTGACTCGAATGCATGTGGAATTAGTTCGCATTAATAATTTCGTGCAGGGGAGGGCGCGTTATAGCGATTTTAAATTGAACACATAAAAATTTGTACAAAACTAGAAGTTAGTGTATAATTCTGGTACAAATTACTTATGTTTTGATATTGACCTATTGAGTTAATTAAATAAAATTTTACAATGTTTGATGGTATTAGTGTGGCATAGTTTAGGGTTCTCAATAAAATTTAAATAACTTTCTTAATACCAAAAATCGAAATTGTTAAAAATTTTGCTAGAAATGGGATACGAGTCTAAATTATTTCTTCATATATTTTACGAAAATACAATTTAATAGAGTTAATTACAAAGAAGTGCTATTTAATACTGTGATCCTTTTTTAACTCAAGTAATTTTTTATTTATTTATTTATTTTTTTTTTTTTTTTTTTTTTTTTTGGGCACAAAATAATTAAAGCTAACTGATTCTACATGCATTTTATATTTATACAAATGGATTTTAATGTGCCATCAAAAAGATTTAATTTTCATTCATTCTCCTCAGCTCCTAAATTCTTGAATTAATTTGGTATCGAAATGAAACTCTGCGAAAATAAATTTTAGTTATCAGAAAACTACTTCATAAGTTATTATTACTACCGGTTTATATTTGACCCAAATTCTCATATTATCAATATGCAGGTTAAAAATCAGGGTATTCATTTTGTTCCTGATTTTTTAAACTTGTAATCTATATATCAATTTATAATTTAAAGGTAATGAGGTTTCAAATATACGCAAATAAAAAAAAAATTGTGCTTTAAAGAAAACAATTGATACACTCTCGTAGATAGATCTAAATTTAATAAATTTTTGTAAAAAAAAATCTTAATGTTTTTGCTATATGTTTAAACAGGCCTAATATATATAAAAATAATTACGAAAAAATTTGATTCCAATATTATGTTAAGGTTTTTCAAAGATACATTTTTTTTTAATATTATTGAGTTTTTAAAGCCTCCAAAAATACCTGATTTGGAATGTGAGATTTTTTTTTTAATTTTTGTAGTCAACTGTGCAGCAATTGTTTAAATATACAATCAAATTCATCAAATTCAATGATCAACAAATTTACTTTTGTCCGGATAAATATTTTAAATCTCACGCCGTGCACTGAGTGTAATTATAATAGAAAATATATCAAAGATAAATACAAAGGGCCTTGGATCAAATTTTATCATCTTACAAGAATTATTATTTAAATTCTTTAATAGAAGCCTTTTATGAACTGATTCTCACTATATTTCGCAATACAATGTTTGTTGATGATTTTCAAAAATGTGGGTCATATGTGTACTAAGATTTATCCAATATGGATTTCTCCTCGATCTAGATACATTTAACATTTATTATTTTGTTTAATTTAAGACATTAAAGGGTTTTGTGAAAAGATGTGGCAAATTTTTTTCAAGTTATTTCTAAAATACTGATCTATATACCAAATGGAAAAAGGGACATTCAGACGGACAGAGTACTTTAATTGAAGTTATTTTTAAAACTAGAAAAATGGAACATATTGGATTTATCCGACGGGATTTTAGCATATTTGTTACATAAAAATTGTGAAAATCGTTGTCAGGATGTAAGTTCTCAACCTTAAACTAAAATCATTTTTAGAATCAAATTCTTTATTAAAAATAGTTTCTATAAAATAAAATAAATAGTCTGCAGTTCCTCAAATTAATATAAAATTGAGAAAATAACGAAAATAATTGATCACCAAAATTCTTCATCAAAATTGATTTTTTTTTTTTCGAAAAACTAAAATCGAGAAGATAACGAAAATCACTAAAGTTCTTCAGCAAAAATTTATTTATTTTTTTTTTTTATTTGAAAATTTAAAATTGGCTGTAGTTCCTTAAATGAACCCCTAATTGAGAAAATAACAGTATAATAACACTATCTCTAGATTCTGCAATATAATTCTTGGAATCACAATAGAACATTAATAGAAGTTTAAGGACTTGTATTTTGGAATATATAACATAATATGCTGCTAAATATTTTAATATCTGATTTGAGAAAATTTTATTAGCTCAGAACATGTTATGTATTTCCTTTCAAAACTTTTAAATGATTCAATCCAAGAATATAAATTATTCTAAAAAAATTAATTTCATTCACAAATTAACACTTGTTTCTTAATAACTAGGGAACGCAATTTCTCGGACTTTTCGATTTCCCGGGAAAGCGGGACAAGATTTTTGACATCCCGGGATTCCCGGGATACCGGATTAAAAAGATAACTATGTTAATATATCTGAGTTGAACATTTGATACTTTTATAGTATGTGATTCTATGCAATAATGAATCTAAAACAGGAGAAAAGAAAATCTGAAAAAATCAATATTAAAAATTTAATTTATTGAAATTGAATTTAAAATTTATGTTTAGATCTTTAGTATAATACATACAGTGACTTCCAAAACTGTCCACAAAAATGTAAAAATAAAGTCTATAGTTTTATAAAACCCATTTATTGCAATTCACTATTTTTATTATTTTCGATTTAAATTCAGTGATAAAGTTATTTCAATATTTTGAATTAAAACATTAAGCTATTATAAATTGATTTTATAAACCAAATTCAAGAATTTTATGTATGGAAGTCAGTGTATATGTAAAGTCTACTGATAATTATTCAAAAAATACCAGTTGACAAGCATTTTTACTGAAAATCTCCGCAGTGATTCAAAAGTGAATTTAAATGGTATTAAATACCATGTTGCTTTAATCTACTGAGTATTAAAATTTATGGCATTATATATCTGAGCAGACCTTTTGTAGATAACATAAGTGTTTGGAAAAATAAACAAAAATAAGTCCGTCTTTAGACGGTGCTGTCAAAGTTCTGAATCATTATGGTTCAGTTTCCAACTGGGATTTTGAGTGCCATTTTTTTAATTGCTAAAATTATTTAGTTTTTGTTCAAATTCTAGCAGTTTTCATAAATTTGAGTGCTTTTAAAATTCCTGGGATTCCCAAACAAAATTTCCGGGATAGCGGGACAAGAAAAATGGCAAATTCCCCGGGAATCCTGGAATGCAACCTCTATTAATAATTAATAATCGGCAATTAAATAATAAAAAAATAAATTCAATTCACAAAAACCTAACTTTTCAATAATTTTATAAAAATGCAATTAAATCTATAATTCTTAATTATTCTCACAAAATTCCTTTGATCACCACTTTTTCTTGTTTTGCCCCCCACAACTTTTATAAATTTGTGCAAATCTCTTTATAATTATGACCTGCGTTCAAGGGCAAACTGGACACACGAATCTATGTAGACAAACGTGATTTCCAAACGATTTAACAATGAATACAAAAAATTAGCCAAAACAATAAATAAATAAATTTTTAATTATTATTTCTATTAGTTATTAAAGAAAACATAAATTTTCTTATTTAATTTTTTTTTTTTTTTTTTTTTTTTTTTTTTTTGAACAACCATTCATGCCAAACACAAAATTTACTATAAAGCACTAAAAAGATTATTTAAATTCCATAAAATCTTTATTAATTGTTGGACAAACTGTACAAACAAAAGGCAAACAGAGAGCAAGAAACACATCACGAACAACAATAACATATTAGTTTGCAAAATTATTTGACTTCATGTCACTTCCGTTTTCGTAAAAAATTTTTACGATCGGCTCTTTTAATTACACTGGTCGGCAAAAAAAAAAATGTTTGTCCTCCTTCGAAAAAATACATGTGGACTAGATGGAATTTAAGCTGCTCAACACGATTCTGCTTTCAGTTTTTTTTTTTCATCAGGTCGTCATTTTTTATGGGCATGTCTAATACTCCCCTTTAATAAGGCGAATAGACGAGTGTGTTTTATCATAACTCGAGAACGGGTTGTCCGATTCAGACAATTGAAACAACGAAAGATGCAAACTAGTCTTTAAGTCACTTTAACAGTTTCTGAGTTATTCAGAAATTAGTATAAAAAAACAATTTTTCATGCAAAATTAAATAAATTTTTTCATGAAAATTTCTTTTAAGAAATAAAACGGACAAAAATGTTCAGTTTTTAATCCATTATCATAAAGCTGGTATTACTATGAATAAAATGCATCATCGAAATTGATACAAAATCTGGATTTTTTTCACAATTGAATGAAAGTTCCCATGTATATCTACAATTGAGTGGAAACACTGGTGTGTAAAAAAAAAACAATTCTTTAAAGAAAAATAGATGGTTTAAATGGAATTTAACATGATATATAAGGATATGCATTCACTTTTTTCTATCACGTATTGATTTTTTTATGTGCATTTAGAGTAAAACTCTAATAGATTTATTTTCTTATCCGTTCAATATTTTCGGAGTTATTCGAAAATTAGTGGTGAAAAAAATTTAAATTTTTCATGAAAAATTGGAAGAATTTTGGTCATTAACTACGAAAATATTAATGAGATAACAAAAAAAAAATAATGTTAAGATAATTTTGAAGATAATATTGTATGCATCTTCTGATGTTTCAATTGTCTAAATCGGATAACCCGTTTTCGAATTATAGTAAAATATATATATATATGGGGGATTCACATAGTGTGGTAGTGTGCTATTAGTTTAGAACATACGATTTTATATATGTCCTAAAATAATAATATAGGATAATGCGTTGATACTAAAATCTAGATGACTTTATGCACTTTAGAGCGATGGAAGTGTAGTTTTTTCTACTTACATAAAACTTATTTGTGTCGAATATTAACTTGATACTAACATTCATATGGGATAAAGAGATTTTCTGAAGAGCGGTTTATATGGGAGCTATGGTCAATTGTGGACCGATCTTCATAAAATTTGGTACAAAGATTGATACTTGTACAGAACTTTTTTGTACCGAATTTTATTAAAATATTCTTATTCTTGAGTGTTTAAACTCTATTCCGGAGGGACATTTGTATAGGGGCTTGGTGAAATAGTGGGCCGATCACAACCAATTTCAATAGGCTTCGTCTTTGTATCATAAAAGTCCCACGTGCCAAATTTTATTGAATTATCATTAAAATTTCGACCCGCACTTTGTGCACAAAGTTTACTTGCACAGCCAGTCAGCCGGACGAACGGACATCGTTAGATCGATTTAAAAAGTGATTCTAGATCACTGCAATCAGTTGGATCCACGTGATTGCAATATTGATGTGCTCTTATACTATTGAGTACTTATTTATGTAATATAGAGTAGGCAAATAATAATGACGTCTAATTACCAAGAAACTACTTTAATAAGTAGTTGCCATTGGTTGTGATGATAGACTTAAGTAAATAAACAACATTTTTTATTTGTTTTTATATAAAATTATCTCTGCTGATTAAATACGACAGCGCAATAAACATAGAATACAAAGTTCTATTATTTTAAAAAACTTATTGTTTGAAAAGCGACAACAATATTTTTTAACCATTATAAAATTTTAAAACATTATGACATTATGAACACAACTTGAGAATCTCCCAATAGTGTATCTCAGCTTAATTGTAGGTATGCTTGGGTATTTTCACTTAATTGTAAATAAAATCAAGATTTGTGCATCAATTTTGATGATACACTACTTATTTTTTCCGTAGTACTATCAGCTTTAAGTTAAAGTTAAAAATCAGAAACATTTTTGCCGTTTTCACTTTTTAAAAGAACTTTAGAAAAAAAACTTAAATTTTACAAGGAAAACATTTTTTCGGAGATAATTGCTAAATAATACCGAAAATATTGAGCATATAAAAAAATTATGCTAGAGAGGCATTTAGTAAACATTTTTGATGTTTATGAGCGAAATATTAGACACGCTCATAAAAAAATGTAGACCTATTTCAAAAACTGAAAGCAGATTCGTGTTTAGCACATCAAAATCCATATAGTCGAACTATTCGTTTTTAAGGGAGGATTTTTTTTGTCGACCAGTGTTATTAAAGTATTTGTATGCGTATGAGTTTAGGTTTCGTTTCAGTTAAAATTTGAACTTACAATTTGAATTAGTTAAAGATTGAGTTTGCACAGAGGCAATTGTGATTAAAATTAAAAATCCAGCCGCCACAAATACTTTCATTTTAACACTTAAAAGATGCAACAACAACAACACAGAAAGCACAAAAAAACATTTAGTCACGTCACAATAATGTTTTTATTTTTACAACTTGTTTCTTATTATTTTTTTTTTTAATTTATTTATTTATTTTTACTTTTTTATTTTTTTACTATTAACAATTAATTTAATTACACATGTATTCTTGTACTACCGAATGTTTTGCTTTTTTGTTTTTGTTGTTGTTTAATTCAATTATTAATTCATAACTTTTGTGGTTAAGAAATTTGTTTTTATTTTACTTTTTTTTTTAATTTATATCTGCGTTTGTTTCGTTTTAACAAAAAATGTATTGACCTTGTTGTTGATTTTATTTTTTTGCTGTTTTATTTTTATTTAATTTCGTATTTATTTCATTCTTGTTAAATAAAAAATTTGCATTTATTATAAACCGTTGTTGCCAGTTGTTTCGTTCTGTAGTTAACTCGTTGATGCCTGAGATTTAACTGAAATTAAATTAAGAATACAACAAGGCTTTTATATTTATATATTGTTTACCATGAATATCTTGGCTTTAATACAAATCTACTTTTCTACAAGATTTTGGTTTTGTTTTCCAACCGCAGCATGTGTGAACGCATTCATTATTATGAATTAAAAAAAAAAAAATATATAAAAATATAATCTTAAGAACCACCTAGTGATGATGATTTGGTTTTGATTCATTTGATCGTTAAACGTTTATGGTAAAGTACAAATATTTGCATTACTAATACGAATTTTGTTTAGATTGGAAAGTTTCCCCTTTTTTAAATGGTCTGCGTATTATTTTTATACGTGGAATTTGTAAATTTTCTTAAAAAAGTTTATATAATTTAAAAGATGTTTTATAATTATACTTCTTGGAGTTTATTAGTAAACTAAAATAGTTTCTAAGAAATATTTTTGTTAAGTATTGTTTCATAATTTGAATATAAACTTTAATTTTGTAAAATTTAATTCAAATTGAAAATAAATATTAAATTTTTTGGGAATAAAAATACACATAGTGTGTAAAATTTTCTTTATACTGAAAACTTGATTTTTCTCTTGAACAAATAGAACTTTAATCTCATAATTTTATTAGGTCGAAATTAACTATAAAAAATAAGTTTTTTTAGAAGAACAACTGAGTAAATACATAACAACTCCATGGGCAGCTGGATATTTTTATATAGGTAAAGAATAGGTAAAGAACATGAAGTCACCCACATTGACAGCTTTTACCTGTTTAATGTATAATATACGTTCATGCCAGATATGTAAGTATTCTTTCATCAATTCTTTCTTTTTTTTTCTCTCTTGAATTTGATTTTACGTTCACACACAAAAATTCTCTTTATACAATTATTTATATTTCACTCACCTCTACCGCCTACTATCTCGGTAAATTTCGGTAAGAAAATTGACTAATCTGAACTTATACTTATTTTGATTCGAAACTTCGTTATGAAAAGTTTGCGAAATTAATTAAAAGGGCAACAAAAAAAAAAATGCTCTAAAAAGATTTTTTTAAATGCTCTTCAAATTGGAAAATATGCCCTTAACATTAAAAAAAATCTGTATAGATATATATTATAAAATGTAATTTTTCTGTCTTAATTTTAAATTATCTACTACTCATGCTAAAAATAACTTGATTTATATTAACAATTTATAGAAAATATTTCACTTTTGCACTTAAAAATTATTAAAAAGAAAATTTTACTAATGGAATGCATAATTTGTCTCTTGAATGAGAAATATGTAAAATTATACTCTTTAGTGCAGTATAGGCAAATTTATGCTCTTAAGTATAAAATATGCAAACATATGGCATTTGAATATGATAAAATATGCTAAGCACAAAATATGCAAAAATATGTATTCTATTGGGACCAAAATATGCTAATATGTGATGTAACAAGTCGATGCCAAAATTCTTCAAATTTTCTGAAACGGAGGAATAATTAACAAATTAGTTCATTTTAAACCCAGAAAAAAAAACATTATTCTGCATTGTTTTGGTTGCCCTGTTAATTACATAAAATATAGTTCACTTCAATAAATTAGTAAACGCAGAGAAAAAAAATAGTTGTAGTGACATTAATCTAAGAGGAACATGTTATTATTGGAACATATGATCACAGCAAAAAATAGAAATGATTATAAGTAATAATTATTATGATTTCATTTTTTCATATTGTGTCCAATATTATGGTTTGTTTTTCATGTTATGATTCTGGTTTTACATATAATTGAACAATCTTACTACATCATTATCGCATTCTATCAGATTATGATTTGATGGTATTATTTTATTATTCTATCTTATTATATTATTATACCACATTGTCATACTATGATTGCATTTCATCATACTATTATCCCATGTTGTCATACATAGTTATCCATTCTTATCATATTATTTTCAATTTTTTCATATTATTATTCCAACTTTTCTTACATTAATATAAAACGTATTAATAAAAAATTATTATTTTTATAAAATATTTATTGAAAATAATAGAGAAAAGTGTTCACTAGCCAAAAAAATATTTACATATTATTTGTTCATTAATTATATTTATTTGTACTACCATATTTAGTTCAAATGCAAGATATTTTTTTTTTTTTTTAACTAAACCCCTTAATGGTAGTTAATCAATATCTTATATTGCTTGAATCACACCGAGTATAACCAAGTCTTGCCTATTTACATTTATTCATATATAAACTAAATGAGAATTACAAACATTAAAAATGAAATATATTTAAAAACAAACATGTATTGAATTTTTTCACTAAGTTTGTGAAACATTTTATTGTCATGGGAATAATAATATTAATATGAATTAACTGCAAATATTTAATGGTTGTAGAAGTAATGAAAATTTTGTTTCTGGTAGAAATATTTAAAAACGTATAATTTTTACTGTTTAAAGAGTTTTATAGGCTGGTGAATTCTTTAGTTAATGGAAACCAATATAGAGCAAAATTAAATAACTAGTTCCTAAAATGAATGGCCTTGGTGTAGTTACAATAAAACTTCAATTTTAAATTTAGTATCGCTTTTTCGTTTCATTAATTGTCCTTCAAAATCATTCGACTATTGTGTCTTTATTTGGGGGTATGAGAAGAAGGTTATATGAGTTATAGACAATTAATGACTTGGACAACAATATTACCGCGTAAATAATAACATACAGTTTCAAAAGTTACATAAAATGATCGATAATTAACCTATCCAGCCTCAGTGGTTAAAAGACAGAAAAAATACTTAGCCAATGTCATTGTAATACCATATAATTTATATGTGATTTGTTTTCTACAAAATCGAATAACGATGATCCTTAAAATTAGAAGGTCAAGGTTTCAATTTTTAAATATTTGGGATTTTTTATGAAAACATAACGAAATATTAATTTTTTTGTTATAATATAAAGCTATGAAGTCAACTTTAACCTTCAGCTGTACTTGGGATCAACATTTTTTAAATTTTGAATTACACTGTAAGTTTATAATATTTTTAAAATAAACTTCATAAAGTAATATCGAAGATTAGAAAAAATTGACACTATTTGACAAAAGGATCTTATCAATCTAACTAAATTTATTTCATTGAAAACTAACCTCATTTAAAAATTATTGTATGTGATGTTTTCATGAAACATTTTGGCTTTTAACATTTAACTTAATTGAAAGGAAATTATTTTTTTTTTTTTTTTTTTTGTTAATGAACAAAGTTTGATGAACTAAAATTTTTTATAAATGTTTATAAATAATAAAATAAACATCTTTTTATACAACTTTCTTCTTACAAAATAAATTAGAATTTTTAAGCTGATTTTGATATATTTACACAGTGCCCTTTACTTTACTTTAAACATGTTATTACTCATAATAAAAAAAAAAAATAATAAAATTTATATGTTAAATGATTTAAAAAATTAAAAATATTTTCATGAAAAAACAGTAAAAAATCTTTAATTGAAATGTAAAACAAATATATGCTTTTATATTTGTGATAATTGAATTAATAAAACTTTATTTGAAGGCCGGCCGCATAACTACACTCACGTATTCGCGTACATAATTAACTTTTAAATATATATACTTGATAGAATGTTAAGCGGATATTTTGAGCGTGTAATTAGAAACGTTGTCATTTTTAGATCACTCACCAACACACTCAACGCAATGAGATTGCATGGACATTGTATTTGTGTTACGAATTTAAATAGTGCTCTATTTAGAAAGATTTTATTTGACAGAATGTTAACTGATATACAGAAAAACGGATGACTCAAATCTGGGAAAATTTAATTGCATAGAAAATAAGCTTTGATATGGTAAAACAGCCCTTGGATTAATTTAACAATTTAGTTATTTTTATATTGGATTATTTAGTTAAATTTTTTCTTTATGATTAGCACAAAGGAAATTGCAATAGTATTATACATAGCATATCTGGTCAAGTGTGTCAGGTATTGAAATAAATTACTTAACTTATTAATAAGTCATCATTTTTCCATTAAAGTTATGTAGAAGGAAATAACGACCCATTACCAGGTAATGCAATAGATAACATGTTGTTGGCAGTTTCCAATATTTATATAAAGCTTCTTAACTGAAATTTAGATTATTGCCTGATTTAGTCCTCTTTGAAATTCATTGCAATTGGTCATTGATCTAAACCATTTATATGATGGTTAAGATAAATTTTTATTTAGACAATTCCCAAATGAATTTCTACATGTCTTAAGCATTAACAATTTAAGCAAGTATGTGAAATTAAAATTCCAGTGAAAGTAAAGTTAATTCCAGAAATTTAAGTTCTCTACTTTTTTTATGAGACATTTAAAATAAATTTTCATAATTTTTATTTAACCCATATTTTAATAAAACGATGATCCTTCTCTTAAAAATATGCAGAATTTATTTAAATTGTAAATTAAGTCTATTATGGTATATTTATTTCAACTGTATGTGACTTTGATAAAAAAAATCAAAGCTGGTTTTTTACAATATACACAGAAAAAATTATTGGGTAACACTTTTCAATAAACATGTTTTTTAATTTTTTATTTGAATTTAATAAAAATTCCTTATTGATATAATTATTTTTTAGAAAATTTTAAAATAAATGTAAAAGGGAAAAATAATGTGACATTAAAAAAAAAACATTATGGAAAAAATAATAAAATAAAAATTATTTCTTGTCTTCTTTTCTTCAAAGCACAAAGACGTTACAAATCATTTTTTTTTATTTTCCGCAAATTTTGAGGCATATATTTCGTAAAAAATCTGTTTGTAATATAGTAAGTACAAATACAAATGTATTTATTGTTTGGCAATATTTATTAATTATTATTTTTGTGTTGTAGGAATTACGTTCAAAACCTTATGTTAAATTCTGAAATTTTTCAATTGTAAAAGATGTAGTCTCAAACATAACTAACTCCGACTGTATTTGCCAAAACATTCCTATATGGGTAAGCAAGCACTGATAGCATTTTAATTATTCTTGTTTCATAAAACGTTCTCAATGTTCACCTTTAGGTTTTAAAAGGTCTTGCTTGTGAAATTTTATTATACTTTTACATACTTATGTATTAGAAAAATAAACTATTAAATAAAAATGTATTATTAAAACAATTGCAAATTGTATACTTATATTGAAAGAAAAGATATACAATAGTACCATATTCAATTAAAATTTTAAATGTGTCAATCAATATATTAGTTGATTTTCTGGCAAAGTTCTAATTAAAAATTTAATTCATTTAATTAAAAATTTGCTTGAAACTTTACAAAAAATCTATTAATGTCTCTTAATTAATATTATCATTTTGATGATTGGAGCAAAATCAATTAAAATTTTAATTGATATAAATAATTTTGTAATTAAAATTCATTTTTTTTCTCTGTGTAACTATTTCATACATGTTTTTTTTATATAAATTTTTATTTTTTTTATTTAAATTTAATACATTTAAATACAAACAATCATTAAAAAATATACAAATCTTTCTTTTGGATTTTCCTTAAACTACATTTATATTTGTAACAGGAAATTCTGATATTTTTTCAAAACTTGCAATCCTGCTTTTTTCTTAACATTCATTATTTTTATGTAAATTCTACATTTAATACTTAGATTTGGGATTTTCCAAAAGTTTTATTTTAAACCATAAGTTCAATATTCTGATGCTACTTATTAGTAGTTTCTTTATATTTTGTGTGGCAATCATCCATTTGTGTTTTATTTGTGGTTTTTCTATAAGCTTTTTATTGATTTTTTGTTAAACAAATAAAATTTTCATTTTTAAGGTTCAAGTTCGATTATTGACTTTTTGTTCATATTTCAATGAATGAATATTTTTTCAATAATATTATCAACATATTTAGTAAGTTAAGTTCTCATGATTCAACTAGAAACTAAAACTGTAAATTCAATTAACTTGTCAAAACCCTATATATTTGTTGAGTATAAAAAATGTAACTTTCTTAACGCTTCACTTCCTCTTTATCTTATATTAGGTGTGCTACTAAAACGTTTTTTATTCAATATATATACTTTTTTTTTGCCAGACACTTGTCTTGGCAACTTGAATGAACATGAACACGTGTTTGAAAAGAAAGGCTTATAGGAGAGACATAATTAAACTGGTCGTATTTATTAAGACGAGTTCAATAATATTAAATAATAAATAAATAATTAAATAAAAACTTATTTGTGCTACTGATAATCTGGTTCATGTATACAGTTGTAGAATATTTTGATTTACACCACAAGAAATGTTGACATAATATATAATGGTGAAAATATTTTTTAAGGTGTATCTAGACGAGCCCACAAAGTATGTCAAAAAATGTAAAAGAAAAATACTTAAGAAATTCAGACTGTAATATACAATTTTATATTTAATTTCATTGTTATCAGGTATTTTCTGGAAATCACTTTTTGTGGAAGTGATTTCAAATCATCTAAATAGTGTCCTGTGCACAAAAAATTATGAAATCACGTGATCAACATTTTAGTGTCGATTTCATATCACTTGCTTATTTTTGCAAACGTTGTGTTATAAATCAAATGTTAAATGGCTTATGTAAATAATTTATTATGTTCTTTATCCATTTTTGTTTCAAAATTTTTAATTTTATAAGAAAACAATTAAAAAATAGCAATTTTTTAAAACACCTTTAGTTCTGCGTATAACTTTTTTGTTTACTTTGGAAATGACTACATGATTTAATTTTTTTCTTTGCCTGTCATGTTTACTTTTTTTTTTGGGATTTAAAATTTAAATGGCGTAACTTCTGCTAACATATTGCCAGGGTATACATCCAAAAGAAGCCTCCTTCGCAAATCATCCACTCGATCTACACCTTTGTGTAGAAAACTAGAGTTCGCGAATTCAGCTCCCTGAGTTTAATGGTCTCCACCAATATCAATTTCAGTTTTGTGTGGTACTGCACCAAATCCAATCTTATAAAAGTACGGTTAGCAAAATCGATTGCATGTGACAAATGTAATCTACGAAAAACCGTAATACGATACAATTAGATGACAAACAACAAAAGACTTAAAAAATAATTACAGTGATGCGAGAGTTGTTCCCCAACCCAGAGCTACTTTGCGACTGTGTCAGCTGTTTAAGAACTTCGAAAATACATACATAGATGCCAGACTTACAAATTAATCAAGTTGTTTAAAATGCTACTAATTTATTCAATTAAATTTGTCGTTAAATTAAATTTAATAAAAATTTTAATAAACAAATAGTAATAACTAATAATAAAGGTTCTTCTTCTGTAAATATAGAAAAATAAAATAAAAATATGTGCGTAAAAGGCAACAAAAATTCATAAAAGTAATGTGGCAACTCTATTTTGCAATAATATTTTGTGTGTTAAATTTACATACATTAAATTTAAATTTAAATTGAAATCAAATTCAAATTAATACGAGTAAAAGAAATTAGAGTTTTTTGCGTGTGGTGCTATACTATTAATTACTAATTGGAATGCCCTTTTGTTTAGTCGCTAAAATAAAATAAATTGCATGAATTTGTTAATTCAATGTACTTAATTGCTGTTTAGCTACAACTTTTCTTCTGTTTCCACAGGATTTGATATGTCCCGCAAATAACATTTTTTATTGCTCCTGGCATTTTTATAAAAGGCAAAATATTTTATTTTATTTAATTGTAAATGAAATATAAAATAGCTGTTTCGAAAAATTAAAATCACTCCGAAAAATTTTAAATCGCGTGATATCCAGAACAGCGTGATTTCAAAGTCGTTCTTGATTTAATTTTTCTTTCAATATTTTTGTCATTCTTTTTAGTTTATTTTCTTTTTTACAGAAAACATTTCTTAATTTAAGTTTTTTTATGTAGAAAAATATTATTGATACATATGAAAATCAAATGTTTTAGAATAATTTAAAGAAATTAAAAATACCATTTTTATTTCGAAAAACGCATAAATATTTTTTTCATAATCAAACAATTTTTGTTTAGACTATAAAATTATATTAAGATATTCGAATTTTTCACAATTCTTAATACAAAATATTATCGTATAGAAATACTAAATAAAATAATAGATAAAAATATCAGCAATTTTATAAATTTAATCCGAAACAATTTCTTCAAAATGTGTTAAATTTTACATTAATTTTAAATATTTATAAAAGCTCGTAGTTGGCTGAAGGTCACCTAAACATAATTTCAATTACAGAAATTATCCTAATAAATTATCCTAAAATAACACAGGGCAACACTGATTCTGCAGCACGGTATTTCCCAGTCTATTCAGATGTATGTTAATATAAAGTACTAAACCTATAAACCATTTTTTTTTTTTTTTACTTGACTCTGATTCTCAAAATAAATCGTTTTTGTAAAATTAACGAGGTTGCACCATATATAGAAGCATATCTCGAGATCGACGTGTCCAATTTGGTTCAGTAAAACATCAAAAAATTCGAATTATAATCGCCTTCAAGTTATGCTCACATTATTTTTTACGCTTAACAGTTATGGAGATATAAAGCTAATTAAAAAAAATCATACAATATAAAAAAAATTTTTCCAAAAAATCATAAAAAATCTAAAATGGCAAAAATACAAATGTTTTTTCTTTGGTCATAAAGATACATTTGTTGCAAATAAAATAAGAGATATTTCATTAAAATTAATGCATAAATTTTTACTTTATTGACAAATTAGTGAAGATATCTCATTTACAAGTTACACTAAAATAATTAAAAACTAAAATTTGTTTTGTGATTCTCAATTTTTTTTTTTAATATTTTTGTATAAAATTTATGCATTGAAAATGTTCATTATTGCCATTTTCGAATTTTTATGATTTTTCTAATTTTTTTGTTTTATTTAATTTTTTTTAATAGGCTTGATATCTCCATAACTATTGAGTATATTGAGAATAATGTAAGTATAACTTGAAAGTAATTTTAATCCAAATTTTTTGCTATTTTATTGAACCAAATCAGACATATCAGTCTGCAAGATACGCTTCAGTATATGGTGCAACCTCGTTCACTTTACAAATAGCGATTTATAGCGTGCATCATATTCAATTCAGAAAACGTGATTTATAAACTTAGTACTTCATAATACCATGTATCCGAATTAATTGAGATATTCAGTGTGTCAGAATTAATTATTAATTTTTTTGTCAACCTGTATAATTTATAGAATAACTCACTTTTAATTCCAGGAAAATTATGATTTATTGTGCAAAATATTTTAATTAGTAAACTATTTTCTTATAAACTAAATCAATTTTTTTTTCCAGTACCTATTATTAGTCTACATAATACACTGCAATATTTCATGCATAATAAAATAATATTTTAAATATTAAATATATATTAAAATGTTTGAACGGACAAATAGAACATAATCTTCAATTTCAAAATCATTCAAATGTAAAATAAATATACGGGACCACCTGGCTAGATAAAACACATTGGAAATGGGTGTGATTAATGTTTTCTGCACCATTACAATCAATATATGTACATAATAGATTTGCAGTTTCGTGGGAAACTTTATAGAAAATAATCTTTATAGAAATAATAGCCGTGAGATATTGACAAAGTATCACTGCGTATGTAATTTGTTATTGATTATTTTTATTGAATTATTTCCCTGAATCACTACGGGAGACCCAAGATGTTAAATTTTATTACATTGACTTTCGAAAGGATTTTAGAACTTCCAACTATAGCTAACTTCGTTTACAAAATATTTAAGCTTCGCAAAATTAATTCACATTTTCAAAAGTTTGTATCTCTGTAAACTTTCTGAGTAAGTAATAATTAAAGAAATGATTATCTGGTTTTAATGTGATTGTTCGGTATGTGGCGTATGTGCAATAAAAAGCTTTTAAATATAATATATATATATATATATATATATATATATATATATATATTCAACACACAGACTTCCGCTTACTTTTCAATACAGAGGCTTCGGTCTAGTGTTCACTACAGAGACTTTGGTGTACTGTTCATTACAGGGGCTTTGGCCTACTGTTCAATATAGAGGCTTCAGCCTACTGTTCAATATAGAGGCTTCGGCCTACTGTTCAAGGCAGAGACTTGGGTTTACTGTTCAAGACACAGGCTTCCGCCTACCTTTCAATAAAGATGCTTCGGCCTACTGTTCAATATAGAGGCTTCCACCTACTGTTCAAGACAGAGATTTGGGTTTACTGTTCAATACAGGGGCTTCGGACTAGTGTTCAATACAGAGGCTTCGGCTTTGCAAGAAACTAGATTTTTGATATTATTTTGCATTTCCAAAATTGAAATTTAATTTAGATTTACGTGACAAACTTGCTATAAAGTAATAAATGAATAATTGTACAAATTACAAACAAATTATATATTTGCATTTATACTCTACATCACCATAAGTGGTTGGGCTATTATGCGTTTGTGCTAATGTTTGTAATGTCCTTCTGGCTGGCTGTCCATGTAAACCTTGTGCATTGGTGATGAATAGGGGTTTAACGATCATAAATGCGTTAAATATAGTAATATTTTAATGAAATTCGGTGCAAGGTAGTTTTGTATAAGTATCAATCTTTTTGACAAATTTCTTGAAGATCGGTCCATAATTGACCATAGCTCCTATATAAAATCCTCTTCCGAAAATCACTTTAACGTGCACAAATCACATACACATGTTAGTATCAGGTTTATATTCGACACAAATAAGTTTTATATAAGCAGAAATCATAGTGACAAATTTTATGAGGATCGCTCCATAATTTGCCATAGCTACCATACAAGCCCACTTTCGGGAATCACCCCAAAATGATGGATATGCGCAATGGTGTGCTTTGTCATATGGTCGGGCTTGACCGACTATATCTTTGTTTTAATATTATTTATGGTATAATAACAAAATTTGTTAAAATATTAAAAAATCTTCAATTTTAACCAGAAAATACTCTACTAAATCTTCTAAAGTAAATATAAATATTTTTTTTTTCTGCAAAAATATTAAAACTTAGCTAAAAAAAAAAAAAATTGGAACAATTTTAACTTCCTGAATATACTATGTATGTATTCTAAGGCATCATTTAAACGACCTTGTCTGTTTTTCTGCCATATGGTCTAAACTAATTAACATGCGTAGTCTTTAAGAAACCAGTTCATGGAAACTACTTGCATTTTTTAATGAATCTATCTATGTAGTTACAAATAAAAATATAATAAAATAAATTCTTTTCAGAAGAAATATTGAAGTTATGTTGGTTGTCACATACATAAGTATTATTTGTATAGTATTGTATGTAATTACCCAATAAACATCGATTCAAACCCAAGAAAATTGTTGGAAAATTTTCTTTAATAAATAGCATATTTCTGAAATTGTATACGAAGCTACAAAATATATGTTATGAAATAAACAAGAAAATTTAAAAAAATTTACTATAAAATTATAATGTTAGGCCATTTATAAAATTTTCTTTTGATTATAAAGTACAAAGTTAAGTTTTTTTATATTCAGTTTATTTTGTATTTTTTCCCATTATTATTAAGACAATGGAAATGTTTTTCACATTTAAAAAAGCTTTCAATAATTCTTTTTTTTTTCATAAAAAAAGTTTAAAATTTAGACATGTTTGTTCAAAAAATAAAATATATATACTTTATATTAAAAAAAAATATTTGTATGCAATTGTGCCCCAATAAAATGGACAAAAACAGCCAATATGATCCATGAAATATGATGAATAATATACTTAAAATGATGAATGCAAAATTTCCTTTTCAGCTAGTGTAAAATATATATATCAATCTATCATTTATTCATACATAATTTCATTTTTAAAACTAGTTTAGAAAAAAATATTTTTTTATGTTTAATTCAGGTCTATTTAAAAATGTTTAAAAAATGTTTTGAAAATATTTTAGAAACATTTGTTTGTTAAAGAAACATCCAGCTCAGTTTTAAATTATGAAAGCATTTGAAGAAAACAATTGTTATATTAGAATCGTTCTGTTGCAAAAAGGCATTGTTCGAAATTTGAAGATAAAAGAAATTTAAATCTATTCTCACAGCTTGTAGTTGAAATTTGAAATAGTTTTCAAATGAATAAATATTCAATTTCAAAGATTTTTGCTTATTGGGTAAAATGTAATAATATAACTTAAATACAAATTTATTTACATAATAATAGCAAAAATAAATTTTTATTATATATGAATATTTTATTTATAGAAATACTATAATATTTGTATTTAGATACTATTTATTCTGTATAGATAAATTAAAAGCCAATACAGTCTGTATTTAAAATATGACAAAACGGCCTTTGTTTGTTGCGCTGCGTGTAAAATTATTTATTCCAAATAATTCTTTTTCAATACATTTAGATTCTTAAATTATGAGTAAATGTTTTAGAAACTATTTAAACAAGTATCTAGACTTGTTATTAAACAATTTATTGTGTATCTCAGGAATGTATTTAAAAAATATGATATTCTTATTCAAGGTCACACAGAAAAAAGTCACCAATCACCAAATAAATTAGTAAATAATTAATTCAATCAAAAACCTTTTTAAATTTGCACCTCTCACCAAATTGATTATATCAATTACTAAAAACTGTAAAAAAGGAAAATGTTTTCCAATTAAAAAATTTATCAAATCAATGAAGTAGATGATTGAATGAATTAGAAATTTAAGTAGGAAATAAAATTTTACTTAATTTTTTTTATTTTATATTTATATTTTATTTTATAAAATTTAGATGCAAAATGAAACAACTGTGTTAATTGAAAAATATACAGTAATAATTTTTTCTGTGTCATACTCTTAGTAGTCTTAAGTTCAAATAACTACAAATAAACATATTTCCGTTTATGCGGTTAAAGTATGAAAGTTCAACGAACTTTTAAGATTCAATCAAAACATTATAAATCAATGATGTTTTAAATTTTTTGGAAGATACTTATTATTTTTTTTTTAACCAAATTATGAAATTTTTTAAAAAACCAAACATTTAATATGTGATTTACTTTGTTTTTTAATTTTATTATTAAGTTCTTTTTCTTATTTTTTTTTTTTTTTTTTTTAATTTATTTTTTTATATTATTTGTAGAAAAAACTTTCCGCTTTTATTGTTTTGTTAGAGAGTTGATTGAATTTTATTTTAAACTGTTCAAGTTTAGAATTTCATGCGAGTTAATTGGGGAATACCTTGGCGCTTAAAGCATTTTGTTACACATGATGCTGCTGTTAAACGCTGTAGATACAGGTGTCTTAGTCATACACATGTTTTTCTCTATAATTTCTGAGAAATTCATAAGAATTAAAATGGATTTTATTTAAATAACTTTTATTAACAATAGATATAATAACAATATAAACCATAAATTATGATTTACGAATAATATTTGCTGTTATGGTATCTTATTGTTATTTTAAAGCGGAGCTAAAATTTCTATTGCATACACCTGATTTTCCAATTTTAATATTTAAAACGCCACCGCCTAGACATTGTAACCTCAAATAGTTATGTTATCGTCTATCCGTACATCCGTGTGTCCATATATATGCGGCTCATGTTTTATTGTTATATTTTTGCGGATATTTAATATTAGAACAATTGTTATTGTTATTATATTTTTCTTGACTTATTTGATTTTTTTTTTAATTTTTGTTATAATTTTTATACCCTTCATCACAGGTATAAAGAGTATATATATGTAAGTTTGTTATTCCGTTTGTAATTTACACAATTTTTGTCGGAGAGCAAAAAATTGTATATTATCTGGATTCTTATAAGAAATGATGTCGATAGAATGATGTACGTCTGTCCCTCCGTTCGTCCGTCGGTTGAAAAGGCGTTTATGAAGCCCACCGATAACTGATGTATATAATAATATATCAAATGATAGAAAATCTTTTCGAGAATTTTGCTATTGTAATTCTGCAAGATCGGCTCATAAATGGCGGAGATATGCCATTATAAAAGGTTTAAATTGCGTTTGTGAAGTCTCCCGATAACATAGATATATGATATGATAAGATATGTTGTGATATAAATATATATATATATATATATATATATATAAACCGACTTACGAATTTTTGAAGCTCCTATATAAGCTAGAGACTTCATTTTTGCAATCTGAATTTTTTTTCCTGAATTTTTCTACTAAAGAAAAGAACTCAGTTGGTCCATTAGTTACAGAATCATAAATAAGCTACAGACTTTGTTCTTATATAGATCGATCACAAATATTTTTCGAATTTTTCAATTACGGTTCTTTGAATCAACCAAATCGATTTATAAACAACCGAGTTATTGGCAAATCTGTTTTTTTGATTTAATGTTAGCTTCCCTTATAGTTGCTGTTTTTGTGGGTACTGAACAACAACAACTTCTACTTTTTGAAACACCTATGGTAAGCTAGAAACTTCGTTCTTTCACAGAAATATCAGACATTTTTTAAAAATTTTGTTGTTGAACTAATTAGGTCTATCATTAACCGAGTTATAGGAAAAAACGCGTTATTAGATTTTTTGAAGCTCCTATATAAGCTATGGGCGAATTTCTGTTTATTATATCAGTCAAATCGGTCATGAATTTTCCACCCTTTTTTAATTTAATATTGTTTAATATTATCTTACAATTTTAAAATATTTATTCTGCCCCGAAATGATTTTTGTAAAATTCCGATGTATTAAATTTGTTATTTACTAGCTTTTACAGTTGCGCTTCACTACCCTAATTGATGCAAAATCCAATATTTACTTTATAAGGTAGCTACTACTGCCCCTGGATCTATTCACCCTATTCGAAATTTGATATAAAAATTACTTTTAAATTTTTTAAAACTGTAAAAAGTCTTATAATAGGACTATTACATATTCTTTGTATGGGAGCTACCTTTTCTCCGTCCGCCATATTTTCATTTTATCAATGCGATAATGATAAAAGTTTCCATGAAATTTTAGTGCTCTCACTGTAATAATTCCTTAGACATGCCATAATGAATATTTGCTTTATAAGGGGGTACTACACCCCCTGTCCCGATTTTAAGCTAACAGGTTCATCCGTTTGGCAATTTTAAAAGAGCGGTCGTAAAATATGGGCGTGGTATCCGATCAAGATCCAACAAAACCTATAACATTCTATAGTACAAGCACTATCTGTGCGTCAAATGTAAATAGCTTCATTAATAACATGTAAAATTAAAAAAATATATATTTTCTTACAAGTAGGCGTAAAATGTGGGTGTGACTTCCAATCGAGATCTTACAAAGTCTATAACCACCTCTGGCACTGGTACTATCAGCCGTTTAGACGTTATTGATACACAAACAAACTTACACCTCATTTTTAAAATATACATAAAGATATGAGGATTTATAAAAATCTTGATTCTATTTTAACTTTATATGAAAATGCAAATTGTTTGAAGTTTTTAGTGTTTACATAGATATAGGTATAGGAAATATAGTATTTGTAATTACATTCAATATAATATATGTATTTCATTTTCATATAACATATCTCAACACGGGTGAAGGGCATATAAGATTCGGTACTACCGAATATAGCACTCTAACTTGTTTAATTTATTTTTATTTTATAATTTATTAGTAACGGACTTAATTGTATAATTATTTCTCCCGAAACTTATGATTAATTACTTTTAAATTTAAAACTTTTATTTGATTTGATTTCTAATACAAAGCCTTAGAAAATAGCATAATTAATTAATTTTTTGAAGATAGAAAGAACTAGATCAAATAAGTATTCCGCAAGATAAGAATGCCAATTATATGAATTGAATTGTGGCACATAGTCTAGGCAATTCATAATAATATGTTCGTTTATATTCTATAACGTTTGTACTGATTAAAAAAAATTAAAACATTATAGAATGAAAGCCTTTTTTCATTTTGTAGAAATTGTCAATACAGGGTAATCAAAAAAGTAATAAATATGGTTTATAACTGCTGCATGCATCTTATTTCCACCATTTGTTAAAAATTATGCATTTTTTATTCAAATTTCCATATCTTCATTACTCCAAATTGATTTTTTCTAATTTTAACAAATATGAGTAGAAAACTATTATAGAGAAGAATCTAAGCTTGCAGAAAAGTAAATTACACAGGGCAACACTAATTCTGAGTAAATTTGGACACACGAAGTCATGTAGTTCCTAAGCCTATAAATCTTTTTTAATTTACTTTTTGAGATAAACCGTAATATAGAAAATTAATGAAATTGTAACGGGAAGCGTCAAGAAAAAATTCCTGGAAAAAAGGGGCAATTTTCTGCTCCCTATTCTCGGGAATTTTAGCCAAGAATTAACAAACAATAAAAATGCATGCTTTTAACTATTTTATTAGATTATATTTAATATATTTATTAAATTATATTTAATATTTTTATTAAATATCGTTAATAGAAAAATGTTTTGTACAAAAATAGAAAAAAAAATTAAGAGTTAAGCAACAATAATTTTGATGTTCAGATGAAGAAAATAACGACTTTTTACATTTATTTATTATCTGGGGAAAGAAAAGAACCTAATCCTATATTACTACTTTTGACGAAATGAATATACACAGAAAAAAATGAAAAAGGATTTCAATTACGAGATTGCTTATATTAATTATTATTTTATTCGATTTTGCTTCAACTATCCAATTGATAGTATTAACTAAGTAAAATAATCGATCTTATATAAATTTCAATAAATTTCATTTATCAAATAAATTATATTTATAATTGAAATTTTTCATAAATTTAAGAAAAATATTAATTGATTTAAATAAAAAATTAAATAAATATTTACTTTTATTATCACCAAATTAAAATAAAAAATGAGATTTACATTATTTTTACAAAATTATAAATTTTATTGAAATATTTTACAACAATATTTGTAAATGAAATCTATGTTATATTTATATGTATGCAGGTATGTATTTTCCAAATGTGTAGATCTTTTCTTTTTCTGTCTGCAATGAATGAAACTTCAACAATATACTAAATCCGCTTTGGATGGAAATTTCAATGGAAGACTTTAGAAACTTCCAAAAAGGCGACACAGCGTAAGACACATTTATTGACAGTTCGTGGAAAATCATGAAAATGCCAAAAATGATTACTCACACGGAATTGTTGTCTCCAAGTCTTGTTTTATCTGACACACCATATTTGAAACAACAGGTCATACCTGTCATTTTTGTTGTTCCAGATATGATTGGAATATCTTCAATAATATAACAATAATCAATAAATATGTATGTTACTAAATATTCGAAGCGAATACATACTAGTTCTTCGGATTACAAAACATCCTAAACAATCTAAAAAATCTGAAATTGGTTACATTTAATTTACATAATTGTATTTCTTTGTCTTTATAATTTTCCAAATATTTTTTTTTAATTTTTCAGAGTATTGTCAATATTTATTTTTCTTTTTTCAAATTACATTTAAGTCAAAGTATAAGTTAACAAAGAATAATTATATTAATAAATATATATTTTATTAAATACAAATTTGAAACTAATAAAGAAATTAAATTAACCAATTGTATCCTTTAATTTTTTCTGTATACTTTTATGTACCAAAATGAAATTATAAGTATCGCAATATTTTCACTCTTAATATCAGTTGACATTTGAGAATTATTTTTCGCATACCCTTGCAAGGTAGCAGACGGCTGCTGAAAAGTTCAGCTTGGCATAAAATAGATCATCGATTCATTACAAGTCAAAGAACTTTTAAAAGTACGTTTTGTTTGAAACGTAAAGCAAATGTACAGAATTTCTTTTTTAACAAAATTTATTTAAACATATATATATATATTTGATTACGCTGCGGAAAAGGAAACAAATTGATCGAAATTTCCCTTTAAATTTTATTAAATTTCTATCAATAGAAAATGTTAATGAAATAAAAAATCTTTTATGTATATGTATGGTCGAATATAAAATAGTGCCTTCACTTAAGAATTAGAGATGTGAATAAAGGTTAAAAAGAAAAATCTTTGTTTATTGTATGTCTATTTAATTTAGTAGGGAATTTAGTAGGTTCACGGGAACACAACAAAAATTTCAAAACTCTCTTGAATGAAAAAACGTAAGGAATTACGAAACCATATATTGCAACATATCTTGAGAAGGGATTGTCTGACTTGGATTGGTAAAATACCAAAAATTCTAATTCAAATTATCTGCAAGCTATCACGTTTAAACTGCTAAAAAAATGTGTTCATAAAAGTCAAATTTTTAACAAAATTAAATTTTTTTTGTAATTCAAAAAATCGTAAAAAATATAAGCCTATAAAACACATTTTTTTTAAATTTTCTTAACTCCCATTAAAATGTTTTTGTTATATTTGTATTATTTATTTTTTTTTTACTTTTTTTTAAATTAAAATAAAAGAATAATAAAAAAAAAGTAGAATTTTTTGCTATTTTAGATTTCTTACGATTTTTAAACAAAACTTGCAGATAATTTGAATTATAATTTTTTCCCCCTTTAATTGATCCAAACCATACAAATCGTTTTCAAGATATGGTATATGGTGCAACCTCATTAATTTCCTACATAATGGTTTATCTCGCAAACTAAAGTCATTTATAGGCTTAAAACTCCATGATTGCGGGTATCTAAGTTTAGTTATTATTACTTTCTACATATATTATCTCTTAATTAAACACCTTTAGCACATAAAACTTGTAAAGGATTAATGTTGAAGTCTATATAAAAATTCAAAATTTTTGACCTATTTTGACCATAACGTGACAGCGATTTGCTTAGAGTGTATATATATATATATATATATATAAAAGTATTTCTTGAAATAATGTATTTCATATTATACCCAAATTTTTTAATTTTCTGGAAGTTTATTTTATTTGACCTATTTTGTATTATAATTTTGTAATCCCATTTATTCCAAAATTTCAAAGCTGCAAAGCAATTTCAGGAACCCTAAAATATCCTTAATTATTCTTAAAAGTTGTTTAGTGAGTAAGTAAAGAAAAAAATAACTAAAATTAAAGAAAAAAATTCATATTTGGCAAGAATATGTATATGACTATTTTGACATATTAATGTCGGTAAGTCCGACCGTTTTTTTTTTTTTTTAGTTTACATTTTACTAAGACTTTCATCAAAATCGGAACAGGAATACCTAAAACACTTTTGAGAAAATTGTACTGGCCCTAGATTTTTCATTGACTCGAAATATGTAGCCAAGAATGTTTTAAGAAATAATTATGTAAATCTCTACCACCGAACTTGTGGATAAAAGATTAAGGATATTAAATTACAATGGTGAAAGGCACATATTACACAGTGCAACAAAAGAAAATTGCTTCAATAATTTCAACGCAAAATAAAATCATACCAGTAGTTAAACAAAACCCCCGAAGGATTTTTCAAAGTTAGTTCGAATTTCGGTTTTATGGATTTTTTTGAATTTTATGAATTTCAAATTTTTCCTAGCCCTTTTTTTAATATAATTGGAAATAAAAATCATTCAAACTATTGAATTCAAATGCTATGATATGTTGTTGTTTTATAGACTACTAGCATTTTTATACTAGATTTTGGCCCCTTTTTTACGCCCATTTTTGTCATAATATTATTTACTTTATTTGACTTGACCTTATGTCTAAACTAGTGATCCCATTAAAATGAAACATGCCACATATATATACCCTTGAAGGAAATACTGAATAGATTCTTAGTAAACAAATTTCAAAATTCATAAAAATTTTTGATGGCAGTGGTAAAGAAGTAACACAGTATAATAAAAGTGGGCAAAAAAGAGGCGCGGCACCCACACATAATAAATTTTATAATATAGAATATTTTCTATTCTTTGTGTTTTTAAAATTGTATGTGATTTGTCTTAGCAGCGTTAAGAAAGTAACAAAATTGATTTTTACTGAAAGTGGGCTAAAAACTGGGCGAGGCATTCAACTTTCAATTTTAGTCTATAGTTTTCTCCAAAAAATACTTGGTATATGTGCTAAATTTAATAGTTTACAAAAAGTGAGCGTGGCATTTTAATTAATTTTATATCCTATATTTCCTTTCAGAGGATGCACAATATATAAATGTACAAAATATCAGTTTAATCGCTTAAATAATAAAGATTGTGACTGAATCCATGTCAGGTGAAGCCAAAAAAAAATATTCTAATTAAAAACACATTTTTAAACACCACAAAAAATAGGGTTATTGTAACTATAACATATGTGGGACAAACAATTCGTTTAGAAAAATACATAAATCTCAACTAATCACACACTTTGTGTGTGTTTTTAAAAATATTCGGCAATAATGACCAATATTTTTATATATTACAAAACAAAAAATTCAAAAAGGGAATTCACAATTAAATTCATTTAAATAGCAAATCATTTAAATTTGATTAATGATCTTCGAACAATATTAAATCCTTTAAAGATTTAAGTAGCAAAAAATCACATATTATTAAAATTTATTTATTTAAATAATAATTATTATTTAAATACTCAAGCTATGTTTACATTTGGCAAATATTTGATAAAAATTGCGTGACCACTAGTTTTACAAAAATATTGTTTGCCGTTATTTGTTCTTGCAAATGTTTTGTAAGCGCAGAACAGTGTCAAACAAAATTCGATATGATTATTGATAAGTAAAAAATGTTTTCCCACTAAAAAAGAAAAATTAGGAAATATTTTATATAGTAGTTGCGTCATTTTGGTCAAATATTTGATTAGTGTGAATGTACCTTTATAATATTATAACTAAATATTTACTAAATACAAATCATCATTTTTAATAATTTTGAAAACCGCATAAACAAATAATTTTGAATTTGATACCAAAAAAGTTAATTTATTTTAAATTTATTTATACAAATGCACTCAAATATAAATAAAATATATCACAGTAATTAGGTTAATAAACACTAAAACATACAAACAAAATTTAAAAAATAACAAAAGAAGTATTTTTTTAATTTGTTTTATGGCTGAACATTAGCATGTATCCATGGAATATAACTACTAATACGCGTATAAACACCAGGTCGTTCTAAACCGCAACCGCGACCATATGATACAATACCCTCTATCACCCATGAATCACTGGCTAAACGTACTAAACCACCACCAGAATCACCGGTACAACTATCTTTTAAATATTCACCACCCGCACACAATTGTTCAGGAGCCACCTTAATGGGACAAACTTCATTTTCCACATACGGCAATGCAACTTTACGTTTTTCAGCAGTATATTTAGCTATAAAAAATTATACATATTTGTTATTATTTGTATACTAAATATATGTAGATATATTTACCCGTTCCCGTATGACCCCAACCAGCGACTAATAGTTTTAATCCCGTTCTAAGTTGTGGCATTTGTGGTACAACATCTGGTAAACAAATTGGTGCGACAGAAATTGAATATTGTATATTACGATCAGTTCTTATTAGACTTATATCATTGTAATTATGATAACCATTATTAGAACCATATTCAGAATGTACTATAATCTTCTCGACACCCATTCGCTGATAAGCATCTAAACATCCTGAATTATTGCAATCAACTGGAGTTTGTGTATTATGATCTCCCACACGTACAGATACTCTGAAAATAAATTTAATTGGATTGTAAATAATTTATGTAAATTCTAACATATGTTATTCTTGTCTCCACCAGCTTCTGTATATTACAGAATTTATTACACGTTACTGCAACATAGCTGTTCATTGTGAATGTTTTTATTTCAAAATATTTGTTAAAAATAAATTATTTTTATATTCAATTTATATTTTTTAAAATAAAATAGTTTCATATCATTTTGTACTCTTTAGAATACAATCTTCAGTTACTTGAAATTAATTTGGAATAAAAAAGTATTTAAATATTATTACATTTGTTAAGAAGTATTCGAATATACATTTATAAAATTTAAATCAAAATCCAAAGTCTTAAACTAATTTAAAAATAAATGTTATTTCTTTAGCTTGAATACAATTACTCTTTATTTTATTTCCAACAAACTGAATGCCCCTGCGTTGCATTGAATATAAAAGATTAATAAAAAAAATTAAGAAAACGTAAAAATACATTTTTGTCCAGTTATTTTCAAGTATCGCTGCTTCCCGAATCGCTTCTTCCACAAAGACCTCCAGTTTTATAAAAAAAAAATTAAGAAAAATTTAAAGTTTAAAAACTGTAATATTTTCGACACTTTCGGCACTATGCAATTAATTTATAAGATGGATGGATCTACACATTTTAAAATTCATCTATATTTAAAATTTCATTAATTGCGTCACAAACAATAAAATAAAAATCAAACATACACTTGATTTTATAATGTTAATAATATAATATTAATTATATTAATATGGATTTTAAAAATGAAATAAAATCTGTTTATTCATAGAAAATTTTTTAATATTTTTATTCAACATAAAGATTTGTTTGGAAAAAGAAAAATAAGTAATATTTTTTT
Organism: Protocalliphora azurea; assembly: GCA_932274085.1. Classification (NCBI taxonomy): domain Eukaryota; kingdom Metazoa; phylum Arthropoda; class Insecta; order Diptera; family Calliphoridae; genus Protocalliphora; species Protocalliphora azurea. The sequence goes on from OW026519.1 coordinate 131,446,371, forward strand.
AATACTGCAATTATTTAATACGTTTAAATAAGTTTATTTCGATAACTATTGGTCGCGTTATTAACTCGAGTAGTTCACCTGTAAAGAGCTTTTTTAATTGTCCAAGATTCTCCGAATATTATAAATTTATACATTAACACTTAAAAATTCAGATTTTTTACAGAATATGCTTTATTATTCCAAACTTCATATCATGACAAAATTTCACTTAAACGTCTAAAAATAATTACTATTATTATAACGTTTACACGTACCTCTTTCTCGCAGTTAAAAATATTGCGATATGAAAATTTTACCGTAAAAACGGTGAATTAATATAATATTTGCGAGTTAGTAACTCACGAAAACTAATAGTGATTAGTCAAACTAATTACAAATACGTTCATAGAATTTTCGATGATAATAGTTGTATTTTTCTCTTCCGGCGCAACATATAAGAAAATATATTTCTTTATACAATATTCCGTATAAACGGTGAGTTAATTATTTGCAAGTCATTTTTATTTGCAAATAAGGGACATATAAACGTCATATATATTAACGAATACTTACAGAGAATATACAGAAAGGCTTCATTGTTTTAAGATACTCTACCGCGAAATTTAATTCGCGAAATTTAGACCATTCAAATTCCACATAAAAGAAAGATTCAAGTATTATTTTAAAGGTAATTTTATTACCTTTAACTATAGACCTAAATGAACGTTGTAACATATATAATTTTGAAAATATTTGTGTTCCTATAAAGACAATTTATGTATTCTAAATTGCGAACCATCGCGAGAATCATACCAGTATTAATTTTGATATACTTGCCAAATTTCATTAAATTTGGATGATTTTTGGAAGCAATTAGTGATTTTTCTGTTTGATTATAAATGAAACAATACAAAATGAAATAAATATTTCGTATTTATTATGACTTTTTTTGTAATAATTTATAAATTATTGCGAGTGCCAACATGCTACTTAATTGGGATATATATCTATATATTTATATATATATATATAATTTTTCAAGAGGACCATCTATTGAAATATTTACCCGCAAACTATAAATCGCGAGATGTAAACCATTTTATTGTTGAGAAAATAGTCATGTTGTACGTCATATCAAAAATAATATTGATACCTTCAATATTGCACCTTACTGAATCTTGTTCCATAAATACTTTGAAAGATATTTGTAATCTTATGTATACAACTTTGTACATTCTTTAGCTATTTTTTGGTTGGTTTTAAATGGAATGACTCTTTGATTAAATAAAATATATATGTATATTTTTTTTATTTATTTTGTTCAGTCAGATACAAAATTATACAAAAATTCTAGAGACCGGATTTTAATACTAAAAAAAAAAACAGCTTTTTCTTTTCATTTTAATCGAAAAACAATCTTTGGTATTCAAAAAATAATAAAAATCCATCATAATTTTTTTTATTTTCATCAATAGTTCAATTTTTCTAATTTGGTCGAAATAGAAAACATAAATATCATTTGTGATATTTATTACAAAAGTTGAGAATTACTTTCAACTTTTTCAATTGGATAAACAACAATTTCATTGAATAAAAAAATATTTAAAATGTATGCATACAAAATTCAAATAAACAAAATAGTAGAAAATATTTTTTGAAACAAAAACAAAAGTACGAATAAAAGAACAATCATTTGAAGTCTTTTTATACTGATATTTATTTTAAGATACTTGTTTTCGTTTTTTTTCTCATAATGATCGATATTTATATTTGAAAACAAATCCCTCAAATATTTTTTTTTAACAAATGAAAAAAATATTGTAAATAGTAAAGATAAGCATTTTTGAAGGAATTCAAGTTGAAACCAAATGCATTTCAAGCCTTGAATCCAAAGCCAAACATTAAATTAAACTTGCATTACAGTTTAATTTAATAACGTTTTCCAGTAAAAAGAAAATTTAAATTCAAGTCAAATTTATTTTACTTGAAAACTTTTTTCTTTCTATCATATTTCATGTTTAAAATATTTTTATATTTGAATACATGTCGAAATTCAATAAAATTCTGCAAGGCTTGAATTTTTGAAATTTGTGTGCTTATTGGGATTTATAATGACTGAAAAATAAGAAGTGTTCGGGTGCTTGAAAAATGTATTTGATTTAGTATAAATAGAAATCTTTAATGTTTTTATTTAAAAATTAATAAATTGATTAACAAATATTTGAAATTAGAAATAAAATAAAAAGTATTTTCATTTTTTATTTTATTCACAAGTAACAGCTATGATAAAAACTAAAAAAAAATAATACACTTGGAATGTAACATAGTGTAGTTGGTAGGTAGAGTGAGTAGATTCCCAGCAAAAACATTGGTTTCCTGGTAAGCTAGCAGGTATAATTGGAAACAAAAATAAACTACTTATTTTTTGCCTGAATAACTAGTTATTTTTGTTCGACTTTTCCACAAATTCATGTAGTTATTTTTTGACTCTAGGGGTACTCAAAAATATCTACCTAAACGAAAAAAATAAAAAAACAAAAAAAATTTTGCCGTCAGTGTGACTCGAACTTGGGCACACACTAACCATTCGTATTTACTGACTAACGTCTTACTCAGTACACCATCTCGCACATAGTATCCCAAGCGATGAAAACTCTATTTAGTTTAAAATATCTTTTTAGACATTTTGTTATAAAAAACTAACAGCTTCAGAATGGGGTTGAACCAACAACCTTCTGGATGTCAATCCGGCGCTCTACTCAACTCATCCACGTGATTGCAGTATTACTGTGCTATTATACTATTGAGTACTTATTAATGTAATACAGAGTAGGCAAATAATAATGACGCCTCATTACCAAGAAACTACTTTAATAAGTAGTTATTAATACCGAAAACCAAAAAGTTTTTGCTGGGTTATTACACAATTTTTAGAATTTTCAATCTACCCCAAAATCGGGAGTTATTCTTTTTTATCTTTAATACCTGTTTTTTAAACGACTTTACCATTTTTAAAAGGTATATACACATTTATATTCATAAAAAAAAAACTGTGGAAGATATTAAGGAACCAAACTAATTTTTTTTTCTATTTTATATTCTTATTTGTGAAATTTTCAGCCATTTTGGTCTTACAATTTAACTTTTTTTCTTAATTTTTCCTAATACTATATTTTATTAGGAATAAAATGAGCCATCATTTGATAAAATCGGATTAGCATTGTAGAACATAATTTGTAAGAGTCATGATGTAAAATAATGGCAACAAAATACACGTAAAATAACAGGATTTTTTGACCTTCACAACATTGAAAAAAATTTTATGTTCTGAAATTCTGATATGATTTTTTCAAGCAATAGTTCATTTTATTCCCAATAAAATATAGTATTTGAAAAAAATATGTTTTATAATAAAGTGTGGGTCAAAAATCGCTGTAAAATCCAAAAAATAAGAATAAAAAAAGTTAGACCATTCACATTTATACTTATAAAAAAATCTAAATTTTTTTTCCAAACTATAAAAATGTAAACACAAAATTAAACTATCATAGCAAGCGTTGCTTCCTTAAAAAAACAACACTGATAGCTTCTGATGACTACTAAATTTATATACATATGTTTGTATGTAGATTAGACTGCAACAAAATTTTGACCTTAACCCTCCCTAGAATCGTTCATTGGGTTTTAAAATTATATTGTGTGAAATATTAGAGTAATCTGATATCGTTAACCCGTGTCACATCTGACCTGAATTTTGTAGTGTCTGTTTATATGGGAAAAATCGTACATTTTTACAGTTTTTTGAGAAAATTTAGCTATTAAGTACTATATTTTGTAACTAAATGTTAAAGCATATTCTGAAGCTTTTAAGAAAATTGGACAAGGATAATCAAAAATCAAAATTTAAAATATTTCAAATTTTTAAGGAAAGCAATACGAAAAATTACTTTTTTTGTCTGGATTTGGTTTAACATGACTTTACTTGGTTACTTTACTTAGGTAATTATCATTAAGAATAGGTGAGTTTAAAAAAATGCTGACCTCAAGCTCAGTTGAGGGTTAAATTTGGCCTTTTTACTGTAAGTATCAATGAAAGTCTTTCAGTTATATTTTTTTCCTTTTATAGAAATCCAGATAAAAATAAACAAGTTTTCGTTAAGCCTTTATTAAAATTTTCAAATATTCCAATTTTTGGCCTTTGATCTATGTGTTTTAAAAGTTATCCTTGAACAATTTTCTTAAAAAGTTCAAAATATATTTTGTGAGATATGATTTATCTTACAATAAAACAATTTAGTTTAGTTTGAGTATCAGTTCAAAAAAAAAAAAATGGCTTTATAACTAAAAATTGTAAAAAATGCCTCTTTGCCGAAATCCTCAGAATTAAAATCGGAGGTACGGCTTAGCCATACAAGTTATTGACTTTATTCTTTTTTAAGTTTATTTCCTGTGGTGTTATTTATACACTTGCATAGTTTTATTCGAACTTATATGAAATCCATTTAACAAAATTTTTAAAAGTTTTAAATTGAAACAGCTTTAAAAAAAAGTCAAAAAAAAGTTTTAACGAAGCATGGAAAAGGGTTTGAAGTATCCTGCAGAAACAAGAGCTTATTTTTCAATAATTATTGTTAAAATTTAATTAAATAATAATTAAATGTAATTAAATAATTAATTTTAGTTAAACATTTCTCAAAAGAATAAAAATTTGTTTGTGCACTTCTTACACAAGTGGTATAAATGACATTAATGGCCTGGGGAATTCGTAATAACTTTAAAATTTTTTAACCGATTTTTTCTTTTTATATTTTGTTTGATAAATAATTATATTTAAATTACGACTTTTTAACATTTAGTTACAAAGCAGAGTACATAATTGCAAAATTTTTCTAAAAACTGTAAAAAAGCCTAATTTTCCCATACAAAATCATCCTATAAACTTCAGGTCCGATGCGGCACGGGTTAATGATATTCGATTTCACTAATTTTTTACACAATATATTTTTACCCACTGAAAGATTCTAGGGGGAGTTACGGTCAAAATGCAAAAGTCGATAAATTTTGGTGCAGTCTAATGTAGATACATGCTTATACAAAAAACAACAACAATGAGTATTTGCAATGCTCCTATTCCCAACTAAAAAATATCCAAACATAAATAAAACATGATTGTGTGTATGTATAAACAATCAACAACTACTGCACAACACTTAAATTCATTGCAATGCTTTTTATATATGTTTGTGTGTGTGTTTTTAATAATTTTTTGAGACTTAGCTGCTTATGGACTGATATGGTTAGTTCCAAAAACCGAAATTTAAAAAAAATATTTATATAGAAGCTTCAAAGTCCAAAAATTCGTTTTGGCCGATATCTCAGTTACTAATGACGCGATTTTGTTCATTTATTCCGCAAAAATATTCCAAATAAAGATTTCGAATTTTCACGTTCTTAGAGATGGACGAGAGGCCATTAATGAACCTATTTCGTTGATTTTTACCAGCGTCATTCTAAGGAATGTTCCCTATAATTTGAGGTATAAAACATATATATACGATAACTAGGGATTTTTTAAAAGTGATTTCAACAGACAGACGGACATCATTACATCGACTTCCCTATCAATAAGGATACAGAAAATATATACTTTTTTGGGTATTAGAAGAGTATTGTAAAAATTACAAAGGGAATAACAAACTTATATATAAACTTTACATCTATGCTGGAGGGTATAATAAATAACACAGCTTGAATCCTTAATATCTTACACAGCTTTACTGTGAATAAAAATGTAAATATATATATAGAGCCCCCGATTTTACGTGTATATTGAAAATTCGAAAAATGGCATAATAATCTAGCCACCCATATCTACAAAATAGTCTATGTTACATTCCAAATGTTTTTTTTTTCACTGTGGCACCATGTTATTATTTTTTAGCTTTAATTTGAAATACTTACAATTTTCCAATCTTCACTTCAATTTCACCTTTAACACAGTGGGCAGCTGTTAAAATATATCTATGGTTTATAATATTACCCGCACAGACGGATACCAAGTCTCCATTTGCTGTAAGAGAAAAAAATTAAAATAAAATTAATAAACAACGTTTTAACCATTCATTAATATCTTTGTAAATAGTCATTCAACTAGAAAAGGATCCTCGATTTGTGAACACTTGCTTTTCTTACTAAATATATATATATTTGAAAATCTCAAAAAATCTCTCTCGTTAATATCTCCATTAAAAAACCTAAAATTAAGAAAAGCACCTCGTCGATTCATGATCACTCGGGGTGGTCCGAAGTGCTTTTTATCATTTTCAAAATAAATATATTTTCACAACCCAACTGATGTAAGTCCATGGTTTATTTTAAAATGGAGTCAATTATGATTCTTATTATATATTTTAAATTGTCAATAAATTTGACTATTATATTGAAAAAATTGTACATTTGACTAATTGATTATTCAATTTTATAGAATTAATGTAGAATTTCTTATATTTTTCCACCGATATTGTTAGGAAATCAAGAGTTCCGAAATATTTTTCCCCCAAAATTTAACTGAAACATAATTACGAGATCACTGTAATTTTTGTAATTTTGGAGTAAATTATCTTAAAAACTGTATACTTAGTATAATAATAAATGATCTTTTGAACATAATTGATCAATAAATTATAAAGTATTATAAAACCTGTTGCACATAAATTATTCGAAGCATGATAGCACAAGTTTTTGTGATAATTAAAGCAACTCAGGTCTCAAGATATATTTAGACATCATTTTTTTTTTAATGCTATTTTTAGATATCACCCTCAATTTGTCTCAATTAATATATCAAGAACTAACTAAAATTGTATCATGGTAAAGATTGTCTAGTTCTTAATTTATTTGGCTTTGTCTTGCGATTAGTCATTGTAGTAAAAGTGTTATACGTTATACGCTATAACTAAACCATTTGAAGACATTTTATGCACCAAATAAATCTCGGTTTAATAGATTGCACAAACATTTTGAATTTAACTTAAAACCTATGTGTAGCATATACATTGGTATGTATTAGTATGTGTCCAAATCAAAAAGTGAGGTTATGGGACAAAATCGTAAATTATTCCAAAACTCAACATTAATCAAAAGTATAGATACTTTTGATTCAAATAAAAATTACCTTTAATTGGGTATCATTAGTTTTTTCACAGTGCCAAAACTAGTCATTTTATAGCGTTTGAAAAATGAAAAAAGGCTCAAAAATAAATATTTCATATAAAAACCACAAAAAATTACTGAATTGTTAATATCTCGGTTAATAGACTTCCAGTTAAAAAAAATACCTTCGATTAGTGATCACTTATATATAAATATTTATTCTAACAAAAAATCTACAAAAATTTATAAAATCTATAACCATCAATGCTTTATTTTTATATGCAAAAATCGCAAAAAAATCTTTGATCATCAATATTAGGGATGACAATTCCGAAATTCTGATTCTGAAAACCCCTGGAATTTTTGCCGAATCCCGAAAGTGAACGAAAAAATCTATGGATTTAAATTTCGTGATTTATTAACATAAATACAAGTTAAAATGAACTTAAAGCAAGATAGAATATTAAAACCTTTATAGAAAATTTTTAAAAATATTAAAAAAATCGACAACATTAATAAGAAAGTTTTATTCGGTCGCATATGACTTTTTTATACCCTTCACTTTATATGAGAGCTCAGGCATATTACGAGTATGACCAGAAACGTATAACATGAAGTATTAAGTTTTATTTTTGTATTATATATATATTAATAGATATATGTTTCCTCGCAATGAGTGCTCTGCAGTATTTATTCTATTTGTCTTCAAACATCTGCAAAACCCATAAATAATATCTATATATCTATATGTATATAGTGTAGGTTATGAAACGTTATTCATAATTAAATTTTTAAAATATTAAGGGTCTCATTTTGTAAAACGAGGCGAAAAATAGCTTCGAAAATTTATATTGAAAACAAAAAGTAAATTCAAATTTATTTGCTGTTATCAAAATAAGGCCATAAATTTGTGAGGAAATTTTTTTTTTTTTTTAACATGAATGAGTTTTTTATTGAAATATTTCTAAAAACTTAAATTTTCCCTATATTTAGAATGTATTTTAATATGAAATATAAATCCAGAGATTTGAAATTATAAAATCATTAATCCCTATATTTGCAAAATATGGTCCAGATTAGCTCCCTTGTCTATGTAAATATGCCTCCAATGGAGAAAATAGCCTCGTTTCGTAATTTTTATATGAAATTATCAAAAAAATCATATATCAATATCTCGATAAATAGGCCTCCAATAATATTATTTAGCAACAAATTTTCCCTAACAGCTCTTGTTTTCGAGCTATAGCTAACTATCCTCATTTACTAGTTTTACTTAGATTTTCGTTTTTTATTGGATACTAAATTATATTTTGTTGTTGTTTTCGATATGGCTTCGTCAAGAAGATGTTGGGTGCTTAATCCAAATTGTTTTTGCTATATTTGTGGTGAATATATATTTGAAAAATATCGAAAACCTATATCGAACTTTGCGAAAACTGTGCATCATCAATACTTTAAAATAAAATTGTTTAATCAGGACAACCATGAATTATTCATATTGCATGCCAGAAATGTGTTTTATGTCTGCGGTTATGGTCCAGTGGATAAAGAGATGCAATCATGTTTGTAACACCCATGATTTGGCGAGAACCTGGAAACCATCATGACGGTTGCTACTTCTGCGTTATGAAAATAAACGTGACAAACAACCATATTGGTCACAAAAAATTTGGCCAGTGCGGGAAGAGCTAAAAATTGGTACAAAAAAAATGTTATAAACTTGCCTTTAGACCGCATCATACTTCCACCATTTCATACTAAACTCGGCATAATGAAAGAGTTTGTGAAGGCGTTTCACAAAAGTGCGAACGTTTCAATTTTCTTTCACCCAAATTTCCAGGATTAAGTACAGAAAAATTGAAAGCTGATATTTTTTATGGGCCACAAATTAGGCATTAGTGAAAGATCCTAATTTTATCAAATCAATAACTGAAGTCGAATCCAAAGCTTGGAATTCATTTATTTTGTTTATGAGTAATTTCCTATGCAAAGAGAAATTTGGCGACCATGTCGAACTTGTTGAGTGCATGTTATCGAACTTGCGATAGCTAAGGAGCTTTCCACAAAATCTGGGTGATTTTAGTGAGGAGCATTTCATCAGGATCTTCGGACAATGGAAGAGCGTTATCAGAGAAGGTGGGACTCACTTATGATGGCAGACTACTGCTGGAGTGCAACGAGATCTACCTAAAGTCGTTCTTTCACAGAAATCTAATAAAAAATAATTTGATAGTGTTCGATAGAAATTTTGTTAACATTTTTTGTCAAAATAATAAAATTGTATACTTGAAAAAGTAAAGCTATTTACTTTATTTATTTATTAGCAATCTTCCAGTATTTTTTTCACAGTCAGGGCCATAGAAAACCCACTAATAGAAAAAAATAAAGGAAATAATAATATTAATAAAACACTTTGTTTTAATGAAAAACATTATTTTTGTAAAAAAAAAAAAACAAAAATGTTTTGTTTTTTAAGTGCATATTTTCGAGTTTTTAGAGCATATTTTTCGTCTTTTACTTCATATTTAATGCACATAACACCTTTTTTAATAATACATAAGGTTTCCCTGTTTTTGTATTATTAAGACTTCTTTCATCCTTTACATTATTTAGGGATAAACTTTCATTTGAACTGTACTTTCTACAATTATCTACTTATGTATTTCACATTCCTCTAATTCATTCATACTTACACTTTTTATACTCCAAATTGGCCAACCAGGGAAACTCTCCCAACTCCGTTTCTTCGCCACCATATATTTTATTTCCAATAGTAACGGGACCACATTCAGGAGGTTTTGGAAATAATTCATTTGAAATTTGTATATTTTCATTTTCTCTGGGTGCTCTTGATGTTGTTGTAGGTGTTTGATTATCATCGTAGTCCGTATCTGGAGGAAAAATTATGCGATGACCGTTTAAGTCTGAGCGTATTGTAAAACCGGTATCAGAAGTGCAACAAACGTACGGACGGCGACCCTGACCATTAGGCGGGCATTCTGATTTTCGTGCAAATGCAAAACCAGACGGTTGATGAGTTATGAAAACATTTAAAAGTGATTGACACTCGTAGATAGAAATACATAAACCGATACGACCATTGGGATTATAGCAACGTGCAGGAGCTATAATTAAAAAATATTTATTAAGTAACCACATATTACACAAAGAAAACAACTAGTCATCTTTGTTTTTGATTCTAAAAAGTTATTGTTTACAATTTTTTTTTAATTTTCTAGCTCTCATAGATACTCGCACACACCTTCATATGCAAAAGCTTTAGTTTTAATTACAGAAACACTAAAGAGGAGTGTGAATTGAATTAAAATACACTTTTGTTTTGCCATCTCTATTTTAGTACTCAGACGACGTTGTTTTTTTTTTTTTATATATGTTTGTTATTATGTTTGCTTAAACCGGGATTTACGTTTTCTTTTTAACTGTCTTTAATTTATCTGTTAGTGTTAGATGTTTCTAGTAGCGTGTTAAGAGTTAAACTAAGATAAGATTTGTTTCAAGCTTTGAGTTTTATCAAATTCCCTAACATTTTTGTGAATCTCTCTTAAAATTGCTTTTGAAAATAAATAATAACAAATACATGATAAATTATTTTGCAATGTTCTTTTAAAAACATTAATTTTACTTTATTCGAAAATTAATAAAAATAAAAAAATCTGCTCAATTCTCTATAATCACAAAACCAACGCTCATAAATATACATTCCCTCCTCATTAAAAAAATTTAAAGGTGTCAAATTTGTTAGTACAAAATGAGTAGCTTTTGTTTATATGTATGTTTTACTTATTTAGGTTCTTAATTTAATTTTTTTTTTCTTTTTTATCTAAGTATATTTATCTACATATGTTTAAAGTTAAAGTAGCAATATATGTAGTGTTGTTTTAATATTTCCACATTTTTTACTTCCGTTTTTAAGATTCAAATGTTAGTAATTGTACCCTTCTAAAATAGATTTTTATTTTAAAGACTAAGTACAAATACTTTCAATTTAATTTTTAAAATACAAAATAGTTAAATGTGCTTTGTGTTTGCTTAGAAATATATATATAAAAAATTAACCAAATCATATGTTATTTAAATAGTATAAATAGGTCAAAGTGTGACATACTCATCAGAGTCAATTCTCACATTTTCTCACAAATCAGAGTCCCCGCCAATTTGTCAAAGTCATCACATGATCTTTGTAAATACTTGTTTTGTTATAAATTCTGCTTTAAGTATTCATCTCATTAATTTTCCAGAAAATCAGGATGATGAAATATCATTTAATGCATTGATAACCGATTGTCAATGAAAACATTATAAATTCACTTAACCCTGGATTTACGCGGCTTGTAGAGACGAGCGAAAGTACTCGTAAATTAAAAAGGCGTAAAATGAGGCTCAGTACAAATATAAAATTATATATTGGGATCAGAATTTCTATACAACGTGTAAATAAAAGCACCAATTAAATAAGAAATATTAGTTTGGCACCTAAAAATCGCCTTAAATTAAAAAACATGATATTATTTATTTTTTATATTGGTTCCAACGATTTTATATATTTTAACACATAGGACTTTTTGGAATCGATTTTCATGCCACACTTTATGAATTTATTTAATTTAAAATGTGTTGGAAATGTTTCAGTGGCATTAATGAAAATTTTATTGATAGCCAAAAATTGCTTTTAAGGCATTCGCCTTCAGACTGTTCCAAGCAATTACAATTTTTTAATATTCTTTGTTCAATCATATTATTTTTAGTTTGTTTATATGCTATTTTGCTAATAGTATAAGCGTATTGTATTTGCCTTTTTTTTTCTTTTTTTTTTCTATTAAATTGTTTCAAAATTCTTTTGTTTTGGATTCTTTTTTAAAACATTTTCTTAAAATAATCTATTTTTACAATTACACTGTGCTAGTCGCAAATTTGAACAAACTGGACACCACTGGTAAAGCTAATTCGAGTACGCTGAATTCAATGATGTCAGCAATTTTTCGAAGTTAGCGCTCGCAATCGTGATATCTAAGTTTACACTTTATTATGGAAATATCACAAATAATAGAAAATTAGAAATAAAAAGGACATTGTTTAAGTAAATTAAACAATAAATTGTTTGAATAAATATTCAAATTATAAATTAAATCAATTGCACCCTGATTTTTAATGTATAGGGTGATCTATTTCGAGGTTCCCTACTTTTTTAAAGAAAAAAACACAGAAAATTCAAATTTAATGGGGAATGTTTATTATCATTTGAAAGAACATTCTTTGGCATTTATTTTTTGAAGATTATGTCTATCAAATGTTGGCCAATTTTCGATGACTCGTTCGAGCATTTCGACTGGTAACTGGCGAATGACAAGCATGATGTTTTCCTCCAAGGCCTGAATCGAAGCGGGTTTGTCCGCATAAACTTTAGACTTTACATATCCCCACAGGAAAAAGTCTAACGGTGTGATATCACACGATCTTGGTGGCCAATATACCGGCCCAAAACGTGAAATTATGTGCTCACCGAAGTGTTCTCTCAATAAATCCATTGATTGATGCAATGTGTGGGAAGTAGCGCCGTCTTGCTGAAACCAAATGTCGCCGAGATCACGAGCTTCAATTTCAGGCATCAAATAGTCGGTTATCATGGCACGATAACGGTCGCCATTGACGGTTACGTTCGCACCGGCATCATTTTTAAAGAAATATGGACCGATGATTCCACCAGCCCACAAACCACACCAAACCGTTGTTTTTTCTGGATGAAATGGCAGTTCTTGAATCTTCATGTTGCTCTTCGTCCCAAATGCGGCAATTTTGTTTGTTTACATACCCATTGAGCCAGAAATGGGCATCATCGCTGAACAAAATTTGCCTCGAAAACGTCGGATCTTCTTGGAACTTTTCAAGCGGCTTCAGTTGTTGCCAAAGCTGTATTTTGTACGCTTTCAATTTAAGATCTCGACGCAAAATACGCCAAGTCGTTCCATACGTCAGTCCGAGTTGCTGCGAACGGCGCCGAATCGACTCTTCACGATTTTCGTGTACACTCTCCGCTACGGACGCTATATTTTCTTCACATCGTACTGGACGTGGTCTATTTGGTCGAATATTATCCAATAATGAAAGCTTGGTTTCAAAATGGGTGATGGTGTTGCGAACAGTACGCTCAGTAGGCCGATTATGTTGACCATAAGTTGAGCGAAGTGCACGAAACACATTCCTCGCATTCAGGTGTAAGTCCTTCCATTATGAAATGCCAAACAATACTAAACAAAAATAACATGACAGCATGACACGACTCACACGTGATCTGTCAAAAAAAAAGGCTATTGAAAAAAGTATCTCTACTTGAATCACCCTTTATTTGTATTTTTTGTTTGAAAAGTTGCTCATTGGTAGCATTAGTTAGCTTACTTACGGAATTGTAGTAATATTTTTTGTTAGTTTAAAGTTTTGCAATTCAGTGTTTAAAATATATTTGATAAAATAAGAATTCATAATCCTATACATCTTAATAGTTTGTTTTATTTAAATTTAACAACTTAATTATTAAATTTGTGCAAAAAAAAACTTAATTTTCCTAACCCCTATTTTAGCCTGTAAAAAAGAAATATCTCAAAAACGAGCTCTAACTTTTTGAAATGGTTAACATTATTAAATTTAGCGTCGTCGATTTAGTGTTACCCAATGAGTGCCCATCTTGTTAAAAAAAATAATAACTTATTTCCGAGCACAGTGTTGCTATGAAATATGTTACAAAAATAAAATAAAAAGGAACATTTTGTTATGCATCGATTTTTTTATAAGTCAATTTTCTTGTAGAAAAAAAGAATAATTATGTTAACAAGATTTTTTTTATCAGATTTCAATCCAAATAATACAAAAATAACTAAAAAGCAATTTCTCAAAAAATTCAAAAAAGTACGTTTTCTATGGCTTCGCAATTCAGGAATAATAGTCTGCGTGCTTTTTCCCAGATCTAAGTATATAAATTGATAAAACTGTAATTTTTTGAACTATTATTTTTTTTTATTGATAATAATACATAGTTGATTATTAAATATAATTATCGTGCTAAGAATTTTGTAATTATCACCTAATGACTCTCACTTTCTTAACAATGAAACTGTGTATGCGTTTAATCATAACTTAATGTTTATTTTTACCGTTAGAACCTATGACTCACTTTTAGTGAGTATTTTGTCAAGATATCTATTTATATATACATAAGTATATAAAAATGAATTTGTGTTTGTTTGTACCTTATAGACACCTAAACCGCTGAACCGATTTTCTTGAAATTTTCACAGCATCATCCAGCAAAGCCACCGAACTAAAAAAAAAATTGGTCAGAACAAGGGGAATCGTATATCTAAAAAACTATTACAGAGAAATTCTTAAGATTTTATAGGAAGAATTTTCTTATCAAGATTCAAAGTTAAAGTGAAGCTAGGGTGGACAGGTCTGGTCCCCACACAAAGCAAATATTAATTACACTGGTCGGCAAAAAATGCTACTTTAAACACGAATAGTTGGACTATATGGATTTTGATGTGCTAAGCTAAGAATCTGCTTTCAGTTTTTTTCCATCAAGTCTGGATTTTCTTTTTCCGCCCATAATAAGGCATTACACGAGTATATATCACCATAACTCAAGCAGGGTGTGTACGATTTCTATGAATGATACACCAAAAGATGAGGACTAAAAATGTCTTCAAGCTATCGTAACATAATTTTTTATATGCTTTCGGAGTTGTTTAGAAATTAGTGTCCGAATAAAAATTTTTCTTGCAAAATAAAGATTTTTATTTTTTAAAAGTTCTTTTAAAAAGTGAAAATGCCAAAAATGTTTCTGTTTTTTATTTTTGGCATAAAACTGGTAGTGCTAGGAATAAAATAAGCCTTATATCATCAAAATCAATACACAAATCTTGATTTTATTCACAGTTAAGTGCAAATACCCATGTATAACTACAATTAAGTGGGGAAAAAATCCTCCTTTTGCGAATATAGGTGGACTAGATGGAATTTGATGAGATAAACAAGAATCTGCTTTCATTTTTTTTTTTTTTTCTATCATGTATTGATTTTTTTTATGACTAATGTTACATCCTTATTCAGCGGTCATCTGTATAAATCGAGAAGGGTTTGTCAAATTTATATAAATTTAAATCCTATAGATGCCGACTGAAATTACCTTCAGATTATCTTAACATTATTATTTTTTTTTTTTTTTTCGTTCAATATTTTCGGAGTTAATGATCAAAAATTTTTCAATTTTTCATGAAGTTTATATTTTTTCGCCACTTATTTCCAATAACTCCGAAAATATTAAGCGGATAAAAGTATGACTGCCTAAAAAGGCTGTCATATTAGTCATAAAAAACAATACGTAATAGAAAACAAGTGATAGGAGATTCTTGTTTAGCACGTCAAATTCCATCTAATCCATCTATTTTTATTTATTTTATTTTTATTTATTTCGACCACCAGCAGTGTTGCCAGTTAAGCCTTTTTAAGGCTAAATCTAGCTTTTTTATTTTGCTTTTAGCCTCAAAATTTTTGTTTTAGCTTCTAGCTTTTTTCTAGCCTTTTTTGATTCTTAAAATTACCTTAGAAAGGCTAAAATTTTAGTATTTCAACAGAGAAGAAAATAATTTCTTATTTTCTTTTAGTAATTTTATTTTTAGAAAATCGTCCATTTAATATATTTTTTTTTTTTTATTAATTTGCACAAAAAATCGAGATTATTTCTATTTTATAAAAATTTTCGTCTGCGGCGCTCCATTCTTTAAATCAAATTTACTTAACTTATATGTACTTATTTAATCAGTTATTATAATCATTTTTAAGAAGCTTCATTAATCATAGAAACTATTTATAACTATAATTTAAAAAAGTTCTTATAAAAGCGAAAAATTACCCAAAAATTTCGAAATTATTAATGAAAAAGGAATAATAATTCAGAAATGACAAATCACTTCAAAACATTGGATCATTTTTCATATGAAATATAACCCAAATTTGTATGGGAATTTTGTTTCGATTTTTATATTGAGTAATTTTCTTAACAGCGCTTCTATATTTTATTTATAAATTTATTACAATATATATTTAAAAAATATCAACAACTAATGAGAACCAAAAAAAAATAAAAATAAATAAATAAAATATTAGCTTTCTTCTGGCCTTATTTTTAAAGTACAATTTAGCTTCTTTTTTTCTCACCTCTTGGCAACACTGCCCACCAGTGTGTCTCCACTTAATTATAGGTATACCTTAGTATTTGCACTTAACTGTAAGTAAAATCAAGATTTGTGCATCAATTTTGATGATATACAAAAATAAAAAACCAAACGTTTTTTGCATTTTCGCTTTTTAAAAAAAACTTTTAAGAAAAAAAAAACAATCTTCAATTTTGTAAGAAAAAATTTTTTTCGGACATTAATTGCCGACCATCTAAAGAACTATTACAGTGAAAAAAGTCTTAAAATTACGTGGGGTTCATTTTCTTATTAACTTCCACAATTGAGATTAAAATAGGACGAGTAGGTCTAGGGGAAAAGGTAGTCCCATTAAAAGTAAATATTAATTATGTAGTGAATGTCTTAATTTTTGTAAGAATTTTCTTATATTTTGCACTTGAGATGAGAATAGCTTGGGTAGGTCCAGAGGAAGTAAAAGTCAGCATACAGAGTAAACATTAGTTATCGCATCAATAGTGTTAGCGAAGCACACCTGGTTAAGCTAGTTGTTTAATATAAAAATGTTCATAAATCTTTGATTTACAACTCTTTGTTAAAATTAAATGCTAAAATATAGAAATATTAAATTTTCTCTTAGTTGTTTGGCATTTCTTTAACCGCTTACAAAATGTAAATATTTTCTCTCCCGCTATGATTCACCCGATTACATTTTATCATTCCTAAACATATCGTCTATCAATTTTGATATCAAATTTACATATTACTTTATCTTTAGTTTTTCTAAATAAATATCATGAACAATTTTTTTTAAATGAGCCATCAACTTGTCACCCGTAAAAATTTCTATTTTTGAAATAATTTATTTGGAATTGTAATTATGGAATGTCGCCTGTATATTCCGGTTAATTAGATTTATTTTTAGATATAAGTAATTTTAAAAAAATTGCAATTTTTTTTTTTTTTTTTTGAAAGTAATGAACAAATGATCATAAAAATACATATGAAACTAATTTAGCTCATTAAAGTGATCACATAAAGAACATTTAAATGTGACGAAATGGTTCAAAATTTGCATCAGAGTTAAACATTTTATAGTAAAATATTTAATGTGTTCTCATTCCATTGTAGATGTTTTTTTTTTTTTTTTTCTTCTCAATAATGACACTAAATTCATTTCAGTATCTGTTGCTGACATGTCTATTTTGCCCGTTTAACCCTTTTTCTCGTTTTCTAAGGCTTTTAAGTATTTTATTACATAAAAACATTTAATAATGATGTTTGAAGAATAACTTTTAAACAAACCACCAAAAACGGAAACATGCTGATCTCTTTTTCATGCTATAAAATGTTTAAGAAACCAAATACCCCATGGTGATAATTGTTGATTTGATAACAAGATTAAAGAAAGGACCTTTTCTAAAAGGAAACATACACATCTCAAGGAAATGAATGAATGTTAAATTTTAAAGCTAAATAATAGAAATATAACATTACAAATGTAATAATTAACCACGTTTTCGTGGTTTTCTCTTAAGCAGAAACTAGCCCTTAGAAACAAGCACAAACAAACAAACAAACAAAGACCCTTACCTAAGGCGGTAATAAACCCTTATGGTTAATTTTTAAAAATCTTTGTTTCATCTTGTACAAAACTCAAAATATCAAATTTTTATTGAAAAATCTTACAAAAGAAAACTTTAAAATGTGAATGGTGGCAAAAATACTCATTACAATTGCTTAAAAAAAATAAAATATTTTCTTAGAAATCATTAAAATTATTTCTATGATTTTCAATTTCAGTCTTAGAGAAATAAAAGAAACATGTTTTGTTAAGTGCCTCCTGGACAATTACAGCACAAAACAAATCTAGTTGCAAAAGTTAAAAATAAATAATGGATACGAGTATGATT
This sequence comes from Protocalliphora azurea, assembly GCA_932274085.1. Lineage (NCBI taxonomy): Eukaryota > Metazoa > Arthropoda > Insecta > Diptera > Calliphoridae > Protocalliphora > Protocalliphora azurea. Next base: position 131,464,618 of record OW026519.1, read on the forward strand.
GCCAAATGGAAAGCAAAAAGTATCAAGTTTCACTAATAATACAATTTATTTAAAGGAGTTTTTTTTAAGGACTTCAATAATTTGTTTTCTACTTTGTTGTAACTAGGTTGTTAAAAATAATTGCAGGGAAATTGTAAAAAGGGTTGTTTATTTTCCTAAAAAAAAGAAAATATAAAAAAAAACTGTGACAGCGGTGGGATTCGAACCCACGCCCTTTCGGACTGGTGCCTAAAACCAGCGCCTTAGACCACTCGGCCACGCTGCCTGTGAAAACATTTTGCAAAAATGGTAATTTCAGCACTACTTTGTGTATATTTTATGATCTTTTTTGTCTGCTTAGATCACGTAATTGTATTTCTTGCTACTCATTCAAAACACATGTTCTTTCTTTTTGTTTGTCTTGCTAAGGAGATAAGACAAACAGTAAGCGTATTTAAAAATAGGTACACTAAAAAATTCTTTTCATCTGTGACAATATTTCGCAAAATTATTTGGGTTTTTCCAATCTTTAGAGACTTCTATTATATGCATAACGAAGAAAATAAATTTATTACATGTAAGAATGTACAAAAAAGATCTTCAGATTTTGTTAATATTCGGCACACACATACATAGTCTATGGAGCCATTTGAATATCTTCATTTTTTTTATTTTTAATTTTAAACAGGTTAAATTGCTATATTCGACTGTGCCGAATTATATATACCCTTTACCCGTGTTGAGATGTTATATGAAAAATTTTTATATTTTCAAGTTAATGAAACAACATGAGAGTATTAATAAAAAAAAAAAAAAAAATGAAAACATTTATTATAAATAGGGTATTTTGAAAATTTATGGAACTATTAGATTGATTTAAAAATTCGAGAAAAATATTTGTGAACGATATATGTAATAACGAAACCCATAGCTGATATAGTAGCTTCAAAAAGTCTAAAAATGTGTTTCCACCGATATCTCGGATACTAATGGACCGATTTTGTTCCAAATTAAAAAAAAACTCGAAATTTCTGTAAAAGAACAAAGTCGCTAGATTATATAGGGGCTTAGAAAAAACAAAACGTTTTTTGGAGGTATCTTCGGTTTTTTGGCGATATCTCGCTTACTTAGAAAAGGACCTATTTTGCTCATTTCTACTAGTGTTCATCTAAGGGAATTCTTTTTAAAAACTGATTGCAACATACAGACGGACAACGTTATATCGATCAAAAAGACTCCAACAATATTCCAGACAATATTCATCTTAGACTTTTTTGGTCTTAGATGAATATTGTAGAATTTACAAACGGAATGAAAAATATGTATATACGCTTTACAACTGTGGTGAAGGGTATAAAAACTCGCAATTCTGTGTAATAAACATATTTGTCTTCAATATTAAGCAGAAATATTTAAAATCAAAAGGGTAGAAAATGATTAAAAATGCATCTGAAAATTTGCTTTCTTGTTATTATATCATTTACAATATCTATTACAATAAACTTTACACTGGTATTTAAACCTATAAAATCCGACGCATTGGTAAAGACTTACAAATACTTAAAGTTACATATTACTGAAAAAGAAAAACCAATAAAATTAAAAAACAAAAATATTATAAAAAAAAGCAATTTTGTATGAAAAAATTATATTGTCCCAGACCAATTAAGGTTGCAATTTGTAGTAAATATATTATATTTTATTGTCTGAAAGAATATTAAAATCGAAAGGGTAGAAATTTGTCATTGTTAAACATTGTTAAACTGCAATTCCATTGTGAGTGCATTTTTAAATAAACATTTTAACTTTGATTTATTGTCTTTCAATAGTTCTCAATTGGCTTTCATTAGAGCCATAAACCAATAAAATCTGTCTATATCGTACAGAGATATAAACATTTGAAGTTACATACTTTTTCGGTTTTCTTAACTTTTACAAAAATTTAAATCGTGAATAAAGTAGTGAATTTTTCGAAACTGTAAAAAATAGCAACGAGAAAGACTAAATGGCTCCATAGATTTAAATTTAGTGTACTAAATTTAAAATTTAAATTTTAAAAATTATAAATTTAAATGTAAAAAAATGCTGATCTTTTTTCAAAAAATAGCCATTTTTTTTTGTAAATCTACCGTGGAATGAACGATATATATTTTTTGTATAACAAAATTTACTATGAAATTTATAAAAAAAAACACCAGAAAAAGTATTTGTATCTACAATTTTACTTTGACTTCTAATGAAACTATTTCTTTCAAAAATCTATTTACTTTAGATTTTTTCTGTCAAGTGATCTTTCTAATTAATTTATAAACACCAGATAGATAAACGTAAATCCGTCGACTGTACAGTGGTTCCAAAACAAATATTTTTTTTTTTCGAAAATAATTCTGTAATTTGTGAACCGTTTTAGATATCTAAATAAAATTTTCTATGATCAGAGCTGAGGTATTTCTAAATTGATATGGGGGAACACAGGCCCCTAGCGGATTTCAAGCGTTGAATGTAGAACTCCAAAGTTGGTCACCTCGGTTATGAAATTTCTTTTAAAAATTCGCCAAAAATTCATTTACGACTTGAATGTAAAAAAATTTACATATAGGTAGTTCTTGTATATCTCTACAAAAACATGTTTAAGTATGTAGGTTATTTCTTTTAGTTTAGGAGAAATTTAGGTCGCAGTAAATTTTACCGTCATTTTTGGCTTCTTTTTTTAAGTTTTTTGAAACTTAGGGTCCTTAATTTGGGCCCTACAATTTTTTTAAAGTATCCACTAAAATTCTTACAAAATTCTGAATAATATTGCTGCAAGAATCATATAAATATATCCATCCGATTAAAAGTTATAATCTGAAGTGGAAATTTTAATTCTCATTTTTTGGGGTTATTTTCCAAAAAGGTTGTAATATTCTTTCACTTCTAAAATATTTTTTTTTTTTGTTCTGGACTACATAAATTAGTGTAAAGCAAAATCGGCGGCGCTTTGGGCAATGGTTTCCCCCCTCCCCCTCCAAACCCTATCAGAATTTTGTCAATTTTGAAAAAGTATTTAATTATTTTTATAAAATTCTCAAATGAGATCAGCAGAAAAATATATTGTTTATATACCCCCCATATGTTGGTAAAACACACAAAAAATATTTTCTGAGCCACGCCTTTTACAACGTTTGGGTGATAATTTTAATGAAAAAAGTCAATTTATGAAACAAGTTTTCCCTGGACTGGGATTTCTTGCATTTCGGTACGAAAAAGAAGGATTTTAAAACAAGTTTATATTATTTTCTTGTAATACATCTACTTGTTTAAATTCTTTTTAGTCCAAATATTAAAATTATTTCTCAAAAATATGCTTAAAATCCAAATTTTAAGTTTTTCGGGTCATTGTCTTGAGAAATACTTTATATAGTATATGACTATTTAAATTTATAATAAAAATTTCTTTAATATGCATTTAAACCAAAGAAAAAGTTTTAGTTTTTGGCTTTATTCGGTTTTTGAATAAACAACTATAGTAATTTTTTTTTTTTTTTTTGTTCTTCCATGCAAATCAAAAACCATTTTCACTTTATATTCCATGGTTGTGAAGCGAAATTTTAAAAAAACCGTTACCCTTAAAATACTGATAAAGCTGAAATGCCCTTAATGAAATAATCCAAAATACCGTTAGCTTTTTATCTTTTTGAATCGGTTGCCAACCATGGTTTTAAAAACCATTTTCATTTGTTAATAAATCTTTTACAATTAATTTATTTTAAAATGCAAATATAAAGCATATTTTAGTATTAAATTCAATTCAAATATAAGCGGATTTAAATGTTTTCAGGAAATGTTTACGTCAACAAAAACTACGTTATGGCAAAAAGTGGTATTTAAACGATATGGATTTTAAATTTTGTTTATTGCAAAAACTGATTAGTGATTGACGTATAAAATTTTAGTTCTGTTCTGAATTAAGTTCTGAAAAATGTTAAGAAACATGTATGTGTTTTTATAAATATATATATATATATATATATATATATATTATAAATCAATTAGTTGTGCATTTTGGACTTAAGTTAAATTTATTTCCCGCATACATTTCAGAACAACCCTTTTTTGTTAGGATATTGGTATTGGGGCTATTAGAAATAGTGGAAAGAAAGCGATCGATTTTTCCTTGAACCAAGACAATATCATTTCAATAGTTTCATATTTATAATCTTACAAAATTTACATTAACATATGAGCAATTTTATATTGACAACAAGATGTGATTTTGAATAATTTAGGCTGTGTGAACTGAATTTAATTTTTTTTTAAGTCTATATAAATCAAAAAAATATTTTTCTTGGGACAGAAAATTAAATTAAAAATTGCAGTTTTTACATAACATTTCTTATTTTTGACTATAAACGAAATGAAAAAAAGGTAATTTACAACTAAATCTGTGTTTTAAGAAATTAATGTTTAAGTATAAATATGAAAAGTGTTATATAATTCTAACCAATATTTTTCCTATATTCGATATTTGAAAATTGTATACTTTTTACTTATGACTTTATTAAACCCATTACATTTAAAATTTTATACCGATCAAAAACATCTAAAAATATTTTATTATTATAAATTAGCTTAGATCTCTTGTTATATTGAAAAATGAAACTGGAATTGAATTTTTTTTTTTTTTTTTGATCTTATCAACTAAAGGAACATATATTTTACATGGGATAATTAAAATCGCATTCTTAATTACTTTTACCATCCTGCACTGGGGTTACGTATTTTCTTTTTACAACTTATGTATATTTAACTATATATCATCATATAAAACTTATAATTTTCTTATACATATTTATGAATTGCAGTCACGATTTCTATTAACATTTAATTTTTTTCTCCGGCTTATTTATTAATTACTCATTGCAAAACAATTAAACAGCAACTAATAAATCAACAAATAATAAATAAAAAATAAAAAAACATTAAAAAACAAAAAAACCTCTACTGACAGCGGTGGGATTCGAACCCACGCCCTTTCGGACTGGTGCCTAAAACCAGCGCCTTAGACCGCTCGGCCACGCTGCCTATTAGCCGTCGTATGCCAATTGTTTGTTTTCTTTTTAGAGTTGAACAAAATTTTCTATGGAATTAAAAAAAAACGGTTTAAAAGTTAAACAAAATAAAAACATTTATTATATTATAAAAAATATTTATTGCCTGTTGTCAACTAAACTTATAAAATAATAATAGAATTGGCAAATATAAAGAATGTAAAGAACGTGTGTGTTTGAATGTTAGTGGTAATGGTAATATTAACATTAATACTTATGTTAAAAGCAATACTGTTAAAAGCTTTTCGTATTTGTATAGTACTCGTATAGGCAAAAGCTTTAGCTTTTTAAATGTTTTTTTTTACTTTTGTGAATAAAATGTACAGCATATATTAAGGGAGTAAAGTAAGTATTAAGTTTATTTTTTTATTTTACGAAATATTTTTAAAATGGTTTTGGTTTTAAGAAGTTCAAAATTTCTATACTCATTGGTCTCCAAATCCTATCAGAAACTGTTTTTGTATTGTGATCAGGTAGAGTAATTACGCCGATTAAGTCTAAGTGTTGAAGTCTTCAAAATGAGGTGGGAGTTATTATTATTTTTTCTTTCATTTTTCTTATATAATTCTATTTTGATTTTATCAAAAAAAAAAAAAAAAAAAAAAAAAAAATAATAATAATAATAAAAAAAAAATAAAAATTTAGCATATCTTTTCAATGACTAGTTTAAAATGAAAATTAAAAATAAATATTTTTTTAAAATATAAGCTCACAATAGTGTATGCTGGGTCCCAAAGGGTTAGGAGGTACATATTTTAGGAACTATGTTCTTTTTGTACTTGCAGTGTATTTTAAATTTGTAATACATCATGAGGAATTTGTAATTATTGACTTTTCATTATAATTTGATTACTAATGGGTAAGTCTAAAAAATGTTCAACCATCTCGGATTTTGACCATCTCCTCTATGCACTTCATATGGCGTATTAATCTACATATTCTATGAACCTCTAAAGTTCAACACCTCGAGCTTTTTTTGTTAAAAATAAACAAAGTTTCGGGTTAAATAATTTTTACATACATTATCCAATTTTAACAAAATTGGTGTCTGTAGTAAGGACTGATATTCCTCTTTATTATAAAGTCATAAAAATTACACATCTTTCTGGCGCAAGGACCTCTAAAATGCAAAACTATCCTTAATCCTTGGATATCCTGAAAAAGGATATTTTAATTAATTTTTTAATTATATTAATTTTTTACATGATGTTTACAGTTTCAAAATGGGATCTTTATGGGATCAAAAGTTACAACTATTTTTCGTTATTAACATATTTTCTATTAGATTTTTTTATACCTAATTTACACTTGCACTTGAAATCTCGTTTGAATGAGATTTTAAAAAAGCAAAATCTATCCCGTTTACATAATATTGTTGTCAGATTTCAACATTTTACGATGATTGTTGATATTTTTATGAAATTTAAGCCGAAAGCCTTAAATGCTAGTGCTGAATTATTATTTTTTTTTTTTATAATTTTTATTATACGAGTAACTAAATAAATAATTAAAAGAAATAAAAAAATTTATGAAATCGGAAGCAAATTAAGAATTTTGTCTTTAATGTCGTCTATACCATTGACAAATTAATAACGTATATTTGAAATGCCTACAAGATTCTTTAAATCAGCTGTACTTTTCCACTTGCTGATACTGACAATTTATTAAGATGTTTAATTGAATTCATGACACAGATTCACTCCATATAAATCATCTAATAAGTTGTAAATAAAAATTTACTGATGAAATGTTTTTAAGATATTGTACCCATATAAATTTTTAGCTTAATTTTCTTTTAAAAATTATTAAAATATAAGTACTTTTAAAATTCCCGGGAATGCCGGACTATATTTCCGGAAAGCGCGACATGAAAAATTTAAAATTTCCCCCTAATCCCGGGACGGGAAATCCCTTGATATATTTCTCTAATTTTGAGTCATTCTTACTCCTAGTGCACACGTAGACATTTGTATATTGGCAATTGTCAAATTCTATCTCTCTCTTTAAATTGTTACGTGTGGAGCAATAAGAAATCTATTACTCAATAAATGTTTAAATACAAAGCTGAGCAATAAAGTTTAACATAAGCTGTCAAATTTATTCTTCTCTTTTAAAATTTTGCCCTTTTTAACAAAAAGAAAAGTGCAAAATAATTAATTTTGTTTTGAAAAGACAAATAAAGAATAAAAATTTGAAATAAATTAAAATTCGATAAATCCATAAAAAAGACAATTTAACGTATAAATTTCTCCACCCCTTAACACAAAGTTGGAAATAAAATTTTCCCGTTATTCTGCTGTTAAGAAATTAAAATGTCTTCGTGTGGACCTAGAGTTAAACCAATAATTTTTTTGTCCTACTGAGTTTCTATTTATGTAAGTAATCATATCCTTATGTTTTTGTACCAAAACAAAATTTAAAAAATATCACACTAAAAATAAAAAATAAAATATTGTTACTCGTATTACATGATGTTTAATAAGTACGTATAATAAACATAAAATAAAATAAACAAACGATTATTTATTTTAATTCCTTAATGGTGAAAAATCCTAGTGATTTTCATTAAACAAACATTTTTTTTATTACAATTTGATGCCTTTATCGACATCATTCACCCATTGTCATCATCATTTAGGGGGTTGTTCAGATGAATATCATTTATTTATTCATACTGCCATCAGTTATCCATCAGTTGTAACATTTGAAAATTTATTTTTATATAAAAAAGAAAAAATAAATAAATAAAGAAACTAAATTTTTTATGACTTTTTTATATTTTTTATTTGACTAAGAATTCATTGTTGTTTACACAGCGTTACTTTGTGGGTCATGACATAAAAGGTTTGAATGTCTCAACATTTGACACTTTCGTTTTAACTAAATGTTTCTTTTAGTAATTTTTGGCAGTTTCCTTTTTTTTATTTCTACTACTGGATTTATGTTTTTATAACCTTTATAGAAAATTTTACTACTTTTTGTTTTTTATGACAATTTTTTTATTTTTTTGGTTTGTGACGTGTTAGAAGTTCGATTATAAGTACATGAGAGTTGATTTTGCACTATGAGGATAGCATAAAAAAATAAATATTGCAACGTAGTTGATACTGGAGATAAATAATGGGACCAACTATTTTTTTCAGTTGTTCGTATTTTCGAGGAGAAGGTTTTTACTGAAGAAAATTTTGGAAAATCCCCCGGGAAATTGGAAAAATCGAAAATCGAGTTTTTGTTTGAAATTTTGTGTGAAATTATTGCTTAATGGCTTTCCAAATCAAACAATAGAAAGTTCTTAGTGTAAATCATTGAAAATTGCGGGAAATGCGAAATTCGGAAAATGGGATAATCTCTCCGCAAAAGTCGGAAAATTGGAAAAATCGAAAATTGATTGAAACAATTCGAAAAACATTGTTCATCAAATCGCTCTCAACTGATTCTATTGAAATAAATCACATTGAAAATTTAAATATTTTTGTTGTATTATTACTCTAAAGTTTGTCTGAAGGCTTAAAATTGGAGCGAGGCGAAGTTCGCCGGGTCCTCCTTTATAATATCTGAATTCTTATCTGAATGGAATATTAAGAAATTAGTATAAAATTTTCATATTCAATTTATTTTTCATCTAAGAAACTTCTTAAAATTAAATTAATAACAGGAACTCAGAATAAATATTGCCAGACATCCCGCTTTTGGCGGGATTATCCCGATTTTTAAACCATTTCCATTTTTTTTATTAGCCAACTATTCTAACTCCAACAATTACTTATTAAATTTCTTTATTTACATTTTCTGTAACATTTAGGGAGGTCGATTATTCAAGGTTTTGCGAAAACTGGTTTTCGAATATTATGAATACTTGGCATTTGAAGAAAAACCGGTTGTGGGTACTTCAATTAAAATGTGTAAAAAAAAGAAATATTTTAGATTTACTAAACAACAAAAGTGAATTAGTAATAAGACAAATAAATTATGATTTTATATTAATAATAAAACTTCGGATATTGTGGACTATCCATCTAATGTGGATCAGTGATAGTTATCAGGTAATTGCAATTTGATGTTCAATTATTAGAAGTAAATTGTAACGTCCAAAATACCATTTTATTATTTTTGTAACGAACAGAACTTCAGACTCTCACTTAAAAGTATTCCGTTCTACACAGAATCACTTCATTAGTCGATTAAACGATGTCTGGACAGAGTACAGGTCTCAATGAATTTTGACACAAATAAATATTTTGGTACAAGGACAAATTTAAATTTATTTTCACTTATTTTTTTTATTTTAAGATCACCGTTATATTTTATACATATAAAAATAATGTAATATTCATAGATTTTATTTCTGTTTGATCATTGATTTAGTTAATTTAACAATTTATTTTCTTATGTATCCCTCATTATTTTAATCGCGAGATTTCTTATATTGTTTGCCTATAACATTTTCCAATTTTAGCATATGAAATGTTTGTTAGATAAAGACATAAACATTTTAAATTTTCTATTCATATTGTTGATGCAATATGAAAATCTATTGGTAATTCTACCGATATCTTACTACAAATTATGACAACAATTTTTTCTAATAAAAAAGCTATTATTATGCAATTACAAACTTAAAGAAAATTTTGAAAATCTATTACTTTTTTTGGCAAAATTTCTGAAGATAATAACAACCAAGTATTCGACTCAAAAAACCGGTTTATTCGATATTCAAAAAGAAAAAAAAATCATGTTAAAACTGATCGAATAAAACCGGTTTTATCTCTCTAGAAAGATTCTTAGCAACATTTTTTAATTTATTATAAAAATAATACAGAGCCACACAGATTCTACGGCTTGGTATTTCTCAGTCCATTCGGTTGGACGTTATTATGAAGTACTTTGTTTATAAACCACTTTTTTGAATTGACTCTGGTTCTCGCTATAAATCGCTATTTGTGAAATTAACAAGGTTGTACCCTGATATATATATATGTATATATATATATATATATATATATATATATATATATATATATATATATATATATATATATATTAAACCTAGAAATATTAAATTAAAGATACTTGGTCCTATATGGAAGAAAATTCAAGAGGGTGGACCTTTTGGTACTTTTCCGTTCTTCTAATGGTACTTAAAAACATGAGTATATGTGGTCCATAATGAATGAAAATGCAGAAGTAGGGATTTTTTTGGTACTTTTACGTTCATCTTATGGTACTTTTTGAATTTTCTATAATATTCAATCTAGAAATATGAAATTAAAGATACAGTGCCCTATGTCCTTCGTTACTACTATTATTCTACAAAAATATTATTCCACTTTAAGCTATTTTCAGCCGTAAAATTTAGCATGATCTAATCCGAATTTTGTAGCGATACTTTGAATACAAACAGATATTTAAAAAATCTTACCAAATATTGTAGAAAGTTTTAAAAAAAAACATTTAAGTTTTATGATTCTATGAAGAATATTTTCCAAAAATTTCTGTAATTTTCTTATGGAAAAGTTTATATAAATTTTATTTTTATAGAGAATGTTCAATAGAATTGTTATTTAATAAATAAATTCTTTTATAGGAAATTTTTGATAAATTTTCTTTTTTTTTTCTCGTTTGTCCACTTACAGGGTTTCCAACTGACTTTCAGATAGAATATTTGTAAAAAATCTGTAATTTTGGATATTATTATTATTATTTTTTTTTAATAATTATGCAGTTACTAAGCTCTATCAAATTTGATTTTAATTTTGCTCTCATTATTTTCAGTTGGTCACATTACATTTTTTTCACTCTACCATTCAGCATTTACTTAAGATTTGTGGGAAATATTTTATGCAAAATTTCCATCAATGTTATTGCAAATATCATAAAAATCCTATAAAAAACATATTTCTATAGAGGGAAAACTAAATCTTTAGATTTATAACTTGTGATAAATTTTAAAAGACATAAAAAATGTTACTTCAACCACAGTTAAACCCCAGGAAGCAGAATTAAACATGTTTGAATATTAAATTAAAACAAAATGTATAACATTTACAAAGTTCTATTCAGAATTTATTAAGCATTTTTAATATTTTATAACTTTTATTATTATATTTAGTACTACTCTGATAATTATCAAAACAACTTTCAAATCTTTGGGAAAACATAAAATCTGGTGAATCTGGCGTTCTGTTGAAAAAAAGTTGTTAAAAGTACTTTAAGATCGATCAAAATTTCAGTAAAACTATTTTTCAAAATTTTATTCATAAAAGGGGAAAAGTATGTGCAAGAAAATGTGCAAGACTCATTATTTTCTCTCGCTGATAAAGAAATTAGGATATTTTTTTATTATTTTTGGAATACTTTTTTATTACTTTTTTTTTTTTTAATTTTTTATTTTATTATTATTATTTTTTAACAACACACTATTGTATCCATGATATTAAAATTTAAATAAAATACAAACGATGTATATTTATATAAATATCAAAAAAACTTTACATATCCCAAAGTAACATCCTATTTCGTGACCTGTTGGACTATTTGTTTTATTAAAATAAGAATACAAAACTGATGCCGACTTTAGGATTGAAGGGAAAAATCGAATTACTAGAAGGCTGCAGTCTGTGCCGTCTATAGGAAATATTGAAACCTTTTTGTTTCCAAGTTCAGCAAAATAAGAAATGCATTCAATTTTCGCAAAATTGTCTTCACTCTAAACAAGGCTTGAATAGATATCTACTCTCAGGATACTTTATTGTTAAAGTGTAACTTAAATGATTATGGCTAATTATCATTTTAAAATTGGTCTACATAAATTTTCTTTTTTCAAAAAAGGTAGCCAAAACCTGTTGCTACAGAACATATTAGAAGAATATATTTTAGTGCAAAATTGATCTTAGGTTAATAAATATATAATAGTCGCTATTCTTATTTATTTGTGTCTAAATTTAAAATTGTTGATTTAGGGGCACTTACCCTATAAAAGAAAATTGAAATAATTGTGTTCAAGCCTTCTTGATTATATATACAAATATGGTCATTAAAATAGGTACCGCATAATATTTTTATAAAAGTTCTTATTTTTTAGTCAATAAATTTTGCAAATTGTTTCCGTTTGATTATTTATTATATCCAAGGGTAGGTTAACTAATTTAATTTATTAGACGTTGGCAAAATGTTATGGATCTACAATATGGATAAATGATGAAAATTAGCCTGGCCATTGAAATAGGTGCTGTACACTACACTTAAGATTAAAAGCTGAGATAAATAAGAAAATGGTGATTGTCATAATATTTGTCTAGGGTCTTATGTGTCCAAAATATTTTTGAAATAATTTTTTTATTCTATGGGACATAGAATTGATTAATTTTCGTAAAGTCTTTCCAGAAGTAGTTTATCAAAAAATCTTGTAATTTATTCAGGAATCTTGATTTATTTTGTTGAACTTTGTTCTGATATAATTTTTTAGACCTAAGCGAATGATTCGATCTAGTTATAGACTTGTTTGGTCATGTATTTCAATTAAAAATATTTAAGAACAAGTAATTTTTTTATTTGGACAGCGCATATCGAAAACCCTACTAAGCGCTCATATTTTTATCAGCAAAAGTTAACTTTTTATATAATTTTCATGTAAATTTCATATGCTATTTTAGGATTCTAAGCTAGATAAAAATAATTGCCATCTAAATTAAACATTCTCATTCTTAATGTGAAAAAAATGTTGTGTAAACTCGGAAGTGAAGCGATATTATAAATTTATAAAAAAATAAAATATTTTTCCACAAATCTTGGTAAATTTTAAATTTTACAGTTATTTAAAATTTTATGAAGGACAATAAAATTTGCTTAAATGTTAAATTTTTCTACTTCTATTTTATTGATAAGAAAAAGAAACCCCTTTAATCTTAACTTTCAAAAAATGTCCGTACATTTTTCCATATAACTTTAAAAATGAATTCCTTTTAATGAAAAGTACTATTAATTTCTATATGGATTTTGCTAAAAGGAAAAACTATAGAATTATGTTATGTTATTTTCACTTTTCTTAATTTTTAGAAATGTTGTATTTCATTACATATTTTATAAATTTTTTACAAAAATCTGGTCTGCATAACAACAGAATTCGTTTCATTTTGCTTTTTTTCGAAATATAAAAATTGTATAAATTAACTCGGCAAAAATTTGGGTAATGGTATATAGTTACTTTTCAATGACAACAGAATACCATCTGCATTACATAGAAGTAGTTTAGTAATTACTTATTTATGATAACAATTTTGAAAATGCTGCTTTTGTTGTTGCTAACTTTTTGAAATCTTACTTTCATCGTTTAAAATAAAAATAAAAGAACAAGTAAGTAAACCCGACCATATGATACCCCACACCATACCTCACTAATACACAATATTATTAACGTAATAACATTTATATGAATTTATACACTTTAGGGTGACTCCCGAAAGTGGGCGGTATGGTAAGTTATAAAACGATCCTCATAAAATTTGTCACTGTGATTTCTACTTATATATTTGTGTCGAATATAAACTTGATACTAACATTCGTATGGGATTTATGCATGTGAAAGTGATTTTCGGAAGAGGATTTTATATGTGAGCTATGGTCAATTATGGACCGATCTTCATGAAATTTTGCATAAAGAGTGATACTTATATAAAATTGCATTACATCGAATTTCATTAAAATAATGCTATATTTAAGGCATTTATGATCGTTAAACCCCTAGTACGGGACGACATTTGTATGGGGGCTAGGTGAAATAATGGACCGATCATAACCAATTTCAATAGCCTTTGCCTTTGTGTTATGAAAGTTTTACGTGTCAAATTTCATTGAATTATCTTCAAAGTTGCTACCTGTACTTTGTGTACAAGGTTTACATTGATAGCCAGCCAGACGGACGGACTGACATCGTTAGATCGACTCAAAAAGTGATTCTGAGTCGATTGGTATAAATTAAGGTGGGTGTTGGATGATTTTTTCTGTGCGTTACAAATATCAGCACAAACCCATAATACCCCACACCACCATAGGTCATGCTTTTTATATTCTGATATTTAATTAGTTATTTGTAACCAAAAGTGCTACTTTTTATTCAGTTTTTAATTAACTACACCAATTTATATATTTAAAGAAGGGAAAAATATATGAAAAGACATTATTTGTCTTACAATTGCAACTTAAAATCTTAATTGGTACATCAAAAAATATATTAAGAGCGATCCTCATAAAATTTGTCAGTGATTTTTACTTATACAAAACTTATTTGTGTCGAATATAAAATTAATACTAACATGTGTTGTGATTTATGCACGACAAAGTGATTTTCAGAAGAGAGTTTTATATGGGAGTTATGATCAATTATGGACCGATCTTCATGAAATTTGGCACAAAGATTGATACTTATACAAAACCTTACAACGATTTTCATAAAAATACTGCTAAATGCCTTAAATATGAATGATCGTTAAACCCCTATTCCGGGAGGACATTTGTATGGGGACTAGGTGAAATAATAGACCGATCATAAACAGTTTCAATAGACTTCGTCCTTGTGTCATGAAAGTCCTAAGTGCCAAATTTCATTGAATTATGTTCAAAATTGCGACCAGTACTTTGAGCACAAAGTTTACATGGACAGCCTGTCAGACGGACGGACGGACATCGTTAGATCGACTCAAAAACTGATTCTGAGTCAATGCATAATACCCCAACCACCTATGGTGGTGTGGGGTATAAAAAACATTTTTTTTACTAAGAATTGTGAATAAGGCCTTGATTCAGTATGACAATCAAATTGTTTGAAAATAAAATTTGTATGAAAACTACTCAAAAAACATTTGAAAAAATGAGTAATTTTCATACAAATTTTATTTTCAAACAATTTGATTGTCGTACTGAATCAGGCCATAAGTTTTATTTTTTGAGCAATAAAATAAAAATCATAAAATAGTCTTTATAAATTGAGCAAAAAGATAAAACTCAAAAATAGTCATTCAAAGTTGAGCGAAAAAATAAAAATCTAAAATAATCATTATTTGTTGAGATTTATTTTAAAACTCATAATCATTACGATCCTTGATTAAGTTTTCTGTAGGAAAAGATTTTTCTAGATTTTTTTTGTTGGAATACATTAAGGAAAAAAATATAAATAAATTAGTGAAATTATATAAGTAAAATTTTTAAAAGTTTGGAAAGGACTTGGAGGAACCATTTCCTAAAGCACCTTGGCGATTTTTCATTTATACTCATTTACGTTAAGATTTCTTTTGAAACCATTACAAAAATTTAATAGTCTAGGACAAAAAAAATATTTTAGAAGTAAAAGAATATTACCACCTTTTTGGAAAATTACCCAAAAATGTGAATTTTTTTAAAGTTTCAACTTCAGATTGATATAACATTTTATGGAATAGATATATTTATACAATTCTTACAATATTATTAAGAATTTTGTAAGAAATAAAGTGGATATTAAAAAAATTAGGGTCAAAATTAAGGCGCCAAAGTTTAAAAAACTTAAAAAAACTATGTTAAAAATAGGGGTAGTAGCTGTAACCGAAATATCTCTTAAAGCATTTTTTTTTTTTATAGATATTTACATTAATTTTTTTTTTTTACATTTAAGTCATAAATGAATTTTTGGCGAATTTTTAAAAAATTACATAAAATAATATTTAGACAACAAAAACACTTGCCCTAATTTCTAATGCTGATTGTATTTTCTTGGCTTTAATTAGAGGAGGAAAAATTTCCATACGACTACCCAGCAAAAAAGGTCACTTACTTGGATGCAATAACAACTGATGGGAGCAATAGATTGTTTACTTAATTGCATATAGCTTCCCTATAGCTTAAAATAATGCAATGGCTTAAGCTATCGGCTGCCTGCGAAATACATATTTCCTTACCATAGTGTTTCGGAGAAGCATTAAAATCCACTCCTATTGTTTCTAGAGGATTCATCTCGAGCCAAAATCATGTACTTATTATAAATGAGCTTTAGTAATTCTTATAGTATTGTTTTTACAATTTTATGTGGAGGTTTTAAAATATATGCATTACTGAAGCGCATTTATAATGCATGACATTTGTTGGAGATGAGCCCCTTAGAAGCGATAGAAATGCATTTAGGTGCTTCTTCCTTACTATGGTAAGGAAGAGTGTCTTTTGCACTCAGTAAATAACTTACGCTATTGCATTATTGGAAGCTATATGCAATTAAGTAAGCAATCTATTGCTTCCAGTAGTTGTTATTGCTTCCAAATATTGATAAGTATTTGCTGGGTAGTTGTTTGTATCTTATAGATAGTTCCTTTTATATGAATTTCTAAAAATCAAATAAAACGTTTTCTATCTATCTTCATACTTTTATACGAAATTTTACGTAAACATTTGGACGTATTTTTAATAAAATTAAAGTAATTAATCAAAAATTTTATTTGTAAATCGTTATTACTTCTTTGGGGCTTCAAAATGTAATTACTTTTTATATCAAGTTTACTTTGTTGCTGAACCAAAATAATCAAGACAAAGCGTGTGTTCCCTTTAACATATATCAGACCACTTTAAATTGATTCTAGAGTTTTTAATATTGATATTATTAACTATAAACAGGGCAACCAAAAATATGGATAATTATAATTTTTTTCTTATACTTCAAATGACGTAAACGTTTAGTTATTTATCCGTCTGAGACAATTTTGGAAATTTGGCATCGATTTGTTATGGCTTTTTTTGCATATTTTGGTCATATAAGCATATTTTTGCACATTCTTGTTTTAGAGCGCATTTTTAAATAGCATGTTTTTGCAAAATTTATACTTAAGAGAATAGCACCTTTTATACCTAAGAGAATAATTTTGCATATTTTGAATCCAATAGAATCTTTTACATAAATTACCATTAGTGAAAATTTATTTTTACTGTCACATATGTTTTTCAAATTCGATTCCCTGATAATTTTCAACTTATAAATTGATAGACATTTTATAATTTCCTGACATGAATGTTTTTTTTTTAGCAATTGCTAATAAAAATAAAGTTATTTTTAGCATCAGTAGTAAATAATTTAAAATTCAGACAGAAATAATGATATTTTAAGAGCATATTTTTTTTATTTTAAGGGCCTATTTTTCGATTTTAAGAGCATTTCTTATGCGACAAAACACTCTTTTAGAGCATATTTTTTAGTTGCCCTGTTTATAAACAATATTTATTATCAGCCTATTACGCCTATTTTTAATGATAATAAAAGTGTTATTGTAAACAAATAATTAAATAGATAAATTCAACTTGTTTACATTTATTGTTTGTGAATATAAATTAAGTAAGAATATTATATTCGACAAGAAAAAATACCTACTACCATCGCACATTGTGTGATTTTAACATTTTAGCTTATTAAAACCCCTGAATTTTTTTTTAGAGTATTGAAAAAAAAGTTATATTGATTAAAGAATGTTAACCGTTATAAAGCAACGGCACCTGGAACAGCACTGTAGTTGAAGGCAAATAAATATAATACCTTTTCTTTTGTAATTTTGACTATTTGTAAGTTTTTTTATTTTAAGAATAATCTTTAGATTTTTATTTTAAAGAGTGAGGATGGTACTGTTATAATCGCTGATAGGTGGTCTTTTAAAATCAGTAATAACATTTTCCTCCAACTTGTTCTTTTTAAATTCGCAAAAAAAAAGAAAAGTACTTATCAGGTGCCAAAGTAGTTTTCGCCAAAAAATAGTTCATATTTGGTTGCTTCATCAAAGAACAAGAAGAATTTGCATGTTATTTAGTTAATTTCTGGAAATATTATTACAAATTCAGTCAAAGCTATTGACATCGAATTAATAAAATCATTTCCATAGCTATTAATGTTAATTAAAAATAACTTGATTTTTACTAGCAATTGCTAAAAAAAAGTTTTCTTTTTGCACTTAAATATATTCAAAACTGGTACATTGTATCAGGAAACTACAAAATTTCTATCAATTTTTAAGATGAAAAATTATTAGGCAAATTTGCAAAAAGAAATTTTCACTAATGGCAAATTGTGGAAATTCTTTTAAAATATGCAAAATTTTTCTCTTAAGTGAAAAATATGCAAAATTATACTCTTAAGTATAAAATATGAAAAAAATATGCTATTTAAAGTGCTAAAATATGCTCTAAAACAAGAATGTGCAAAAATATGCTGTTATGACCAAAATATTCAAAAATATGCTATAACAAATCGATGCCAAATTTATATTGCCAAAATATGAAATAAGGCAAAACATACTGCAAAGCTTTTAGAATCAAAATATGCAAAAATATGCAGTAACAAATCGATGCTTATATATCTAAAATTGTATGAAATGTATAATTAATTTACAGTTTGGTTCATTTGAAGCCCGGGAAAAAATATGAATTTGCAAATATTTGGTTGCCCCTCTTATTAATGCTTATTACTGAATAAAGTGTTACTCCTCTACTAAACACTTAAGGAAGACCCAGTAAACATTTCGAAGATTTTTTAGTTGTATCAAGAAAAGGAAAAGGTACAGATCTTCGAAAAATTATTAGTCCCTATGAGGTGCTGATGGCAGCCGAAATACAAATGCGTTCAGCAGGAAAATGTTAATCTGCTGTAATTGTTGGTGAACTCATAACTGGTTTTATATCGAGCCAAAAACGTAGAAATGTCTTAAGGGCAGAATGCAAAACTTCACAGGAGAAGCATTTTTGTGATTGTTTAACATTGTTATATGGATGGGAAATGTCACTTACGGTAAAAATGCTTCAGCTATAAATCCGAAGTGATTGATAGAATTTTGACAGATAGTGTATTGTAAATGATTTTGAGTTTTAGATTTTCATCAAAAACCATTTTTTGAAAATGTTGTTGGTTAAGACTCGATATGGCCGTTACACTACATAACATTGTATTTCTCGAGAAAGATATCATCGAAAAATATATGGTACCTATTGGCTAATTATCCAAAGAATCGCAGGAGGCAAGAAATAAAGATTGAAAAAAAAGATAAATATCTAGAGAGAACTCCAATACAGATTTATTTTATATCCTATTAATATCATCAGATCCATTAATTTGCACCTTACGAAAACTACCAAAAACACCTGCAGTATTCTTGCAGTTAAAAAGCCCGAATATATCAGATTTGTAATCTATATTAATTAAGATTTATATGGAATATTACGTTTTCTTAACGAAATTTCATTAAATTATAAGAAAAGTAGGCGTGGAAATTTTCTGATCACGACCATTTTTTCCGTCCAGCCAGCCTAGTGTTACGAAAATTGCTTGAGCAACATTTCATCAATATAGCTTTCTTAATTACAAAAATATAGACTTTTAATCACTTAGAATGCGAAAATCTTACACTGTGAATCCGATTTTTTGATTATTGGCGTAAATATTACTAAAATAAAGTTTATATAGAAATTGTCCAAAATTTCCAAATTTTGTTCCTCATTTTTTCAATATAAGATATGACTTTCGATCATCGAAAAATATATGTAAGGAATAATCTTAAAATTAAAAATTGATACTATGAAAAAAAAGATACATCATTTATACCGGTTACGCCGTTATTCATCTCCAAACAAAATTTAATTGCTGACTACTACCACGAAGTACTTATATATGATGTTAATATTTATGTTAAATGAAAGTCTTATATTTGTTTAATTATAAAATTCATTGGGCATGAAATACTTTTAAGATCTTTTAAGAATTTTATGGACCAAAAAAGATATTCTTAACCACAAAAAGCGTCCTTACATATTTTGCATTACAAATCAAATTTTGAAGTAGTAAAAACTATTTTCGATGTAAAATATATCACCAAATAAAAAACAAATTAACAATTTTCCGAAAATTCACTTTTAAAAGAATTCAAATCAAGCTTTTTGTAAGGAATATTGTCATGAGTAGTAATGTTTAAACAATTATAATTTCTAAACTAGTACTAATATTTACTTTATTCTTTCAATAAATGATCCCAAAATATGTCTTTTATTACCCATAATTTTTTGAAATTTTAAACCAATGTATTTTTTTTTCTATTTATGAAATCGTGCAAAAAAATAAAATTTTTTTCAGTCTATTTCAATAAATAAGGAAGATGCTTTAGCAGTTTTGACAGGTACTGGTAAAGTTCTATAAAATAAAATCGCTTTGTTTTGGTTTTGATAAAGCGAAATTTCTATTTTTAAGACTTTTTTAAAATATATACATATATAAAATATATATATATATATAATATATGTATATAATATATATATATATATATATATATATATATATATATATATATATATATATATCACTAATATGGTTGGAAAAAAAATTAAGATTTGTTTTGGGAATATCAACATAAATTGTCATTTTAAGCTGAAATATGACCAAGATCTTATAAATGGTGATCCCTTTCATAATTGTGCGTTTAAATGTAATTCATAAAAAATAATTTTGGAGCACCCCTTAAAAACACTTCCTCATACATAACAGGAAATATTTTCTATATCTTTCCAGTTGAAAATTGTATGAATAATTAGTGAGACAAATTCAGCATATCTATACTACTGACAAATTTATAACATATATCTCAAATATATATTTAAAAATGTATTTAAAATATTTATTTGTAGTACAAAATATTTTTTTTATTTAATTAACAACTTTAATAAGCCTATCAATTGTTCTCCCTTTTCAGGTGAGTACAGCAACTTTTATCTTCAAAAAGTTTAAAATGTAAGTTAAATATTTATTTTCAAATATATGTATTTAAAAAACTCTAAATATTTATAAATTTTTTATTCATATTTTAGAACTTCTTTCACTCCATTTTTTTTTTTTTTTTAATTATCTACCTTAGAAGCATTTTAATTATATAGCCCCTTAATAATATTTAACGAACAATTAATAATGCAAATATATATTTTTGGGAATCAAACATTTTCAAAAATCTCACCAACAGGAAATATTCTTTATCTTTAATTTATGTATTTTACATGTAAACGAAAAACAAAAAAATTGTGTAATCTGAGTATAAAAATGGTTAAAATAAAATTAAAATGGTCATGGCAAATTAATTCATTTAAAAGTAGAGTACAGAAATTGTAAAACAAAAACAAATATTACAAAAAAATATCAAAAAATTAAATAAAAAAAGTAATAATAATAATAAAAATAAAAATGGAATATTTAACACCATTCAAATGGTCATTTATTATTTTTCGTCAAAAGGAACTGAACACTAAAACAATTTCATACGATTTTTAATTCACTTAAACTGTCAACACAATTAATGGTATTTTGTCACGCTTACCACTAAACCAACAAGAAAAAAAAAAAAAATTACAGGCCAAATACTAACGCCAACTATAATCGAAAATCAAAAACTCCAACCAAATTAAAAATATAAAAATATTTTGACAAGAAATCATGTTTAACTAAAGGGGTTCAAATATAAATTGTTTATTTATATTTTGTTTTCTTTCTTTAACATAAAATATATTAACAAAAAACATTTGAAATTTATTTGAAAATGTTTATTGAACACGAAATGTTGGATAATATTAGAAAAAGAAAAAACTGAAAAAAACGTGTTGAAATTAATAAAAAAATAAATAAATTGTGGACATTGTGGTTTTATCATTTTTTTCCAAAAAGAAATAAAAAAAATTAATTAAGCAGAATTAATAATTATAAGGTTTGAAGTATATTTTTATTATAATAGCACGACTTAAAATATAATAAATAACATAATATATACAATGGTCTTATTATATATGGGGTTCTTTTGTCTTATTTAAAGTGATATAAACCCAATAGGAAATTTGACTACAAAGTATATACATACATACATGTATGTATATCAAAACAACTCACTTTTTATGAGAGGAAATAGTGTTTTTGCTACTGCCATGAAAAAACATGTTTTAATATTTGCCAATATATTTCGGTTCTACTAATGACCCTTCATGAGCTGGACCGTAAAAAAAAATCTTTCTTTAGTTTTTTGTTATTTTTTGTATTTTTTCCCAAAGCAACGCATACAAAATGTGTTATCATTTAAGGTAGTTTTATTTTACGTTATTTTGTATTATTACAAAATAATATTAAAATGTATTATAGTGTAAATACCTGCAATTTTTGTATATTAAAATCTTGAAATTTTTAGAACGTTTTTGCATTTATTAATGCAAATTCTTTTATTTATAGTTTTATTCTCATTTGATTTTCTTAAATTATTCGTTGTTATTTTTTTTATAAATTTTTTTTATAAATTTAATAAAGAAAAGAAAAAATATGACAACTAAAAATAATTTCCATAATACATTTTTTGATTGTGTATTATAGTGAAGGAAACTCTGATATTAATACAAAGTATTGTAGTGTAAAAACCTCATTCGTATATAAAACATATAAAAAGATACCTACATTTTTTATATTCCATAAAATATCCTATCTTTCAAGGATTTTCTTCACAACATTGTTCGTTATTTTCAATTATATTATAATTTTTACTTATTTTAAGATATGAATTGCTGGTGTCAGCATAATTTTTATTTTAATATTCTTACAATTTCGCGTGTTTTTATCGGTATAAAAATTCCTGTTTAAATTATATCAAATTTTATATGCGTTGCTTTGGGAGAAAATACAAAATTTTTTAAAAAACTAAAAAAAAAAATACATTTTTAAAAATTATCAGTTCATGAACAGTCATTAAAGCCGAAATATTTTGGGAAACGCCATAAAACATGCCTATATAACAGCAACACTTTCTCCAGTGTCGCCTTAATGTATATAATGGAAATTTAAATTCATTAAAATATCAAAAAATAATTTCAATATTCCGTACTTAAATCAATCAATCCATAGTGATGACAAAAGTACGGTAAGTACGGATTTTCTTCAACCAAGTACGAAATACTTGAATCAAGAAGGGTAACAGATTCTTAAATTTAGCTATATTTAAGCCTACTTTGATTTCAATTCCAAAAATTCAATAAGAGTTCAGAAAATTTCGTACAACATAATTGATCGGGTTTAATTCGGAACATTCATATGAAATTCTTCATATTCTCAGACATTTGATCTCAACACAAATAGGCTAAAATGAGTGCTCCTTAAAAATACCTACTGGGTGTTCTTCATTAAAATATGTGTCTACCAAAATTCATTCCCACATTAGTATGCATTAATAATTATTACAACATTTATGCCGAAATAAAAACCATATTTATAATACATATTTACCTTTAATTTTTACAAAACATATGTAAAACTATTCTACATTAAAAAATAAAGAAATTCTTCTTGATCATTTTATCAGCATATAAATATTTTACCTAATAAATTTTTCACAAAAATGTCTACATGGAATAAAAGATAGATAATACTTACAATAATTTAATAATTATACATGTGTATTTAATTTCAGTCATTTACTTAACACATCTGCATTTGTAAGTTGTTGTATTTATTTTTTTTATGGACAGTTTCCGTTTTTGGTTGTTTAAAAGGTTAATATTAACTCTTATACACCCTTTAAGTTATACAATATAATATAGTACATACATGCAACACATGTGTACATTGAGCTTTACTAACATTTATCGTTTTTGTATAAAAGGTAGAAAATAAAAATAAAACGTATTATGACCTAATTTTTATCAAGGTTTTAATTTTTATTATTATGAAATCCTCTTTTTATTTACAAATTTATTCTAAGTTAAAGTTTTCTTCTACTGCTGGCCCTGGTGTCTTGCTTAAACATTTGTTGTCGTTTTCTTATATATAGGGGCATATTGTATGTACAATATTATACATACATATGTATGTAAATTAGACTGCACCCAAATTTACTGACTTTTGAATTTTGACCGTAACTCCGCCTAGAATCGTTCATTGAGTTGCAAAAAGATATTATGTAAAATATTTGTGAAATCGGATATGATTAATCGGACCTGAATTTTGAAGTTTTTACAATTTTTAGAAAAATTTAGCTATTAAATTCTTTGCTTTGTAACTAGGTATCAAAAAATCGTAATCTACACATAATTGTCTATCAAGCAAGTTATAAAAACAAAAAATCGGTTAAAAAATGTCAAAGTTATTACGAATTCCTCAGGCCATTAATGTCTGTAAGAAGTGTAAGGAGCGTACGAACAATTTTTTAATTTGCTTTCCTGGTAAGCTAGCAGATATAATTGGAATCAAAAATAAACTACCTTTTGCCTGAATAAGTAGTTATTTTTATTCGAGTTGTTCACAAATTCATGTACTCAAAAATATGTACCTAAACGAAAATAAAAATAAAAAAAGATTTTGCCGTCAGTGAGATTTGAACTTGGCCACAAATTAGCCATTCATTTTTAATGGCTAATTTTCTAAGTGACAAAAACTTTTGTTAGAATGAAATATCTTTTTAGACATTTTGTTAAAAAAAACTAACAGCTTCAGAATGGGGTTGAACCAACAACCTTCTGGTTGTTAATCCAACACTCTAGCCAACAGATCTACGTGATTGCAATATTACTGTGCTATTATACTATTAAGTACTTATTTATGTAATATAGAGTAGGCAAATAGTAATCGCGCCTCATTACCAAGAAACTACTTTAATGAGTAGTTGCCATTACCGAGAACCAAAAAGTATTTGCTGGGTATTTTTAATTAAATTTGAATTTTAAACTTTTAAATTTTTTGTTAAACAAAAGTTCGAATAGAACTAAGCAGTTTTATAGACAATGATTCAGTGATATTTGTAATGAATTTTGATGTTTTAGCATCACTTTACTTGTCAGAATGAGCCAACTCTCATTTTAGTTGTCAATGATATTAATTAATAAATTTTACTTTACAAATCGTGCGTTTAAAAAATTCTGACCGTAAGCTCTGTTGAGGGTTAAATTTGCCTTTTTTTACTGCTAATATAAACGAAAGCCTTTAAGATATATTTTCATAAAATTTTATCGAAATCCAGATACAAGTAATTAAGTTTTCATAATTTCTTCGTTGAAACTTTCAAATATTTAAAATTTTGAACTTTGACATTCCTCTTTTAAAGATTATCCTAGTGCAATTTTCTTAAAAATTTCTGAATGTATTTTTTGAAACATGGTTTATATTATTCTGTAATGATTCTCTTTAGTCTGAATATCAATTCAAAAAAAAAAAAAAAAAAAAAAATGATTTTATAACTGAAAAACTGCATAAAATGCCTTTTTTGGCAAAATCCGCAGGTATGGCTTAGTCCTGCAAGTTATTGATCCAATAAAAGAAAATTATTTCTAGTGGTATTGTCTATAAAACTTTATAGTTTTATTTGAACTTTTTTGAAATTTGTTTAATAAAATTTTTAAAAGTATTATGTTAACACACATTAGTTTTTGACTTGTTTTTTGAAAAAACACAATAAGTTTAAACATCATTGTTCACATATCATTTTATTGCGCCAAAATATTTTCACAAATTTTTGATTTAAATAAAAATTTCACATGCAAACACTTTCTAATTCAAAAAATAAAATGTTTAAACAAATAAAACTTATGAACATAAATTTTATTCATAATTTTTAATTTTTTGCTTTTAAACTGTTTGACAATATTTACAAATTCTTTTTTCATCAAATTTCTATGTACTAGAAATTCAATATGTTATTTTGTGTTAAATAATTAATCAATTCGAATCGAGATGTTTTTTGGCTTTGAAATATGTGAAAAAACAAATCAATTTATTTGTGTTTTTTTGGGAAAATGACTCCATTTTCAAAAAACCACTATATGTGAACATGGTATTAGAAAAAAAAAAACAAAAATAAAATTTTTTAACTAAGCATGGAAAAGGGTTTGCATTATCCTACAAAAATCAAAACATATTATTCGGTAGTTATGGTTCAAATTGAATTAAAAATAGTATTTTATTTAAATATTTTTCAAAAAATTAAAAAAAATTGTGACCTAAA
Source organism: Protocalliphora azurea (assembly GCA_932274085.1). NCBI lineage: Eukaryota > Metazoa > Arthropoda > Insecta > Diptera > Calliphoridae > Protocalliphora > Protocalliphora azurea. The sequence goes on from OW026519.1 coordinate 131,490,683, forward strand.
CGTGTTAGTGACCTAAAACGTGTTAGTGGTCTGTGAAATTCGAAATAACTTTAACATTTCTTAAACGAATTTTTGTTTTTATATCTTGCTTGATAGATACATAATTATGATTTTTTAAATTTCTATGTACAAAGCAAAGTATTTAATAGCTAAATTCTTCTAAAAATTGGAAAAATCCCAAATTTTCCTCATATAAACGCAGCCTTCAAACTTCGGATCCGATGCGGATTGGGTTAACGATATCAGATTTCACTAATATTGCACACAATATATTTTTAAAACCCACTGAACAAGGGTTGTAAAAATATATTATTGGGGCTAGGGGGCTACGGTCAAAATTCAAAAGTTGGTAAATTTTGGGGCTGCCTAATGTACATATATAAATAAGTTTTTAGTAGTGTTCACTGTTGTTGTTTTGTTTAGTATTGAAATTTGATCCTCTAATGATAAACATAATCACGTGTTTTCAATTTTGATTTACTGCTTTTTACTCTCTTTTTATTTTGGATTTTTGTGAAGTGTTGTTTAGATCCCCCTTTTTTTGAGTTTTTATTATTTGATGTTCAAATTCTTCTGGAATATTTTTCTTTTATTTAGTTTTTTGACTCCCCCAAGTTTATTTTGGTTTTCTTTCTCCTTTCTTACAATAAAAAAACAAAAACTGACCTTGTTTAGAAGTTTCAAATTTCAAAATAATAATAATAAAAATATTAAAAGAATTTAAAAACTTCTGGTATTGTATGGTTATTTGATGATGTTTTAATAAATAAATTTAAAGTGGTATTATGTTATAATAATTTTTATTTTAATTGAAAATATTTACCCAGCATATTTTATTTATTTGTTTATTTTAAAACCATTTACTTATTTAATTCTAGTCGTTTTTAATTAAAGGCATTTAAAGTATATTTCAAAGAACCAAACTTTGCATTTAACATTCCTCTATGAAGTTAAAATTTTACAGCCGTATTAAAAAAAAATTAATTTATATTTAAAGCACAAACTAGCTAATACACAATTTAGCCCTTAAAGTCTTTATAAAGAAAATCGTATTCAAAAAACTTACAGTTTACAGTCTATATTAACTAATAAACTGTTTTATGTTTATGTAGGAAGTCCTTCTCAGTTTCTTTCTCATTGTCAATATTGTAAATAGTTTGAATAAATTATTCGTTAGTAGTTTAATTCCATTATTATTTTTGATGTTGTAGTACGTTTTTAATGATAAATAAGTTTTTTATTTTGGAAAAAAAAAAACATTATTTAGCTTATGTAAATATAAATATGTATAAATTATTTTATGTAATTTTTGTTGGTTATAATTACACGTATCCGAATAATGAATATTTTGTGATTAAATCAACAGCACTATTTCATATTTCATATTTAGTTTTGACCACATTATTTTTATTGAAATTTTGTTAAAATTTAACTATTTTAATAATTTTTTCTGCTAATATGAGTAATTTTTTGTTTTAACCTGGAATTGATACATTAGATTAATTGATTAAGAATTGTACACATTAGTGTATTAATTGGAATTACGTTGAAACAGCAAACAACAAAAAAGTCGAACGTATGTGACTGCGGGCAGCAGTATTTTAATCCAAAATAGGAAAAAGTCTATTTATCCTGTTTGGGAAAAGTGTTGTTTGTGATTTTATTATAAAATAGCTGAAATTGAACATATGTGCAAAAAATATTATCCTATCCCGGAATTTAGTTTATACGTTTTTAAATAGCTATATTAGCGCATTTTTTAATTTCGAAAAGAATGTCAAGAACTTACGCATGAATACGAAAAAAATCTTTCTTATTTTGTATGTAAGGTAAATAATCTTAAAGTAGCTTTAAAGTAGGGCCGAACCTACTTTAAAACATTTAAAGTTAACAAAATGGTTCACTAAAGGCACATTAAACGAATCATTGTTTTTTTGAATACAACTATAAGGAATTTTGCTTAATAATAGTAAGTAAAGCTGTATTTAGTATTTTTGAATGCGGCTGTTAACCTTCAAAGCTTGTTTTCCTATTTAGCAATACTCTAATTAATTTTTAACATTTCGGATAATAAGAAGTAGGATTTTCTAAAAATTATTTTTTTTAAAGACTCACATTTAGATTTGATACTTTTTATATTCACTTTTCAGGGTTTGTATTAAAATTTTCATTATTATTTTTCTTTAATAATAAGTTTTAATTTTATTAATTATTTTATTAATTACATTATACAATCAAATTAAGCAGCTGCCACAGCACCGGCAATAGCAGAACCAGCTTCAATTACATTCTTAGCGGTATCAACTTTGGAAGCAACTTTGGCCACTTTTTTAACATCTTTAGTCTGTAAATAAGACATAAAATTACAAATATATATTAAATGATGATTGGTTTTCCCTAATATTAATTCAAATTCTTACCAAATCATGACCAATTCGTCCGAAATGATGATGAGCTTCGATAGCTTGATGACCCAAAATACAAAAAACCAAAAAGGCCAAGAAAGCAAAATATTTGTTAAATTGCATGGTGATTTTGTCTGTAAATAATTGAATACTCAACTGATACTTTTCGAAATGAACCAGAGGTTTTATAGAGAATTTTTGCAATAAGTGTTTTTAATGTATTTTAAATAGATTTTTTTATTTGTTTAAATATTATCATTTCGGACATAATTAATCAATTATAGACAGTAATGGACGACTGTTTATATTTAAAGTCATAACAAATAGACCTAATCATATTTGTTTTTGTAATCGATATCATATTAGGAGTTTAGAGAAAAACATTTAGCGTAATATCTTTTTTTTAATTATAACAAATTAAATAAATAAAATTTTATCAACAATAACAAATAAATGATTTAATGAAAGTAAAAAGTTATTTTAAGAAAGAAAAAATAATAACACGGTGCTGCACTAAAAAAAAAAAACACTTGGAATATAACATAGTGTAGTTTGTAGGTATGGGTAAGTAGATAATTATACCATTTTTAGAATTTTCGAGATATCCCCAAAATCGGGAGTTTTATCAAAAAAAAAAAAAAAAAAAAAAAAAAAAAAAAACAACGCATTATAAAGAAAAGGCCTTGCTTTTTTGGAAAGTATATATAAATTTGTATTCATAGCAAAACTGTTTAAGATATTAAATACACAAATTAAATTTTGTATTTTTTATTCGTATTTTTTAGATTTTACACCTACTTTTGACCCAAACTTTATTAAAAAACATATTTTTTTCCAAATACTATATTTTATTAGGAATAAAATGAGCCATCGCTTGATAAAATCAGATGAAAATTATAGAACATATGGTTACTTTCTCAAAAAATCTAAACTCATAAAATCCTTTTGTTGCCATTATTTTGCAACATAAATAAGCCAACAATAAAATACACGTAAAATAACAGATTTTTATGAGTTTTTCAACTTTAAAAATTCGCATGTTCTACAATTTTTATCTGATCTAATCCTTTTTTATCAAGTGATGGCTCATTTTTCTCCTAATAAAATATGGTATTAGAAAAAAATAAGTTTTCTTACAAAGTTTAAGTTAAAAATGGCTGTAAAGTTCAAAAGATAAAAATAAAAAATAAAAAAATTAAGTTTATATCCCTAATAACTTATACAGTTTTGCTATGAATAAAAATTTGTACTTACATATCGTCCTTTATTTACAAAAATATTTAAATATACATGAAATCAAGTTGATGAGATTTTATCTACTTTTAGATATTATTACAAATAATTATTTTGTATTACCGTATAATTTTTAATGTTTTAATAATATAATTTTTAAAGGAAAATTTTGTGTTTAAAAAACCCTTTTTTTTTATAATATCAAATAATAAAGAAATAATAATTCTAATGAATGATTAAAAATTTAATCATTTTTTACTTTTTAAAAGGAATAAAATCTTTTCTTTATAATTCCGTTCAAAAAATTCAAATTGGATATCAAGTATTCGAGATACAAACTTTTAAAGCCATTTTGGGGCTACATTGATACTACAAACTACACTATGTTACACTCCAAGTGTATTCAACTTTTTTATTTTGAAGCACCGTGAAATTTATAACTGAATAATTTACATACGCACACAAAGCAAAAATACATTTGTAATGACCATTATCTAAGAGCAACATATTATGATTGGAACATATGATCACATCGAAAAATAGAAATGATTATAAGTTATAATTATTATGATTCTATTTTATCATATTGTGTCCGATTTTATGGTTTGTTTTCTCATGTTATGATCCTAGTTTAACATATAATTGAATAATCTTAATACATCATTATCCCATTCTATCAGGTTATGATTTGATGTTATACTATTATTCTATCTTATTATATTATTATACCACATTGTCATATTATGATTCCATTTTATCATATTATTATCCCATGTTATCATATAGTTATCCAATTTTATCATATTATTATTTCAGTTTGTCATATTATTATTCAATCTTATCATATGTTAAAATAAAACGTTTTAATAAAAAATTATTTTTATAAATTTTTTATTGAAATAAGAAAATAATAAAGAAAAAATATTTTCATATTATTTCTTCATTAATTATATTAATTTGTACCACCGTATGTGGTTCAAATGGAAGATATGTTTTTCAACTAAACCCTTTAAAGGAAGTTAATCAATAGCTTGTATTGCTTGAAGTATAACCAAACCTTATCTATTTATATTTATTCATATATAAACTAAATGAGAATTACAATGAACGAACAAACAAACAAACATTAAAAACAAAATATATTAAAAAAAACAAGTATTTAATTTTTCCACTAAGTTTGTTAAAAGGATAAGTTTTTTTGTCATGAGAATAATGTTAATATGGTTCAAAATTGGAATATGGTTTAAGAACAAGGAAAAATATAGCAAATATAGAAGTAATTATATTTTTCATTATAATAAAATTTTGTTTCTGGTATAGATATTTAAAAACATATAATTGTTGCAGTCAATCATATTAAAATTTTTATTGAGTGTAAACATTAAATGACAAAATTTAAACAAAAATGTTGTTATCACGCACACAGAGTTATCAAAATTCAAGAAAATTAACAATGAGAACATAATATTGTTATAGTGGTAATGCTGTAACCATGCTTTTTCTCTGCGTGTTGAAAGGTACTTGGCGAGATTTTCTTTAAATTTTCTAAAGTTTTTCACTTATATCACTTATTTTCATCTGAAATTTTCAATAAAAACTTTTGAAATGTAGTTGGTAAATAAATTTATCAGTTTTGGTTTAAGTTCAGTGTTAATGTAATAATCAAACACCGGAAGTTCATGCAAATGCATGCATTTTACCTTTACTCCTAGAACAGAGTAAACTAAATATCTCTACGAATCAGAGAATTTGCTTCAAAATGGCATAGATTTGTTAGTGCTTATTTATGCATATTTTGCATGTTTTTGCATATTTTTTCATAAATGCATATTTTTTTATCATATTTAGTGCAATATTTCAATTTAAAATTATTTTTTGTGTGGAAAAAAAAATAATTCTGCGGATTTTAATAAAACGATTTCAAAATTTTCAGAAGAGCTAAAAAATGTTTTAAAATATTAAAGATACCATGGACAAATTAATATTTGGTAAGCTATTTCTCCAAAACTAACAATAATAGAAGGACGTTGATTATTGTAAAAGGTGCGTTATGAATTCCTTATTTATCTCGTATTAAGATGCGAAATTACACTGAATAAATAATTTCATTTCAGAGAAGTATTGTCCTAAAATATTCGACAAAACAATATCACTAAAAAAAGTGTGGTATATCAGCCCTTGGATAGCCTACAACTTAGAGATAAATACGGACTTTCAGGGTCAAATTTCCAGTCATTTATCTGAAGGTAGAACAAGTTCGTTTAATATCGAGTTATGTATATGAAACGTTTGTTTTGGTTGTCATACGTTTTTGTAAAACATCGAGAATTGATTAATTCTTTTTAAAGAAGCTACCAATGAGATTATTCTGTCTGAGAGCACAATAAGCTATATAGAGCTACACTTAATATCGTTTTAGAAAAATCGATCTATCATTCAGACCACAGCCATCGAAAGCAGTGTTGCCAATACAGTTGTTACAATTTTAGATTCAAGCGAAGAAATAATAAAATCTTTCCACATCATTTAAAAATGCATCCATCAAATTTGTTAATGTCGAACGAAAATTTTCTATGTACAAAAGCTGTCTAAGGTCTTTACTATATATTTATTTTTAATTTATGTCCTGTGTGAAATAGTATTAAATTCTTGATAGTTATCGGATGAATAAAACTTTACTAGCTCATAGGGCTAGTAAACATTTTGACAAATGAATATAAATTTTTCAAGTTTTAAAATTTATAGAAAAATTTCAATCGAACAAAATATTTGGAAAAATAACATATATTTTAAAATCTTTTAACATTTCAAACACATAACGTTCTTTAAAATTCTTCATATTCAATATTCACACATTTCTTTTGTATTTTTTAATATTAAAATTTAAATTTGTCAATATTTTTCAGTTTTCATTTCACATAGCAGAAATGAAAATTATTCTCACCATAGAAAAAATATTTTTTATCGTAGAACTTTTCTACCGTTTTACACACGTCCTTAATATGATACTAAAAGTTAGAAATAAGTGCATATTTTATTTGTTTTTAGGGCATATTTTAATATTTTGAGTGCATTTTTAAGCGTCTAGTCCTTGGTAATAACTATTGAAAAATATTATGTACTGCCTTATTTATAATACAATTTTTAAATTTATCAAAGGCTTATACACAAAATTTTCATATCTATTTAATAATTAAATCTTTTATATATGAGTTGAATGTATAGAGAAGGGTACACAAACATCTAATATGAATTTTATTAACTTTATTTTGAAAACTATGGCAATTCTATAATTTTTAAAGTTTTTAAAATTTTGTTGTAAATAAGGTGTTCAAGCTTAATGAAATGTATTTTTTACATGTAATTAAATTTAACTAAATAATATTTAACAAATTCCTTTTAAATGAATTAAGTAACTTCTTTCTGTCATATGTCAGATGACAGTAAAATTTATTCGAAGTTTTCAGCAAAACCTTATTTACAATCTTAGATCAAGTATTAATTATTACATAAGAATTCTCATTGAGGCTCTCATAATATTTATCGAAGAAGAACATGTCGTTTTTTAGATTTTTATACCCTACACCACCATAGGTGGTGGTGGTATTATGCTTTTGTGCTAATGTTTGTAACGCACAGAAAAAATCATCCAACACCCACCTTAACGTATACCAATTGACTCAGAATCACTTTTAGAGTTGATCTAACGATGTCCGTCCATCCGGATGGCTGACCTGACAGCTCACTGGTTGTCCATATAAACCTTGTGTACAAATTTTGAAGATAATTCAATGAAATTTGGTACGTAGGACTTTTATGACACAAGGACGAAGGCTGTTGAAACTGGTTATGATCGGTCTATTATTTCACCTAGCCCCCATACAGACGTCCTCCCGGAATAGGTGTCTAACGATTATAAATGCCTTAAATAAAGTAATATTTTAATGAAATTTGGTGTGAGGAAGTTTTGCATAAGTATCAATCTTTGTGCCAAATTTCATGAAAATCGGTCCACAATTGACCATAACTCCCATATAAAACCCTCTTCCGAAAATCACTTTAACGTGCATAAGCCACATACACATGTTAGTATCAAGTTTATATTCAACACAAATAAGTTTTATATAAGTATAAATCACAGTGATAAATTTTATGAGGATCGGCTCCATAATTTACCATAGCTCCCATATAAGCACACTTTCGGGAGTCACCGCCCTAAAGTGCATAAATTCATATAAGTGTTAGTATTAACGTAATATTCTGTATTTTATTTTAAATTTAGTAAAAGTATCGGTCCACAATTGTCCACATGTTTAACATAAGACCCCTCCATGTATTTTGATGGACATACACAATGGTGTGGGGTATCGTATGGTCGGGTTTGACCGACTATATCTTTCTTACTTGTTTATATTATATATTTAATCGCTGATAGGGAACTGTAAAGGATATCTTAATTTTTATATTGTTTTTTCCTTATTCAGCTTACTAATACCCAACGTAAGTGGAATACATAGGTCAAAAACAAAGTTCAAAATCGAATAAAAATTGTAAAAAAGTGTTTTTAGTTTGCAGTTGTTGCAAAATAATAAGATATAGTTTATTTCCAAAATACTGATCAATTAAAATGTCTACTAGGGAATAATTATGCCACCCGTGGCTAGCACAGTCTACTGCATTCAATAATTTCTGTATGCAATTATGTTTTTTAGGGATAATATTTACTTAACAAAGTAATTGCAGCATACTCTCTCAAATAAGTGTGGCACAAACAACATAAATCTGCAATTTAAATTATTATACTAAACATAATGCATCACTTTTTTTGGCAAATTTTTTATATTTTTTTAAATACAAACACACTTCGTTTCTTTAAATAATAATTAAATAAAAAAATGCCAAAACCAGTTTTATGCATTTTTTGTACACTTTTAAATAAAGTGCATGTTTTGTTTGCAGGGTATTTTACATGATGACGATGATGTTAATGATTATTATTTTCTAAAGTAAAAAAAATTGATTTTTTACTTTAAAATGTGTGTGTTTTTTTTAAAACATTTTCACTTTTATTTGCTAAACGTGTAAATACCCGCCTGACCAGAGTTTCGTAATTAGCGAATGTTCACTAAAAACGATGAATTCTCGAAACAGAATGTTCGAAAGACTATCGAAAGTTATGTTAAAATTGAATGTTAGTAATATCGAACTTTTCTCAATAATTGCTTGGTAGTAAACATTCGCGTAATATTCAAGAATTTTAAAAATAACGATATCACAATATTAAAATTTTCTGAATAAAATTTCGAAACTAAATTCTTCGAGAAATTATCTATTCTTTTCAATTTCTCGATGATTTATTATTTAAATAAACAAGAGAAGTAGTTTCTTGTTTGTGCATGCAAAATACTTAAACTTGAGTCAAATTTCAATGCGTTTGGTTTTAAAATATTGCGAATTAAAATTCATGATGTTAGTTAAATTCTGTGCAACTTTTAATAAAATATAATATAATAATATTTTAGAAAAATTGGTAAGTAATGTTGATACTTGCCTAAATAGATTTGCTAAAAAAAACATATTTACCTAAACATCTAATATACATTTTTTTGTTGCAGATTAATGCAGAAAATTTTTAACCAAAAGATGTGGACATGAGCACGGTGTCAACTTTAATTTTGACATTTCACGTGTTTGTTTACAAAAACAAAAACACATTTGATATTTCTCGTAATAAAAAAAGTAATAAGACACAATACCACAAAAGTAAACAAAAAATGTAAACAAAGATTGTAAACATAAACAATAATTTGACACTATAGATTTCAAAACACTAGCCGCCATATTGCTGCCAACAAGGAAAAAAAATTCTCAACTGATTAAAAATCGTTACCTGATTAATCTACCTTGGACATGAGCAACATTAAAATTAATAACATTGAGAGAAAAACATTGATGACTTCTCGGGACGAAGGTGAACTTTGGACAAAATGCTTGAAATAATTACCATTCTTATGTAAATAACTTTATTAGTTTGTAATTTTTGTTGAACTTTTTATAGAGTTTTTTAAAATATTTGTATTCGGGCTCAAGTTCATTGAATAATTGTAGAAGAATACCTTGTAAAAGTTTTATTGGATACTCGGCAAAATGGAATGCCACGATCATCATCAGCTCTCTTCAGCGTCTCTGTAAACATCATCTATTTAACTCACAACTTTTTCGGAAAATCGAATCTGTGACTTATTTTCCTTTAAATTCTTTTAAATTCTCTCAAGTTCTTAAAATTAACTGACTTTATTAATTTTATTGTTAATTATTTCAATTATTATATATAAAATGTAATTTATCATTATGTAACTATATTTTTGAATATTTGATATATTGCGTTAAGTTTGAAATAAAACATAACTTTAAAAATTAAATCAGCTCTTAATTTTAGATTAGGAACAAAATGGTAATGAAACAAAATAGAAAACTATCATTTTCGATTTATAGCCAATATTAATAATCACTAGTCGTTATTAATATCAACATCGAAAAATGTTCTTAATTTGTTTGATATTGTAAATGAATCACTAACGAACATTTTTACGTTTCGCTTTTGCTATCACTAAAGGTTCACTATTAATACAATAAACGAACCTTCGAGATCGAAAGATTTGCTGCCACAAAGTGAGCGACGAGTGAGCTCAAGGAGCTCATATTCGAATCGCCAATGATAGTCTTTCCCGAGTGCTTTTTTTTTTTAGAGAAATGTTCGAAAAATATATTATTATCGAAGTCTGTGGTCAGCTGGGCACAAGTCAGATTATATACATTGAAATATACATAAATATATATTTATATAAATAAACTTATACAAACATAAAATGTAATAATACTTTATTGCATGACAACCCTTTTCCTGTGTTGGCTGATTTTGTTGTTTATTTTCACAAATAAATAAAGAAAAAATGCATCGCTACAATAAAATAGCAACAAAATTTACTATAAAAGTAATGTTCATACGTTCTCTTGTACTTGCTGCTTAAAATAAAATCTGCAGCTTGTTCACTATTTTTATGCTGCATGCATCATGCATGATGCATGTATTACATATAAAGCTTTTTTAAAAAAAATGCATTATGCATATTTTGTTGTTATTATATTGTAGATTGTTGTTTTTGTATTTTTTATTGCATTTTTTTATTATAAAGGATTATAATGTTTAATATAATAATGATGACGATCATCATTATGAATACCAGCGTCATCATTATCATCGACAAACATCATCAATGTGCAACACATATGCTGGCTGCATGTTGAGTATCTAAAGCTCATACGCGTGTTTAATTTATCTTCTTGTTTATTCTCAGATTTTTTGTTTATTCTTTTTTGCTTCACCCTACACAATATGGTGAATAAGTAAGTTAGGTCCGGTGAAAGGTTTGTCAGTTATTAGAAAATGACTTAGAAAGAAATTGGACTTTCTGATTTGATCGTTATATGTATGAAAGGCATCAATTTGAAACTCGATTGACAAAATTGACCCTACGGTCTATATTAACAAAAAGTTCTTAATAAAAACTTTATGTTGTTACAATTATGGAGCATTGAATTAAGGAGTGCTCATGAAAAAATCTGTGCACACTTTCAGGCTTATAACTATTACTATATGTGTACCGTTAATTTGCTTACATATGCTAGTATTTTCAGTAATTATGGGCTAAATTTTGTTGTAAAATCATAATTAGTTTTTCTTAAAATGAAAAATTAACAAAATTCATACAAACGCATACTTAAAGTTTGTAAACAAAATATATGTCGACCATATATAGAACAATTGCTAGGATTGCGGGTGTATTAGGAAATTCAGTTTTCGAAGGGAGTTCTGACAATGGAAGAAAAAGTTTATTAACAGACTGTAGTATCGCAGACAACATAATACGAATTTTAAGAGAAAATGTCTACAGTGGCTCATTCTCTGAATTGATCTGTATCTTTTATCAGAAAAGTTTAAAAAAGCTAGCCTAAAGAACGCTATAAAAAATGTGAAGGAAAAAGAGAGGACGCAAATTGTTGAGACAAATTTCTTCAAAAATATGAATATGATAAAAAGTACATTCTGTCGAACTTTTTAATAATTCCTTATAACAGATGTTATGGGAAATGTATCAGATAAATATCGTGTAAAAAATCAAAATTGACAAACAAACTTTTCGTCTGGGAAAAAAGCAAATCATTTATAAAAGTTACATTTTTCATTAGAATTCTAATATGTTTGGCATCATCAAACTTCTCACTATTAAAATAATGAACTAACTGAGTGGCAGTGTTGCCAGAAGGTGGGAAAAAAGGCTAAATTTTAATTTAAAAAGGGTCAGAAAAGGCTAAATGCTCCAAAAAATAAGGCTAGAAAAAAGTTAATATGTTTTTCATTTAAATTTTTTTTTCTTTGTTCTCATTAGTCTTTGATATTTTTTTAAAGATAATAAATTTATAAATAAAACATATAACGGCTGCCAGCAAAATGATCCAGTAGGGAATCGCCTACAAAATTTCTATACAAATTTGGCTTATACATATTTCATATCGAAGACCTATAATTAAATCCCTCGATCTCAGGTATTCATGATACTGCGTTTTTGTGCCAGTATATTCCCTATAGCAACTCTCATCTATGATATCAATTTCAAATACAAATTCTTAGTTTTTCCAATTTTGTCAATGTTTTTGTATTTTTCTATCTTACAAAATAAATATTTTACTTTTAGTTTTGTGTGCAAAACCCTCGATCTCTTTGAGTTATTGTCTTAGTTTTTAATAATATAAACATAACACATACCATTTCTGACTAACTTATACTATCCTACCTATTTTCATCTCAATTGTGGAACTGAACAAAAAAATTATTCCTACAAAATTTCGAGACACTATAATATTTGCTTAGATACGGGATAATTAAAATTTATCTTGTATGGGGACTAGCACTTCCCCTAGAGTTGCCCGTAGCATTTTAATGTATCTTGATAAGAAAATTATTCCCACACAATCTTAAAACTTTTACTTTAATAGTTCTTCATTTAAGCGATAAATAATTTTTACTTTGGGTGGGAGCTACCAATCCCTGTTCACCTGTCCCTCCTGTTTTCATTTATTTGTGGAAATTGATAAGTAAGTTATTACTTCAAAATGTTAATACTTTTGTTGTAATAGTTCCTTAGATATGCGATAATTATTTTGTTTGTATAGGGGGTACCATTCCCCTGTTCCGATTCCAAAATAATTTGCCTATTTTAGTGATGAAACCAAAATTTTCAAAATTTAAATTTTTTGCAGTTCTTTTATTAGAAAATTTGCACCGTTTCGAGTATTCGCTTGAGATACATCTCATTAAAGTACCCTCAATAGCAGTGCTATAGGTGGTGCCCAAACTTGAAATGTCTCCAAAAGATGCCTTTTTCGCGAGACACTCTCACAACGTAATTTCAATGAAGCTAAAGTATCGCGTGATCAAAAAAGGTTTCCATATTGCGTTTTACAATTGTTGTGGCGCGATAAAATATTAATTTGTAAAAATGTTATAACTAAAAGTTTTTCATTTTTTTTTTACATTTTATGTGAAATTATATTTATAATAAGTACATTTATTCTGTTTTAGTTAAGCGAAAACTAGGTTTCAACAAAAAAATTGAATAAAAAATATTCATGACCTGAAATCTTTAATATTTTATAAATCGTGGAACTCAAAAATAATTACGCGTTTCAAATTTAGAGTAACTTTTAAAATTTTTGGGTATGTATTTTTGTCATTAAAAATTTATTTGATAGTTCTGAAATTAATATTTGCAACTTTTTATTTATTATGTTAATATTATTTATTATATTCTTTAAAGATTTTTTTGTGGTTAGATGAAAAATACATCAGTGAATTAAAAGATATCAAAAAAATGTCAAAAATCTATGCACACTTGGTTTTTTATCCCATATTCTAAAAGTAGGTTAAATCAGAATTATGGTCCCGATTATGTTCACTATTATAAAGCGTATCTATCTTTCTTTAATTTGTATTTTGTACACCTTTATTTTTGAAGTCGGACTTCAAATGGAATTTTTAAAATTTTTGATTTTTAACTACCATAATATAAACGGTCATTTCTTGTCTATTAATATCATTTTAAAAATTTTTTTGGTTGTCAGATGTTAAAAATATATTAACAAATGTTATGAAATTAAAAACAAACGCTCCAGCGAAAGAAAACTCTATCATATACATTCTGAGCGAAAAAATATAAAAAGAAATAAAAAATGCCAAAATAAAAAATTACCCAAAATGAAAAAATCGCTAAAACGGAAAAACGGCAGAATAATATAATAGCAAAAATGATAAAATAAAAAAAAAAAAAAAAAAAAAATGCTTAAATAAAAAATCCGACAAAAAAGGAAAAATAAAAAGACACCAAAATGAGAAAATTAACCTAAGCCGAAAAAATTCGCCAAACAGAAAAAATCGCCTAAACGGAATTTTGTTTATTAAGATTTTTTTTTTTTTTTTAATGAAATGTTAAAAAATCACTGTGATTGATAATAGCGATCGGTGACATCAAACATATCGTATCACTTTTAGTTTGTATTTTAGACATATTGATGTAGGTAATATGCATGCGGTAGTTTTTTTTTTTTTTATATATTGTTGAAAATAGAATTTTTGCAATATTTTTTTAACTTTTTGTCTTAAACCTCGATAACACTGGCGCCGTTCACGAAAAGTCAAATGTCAAATCAAAAAATAACGTTGATGATGCCATTGAAAAAAATATAATTTTTTTGAACCCCAAAAGTAAGCGAATTTGAAGAAATCCCCATATAAGATCCTTTCCAATTCAAACCAACCATCAGTTAGTTGAGTCTACAATTCTCTACCCGCCAAAAATAATATGAACTTCAGCAAATATTTAGCTTTCTTGGCTGTTTTGGTCTTGTGCATTCTGGGTCAACATGTTTGATTTTTACGGTGGTAAAATGGGACATGAATTGGAAAGTTTTGAATTAAGTATTTAGAAAGAAACACTTATTTAATATGATTTATATATTATTACAGGACAAAGGTTTCAAGAAAGTAGAAAAAATTGCCTCCGATGTTAATGAAGCTAAAACTGTAATTGATGCTGGTTCCGCTATTGACAGTGTTGTGTCTGCTGCTTAATTCTGATTACTAACATGGATATTTCTTTTAGTTTAATTAAATTATTAAATTATAGATCCTGATTTTTCTAAAGAAAACTGCAAAAATTCATTAATAATAATAATAATAATAATAATAATAATAATAATAATTAGTATTAACGATTAAATATAAAAACAAAACAAAACCTTCTACTAAAATTTTTTAGAGGGGGCAAATAAATCTAAGTAACTTTTTCTTCGTTTTCATCATTTTTGGCAATTTTGTTCGTTTTGGCGATTTTTTTTCGTTTAGACGATTTTCTTTCTATTTGGCGAATTTTTTCCGTTTGGGCGAATTTTCTCATTTTGGTGTGATTTTATTTTGCCTTTCTCGTCGACTTTTCTATTTAAGCAATTTTTTATTTTATCTTTAACTAGTTTTTCCGTTTTAGCGCGATTTTTTCATTTTGGGGAATTTTTTATATTGCCGTTTTTTTTTTCATTTTACATTTTTTCGTGCATAGTTAGAGTTTTTTTCGCTGGAGCGTTTTTTTTCGTTCTGATGACTTTTGCATTTTGTCGATTTTTTTTTGTTTCGGCGATTTTTTATTTTGGCGATTTTTTATTTCAGCGTTCTTTTTCATTTTGGCGATTTCTATTATTTTGGCGAATTATTTGTGTTGCAATACTATATTAACAATGTTTTATATTCCGTCGGAAAAAGTAAAAATCAGACAATAACTTATATTTATGCTCGAAAAAAATAAAAATCACCTAATAACTGTTATTTTGGCTCAAAAACTAAAAAAGAGAAAATGTAGTCCTCTAACTTTTATAATGAAAGTCATAACAGTTTACAATTCGGTCCTTGATTTTAAACATCCAAAATAAAATGAACTTATCTTGATAAAGCAAGTAAAATCATTAATTTTACATAAAAATGAGCATTTGCTTAAAATAAAAAGGAACGGTATAAAAAACACCTTTCAAAAGCAACACAAATTGTTTATTTCTGCTTTGTTTCTCATAATGCATAAGACTCAGAAAGACTCTCTTACAAATCTCTGAATTAAAATTGGAAAAAAACACTAACTCAATGTTGTTATATCATTGAAACTTGTATAGATTGTTTTTGCAAAGAAATAACAACAATGACACTGCTTTGAGTTGAGTGGGTTGTCTGAGACGCAGGAGAAATAAAATAGAGTAGAGTTTAATAATTTGAGACCCTCTTTTATTTTTTGAGGCTTATACACATATGAGAGTTTTTTATATGTATTAGTGCTTATAAGTTCCAAAATACTGAAAGGATTTTAATAAAATATATATTCTGCACATCTATTTAAATTAGACAATACATTTCTAGTGAT
Organism: Protocalliphora azurea; assembly: GCA_932274085.1. Taxonomy (NCBI): domain Eukaryota; kingdom Metazoa; phylum Arthropoda; class Insecta; order Diptera; family Calliphoridae; genus Protocalliphora; species Protocalliphora azurea. The sequence goes on from OW026519.1 coordinate 131,506,839, forward strand.
AAATTTTAGGGATAACAAAATATGTGTTTGCTTATTAATAATATAGATTAAGCATATAAAATAAATTCATAAATAAAACAGTCCTTCATATATTTTAAAAGTTTTACTTATTTTATTTATTAGAAGGTTTGAAGTTTTTTTGTGATTAACTCTTGATTATATAATATATTTGGGTAATACTTTTTTCATACCAACTGTTCGTATGATTAATAAATTTCTCACATATGCGATAACTGCCGCTATAAATTTAAATTAAACTACATGCCTATCAATATAAGTTCTCAAATGTCAGCGTAATGCACTTCAAATTCGTTTATGCCTTTGAATTTCGTTTGTTTTAAAATTACTCCTTTTTGTTACTGCTGCTGCTGTCGGTGTTTGTAGTTGTATGTTTGTCGCAATCACGTTGTTTGTGCATGATGCATTTGCAATTTATGCAATTTGTTTTACGTAGCTTTTTTCTTATGCTTTCGCATTTTGTTAGTTTCTCCTGCTCTTCATTTTTTCATGCTGTTTGCTGCTAGTGGCTGCTTGTCAGACTTTTTATTTTATTATGTGCTGTTTCGTTTAAAATGCTTGTTTTTTTCCTTTGCCTAGTTGTTTGCCATGCAGTAAATATGTCGATGATAATGTTTTTTATGTTTTTTACTGTTTGGATTTTTATTATGTATTCTGAATTTTTCTTTTTTTAGAGTCTGCTCCTTAGACCTTGACCACTAACATAGAAACACAGCAAAAAGTAACAAGCAATAAAAGATATATTTTGCAAAGAAAGATACGAGTACAATAAAAGCGAAAACAAATAAACTTAAATTTTAAATAAATTTTGGTAGAAAATTGTGTTAACAGCGCAAACGATTTAGACCGGTAAAATTAGACGAAAATATAGCTCAACCTCAGAATTTGATGAGGGGAAGCAAATTTTTTCATATAGTTTTATTTTGGTATCTTATATTGTCACCTAAAATGCAAAAGGTCATGACCACACTTTAATTTCTTACAGCAGAATAAGCACTATAAAAATGAAAAAGGCCTTAACCACAATTTTTAATTTTTTGCTTCAAAGTTAAGCAATTAAATAAAAATTTTTAATCGTTCACTTATGGCAAAAATAGATAAAGCATTAAACATTCTTAAAACCAAATTTTTCTTAAATGGAACAAATTTTACGACTCTTCCATCTATGAAGTTGATGTTACTGCCATTTGTCTTCTGTTAATATTAATGTCACTTTTGTGGATATGAATATGATTTTTTGGGTATATATAGTTTGGGTCAGTACATTATAATTCAGTAAAAAGTCAACATTTGATTTTTCAAATGTTGCATTTTAGGCGACGATATATGCTCCTAAAGAACATTAAATAAGGTTAGTTTAAATGTTCTATAACTCTGAAACTAATTATGGTACATAAAAATGAACTTCAGAAAGATTACATCAAATTTTGTAATCCATAAATTTTATAATGGAACCTAAGCATAATAAGCGAGATTTATACAAAAAAAAAAAAAAAAAAAAAAAAAAAAAAAAAAAGATTTTTGTAGACTTTAACCGCATAATAATTCGCGTAGCACACACGTTGTTTTGGGTGACTTTTGACAGTGTGTATAAGACACCAAGATGAAGTTATATGAAAAAATTCTCTTGCTGGTATTAAATGCCGAGTTCGAACTCTTATTTGGCTTGAGTAATTTACATAAAATATTTTTATGAAATACGAATAGATATGGAGGGAATATTTAGTAAAATTATGAGATTCAAATAAATAGGATGTCATATGCTTCAGGAAAAAGTCGGGGTTTCGAATTTCAAATCATTTTTTTTTTTTTTTTTTTGTTAATTTTAATCAAAGGCTCTCTAAGAGTAGAAGCATTTTACAATTCCGGATGAGCTTAAATCGTAGGCCTTTATAACAACCTCTAATAAAATTAATCCTAGATTCTTATATTGTTCCAAATTAGATAAAGTCGATGGTCTTGAATTATGGACTCACTTTAATCGAACGTGGTTTATATTATCCTATTTTAGATTAATTTTTTTTTTAATTTTAATCCAATATTAGTTCTAAAGGCCTTTTATTAGACCTGTGGTCAATTGTAGACCAATACAGGGTCTAAAAAAAAACATACGAATATACAGTTGATACTAACATTTATATGAATTTATGCTCTTTTGGGTGATTGGTAAATTATGGACCGATCTTCATAAAATTTGGCACTATCAATTACGCTTTTAGAAAACTTATTTGTATCGAATATTGTTTATGGGATTTATGCACGTTAAAGTGTTTTTCGGAAGAGGGTTTATATGAGAGCTATGGTGAATTATGGACTGATCTTCATGAAATTTGGCACTGAGATTTATGCTCATACAAAATTTACTGGCACCTTAAAATATAGCTATATTTAAAGGAATAACGATTGTTAACTATTATTCCGGGAATATATTCGCATAGGGTCTATGTTAAATAACGGGTACAATCATAACCAATTTCAATAGGTTTCGTCCCTGTGTCAAAACAATTATTCGTGCCAAATTTCATCAAAATGTCTTTAAAATTGCGACATGTGCTTTAGTCACATGATTTACATGGACAGCCAGCCAGCCGACCAGCCAGTTAGACGGACATCGTTAAATCGCCTCAGAAAGTGATACTCAATGGTGTATTTAAAGGTGTAAGAATAATATTTTTGGGCGTTACAAACATCAGCAGAAAAGCATGTGGTGGTGTAGGGTATAAAATGTGGTTTATAGGCTTAGTACTTTATAATAACGTGCCGTGACGCAGAATCAGTATTGATCTGTATTATTAGTTTCAACCGAAGTTCTTGCTTCAAATTTAGTTTTACTTGAATCGTACGTTTTCTAAATAGAACCAAAGTCTACATTTTTTTTTTAATATGTTAAACATACAATATTTGAATTATAACACAATATGAATTCCTACCATAATCATAGTAAGAAACTTGACTTCTGCTATACTTACATATAGTAAAATTGAATGAAAATTTATTAGAGTTCAGTATATTTTTCTATATTAAATAAATTTATTAAAAAAAAAAAAAAATAATTTCCTTATTTATCTTCCGATGGAACCCGCTTCTGCCTTATGAAAACGTAAATCTTTCGATTTATAATTTTATAAGGACCCACTTAGTTTTCAACAAATGATCGGATGTATTAAAGATAAAATGATATAAAAAGCACAGAATAACACTTATGTAAAGTAAACTAGGTCCGATTTTTACTGCGCCACCAGCTACAGATGATCAAGCTGATTACAGCACAACTTTTTCATAATGAACGTGATTTTTCATTTCAAAAAAGGATCGAAACTTAAGATGAATTAATTTCAAAATTTAACAAACTAAACTCATATCGATCCAATACTCAAGTCAAATTGAATTCTGTGAGGCATATTTAATTCTTGCTCTATTTTATAACTTTTGCAAATTTCGTTCTCATGATGTAATAGTGATCGGTAAATAAATGGAATGGATGGAACCATCTTTAATTTATTTCGACTACGCAAAACTTAAAATTACAATAACTAAATTTACAATTGAATTAATTCCTTTGTCTCACTGTTCTCCAGCTGAAGAAAATCATACATTTTTTTTCCTGTAAAATCTAAATAAAAACCCTAGAAACCTAAATAACTTAAATATTTACATGAACAATGTCAAGGTATAAAAATAAAATAAAGTTTCAAAACATAAAGGAATAAAATAATAGGTATATAAAAGATAAAAAAAACAAGGCATAAAAACAACTATAAACACAGGACTACAAAAAGCGCATGTGTGGCTGCAACTAAAATGATTTTATATGCTACAAAGCATGAAGATACTAGTCTATGTATATATAAGTATATAATAAACAAATATATATCTGTGACTATATGCTATAGTGACCTATTAAACTAATATACAAGCAGGTCTCTGTCTATTTAAGACTTGAAATCGAGAAGTTTACAAAAAAAAAAACATTAACGAACATAATAAAGTATTTATATACTCATACAAGTTGCACAAGATACAAGATAAACTCATACATAAAAAATAAGAAAAAATAAGAAAAAAATTACATAAGAAACTAAAAATGTTTTATAAATTAGAAGTAGGGAAAGAATGAAGGGAAGCAATTTTTTCACAATTTATTTGTATAATTTTAATAGAAGGGAAGATATATTTTATGAGAAAGAAAACCAATTAAATTTTCTAAGGATTTTTTTTATAAATTTTTGTATTTAAGGTTTTAGGGATAAATTACCATAGGGAAAAACAAACTATTTTTTTTTAAATTATAATATGGTGTGATGAAAGGAAGTGTTATTTAAATGTGAAAATGTTTCCAATTATAATTAGATTCTAATTTACAATAAAAGCTTAGAGCTATTACACATCAATTAATTAAAAATAAATATTATTATATAACATGTCCTTTTTTTATATTTCTTCAAACTTAATTTATACATACAACAATATTGAGGCGAGCTGGCAAAATATTTACATTCTTTAACTTCTAACAATTAATTTTAATATATCAAAGGAGAAAAAAAAAGAAAATAAATAAAAATATAAAATAAAAAATTATATAAAAAATAAATAAAAAAGAACACAATTTTGTACATAACTTTAATAAAATTATTTACTTTACATAAATTATATGAGAAGTTTTTCAAAATTACGAAGCAAATAGTTTTTTACTCTATTTTTTAAAGACAGAAATTTTTTTTCAACATTTCTTATATATTGATTATTAAATTCAAAAGTACCCATATATTCCACGCATTGCTTTGTAGCTTCCAACCGACATCTTGCTATCCTAAGATTCATGTTATTACTGGTGCTTAATCTTGTTTGGTTTCGTTGAAAATAAATTGTGTGATGACCAATATTATGTATAGATTTAAAAACCTAAAGAAGTAACTGTAACTTATAGAGTCCGTTTACGGATAAAATTGTTCTAGAAATATTCTTGTACAATGAAATTGTAGAATACGTTAAAGGCAAATTGTAAACAGCTTTTAAAGCTTTATTTTGAGTCCTTTGCAGCGTTTTTAGTTCATAACTCTTTCTACTTGTATATACCATAGGCAAAAAATTTTTAAAGTTTGATAAAGTATTACTTTCGTTTTGCTTATTAAACCTATTTTTAAACTTATAAATTAATCTCAGAGCAAATAATATTTTATTTTTAAGATTTTGAATATGTACATCCATGTCAGATAATTTTGAAAATAAACTTCAAGTTATTTTATAGAATCGCTTTCAAAAATTTCTCTTCCACCAACAAATATGTACCAACAATATGTTCATTAAATATGGACGAAATCTTAGTAGTCTTGTTTTCTCAGTATTTAACACAAGTTTATTAAGTCTTATGAACTCTCCAATTAAAGCTGCATCCTTTTCTATATAAGATTTCACAACTGCTTTATGCTTATAAGGTTAAAAAAGACATATATCATCTACACACATATACAGTTTCCAATGTTTTGCATATCATTTGGATAGATACTGAATAGCAATGGTCCTAAAACGCTTCCTTTAGGTATTCCATAATCAACCTGTTCGATTTTACTTTTGCAATCTTCTATTGTAACATATTGCTTACGGTTTGTTAAGTAATTGTTTAAAAGTCTTCATTAACTCCATAATATTTCAACTTCTGGACTAAGATATTACGATCTACTAAACCAAAAGCCTTTGAAAGATCATAAAAAATTCCGGCAACATTACTAGAACCTAAGCCTTGGCATATATTCACATTCACTATAGCTTCCTCCGTACCACATCTTTTTACCCATAAATTAAAATAGCTATAACTAATTATAATCTATAACTCAAACAAAGTAATCCCTAATTAAGTAATTTTTTAATAGTTATATTTCTCAAAAAATTTTGTGTTATATAAATAAGGAACTTTTGAAAATCGGTCTTTAAAATAAATTGGAATTTTTAACTAATCTCTCTTATTGAAACACCCTATTTCCACATTTAATTCGTGACAGTATTGAAGGTTGTTAGCAAAAACACAGAATATTCAGTCATTCGTACAACTGAATTGTTTAACAGGTTCCTTATTGTCTTCTTTTATTTATTTTTATCTTTTTCATATGGAAGATTTTTATTTAAGTCTTTTTTTTTTCTTTTGTGCATATTATTTTTAAGTCTTTTGTTTTTCCATTGCCTGGCAATTTGACAAGACATTTTTCTTAAAGTTTTATTTTTGTGTTTTTTGCAAGACAAGTGGTCAAAATACACTTGCATTCTTATGGCATTAAGAGACAAGACCAACGTCATTATATGACTTCTTTTTCGCTTTTTATTTTTTCTTATAAAATAAAACATAAAAAATAAGTCTTTTCTGCACAATGTCTGCTTATCATATCATCAAGTTAAAATTTATTTGTGTATATATTTTTTGTTTGTTTTTTTAAATACCCTACAACTAAAGGTAGGGGATTGGTTCACATAATGACTTTAATATTTCCTCCATGAAACATTCCAATAGTCAAGAGATACTCCAAGTCATTTTAATTTGATTGTAAATATTGTTTATCTAAAAGTAAAATTGTGATAACATTATAAGATTTTTGCCTGAGCGTAGTTTTGGGATCGGTAATTACCTATACTGGTTGACTCCACCAGTTAAAAGATGGAATTTTGTCATTTCGCTTCTACCACATGAAATTAACAATAAATTTATAGAAAATTTGTTATAAATAGCAAATTTTAGAAAATTTCAAAATAAATAGCAAATTCATAAATGAAACCTTTTCATCACGGAATAGCGCTATAAAAATGTGGTACAAATCAAGTCTCGAACATAGTCCCTAAAAGTCTTTGAAATTTGAAAATCTTCGAAAATATGAGAATGTTTTCACCAAAATATAGCTGTTATTTAGGGACTATATCATGGCAAATCGTGCTATGCAAATAGACTATTGCTGGTTCTTATGAAATAAAAATAATACTCTTTTTAGTCCTAAAATATGTAAAAATTTTTGACTGATGTCGAAAATAAAACTAGATATCTCTTAAAATTGTGGCGTGATGGAAGTGTTTCATTTCACTTCTTACAATACATTTAGTTCAAGGAACATGCATTACGTAGAATTATTCACAATAAATTTATTTTACTCTTTTGTTGACTTCGTTATTCAAAGTTGTATTTTTATTTATTTTTTTTTTTTCAAACTTTTGATATCCACTTATATTTAGTCAGTGGGATTTTAATTATTTTATAATTTTTGAGATCTATGATCATATTTTAGTTATATCAAATACTAATATCCCCACTACACCCATTACATAATCCTTATTTTTCATTGGTTTAATGAGGGTTAATTGAGAAATTCCTAATTTTGATAAATTTAGAGACTTCTAATGGCTATGTGTGGCAAGTTGAAGAATTGACTTGTGCTACATTTTTATATAACCATTTCTTGGTTACAATTATCAGTGATTTACTCTACCTTACTGTTACTTATAAAATGATATAATCTAAAAACTCCTTAGAGAAGCATATTTTCCTTAGTCGGCAATTTGTTAAAAGTGTGATGTGATTGAGAAAAATCGTAATGTTTTTGGTGGTTGGTACGACTATACGTACAAAATCTGCAATATATTTTCCACTATATTTTTTTTTTTTTTTTGTTGACCTGTGTTATAATATTTGAAAATATCCTATAATTAGCAAATTATTAGAAAAATTTCAATAAATAGCAAATTTTTGTAAAATTTAAAATAAATAGCAGATTAGTCATATATATAAATTATAATTGTTATAAATAGCAAATTTATTGTAAAGTTCTTATAAATAGCATATTTTTGAAAATTTCCCATAAATAACAATTTTTTTCAAAATTTGCCATAAACAAGTTTTTGAAAAATTCTATAAATAGCATTTTTTTCATTTCTAATAATAGCAAATTTTTCCAAAATAATTTCTCAAAATAATTTTTTTTCATTTCCCATAAATAGCAAATCTTTGAAAAATTTCCAATAGATAGCAAATTTTGGAAAGTGTTCCTAAAAATAGCAAATTTTTGAAAGTGTTCCTAAAAATAGCAAATTTTTGAAAGTGTTCCTATAAATAGGAAATTTTTGAAAATGTTCCTATAAATAACAAATTTTTGAAAGTGTTCCTATAAATAGCAAATTTTTGTAAAATTTTAAATAAATAGCAGATTAATCATATATCAAATTATAATTATTATAAATAGCCAATTTATGGTAAAGTTCTTGTAAATAGCATATTTTTGAAAATTTGCCATAAACAACAATTTTTTTTTTCAAAATTTGCCATAAATAACAAGTTTTTGAAAAATCCTATAAAGAGCATTTTTTTCATTTCTAATAATAGCAAATCTTTCCAAAATAATTTCTAAAAATATTTTTTTTTTTAATTTCCCATAAATAGCAAATCTTTGAAAGATTTCCAATAGATAGGAAATTTTTGAAAGTGTTCCTATAAATAACAAATTTTTGAAAGTGTTCCTATAAATAGCAAATTTTTGTATAATTTAAAAAAAATAGCATATTAATCATATATCAAATTATAATTAATTTAAATAGCAAATTTATTGTAAAGTTCTTATAAATAGCATATTTTTGAAAATTTCGCATAAATAACAATTTTTTTTCAAAATTTGTCATAAATAACAAGTTTTTGAAAAATTCTATAAATAGCATTTTTTTCATTTCTAATAATAGCAAATTTTTCCAAAATAATTTCTCAAAATAATTTTTTTTCATTTCCCATAAATAGCAAATCTTTGAAAAATTTCCAATAGATAGCAAATTTTGGAAAGTGTTCCTAAAAATAGCAAATTTTTGAAAGTGTTCCTAAAAATAGCAAATTTTTGAAAATGTTCCTATAAATAACAAATTTTTGAAAGTGTTCCTATAAATAACAAATTTTTGTATAATTTTAAATAAATAGCATATTAATCATATATCAAATTATAATTATTATAAATAGCAAATTTATTGTAAAGTTCTTATAAATAGCATATTTTTGAAAATTTCCCATAAATAACAATTTTTTTTCAAAATTTGCCATAAATAACAAGTTTTTGAAAAATCCTATAAATAGCATTTTTTTTATATCTAATAATAGCAAATTTTTTTCAAAATAATTTTTATTTAATTTCCCATAAATAGAAAATCTTTGAAAGATTTACAGTAAATAGCAAATTTTGGAAAGTGTTCCTATAAATAGCAAATTTTTGAAAGTGTTCCTAAAAATAGCAAATTTTTCAAAGTGTTCCTAAAAATAGCAAATTTTTGAAAGTGTTCCTATAAATAGCAAATTTTTGAAAGTGTTCCTATAAATAGCGAGTTTTTGAAAATGTTCCTAATAATAGCAAATTATTGAACATATCAAATTTTTGAAAATTTCCTATAAATATCAAATTTCTAAAAATGTTCCTATAAGTAAAAAAATTTTTTAAAAGTTTTTGTATAATGAAAGTGTAGCAAAATTTCATTCGTTTTATACTAATTTTAAAAAATCTTAAAATTTTTATTAAATTTTTTTTCTCTTTTTGTTTTGTGTTGTTGCTGCTTCTTCTCCATCATTCAAGCATACAATCACATGTCAATTACTCACGATCAAAACGATCGTGCCTTCTTTTCGTCCGTAGGATTTTTGTCAGTTTTGTTTGAATTTTTCAGCTCTTTTTTTTTAATATCTAAACTTTGAAGGACAAAGAAATTAAATAAATATTTGATAACAATAATACAAAAAAATAAAAATAAACACTAATTCCTGTTCACTGTCGTTTTCTTTTCTTTCCTTTTTTGTGATCAAACAACGTGACTTATCTCTTGAAAATCTGTGTGTTGGCTTAAACATTTATCACCCCGTTGTAAAATCAAGAAACGTGTAAAAATTCATCTTGGTTTTACTTGAAACATTTTATGGTTTAGTAGTGGTCGTCGAACAATTATTTACTAACTGGAGTGTAATTCCTGCTTCAGTTGGGAAAACTTGATTTTCATTTTATTGTATTTTATAATTTTGGGCAACTTTTCAACGTCATTAAACAATTACATATAATTTTTATTACTCTATTTCAATTTATTTCATTCCATTTTTGTTTATGGGATTTTATGGTTAAAATGTTTGTTAATCGTGTTTTTGCATTAATTACTACTCAGTTGATTGTTTCCTTTTTTTTGGTTGGTATGACAAAAAATTGCTAAAAATTCATTTATTTTTTCGGTAAATTATTGTGTTAATCTGGTTGTTTTTGTTGATTGAAATATGTTGAATTTCGTAACAACAATTAGTATACGCTCTAATTAATTAAAGGTGTGATGTGAAATTAATTGTTTTTGTATTTAAATTTTAAGGATTTTTTAAGTATCAAAAAAATAAAAAGGTGAAATGTGATGTCTTAATAATGTGTCATCAACAGCTGAACATTTTTATCATTTTGAAATTTTTTTTTTTTGAATTTGTTGAACTTTTATAAAAAAAAATAATTTGATAGGTAAGTGCTTTTTTGGAATCATGAAAGATTGATACCCGTTCAAACGTTTATAGGGTAAGGATCTTAAAATAGTGCTACTATTTTTATACATATTTTTAATAGCTTGTTAGTTTGTGTCGTAAAAAAAGTTTAAACAAAAGACAACTTGTCTTATGTATTTTTATCTTTAGTCAAAATGAAAATTTTTATATACAGTGTCGGCCAAAACTAACTGAAGAAATCCTATGTTTAAAAGATTGTCTTCTTAAGATTTTTTTACAAAAATATTTACTTCCATATAAAGATTGTTTTCCGCTCTAACTAAAACAAACAAATTATAAAATTTTTCCAGCCTATATAAAATTTATTTAGGTATTGACGCAACTCTTAATAAAATGCGACAATATTACGTGTCGAAACGTCAAAGAAATATTACCATTTCGAAAAAATATTCATTTCAATTTTGCCTTGTCTAAATTAGTGTAAAAAATATAAAATTTGTTGCTAAAATTTAATTAGAGAATTTTTGTTAACTTTGAGATGTTTCAGATATGAAAATTAGAAAATATGCTCCAAAAAACTTTTTTATGCGCATAAAAAATTCTCTTAAAATATCATTTTTTCTGTCTAAATTTTTTAATTATGTACTACATGCAAAAAATAACTTGATTTTTATTAGCAATTTCTAAAAAAATATGTTCTTTTTACACATAAAGGCATTCGAATTTAATCAGAAAATTACAAAATTTCTATCAATTTATAAGATGAAAATTATTAGGAAATCGGATTTGAAAAAGAAAATTTCACTAATGACAAATTGTGTAAAAAATCTATTGGGTGCATATTTTACTCTTAAGTGTAAATATATATGTAAAATTATGCTCTTTAGTATAATATATAAAACTCATGCTCTAAAGTATAAAATATGTAAAAATATACTATTTAAATTGCTAAAATATGCTCTCAAATAAGCATTTTCTATGAAAATATGACAAAGTAAGCTGTTGAGGCAAAAATATGCTGTTAGGATTAAAATATGTAAAGATATATCCGAAACGGATAAATAACTAACAGTTTGGTTTATTTGAAGCGGAGGAAAAATATGATTTTGCGTGTTTTTGGTTGCCCTGGTTATGACTAATTATGATCATTGAAGAATATTATTATTGCAAAATCGACGGTAATATACATTACAAAACATTTAAAAATGTCAGAAACGGTGCAATGAATCGACTATGGAAGCCAACCAACATGGTCGACTGTGATACATAATAGTGATACGAATAGTGATACATAAATTGTTAGAGGAAGTCAGAATGATCTTAATAAGTCTACCACCCCAAGTTGTCTTAAATCATTGGAAATTAAAATAATTACATACACACAGTGGGGCAGAATCAACAAATTTTGAAAAATGTATACGAAATTTTTCGAGTCCAAAAGGAAAAGATTCTGAAATTGAAAATTGCAAAAATTAGGATTTTTTGTGTTTTGTGGCCGAAAAAGTGTCTTTATTGCTATGGTATTTTTAATATTTGCAAAAATTTCTAAAAGTTATATCCCTACTGTACATATTTTTAAAAATTAGCATTGGATGGTTGTGGTTTTTAAATCTACTTCCAGAGTTTCATAAGTTTTTTTCTTTTTTATTCTTTGCAGTAGATTGGTCACATTTTTCAAAAACTATTTTGTTTAAAATAAATAGTTCCATTCCTAAATCTCAATTCCCATGACCTGAACCAATAAATTTCACATAAAATGATTTATTTGATCAGTAAATTGTATTGTCTACATTATTTTTTATAATTTAAAAAAAAAGAAACCAAATAAACTTTTCATATGGCTTTAATTACGTTTTAAGAAATAAAATGTTTTTTTTTCGAATGTTTTATATGAATTTAAAGCTTCGGATCGATTTTCTAACGAAACTTGATGGAGTAAAAAAAATCTTAAACAAAAAAACAAAAACATTTCATATGAAGCGCAAATGTTGTGTGTCACATTTGGTTTGGTATGTCACTTCGATGTACTCGTTAATCAACATAAACAAAATTCAACAAAAAAAAAAAAAAAAAAATTATAATTTTAGGGGAAAATAAATACAAACACTGATACTACACTAACAATTTCTAAATTGTATTGAAAAAAAATACTATGGAAACGAAAAGATCAACATGTGTTTAAACAATCCAACAATTTAAATACGAATATTAAAAGTTATTTATTTGGAAATTGCGTTGTTTTGTATAAAATTAAAATAAAAAAACAAATGTTCCCAAACAAAATTCCTAAAATGACAAAATTGTATAATAAACTACAAACCAAATAGAAAGTGAGCATAAAAATCAATCCTCCCGAAATAAACAATTAAATAAGTTAAACTATTTGTTATGAATTTGAAATAAATCATGTGTCCAAATGCCGAAAATTTTAAATGAAAAAAGAGGAGTTTGAATATTTAAGAAATTTTAACTTTGAAGTTCTTTTTTTTTGATAATTGCGCCTTTAAGAAAAGGGGAGTCTAACTAAAAATATAAGATTCCTAGAAATCATATGGTTTCTTATTTTGGTATCTTTTTATCTTTTTGTTTTTTGTTTTTTTTTAACAAGTGCGAATAAAAAAGTAATTTTTCATTACTTTACGTTTTCATCACTTAATTTGTGGTGGTGGCCTTTAGTTTTTCTCTTTTCTGTGGCAATCAGGCAGATTTTAGATAAAAAATAATTAAGTCGGTTTTGTTTTTGTATTTAAATACAATATCTGTTTGTTGTCTTCTCTTCTTTGGTAAATACTAGTTTTGTATTGTTGTTGTGATTGTTGTCGAACAATTTACTATAGTTGATGTTTTGTGTGGCATGTTATGAACTATTAGCTCATGCTATTGTATTGTGAAACAATTCCCGAGAAACCTCCTGCCTTACTTTAATTTCCAACTCCTTTTTTTTTGTTTTTTTTTTGTTGTGTTGCTGCTGATTTAGTTTGTGCGCTGCTGTATTTTTGTAATAGTTTTCTGCACTTTTTTTGTTGTTTCATAGTGCTGACATACTGGCATTTAGTAAGAGCCGCCAGTAAATGTTTGAATAAATACTTTTTACTTACACATGTACAAGAGGGCAAATTGCATATGTATGCATGTAAAAATATAGTTTAAGTTAAAATGTGGTTGGATGGGCCACCATTGCAGCAATATTTGTGGTTTGTGACTACAATGAAAGCAGATTCGTAGTATTCGGTCAATTTGGGGTGTTTATCAGGAAAATCACAAATTTGCAATTGCAATTTCAGAACAAATAAAGCTTTTTGTCATTGATTTGTAAGTGCATGTTTTTGCATATTTTGTCCTTAACGGCATATTTTTTATTATAGCATTTATTTATAGCATATTTTGTTATTTTTAGAGCATATTTAACCCTTTTGAGTCATATTTTGACATTTTGAGGATAATTTTTTTATAACTAATGAGATGTTTTTCAAATTTGAGTTTATAAAAAAATAAGAAATACAAAAATTTTAATATTTAAAATTATCTTTAATGGATAACATTTTATCACTGAGGAGACTGATTGATTTAAAAAAATTTTAATTGATCTTATTTAAGCCATTTATAATTGATCTTCATTAAAGCTATTTTTAAAATGTAATATAGAGGACGTATTAGCTTTTAAACTTGTCCGAATGACATAATGTTGTAAAAACAATGGAAGAATATGATAATTTTTATAATTTCTGAATTAATAATAATGTCTATAATTAGTTAGATAAGTAAATGGAAGATCAATAACGTTTTTATTTGATATAATAAAAAATGGGGAATCTAATTCCGGTACAGTTGATAAATTTCAGTTTTGCCTTATTTTATAACATTAAACTATTAATAAAACACATAATTTTTGTTAAAGAATAACACACATTTTTTGTTTTTTTATGTGCATATGTTCGCGTTTTCAGATCATATTTTTTGTCTTTTTTTTTTGCATATTTAATGCGCATAAAACCCTGTTTTAGATCACATTTTTGGTTTTCCTGGTTATTATAAGGTTGTATTTAAATCGGATAGCAAACATTTTATTGAACCGTTTTATGTTTTTTGACCGATGTAGGTGTTCCCTAAATATGTCAGATCATATTTGACCTTAATTTCTAACATTTTAACTAGGATCTATGGCTAATAATCGTCAATATTGTTAAAGCTTGTAGAAAAACCATGGACGTTTGATAGGATAGAAAAACTTTTTCTGATATATGGCGTTCATTACAGATGTGAAATTTTTGAAGACCCAGCAAAGGTTATAGTTGAAGACAACATTCTTATGTGACTTATTATCATAGACTTGCTAGCTAAGAAAATCTTACAATAAAAAACCTAACGACTTCAAATCGCATGATCTATGAGGTCAGCTCACATTACTCTTGCATGAGATAACTATTTGTGACGGTTAAATGAAAATTTCACTAATGGCGAATTATGTGAAAAGTTCTATCGGGTGCAAGGTATGCAATACTTGTCTTAAATGCAAAATATGCAGTATTATGCTCTTTAGTGTAATATATTAAAATTAATGCTCTTAAGAATAAAATATGCAAAAATATGCCATCTGAATAGCTAAAATATGCTCTAAAATAAGGATTTTATATGATAGAATATGCTGCTAAGCCCAAAATATGCAAAAATATGTTATTAAGACTAACATATGCTAAAATATGCTAATCGCTGCCAAAATTCTCAAAATTTACTTTAAATGGAAACTTGGAAACATGTAATAAAATATAATCGTATGTATGTTCCTTTGCAGATAATTTTTCACATGTTTCCTTACAGAATTTATTTTATGTAAGGACTAGCGTATAAGCCTGCTAATGTCAGAAAAAATATTATAATAATAAAGATATGCACAAACAAATCCGGAAATCTTAAAAGAAAATATATGAACAACATTTTGAGGCTTTTCGTCTTCCTGATCGAAGTTAAAAGATTTGAAGCCGTTAGAATTTGATAGGATAACAATGCTTAAAGTATTAAATTAGCAAACTTTTTGAAACCAGGAAAAAATAATAATAATCGGCGCGCGCTAATCGAAATACAAAATCAGTTTCTGATAAGATTTGGAGAGCAAATAATGGGTGTATCAAATTTAAACTTCTTAAAACCAAAACCGACTTTAAAAAATGTTACATAAAGAGTCATTCCATTTAAAACCAACGACCGGGTTTCCTCACCTCACCTCCTGACCTGATTATACTCGTCAAAAGTATGACTGGCACATAAATTCAGACATTTTAAAAGTGGTTCCAGAAATATAGCTATTTGAAAGTGTTAAATAGTTCTATATACAAAATTGCAAATATCTTTCAGAGTATTTATGGCACAAGTTTCATTGAGATGTTAGATTACCTTTTATATGACGTACAATATGACTTTTTCTGGATATTAAAAAAGTCCATATCTCGCTATTTATAGTTCGCGGATAAATATCTTAAAAAATTGTTTTCTTAAAAATTCAAAATTATATATGTTAGGAGTAAAAATGTTTTCTATACCCTTGGTAAGTGATATTCTAAAACTCGCAATAATTTATGAATTATTCCAAATATGTCATAATAAATACGAAATATATATTTTATTTTATATTGTTTTCAATTGCTTCCAAAAATCATCCAAATTTAATGAAATTTGGCAAGAATATTAACATTAAAACTGGTGTCAAAAATAGTGAGTTTTAGTTTGATTTCCGCCATGGTTCGCGAATTAGAATACTTCGAAAATAAGATAAATTGTCTCTATAAGAACGCGAACATCTTCAAAATTACATATATTACAACGTTATATAAATATATATATAATAGTTTTATAAGTAAACCGAATTTTAATTTTCTACATGACAGTTTTAGAAAGCTCTGGAAATATATATATATATATATATATATATATATATATTTATATGATTACAATTAGTCAAAAAACGTTTTTTAGGCTTGTTGAGTTTAACTTAGTTTCTTGATCTGCTTGTAAACCATCCTGTTAAAATAGAAGTAATACTTCTTTAAAATCTTCACAACTAAATTCTTCACTTGTATCGAATACATTATTGCACCGTTCATTTTTATACCCTACTAGTGCTGATTTAGCATTGTCCGACCATGTAAACACCTGTAGATTCGGAAGATAATTTAATACAATTTTTTACATAGAACTTATATAATGCCCATTATTTCACCTAGCTTCTATACAAATGCCTTTCAGTGTCTGACATAATTCAACACAAATAAAACTAAAATTTAGTTTTTATTTTTTTAGTATTGGTCTACAATTGACCACAAGCCTTTCCTAAATTATTTATACGTGCATTAATTAGGTAAATATGTCAATATGTAGGCAAATGTACAAATGAATTGCATTTGACGAATCTTATTCAAATAGAATTCAATGTACCAAATTCCAAAATGACCGCAACTCCCATAAAAAAGCCCTTCCCAAAAATCATTTATAAGTTAGTAATACAATACAATTTTGTAGCCATAAGTTTTATAAAAATATGAATCATATCATTCAAAATTAATCATAAGTTCCAACAAAAAACGTTGAAAAAATGAAACATATTCTTTTTATTATTCTTTTTAAAAACAAAATTCATTAGAAATTTGAAAATAATTTTTTTGCTCCTACAAAACATTCAAGTCAAATAAAGCAAAAGAGAAACATATTTTCTCTTGAAATATTTACCACTTTTATTATTTTCATGTGCACAGAAACGCTTTTCGAGTAAAATACTTGCAAAAATAGTAAAATTAAAAAAAAAAAAAAAATATTATGCAAATGAACAGACCTTTTGATTTGATAAGAAATATGTCGATTTAGAGATAATAAAACCTCGAATATGTTTTTTAGTGTAAATGTAAAATATGCCAAAATATGTTTTTTAATATGTTAAAATATGCTATGAAATATTTCATCTTTTAGAGCCTTGAAAGCAGTTGTTATATGAGTGAAATTTGATCAAGTCTTCTAATGTATTGATTTACATATGTTTATATTTAATCTGATAATTACAATAACACAGTTCAACAAGAAAAAATTGCCTCAATAATTCAAACGCAAAATGAAAGCTAACAATATTCTTGCAAAAACCCATTTTTGTCATAATATTTCATATTATTTAACATAAGCTACTTCCTTGAAGGAAGTACTAACTAGATGTCACGCCCCCTTTTCTAAGCAAGCAAATTTCAAGATTCTTTAAAATGTTGATGAAAGTGGTAAAAATATTGCAGTATAATAAAAATGGGCCAAAAAGAGGCGTATTACCCAAACAGATTAACTTTTATAATATACAGTATTTTCTATTCCTTGTGTATGACAAATTTTAAGTGAATTATCTTAGTAGTATCAAGAAAGTAGCAAAATATATTCTTACTGAAAGTGGGCTAAAAAATGGGCGTGGCATACAAGTTATATTGTTATTGATATACGTGCTAAATTTCATTTAAATTTTCGAAAAAGAATTGTTTACAAACAGTAGCCGTATAATTTTTATTAATATTATATGCTATATTTCCTTTGGGAGGATACACGATATGCATATACACATACATATGCAAAATATCAGTTAAAACCGTTGAATAACGTGAGGGAAAGTGATATTTAATAAAAATCTTACATAATATCTAAGAAAAGTTTTGTACTCCATAAAACAACAAGTACCTATAAATACATTGAAATTTAATGGTTTAAATGTTATTTATGTTCACACATATAAAAAAAAGTGCTCCAAAATGTATAAAGTTTTAGAGTCCATAAAATCGAAATTCGAACTGACTTTGCAAAATCATTTAAAGATTTTATTAATTATTATTGAGACAATACTCGTATTTGACGACCCAAAATTTGTCACATTGTGTAATCTTGGCCTGAAAACCCATTGCGACATTTTCCTTTCTGGACTTCTGATGATAGAGCTACTATATTCTAGCAGCTGTCTGTTCATTTGAGTTGGTTGTTCTTATTTTAGATAAATATGTAAGAGGATTTTCTAAAAGATTTTTTGAGTTCTATTAAAATGTGACTTTAACCTACAGACACTTGTCAAAAATAAATTTTTCCAAAACATCAGCTTGGATTTGGCGATTTCTAAAACAATTATCTTAAAGTATATTTTTGTATACGTATGTGTACTAAACCTTTTGCAGCTCCTTTTATCGAATATTATCCACGTCTCTGCTTTAATATATCTACAAGTACTCGTGTTGTACATGAATTTATGAAGAGTAAGTAGTTGTAGAGACATTGAAAATCACCAGGCAGTAAAACTTGCATATGAAAATAATACAATAAAATAGCATGTTGTTGTTTTCAACAATTGTTGTTGTTGTTGCTATTGTTATTATTCCTTATATGCAAGCCCTTTTTAGGTTGATTATTGTGCAATCAACGAAGCATTGAAAGTTTTACGAGAAGGAAAAAAATACAGATCACTGTTATGGCTTTTTATAAATTTAGTGTTTTTTTTTATAGAAATTACTCGTATGTGAATAAATAAAACGGCCAGTTCTTTAATAAAAATAATCGTTATAATCATTTTTTTTCTTTTGAAAAAAGAAGAGAGACCTGTTTAGGCAGCCTTTATGTGCCATTTATAGTCATACAATTGTTTTATTTTATTTTTTTCGTTCATTTAAACAGCAAGTAGCCGTAACTCATTGACAGGAACCCATTAATAATGAAGATGATGATGGTGATCATCACCATTTTTTTTTTTTGTAGTTTAACGATCAGCTGAAATTGCTGCAATAAAATGTAAATAAAAATTATTAGATGTTAATGTTGGGTTTTGTGGAATATTTTAGCATAATTTTTATTTTATTTTATGATCTTAATGATTTTTAAGGTTGTTAAAATGAGATTAACGCAACCCAAAAACATAAAACAATAAACTTTAATGATCTGCTTACTAAAATTAATTTAATTTGTATTCCAAAAACTGCGAGTAAGGGTAAAATAATTTTTTGGAAATGAAATAATGAAAGAGTTTCTTAGAGTTTAATTTTCATACAAAACAAGCAGCACTATTTGACCTACATAATTTTACATGAAGGATTGTGAACTTTTCTCTGGAACTATAAAATATTAACCAAAGAAAATCAAAAATATTCTACTGCTATTGAAATTTCCTGGACCTTAAATAAGGTTACACTTTTTTATAATTAGTGGATTAAAACTTACAACCCTGACTACTACAACATTAAAAAGTGAACGTGTTCAATTAGGATATGGCGTATCGAATGAAAAATTTGTTATCTGTGGAGCACTATGGTTTCAAATGGCTCAAAAGTGGCGAATAATTGAAATTTTAAAATGAAGTTTTTATAATAATTTTTGGTGTTTAGTGAAACTAGATAAAATTTTGTATCACTAATTATTAAAATCCATCCTTTGTATTAAGAAAATACTAATATTTTCGTATACAGTGGAAAAAATCGAAACTTTATTGAAATCGACTGCCAATATTTTCATTTAAGCCTAGAAAATGAAAAAAATGAAACTTTTATGATAGAACCGTCAAACATATGTACTTTGTAATTCAAAAAGTAGGTTCTTATTTCTGAATATTGTATATAAATATTTTTATTTTTTTTTCTAAATTTAAGATATTTTTCATATTTGATGGATCAGATTTTTTATATTGGGCGGTATTTTGCTTAGTTATGTTCTTTTTTAAGTACGCATCCTTAGCTTCTGTTTAAAAAATTAAAAAGCTGTTCATATGTTGCGCCCTTTCTGGATATTTCAGTCTTCTGAAGACATTTAAGTATTTAGCAAAAACATTGAAAGCTTCAAAGGTAATAAAATATGAAATTTTGATTTTAATTCCTTATAGAAATCTTCTTTGAGTATTAAACATATATTTTGAAAATAATCGGATATCGCTAGAGAATACATCCCGGGATTTCTCATCCCGGGATTCCTGGAAAATTTGCATTTTTTCATGTCCCGCTTACCTGGGAATTTCGACCAGGATTCCCGAAAATAATAAAAGAACTTAAATGGAAGAAAACTGCTTAATTTAAACAAAATACAAAAATTTCCATATTTTTGTATTTTTTTTTTTAACAAAATTAAACTAAAAATCCAATTACGAACTTCATCTTAAGGGCAATTTCATTAGTAAGTTTTTATGTACAATTTATATCAGATGACTCTATGGCACGAATTCAATTACACATTCAAATAAACATGTGAAAAAATATAACTGACATTGTGGACATTTTAAATATACATTATAAATTTGTCAACATGCGGCATTCGTCTCATAGAAATTTGAAAAAACATTAAGAAAGTTAGAAGAAAAATTAGGTATTAGGTACTCTAACCATTAATTATTCATATAATTTTTAACTGGAAAGCTACAGAAAATATTGTCTCTTATGTATGGGAACGTCTGATCGGATATATAACATAAAAGCGAATGTTTTATAACGGTTAGTGCAAGGAAATTTAATAGAGTTTAGGGTGGTCCAAAATTCCTTTTTTCGAACCACATTTAAACGTACTTAAAATTATGAAATGGATCGTGATTTATAACATCTTAGCCAAGATATTTTCACAATTTAAGATACTTTTAAATTAGATCACGATATTGAAGCTACCCAGCAAAACTCTGCTTTCCTGGTAAGATAGCACGTATAATTGGAAACAAAAATAAACTACTTATTTTTTGCCTGAATAACTAGTTATTTTTGTTCGACTTGTGTACAAATTCATGTAGTTATTTTTTGACTCTTGGGGTACTCAAAAATATGTACCTAAACGAAAACAAAAATAAAAAAAAACAAAAAAAATTTGCCGTCAGTGAGACTCGAACTTGTACACACACTAACCATTCGTTTTTACTGATTAACGTCTTACTCAGTACACCATCTCGCACATAGCATCCTAAGCGACAAAAACTCTACTTAGTTTAAAATATCTTTTTAGACATTTTGTTATAAAAAATTAACAGCTTCAGAATGGGGTTGAACCAACAACCTTCTGGTTGTTAATCCGGCGCTCTAGCCAACTCATCCACGTGATTGCAGTATTACTGTGCTATTATACTATTGACTACTTATTAATGTAATACAGAGTAAGCAAATAATAATGACGCCTCATTACCAAGAAACTACTTTAATAAGTAGTTGCCATTACCGAGCTTTTAATAAATTTAATTTTTAAAGTGATTTACGAAACTTAGTTACAAAAATTTTTGAATAATACACTGCGTGACAGTCATTTTCACATATGAAAAAATCGGTATATGCTGAAACTATATATCATACGTAGTAAAAGTACGTACTCAGTTTTTCTCCAGGATGTCAAATTTTCTCTTAAAAGGACTGGAAAGTTTTGAAGGATACACATTTTTAAACAAATTTATAAAATATTTACGGATATTATATCAACCCAAATTGGTGTCAGATGAAAGCCAGAATCCCTGCAATATAATAATATTTTTTTATTAAAATGTTGCAGCACAAAAATTTAAGAAAATATCTTTTTGGAAATGTTACCTTTTACTATAAATTTTAAAATATATATCAGCCTGCAACAATCATTTTTATACGTAGTTATGTGGATAAAACTGGAGGCAATCCATTGTAAAACTGTGTACCCGGGATGTTAAATTTTATCTCAAAAGGTCTTTAAAATTACGAAAGATGCGTAATTTTTAAGAATATTATATAATATTTGCTTTTTCCTATAATTCATTTCGAGGAAAACAGTGTTTTGATGACATAAAATACCTTGTCTTTTATTTTTGACCGACTACTAAGGAATTTTATACATTCCTTGGCTCTTCATTTGGTTTAATTCTCTAAAAACTATACTTGGCTCTTTTAAATACTTTTTGGCTCATTTTCGTTCCCAATTTGGCAAAATAAAATTAAAAAAAAATAATATAATAAATAAATAAAAAATATTCGATTTTTTCAAGCGTGAAAAAGCAGAAAGCAAATTAAAAAATTTTATGTTTTAGCATCGGTCCATAATTACCTATAGCTTCCATATAAAGCCCACTTTCGGAAATCACTCTAAAGTGCATTTAATAATAGTATCAACATAATATATATTAAAAGCGGTTTGAATATGGGAGGGGCATCCAAACGGTGTAGCATATATGATAATAATTCCAATTATGTGTACTATATACGCCCAAAATTTCATATTAATAAGTTCTAAAATTAGTAGGTAACATTGTCACAAATATAGCAACACAGTTGTGTCAAAGTAAGCGTAATGGGAGTGTGGTGCTTAGTAAAATAACGTTTTAATTATAGAGTTATATGTGTGTCGAATTAGTTACATGAAAAATAACTGCTTAAAAAAATTGGGCGTGGTATTCTATCAAGAACAAGTTACGAGTATGTAGAAATTAGTTCTTTAAGCAATTCAATACAAAAATTAATACTAGACTTTGTTGTTTTCCTGTTACGAATTTAATGCCACTATAATGGGAATTTCGACCACTGTGCTTCTGCGCTTTAACCAAAAATTTTATTAATAGGGATGTTAAAAAAGTAACATAAAATGGGATATTATGCACAGAAATATGCAAAAGCAGGATGAATATGCATAGGAAAACCAACAAATTTATGCGTTCTTTTATATAAATATCTAAAAAAAATATGCATAAATATGCATTTTTCTAATTTTGAAATTCTGATAGATTTCGATTTTTTATAAAAATATACCTAAATAGATTTTTATAATCATATTTGACACATCTGAAAGTTTTGCTCTACATTTTTTTCGATGGGTTCAAAAATTTACAATAAGTTTTTACAAATAAGGTGATTGAACTCCAAAATATCACTAAAAATTGCGTTTTTGTCAAGAAAACTAATTCTTGTATATATTATATTCAGATTTATTGAATCATCTGAAAAAAAGGAATTTTTTGTAAAATATTTGTGAAATATGCTAATGCTTATTTTTCAAGCGAAAAACTTGAAAAACAAATGAACTATGACTTAAGAACAAAAAAATCCTAAAATTGCAAAAAATTTAAACAACAAGTTATAAAATAAGTAATTTTTATCATTTTCTGAATTAAGCGCAATTTTTCGTGCCATTGAAACCATTGTGAGATGGACAAAAGTAAATCTCTATGTTATTAATTTCTAACCTCAAATTCCGTTGATTTCAAGCAAAAAAAAAAAGGAAACCTGTAAAGGAAACGAAATAATTAAAAATTTCTTTTAATGTGTGTGTAATAAATTACACTATGCGAAAAATTCTGAGTCGTTGAATATTACCTCGATAATTCCATTAGATTAATAAAGTCTCTTTGCAAAGTTAGTTCGAATTTCGTTTTTATGTACTCCTAAATATCGGATATTTTAAAGCACTTTTTTCATTATATGAAAAAACATTTAAATCAGTAATTTTAAACATATTTATGGGATAATTCTTGTTTTATGTAATATAAATCTTCTCTTAAATCTTATGTGGCATCCAGCAAAAATCCAGTGTAGCAATGGTGATATTGTATAAAATAATTTAAATGTTATTTAGTTCCAAATATGTTGAAAAAAAGAGGTCCGAAAAATTCGAAGTCATAAACTGAATTTCGAACTGACTTTGAAAACCGCTTTGGGATTTTGTTAGACTATTGAGGCATTTTTTTTTTTCTTGTTGCACTGTGTTATTTTTAAGACACTTTTTGGAGGAAATTTTATAGTTTCTGTTATATATATATATATGAATACTGTTTTGCTAAAAGGTGTTAATTTTAATAATTTCGAAAGTTTTATTTACACTAAAACTTAATGTCGATCAACAATGTGGTTAATTTACATTTTACATTAAAAATACTATTTTTTTTTTTTTTGTCATTACCAACAGCCAACAGCTGCAAAATGACAAATTTTGTGGTTGAGAAAGAAATAAAATCGACAAGACAAAATTCAAATTTTCACATTTCACAAAAGAAAATAAATATTAAAAAAAAAAAAAACAAAATGAAACAAAAAACAAAAACTATGTGGTCAAAATGTTAAAACCCCAAAAATTAAAATAAAAGTATCAATAAATATAAATACCAGAAATTATATTTCAAAAACCAAAAAAGGAAAGAAACAAGAAAAAGAAAACTCATTAAAATTCAGTTAAGGTAGATATATAGCTACCAGATACAACCAAAACCACTACCAACAACTACAATAACAACTTAAAAAAAATTCTTATCAAAATCTTTAACAGAACCAAAAGTAAAAATATAAAATGCATTTCAATAAAGAAGATGACCATGAAAAAATAAAGATTTAAAAAATTATTTTTACGCTCCTCTACGTATATCAGAAGGAGGACGTATGTTTATAAGTTTTATTAATTTTTTTATTTTTATTTTTTATTGTTATTATTGCTGTTGTTGCTGCCTTATTTGATATATAGGATACCAGAAAAATACATAACTCCATATAAATATTAAAAAAAAAAAAAGATACATAAATTTCAAGGTCTCCAATTCTTCTTAAAATGTAAAAAAAGAGCAAAATAATATTATGTGTATACGAAATAAATTCATACAGACCAGAAAATAAAATTATAAATAAAATACAACCAAGAAAAAAGAACAGGAATGATTTTTTTTGAATTATGGCAAAAAATATATATATAAAGCTATATCGTTCATTTTTTATAAGGCACTCAGTCAACAAGTCAGACTGTCTGGAAGCTTTTTTCTTTCGGCCAAAAAAATATCTACAACAGCCTTAAATATTACTGTTTTGTATTTGTTCGAGTGTTTATGGTTGAGTTATGTGATATCATCAACAAATTAATGAAAAAAAAAAAAAAAAAAAAATACTGGAAAGAAAACATTTATTTTGTCAGTCAGTAATTCAGCCACTCAGTTAGTATGTGAGAATCGAAATAACAATTTTGAAATGGTTATTACTTTTATTTATTTTTATCAAATGCATTCAGTTATGGATTGCACCAGTGAACTTAAATTTGAGAACTTTTGCACAAAACACATAATGACCAAAAAAACCTTTAACATTTATTCACTGATATTTAAAGGTTTAAAGAATATGCCTTCCCGTGCCAGGCGTAGCAGATAAGTACAGTTTAAAGTTTGGAAGCCTGATCCACATATCCTTTAGGAGCGGAACTATGGGGGTTCAAAGTAGGGTACCTCTGACATAGAAAATTTTTTAATATTAACCAATTTCTTACATCTTTTTAAAGCCCTTAATAAGGCCTACAAAAAACCTGCTTACTAATGCTATTGTATCTGTATCTTTTACAGAACCGTAACTACGCTACTTCAAAGTTTAACATGTCACGAAAAATTGCATTTTTTGCATATTTCAGCAGAAACATACCCTCAAACATTGGCTAAGGGAACAAATTACAATGTAAGCTCGATTTTCTCGACTAATTAAAAACCAGACCTATTGCGAAAACTGAATTTTCGCGGCAACAGAACCCAAAATTTTATTGAAATATGTTATGTAATTTTTAAAATTAGAATTGTTTTTATTGATATATTTACATTTGAAAAGTTTTTGAAGAAATTGGAGATTTTGAGTTGCTTTTTTGGCAAATAATTTCTTCAAATAACAGCTGAATCACGTAGTTCATATTAATTTTGTTTTCTTCATGACCACTATCGTATAAATCCTCTGATTATTTATCTGATAATTCCATTTGCTCCTCATTACTTTCCACATAAAATTCTTCATGAATCCAGTTGTCAGCATTCGTGAAAAGATTTCGTACCAATTTGAGCTACAAGTGTACAATGGTTGAAAGATCTTCGTTTTCTTCCTGAATTATATTTTGTAAAATATTTAAGGGCATGTTATCTTCTTCACTATGTTGAACTTTTCCCATATTAAGAGATGTATTTACACAACAAATGACACGAATAAACTGACAAAATTTAAGATCAAAATCTTCCAAAAAATTTAATGTAGCAAAAAACGGAGATTTCCATTTTTTCGTTATGGACATTGTAAGCAAATTAAAAAAAAAAAACAGATAAATGAAAATAGAACCCGTTTTTCGTAAACTGTCGCGTTTATAGAACCTGCAATTTTAAAAATTAAGTCATCGAGATAACCGGGCCGTCGCGATAATGGGTAGTCGCGAATACCGAGCTTGCACTGTATTCAGTTATGACTTTTTCACATCTACAATAGTGCAATATCTTTGGAAATTTCAACTTTAAAAATAGCGTAATTTCAGTTGTGTAAAAGATATTGACTTCAATGTTACCCAGCTAACATAATGAAGAATTATATCAGCTGGGTAACATAATTTATTTGAAAAAAGATCTAGGTCATACTTTTTCCGATTTTTGGAATTGAAGTAAATTTTTTATAAAAAATTGATTTTTAGAGAAACCGTAAGTGTTTTATCCTTAACAAAAATTTTGTTAGTTAATATATCTCAGCGCAATTGTTGGTCAATATAGACATTATCGCTTTAAATGAAAAAGTGTAAAAAGCTTTAAAAATTTTTTTAAAAGGAATCCCACAACTGGGAAAAATGCAAAAATCCCAAAAATGGGATTTCTCACTATTTTGCCCATAAAATCCACATTTTCCCGATTTCCCAGAAGTAGAGATTGAAAATTCCAAAAACTGTATTTTGTATCATTCCAATCAACGTAGGAATTTAAAATTTGGACAAGATGTTCTAAAAGATATTATTTTGAATGACCCTAATGTACATATATGTATGTATATCAGCACTAATGACCACCAAATGAAAAAGTATAACAGATTGAGATGATTTTGTAAAATTCTTAAAATATTTATGTCATAAATTTGTTAGTAATATTGAAATGCTGAATTTGTCTTGTGAAAGTTTACAAAACATATGAAAAAGTCAAGACGCGAAGTGCCTCCGACAAGTCATAAATTGTAGCCTACCTACACTCTGGGCTACACTCATGGCAAAAAAATCCAATTCAGGTAGAGGGTAAAAATGTACATATAAAGATTTATAATTAGGAGATAGATTTTATACCTATAAATTTTTATATTAATGTTTCTTACCGTTTCTTAATGGTAAGAGCTTAAATTCAAATTATCACATTTTTTGATTTTTGTTTATTGTAAATAGTGCATATAATTCATAAATACCAAAAAGGTGTTCGAAAATTGTCTCAGGTTAAAGAAGTGAAAATAAATACCTAAATATAAGGTAATTTCATATAAAATAGCAATATATTTTTTTCTCAAAAATATGATTTTTGTTCAAAATCATGACTTTTCAAAGACTAGTGCCAAGCAGTGCCAAGGGATATTTTCATAGTAATAATACTGATATTATCTGAGGTATTTTCTAAGTTTTTGCGACCGTTTATGATAGTTCATAATTTATAGCCATTTAAATAAAAAAAGCCCTTCAAACTTTTTTAATTTATATCATAAAAAAAATTTAGTAAAATTTTATAATATACATTTTTTTTTACAAAAATTAAGAAAAAAATTCATTGTTATGTACATTTTCGATGATTTCAAATAAAAAAAATAAAAAAAAACAAAATGGCCAATCCAATATTGCGACAACAGTTTATTATACTTTTATATTATAATATAGTCAATTTATAAAATGTCGATTACTATTATTTACATAAAATATTAGAAATAAAAAATTACAAAAAAATGAAGAGTATAAATTGCGCTATGTGCTGCAATTTTGATTTTTTTTTTGTAATTTACTTAAATTATCAATTTATAAACCGTGAGAGTTTTGTAATGCACTCTTAATAGCAAAGAAACTAGAATCTAAAATGAAAATAGTATACATCTGTCATGAATTTAAATCCTTATCTTTTCTTTAAATAAGACCCCTTCGAATATCAATCATATCATATAATTTTTTATTATTTTCCTTAGCAAATAGGACCGTCTCCTACAGTCACTATCCGGCTCGAAAGACCAACTGGTAAAGTGACTTTAACTATGAGTGTTTTATAATGCACTGAAAATTTATTTAAAATCCAAACTCTTAATAGCTAAAAATTAAAATCTAAAATTAAAATAGTGCACATGTGTCGTGAATTTAAATCCTTAACTTATCTTATTTTATTTTATCTTTAAATAAGACTCCTTTGAACATCGTGTGAAAGATGAGGGTTGTTTTTAAACAAATGTATGCACTGTAGTTGAGCCATTTTAGCCTTATTTTCTTGAAGTAGAGTCGATTGATCAATAGATCGCAATTGATCAGATGCTCTTTTCTTTGTACATATACATGCCATTTTAAAACCTCAAATGCAAAGATTCACATCCTATATGCATCTCAAATGCTCACCTTACATCCATTAATAATAACTATTAATTTGAGGGAAGTCGAAAAATGGATGTACCGCTAATTTCTTCACATAATGTATGCTGCTGTTTTCTGTCTCCTCACGAATTACAGGAATATTGTGAATATTACTATCTCTAACGAACCATGGTCCGCCTGTTATTATTCTTAGAAGTTTCGACTGACTTCTCTATAATTTGTCAATGTTTGATAAAGTGGTTGTTCCCCAGAGCTGGATGCCATATAACCATATAAGTTTTATTACTGATTTATATAACAAAATCTTATAGTCCAAGTCTAGGGCTGATCTTGGACTAATTACCCAATGAATTTTGGACAGATTTGTGTAACTATGTATTCTATATGACGAATCCATATTAGATGTCGGTCCAAATGAATGCCAAGATACCTTACTTTGTCCTGTTTAGGGATTTGAATGGTAAGGACAACTTTTCGTGCTTAAAGTAAATGTAATGTGGGCACATTTCGTAGCATTTACATTGAAATAAAGTTTGTTTCAACCTTTTTGAAGTCCATGTTATGAAAACATAATTATAAAATTACAAAAAATTTCTAAAAGTTGAACAGTTTTCGGAAAAAAAAAATGTTAAAAGGTAGCAAAAAAAAGCTTAATTTATTTTTGTACTCCATTAGCGTTTTGTCGCAATAAATTTTAAAACTAATTTCCGTTTTAGTTTTTTAGCTAAATGTGCATTTTTTCCTTAACCCTTTGATGTATGGGTTTGTGTAGCTGTAAAGGCCAGCAAACAACCCTTAAGGGGCAACAAACAAAACAACAAACATAAGGTGTGTGGCAAAAAAAAAAACACCAAACATAAGCGTGTGCTAATTTAGACGACTGTTTTTAAGCTCTATTTTTTTTTTAATTCAGCAAAAAAAATAATGGTTTTAGAATTATGTTGGCAGTTAAATTATAAAAAACCCTTTTGGCAGCTAATTTAAATGAAACAACAACAACACTACCTATTCTATATTGAATGTTGAACCTATAGGTAATTAAAAACAACAAGAAAAAAATCATTCATTTATGGGATAAAAATACCCCAAAAATTATGGCTGCAAGTTTTTTCTTATTTTTTCTAGATATTTTTCTTTTTTCATTTGTTGTGTCACATAAATTAAGGCTTCTGATGTCAATGCGTTTGCTGTACAATGTGTTTGACATTTCCTTTAAGTTTTTTCTTCTTTTTTAATAAAAATAAAATAAAATACGCTAAGTCAGTTAACTTTTTGGACTTGGTTGTTAAGGTCGAAGAATACAAAGAAAGGAAACAGGCTCAATTTTCTACAACAATTCTCCCTCCTTACATACAAGTTCTGTGTGAATTCAACACACTTGTGAGAGAGAAAAACAACATAAAATAAACAAAACTTTCCTTTAAAATATAAGGAAAACTACACCGGCGACATACTTTTTCACTAACACATAATATTTTTATTATTTTTCACATACATTTATTGCATTTTAACTCCCGTAACACAAATATTTTCCACAAACCGAGAAAAAATATGTTTTTATACTCTACACCACCATAGGTGGATCAGCGTTTGTGCTGATGTTTGTAACGCATAGAAACGCATAGTTCTCCAACACCGACCTTAAAATATAAAAATCGACTTAGACTCATTTTATAAATCGATCTAACGATGTCCGTCCTTCTGGCTGGACGGCTGGCTGGCTAGTTGTCCATGTAAATTTGTGCACAAATTATGGGTCGCAATTTTAAAGATAATTCAATGAAATTTCGCACGTGGGACTTTTATGATACAATGACGAAGCCTATTGAAATTGATTGTGATTGGTTCATTATTTCACCTAGCCCCCTTACAAATGTCCCCCCGTAATAGACCATAGCTCCCATATAAACCGAAAATCTCTTTAACGTACATAAATCTCATACGAATGTTAGTATCAAATAAGTTTTATGTAAGTAGAAACAAAATTGCCAAATTTTATGAGAATCGGTCCGTAATTTACCATAGCTCTTATATAAACCCGCTTCCAGGAATCGCCCTAAAGTACATAAAATCATCTAGATATTAGTATCAACGCATTATTCTGTATTTGTATATTTTATTTCACATTTAGTAAAATTGGACACTGGTATAATAAAAGTCGCCTTCCCAAATTTTTATGCTAGTACACAATGGTGTAGGGTATCAAAAGATGAAAATTTATCAAAATCTGCGAATATAATTGTGATGAATTATACTCAATAATTTTTGAATACTATTTTAACCAACTATATGTGCTATGAGTAGTGAAATTGGTTTCAGCATTAATACATATAAATAAAATTTGGCTAACACAGTCTTAAAGTCAGTTTTTTTTTTTGACAACAGAGTTAGGTTTTTTTGACTAGCCTTCCATTCTTTGTATTCTTTGGTTAAGGTACTTGAAATTTTATATTAAAAGAGTATTTTTTCATCTTTTTTTTTTTCTTTTTTTTTTCTCGAACTGTTTGTATCGGGTGTGATGATGCAGTACATTTTCCACTTGAAGAAACCACAAAAACTTCTAACAATTATTCAACATTTTTTCTATAGAATTTTTAGTATTTTTTAATTGTAAATATTTTTATAGATTTTTTTGCCTAAATTTGATTTACATATTTTCTAATTTGTAAGGATTTTTTATTTCTGTTTAAAAAAAGTATCAAATTTTATGTTGTGTCATTTAAAACCCTTTTTTCCACTTTCAGGAGTTACAACTTTTTGATTTAACTCTCTAGGGTGTAATTGATCATTGTTTAATTTATTTTTTTTTTGTTTTGTTTTTTGCTACGCCTTCGTCCTACAAATATATTTTTTTATTGTTAAATAATTTGTTTGTTTATTTCTTTTTAAATTTTTTTAATTTTTGCATTTATAATTAAATCATAAATACAGCTGACGTCATTATTATAAAGATTCTGTATTGTTTTTTTTTTTAAGTTTTTTCCTAAATTTTGTTTGAAATATTTTTTATGTTTTTAAGGGTTGAGTGTTGAAAGGATTCATAATCTTAATTTTTTTCTTGGTTGTTATAGTTGCTTAAATTTTGTGTTTTTAATTAATTTCTAATGATTTATTGTTTTATTGAAATATGGCAGTGTTTTCTATAATTTTTTGTTGAATGCAAATGAAAAATCTGTTTATGTTTATATTAACAATTTCGTATATGTCAGGGTTTAAATTTCATCTGATACAAAATATTTGTATGTAGAATTTTAAAGCTTAGAATATCGCTGAAGAATATGACCTGAACGACGCCATATTACGGCTGCCAGCAAAAGCAGGATCACCCAAATCAAATGTAGAAAAATCATCCAAATGAAAAATTAGCAAAAAGAAATGAAAAATTTCCCAAAAATAAAAATTGGAAACATTGCCCAAAAAAGTAAAAAATGCTAAATATTTACGAAAAATCACCCGCATCCAGTGTCCATTATAACACTTTCTGATATGAAAATTAATCCATTATATTTCTAAACAAAATCAGCCAGATTCAGAATGAAAATACGTTTAGCTTTGGTTTGGGTAGAATTAAAGTCTGGAATAAAACGGACGCAGAGCTTCTCAGCTCCAGTGTACTTCAAACCCCGGCTACGATAAATCAAACTTTTCGAATTAGGATGACTTTTTACTTAACATGCATATTGTAAAAATTAAAAGAAAAATAAGTAAAGAAATAAAAACGCAAAATTACCCAAAATATCAAAATATCAAAAAACGAGTTATACGAAAAACTACCGCAAAATTTTGTGTTATCTTTCATATAAAATATGACCTTAATTTGTATGAAAGTTTTATGCAATATTGGTCTAAGACCCATCTTAATACATATATACATACCCATGGGCTTAGAATTTCTTTCTGATTTGGTTTAATGATGTTCATCCGTCTATACGTCCGTGCAAACTTTGTAATCAAACTACTGTTCGCATTTTTGAAGCTAATTTGAAAAAATTCGGTACATAGGCATTACGATGCTAGGGAATCTTAGAATATGAATTTTTCGTTTATAAATCTTTTAATTATGAACATAATTCTACAGATTTCAATACATACGAGAATGTATGAAGAAAATATAAGATATCGATGTTCCCAACTCAAATGAAAATCTACCTCAATCTAAGATATCTTTTTAAAAAAATTTTCGGATTTTTTTTTATATTTCTGCCAAAAGACTTTGAGATGTACATTAATGACGTAACAAAAATTTGGGACCAGATCCCAAAGAATTAAATGAACTTTTTGTAAAATTGCGTCTACAATTTACTTTGTTGGAATCTCAATAATGATATTAAATTAATTAAAAACTGAAAAAAATATAAGAATCATCAATGATCTTTAATAGGAACTCCAAAAATATGGGAAAAATCTAAGGTACAAGCAAATACTAAGTACAGAAATCGATCGTTATATTCAGATAATTTTATTTTTATTTAATACACAGCATTCGGAAGCAATTTGATAAAGTTTAGGTTCAAAAAAGAACTTTAGGGTCAGAAAATCATCAATGTATTAGTAATGATTTGGCAATAAATATTCTTTAGCATAAAATTTTGTCAAATTCTCAAAAAATATAAAAAGAAATATATTTGGGCCTACTTTTTTTTCCGTAACTGTATAATAATATATCATGTGTATTACAAACAGATTCTACCAGATTTCCAGTTAATTGTAAATTAGTACGCCAATCGGTTCATTTTATAATAGCAGGAAGAAATTATATAGTTTCTAATAAAATAATACACAAAAAGTGTTGCCAAATATTTAAAAAATTTACGAAAAATTTAAATTTTCAGATATATTGATAAAATATTTGGTAATAGTTCGTAAAAACTTGGATTAATGTTTTAATATGTACACATATTTTATTTTCATCTCTTCAACCCTGTTTTCAAATTTAAAATCCGTTTAAAAGTAAATTTTTAATATTTTTTTGAGTTAGTACAGTCTTAAACAAATTTTTCCTGGTGATAACTTTAGATTTTGAGAGTGTATTGAAATTTCAAAAATTTATGAAGTAATCTTATCACGTTCTACAGCTAACATCAGGTCTCTTTAAAAGTACCTTATCAGAGTTCCCAGATTTTTTTCGAGTCATATCCCCAAATGGCAAATTTTCATCCCCAAAATAACTGCTTTTATATTATCCCAAAAAAATCCCCTCTAAAATAATACCTTAATTTTAGAGATAGCATAAACTATATTTATTTTTATTTTTACTTCCTTTGTAGATATGAAGATTTGGGCAGCTAAATTTACCTAAATGGAGTCTGTAGTAAAAAAGAAAGTTTCCTATAGATTAAAAAAAAAGAAATAATATTTTATGGACATTTGGACATTTGTATCAATAAATAATTTTCGCCATTTTTAAAGTTAATGCTCCATGCATCATTTTTTATTTCTTCTTCAAAAGTATGATCAATTAAGTTCTGTTGCTTTAATTGTTTTTGATACACTTTCTTATATATGTATAATTTTTCATTAAATTTATTTTTATAGAAAATTTTCGCTAGAATTTATTTTTATAGAAAATTTTTGGTAGAATTTATTTTTATAGAAAATTTTCGGTAAAACTGATTTTTATAGAAAATTTTCGATAAATTTTATTTTTATATAAATTTTTCATAAAATTTTATTTTTATATAAATTTTTCATAAAATTTTATTTTTATAGGAATTTTCTTAAATTTTGTTTTTATAGGACATTTTCAATAAATTTTCCTTAATGTTCTTCTTCCTAACTTCATAAATTTAATAGCTTGGGAATATCTAGCTATAGTTTGGGGACTTGAGGTAAAATTGTTTGGCAACACTGTCTACTATCAATTTTGTGAATTAGATTTATTTAAAAAAGCAATTTCACCAAAAAGTGCTACGTTTGAACAAATAAAATAAAATAATTTGTTAAAAAAATAATAATAATTTTCCGAAAACCTAAAATTGAAAAAAATCATCTTTACAAAAGTAAATTAAGAAAACATTGCACAAAATAAATCTAATTAAAAAAAAGTAAAATTTTTCAAAAAGTGCAATTATTGAGCAGCAAAATAGTACAATAAAAATCTTAGCTTTTTATTTCCAAAAATGAACCATTTCTCGAAACAAAAAAAAAATATATATATATATATATATATAAATATATATATATATATATATATATATATATATATATATATCAATATAAAAAGAAATATAAATGTAAATATATATAATATAATATACCAAAAGACGGGGATTTCTCTTTTTTGGTTATAGACATTGTAATCAAATAAAAAAAAAAAAAAAAAAACAGATAAAAGTCACGAAAATAGAATCCTTTTTTGTAAACTGTCGCGATTATAGAACCTGCAATTTTAAATATTAGGCCATCGCGATAATGGGTAGTCGCGAATACCGAGCTTGCACTGTATATATATATGTATATATATATATATATATATATATATATATATATATATATATTATAAAGGCATAATTATGTTGACATTATCGCTGCATATAATCTTACCATTTAAATTTGAACTTAAGATAAAAAATTACTTTGAATCCCTTTATCGTTAACAAAAAAAAATACCAATTTTTTGGTGATTTATAAAACTTTCTTTAAACCTTAAAGTCAGGCATTTAATTGCCCTGTAGGGGACAAAGGCGTTAATAAATTAAACGATTTTCTCTTCTTTTACTTTTTTTTGTCTCTACCAAACTTAACGAATTTTCTGTGATAACTTATTTAGCTGTGGATATTAAAAGCACGTTTTCAGTTTTTTATAACACGATTCTAAAATATGATTTTTTTTACAAACATTAATATAAAAACATATTAAGAGTTTAACCCTTTAATAATAAAAATGATTTATTGCAATTGTACATTTAAGTAATATGCATAATTTTCGAAAAATTGACAGGGAAAGGGATAAAGGGTGGTTTAAATTAAAAACAAGAATTATAAATATTTTTACCATAAAATTAAAGGCTGGCATTAAATATGTTTGTTTATTCTTAAGACGAAAAAAAAAAACTTACAAGACAAATTTTTTACAAAATTCTAAGAAAATTTCATAAATCTTATGAAATGTGCTCTTCAGCAGATTTCTTTCTCAAATCTTTGAATCCAGATTGTTTTCGTTTTTTTTTTTTTATTTGTTGTATTCATCGTTTTTCAATGACATTGAAAACCGAACACAATTGCATGATCTTTGCTTTTTTTGCATTTTAACATTTGTGGCATGGATGACGATCACAAAGACGACGACGATAATGATGTTGATTTGGTATGACTTGAAATGTTTGAGATTAACTACAGCGAACGAACGAACCGCTTGTTTATTGTGTGGTTTTGTTCAGGTTGCATGATCATTTTTATTGCATTTGCAATAATAATTTTAAGGGTTTATGTCATAAGGGAATGGATTTTAAGGCCTCAAGAAATAAACCCAAATTAATCATATGAATAAAATCATATTTCCAACTGAAATGAAAGTTAACTTTTTTGAAACTACCATTTGTCTACAGTTTCGTTCTGACATTAGTTGTTAGTAAACTATATCTAATGATGAAAAAGTCATTTTTCAAGTTTTTAATAATAAATGTGTATTTTTTATATTTCACTTACATAAATCATGAAATTTGTTTCAACATTCAATATTGATCGAAAACAGGCACAAAGGGAGGACGTAAAAATTTGAATATGTGAGCGTATTCGTTTTGCTTACGCTTTTTGTTTCGAATATGTTTTTTATATCCAGCATAGCGTTTCCACAATGATCATATTTTTTTTTACCAAAATTTTTCCCAAAATCGATTATAAAATTAATTAACGATTTAAAATACGTGGGCTCCAATTAATAATGAATTAAGAGTTTTTAAAAATGATTGCAAGTAAATGGCGTAATAAAAAATATATCATATCTAGGGCATTGGAAAAATTGCAATTCAGTAAAAAGTACATTTTCTGCAAATTCGCAAAGTGGAAAACAAATTAGAAACTAAAATTTTTATCCCATCCAAAAAGTATATTTGCCAATTTAAAAAAAGTACAAAATGAAATTGCTTAAAAACTGTTGGAGATTATACTCCATTTTCACTTTTTTAGAAGTTCTTTTATTGCTGATATCAACTAATTATTTTTGAAAATTGTAAAAACCTTCTCTTCCGGCCAGATAAAGACTCAAAGGTTTCCAATATTAATAATGCTATGCTACTTTGATTACTGTAAAGAAAATTTTATTTTAAGACTACTCCATATTCTAAAAGAAATACAATTTCTGTTCTCCCCTTTATTTAGATAAATAATATTTTTTTCGTTTAGAGTAAATTCTATTTTAAGTTTGTAACTCTTAATTTAAGTTATAGAACATTCTACCAAAAACACAAATAACATAGATTTTAAAAATTTGAAAATTTTTGAAATCTACGGTGATGTGTTAGTTATATCAAATACAAATTTCTGCTCTACACTCACTTCTTACCACTAATTTGTCCATGGTTTTATGAGGGTTATTTTACAAATTCTTAATTTTTAAAACTTTAAAGACTTCTAGGAGCTATGTGTGGCAACTTGAAGGTATGACTTGTACTGTATTTTGGTAGCATAATTTCTTGTCTATAAAACATGAATGACAAATTTGCTCTACCTATTAGCTAGAAAATTATATAACCTAAAAACTCCTCAGGGAAGGATATTTTCTTTATTCATCAATGGATTAAAAATGTGACGTGATGTAGAGAAATCGAAATGTTCCTGGTGATTAGAATGATCAAACCTACAATATCTGCAACATATTTTTCACGATACATATTCAGTTTTGTCATGAGCAATTGAAACAAACCAAACCTAGAAATTTTAAAAAAATCTAACAATTTTGGTCCAATCGGACTAAAATGGCACGCAACATGAATCCGCTTTGTTGAAAGCTAAAAGAAAATTAAATGATTTTATTCGCTATGAAATGTTTAGTTTCGTTAACTTTCATGTCGCGTATGTGAAGATGCCAAAAACACTCGGCTCTGGAATGCTATGGACGCCGGTGTCTGATCTACAATAACGATAGCCAAAAAGAAAGAATGTGTTAGAGCCAGTTTTTCACCAAAGGTTAGTGATTAAATTAAATTTAATCATTGAATATTATTTCTGAGTTGTCGATCATCTCGTTTTATTTATTTGCTAGTTTAAGCGACCAAAGTTGGGTTTTAAATTTGTCATAAAATATTCATATACACACATTCAAACAGATGGTATATATGTATAAGTTTAAAGAAGCATAAAAAACTATAATAATTTGAAAAATTTATAACAAAGTTCGTAATTTGTGAGATCTAAGTATTCCCGATGTAATAAATTTTCCGGACGTCGTTATAGACAACTTATCAATGACAGCGAGTGGTTTCATTTCTTAGTTATAATTTTTTGATAAAGACGACCAAACACCGACTTTATTACGCATTTCTCTTAAAATTTAATTTATTATTCAAATTTCCCATAAATATTAGTAAAAAATACTCTGTATTTTCTTCTTATTATTAAAGAAGCCTATTGTTTTGATAACAACATGTGATATTGCACAAATTACCATATTTTATTTATAAATGTTTGCCGCTAAATGTGGCAATACTACAAGTTTTAATCTCGGACTTAAAAACACAAATGGATCAAATTTAATATTAACTAATCTGATTGTTAATTGGGATTTAAACTAGGAGTTGAAAAATTGGCTCCTAGTGTCTTATATTCTTGCAATGAGAATTTTTCACACATATTCACATTTTACCTATTTTTAAAAACGATGCTGACTTTCGTGTTATGTCCGATTATTTTCGTGCTCTGGGACTAAGTTGGCGGCTATAAATACTTATATGTGGACGAACTCCCCACGATCGACTCAGAAAATGTTTTCAGGTGTAATGTTTATAAATAGGGCCCATAATTCCCTCAGTGGGACCCTGATCTTCAGCATAAAGACTTTTTCTGAAAAGAATAAAAAAAAACACCATAAATTGTGAAGTGCAATTTCTGTTGATGGGGTAAAAATTCAAAAAAAAAAGGAGAGAAACAAAAATAATAAACAAACAAATCCAACAACAATAGCAGCAAGAACAAGAACACCCAACAATGTAATACACATCTCTGTTAATCCCTCTTTGCCTCCCAAAAAACCTTGAAATATCAAATGAGGACAAAGAAATACACACTTACTTATTCTTCTTTTGTGCAATATCAAACAAAAAATAAAAGAAGATCGGAGAGAAAAAAACAACAATGATTTCGAAAATAAACATTGTTAAAATAAAATAGCAACAAATACCCTTTCCTCTACCCCCTTTTAACAACAACAAAGAATAGCAAACAACTCCTTATACTAAAGTATAGAGTACACTACTCTTTAGAATTCGACTCAATTGGGACAATATTTACACTCCAGGCACGAATACTTTTTATGGGTCTTTAGAAAACAACAACTAACACTGACACATACAACAACGAACGAATGGAAAAAAGTGGGGAAGGAAAAAAATGTTTAAAAAACAAATCCACACATAAGAACATGATATTTTACTAACACTTTCAATAGAGAGGATCATCCACTGTTGCCAGATTTGACGATTTATGGTTCCAAAAATGGCCTATTGACGATTTTTGTCCCAAAATTGACGACTTTTTCTAAAAGTAGATTTAGAACTATTTTCAGCATTTTTTATATATTTTTCTTTAAAAGCAAATTCGTTAGTACATAAATATTAACAATTTAAATACAAATCTTTAAATTTGTCAATGTAAATGGTTCATTTATACGAAAGATTTATGGTAACCAATTTAATAATATATTCGATTCCTTTACGTAAACTTTTATTATAAAATGGCGAATAAACACTTTACTAAGGTCCAAAATCCTTTTGCAATTTCTGAAAAGACTTTAATTTCATAATTCAGACATTAGAAATACTTAAGTAGCAGTACTAAAAATCCAGACATTTTTGATGAATTCCTTAAAAGTTAAATGTTTAACTCTTCAAGAGACAAGGTAAAAATACTTAATTTATTTTTTGTATGAAAGTTATACAAACATTCATATTCATCATTTTTATTCATATATCATCAGACTTAATACTACGTGAACTTCATAAAAGGCCGACAATATAAAATTAATGTAATTTTTTATTCATTTCTTTTCAATTTAAAATTTAATTATAAATAAAGTAAATTTGCTTTCGAAAAAAAAAATACAGAAAATGTTCATTAACATACATAAAAAAAATAATCTTTGATTTCGATTTGACGATTTATTTCTCCAAATTTGATGATTTTTTACCAAATTTATCTGGCAACTATGGAATCATCATGATCATCTTCATTTGCAATAAGAAAAAGAAGAGAGAAAAAAAAAACAGAAAACAAACACACGAGTTTAAGTATAATGATAATGATAATAAAGTGTTATGTTCATAATAAAAAAAAAAAAAAATTAAAAATAAAACGTGGAGAAGACCGACGGACAACATATTGTGGCAACCAATATCCAGATCTTTCATGCCCTGTTTCTATACTTGAGTATAAACATGTACCGATTTGTTGTCTGAGTATTTGTGTGTAAACACACTTACACACTAACTTTTATGAGTTCTTGGCCTTGAAAATCTTTAAAAGATTTTTTTTGCTTTATTTTTGTTTTGCACACTTACACATTATACAAAGAAAAGCTTCATGAATTTTTGATAAGGAAGCTTTTTAATTAATTGTTATAAAAGCTTGAAGAAAATTAATTTAAAATGATGTTACGTTTAAGAATTAATGATAAATGATAACCGAACAAAATTAGGATAAAAACTGCGTACTACTCCTTTGCGTGATAAGCTTTGGGAGAAAAAATTAAACTTTTTACAGTATTTTTTATTAAATTTATATCTCCTAATGAAATTTATTTTGCAAAAGCTATAATAATATTTCTACATAAACTTGATTGCAAAATTTTAAAATTGTGTTGAAAAGTGATAGAAAAATATATGAAAAAGTCACTTCAAGTGACTTTAAATTCACAAGAAAAGTAAAATCAATTGAAAGGTCATAATGATTTCTATAGATAGTATTTTCTTTAGAAAATTCAATTCAAAAATGTCACATGAAAAGCCATCACTTTTTCTATAGAAAGAAGTCATACGATAGGTTATACAAAATGCAAAAATATACAAAATAAAACTTTTAGTACCAACATAGAAAAAAATTACCAATCACCAAAATAATTCATTCAATTAAAAATTTTTCAAATTTACTCCTTTCACCAAAATGAAAAACAGACAATTTTTCTAATTACGAAATTATTAAATTAATCAATGAATTAAAAATTTAAATGAGAAAAAAGCCTTACTCTTTAATTTTATTTCTACTTTAACATATTAAATAAATTTTGATGTAAAATAAAACAACTATGTTAATTGAAAAATATAACGTCATCATTTCTTTTGTGAAACTATTACGAATATATTGAGTTATAAGCCTAAATATAAATAATATCCTTTACAGTACTTCATCTCAAGCCCAAATAGTAACTTCTCAATGCAGAAAAAAATAGGGCCAGCAGTAAATTCCTCCTTATTTTTGTCCTTATTTTTTCCAATCTTTACTTTTTTAAATCTTTATAACGATATTAACAAATAAAAACTGAAGAAAGACTCGAATCAATGATGATCTTTAATTCCAAGAACTTTTTGTTCTATTCAAAAAAATGGGAAAAATCTAAGGTCCAAGCAAATATTTTGAACAGAAATTTATAGATATAGTTTGATAATTTTATTTTCAATTAATAGCATTCAGAAACAATCTGAGAAGTTACGATGTAAAAAATGTACTACACTAGAAACAAAAACTTCTTCTAAGAATATGAGAAGACAATTGGTGGAAACGGAATTTATTCAAAATATATTTTTCGGAAAAACCTGGTCTT
This sequence comes from Protocalliphora azurea, assembly GCA_932274085.1. Classification (NCBI taxonomy): domain Eukaryota; kingdom Metazoa; phylum Arthropoda; class Insecta; order Diptera; family Calliphoridae; genus Protocalliphora; species Protocalliphora azurea. Next base: position 131,548,577 of record OW026519.1, read on the forward strand.
ACAATACAGACCAGAAAAAACCTCAAATAGTATCCTCATGTGCCCAAGATATAAAAATTACGCATTTTAAGTAAAAAAAAAAAATATTTTACAGATGAACTATAAATGTTCAATTTGATCACAAAAGTTTCGTAGAGATCCAAAAAATACAGAACATTTCATACTCCCTGTACAATTAAGCATAACGGAGTTGGTAATATAACATAGGGAGTTACTAACATAATAAACTGTCAGGTCGATATCTAAGGATCAGGGAACTTAAGAATAATCTTAAAGAGAAATAGCATTTCCTGCAATTGTGTTCTTAGATTTCCAGAAAAAATTTCTGTTCATAGTAGATTTTGAACCGACTTAATGAAATTAAAAGTTCCAGCTTGATAAAATTTGTTGGAGATTTTCTGATCCAGAGGAACGTTTTTTACACTAAACCTTTTTAAATTGCTCTTAAGTGCTGCCTTTTAATTGAAACTAACATTATTTAACTACAGAAATCGATTTCGTTATTCAAACTTTGTTCGGATCTTAGATTTTGCTCATTTTTTGACGTTCTTATTCTACAGATCCTTTTTGATAAAAATTGTTGTCGGAATTAAAGATCCATGCAAAAGTTTTTAAAATATTTGTGCTTGAGATGTTGTACCACTATTGGGATAATGATAAAGGATATTATTTTTGTATACGTTTATAACTCAATGCATTCGTAATGGTTTCACATAAAAAATTATTACTTTATATTTTTCAATTAACACAGTTGTTTCATTTTACATCAAAATTTAATTAGTATGTTCAAGGAAAAGTAAAATAAACGAGTAAGGCTTTTCTCCTATTTAAATTTTTAATTCATTCAATCACCTACTTAATTGATTTAATAATTTCTTAATTAGAAAAATATTTATGTTTTTCATTTTGGTGGGAATTTTAATAAATTAAATAATTTTTAATTAAATGAATTATTTTGGTGATTGGTAAAGTTGTTCTGTGTTCCCACTAAAAGTTTTATTTTTTTGCATAAAACAACCTTTTCTTTCTATAGAAATAGTGAGCACTTTTCATTTGACATTTTCTAAAGAAAAGACTATCTATAAAAACCATTATGACCTTTCAATTGACTTTACTTTTCTTGTGAATTTGAAGTCACTTGAAGTGACTTTTTCATATATTTTTCTATCACTTTTCAACACAATTTTAAAATCAATGCTGCTCAAGTGGATCCACGATTCATATCTTTTTTCAATTTTTAATTGTTAATATCGTCGTCTCGATTAAAAAGAGTAAAGGTTTCAAAAATTTTCTTTTCAGAAAATAAAAAAAGTTGTGAATTTATTGCTGACCCTATTTTTTTGTCCACACTGAAAAAAAAAACTCTTTCAGCATGAGACGATGTACCTTTATTGGAAAAATTCAATGTATTCGCAATGATTTGGCACTAAAAGTTTTATTGTTTTGCATAAAATTTTATCGACAACTCAAAAAGTTTAAAATAGAGACCAAAAATAACTATTAAAATTTTTTTCTAATTGAAAAAGTTCAGTAAAGGATAAAAATATTTTTTTGTGTTATTTGGTAACTGTTATTGACGGCAGAAATTTGTTTCTTACTTTTACTTAATACTTTTATTTTTCAAAAATATATTTTACGTTGCTTGATAACAGTTAATATTAAAATATGATTTTTCTGTTGCCTTATAATAGTTATTTTCGAAAATATTTTTTTTTTTTATCGTTGCTAATAGCTTTTATTTTCTAAAATATATTTTTTTTTTATTGCTTGATAACAATTCAAACATATTCTTAAGTTGTTTATAACTTTAATTTTACAAGAAGGGAACCTTTCTTCAGAGCTGTTGGAGATTCCTATCGCATTACTCTCACGCTCCCCTTGTAACTACCTGAATTACTTTTATATACCCTTTATAACTTCTGTAAGGGTATACAAATCATTTTGTTGCCAAAAATGCAATCGGCTCTAATATTTCAAATATTCAACAAACGGTGAAAAAGAACTGATTAAATAAAAAATGTGTGTATATAAAGTTCTATTTTGATGAATGCTATTTAAAGTATACTTATATATCTTTTAATATTGCTAAGAAAAATTGCTCTTTACGTCCTAGTATATTTCAATTTCAACAAGTTTTCTTTGGTGCCTTCAAACGCTTTTAAATGTTAGATAACGCCGGTTGCATTTTTATTGACGATCCACACATATGTGGAATATAATGATTTCGATCTGTTAAATAAGAATCGGTTTTATTTATTTATTTCTCTTTTATTTTCTTCTTAACAAAAAAGCTATTTTTAGTAATTTTTTTTGGAGTTTACGTTTATTGATATATTTATGTTTCTTGTTGTATACCTAGGTAATTTCTGCATAACTCCAAAAATAATAAGGGGATAAAAATGATGTTTAAATAGCTGGAAGGTATAAGAATATGGGCGTATTGTACAAAACTCCCATATTGTTATAAATCGATTTATAAATGTTTCAATTCATATTTATAAATATATGTTAAAAAAAAAAAACATAAGGGAATGGACTTTAGGAAGAACGAATTATGCTTGGAGGAGTAGAATGGACTGCAAGGTATTTAGAGCGTTATGGCCTAGTCTTAAACCAGCAGATTCGAAGCATCTTCTGGGCATCAGTCGTGGGAATCTGAGAATATAGTGGCTTAGAGGTAGTCAGGGTTGATTTGATGGCTCTATTTATTTATATATATTTCATATATTTAGCTATCTTTCTTTCCAATCTTTTGTTTTATTCTACCAGGATTTTTCTCTTCCTTCGTCTATCAGCTTTCTCTCTTATTTATAAAGGGATCACAATAGACCAAATGATCCCTGATTGGAGGCGTGAAGACGCCGCCCTTTTTAACCTAACCTAACCTAACCTACTCAGGTTATTTTCAACTAATATCCTTCAAATTGTTTTTTTTTTTTTTGTTATACCGACATAAAAAGTGATTTTAAGCAGATTGTTATATACTAAGGTGTGTCTTAGACCAATATTTTTGGGTGTTACAAACATCAGCACAAACGCATAACACCCTCTCCAAATAATTAGTATTTTGTTCTTCTAATTATTTTTTTATTTTTCATTTTTATTTTTTATTTATTCAATTAAAGTAAAATTAAAGTTTTCAAGGCCAATAAACAATATTATATAGGCAAAAAAAGCCTGAATAGAATATACTAAGTGTTAAAAAAATATTGTAATTTAAATATAAAATAAAACTAAATCTAAATTAAATTTAAATTTCTCGGATCTCTAACCACAAAGAATTTTAAAATTATCAAAAAATAAATCAAATCCCATTAGTAGTTATGAATTTTTATTCATTATATATACTAGAGAACATAAGTACACGGATGTAAAATGAGTTGTAAATATTAAGGAAATTAAATTTCCGCAAAATAATGTTAAAAAAATATTATTAGGCAACCTAAAAAATTAAAATCAAAAATAACAATTTTACCAATTATAACTCTTATAGAAAGACGAAAATTTATATTTGTTAAAAATAGCTGTTACTTAAAGACATAAATTTTTGTTCACTTTTTGGCAGTTATGTCTCTGGTTAAAATAATTATAGTTGACCTATGTTATTTTTGTATATAATTCTTTTCTATAGAAAAAGTCGTTTTAAAAGTAGATCAATCATGTATAATATATCTCACAGATCACAACACAGAACACAAAGAAAATCCAAAATTGCCATCAATTTCGTTTTATCAATATAAAAATGTATTTGATTAACAATATAGTTCAGTTAATAAAAGAATTAGCCAAAAAACATGTTGTGCTAAAAAGCAATCGATAAATTTACTTGCAAAAAGATTAGTCAGTTGAAAATTAATTTTAAACAAACATTTTTTTGATTGGAAAAGTTAAAAAAATATTAAATAAAAATATAATTAAATTGATAAAAAAATTAAATATTATTTTGAGGGGAAAAAAGCAAAAGCAATTTTGATAAACCCAATGTAAATTTTAAGTTAGTACTGACTAAAAAAATTAGTTATTTGGATTGTGTTTTATTATAAAATTTGTTATTTTGTATTTTCTTTTTTTTTAATGTTTTTTTTTATTATTTTGTGTATTTATAAAAAGATGTTATAAAAATAGGTAAGTATGTATGTATGTGTCAAAGATCATATCGAAACAAGGAGAATATTAAATGATAAACTTCTGGTTAATTTTTAGTTTTTTATACCCCACAACACCATAGGTGGTTGGGATATTATGCGTTTGTGCTGATGATTTTAACGCACAGAAAAAATCATCCAACACCCATCTTAAAGCATACAAATAAACTCAGAATCACCTTTTGAGTCGATCTAACGATGTGCCTCCGTCCGTCTGGCTTGCTGGACGGTTGGCTGTCCATGTAAACATTTTGCACAAAGTACAGGTCGCATTTTTGAAGATAATTCAATGAACTTTGGCACATAGGACTTTCATGACACAAGGACGAAGCCTATTGAAACTGGTTATGATCGGTCCATAACCAATACAAACGTCCTCCCGGAATAGGGGTTTAACGATGATAAATGCCTTAAATATAGCAATATTTTAATGAAATTTGGTGCAAGAAAATTTTGTATAAGTTTCAATCTTTGTGCCAAATTTCATTAAGATCGGTCCATAATTTACAATAGTTCCCTTATAAAACCCTCTTCCGAAAATCACTTTAACGTGCATAAACCACATGCGTATGTTAGTATCAGGTTTATATTCGACACAAATAAGTTTTGTATAAGTAGAAATCATAGTGACAAATTTTATGAGGATCGCTCCATAATTTACCATAGCTCCCATATAAACTCACTTTCGGGAATCACCCTAAGTGCATAAATTCATATAAATGTTAGTATATATGGGGTATCATATGTTCGGGCTTGACCGACTATGTCTTTCTTACTTGTTTCATAATGTACTTGTAAAATGACCGCACATCTGCAACAATTGCTTACAGTTTGTTAGTGTAAAACGACGGCACATACCAGATTGAACTGTGTTTCGATATTAGCGAATGTTCGATTTTCGAAACAAATATGTTCGAGAAAATAACAATAATTATATTAATTATGATCGTTGTAGCAGCGAACTTTTCTCGATAATTTCTCGATAGTAAATATTCGCTAAATTTTCGAGAATACAAAATATATTGATATTGCAATATTCAACTTTTCCAAATAAAACATCGAAACTGAATGTTTCCAGAAATTGTCTAATCTACTAAATCTCTTGCGGATTTCTTATGTAAACAAAAAAAAGCAACGTATTTTCTTGTTTATGCATGCAAAAGACTAAAGGAAAGAGAATATATTGTCATTCTTTAGTCGTAGTTCACAGCGATCGGTTGTAAAATATTGGGCTATAAAATTTTTAATAAAAAATAATATAAAAAAAATTTAGAAAAAATGTCACTATTTCTTTAAAAATAATTGCAAAATAGCATATTTATCTAAATATCTAGAATATGTTTTGCAAGAAAAATGAGAGAAAAAACATTAATGACTCCTCTGGGCGAAGTTGAAGTTTGCTTCAAATATAGCCATTCTTATGTAAATGACTTTATTAATTTTATAGTTCATTACATGAATTATTATTTTTGAAACGTTATATATAACGTACTATATTTTTTTTAATACTTAATATACTATTATATTAAGTTTTAAATAAAATACAGCTTTAAAAATTAAATCAGCTTTTAATTTTAAATTGGGAACAAAATGGTATAAAACAAAATAGAAAAATATCGTTTTCAAACTATTGCCATTGATAATAATAGCGAGTTGTTGGTAATATCAATTTCGTATAATTTTCATAATTTTTGATATCGTAAGCGAATCACTAATGAATATTTTTACGTTTCGCTATTGATATTGCTAAAGATTCACGAACACTCGATATCAGAAGATTTGCTGTCACAAACTGAGCGACGGGTGAGCTCAAGGAGCTCATATTCGGATCGCCAACATTTTGTCAGAAAAATGTTCCGAAATACTCGAACGGGATATCATTATCGAAGTTTGTGGTCAGTTGGGTAATGTCAAAATTCTATGAACAAAGAATGTGAAAATAAAAAAGTGAATAGTAAATAAATAAAAGAAGAGTAAATAAAAAATATTACATACGAATACAAACACAATTTATATGTACAAGAAAAAATTCTAAATCAGCTGCTCTTACGAGGTCACTTTCTTATTGCACTAAGTTTTTTTGGTGTATGAAAGTGGAAGGATGTATTTTACTGAAAGTGAAAAGTGTTTTACAAAATGATAATAATTCTTTTATAGTGTTAATAAGCATCGCAATTTATTGATTGATACAATTTCCAAATACATACATACGTACATACATACATACTTACATATATACATATATACATACATATATACATACATACATACATACGTACATATATACATACATACAAACATACATACATTCATACATACTTATATACATACATACATACATACATATATACATGCATACATACTTACGTACATACATACATATATACATACATACATACTTACATACATACATAAATGCATACATACATACACACATACATACATATTTGACGTATCTATATTTTTAATATTTTGGCTTCAAAAATATGCTCATATTTTCTCGTCAAAAGATTGGTAAGTATATATTTTTGGGTTATAAATAATTTAAGTATTAACTTGATATCAAATAACCTCTGGAATACTACAATACTGGCAGAAGGGGCAAAATATGCAGCAATATTTTTAATCTAAAACAAGTCAGAAAAAAACGATACTAGCTTTTGTGAGGAATTTGGTAGAATTAAATATTTCTTAATTTCACGTGTGTAAAAATACAAATACATATATCTTTTATTTTTACATATCCAGAAAAGGATTCCGGAATCAATTACATACTTCGAAATGAAAATATTAGCAATGAAGAAGAGTATTTGCACTGGAGAATATAGACTACAACAAATGAAATAATCAAATTCTTTAATCTGGAGTTTTGTAAAGAGTCAGATTTATTTTATAACTTCGTACAACATTTCATTGCACATAATTCAGACAAAAAAATATTCACAAGTATTTGAGGTTGCAAATGGAACTAGAAATTTTAAATTGTAGTAAGAAATATTAGAGCTTGTATTTAATATAAAAAATACCTTAAATCTAGAAATGTAAAGAATTTTATTGTTTGAAAATAATTTTAAAAATGAATCATTAATATTCCTTAAATGTGCAAAATAGTTTTAATTTATATTATTATACATTAACATTACATATATATTTTTATATAATGTTTCATTTATGAAATAAAAAAAAAAAAATAAATAAAATAAAATTCGGACATTTTTCCCATTTCTGGCGGTGGTTGAAATTAAACGGTAAAACCTTTAATTGAAAGTAAATAAAAATCCAACGAAAAAATTGTTAAATTGATAATTTTTTTTTTAATAAAATTTATGAAACTTTTATTCAAATAAATATAAAATCCAATAAAGAATTTGCTGATTTAATTAAAATTTTTCTCTAAACTCCGAAATAAATAATTTTCATAATAAAACGAAAGTATTAATTTATTGCAAGTTAATTTTTATTCAACAAAAATCATTATTAGTTTTTCAACAAAACGTTGCTGGTAACTAAAATAAACATTCAATAAATTTCTTAGTCAATATGATATTATTTTTTACCAAATATTTAGATTAAACAAGTTGACAAAAAATTACAAATTTATTAGTATTAGGCGGGATATTAATTTTATTTTTCTTTTTTTGTATCTTTGAATTTTGTAATCAAATACAATTTTTTTCTGTGTAATTTGCATGCCTTTTCGTTTTCTAAAAACATAGAAAACATTTAATTTTCTCTAATTAAAATTTTAGTAAAATTTAAACTTCCTTGCAATTTAATATACTTCTTATAGACCAATACAACAAAATTAAATAATTAGTGAAGAGTTTAAATATTTTATTTTTCCACTAAAAATTTCCGCTTAATAAATAAAGTATTTTTAATTAAAATTAATTTAGCAATTCCCAATAATATAATCTATCTTTCTCACAATCCTACAGTAGAAACTAAATTTGTTATTGTTTTGAGTGAAAAATGGTCGTTCTTTTTCAAAAACTATTTTTTTTTTTCTTTAATTAAACTCTACCAAATAGTTCTTTATTTAAGAGGGTGCACAGTAAATCATTCAGAAGAAAAAAATATTGTCACTTTTACTTTATTAAGATATTTATGTCAATTATATATCAATGGAAAGTCAAGAGTTTGAATATATATTTTTGTTTCCAACATTTTTACCATTGCAGTAGTTATAACCTTGCGAACTTGAAATTTGTAAATAAAATTTTTATTGTTTTACATATTGTACAAATAGTACTCATGAAGAAAATTCCCCAAAATTACGTCTTTGCCCGTAGGTTTAGTTTATTGATGAAATATTATCTAGCATAATAATGTGTATGTCCCAATATAAAATATTTTAAAATATTAACAAAAGTATTTTCAGCTGTACTCAAAATAAAAATTTAATTTATATATATAAAGCACAAACTAGCTAATACACGATTTTCCCTTAAATGCTTTATTATTAACTGATAAACTGTTTGCAGTCTACATTAACTGATAAACTATTTCATGTTGGTGTAAGCAACCCTTTTCGGTATTTCTCTCATTTATATTTTCAGTGTTGTATATAGTTGCATACATTATTCGTTAACTGTTTCATTCCATTATTATTTTTGATGTTCTAGCACGTTTTTGATGATAAAAAAAATTTTTAAATTAAAAAAATATCATTATTTAGCTTATAAATAAAATAATTTTATCCAAATAATGAATATTCTGTGATAAAATCAACATCACTATTTCAAATTCAATTTTGTCTACATTATTATTATTTTTTTTAAATTTTGTTAAAGTTTAACTATTTTAATAATTTTTTCTATTAAAATGCATAATTTTTAACCCGTAGTTGATACATTAGATTAATGGCACCTTAATCTAAGACTTGTACGTATATTATATAATATAATATTTGAAATTACGTGAAAATAGCAAATAACGAAAAAGTCGAACATATGTGATTGTTGCGCACATTTGGTTGACATGCGGGCAGCCGGGATATTGGTATTTTAATCCAAAACAGGAAAAATAGAATTATTTTTTTACAAAATAATTTAAATAGAACATATGGATGTGCAGAAATATTATTCTGTCCCGGAATTCAATTAATACTTTTTTAAATAGCTATATTGGAGCATTTTTTTTTTATTTCGGAACGAATCCTAATATCCGAAAATTAAAAAAAAAATTGACTCTTTTTGCAAAAATTTACCCACTTTTTCTTGTAATTTGTTTGTAATGGAAATAATCTTAAAGTAGCTTTGAAGTAGGGTCGTACCTACTTTAAAATATTTCAAATTAATAATGGTTTACTAAAGGTACATTAAGTGAGTCTTCATTTTTGAATACAAATTTAAAGAATTTTTCTTAACAATGGTTTAGTAACAATTGTATTAAGTTTTTTTTTAATGCGGCTGTTTGTCTTTTGCAAAACTGCAAGAGAAATTGTATTATTAGATTTTTTAATTCTTTAATGTTTGAATGGTATCCATATCAACTAGCATTGAAAGACTTAAATTTTGATAACAAATTTTACATTTTTAAAAGTATTCATTTTTGTATTTTTTTTTTTTTTTTAATATAAAAAATACCATTTTTTCAAATTTTCCTCAAATCTAGTAGGCTTTAGAAAAAAATTGGATAATGGGATTCCCGTACTTTTTTATATTTTATGTATTTTTTTAATTTTAATCTTAATATTTACGCCCATAAAAAATAATCGTAAAACGTAACTTTTTCTATGTAGAAATTCATAATTTAAAAAGCATATACTTAAGATTTTTGTCTAAAAAAACAATGCAATTTTATTTGAAAAGATCGGAAATAATGAAAATTGGTCTGAATAATTTACATACTGACTTTTATTGTAATATAAATTTTAATATATTTATCTAAGTGAATTTATGCAAATTTGCTTAAAATATATCAAAATTTCCTACGTTTTTTTTTTTCTTCATTTAATGCTATTTTTTCCAAATCTTTCTATATTTACAATCTTTATGTAATCTACTGTAGTCAATTTGTAGAATTGCAAACATTTTTGGAAATTCTTGATTCAGAATTTACAAAAAAAAAAAAAAAATTAAGTATAAAAACACAGAATTTAAGATTCCTGGGGTAACTAAAGATATCATTATCAAAAATTCTTGGACGTCAAAAATAAAAACTATTAATTTGTTATGGCTTACGCTAAAACCTATTTGAAGAAAATAATAAATACTGAACCAAATTTGAAATTTCAATAAAATAGTAAAAATAGTAATAATAAAAATTTAATTTATTTCACTTATATGGCAACACTGTTATATGTGATTGTTCTTAGTTATTTTAACAGTCTTTAGTAATTATTAACTATACAAAAATTTTAGAAAATATTAATTACTTCACTTATGTTAACATTTCAAAAATTTATTTCTCTCATATCGGAACAAATTTTGATAATTTTAAAACTCTGATTTTAGATTTGAAATTAGCGGACAAATGTATATATAAATACAAATTTTCATGATTTGTAGAACATCTTTTTTTCCATTTTTCTATGCGATCGATTCACTGTGGGGTGGTTGGTTTAATTTACCTTTTCTTTTAAAGTTACCGAAATTATTGCAATTTTTATTACATGTTTATGTCTTTTTAAAGAGACATTCATATAACATAATAAAAGAAATCTTTACTTAATTGGATTAAATTATGCTTCAGTGATCGGGTAACGAAAGAAAAAGTCGCAAAATTCTGTAACGTAGAAATTTTGCAATTTAATAGACTAATAAAAGTTCAAAGAAGACAAATGAATGAAAAAAAAAACATAACAAAGAAATTAGCTCTTATTTTTTCAGTGCTTAAACAAAAAAGGGGTTCAATGACGCAATATAGACCAGTGATTTTAAAGAGTGTTATCTTTTGTTATTTGTCTAGGATGTTTACAATTGTTGGATAACTTTAAAACATTTAAATACATGAATTACTTTAAATTCATACGTGATCAATTTTAATAGTTACAATAACCTTTTTTTCATGAAAGAATTTTAAAGGCTATAATTGTTCAGTAATTTAAAACAATGAGAGCTACCTTCCTTCCCAAAAAAAAGTTAATCAAAAAAGAATGCAACACTTCACATTACTGTCTCAGTACATTTGACAATTTTGTCATTAAATGAAGAAAAGCAAACAAACGATCAACATTTATTTTAATGAACAATAAAAAGGCTTTCATTTGATGTCTTATTTTCGGAATATCCATTGATCTTTATTATCAAATTTAAATTACAATCATCGAAACAACCAACCCATTATCAAACAATAAAGAAAACAGGGGTCGTCATGGATTTTACAATGAAATGATGCTGATGAAAGTATTAAATCGTTAAAATGTTACGCATGCGTAAATTTATAACGTATTTTCAATGTTCATTATCTATTGAAAAAGAATGTCAATACGGATTAAGGTCAAGTGTATAAAATACAAAACAGACTTCATAAACACAATTGTTTGATGATTAAACAAATGGGGATCATGGCTTTTTTTATTTATAAATAATCTCTACTTTTATAGGATTAATAATAAAGAAATTCTTTGTTATATTATTTTTTCACATACATACATACATAATTTTTAAATATTCTTTTAATATTTCTTTTTTTTTTTTTTTTTGTGTACAATAATTTTTTGTTTTTTTTTTTAATTTTTATGAAAAAAATGTATTTTTATGTTAAGGAACGAAAGCTGAGAACGCCCTCCCACACATAATTTAGTTTAGTACATTTAAATGTCAGTCTGTTTTATATTTTTACAGGAATTATAAATCATTTTACTTTGACTTAATACTTACTTTTGACTTGAAGAGGAAAGCAGAAAATTCTAACGAACGTAGAGGTATTAAATCTAAAAAACCTCTTAACAGATAGGGGAAAACTTTTGAAATAAAGGGGACATGATTTTTTAAAATATTTAGCTATTCAGATCTAACAGAAAATATCACTTGATTCCAAGTGATTCTTTTTACACACTGGTGCATATTCATATAAACGCACATTAATTTTTTTAATCAACTTACCCAAAATGGGACTAAAAAATTAATAGCAAAAACTTAAAATGTACATTAAATTTTTTTTCATTGTAATTTTAATAGTTTAATGCCATCTTTTATGGCATTTTCCTATATACGCAGTTAAACTAATGAACCAATTTAGCATTATGAATAATGTGTTGATGAACCTTTGTTTTGGATAACTTCAAAAATTCCATCTGGCATTGATTCGACTAATTTTTTAAGAAAATCACTGTCAATTTCTTCTAAGGCTTGCTTAATATTTAGTTTTAATTTTGTGATTGTCATTATGGTTTCGGACTGCAAGCCGGCCAGTCCAATAGTGTTTATTAAATCAGAATTAAATCAGACATGGATTGCAGCGTTATCCTGTTGGAATATGTAATCTTCATCAATTTTTTCAGTCAAAAATTAGAGAAGAGCATCTTTTTACAGTTAGTTATAAGTTGCACTTTTCATTTTAGTTGGAACAAAACTTATTTTTGATTTTCCTGCAGCAGTAGAGGCTGTCCAAAGCATAACACTTCCTCCACCGAAATTATGTTTCGACATACAAATTTCGTTCGACCTCATGCCAATAGCAAGAACATACATAGGGACCGTCCAAATTGAATTTCTTTTCATCAGAAAAGATTACTTTATTCCACTCATCTGTGCATTTCATGTATTTGCTCGCAAATTTTAAATGATTTTCCCTATGATGCTGTTTTAACATTGGCTTACGTTTCGGTTTCTTCCATTTTATGCCACCGTCTGTTCGCAAAATTCGTGCAACATGTTTGAAAGTGACATTAAAGTCAAGTTTATTTTTTATTTGTGTAGCATTCAATTTATTGTGGATGGCTTCTTCTTTTATTTTATTAATTTGCCTTTTTTGACCACCTTTCCGTACTCCGTATTTCTGCCCTTTCTTAGAAAAGCCTCGAATAACTCCTTCCGAGTGGTTAATTTTTCGTCCAATCTCTCTGTTAGAACAGCTTTGATCATGAAAAAGTTGAATTTAAATTTTTTCCTGGTCTGTACGAAAAATTCCTTTAGGCATCCTTCAAGATGATGAAATTTCCCAATTAAAATAAAAATATTTCCAGTAAACAGAGAAACTTTTCTTAAGTGAAGCAAACATTTAATATTTTTAAAAAATGTTTTTCTTTTTTTAGTAATAACGTTTTAGACAAATTTTTCTCGACTGCGTTTATAGGAATATTCCACCGGAATGATTACCAATATGTTCTGATTGCTAAATTAAAGAAAACAACAAAAGCAAGAAACAAATATTTCTTCAGAAGAAAGTATCATTATATCGCGAGTTATTGTAACAACACAACAAGAGAAACGAATATATCTCAAAGAAAAGCAAAAATTTTAAATGCGTTTATAGGAATATGCACCAGTGTATATGAAAAAATCTCTTTAAAATCAGGTATTAATTTTCTATACAGAAAAAGTCACTTGATAGCAGGAAAAGTCACCCGATTCCCAGAGATATTTGTCTATAGGAAAAGCCACTTAACTTCCAGTAATTTCTTCCGTACAGAAAAAGGAATTTAATTCCGAAGTTTTTCTTTGAATTTTTCAGCAGTTATTTGTTTTATTTTTTTTTTTTTTAATATTTTTAGAAAATCATTTGGCCACCTCTGCTATAAAAACCTTATTTAAAGTACACCTTCGAAATAAGAACCTTCTGTTAAGATTATAGATGTTGGGTACCTCCTGACTTGTAGTGTTTTTCAAAAATTCCTCCATAAATGAATCTTTTTGTCTGTGTGTGTTGGAGTTTGAAAGCTTATCTTGATTAACAGCCAACCTAACAAACAACCATGTAAGGAACCAACCATGTATACAATTTAATACATCCATTTCTTTTTTTTTGGTTTGTTCTTGGTGCTGATTTTCTTGGCACATCGTTTAGTTTGAAGTTGATTTTATTTCATTCGTTTTGCTGGCAGTTTAATGCAGTTTTCACGGCTCCAAATAAGACTATTTTGCATACAGTTTTAAGTGGAGGAATGAAACTTCAAAAAAAAAAAAAAAAAACTGAGAAAGGAAACAAACCCTTTTTTTATATTATTATTTATAAATTTTCTTGTTTCAAATGAATTCATGTTCAGTTTGCGGATGTTCAGTTCGAGTACGACTGAGACTATAAGTATCTGTGCATTTATTTTTCAAGTGTTGGCGTCTGCCGTGTCTTCTTAACATCAGAGCAAAACTGTTGGTTTGTGTGTTGGATTTTTGTCGATTATTTTTTAAAAAGTTTTTGTAAAGTTTCTCTGTATTTAACGTTTTATTGTTACTTTTTGCTTAGTGTTTTAAAGGTTTTGTTGCAACAACTAACTATACCATCATCGTCATCATCAACATTTACTTCATGCATGCATGCTTGCTTTGTAAGATGCATTCATTCATTGTCTGTTAGTTTTTTTTGTTTAAAACTCAAGTCATTCTTTGGATATAGTATGGCATATAAATACTTACATATGAATATGTGTGTGCTTTTTTATATGCATTCATGTATACTTTGTTTTTAATGATCTCTTGAACTTGAAACTAATGCTGTATTGTTCTTTCAACCTTTTCTTTTTGCGAGTTGATTGTTGCAGTTAGAGTTGTGTTGATTTGTTATGAATAATCGATTAAAATGCATTGTATCGATGATGAAATAATATCTTGTATAATTTAGTAACAAAAACATATCACTATTGACAATGATCCATGCAAAACATTCTATCTTTAATTTCAGGTCACTCGAGTCTAAAGTCTTTTGAAATTAAATGCTAAATAAGGCTCTGAATTTTTTATTTGAAAATAGTAAAAAAAGATTACGATGAAGTTGGATGAATGTACTTCTTCTTTCCTAATCATTGAATTGCAATTTGGTCATTTTACGTAATAAAGTATATGGGCCATTATCAAAAGTTTTTAACCTGTCTGAAACTGACTTAAATACTTAGTAATTTTTGCGGTAATTCTATTTTAAACAAACTCACAAGACTTGAAACTAATAGAGTGCAAAAGTTTATGACCATAGGTTTAATTTTATAATCATGATTGTTGTTCAAACAACAAGAACTTCTTGATCTTAATCGTACTTTGTGGATTAATTCTACACAAGAACGATTTGCTAAAAATGTATTTTATTGTATTTTTTAGGTGTGTTTTTCGTGAAATTTTGAACATTTTTTGATTTTTAACATATTTGGAAAGTATGGAATCTATACATTAAAATTAATCTCACATTTTTAAGACTCACACATCTACTATGCATATACTAAGTGGGAAAATTTGATTCAAAATCCACGACAGTTGTGGTCTCATTGACAATGTACGATATCGGCTTTTTGATACTGTTCGTTTACAAATTTTACATACTAAAAATAGAAAACATAATGTAATTTAATAATTCGATACTGAAGTGGTGTTAACTTGATGCCAATTGGTATCAATTTTCGTTAATGAATTGAACACGCAGTGTTGAATTTGCACACATACGGAGCAGATTCACTATTGACACTGAATGGTATCGTTTTCAACACGTATGTGGTCAATTTCCTCTGGGTGTAATAAAATTTAAAAAAAAAGAAAAAAAAAAACATATTCCTAAACTTTCATATAAAAATAATATTTTTTCTTGTTTTTTTTTAATTTTTATAAAAGTTAACAAAATATAAAAAGTATGTAACTTTAAATATTCATATCTCTTGAAGTTATTGATGGATTTATGCAATTTAAGAAGCTTTTCCTTCTTTTTGAGTAACTCAATCATCATCTTCAAAATATCCTTTTTGTTAAAAAGTTACTTGCAAAATACAAATACAATAAATAGACGTATTTCTGACAATTGTGAACTCATTAAATTTAATTTTTTTTGCAATAATAATTAGTCCAGTACATAAAGGTTTAATATTTCTAATAAAATTTTAAAAATAAACTTTTCTAAATAAAATATTTAAAGCTATTAATATTTTTAAAATAGAAAAAAGTAATTTTTATATAAAAAAATTTTAATAAAAAAATCGAAATTTTGCATAGTAAATGTGTACGTTCTAAAAATTCCAAATTCTTATTTAATGTAAAGATTCCAAATATATATGTTAAAAATTCAAAAATTTTTAATAGCTTATTTAACGAAAAATGCATTCAAGAAACGCAATTATATTAAAATGTATTTTTTTTTTAATATTTTTATTTATGAAATATTTGTATTGTAGCTGATGTAATCACAATTTAAATGCCGTTCAAATCACTCTGGAATTCAGTGCCTTTCTAAAAATATTGTTATTTAAATCTGTATACTTTTGAGATTTTAAAGGTTTTATAGAAAGTGAAAAAGCGAAAGACATTCGGTAAATTATTTGGCGTTTCTTTAAGAAATTGACACATATTTATATATATTTGCCTTTAATTAACCTCAAAAATATACATATTTTTGAAGTGTTCCTGATGGAATAATAGAGCAATAATCATTGAACTGATCATGTCCTCTTTTAAATCTCTTAATCGTTTTTCACTGGGTTTTCTGATCAGAATTTTAGTTAATATATATATAAAGGGTGATTCAAGTAGAGATACTTTTTTCAATAGCCTTATTTGACAGATCACATGTGAGTCGTTTCATGCTGTCATGTTATTTTTGTTTAGTATTATTTGCCATTTCATAATGGAGAGACTTACGCCTGAACAACGTTTACAAATCGTTCAACTTTATTATGAAAATTCACGTTCTGTGAGGAATGTATTTCGTGCACTTCGCTCAAATTATGGTGAACATAATCGGCCTACTGAGCGTACTATTCGCAACACCATCACCCATTTTGTGACCCAGCATTCATTATTGGATAATATTCGACCGAATAGACCACGTCCAGCACGCTGTGAAGAAAATATAGCGGCCGTAGCTGAGAGCGTACACGAAGACCGTGGAGAGTCGATTCGGCGCCGTTCGCAGCAACTCGGACTGACGTATGGAACGACTTGGCACATTTTACGTCTAGATCAAAATTGCCGCATTTGTGACGAAGAGCAACCTGAAGAGATTCAAGAACTGCCATTTCATCCAGAAAAAATAACGGTTTGGTGTGATTTGTGGGCCGGGGGAATCATCGGTCCATATTTCTTTAAAAATGATACCGGTGCGAACGTAACCGTCAATGGCGACCGTTATTGTGCCATGATATCCGACTATTTGATGCCTGAAATTGAAGCTGGTGATCTTGGCGACATTTGGTGTCAGCAAGATGACGCCACTTCCCGCACATCGCATCAATCAATGAATTTATTGAGAGAACACTTCGGTGAGCACATAATTTCACGTTTTGGGACGGTCGATTGGCCACCAAGATCGTGTGATATCACACCGTTGGACTTTTTCCTGTGGGAATATCTAAAGTCTAAAGTTTATGCGGACAAACCCGCTTCGATTCAGGCCTTGGAGGAAAATATCACGCGTGTCATTCGCCAGTTACCAGTCGAAATGCTCGAACGAGTCATCGAAAATTGGACTCAACGGATGGACCGTCTGCGACGTAGCAATGGCCAACATTTGATAGACATAATCTTCATAAAATAAATGCCAAAGAATGTTCTTTCAAATGATAATAAACATTCCCCATTAAATGTGAATTTTCTGTTTTTTTTCTTTATATATATATATATATATATATATATATATATATATATATTCTAACAAAACTCTTTTCGTTTACTTTACACTTAACCGATTTCTTTCCAACACTAGTTGCAACATACAACATATCGTCACAAAAACTCGAAAGAGGAAGACAACAACAAAAAACATGAGGTAGGCGAAAAAATAAACGAAGATAATAAATGTTCTATATTGTCAGAATCGTCTAAGTTCAGGGTTAAGTTCAAAGGAGGCCATGACCAAAAATCAATGATATTTAATATTATTTTTAGCACTCTTCTTTCAAGTTCAGTGTTGCAATAATGTTCAGCAGAATACAATATGAGCAGAGATTTTGATTTTTTAAAAACAAAAGAAGAAAACAAAAAACGTTAATGGGAATATGTGATACGACGCGAAAATTGATTGCAAGACCTCTGACCTAAAATCGATTAAGTTTGATTTAATAAAACTGCCTACATTTAAGAAGAGGCTTTTAATTAAAAATGAAGCAAACACTTTAGAAGAAACTACATTAAATAAAATTTACTTTATATTACAACTTGGTTGTGATTCGTAAAGAAATCCAGTTTTATATTCATCTCTGTTAACTAGAAAACCAAAGTCAAGTTCCGTCTACAGCTGAAGTCTTTAGTTGTGGTTTCTTTTTTTAAAAACTTTCAGATAATAAGTAGGAAATATTATATAGATTAAAGTTAGGTATCAGATTTTACACTGATTTGAGTCACAGCTAAGTCAATGCTTCTTTTTCTAAGAAGGAAAATTCAAGTATATAAGTTACCCCCAAAATATTTCCAATTTTTCCCTTTATAAAATTACATATTTATATTACTTCACTCCCATTTAAAATTTATTCAATTTTATTTAAAATAAATAAAAAACAATAAAACATTTAACCCATTGCTGCTCCTACAGCCGCACCGCTGCCTGCCACAATAGCAACATCTTTTGAAACATTGGCGGTTTCACTTATAGTATGTTTAACCTTTTTCTAAAAATAATAATAAAAATTAATTAAAATACTATATATTATAATCTAATACTAAAATAAATTTAATTACATAATTGGTATTTTAAACTTACCACTAATTTGTTAAATTTTTTACGAAAACCAGCCTCTGTCTGTGGCACAGTCAAACACAAAACCACCACCAGTAAGATCATAAAATATTTATAAAAATTCATTTTAATTAATTTACTTTTAAAACTTTATAACCAAGCAAAGTCTCAAATATGAATGATAACTAAATCGTTCAAAAATTGACTTTTTATACTCTGAAGATTGTAAGGAAATTGTTTACTGCTGAATTTTTATCATTTGAAAATGATTCTTGTTGAGTGTATTAAGTGAAGTGGGTCTTGAAAAAAATATATACAAATAAAATTTTACGTCAATTAAATGTCAATATCAACCAATATTTAAACAATTTTTATCTAAAATCATATTAACGATTTCTATATTAATTTGTGAAATTAATTGTTGTATTTGGTTTTTATCATATTTGGTTTAAAATTTCTTTGAACTTTTATTATCTCAAATTTACAAGGAAAAATATAAGGGGTTTTCGAACGAATTGTAAAATTATCTGACACTTAAAAAAAAATTATAAATTTCAATGAAAATATCGAGACAAGTTGACTCTGTTCAGTGTTATTAATTTAATATGAATCTTCTTATTAAAAGTTACAATTTGTTTGAAAAGATAATTATCTCTCAGTGTGGAAAACCTTAGAAATAATGAGCTTAGACCAAGAAACTATGAAAATACGATTTATATTTCAATATAACATATTTCTTTTTTTAACGTCTTTTACTCCTTATTGTAGGAATTCACTTCAAAAATTATCTCAGCATTTCAAAAAATAACTTTTTAATGAGATCTTAATCCAGTAAATACTGTGAGTAAAGTTTCATCAAAAATATAAGATTTGCTATTCTTTGCTTGTAGCAATCGCTATGAAAAGTTTATGCTATGGAAATGCTCATGTATTGTAAAATATCGATCCTGATATAGCTGAGTTAAAGACAAAAATTATCGACTTCTTAATGTCCAGTAATTGTTTTCACAGATCGCTTAGAACTTTTTTGTTGAAAAATGTCGATCCAGGGATGATAAATTCAGTATAATTTGATCTTTAAAGAAACAGCAGTACTCCAGTGATTAATTTAGTACAATTATAAAATTTTGTTGTGTTAATAAAAATATTAATTGATTTGAAATAATAGTTCATCAATCAAATCTGGATTTCTTTAAAAATTATTTTAGAACAGAAACTAAAATTTGCTTAAATGCAGCTAATTTTATGTATAAAAAGTTCGAATCTTTTAAACATTCTCAGACCCAACGTTTCCAGAATGATTTTTGATGATCTTTTAAGGGAAATATGATTTAATGATTTTTTCCTATAAATTATGATTCTTATTTCAATCACTAAGACAACATTTTTTAATATCTAGTAAAGATTTATAAATAGATTTCAAATAAAATTATTTACAATTTGAAGTCCCTTTTCTTTTTGGAATTAAGTATAATGTCAGCCGTTACTTTATTACACAGAAAAAAAATGGACTTTAAATAAGAAATTGTTTATATTAGTTATATTTTTAATTGATTTTGCTCCAATCACCAAAATGATAATATTAATGAACTGATAATAATTGAATTTGGTTTAAATTTCAATTAATTTTTTTAATCAAACTAATTATAAAATGATTGAATATTCGCCTAAAATGAACCAAAAATTTTATTAGTTTAATTATACGGTTAATTAAATTGTTCTATCAATAAAAACACACGAATTTTATTATAATATTATATATATTTTAAACGCAAAGTTTTATCACAACCTGTCCATAATTGCACTTTCGGGAATCAAGCCCATAATAAATGTCATATATATATATGGTAATGTCATAGTAATATTACATAAGTTTTACAGAAATATAATTTTACTATCAAATCTTATAAACACCGGTCGACAATACCACATAGGTCCCATAAGAGACCACCTCCGAAAATATTAAACATCAGGTATCAAATGATCGGTCTTGACCGACTACATGTTGTTTATTTTTTTCTTGGAATAAATTTGCTAAAATTATTAACAAAATCACATCAAAAGATTAACATATTATATTATTTAAATTATGGATATATGCCCTTTTGCTTGTTCTTAGTTTGATGAATTAAAACTCACAAGATAATAAAATTTTTTGCAACATGAGTAAATATTACATAAACTTGAAATATCTTCTATCCAAGTTTATGTGTTGTTCTAATAACACTATGCGACAGTCAAAATCGGGATGGGATGAAACCAACGGGAAATGTTATATCATATCTCGAGCAAATTTTTGAAATTCATACCTACACTTAATTGTGAATAAAAGCGAAACGCGTCCATCGATTTTCATGATCTATGTCTCATTTTGTTTAAACTTTTACTTTACGTGAAAGTAATAGGACTTGACACTTTTTTTACCGTTTTGGATTTTTTATGAATTAAAAATAAAAAAATTCAATTTTTTAGGCAAAAAATAGCTTTTTTTTCATACATTTATTTATAACTGCGAAACTGTTGCTTATGTAGCGAAACGTTGTATGAACAGATTAAAGGAATTGTAATTCCTAATTTTTTTAAATTTGTTTCAGCAAAATCGGACTGGTGGTTCTCGAGTTATGTCAAAAAAAAAGACCACCAAAGGTCACAATTTCCCCTATATGATAGTTACTAACTTCAAATCGATATATCTCGATTCCTAGACGTGACCCAGCGAAAAGCCGGAACACGTATAACTTCTTTTTTGCCAATATAACTTTCCTCGATAGTTTGAACCCTTCCCGATCACTGACCCCTACCATTTGTCGTACAGTGTAATAGATTGTACTCCATTTATTCAAAAACACCTAAAAATCGAAGTAAAAAATAAATATTCCACAAAATCGTGTCTTTAAAATAATGTTTTCGGTGAAATTGCCAAATTTGTAAAATTATTTTTGCATAAATAGATAACAAATTGGTTTTTAAAACAATATTATGCAAAAAACACACTTTTTGAAAAAAGGTCTATAAGACCTTATACGCGTCCATTCTTCATATATGGAGATTTCTTCAAATTCATTTGCTTTTGAGGTTCAAAATAATTATAAATTTTTTAATGGTACAACAACGCTATTTTGTACCAATATTAACAGGCTATAAAGAAACTCAAATCTGTTCATGTGATTTTTCGCGAAAGGTATCAGTGATATGGAGATTTAAGAGAAAAATTTTAAAAAATTGAAACAAGTTTGCAATCGTATATTGCTTTCTTGTCTCTGTTTACCAGTACCAAAGCAGAGTTTGTGGTCTATAATAATACGCCAGCAAAATGGAATTCGTATTTTCTGTGCCACTACACACTTCGTCTGCATTCGTGGTGTCTTATCCATTTTGGTTTCCTTGAATCTTAAACAAAGACTATTTTCAACAATATATAGAAAATGACCATATTTGTATTACCTACTTCAATATGTCTAAAATACAAAATAAAACGATACGATATGGTTGATGCTGATGTCAAGATAACAGCGATCATAGTGATTTTTTAACATTTCATTAAACAAATTTCCATTTTAAGCCCGATATCAAAATCAAATGCACATATGTAACGTAGGTTAAATATGTGTATTTGATTTGATATTGTGTTGACAAATGTATACAAAATACAAATTAAAGGAGGATCGATACATTTTATAATAGTGAACATAATCGAGACCATAATTCAGATTTAACCTACCTTTAGAATATCGAGTAAAAAACAAAGTGTACATAGACTTTTGATATTTTTAATGGTATTTAATTCACTGATGTATTTGCCACATAAAACCACAAAAAAAATCTTTAAATAATGTTAATTACAGAACTATAAAATAAATTTTTCAACAGCAAAAATACACACCCAAAAATGTTAAAAGTTGCACTAAATTCAAACGCGTAATTATTTTTGGATGACACTTGATTCTGATATAAGCTATAATAACACTTAAAGATTAGTATACATTTTCACCGATTTCAATTAGAGCCTTGGGTGTGCCTCAATGATTTATGAATTATTAAAGATATCATGATCTCGGGTCATGAATACTTTTTAAGCAATTTTTTTTAAACCCATTTTTCGCTTATTATTTATTTATTTATTCAAATATTATTACAATTTAAATTATAATAAATCTTAATATAAGTTTTAAAATAAAATAAAAACACTAGCGGCATAGGCTATCGACTTAGGGTTGTAGGTATAAAAAGTATTATAAAAATAAAATTTAAGTTTATATTAGATTTAATGTAGGACGTTAATATGGTTGAGAAAATTGTTAATTAAAATAATGTTCTGTACGGACGGAGTAGTCAGCAGATTTATGATATTATTTGTGCTACAGATGTGTTAACGTGAATTGTGTAGGTAATGACATTGAGCCAAGATATGTATTGTTGTTATGTGTGAATAGTTGTGAATTGGTAGTGGATCACTGGATATATGGTAACCGTGGGTAAGTCTAGAGAGCGTTAAACGAAGACGAATAAAACATTTGTTTTGAAGACAACTTGTTGAGATTGGGAGACTAAGGCCCATTATTACAACTTGCCAATAGCTAGAGGTATGATGTTATCGGACAGATAAGAAGCATTTGGTTATTATCAGTTAACTTTAAGCTAAAAGTGGCCGATAAGCTAAAGGGAAGATCATCTTACCTTTAAATTTTATAGTGAGGTTTATGTATTTGAAGTTGCCATATTTTCTGCAAAATATGGCAACTTCATTAAAAATAAATGTTTATTTCGTTTTAAAAATAAAAATTTTAAATATAAAAATGGATAGCAGACGTTTGTTTTACATTAACAACCTGGAGAATATTTTTGAAAATACTCTGCCAGAAAGTAGAGCTCAAAAAAAAAAATTCAAATATTACAACGAAGCAGGATTTGTGCAAAGATTTCGCGTATCAAAGCATACATTCCAATATATTTTAGACAAAATTGTCCACTATTTACAGTCAAGGAGCCAGAGGTATGTTCATATACGCATATAATTTGTGTAGTAATTCAAAAATTTCCTTCCAGGCATTATTTCGTATCACCTCAGACTAAATTGTTAATAACGCTAAGGTTTTACGCAAGTGGAAATTTCTTAATTACAGTGGGTGACTTTTGTGGTGTTAGTGTGTCAACAGTAGGTCGTATAGTTAAAGAAACATCTTATGCTTTGGCAGGTTTGTCGAATGAATATATTAAATTCCCTTCTGATGCAAGAGGAATGCAACAAACAGTGGCAGATTTCTTTAAAATTGCAAAATTCCCGAAAGTTATAGGTGCCATTGATTGCACCCACATTGCCACTATGTACAAGTAATTTGTCAAAAGTAATCGGTATTTTCTTTGATATTGCCATAATTTTGAAAATGTTAATTTTAATTTACAAGGAAGTTGTAATAACGAAAAGTTTTAAAGTTCACTTTATTCCTCACTTTAATTAAAGTTACCTTTTACTATTACGAACATTAAAGGCAAGTTGTAATAATGGCCCTAAGTGGTATTTTAAGGAGATTAATGTTGTTATATAGGTGATTATAATTTTTCCATTTCCTGATGATCGAAAAGTCCAGTTTATTTGGAGAGGATCTTATTATATACAATTTCGGCTGGGGAAGAAAAGTTATTATAGGAAGCTTAACTAGAACAGAATAGATATACTTGTTATGAATATAATTTCTCATAAAATATAAAAAAATTAATATTACTTTTTAATATCGCGCCACAACGATTTTAAAATGTAATATGGAAACTTTTTTTGATCACGTGATACTTTAGCTTCACTAAAATTACGCTGTGAGTGTGCCTCGCGAAAAAGGCACCCCTTAGAGCCATTCACGTTCTTTCTTCTTAAGTTTGACCACCCGCTATAGCACTGTCATTGAGGGCACATTAACGAGATATATATCAAACGATTCATAATTACAAGGTCAATAAACTTCCATTCTTTATTTTGCAATACTCGAAGCGGCGCAAATTTTCTAATCGAAAAACCGCAAAAATTTAAATTTTGAAAATTTTGGTTTCACCAATTGTCCACAATAAAATTTAACACTGGTCAAAATTTAACACTGATTGTACACAAGTTGGCCCATTTATACAAGTATTTGTAGTTTACATTAGACGAATTGGACACATATGCTAAAATCCGTGATTACAGCAATCAAAAGAAAGAAAAAAACTTATTATTTTGAAGCACTTTTTTGGATTTTTCAATTTATGTGCTTGCCAGTATTACGTGGAATCACTTCAGGTCTTGAATTTTTGTTGTTTTGCTCCTTGAAAAAAATATATAAAAATTTCATTAAAAATTATATATTTTTTGTGAAGTTTTAAAATTAAAAATATTGTTAAATAGGGCAGACCTGGATATAACCTGTATATGAATTTATGTTCTCCAATCTATACCTCGTGCAACTTATGCATCTTAAAACTTAAAATTGACATCATTTTTAAATCAAAAAATTTTTAAAATGAAAATTTTTCATCGTCTAATTAATAAACTGATATTAAAAATATATGATTCTGTATTTTAATACATCAATAATTTATAATATTTATAAGAGAAAATAAACTAAAAATCTTACCATATACGAGGGCGGATCAATAAGTCCGTGACTTTTCGAACTTCCCTCGCAGTTATATGAAATTCAACACTACTCCCATCAAGTGCCACCTGTTAATAGACTACTGTCAAATTTTGAACAAGTGTAGTCATTTACTTTGCGTAAAAAATAGGATTTATCGATGTCCTTAAAATAGGCATTTGTTTGGTCAATAATTTCATCGTTGGAGCTGAATTTCTTTCCACCGAGCCATTTCTTTAGGTTTGGAAATTAGAAGTAGTCACTAGGGGCTAAATCCAGAGAATATGGCGGATGAGGCACCAATTCGTAGCCCAATTCATAGAGTTTTTCCATTGAAACTGCACACGTGTTTATCGTCAATTAAGATCAAACGCGGCACCCATCTGGCAGACAACTTTCTTTAACCCAGCTGATCATTTAAAATCGAAATCACACTGTCATATGAAATGCCTATAGCATCAACAATCTCACGCACTTTTACTCTTCGGTCGGCCAACACCATATCGTGGATTTTTTCGACATTTTCGGGTGTACTGAACTCATTTGGCCGTCCAGAACGTTCAGCGTCATTTGTACTAATGCGACCACAACGAAAGTCAGTGAACCAGTTTTTCCATTGAAATAGATGGTGCAGAGTCCCCATACTATTTATCGAGCTTGGTTTGATTGCAAAAAATAATGTTTAATGAGCACTCGAAATTCACTTTTTTCCATTTTTAGAAAAATATACGAGGTTGTATGTTTTGAACAGCTGTTAAACTAAATGACTGTTAAAGTAAATGACGACACTTACAAAATTTGATAGTAGTCTCTTAACAGGTGGTACTTGATGGGAATAGTGTTGCATTTTATATAACTACGAGGGAAGTTCGAAAAGTCATGAACTTATTGATCCGCCCTCGTATATAATTTCTGTATTTAAAGTTGATGCTTTATTCCAATAGTTAAAAAAAATAAAATAATGTTTGAAAAAAATTTGCTTTGAAGGCGCTCATCTAGTTCAACAAATAGCATATCAAAAGTTAATTTTGAGTAAAACTTTTAAAATTGGATTTTCTGCCAGAAAACTATTCCAGAGACCCTTCTGTGAATTGTTGAAAAATGTCAGAAAAACTTCGTGAATGCTTTTTTTTGTATTTTTAAGAGTGAGGAGTAAACAAACGTATATCGTTGAGGAAAATTGTCCATTTCCAAAAGTATTACCTTTGAAAATGTTTCCATAGCCTTAATAAAATTCGAAAAACCCCACAACATTTCCAATTATTTCTTTTTTTTTTTAGTTTTTAAATATAATTCAACATAACCAATTTCACCAGCATTCATTATTTACTTACATACATGTTGTATTTGCAATTATTTATTATTCTACCACATCATGTTATTAATTAAAGCGTTGCAAATGTATTTAAAAATCACCTAAAGGAATTTATATTTAAGGCGGCATCAAGTACAAAAGTCAAGAACTCTTAACACAAAATATACAACAAGAAAATACTAAAGCCTGCAACACGAAAAAGGGTGAAAAATCAGCAAATCAGCAAATGAGAAGAAAAAATAAAAATAAAAGAAAAAAAAACGCACAGACTTGCAATATATACGAAACAAACTGACAAAGTAATTACAACACACACAAATAGGGGCCATATAAGTCAAATGCAACAATGAACAAACAGCAAGAATAACAAGAAGAATACAATCATGCCACATAGACCATATTATCATGTTCCCATATGCAGAGAATCAACAACAAACAAATTGTTCATAGAATAACTTTACAAATATATATAAATGGATGTAAGTATGTATGAACCCGCCTGACCAAAGTTTCGATATTAGCGAAAAAAAAAAATGTTTTTGAAAAAATATCGAGCATTATGTTAATTATGAATGTCGAATTTTTCTCGATAATTTCTCTATAGTAAACCTTCGCGCAATTTTCGAGAACTTTAAAAATATTGATATCGCAATATTCAACTTTTCTAAATAAAATATCGAAACTAAATATTTCGAGAAATTATATATTCTTCTAAATTTTTTGAGAAATTTAAAGTATTTTCTTGTTTGTGCATGCAAATGACTAAAACAAAGAGAATGTAGTGCCATTTTGAATAGTATTGCTTCAGTAGCTAATTTACGTTTACTTATATATAAAAATAATTTTAAGAATCCTTCAATTTCACCGAGAAAAAGACTAAAGAAACAATTTTATGGAACTTTTATTTTTTCATACTAATTTTATTTGGATTTTTAGGTGTTTTTGACTAAATGGAGTACAAACCATTACTGTAATAACACATTCACTTCAGAGTGGAAAGAATATATTTCAAGTTAATGTAATATTTATTCATATTGAAAAAAAATATATTATCTTGTGAGTTTTAATGCATCAAACTAAGAAAAAGTAGAAGGGCATATATCCAGCGTTACCATTTGGCGACTTTAGTCGCTGATTGCCCCTTTTTGAACCACCTGGCCACTTTTTTGGCCCCTTTTTAAAATGGAATTAAATGGCGGCTTTTTAAGACTTGTTTGAAATATCTCGACCCATCATATATTAATTTCAATGAAGCAATTAATTATTTTGAGATTGTTTCACAATATAGTGATGGAGACCTCGTACAAAAGCACAGAAATTTGATTAATAAAAAAGGATTTTATGAATATTTTTTTCCAAAAAAAAATTATTGTAAATAAATTATTTTATTATTAATAAAATTTAATTTAGTAGTTTTTCTTAAACTACAATATTTTTTGTCTGTGTTTTTATCAAATAAACTAATTTTAAAATTTTTTTTTAGGTATTGTAGAAGTTGGCCCCCTATATTAACTTTTTTGGTGACTTTAGTTTTTGAAGTCCCCTTTTTTGGACACTTTTTAAAAAATTCTCAACGGTAACAACGCTGCATATATCCACAACAAGATAAACATATGAATGCTTATATAACAGTTCCATTAGTAATGTTTAGAAATAAGATTATAACAGTTTTTCAATTTCAATACTTAATAATTAATTTAATTATATAAACTGTCGGTTAAATTCATCATTAGTTTTAAACTAAGATTTAATAAGCTTCCACTAATAACAGTGTTTTATATTATTTCGAATTATTTATAAAGCTGTTGTTAATTTAACGAAAATTCTGGTTTTTAAAAATTTAAACTTATTCCATATTCTGAACACTATATTTTGAATATTGTTATAATTTTGTTATGGTCACAAAGTTCAGAATATGAAAATAAGTTTAATTCAATTTAACAAAGATATAAAAAGAAATTCAAATTAAATGTAACTTTTAAAAAATTCTATTTTAAAAGTGTTATATTTTGTATAACAGTTTTATTTTAAATCTCTTAAAATCTTCTAAATATTATTATGAATAAATAATTTCTGGCAACTTGTTGATTTTTCTATAAATTTTAGTGAAATTTATAATGAGCGAAGTAGTCGATTTACTTTTCTGGAACACAATAAATCCTATCAAAATCAGACTCTATTTTTTGAGAACACTTTGGGCAACACTGTAGTTGTGACCACTGAGAGATAAAGAAGTTTATCTGAGTTTATATCCATCAATTTTATAATATAATAAGATGATCTTTTGATATGATTTTTTAATAATTTCAGCAAATTTATTCGGAAAAATAAGTGAACAACTTGCAGATGATCAAGTTCGATCATTTAGTGTGGGTCCTTCAAGGAACCTATGGTCAATTGTTGACCAGTTAATATAAGATTTAATGGTGTAACTTATATTTCTGTAAAACATATGTATAGGTAATATTACCATTTATATGGCATTTATAATTCGCTTAAAGTCCGAAAGTAAGCCTTATGTGGGATTAATTTCCATTATGGACCGAAAGTAATTATACCCTACACCACCATAGGTGGTTTGTACTGATGTTTGTAACGCATAGAAAAAGTTATCCAATATTAACCTTAAAGTATATCAATCGGCTCAGAATCACTTTTTGAGTCGATGTAACGATGTCCGTCCATCCGTCTGACTGGCTGTCCATGTAAACCTCGTGCACAAAGTAGAGGTCGAAATTTTGAAGCTTATTTATTGAAAATTGGCACTTAGGACTTTAATGACACAAGGATGAAGCCTATTGAAATTGGTTATGATCGTTCCATGACTTCACCTAGCCCCCATACAAATGTCCTCCCGGAATAGGGGTTTAACGATCGTAAATGTCTTAAATATAACAATATTTTAATGAAATTCGGTGTGAGAAAGTTTTTTATACTCCTAAGTTTCAATCTTTGTGGCAAATTTCATGAGGATCGGTGCATAATTTACCATAGCTCCCATATAAAAACCTCTTCCGAAAATCACTTTAATGTGCATAAATCACATGCACATGTTAGTATCAAGTTTATATTCGACACAAATAAGTTTTATATAAGTAGAAATTATAGCGCCAAATTTTATGAGGGTCACTCCATAATTTACCATAGCTCCATATAAGCCCACTTTCGGGAATCATCCTAAGGTGCATAAATTCATATAAATGTTAGTATTAACGTAATATTCTGTATTCGTATATTTTATTTTACACTTAGTAAAATATCGGTCCACAATTGTCCACATGTCTAATATAAGACTCTTCCACAAATTTTGATGGACATACACAATGGTGTGAGGTATCATACGGTAGGGCTTGACCGAATATATCTTTCGTACTTGTATAATTTTACACTAGTTTTTCTACTCACATAAAATTTATTGGCATCAAATATTATTGTTATGTTTTCATTTAAGCTGGACTTATGAACCTTAAAATGATTTTCGGAAGAGTTACTTATATGGGGGCCATAGTCAGTTTTCTGCCAATCGCGAAATTTGGGACACTGATTCGTGGTTATATACAGCTCATTTGGTCCGAATTTTAATGAAATCGTGAACAATATTAAACATATGTAAACATCTATTACTTACTACTACTGTTCTATAAAAATATATGGATATAAGAAAGACCTTATTCTATTTTAAGCTACTTTCAGTATAAAAATTTGTCATGTTCTAAATATCGAAAAGAATTAAGAAAACTTTTAAGTTTTATTATTTTATGAAGTTTGTATCCCTTGTAAAATATTCTTTATGGTATTCTTTATGCCTTTATACCCTCTCTACTTGTCTAAACAAATTTGCAAAATAGCATATTTATCTAAATATCTAATATATTTTCTTTTTGATTAATTCAGAAGATTTTGCACTAAAAAATGTGGATTTGAGCAAAAGAAAAATTAATAATATTGAGAGAAAACTTTGAGCACTCCTCTGGGCGAATTTCAAATTTCGACAAAATGTTTCAGATAATACTAGTCATTTGTAAATGATTTTATTAATTTAATTGTTCATTATATGAGTTATTATTTTTTAAATGTAATTTATTGTTATGTATATTTTTTACATTCTGTTGTTTGAAATAAAACTTATGTGACTTTAAAAACTAAATCAGATTTTAATTTTAAATTGAGAACAACTTGGAGAGGAAACAAAATAGAAAACGTTTTCGAAGTGTTGCCAATGATATTAATCACAAAACGTTAGTAATATCGATATGGAATAATTTTTTTTTTAATATTTTGATATAGAAAGATTTGCTGCCCCAAAGTGAACAGCGTATGAGCTCAAGGAGTTCATATTTGGATCGCCAACGATAGTCGTTCTCGAATGTTTTGTCACAGAAATTTTTGCGAAATATTCGAACGGGATATCATTATCGCAGTTTATGGTCAGTTGGGAATATACATTACGACTTAAAGATGTAAAAATTTAGATACACTAACAAACTCTTTTTCACGATATACTTGTAATAGATGCATAAGAGTCATTCAGCTTATAGACACCAATACACACAGCAGTCCTAAATAGTCAACAAAAATTGCAGCAGCAAATGTTTACAGCATGCAGGCTCTTTTTTTCTTATTTGCATTCGAGGAAGAAAATTTGTAACGCACTTGCAAACAGATTTCTACACCTTCTTAAATACACATTTACATTAACAAGCTGCGTGGTCCTACACACCACAATTACTATGACTATGATGATGAAATTGTTCCTTCTACACTCCCTTTACACCCTGAAGATATTGCAACGCATTGCAAATAACGCAAATAATGTCTGGTCTGGTTTTATTTCTTTGAAAGATGATTAAGTATGATGAGAAATGATGTTGATGAGAACATGTTGAAAAAAGAATTTACTTTATGGTAGCAGCAAAATGTTTTTTACAATTCTTCTTAAAATTACAAAAAATCATAGCTGTGAAGAAAAGCTTCTGTATTTAAATTTCTCCGCTGCTCGATGGAAGAAGGGTATGAAGTGGTGTGCGTAAGTAGGTTGTGGCAAGGTCTGGGTTGTAAATCGAAGTAATTAGCATATAGAGAAGTAAATTATTAGGAAACAGAAGAAAAAAAAAAGAAGAAAATTCACATTAACTAAATAATGTGCGAGAACTTTTGCAAATAAATTTAAAAAGATTTCATTAAGGAAAAGTATTATTGTAATAAAAAAGTCAACCAAAAAAATTGTATTACTTTTATGCTTTTTTAGAATTTTGATAAGGAAACAAGTAAGAGCCCCTTATTAGCAGCAGGCCAGAAAAATTGGAATATTTTGTGTTTTCATATAATAGGAAGAAATCTTTTCTGAAGTCATACATTCACATATACAGTGGACGAAATAAATATAAGTTATCTTTAAAAATTTAATTTTTTAGAAAAGAACCGAACATATGACAAAAACACAGAATTTAACTAAAATATTCTATGGACTTCTTGGCACATTGACATTGCTTTAAACGATCATAAAGCAATACTTCTGTATTTAAAATCCGATGGCGTTAATCACCAAATATGCCTTAATTACTGTTGTTGCTTTTCAGTATCTATGAAAACAACAACTATAACTCCACGTCTACACGAAGAGATTTTCGAAATTCGAAAACCGGTTTGAATACTCGGTTTTTTTAATATTTCCGCTATTTTCGAACCGTTTTTCCGAGTTTTATTATAAAAGTTCTGGAAAAAATTTCGATCTTGCTGAATTTCAATAGAAAAGCTCTCGAAAGGATTTCCGATCGTTTGATATATATTGTAATAACAGTTATCGGAGAGCTTCATAAACTTCATTTCAACTAACGGAGGGACGGATAGACAGACAGACGGACAGATGCACATCGTCTTATCTACATCGTTTCTTATAAGGATTCAAAAAATATAAACTTTTTCAGTCTCCGACGAAAATTGTGGATATTACAAACGGAACGACAAACTTATAATCTTTACACCTGTGGTGAAGCGTATAAGGACTGCCTACCCTAAAACTTGAATGCTTTTAGATAAAACTCACTTCTTAATTTGTCGGAAATTTTAAATAGCTGCATTATCCACCTGAAAAATTAAGCTAAAACCCACTAAATTTTCACTGTGTTCAATTAACGAATTCATTTGGTTAAAATCCATGCTAGTGTAAGCTTCTCTTTGAAAAAAATGCAGCCCAAATCACAAGACTACCTCTGGCAAAAGTTCCGCTAATACTGACTTGTTTTTCTTGATTTAAATCTGGATTCCATCGAGTCCATCATGTTGATGGTATACCGACCGATTAGTAACCCATTTTTAATGCATAGACAATTCACAATTTTATTTTTATTAAAAATATATATATATATATATATATATATATATATATATATATATATATATATATATATATATATATATTCACTGCACAAAAAGATCTACCTATTATTCTACTACTTACTTCTTCTGCAGATAAAGATTTTAAACGAAGCATTTTGAAATAACGTTAATAGACAAACATTAAAAGTAAATCACTTTTATTTACACTGAACTTTATTTATTTCGCACTAAAACTTTAGCAAGAACAGGAAAACCGATCATTTTACTTTGCTTAAATACCAAAATGTAGCTTGTCCAGTGTTCAGGTAAAATAAAATTTGTCCAGCTAATATTAATAAAAAATATGTGTATTGCGTCAAATAGGTATTTGAAACCAAAATATGGAATTCGTAAAAAAGTTTCAAAATTTCATAATAATAAAAAAGTTACAGAAATTGGATTCTTAAATACGAGGCGCATAACAAAACGCACTTTTTTAAATATTTTATTTATTTAAAACCTACTTGCGGTAATAATCTTTTTATAATTTTTTAGTCCATAAAATTGAACTTACAATCGTTTATTTGTTTAAGCAAAACGGACTTTTTACATTTAAAATTATAAAAACAAAGTTTAACTGCCTGTCGCACGAAGTCCAACGACATTTTCATTTCGACGGTTTATTTATATGGAAAACAACAATTTTTTAATCTCAATTTTTTGTTGTTTCCCATACAATTAGTCGAAACGAATTTTTCGTTCGAGATCGTGGTACAGGCAGTAACTCACATTTAAATAATTTCCTTAAACGTGTACTAAATACTATTTTTAATTTTAATAATTGTGAAGAATCAGTG
Source organism: Protocalliphora azurea (assembly GCA_932274085.1). Classification (NCBI taxonomy): domain Eukaryota; kingdom Metazoa; phylum Arthropoda; class Insecta; order Diptera; family Calliphoridae; genus Protocalliphora; species Protocalliphora azurea. Next base: position 131,582,562 of record OW026519.1, read on the forward strand.
TTGCCGGAGTCCATAGTTCATATTACGCAACCAAATCCTTCAAATTATTCAAAATTTAAAAAATCACACAATATATAAATTGCAAAACTAAAAAATAACTTGATTTGCATACAAAATTTTAGATTATTTTCTCTTGTTTATGATCTCTAAAATATAAATGGTTTATTTATCGGATTTCTACAATTTCTTTGAATATGTATGAATATATATATTAGAAAATAGATATCGATATCTCCATATTAAAATTTTGTATAAAATTTGGCTTTTTGCAGATTTTTAATCACAACCCAGCAAAAACTTTGCTTTCCTGGTAAGCTAGCAGGTATAATTGGAAACAAAAATAAACTACTTAGTTTTTGCCTGAATAACTAGTTATTTTTGATCAACTTGTCCACAAATTCATATAGTTATTTTTTGACTCTAGGGGTACTCAAAAATATGTACCTAAACGAAAACAAAAATAAAAAAAATTTTGCCGTCAGTGAGACTCGAACTTGGACACACACTAACTATTCGTTTTTACTGACTAACGTTTTACTCAGTACACCATCTTGCAAATAGCATGCTAAGCGACAAAAACTCTATTTAGTTTAAAATATCTTTTTAGACATTTTGTTATAAAAAACTAACAGCTTCAGAATGGGGTTGAACCAACAACCTTCTGGTTGTTAATCCGGCGCTCTAGCCAACTCATCCACGTGATTGCAGTATTACTGTGCTATTATACTATTGACTACTTATTAATGTAATACAGAGTAGGCAAATAATAATGACGCCTCATTACCAAGAAACTACTTTAATAAGTAGTTGTTATTACCGAAAACCAAAAAGTTTTTGCTGGGAATATACACAATTTAGGTGTTGTCTTCCATTGCAATCTTCTATTTGATGGCCATGGCATTTGATGATCCTTACTTTTTTTGAAATTCAGTTTTCATTGGCCTAATATAAAGTCTCTAAATTGATGCGTTTTGATTTTACAAAAATATGCATTGAAGACTTTTTATTAACAGATAATTTATTAATTTGTAAACTTTAAATTTACTGAATTGAATGTTTTTGTTTGTACACATAATGAAAAAGTTCTATCCGAAATTTAAGAATCCAAAAAAAAAAAAAAAATAATAATTCGCACTAACTTCGAAAAACCTTTCGAAAAATTATCCACAGATTTATTATCCAAAAATTATTCAAAAAATTTTAAATTGCCCTGTTTTTAAATAATTATTTGTATATAATTTTATTTGTACCATTATCAATCTAATAAGTGTTAAAGTATCAAAATTTAGAGAAATTTTTCTAATATTTTCAAAGGTTTTGTAACTAAAATATATAACTAAAGCTCGCAAATTTCAAGGACTAATTTTTAATTATTTTATTTTTAAAACAAGAGTGTTTTTCTTTTGATAAAAACCTTCTTTTTAGATGTTCAGCTATTTTACCAAAATCCCGCTTTTTTATGTCCAATATTCGGATTTTTTTTTAGCTCGGTATTAGATGATATATATTCGGATCTTTACTAAAAAAATTTTTTTAGAGTTAACTTATATTTGTTTCTTCCCCTGTATTTTTGCGCTAATTGAGCAATTTTGTTATCAATGAAGTGATTCTTTCCTTTCACTTACAAATGTCTTTCCAGACCAAAAATTTTTTCTTAGATTTTGATATTTTTCATACGATATTTATCTACTAAATTTTCTACAACATTTGTGACATTGAATTTCCGACCAGGATGTTGTAAGAAATCTGGCAGTACATACGTTATAACACCCATTATTCATAATTAAAAAAAAAAAAAAAATGTGTCTCAAAAATGTGCTAGTAAAAATGAAGGACAAGAGTGACGACCACTTGTCTCTTCATTTTTACTGGCATTCTTATTAGATCTTCAGCCCGACATTTTATAACTTTTCTAATAAAAATACAGATCAATTTAACGAGTGAGCCGTTTTCCTTCCGGAGAAGGTTCTACTTTTTCTTTGGCTATCAGAGTTGATGATTTAGGGATCGTGAACCCTCTTTATATTTTTTATAACCGAATGATCTGTTTTTCGCTACACAACTGCATTCCCAGCAATTGTTTTATATGGTTGACATGGATTTTCGTTATAAATTTGAATTCCGCGCTTTTCCATTTTAAGAAAAAATAATTATACTATTACAACAAAATTTAGCACATAGTTACTGAGGACTAGTGTTGCCAGGAGGTGAGAAAAAAAGAGGCTAAAAAATGTCAGAAAAGGCTAAATGGCACAAAAAATAAGGCCAGTAAAAAGCTAATATTTTTTATTTAAAAATATTTATTTTTTTGTTTTCATTAATTTTTGATATATTTCTTTTTATACCCTACACCACCATAGGTGGTTGTTTGTAACGCACAGAAAAAATCATCCAACACCCACCTTAATGTATACCAATCGACTCAGAATCACTTTTTGAGTCGACCTAACGATGCTGGACGTTTGGCTGACTGTCCATGTAAACCTTGTGCCTAAAGTACAGGTCGCAATTTTGAAGATAATTCTATGAAAATAGGACGTAGGACTTTCGTGATACAAGGACAAAGCCTATTGAAATTGGTTATGATCGGTCCATTATTTCACCCAGCCCCCATACAAATGTCCTCCCGGAATAGAGATATAATGATCATAAATATTTTAATGAAATTCTTAACGTGCATAAGTCACATACACATATTAGTATCAAGTTTATATTCGACACAAATATGTTTTTTATATAAGTAGAAATCACAGTGACAAATTTTATGAGGATCACTCCATAATTTACCATAGTTCCCATATAAGCCCACTTTCGGAAATCACCCTAAAGTGCATAAATTCATATAAATGTTAGTATTAACGTAATATTCTGTGTTCGTATATTTTATTTTACACTGAGTAAAAATATCGGTCCACAGTTGTCCACATGTCTAATATAAGACCCCTCCACGAATTTCTATGGACATACACAATGGTGTGGGGTGTCATATGGTCAGGCTTGACCGACTATATCTTTCTTACTTGTTTATGAATATTGTAATAAATTTTATAAATAAAACATAGAACCGCTGTTAGCAAAATGACCTAATTAAAAATAGCCCATAAAATATCCATGCAAATTGATATTATACTTCATATATAAAATGTCCCAATGTCTTAAAACTATTCGTCATTTTTTAATTCATTTTTGATTATATGCCATTTACATTAAACCAAAACTAGTAGTTGTTGGCCTCTTTAGTTTTTTCATACAAATTAAAAACCATTTTCAGCAAGTTTTTATTAAAAATTAACTAAAAACTACTAAAATAACTATTTATGATACAGTCTGTTCAAGTGTTTTCAGGACAGTAATCTTTTTTATGTATATTACAAATGAAGATATTTTTACTTTTCTTGATTTTTTCTATTTGCTAAACAAGTTTTATTCATAAATAATTTCTAAAATATTGTTTTAAACATTTATGAAAAGAAAAATAGGCCAAATTAGTTTTATATAAAAAAGTTTACAAAAATGTGTGTCAACAAAAACCAAATTTAAAGAAAAGCAGTATATACCTGCTTTTCTTTCAATTGATTTGGTGCTCAAAAATTATTTGTTGTAAATAGTATATTAATAAAATTCAAATATTTTGGTGATTTTTCGCTTTTTTGTAGGAATTTTTTGTAAGTCTATTAATGAATTAAGTTATATTTAATTTGGAGGATGAAAGGCCGCAGATGAAAATTTTTGCAAAGTATAAATAATCTCGTTTTTTTGGCGAATTAATACACACAAATTATTGAATGCGTGATTCTCTAAAAAAATGAATAAAAGCAATAAGAAATGTTCTTCTTCTTTGTTGAAGTGCTAAAATTTTAGTCTCTTAAGGTAATTTTAAAAATCAAAAAAGGCTTGAAAAAAACTAGATGCTAAAACCAACATTTTAATGCTGAAAACAAAATATAAAAGCTAGATTTAGCCTTAAAAAGGCTAAATTGGCAACACTGCTGAGGATAATAATAAATGCAAACAAATTAAGAACACTAAAAATATTTTTCGCTCATAGTAAAAGTTATTAGATTTGTGTTTTCTTAAACACTTTTTTAATCCTCCATTTTTTTTTTTTTGTTTGTTTTTTTATTTTACATTTTTAAAAAATTGTTTTTTTTTTTCCAAAATACTGATACTTTTACAAATTTGTTAATTAAAACAGAAAATATGATTTTTTTTATTATATTTTTTGATACATTTGATATTTATATATATTTGATTGCTACATTTTGTTTTTTTTTTTTTTTAATTGTTAGTTTTTGAGTACTTTTTTTATGAAAAATAGTTTTTTTTTTTTATAAATTGTTTTGAAAGTGGTCCATTTGCAAAAAATCTTTATTTTAATCTAATTTTGTAATATTTTTAAAATTGTATTAAATATTTGTTAAATTTGTAAAATAATTCTTTTCGGGCAAATTTTACTCCTGTTTAATTATATTATATATAAAACATGTCCTTCAGTTATAGATGGCCTTTGAAAGGTCGATTTCAACAGACGAACAGATAAACGGACAGCGCTATTTGGATTCCTTTATCTATAATAACCCAAAGTTTATGTAAGAATTTCAAACTTTTTAAATAAGCAGTTTTATTTAGTCTACTAATAACTTAGATTAAGTATGTATTCATTCAAATAGTCCTATTTTCAATTAAATAGAGGGTCCCATTTAAGCTTCACTTCCATTTTAAACTTTATATACACGTAGAGCAAAAATATAGTTGTAGTGATCATAATCTAAGAGCAACATATTATGATTGGAACATATGATCACAGCGAAAAAATAGAAATGATTATAAGTCATAATTATTATGATTCCATTTCGTCATATTGTGTCTGATTTTATTGTTTGTTTTTTCATGTTATGATTATAATTTAAGATATAATTTAACAATTAATTTTATCATACTATTATTCCATCTTATAATATATTAAAATAAAATGTATTAATAAAAAAATTACTTTTATAAAATTTTATTAAAAATAGTAGAGAAAAATGTTCATTAGCAAAAAAAAAAAAATATTTACTTATTATTTGTTCATTAATTATATTCATTTCTATCACCATATGTGGTTCAAATGCAAGATATGTTTTTAACTAAACCCTTTAATGGTAGTTAATCAATATTTTATATTGCTTTTTCTATACCTTTTTCTATTTATATTTATTCATATATAAATTAAATGAGAATTATAATGAAGTTGAAAAACAAACATTAAAAACAAAATATATTTCAAATCAAAAAACTTATGAAAATTTTGTGAAAAGAAAAAGTATTATATTTATTTGAAACATTTTACTATCGTGAGAATAATAATATTAAGATGTTTTAAAAGCCGAATATACGATTAGTTTAATAATAAGGAAAAAGACTGCAATTATTAATGGTTGTAGAAATAATGATATTTTTCATATTAATAAAATTTTGTTTCTGTTAAAAATATTTAAAAAACATATAATTTTTGTAGCCAACTATATTAAAATTTTTATTGAGTGTAAACATTAAATGACAAACTTTAAATAATAACATTATTATCATGTACACAAAGTTATTAAAAAATTCAATAAAATTAACAATGAGAACATAATATTGTTGTAGTGATAATGCGGTAAACATGTTTTTTCTCTGCGTGTAATTCAATTGTTTTAAAAAACAGACTCGCACAGAAAAAATAAAAATGGAATTCAATTACGAAATTGCTTATATTAATAAAATTTTTATTTGATTTTACTAAAATTACCAAAATGATAATATTCATATACTAGAATAATTGACTTGGTCCTAAATTTAAATTAATTTTTTTGATCAAATTAATTAGTATTATGATTGAAAGCTTACCTAAATTGAACTAAAATCTGTATTAGTTTAATTTTACAATTTATTAAATCTTTCCTTCAATAAAAACACACGGATTTTAATATAATTATATATTTACCCAGCAAAAAATTTTTGGTTTTCGGTAATAACAACTACTTATTAAAGTAGTTTCTTGGTAATGAGGCGTCATTATTATTTGCCTACTCTGTATTACCTTAATCAATAGTATAATAGCGAAGTAATACTGCAATCACGTGGATGAGTTGGTTAAAGCGCCGGATTAACAACCAGAAGGTTGTTGGTTCAACCCCATTCTGAAGCTGTTAGTTTTTTATAACAAAATGTCTAAGAAGATATTTTAAACTAAATAGAGTTTTTATCGTTTAGGATGCTATGTGCGAGATGGTGTACTGAGTAAGACGTTAGTCGGTAAAAACGAATGGTTTGTGTGTGTCCAAGTTCGAGTCTCACTGACGGCAAAATTTTTTTGTTTTTTTTTTTATTTTGTTTTCGTTTAGTTACATATTTTTTAGTACCCCTAGAGTCAAAAAATAGCTACATAAATTTGTGGACAACTCGAACAAAAATAACTAGTTAATCAGGCAAAAAATAAGTAGTTTATTTTTGTTTCCAATTATACCTGCTAGCTTACCAGGAAAGCAAAGTTTTTGCTGGGTTATTATAAAAATATTAAAGTAAACCAAATACAAGCAAAATTAGACGAAAAAATATAAAAAATCAAAATTTGATTGGGAAAGACGAAACTTCGTATATAGTTTCATCTTAGCGTTTAACACACTCTGCTAAAATCACCGATTATCAAGTATAAATCGGATTTTTATAATCTTTGACTTGAAATATCTAATGTAACTCATACATGATTATCTTTCACTTTCAATAGGATATATAAGATGTCAAGGCGAAAATATATCATTTGTCTCCATGCAATTTGGTGTTATACCCTCATTTAATTAAAATTTTCAATAATATAATAGCGTAAGTATAATTCCTAAATAAATTTTTATATTATTTCCCGAAAACTTATCATAGAAGCCTTCACTTCTGCGGGAAATAAAAATAGATTTTGAAATTTAATCTATCCCCGGTACTAACGACGGGAACATCTAAAAAAGTATTGGAACTATTAATATTCGCCAGCAAATATTTAAAATTATTATTTACGAAATAAATATTAAATTCGTAAAATAAGAAAAGAAAAATCATGTACATATTTTGTATTACTGTTTTTTAATTGATATAATGAGGCCACACAGTTGAGAATGGTCTGAAAATGACTTAAAATTATTTTTTTTCTGTTTTTTTAAGTTTTTTTGTTACTTTTCTTTATTTTTTTTTTCTTAAAGCTGTCGATTTTTGTCAAAAAATTTTGAACAAATTAGAAAGTTAATTACATTAATTAATAATATAATTAAATTTCAATGTAAAATTAATTAATAATTTTATTGAAAAATTATTTGGAATATTATTTTCTGTGCATAGTTAAATAATATATATTTCTGAAAATTTTTAAATAGTTATGTCTAGCAAAAACATTATATTATCTTATTTAAACTCTAAATCAAAAATAATTTACTCAAACCCGCATTACGGCCTTATTTCAAAAGCATATATTTTTCGCGCCTTTCATTTTTTTTTTTTTTTTTTTTTTTTTTGTAATGTAGAATATTTACAAAACCAAATTGCACTTCTCTTATCATTCCTTGATTTTTAATCAAAGTTTATAATCAAGGAGGCGCTGGCATATAATCACTATTTAATTACAACAAATAAATATTAACAATTGTTAAATATTTAATGATTGATTTTAACCACACCTTTGCTTTAGTTAGTAACATTTACAAACTCATATAAGTATTTCATAGGCCAGAATCGTAAATAATGAAAATTATTTACACTTTATTTGTTACATAGTTACACAAATCTATCTATCTATACGACTACATTCTCAAAGACAAAAGTCTCTGACTAAACACCTTCAGTTTTATTGTTAGCTTTTAAAACATTGACAAATTATCAGCTGGCATCGAAAGTGCATTGATATTTTGGTGTTGCGCTGACTAAACCGCAAGATTACAAAAAGGGTATTAATTATAAAGGTCGGTTAAAAAAAATAGCAAAAACCAAAAAATACAAAAATATCGTTTAAAAATACAATGAAAGTTTTAAAATTTTTTATTTATATCTGAAATATTACTTTGTAATCTATTAGGAAATTAACAAATGTATGAACTATTCCTTGACATAATTTCCTATATCCTATATGTAAATGTTTTGAAAGGGAATATGATCTATCATAATCAGAGAATGTATCACTTGATTTCCCATCCCGGGAATTTTAAAATCAATTAAGTAGAAGAAACCTGAGTGAATTTTGCAAAATCTACATATATATTTTAGTTTTTTAAGAAAATTGAGCTAAAAATCCATCTGAGAACTATATCTCAACGATAATTTTATTTGTAAGTTTTTATGTATAATTCATTAGATGATTTATATGGGATGACTCTATTGCATGAATTCAATTAAACATCTCACTAAAATGTCAGCACTAACCAGTAAGAATGTTATATTCTGCTTGTCCGAATCTGTTATACCCACCGTCTGAAACTTTCTGTGCCACCTTAATTTTAAATTACACCTTATATGGAATGTGTGCGTAAAGTGGGCAGATCACGCTCATTTTTTGGTTTTATTTAAGCGATATCTGCAGAAAAGTACAAACCGGAGCTACAACGGACACCCTGTGTTACTACTATTTGATCCATTATTTTTTTTTTTTTTTTTTGTTTATGAACCGATTTTATCAATTTTCAATACCAAACAAACCAAATATTTAAGCCAAAATTCGTCCCCCTATATGGTCCGCCCCGAGTGCTATCCTGCTTTTAACAGATAGACGACGGTCGGACATAAATCGACTCGGAATCTTACCAGGTTTTTGATTTTTTCGACATGTTATACACGGAATAATAAACTCAATATACCCCTATTTTTTTATGGTGGGTATAAAAGCTACTAAGTGAATATACACGGAATTTGTCTCATGAAAATTTGTCAAAACATTAACAGGCTGCTTCGCTATTTCGAACGAATATCTAAGCGAAAGAAAGCAAACGAACGAATTGGAATTAATTTGAGTTTCTCTAATTCCTAAGCTTTCATTCGCATGGAGTTAGGTCTTCTCATATTTTCTTTCAGAGTATTTTTTTTTTCGTAAAAATATTTAAAAATAATACTAAATCGTTTAAACATACAACCAAGCAAATGAAATGAAATAAAGAAATAAAAATTAAAAAAAATAAAAATAAACATTTTTTTGAGATTTATCGAAATCATCACTTCTCGATATGTTGCTTTACCATATGAATGCCAAACATGATTGAGAAACATTTGCAGTGTCCAGGTTGGTAATTTTTTTACCCTTCATTAAAGCAAAATAGCAAGTGACTAATTTTAACATTTTCGTTCGTGTCGTTCGAAATATAGAAACCCAATTTTGTATGAAAGCACCAATGTTTTCGTTTGACTCATTGTTCGCCTAGAAGTATTTTAGAGAAACCCAAATAAGTTTTCGTTCGTTTAGAAGACGAAAGAAAGCAGTCGTTCTACATAGAAAAACAATCTATAAGTTTAAAAAAAGTAATTCGTGAGTCCGACAAATCATTAATTTTTCATTTAATTTTCAACTGGAAAGCTACAGAAAATATTCGCTGTCATGTGTGAGAACATCTGATCAGATTTAAAATATGAAAGCGTGTGTTTTATAAGGAATATTGTAGGGACATTTAATAGACAACAACATGAAGCCTCAGGTCATCCCTAGCTACATTTAAACATACATAAAATTATTTATTATATCTTGGCCAAATTTCATGGCAATTTCAGTTGATAATTCCAAAACAAATCTTAATATTGTTTCCGCAATAATAATAATAATAATAATAATAATAATAATAATAATAATAATAATATATACATCAAACGATAGCTGATGAAAAGTTAACATATCCATATTTTATAATTTTTTTAATATTACCCAGATAAAAATATTACGTCTGGATCATATATTTATGCATATATGGAGTTCCACATATGTCTGAATCCGAAAATTGAGGGTATATGGACATATATGTTCATATACATATATTTATATATATATTCATATATATTTGTAAAACTATTGCGAATTATAATTTAAAACTACTTTTTTTATTTTTGTTTTTTTTTTTAATTTTAATTAATGCATAAAATTTAACGATTTAACGCATATTGTCAGGCCAATTCGTAAAATCGAAAAATTCGTTAAATCGCGAATATTTTTTTACTAATAAAAGTACATTGAAAGATTCATTTTAAAGTTTACATTTTCACTTTTTAACGAAGAAACTCAATTTAGTTAGTGAAAAAATTAATTAACAAAATTAAAATTCTTAAGAGTTTTTCATGAACATCAATAATTTTCATTTTGTTTTTTCTTGAATAACAGCTTTTTCCAACACATTTTGATGTTTAAATTACAAAGAATGTATGGAATAGTTGAACGCATGTGCGTTTAATACTAGAGAGTGGGTTTTTGAACCCAGCAACTGTTCTGAAATATTTATAATGTTAAATTGACTCAATGAGTAATTATGAATCGAATACTTTAAGCGGAAGTCCAAACATTTTTCAGCGTAAATGCATCACATATGGTGGTATCGGTTAAAATGATATTGTACGAAATACAAACGAAAGCATATTTTAAAGGAATATAACTGTTAAGAAAATAACTTTTTTGTAAAGTATTTTTAATTTGATTTCATTTACTGATTTTTTATTATAAAATAGTTTTCAAATGAAAAACTCTTGTCCGAAGAAATCACTTATCCTCTTCTTTTTGAATAACAAGTGGAGTAGTACTCTTTCAATGTGATGTATTTCCATTTACTTTCTCGTATCTTAATGGATTTCAAATTACATTTTTGGAAAAATTCCTTATATCGAGTACTAAAATATAAGAATTGTTCGTAATACTCGTATATGGTACTCAATGGAAAAAATTTGGACATACGTTAAATCACGAATTCGTTAAACTGAGTATTCGTTAAACCGAGAAACCACTGTATAAAAAAAAATAGGCAAAAATGGAAATAAATACAGATTTCATGTTATGAATTTGGCATGCCTTCCTTCTTCTTGCGGATTTGATGCTTCTAAAGCAGTGTTGGGCAGACACACACTAATAGCACTTTGTAGCGTAGACTCGCGAAATAGTCTAAGTTAAAGGTTTCTTACATTTATAACCTAGTGTCTACATTAGGCAAATTTTTATCAAAACAAATGTCAAATTCAGTGCGAATATATATAAGGTAACCTTAGTTAAACAGCTGATTATTATTTTGGTTGTTACAGTTGTCAAACTGCATATAAAAAAAAACAATATGTTACCATATTGTTGTTTTTGTGCAACTGTACCCACCTTCCACAAATTCGCGTTACGTTTGACGTTTGTCTTAATAAAAAAATCTCTAATGTAGACACTATGTAAGGGACAAGTGTTGTAAAAATTAAAAGGTTAACTTTTTCTCAAAATATCTGATCGAACAGCATGTTGGCTATATATTTGTATATCCTGTTATTTAATCCTTTAAACATTTGCGTTTATTGAACTCCGGTCTTTCTTTAGCTAGATTTAACAATTTGTATCATACAAAAAATAATATTAATTAGATAACAATTATCAATAGTATTCAGTCACTACATTTATTACACAAAAAATTTACCAACCGGTTGTGGAGAATTGCTTTCTTTTTTAAATATTGTTATTAACTTTATGTATTTTGTTTGATTTTTTTTTAATTTATTTTTTAATGTCAAGAAATTTTTATTTTTTTAATCAAAAAAATATTGAGAAAAAGGTTTTTATAGTTCATTAATGTTTATTTTTTATTACTTTTTAATGTGCAGTATGGTATTGCCATGAAATTTCATATTTTTTTTATAAGATTTTTATGTCACGGCTTCGTAGACTGAGGAAGCCCTCAAAGAGCATATATGCTTATATTAAAACTCTAAAGATCGTAGTCTGAAATATTAAAAAAGTGGTATAAATTCCTTAAAGGCCATCGAAAATTACAACAATAAATATGATTTAGAAAAACTTAAACTTAAAAAGGCCAAAATAAGGAACTAAATAATTCATAAAATTCTGATGATCAATTTTTAGACTAACATTGGGTTTTAACATTGTTTCTGAACTAGATTTTTATGGTATCATAATGAAAAAATTTCTCATAGATGATAAGAAATTTTCATATCTAGATCCATATATGACAAAATTGTTCATAAATGATATTATATATTAATTCATATATTACACAAATTTCCATATACGAGTCCTTACTATTTATTATATAGATCCATGTTAATGTATTTTCCAACATGGGCTATATAAATAATATATGACCGTTTTTAGCTGTGAGTGTATTTATGATTAAGACATTTTATCATTAATTTTGGATGGTCACATGTTTTCTCATTAAAATGTGAAAATTTTCATTAAAATCGAAGTTCTAGTTTCTTCAAAATGTTACCAAAAAAATTACTACCTCGAACAAAAAAACTTATTTTTTTCGATTATTTTTATATTTGCCTCACATAAAGCAATTTTCATTTTTAATCAGATGGCAATGAGTGTCAAAAACTTCTATGGATCAAAATCATTTTGTGGAGGATTTTTAATTAACAAGTTTTCGATGAATCTAAATAGAAGAGAATTTGTGGAATCCTTTAGATAAAATTGCAAGGCAAACTGGAATATAACAACAGAGTTAGTTCTAACATCGAGTTTTAAAACACCTGATAAAAAAAAAAACTTAAGAACAAGTGCACGAAAAGGATTCAAATATTGAGCATATAAAAATAACATATTCACCTTTATTATGAATACTTTTTCCTTCGAAATGTTTTCCCTTTGCCTCAATTTGCAATCGTGAAAAAATTCCCCATGAATAACTACATGCTGAAATAAAATTCCCCTTATCGTGAATGATGTCTTTCCCGCAAGTTTTTTCACTTTTTCCTTTATTTTATTCACTTTATTACTGCTAGTGAAAAGAACAGAACATGTAAGTAGTTCTTCTCATAATTCGAATATTAAAGTTTAAAAAATTTATTTTAAGGGCACGATCCATTAATAAGGCACAAACTGATATATTGCTCAACAAAATGCAAAATAACAGGTCGATTGTCTGCGGATTTGTGAAGCTTTCTAAAGACGTGGATAAATCTAATACAGACAATTAATTTAAAAGTTGTTTTTATTAAATAAGGTCACTTGCAATGTATCGGGTAACACCAAGTGGTCAGATGTGTCCCGCAAACTTCGACGTACAATTCGCAGGTGCTTGCTTTCCCCCTCTCGCAATAAAGTTATTGTTTCAATTCTAAACATTATGTACACTTGAATTTGTTGTAATTCTTTTGTTTTGTTGGGTTTCAAAAAGTAGCCGAATTGTTTTACTATATAAAAGTTAAATAGTGCAGTAAACTAACATTGCAATCAAACTATCATTCCAATAGTAAATATTTTGCTTTGTTTTTTAACTTCTTTTGTAAAATATTATATAATAATATATATACTAGCTAACATATAACTTATGTCTAGTGAATATTTTGGTTTTTAATTAAAAAATGCGAATGTATTGTAAGTGTGTGGAGATGGGTGGGCGTGCTTTTACCATTTTTACTTTATGTTACGCCCTAAATGTTAAAATTTATAGCCTGTAGTTCCTTCAAGACATGAAACCATCATCGGATAATTAATTACGAAGACATGTTTAGGGGGAGCTTTTACCCGTTTTGCCCTATTTTACGCCCTAATGTTGAAATTTCCAAAAAATGTATATCTTTAAGTTCCTTTCACATGTTACAGTGTCTGCATGCCACATTTTAAGAAAACCGATTAATTAGTTAAGAAGATATAGGGTGAGGTAGCTTTTATCCCTCTTGCCCTATTTCCCATCCTAAATAATAAAAATTATAGATGTTACAGATGTTACACTATTTGCCTGCCAAATTTCAAATCGGTTGACTAGTTAAGAAAATATACGGAAAGGGTACTTTTGTCCTATATTATGCCCTAAATAATAAAAATTATAATCTATAGTTCCTTCCAGATTTTGCACTATTTGCCTTCCAAATTCCAAGAAAATTGGTTCATTAGTTAAGAAGATATAGGAAGGGGAAGCTTTTACCCCTTGTGGTCTATTTTACGCCTTCTAGCGATGAAATGTACTTTACGACCTACTTTCATACCTATCAAATACACATAAAAATTTCATAAAAATCGGTCAAGCCGTTTCGGAGGAGTTCAATTACAAACACCGTGACACGAGAATTTTATTTATATTGTATATTTTTGAACAAAAATTTCTTTGATTTTTAATTTTTTCAGTTTACTTCATTTTACATTCACTGAGAACTGATAGCGTGAAAAATTTTTCACGGGAACTGCACGATAAAATTTTCCCTTCAAAATAAATAAAAATTTCATGGGAACAAAAATTCCACTTGATATTCACGATAGGGGTGATATTATTAAAAAAAATAAATAAAAAATAAAAGATTTAAGTTAACAACATATATGTATTATATCAATATTCATTCGAGTTGATTAATCAGTATATTAAGCAATTAATCAAATTTCTTTTGTTCTGAATATTTATAATCCTATTTTAAATCTGATCTCAGTTGTTCAACTAATCAGAGTAGTAATGGTTATAGTTTTTAATCCGGTATATAAATATAAATATAAATATAAATATAAATATAAATATAAATATAAATATAAATATAAATATAAATATAAATATAAATATAAATATAAATATAAATATATAAGACAATGATGACTATTAAAAATAATTCCACTGGCCCTGATGGAATCCCCTTGAAGTTTTTAAAATTAATAGTTTCTGGTATTTCTAGACAATTACAATTTATTTTTAATACGACTATAACTGCATATAAATTTCCTGATGATATTCCTGTACCAAAAATTAAATCACCTGGATTATTTACTGATTATCGTCCTATAATTATTTTAAACACTTGTCCAAAAATCCTTGAAATTCTATTAAGGTAGCAGCTTTTTTAACATCTAAATTTAGGTAATTATTTAAATAGTTACCAATCTGGGTTTAGAAAACGCTATAGTATTACGGGCTTGATGTTGGATTGTGTTGAAAATATGTATAACTAATCGAAATCTGTTCTCATATTTATTTATTACAAAAGAGCCTTTGACTCTTTAAGTCATGAATTACTAATTAATAAATTATTATTTCAATATAACTTGAGGTCATCTACCTGTAAACTAATCTGGTTGTTTCTAAATGAGAGATGCCAATACGAACAATCCGGAGGTATTAGGTCTTCAACACAGAAAACCAGAAGAGGAGTGTTCCAGGGTTCCATTTTAGGACCTCTTTTATTTATGATTTATTTGAACGATTTATATCAGGAAATACAAATTTGTATATGTTATACATATACAGATGATGTTTAGTTGCTTGAAGTTGGTTAAGAGCTAGTTCTCAACTTTTTGGAGTATAATGTTAATAAAGCTTTAAGACTTATTTTGAAGTGGTCTAATATTAATTGTCTTAATTTGAATACTTCTAAGACGAGATGTATGTGGTTCTGGAAAATTTGTAGAGCACCCAAGTTGTTAATATACTCAGAGGAAACAGAATTTGTATCATATTACAAGATTTTAAGATTCTATATAGATAACAAATTAAACTTTGACTTTCAAGTAGATTATATTTCTTCAAGAATAAATTTCATCCTAAGGCGGTTGTACAATGTAGGCTTTTACTTACCTAGTAAGATGAAGAGGAGTGTTGCCATGGCATTGTATCTTCCAATATTATTTTATAGCTTAGAAGTATATTCTGGTATATCAGCAAATGGTATTACTAAAATGAAACAAATTTTTAATAGAATAGTCCGAGAGCTTTATAAACTTAAGACTATTTTTGCACTTTTATAAAATTTTTAAATATGGTAAACCCAGATATTTAGTAAATAAGTTTAACTCTGGTACGTTAAATAGAACTAATTCTTTAGTTAAGCCAAGATATTATTCCCAAATTATAAATAGATCAATTGTTGACCGAGTATCCGGTAAGTAGGAAATTTTTTCCCGCTGTCCCGGGAAATTGCCATCCATAATCATCATAATACTTATAATTGTTTCCTTATAAATTCGAAAATATATAACAAAACAAACTCTTCTATAATTCCGACCTTCACTGTACATCTTAGATCAATAAGTGCTATGCAAACTTAACAATACAATCAACAGCCATCAACCAACAAACAGCCACATGCGAGTATAACAAATAGACAGACAGATTGTTATTAATGTGATAATGGTTGAATGGTCTTTTTCATACAACATTGTTGGATTTTTTTTACAAATTTGTTGGTTTTTTTTTATAGGCCCGCAGAATTTAATCTAAACAAATAGTATAATATTTATTTAAGTTTTATTTTATTTTTTTTTTTTTTTTTTTGTTAATGTTTTCTTAAAGACAACAAACACACAATATATTACAATAAAAAATAATAAGTGGTTGGCTGATTGGTTAGTGGAATAAATGAATACTTGTGGTTCATGTGGAAAAATTAAAATTGAAATTGTCGAGAAAAGAAGAAAAATGAATATATTATTTGCTTTAAACTCAAACATAATAAAAGAATATTAAAAATAGGCATTTGTTTCTATTCTAAATGATTAAAGAATCATATAGTTAATGTTTGTCTGTCTGTCGGTGGTGAATAAGTCATTGCGTTGTCTCCATATAAATAGACAGTATTTGCAACTACGAAAAAAAAAATTTTTTTTTTTTCTTCAAATATAAAAGTCATAAAGCTTTCGCTAGTTGCCTTGAAAGCAAAGAAGAAAAAAATGCACTGCTAGAAATTATACAGTAAATATTATTGAAAACAAATAGAATAAATTCATAGTAATAAAATACACTGCTAGAAATTATAGGGTAAATATTACTGAAGACAAATAGAAGAAATTTAAAGTTATAGCTGCTATACAAGGTTAAGGTTTTGGACTTGAGCTACAAAAGTGGTTTCTAAGGTTTTTTAGGACGCTGAATTCGAATCATCGGTTATTATTATTTTTTTTATTGGTTTTAATTTTCGAGATATCAACGAAAACAATTTTCCCTATATTTAAAATCTAATAACAAATTTATGCAATAAAAAGTGATAAATCGGTATTAAAGATCTATCAAATTGAATCGTTCATATTAATTATAATCTGTTTCACGCATTAAAGGCCAATAGTAGGACATCATAATGCCCTAGTCCCAAAATCCTTGGTATTTTTTTCGCCAAAATTTTTCTCTCCTTTCTCTTTAAATGAAAAATTAAGAAATTGAATAAAGAAATTTAAGTTTAAAATATATTCGAGCTCCTTTGGTGGTTTATTGTATCTTACACATTTCTTAAAGATTCCGTCAGTTATTAGTTTTTGAATATTAGGTTTGACATATATATTTGTCTTTGATTTTTGTCCTTTACGGCTAATTGCTTTGAAGAAGTTCTTGAAAAGGTAACGTTCTATGTGAAGATGCGGCTTTTGAAAGTTTGAAAGTGGTATAAAGGAGACGTTTTGTCTTCCGCCACAAATAATATCGAACGATGTGTTCATGGAATCAATCAATTCGTTAATATCATCACAGAAGCATGACTTATTTTATATTGGTATATAATAAATGTTTTTTATTATAAATTTTTAGATAGACATTAATGGACTAGGACTAAAAAGTTTCATCGAATTCCAATTTAAAGATGTGATTATTACATAAAAGAACATCTATAAAACTTTCTGTGATCTTTTAAAATATTAGAAAAAAATGTACGGTATTAGAAATATGTTAAGAATTAATTTAAAACTTTAAGATAATTTCAAAAAATTTTTACGCTTATAGTACACTAAGATAGGTGTGGTTAGATTAAGCCACGCCTACATTGAGTGTTCATTTTTTTAATAAAATTTATAAAAATATGCCGAAATTCGAACAAAAAAAAAAATGTTTTCTTTTTTTATTTGAGTTGCAGCGATTCTACACGCCCATTCTTAATGGAAATGTTTATGATCTTGTGTACTAACAAAATATAACATTTAAATCCAATATATACAAAAATGGATTTTTGTACTTGTAAAACTGCCAAATGCGACACTAATAATATGATTTAAATCAATTTTTTAGCGACGTCAACATCAAAAATTCATTATGAGAGCGCATTCCTCCAACAGGCAAGAACTAGAACCAATCTTGAGAAAAGAATGCCATATTTAAATTTAGCTTCTTCAATTACATTAAAATTAGTTCTCATCTGCTCAGTTCCAAAATTTGACGCGAATTTGTAATATTGTGTTATACTAACCATTATATTTCTCCATATCTATTGCCAAATTCTAACTTTAGTGAAAAATGTATATTAAAATTATATATTAGAGAGATCAAAAATATATATTGTACATCATTAGATTCCAAAAGCCTTCAATTATAGGTTTATACAGATAAGTTTTACTATAATCATAAGTATTTATACTATCCAATTTTTAATTCAGTATTTTTTACTTCAGTTTTTATGTCAATTTAAACTTTAATCTTAAAACTATATAAAGTTCAATTTGTACTTAAACCTAAAGTTTTCTACAGCGCAATTTTTGACCCTCTAACGGTCAAGGCTGCCTTGATAATTTATTTTTCAACTTCTTTTCGTATTCTGATCATTTGGCTAATTAGCTGACTTAATAGAATAAATAAACAGATATTAAATCTTTAAAAAATTTACATTAATTATATTTTTGTTCCGACCGTTAGAGGATTAAATTTTCATGCAATCCAAATTTCAAACACTAGGTCGAATCTTTTATTTTCAATAAATATTTAATTAAATATAAATATTTTTTTATAATCCAACTTTACTTCAATATAATATCTTAAATCAGTCTAATTTACCGTCCAATTTTAACTTCAGTCTAATCTCTGTATGCCGTGCAATTATTACTTCCATTATACCGATAAATTTTTACTTACATATTAAGTCTACATACAGAAAAATTTCCACTTTAAACTTAGGCATTTATACAGTCTAGTTTTTAATTCAATCGTATTTCTATATAAATTTCAATTTCTACTTATATCTTATATCTTTATACAATTAAATTTTTACTTCAATCTAAAGACTTTGTGCAGTAAAATTTCTACTTCAATATCACATCTTTATGAAGCCCGGTTTTAGCTTCAATCCTAGGCCTTTACAGTCGAATTTTTTTTTTCAGTTTAAAGCTCTTAAACAGTTTAGTTTTTACTTCAGTTTCTCTTTCAAATTTTTACCTCAAACTTAGTGCTTTATACATTATTTAACTTCAATCTTACATCTATAAAGAGTCTTTTTTTGTCCTCAATCTTACATATTTTTGACGTCTAATTTGTACTTAAATCTAAAACCTTTATGTGATGCAATATGTACTTTATTCTCACATCCTTATATAGCCCAATTTTTACCCAATTTTACGAATTATTTTCGGAATTTAAATAGACTAGTTTACTTTATTTCTCTCTCAAATTTTTACTTCAATCTTAATAATTTTTACTTCAATATAAGGCCTTTTTATAGTCAAATTTTAACTTTAATATTATTTCTTTCTACCTCAATCTTAGGCATGTACAGTCCAATTTCTACTTCAATTTATTGACTTTTGCTGTACAATTTGTACATCAATCTAAAGTTTTTACATAGTCCAGTCTTAACATCAATCTCAGATCTTTAAACAGTCTATTTTTTTTTTCCTCAATCTTACAGTCTTTTTACAGTCAAATTTTTACCTTAATCTAAGGCCTTTATACATCACCAATTTTGACTTCAATTGCATGATTCTATCACCTAGTAATTTACAAAATCTTAATTTTACTTCAATCGGAAACTCAATTTTAAGGCTAAGGTTTTATTCATAAGCCATTGTATCCAAAAAAAAGATATTTTCCTTTCTCCCGTTTTCTTCTCTAATACAATCAATATATTATTTGTTTATTTTCCTCTCAGTGTTCAATTTTAAAGTTTTGTATTTATAGTTTTTCTTTAGAGGTTTTTAAACTTTTCATGGTCAAATCAACCATCTATCTCGTCATAGTCAATTCAATTTCAATGCTTTATTTTTTTTTTTTTCGTTTGCAATTTTCAAATAAGAAAAAAAAAACGCAGCCTAGTGTACTCGCTAGTTGCTGTTGTCAACGTCATAGTCCCAGCCATAGTCTTCTAAAAATTCACATAATTTCTACGTAATGTTTTATGTGCTTTTTATGTTTTTCTTATTTAATTTTTTTTCTCATATTTACACAATTGCAATTACGTGAACAAACAATTGTTGCTGGCTTGAAAAGTTTACTGCATTTTGCTTTATAAATTTTAAATTTTTAAGACTTTTAGTTTTGATATTTAAATAGATGATTGTATGAATGAATTGTTTGTCACTAACTGGTGACAATGATATTGGTTCTTTGTTTCTTCTTCTGTTGCTATTTTTACACATAAAAATTATTACCATATAAATAGGCACGCCCTTTTCAAGACCTCTTTACCATAATTATTCATTAGTTCAAATATCTTTAACGAGTACTATTGTCAGTTTATCACTTTGTTTGCTTATTCATATAAGTCCAATCTGTCTTTCTGCTGGTCTGTCTATTAGTACGTCTCACAGTGGGCTAGAATCACCCAAAATGGCGTTTAATTCAGGGGAGTAGTTGTGCTATATTTATAACTAGCTCATTAGGACATCGAAAAAATACCTTTTGAGTTTTTAAAATTTTTCTCTAGCATAAACTTCTGTTCGTCCGGTTGTCCGTACATCAAAAACCATAATTTCTGCTAATCTGTAAGTCGAAGATAAATTTATGAAATTTGGTACTTGAGCCTATTTTGGGCCAATAACTTAACACATTAAAATTGATTGAAATATAATTATTATTTCACTCAATGCCCATATTAAAATTTTCCCAAATATATATAAGTTTTATCAAAGCGGGAATTATACCATCAAATTTCATAAGGATCGGTCCAAAAATTGACTTCCCATACAGGAATTACTTTTTCTTTCATAATTCCTATATATGATAATCGCATAAATAAAAAATTTTGTAGAAATAAAACTCATTTAAGAATTAATGTTACAACCAAATTACAAAATGATCGGTCCATAAGTTAAAGTAAATACTCAATTATGCATTAAAGTGACTTCATATGGTAAAACTTGCTTTACTGTTAATATTCTAATTGTTTTAAGCAGTGTTACCAGGAGGTGGGAAAAAAAGTGTAAAGTGTTCTTTAAAAAAGGTCAGAAAAAGGCTCAAAAAATAAGGCTAGAAAAAAGTTAATATTTTTCTATTTGTTCTCATAAGTTTTTGATATTTTTTAAGGACAATAAATTTATAAATAAAACATGAAACGGCTGCCAGCAAAATTATGGAATAAAAATTTGGCTCGATCTCAAGTTTTCATGATAATGCTTTTTGATGCCATTATGATGTTATCTAATAGAAGCTCTCATCTATGATATAAATTTCAGATAAAAATTCCTAGTTTTTCCAATTTTATTTCTCTATCTGACAAAATAAATATTTTACTTTAATTTTTGAGTGCAAAACCCTCGATCTCTCTGAGTTATTGTCTAAGTTTTTAATAATATAAACATAACATATACCATTTCTAAATTATACATGATGAATATGAATCTGGTCAAGAAATTTAAATCGGTTGTGGCTACTATCCCCTGCAAACCTATCTTACCTATTTTCATCTGAATTGTGGAGCTTGACAAGAAAATTATTCCCACAAAATTTCGAGACTTTAACTATAATATTTCCTTAGATATGCGATAATTAAAATTTACCTTGTATGGGGGCTAACATTCCCCCAAGAGCTGCCCGCAGTATTTTAATCTCAGCTATGAATCTTGATAAGAAAATGATTGCCACACAATCTTAAAACTTTTACTCCAATAGTTCTTGATTTAAGCAATAAATAATTTTTACTTTTTGTGGGAGCTAACAATCCCTGTTCAACTATCTCTCCTATTTTCATCTCATTTGTGGAAGTTAATATGACAGTTATTACTTCAAAGGCTTTCGCTGTAATAGTTGTTTAGATATGCGATAATTATTTATTTTATTTTATTTATTTATTTAATCAAAATTCCTTTTTGATTTATCATTTCCAAATTTTTGGGTGATTTTTTGTTTTATAAGATTTGTTTTATAAGATTTTTTTAAATTATTATTAGATATTTTCTGTGGTTAATGAAGTTTACTGAAAAATTATTACCTATAATAATTAATTAAGTCCGTAAAATTAGTTGAGTTATATCTGATTAGGGGATTGAAGCTTAAATGGATTATTTTGTAGAAATAAAATTGTACAAGCAAATATGAAATGATTTCCTTCTTTGTTGAAATGCTAAAGTTTTAGCCTTTTTAAGGCAATTTTAAGTATCAAAAAAGGCTAAAAAAAGCAAAAAGCTAAAACGAAAATTTTGAGGCTAAAAGCAAAATAAAAAGGTTAGATTTAGACTTAAAAAGGCTGACATGGCAGCACTGGCTTTAAGTATTTTCCAAAAATGCTATATATGTAGTTTTCTTCTGATATAATACAAATAATTAAGTTAATACCATTTTTATTTTAAATTTTTATTACTTTCATTTTATTTAGTTTTTGTTATGAAAACAAGCATATTTACCATGATTTTTCTTTTAATATTTTTTTTCTTCCAAATCGCAAAAAATCCGTAAAACGTTTTCTTTTTTTTTTTGGATTTTAATACTAAATATATTATCCAAGTTCATCTAAAAGCATTCTGAATTTCTATATAAAAGTAAAAAATACCCGTTTTCAGACCGATTAAAAAAAAAAAATATTAAAAATATTTCTGCAACATAAACTTTAACTTAAAATACTTTAATATGTTTCTAAATACCTGTGCTTAACAACTCCATTGTAAAAAGAATACTTTTTATAAAATAAAGCATAAAAATATATACTTGAAAAAAAAAAAATGAAATTTTCAGTTTTTACCACTGTGATTAATTTTTGCAAAAAAAATCTGTGACTTTTACAGATATCTATATCTATATCTATATCTATATCTATATTTATATCTATATATATATCTATATCTATATCTATATCTATATCTATATCTATATCTATATCTATATCTATATCTATATCTATATCTATGTCTATATCTATATCTATATCTATATCTATATCTATGTCAATATCTATATCTATATCTATGTCAATATCTATATCTATATATATATATATCTATCTATATCTATATCTATATATATATATATATATATATATATATATCTATGTCAATATCTATATCTATATCTATGTCAATATCTATATCTATATTTATATCTATATCTATATTTATATCTATATCTATATTTATATCTATATCTATATCTATATTTATATCTATATCTATATCTATAGAGAGTTATAAAAATAAACATTTTTTTTGTAACAGATGACGATGCTTCATTTTATCTATTTTGATCTAGAATCAATTAATTTTTCAAAATACTAATTTTCAATTAATCACCATATTTTTCAATTTCAGCCCTCTGTGCGTCTGTTCGTTTCTTATATTTGCATTTAACAACTTTCTTATGCGTGTGACTTTGAATTTGTTGTCAATGCCACCAAGTTCTTTCAAACTGCAGTTTTGTAAAATTCTATAAATATGCAAATATTATGCCTATAATTTTAAAGTTTAAAGTTCTTTTCAAAGAAGAATTTGTTTGTTTGTTTGTCTGCTGCATATGAAAATTCTGAAGAAATATTTTTCAAGTCTATATTGAATTGGAATTTGCTGGTAAAATGATAAATTTGTTATAAATTATAATGCAAAAAAATTTTGAAATATTATGAGTATGCAAAATTATTTAAAATTATTGTCATCAAATATTTTAAGTTTTTTTTATTAAAATTTTTGGGCCCTAACTGTATCCCATTTTTTAAACTTTTTAAATATGCAATTTACATTTAAAAATTCAATCTAAATCTGCTGATTACATTAGTCTGTAAAAAAACTTTTTTTCCTTCTATTTTCCCTTAAACAAGAATAGGTAAACTAAATGGAATTTGATGTGCTGAACACGAATCTGCTTTCAGTTTTATCTATCTTGAGTTTTTTTATGTCTCCATAAGTATATTTCACCATAACCCAAGAATCGTTAGTACGATTTAGATAAATGAAACATCAAACATTTTTTTCAAGCCATCTAAACATTACTTTTTTTATTTGTGGCGGAAGAAAAAATTCATGCAATGTTGAAGATTTTATTCCTTAAAAGTTCCTTTAAGAAGTTTTTAATCTTTAAGAGTTAAGGAGTAAAATTCTTCCAATTTTTCATGAATTTTCTTTTCGCCATTATTTTCCGAATAACTCCGAAAATATTGAGCAGATAAAAAAATGTGAAGATAACCTGATGATAATTTTAATCGGCATATGTTGGAGTTTTAATAATATAAATTGGACAAACCGTTCTCGAGCTATAGCAATGTGACCGCCTAAAAAGGGGGTCATATTAGTGATGTTCATAAAAAAATCAATACGTGATAGAAAAAAGTGAAAACATATCAATACGTGATAGAAAAAAGTGAAAACACATCGTTAGTACCTGAAATTCCTCTATTCCTCTTATTTTTGTTGACAAAAAAAATAATAATAAAAATAAAAATTTTTCCTCACCACTCTGGTCCACTTAATTGTAGATGTGGGTATTTTCACTTAATTGTGTGTGGAATCAAGATCTGTGCGTCATTTTTGATGATGTTTTTTCGGATTATTTTATTCATAGTATTACTAACATTATGATAAAGATTTAAACACTGACATATTTTGCCGTTTTCATTTATCAAAAGAATTTTTAAAGAAGAGAATTCTTCAATTTTGTATGAAAAATTGTTTAGTCTCGGAATTACTCCCAAACTGTTGGGTAAATGAAAAAAAAAAAAAAAAAATAATAATGTTAATATCGTTTCAAGATAATTTTCGTCAGCATCTTTTGGTGCTTCATCTATATAAATCGGACAAACCTATCTTTAGTTATGGTTATGGACCTGATAGAAAAAAGTAAAAGTAGATTCGAATTTAGCACGTCAGATTACATAGGTCCAACTATTCTTGTATAAGAGAGGATTCTTCTCTTCCGACCAGTGTTATAAGCAGGGAAACCAAAAATATGCTCTAAAAAAAGTATTTTATGCGCATAAGAAATGCTCTTAAAATCGGAAAATACACCGTTAAAATTAAAAAAAAAATTAAAATAAATAAATGCTCTTAAAATATTATTTTTTCTGGCTTATTTTTAAATTATCTACAATTCATGCTGAAATTAGCTTGATTTTTATTAGCAATTACTAAAAAATATTTCCTTTTTGCACTGAAAATATTAAAAATCTAAAACATTTTATGAGGAAATTAAAACTTTTCTCCTAAGCGTAAAATATGCAAAAATATGCTCTTAAGTATAAAATATGAAAAATTTTGCTCTTAAGTGTAAGTATGTAAAATTATGCTTTTAAGTATAAAATATGTTAAATTACGTTTAAATTGCTAAAATATGCTCTAAAGTAAGGATTTTCTATGAAAATATAACAAAATATGCAAAAATATACCCAAAATGTACAAAAATATACTGTTAGGAGCAAAATGTCCAAAAGTATGCTATAAAAAATCGATGCCAAAATTCTTAAAATTGTCAGATACGGATATATAACTAACATTTTGTTTCATTTGCAGCCCAAGAAAAAATATGATTCTGCATATTTTTGGTTGCCCTGGTTATAAGTCTCTATACTGACAAACATATTCTAAACAAAAAATACATTTTCTATAGAAATTAAGAAATATAACAAATTAAAATTGTATCGAAAATCTTAAAAAAAATAAATACATTAAACATTTCCACAAAAGGTCAATTAATAAAAATCTAACTATTTAGGCAACAAAAACATTATTAGATATCATAAATAAAATTCTTAAGAAAATTAATAGACCTAAAAGTTAACTTAAAAAAAAATATATATATATATATATTTTCGGTTTCATTTAAGTTAAATGAATAAAAAACAGATTTGTTAAACAATCATTTTTTATTATTAGGCACAGAATTAATTTAACATTTTTTTGTAAGCTTACTTAAGCTCAGATTGCTCAAAAATAATAATTTTGTTTTTTATTATTTTTTCCTAACATTAATTAATAGATTTCAATATCCATGGTAAATAAATAAGACCTTTTTTTAATCACTTAAATTCCTTTCTATTCAAATGTTATTTTTAATAAAATGTTTCTGCTCTGCATTGCTAATATATATATATATATATATATATATATATATATATATATATATATTCTTTTTTATCTAGGGGAGATCACTTTTTAGTTTCGTGGAATTTAAAACGGAAATATTTTATTTATTTATAATTTATTTATAGCTAAGAAGAAACAAAAAATACTCAAATTGCTGACTAAATTATTCTTGGAATTGTTAAAGCAATTTTTAAAGAATCTTTTCAATTTTCATTTTTTTTTAGGTTTTATTAAAAATAATTATTACAAAATTCTCATGTAATTCATTAATGATTTCATTTAAGTATAATGAGTGAAAGATGACAAAAAGTGTCCCACTTGAATTATTTATGTACGATATTTAAATTAGTCATGTGTAAAAGTATAAATGATTTTAAAATAAAATAAGACGAATTTAAAATATGCTACAAATTTTTATATTAAAAAGAAAAAAAAAAAAAAATACATGAATAATAAAATAATTAATTTTTATAGATTTTGTTGGTTTTCGTGATACTAATATACGTATTTTTACATCTACAGAATTAGATGTCGCTTTGCAGTCGCATTTTGTCAGCTTGTAAACCTATAGGCCAAAAACTACTTACTATTACCATAATAAATTTTGCTGATAATCTTGAGAATATTTTTTCGATAACATTCTTTAATATGCACTTAATTCATCACATATCATTTGAAATCAACTGAATAATCTTAATGAAAATTTCCTGAGATATGACGGTCACAATAGTAAAAAAATATAAAAGTATTTTTTCTGTGCATTTATGAACGTTCTAATTACAGTGACAAATTTTTATCAATTAAATTCTTTACGGTGGATTGCTTAATTTTTCATTAATTATGATCATAAAAACCTACTACTATTACTCTGATTATCTCTCCATTACATCTCTTAATAAAGTAGGAAGCAAGAGTGAGTTTCAATTACCGAACTGGGTGGGAAACTCACAAATTCTCGTACTTTTTTTAAGAATGACTCTTACATCAGAGTCTTAGATTTATGTAGTATATGAAACCGGTTATTCCACTTCATACAGCTTATATGGTCTATTATTGCTAATAGGAACTAGTGGTTGGATTATTCAGAACTTTAAGATTAGTTTCAAAATATGTTTGTAATATATAAAATTATATGCGACTGATTTTTTCCATTAAAAACTCCATTCAAAAGCATAAGTCCTCGTTGAAGTCTGAGAGAGTCTAAGAAGAAAGTCCATGGATAAAAGATTTTCTGTGATATCGGAATACCATGCTATATATTATGGGATATGTTGCATCTTTAAAATACCTCAAACATAATAAGTTTATTTAGGTTACTCCTTAACTGACCATAAATGCAAAATCTAGACAAGAATGCGCTTCAGTGCATATCATTGCAATGATGTTCGAACTATTTTTCAATGAACATTTCATTGGAATGCAGGCAAAGGAAACCGTTAGAGTGCTAAACCACTTGATCCTTTGAGCCCCGAAATTAAAAATCGGAGTAGGGGGAATGCTATCACCCATACAAAGCAAATAATAATTATCGCATATCTAAAGAATTATTATAACGAAAGTCTTAACATTTTGTGAAAATAACTTTCTTATCAAGTTCCACAATTGAGATGAAAATAGGACCGGAAGATCTTGGGACCCATGAAAAGTAAATCTAATTATAGCATATCTAAAAAACTATTACATCGAATGTATTAAGATTTTGTGGGAAAAAATTTCCTGTCAGGTTTCACAATTGAGATAAAAATAGACGAGAAGGCCTTGGGGAATGGTAGCCCTTATAATATATAATTATCACATATCTAAAGAGTTGTTACAGTGAAAGCGACAAATTTTTGTAGGAATAATTTTATTAGGGGAGGTAGTAGACCCATACAAAGTAAATATATATAGAGGTTGATAGTGAATCGCTAAGCTAGTACATACCTTATAAAGTATCGATGACAAATCGATGGCTTAATATAGAAAAAGCGCATCTCGAATTTTTAAATTAATTGTTACGCTTTAAAATTAATTCTAAATTAACCTGCGCTGTTCTTATCATTGCCGTTGAGCCAACAAAATATTTCTGATTCTTATGATATTCTGAGTTGATTTATGTTCATATGTCTGTGTCTGAACAAAACTCTCCCATATGCAGAACATTAAAGAAATGAAAATCTTCTAGAATATTTAACATTATCCTGAGCATCTTGAAAATGAAAAAAAAAAACAAAATGCATTTAGTGGAAAAATGTTAAATGTAAAAAAAAAACTATATACATTATGGTGGCCCCGCTTGTATGGATATAAAAATAAGACATTGACGTTTAAAGCTCAAATGAAAATTTATTTCGTTCTAAGATACAGTTTATCTAAATTTTCATCCTTACATTATCCCTTCGTGAGCGGAATCGAAATGTATAAATATGTCCTTTTTTCGGTTTTTTTCTATTTTTTTTTTTTCATATTTCTGCCAAAGGAACAATATGAAAATTTGGTATCTCAAGAAAGGCTTTTGGAACGCGCATATAATGATATGACAAAAATTTGGGACCAGGTCCAAAAGATTTTAAAATTTTGCAATTTTTCAAAGAAAATTAGGATATTTGAAATTCTTACACAAAAATGTTTTCACAAATAAGGAAACAAATTATAAAATATAATACTCTGGCACTTATACCGAAACGGGGTTTTCATTTTTTTTTTAATTCGACCTTTTTTGAATTGTATTTGATTTTTTCGAAACAGATTTTTTTCATATATAAATATTTCTATATGAGGAAAAAATTAATTTACCATCAAATTGTAATAAAAACACTTCTTAGAGTAATTTTTGTGGGTATTCCATTTAAACCTAATTTATTTCGTTGTTTGTTGAAGTAAGTATGAAGTATTCTATTTCAATAGAAAGCTTATAAATAATATATATTTCTCCTCATATAGAAACATTTTTATATGAAGAAAAATCTGTTTCAAAAAAAAAAAAAAACAAAAAAATCGAATAACATTCAAACAAGGTCGAATTTTAAAAAACGCGAAACCTCGTTTCGGTAAAACTGCTAGACGATTATTGTATATTATTTTTGTCTTATTTTTTTTACACTTATGTGTAAAAAGTTCAAATTTGCAATTTTTTTAATGAAAAATTACAACATTTTGGACTCATTTGAACTTGGTCCAAAATTTTTGTTATGTCATTAAATGCGCTTGGCAAAGGCCTTTCCTGCGATATCAAATTTTCAGAAATATGAAAAAAAAAATTTTAAAAACTAATAAAAGGACTGTTCTTCAATTTGATCCAGCTCACGAAAGGATAATGCAAGGACGAATATTTTGAGAAAAGGTATCTCAGAATGAAGTAAGTTTTCATTTTACTTTTGGGGCCACCATAATATACATATGTATTTTATTAATACAACTATATACCCAAACTTTTTTGAAAATCTATATAAAGTTTCTTCCATTCAAATTCACCCAAAATTACTCAATTAATTTAAAATTAGAGATTTTTAACTTTAACGAATTTGTGAAAGAACTTACAAAATGCAATCAACTGTTCGATCATTAGAGCCGGATACTGCTGCGGCAAAAATTATTACATTTGCATTTATCAGTGAAAATATAAGTTTAAATTTAATTTTAAGAAAGCCCATATAAAAAGTTGCTTTAGTTTCTCAGAAATTAGCTACTATTCATACAAAATTTCCATAAAAAAAAACTTTTTATGAGTCATACACTGTACATTAAATATTAATATTATTATTTCATTCGAAAAAAAGAAAACTTCTTTTTCTCCTTTTAACATTTTAGATCAAGCGCTTCATTAGTTTAATTAAATATTTTAAAACTGTTTTGATAAAAAAAAATAGGGAGTGGCATCTGATTTTGATTCGATATAGGTATACAACTTATAATTTTTCATATAACATATAGCATCTTAATACAAAATAATTCAATAAATATGAATAAATTCCAGCAAATTTGTTATACAATTAAAATTCATATAGCTTTACTTTTTTGTAGCGCACAACAAAAGCTTAAATTATACAAATAAATTTGCATTATTTTCATATTAACTTACATTCATTCATATTTCAAAAAAAAAAAGAGAATAAAAATCTGTCCGTCAGTCTATCCTATTTTCCTCCTTCCTTTTTTTCCTTTGTTGTTACGAACTGCATTTTTTGTGTGTTTACTTCATTGTCATTAAATATCATCAGTCATGGTCTAATTACAGTCTTTTTTTTTTTTTTTTTTTTTCTTTTTGCCAATCATATTATAAACTCTTTTTTCTGGCTTTTACCACACACCAAAAAACCAACACACAAAAGGGAAAAAAACTGTTTCCAAAAAGAATCCATCTATCCATTCAAACATCAGCACAGAGTGAATATTGATGGAAAGCTCAGTATCTGGTAAAAAGATACTAATGAATTTGGTATGTATGAATTTTATCTTTTTTGCAATGTATTGAATTGCATTAATGTATGTGGAGTATTTACAACAAAAGAATTGGTAACAGCATTCATGAAACAATGTTGAAAGCGAAAAAAGGGTTAAATTAACAAGTCTAAACTGTTTTCGTTTTTTTAAGCTACACATCAATATGTGCGCGCTCTTCTATACATACAACTCATTCATTTGGCCACTCAGCCATCTCAGACTCTTGCTAAGTCCGTTCGCTCATTATTCCTATTATGGCTGGAGGTCTGCATTGTCCATCAACGGATGTAACGGTTGACAAGTAATGTATCAACGAAAAAAAAGTTTTAAATTTTTACTTGCAACTTTTTGTTGCTTTCATCCCCGTAATTTTTTAGTTATTTTCATTTTTTGTTTTGGTGAATTTTCACGCCAATAATCGGGATTCCCATTTTAGTGCAATCCATATGTACTTTCATTTATTCTCTACTAATATTGGAATTTTATGCATTAATCTCTTCAGGTCTGGCAAGGTTTCTTTTTTACTTCTTTTTGTGAGTATTTTTTTTTACAGTTGAGTGATTTTTTCGCATTTTGTGCATATATATATTTTCTTTTTTTCGTAAAAAAGTATTAGCAACATCTGAATTGTAATATCAACAATGAATGAGTTTCATAATTGATTTCTTTTTATATATATATACAGTGGCTTCCCAGTTTAACGAATACTCAGTTTAACGAATTCGTGATTTAACGTACGTCCAAATTTTATCCCTTGAGTACCTTATATTACGAACAATTCATATATTTTAGTACTCGATTTAGGGAATTTGAAATCCATAAAAATAAATGAAAGTAAATGAAAATACATCATATTGAAAGAGTACGACAAAACTTGTTATTCAAAAGAAAGAGAATTAATAAAAGAACGAGATTCTTTTATTTGAAAACTAATAAGAAATCACTAAATAAAATCAAATTAAAAATACGTTACAAAACAGTTATTTTCCTAACAGTAATATTCCTTTTAAATATGCTTTCGTTTGTATTTCGTACAATATCATTTTATACTGAAAAATTGTTGGACTTCCGCTTAAAGCATTTGATTCATAATTAGTCATTGAGTCAATTTAACATTATAAATATTTCAGAACAGTTGCTGGGTTCAAAAGTCCACTCTCTAGTATTAAATGACAATGCATCCGACTATAATAGAAAATAATTTCCTTATATTCTTTTTAATTTAAACATCAAAATGTGTTAGAAAAAGCTTTTATTCAAGGAAAAAATGAAAATTATTGATGTTCATGAAAAACTCTTAAGAATTTTAATTTTGTTAATTAATTTTCTTTCTTTTCTTCACTTTTCTTTTTATAAGGTAACTCCATTATATTTTAGCATTAAAAAGTGAAAATGTAGATTTCAAAATAAAATTTTTAAAGTATTTTATTAATAAAAAATATTCGCGATTTAACGAATTTTTCGATTTTACGAATCTACCTAACAATATATCATTCGTTAAACCGGGAAACCACTGTACATTTTTTATTATTATTTTATTTTTATTTTTTTTTTGTGTTGCTTTTACATTTATATCATTTGCCAACATCAGAGTAAAAGTAGCTAAATTAACGGAAATACATATTAAACACAAAAAAGGGGGTAAAAATGTTTATGTTAACCAAAATAACGGTTCTTTCAATTATTTTGGCACTACAATTATCATGTTCAATGATTGGAACCTGGGAATTTGAAGTGAAAATTTCTTTATTTTTATTAAAAAAGGCTTTTACGTTATCATATATCCGTATGATCAAAATTTAAAAATGTTATGAAAGAACAAAATTAATTAAAAAATCAATAATTTGCTCCTAAAGTGTCAAATATACTGTTAATGCTAAAATATGCATTATGGCATTAAGATTCAAATCTGCTTGTGATGGTAATATAGGAACTTCTGATAGATCAATTCGGTTTAGCTGCCATTTTTATACTTCAAAGCTTTATCTTTTAGTTTCAATATTTATAAAATTGAACGATTTATTAAATGCTACATTTTAGATATCAAATCAATTTTTACTAATGCTTTCATTCGAACAAAAATTATTCGATTATTAGAATTATTCGTTTTTAAATTTACAAAAAAAAAAATTAAAATAAATTTTGAACTATTAATCAAATAATCGAATAAATTTTCAAAACTAGTTTTTGCTAAATCATTATATTGTACACAAATGCCTTTTTGAAATTATAAGTTTAAAAAGTTTTGAAAATGATTGGAAATTTCGTTAAGATATATACGTGTTAATAGATTTCTGGTAAAAGCTTTTTACGGACACTGAAGTCACAGTATTATTTGGAAAAAATTAGAATAGCTTTTCTAAAGATTTAGTCAAACATCTCAAAAGTTGGAATAAATAGGAAACGTATAATTTTCCAGCGCATATTAATTTTTTTAAATATTCAACAAAAAGTCAAACAAAAGCAAATACTTAATTTTTTATTTATTTCAAAAATTATTTAAATGATTCAAGTGATGTGGAAATAACCGAAGATTCTAAAATGTAGTATCAATCAATCAATCATTTAGCAATATTGATGATTATTGACTTCATTTAGAAAAATCAAAAAAGAACAGAAAAACTAAATTTGCTTTTATTGCTATATATTGTCAACATCATTAGTAAGTGAGAGGATTTTTTTCCACTCATTTGTTTTTATTAAAAAAAAAAAAGGAAAACAAAAATCGTTTTAAAGCCAAAATGCTTAATTATATTCTTTATGAATGATAATTTTAAAAGAAATTTTATTTCATTACATCGTTTGTATGTAATTTGAATATGCTCCCAATTTTTAAATAGTTTTTATTCTATGTTAATCAATTGTTATTTTTAGGTTATGTTTATGTAAATAAATCCAAGAATTGATTTAAAAAATATTAGTTTGTGATAATTAATAATTAATTATTCGAACAATATATTTTATTCCTTATTCATTCGATTAATCGAAGAAAATTAAAATTTTATTCGATAACACGAATAATTAAAAAAATTATGAAATTTTATTCTATGAACTTCAATGTCAAATAATTGAAAACAATAATTTTTACCTTATTTGTGTTTTTTAACCAGAAAGTAATCAAAAAAAAATCTTCAACACTTTTTCTTTGCTGTATACAAATTGCTGCAAATTATTTGCAATATTCTCATATATTCAATTCTAAAGTACGTTATGCATGTAATTAGTTTAGGACATAATTAGCCTTTCAAGCACATTGTTTAACAATCATCCTGTAAGAACAAATTATGCATCGCCCTGTGATCGTGAAACTGAATTAAAATCTTAGGACTTTTCTTTTTTAAAATTCATATATCAAGGACAGAAAGTGATGATTATTCATGAAATTTTAAATAAAATTTGTTTGAGTTTAAGTAAAACATACATATCATCAGTTTTATTTATAACCAAAAAAAAAATAAAATAAAATTCACAAAATAATCACTACGGTAACTGGTGTACACAGACACATCGCCAAAGAAAAATAAATTATTTTGAATGGTACTTTTAGTTTTAATTTTTTTTAAAATACTTTTTTAAATATAGAAAATCTTAATATAAAAACGAGTGATTTTTTCCCATAACAATTCGAAGTCTCTAAACTAAAGATTGATGTTCCCACAAATAACCAGTTTAAAATATAAATACCCATTTCTGTCCAAAATTTTTTAATACAAAGTTAGTTATAAAATTTAAAATATTTTTACGAAAATTTTATAAATTTATCAACAAATTTCTATAAAAACAAAATCATTGAAAATTTTCTAATAAAAAGGAAATTAATCAAAAATCTGCTTTGAGAGGAAAATTTATCGAAAGTCTTAGTTAAGAATAAATTTTAATAAATTTAGAAAAAAATCCTCATATTTTACGAAAATTCGCAAATCCCCACGAAAATCTGTCAATGAATAAAATTTCTTGATTTGGGGACAAATACCTTCGTCTGACAACTCTGATCTCATATATTGAAATCTTGTAGGTAATATTGACGAAAAAAAAATATATATATATAAATTAACCGATTTTTCCTTCAAATCAATTTAATGTTTCTTCAAATCAACAAATTTTCTTTAAATCAACTAAAATATTTTTGCCAAAAATATTTTTTTGTAAAATATGTTGCTTTGAATAAAATTTCGTTAAAAAAAAAATTAACAAAAAAAAAAAAAAAAAATTGTTAAATCAACGAAAATTTATTTAAATTGGCAGTAACTCTTCGTAAGTAAAACAATATGCAATTATATTAAATTTAGCTCCTTCAAAAAAAGTTAGTTTTAATAAATTATTTGTTAACATAACTAATTTTTTGTTAATTTTAAAATTGACTAATATATTTTGGTCAAATTAAATAAATATCTTCAAATTTGCTAAAGACATGTAGAATTTCGTTGAAATTAAATAATTTGTTTTAGGTAAATTGAATAAAATTCTTCCACTTAACTAAATATTTTCAAATTGACGGAAGTCA
This sequence comes from Protocalliphora azurea, assembly GCA_932274085.1. Taxonomy (NCBI): domain Eukaryota; kingdom Metazoa; phylum Arthropoda; class Insecta; order Diptera; family Calliphoridae; genus Protocalliphora; species Protocalliphora azurea. The sequence continues at coordinate 131,617,826 of OW026519.1, forward strand.
TGTAGAATTGAAGAAATTTCTTCATTATGGAAAACGCACATTGAAGAAGATGAGTTGAACGACTAATAGCAAAGAGTGTGCACGTGTTTTTGTGTCTATATTCTTATTTTTTGTTTAAAAAATTAGTATACATACATACATACATACATACACACATACATACATGCATACGTCCATATTCGAATAAATAAATTCTAGTGAAAAATATGTGTGAATTTATGTCATATATCAAATATACACATATATTTAAGAACTAACAAATATCCATCAATAATTAATAGTCATGCAGAAAATGTTGATTTATGTGTAAACTCTTGGATGGCATGCGGAAATTTGGAAGAATTTTTTCATATTCTTCTCGGTAATGTTAAAAATTTATAATTATTAATATATGTATGTAACTATTTTTAATTATTTTATAAATAATTAAAATATACAAAATATACAAAAATCGAAAAATCAACTACTACACGACGATCATCATCATCTCAAGGAGTAGTTTTGGATTAAGGAAAGCTGTACGATGAAAATTTTGATGTCCTTAGAAATCTTAAAAACGGTGATGTACAAATGCCATAAATAAATGAACAAACCTACTATGCATGACCACATATGATTTTTAAATATATATAGAGAGAGGTAAATATTATTTCATATACTAAATATAATATATTCGGGGGCGGATCAATAAGTCCGTGAATTTTCGAACTTCCCTCGTAGTTATATGAAATGCAACACTATTTTCATCAAGTACCACCTGTTAATAGGCTACTGTCAAATTTTAAGCAAATGTCGTCATTTACTTTGCGTAAAAAATAGGATTTTTCGAGGTCCATAAAATAGACATTTGTTTGGTCAATAATTTCATCGTTGGAGCTGAATCTCTTTCCACCGAGCCATTTCTTTAGGTTCATAGAGTTTTGCCATTGAGACTGCACATGTGTGCACCCGTGCATTATCTTGACGAAAAAAACTTTTTTCTTCGCCATATGGGGTCGTTTTCTTTTTAAATCCTCATTAAATCGGTCTAATAAGTTGGCTTAATATTCGCCTTTTATTGTTTTTATCGAGCTTTTCCTTGGTTTGATTGACGGTTTTTTTTTCGCAAAAAATAATGTTTATTGAGCACTCGAAATTCACTTTTTTCCATTTTTAAAAAAATACACGAGGTTGTATGTTTTGAACAGCTGTTAAACGCAAAGTAAATGACGACACTTGCTCAAAATTTGCCAGTAGTGTTGCATTTCATATAACTACAATGGAAGTTTGAAAAGTCACGGACTTATTGATCCACCCTCGTATATATTTTCCCCATTTTCTTATATGTTGTTATAGATCACCAAACGTTGAAAATATTATTGAGGTAATATTGAGTGATAACTCTTCATGGGCAGAAATTTAAAGCCATTGTTCGGCAACCAAAAAATCGTTTAGTGCACATCTGGTTTGCTTAATAAATGATCACAATAAAAAAGCTGTTAGGATTTAAATTGATACGGAAATATGTACTTTATTTAGTTAAATGGATTTTTTTTACAATCATTTTCAAATATAAAAGGTAGTGTTTTTTATAATTTTTCATTACAAAGAATCGTAAAATATTCTTCATTTGAAGTTAACCAGTTACTAATAATTATTTCATAAGGAAAAATATTTTTATAATGATACTCGACAGCCATATAAGGGACGTTGTATATATTTGGAAATTGATATTGTTAACTAGTGTTTATATAGTTTAATTGCCACTAAAATTGTAAATAAATAAATGTTAAAAAAATGGAATTTTTTAAATTTGTATTTTTCATTTTGTCACATCGATATCGATTTCAAACACTTGTAACCAAATATGGGTTTTTTCCATTCGAACTATGAAACTTATTTAAAAAAAAAAAAAAATCTGCTACGTAATTTTAAACTAAGTTTAATTAAAATATTTCGTTTTATAATATTTTATATTAATTATTTAAATATTTTAAATTTATTTTTACTTTTTATAAGAATTAACGTTTTTGTCGTGGATATATTAAATATAGTTATTTCTTTTGCTAAAAGAATTGTTAATTGTTTTATATATTATAAATATTATTAAAATGTTTAAAATTTCTTATTTGTTTTATTTTTTAATAAATAAAAAATAATTTTTTATTAGTTGAATAAAATAATGCAATTATATATAAACCTAATTTTTCCTACCGGGTTTTAAAACGCATTTTTAAATTGACAAAATTTTGTCAAATTGAATAAAATTCAATAGTTAAAATGAATAAACATTCTTCAATTTAAAGGAAAAAAATTAATTTGAATAAATTGTTTATTAAATTCAAAAAAAAGCTTAGTAGAATTAAATAAAATAGTGTTGCACAATTGAATAAAAATTCTTTAATATGAAGAAAAATTTTAGTTAATTTGAATAATATTTTATTCAATCTGACAAAAAAAAATTTGTCAAATTAACTACCTTTCATTTAACTAAATCAATTAGTCATACGATTTTTCAACAATTTCACTGGATAACGAAAAATTAACACAAATTTCTGTTAAATTGACTAATGATTTTATTGGCTGATATTTAACCAACATTTCTTCAATTCTACACCCCTTTTTACTCGTACCGTATTTATTACTATTTTTTGGTTGAGTGTAGCCGATTTAAGAAAATATAAAACTAAAAATAATTAGCTCTGTATTTATGATTAGACAACCAATAACATCATTCTCGTAATAAAATAAATTTACGACTCCTGAAAAAGTGATAAATTTCTTTAAAGTTCAAAGAGATTCAAAAATTAGTTGAAATTCTAGTTAAAATATAGAAATCTTCAATGAAAATATTTTTAAAAGAAATATGTAAGATTTCTATCAATAAATTTTTCTTAAAAGGAAATTTCAGCAATAAGTTTTATTAGGTCTAATAAATAAGATTTTTTATAAAACTAACGGCTTAGAACTTAGATGAATCTTGTTCAAACCTCTGATATGTAAAAAGTTTCTGTCCAATCATTGGCTACTCATGATAGGAAAATCCATTTGAATAAATATTTATATATAAAAATTTTATTAATTTAACAAATTACCAAAATAGCCAATAAAAAAAAGAAAATTATTTGTCCTTACAAAAAAAATAGGAGTGGTTAGCCCACTTTCACTTACATTACAATTACAACAAAAAATTTATATATATTTTTGACATGAAAACATTACAAGCTTTTACTTTTTACATCAAAAACCCAAAAAAACTTGCACCATATTTAAGTATACATATTTATCTATACCCGCCATATACATAATAGTACTGATACAAAACAATACAATATATAGAGCATTATGTTGAAAACTTCATGGAGTGAAAAAAAATATACCAACAACAATAAATAAAATAACAAAAAAAAAAAAAACGTAAAATAGTTAAATAAAACGTTTTACATGATGGCACCCACCATTATCCACTCCAGTGACTCCTACCTATCAACAAACACAGACATTTTGGGCCTCCAACCATCCCTATTAAAAACAAATTTGTTATTTACTACATACTCCAAAAAAGAAAAGAAAAAAGAAAAGGTAGAATGGTTGTAGGAACATAATTACATTCTCACGGCGCAAAAGCAGTAGGGAGTCCCAAAAATATATTACTAATGAATTGAAACAAAAACGAAATAAATGTTGCCACAAAAACTATATATAGAGAAACGTGGATTTCTGCAATACTTTTTCCTTTTTTTTTTTTTTGCTGACAAACACACCCAAATTGAATGAATAGACGAGAATATAAATATTGTAGTTACAATGTATGCGACTATTAAGAATATTCCTAGTAGACTTCAAAAATTCCATGAGAAGAAGAACTGACATGGTCTTTTGCCAAGAGAATAAATAAATAAATGAATACTTGTCTCGTGTATACAAACAAACGGACAGACAGACTGCCATTCAAAGAGGACTATACAGTGATAACAACTACATGCAAGCAAACAAACTAATACAACTCCATTTTAAACTACGTACATATATACATAAAGTTATGTACATAAAATCTTACATACTCCTATTCAAAAAATGTTATACAATGTTGTCTGTTTAAGTGTGTATTTATGTTATGTGTTTGTTAAAAACAAACAAAAAATCATGGTCATGACCAAAGTAGAAAAAAAGCAGTAATATCGCATGATGTTGCTGTATACATATGTATCTGCCTGTCTATTTGTAGCATAATCTCCATCTAGCCACCAAACCACGTTCCAACCATCAAACCAACCTACCTACATAATACTTTGCTATCAACTTAACTTGGTTTGATTCGCCCCACTTCATCTACCAGCCTGCCTTTCATCCATCCACCAACCCATCCATCTATCTATCCATCTGCCAGCCGCAACATAACTTTACTTTATGGTTGTGTCAGTTTGTCTGTCTATTTGGTTTGTTATTTTGTTGCTGTTTGTATCTTTACTTGTTTTTGTCTATTTGCAGAAAGTTACGTGTGTGCTTTATTCTTTTATTTTTTATTTTGCCTTCTTTGGCTGTTTTGTCGTATTATCCTCCTTAGTTATAAATGGAATATCTACTTAAAATGAGTGGATTCTATCTACATAGAGTGGAATTTCGGATTTGGTAGTCGTTTAAGGAAAGGTTCAAAATTAAATTTAAATTGTGAGATCTTCATGTGGAAACTATGTATAGTTAAACTTTTTTAAATCTGTTGGCGTTTACGTTTATATCCCGACATCTAATGTCTCCAGGTAACACAATGGCATCCAAGAGATTCGACTGCTGATGTCAGAATGTCTGTTCGACGTGGAAAAATGTGAGATTAATTTTTTATTATGACAAGACAACGATGAACTCATATACTTAAGCCAACCTAGTAGAGAAAAGATTATTTTCGACTGTCGATTCAATGAATATATCTAGTTGGTAGCTTTTGTTAACACACAAGACTTAAGAATACCCATTCCATACAGGGCTGTCAGATGTGACGACTTTTCGCCAAACGTGGCGAATTTTAATTGCTTTTGGCGACTAAATTTTCCGTTTGGCGATATTTAATATTTAATTTTTAAAATTTGATTGTGGCGAAAAATTATTAAATTTTCTTATTATAAATAGACTCTTTTTAGTATTTTCCTATCTAGTAAAATGAAGAACCTTAATTTGTAAATAGCTTTAACTCAGTTTATGAAATTGTATCCCCAAAAAATATATTTTGCAGTATTTATGTATTAAATGTTTGATAATTTGTTTTCCATAATCTTTCAAATATATTATGGATATAAATGATCTCGGTCACAATGAAATAAACGTTCATGAATAAATTAATTCTTTGAAAGTGTTTATAAGTTTAATAGGACAATTGTTGTTATGTAATGTTAGAATTATTCTTTTAAAACATATATATAAAGTCCAATAAATTTTAAAAGTTTATGACCTTAAAAAGGGATATATATCAGAAAAGTGTATTCTAAGTTGTGTTTTTTTTTTTATTCAATTACACTGTGCTCGAAAATGACACTAATTTTTTAACAATATAGGCACAAATTGGGTTAAACTATATCGACGACGCTAAAAGCGCTCGTTTTTGAGATATTTAATTTTTTTTAGTTTAAATTTAATAATTTATTCCAATATTCACAAGCAAGTTTTAAATTTAAAATTTATTTTAAATCAAATTTTTCATACAAATTTTGTCTTTAAAGTGTATTTTAAATTTAAAATTGGCTTGTGAATACGAGGATTAATTTTTGAATTTAAACAATTGTTATAAGATTCCATTGAATTGTATAATAATTAATTTTTATTATAAAATATAATTTTGAATAGTAATAAACAAAATAATAATTCTTTAAGCCGACTAATTAGTGTTGCCAATGAACAGCTTTTCAAGCAAAAATATAAAAACATTTAAAATCGGGATAAAACTGATTTAATTTATGATTAGAATATATATTCAATCGATTTATTGTTAAATATACATAAATTATAACCCTTTTATTTCTATTATTATATTTTCAATTAATTCTCTACTTCCATAATTAAGTTTAAACATAAATATTGCGAATTCGAAAAATGGCTGTTACCATCGAATTAGCTTTATCAATAGGGTGCCCAGCTTGTTAAAATTTGCAACTAGCACAGTGTTATTATTAGCTGGTGCAACTAGCATTGTTAAAGCTGAATTTAAATTTACAAATTATATGAAATTTTAAGTACTAAACTTTGTATGACACAACATTTAATGGTTAATTTTTTAATATTTCTTTTTAAAAAAAACTACACAAAATCTAATGATGATGATTTCTGATTAACAATTTAGCGACTGAGGCTCAAAAAAATCTGACAACCCTGGTTGTATGCGAACTAACTTAATTTTTACAGATCTTAAACTAAATTAACAATACTCAAATATCTTATTATTTAAGAATAATCTAAAAAAAAAAACATGCAGGATGTATGTGTTTTTACAAATTATGAATTCTATATTTTTCCACTCATTATATTTATATAGGGTCAAAGGTTTTTATTTATTTGTATAAAGTGTGTGTAGTGACACTTTATACAAACATAAGTTTAATATGGACCCACCAGATCTCAGAGATCATTTATATTCCAATATTTATCTTCCTAGGGCAACACGAAATTAATATTATGAATCTGTGCCCAGCAAAAACTCTTTTGGTGTTCAGTAATGGCAACTACTTATTAAAGTAGTTTCGTGGTAATGAGGCGTCATTATTATTTGGCTACTCTGTATTATATAAATATGTACTCAATAGTATAATAGCACAGTAATATTGCATCATGTGGATGAGATAGCTAGAGCGCTGAATTAATAACCAGAAAGCTGTTGGTTCAACCCCATTCTGATGATGTTAGTTTTGTATAAAAAATGTTTAAAAACATATATTTATACTAAAAAGTAAGACGTTAGTCATTAGAAACGAATGGTTAATTTGTGTCCAAGTTCAAATCTCACTGAAGGCAAATTTTTTTTGGTTTTTTTGTTTTTTTTTTTATTTTCGTTTAGGTACATATTTTTGAGTACCCCTAGAGTATAAATATAACTACATGAATTTTTTGGAGAACTCGAACCAAAATAACTAGTTATTTAGTCCAAAAATAAGTAGTTTATTTTTGTTTCCAATTATAAATTCTAACTTACCAGGAAAGCAAAGTTTTTTCCGGGTACTTATTATGAGCCAATATTTGATTAATCAACATTAGCGTAATATTCTATAAGTAAAGCTCAAAAAAGACTTAAAGCCAATTTTTCACTTTAAGATTAAAGGTCAATTAATTAATGTTGAAAATTTTACCACAAGTTTAAACTACCAATATTTTCCACTTAAACTAACAAATAAAACGAGATTATCGAAAACACAAAAAAAATATATATTCATCCATTAAATTTAATTTAATCTTAAATATATAATTGAAGAACTGACTCTTATTGTCTCAATAATTTGCCAGATATAGTCGTATTTATAATATTGTAACTGACGTCTTATATTCACATACACTTTCAACGAAACCTAAGTCACATCTATCTATAATTTCAAACTTGAGGATATTAAAAACTATTTTCAGTGCAAAATTATATTTTCAAAAAATTGTTCAACAATCGAATATTAAGCAGGTACTAAGGAGTAATATGAGGATTTTTATTTTCTCTAGCTCAAGATATAACAGAAGACTAACTGCTACTAGTCCAAGTTCCCGTCAAATTAGTCAGTCTGAACGCATTGAAATAATATCAGCAACAACCGTGGCCGTACCAGCAACATACGTATATTGCGCGGTGAACTCGAGATTTACATGTCCAAGTTTCCATGCTGCCGTAAATTTTTAAGGATGTCTATAAAAAAGAGAGAAGATTTAGTTGAAAGGCACCGCTACTGCCTTAACTTTTTGGCGAAAAGTCACGACCTCAGATCCTGTTCTACTTTGGACACCTGTAAAAAATCTGACAGATTCCAACATACTCTGTTCCATCCAAAACCGCAAAGTATTAACCGCACAGGAAACAGCATCACTTACTAACCTCAGCAACTGACGCAACAACCAGATCAACAATCTAATTTATCCACTACTTCTGATGCAAAGCTTATTGTGGCAGCGATCAAGTCGCTAGCTCAAGTACTATGTGCTACCAACGATAAGACGTCATCTGTTGCGTTAAAGCGTACAATTTGTATTGTTCACTTTAATTAAATTTATTCATTTATAAAACTAAAACTAAAATTTAATTATTTTATTAGCTAATTAATCTAATATAAGTTTACTCTCCACTTAAATTACTATTCTTGAAGTCTCATTGTATCTAATGTATTACAAACCTTCCTTAAAAAATTTGTTGCTATTGCTGAATTTATAGTAACATTTGTTACAAACTTCGAATTTTTGCCAAAACCAAAGTTTCTTAAACCTAATCTTATAATTAATAACTTAATTCTTTTGTAACCATCTTGGTGTCATATACTTACCCTTTAAACTTACCTCATTTCTTGTATTAAACCTAAGTTAAGTAAAATAAAAGAAGAAAAATATATAAATCATACTTAAATCTTGTAGTTGTACCATCCGTGGAATATAAACTATCAATAACTATTTAATAACTTAAAGAAATACTAATTCTCATTTCTTTCTATTATTTCTTCCCTAAACCCATAATTATAATTACTATATTTATGAGTAATTATAATTAACCTCTCATTATAGATTGGTCTCATTTTAATCCACCTTAGACTCTACCCCTCTACCAACTCTATAAAGACGAATAATAATAATCACATTATTACAAACTATCTTAGTCACATGAAAGTGCATTTATTTTGGAGGTATAAATTTCCTTCGTTTACATATATTATTTTACCTTTGACAAAAATAAAATAATAAAAAATAAATCTTAGATCCAACAAAAAATGCTAATATGATTAAATTCCTACAAAATTTAAATTTAAAATCTCCTTCGAGAATAAATTCCTTAAAATCACTGCTGCGCATGTTGTAACAGACAGCGTAAAAACGAACCAACAAAAAAATTAAATTCTTTTTTTTTTTCTCATGCAAAACTTTCCATGTTCTTGATCATGAAATTTCTATGCTACTGGGCCTTGAAAATCCATTTTCATAGCAACAAAACATACAGTGGAAAAACAACTTGTACTTCGTGTTCGAGTATTTTCGTGTTTCTCTGCATTAAACGAGACGAGAATGAGTCAAAAGTATAAATAAGTTTCTATAGATGGTAAGAAAAACTTTAGGTTTTAGAGTTGTAGGAAAACATATAGAAATGGCAAATAAAAGGAAATTGCACATAAAATTAGAATTCCATAGATAAAAAGACAAGTTAAGTTTAGTTTTTTTTTTTCAACTTCTTTTTGCAAAAAAAAAAAAAATGTAGGAAAATCTGACGTAATTTTCAATGTTGTTTGGTTTTCTTTGGTGCACAAAGTCTGTATTGGTAAAAGTAAAAGGGAATTTATTTAGTTCTTTTATTTTTGTTCACAACATGTAACCAAACAATTTCTATAGAAATGTTGTTGAGAAAAAAAATTGCATTTTTTTTTTTTATTCTTTTTTATGACATTGGATTTTTTGAGGTAAAAATTTGTTAAGTTTGAGTTGTTATTGTTGGTATGTGGTATTTATTTTGTAAGGCTTCTTTTCTTTATATTTTTGTTATTTTATTTTTTTTTTTTTTTTTTTTTTGTTAAAGTTTCTTCTTTTAAGTGGGAAGAGAAGTTCTTGCTATTAAAGCGAAAAATGTTAGATTTTACCTTTTAATATAAAAAAGGATTTTATTAAATTATCAACTCCTACGTAACAAAATTTGAAATACCAAGACTTGGCAACAAATATATTCCTGCTTATCAAAAAATGTCAAATAAAAGTTTTAAATTAATGAAAACGTGGTTTATGCTAAAGAATTTCCCAACACCATATTCTAGTGTAAAGAAAAGCAATTTATTTACTAGCCTTGACTTCCAGTCCTATAATCTACCATCCATCGCACTATGTGTTTTTTTTTTGCATTTTATTCTGCTATTATTTCCTTAAGTATTTTATGATTTTTGTCACATTTTTTTAATCCAACTTTTTGCAATTTTTTTTTCTTTTTTTGTGGCTTTTAAAGCTTTATTTCCATCACTCTCCCAATAATTTAAGTTGTATGGTATATATTTCGCCTTCTCCCGAATTATTTCTGTTGCTTACCTTCAATCAGGTATGGAAAAGTTAATAATATAGTACTTTTTTCATAATATTTAACATTCAAAAGTACTGAAGTACTCCCTCGAGTCATTTGATACTGTCCAACGATTAGCTTGATATTCCACAATTCGAATTAAAAATTTTTAAATGAAAATATATTTTGGAGATATATAATTTCCAAACCTATGTTTTTCTTAACACCTTTGTTTTAGATTTACAATTTGTATCCAGAAGTAATAATTAAATTTTAATGAACACTATTTATGATTAAATGCTGGTTCTTCGAGTTCCCAAAAAAATAGACACTTAATTAGGACAATTCAAATAAGTTTATGGGACAAACAAACTACATTATAGAAACACTTGAGTTGTAGGTTTTAATTAATAAAATTGTAAGCTCTAAAATATGTATATATATATAATCATTATTAAAACTACAAGATTCTATGCTCTGTAATAGCCCATCTAGACGTAACATTATATGTAAGATTTTTGTGTCAGAGAGTGTCAAATTCTCTCTCTGAGAAAATTATTTCACGTATAGATTCAAATATTAGTATTATAAGATGTATTATGAGACTGTTGTGATGAGATTTCTGTACACAACCATCTTATAAGATGAACTGTCAAAAAAAATACACATATACGAAAGTTTGTTTGTGTATGTGCTTGTGAATTTTGGAAATTACTAAAAAAACAATGTTTTTTGTAAAATTGTTTCCTTTTAGGATTTGTTTTAGATGTTAAAAAACATTTTTATAATAATTGTGCTAAAAAAGTGCGAAATGCTTAAATAGAAAGGATATGTTTACTCCGTGACTGATAGAAAATAATGATTTCTTATAGGATTTATTAGAATACGTTACCCCTTATTTAAGATTTAACATAATATAAACAAAATGGTTACTCTCCTCTGCCGACATTGTCTCACATATTATATCAGCGTTGTAGACCTGGGGTAAATATTGTATTAAAAAAAACCGACATTTTCGGTTTTACTTAAAAAAACGGTTAACCGGTTTTTACTAAAAATATAAATATTTTTAAAATATTTAATATTTTTACTAAAGAAAGTACAATTATAGCACATGTCATTTGTAATGACAAATAATATAAAAATAAAAAGTCATATTTACTGAAGTTTACCTTATTTTGGGTGAGTGAAATTTTTCTTATTTTTCCCTGGGCTTCAAATGAACCAAACTGTTAATTATTTATCCGTTTCAGACAATTTTAAGCATTTTGACATCGATTTGTTGTAGCATATTTTTGCATATTCTATGCTTAAGAGCATTACTTTGCATATATTATATTATATTAAGGACCATAATTTTGCATATTTTGCACTTAAGTGAAAAAATTTACATGTTTTTCAATTTTATTTTTTACATAATTTGACATTAATGAAATTTTTATTTTACTGTTACATCCCAGCAAAAACTTTGCTTTCCTGATAAGCTAGCAGGTATAATTGGAAACAAAAATAAACTACTTATTTTTTGCCTGAATAACTAGTTATTTTTATTCGACTTGTCCACAAATTCATGTAGATATTTTTTGACTCTAGGGGTACTCAAAAATATGTACCTAAACGAAAACTAAATAAAAAAAAAACAACAAAATTTTGCCGTCAGTGAGACTCGAACTTGGACACAAACTAACCATTCGTTTTTACCGATTAACGTCTTACTCAGTACACCATCTCGCCCATAGCATCCTAAGCGACGAAAACTCTATTTAGTTTAAAATATCTTTTTAGACATTTTGTTATAAAAAATTAACAGCTTCAGAATGAGCTTGAACCAACAACCTTCTGGTTGTTAATCCGGCGCTCTAGCCAACTCATCCACGTGATTGCAGTACTACTGCGCTATTATACTATTGAGTACTTATTAATGTAATACAGAGTAGGCAAATAATAATGACGCTTCATTACCAAGAAACTACTTTAATAAGTAGTTATTAACGAAAACCAAAAAGTTTTTGCTGGGATATTTTTTTTTTCAAATCTGATTATATAATAACTTGCTTCCTATAAATTTATAGAAATGCTGTAATTTCCTGATGTATTACCTTTAAATATTTGAAAGTGCAAAAAGAAAATATTTTTAGCAATTACTAATAAAAATCAAGTTAATTTTAACATGAATAATTTAAAATTATACAGAATAAAATAATATTTTAAGAACATATCTGTTTAGTTTTAGGGGTATATTTTCTGATTTTAAGAGCATTTTTTATGCGCATAGAATACTTCTTTTAGAGCATATATTTGCTTTCCCTGCTCAAAACTAAAACTGACTTTACCTAGGTTTTGTTAATAAAAATTAGTTTAAATCAACTAAAAAATATAAAAATCTCAGTTCTCTGTACGTCTGCTGTTGCTCAAATAATAAATCAAAAATTTTAAAAAAATTGAACTTAAAGCTTTTTTGAATAACAATGTAAATGAGAAATACTTTAAAATTATTTAGAAGCTGATTCAGTATTACTCAAAACCACTTGAAAAAATTTGTAATTTTCTACAAATTTTATTTTTAAACAATTTGATTGTTTTTATGAATCGGGCCCTAAATAAGGTTCGCTGAGCAAATGTTAAAAATGGGAAAATGGGTTGATATAGTAAAAAAAGATAAAAGAAAGAATATTTCATAAAAACCAGTTAACCGACAGAAAAAAACCTGTTCGAAACCGGTCGGTTTTTGAATACACTATCTGCAAATCAAATTAAAATGAAATATTCCGAATTGAAAGCTGAAGTGTTCGATTTTAGAGAATTGATCTTAGAGACCTTTTTTTTTTTTTTTGTTTATTTCATTAACAGGGCCGCATTTTATTAAGATCTTCATATTTTAAAATAATATTTAACCTGAATAAAATAATTTAATGAATTAGTATTGTATTTAATACATCGTTTTAGATATACAAAATACATTCTTTGAGTTTTGCACTAAATAAAACAAATTAGTAACTATCAAAAATTTGAATTTTAGTACTCTGAGAGTCAAAAAAGTACTATTTGAAATTTATATTTATACCGAAAAATATTTTCATTTTCCATCCCTGCCTTCATCATTAATGCGTTGCGGATTTTGTGGCAAAATATATTTTACTTTCTACATTTGTATTTTTTCTCATTTCAATTTCATTTTATTACGTCTCAATGTAATTACGCATTGAAAGATGAGTAGAGAGCAAAAGCAGATGGGAAACATGTTTTAATTTAAATACGAGTGAAATATACAAAAACATTTATAGCTATTGTTTTCTCGTTCAGTATTAGCGACATGGATGGAAAACATGGTACAATTGCACTTTTTTGATACATTTTTATATCTGTTGGTACCGTGGTACTACTATGATTCATTTGTTACAATTTGATATGATCTTTTATACATATTTATTATTTAAATAGCAAAATTTTTTTATTATAAAACAGTAGATTTGAGGCTGAACGCCTTAAAACTCGTCTCTATACGTTAACCTTTAAATTTTATTAATAAGTGCATTCATAAAGCAATAAAAGCTTTTAATTTGAAAACGTAATTGAATGCAAAATATTTCCAGAAAGAATAATTTTATTTAATTGTTCCCCTTTGTAAAATATTTTCCCAAATAAGAAAACAAATATTGAACTATTAAATATTTTGTATATAGCACTAGGCGGTGTGGAGGAACAAAACTCAAAAATAAATTATTTCCGATTTTTGTTTCCAGACATATCGAGAGTTATTTTAGAAATTCTGTCTATTTTATATTCGTTAGCGAAAGTTTTCCACTAAACTATTATAACAAAATCTAGAATTGTAATAAATTATTCTACTTTGTATTGTTGAACTCAAAAAAATTTAAGCTGCAACTTTAAAACTGCAGATAATATCTTTACTAAAATTATTTAATAAAAATTATGTTTATAATATATTAAATTTCTATGCAAATGTTTGTAATTAAAATATATTGACAAAATTGGTACCGTTACGGTCGAAAAAGTACATTTTATTTTCATGGTTGGTACAATATAAAATAAGCCATTTTCCATCACTGATCTGCGAAATTAAATTGAAAGGATTAATATTAAATGAGTACAAGTATACGACGACACCATATGAAAAAACATTAAAGTTAATTAAAAAGAACCATATGGAGATATAAATAAATGTTGGTATAAGCAAAATGCTATAGATTTTAAGTAAGGTTTTATAGTTGATGTTTGCTAATTCTATCAAGAAAAAAATTAACTTTAATTCCAATCATCCTTTTAATATTTTCTGATTTCTTTTCTTTATTGAAAAACAATTACGGTTTTTATCATACTAGACTAATATATAGACTAGACTAGATTATATTATAGACTAGACTATATACTAAACTATAGACTAAACTGTAGTCTGAACTATGCGATAAAAAAGTTGGAAAAAAATATTGCATGTGCTAAAAAAAATTTACAGATCACCAAATTCACATATTTGAAAAATTTTTTGAAATTTTCTAAAATTTAAACTTTAAAAAATAAAATTTTTATTGCAAAATCTTCATGTTGCAAAAATATATCCATTATAATGAATTATTATACATTCCCTTGAAATGATGAATGCCCGATATAGTAAAAATTATCATATATATGTTCTCTGAAGGATTTCGTCAATATGACTCGTTCGATGTCAATGAATTAAACCTAGTAAAACATGAACCTAATACATTCTGTTAATAAACCCCGTAAATAATTTCTCTAAATTGAATTTAGGGTTCTTTGAAGTATATGATCATTGTGGTAATATTCTTCGATGTCTATGAATAAAACTTAGTTGAAAATAAAGCTAAAGAATTATCCTATTAAACTCTGTAAGTGGTTTCTCCAAATTGAGTTTGTGAAAATTTTTGTAAATTTTTCAAAATATGTAAAATCTCATATATGAGTCCTTTGAAGGATATGGTCATTGTGGTCATATCCTTTGATGTCAATAAATAAAACCTAGTGGAAATTAAAGCCAATAGACTGAGCTAACATCCAGCATAAATCGCTTTTTTAAATTGAATTTGCAAACATTTTTAAAAAATTTTCAAAATATGACTTAGTACAAAAATCTCGCATGTCTATATGTTCTGTTCTCATATAAACATTCGTTATGCTCATATCCTTCAATCTCAAGGAATAAGATCTAGTGGAAATTAAAGCCAATAGACTATGCTAACAACCTGCATAAATAGTTTTTTTTTTCAAATTGAATTCAAAATATAACTAAGCTCAAAAATTTCACATGTGTGTTCTGTGAAGGACATGTTCATCCTTCGATCTCAAATAATACCACCTAGTGGAAATTAAAAATAATAGACAATTAAATGACAATTTTTATTACTTCTTAACCAATAAAATATTTCTGTAGTAAATATAAGCAAATATTATAAATTTCATTAATTCAAATCCAAGAAATTTTTCCTCATTACCGCCAGTGGCAGATACCAAAATGCAACAAATGAAAAAAAAAATCAAATAAAATTTGTGATAAATTTTGACCTGTTAAAAATGCCAGTTTAACACAGACACATAATTTAATATTTCTACCAAATTCCCAGCTACTTTTGGAAATGAATAATGCAAAATTTTTACATACATACTACACATGCAACATACATTGCTATGCACTACGCCCTAAAAAATACTTACAACAAACGATATCAACAAAAATTTATGAAAATGAAAATTTTATACATGAAAATGAAAATTTTATGCACAAAAAATGAAATTTTTATCACATTATATAACAAACGAAGGTAAAATACCAAACAAATTTTTACCACCAAAAATAAAATCAGTGTGTGAGTAGGCGGGCGAAGTAAGAGAAGAAGTTGTAGAAAAAGAACTTGCAACTTTAAATTTATGTACAACATTTTTACCTCAGTAACCATTAGTTACAACTATACGAAACGGCAGGTTAATATGTTTTTAAACTTTCCAATTCTCTCTAGGCTTTTCTCTCATTTTCATATCATGCTCTCGCCTGATATAGACAAAAATCGCTATATAATTCCTTCCATAATAATCTTAGACTTCTTTAGAAACTTTGTGGTAGAATTTCGTTTTGTGAAAAGCAAAAGGCATAAAAACCATAATTCCCCCAGTCAGCCAGCATTGAGTATAGTCTGGAAAAATACAGAAGAGATTTGTGAAACGACGTTAGAGTAGAGAGGATGAGGTTGAAGTATAGTAAAAACATTAAAAGAGATAAGATAAATTAATATCATGATGTGACTGCATGACTACTGACTGACTGAACTAAACTTAGCTTAACTAAACAACTGACTGGCTAACTGACTCTACAGAGAATTAGACAATTGAAAAATTTGACTAAATGACTGACTGTCGGCTTGTTTGACACTTGAATGTCTGTTGTACATGCAGAGATATAATGGGTCGTTTGATTTAACCCATCTAACCCATACTTAAATAGAAGTGATGAATAGTTAAAAGTATTAAATAAATGTGGCTCTAGAGAT
The DNA here is from genome assembly GCA_932274085.1 of Protocalliphora azurea. Classification (NCBI taxonomy): domain Eukaryota; kingdom Metazoa; phylum Arthropoda; class Insecta; order Diptera; family Calliphoridae; genus Protocalliphora; species Protocalliphora azurea. Next base: position 131,634,527 of record OW026519.1, read on the forward strand.
ACACACGCATACATTTACACTTGTATAAATTCTAAAACAACTACATATACATGCAATTATCTAGAGGATTATTAGAGTTGCCAGCTTGAGGAAATCAAAAAATTTTGAGAGTAAAGAATTGGTTGTTTAAATTAGTTTATAAAGCATTAAAGAAATCTTTCGTTGCATAAACTTAAATTTTCGAATGGATTACAATTCCAAAAATAGACCAAAAAGTTTTTTCTGAAAACAAATTCTCTCTATCTTTGAACTAAATTATATCACGCCCGAAACCGAATTTGGTCGAATTTACAAAAAATAAATCTATTATTTTTTTCCTGAAATTTTGAAATTTAAAAAGAAATCTAAATATTATTATTATTATTATTATTATTATTATTATTATTATTCAATTTTTGAATAACCATATCAGAAAACCAATATTACAACATATACACAGGTTGCAATGACAACTCTGTTTCTCGAATGTTGTTGATGGTATAGATATCACAGAGCATTAAGAATTCAGCAACAAAAACAAAAAACACAGAATAAACACGAAAATGTAGAAACACGAAGCCAACGAAGCAAAAGCAACAGCAAAAGTGAAAAATTTGTTAAATTTTCAAGTGCAAGTCCAAGGGCAACATGGTGGTGAGCAATTTATACATACATATAAAAATACACACTGTTATCGCTGCTGTTGTTGACTTCATTACTACTTGCCTCTACTTGCTTCAAACCAAACAAACAACAACTTTACATTAAACTTCACTTCGTCAAACAGCAGGAATGTTGTAAAGCTACAAAGCAAAAAGACACCACCAAAAAAAAAAAATCTACATATATCGCAACAGCAACAAAATTCTCATGTCTCTTAAAGCTAAATTTTTGCAGTCTGCAATGCAGTGATAATAACTGCTGCAGCTTTTCAAACAACAATATTCTTCTTTTATTATTATCAGCTGCTGCTGCTTCTGTTGTTCTTTCATTTTTATTGGTTTTGTTGTTGTTGCAGCTAACGATTACGTGGCATAATGGTTGGTTGGTTGGTTTGTTGCAGTGTTATGTTATGTTGCATGCATGTGCGCATTATTCCAGAAACATAAAAAATAATAAAACCTGTGCTTTGCTCACAATTACAAACAGTGTGCAGGAAAATCAAAAAAGAAGCACAAGTTGAAAATGAAAATTGAAATGTAGAAGAAGTGAAAGAAGTGAGGAAAACCGTAAGCAAGAGAAGTCGTAATCCCAAACCAGACCCAGACCTTGAAAACAACTCTTCTACTAAACGTATACGTGTTATTGTTTTTATTGTTGTTATGTATATAATAATTCCAATTTCTGCAGATTATATGTATGTACGTATGTCGCATGCATTGTATTTGCTGCAAATGTTGCATGTGTATTTGTAAATAATTTTATATTAAACCCGTATTCTATCAACTTTCCAGTATTTTATTGCATATTACTACTTGCCAGCTTAAATCCAAGCAACCTTCCATCCATCCAATTCATCTAACCACTCTCGTTTTTGTTTTCTGTCATAGTGAAGCTTTGGCTGACTGACTGGCTCTTTGGCCTGTTCTTGCTTTTATGTGGCTTCTGCAATTATTCTGCATTTTTTCTACATTATATTGAAGTTGTTTGTATATATGTGTTTTATGTTTTTAGCTCTTACACTTTAATTTTATTCTAAGCTCGCGGCATTTGCTGCAAACAGCAAATTTTACTTTTGTTTGTGTCATAATAAAAAGCAAAAGCATTATAGTCGGATTTAATTGAAGTGTATATAAAGAACATATTTAACAACACTATGAAACAAGAATAGTACAGATCTGCATGGAATGGATTCTTTAAAATTTATAAAATGTTCTGGAAAGATCTTATTTATTTAATAAATATTAAAAAATAAATGCATGTTTTTTTAAATTTTTTGATTTTTTAAGTACACTTTTAGGCGCATATTTTCAAAAATATAAATGCATAAAAATCCGCCCTTTATTAAAGAATATATTCTATAGAAAATTTATCTTATCTTCTTAAGTTATCTTATATATCTAATGTATTCTAGAGAAAATTTCTATAGAAATTTTTTCTTTCATTAATAAAAATTTTCAATAAAAAATTTCTTTTTGAAGAAAGCTATGGCAAAAAGGAAAAAATATATCCGCAATTACAACGAAAATTAGTTGGTATATTTTTCAACTCGATATGTATTTTGACTGTCGAAAAATATAGCAAAAAATAATGGTACACAGAAAAAAATGCATATATTAGCAAATTTTTTTCATAAATATTAGGGTGAAATTATTGACCAAACAAATGCCTATTTTAAGGATCTCGAAAAATCCTACTTTTTACACTTGCTCAAAATTTGACAGTGGTCTATTAACAGGTGGCACTTGATGGGAATAGTGTTTCATTTCATATAACTACGAGGGAAGTTCGAAAAGTCACGGACTTATTGATCCGCCCTCGTATGAATCGAACATGACTTTTTTCCCAAATTTTTCCATAAAAAATAAAATTTTGTTCATAGATATTATTAAATTGTTCATAATGAAAATTTTAGGAATTTTTCAAAAATAATTATAAATGAATATATTTACAACAAGTGCCTTGAAATGGCAAAAATTCCAAGAAAAATGTGTTAAGAAATAATGTTTAGAAATTTCCATAATTTGCTCGCATTCTGTAGCACATCATTTTAATAAAAAGCGCTTCTGTTCTGTTCCCAAATGTAGCTAAAAAGCATTAAAAACTTTAAATTTTCCGAAGAAAATTTCAAACATTTTTTTACAAATTGCAAATATAAATGAAAATTTAAACAATTTCTTTCAGTCTTCTTGACTTTTGATTCATTAAAAAAAAAAATAAAAAAAAAGTTTGAATGCTTAAGAAATTATGAACTGAAATCAATGAAAGTAATTTTTTTATATTTATATACAAACTTTTTTCTGTGTATTGTTTTTCCCTTTATAAAGTTAATATTTTGTTTAAATAATGTCTCAAGTTATACATTTTTTCTAAAATAAAATTTTAAAATATATATTGAATATGTTGAATTATGTACTTATACCATTTCCAAAATACTGTTAAAATAAAATATTTTAAATAAGTATATTTAATTCCATCATGAATTTTAATATAGAAAATATAGGAAAAATATATGTTAATTTATAAAATTTTTATGTTTCGAAAAAGAAAAGTTAAATCAAACGAATTATGTTGTTAAAAGTAATTGATATATTTTTTGTAAATAATTTACACAACAATACAACAATTCTAAAAATTAAGAAAATGAAAAACGACATAACTTAAGTTATGCAGTTTTTCCTTTTGGCCACAGAAGATTTCTTTTTTATTAAGGAACATTTCTTCTATAAAAAATTTCTCTTTTATAAAAAAAAAAGAAAAGAAAAGAATTTTTGAATATTTTCTATAAAAAAAATATCTTTTTTTAAGAACAGAATATTTTCTATAAAAAATTTATTTTATATTAACAAAAATTTTATATATTTCTTATATTTAAAAAAATTTTCGAGCGAAAATTTCTCTCACATTTAACAAAATTTTCTATTAAAAATTTTTATTTTTTAAACAACATATTCTATACAAAATTTTCTCAAGTAACAGAAAAATGATTTTATTTACGAGAAAAATTTTTTATTAATTTTTTTTTTTTTTTTCTGAAATAAGAAAGTGAACATTTATTTTAAAATATCAAAAATTTAGGTAAATCCTGAAGATTTTTTTTAAGATAAAATTCCGAGAATTAATCGTTTTAAAATTCTGTTCAAATATCGTGTTATTTTGCACTGCCTGTCGATTATTTCACTTTTATGTTTTTTATTATCATTTTTTCGTTAGCTTTTATATCATGTTCGCCCACTTTTAGATTGTTGTTCTTACTGTTTTTTCAATTTTTTCAATATCCTTTTTCTGCCAACTTCGCTTTCCTGTTTATCTCTCCTGGACTTATGTAATTTTTATTTTCAAACTGGTTGTTTTTTTCGCTTAATAAAAAAATAAATAAATAAAAAAAACAACTTGTATTCCACATTTTTATGGTGGTATTTATGTTCCTGTGTTTGCCAAAATTTCAATTTAGAACATTTGCCAAAAATATATTTTGGTTTTTCTTTTTTGAACTTGTTATTAAAATTCATATACTTATTTAGAGAGTTATGAACAAGTTTGAGGGAACTGTGTGTTAAACACTGTATTAATTTAACATACAATTTGGATGGTTCAAGAAAAATATTTAAATAGTGAAAATATTCTTAATTTATATTGAAGGTTTTCATCCAACGGATACATTTACTCAATCGGTAAATTTATACGATTTACCCACGTGTTACATATACGTCCTTGAAAATAATTGTATATCTTTTAATTTTTATGGATTAAATTCGGAGAATAGAATATGTTTCCAAATTTTCTATTCTTGAATTTTATTGTTTTCTTCATTAGACCACAAAAGAAAATAAAAAATAATATTAAGGGTCCTCATGAAAATACACAAAACCCATGCAAACTGTGCGCAAATGTGTTCAAGTTTGCACACTCGCAAATGAACTATAAACATTTGTATGGAAAATCATTTGTACAAGAATTATAAGTTTGCGCGATTCTTGTCCTGTTTAATTGTACATTTATAAATCAGCTGTTTTTTTTTCTTTATATTTAAAAATTACTAATAAATGCGATGTAAGAAATTATAGTTACTTTAATTTTAATGAAATCATTGCATGTATCTTTGATTTTAACAAGATTTTTCAATTGATTATTCTTAATATTGCACAACATATGAAAAGGGGGTTCATGAAACATGTAATGAAAATCTGCACAAATGGGAAAGTTGAGCATTTCAATGAGTTATCTTATTATTTGTTTATTTAAAATTTGATTTTTCAAATGTAAAAGTTTACAAAGTCGTTTACACATTAAAATTAAATCGTAAATATTTATAAATTCTATAAATTATTTTTCCAACAAATTTTGATAAATTTCTTACGAGCTTGTTTATTTATACAGTTTAAGAGCTATACGAGACATTTATTTGATTGTACGATGAAAATCCCTATTGATTTAAAAATCTGTTTAAATTACTTTATTCTAGTACCGATAACTGAACTCTTGTAAAATTACCCTTATCCAAATAGTTCAGTTTTTAATAAATATTGTGTATTATTTTATTTTGACATAACTTGAACATTTATTTTGGTATAAATATTTAACTAGCCAAACAATAAACACAACAACATGGCCAACAAATATCCTTCCTGTCTGCATGTAAAATTCAATACTCTTGTGTATATAAATATGAAATTGCAAAATACATATTCAAATACAAAAATATTACATTCATAGTTTACATTTATACCAACATAAAAATTATAACAAACTACTGACTGACTGAATAAGCATTCTGTCATTTGTATATACTATGTACTACACATACATACATATTTATATAAAGTATGCAACCGACAGTTACAACTCCCAACTATAAACTTAAATCCACAGACCAATACATATAAAAAATATATGATTGACTGCAGATAGAATCAAGTGTAATAATATGTATTACAGATATCTACGAACAGCAAAAAAAAAAAAAAAATTGAAATAAAATAAAACAAAATGAAATAAACAAGATTTATAATTAAATTTTATAAAATGAGGTGACGATGACAAAAATTGAAATTCAATGTCATGATGTTCAAGTTTCAATTCACATATTTTACTAGGATAAAAGTTTAAGCAAACATTACATGTAATTCATAAAGAATTGGAAAAAGACACAATTACTTAATTTGAATACATATTTGTATATAGTTTCTTTTTAGTTTTTCCAAAGATATTTGAAAAAAAAAAAAAATAAAAAAACAACGCAAGTATATAACCCACAAATTCCCTTTCAGTTTCAAATTGAAAGTTAAACTAAAGAAAGACCTGAAAAAATACATAGAGTTTACTACATATACATTGTTAGAGAACATATAGAAAACTTTTATGAATTTACGTCTAAGAAGACCCCGCATAACATTTTGAAGCTATATGTGTTGAAAAAAAAAAAAAAAAAAAAAATATGTACATTTATATATTATTTACTTAACAAATTGTCACGCCATTTATTTATGTGGCAATAATGATGGTTTCTGCAGTAAAATTCTACAACATCTAGACGATTTAAGTATTTTTATACAATCAGTGCTGGTTTATGTGTTCGTAGACAAATTAGCTCCACATTTTAAAACAAACCCTTAATGTGTTAAAAAAAAAACACGAGATTTTACCACAATATAAATGGATTTTGTATAATACATACTAGAATATATACTATAGAAATAAATTTAAATATACCCATATAGAAATATACTTAAGTATACTTATATGTTTGTTAAAAACTTATCTCTTATGTACCATTCATATTTGAAAACATGTTATCGTTATCGTACACTCACAGAAAAATTGCGGAAATATAAAATTGTTATAAATTTATATTTAACTAATGCATAAGCCTGCCAATGCCAAGAAAAATATAATAATAAAAATATGCACAAACAAATTCGAAAATCGAAAAATATTTAAAAAGAATATATGAACAATATTTTGATGCTTTTCCTCTCCCTAATCAATTTTTGTAGGACGAATAGTTATATAAGTAAGCCGAGTTTAAATTTTCTACGTCGTCCGGAAGCATTAGAAAGCTCCGGAAAGAGAAAATATGCTTAGAAAATTATATACAGATGGATAGATAGATATGGATAAATAGGTAGATAAATAGATAAATAAATAGATAGGTAGATAGATGGATGAAAATCCCAAAAATGGTATATATAGATAGATAAATAGATAGATACATAAATAGATAAATAAATAAATAGGCAGATAGATAGATGAAAATCCCAAAAATGTTTTTTTTTTTGAATTTTGGCATATTTATCGCAAGTTGGGAAAAAGCCATTGGCAAACTCTTTGGAACACATTGTTTGCTATATTTTAAATCTATCTATCTATCTATCTATCTATCTATCAATCTAATTCAAAAAATTCAAATTCAAAAAATACCATTTTTGGAATTTTCATCGCTTTTGTTGGGAATTGCGTAAAATCTAAAATTTTTTAAACATTATCATTTTAATTGAGAAAGTCAGTAATCTCCGAAAATTTCGTTAGGATAGCTCAACTTACAACGATTTTATTAGAGATAAAATATTTATAGTTTCTCCAAAAACCAATTTTTTACAAACAATTTACTTTAATTCCAAAAATCATAAAAATCATTTTTTTTTTCAAATAAACTCTCTAGCTGACATAATTTTTAATTATACACTCTAATAAATATTCTTGTAAATTTACTTAATTTACAATAGTAAAAGTACTTGCTGTGTTTATTTACATATATTGTATGTAAAAAAATAATAAACATAAATGTGTATAGGTACCAATTTATATATGTAAATATTCACGTGAAATGTGTACCTATACATTAAAAATGTTTTATATTACTTTTTTATATTCAAAGATTTGAGAGCGAAATATATATAAAAAATAAAATATACAAAGACAATATATAAAGGACAATACTCTACATATAGTATATTCTTTTTTTATAAAATCTCTCTCATAATATTGGTGGAATTTTCAGAATGAATGACCAAATTTACATTACATGAATTAATGTACATGAATAATATCTTTCTTATTTTGATCCATTTGCTCTAAACTATCTTCTAAATTTCTTCAACTTTAGATCTACTTACATATGTACATATGTAGATAATTTACATGTAAATCACTAACCGTTTTTATTTAAAAATGCTCTTAATTTTTACTGTTATTTGAGCTCTTAAATGTTTAGCTTTCGACAAATTTGTTTCTATTTTTAATAGTGTTTTAAAATCTATTTTTTATCCGTTTTTAATTATTTTTTTAATAATGAATGATTTTTTAAAAATTAAATTTGTTTGAATAAAATTTTAACAATTTCCATTTTGTTCATCAAAAAGTACCACTACACGCTTTTCGTTTAATTTATTAGAAACACGTTTATCAACATTCAAAATATTGTATTTATTTTCGAAGATAAAAGTATGTAATTACTTTAATAAACACATTGTGTGGAAATGTACGCATTTTCTTTAATTTTTAATGAAAATTTACTAATTTATTAGTGGTAATTTTAAATGCATTTTTTAAAGTATAAATATTGAAGTCAACACTTTTTTGCAGAACCAAAACTACTATACTCTACATAAGAATGTAAAAATATTTGAGATGATGCAAAAAAATAAAATCTGATAAGAAACAAAAATTTGATAAGCGATTAAAAATTTTCTATGTCAAGGGTACCATATTTTGAACCCCAATATCTGCGCTACTAGGAGCTATGTAAGGCCCTTAGTGCAATTTAAAATTGCACTATCCTCTGCTGAAATTTTATGTAATTCCAACAGATTTATTTCCAAAAAATTTCGATTTTGCCCCATTATGCATTGTTAGGTGGATTCATATTAAGTAAAGATCCATAAATATGCAGTATATAGTTCTCGACAACTTATCTTGTTCTAAATTATTTTTATTTTACCAAAAAATATTTTTTTAAGTGTATTTTCATAGACAATTACTGCTATTTTAAAAATTTGTATTTCTCTCCATTATTTTCATATAAAAAAAAGATATGAAAAAAAAATTAAAATGAAAACCTCAATTGTTTTGATTTTCACCATTCTTGCGTAAAATAAAAATTTTCCAACGAGTGTGTATTTTTATATAGATATGTATAAAAATGGAATCATTATGAAGATGATAGGTATGAATAATAAATAGACTGAATGAGAAACAATTGTATAAACGGACGGACACATAAAGAGACATTATCTACCAATAATACTTACCAAATAATTAACAGACATACTAACTAACTGACTGACTGTATAACATAAATGAATGAATGACTTGGCTTAATATAATAACATGGCTTGACTGATGACTGTTTGAATAAATTCATATTCACTCTGTTTTATCTTTAGTTATCGCTCTGTTGACTGATAAGCGGATAATGTGGGCGGAGTTGGTATGAGTGTATAAAAGAGTTTCTGTTATTTTAGTTTCTTTCTTCTTTAGTTTCTCCTTTAGATAATGACACTGAAAAGGATGTTTTGTTTAATGACTAAATAAAAAAAATGAATTGCTGAAAAAAAAACCAACCAGCCTTTTATTTATATCAACACTGTAATCATCCTTCTCATCATCATTTTCGAAAGAAAACACATTTACGAGATGAAAAATGTTTCAAGAGAACAGGTGAATAATGCGAATATTTATTTGCAGCACCATGTACTGATACCAGTGTTGCCGGAGTCGATAGTTCATATAACACAATCAAAACCTTCACATTATCAAAAATTTTAAAAATAAAAAAATATATAAATAAATAAGTAAATAAATAAATATATATATATATATATATATATATATAATTTATATTTATTTTATTTAAGCTCTATGATCTCTAAAATATAAATATCCCAGCAAAAAAAAAGCACCGAAGAAGAGCTGTAAAAGCTATGCTTTTAACAATGTGTTGTCATTGAGAGGAAGTCCTTAGTGCTGCAGGGTTTTTAACCCATCGTTGTCCTACCAACGACAACTCTTTTGTGTACTTATATTTTTATGTACTATAATTGTTAAAATTTTAATTTTCTTAGAAATTAACCTTTTCCCTACTAAAAGTGCATTTATATTCACTGTTTTGGAAGTAATTATTAATAATTTCCAAAAAAGTTCAAAATATGTTCTTAGTTTTACCTTTCGAGCGGCTAAAGTTATTTGCTGAAAGCAAATGCTGGAAATCATTTTTTATTTCTGCTCCTGTTACAATTTTGGTATACGATACAACTGTGTTTTAGAGCCTTACTTTTTATGAAATTCAATTTTTTCTTTGCAAAGTCTTAAATCTCTAAATTGGAACAAATTTGTACCAAATTTTGTCTTTTTATGAACAGTTAACTTACTAATTTATATAATGGAGTTCCATTGAAATTGCACAAAAATTACGCAGAAATTTTATTAGCCAAAAATTATCCAAAAAAATTTTTAATTGTTCCATTTTTGGATAATTACACAGAAATCGGCAACACTGATTCATATTTACAAATGTATGCGTATTGTGCTCCTTTTTCTTTTAATTAATGGCAAATGAACACAGACATGTGGACAAACAGACACATATGAACTGTTAGGCAATTTCTGGGTACCTATAATATGTTGCATTATTAAAGCTTTCAAACTTTTTAATGTTCTTTTGAGAAACATACATAACTCTCAAATACTGTTAATGAGTCGTTTTTTTATATAATTTTTAATGCTTTTTTTTATAACCATAATTTCATAATTTTATTAATTTGAAATTAAAACATTTTTATTACTGCATTAACATTCACAGACCGTGAATAATAATGACATATATGAAAGTCATTATTTGATTGCATTAAAGTCTTGAGACGTTTACTGCAATAAAAAAATTACTTAATTAATTCCTTTTATAAAATTTGAAGTCACTATAAAAATTTTGTTTTTATCATTGCCGGAGAAAAGCATTCTGTTTAAGTTTTACAGTTTAGACCAATTTCCAAAATATTAAAAATTTGTATTTAATGGGACCAGCCAAAAAGTATTAAATCTAAATAAAAATTAAATATTATTTGGTTAAGTTATCCGTTAGTCATTAACCTGGCATCTACAGAAAAGCTTAATGGGATAAATTCGCACAGAAAAGATTTTACAACATAACTCTTCCTTTATTGATTTTTTACTTTTCAAAAATATTACATCAAATCGGCTATTATGAGCCCTGTATTCTTACAAATTTTAAATTTATCTTTGTATGAAATTCAAATTTGATCAAATTTAAACCAAAGATTTTTGATTTAATTTCAGCTTGTGGTAAGTGGTAATTATGTTATGGAAACTTCAAGAATCATATACTTGAAAGAAGTCGATTTTTTCTCGAAAAAAAAAAAAAAACGGTAGGAAATCTTAAAACTCAAATACAAGTCTATATATAAGCTACAATTTCTGTTATAAATTGTAGGTAAATGAATTACATACAAAAAGAAATCGAGGGCCTATATTCAAAACTTTTCATCTCGAAAAGCACAACTTTTCAAGACACTAAAAACAAAAAACAGTTTATTTCTCTTATTTTTCAAATATTTAACAAAATGCTTTTTTACAACATTTATTTAAAACCACAACTAAATCGTACATATAATTTGCTTTTAATATTTTGCAATATTTGCAATTTTAAAGAGAGATAAAGGTTTTGCGTTTTTAAAATATTCAATGTATATAAATAAAATAACTACACTATGTGAAAAATTTAATTCAGAATCCACCACTGTTATGGTCACATTGGCAATTTACGATATCAGCTTTTTGATACCGCACTGTAATTCCAAAACGCTTTTTTCAAAATAATTCAGCATGTTAAAAGCATATTAGCATAATGCTTTTAATATTATTTCTTATGTAATGTATAAAACACAAATCAAGCTTTCATTCCTAAAATAAATCAATAAAATAGCTCCAATAACCTATTTTTGGTAATTTTTCAAAAATATTTTTTTTTTTTTTAAATAGCTGAAAATCCAAAAAAAATTATTTTTTTTAATACAACTCCACTAATTTTGCAAATACTTTAAAAATGTTAAAAGAATATAAAAATAGACTTATTTACCAATTCAAAGATATATAAAATGTTGATATAGATCATTTAATAATAGTAATGTAATGACCTCAAAACTACCAAGTCACGTCAAAAGTAGCAAAATTCACTATTTTGTTCCGTATTTCCATATGTGTGTATACGTAACATTTTAGTTTTCTAATGTATTATGTAGGTATATATTTGTTATTATAAAGTAGTAAATTATTTATTTGAGTAATGTTTATTTAATTTGTTCTACATATTTACATACTTATTATACATATTTCCCGTATATTTATTTTATTAAGAATATATTATCGAAGATATTATTAGAGATTTTCTTGAAAATAATTAGAAACATCAAACGTTAGCAAATTTTTAACTTCCTTAGCTTCGGAATCCTCTTTTTCTATTTCAAGAGTGATTTTTGGTAGCCATCGTGTTCTTATAGAATATATAACTGGATCTGATGATATTAATAAATATTCTATTAAGTCCATACTTTGCGCTATTTTCGAACATTTTCGGGTATTGAAGAGTCGGAAATGTTTAACATCTTTATTTCGGGCTTCCTGTGCTTCCTCTATTAGCTCTCCCAATGGCAAAATACTATTTTCTATTATTTCTTTACCATGAGCCAATACTTTGTGAATTGTTGGAGTCATTGATTTCCAGGGGTATGTAATGTTAAGTAGTTCTTTAGTTTCGTAAGCAAAAATTTTAAATTTGTCCGCATTAATTCGTTTTTTGCTATTAATGGCTGCCAATATAATCTTACAACGCTTCAAAATATTTAAGTCAATGCCTGTGATTGAAGATGTGAGTTCCGAATTTTCAAAGAAACGACTTGCTGTATTTCCATCATTTGAGCTTCCATAGCCATGTAGAGGTTTATCAATTATTAATCCGAGTTGTTCTTTGAATTCTAATTGAATTCTTTTCTTCTCCTCTTTTCGTAATTCGTGAAGTTCCAAATTGTTTTTTACTGTAGCAGTTTCCTGCCCGGGAATATTTCTGTACTTCATATCATATACAAGATGAAAGCAGAACTCCAAAAATCTTATCCTTGCGTGGAGTGGTGATATTCCAAATTTTAAAGAATTTTATTAGCAAGGACTTCAGAATTATTTGCTACTGGAAAAGATATCATATCCTTTTTCGCTAAAAGATTTCCTCAAAATCTCGTATTGGTTTCTTGATAATCCTAAATTTAATATTAGAGCTAAAGCATCTTCAGAGGTAAAGGACGATGTTGATTTCGGTGTCACTATGCTTTGGATTATCCGATGTAATCGATTGGGAGAAGCTGTTGGTAACACATCTATAACTTTTTCTACTTTCTTTGGTTGCGTACGTGTTACTAAAGCTTTAAATGTATCTTCTATTTCGGCATTCGTATGTGAATTTAGAATAGATTCCTGTTTGGTCCTCTTTGTTCTTAGCTGAACTTCATCGTAACTTTTTTTTGGTCGACCCTTTTTCTGCTTTCCGATGAAAATTGGTATTTCTCCCTCCAACCACTCTTCATTTTTCTCCTAGAACTTTGGTATTGACCAATCTGAAGCTTGCATCCTTTTTTCGTATGATTTATAAAAATTTTCGAGATTTGAACTGTCTTCTGCAGTAAGAGTTAAACCAAAAGATACTACTGTATCAATGAGTTTTCTTATTTTTTCTGAACGATTTATAATATCAGATAGATTATCCCAGATTACTTTGCAAATAGAAAAGTGTTTTAATGTAATCTCCATAATGGCAAATTCACTAATAAATCTGCATATTTATAAGGATACTTATATATAGAAAAAGAATATTTATATCAGGTAAATGGTGACAGGCAAAAATGAATTAAAAAATTAAAATTTTTGCTCAAAACCCCCAATTTTATTCAGTTTATTTTTATGACCTGTAGTGTTAAACAGGTACGTCAAAAAATGTACCTGTGCGATTGTAAAAAAATCATTTTTGTTATAATACATTAATTAAGTAGCTAGGTAAATTATTTAAAAACTTAAAAAAATGTAATAAAAAACGAAGGAAAATATACTTATTTATGTACTAGGTAATTTTAAAAACCTTTTCAGTAGAAAAAAATTATGAACACTTCAAATAAATTCATTAATAAATATTATTATCTCGTAACAAAAATAAGCAATGCAGTTGAGTGTTACGTATACACATATATGGAAATACGGAACAAAATAGTGAATTTTGCAACTTTTGACGTGACTTGGTAGTTTTGAGGCCATTATATTACTATTATTAAATGACCTATATCAACATTTTATATATCGTTTAAAGTATTTGCAAAATTAGTGGAGTTGTATTAAAAAAATTAAATTTTTTTGGATTTTCAGCTATTTAAAAAAAAAAAGTTATTTTTGAAAAATTACCAAAAATAGGTTATTGGAGCTATTTTATTGATTTTTTTAGGAATGAAAGCTTGATTTGTGTTTTATACATTACATAAGAAATAATATTAAAAATATTATGATAATATGCTTTTAATATGCTTTTAAAAATAGTCGTTAAAAAACTGACTTTTAACATAAAATCTCCACTCCTGCATTCGTTTTTGGCCGGGCGGGAAGCAGTTTAGTGTTAAATCATTCTAAATCTATTTCTATAAAAAATGTGGGTACCAAATTTAAAAAAGCTCACGTGACATTTTTTTTATTAATCGATAAAAATGAAACTATTTTTTAAAATTGAAAATTTTCGGCCAATGCTGGATGTAGGGTGCAAACTTAAATCAATTCAAGATTTCTTTATTAACCATTTATGAAGCCTTATCTTTTGAAATTAATAAGGAAAAAATTTTTTATTAACGGAACTTTGAGAAAAAAGTGAATGAATTGTACTATATTTTTGTAAAAAAATAGCCATTGACTGAATATTTTTCACGTCTAGACGAATTGAGATAATCCAAAAATTTTTTCGGCGTGTTATTTTGAAATATGTAGCAAATTACCGAATATTTTTAAAAAATTTTTACCTCATATATCTCCGGACTTATTCCCGAAAAATGAAAGAAAGTCGAGCCAAAAAATCAAAAATTCAAAATTCAAGCGTAAATATCTTTTTAACTGTAAGAGATAACTTAGATAAGTAAGCTTATTTTTTCTTTATCTTGCCAAGCATTTTCCAAAAATATAAAAATCTTTAAAATCGGACTTCATTTGTACAAGTTACGATTTTTTTTAACTTTTACATACTCGAGGTAGTCAACTTTGACACCCTGTAGCTTATCTCGTGTTATCACAGGGTGACTACATGATGATTTTTCTGAAAGCTTAGGTCCTACTCTACAACTCTTCCATACATTTCAATTTGATCCGACCAGTAGTTTAGGAGATTCAGATTTATTACCAAAAAATTTGCGTTTGACCCCACTGTGCAACTTTGGTGACCCTACGCTAGGAATCTGTGATCCTCCAAATCAATTCGAAGAAACCTCATCTCTAGCCACATAAAATTTTATTAAGAGATTTAAAGAAAAAATTAAATTTTTATTCTATTACTAAATGCATAAACTCAAATATTTTTCTTATTGAAATCGGATCGTAAAAATTTAATTGAAAAAACAAGAATTTTTTTCTTATTAAAATATTAAATTTTTTATAAAATATGTTATTAAAAAATTATAAATAAAATTTATATTTCTTTTACTAAAACTATTAAACTGTTGTTTGGTTTTGGACTGACGTTCAAACAATATTTTTATTGAATCAATAAAAATAGTATTTTTAATATTAAATTTATTTATTATACTTTTTACATATATTGTTTATATTATTTTCTTAATTTTTTTAATTTTTTTAACATTTAGTATAATATTCCACCAATTTTTCTGGTTTCTAGTTGAATGAAATTCTTAACAGTTGTTATCTTTGGTGATAATTTTCAAAATGTTTTTTCATTCTTCATCGGCTTTACATTTTTACTTCTCTTCGATTTCAGTCAATCTTTTACGTTTTCTCTTGGTCGCGTTGATCTAAATCTTGGCGTTGGTGTTCCACATCGAACCACAAAAATGTCATATTTGTATTTGAATGAATCATCTTTGAGTATAGTCTCAAAACAAAGATTCTCATTTTAATCTTTTTATTTTTATGCAGCCTTAAAAATTGGGAAAATACAAATTCCAAGTAAAATGTTGATTTTGGGTCTTGAATCCTCCTACCATATGATCTGCATTCTTTTTAGTTTATTCATAAACGTCCAAAAATTTCATTTATAATATCAAATGCTTTTTCAACGCGCTACTTATCTTCTTGATTTTTAACGGGAAGCACTAAGATGAACAATTGACGATAACGTGTCTTGATTTTTTTCAACCGTGGCTTCATGTTCAATTTGTAACACCTCGAAAGGGTTGATATTAAAATACGTTGAACCTGTACGAATTAAGCGACCAATTCGTTGAGACGTTACTACGGAATCATGTTTTTCAAAATGGCAAAATATCTTTTAATTTACAACAAATGCCTACATAATTGAATCATAACATGAAGATTATTTAAATTGATTATTACTTACCTATTGAAATTTTCAATTTTCCGAAACTAGCTTGGGCTTTTTGTGTTCGTTCATATAGGAGTATTTTTGACCCCATTTTATTATAAATGTACATGTAAACTATTCTAGAAAAAGAAAAAAATCAATTGGAAATGCTTTATTACATAATTTTGCTTTATTACATAATTCATAATAACTTACTTCCGGGTATTTCTAAATTATGCGAATATTGGCATTTGTATTTTATTAAAAAAATCTTGAAATAATTTTATTTTATATTTCAGAATATAAAATAGTTTTTTTTTCTGTTGAGTAGATTTTTAAATTTTTAAGAACTAATAAAACAAAATATTAAAGTCAAATAATTTTTTTTAACCAAAATTTAATTCAAAACCAAAATATGATTTATATAAAGAAAAAAGAATCTGTATATAATCTTTTTCTGTCTTTCAACGTTTCACAAGTTACAGAATTATTACCAAAAAAAAAAAATCGTTTTTGAACCACTGTGTATCGTTTATTTATAAATGTTAAATACACAAAATATAAAACACAATGTAATTTAATAATTCGATACTGAACTGGTGTCAACTTGATGTCAAAGCGGTTTCAATTTTCGTTAATGTTTTGAAGACGCAGTGTAAAATTTGAACACATACGGGACAAATTTACTACTGACACTGAATGGTAGCGTTTTCTATACGTTTGTGGTCTGGGTTTGGCATTGTAAAAAATACATTTAATTACCATTTAATACATAATTTTCATAGTTTTTAAATTAGTTAGTAATATGAAAAGGAACATAATTCAAGTACGATTTTCAAATCCTTTATTTTGGGATGGGAGCATGAGGTTACAAAATATTGCAAAGAACTATTACAGTTAAAGTCCTGAGACTTTTGTGGTAATAATTTACTTGCCAAGTCCACAATTTAGATGAAAATAGGTAGCAGCAGAAGGAGTAGCAGCCGCCATATAAAGTTAATATTTATTTTTGTATATCTAAAGAACTATTTAACCGATATTAATTTTTCATATTTAACATGTATAAATTAGTCAGAAGTAATATATATTATGTTTGTATTATCATAAAAATAAAATAATTATTCAGAGAAAATCTTTATTGAGTAAGAATTACATGTTACGTTTGTACACACGATTATTGCAAATAAAAATAATTTGGAAATAAATAACTCACTGTTTATACGCAAATTGCATAAAAATATGTATATATTTTCCTTTTTATTGTGCCAGATGGAAAAAAAGGCAACTATTGACATGAAAAATTCTATGAACGTAAAAGGAAGTGGCAACACCGTACTACGCATTATTTGCATTTAGTTTCACTATTCACGATTAGATTTCATAAGATACCTATATTTTTAATTACGAGTAGGAGGTGCGTATAAACGTAGTAACAGAAACGTTGATAAAATTGGAAAAACTTGCAATTGTTGTTTGAAATTTATATCATAGATAAGGGTTACTATAAGGAATATAATGGCATCAAAAACTTCTTATCATAAAAACCTAAATAGAGGGTTTTGAATATAAACCCTTGAAACACTACATATGAAAAAAGAAAGTCCTTTTTTATTTTTGTTGGTAGCGCTTTCACTCGTGAAATTTACCAAACAACAACAGCAAGAAAAAACAATATGGATGATTGTTTACAACAACATATGTAAAAGAAAAATATTACAAAATGTGTGCGTACTTCGTGTAGAAACAACAAATACCCAAAGAGTGTATTTTGTATATAAAAACGTGTATATAAGAATTTATGTATCTATTGGTATATAGAATTTTTCAACAAATAAAAAACCAACAAATATACACACTCATGCGGGTACATAATACTTCTTTATTAGGTGAAAGAAAAACAAAACTTCTAATGGCACTTGTCTGTCATTTTCGGTCTCTTTCGCTCCTACGTTGAGGTTTACGATTGAAGAAAGTAAAAGTAAAAATTACTTGATAAAATTGTGCGTAGATTTTAATAAAATAAAAAAAAAATATATATTTTTATTTAAACGAATGAAAGAGCAAGCGAATTAAAAGAAAAAGTAATGGAATTATATACTAAAAAACAATTGACTTAACAGGGATTTTAAAGAATAGATTCTTTTGAAAAAAATTAATAATTTCACAATTTAAAACAATGCTTATCATTCCCTGAAATAGTAAATATAATATTCAGAATTTGGTCTTGGGACTATGGTTTTATACTAGGAATTCCCGTTACAAATTTATTAGAAATTTTGACAATTTTTCGATTCCCAAGGATGGAGAAAAATAATTTCTTATAAATCTTTTATATAACGAACATTTTTGATAAATTTTGTAGTTATGAAAAATTTTTATTAAATTTTTTATATATTTTCTATTAAAAAAAAATATATTGTTAATAAATTTTCTATTTAAAGAAAGTTGTTGATAAATTTTCTATTTTTAAAAAAATTTTTGATAAATTTTCTATATAAAGAAAATTTATAATAATAAATTTTTTATTGATAGAAAAAATTTTCTACAATTTTTCTGTATAAAGAAAATTATGTATAATTGCATAAATTTTGTATTTTGCTAAAATTCCGTAAATTATTCGATTAATTTTCTTATTATAGAAATTTTTTTTATTAAAAAAAATTTCAATGAATTTTATATTTATAAAAAATGTTTATGTAAATGATCTTTTTGATAGATAATTTTTATTTTATAGAAAATTGTCGAAAATTTTTCTGTTTATAGAAAATGTTCCAAATGAAGTAAAATTTTCGAAAAGATAGATTTCTTCTTATTAAAATTTTTAATTTTTTTATAGAAAATTTTTAATACATTTTCTACGTAAAGAAAGTTTTGCTACATTTAATATTTATAGAAAAATTTTGATAAATTTCCTATTTATAGAATAATTTCCATATTTATTTTGAAAATGTTCGATATTTTTCATATTTGTAAAAAGTTTTCAATAAACTATTTTTATAAGAAACTTTTGATAATATTTTTTATAGAAAACTAGCTTAACCCGGTCTGCTTCGCAACCCCTATTAATACAATAACCTATATTTACTTTGTATAGGGCTACCAGTCCTCCTTAACAAATCATGTCAATTGTGGAGTTCGATAAGAACTTTCAATTTTACAGTTCTTCAGTTATGCTTCAATTAAGATTAACTTTGTATTGGGGCTACACTCCCTCTAGACCACCTTTCCGTTTTTTTTTTCTTCTTAATTAAATATCGAAAAAAATTTTAAGGCACTTCCTGTTATAGTTCTTTAGTTATACTACAATTAAGTTTTGCTTTACTCTCCCCTCAGACCTATCCGCTCTATCTTCACCTCAATTGTGAAACCTGATATGGAAATTATTCTCTCAAAATCTCGAGACTTTCATTAAAATAGTTCTTTATATATTCAATGATTAATATTTGCTAAATATCGAAAAATATAATAACCTATTTTATTGTCGGGCCTTACAGAATGATGCTTTAAAAATTTCATGAAAATCTATATACACTCTATTAGTCTAAACTCACTAGACTAATAGAGTGCAACATTTTAACACTATTCTACTCCCTCTTTGTTATTCTTTTAAAATTTCTTAGTTTTTTTTAAGCGGGGATTGATACTTTAGTTATGAGTATTTTGCGTTATTTCTCGTTGATGTGCCCTAAATTTTCAACGTAGTAGATGGTCTCAAAGTTTGGAAAATAAGATAGAAATTAAAAAAAAACAGGTTTACTCGAGGCACATTCGCACTTTCTAATGGAATAGCAAAGATTACTGCATGGACTTATTTTTCGTTATTATACACAATAAAATCGAAAGAGTTTTAAAAATAAATTTAATAAAAGAATTTAATGGACTTTTTGAAAATTACAGAAAAATCGCACTTTTTGTATTTTTTTATAGTAAATTGCAATTTGTATAAATCTTGGATATATATATATAAGAGTAGCGATAAAATTGATCGGCACCACAAATATAAGTCAAATGTCGTTGATAATAGAAAACGGAACACCTTTGTCCAAACAAATTTTAATAAGGCACATCGTATGGACAGCACAAAATTTACCATAATTGGCATAATTAGGTGCTATGCTTAACGGAAATGTGGGTGCATCAAAATTTTTCGAAAGATAAACATTTTGAGGACCAAAAAAAAAAATTTTTTTCTTGGGTTAAAAAAAAGGATCACAATATTAAATGGTATTCCTTTGTAATAAACTCTAATAAAATATATATTCGTATAATATATGGGGAAATAATTTCGATTCGAAACTCCAAAATATGCTACACCAATATCATCAAACATTGAAAACTAAAAATGTATAATTCTGGTCATTTTTATCTCTGTACGAAATGATTAACGCGAACTGATACTGCATGCATTCGAGTCACTTTATATTTATACAACTAGATTTTAATGTGCCATAAAAAAATTAAGGCCTAAAATGAAAAAAAAATTATAATATATGGGCATATATGAGAAATTTCAAAAAATTTCGAAACTCTTTTAAACCGACTTTATATGTATTCCTAAAGTTTGTTTTAAAAATAGGAAAACAGATGATGCAATCTAGTACACCTTACAAAAATACTAAGAAATCGAAAATAGTATGTTATTCACATAAAATCTCATGGAACTACAGTCATTTAAATTTACAGAATATAAAAAAAACTTTCGAGATTTTTTTTTTAGTCATTTTCGATTTAAAGTCACAATTTACATACTCTAGACTCATACAATTAACCAGTCGGGAGTCAGGACTTGGTAAATTCATATGACGTTTAACTAGTTACCATATTATTATCTGATAAAAGTTAGGCGCCAAAAAAAATCATACCAAAAATTTACGAATTTTTAAATTTGGATTTTTTTTTTAAATTTCAGAGCATAAGTGAATTTACATTTAAAAAGCAGTATTTCAAAGACAGAAAGTAATTCTCTACAGTTTGAGGTATATCTCATTGATGTCATGGTTACGGTTTTGTCACTACAATAATATTATGTTCTCGTTGTTAATTTTCATTAATTTTAATAATACCATGTTTATGATAACAATGTTTTTGTTTTAGTTTTAGCATTCAATGTTTACATTCAATCAAAATTTTAGTATAGTTGACCACAAACATTTTATGTTTTTGAATATTTTTACCAGAAACAAAATTTTATTAATATAAAAAATATCATATAAGCAAAATTTATATTTTTTGCGACTGACAACTACAGATTTTATTAAAATTATCTAAACTGAATTTTTTAATAAATAACAATTCCGAGTCAAAGTGGCGTTAAAAAAATTTGAAAGCAAACATTTTGTGAAAATTTAAAAAATTTGCACCAATTTTCCAAATTTTTTATTCGGTATTTTTTTAGTATAAGATATGCCTTTAGATCATCAAAATTTATCTGCAAAAAATCATCTTAATGGTTACCGATTACAGCGGCATTCAACTCCAAACACATTTCACTTGCTGACAACTATCGTGAACTTTAAATAACGCAAATATTGTCTTCAAATGAAAGCATTTTATTACCTTAATACTAAAATTCAGGTGGCGTCAAAATATTTTAAGTACTTATAATTTTATGAAACAAAAAAGATAATCTTAAACCAAAAAGTACCTTTACACATTTCGCATTGTAGTTCGAATTTTACAATAATAATAGAAACAATTTTCGATGTAAAATTTATCATTAAATAATAAACAAATAAAAAAATTTGCTAAAATTAATTTTAAAAAATTAAAATCGCACTTTTTTAAGGAATATTATCATGAGTGGTAATATTTAAACGACTATATTTTGCAAACCAATACCGATATTCACTTAATTTTTTCAGCAAAATATTCCAAAATATTTATATTATATTATTACTTATAATTTTTATAAATTTTAAACCAATATAATTTTTTGCTTTTTACGAAATAAAATTAAAAATTTTTCTTTTCAGTGCAGCGAATAGACTTTCCATGCAAAAATGTTAATTAATAAAACCACAAATTTACCTTAATGTCAGAAAAAAATTTTTTTTTTTAATATTTTGACTCAAAATTTTTGAAATTCGTCATATATAAATTGCTGATTTCGATAAAAAAAATTTCACTAAATTTTATTCATAAAAATGTCGATAAGAAAATGTTTGAACATTTTCTATTTAAAAAAAAATTTTCGTTAAATTTTATATTTCCACGATCGCTTTCAAATGGCTTTTAAAATTTTCCCTTACAATCTTCTGTATATTTATGATTTAAAATCTCACCCAAACTACAAAATCAATTTAGAAACTCTGCACTTTAAAACCACTGCTTAGCTCCCAAAATTCACCAACATTATTATTCAACATTTCTAACATAAGAAATATGGGAATGTAGGACATTTTTCACATCAGAAACCTTATTTTTTTGGCACATTGAAATATTTAGCAAAACAAATATAAGGATGCATGAATATGTATTTGTATTTCAAACATTCAAGACCATAAAATACTTTACATAAAGTTGGTAAAAAAAATATATATCAGAATGTCATTTACAATATTGTGTCTATATATATATATATGCTTTAGCAAACTCTTGTCTTGTGCTGCCCCTTAACGACCCATATAAGACCCCAATGTTTTTCAAAAAGTTTTTCATAAAATCATTTTCTCTTTTTTTGTGTTTTGTATCATAATTAAGAGTTTGAGATGTTTTATGCCTTTTTATTTCCATTATAAAGCCAAAAAAAAAAAAAAAAAAAAAAACGTAGTGATGGAAATAAAATTACTACACCCTTTGGCTGTTATAAAGGATGAATGTAAAAACACAACGCCAACACACTTTACTTTATTTTCATATTCTTGCATTTTTATAACAAATCATCTAATACTGTTTTTCAGATCCCTCTTAACATTTATTTTCTCGTCCTGTCCTTAGCAACCATGTTTTTTAAGATTTTAAAGCCGTTTTGTGATTGGATCATTTTGTTGGTATGGGAAATTAAAAAATTATGTGTATTTCAAAAATGAAAAATTTCAAATGAAGGTTTTATTTACTTTAGTTACGCATCATGTAATATTAAATTGGGTTTTATATATTTAAATATATAGAAAGTGTGTAATCTTATGTAGATATGTACATGTTTTAAATCAAAAAGGGTCTTTTATATAAAATATAAGTATGTATGTATGTATGTATGTAGCTTTATCTTTACAAAGGGTGTATTTAGTATATAAGTAATAAATACATATGTGTGTAAGTACATTTACATGTACATATTTCTATATATAAGTAGTAAGAAATTACAATATTCCTTTTTATGGAACACGTGTATATAATAACCTTTACTGTATATGCACACACATACAATACATATTTACACATACAGTAGCCAAAATACTATTCGGCATACCATTTCATTTCCTATAATTTCGTTATAATTTATATACTTATTGAATAAAATGACAAATATTTATTTGAACTATGTGTTTCCTTAAAGTTTTAGTAATATTTGCTCTAATCTTAGTGTTGGCAAATTCTACTACTTTTGAATACTCAATACTACTCAATACTTTTCATTTGGGTACTCGATAATACTCGATACTTAACGGATTTTTTAATTTGAAATATAATTTTTAATTAAGTTCTTTTATTTAAAAATAAAACAAATATATTTAGTCGGTTAGCATGAAACTTTATAAATTTATTTATATAAAACATAAAATAAACTAAATCATTAATTTTAAATTCAAAGTTAACAAATATCAATAAAATTATTTTCATATATTTTAAAATTAATTTGCATCTCTATACAGAGTTTTATTTTATCCGTTATATTTTTTTTAATACGATATCATTAAAAAATTAAACTCTGAAAATATTGAGTAGCTACTTTACATTGTTGAGTACTCAAAAAAGAAGCAAATACTCGGTACTCGATACTTAATACTCAATACTTGCACATCACTACTATATTAACTTTCTTATGTTTTTTGTTGTTATTGGACAACAATTACATGTGTTTTAAATAATTTTACATCATTTTATTGTGATTTTGTACAAATAAAGGACGCCAAAAAAAATAAATTTCAGTTGAAGCTAAAAAATTCATAATTAATCATTTTAAGCAAGGAAAGTCGCAGAATTAAATTGTAGAAAAGGCGTAAAAGCTAAGAAAAAAGTCCCACTGTATTATAATGAAAAAAAAAAAAAAAAACGAAAATTTACTGGAAAATAAATCTTAATCAGCAATACGTTAAAGTTTAAAATTTTTCATAAAGTTGAAAAAAATCTCAAAATAAATCCATCGAAAATGGCTAAAGATAGTGAAAAATACTTGAAAATACGTGTTGCATTTTAGAAATTTAGAGATATTAAAAAATACATAATTTTAGAGCCAGGCCTTAAAAAGGTTATAAAGTTGAGATTAGAATTTGTAAGAGGATATGTCAAGAGGACGAAAAAGTTATGGAAGAATGAAGTTTTTGCAATTGGAATCAAGTAAAATCATTTTGTATGCAATATGAATGTCCTAGTCTATTGAAAGCCATATACCGGGCTGGAAGAGAGAAATTAGGTAGCAACCGTAAAGTACGGTGGTTTACAGTCTATTTACACGTAACAAAATATGTAAGATCTTTCTCTCAGAGAGTGTCAAGAGAGTCATGATATGATGATATTTCTCTACACAACTACATGTAAAACATATAAATAATACTAATTATATTATTTAATAAATTCCGTCGGGAGTGGATTGAGCAATACATGAAAATGAGATTTATGGTCTGTTCAAGTGAGTTCATTTCACGACCTAAGGGAGCATAGATGAATGCTACCGTGCGCGTAAACAGGTTGCGGATAGTGTCAAGTTCCGTAGATATGCGAAGCAACTGCCATGGCAGTCGCTGGTAATCAGCGGTTCCGACTGGAGAGTCTCAAAGGGTTTCCGGATGGCACTGGACTCCTAACAAATTTTGAGTGCCTACGATACTCGGAACGTCAAGGCGAGTGATTAGCGTCTTGAAATAACCAATAGCCAACAACTACCAGTGACTGTTCCATATGTTAGGGGCGGCTGGAAGCGGCTCGCTATACAATCGTGATGTAAGGCCCCAGTTCCATGATCGGATGCGGAAGCCCTAGCAGCTACTCATCTTAAATCAATTGATTTTTGAAACCTATGCCCTATGCTCCTTATAAGAACTAAAGAAATTAATATATTATTTAATTTATTGAAATTGTTATTTAAAAATATAATCAATTCAAATTCTTTCACTAAGGGTTCATCGCCCATTTGTACGAAAAATTGTGTTTTTTGACTTAATACTACAAAATATTCTCCTAATTTAGTTTTGTTTAAAAAATCAGTCACGTAACTCTATTTTCTGTGCAAGAAAGATTTCTTATTTTTTTTCACAAATTTAAGTATTTGTGAAGTTATAATATTGTAACCTTTAACATAGGTTTGACTTTGAGACTGAGAAGGTAGCCATTTTCACGATTTCACAAGGAAATTAGTTGTAATTTTTATTAAACTAACACATTAAAAAAATTTGCATAATAGGTATTATTTTTAATTTGCTCTAACAGTTCCTTTTAGTAACAAGTAGTATTTGCAAAAATAACAACTCATATCATTTGAATCTCTTTTTAGTAATGTCCTCGAATGCTTTTTGTATTACTTCTTAAGAACAAGAAAACTTACTTTGGAAGTAATGAAAAAGGTACTTTTCTAAAAATGAGTTTTATTTATTTTAGCGTTTATACGCACCTCTTACTCGCAATTAAAAATATTGCGATATGAAAATTTTGCCGTAGAAACGGTGAGTTAATAATTTTTTTTTTTGCGAGTTAGTAACTCACGAAAACTAATTTTAATTAGTGAAACTAATTGAAAATAAGCGTTACCACTTCCTTTTACGTTTATAGAATTATCTATGACAATAGTTGTATTTTCCCATCTAACACAACAAAAAATAAAATAAATTTCCTTATGCAATTTGCATATAAACGGTGAGTTAATTATTTGCAAGTTATTTTTATTTGCAATAATCGTGATATATGTTTGCTGGGATATAACAGAGTTTTTAAAAAAAGATAAAGTTGACACAAATTTAATATAAAAATAAAAAATATATATAATTTTTAACTCTAAAAAACTAAATTTCAGTTAATTGTTTATTCGACACAAATTATTCGATTTACTCGTTATTCGAAAATATTAAATTTTAAATTATTCGAACAGGTAATCAACAAAAATTAATCGGATAACCGAATGACGGTTAATCGATACTCTAATATTTATCGATGGAATAATGAATCATCAGTGTTATATACATTTAAAAAAAAATTACATGAAAGTGCTGAGAAATTAGGAATTTCTGAATGATTTACATTTACCAGGATAATAACCCAAAGCATTTTGCCACAAATATAAAGCTTTGATTTCTCTATAACTATACGAAAATGATAAAAAAAATCATTACAATCACCAGATATCAATCTAAATGAGCATTTTTGGAGTTTTTATTTAAAAACATTTCTATTGTCTGAATTTAACGAATAAAAATTTTATTAAATTGATATTATAAGTGTAATGAAACAAAATTGATACTGAACAAAATCCTTGTCAAATCTACATCAAAACTCTTAAAATTGGTTATAAAATGGAAATAAAAATCTACGTTTTATTAAAAAATTTAATGTTTGTGATTTTACGAAGAATAAAGTATGATGTCGAATACTTTTTTTGCCTTGAGCTTTAATGTCATTATATAAATGACTTTTTAAATTATCTTTTATTTGTTTTAACTTTAAAATTTATGTATTATTCTTAAAGCTATTTACAATAAAATATTTTCATAATCATTCAATAACAAAAACTTATTATTTAACTAAGTTAAAAATACTCTTCTTAATGCGGATTGGATTTAATGAGAAATCAATATATGGATAGAAACTGTTGAATTGATTGCATATACGTCTCATGGGATCAAAGTTGGCATAATTGGTTCAAAAATATTTTATTTTTAAAGGATTATATTTTCTAGTTGGACGATTTGGATCTTACGAAGCAGGAACTCAGAATTAATTAAGCCGTTTACCAAATTAAATTACAAAGGAAATATTAATATATTTTCTCCAACTTTCAAGAGTAATATTAAGCTGTAATCGACTTTCATATGATGGTAAATTAATATTAGGATTCCATGGAAGATTACGAAGACAAAATAACAGAAATTGTTTCTGGACCGATTCAATTTTCTTTATATGAACTTCGTATTGATATTGAAGAAGAATTGGTCTTACAAGAGATGTGAATAATTGCTTGGAAACGTAAGGATCATTAAACTCTCTTCCCCAGCGCTTGAGGAAACATAGAACTCCTTTTGCCTTATTAACGATTTGTGAAACGTGGGAATTAAAGGATAGTTTACAATCAAGCAACACTCCCAGATCAAGAAATTCTTCGACTAGATCAAGTTGATATTCATTTATTGTGTATCTACAGAGTACTGGACTTCTTCTGTAGAACATCATGTGTTTACACTTTCTTAAATTCAGATCCATTAGATTCATCATACACCAATCATAAAGATTGTTAAGATCTGATTGGATGGGAATAGTTAAAGCTATGGAACAGCTTTACATCATCAGCATACATTAATATTCTAGAATTCCTAATGCAAGTTGGTAAATCATTTATAAATATTAGGAATAATAAGGGGCCGAGATGACTACCTTGTGAAACACCAGATAAAACAGGAATGGTTTTTGATGTACATTCTCTGAATAATACACATTGGTATCTATTTTTAAGATATGTGGAAATCCATTTAAGGAAAACAGGAGAAAATCCGAGTTTATACAATTTGAACAATAGGAGATCGTGATTTACTTTATCGAAAGCTTTACTGAAATCTGTGTATATTGCGTCTGTCTGTAAACCGGAATCAAATGCGGTTATAACTGTGGTTATGAACTACAAAAGGTTAGTAGTAGTGGAACATCCTTTTTTAAATCCATGCTGAAATGGCGAAAGATAACATACAACTTGATGCGAAAGGATTTCAGTAACTATCTTTTCGAAAAGTTTTGTAATAACACTTAATTTAGCAATACCTATATAATTGGAAATGTTGGATCTGCTTCCGGATTTAAACAAAGGTATAATATAAGATTTCCTCCAAACTTCAAGAAAGTAACCACTAAATATTGATATGTTGCATAAGTAGGTTATTGGAGATATAAGAGAATGTAAACATTTTATAAGAACACAGCTTGGAACACCGTCAGGTCCACATTTATTAGAATATTTTAGATTCTGTGCAGCTCTCAGTACCATCGATTTATCTAATGTTGGATAATTTATTAGGGTTGCAGCAGGAATTGGATATGGATAAATCCAATCCGCATTAAGGGGAGTATTTTTTTTAACTTAGTTAAATAATAAGTTTTTGTTATTGAATGATTATGAAAATATTTTATTGTAAATAGCTTTAAGAATAATATATATGCTAGCCTGTAAGAAATTGTAATTTCATTGGCTATTAAATAAATAAATAACAAAAAATTATGTAGAACTCAAATCTTTTTTTTTTATTTAAAAATTCTGAGAAAATTGTATTATTAATTTTTTAATTAAATTAGCACCACTCATGTTCAATATATATATATATATATATATATATATTTTTTTTTTTTTTTTTTTACCACTGTACATATTTCTTTTATGATTATTCAATTTTCGTTTTAAGATTAACACCCAACTTTACTTGAATTTCTTAATAAGAAATTATGAGTGTTAAAATTTTCTGCTATACTGATTTAATTAAATCACATTTAAAAAGGGGCAAAATATATTTGCGAATAATTTCTTTAAGCTATTTTGAATAACTTTTAATTAATTGAAAAAGTTCTATTGCTTTTTGTGATGTTTTTTCATACGATTTTTATTTTTTTAAGTCAAAACTGTAATCATGGCTACAAATAGCGAGATATAGTGGGGAATGTTAAATGAAATATTTCCATCACGCCACATTTTAACTCATTGACGACCAAAGATTTTTGAATTATACAATTTTCTAGGTAATAATTAGAACAAATTGGTTCATTAATTTTTTAAGCTTTAAAATTAATTAATATGGCTTCTGTGGGAGGTATAATCTACCATGGGCCGATCTTCCGAAATTGTTTCTGTTTGGCGGAACAAAACTAAAATTTTTGAAGTTAGTTTAGACAATGAAATACGTATTTTCTGTTCAGTTAAATTTGAAAAAAGAAGTCATTAAATTTAGTAAGGCTTTTTAGCACAAATATTCATTTTATTGTTGGAAAATATAAAGGAGATTTACAGAGTGTTAGAAATGGCCCTTAAAAACTAGTTTACAAATATTAAATTTTGGTTTAACAAAAAAATAATCAAAATGGAAAAAAGTCACCAGCTCCACATTGGAAAACGATATAACCAATTTTGGTTAAAAATAACCAAAACAGCAACACTGCTCAGAAAAATTGCTATGTGTGAACATTAACTTAGGAAAGTATATTTGTAACTTTTCTTCGTATTCCTATCCTGAGTGAATCGTTATATCTTTTATACGCATTTATTTGTTGATTCCTTGCTAAATTCTTTTCACTTATACTATTAAATATAATCATTA
The DNA here is from genome assembly GCA_932274085.1 of Protocalliphora azurea. Taxonomy (NCBI): domain Eukaryota; kingdom Metazoa; phylum Arthropoda; class Insecta; order Diptera; family Calliphoridae; genus Protocalliphora; species Protocalliphora azurea. Next base: position 131,664,392 of record OW026519.1, read on the forward strand.
CATACATATTTTGTATCTTAAAGAACAAACTCATAATGATCATTCAACACTGTTCATGTCAAACACGCATTTTATTTTGGAACTGCGCAATATCATATCTTCTTCCTCTTCTACACTTTATAATACGCACAAAAACATCCTTCTTTCTAATCTGGTTTTATTTTCTTCAGGAATTTCTATAAACAAAATAACAAAACAAACCTGTCTCTTGTTCTACGAGAACAACAAACAATTAAACCAGGTATAAAAAATCTAAATTGCGTAATATATTTTTTTGTAAAAAAGAAAAGAAGAAAAGAAATAAATTCCTGATACTTTGGAACAAATAACGAAGGTCTAGAAAATGGGAGAATACAATAATAAAAAAATAATTACAAAAAAAGAAAAGAACAAAAGTCAATTTAAATACGAAAACATACACATATGTACATATGTATGTATGTATACTCGCATACGTAAATAGGTATATACAGAAAGTAACCAGGGAAACATATGATCAAAATTATATAGACTATACTCTCATACATGTACATACACATAGCATGTACGAGTGGCTTGCATATATATATATATTTTGATGCTTAAAATATATAATTGAAAGAATGTTGTATGAAAACAGAGTTTAAAATAAATGTGTGGTAGGAAGTGTTATTTTGACGATCAAGGATACTATGTTGGTTTTTGTTTTGTTCCTGGTTCTTTTTTTAATGACCTAATTATAGATCAACCAACGTAGAAGGAGAATAACAAGAAAATGAAAAAAAAAAATAATAATAAATTTTCAAAAAAAAAAAATATCAAGGAAGAGCAATAAAATGACATCATAAGGTAGTAAATGCACCTTGCATTTAACCCTTAAGGTGATCAAGGGGGTCAAACATAAATATGTATATGTAAACTTTGACGTTTTAAATCTTTAAAAAATTTGTTTCAAAATTTAAATTTCCGGCAAATTGATTTATATGCTTAAGAGAAAAAAATTTGTTTTAAATTCTTTTAACATCTGCTTACTTTTTGTCAAATGTCAGCAAGTAACAACAGTAGCTTTTCAATATTATTTCAATAAAATCTCGACATCCATATGAATAATTTAAACAAGTATATCATACACTGCCTGCCACTTGAATAAGGAATCATATTCTTTGAATTTAATTAAGTATATCTCCTCAACTAAAGTTCAGAAAAAAATAATTTTTTGCGCAACCAAATTTCAAAATGTTGGCTTTAGTTTCCCGAAGAAATAAAAAAATACATATTTTGTTATACTAAAATTATGCGTTTATTTAAAGATATGTATTTCTGTGGCACCTTTTCGTGTGCCACTTGAATAAGGAATATTTTAAAACTAAACAAACTGTAATTTATTTTTAATTTTAGGTTATAAAAATGAAAGTTATTATCTTCTAGCATTCAATTAGTAATGAGTACTGCCACCATTTTTAGAAATAATAATAAAAATACGATTTGGCATCGACTTGTATAATGACTCTAAGCAATTTAGCGAAATTGAACTTCATGCTTCCGTTATTGCATCCTTTAAGGATTCTATCGTCTCCAATTGTTTTCCTCCTTCATAAACTTTTCTTGCAAGCCTACCCCAGACATTTTCCATTGGATTTAGGTCTGGTGAATATTGTTGATTAATCCATTGTTTTACTGCTCTAGCGGTATGAATCGGAGCGTCGTGATGGTACGTCCAAGGTATGGGTCCAAAGAAATCATTAAATTTTGGAAATGCTTCCTCCAGAATGTTTCTGTAAGTCGTTGCAGTCATTTTATTGGATACAAAAACCAATTCTATAGTACCATAATACGAAATGGCACCCCATACCATTATTCCGCCCTCTCGGCTGTATCTGCTTCTCAAAAATAATTCCTCCTTATTTAGGTCCCCGTCGGGACCGTCAATATTAAACTTTTTTTCATCGGAAAATACAACTTTAAACCATTTGTCGGACCATGTCATTGTATTTTTGGCAAACTAGACATTGTGATTTGCGTTTTTCATTAAGTGGTGTTTTTTTTTTTTTGCATTTTTCGTCGGACTATGTATGGGCACAACTTTACAATACGGTGCACTGTTCTTAGACTGACACTGACTCCACTTTTTTCACGTATTTTTGATACCGACATGGCAGAATTTGATGCAATTCTAAGAATTTTTCGTCTTTCTTTTAGAGTTATTGCCATTTTCTTCTTTCCGCCCTTTCATATTTTTTCCATATCTTTCCACGTTATTTAAATAATTATACACAACTGTCTTTTCTCTATTGATGTTTTTGGCTATTTGGACCAGATTTCAAAATCAAAATTTTTTCTTTTTCAGAGTTATTAAGAGCCTTACCACGTCCCATTTTGAATAAAAACTATTTAAAAACTTTCAAATTAAAAATTCTCTAGCCGTTTATATTGAAAGAAATTCAAATCATAGAATTCCTTATTCAAGTGACACACGAAATAGTACCACAGAAATACATGTCTTTAAATAAATGCATAATTTTAGTATAACAAAATATGAATATTTTTTATTTCTCCAGGAAACTGAAGCCAACACTTTGAAATTTGGTTGCGCAAAAAATTTTTTTTTCTGAACTTTAGTTTAGGAGAAATACTTAATTAAAGTTAAAAAAAATGTGATTCCTTATTCAAGTGGCAGGCAGTGTATTAAATTAATAGGTAATATTATTTATAAAGAAAAAACTTATAGGAAAATTATATAGGTACTTTTAACTATTTAAAATCAGTTATTCAACTTATCTTTACTAGGTAACAGTTACTGTGTGGGTTGAAGTAATTAAATTACTACAAAAATGGGATGATGTTTATATAATTATTTTAAAACAAGACTGCATATGAATATACTATATATAATTTTCACACTTGTTTTTTTTTTTAAACTACAAATAATTCTTATGACTCATCATTTTATAATAAAAAAAATATATATATATACAAATGAATCACAAAAGCACATAGTTGACCTTCAAAACAGTCACATTGTATAAAATTGATTGTTGTTTTTGCCTTTTTATATGAAAAAAATTAAACCACCACATTATTTTCGCAAAACATGTAATATTTATTAAACGTTTGTACTCGTATATACATAAATTATGCACCCCTGTTTTTAAAGTAAATACTACTACATATACGGAGTATTATGTAATATACATACATACATACATTTTACATAAATACAATAAGATTTTTTGCCAAATGTTTTAAAAGGAGTGCAAAAAATATGTGATACAATAAATGTATATAATATTTAAAAATATTAAAATAACACCACTTACGCCCCGATTACAAATTCTATTTTATTCTAAATGAATTAAAATTCCCGCTGGACAAAAAGAGTTATATAATAAACACGCAAGCCTTTAGACTCATTCTTACAATTGCTCACTTTCTCTATATTATAGATAATAAATAGGGTTTCAAATAGAGTGACCAGATTTAAATAATAAAACGTTTTATTTCGTTAACAGTAACGCGCCTTTATTAAATACAAGTACATTTTGCAAAATCATCTAAACATTAGACTCTATCATAATCACGTCCAATTGACAAATGACTCAATCTTCTGTTTTCCTGAACATTGATCGAAAGTATACACATATGTACCAGAGCAGCAAATCAATCATCCTTTTTTGATTTTAATTCGTTACGAATTAGCTAAATTTTGAATTAATTCTTTTTCTAACAAAAAAGAATTGAATAAAATTTGAATAAATTGAAACGAATTAGGCAGAAATGAATTTCAATTCGTTTCCAATTCAAATGAATTTGTTGAATGAGTTGCAATTCGTTTTCAATTCAAATGAATCTGTAAAATGAATTGCAATTCGTTTTCAATTCAAATGAATTTGTTAAAGTGAATTGCAATTCATTTCCAATTCGTTTGAATTGAATTGATTTTAAATTCATTTAAATGAATTAAAACAATGAATTGCAATTCAAATGAATGAAATTAAAAATGAGTTGCAATCAATTAAATTAAGAGCAGTTCTAGGGGGAATGAAAAATGGAAATTTCTCCTATCAAAATGAAAAGATTCAGTACAAAGATTGAAAAGCCTTGTCCTGGATCTGTGCCTGATCAAAGAAAACATGGTGTTTGGAGTTTGTTTTTTTAAGAAGAACTGATTTTTATATAGAAATACACTGAACGACAAAATACATTTAATATTCAAGAAGCAATTAATAATTTTTGAAATTTTGTGACCCACGACCACCCAAAAAAATAAACTTTTTGGTAATATTTATGTTACATTTATTAAAAAAAAAAAAAATAAAATAAAAATATATTTCACAAACAAACAAAAATCAGGAAAAATGACAATGTATTTAGTTCAAAACATATTTGTATTTCATAAATATGCTAAACATATATACATATCCACTCATTTACTAAAAGAGTGTCATAACTACAAAAAAAAAACATGATTTTGCACAAAATCAATTCAAATTCCAATCAATTTAATTCAAGTGAGTTGGAAGTGAATTGCTAGTACTTTTTCGTAATTCATTTGAATTAATTCAAAATCAAATCAATTAAAATGAATAGGAAATGAATTGCAATTCACTTTGACAAATTCTTTTGAATTAGAAACGAATTGCAATTCATTCTACAAATTCATTTGAATTGGAAACGAATTGCAATTCATTTTTACCAAATTCATTTGAATTGACTCAAATTTCATTAAATTAATTTTTTGTGTGAAAAGAATTAATTCAAAATTTGCTAATTCAGTGCATGAATGATTCGCGAATTAATTCAAAAATGAATGATTCATTTACAGCACTGATATGTGCCATTATGAAAAATGCTTAACCTGGCTGAAACTGACTTTAATCGTTAATACGTTTTGTGGTTATACTATTTTAAATAGACGGGTTACAGATCTAAATTCACAAGACTTGAAACTAATAAAGTGCAAAATTCATTTTATTATCATGATTTTTGTTCAAAACTCAAAAACGTCTTAAAATTACTTAACTTTTTACCATTCTTTTTCACTTTTTATTCATGCGTTTATAGTTTTTTATTTCATTCGATCTTATATAAACTAATCGGACTTTGTAGATAAATTATACACCACCTTTGAAACACAAATTTTGAAACAGAGATTAATACTTTTTGTAATTATGAGTATTTTGCGCTATATCTCTTTGATGTGCCCTAAATAGTCAACGCAATAGATAGTCTCAAAGCTTGGAAAACAAGAACAAAAATTAAAAAAAAAATCTGGTTTTCACGACGAACATTCATATAGCCTGGATTACTTCGTGAACTTAGTTTTTTTTTGTTATTTTTCACAATAGAATCTAAGGAACATTAAAAATAAATTTAATAAAAAAAATTTTATGAACTTTTTGAAAATTACGCAAAAATTACATTTTGTACTTTTGTATTTCTATACAGCAACTTGCAGTTTGTACACATTTTGGATATATAAGTGGATAAAGTACGGCGAAAAATATAATTTATCGGGACCATAAATTTCAGTCAAATGTCGTTGACAGCTGAAAACGAGACACTTTTGTCAAAATAGTTCTTGCTAAGGCACTTCGCATGGAGCGCACGAAATTGATGAATTGGTATTTGTAATGCTTAACGAAAATGTGGAGGAGCATCAAAAATTTCCAAAGTTAAAAATATTACTTGGGTTAAAAAAGGATTATAATATTAAATAGCATTTCTTTGTAATAAACTGTAATAAAATATTTATAATTTGTAGAGAAAAAATTTAGATTCGAAAATTTTTAAAAATTTAAAAATTTTTAAAAATTGCGATTTTAAATATAAAGAAAATTTTTCTAAATTCTACTAGGAAAAATAAAAAATAAAATATGTTACACTAATACCATCAAACATTGAAAATATTGTAAATATTGTTTGAATAACTCAAGTAGGTTTAGTTTATAAAAATTGATATATGTTCAACTTAAAACCGTTATAACATTTAAGCTCTTTGCACGAAATGATTAACGTGAACTGATTCCGCACGCATTCGTGTCACTTTGGATTTGTGCACCATATTTTCATATTTTATAAAAAAATATTTTTTTTAAGGCCAAAAAGTATATATATCGGGAATATTTTCCGATTTAAAAAGAATTTTTTATGCACATAAAGCACTTTCTTAGAGGCAATTTTTGCTCGTACATTCTTAAAGGTCAAAAGTATAAAAAAAAGCTTATTTTACAAATAACGACACCAATTTGACTGTATGTATTTTCTGTGTTGCTAGAGAAATAAGTTTTTCTTCCATGTCATTTTTTTTTTTCGAATGATTTACAGCGAAATTTTCCAAACCCTATACCAACTCTGATAAGAAGAATACATAGCCCGATAATATTTGTTTCAAAAAAAGCATAGCTATACCGGACCAAGCTTTTAATTAGGTCTAATAGAAAATTTTGCATTTCTAAAAAATTTTAACATTTCGATTTTTATTATTTTTTTTTTTTTATTCGAATTTTTCAGAAAATTATCTTTTTAGATATTTATAGTTCATTTCAAAATTAGTTCGTATTTAAAAAGCTTTATTTTTTAATATTTTTATTATTTAAAATAAGCAAATTTTTGGAACATTTTAACCTTTTTAAAAAATTTTACTTTAGGAAAATTAATATTGGTTTTGATTACACCGTGCAACAACTTCCCAAAAATTTTTTCACACATAAAAAAATCAATATATTCATTAAAAACTACTTACAATTTTTTTTTTCACATAACTGTAAAAAAATTATAAAATATTTTCCTAAATTATATCAACCCAATATAGATGCCAAATGAAAGCTAAGAATACCTGAAATATAACAAAATTTTTTATTTAAATATTGCTGAAATTATTTTAAAATTGTTAAGAAACTTTATATAAAGTAAAAAATTAACTGATCATCTTTCCAGACTTTGAAGTCCTCTTGAGAGAAAATTTGACATTATGGAAGAATAAACTGGGTATACATGATGGATAGTCTCTAGTTTTATCCATATAACGATTTTTTCACGTGTGAGAATGATTTTTGCAGGCTGATATATATTTAAAAATAAATAGAAAGAGCCAATATTTTCAAAAGGATATTTTTCTTAAGTTTTTGTGCTGCAATATTTAAATAATAAATATTATTATATTGCAGGGATTCTTAGCTTGCATTTGACATCCATACTGGGTTGATATAATATTCGTAAATATTTTATAATATTTTTTTTAAAATTTGTATTCTTCAAAACTTTCAAGTTCTTTTAAGAGGAAGTTTGATGTCTTGGAGAAAAACTGAGTACGCAGTTTTACTACGATTGATCTCTAGTTTCATGCATATATCAAATTTTTCATTTGCCAAAATTACTGTAAAATTTTTACTTTTTTAATACTATTTTTTAAGAATTGTACTATTTTGAAAAACGGTAGTTTTTGTAAAATTTTACAGTTTTGAAAATTTGATATTTCTTGTGATAGTTATACAAATACGTTTTTTAATAAAATATAATATTTTTGTATTATTTCTTTATTTTCTAAATTTGGTACTTTTTATGCCAATAACACTTTTTTCAGAATTTGCTCTTTTTTAAAAGTCATCACTTTTTTTAAAACTGAAACTTCTTCTTGGCAATTGTTGTTTATTGTTTTGTGTTTGTGTTGGTGTTTGATAAACTTGGTACTATTTTTATTTTAATTGTCCTTTTTTATTAGACTTTTTTAATAATATTTTAAGTCATTATCGTGTTTTAAAAATATTATCATTTTTTTTTTTTTTTTTTTTTTTGAACTAGTAATCGCTTTTTTAAATTAGTATATATATTTTTTTTTTTCATAATTGAGTAATACCATTTCAAATTAAAAAAAATGTTGACCCTTGGTTACCGATTTATATAAAATTTGGTGCATGTGTAGAGGTCGATACAGAGGCATGAAAAATTAATTTTTCTCATTTTTATGTTGAGAACTGTGACACCTCTAAAGCTTTAAAAGTGATTAACATATTTATTTAAATGGCCATAACTTTTGTTATATGAAAAATATTAAAATAATTTTTTTGCAATGGATTTGTCAAAGCTTATATTTTAAGATGCCATATAAAAATTTTGAAAATATTTTTGTTAACATATTTGTTTGTAAGAATTTTTTTAGAGACCATCTTTAAATTTTTATATATATATATATATATTTTTTTTTGGTAAAAAGCCTTATTGCTACAGAGAAAAGTTCGGAGTAGTCAAAATTTTTAAATTTAAAATGAAATTACTCAATTGTACTTTTTTTGAAAATAGGTATTTAAACCATTTTTGCAACTTTTTGACCCTTTTTCACTTCGACAACTATATAGATTTTAGTAAGTGCAGTACTCCGCTAGCTGTACATATTCATATGTTGTTTTTTTTCTGTCTGAAAATTTATTCCAACCATTTGGTTGATATTTAAGAGTAAAATTCTAAATTATTTCTGTGTATAACGTGACTCTAAGTTAAATTTATAGACACCCAGTTAACTGTTTCATAAAAATAATAAGCTGAAAACAAGCTTATTTGTTTATTCCCTAGAAGTAAGAGAACCGGTCCAAAACTAGTCACATCACAGGTTCTTCGGGGTTACTGACCGGTTCTAGTTCCGGAACTTTATATGGGATGAACCCGTAAATTTTACATGAGATTGTCATTGGAGATGAATAATTGACGCCGTTTAACCAATTTGGGACAGGTCACAGAACTGACTCAAGAGAACATATTCAGTTTCGATTAATATAATATAAATTTGGTACAAATTCGGTAATTATTTAATTTAAAATAAATATTCTTTTTAGTTTTTTTTTTCATATGTATATTAATATTTATTTATGTAATTTTTTTGTTAATGCCACCCCAATCGAGCCCTTGTCCTTCTTACTTATCTCACGTTATAGTCTTAAGCTTACTGATTAAAAATGTAACTAGAGTAAAAATTTTTGAAGACTTAAGTGTAGATATTTAGTTTATTTTATCAACTAATTAATCAAATGATTAGAATACGAAAAGAAGTTAGATTATAAATTATTTTCAAAAAAATAAAAATAGTAAAAGATGGCCCTCAGGCAGCCTTGACTGTTAGAGGGTTAAGGCTCCGTTACTCTACCGTAAATGTAAATACGTAAACAAGTAAAAATGGAGAGCTACCTAATTTGATTACGTTAGTACGTTACATTTACGTTTATGAGTACTAGTATACACATAATTCTCGTAAGCAAAATGTCTCAGCTGATGCGTTACATATATGTTTACGGTGGAGTAACAACTTCTTTACACGCTAAGCGTATTGCTAATTGAGCATTAAGGAGCACGCTCAACTGATATTTAGTGGGAGTGGTTGTGTCAACTGTTCTCAACTGGAACTTTGGTGCGCGATTTGTTGTCAATTGGTACTCAACTGATACTGAGGCACCCGCGGGATTTTCATGTATTCTTGTCACATTGGATGAAAAGTAAAAAAAAAAAAATATTGTACCTACAATCTGTCCTACTAAAAATTCGTTTAATATATTTTAACTGATATTCGCTTAAAGTTTAACAAAACTTAAATTTTAAATCTTCATAACTTACACGCCAACCTCTTTCAAATATGGAAAGTCAAAATTAAGCATTTACAGAATCTTCTTTTAATTCTGTTCTAGTAAAGGAAAAATGTGAAAATAAGTACAATTAACCAAAAGCTCTTTCAAGAAAATAAATAATAAATCGAAAACTGAAAAAATATAATAAATATCGGAGCTCCTTAAAGATGTACATTTTTATTATAACCAATTACATACATATGTATGTACTTATTTGCTCCTACCAGCAATGCTAATTTTACTTTTCTATACCTAAACATACATACATACATATATATATTTTGGTTGTTAAATATTTATTTACAACAAACCACAATTTTGACACGCAGCCAACTAAATTCCCTGTTATAAAGTCAATATAATGTCAGACATTAGTCTTCATCATCTTTCTTCCAAAAAAAGGAAAAAAGTATCACAGCAGGAAAAGAAAACTCCTCAGGATGAGTAGAAATATAATAATGGTACAAGTAGTATTGGTATTGGTTGCAGTTTGCGTGGTGTTTCCAAGACTTCCTGTGTACATAAATGCGTGTTCCTTAGAGAAATTTTGTGCGTGCTAAGGTCTCTTTTATCTTCTTATGTCTTTATTATTTACACACAAAAAAAAAAAAAAAGAAGAAAAGAGAACGAAAACCAAGATTAAGTTTTTTCTTTAGACCGTGAGGAAGAGGGAAGGTGTGTTTATGATATTTTGTTTACAATTTACATAAAGTTTAAACAAAATTATTTGTCAATGTTGAAAAATATGAGTAGTGGATTGAGGTGATGCGGATATTTGGAATAAATTCTTTGAAATATGCCTTAGGCAAAAAATTTGAAGAAAGAAAGTTTAAAGATATGGTTTTTTGGGAATAGAAAAGTCTTGAATGGGATAGGTAAGAAATTGGAAGGAATATTCAGAGTTTTTCAAGTTGAAAATGGAAACTTTAAATATTTTAAAAACATGAATGTTTACAATATTATTTTTACTTACAATATATAGTTATAAGAAACTATTAAAAAAATTTTAGGGAAACCACTTAAACGATGCGTATTGATGAGCTGAATACTGGAGAATATTAACAAAATTATTCAGCGATTTTCCTAAAAATCAAATGTTGCCCCTAAATCGGTCTCAATTTATAATTATACTTAATAACATCTTGGTTTATCATGGAAAAAAATAGATGTTTGACTAAAAATAGGTAGACCCTTTTGTAGATAATATATTGAAAAATTGTCTTGGTCCATTTTAAAATATTTTTAAAACCTGAGGCACGTAGCGAAATGAGTTTAATTATTATTATAATTATTTTTATTATCTTTTTTTTTTTATTTATTTATCTATTACCATTATTTTTTATTTTTTCTGTATTCAGTATCTGCCTATATTAGAATTGCAAAAAGACTTTTTTTCAAAACACTTTAATTCATAGAATACAACTAGAAGTTTATGTGAGAGACAAAAACCTACTCGTAATTTAGTTGTCAAAAACCTGATTCATGCAGTAACAAAATATATGTAGTCACATATATTTTGTTTTTCTATTTTGAAAAAAATGAGTAAATTTTTTGAAAATTTAGTTTATACTGCTCTCGCATAAACTTCTAATTATATTTTATGCCTTAATATATATAGTCCATTATCAAAAACTTTTGATTTTAGGCCTTTAAAAAAATTGTTTTATGTTTTTTTTTTTTTTTTTTTTGATGGCACATTAAAACCAATTTGTATAAATAGAGTGACTGGGGGCGCGAAATTTATAGCGGGTTTAAATTAAACATATACAAATTTTTACAAACTAAAAGTTTGTGTATAATTCTGGTAAAAATATCAAAACCTACTGAGTTATTCAAATAAAATTTATGATATTTTCAATGTTTGATGGTATTCGTTTAGCATATTTTAGAGCTTTGAATCGAAGTTTTTTCTCCATATATTATATAAAAATATATTTCATAGAGTTTATTATTAAGAAATGATATTTAATACTGTTTTATCCTTTTTGAACCCAAGTATTTTTTTTTTTTTTTTGGTTCATAAAATGTTTGTCTTTAAAAATTTTTTTATGCGCGTATAATTCCGTTAAACATTACAAATATCGCTTAATTATGACAACTATGATCAATTTTGTACTTTAGCAAAATCTGTTTTGACAAAAGTGTCCGTTTTCAACTATCAATGACATTTGATTTAAATTGATGGTCCCGAACAATTATATTTATCATCATTATTATATCTATATAACTAAGATTTGTACAAATTGCAATTTGCTATATTAAAATACGAAAATGAAAATGCAACTTTTGCGTAATTTTCAAAAAGTTCATAAATTTTTTACTTAATTTATTTTTTCGATTTTATAGCGTATTATAACAAAAATCAAGGTTTACGCTGTAATCCATTAGAGACTGTTAATGTGTTTCGTGAAAAACTGATTTTTTTTAAATATTCGCTTTTGTTTTCCAAACTTTAAGACTATCTACTGCGTTGACTGTTTGAGATATATCAACAAAATATAGCGCAAAATAAGCATAAGTACAACAAGTATCAATTCCTATCTCAAAATTTATATTTCGTTGAGCGACGCGTAGATCCCGCCCAAAAACTGCCCAAAAACCCTGTATTTACCTGTTGAAAGTTTACACAATACAAAAGATAGAGTAGAATTTACCCACAAAGTCCGAGTAGTTTACATAAGATCGAATGATATCAAAAAGTATAAATGCACGAACAAAAAGTGTAGAAGAATGGGAAAAAATTAAGTAGTTGTAAACCCTTTTTCTAAGTTTCTGATCTTTGAACAACAATCATCATTATAAAATAAAACTATAGTGCTAAAATTTTGCACTCAAGTCTTCTGTCTTCACATCTCTAACTTGTTTGTTGAAAAGAGTATTACCACAAAACTTATTAAGGATTAAAATCAGTTTCAGCTTTGATAATGACCCATATGTATATGCAATGGTTGCATATTCCTAAAATGCTTTAAAGTAAAGATTCGCAAATGAATCCTATTAATCTTAAGGTTTTAACTAACTAAAAAGCCCTTTGAAGACTGTAATTTACCATCCTTAATTATAGGCCAGACGCACTAAAATATAATTCTGAGCTTACATATGAATTAGCAAGATTGTAGATACAAAAATTCAAATTTTGTATCTGTAATCCCGCAACCACCATAGGTGCGTTTGTGCTGATGTTTATAACGCACAGAAAAAATAATCCAACACCCACCTTAAAGTATACCAACCGACTTAGAATCACTTTTTGATGTCCGTCCGTCTGGCTGGCTGGATGTCCATGTAAACCTTATGCACAAATTACAGGTTTTAATTTTGAGGATAATTCAACGTAATTTAGCACGTAGGACTTTCATAACACAAGGACGAAGTGTGTTGAAATTGGTTACAATCTGTCCATTATTTCATCTAGCCCCCACACAAATGTCCTCTCAGAATACGGTATGTCGCTGGCTGCGACAGTCGTTCATAAGGGGCGAATTTAACTCCGCTACACCGTCAATTGAAACACAGATTTTCAATTATTGCTTAGCTCGTTGCGCGTTTATTTCGCAGTGCTTTTCCCTTACAAACTGATCTAACTTACAAAATTATTTTCTCATGTACCACAAACTAGTTATGTGTATAACAAATTATAACACATTTCAAATAACGGTACCATCTTAACGAAACAAAGCACTGCAGTAAGATCAATGTTAAAAGGAACAACAAAGTATATAATAATTCTTACACAATAATGTACATAAGACAAAATAAAATAACATTAAGGCAGCTCAAAAACAAATGAATACAAAATAAATAAATAAATGCTAATATTAAATGAAATTAAGACAAATAAACAATAATAAAAAATTCATCGTAAACAAAAATAATAATAATCAAATAAATTCACTTCCAATTGAGGAATTCGTGAGGGGTATGGCTGTCCGTGGCCTATTTAGATTGAAGGAACTAGGTTTATTAGGTTCATCTAGAGCGGGGCATGTCAGCATACTAGATGAAGTCAGATTCAACGGTCGGACATTATCCTTGGCTGAGCCTACGGATTATGTCGGGACCACGATTGACTTCGGGGCTACTCCCGCTTTGGTGTTACCTAGCAGGGATCTTTGGGATGGAGTAGAAAAGCTCTATGGAGGGTGCGCGGTCTTCACGGACGGTTCGAAAATGGAAGTTGGCACTGGTGCAGGTGTATACTTTATGGGAACTGATATCAGACGATCCTACAAATTGTCTGACAGTTGTAGTGTCTTTCAAGCAGAGATTCTTGGCATTTATAAGGCTCTCGGCTTGATTGAAGGGAATGATGAACGGGGGTCTGAGATTACTATCTATGTTGATAGTCAGGCGGCGTTATTGGCTCTGACTAGTCATTTTGTTAGGTCCAGATTGGTACTTGAGTGCAGAAGGGAATTGAGATGAGACTTTGTTGGGTTCCTGGTCATTGTGACATTCTTGGCAACGAAATAGCCGATGAGCTAGCTCGCAGTGGCTCGGAGCTAGATAGGTCTTTCATAGAGTCATCTGTTAAGATTCCAATTGGGTCCTTCTTTAGGGCCATAGGGGAGTGGACTCTGGACAACACGAATCGAGCCTGGAATGACAGATCGGACTGCAGAGTTTCTAGGGCATTATGGCCTAGCTTGAAACTGGCGGATTCCAAGCATCTTCTAGGTATGAGTCGTGGTAGTCTTAGAGTCATAGTAGGTATGGTTACGGGTCACTTCTCAATAGGGAATATGATAAGTAAGTGGGACATTGGCACATCAGACTTTTGTAGAACGTGCGATGATGTTGAGGAGCTGGAGACAGTGGAGCACATACTCTGTCACTGCGTAGGGCTTCAGCGTAATAGGTTGAAGTGGTTTGGAAGCCATACACTACATGAACTAGGTGAGGTTAATGGCAAAGGACTTGTCAACCTCATAGGGTTTGTAATGGGAATAAAATGGCTTAGGAACAATCATAACTGATTGATTGGGTATAGGTTCCACTTTTCTCTTTTTTCTTCTTTTCATAAAGGGATCACAATGGGCCGTTTGGCCTCTGGGTGTAGGCGTGAATGCGCCGCCCTTTCCAACCTAACCTAACCTAACCTAACCAAATAAATTCACTGCTCCTTTATGAGCCATTTGGCGACACGGTATAAAGAAGTTTTGTACAAGTATCAATTAAAAATTTAAGAAATTAAAAAAAACAATTTTCAAAACAAGTACTAATTAAAAAGCATCGATTTCCAAAATAGTACATTTTTTAAAAAATAAAAATTATTACACTGCCTGCCACTTGAATAAGGAATCATATTTTTTAACTTTAATTAAATATATCTCCTAAACTAAAGTTCAGAAAAAAATCATTTTTTGCGCAACCAAATTTCAAAGTGTTGGCTTTAGTTTCCCGGAGAAATAAAAAAAAAAATTTTGTTATACTAAAATTATGCATTTATTTAAAAACATGTATTTCTATGGTACTTTTTCACTTGAATAAGGAATATTTTAAAACTAAGCAAACTGTAATTTATTTTTAAATTTTAGGTCATAAACATGAAATTTATTATCTTCTAGCATTCAATTAGTAATGAGTACTGCCACCATTTTTAGAAATAACCTCAAAAATGCGATTTGGCATCGACTTGTATAATGACTCTAAGCAATTTAGCGAAATTGAACTCCATGCTTCCGTTATTGCATCCTTTAAGGATTCTATCGTCTCAAATTATTTTCCTCCTTCATAAACTTTTCTTGCAAGCCAACCCCAGACATTTTCCATTGCATTCAGGTCTGGTGAATATGGGGGCCATCCAAAAGTTGAAGTTGATTAATCCATTGTTTTACTGCTCTGGCGGTATGAATCGGAGCATTGTCGTGTTGGTACGTCCAAGGTATGGGTATAAAGAAACATTAAATTTTGGAAATGCTTACTCCAATGTTTTTGTAAGTCGTTGCAGTCATTTTATTGGATACAAAAATCAATTCTATAGTACCATAATACGAAATGGCACTCCTTACCATTATTCCGCCCTCTCGGCTGTGTCTGCGGCTCAAAAATAATTACTCCTTATTTAGGTTATGGAAGTAATAGTTATACCCATTGGGATCATCAATATTAAACTTTTTTCATCGGAAAATACAACTTTCAACCATTTGTCGGACCAAGTCACTGTATTTTTGGCAAACTGTAGACGTTGTGATTTGCGTTTTTCTTTAAGTGGTGGTTTTTTGCAGTTTTCGTCGGACTATGTATGGGCACGACTTTAAAATACGATGCACTATTCTTAGACTGGCACTTACTCCACTTTTTTCACGTATTTTTTATACTGACATGACAGAATTTGATGCAATTTCAAGAATTTTTCGTCCTTCTTTTGGAGTTGTTGCCATTTTCTTCCACCTTTTCATGTTTTTTCCATATCTTTCCACATTATTTAAATAATTTTACAAAACTGTCTTTCCTCTATTAATGTTTTTGGCTATTTGGACCGGATTCTGACCCTGAGATTTCAAAATCAGAATTTTTTCTTTTTCAGAGTTGTTAAGAGCCTTACCACGTCCCATTTTGAATAAAAACTATTTAAAAACTATCAAATTAAAAATTCTCTAGCCGTTTATATTGAAAGAAATTCTAATCATAGCCCTCCTGATTAATAATAAAAGAATTCTTTATTCAAGTGACACACGAAATAGTACCACAGAAATACATGTTCTTTAAATAAATGCATATTTTAGTATAACAAAATATGTATATTTTTTATTTCTTCAGGAAACTAAAGCCAACACTTTGAAATTTGGTTGCGCAAAAAATTATTTTTTTCTGAACTTTAGTTTAGGAGATATATTTAATTAAAGTTAAAAAAAATATGATTCCTTATTCAAGTGGCAGACAGTGTATAACAAAAAAATAACAATTTTTAAAATAAATAAAATATTTTAAAAGTACTAAGTTTCAAAAATTGAAAATTTTCAGAAAAAAAAAATAAAAAGAAAAAAAAAACATTTTTCAAACGAATTTAAAACAATTTATATTCGTCTGTGTCGAATCCTATATACCCTTCATCTGTATTGGGATATTATAAGAAAAATTAATATATTTTAAAGTTAATGAAACAACAACACCAAATGAAGATATCATTAATTAAAAAAAAAAGGTATTTTAAAAACTTATGGACCGATTTGACCGATTTAAAAAACTGAAATTCCAAAAAAATATTTATGATTGATCTATGCAAGAATAAAGTCTACAGCACAGAACAGGAAAACTTGACCACATTATTAATAATGTTGTCCCCACATTCAAGCATCTTTTTGAAGGTGGAAAATCCCGCCCTTTATTTTTTAAGTACATATGTTGTACTTTTAAATGACACACTATTTAATATTAATTTAAATGCGGTGACGTTGATTACTTTTTCGGAAATTCTCATTTAAAAATTCTTAAAATATTTCAAACAAATTATTTTATTTAAACGAAACTCATGTCCCTTGAGGTTGTTATCAGACTCATTACTTATTTGCTGCTGAATAAGAAAAGGTGGCCAAATTACAATTTGAAAAATGTTCATTAATATAAATAAACAACTTCTTCCCAAGATCTGACCCCTTTTTTATTTCGGCATTTGCTGGCGAACATAAAGTGACATTATAACACTTTGTTATTTGTTGTTTCTCTTAATTTGCATTTAAGAAATAAATGTATGAACATGCATTGACAAGCATTTCATTTAAATGAACCCACTCCATTAAAAACATGGGGCCGGGATGCAGGCATTCAAACACATTAAGAAAAAAACGAAAAAAATGCAATGTAGCTTGCCCGACAATATAGCACATTGTTCTATTTGGTTCGGTCGGTCGTACAGCCCAGTTCACAATAAACAATAAACATTGTGTATCAACATAATTTAAGCAAATTAATTTTAAAGTTGCAAAATGCAACAAAAAAAAAACGAAATGAAACATAAAATAATAAAACGAAATGAAAATTGCCATTAAAAACGTACAACAACAACCGCCACCACTATCACCATTAACATCATCAGCAGCAATAACATTAACATTGTCAGAGTACTGCTACCGCCAGCGATCTTCCAAAACAACCATCCATCCATCGTCCATTAAGCACTCCTTTTTTGAACATACACATTTTTATTTTATTCGCATTTTGCAAACGATAACAACAATGAACAAAACAAAAAAAAGCCCGAAAAAGTTTTATTTTAAACTCTTCTTCTTTTTTAATTTTTTCGTTCAATATTTGTTGTTTTTGCTCGTTTGTGTATTTTTTCGCAACGACACCATAATTACGTTCCTGACATTCAATGCCAACCATTTACTTTAAATTATGTACAGGGATGTGTATTTGTATATCTGTACATATGTAAGTTTATTATATAAAATCGGTTGTATATAAGTTTTATATGTGTTGTAGTATATACGCACAGTTAAACAACAACTAACTCTACACGTGCCCTTATTTTTTCGTCGTTTTTTCTTTTTCGGATTCCTTTTTCATTCGTGTAGTCCATTTTTTCACTTTTTTACTGCTATTCTTTATTATTGTTTTTTTTTTTGGCTGCTGCTGTTTTTATTGTAATGTGTTGCCACACAGCACAAAAAAAGAGCAAATACATTTAAGACATGGCAATATTATTTTGAAGTTACTTTTTTTGGTTTCTTCTGGTGGAGGGAAGTTATAACGGGTGTAGCGTTTTATTACAGAAGGAAGTGCAGTTGATAGATTTAGGTGTAAATTGATAGATTTTCTATTATTAAATCCTGAACAACTCAAGGGGAATATCTGTTAAACCAATTCAAAATGCAGATTCCAATTTATCGAACATTTTTAAATTTCAGAATTTCTAATTCTGTTTCCCAGCGATGAGATTTTCCAAATTTTAACTCCTGAAAACTTTAAAACCATCATTAAAAAATATAATAAGCTGCATCATTCAGCTTGTGATTTTTTAATAATTTCCTTGATAACTTAAATTAGGTAAAATGTAAGCAAAGTTTGAAAATGTTTTATTGACTGTCGACGAAAACAATTAACTTAATTTCATTGACTTCGCCGGTGTTACTTTGGACTTACGCTTACATCGATATATTCGGAGCAACCCTCATTTAGTTCCGTTTTCGTCATTTATAGTAAACCAACAAAAATTTTTTCCTCGCACATTACTAAGAGATCTTGTCAATATCTTTGTGCATAGCAATCATACTGCAGGAATACACCTGCCTGACCACAATGGCCCATATATGATCATCTTCGATATACATAGATTTCCCACATCATCTGCTATAAACAGTGTTACGAAAGGAATTGAAATCTCCTATTTATTGACTACTTTGGAAGTTGTAATTAGTATCGTTCTTATCACCTTTTGACATTCCAATCACCTCTTTAAGGCATATAAATGATTTAGCGAATCTTTCTGATATAAATATCGTAAAGTTATTATGGACTCTCATCAAACATGTAAATTAACTTTTACATGAATTCTATTTCTTGGATAACACAACGGGAACACCGGTAGCCAATTGCTTGGTGTAGGCCATATCTAACTTCGATAAGCCACTGACAATAATATCATTAATCTAATACTTTGCAAACCAGACTGGAGACCATACTCAGTATATTCCTAAGAGAATCATATGAATTATGTACTCAGAATCATTCAATCTCTCTGAAGATCATCTATATGAGAAATACACGCTTGATATGAATGCTCAAATAGCTAGTAAACGTTTTCTAGATAATTATATTCTCGATCGAAGTCTTGCATATAAGCATATTGAGTTTATTTAAGGACGATTCTTTCATTGTCGACCACCATGGTGTTATACATGATCATATGATATGGCAGATCAACAATAGTTCTAAACAGGCTGACGGTGTAAGTACTGGCGCCGGTGAGTTTAGACCAAACTTCCAAAGGACATTGCCTATGGACAAACACTCATCGATATTAATGGCGGAATATCGTACCTTCAAAAGCGATATTTGTTCTCTATCTTTTCGCTTTATTCGCAACCTTAACCTGACATGGTGAACATATAAGGTTGCACAGAACATATCTTGGGTCGCGGTGCTTTGGGCCTCTCCTATCTATCTATCTATCTATCTATTAATCTATCTATTTATCTATCTATCTATTAATCTATCGATCGATCTATCTTTCTATCTATCGATCTATCTATTTATCTATCTATCTTCCTAATAGAAAATTAAAACGTAGAATGAATTATCACAGCTTCTTAAAGAATTTATATAAAAAATGTCTTGGTTTGACAATAGTACTAAGAGAAAACAGTCAGTTTGTGATTTCAGGCCCCGTAAACAATGACTCTATTTTTAAGACAGCACTGATGTTTCTATAATTTTAAACATATTTAGAATACTATATATCCAGCTACTATAATTCTAGTAGCGCATAAGTTTCATTCGGCTTATAATTTCTACATATCTATATTAGGTAGTGATACGGATTTTGCTATAATCGTTTGTCCGTTTTCCCATTAAAATCAACTTTCCCATATAAACTGATATGTGTGATACAAAAATAAATCGAAAATACTTCTGAGAATTTTAAACTTAATGCTAATTATCCTTTATATAAATTGTAATTCAAAATTAAAAGTATTATTTTATTCAACTCAACACCCTGTATTCCTTGAAATCCCATACATCGTCATCTCATATACGATCCCATCATTTAGTAGCCCGTTTTTTATTCGAATTTGTTGTTAATGTTTTTTATATCTCGTTGTTTATTTAATTTTTTTCATTCTCAATACTCTTCCCTCCAAAATAACAAGCCATTGAAATTCAGTCGACCATGGTAGAAAAAAAAGATTCACATACTCACTCTGCAACATACAAAACGAGCTAAAGTTCTTTTTATATATTTTGTTTTTTGGGATTATATACAAATTTTTCGTTTATATACAAATAAAAAGAAACATATACTTACATACATATGTACATCGATATATAAAGAGTTGTGTATATAAATTTGTATGTTATATGTATGTATAAATATATTATGTGGTATAATACCACATTGTGTTGTTAAATTTAAGTATTCGCATTTATTCTCCTGTACGAATCGAGTTATTTCCCTTGTACTAAAGCCGCATAGCATGTGCTGTCAGTTTTGTTGTATACCCATAGTTGTTATTTTTATATTTTTTATACCCTACACCACCATAGATGGTGTAGGATCATATCTCCCATTCTTTAACGGACATAAATCCCATACAAATGATATCATGAAATTAATATTTGACACAAATTAGTTTTATATAAAGAGAAATTTCATTGCCAAATTTTGTACATATCAGTCGACAATTCACCATAGGTCCCATATAAGGCCCATATCCAGTAATCACTCTAAAGTATATAATTATAACATAAAGTGTACTTTCGAATAAATCATAACTCAAAATTTTTGTAATAACTCTTACTACCGTTAGTTTTAAGTATCTTTGTCGATTACAATATCTTCTAGAAACATGTCAAATTTAACTGCAGATCGAATTCTTGAAATCCGGTCGTTGGTCCGCATGCAGATGGCAATCAAAGAAAAATGTACAAAATAAAATTTGCTTTTTTTTTTTTAAATTTACAACATGAAATTGAGAAAATTCCAAATAAAATTGAGATTTTTATTTTATATTGAGAAAATTCCAATTGAAATTGAGAATTTCAAGTTCATATTGAGAACATTTCAATGGAAATTTGGACTTTCTAGTTAATATTGAGAAAATTCCAAATGAAATTGAAAATTTCTAGTTGATATTGAAAAAATTCCAAATAATGTTGAGATTTTCAATTTGAAATTCGGGAAAATTCCAAATAATATTTAGAAAATTTTAAATTATAAATTTCTAAATGAAATTGGGAAAAAATAAATTGAAAATTAGATTAATAAATAAAATAGTTTTGTGTGTATTTGTGTCCATGTATTTGTAAATTTATTTGGGAATGTGAAAGAAATAATATATACATATTTGTAAATTTAAACATATGTATGTGTAAAATGTTATATTGCTCTGCTGCAATCCGCAATGATTATACTTGATTTGGAAACATTTATTATTTCTTACTAGAATACAAACTTTTGCTCATCGATGTTTGAATAATTTAGCATTGGAACGTTCATTCTTGATATCACGCAACTTTTAATTTTGAGCCAAATAATCTCTATAGTGTTAAGAATCAGTGAGTTGGGGCTCATCCTTTATAATGTCATTCAAATTAATAAAACGTGACACTCTTAATTATTATTTTTTATTTTAATTCTCCTAAAATTAAGATACAAAAACATAATTTATACCTCATTAATTAATTTTCCTAATTTCAATTAAAAATTTCCCAATTTCATTTGGATTTTTCCCATTTTCTTATGGGGATTTCTTATTATCAAGTTTAAATTCTCAATTTCATTTGGAATTTTCTCAATTTCAAATTGAAAATCTCAAAATCATTTGGAATTTTCTCAATATCAGCCAGAAATTCGCAATTTCATTTGTACTTTTCTTAATATGAACTTGAAAATCTAAAGTTCATTTGTTATTTTCTCAATATTAACTCGAAATTCTTAATTTCGATTAGAATTTTCTCAGTATTAAGTAGAAATTCTCAATTTAATTTTCAATTTAGAAAATGATGATTGAGTAAATTTTGACAAAAGTATTACATTTCGAGGTAATAAAAAGGCTTAACAAGGACCTGAAGATTGAGATGAAACAAGGTCCAGAAAAAGTCACAAAAATGAATGAAGCACAAAATAGAGAAGCTCCTAAGATCTATGCCAAACATGTTCGGCCGCGCAATGGCACGATGTGTACATTTCTTCAAAATCAAATATGAGCCTTGTTAAAGCTATGCTTTAGCTAAGCTTTAGTCAATCAAAGCTAAAAACAATTTTAAATAACAAAGCTGAGAAGGACTCTAAGGCAAAGAATTATCAAAGCTCCTCAATAATAAAAAAATAGAAATATTTTCCATATTTTGTATTAGAATGCACAGTGGGGCAGAATAGAAATTTTTTGAAAATAAATCTGTAACTTCTGATCGGCCGGTTGGATTTTCATGAAATTTGGTATAGGCGTAGCAGAGGAGTGTACAATGTTAAGTTTGGAAGGGGGGTACAACAAACCCCTCAGGGGCGGAGCTTACAGAAGAGGCTCAAGATACAAGAAACAGAGATCTTAAGCACGTTCAATTATTCAGCTCCAGGAAATGCTCCAGAACGTCACAAAACGATGATATTTTTAATAGCCTATTGTTATCATCAGACCCTGTACTATCATCAATGAGAAAACGTTGGATTTATTATGAACCTTTATCAACTCAAATACTGAAGACTTGAAGGACCTTTATTATCTTTTATATGTATACAGATACAACAGATTATTTTATAGAAAATAAGTAGTATAAGTTTAAAATATTAGACAAAATTGTCTTTATGTAGACTTAATGTAAATAAGTAATAAAAAATTGTATTAGAAATAGAATATTTATTATAAACATCAAGAATAATAACATTGATTAAGTTAAAATAGACATGTTATGTTTGTTTTTTGTTATTTTAAATTCATTAATAGAAATATATGAATGCTTAGAAAAGGTTAAAGATTTACTTAAATTTGGGAAATGTGGCAACCCTATTAAAAATAAAAAATATTTATTAATTATTTTTATAAAAATATTTTGTGTATAGATATTAGTAAAAGTATACAGAAATATTCATAATTTTCTAAGTAATTATTCACACAAAACTAAAGGCAAAAGTTCCAAGTTTGTAAAAATATAGTCATATATACAATAAATTGGAAATATAAAAGTTTAAAGGCGCATATTTCTGAAATGAGGCATGATCTTTTTGCAAAAGATCGGAAATTATATATGCTAAATGTTAAGCTTAATTTGGAATACATGTTTTTAAAATTTCTTTCGCTATTTAGGAATAAAACAAACAAAAGGCCCAATTTGGGGTTTTTGGAGAAAATACAAATTTTTTAATTGTAATAAAATATTTGTTTATAAAGATATCTTAATGAACTTTGCAGAAAATATGGATCTTATTAATATAAATAAAAGCGCGTACACCAAATTTCAATCAGGGGTAGGGGTTTTTTGAATTCCCAAAAAAACTAATGAAAATTCCCAAAAATCTGATTTTTTAGATTTTTGGCTATAGAATCCACATTTTTCCGAAATCCCGTAGATTTTGATTTAAAACTTTTAACAACATATTGAGGATTCTTAAAATATATTCCGCTTGTCGATTCGTGCTTTGGGATTTTAGAAAATATGGTCTAAAATCAAAACTATCATATAAAATGGGTCGAATTCGGGAGAGTGTGTACCATGACCAATTGAGTTATTGGGCTTGTTTTTTATCTTGAAGTCATCTCTGTGAAGCTGCCTTTAAGAAAAGTGCAAAATTATTATATGTTGCTAAAAAAAATTTTATTTTAGATAAAAAAGAGTGTAGATACTTTTTCGGCTAAAAAAACACAAAAAGTTGTCTTTTTTGCAATTTTCAAATTTAAAATCGTTTATTTTTGAACTCGGTAAAAATATCGACTTCAAATTTTTTTACTCAATAGATAATTTTGTTCTTTAACTAGTTAAGAAAAAAACTAATAAAATCGGTCGCAAATACTAGGATACATATAAAAAAAACTCGACCAAGGACATGCAAAATTATTGTGCTTATAAATTCAAACGCTAATAAATCGAAAACTATAAGAGATAAATAGGTCTTATCAGGGCCTACAACAATATATAAAAATATTTGAAATCGTACGAGAAACAAAAATTTGGCAAGTGATTAACATTTTTTTATGTCAGAGGTACCTAATTTTGAGCCCCCCTAGCTCCGCCCCTGAGGGGTTTGTTGTGCCCCCTTCCAAACTTAACATTTTACACTCCTCTGCTACTCCTATACAAAATTGCATAAAAATCCAACTGGCCGATCAGAAGTTACAGATTTATTTCCAAAAAAAATTTCGATTCTGCCCCACTGTGGAATGGAAAACATACGTTGACTTTTCTCATGTTCTAAAGTACAAGTTTTGTATACCGAATACCCTTTATTATTTCTAATATTTATAAATGATTTACCAACTTGTATTAAGAATTCTAGAATATTAATGTATGCTGATGTTATAAAGCTGTCCCATAGTTTTAACTATTTCTATCAATATTCCTTACTCCAATCAGATCTTGGCAATCTTTATGATTGGTGTATGATGAATCTAATGGATCTGAATTTAAAAAAGTGTAAACACATGATGTTCTACGGAAGAAGTCCAGTACTCTGTAGATACACAGTAAATTAATATCAACTTGATCTAGTCGAAGAATTTCCTGATTTGGGTGTATTGCTTGATTGTAAATTATTCTTTAATTCCCACGTTACGCAAATTGTTAACAAGGCAAAAGGAGTTCTAGGTTTCCTCAAACGTTAGGGAAGAAAGTTTAATGATCCTTACATTTCCAAGCAATTATTCATATCTCTCGTAAGACCAATCTTGGAATATGATTCCGTGGTCTGGGATCCTCAATACGAAGTTCATATAAAGAAAATTGAATCGGTCCAGAAACAATTTCTCTTATTTTGTCTTCGTAATCTTCCATGAAATCCTAATATTAATTTACCATCATATGAAAGTCAATTACAGCACATTTATCTCCCTACTCTTGAAAGTAGGAGAAAATATATGAATATTTCATTTGTAATTTAATTTAGTAAACGGTTTAATTAATTCTGAGTTCCTGCTTCGTGAGATCGAATTCGTAATCCCAAATCGTCCAAGTAGAAATTAGACTCCTTTAAAAATCAAATGTTTTCGAACCAATTATGCCAACTTTGATCCCATGAGTCGTATATGCAATCAATTTAGCAGTATTTAACCATATATTGATTTCTCAGTAAATCTAATCTGCATTAAGAGGAGTATTTTTAAATTAGTTAAATAATAAGACTTTGTTATTGAGCAATTATGGAAAACATTTTACTGTAAATATCTTTAAGAATAATATATATGCTAGCCTGTAAAAAATTGTAATTTCATTGGCTATTTATTTAATAATAATACTAGTCGAGAAAATGTTCCTGAATAGTATCGAACTAAAAACTATAAAATTTTACAAAACAATTTGTGGTATGATAAGTTCTCCAAAAATTCCTCAAGATATGTGATTGGTGTGCTTCTTTAGTCTGAATAAACTCGAATAATCATAACAAAGAGTGTCGTAAAATGGCATTGATGATACAGTGTTTTTAATATTTTCTGGCCAAATTTATAATATTGTCATTACAGTAGAAGCACCCAGAATTGCGAATGTTATTTTAGTTCCACAGAATATTAGTTATTTAAACTACCCAGAATTTTGGCAATTGTAAAGGAATTGATTCCAAGTTAAAAGCTAATTTAAGAATGTGCCAGCAGTGCTCAATTGTGATTATTAAATATAAATTCCTCGAAAATTTTCGTAAAAGTATTTTAAAATTCTTTTCAGAAGTCATACCTAAAAAAAATTAAAAATAATCTAGTTAGCAATTCATTTTTATATAAAATGACATATTAGAAAAATTTGGAGAAGAAATGCTACGGGTAGTTGATTTAATTTTAATCTAACTTATTCCGTTTACATTTTATAAAAAAGCATGTTATATTTTATTTGAACGCACACCTCAATATAGTATTTAGATAAATATGTTTCATAGAAATAAAAACTACACTTAATACAAGTATCGGTCCATAATTGGCCACAGTTTTCATATAAGACCCCTAGCTGAATTTTGATACGCATGCACAATGGTGTGGGGTAGCATATGGTCGGGCTTTATCGACAATATCTTTCTTACATGTTTTATTTCGTTAATGTTTATATACCTACAAATACATGTACATAATATATAACCAAAAAAAAAAAAAAAAAACAAGAACTTTTTTAAAAATATACAACTTCTATAGCAAAATTGAGAAAAGAAAACCAAACATTTATACAATCATTCAGAGAGCCAACCAACAAATAACAAATCTATTCTTTTTTTTCGGTTTTAGTTGCTGGTGTCACTACTAATGTGAGATAGTGTGTCTCATCATCTGCTGTTTTGCCACCATTAATATGTAGGAATCAGGTAATATTTAAACTCATATACTTATAATAAAAATACTTCTTGTACCACATAGTGTTGGGGTGTTTTCTGTTATTTTGTAGATGTTGCATGTATGTATAGCATGTGGCATGTGTGTTGTATATAATTGTTTTTTATGTACATATAAAAATTCAGTTTGATGTGTGTGAGTATATATGAGAAGATTCAATTTGTTAATTTTGTGTTTTAAAATTCAATTGTTTAAAATAATTATAATGCGTACGAGTACAATATCTGCCTACCAGTCAGTCAGTCAGTCAGCCATCCAACTTGCCTTTTGTTAAGCCTCTGTTGCGTGCCTCTCTAGCTTTCTACCTACACAACACGCACACAGCTAGTCACTCAGTCAGCCATCTATCCAAGCAACCATTCATCCATAGATTTTTATATATTATTTATGTATTTATGTACGTTTATACGACAAATTCTTTTATATGGGTTAGTCAGCCATTTTTGATTTGTGTTTTTGACTATTTTCATTTCAGTTCAGTTGATTGAATTCATTGGCAAAAGGGTTGTCTGCTGTTATACTTGGAAAGTGTCCACAGCTGGTAATTGTTTGTTAGTCAGGTATTAGATAGTGGTTAGAAAATTTTTCTAATATTCTCGCACTTCTATATGTATAACACAGTCAAATGACAATTAAAAATGAACTAGTTTAAAATAGAGTTCAGCCATATTGTTATTTATGAAATACATATTTTTATTTCAAATATAAAATATGTCTATTCACAGCAAAAAAAAAACAGGTAGTGAAATATTTTAAGAAGAGTCTTCAATATATGAACATTTGTTGACATTGAATATTGTATTTTTCGCTTTTTTTAAAACCAATTTTTAATAGTTTCTACAAAAAGTAAAAATAAATTAATTTTTAGCTTCAACTACTGCTTATTGCCATAACGCTGCAGCTTCAAAAATGTCGCACGCTTTTTGTCACCTCCGCTAGATATACCCATACCCTAGGATCTTTTATGCAAAATGTTCATTATGGCGTTTGATGTGTGGAACCTTGTGCTGCCCTGATGGTTTCGCATGTCATCCAAATGCGTATCGATTAATTCGATCCTCATCATTGAACCGTATTTCGTTTTCGACGAAGCACATTGGGTAAAAGGGGAAGAAAACGGCGTTTAATTCACGAAAAGGTGATATCAATATTTTAATATTTTCATTTTGTTTTTATATTGATTAACAAGTCAAAAACTGCATTTTTGATATTTTAAGATTTTTTTTGAGAGAATTGTGATGGCCGTCCGTATGTTTGTTAATTTTTGCAATTTTCAAATAAAAAATTGTTTATTTTTGGGCTCAATCAAGATATCGCCTTCAAGTTTCCTTTATTTGGTGGATAATTTATTTAACTAATTACCAAAAGTATAATACAATCGGCCGAAAATTTTGGGCTCTATATAGACTTGACCAAGATCTTGAAAAATTGAGATTGTTGGAATATCAAATACATATAACTGGAAAAATATATGAGGTAAATAGAACATGCAAGCCTACTTTTCAAAGTTATTATGAAGAGCTTTAAGATGATATAATAATCTTTGAAATCGGGTAAGGCAGAAAAATTTTGCTCGTAGTTAAAAACTATCTATGTTAGAGGTACTCTACTTTGAGCCCTCATAGCTTCGCTCTTAAGTTGTATGTAGGGTCTTCCTTTCGAACTTAAAAATGTACTCTCCTCTTCTACGCCTAACTGAAATTTTATATAAATCCAACCAGCCGATTATAAATTACAGATTTATTTGCAAAAATATTCGATTCTGCCCAACTGTTTATAGAAAAAAATCTGCATTTATCTCAAAGCGGGCATATTAAGATCCATTCCATCAAAGTTCAAAATCAGTGCATTTTAGGACAATTTTCCAAAAAAAAAAAATAAAATAAAATAAAATAAAATAAAATAAAATGAAATAAAATAAATAAAAGTATTTGAAAAAAAACTAAATTTTTAAATACTTGAGGGGAAACTCACTAAAATGCCTGAAGTTGATGGTTCCGTTTTAAAATTTTGCTTTAAGACTTTTATATAAAAAAATATGCATAAAGTTTTTCAAATTCGGTGTTTTTTTTTTTTGAATATCTAAATTTTTAATTTTGACAGCTCAGTACAAAAAAACAAAGCATCCCAGACCAATGGTTTTTATTGCTATTGATATATAAATTTGTCTATTCGGTACCTATTTTATTACGAAAAGTTAATTTTCAAAATTCAATTAATCGACACTTTTGATACATTTTACCCCAACGTGTAAAGTACGGTTCAATGATGCTACCGGCCTGAAATGGGGTCTAATTTCAAAAGCTCCGAATCCCTATCAGCGAACAATCCTGAATCCTGAATCAGTTGAATCTTGTACGTGTAAATGCCCAGTTCCCAATTCAAAATTATCCTAATTGAATTTGCGAAAATCCGAGTTATTATTATTCTCTGTGGAGAATCGATTGACTAGGGTTCTTTTTATATATAGCGATATTCTAAGCCAATCTGACATTCTTTTGACATACTAGTATTGACTGATCATCCCAAATTAGGTCACCATGAACTATTTGATTTTAAAGGGACTGCAACGCGCGCAACATTTTCCCAAACAAATATTTATTTTAATCTTTTGGACGTGCTGTACTTTCCATGGTCATGGCCAATAGGCATCAATAACTAAATAATAAATAAGAAATTTGCCAGACGCCACCATAACATCATTACGGAGTCTATTAACACTGACCCATCCTTATTGAAAAACTTTATATGAAATTTTTGGAAATTATTTTTAGTAAAAATCAAAATAGTCTTTAATATGTGTCTAAAGTCTGAGAATATAGGCAATTTACAAAGCCTTTAAATACTTGTTGAAGATGTCTGACTGATGACTAGTTGCGTGAGTGTTGTATAAGTAGAAAGTTAGAGAAGCACACAATAGAGGCTTAAATGTTGATCAAGGGGATGCTGTAAGGAATTAGATACAAATTCTGTATGTGTATTGTATTTGTACTGTTAATATTTCATATAGAATTGAAGGTCTCTACTAGATCTTATTAGAAAGAATACATATTTAATATCAAACAAATAATTAGGTCGACTTAAAATGTCCTTACCTTTCCTAGTAAAGATGTTGCCTGTTTTTTTATAACTTCAATTTTGAAAATATCACTTTCATAAAAGTTATTTATTAAATAAGAGAGAGGTTGGTTAAGATTTGAGAGTTGCTGAAAAATATTAAAGCTTTTACCAAAATACATGTAAAATAATCTCCTACACTATTCTCCACTAAACCATGGGTTCTAGCCAGTGTTGCCAAAACGGAGGTTTTCCCGCTAGATCTGGCGATATTTTGTTGTCCTCAGTGGGTACTTTCCAGAAAAACCCGCCAAGTGGTTTTTCTGGCTGTAATATTCTTTTAACTGGAGGCTTATTGTAGAAACATTAATTGGAAACAGAAAGAAGAAAATTCAAAGAAATTATTTACTCCTGTAACTAACTAATTTCTCTAAATTATCTAGTTACCAAAAAACGGACATTTTTTTATAAAATCAACTATTTCCCTTTTTTTTTTTTTGAACATTTTAAATCACCAACATTATTATTTGCAAAAAAATTCGATTCAAAAGAAAGCATTTTTGGAAATGAATGTATTTGAAATATAATTTCGAATGATGTACCCTTCGAATCGAAATATACAATATTTGAGGTTTTGCAGTATGAAGAATTATATAAGTTTTCCTACAAATGCTTTAGGTTGAGTAAAATATGAACATCAAATTTATTACAATCTGAGTCATGCAGTGGGTCTATATAGCAAGTACATACCAAAAAAAAGTTTTCCAATTTATTTGTAACCTCTGAAATACGTTCAAGTTTTAAAAATGAAGATTTTGAAATAATGGATATTCATTTTTAATGTTTGTAACTTAAAAAATAATTTAATGGATTATTTTATGAAAAATATTTTAGCGGTAAAAATCGACGATTTTATTTAAAGTGTAGGCGGTTTATAGTGGATTTTTAAGTAAAATCTGGTGGCTCACAGCCTTAAATTTTTGGCAACACTGGTTCTAGAATTATCAAATTCCACAGCATCAACTGAAATTTATTTCCAAATTGGTTTTCTGATCTTTAGATTTACCCTGTTTTGATACTAACCTGTAATTCTGTAGTTGTATCCGGACTATAAGCAAAGATCTAGTATTATATGTTGACAAATTAGATTTCATTTATCCTTAGGAATAAAATTACATATATTTATCTCTTCCGTTTATATGAAGATTCACGGAAGAAAGAAAGAATATTACCCTTACCAAATAAATAATTTTCATACAAAGAAGCACGCTTAGCAAAAAATAAAAATGATTTTATTTCATTAAATTAATACATTTAATCTAAGAGAAGGATTATATTCATAACTTCAACGTAAGCAAATCAAGAACTGAATAAAGACCTACTACCCATATATCAAGACGTTAAAATAAAGTTATCCAGGTCTTCGATTAAAACTAGTCTGGTAATATATTTATTTATTTATTTACTAGTTTCAGTCTATGGATACAATATTATCCTTACAGATATCAATGATAATTTAATATACATAATTAAATTAATTATTTAAACAAACTGTTTAACAAATTTTTTAAATTCTAGATTAGATATACTTAAGTCTAATTCATTAGAATATTTATTGAATAATCTCATAGCCTTTATTAAAGGCTCATTCAAAGCATATGTTGTTCTATGAAAATCTATATAAAAGATATAATTATTTTGCCTTAGAGGCCTAGGAGGTACATATAGTTTTATGGTATCAAGCAAATCAGGACATTCAATTAATCCATGAATTATAGCATATAGGAAATATACAGAAGAAATTTTACGTCTTGTTTCTAAAGTTTTCATAGAAATCAAGGCATATTTATCAGGGTATGTAGGAATCGAAATTTGAGGGTTTACAAATGAAAAGTTTAAAAATGAAAGAGCAAACTTTATAAATTTTACTTGAATTTTTTCAATTCTATTTGTGTGTAATTGAGTACAAGGACTCCAAATAAATGAAGCATATTCTAATATAGATCTCACAAAGGATGTATATAGAACCTTTTTTGTGTAATGATCAAAATTATTAGAATTACGGCATAAAAAACTTAACATTTAAGTGATTATTAAATGATAATTTTTTATCAAATAATACCCCTAAATCTAAAATTTCATCCACGGATGAAAATAAATGTTGCTGTATTCTATATAGAGATATAACAGTGTTACAACATCTATGATAAGTCATAGAAAAACATTTGTTTAAATTAAAAGGTAAACCATTACGGACTGACTAAGAACTCACCCTATTTAAATCCTCCTGGAGATTAAAAACGTCATTGGCATTAGAAATTGTTTTAAAAATTTTTAAATCATCAGCATACAATAAATAATGAGACTTTCTGAAACATAGGTCAATGTCATTAATAAATATATTAAGTAACAGTGGACCCAGTACACAACTTTGGGGAATATCAGAAGTAGGAATAAATGATGTGGAACAAACACCATCAAGAGAAACCACGGATTGTCTATCCGACAAGTAATAACGAAACCAAGATAACATTCGGGAATGAACGCCCAATTTATATAATTTTAATTATAAAAGTTCATGTGGTACTCGGTCAAATGCCTTAGCAAAGTCCGTGTAAATCGTATCAATCTGCAATCGATCTTCAAAACTATCAACACAATACTTGGTAAAAACAGCCAAATTAGTACAGGTTGATCTTCCAGTCATAAATCCATGTTGAGATAAAGAAATATGCCTCTTTACATTAAAGAAAAGCTTATGATAAACAATATGTTCAAGAATTTTTGAAATATTGGTTAATTTGGAAATTGGTCTATAATTAATGACATTATTTTTATCACCAGATTTATAAACAGGCAAAATTGTAGTAAATTTCCACTTTTTAATAAAATAGCCATTGCTTAAAGACTTATTAAAAATAATTTTCAATGGTAGACATAATGAGGAAGAACATTTCTTTATTAAAAAATCTGGAAACCATCATTATCACCCTTAAATGAATTAGAAAGCCTAACAATACCTTTTGCAACATCTTCAGATAATTGCAAATTACCGAAATCCGTAATGGTGTTTATTTCATTTAAATCAAAATTATCATACTGCAAATTTTCATCATTAAAATTGGATTTAAAATAGAATGCGAACAAGTTCAGTGAATCAATTAGATTATTTGATTATTATATAAATAAATTTGTTTAAAAGCTTGTTTTCTCCGTTCAATTAAATTTTTTATTAATAAACTAGATCAGTCACAGAAAAGAAAAAAAATATATATATGTATGTATATACATATATATACCAAGATTGAATATCCTAATTATTTTATCAATAAATATAATGACATAATAAACTAAAGTACATAATGCTTCAAAATAATTTTATATGTAATACGAAACATCAGTAATCCAAACACAGTTGCTCTTAAAATCCAAGCTGATATTGATTCCTTTATCTTATCCTCTTTTATTTTTTGCAATTCATCAAAATTATGCTATAGAAATATAATTTTCATATAATACATAACATAACATATTTTCTTTTTTCTACAAAATTTTGTATTAATTTTTATTTTCATGAAAATATTTGAAGTTATTTACTAAGGAAAAAATATTTTCTATATTTTGTCATATAATTTTAAAATTATAATATCAATAATGATACTGTATCGTTTCTTTGTTTCTTGGGAATAATTGATTTTTTTTATAAATAATTTTTTAATTACATTAATAACTGTTATGATTAGAATTGAGTTTAAAATCTATTAACATAGTAATTAAAATGATTAAAATATTAACTAAATCTGTACCTTTGCAAAATTTTTCGCTCAAAATAAAATCACACATTTCATTCATTATTAATACTACAGACATCTTTATTTAAATTTACCTATTATTTTTCGTATATTAAAAGTAAAAAATATACAGTAATTTTGGGTATTATGTCGGGAAACCCACTCATCTGATAGAGCCGTAACATTGACGTAACATTTTGATAAAAGAAAGACTTATGAGATGACATAACATTAATAAATTGAATTAGATTCTTCGGAAAATCAAGACATTCGTAGTACTTACTCGGAAATAGTTTCGCAATGAGAGGTCGAAGTAGGTATCATGTGAGGCGATAGCAATTACAATAAACCCAAACCTGGATATTTACATTACCATCCTTTCATTACAAAAAACTTATTAAGAAATACTCCCAAATATTTAAAACATATTTACCGCTTTTTAAGCATAATACATTATTAAATCCATATATTATCATTTAAGGGAAACTTCAAACATATGCTTACGTCCCAGCAAAAATTTTGCTTTCCTGGTTAGCTGGCAGGTACAATTGGAAACGAAAATAAACTACTTATTTTTTGCCTAAATAACTAGTTATTTTTGCTCTAGTTGTCCACAAATTCATGTAGTTATTTCTAGACTCTAGGGGTATTCAAAAATGTGTACCTAAATGAAAATAAAAATATAAAAAAAAAAACAAAAAAAATTGCCAACACTAAGATTTGAACTTGGGCACAAATTAACCATTCGTTTTTAATAAAGTCTGACTCAGCATTTTTAAGTGACAAAAGCTCAGCATTTCTAAGTGACAGAAACTTCTTTTAGTATAAAATATCTTTTTAGACATTTTGTTAAAAAAAAAAACTAACAGCATCAGAATGCGGTTGAACCAACAACCTTCTAGTTGTTAATCCAGCGCTCTATCCAGCTGATCCAAGTGATTGCAATATTACTGTGCTATTATACTATTGAGTACTTATTTATGTAATATAGAATAGGGAAATAATAGTGATGCCTCATTACCAAGCAACTACTTTAATAAGTAGTAGACATTACTGAGAACCAAAATGTTTTCTCTGGGGTCCTATTGGCTTTAACAATTCCAAAAAGATCCAATAAGTTGGAAATTGTTTAATATTGAAATACAAACTAAAAATGAATTTCCCTGCAACTTCAGTGTTTATAATTTATTTTTTAACTGCAATAAGTTAAAATTATTAAAAAAAAAAATGTGCCAGTTAATACCTATGTTTCAAAATTTCAGAAACCAGAATATGAATATTTACTTTTCCTAAAAATATTTTCGTTTTTATTTAATTTTTTACAAACTGACACACTTTTTTTATTTTATTTTTTTTTTTTTTGTAATTCCTAAAAAACTTAATTATGTGAATTAGCATTTTTAATAAATTCTAATATAAAATTCTAATAAAAAATTGTATACAATAATTTTTTCTGTATATATTAAAACTAGAGTTGTCAATTTATTCGACATTGAAATTGATCGAATAAAATTTCATTTTTTTTTTTTTAACTATTTAAATTTTCTTCGTTTAATCGAATGAATAAAGAATAATTAATTATAAGTTAAAAAAAATGCAAAACTAGTATTTTTTTAATTCAATTCTTGGTTTTGTTAATATAAAACAAACCTAAAAATAACAATTCTTTAACATAGAATAAAAAAATATCCAAAAATTGAGACCATATTCAAATTACGGACAAATTATATAATGAAATTAATTTTTTTTTTTTTAATTATCATTCATAAAGTACATAATTAAATATTTTGGCTTTAAAACGATTATTGTTTTTTTTTAATATAAACAAATAAAAAATACTTTCTACCAAAAAATATAAAAAAATTAAAGATGAACTTTTTTAGATACACGTCACCAAAGAAAATTTTTACAAAAAAATATGTTAATAAAAATATTTTCAAAATTTTTATATGGCATCTTAAAATACAAGCTTTGACAAATCCACTGCAAAAAAATATTATTTAAATATCTTTTATATAACAAAAGTTATGGCCATATAAATAAATATGTTAACAATATTCATCTTACATGCCTCTGTATTCTCGTCCACACATGAACCAAATTTTATCTAAATCGGTAACCAAGAGTCAACATTTTACAAATATAAAATGGAATTACTCATTGCTAAAATCTATATGTTTTTTATTTTTGATATTAGATAAGCCTTGTTCAGACCAGCGTGAAATTACGAAATTTCGTGCCGAAATTTCGAATGAAATCTAGAGTGTTCATACTGGCTAGATGATATTTGATGCAATTTCGTGAACAGCTGTTACTTATTGTTTACAATTTAAATTGTTATAGGGGTAAATAAAGTATTTTGAAATGTATACAAATAAGAAACAATTACTTACTAAATTGGAAATTATTAATTTGCAACAATTAAAAATGTAAAAAGGATAAATTTCATTTTGCAAAATCACTTTAATATTTAATTTTAAGATTTGTGTTGAAATTTAATTGTTTTTTTTTTTTCTTCTCACGATTGAAACATGCAGTACATAGTTGAAAAAAAGTATTTTTTCCAAACATGTACAGAGTTGTACTGAAATGGGCATCGTAATTTCAATGTAATTTCGCCGAAATTACGCAAAATTATGTAATTTCGCAAGTGTCAAAATGTATGGGAAATTACGTAATTTCAACTTGTTTTCGGCCGAAATCACGAAAGTACGTAATTTCGCTTCGGTCTGAATGCCCTATTACATTTCTAATCTTCGCTTTTTTTCTGCATCACTTGAATCATTAAAATATTTTTTGAAATAAATAATAAATGAAAAATTCTCAAAAATTAGGTATTTGCTTTTGATATGCGCTGGAAAATTTCCAGAATTTTAATAATAACTTATACGTCTTTTGTTTATTCTAACTTTAAGACGTTTGATTAAATCTTTAGAAAAGCTATACTATTTTTTTCCAATAATACCAATAATACTGAGACTTCAGTGTCGGTGAAAGGCTTTAACCCGAAGTCTATTAAAACGTGGTTAACACATTTATATATTCTCACGAAATTTTCAATCATTTTCAACAGGTTTTTTCAATTAAATAAAACCTTTTACACTTGTAATTTCAAAAAGGCATAATAATTTAACAAAAACTCGTTTCGAAATATGATTCAATTATTCGATTAATCGTTAAAAATTGATCGAATAATTAAATTTTTATTCTAAATTTAAAAATTTTGTTCGTTCGAAAAGAATAAAAGTCTTGTTCCTCGAAAAATTTCTGTTCGAATGAAAACCCTAATTAAAACCCATCAAATATTTCTTTTAGTGTAAAATATCTTCCTACTTTTACTTCACAATATATTTTTCCACAAAAACTCCAAAAACAGCCCATTCAATTCAAGTTCATATTTGGGTTTTTAAAACGCAAAAAAAGGCACACACACAAATATAAACTACGTATTAAATAATATCATCAATATAAAAGAAAACGAATGGATTAAAGATAAAATATTAAAAACTAGGCTGTGATACAGATACAAAAGCATAAAAACACCAATCTAAATGGCACAAAAGAAAAAAAAAGCAATGAGGAAATGGAACTTAAACTTTATATTACAATGTCTGTAAAGATAATCAAATTTTATTTGGAATATTCGTGTGTGTGTCTTTCTGTCTTTCGAATTATATTGAGTATTTGATTGTAGTAAAATCTTGTAAAAATGGGGTCAAATGTGGGAATCTGTTTAATACTTACGTCTCAGAGTATTGACAGTTAACATATAATTTAATTATTATTATTATTTTTTTTAAGACAGATAGAGATATTTTATCGTTTGAATAAATGCGTGAGCAAATTTATAGGAAGATAGATAAAAAAATAAATAAAAAAAAAACAATTATATTTACTTGTGTGGTAAAGGGAAGTGATCATAAATAGGCTGATCTTGTTTTTTTAAAATAACACTAATGCGAGGGTTTTTATAAAAGTAACTGAAATTGTAATAGTTTCACTTTTTTTAGGAGACAAAATCTTCAGGAGGCTACCAAAATAAAATTTTAAATAAAATTAATGAAATTAATAGCGGAATTACTTGGTTCAATTTGAATATGAAGCCTAAAAAGTTTTAATTTAGGAATCCGTAGAGTCTAAAAAGAGCTTTATGCACTAAATCTAGTTAAGCTTATTACTCGTATAATAGATATATCCCAGCAAAAACTTTTTGGTTTTCGGTAATGCAACTACTTATTAAGGTAGTTTCTTGTTAATGAGGCGTCATTATTATTTGCCTACTCTGTATTAAATAAATAAGTGCACAATAATATAATAGCACAGTAATATTGCAATCACGTGGATGAGTTGGCCAGAGCCCTGGATTAACAACCGGAAGGTTGTTGGTTCAACCCCATTCTGATGCTGTTAATTTTTTATAACAAAATATCCATAAATATTGATTTATACTAAAAATTTTTTGTCACTTAGAAAATTAAGTGCGAGATGGTATACTGAGTAAGACGTTAGTCATTAAAAATGAATTGTTAATTTGTGTCCAAGTTCAAATCTCACTGACGGCAAAATTTGTTTGACTTTTTTGTTAGATACATATTTTTAGTACCCCTAGAGTTAAAAAATAACTGCATGAATTTGTGGACAACTCGAACAAAAATAACTGGATATTCAGGCAAAAAATAAGTAGTTTATTTTTGTTTCCAATTATACCTTCTAGCTTACAAGGAAAGCAAAATTTTTGCTGGAATTATATAGATATATTATATATACACATATATCTATATTAAAGTGCATTGATTTGTATGGAGACAACAAATGATGGAAATGTACCCGCACTTAAATTATGATATGTTCGTTCACGTAAGCTGGATCATTTTTGAAAAACCTCTTTTTGTCAAAAAAAAGAATATGGACCATATGATAGACAAATGACGTTTAATACATAATGAGTAAACATTTTTTCATTCTCGCGAAACAAAAATTTTAATAAAATTTTCTATGATTTTATTTTAAATACTTTTTTATTAAAGTTTGAATATTTTGGACATTTTCCATTGTAATTTATATCTCAAGGCATCATTGCAAAGCTCTCATTAAATACTATTGATAAATGTATTAATATAACCATTTAGTTGCGCAATAGAGCGTCCGGGAATTCCCAGATTTTCCGCCAAAATGTCGTTGGGAAGTCCCGGGATTTTTTTCCCCGAAAAATGGGAAGTTTAATATTAACTTAAGATGGAGTTTTAAAATCCTATTGCAAAAATATTACTGTTTTTAACGACTCAATAAAAAATTTACTTTTATTATACTTCTTAATAATGGTATTTTTAGATTTAAGATTTGTAAAAATTCTATATAAAAGTGATATTTTAAATTATTCAAAACCATTAAAAAAAAAAGAAAAAAAAATTAAAAGAAAAAATATTGAAAGAAAAATAAAAGCTGAATTGAATATAAAATCATTGTAATACCCTCTGAAATATTATCTATCGAATCTTTTGACATACTGCTAAAATACGAAATATTTTAATTTTCCAGAGTATTAATACTTCTCGTCTCACACGGAAAAAACTTTGTGCATAAATATAAAAATTTACTTTAATTGATTTGAGTTCATAATATTTAAAAATATTGTTTTAAATATTAACAATTTTTTTATTTATTTTTTAAAATGAATCAAAAGTCAAAAAGACAAACAAATTATTTAAATTTTCATTTATATTTTCAATTTGTAAATGCAGGTTTCTTTGGAGAATTTTCAGTTTTTAATAATTTTTAGCCACGTGTTGGGAACAGAACAGAACGCTTCTGTTAGAAGCGTTTTTGTACCCTACACCACCATAGGTGGTTAAGGTATTATGCGTTTATGCTGATGTTTGTAACGCACAGAAAAAATCATCCAACACCCACCTTAACGTATAAAAATCGACTCAGAATCACTTTTTGAGTCAATCTAACGTTGTCCGTCCGTCCGTCTGGCTAACTGGACGGCTGACTGGCTGTCCATGTGAACCTTGTACACAAAGTACAGGTCACAATTTTGAAGATAATTGAATGACATTGGGCACGAAGGACTTTCATGACACAAGAACGAAATTCGTTATGATCGGTCCATTATTTCACCTAGCCCCCATACAAATGTCCTTCCGGAATAGGGATTTAACGATCATAAATGCCTTAAATATAGCAATATTTTAATGAAATTCAGATAAAGAAGATTTGTAGAAGTATTAATCTTAGTGCCAGATTTCATGAAGATCAGTCCATAATTGACCATAGCTCCCATATGAAACTCTATTCCGAAAATCACTTTAAGGTACATAAATCATATACAAATTTAAGTATCAAGTTAATATTTGACACAAATAAGTTTTATGTAAGTAGAAATCACATTGACAAACTTTATGAGGATCGCTCCATAATATACCATGGCTCCCATACAAGCCCACTTTCGGGAGTCACCCTAAAGTGCATAAATTCATATGTTAGTATTAACGTAATATTCTGTATTCGTATATTTTATTTTACACTTAGTAAAAGTATTGATCCACAATTGTCCACATGTCTAATATAAGACCCCTCTACGAATTTGAATGGACTTACAAAATGGTGTGGGGTATCATATGGTCGGGTTTGACTGACTATATCTTTCTTACTTGTTTTTATTAAAATAATACATGTGCTACATAATGACAGAAAATTTACGCTAATTTCCAAATATTACTTTTTAGCAGCTTTTTCTTAGAAAAATGCTATTTAAAAGGATTTATTGTTAATAATTTCATACATAACTATTTTTATTTAGCATTTGAATCAAATCTAATAAAACTAAATTAAAATTTTAGCAACATTTTGGCAAAACTATTAAAATTTTCATTAAGTATAATTTAATTATATCTAGGAACAAAATTTTGTTTTTTATGAAAAAGTTTTAAGGAAAAAGTCATGTTCCATTCATAATATTTATGAAAAAAAATTTTCAAATATATGATTTTTTTTCTATGTGTAGAATGAAATTTAATGACATTTCAAAACGATTTTACTTTTGGCAAGTTAAATTTTTGATTTTTTAATTTTATTATTGGTTTGTAGAAATTAATATTAAATAAGATGCGTTTCGAAAATATTCAATATTATAAAAAAAAATTTAAGTTGAGAGTTATTGCACTGAAAACACAACATATTTCAGTTCTTTTGAGATACAAGCAATGAAACTGTAAAGAAATATATATAAATGTTGAAGACTCAAAATTTTCGTTAGGATTTTGAAAAGAATAATAGAACCAATTTTAAATATTTTTCAGACATCTGTTTTATATTTTTAAATTATAAAGAATTAATTAATAATATAAGATGAAGATAAAGTGAAAATAAAATTAATTTTAATTTTTTTTTTTTTTATTTCTTTTTTTAATTTTTGGCATGAAAAACTATTTAAACTAAAATCTAGGTAGGTAAGTTTAATATAACTTATAATATAACTTATTTCTATGAAATTTTTAAAATTATTTAAATCTTGAAAGGCACATTGTACCTTAACCCATATTGACCTAGCATACCTATATGGTAACGCAAACAACGGTTACATAAAAAGCTATATACCATAGAAAATATTCAAAATTTTGAACAAAATCTGAATTACATTTCATCATATGGAAACTTGTTAATAGTATTAACATGTTGGAAGGTCATTTATGTTATGACCTTTATGTTGTTAAAAATGTAAAAAAATTAAAGTCATGAAAAAGTAATTCATATAATTTTTTGACACTGTATAGCCTTAAGATTTTTATATAACCATATATATATATAACTATATTATATTGATATAAATTAATAAAATATATAACATTTTTTTATCCTCTTTTTTTATAAACTGTTACTGTATGGATGCGTCAGGCACTATATAGTATATTCATTTTATCATAAAATATGTTTTCCAGAAAAATTGTCCATCAATGAATCTTTTAATAACTTGAGAGTGACAATGATGAATATGTCTGAATGATTTTCATCGAATGAGCTAATAGTTAAAAATTATGCTGTTAACACCTCTAATAGTAGTATTCCTCGTTTAGTCCTTGAAATATTCATTTAAGCCAAAATTTTCTCGTTTATCATATTGAATATAGAGGAAAAAAATTATGAAGCAGAATTTTTACATATACGTGTGCTTATAGACGAGGGCGGATCAATAAGTCCGTGACATTTCGAACTTCCCTCGTAGATATATGAAATACAATACTATTCCCATCAAGTACCACCTGTTAATAAACTACTGTCAAATTTTGAGCAAGTGTCGTCAATTACTTTGCGTAAAAAATAGGATTTTTCAAGGTCCTTGAAAAAGGCATTAGTTTGGTCAATAATTTCATCGTTGGAACTGAATCTTTTTCCACCGGCCCATTTCTTTAGGTTTGGAAATATTAAATAGTCACTAGGGGTTAAATCCGGAGAATATGGCGGATAAGGTACCAATTCGTAGTCCAATTCATAGAGTTTTGCCATTGAGACTGCACATGTGTGCACCCGAGCATTATCTTGATAAAAAAGAACTTTTTTCTTGGCCATATGGGGTCGTTTTCTTTTTAAATCCTCATTAAATCGATCTAATAAGTTGGCATAATAGTCGCCGTTTATTGTTTTTCCCTTTTGAAGGTAATCGATGTGGATTATCCCGCGTGCATTCCAAAAAACTGTTGCCATCACCTTATTGGCCGACAAATTTATCTTGGCCTTCTTCGAAGCAGGTTCACCCGGAGAAACCGATTGTTTAGACTGCTGCTTGGTCTCCGGAGTACAGTAATGGATCGATGTTTCATCCACAGTTACAAAACGCCGCAAAAACTCATTCGGATTGCGTTTAAACAACTCCAAACAATCCTTTGAAGTTGTCACGTTTACGTTTATGGTCGATTGAGAGCACAATTGGCACCCATCTTGCAGACAACTTTCTTCCAATACCCAAAAGCGGATTCGTAACACAATTAGTTTTGATGATCATGATGAAGATCATCGTTTAGTACTAACAGCTAAAATAAGACGTTATTTCGTTGACTTCTTCAACTCACTTTGGGTATACTTAATGGTGAATGTTCGATGTGTAGAATATGTTTCTCAATACCATACTAGAATTTATATTAAATTTCACCTTCTTTAGAAAACTTGCCAATAAGAAAATTTTTTGAAAAAGTTACTCATTTTCTTCTTACAAAAAAAGAATAAAGAAAATTCTATGTAGTGCCTGGAGTGATCATATGGTAACGGCCCATTCTGCCCGACCTTATGGGTGAAACAAAATTTTATATAATGTAGATATATGATGCCTAGGAAAATTGCATCATATATCTACATTTGGAGATTTAATCAATATCTGAAATATTATTTTTATATTTTTTTATTGCTTTTAATTTGCTGATGTATTTTTCACATCTAACCACAAAAAGATTTTTTCTTTAGTGTCACTTGATTCCGATATAAGCTATAATAGCAGCTACAGTTTGGTATACATACCGATTTCTATCAGCTTCTTGGGTGTGCCTCAAGCAATTATGAAATATAAAAGACAAGGCAATCTCAGGTCATGAATACTTTTTATGAACTTTTTTTGTTAAAAACCATTTTACGCTTAAGTAAAACTGAATAGATGTACTTAATAAAATATAATTTCAC
Organism: Protocalliphora azurea; assembly: GCA_932274085.1. Classification (NCBI taxonomy): domain Eukaryota; kingdom Metazoa; phylum Arthropoda; class Insecta; order Diptera; family Calliphoridae; genus Protocalliphora; species Protocalliphora azurea. The sequence continues at coordinate 131,707,688 of OW026519.1, forward strand.
ATAAACTGTAAAAAATGCTAGTATAAAGTACGAAAAATTTTATATCGATTTTAAGGAGTTATAAAATTTTTGCAAAGTAATATTTTATAGCGACATAACGATTTTTAAATTTTTTTAATTTATTAATTTTTAGCCCATTGAAATTATGCTGTGTCTGTGCAACACGAAAAAGTCACCTATTGGAGCCATTCACGTTTTTTCTCCTCAAGTTTGGCGCTAATATTATTCATAATTACAAGAGCAATAAACTTCCATTCTTCATTTTTGCAATACTCGAAGCTGCGCAAATTTTCTAATAAAAAAAAGACAGCAAAAATTAAAATTTTGAAAATTTTAGTTTCACCACTTGCCCACAATATAATAAAACACAGGTCAACGACAGACTGATTAAATATTAGTTGGACTATTTCTACAAGTGCCCAGCAAAAACTTTGCTTTCCTGGTAAGCCAGCAGGTATAATTAGAAACAAAAATAAACTACTTATTTTTTGCCTGAATAACTAGTTATTTTTGATCAACTTGTCCACAAATTCATATAGTTATTTTTTGACTCTAGGGGTACTCAAAAATATGTACCTAAACGAAAACTAAATAAAAAAAATTTTGTCGTCAGTGAGACTCGAACTTGGACACACACTAACTATTCGTTTTTACTGACTAACGTCTTACTCAGTACACCATCTTGCACATAGCATGCTAAGCGACAAAAACTCTATTTAGTTTAAAATATCTTTTCAGACATTTTGTTATAAAAACTAACAGCTTCAGAATGGGGTTGAACCAACAACCTTCTGGTTGTTATTCCGGCGCTCTAGCCAACTCATCCAGGTGATTGCAGTATTACTGTGCTATTATACTACTGAGTACTTATTAATGTAATACAGAGTAGGCAAATAATAATGACGCCTCATTACCAAGAAACTACTTTAATAAGTAGTTGTTATTACCGAAGACCAAAAAGTTTTTGCTGGGTGTTTATAGTTTACATTAGAGAAATAGGACACATATAAAAATCCGCGATTACAGACAATCAGAAGAATAAAAAAACTTATTATTTTCAAACAGTTTTTTCTTTTTTGACTGTTTAAATTGGAGTGCTTGCGAGTTTCACATGGAACCACTTCTGGCCTTGAATTTTTGTTGTGTTACTGCACGAAGTGTTGTTAATATAATGGCATCAAAAGTTAATTAACAAATCAGAATTAAAAGCAATATTTCAAGTTTAAGGTAAATGTAAAAAGAGAATTTCCCTTATACCGTCATAGTCATATATATTTATACTTTTTTAAATTTTTTGAAAATTTGAAAAAGAAGTAAAATATTTGTGTTGTTATAAAATATTTTGAAATAATTGTTTTGTTGTAAAGCCTGAAATGTGTAGAATATATTGTAATAATTTCTGAAAAAATCGCTGTATTTATTTCTGATACTAAAAGAAAAATTCGTATGCATTTTTCATTTCAAAAGTTTTTTGATTTTTTATACATCAAAATTATTTACGCAGCTTCAAAAATCAATTATTTACGCATAACATAGCCAAAGACGGTTCGAAATCTTGTCTTTAAGATAGAGTAATTCCATTTTAAATTTGAAAAATTTTGACCTTTCGTAACCGATTTATATAAAATTTGGTGCATGTGTAGAGGAGGATGCAGAGACATGTAAAATGATTTTTTTTTTTTTTATTTTGAGAAATGTGGCTTTGAAGGTGATTAACAACATATTTATTTAAATGGCTATATATAAAAGATATCAAAATATTTTTTTTTTTTTTGCAGTGGATTTGTCAAAGTTTGTATTTTAAGATGACTTATAAAAATTTTCAAAACTTTTTTATTGACATATTTTTTTGGAATAATTTTCTTTAGTGACGTGTATCTAAAAAAGTTCATATTTAATTTTTTTTTTATATTTTTTTGGTAGGAAGCCTAATCGTTATAATTGCTACAGAGAAAATTTCAGAGAGGTCAAAATTTTAACAATTTAAAATAAAATTACTGGATAGTATAAAATCTTAAGATTAAAACACAACTTTAATAGGTCGCAAAAATATAAAAAATTATGAAAAAACCTAACAGAGTCTAGTTAAGATTTAAATTAATGTTTGAAAAGAGACATTGTCATTATGGTTTGGAAAAATGAATGGAAATATTTAAAGAATGATGTAATCCTTAGTTAAAAGATATCATTACATGAAAATAAAAATAATTTGAAAAAATGAGAGAGAAAGTAGGAAAAAATCTGTCAGAAAAATTTAACCTCGCTTAGAATATTTCCAAAATTTTCTGGCGTCGTGGTTTGGTGAGAAAGTATAATATTTTTCTTTTAATATCAGAAATAAATATCAAGACTTTTTCAGAAATTACCACAATCTACCCTACATATTTCAGGCTTTACAACAACAAAGCAACAAAGCAATTATTTCAAAATATTTTATTACAACAGAAATATTTAACTTCTTTTCCAATTTTTCAGAAAATTTAAAAAAGTGTAAATATATATGACTGTGACTGTATATATATATATATATATATATATATATATATTTAAAAAATATTGATTTTAAAATTTTAAAATGTGCAATTATTGTAAGTTCCTTTTAAAACTATCCACCTCTAAAGCTATTATCAATAAATTTTATGATATTAAGAAGCTCAACTTAAAACTCGTATTTTTGAAATTTTTATTTAATAAAAATTAATTCCGCATATAAAAATTTTTTTCTACCATACAGCTTTTAATAAAAAATGTGGTTTATATCAAAAATATGCCTCTACAATCTGCATTCAGCTGAAAATAATAAACACAAAAATAAAATTAAAGAAACAAAATAATAGAAGAACTGACTACTCGTTTCTACTTTCCAAAAAAAAAAAAAATATATTAAAATAGTATTACTAGACTTTATTATATTCCAACGAGCTCCAAGAACAAGAATACAACTATTCGGTTCCCTTACAGTATTTTTTGTCGCATCTTCTTTTTCTAGTATCCAGTTAAATTTTCTTTTATTTTATTTTTTATTTCTTTATCCAACTCTTCAACTAAGGCTAAACGAGAGGAGTGTATAAAAAGTCAGTTCCATTGTCAATGCCATTTTTTTTTTTTTTTTTTTTTTTTTATCGAGAAACACATTGAAACGAACGACTACAAAGAACAATCATTCAGAAAAAAAAAAACAGTTCCACAACAACTACAATGACTTTCAAGTAGATCGAGATTGAGGAGTTGGCTGTTGGTGAAGATGGTGATAATGATGAGAATGATAATGAACGTTAAGTCTTTGAACATTGTAGCATGTAGTATTATTTAATACTAGTGCTTCGTAGACGTTTATAAGCCTAGTCTGCCTGTTTTTCCATATTTTTTTTTTTCATTTTCTTTGTGTTTTTCATTTTAAATAATGAAAAATATCTGTTAGTCGTTCAGTTGGTCGTATGTTTCACCGATTGCTTAAGGTTTTTGTTCTTTATGTTCTTTCGTTCTTGTTACCCTACAGTTCAGTACAACAAACAAAGTGTGTGACTAGAAAAATTTTATGAAAATTATTTCAAAAATATTTAAAACTTTAAGTAAAGATCTTAATCAAATTCTCAATTCGCAATGGTCCTTCGCACCCAATTGTTCAAAACGTTCTTAAGAAAAGGCTCAAAACTTATTGCAATTAGTTTGCGATTTCTCGTGCTTTAATGCTTATTTAAATAATTTCAGAAATAAACACTCTAAAGTAGTCAAGGTTCCACGTGGGAAGTGGGTTAGCAAGGAATTCTTTTCCTAATAACTCTTACTGCCATTAATTTAAATATCTTTCTTGATTACAATATCTTCTGGAGATTTGCCAGATTTAACAGCAGATCGAATTCTTGAAATCCGGTCGTTTGTCCACATTGACTGACATCTAGCTGTCAAAAAAAAAAAATACACAAATAAAATTTGATTTTTTTAACTTACTAGAAAATGTTGATTGAGTGAATTTTGACAAAAGTATTTTAGAGTAATAAAAAAGCTTAACAAGGACCTAAAGAATGACATGAAACCTAGTTCAAAAAAAATGGTAAAAGTCACAAGCACAAAAAGTAGAGAAGCTCCTAAGATCTATGCCAAACATGTTCGGCCGCGTAATGACACGTTGTGCCATTTTTCTTAAAAATCAAATATGAGCCATGTTAACGCTATTCATAACCTTATGTCAATTAAAGCAAAAAAAAATTTAAATAACAAACGTGAGAAGAATTCTGAGGCAAGGAATGATCGAAGCTCTTCAATAATAAAGAAAAAAATAAAAATATTTTCAATATTTTGTATTAGCCTAAAAACTATACTTTATTACTGACTTTTCTCATGTTTCAAGGTACACGTTTGGTATACCGAATAATCAAAAAATGGTATTGAATATTATCGAACTAAGAACTATAAAAATTTACAAAACAATTTGTCGTTTGACAAGTTTACTCAGAATGCGACAAGATATGTGATTGTTTTGTTTTTTTAGTCTGAATAAACTCGAATAATCATAACAGAGAGTGTTATAAAATAACATTCGTAACATGCAACAATAATTTTAACATTTTCTGGCCAAATTTAGAATATTGTTGTTACAGCAGTAGCACCCAGAATTTGGAATATTATTTTAGTTCCAGAGAGTTTTGGGTATTTAAACTAGCTATAATTTTGGCAATTATAAAGGAATTGGTTCCAATTTAAAAGCGATTTTGTGAAGACATGACATGAAAAAGTGCTTAACTTTTTTTCAGAAGTCATACTTATAAAAATTAAAAATAATCTAGTTAGCAATTAACTTTTGTATAAAATGATATATCAGAAAAATCTGGAGAAGAAATTCTATAAGCAGGTAATTTAATGTTAATCCTAACTGATTCCATTTATTTTTAATACAAAAAAAAAAACATGTTATGTTTTATTTGAACGCACACCTTAAGTCTAATTTAAAACAACGTAAAGAGCTACGTTCGAAATTATACCAATATATTTGATTAAAACTAATATTGGAAAACAAATCTTGAACCACCATTTAAAACTGGCTTGGGATTATTTTAACCTAAATTGACCGGGAATGTTCTTTGTTTCAGATATTGTTGAAATTACCCAATATTTATCTATGGGACCTAAGAAAATTTACCTATTATATTAAATTTTGTTTCGGCCCTTAGGTCGGGCAGAATGGGTCGTTAACATAGGCTCTCGCCAGGCAATGCATAGAATTTTTGTTTTCTTTTGGAAATAGAAAATGAGCACATTTTTCACGATATAACATCTTATTTTAGCTGTTGGTACTAAAAGATAACCTTCATCATGATCATCAAAACTTAATCAGACACAGCAATTTTTCTTTATGAAAATCTGAATTTGGTCCCGCCAGGCAATACATAAAATTTTTATTTTTTTATGTTTTTTTTTTTTTTTTAATAGAAAATGAGTAAATTTCTAAATTTTTCACGATATAACATCTTATTTTAGCTGTTGGTACTAAAAGATGACCTTCATCATGATCATCAAAACTTAGTCAGTGTTCACACACAGTAATTTTTCTTACTGCAATTCTGAGTTTGTAGACGAGAGAGGTAAAGAGAATGCAAAAACAAACAAAGAGAATACAAACTCAGAATTGCAGCAAGAAAAATTGCTGTTTGTAAACCCCGACTTATTGTGTTGCGCATCCGCTTTGGATATTGGAACACATCCACTTATTCTCGTTTACAGAGTAGTAAATAACTATTTGGATTCCAAAACTCTAGTTAACTAAGACTTCTTTTCTATTTACGCTGAAGCAAAGCAAAATTTTTAACACAAAAATCATTTAGATATGTAAAAACTCTGCTTTACAATATTTCTCCTCTATATTTAATATAATAGTAATATTTTGGTTTAAAAGAATATTTCAAGGACTAAACAAGGAATATTACTATTAGAAACGTTACCAGCATCGCCTTCTTCAGTAATATGAATATAATTTTAGGCCATTCAGACATATTCATAATTTTCATACTCAGGTTTTTCAAAGCTTCTTTGACGGATAACTTTTCGGGAAAACACGTTTTACACAAAAAAAAATTGCATTTTTTGAAAAAATTTAAAGGAAAATACTACTAAAAAATTCTATATTGTGCCTTGCGCACCCATACGGTGACGTAGATATATAGTTTATAAAAAACAGGATAAATAATTATATATTTTATTCATAATTTATATATTTTATTCATTTAGACCAAAATAATATAGCACTACTTGGTTATATAAATCATAAAATATTTCTCTTAACGTAGGCTCTACACGAGAGATTTTACTATCATAACAAACGTCAAATTCTTATGATAAGAATTTATCACGTGTGGATCAAATTTATTTATATTATTGCAGCATTATGATATAATTGTTAGAGTTCAAGCGAAGATAAATTTGTTTTGCTATCAAACGCTATTTTGTTGTTTTTTACTTTTATTTTTTTTTCGCTTTTTTAAGAAGAAGCGCAATTATTCAATCTTAATTAATTAATTATTTGAAGCAAAAATAACACAAAATGCAATGAAATTAAAAAAATACTATTAAATTTTGACAATATACCTCGACGAAAAACGAAAGAAGTGATTTATTATACACTGCCTGCCACTTGAATAAGGAATCACATTTTTTTAACTTTAATTAAGTATATCTCCTAAACTTAAGTTCAGAAAAAAAATAATTTTTTGCGCAACCAAATTTCAAAGTGTTGGCTTTAGTTTCCTGAAGAAATAAAAAATATACATATTTTGTTATACTAAAATTATGCATTTATTTAAAGACACGTATTTCTGTCGTACTATTTCGTGTATCACTTGAATAAGGAATTCTTTTAATATTAATCAGGAAGGTTATGATTTGAATTCCTTTCAATGTAAACGGCTAGAGAATTTTTAATTTGAAAGTTTTTAAATAGTTTTTATTCAAAATGGGACGTGATAAGGCTCTTAATAACTCTGAAAAAGAAAAAAATTCTGATTTTGAAATCTCAGGGTCAGAATCCGGTCCAAATAGCAAAAAAAAAATTAATAATAATAGAGGAAAGACAGTTGTGTACAATTATTTAAATAAAGTGGAAAGATATGGAAAAACATGAAAGGGCGGAAGAAAATGGCAACAACCCCAAAAGAAAGACGAAAAATTCTTAGAATTGCATCAAATTCTGCCATGTCAGTATCCAAAATACATGAAAAAAGTGGAGTCAGTGCCAGTCTAAGAACAGTGCACCATATTTTAAAATCGTGCCCATACATAGTCCGACGAAAACTGCAAAAAAAATCACCACTTAGTGAAAAACGGAAATCACAACGTCTACAGTTTGCCAAAAACACAATGACATGGTCCGACAAATGGTTTAAAAAAGTTTAATATTGATGGTCCCGACGGGTATAACCATTACTTCCATGACCTAAATAAGGAGGAATTATTTTTGACACGCAGACACAGCCGAGAGGGCGGAATAATGGTATGAGGTGCCATTTTGTATTATGGTACCATAGAATTGATTTTGGTATCCAATAAAATGACTGCAACGACTTACAAAAACATTCTGGAGGAAGCATTTCCAAAATTTAATGATATACCCACACCTTGAATGTACCAACACGACAATGCTCCGATTCATACCGCCAGAGCAGTAAAACAATGGATTAATCAACAAGGTGTTCAACTTTTGGATTGGCCCCCATATTCACCAGACCTGAATCCAATGGAAAATGTCTGGGGTTGGCTTGCAAGAAAAGTTTATGAAGGAGGAAAACAATTTGAGACGATACAATCCTTAAAGGATGCAATAACGGAAGCATGGAGTTCAATTTCGCTAAATTGCTTAGAGTCATTATACAAGTCGATGCCAAATCGTATTTTTGAGGTTATTTCTAAAAATGGTGACAGTACTCATTACTAATTGAATGCTAGAAGATAATAACTTTAATTTTTATAACCTAAAATTTAAAAATAAATTACAGTTTGCTTAGTTTTAAAATATTCCTTATTTAAGTGACACACGAAAAAGTACCACAGAAATACATGTTTTAAATAAATGCATAATTTTAGTATAACAAAATATGTAAATTTTTTTATTTCTTCAGGAAACTAAAGACAAGATTTTGAAATTTGGTTGCGCAAGAAATGATTTTTTTCTGAACTTTAGTTTAGGAGATATATTTAATTAAAGTTAAAAAAATGTGATTTCTTATTCAAGTGGCAGGCAGTGTAATTATTTTTATTTTTAAAAAATGTACTATTTTGGAAATCGATGCTTTTTAATTAGTACCTCTTTTGAAAATTGTTTTTTTTAATTTCTTAAATTTTTAATTGATACTTAAGAAGAAGCGCAATTATTCAATCTTAATTAATTAATTATTTGAAGCAAAACTAACACATTTTTTTAAATTTAATTAAGTATATCTCCTAAACTAAAAGTCAACACTTTGAAATTTGGTTGCGCAAGAAATGATTTTTTTCTGAACTTTAGTTTAGGAGATATACTTAATTAAAGTTAAAAAAATGTAATTCCTTATTCAAGTGGCAGGTTGTGTAATAAAATTTTCTCTGCGTGTTCCCATATATGCTGATATAATTAAAAAAATTGCAGTAGCTCTGACGACGTTATGTTTCTTATTATGATATAAAAATCTCTCGTGTAGACCCTATGTAAAGACTACACAGTGTAAAAAAATATATGAATTGCACTTTCAAATCGTTATTTTTTTAAATTTTTACAATAATTTTTTTTAAGAGTTTCAAAAAGTACAATTTGCTTCCAAACACATAATATAAATGATGCATCAGGTTAGTATTATTAACAAGTTTCAATATGATGGAAGATAATTTAGATTATTTCAAAATTTTGAATATTTTCTATGTTATTAGCTTTTTATGTAACAGATATGTATTTAATGTTACCATATGGGTGTACTAAGAGCTTAATTAAATATATTTTAGTACTGAGTTAAGGGCGTAATTCAGTATGACAATCAAATTGTTTGAAAATAAAATTTGTATGAAAACTACTCAAAAAACATTTGAAAAAATGAGTAATTTTCATACAAATTTCATTTTCAAACAATTTGATTGTCGTTCTGAATCAGGCCCTAAGACAAACATTTAAAGCTATCTAGGAGATTATATCAAGATTTTATATTAAAAATAAACTTTAGTTATGTAAAACAAATCTAGAATTAATTATATCAATATATTTAAATTGAGACAATTTAGGATCACATTAAAACACACTAAGTCACAGTTTATTTGGAATACCAATATAAGACATTTTGACAAAATATATACAGTTTTATGATAGAAGAAAAAAAAATAAAATTTTTGGGAGTTTTTGTTTTTTTTTTTATTTTTTTTAAACTAGAAAATTGGGCCAAAATGGAGTATACTTTAATTTAACTTTAATAAAATATGAACTACAGTATCCAAAGCGCTGTCGGTTTCGGCTTTTTTTTAATTTTCGATTTTTTTTTCAAAACCGATGTTTTAAAGGTGGTTAACCTTTCTTTTTACAGCATTTCATTTAACTTTTTATGTATGTAATTTTACTCAGAAAAAAGTTCAAAAAAGAAAAAATTACATGACTAAAAATAAGAAGCTTCATGTGACTTACTAAGTACAATAAAAAAAAGGCAGATAACTTATTTAACTCGGACAATTCTCTTTAAATAGTTGAAATAAATCAAACTATTCAGTGCGTACAAAAAAATTTAAACGTTTAAATTTTTGCTTTATAATGTTTGTTGTACGGATCAATAAGTCCGTGACTTTTCGAACTTCCCTCGTAGTTATATGAAATGCAACACTATTACCTTGAATTACCACCTGTTTTACAGCTGTTCAAAACATACAACCTCGTGTATTTTTCTAAAAATGAATTTCAACATTGTTTTTTGCGAAAAAAAAAACCGTCAATCAAACCAAGGAAAAGCTCGATAAATACTATGGGGCCTCTATGGTAAAAGAAATGCTTTACTGACTTTCGTTGTGGTCACACAAGTACAAATGACGCTGACCAAACAAACAAATGTTTATTTTAAGGACCTCGAAAAATCCTAAATAAGAATAAATGTAAGAATTTACTTTCAATGATTTTAGTTCATAATATTTAAGAATAATGTCTTAAACATTAACACTTTTCTACATTTTTGGAAATGAATAAAAAATCAAGAAGACTTAAACAAATAAATTAAATTTAAATTTTAAGTTTTCATTTATATTTTCAATTTGTAAATGTAAATGTTTGAAATTTTCTTTAGAGAATTTTTTTAATAATTTTTAGACACATGTTGGGAGCAGAAGAACATAACAGAAGCACTTTTTATTACAATGATGCATGTGCTTTACAATGGCAGCAAATTTATGCAATTTTCTAAACATTACTTTTTAACAGATTTTTATTGGAAAATTGAAAATAATTTATTGTTAATATTTTCATGTATTTTTATTATTTGTATTTACCATTTGAATCAAATCTAATAAAACTAAATTAAAATTTTAGCATCATTTTTGCAAAATTCGTAAAATTGTCATTAAGTACAATTTAATAAAATCTATGAACAAAATTTTATTTTTTATGAAAAAAGTTTGGGAAAAAAAGTCATGTTCGATTCGTAATATTTATGAAAAAAAATTCAAATATGAGTAATTCCATTTTAAATTTAAAAAAATGTTGACCCTTGGTTACTGATTTAGATAAAATTTGGTGCATGTGTTGAGGAGGTTACAGAGGCATGTAAAATGAATTTTCCTCATTTTTTATTTTGAGAAAGTGATTAATATATTTATTTAAATAGCCATAACTTTTGCTATATAAAAGATATCAAAATAATTTTTTGCAGTGGATTTGTCAAAGCTTGTATTTTAAGATGCCGTATTAAAATTTTGAAAATATTTTTATTAAAATATTTTCTTCAAGAATTTTCTTTAGTGATGTGTATCTAAAAGAGTCCATCTTTAATTTATATATATATATATATATATATATATATATATATTATTTTTGTAGGATGCCTTGCTACAGAGAAAATTTCAGGGAGATCAAAATTTTTAAATTTAAAATGGAATTACTCATATATGAATTTTTTTCTCTGTGTATGTATACATTAAAATTGAAATATATTTATCATTATTAATCGTATATGTACCAAACTTGTTCCACCAACCAAATTGCCTTAAACTCCGATCAGTTAAAATGTATAGGACCTTATTCAACAAATAATTAAAGGGTACTAAAGGATACAGTAAAAGTTTTGTAGCAAATCTTACAAGTTTTATTAAAATCAATACGAAATTATTTAAAATTTAAAACTATCTTTCATGAAAAATATACCAACAGATAGTACTATTTTTATAAGCAAAATTTTATTTTATTCTTGTTTACATACAGTACAGTAGAATATGGTTATAACGAACTCTAAGGACCGACAAATTTAGTTATTTATAAACGTAATTCGTTATATCCGTAAAATTCCAAAAAAATGTATTTGTTAACAAAATATACGTATTTCATTACGATACAAATATTTGTAATTAAAGCGTATTTCTTTCATTTAAAACTTAGCTGTATTTATGATTTTAAATATTTTTTAATATAAATATTTTAAAAAAGTATATATATTTTTTTTTTTACATTCATCAGTCATTTGACAAGAGGATATTGAAATTAATTAAATTTTTTTTCAAAATTCACATGATTTGAGATCTTTATATCTCCTGGCAATACTGGGTATGATATATGTATGTAAAAAATTATTATAATAATCAATTTAGTAAGTCCATGAAATTAGTTTGATTTGGTATAATGTTACATATAACACAAGATTGCTTAAATAGATGATTCTGTACAAATGAAATTGGTTATAACAAATAAGAAATTATTTTCTTCGTCTTTGAAATACTAAGAATTTAGTCTTGTTAAGGCAATTTTAAAAATCCAAAAAAGCTAGAAGCTAAATCGAAAATTTTGAGGATAAAAGCAAAATATAAAGGTTAGATTTAGCCTTAAAAAGGGTTTATGAATTTAATTTAAAAACAGAAATTTTAGAAAAATATTTAAAACAGATTTGTACAAAAAAATTGAGTTTTGACTGATAACTCATATACTAATGAACCGATTTTGTTCATTTGTTCCATTCCGAGAAATTAAGATATAATTGGTCAAGACCAACCTACACCATTGTGTACGAGCATAAAAATTCGGGAAGCGGACTTATATTACACCTGTGGCCAATTTTACTAAATGTAAAATAAAATATACAAATACAGAATACAGCGTTGATACTAATACCTAGATGATTTTATGCACTTTAGGACATCTGGATGATTTTATACACTTTAGGACATCTGGATGATTTTATGCACTTTAAGGCTTTTTAAGGATTGCTGGAAATGGGTTTATATGTGAGCTATGGTAAATTTTTAATCCTTTTATAATTTTGGTTTTATTTTTAGCTATTTTCGATAAATATATTAAAAAGTTCAACAACTATAAAAAATTTCCACTTTACTTGTCCGATAATTTAAATTAAATTAAATAAGTTATTTCTGTCTATCATATTTTCAAATACCGGTATTAGGAATAAAACATTAAAGAAAGTTTATTAAATAAGATAAATTAAATAAAACAATAAGAACAATTTCAAATTAAAAACATATAAATAAATAATTTCTCTAAAGTTATAACGTGAATAAAAAATTTTAATTTTGAAATTATGTACATCAAAATTTATTGTTTTTGCAAAGCAGAATTTGCACGTATAAATTTAGACTTGTTTAAAAAAATTTAAAAAAAAATGTATTTTTTGTTAAAAAAAATTAAATGACTGAAATGACCGGTTAACCGGTTTCTTCTAAAATGAGATTTTTCGGTTAAACCGAAAAATGGTTTTCTAAAAAAGTCTGTTTTTAGAATACTCTAACACCAAACAATAATCTTTTGTATTGGTAGCATAAAAATAATAAGAATTATTTATCTTTTGGTATTATTTTTCTACGTTTTCTTTTTTTGGATAAATTGGAAATTGTGGGGTAAAATGGAAAGTATTAAATATGACAAATTTAAAGATATTCAGTGTTTAATAAATATTTTTCAATCATTTTTTTATTTAAGAGGCCACTCACCATAATACCCCACTTTCCCATAAATTTCTTAAACTTTGTAAGAAAATAATTGGGTTTTTAATAGATTTTTGTCGAAAATTAGAATTGATTTTCCTATTAAACATACTTAGCTAAAAGCGCCTTTCAAGTTCGTTACTGCCGACTAACGTAATGTTTACTCTCTTCTTGTATCATTTTTAAGTTGTAAACTTCCGGAGTTTTCTTTACTACAATATCTATGATTGTGTAAGTATAGAGGTCTCTTATAAATATTATGTCTGTATGTGTGTATATATGAATGATTTTTATTTAATACTTTAATGCTTTGGCGTCTCCTTAGTGTTTTTATAGACCGTTTATTTTCGTTGTGATACGGCTGTTGTACAAACTCATATAGAAACAAGTTAGTGTGCTATATTCGACTGTGTCGAATCTTATGTACCCTTCACCCGTGTTGAGATGTTGTATGAAAAATTAATATATTTTAAAGTTGATGAAACAAAAACAATATCAAATGACAACATTAATTAAAAAAAAATTAAGGTAACATTAAATAAAACAAGTGAGAATGTTATATTCGTCTTGGCCTATTTTATATACCCACCATCAGCAACTTTTTAAAACTTTATCTTATATGGGAGGTGGGCGAACACGCCCATTTTTGTTTCTGAGTTTATATTGGTCCTTGGACTATTTGTACAAAATTTCGTTGATGTTTTACCTTATATGAGAGGTGGGTGGTAAAGTGGGCGGACAACACACATTTGTGGTTCCAGAGTTTACATTGATTCTTGAATAATTTGTGTAAAATTTCGTTGATGTACTTGCTCTTTAGTAAAAGATATCAGCCGAAAAGTATAAACTGGAGTTACGACGGACACCCAATTATTTTCTATAACCAACAAACCATACATGAAACAAATATCTGAATCAAATTTCATCCCACTTAGATGTCCGCCCCGAGACCTATCCTGTTTTCAATAGACAAACAGATGAACGGACATCGCTAAATCGACTTAGATTTTCAAAAGAACTTAGAATATATATACTTTATGGGGTTCTAGATGATTATTTCGACGTTTTACACAGGGAATGAAAATCCAATATACCCCCTAACATATTTTAATGATGGGTATAAAAAGGTATTTTGAAAATTTTTAGATGGTATTAGAGTGATTTAAAAATTCAAAATTCAAAAAAATATTTGTGACAGATCTGCGTAAGAACAAAATCTGTAGCTTATTAGCCGATATCTCTAATTCATTTCTGTGCTTTTTTCGAGGCATCTTCAGTTTTTTGGCGATATCTAGGCCGGTCTTATGGATCTGTTTTGCTAATTTTTATAAACGTTTATCTAAGAAAAATTCCCTGTAAATCTTCTGTAATTGAAAAGGATATCTAGGGCCTTCTTAAAACTGATTTCAATAGACAGACGGACATTGATATATCGACTTCCCTATCAATAAGGATCCAGAATATATATACTTTTTGGGATCCTACATGAATATTGTAGAAATTACAAACGCAATGACAAACTTATATATACCCCTTACACCTGTGGTGAAGGGTAAACAAATATATATATTTTTTATATACGAAAACAAGCTGAAAAAAGTCTACAAGTATATGAATTGGAATTACGTTGGATTCTTTTTACTATATTGTTTGTACCTTTCTCGTCTAGTTTTTTTCCTGTAGTAGTTCAAAATGTTGAGATTTGTTTTCGCAATAAATATTTTTTGTTAACAGCGGAAGAAGAAAAATGGAACTATAAGGAAACTTGTTTTAAATAAAAATTCCATAATCATACATACTTCTATACATGGATATTTATGATTTTAAGAAATAAATATGATTTTCGTCTAGTTATAAGAAGAATTTTTTTGTATAGATTTAAAAGCTCTTTAAAACTTTGAAGTTTCTTAAACCTAGATTCATAATAGGATTTAAGTAAAGAATTTATAAATTTATTGTATTTAGATCAAGGAATACAAGGACTTAATTTATTCTTCAGAAAATAATATTTTTTTAACTAAATAATCTATTTTATTGAATCATTAAAATACTAATAAATATTTAATTTGAATTACAATAACTTTCACTTGTAGATAATTTTGCAAAAAAAAAAAATTATTATCTCTGTCCTTTATTAAGTTAAATTTCAAATTAAATTTTACATATAAATAATAGATGCCAAAAATTGTTCAACAAATAAACTACTCATGTCTACCTTGATAGCATACATGCAACAATAGACAATACACATCAAAAAAAAAAAAGGAAAAATTTATCATATTAAAATCATACCTATATGAGTAAAAACATCCTATCTTCCCAGACACACTCACTCGCAAGCTGACTGTCTATAGCTACTTCAGATGCGGAGCAAAGGAGAGTAAAATAATTAAATTCTCCTTTTGGAACGTCCTCAGAGAAAAGCTAAAGCTTATATTAAAACTATCAATTAAAGCTATTTAGGAACTATAAAGCTAATCTTGAAAAATTTCAAGATATTCTGTGATTATATCAAAACTTTCTATTGGGGCTAATCTAGGACTAGATAAAGTCAAACGATTTAAACTATTTTTACAGTTGCATGACCTTTCTCGGCTATCTTGGGATTAAATATTGATCTTTGATCAGAACTATATAAAAACCTTAATTGAAGGTATTATAGAATTATATCAATATCTTCATATCATCATCTTCAAGTCCATGTTTCCCTTCCCAAATACCTGAATTGTATCCACCTCTGATCCAACTTCAAAGCATCGAACCATGATGAATGTTGCCTCTACAGTTCTAAATAAATTGGCATTTTTGTTTTTTATTCTCGTACTTTTTATTTGAATTTAAGTTCCTTTCCTTTTTAATACTCGCACTATTATTTGCCATAAACAACAAATAACTTTTGGAAAACACAATGCCACAGACTATAACTGATACAGTATTTCCTCTGTGCTGCATGTATGTATGAGTTTCATTTTTATTGTTTAGAACATACCGAAACAATAATTCATTTATTATAAAATTTATTCATTTATTTATTTTTTTCTATTTGTTAAAACACACTTAGGAGCGGGTATTTGACGACTCCACCGCAATTTCTTCATTTTTAAATAAACAACACTCGTCGCAAATTGGATCTGAGCCAAAATATCATAAATAAAATGTTTGAAGTTTTTGTTTATGACATTCTTAGAGGGGATATTTTTAATCTATTTTTCTTTTTTGTATGAGAATTTCTTTTTGCTTGTTTTAAAAGGAATTGTGAACCTTGTTTGGCACGTGTGTGCCAAGAGTTTTGTAAACAAGTGAGAGTTAAGAAGTTTAAGAAATGTTGAGTTTAAGAGGTCTATATAGGTTTAAGATTTGTACGTTTTGAAGTCAAATCCAAAACCTAATTTCCTAGATTTATGCATGAATTTTAATAAGCGGGCATTCAGAAATAAGTCTCGCTACCACAATCACTCTAACCTTGTCCAAAGTAGCAACCTATGTAATATATCTTAGTTTCTTAAAACATTCACATATTTTCGTACACTTGCTAAACTGTTTAGTGATCGTTGATCACTGCTATTCACAATTTGTATGAATTTTTCTTAATCCCCAACAGTAGCTATTTTGCATGTGATCATGTGGAACAAAATAAACACACACTCTTTAACAGGCAGATACATCAAATAGGGAATTATTTTTATAAATATAAATATGTGCGTGGATAAAAACACTACTATCTTTATATAAGAGGGTGCACAACAATAGCAACATATTATTATTTTGCTTAGTTTTGTTTTATATTATATATTTTTTGTAAAACTGATCACCAGGGAAACCTCTAATATGCATGGATTTGTATGTGCATATATTTGCATATTTTTCGCTTAACGGTATATTTTTGCATTTAGGGATTTTTAGTGCATATTTATAAAATATTTTGTAATTTTTAGAGCATATTTTGAGGATATTTTTTATATCTCATGAAATATTTTTCAAATTTGATTTTATAAAAAAAATAAAATAATAAACCTAAAATTATTTAGTACCTAAATGGTACCCGTCATTTTATCGCTGACGACCTTGACTTGCAGCAACAAGATTGAAGATTTAGAAGCAGTTTAATTGATCTTATTTAAACCATTTTTAATTGATTTGGATTAAAGCTATTTTTGAAATGCAATATAGAGGGCTTGCACGAATAGCATCAATTAATGTAATTTCTAAACTAATAATAATGTCTAGAATTAGATGGGCAATCGAATGGAAGATCAATAAAGCTTTTATATGATATAATAAAAAAAATGTAGAATAAAATTTCGACGCAGTTGATAAATTACAGTTTTGCCTAGCGAATGGTATGAAAAGTTAATAAGCGATTTTTTTTTTTTTTTTTTTTTTTTTTTTTTTGATTAACCGTTTGAATTTAGATTTTTATGGTCGATTAATCGAACCAAATAATCGACTTTTTAATCGATTAATCAAAAATTAATTAAAATTATATTATATTATGTTTTAAAGTACCATTTTAAACATGCATATTGAAATAACATTTTCGGAGTGAGTACAATATTCGTACGACTGTTCGAAGAAGAAAGAAAAAATAATAAAAAAATTGATCTGTTTATTGTTAACCTACTTCCGTAAATCACTCTAATAACGTCAATAAAAGTCTTAAATTTAGCACCATAGAATTCAAATACATATATTTTGTAGAAATATTTCACCAAATATTTAATTATATAAAATATTACATATAAAACTGACACTAGTGTCGAGTTCGGTTTATTTTCTGCTAGACGGGGCACTTATTTTGAAAGATATGGACTATCGACTTTTATTTGATCGGTCATGTTACAACTGAGGCGTATTGAAGTCGTAATGTCTACTCAACTGTACTCAACCTCTATATATACTTCTTGGACTAGTCTGGGTAAGAGGGTATTTGTGGGATCGAAATGAGTGCGCAAGAAATTAGTACCCTAAGGATACAACGGAAACACAGACGGATCCAACAAATTTGGTATAAATATGAGAAAAGGATTATTGTCGAAGTTGATTTATTGAGGATTAGGAACATTCTTTATAAGACTGTCCGGCACAAGTACCGACTCTTACGAAAGTAGATTTTATATAACTCGTACTCAAAGTTGGTTTTAAAAACAATTTTTTGAATTGTATTTTTTTAGTGATTTTTTTTATCAAAAAATCTTTTCAAAACTTGTGCCAATATTTGTTTTTTGAAAAGTTTAAAATTTTCCTTTGAAATTTTTACAATTTATTTATACAAAAAACTACTTCACTGTGCAGGGTTGATTTTTCAATTAATCGAAGACTAAAAGTCGATTTCAGTATAAAATAGGCTCGTAGGAATCGATCACGAAATAATCGTTTTTTAACAACGAAAATCGATTTTCAACCATAATCGAAATCGTTTTACTAGTCACTAGTTTCTGTAACATTATTAATAATTATTAATAAAAAACTTTATTTTAAACATAATTCGTGTTAAAAAATTACGCAATTTTTTTTTTTTTTTTTTTTTGTTTTTCCAGTGCATATTTTCGCATTAAAAACCCTTTTTCCCAACTGGTGCGATTATATTGTTAATTGTTGTCTCAAGAATATATTACCATTTAAATTTTTGGACTGCGTAACATTTTTAACTAACAGAACTTCCAGTGGGTTTAGTGTCTGGTAAGTTGATCGCATGACTCAAAATGTGAAGCAATTTTTTTTAATCTAACCCTTCAAAAGTTTTAAAATATATTTCATATTTTACCCTTGCTAAAACATCGAATTAAATATGACATTCCTTTATGTATAATGAAATTTGTATGTTTCTTAAAAACCTATAAACCTAAAAGGATCAAAATTTTCTTAGATTTTTTAAGAAAAGCACATTGTTTTTTTAGTATTACATCTTGTCCTTGCTCAAAATAATTTTTGAAATTGCACAGTTTAAATTATACACCTTGACGGTGCACAGATATCAGGTCAGAGTGCGTTTGTGCTGGTGTTTGTAACACACAAGAAAAATCTTTGAACCTCCACCTTTAAATATACCGTTCGACTCAGAATCACTTTCTGTTTCGATTTAACGATGCCCGTCCGTCCGTCTTGTCGGCTGGCTGTCCATGTAAACCTTGTGAACAAAGTACAGCTAAAAATTTGGCACGAATTATTATTTAGGCACAATGAACTAGCCTATTGATATTGATTATGATAGGTCTATTATTTCACCTAGCCCCCATACAAATGTCATCCCGGAATAGGGTTTTAACGATCATGAATGCCTTAAATATAGCAATATTTTAATGAAATTCGGTGTAAAGAAGTTTTGTATAAATATCAATCTTTTTGACAAGCAGTGTTGTCGTTTTGGTTATTTTTAACCAAAATTAGTTCTGGTAGCCGTTGTCATAACCACTGGATTTCTGGTGCGCATGCTAGGAGATAAGGGCTACCTTTTAACGACTTTTGTAGAAATTGTCGGGATCTTTTATGCCATTGTCCCACTCTTACTGAGATCGGAAGTGCTAATTTTGGAAGTCCGCTTGTGCATGTATTATGAGATCTCTCTAATATTGACATCAGATGGATCAGTTCTTTCATACATGCGTCGGGTTGGTTCGTTTCGAACGGTGCTATGGACACTTGAGTTAGCAACTCATGATCCCTCAGGGTTTCACAACGGGATCAAATTGGACCCAAGTGAGCTGTATCTTATTGACTATTTTCCAATGTGGAGATGATGATTTTTTTCCATTTTGGTTATTTTTTGTTAAATCAAAATTTTATTTTTATAAATTTTAAAAATTATATTTACTCTGTTAAAGTTGCCAATAATAAAAAGAAAGTGAGTGCATATTTTATGTAGGTAAATTTCTTATGGAATATTTTAAGATTAAAAATGTTTTATTTGTGCAGAATTCTGTAGAAATACGCTTATATGTATTTAAGATATTTGAACTACAAAATATTACTCCAAAAGACCATTTATTTGGGGAATAGGAGATTCTGAGTCGATTGGTACATTTTAGGGGTCTCTCAAATATCGTGCTGTAGCGATTAAAAAAATGTACCTTGTTTAGTTATTAAAATTGTGCAAGACAACATAATTAAATAATAAACATTTAAAAACGGCATCACATTATTTTACAAATAACTGAAATAAAAGTGTTTTACCAATCCCGCTGTATATTCAATTGGACCACAATTTTGTAGAAAATTTTTAAATTAATTTATTAAAATTGAATATGTGAAAGTGATTTGAGACATGAACGATTGATATTGAATCTTTTCGCCAAAACTCCTAATTAAATATCTTTTACTGTAAGTCTTTAAATTTTGGAATTCATATTATCAAATGAGATTTGCATTTTTTTTTTTTTTTTTTTTCTATTACTGCACGACCCCGCTGTTTGGCAAATCTAAATTTATTATAATCTTTCTTGCTTTCGGCATCATGTCATAAGGACGTGAGAATAATTAAATTCTTTTATTAAACTTTATATCCCGACCCCCTACAAAATTGGATCAGGGACCACATTTTGATAAACATTGTTCTAAAGAGTTCATTTTTTCTCCTAAAGACTAACTAAAGTTTGTAACTAGTATGCAAAGTATTTAAAACCTGACTGCATATATTATGATTATATTAATTTTTTTTAACTTTGAATTTTTAAAATTTGGTTATATTTTCCAAAATTTTGGTTAGAAAAAAATGTTTACATTGGCAACACTGATGCCAAATGTCCTGAAGGTTGGTGCATAATTGACCATAGCTCCCTCTTCTGAAAATCACTTTAACGTGCATAAATCACATACAAATGTAAGTATCGAGTTAATATTTGACACAAATAAGTTTTATATAAGTAGGAATTACAGTTACAATTTTTATGAAAATCGCTCCATAATTTACCAAAGCTCCCATATAAGCCCACTTTCGTGAGTCACCTTAAAGTCCATAAATTCATATAAATGTTAGTATTAACGTAATATTCTGTATTCGTATATTTTATTTTACACTAAGTAAAAGTATAGGTCCACAATTGGCCATGGGTCTAATATAAGACCCTTACACGAATTTTGATGCACATATACACACAATAATGTAGGGTATCATATGATCAGGCTTGACCGATTATATCTTTCTTATTTGATTTGTTCAGTTTAGGTGAAAATATATCTATTTATATACAAATTACAAAATATTTCTGGTTTAAAAACAGTAATAAAAAGCTAAACCTATATTAATTTCTTTTCGATGAACAGTACTATTTTGCTTGGTATGTAATTTCAATAAATGTTTTCAAATAATTTTAGAGATCGTCTAAACTATTTACGCTGTCAATTTTTAATCATAATTGAACGAAACTTTCGGCCGAAATCCTTTTACATATACTGAACAATATATTCCTTATTTTTTTTTAATTATGCTTCCGAAATTTATTTGTAGACTTTAAATAAACAATTTTCTATAATTTGTAGTATGCAAGTGGATAAATTTCAGATTTTTTTTTTATTTTTTTTTTTTTCTTAATTCAAAAATACTTAAAATTTAATGTGTAGGGATATTTTATCACAAGG
Organism: Protocalliphora azurea; assembly: GCA_932274085.1. Classification (NCBI taxonomy): domain Eukaryota; kingdom Metazoa; phylum Arthropoda; class Insecta; order Diptera; family Calliphoridae; genus Protocalliphora; species Protocalliphora azurea. Next base: position 131,729,396 of record OW026519.1, read on the forward strand.
CGTAATTTTTATTAAAAAAAATGTTACTAAAAGAAAAAATAACAAATAGAATTTTAAATAATGCTGTATTCAGATATTTTAAATATAATTCGATGAAATTTGGCTCGTGGTACTTTTATGATACAAGGACGAAGTCTATTGAAATTGATTGCGATCGGTCCATTATTTTATTAAAATCATCATTAACTTATGAAAAATGCCAACAAATTTCAAAAATTTGTTGGTTTTGTTGTGCTCACTTTTAATTATGGAACATACAGTTTTTTCTCCTTTTTTCAAAGAAGAAACAGTTTTGCATCTTCCAAACAATAAATTTTTGTTAATACTCAAATATGCTAACAATTTTATAAAATTAGTTTTGTGGCAAATTTGAATACTTTGAAAAATTAGGGTAACCCATATTTTGTTACATATGTTCTGCACAGCACTGTATGTATTAATTCTAGTTGATTATCTTGGATCTGCTAAATTTGCTTCTTGCTTATTTCTTCTTCTAGTGTCTACTTTATAAAGAAATTTATTTTTAAAACTTCTTAAGCTTTTTTAATTTAATTCACATCAACTGGCATCACTTTGATGATCATTGTGGAATGAAACAAAGAAAAAACAAACACAAAACTTTCAAGGTTTTATTTAAAATTCATCTGTCACCCCTTCCTACATCCTTAGAGAAGATTTGAGTGCCCGTGGCCTTTCCATTTTCATTAAATAGCTAAACAAACAAAATACTCGAATAATGAAAAGAAAACAAGTGTTTCGTGCCCTTAGATGGTGTCTGCTGGTTTATTAGTTGCTTGTTAGGTTAGCAAGAGATCAGTATCGCCATTGTCGTATTATTCGTATCGCATGGAATAGTTTGGTTATGAAGATCTTGCTTGAATTATTTTCGTTTTTTGTCGTATATATTAAAGTGCATGGTGATTATTTTTTTCTTCGCTGTAGTTTTGCTGTTTTTGTTTACTATTTTTTATCATCCTTTAGGTTTATTTTGTTCTTGACATTCTTCAATGTTATTTCTGGTTGATTGTTCTGTGTTCGTTGCGATAATAACAGAGATTTAAAAGAACAAATTTATACCTGATATATAAACATTTTTGTAAAAATAAAATATTTCCAAATTAAATAGAAGCAAAAAACGAAAACTATGAATGGAAAATATAACTAATTCCTGCATACTTATGAATTCATTGACCAGTTTCCGCTCCATATTAACCTTAAAGTACTTTAATTTACATTTGAGTCCCAAAGAGTCAACATGTTTACTTAAAATATTAATCAATGTACATTAGGGAGTCCCCATTTGCATGGAAAGAAAATAAGATATCGATGTTCCCTTATTAAATAAAAATTTACTTAATTCTGCACACAGAAAAAATATTGGTTGGAAAACAGCTATAATGATAAATATTTAATAAAACGAACCAACATTTTATAATAATTTAAGCAGAATATTTTTTAAAGAAACCTCAAAATTTTAGTTATGATTGAATGATTGATTGTACCTATAATTGTTATGTTATATGTTGTTTATACTAAAACAAAAACTATTTAGTTTTTGAAAACCTAAAATTCAAAAACCAAAAAGTTTATATACCTTGTTTTCTCTTCATGTGCCTTTTAGTGATACTTCATTTTTTAGGAAATTTTTATTTTAAAAATAATTTATGAATAACATTAATATGACAAATAAAATTATTCAAAAAAATCAAGAATTTATTTTATTTTTTTCATAATATATAAAAGCTTGCTCTTCTGAAATCAATTGAACGGGCTGTATCATAAACATTTATTTTAGTAGTTATGCCCTACACCACCATAGGTGGTTGGGGTATTATGCGGTTGTGCTGATGTCTGTAACGCATAGAAAAAATCATCCAACACCCACCTTAAAGTATACCAATCGACTCAGAATCACTTTTTAAATCGACCTAACGATTTCCGTCCATGTAAACCTTGTGCACAAAGTACGGTTCGCAATTTTAAATATAATTCAATTAAATTTGGCACGTGGGACTTTTATGATACAAAGACGGAGCCTATTGAAGTTGGTTGTGACCGGTTCATTATTTCACCCCGGAATTGAGTTTAAACTCTGAAAAATGCTTTCAAGATTAGCATATTTTAATGAATTTAATTCGATGCAAGGAAGTTCTGTACAAGTATCAATCTTTGTACCAAATTTTATGAATCTCCCTTATAAACCCCTTTTTCGGAAATCACTTTAACGTGCATAAATTCCATACGACATTTTATGAGAATCTGTCCAAGAATCGCCCTAAAGTGCATAGATATTAGTATCAACGCAGTATTCTGTATTTGTATATTTTATTTTACATTTAGTAAAATTGGCCACATTTAGTATTTTACTAAATGTGGCCGAATTTTTATGCTCGTACACAATGGTGTAGAGTATCATATAGTCGGCCCTGACTGACTATATCTTTATTTCTCATTTTTATTTGGTTTTCAACAAAAACTAGACGAAAATAGGTTTTGATTTGTGTGGAAAAACTAAAGAAATTTATGTAGTTTTTCAATCAAAAACTAGTTTTTGTTTGGTGTAAACCGCAATTTAGTCAATTTCATCAATTTAACAATTTATGAAATAGATTTTATAAATTCGGTATACACAACCAAGTTAATTTTATACTTCAGAGCTAAATATTGATGGTGACAATCAAAAACTTATATCTCTTATACTACGTTTACATGGAGTTGTTTTTGGTTTCATACAGTTTTTGATTGAAAAACTACATGAACTTCTTTAGTTTTTCCATATAAATCAAAAACCATTTTCATCTAGTTTTTATTGAAAACCAAATAAAAACTATTAAAATAAGTATTTATTATATAGTTTGTTCAGTTGATTTTATAACATTGAGCTTTGATATATAACGAACAAAATGAAATTGTCAAATTTCTTGAATTGTTTTATTAGTTTTTGTGAATAAATTTTGTTCAAATTGTTGTAAAAAACATTACTAACCACAAAAATTACTAAATCAAATTATGTTTTAATAAAAATTATAAAATAAATAATTAAATAAATTTGTCAGCAAAAACCACATCGATAGAAAGACAAGTATGTAAACGGTATAGATTTTGAAATTTGGTTTAATCATATTTTTAGTTGCAGTAACAAAAGATTTTTTTTTTAACTTCTGAAGAATAAATTAAAAAATTAAATTAAAATCGATAGAAATAAAATTTCAAACGATTTCTAACAACACCAGCTAACATATTTAAACAATGGTAGCTGGACTTGGCTATTAGAATAAAATTAATAAAGTATGTAAGTATTAAATTAGCGACAAAAATGTATGTTTGCGAACTTATGTTATTTTTAATATGTAACTCGAATATTATGTTTCACAGAATTTTCAAGAAACATCAATTCAAGGATTTATGTTAGAAAACTTCTCTTAATTGCTTTTATAAATTGGATGAGCTTAATAATCTGAGTACATATTTTGAAGATATTCGAGCCAAATTATTTACTTCCCGTTCGAAAATTTGAAAAATTAAAATTATTTTTTTATTTAGGATTTATTTTTGGAACTAGCCAGATTTGGTGTTCAAAGGAAATCATCCCCATACAAAAATTATTTTATATTCTATCGTTTGTAACAATTACTACTGGAATCTGCAACCGTGGTATATTCAAAATATATTCTATAAGGTGGTGTTATGGTATTTAAAGGTCGAAAAATAGTTATAGCCCTTGTATTCATTTTTGAATACAACTTCAATTTAACCCTCTCTTCAATAAGTTTTCTAATTGTTTCTTATTTCTTTCACTGCAGAATTTTAGATAGGAAGCCGTCAATTATTTTATAATTTAAATTCTATAAATCCCTTTATTTGTATTAAAATTATAATAAAATGTATAAATGAAAATATTAAAAAATATTTTTTTTAATTGGATAGGCCTAATAATCTAAATACATATTTTGTAGTTATTCGAACCAAATTATTTTTTTAAAACAGTTGTGACTACAAAAAAAAAATACTGCTATCCCAAACATATTGTGAGTACTCACAACGGACCAAATTCGATTTGCAAAAAATTCGGTTAAAACAACGAAACTGTTTACTCTGTGTAAGATATAGTTTCTCAAAATTTTCGCCCTGGCATTATCCTTTTGTGAGCTTGATTATATTGTGGAGGAATATATTGTATTATCTTTGCCTTATTTTTTGAAATATTTATGTGCCAATTTATCTGTTCAAATATTCAATTTTTGTGAAAAATTTAAAAATTTCTGATTCATTTCAACCTGATTCCATATTTTTGTTATTTCATTAATTGCGCATCCCAAAGGCCTTTCTTATGGTAGCAAATTTTCATATTTTTCCTTCGGTAAAATATGGAAAAAATACGAAAAACTCGAAAAATTACGTTTTTGCACTTTGTCCTTTTTGCGGTTTTTTCGGATTTTTTCATATTTCTGCCAAAGGAACAATATGAATATTTGGTATCGCAAGAAAAGTCTTTGGGACGCGCATTTAAATACACATATTTTGATGCTAAATTCATTTAATTTCTCATTACATAGAAACATTTGTATATGATGAAAAATATATTCTGAAAAGTTTGAATAAAATTCGAATCAGTCCGAATTTTAAAAAAGGAAAAACCCGTTTCGATATAAATGCTGGAGTATATTATACTCGTATTGTATTATCTTACCTTATTTTTTGAAATATTTATGTTTAATAAATATTCAAATATCCAATTTTTTTGTGAAATATTACAAAATTTCTGACTCATTTGAACCTGATCCCAAATTTATGTTATGTTATTAAATGCGCGTCCCAAAGGCCATTCTCGTGATGGCAAATGTTCATATTGTTCCTTTGGCAGAAATATGAAAAAATACAAAAACCCGAAAAAACGACTTTTTTCATTTTGATCCAGCTAACGAAAGGATAATGTTAGGACGAAAATTTTGATAAACGGTATCCTAGTATTCTAGATTTTCATATGAGCTAGAAACATCATTACTTTTCATTTTGGGACCACCCTAATATACATAAGTAACTCTTCACTTAAGTCGTAAGAGTTATAGAGAGAACAGCTCTTCATAAATTTATAAAATTTATGGAGTGATCACCTGAATTCAAAAAGTAATAAGTAAAAAAAAGAAAGAAACGGTTCTTCACTTTTCATGTGTTATAAGTTATAAAGACCTATGACTAAAGCTTGTCTTGGCTTAAATTCGATTTAAATTAATCTTATACTAAAGAAAAACATACTAGCTAAACTGGAATTTTATAAAAAACTTCCACTAAAGTTATTATTAGTTTGTATTAACACCTTCGATTGGATCTAATCTACAACCTGAAGTCAAGTTGTGTAAATGCAAAACAAGTTTTCTCCTCTTGCTTAGAATTTGGAATTTTTTAACAAAATCTAATCGTTGCACGTTGGGGTAAAATGGGGTAAATGGCGATTCATTGAAATTTGAAAATTAATTTTTCGTATAAAATAGTTACCGAATAAAAGTAAACTAAATCATGTACCAATAGAAATAAAAATCATTGGTCTAGGATACTGCGTTTTTGTTTTTGTACTGAGCTGACAAAGTTAATAATTTTTTTAGATATTGGAAAAAAACTCAAATTTCATAGACTTTATTAGGTGAACTTTTTTTAAATAAAAAGTTTCTCAAAGCAAAATTTTTAAATAAAACTTTCAACTTCATGAGCTTTAGTGTATTTTTTCTCAAATATTTAAAAATGTTGTTTTTTCCAAATATATTTATTATTTTTTTGAAAATAGTCCTGAAGTACACTAATTTTGAACTATGATGGAATGGAACTTAAAATGTTAAAGATTGTTTGTTCTCATATTTTTTCTGAAAAATAGTATATATTGTCTTTTTTAATATTCTGAAAAAAATTGTTCGCATATATAGCACGATTTTAAAAATTAAATTTTTTGTAAAAAACTTTAGTTACTCTCATACAAAAAACACCTTAACTTTTTTCATTATTTCTTTATCATATATTACACAGTGGGGCATAATGGAAAATTTTTGGAAATAATCTGTAACTTAGTAACGGCTTGTTGGATTTGCATAAAATTTCACGTAGGCGTAGCGAAGGAGCGTAAAATTTTAGGACCTCAGGAACGGATATATGGGGGCTCAAATTAGACTACGTCTAACATAGAAAATTGTTAACCACTAGCCAAATTTGAACAACAGAGAAGAATATATGAAAACCACTACATAAGACCTTTGAAAAACATACTTGTTTGTACTATTTATCTCATATATTTTTCGAATTACGAGTATATGCATTAGAAATTTCAATTTTGCAAGATCTTGGTGAAGTTTTTTCTATATATAGCCCAACATTTTCGACGAATTTTGTTATATTTTTTGCAATTAGTTAATGAAAAAAATTATCTATAAAATAAAGGAAATTTCAAGTCAATATCCTTATTGAGAGCAAAAATTACCGATTTTGAAAATTAAGAAACAAACGGACGGACGGACTTCAAAATTCTCGCAAAAAAATCTTAAAATTCAAAAATGCATTTTTTAAATTATTGATAAATATAACAATAAAATGTAAACATTAAAACATGATGTTAGCCATTTTCGACCCCTTTTACCCCAATGTGCATTGTAAGTATAAGAGTATAACCAAATGTTTAGGACTATTTCGTAAATGTGAAACCATGGAGATCTGTTATACAACCCCGAACATTTCCTCTGCGTCTTTTAGTATTTTCTAAGAAATTGTACAATTAATCGCATTGTTAGTCAAGTGAACTGTTATACAAATGAATATCGACTATAGCGTTCCATTGCAGATACATATTTTTAACGTACTATCTAGTAAGATACGAGTAGCAAGATGTTAGACCGTGTCCTACTAAGATTTATGAAAAATAAACATTCTCAATTCCATTTAAACCAGACACCGGTCCCCATAGCATTCCGGAGGTGAAAGTTTTCGTTTTGTTTAGCTTTAGTTTTTTAGCGATGAGCGTAAAAAATACTATCTTTTGTATGTTAGATATATACAAACTAAATATATTAACGAAAACAAATTTTTACGACATTTCTTTATACATATCGCTGATTTAACGCCCAACCAGTGAACAAAAGATCATGTTATCGCAGTCAGCTGTTTCAACCTACTATATGCAGATGTGTGTACACAGAAAAAAGTCAGCAATCACCAAATATATTAGTAAATAATTCATTCAATTAAAAACTTTTTTAAATTTTCACCTCTCATCAAAATTATTATATCAATTACTAAAAACTGTAAAAAATGAAAAACAAAAAAATGTTTCCAATTAAAAAAATTATCAAATCAATCAAGTAGGTGATTGAATGAATTAAAAATTTAAGTGAGATATAAAATTTTACTTGAATTTTATTTTTATTTTATATTTACTTGAATATATTTATTAAATTTAAATGCAAAATGAAACAATTATGTTAATTGAAAAATATACGGTAAATTCTACATAATGTGTCACAAAGTTGACTGGTTGGGACTTTAAACGGATTGTTCTTCGGTTCTGTAAATTGCCCCCTTATAAAAGTAAGAAATTTTCCCTTGACTACCATTGATAAAACTCTAGGAATTTCTTTACTGGATTCAGATACCATTTCCATTAAATGGACTATAGATCGTCCTATAGTCCATTTAATGGACCAATGTAGTAATACAAGGCGAACTCAAAATTAATGTAATCCTCCCGTGTTCCAACAGGTGTCTGTCTAATCCAAAAACAAGACGCAAAAGAATTCATTCATTTAAGCTCTTTTTTATAATATAATATTTGTTGTGCTATTTTATTGTCTCCGTATGTTTTTGGCTTCTTCTATAGCGATGTCTTATCACGAGATTTTTTGTTTTCATTTTTCTAAACTTGTTTTACTTATTTTGCTTGCATTCTCTTCTAAGAATAGCTTAGCAAAAAAAAAAAAAACAAATATCAAAAACAAAAAAAGAATAACAAAAGAAAACAACAAAAAAGACCAACAAACATCAACAACATTGATGAGTTAGAGCCCATTCTTTGCTCTAAAAACAACAACTACATAAAAAGGAATTACATACTAAAATAACAAAAATAAGAAGAAAACCCCTGATATTATGTTCCTATGGAAGCTGATATACATAATGGAACATATAGACGACATCCATACACAAAAAACACACACATGCAACGACAACACAACAACAACAAAAACTACCAGGAATTCAATTAAAAAATTACGTAATTTGTGTTTAGGTTAAACTTAACAACAACAAAACGAAAAAATTAAAATGGGCCAAGGAATGAGTAAGAATATAAGGAAGAGTAAGAGGGGCCAAAATGTCAGATGGGAAATAAAAGAACAAAACACCACTTATACATACATACAAACAACAAGTATTAAAGAAAGAAATCAGGCTATTGTGTCATTTAGGAATATTACGATTTATTTATTTTTATTTACTTTTTCTTATTGATGTTCTTAATTTCGTCTAGTGTTTCTTATAAATATCCGCTGTTGTTGTTTTTTTTTTCTGGATTGATTATCCACTGGATTTATTTTTAAAGGGAACTGCTAACTGAACTATTTTGGAATTGCTTTTAAAGACCTAATTGCATCAATTGGCACAATTACATTATGTACATACGGACATACATACATATTTTTTATTTAATTTAGAAATGATAGAAAGCATTCAATAATTAAATCAGAAATACAGTGAAAACGCTTCTTTGCGATTCTGATGTACATAGTAAAACGATGCGTATTAATACGATAAATACAGGAAAAATACAAAAAATGTATTCAATTCCCTAACATCGATTAAGAAACCATAGGTCTAATACATTTATGCCAAAAAACAATTTTCGATTTTTTTCTCGAAATGGGTCTCAAAAAATTCGTAATTTTAAGCTTATTATGGAAAAATATTTTAATTTTTCCCAATGGGTTTTTGGTCAAAGAGAGGACTTTTTAGTACATTTTTATGATCAACTTTTTTTAATTTCTTTAAGATGGATCACAATTGCTATAAAACGACTTTTCAATACTTTACTCATAAAAGGAACAAAATTATAACATTTCGCTGCAACAACAACGTCACAACTCAAAAAACGCAAGTTTTGTGTTAACATCATTAGCGCATAAAATAATTAATAAATTTATCAAAAATTGCCTATGAAAAGAAAAGCGAAAATTTTCTACCAAAATAAAATTTTTTTAAAAAAGTACATTTTTCAAAAATTCTATATAAAAAAAATTATCGAAAATCTTTTATGAAAAGAAATTTTTTTAGACATTTCCGTCATTTTTGAACCTGCATTTGCCCAATTTTAGTAGAAAAGTTCTCGAATAAATTACTTTTTAGTTTTACTTCGTTAAACTAAGTTATTGGGGGCTTCAAAAACGCCATTTTTAAGTTAAAAAAAATCTTAAAATCTTTTAAAAAACCGGTTTTTGGACATATCTCCCAAATTTACAGCAGATTTTGCTAAATTTCAATAGCATTTCCGAAAGGATTTCCGATCGTTTGATATATATGTTACATATAACAGTTATCGGTGGGCTTCAGAAACTCCATAACAACCGATAAACGGACGGACATCTTTATTGCGACATCGTTTCTTATAAGGATCCAGAAGATATAAACTTGTTTGCTCCCAGACGAAAATTGTGAAAATTACAAACGGAATGAAAATTTTATATATAATATTTACACCTGTAGTGAAGGGTATAAAAATGAATCTGTGTTTGATTGTCTGTATATACCTTCTAGTCAGCTAAACCGCTGAATCGATTTTCTTGGAATTTTCAAAGCATCATTTTGTAATCCCGAAATATGCGATCGGAGCAGGGGAAATGGTACCCCCCTCACAAAGAAAATGTTTATTAACGCATATCTAAGGGAATAATTTTCTTATAAAAGTTCACAGTTGAGATGACAAAAGGACGGGTAGGTCCAGGGGGAGTGGTGGCTCTCATTTAAAGTAAATATTAATTAATGCGTATATAAAGAGCTATTGCAGTGAAAGTATTTGGGTTTTGTGGGAATAGTGAAAGTCTTAACATTTTATGGTAACAAATCTCTTATCAAGTTTCGTAGTTGAGATAAAAAAGGATAATTAGGTCCAGGGGAGGAAGTATCCCTATGAAAATAAATTTTTGGTTATTACATCAACAGGAGTAGCGAAGCACACAAAATAAGCTACTTTTCTATAAAAAGAAAAATTATCGAAAATTTTCTATAAAAAAATTGATCAACATATTCTATAAAAAGAAAACTTATCGAAATTTGCTATAAATATTTTTATTTTCTATATAATGAAATTTTTTTATAAATAAAAAATATACAAAATTTATGAAAAATTCCTTATAAAAATTTATCGAACATTTTCCAAAAATATGTATTTAACGAAATTTTTATTAATGGAAAATTTGTAATTGTTATTATATAAATCCATGTATTTTGTGCCAAGAAAATCCTTCCTTAACTATCTAGAAAATCTTAGAAATTCTTTCGAGAACACATGAAAGTGAAACTATGTGTGAAAATAGGAATTCAAAAGCAAAACTACATAATAAGATAACCATAAAAAAGATTAGTGTTGTGGCAAAGTAAATTGCAACATTTTACACCATACATACATACAACATCACACCAACCAGATAAGAAACATCGGAAAGGAAAAAGTAAACGAGAAAGAACATGAAGCTGAAAGAACAGCAGTTATTTCACTTTTGTTTGCAAATTGCATTACGAAATCTGAATTACATAGTGCATGCAACGAAAGAAAACCATGCAACAAAATGCAAGAAGTAAAAAAAATAAAGATTACATGCACTTCTTTTTTCTTCTTGTTCCTTTTGCTCGGACCATGAAAAAGAAAGATGCGAAAACAGGCAACATTGCACTAGTGTAAGCTTCAAATACACCACACACTGCACTTGCATCTACACAATATTCATCATCCACTTACACGACAATGCAGAATTTAAATTGCAGAAGGAACAGAAAAAAATTACTGCAAAATAAAAAATTTCTGCAATGGCAAAGCTACCGGCTATGCGACGTTATGCTTATGTATGCGCTGCTGCTTTTGTTTTATTTTTCTATTTTACATGTCTTTTTCTTTCCCAGCAGAAGAAAAACTAGGGTATCCAGATTTATTCGAGTCATATTCCATATTCATCACAAAATTTCCCAAATAACCGCTTATATTAACTTTTATAACGAAAAAAGGTTAACATTTTATTTTCTTGAAAATTTTCTTTTTTCCGACCAAAAATTTGTTATAACTAATGTCATGAATTATTTATTTCGAAACAAATGATTTTCTTCCAAATTGAAACATATGCCCAAATGATAATACATTGAAGTACACGATTACTATTTTGGGAAAATTAAATACATTCCACAGGAAATTTTATTCGCGATAAGGGTGATTATATTCAAAAATCCCTACTTAAATATTACTTTCATTTCAGAAATTAGTATAAATTACAATACATTTTATTTGTGCTTCAATACATTTTTGGAAAAATTAAATTATATGAAAAATGTTTTAACATCAAAAAAAGCCTAAGTGGGGAAAAGTGCTAGAAGTTACGAAGAAAAATGCTAGAAAGTGCTAAAAATAAAAAGATGTGTTAGAAAAAAGTGTTAAGAACAAAAAAATGTTTGTATTTGTAAAAAAAGAGATATTAAGTTTTTTAAAATTCTAATTCATAAGGTATCGAAGTATGCGTTATCTGAATTATACTATTTACGTATTTCAAATAACATATATGTTATCATTTTGACGAACTAAAATCTTTTTTCTTTTATCGAAAATTTGATTTTTAAAATCTCATTTATTATTAAAAACCAGGCACAGTATAAACTCAAGAATCTAAATAATTACTGTAGACCCCAATCTGGATTGTTGAATTATCAGGATTATCGAGGCTTTTTTCTGGTCTAATTTTGTTAAAAAAATTATTAAAATATATCTTTTATTTAATATGTGAAAGAGTAAATAGAAAGTTAATAGTTTCTTTTTTTTTAATTAGACCAGAAAAAAACGAAAATGGGATTCAACAAGAATCAACTTTTGCATAATAATTATATAATTTCTTATTGTATTTTCCAAATTATACTAAAGTTTTAATAAAAAAGAACTTTTTATTATTTAATTGGGATTATAGAGTTATGAAATGCAGTCTACAATACAGAATAATACGAGTTTATATCATATTCAAGAAATTGCTTAAAAGAAATTCTCTTTAAATGAACCAAATCAAATTTTTATTATAATTCAAATTTTTAATTAAGTAAATGATATTCAAATAATATTAAAAAATAATTTTAACTAAATAAACAGACTTTTGTCCAAAAAAGCAATATTTAGCAAAGAATAAAATTGGTCTTCACAAAAAAATTTTTTAAAAACGTAACAAAATACTCACCACAATATTTAGAAAAAATAAAATAAAACATCATATACGGCGTTTATACGCACCTCTTACTCACCGTATAATCCATGAGTTAATATTTTATTTGCAAGTTAGTAACACATGAAAACTAATTCTGATTAGTGAAACTAATTGCAAATAAAGCGTACGGCGTTGCCACTTCTTTTCACGTTCATTGAATTTTCGTTGATAATAGTTGTATTTTTCCCATATGGCACGACAAATAAGAAAATATGTTTCTTTATGCGAATTGCGTATAAACAGAGAGTTATTTATTTGCAAGTTATTTTTATTTGCAATATTCGTATGTATAAATGTAATAATAATGTCAAACTTTAAGCATTGAGGATGCTTTCAAATATCTATTAAAATATATTGGGGACAAACCAACTTACTAATCTTTTAAATGGCAATATATAATAGTTTGATGTATATATTTTTTTTGTGAGTTTATCCAAATGTACTGTTATCCCGGAATATATCGATATAACGGTAATGTTGAAGTTATCATATTTTATAGACAAAGTTTCATGCACTCATTTAATGCAAATAGCATATTTTTAAACTGTTGAATAATATATATATATATATATATATATATATATATATATATATATATATATATATATATATATATATATATATGTATATATATATTTAGTTGAAAATTATTTATTAAATGGGTATTTTTAAATATTTAATAACTGCTGTAACACTAGGTACTTCAGCAAAGACGCAGATATGCCTTTTTTCAAGTTCTAACAATACATTATATGCGACAAAATTGGTTATTTGCAATATATAAATTACACATAATAAAAAATATTCCTAAAAATAAGACCTAAAGAAATGACTCAACCACGGAATTTGATGAAGGCAAACGAATTTTGTATTATAGATTCCTCTTCACGTCTTATACATGCCTTATACCAAAAATCACGTGTACATTACGCATTTAAAGGTGTCAAAAATATTTTTTTTTAATATATATATCTCCATTGTTATGCATCGTACGTGCTTCGGGTTCCATTATAAAATTTAAAAAAAGAAATTATGATTTTAGCAGAAAATTCTACAACATTTATATGAAGTCGTCTGATTTCATTAAAATTTTATAGAGACAGTCCTCTTACTTGCTAGAATATATGCAGGAAGTCTTTTCAATTTGCGATTGCACCTTAAGCATATAACATTAAAAATTTTGCACTTGCGGACACCTAACATTGGCTAGGAAGCACTTTCTCGACAATTTTATGATAAAAGATGAGTACATATCTATAGCTAATGGATGTTATAATTATCATTATATTGTCACAATGTCGTCCTAAGATATAGGGGTTACTAAAAAACATTGAACATAACATACACTATAATTCCAAAACTGATTATGGCACATAAAAATGTACTTTAACGAAATTGTAGGAAATGTTATGGTCTATAAATGTTATAACGAACAAAAGCACGTACGATGCATAATAACGGCGATATGTATATCCAAAAAACCTGATTTTTGACACCTTTAATAGCGAATAACTCGCATCTATAAATTAAAATTATCCTCCCTCCATCGAATTCCGTGATCGAAATTTATTTTCTCGTACTATAAATTAAAAAGCAAAATTATAAAAATAAAATAAAAATCCCCAAAATCTCCCCAGAATCCCTAGAGCATAAAAAAATCTCCTAATCTTCAAACCAAATTTTTCATCTCCGTTTCCCGAAAGAAATCTCTAATTTAGGGATAAATCCTCTAATCTAACAACACTGAGCAAATCTGCAAAACAATGTGCCTTGAAAAACACACACACCTAACATGTGCGAAGTTTTTCGTCGAACACTATTAAAATCAAATGGACGTCTTTTTATTTGCGTTTATTGTTTATTTTGCCGGCTGCGTTTTGTTTTGCTTATTCGTGCTTTTTCTTGTTGAGAATGTATGTGAAGCCGGTTGATCCAACTGAACTTTTGTTATTGCTTTCTGGTTCTCTTCTCTTTATACTTACTCTCTGTTTGCAGAAATCATTAGGAGTTTGCTTTAAGTTCGATAGTATTTTTTTCTTATTAGTATTAAACAAACATGTTCAACGTCGTTGAAGCAGCATTAAAACTTGGCTGCTGCTAATTGGTTTGATGAAAATGTGTTGGAGGGGAAATTCGTTCCTTAAAAGCTGCATCATACAAGAATGAAAGTGAATTCATTTAATTCAAAACGCTAAATTTTGAACACAACTAGAAGTTGTGTTCATGAAAATGTGCAATTGTTTGTATCTTTTTCTTGCTGCATTTGAGAGGGAGGTAATTTGTTGTTGTTGGTGATGGGTGTTGTAGCGCCAGCACGGGTATATTAAGTTTATTACATTGTTGTTATTACTACTAGGTATATTTTTATTTTATCCTTTTTTTTTAATGTTTTTCTGAACAGAATCGCATTTAGTTGGAGGGGATTTGTGTGTTGGCCACTGTATTTATATTTGTTTGTGGGTTATTGGTTTAATTGACAATTTTTGTGTAGATTAGACAGAAAAATGTTTGTTATTTATGTAATTTTCCGCACTAATTAATTAACATTAAGGTGTTTAACGTTTATTAGTGGCAAATTTATTTATTTAATGGAAACAATGTTAATTAAATGACTGGATCTTTGTATAGAAGTTTGGTAGTTATTTTTAAAAAATTATTTAAAATAAACATGTTCTAAAATATTATAAAATATGTATTTTACAAAAAGAAAAATTAGGAGGTAACAATACAATGGAAACTTTTAGAAATATGCATTTACTCGTTGTAATAGCCCGAAAATAATTCTTTAAAAATTTGCAAAACGCTTGATTAAAAAAGAAATAAAGTTAAGTCAACGAAAACTTGCATTTCATAAGCAAAAATCTTCTTTTACTTTTAAAGAGTCAATATTCTGCATTTTTTTTCGTTAGCTTTAACCCCATTCTCCCAGTATAATTTCGAGCTCATCTTTGCGACTACAGTTTTTCATAGATTGTCGCAGCCCACTTCAAAAGAAGTATATACTCTTTATTAGATTTCAGTCATAGTATTTTAGAGATTTTTATTTGAACCATTCCTTAACTCGTACGTCATACTATAACCTGACCAGAGGGGTTTTGTCAAAAAGTGGTATCCGAACGTTTAAAAGCGGGATTCTGAAGAAAATTTGTTAGAAAGGTGAGATTTTTGTAAAAAAGAGGGATTTTTTAAAGTTTTAGTTCCAAATCACTTGTTCTTAAAAGCTCTTGCTTTACTATCCATTTGAGACGTTACAACTTAAGAACGATTAATGAAATTTTAAAGCAATAAATGAAATACATATTGTGTATTCCGTATAAACACAATCATTAAAATATCACAGTTTTAACGTGTTTCACGAAATTTTTCAAGAAAAAAACAAGTTTAATTTTAAGTTTGAATTCAAATTGGGATTCATTAAAAAAACCTGATCAATTTGTTATCACGAAACGTGCAAACATTTGATTTCAAATAATTATAAATTTGAGATACATAGGTACGAAAAAATAAATTCGTGTTATCATTATTTCATTTAACGGTTAGTTATTTTGTTCAGTAGTTTTGTATTTTTGATGAGCTGAATATGGAAAAAATATATTTAAAATTTTCAAAATTCCCCTTAATTTCTCTACCAAGCTCGTTATCAAAAATATTAAAATTTTTTTTTTTGCAGAAATTTTGGACCAAAAGAGAACTTTTTGGTACATCATGATGAAACAAATTTCAGTATTTTTTGGCAAAAATATAAAAACAAATCTTACCTATTATCTTTTCGTGAATAAAAAACTGAAAAACATGTTTGCAGTAATTTAGATTCATCTTAGTAAGTTTCATTAGAATGCCCCTAAAATTTATAGCAAATATTTTTTGCTATCAAATTCTTGCCATTTTTACTTAAGTATTTAAAATTCTAATTGTGTGAACAAAGTTTAAAAATTAAATTATCAAGAATATAAATATTAAAATAACGTACATGATGCATTTTGCTTCGTTTCCTCATTTATTATGTATTTTTTTTGTTGCTGAGTTGGCAGCCCTCGGCCAATGAAGATCGGGTCAAAACGATACGAAAAATAGGCTGTCGTGGAAATGATTGTTTTAGTATTGTAGTTTGTTAATGCATGTTTTGTCAATGCAAATTAAAAAAAGAACAGCTATATATATATGCTTATGATCTTTTCGTGAATAAAAAACTAAAAAATATGTTTGCAGTAATTTTATCATATCATGTCTGATTTTATGGTTAATTTTTTCATGTTATGGTTCGAGTTTCCCATATTATTAAACCATCTTACCTTATTCTATCCAATTCTATCAGATTATGATTTTCTTATTATATTATTATTCCATCCTATCATATTAATATCCCATCATATTATTATGCCATCTTATCATATTATGATGCCATTTTATCATATTTTTTTCCAATCTCATCATATTATGATTCGATTTTATCATATTGTCATTCCATTTTATCATATTATTTGCCTAATCTTATCATACTATTATTATATACATAAAATACATTATTTCAAAATTATTATTTTCATAAAGTTTATTGAGTCCATTACATTTATTTCAAAATAATAGATAAAAGTATAAATCATAAAAAATTATTTACATATTAATTGTTCATTAATTAGTTTTATTTATTTGTACCAACATATTTGTGCAAGATAGCACAAGATATTTTTTATAATACAACATGTTTTTTTATTAACTAAACTCTTTAATAGTAGTTAATCAATACGTTGTATTGCTTGAATCACACCAAATGTAACAAAATCTTTTCTACTTATATTAATTCATGTGTAAACTAAATGAGAATTATAATGAAGGTAGAAAACAATCGTTAAAGAAATTTCAAAAGCAACAAGCTATTAATTTTTCGACCATATTTGTAAGAAGCATATTTATTTATAACATTTTATTGTTATGGGAATAATAATATTAATGTAGTTTGAAAACAAACTATGGTTTAAGAAAAATGAAAAAGATTGATAGTATTTTTTCGTTGTAGCAATAATGATAATCTTTATGTTAATAAAATTTTGTTTCTGATAAAAATATTCAAAAAGTAAAATTTTTGCAGTTACCTATATTAAAATTTTGATTGAATGTAAACACTGAATGAAAAAACTGAAACAAAAACATTGTTATCATGAACACAGTGTTATTAGAATTAATGAAAATAAACAATGAGAATACAATATTGTTATAGTGACAATGCCGAAGCAATGTTTGTTTTCTGCATGCGGGAAACGGTTTAGTTAAAACTTCTTAAATGGCAAAATTCAATTATAAATATTTTTTTAAATATGCACGTTAAAAAAATTATGCTTTAAAGATAAATTAAGTTTTGTGGAGTTTTTGCAAATTTTAACTATTTTCAAAAATTATTACAATAAATTTAATTTTAACGTTTGGTATATAAGCAAATTCTATTGCAAATATCTCAATAATAACTACAATTCCAAAATAACTTAAAATTGTGTTTTTATAAAAAATAGTTAAATAAAGCATAAAATTTCGTCACCCACTAGTCTATAAGTATTTAATAAAGAATACCTGAGAACCTGGCTTTGATCACGAATACGAAATTCTCACTTTTTATTATTTTTTCAATACATGAAATTAAAAATTTAACAAAAGTGGTAAAGATAATAATAAATTCATTCAGTGACCGTATCGTCAAATAAATTTAACATCTTTTCATTCACAAATCAATAAATTTTAAAATTAAAATTCATTTTGCATTTAAACAAATTTAAATAGAAGAGGATTACAATAAAAGATTATGATTAGAAAATTTAAAAAATTTAAAGCCACATCGATTGTTTTTTTTTTTCAAAAATTTTCTAGTTATTTTCAGTGAAAAGAAAAATTTAATAAGTTTACATATTTTTCAATTTATATATTACCAAAATCAACATTTTTTAAAACTAATTATTTTCCTAAAACTTAAAAAAATTCTCAAATATGATTACAAGGATCTAACGACAAGTATTTTATTTTATTTTAATTTTTTTTTTAATTTCAAAATAAATTAATAAAATTATCATAAATAAAAACAAATAATAATATTAAAAAATATTTTGATATATTTTAACTTATTTTTTTAATAAAAAATTTAAAAGATTTGAATGTTTTCAAAAAAAAAAAAATTCTTACAGAAATTATGATAAAATTTTTACTATTTTTAAACTTTGTCAGAAATTTTTAACAATAAAGTTAACAAATAGGTTATAAAAATTTTCGATTTAAATTTTTAAAATCAATTATTTTGACTTATTTAAATCATTTTTCCTAAAAGTATAAAACAAAGAATGCTGAACTGAATATATATATATATATATATATATATATATATATATATATATATATTGTTTCAATATGAACTATTTTTTAATCATAAAATTTTAAATAAAATCTAAGAAAAATATATAAATTTTTCAATTGAAAAATATCATATAGTGAGGAAATAAAAACTGAACTTTATTTTTGTTAAAATTTTCTAGAACTTTCCCGGGGATATGAAAAAATGTTTTATTTCTTAAATTTTGATTGGTAGTTTAATTACAACTTTTTTAACAAATATATATATATAAAAATTTGGTTAATTGCTCAGTTATAATATGTTCTAAAATACTTAATATTTATAATAAATTCAAAACGAATTATTTTCCTCCAAATTTAAGAAATTATTTTGTTAAAATCTTTTTTTATATAAATATAGTTTATATTGCATCAAAGTATTTTTGAAAATTTTATAAGAAAAATATTTGAAACTATACAATCATAAACTTGCAAAAATAAAAATAAAATAAACATAATCTAAATAAAAAAATCTTTAGTCACAATAAATAAATTTTGGAAATTCCGTAATCTAATTTTTATAAATAGTGTATCTATTTAGCATTTCAATTTATTTTAATAAAAATTTTCTTTAATATTTTTTATCTCTAAAAACACTACAAAAAAATTACGTCTATTTTCCTCAACACCTTAAATTTCCCACAAAATTGTCCTATTTTGCAAATAATTTCTATATCAAGCTCAAATCCATCCGCTATCACAGACAAACTATGACTGAAAAGAACATAATCAATGGATTTGCCAAACCCCGCCAGTTGGAAAAACCAACGAAAAAAGAAAGTTTTTTCAATTACTTTTCTTCACCAAAAAATGAATTTAGCGCCAAAAATTCACAACGCACATAAACTGATAAGGGAAATAGAAAAAAAGACAACAACCAATCCAACCTTAAACTCAAACTCCAATAAGAATCCTTGAACTACAAGATAATATTCTAAAAATTCTAATTTTCCTCCAAATAAAACTACAAATATTAAGGGTGAGTCATCAAAAAAACTCTAGACTGCCACCCTTAAACAACAAATCACATTCATTTTGGGATTAAGCAACAATGCCAACAGTAGAGTGAGTTGAAAGCCCCCACCACTAGGAAAGAATTTTCTTTACCGAAAAAAAATCATTCTTTTCCAAAATAACAAAAACAACAACAGCAAAATATAAATTCAACAATAGAGAGTGAGTGCGAATGAGAGAAAACTTTGTTTGTATTTCTTTTATTTTCTAATGTGTTTGTTTGTTTGTACAAAACAAGTTCGAATTAAAAGACCGGCGCATACACATGTTTGAAGAGAACCTTTATGGAAAATGCTGTTGTTGTCACAACTTTACTACTACTGCGGCTGCTGCTTAAGTAGTAGTTGTTATTGTTATCTTCCTCTTCTACTATTCGTGTTTGAAGCCAAACTGGCTTCATTCAATACTTTTCTGTGTGAAATTTTTAGTATGAATTTCGCTTTCTGCTGAACAAGTTGTGTTAAGTGTGACAGTTCGTAACATTAAGGAAAAACAAAAACAAAGAGTTTTTTCTATTCTAATGCTCTACAGAAGTGGAGTGCAAAAAATTTTGAAAAAAAGAACAAGAATTTCCGACTAGAAAAGAAATTATTGTATAAAAACCAACAACTACTTAAATCAACATTTTTTTTTGTTAATTTTCTAATGAAAAAAAAGGTTCTTAATTAAAAAACGAAAAGAAATAAAAATCGAAGTGTTTTTTAAACGTAGAAAAAACAACAAAAAAATTCATTTTTAATAAAACTAGTGCTTTTTCTGCTTTGGATAACTACAAAAAAAAATAAAACTATAAAATTAAATAAAACTTTTTTTACAACCAAACAAATTTGTGCAAAATACCGAAGAAAAAAACAACTAAACAAAATAATTGAACAAGTTTAATTTTGCATTATTAATATTAAATGTCTACAAAAACAATTATACAACAAATATACAACAGAAGAATCATCATAATACACATAAAAAATAACTGTAAAATTTATGACAGAGAGTGAGCAAAAGCAATAAGAATAAATATCACACCAACAATTTATACAATACAAAAAATAATAACAACAACAAACACATTAAATAACAGCAAAGTAAATAATTGAGAAATAAATATTAAAAAAATGAAATTGTTTTTGGATGGAGTCATTGAGAACAAGAAATGAAAAAAAAAATCTGAAATCAAGAAAACAAATTGTTTTGTTTTTGTAATTTTAAGGAAAATTGTAAATATTTTTTTTAAGATTTGTAACAATTTTGTTATTAAAATATAAACAGGTATTAAAAAAATTTAGAACATTGTAAGGGAAATTATTGGCACCTAGGATTTTTTGCTTTATTTTGAACTTAGAAAAAGTTGTTTATATATTTTTTTAATAAAAACTTTACCTAATCTTACTCTATAATCTTGGTATAAGAAATTACATAAAATTTGATTTTTTTTTGTAGAAAATTGTGTCTCCATTTTTAAATAGTTTTTCTTAATGGCCGAATTTTTTAAACCTGAATTATTTTCATTTACGCAATTCACATAGTGTCATAAAATTATATGTCCTATAATAATAGCATGAAAAAATACGACTTTTGCGAGAACCAAAATGATATCCAGTTTGTGCGAAAGTTTATTCATTTTAGATGTGATGGTAGACTTAAGTAAATGGACGTTTTCTTATTTGTTTTTGTGTAAATTCATCTGCTAATTAATTTATTTTAAGCCACCTTATGTTTGAAAAGCAACAGCAATATTTTCGAATCATTGTAGAATTTTAAAACATATTGTGAATCCCACAATTGTTTTTTTTTTAGTAATTAAATTTATTTATTTATAAATTAAATCTAAATTTTACAATTGATTCAAAATTTTACAATCTATTGAAATATTTTAAATTTTTTATACAGAAAATTATGTTTTTTCAAGTTTAACGATAATAATATTATTTATTTTTTATAAAAGAATTCTATAAAAAATCCAAAAATTTATACAAATTTATAATTTTTTGGAATTTTCAAAACGGTATTTTAAAAAATTTATTTGATTTCAGTTTTCATTTAGTTTTTTTTTTTGGAAAAAAAAGTACGCAAATTCTTTTATCCGAATACTACCTCCATCATCTATAAACTCTTCTGGAAAATAAATTAATTTGTATTTTGATGGATAATTTTTCAAATTATTTTTTATTTATTATTATTATTATTATTTTTTTTTTTTTTTGTGACAACTATGTGGAATCTGAACAGTTTTTCGAGATATCTCTTAATGTGAATTGTTCAAAAATTTTCGTAATTTGTTTGAAGAGCATAAATCAAGATCATCGAAATTTTCGACCAATATTTTATAAAAAAAATATTCTAATAAATTTTGGAAATTTTTCTTAAATTCTAACAAAATATATTAATTTTATAATATCCTACAGAAATTACTATATTTTTTTGGAAGAATTTCAACATATATATATATATATATATATATATAATTCACCACTTTTCCAGAAATTATTTAATCTAAAATATCCACAAAATTTCGAACAGTTTTAAGATATGTGTGTTCAAATTAGGTTTTAACAAATTTTTTAAAGATATTTAAATTTTGAAAACATTTTCTAATTAAAAAATAAAAAAATTCTATTTAAATCTAATTAAAAATGTGTAAAATTCATTATGTTATAAGAAAAGGAAATAATTTGTTTTCCGGAAGTAACTTAATTTTCTTTTTTAATATTTCTCTTATTTTTATTTAAAAAATTTCTTTTCGTATATTATTTATTCAGAATATTCGATTTCAATTTACAATATTCGAAAATTTTTAATAAATGAGAATAATTCCAAATTATTATTTTCAATAAAAATTTAATAATTATTTTGTATTTAATTTTTTTTAGTTATAAGATTCATATATATAAGATCATGGTTTAAGATATTTTTTTTAATAAAATATTAAGTAAAAATTAAATTTTCTATAAAAATTTACAATTTCCAAAATTTTTCTTTGAAAACAATTAAAATTTGTTTTCATTTATATTATTATAATTTTAATATTTTGTATACAATATTATATACAATAATAGTGATTAAATTTTAAAATTACTAAAGCATTTCATAATAATAAACTTAATAAATTTAAATATTTCTACAAATATTAAAGCTAAAAAAATTCAAAGCAATTTTGAATCAATTTCCTTAAAAAATTATGTTAGTCATTGAATAGCATCCGAAAACAATTTCAAAATGAACTTAGTTACTTTTTGAATTTATATAAAAAAAATTAATTTATTCAAACTAAAAATTTTTCTCATTTAATTGACAGATATCAAGACTATAAACTATTTTTTTTTACAATAACAAAATAATAAAAATCAAATATTGAAAAAAATAAAAACGTTACTGGCTGTAGAGTGAATTTCAAAAAAAGGATAGAACTAATATAAAAATCGAGTTTTTTTTTTAAATAAAAACAATAAAAAAAAGAACTTTAAAAATTTAAATAAATTCAAAACATTTTTTCTGCGAAACTATCCAAAATTTCGATATTTTTAAAAACAACGAAACTGAAAAATCATTATATTAAATCAATGTATTGTGCTAAAAGAGTAAAACTAAAATTTTCTACAAATCCATAAATTAATGTTTTCTCCATAAACAAAAAATTAAGTGAAATGAAAATGTAAAGAAATAATTTTTTATTGAAAACAAACAACAAATATTTCAAATAAATTTGAAATACAAAAAAAAAAAAAAAAAAAAAAAAAATACAATTAAAACATAAACAAAAAAATTTAGTAGAAATTTCAACAATGAAATAATTTTCATTTAGTTGCTTTTATCATTAATAAAAAAAAAAAAAAAAATACATACATATATACATCATAAACAATTTAACTGCTTGAAATAAATTTGAAATATATTAAAATAGAAAACCTTAAAGGATAATTAAATGCTACCTATGGCGCCACGTCGCAATCATAATACTGCAAATATTGTCAATCAATCGCCTACTCAGCAGCAGCAAGAACAAACAAATTCTTTAACAACATTTGTTAACACAAATTCTAATACTTCCAATTCTGGAATTTTCAATCATCAGTTTTTTATTCTCACAAACGAACAAAAAACAAATCTTTCCAACAGAAATAACAGCAGTTCAAGTTCCAGCTCTAGTAGCAGCAGCCTCACTATGTCGCCTATGCAAACTACGGTAAATGGCAATAATAATAATAACAACAATAACAATTTGACTCCCAATCACAATAAATCATCAGGAGATCAATATGTTAGATGTTGTTATCCCAATGGTGATTGTTTCAAAACGGATTTAATCAATTTAGATGATTTAACGGAATGCATTAAGGTGATTTGTAATAATGAAAATTGTAATGTGGGCCAATACATGCATCGAGAATGTTTCGAAACCTGGGAGCAATCGATATTGCAAACTCTTAAAACTATGGGTGGTAGAGCACGTTCATGGTCGGATCGTCAGAAAGCCCAGAATCTATGGACTAAGAAAGGCTATGATTTGGTTTACAAAGTATGTGGTTGTAAATGTTCTCGGGGCCATTTACGTAAAGATTTAGAATGGGTGGCCCCTAAACCAGGACAATTTGTAAATGGTCAAAGAATTATGAATGGCAATACCACCGCTAATACCGCTAACAATTTGGAAGATGAAGATAAAAAGAAAAAGAAGAATAAACGCAATCGTCAACAGCAGCAGCAACAACAACAGCAGCAGCAGACTACTAAAGCTCATACTCCTTTGCAGGCAAACAATGGCCATGCCAATGGGCAAAATCAGCAAATTAATGGTTCTAATAACTCTACACCAGAACCTCTGCAAATTAACAAGAATATTAATTTAAATGAAACAAATTCCAATAATCTTAACAATTCGCAATTATTAAGCAACAACAACACTCACGCAAATGTTGGAGTCATAGGTTCGGGTCTACATCAAAATGTCACCAATCAGCAGACGCAACAAAATCATAATCAAAATTCTACTACTGAATTACCACCCAATGTGGTAACTTCTCTTAACAATCTTTTGAATGGACAAAATAATATCTTGGGTTTGGATTTGCGCCCTCGTACCAATAGCATTTCTTCAGCATCCAATAATAGCGGCTCTACTTCACCCTCAGCCATTTCTTTTTCTTCGGCAGATTTATCCACAAATCAAGCGCCCTTAAATACTTTACAAAATCTTTCTTTAAATGGTTTCTATCATTCAAACCAAAATGGTCTTACAGCCACTCAACAACAACAGCAATTGCTGCCACAACAACTACAATCCAATCTTTTGCAACAGTCTTCTATTAATGCTGTTTCTTTGACTAAAAACATTTTAAATGGTTTACAATCGTCTGGTTTATTGGGTAATACCAACGCTAACGCCAATATCAACAACAATGCTGCTGTAAATGTAACAAACGGCCACAACAATAGTAATGCTATAATTACAAATGCTTCAGCAGCTTTATTAATTAAACAACAACAACAGCAGCAGCAACAACAACAACAATGTGCTAATATTTTATCAAACGGTGTTGTTGGCCTAAAACAACACACTCTTACACCATTCGAACAACAACAATTGTTGTTACAGCAAAAAGTTAAAGAGGTGGAGATTTATTCCGAGAGAGTGCGGTAAGTTGAGATAAAAAGTTTTTTTATAACAATTTGACTTATTAAGAATTAGTAAAAAGACTTACAACAAAAATCTATAATATACTTTCAAATATATTTATATTATTTCCAAAATTCTTTTGAAGGTAAGGAAGAGTCGAAAATTTGATTTATAAAAATATTAAAAAACTTATTGATTATTGTAAAAATGAATTTACATATTTTCTTTAAATTAAATATTTAAATATTTTTATTAATACCAAAATTTATTGAAAATATTTAAATTCGGAAATTCAAATATGTTCGATCAAGATGAAAATTTTTAAAATTTTTTAGTTTTGTGTAAATTATAATAAAATGATTTTTACCCAAATTCATATCAAGTTCGAAATTATATTAATGTGAAAAAAAGTGTTTTATGCGCTTAGAAAATGCTTTTAAAATTGGAAATAATTTTTGCTAAAAAATATGTTTTTTTTTGCATTTAAAAATATTCAAAGCTAATACAATTACATCAGGAAATTGCAAAATTTCTATCAATTAATAAAAAGAATATTATCAAATTGGTTATGATAACGTATGTGACAGTAAAACAAAAATTTCGCTAATGGTAAGATATTAAAAAATTCTATTGAGAGCAAAATTATTCTCTTTTGTGTATGCAAAATAAATGCTTTTAAGTATAAAATATGACATTAAAATTGCTGAAATATGCTCTAAAATAAGAATAATCTACGAATGACAAAATAAGCTGATAAGCCCAAAAATACGCAAAAATATGCTGTTAAGATTAAAATATGCAAAAATATCTATGTCAAAATTCTTGAAATTGTGTGAAATGGATAAATAACTAACAGTTTGGCTCATTTGAAGCCCAGGGACAAATGTGATTTTGCATATTTTTGGTTGCCCTGGTTATAAATCATAATATCGATTTAATTTGAAAATTTTTAATTAAATATATTTATGACCTGTACTACCTTCAATTTTATCACCAAATACTAAGTTTCGAGAGTTCGAAAATTTTCGAACTTTATTCGAATAGGAATATATATATATATATATTTTATATAATTAGCAACACAATTACAGTTATCTTAATTTTATATACAAATTTTAAGTTAGAAATTCTATTTCATTTGAAAATTTTAAGATTGAAAATCTATTTTTGCTTTTAACGACAAGTAATTATTTTAATTCAATTTATTTGTAGATTATGAATTAATTATTATTTATTTTTTTACAAAATAGTGAATTTTGAAAATTTTCTAAATTAATTCGAACATGAAAAAATTTTTATATTTTGATATAAATGATTCTTTGCTTGTTGCTTACTTAAATCCATAATCAAATTGTAAGTTCGAAATCCAATTTATTAAACAGATTTTAAGTTCGAAAAAATATTTTTGTATGAAAATACATGGAACTGTCTTAATTTTATATTTTTTAAATCAATATTTTTCTTATATTGATATTAATTAAAATATTGCTCATAAAAAAACTAAGTTTCGAATAAACGAAATTTTTCGAACTTAATTCGAACTTGATAAAAATTTTGAAAAATTATTTATTTTCATACAAATGATAACTGACTTTGTTTTTTACCCAATTTCTTGGTGAAATTTAAAGTTTGTAATCCAATTATTTGCAATATTAAATTCGAAAATATATCTGTGTTTGGTTTTTTGTTTTTTTGTGTTTTGTTTTAAAAACGAACTCTGATTTTTTATTTCATTTAATTCACAATATTCTTCCTAATTATTTATTTCACTAATTAGTGTATTAAAATGCACAACAAATTTGTTTTTATCTAAATTTAAAAAAAAATCAAACTCATTTTCACTGAAGCGTGTTCGTTTGTCACTCTCATCACCATCAGACACTAACAATCATCATTCTTATGCAAATTAAATGCGTTTCCACTTCCTTTTTGAAATTTAATAAATTAAAATAAAAACAAAAAATATAAAATATAAATAAAACATTATTTTCAGAAAAAAGTCATCCATATAAAAAAGAAACAAATGCAATAAAAAAGAAAAAAATTAATCTGAGCTTAAATTAAAATAAACACTTTTTAGTGGTTATTTTTGCTGTTGTTGTTTGTTATTTGAAAAGTAGTTAGAATTTTTAATTTAAATATTATTTTTTTATTTTTGTTGATTTAGAAAATACTTAAAGCAAGCAGCCGCTAATAAATTTTAGAATTTTTGCAAATATATTTGGTTTTCATAATATTTTTGATTTTTGCTCAAGATATATATATATATATATATATATATATATATATAATATTCAAGGCTGTTAATTGTCATAAAATTAAAACAGTTTGTGGGATTTTTATAAATAAATAACTTGTTTTTTTAAGATAAAAGCGATTTCAAAAGATTTAGATTTTATTTTTAAATTATATACAGCTGCGATCAATGAAATTATATATTACACAAAAACTGTAAGATTTATTTCTGATATTTTGTTACAAAAATATACCTTATGTACCAAATTAATAATAAGTAAAATAATAAATGAAAATTCCATATAACTTTTGTGAAAAAGATATAAAATATTTGGAATGCTATAAAAATGGGCAGTTAAAAAATAGCAACAATATAATTTGTTGGAATATTTATGATTGCTGAGAGTTAATATTTTAGTACTGAAGAAAATTATACTGGTCTGCTCTTTTGTTAGCATTAATGTGTGATTATGTCAGCTCCGGGAATTTTTCAATTTTTGGAAATCTTGGTATAAAATCGTATGTCAAATATCATCAAACATTACCCAAAGACTCTTTTGCCCATATTTTGTATTCCAATAACATTTTTCACTAATTCTGACCACATGTTTTTAATTATATTGTCATCTGGGGCCTGTGGAGATCATCACATTACAAGGATCTTACTGCTTCAAACCCGAATTTACGTTAATCAACTTTTCTGTTTCGAGTTTTTATGGCTTATATTAACGGAATTTCCTTCGAGTCTTATGAAATTATGTTCTATCAAGTATTTATAGTTATACAGAGGAATACATGACAGTTTTACTTCACTAATGAGCACCAAGATATAGTATCAGAATCATGAACAGTTCTTTCTTTATTTTTTAATATTTTTGTATATTTTTTATTGTCCGTTGTCCTTCTTACATGTTAATGTAATCTTCTCTCGCCACCTAAGTACTAGAAAAAGAATACTTTGTAAATTTAACCTTTGTTAAAGCATGTAGTATGTTAAAGATGGTGACATTTCGAGCATAAATGTTTTATTCTCGGAATTGTAAATAAATAAAAACAACACCGCTTGTCACTTATACATCTTGTTTGTGCTACTGAAGTGACATAATGCGCTCACTTCTGGAAAGCGTACAAGGCCTGTAAACATTAAAATTTAAATGGTGGGTCAACACCAACAAAATTCAATCTTTTGTTGGAACACAATATAATTTCTGATCAATCTGCTAATAAAATTTCCAATTTTAGTATAACATTTTATTCAGAAATACTTTTATATAATTATCAAGTCCACATCGAGGATCCCATTTTAACCAACAAATATGAAAATGATTCCTTATTGTATTAAATATGATATAAATAGATCTAGATTACAACTTTATATGATTTTATTATAAAATAAACCCAAATATTAAATTTTGTTTAATATTGTGAAATAACGGTGCCATTATTTTGACTGCATTTTACAGGGTTTTTTCAAAAAACGTTAATACTTCATCAAATGCTAATATTTCTCTGAAAAAAGGACTTGTGTAGACAAACCGTGCTTCAAATAACAATTTTATAATGTATTTGGGGAGAAAATATTTACAAATAAAAATATATGAAAAACTATATGAAAAAAAGTATTAAAAGAATTGTTAGCATTAAGGATATAAAATAAAAAATATTTATTTTAATGTTGTAGAATTAAATTAATATGTTTAATATGTTTAAATGATTTAGATTTTAGTTATTGGAGTTTTAGTTTTCCTTCTTTTTTCGTAATTTTGCTCACAGTTCGTTAGTTTTGTTATTAAAATATTTCATTTTAAATGCTACTTATTTTAAAATTGTTTGTTCAAATTCAACTTTAACTATTTATTTCTATTTTTATTATTTTACCACGCCCTCTTTTATAAATAAATATTAATAATTTCGATTTTTTTATTTTTTTCTTTTATGATTTTTGTTAAAAATTATTTTTAATTTGTGGTTGATGTTATAAAAACTCAGTTAATATTTAGTATCTAAATAAATATAATAAAAACCATATCGTCGGTGCGCTGATGAAGAGTCTTATGTCTAATTTTTTGAAAATTTTTTATTATTGCATCTTGTATTGTTATTAGTCACACATTCACCCACCAAACCGTTCTACATTGTATCAACGGGTTTTTAAGTTACAAAAAGTTCTATGTATAGATTTGCTTGGAAAAAAAAACTACACATAGGACTTTTTTTTAAGAATAAAAAAATAAAAATTACCCAATTCAGAAAATACGTTATTTGAGTTATTGTGTTATATGCAATGCAACCAAAATATGCTATATAAAGTGTGTTTTATGCTCAAAAAATGATCTTAAAATGGGAAAATAATCCCTTAAATTTAAAAAATATGCTCTTAAAATATTAATTTATCTGACTAAATTTTAAATTATCTACTATTCGCTATTTCCTTTTTGCACCTAAAAACACTCAAATCTAATACTTTTTTTAGGAAATTACAAAATTTCTATCAATTTATAAGATGGAAATTATTAGAAAATCAAAACTTATGTGAAAGTAAAAAGAAAATTTTACTAATAGAAAAGTATGTAAAAATAAAAAATTTTATTGAGTACAAGATAAGTAAAAATTTTCTCTTAAATGTAAAATATGTAAATTTAATTTCTTTAGTGTAATTAATATATGCAAATTTAATTCTCTTATGTATAAAATATGCAAAAATGTGATATTTCAATTACTAAAATATGCTCAAAATAAGGATATAAAATAAGGATATTTATGAAAATATTGCAAAATATGCTGCTAAGTCTAAAATATATAAAAATATGCTGTTATGACCAAAATATGGAAAAGGTTATTCAAAAAACGTTAATATGCTGCAACAAATTGATGCCAAAATTCTTAAAATTCTCTGAAATGGATAAATAACTTAAAGTGGGGTCATTTGAAGGTCAAGAAAAAATATGATTTAAAATAACATTATAACATTGTAAAACCTATGTTCATTAATTCTGCTAAAAATTATTTTGTTTAAAAACTTGTTGATTTCTTACAAAAAATTTAATTTTTTATTCAATATTTTTTTTTTTTTTGCAAAATTTTCCACTAAAATTCAAATTTTCACAAAAAAAAAAAAAACGAATTTTACTCGTACTAGAAATTCGATTTTCCACAAAAATTTCGAAATTCAATTTTTCACTAAAAATCCGATTGATTATTCACCAAAAATTCATTCATCAAAAACTGTTTATTAACTAAAAGTGTTTTTTTATGCATTTTATCAACAAACATTTCATTTACTAAAATTATTAAAATATGTTAATATATATTGTGAAATGAACATTCTATATACATTCTATATACTTAGTATAAAGAACACTTTAAAACAACGTCAACCACTTTAATAAAATACAATTAACAAAAAAGACGAAGGAAAACAAAAATTGATTTACACAAAAATATATAATTTGGCTTTATTCCCCTACCAGTTTGCTCATTTTGTATGCAAATTTAAAAAGTATTTAGAAACAATTTAAACTCACTGTTTGTAGGAGGTATTTTTTACACAACACTTTTTTTTATTCATAGGGGTCCCTGTCTTTTAAGAGAGTATACTAGAGACATACATATAGCAAAAACGTAAATTTTATTAAGGAACATTAAATCTAACCTTGACATTGAAAATACATTTTGGTTGTTAGCTAAGGAAATTATAAAATTTATGTGTGTGTGTTTTTTTTTTCGCCAGCACATGAGTAGACAGTTTTAGCAGTATTTATATATATATATATATATATATATATATATATATATCGTCATCAAACACATTTATAAAAGAACAATTTTAAATAATATGGTTATATAGGCATAAGAGAATTTTATTTGCACATTACATGATTGCTCTTTTATTTTGAATATGTCTTTACAATTTTGAATTTAAGGGGAGATCATTTACATTTTGGCGTACAAACAAAAAAAAAAAAAAAAAAAAAAATTTAAATAATTTATTTTTTATAAGTTGTTAAATTTGTTACTATTTAATTTAAATAATTTTCGATTACAGATCAATTAAGTCACGCTCCCTTAAAATTTAAAATATTTTTTATGTGCTCTTCAACCCAAGTGCAGCTAACGTTCAATATCTATGTACTAGATTTTGTTTAAAACTCTGCTATATTAAAGTAATTTTATCCTTGTTCTCTTTAAATCCTTTACGTTTTGAAATTTCTCTTTTATTCTTATCGACTCCCATCTTACAATTACTCAAATGCCAGCAAGACAGAATCAATAAGCAGTTTGTCAGTAGAACATAAGCATTTTTTGAAATGGTGTTGATAAATTTTAATAAAAAAATTTATTAGGAATTAAAAAATGTAAAAAGCATCTATCTGCAAATTATTAAAATTATGAATAAATACTCTCAATACACTTAAACACTCAAATTGATAATGTATTTAATATTTATTTAATTCTGTTTTTTTGATATGATTATAATGAAAGTGAAAGCAATTTTTCAATATATTGTAAAGACTAAATAAATATTTTTCAAAAATAGCAGATAAGAAAAAAATATGCGTCATGGTAAAACAACAAATGAATAAATAAAAAAATAAATTGCATTAATAATCAAAATACATATAAAAAAGACAACAACAACAAACAAAATTTTATTAATAGCTTTTAAAAGATTTATATAAATTTTCAATTTATAGACAGAATATTAAAAAATTAAATATAAAAAAAAAAAATGACAGAAAAAACAAAATTGAAAAACGCCAGACATTAAAAAAACTTGTTGAGAATTTTTAATTAGAAATAAAAAAATTAATGGAAATTAAGAAAAAAATGAAATATGTTTATATAACAAAAAATTGTAAATAAACCAAATTGTTTATTAAGAGAAAAACCATAAACGTGATTAATCTTTTGATTTTTTGTTATTTTAAGATTTCTTTTATTATTATTATTATTATTATTATTATTTTTTATTAAAATTATGTATTTACAAAACAATTTTATTTTTTTAGTTGGTGGTTACACTAATGAACAAAAATAAAAAAATAAAGTAATGACCTTGAACATGAAAACAGCAAAAAAAAAACTTGAAATTAAATAAAACAAATACCTATTATCGCTATTTTTTTTTTTTTTTTTTTTTTTTGTTAAAAGCTTTTTGGTTGTTAATTTTTTCCAAAATCAACAAAGAATTAATTGTTTGTACTTATTTTTTTTACTTTTTTATCGTTTTTTTTTTAATTTTCGTAAAAAAAAGAAACAATTACGTTATTTTTATTTTATTTCAAATAAAATAAAAGTAATCATTATTATGTTAACAAAAGATCCTGGAAAAAAAGAGCAACTGCTTTTAAAAAATAACATTCTCCCTTCATAAGTGAACTAACTAACTACTTCCAAAAAAAATTCAAATAAAAGCATTTTTATCACAAATAAAACTTACTAATTTCTAAGAAAATTGATATTTCTCAAAATTTAAAGAATTTTTGTTAAAATAATATTTTTATTAAAAAAATTATAAAGTTATTTATGTTACTAGTTTAAGTTTTGTAAAAAGTGCAAAAATGCGAAGATTTTTTTTTTTTGGAAAATGTTTGAACCAAGATTTTTTTTATTGAAAATCAATTTTAATCATTTACATATTTGCGATTATTATCTATGACCTTTTGCCATTTTCGGTCAGATTTATAGTTTCATCGCTCTTGAACTTCTGTGACTTATCGGCGAAAAACTTGGTTAAATGATTTTCAGCAGCTCTTCGGTTGGCCAATTTTATACTATCGAGGGAGTTTTGCGGAGACCGAAATAAATGGTAGCCAAACGGTGTAAAGTCCGTGTTATATTTTGGGTGCATCAAAACTTCCTAGCTATATACATTCATTTTTTGGCGTGTCATAAAAGATGTGTGTGGCCAATTCTGGTCAATTCCCATCCCACCAAACTCAACGTAACCTTCTTTGAAGTCATTTGTGAAGGGTCTACGGTCCTTGACTATGATTTATTCTCTGATAATCCGCTTCAAAAATGGTTTTATTTGTATAAAATATTTAATTCTTTTTTAATCTTAAAAATGGCGTTATATTTTATATTATTTTTTGTTTTTCGTTAATTCAGTAAGATTTATAACTTTTCGTTTTGTCTTATTTAATAAAAAAATCCCGGGAAATTGATTTTTTCGTTGCCATTTACCCGGAAAAGAAATATTGCGGGAAACTCCAAACCCTACGCTCACGTCAACCCTAGCAAAATATCGCACTTTCGCAAGACTAAAATTGGTGATGTAAATTACTATTATTTAAATATAGCTTTAAGACGAGAACTTCAAAAGCAGTGAATAAGAATCATAAAAAAGAACATCCTACCAATGACTTAAGAAAAGATTTCTGCGGCTCTTTTTCAGCACTAAGTACTTCCTTCCGCTGACAACACAGTGTTAAAATCATTACTTTTTTAGCTCTTTTTCAGTTCTTTTTTTTTTTTTTTGGACATATTACTAAATATATTTTACAAATTCATACTAATATTATAAAATCAAGTGTGTGTTTGTTTGTTTATTTGTTTGTGAGGCAATCGCGCCTAAACCGCAGAACTGATTTTAATGAAATTTGAAATGTAGATGAATTTTAAGGGGAAGGAACTATAGGATATAAATTTATTGCGTATTGCTGAAAATGGAGGAAATATTGAAGTTTGTTTGCACTTTATTTTTTTTCTAAATATTTTGATATAAATTAAGTTTTAATATAAGAAGCATTATGGGAAACTTTTTGTTTTTTGAAAATAACTGGAAAAAACTGCATTTTTACCTTTCCTTGCATTTTTCTATTAAAACTTTAGATTCCATGCAATGCAGGGGAATTCAGCCAGTATAAAATAAAAAGCTAAATTTCTAACAAATTAGAAAAATCAATCAAGTAATTCCAAAGAACTCCATTTAATTATTTGAAATATTTTAAAAAGTAATATTATTTTAACAAATCGTAAGAATAAATTACGATTTTACATTCACTATATCTGGCAAGAGTTCCCATATTATGGTAAAAAAACGGATGGATTTAGCTAAGTCTTTCCCTCTGTCTGTCCATGAATATGTTGAAGTAAACTTTTCAAAGACCTCAGGTAATATGTGAATATATATGGTGCCTTAATAAAATGGTAATGTTTTCGAAAATTTTCCTATTTAAAAATAGAAAAATTGCGTCATAAACAGCTGAGTTATGGGCGAAAAATCAGAACTACCAAAAATTCTTTTAATTAGATTTTATAAGGCTCTAGACTTAGTTCCTTTGCCAATTTATCGAAAACAAACTATCTTTTTCTGCCAGTCTTGGGTGAAAGAAATAATATTTTTATATTACTTTTTTATCGAAAATTTTCTTTTGCAATTTAATTCTTATCTGCTCTCTCTAAACATATCAAATCTAAATTTCATTGCAACTTACCATCTCATATTATGACTTTACTTGTCAAACATATTCAACTGTCATTACAAATGATATTTCAATGCAAAATTCATAACATTAAATAAAAAAAATGCTTTTTAAAAATTTGTTAAAATTTCCATGATTTTTTTTTTTTTCAAATTGTTATAGGTACGTAGATGCTATTGAACAATATAAATCAAACCTTTAAACAAAATACAAACATGCCACAAAAGGAAAAAACTTCTTATCTGGTAATAGTCGTACGTATAATGTGCGTCTGAATATAAGAGAGGAGATGTATTGTAACCCTAAGATCCTTGTCTATATGTCTGTCCTGTAAGTAAATATGAAAACATTTTGACATGATGTTGGTTGTTTGGTTTGACGTTTGTGTAGATTATTTCGTGTGGAGAAGGAGTGAGTAACAGTAAAGTTTGTTTAAAATTAACTTTGATTTGATTCGTCTTGTTTTTTTGACTAGAAATCTTTTCTTTTGATTAACATATTTTATATATTATTAATTTAGAAATTATACATTCCCTCTTACTTTGTACCTATTTCTTTCAATATAACTGGGATTTCTATTACATTTTGCTAAAATGTCAGTAAGACAAAGCAACAGTTTATAATGTAGTTTAGTGTGGTTGGCAATCACATTATTTCTCCTGCTGTTATTTTAACAAATCTATTAAAAATAACACTAGAAATCATCAAGCCTAGGTGGAAAGGTGAAAATAACAATAGGGTTGTACTTTTTAAAGATCTGTTTAAATTTTTGAAGACATTTAGATAATTACTGAACTTTCGTTATCATTGCCGTTCGTCATTGCCAAACTTTAGTGTCTTGTTTTTTTTTTGTTTTTTTTTTTACCAAACTAAATGTTTATTTTTATTTCGATATTGTTATTGCGGGTAGTACCCGTACTCATACGATTATAGTCTGTATTTTAAGATGTTGTTAAGTATTTTTTCCTTATTCTGTTTCTTTTCTCGGCATTTAATGCAGACAACATGCATGTCGATAATGTCGATTAAAAAGTAAAAATATGATTTGTTGTATGCAGCTGCAAATGCATCTTGTAAGTCGTAACAGAAGTATATAAACATAAAATAAAAGAAATAAAATAAGGCGAATTGTTGTTCTTTTTATTTTTCCTACGATATCAAATGTACTTGAGTTGTGTGGTGTTGATGCCGTTTTGTTGGGCAATTTTTTGCCTCTTTACCATGAACATGATTTTCAAATCAAGTCAGTAAAGCATGTCAAAAAAAAAAAAAAAAATATAAAAAATACAATAAAAATCTTTATATAGAAATGGGAATTAAAAAAGATAGCTTGAAAAGGAAGTAAAGTTTTAGACCGTCTGCCTTTTAAGATGTATTTTTTTTCATGAATCGAAATCAAATTAGAAATATAAATTTTGACATTTTAAAGAAATTAAAAAAAAATCTTGTGGGGTGTAACAAAATTTTTTTAAATAAAACTTTTTGTTAAATTCACTGTAATAAGAATTATATACAAATTGTTTAAAAAGCAAAAGGTGGACGAGGGTGAATAAGGAGTCATTTAATATCAAAACGAACAACAATCGGACTTGAATGAAATTCACTACTGACATTGGCTATTGGAAGTTTTTTGAAAAACGAAAAAAGCTAAATCCTTCACAAAGGTGTACTTGTTTCATTACTAATAACTTCTAAATTATACATGGTATCTCTTTATATCTTTATCTGGCTTTAGTTTCATATTACCTTTATAATGATATGTATAAAATTTATTCACATCAAAAGTTCAAATGTTAAAGTTGTACATATAAAATTCAAACCACTATATCTCAAACAAGGTATTTTAAAATACTTAAAAAAATGTATGATGTTGACATAACTCGTCTCAATACTATTGCCAAATTTCATGTTGAATACTCTTTCAGTTTAGAAGTTATGTAGCAAAATATGGTAAAAAGCTAATTTTTTGTATGTAAAATTTAAAATGTTTACAAAAATTAGTTTCAAAGTATGTTTTTTATGAACTAAAACAAATTAAATTTTATATACAAAATTTTACTTTAGATTGTATTTTTTTTTTTTTTTTAATAATAAAATTATATAATATTTTAAGAATTTTAATAAAAAAATAATGGTTTAGTATTTACAAATCTAATTTTGACCTATGAACCTTTGAAATAAATTTACTTCTTACATATCATTCTAAAGACAATATCTTTATCTTTTAAATAATACTAAAATTAAAATTTTGTTATGTATAGTTCAGAAACTATTAGTAATTGACTTGGAATTTTACACGAGTAGGGAGAAAAATTATGTCAGCATTATATAATTTTATAAGAATTTTAAAAATACTGGTTTTTGATATATAATGGTTTAATTTTTATATGTCCAACTTTGACCTTGTACTTTTGATATAAATTTATACATATTGTTATAAAGGCAATTTTTTAAAATGGTACTAAAACCCAATATACATGGTAGATCATGTATATTTTTGAAGTTATTAGCAATTAAACAAGTATACCTTTGTGAACTTTTTAGTTTTTTTTCATTTTTCAAAACGTCATATTTTTGGACAAGAAAGGGCCATGAGTCTAACAGTTTATAATTTAAAAAAACATTTCCAATAGACAATGTCTGTAGTGAAGGTGGTGATCAAAAATGCCATAAGAGAAATATAAGTTTTACACTAACAATAATTAAGTTTAAAAAGATTCACAATATAAGTGGTTGTCCTCGTATCAATGAACATAAAATGTTTTATTAAAACGACAGTCTTCAGATTTTTATGGTGAAAAAGTAATGTGTATAGTGTCCATTTTAATTACAACAAATTGGTGCATACTTTTAGGCAAGGTTTTCGCTTTACCACAAAAGGCCTACTTTTAGGAGCTTTTTTTAATTTGCTATTAAAAGTTTTACCTTTATCTTGTTAAATTTATTAAGTTGTTTGTTTAATTTATGATTTACAATCAATATATTTTTATTTTACTTGAAGCAATTTTTTCATATTAAATAGCTACCAGGATTTTAATGTTAATTCACATTAATTGTATCAAATCACTTCGTTATAAATTTTATCATATAATTTCTATAAAAATTTATTTTTAATGTAGTAGAATTATTTATGCATTAATTTTATTAATATTGCACTGAAATGAGTTTACTGTCAAGTGCTATAAATTGCTAGAGAGTTATATTTGCTAACTTAAAATTTTGGTTTCAAATAAGAAGAATGCAGGATTTTTATGGAATAGAAAGAACGATTATGTACAAATGAAAGTTTCCTAAACCAAATTGTGGTATTAGAAATATTTATTACAACATCCAATTTAAAGTTTTTAAAAGTCACCTAAATGTGTTCGAAACCTTAATAAAACTTAATTAGTTTACAAAAAGTTTTGTTTATTTTTTCCAAACATGCTAAAATCAATGATTATTATCTAATAAGTACTAAGATATTAAAACTCTTAATAAAAACTATAACAAAAATAATAAAATTATTTACGTCGCAAATATGTCACAAGACTTTTAGAGATTTGTTTTTAATAATTACTCTTTCCGAACGCTCTTAAAATGAATGCAAAACTTTCCTCATTCAAAGATATTCAGAAACAAAATCAAGTGGCGGGAAAATAATTTTTAATAGCTAAACAAGTAGCAGCAGCACATAAGACAATATGAGGAAACAACACGATTTAAAACCGCACCACTTTACTAAATACTCACAATATTAAAACTATTGCGCAGGGTTTTGGAGTGTATTAAATTTTAAGAGACAAATCAATTGGCTAGAAGCTAGCCCGCCCGGCCAGTTGTTTTTAAAAAACACAAATTGCAAACCCCACCCCCCCTACACCCTACATTTGCGCAACAAGCCCCCACGATTTAACTGTATTTTAAGTTGTATACTATTTACTATTTGGAAAAAAAATTTAAGCAAACAAATAAAAATAATAACGTCGCACTAACTTATAAATGCACAAGTGGTATTTGCAACAATTAGAAATGTTTAACGACTTGAAATTATTATTTTACGATCTTCTTAGTCATCTAAGAATATTATACAAAATACTAATATTTACTAAAACTTAAATATTTATTTTACATAGTGAAATATATGTATTGGGCGTAAGGGGGGACAATAACAATCCCGCCTGCCTGCAGCCGCCCAAAGTATATTTTTTTATAGTTTTAAAATAATATTTATTCTCTCTATATGTTGATCATTGTATTTGCCTATACAATTTCAACTATTGGCACGTACATTGTACGTGTTAACTGCTAAAATTATTACAAATGTCTGCGGCGTTTCGTTATATGTATATGTATAAGAAAATACACATCTAATGCAATAAAATCTAAGGCAAAATAGA
Organism: Protocalliphora azurea; assembly: GCA_932274085.1. Classification (NCBI taxonomy): domain Eukaryota; kingdom Metazoa; phylum Arthropoda; class Insecta; order Diptera; family Calliphoridae; genus Protocalliphora; species Protocalliphora azurea. Next base: position 131,768,913 of record OW026519.1, read on the forward strand.
AAAAAAAAAATGAATATATAAATAATTTTTAAACGCCAATTCCATTCAGAACCCCCCATTCTACCACAACATCAAAACTATTGCCTTAGTAGTATTACATTGTATTACGGCTACTCATACTGCACATCGTATAGTTATTTATGAATTTCTAGTAATTTTTTTTTTCTTTTTTATTCTAACGCAATATTTTTGCAACTGTGTGCTTTATTTTCTATAGAAAATTACTTTTACAATTAGAATTTTTATTGTTTAATTATTTTAGTTATATGCGTTTTTTTTTTTTTTTTTGCTATAAAGTTTACATATATTTATTCTTATAGATATAATATACGACAAATATGTTTATATTTAATACTGTGTGAAAGCGGAAATAAACTGAAATGTTGAAATAATATTTATAAAGATTATTATATTTAACCAGGTTTATATGGAATTTTAAATACCCTTTTAAGTAACAATATAAATTCTTTTGCAGTTTATTTAGTTAATTTAATATTATTTAAAATTGGCATTAACATAATCATGTTATCTTGTTGTTATGACATAATGCTCATAAAATTGCTAAACGAATGTGGGAAAGAAAATGTTAGAATGAAGCGGTAATAATTGGGGTTTTATGAAAGTAAATGTAAGGAAAGTATTGAGCTAGTTTTGAAAAATGCAATTGTGATTTTCTAAAACAGTACTTATCATCCATCCATCACAGTTATGGGAAAGTTCTAAGGAAAAATATATTTAATTTTGCGACCAAATGTTATAGCAATTCTTCAAAATAACCTACATTTAAAGCAAGATTAAGACCAAAACATGCAACACACTAAATGGAAAATGGTATATTTCGGCATGTGACAAAAAATAGCCTAATCTCACGTAATATATTTTTCTATATCATTTTTATTAATGGACAGGTTTTGCTGATTTTGTTTTAGCGATTTAGTCGCAATTATAAAGAATTTAACTATACAAATTAAAGTTTTTTTAAAACTAATTAGAACTTAGAAAAATGTATGTGTGTATGTATGTATGTATATGTTGAAACACGGATAAAGCTATTTTGACAAGAATAACATTTTTTGACTTTATTTTATTTCTCAAATCATAAACTTTCCCTTTTCGGTCCAAAAATATGTCGTTTTAAAAAACGAAAAAAGCAAAAAACTTCACAAAGGTGTGCTTGTTTAATTGCTAATAACCAGGACAACCAAAAATATGTAAAATCATATTTTTTCCTGAGCGTCAAATGAACCAAACTGTTAGATATTTATCCGTTTCAGACAATTCTAAGACTATTGGCATCGCTTTGTTACAGCATGTTTTTTCATATTTTGGTCATAACAGCATATTTTTGCATATTTTGGTCTTAACACAGCATATTTTGTAATTTTTTATAGAAAATCCTTATTTTAGAGCATTTTTTAGCAAGTTAAATGACATATTTTTGCACATTTCATACAAAGGAGTATAACTACATATTTTAAACTTAAGAGAAAAAATTTTATAGAAATTTTGTAATTTTCTGCTAAAATGTATTAGATTTGAGTTTTTTTTTTTAAGTGCAAAAAGAAAACATATTTTAAGCAATTGTTAATAAAAATCAAGTTATTTTTAGCTTGAATAGTAGATAATTTAAAATTTAATAAAATAATATTAAAATTAGTATTTTAAGAGCATATTTTCCAATTTTAAGTGCATTTTTTATGCGCATAAAATATTTTTTACAGCACATTTTTAATTGCCCTGTTGTTAATAACTTTTAAACTATACTTGGTAGATCTCTAGTTTTCGTTTCTTATTAAAGACAAAAATATTGCCTTTATAACGATATGTATAAACATTTTGACATCAAAAGTTCATATGTTATAATTGGACATATAAAAATCAAACCATTATATCTCAAAAAACGGTATTTAGAAAATTCTTAAAAAAATTATATAATGATATAACTTTTCTACTTATGGGTGTAAAATTTCAACGTGGACACTCGTTTAGTTTAGAAGTTATGAACAGAAATAAAATCTAATTACGAATAACTTCTGAACTGTACACAACAATATTTTAATTTTAGTATAATATTTTAAAGATAAAAATATTGCCTTTAAAATAATATGTAGTAAATAAATTTCTTTCGAAAGTTCAAAGGCCAAAATTAGACTTATAAAAATTAAGCCATTATATCTCCAAAAACAGATACTTTTAAAATTCTTAAAAAAGATATAATGTTAACCCTACTCTTCTCAATACTCGTTCAAAACTTCATGCTGAAATTTCTTTAGTTTAGAAGTTATGTAACAAAATATAAACTAAAGTCAAATTTTGTATACAAAATTCAAAAAAAGCATACTTTGAAATTATTTTTTATAAATATTTTAAATTTTACATAATTTTATACATAATTTGGTTTTTACCATATTTTGCTTCATAACTCCTAATCAAAAGAGTGTTGCTTTTGGCACAAGATTAGAGTTATATTATCAATATATCATTTTTTTAAGAATTTTAAAATACCGTTTATTGAGATATTCAGCTTTGGTCTTTATATCATCGATTTTGACCTTGAACTTTCGAAGTAAATAAAATTTATATATGCCATTTTAAAGTCAATATCTTTTTCTATTAAATGAAAGTTAAAATTAGAATTCTACAATGTATAGCTTAGAAGTTATGAGCAATAAAGTAAAATAATAGAAAATATTCGAAAGTAGCGAATTTCATGAAATTGGAGATCTCAAATCCGAAAATGTGAGTTTTATGTCCATTTTAATATGGAATCAAAACACTTGGTTATAGGGGATTTTCGGAAAGTTAATTTCAACATATAGATGGTCAAAAGGAAAAAGCGATTTCGATAGGGTCCCGACAGATATAGATAAACTATTGAATTTTGCTAATAAAATCTTTCAAAAATAACTCGATATTATATTTTTTGATTTTAACTAAATTTTTACTTTGACTATAATTTGATTTTGTATTTCAAAGCTAAATCTAAACTTATATTCCTAATTTAAAATTTTACTTAAATTTTTATCCCCCTTAAAAAAAATTCTAAAATTTCTTTTATAAAAAAAAATCTGCATGTTTTTTTTTTGCAACAACGCTTGATAAAAGCATTTTTAGCCTTACAAATTAAAAAATAAAAAATACGTGCCAATAAATTTCAATTTACTACACATAGTCCAAAGGATAAATAAGCATTAACAAGTTTTATGTTTTTTATTTGTTGCTAAACAAAAACATGATTTTCAAATCATCCACAGACCCTACACACAACAAGCCTATAATGGACATTTTTGTAACTGTTTTTATTAAATTTTTAGGTGGTGTCATAGGGCTTGGCTTTAATAGTGGAAAAGATGCTATGTATATAGTATATAAATTATATAAGCTGACAATAACGAAATGTGGCTGCTGTTGTAACAGAAAAATAAAAAACAAGACTAGGAAAAAAGCAAATATCCTACTCCAGCAAACAACTAGATTAGCTATTGTTTCAAATTGGAAGACAAAAAAAAAAAAAAAACAAAAGATCACTATTCAATGTGTTATAATCCTTTACTACTACCACTCACAACTATGTTTCATAGTAGAATTTTTACTACGACTGCTATTTCTACTATTACTGCTACTACTACTACTGCTGTTGCTTTTGCTATTGTGGGTCTTTTTACAATTAAGCTAACTAACTATTGTATAAATGTTGCAAATAAAAAAAAGCTATTAATGAAACAACATATAAATATAAGCACTGCGCACGTTAAAATGAGTGCAAGCAATTTAGTTTATAAAAATTAAATCAATGGGTTTATCTTCTTCAAATTTTGTTTTGTTAAAGACCGTAATATTCTAGTTTTAAATTTAAAAGAAAAAATATTTTTTATTCGTTTTTAATAAAATATTTAATATTTTCTGGAATGTCCTAAATAAAAGTTTTATTGTGTTTCCGTTTGACATTTTGTTGAAATGGGTCCACTTCTTTTTAAACTTTATTTTATTTTTTAATCGACTTTAAGTGTTCTTTAAATATTTATTTTACTATGACAAAATACATTTCAAATGGACTGAGTTTAGTGGATTGGCTTCCCTTGTTACATTTGTTTGATAGCACTCAGTTCTTTTTATTTTTATTGTTTTTTTTTTGTAATGAGATCAGGCTAGAACAATTTTCGAGAGTACTCTCTCTCCAGTACATGTCCCTGTTAAAAGTACAATTTGTTATGAATAAAGTGCATTTTCCCCACACGTACAAATCAAAAATGTGTTCAAAAATTTAGAATTTTTTTACGTGATATTTATCTGCTACATTTCCATAAAATCTGTGATATGGAATTCCTGACCAGGATGTTGTACAACATTCGACAGTATGTACTTTGTATTGCCATTTAGATGCTTTCTCATTTTTGAAGAAAATTCCTATTAGGAACTGTTTTACTTTTTGTGTCTTCAGGCTACCTTTTTTAAACTTTTGTGATAAAATATACAGAGCAATTTAAAGAATAAGTTACATTCCATCTAGAGATGTGGAGATTGTATTATTTTGTCTCCGATCCTACAGTTTATAAATCAACTTTTTCTTTGATTATTAGAGTTCCTTTGGGTGACCATGAATTTTTCAACTCACTAGCACTTCAATTGTTTTATATGGTCGAAATGTGTTTTGATTCATTTTTTTTTTGCATTTTAAGAAAAACTAATTATACTATTACAACAAAATTTAGCACATACATAGTTATTGAGAGTAATAACAAATGTAGGCAAATTAACGGTGATAATTTTTTTCATACATAATAAAAGTTGTAAGCCTTAAGTGTGCACGGATTTTTTCGTGTGCAATCCTTACTACTTATCGTGCTTCATTCACTATTATGTTGTTTTTTAATATTTTGTTTTCAACGTCATCATCATGCACATTGTACAGGCTGCTTTGTTATTGCTGTTGTTGCTGGTTGCATTGTCTCTCTGCTTTGTGTCTGTATAAGCTACTACAACTATGTATGCATGTGTGTAAATTAAAATTTTTAAACAAAATATTTTTCATTGCCAATGCCTCCAAGTATGTATAGTTTTTTCTCTTCTTCCTTTCATACTCTGAATAATCATACAAAGTAAACGAACATTGCAACAAAAGGAGAAAAAAAAGCTTTATTCAACACAATGAAAAAAAAAATGTATAGTGTAAAATGCAAACAACAACTTTAACATTATGCACTTTTTTTGCATTATTTTAATATAGACGAGTATAAATGTTTATCCATTGAATACCTCTGCCAACCTCCCACACTTTGGAAACCATATTACACTCCGCAATATGGAGAGAAAAAAAAAAGAATTGAAATACTTCAACTTCAACTTGAAAGGCTTCAGAGTACTGGTAAATACATGGGATACATAAAAACAGGCTGATTGGTAGCCTGGAAAAGCAATCTGCTATTGCAGCACAATACAATGAATGCAGAGAAAAAACAGGGTACTCACTAATACAACTACAACAGAACAGAAGTCTGAAATAGTAATTTTATTGGACAATCAAAAATCAAAAAAACTGTTTTATGCGCAAAAAAAGTGCTCTTAAAATCGGAAAATATGCCCTAAAAATTAAAATATAAATAAAATATGCTCTTTAAATACTATTCTTTTTCTGGCTAAATTTTAAATTATCACCAATTTATGCTAAAAATAACTTGATTTTTTTTTTTAAATTGCTAGAAAATATTTTCTTTTTGCACCTAAAAGGCTTCAAAGCCAAAATTTGAAAAACGTATGTGACAGTGAAAAAAGAAAGGTCACTAATGGCAAATTATGCTAAAAGTACTATTGGGTGCAAATATGCAAAATTTGTCTCTTAAGTGCAAAATATGCAAAATTATGTTTTTTAGTGTAATATTTGAAAGTTATGCTCTTAAGTATAACATGCAAAAATATGCCATTTAAATTGTTAAATTATGCTCTAAAATAACAATCGATTACAAAATTCTTAAAATTGTCAGAAACGGATAAATAACTAACAGTTTGGTTAATTTGAAGCCTAGCAAAAATATGATTTATCATATTTTTGGTTGCCCTTGTTGTAACTTTTTGTGAAAAGTTGAAAGTGCACAAATATTGCAAAATGAATAATTTTAACTTTAAAAAAATATAATTTTATAACTTTTGTAAAAACAAATTTTAATTTTATAATATTAAAAATGATATAATTTTATTAAATATATATATAGATATAGATATATATATATAAATATTTTTTTATTTATAAATTATAACTTTTTTAATAAAATTGCTTCTATAAATAACTTTTTTCAAAAGGTTATTAAATATAAATTTTTTAAGAAAATGAAATTAGTTATAAAATATAGCTTTTTTCTATAAAGTCATAAAATCGGCAAAAGTTATAAAATTTTTCATTTATTTCATTTTATACTTTTTTCAAAAAAAAAAAAAAAAAAAAATATATATATATATATATATATATATATATATATATATAATATATATATATATATATATATATAATATATATATATATATATATATATATATAAATTATACAAATTATAATTTTGTAATTGGTCTTAAAATAGTTAAAATAGTATCTATAACTTTTTTTTAACTTTTACTTTCATCATTTTATCCTTTTCCATTTCTGTTTTCTATATACATTTTATGACTAGCTTGTTGTTTTTTTTTTTTTTTGATTTTATTCTCTATTTTCTTTTTCATTTTGCTCTGACTCCTGGTGCTTTATTTTAGGCTTTTTTTATTTTAATCTTTTTTTTTTGTGCCGCTGCTCTTTGCTATTGCCATATACAAGCAACTCAAGAGTAGTTTATGTATCTGCTGTTGTGTTGTATGACTCTTTATTGTTAGCCTTGGTTGGTTGCAAGGCAATGCAATGAAAAATTTACAAAGCTAAAAAAAAAAAAAAAAATGTTACAATCAATATTTCTGTGTGCTATGACTGGGCTGCCTGCTCTGTATTTCATATTTTTTCCTGTTTTTTCTAGAATATATATTTTTTTTTGTGAAATTATTGTTGCCAAGTTGTAAAATAAACCATACATCGTATTAGTGTATAAGTTTAAAACACATGTATTTATACATCGGTTTTATATCTCGCCTGACCTGAGTTTCGGTATTGGCGAATGTTGGCTAAAAACGAAGAATTTTCGAAACCAATATATTCGATAAAATTATATTATTTAGGAATGTTCGTAGCATAGAACTTTTCCCGATAATTTCTTGAAAGTAAACATTACGCGAAATTCTTATGTAAATAAAAAGCAACGTAATTACTTGTTTGTGCATGCAAAAGACTAAAACAACGATAATGTAGTGTCATTCTTGAGCAGCGGTGCCTTAAAGAAAATATTTTTTCTACCAAAATTTGCTCTAACAAGTTAGAGAACTATATATCCGGCTGTGCCGAATCTTTTATACCCTTCACCACTTTATCGGCAAAAAATAAAATTTACGCCTTAAAGTATGTTTTCATATTTTCACACTTATACTTACAAAAATGATCTAAATTTTTTTCCAAACTACAAAAATTTAAACACAAAATTAAACTATCAACAAACAAAAAATTTTCTAGCATTTTTTAAATGTTGTAAAAAATCCTACCAAAAATTCTGAATATTTAGAACAAACTAACCAAGACAAAACTTCGAAGTTTAAATAAATAGGACTAAAACGGCAGCACTTTTCTTGAGACGTAGTATATAGCGATCGGCTGTAAAATACTGCACTACAAATTGAAGTGTTATTAACATTTTAAGCAATTTTTAATAAAAAAAATAATAATATAAAATTTTAGGAAAAATGGCAAGTAATGTTGCTATTTGTATAAATAGATTTGCAAAATATCATATTTATCTAAATATCTTGCAGATTAATTCAGAACGATAGTCGTTCTCGAATGTTTTGTCAATAAATGTTCGCAAAATGTTCGAACTAGATATCATTATCGAAATTTGTGGTCAGCTGGGATAGAACAGAAATCGTTCTATGTATACGTTTGAATGAGGCAAGCAAACATTGTTGTAGTTAAAAAAATTCTCTAGATACTTACGTACATATATACATTTGTTTTGTAGAAATTTACTTTTACTTTATCCTGGCAGCTTGTTGAAATTTTTTTTATGTATTTTTTACCAGGATATTTGCAGAAAAATTGCATTTTTTATAAAGTGATTTTTGTTGTATTTTCTTTTAATAGTTGTTTTTAGTATTACATTGCATATTTTCGTTATTTTTTATTTTTGTACTTTTTTGTTTTGTTTTTTCATTTAAATTGAAAATTGTTCATAGAGTGCCAAATTGTTATTTTAATTAAATTAAAATATTTAATGCCTTTTACTTTTGCAATTCAATTTCGAGCTATTGATAGTGTTAAAGGACCTTTAATGTTACTTTAAAAGGATTTTAATATTTTAAAATATATTTAAAATTATATTTAATGAGATTTCCAATTTATCGACAAATTATAAAACTAAATTTCATACAAAATTTGTTTTATAATTCTGTGATAAATTATAAATTTTATTATGAGATGTTTTTTAACTTTAAATAAAAAACAAATTAGATACTCTTAAGTTCATTATTTAGTTTCAAAACAATTTCTATAAATATTTATTTGGAAAATTAATTTTATTATACTTATTTCTTTCCTTCTATTACTTCTTCTATATCTTTGACTACAATAATAGGGAAATTATTCAAACAAATTATTATAACTAATGGCCAGACAAATTGTTTGTTCAACCCAGACATTAAGAACACTCTCTATTTTGTTTTATGTTTTAGTTGTTATTGTTGTTTTAGGAAAATTGCATTTATTTGCAATCTGCCCTCAAGCGTTACCCGAGCAGAAGAGACCAGACCAGAGTGCAACTGAAATAATCATTAAAAAAATATACAGAACAAATACATATGCAGATACAAACATGTGTACATGACAATATATTATGACCATAGACAGTCTAACAATGTCTGTCACTATTGTAGAACAAAAAAAATTAAAAAAAAAAAAAAAATAAAAAAATAAATAAACAATATAAAATAGCAAAACATTGTTTAATATGTTGGGTGTTGTTTTTGTATGTTCATTTAAATGAAGTTGACTTTGTCTACAGAGACAAAAAAAAAAAAAAAAAAAAAAATACTATAATAGACCATTTTAAAGAAGCTTCAATGAATTTTTAATACCCTATTTTTAAGTTCAATATTAAAAATTAAATTTCTGGGGTGATTTTGCAAACAATATTAAAGCTAGATTTATTATTTTTCCTTTAAAAATTAATATCTTTTAAATAAAGCTCGTTTTTTGTTTTGCCAATACATTTTATTAATATGCTTTTAAAATAATTGCCCTTTGCTTAATTAATTAAAAGACTTGCTTGCCGTAAAATTTAATTTTAAGTTAAAGGTCTTGGTTATGGCTTTTCTCCAAAATATGTTTTAGGTTTTCTTTATTCGCATTAATTTTTAAATTTCAACACATTATGGGAACACAATTCTTGTATGACTTTTAATTTTTGTATTTAATTATTTCTTTAAATTAACAAAAAACGTATTTTTTTTAATTTGAAACGGAAATTATTATTTTTTCAAAAATAAACCAGTCAATCGTCACAAAAAAGTATACTTTAAAAGAAATTTTCGTTTTATTTTTTTTAGTTTTGAGCTCCACATTCGTGTTTGTGTTTCAAGTTTTTTAGTGCAATTAATTTTTATTTTTGGCAAACATGAGAAAATGATGTGATAGTTGTTGGTTGTAGTGCTGCACAGCCATTGAGGCAAAAGTCACAAAAAACATACGAAAAAAAAAAAAAATGGACGGACAATAAATATAAAATACTTTTGAGTTAACAAAAATGATGTTTTTCTATAGAGAGAGAGAGGGTTGTAAAGCGGCGGTTCTACAGCACATTAATTTAACCGAAAAAATGTGCACTAAAAATGACTTTAATGAAGCTGGCACAACTTCTTTTATATATATATATATATATATATATATATATATATATAAAGAAACGAGACGAAAACCCGACACCAAATCATTTTCAAAATAATGACTGCAATTTTTATGACTACCAAATGATGATGACGATGACGTTATTTTTATATTTTTAAGTACTTTTTTTCAAAATTTTTTTATTCTTAAATTATTTTTTTTAAGTCCTTATGTTAGTCATCATAAAAAATAAATTCAGTATTATATGATTCCTGGCCAAATTTTTCTCAACAAATTGCGTAGTTTTTTTGGGTTTTTTCTTAACCCTTTGACGAGCAGACTTTTTGTAACGAAGTGATTTCGGTGGAAATTGTTCCAAAAGTTGTTTGTAATCTGCTATTACAATCATTTGGAAAAACGATCCTATGTAAAAATATGAAAAAAAAAAAATCAAAAAAACAAATTCTTGCAACATTTCTTAAATAAATTAATTAAATACGAGTTTAACAATGTGTAATGCCAAGATGTGCCAAAATATGCCCTGAAAAATTTGTTAAAATCTTTTATATTTTCAAAAACCGATGAAAAAATTAGAATTTCCAGACAAATAATATCTCATTAAAAGATACAATTTGTAAAAATATGCTCTTAAAAATAAAAATGCAAAAAATATGCTCTACTAAGTTATGCCAAAATTAAAATATTTCTTTAAATAGAAAAAATAAACAATTTTAAGTGAAATTTCAATATTTCACTTAAAAGCTTAAAGGCTTAAAATATGCATCATAAGCCAAAATATGCTTTAGTAAAGTGGTATTAAAATCTTTGAAATTCTCTAAAACAAAGCAAATATGAATTTATGTTAAAATAGTTAAAAATATACTTCGAATTAGCATATTTTTTCAAAATATGCTAGGGCCAGTTCGTGCTCAACATCATATGATTAGTTTGCACTGTTGATGCAAATCAACTATTGCAAATGCTGCAAATTCCTTCAATAAATAAAATTTTTGTTAATGTAATGCATCAGCAATTTTTATGAATAGTATTTTATGTATAATTGCGCATAACATGCTTTGATGTTGCTTTTTCGTTGCATATATGAACGTTCTGCGCATAATAGGTAGCAATGTGATGCATTTACAGGCCCCTATTAAAACTAAAATATGTTCCAATAAATAGTGCAAAAATTCACAAAAATGTTTGAAATAAGTCACTAAACCAATGATTTTAAGTCAAAATAAAGGAAAATATGACCTAAAGATAAACATTTTTGTAAAAATATGTCACTAAGACTATTATACGCCGAAATAAGCTTTTTATAAAGTAATTAAAATTTGATGTACAGGACAAATAAAATAAAGATCTAAGTTCCAAATATATAAGAATAAACCTGTAGTCAAAGGGTTAACTTCTTTAAAAAAAAAAAAAATAAATTATACATTTTTCTTCCTTCTAAAATATCCCCAAAATTTAACACCATATCTGCTGCTGTTCTTAATCATTAATTTAATTGTGGCAATTATTTGTTCTTAAAAGCATCAAAAGAAGCCACACAATTGCTTAGCATTTGACATTCTAAAAGTTTCAGAATTTACGATAAAATAAAAGTTTAGTGCACTCTTTCACCCCTTTTGGTTTAAAATCCATTAATTTATTTAATGATCGTTCCATAAATGTTTGACTGTCTGTAATACTGCACATTTTAACACTTGACTTGTGAGTTTTTCTGTTAAAAATTTAATCTTGTGAAGGTTCTTCTGGTATTATTGCCAGTTCCAAGCCTAATTAAATACTTGAAGTCTTGACAGATTAGGAAGAACGAGAGTCATGTACATTATTTTATTATATACTTTAAGTTGAGTAATTTAAGAAATCAATCATTTCAAGTGTTATGCTAAACTTAAATTTCAAAAGGGCGTTTTATTTCATTTTCTTTTTGACTTAAATTTAAAATTAAAATTTGTTATTAACATTATATTTCCTTTTGTAGCCATTGAATACAATATTATGATAAAATAGTATTGCCAGCTACATCTCCCTATCTGTCTGTATGTTAAATGGGTTTTACTAAAGGCCACAGTTCTTTGGAACAATGTCTCTTCACATATGTATGTTTAGAAAAATTTAGTATTAAAGTTCATAGAAATCCGTTTAAAAATGACAAAATTATAACAAATATTACAGATTCTAAAAAATCTTAAAAAAATATATATATCTTATTTGTATCTATTATACATAAATAATAAAAATTACTTCCATATTTTTTTTTACTTTTCAATGTCTTCTAAAAAAATCAAAATCCTCTCAAATATTTTTTTTATTTATTTATTTGAAAATAAATACCACGTTTGTTACTATTTATGGTATTGGCGCCAAAATGAAAGTGTTTTTTAATGTTTTGACCACTAGTCTGGTTTTAAAATATAACCACAAATCCCACCGTAAAAGGTAGATAGCTAAAGTTTTTGTTTTTGCGTTGTTAATATTTCATTGACTTGTAATTTAACTGGTTGTAACAACAAACAAGCAAACACCATCCTAAACTAACCAACTGTCAACTAATAACATCATCTTTTTAATAGGCTTTTATACCTTTAAGCCATATTTACAGATGACAGTAGCAGTAACAACTAAAAATTGATACCCATATTACCAAGAAATATCATAGTATTTTTTTTGTGATAAATATTTTTATTAAATTTTTTTAACAGTTTATTTATTTTTCTTTTGCTTTAAACATATGTATTGAAAAAAAATTACTAAAAAATATTGTCCATAAAAGTGAAAGTTATTATTTAGTTGTTTTATTTAATTATAACTTTACACAAAGTCATTGAAGCTAAACAAATTTTAAACTTTCATGAACACCACCCCTATTAAAAGATAGCCATCTGTATTTAAGTCTTAACTAAATTTTTATTTTATACTTTGTTTCTCTAAATATCTATAATTTTTATTATTATTGTTAATATTTTTTTATAATCATAGTGATTTTTCCTTGTGGTTTCTTTAAGGGAAATGTTTTCTAAAATATAAAAATAAAAACAAAAATTTAATATCTCACGTTTCAATGATTTTCATTGTAATAACTGTTATTAGCTTTTAATATCGTTAAAAACGCATAATAATCATTACTTTTTACTCTCTTTATCAATTGTTATGTTTATGTTCGAATTTGTCTGTATTGCTTTTGCTGCTGCATCTGCAATGCATTTTTTTTAATAAAGGGATTAGGGTTAATCAAAATGATTTTTGATTACGATTTGATGTCAATTAAGGAAATAAGTTTACAATATGTAAAAAATATAACTTGAAATCAATTGACTTTAAACCAAATAGAAAGCAAAGGGAAATATGTAAAAAAATACTTCCAAAAGAAAAATATGCCATTAAGATTAAAATGTGCTAAACATTTAAACATTTGTTAACAAATATAAATAAAATAAATAATAAAATAAAATTAGTAAGATAAGCCAAAACATGCAAAAATAAGCTCTAACAAATTGTGTTCAAAAGCCTTTAAAATTTTTGAAGCAGATTAATAAAAAAAGATTTGTCAAAAAATGCTCTAAAAAATAGTATCAAAATTCATTAAATTATTCGAAACTAATAAAAAATATGATTGTAAATTGAAATAAGTCTACATATCAAGCCCTAACCGCGAAATTGTGTTAAGAACGCAAAACTTCACAGGAGAAATATTTTTTTGATTGTTTAAACATTGTTATATATGTATATGCAAAATGACCCTTAAGATAAAATTGTTTTCTTAAAAATATGAAATTTTGACAGATGATGTAAATGATTGTAAATAATGTGTTTTCATCAAAAAACGAATTTCGAAAATGTTTGTTGTGGCTAAATATGCTCTTAAAAGAGCAAATTGTAAAAATATATCGCTAAAAACAAAATTTGCTTCTCAAAACTTAAAGAAAAATATATTTGTATATACAAATTTTTAAATTTCTAAAAATATTCAAGAACTATAATGTTAGGAGTGAAATTTGAAAATGTGTCTATTAAGTCCAAAATATGCAAAAATATGGTGAAATATGCTATAAAAATTATGCCAAAAACTCTTAAAAATTTGATGAAATAAACAAAAAAAATTAAATAATATTTTAGGTGAAAATGTGGAAACGAGTAAAATATTATTTTTTAAAATATGCAAAAAATATGTTCCTAAAATTTGGTATCAAAATCACTTAAATTTTCGAAAACATATAAATAAATGTAATATGTAATGTAAAAATGCTTGAAAAAGTATTTTTTAAATATGCTCTAAAATCTAAAATATGCTTTATTTTCCCTAAAGCTTATACCTAAAGATTTAGCATAAGAAATATATGCTCTAAATATTCAGATAAGCCGTAAGCCAAAAATATGCAAACATATGCTTTGAAAAGGTCATGATTAAATTCTCCAAACACTCAAAAATTACTCCTATAGCTATCATAGCACTTCAATTTATGAATATAGCATTTTCTCTGTTTGCCTTGCCCTGATAATAAGATTCCAATCACCAACATCAAATATCACATAAAGCACAAGCACTTACACACTTTAGCAAGTGTCAATTTAAATGAATATTAACAATATTATTACACACATATCCAGACATTCAAAACACATACATATTTACAAGTGCATATAATCTTTTCTCATACCCTGATTTAATTTTGCCACACACACACACACACTCTGACAGACACTTACAATTCTCTGGATGTATTCATGAGTTACAACAAAACATTAGCAGCTATAGCTTGGTGTGATGGTATGAAGAGCACTAATCAAGCTTGTCGTTGTTGTTTTGTTGTAACAGTTACATGTTGTTCATATAACAATAACAAGTGTTGTAAAGACACTTTTTTGTGTTAAAAACATCAATCCATTCCTCCTAATTTTCAGCATTACTTCAATCATAATCATCAGCAGTAGTAACATCATCATTTTGATCATTATGTTATCCGTTGTTGTGTTGTGTATCTTTCCATGAGTATATTTCGTATCTATTGTGTCGTTCTGCTATTTTCATCGTTCAAAGTCATTAGGTTTTATGATTATTGGCTTGTTTAAGAGTTCTTTAAGTTAATGCTCAATTTTTCTATTTTTTTTTTTTTTTTTTTTTTTTTTTTTTTTTTAAAAAAATAAACATATTTTATTTTGCGTAAATTTATTCTATTTGGAGATGTCTTATAAAAAATCAATTTTATCAACAATTTCATGGTTGAGTTTAGTTTGGCTTATTAAATAAAATTTACGAAAAAAAAAAAAACTGGAAGGTGCTACTTCAAAAATGTTTAACTTTGATTTTTCAGAGCATATTTTGGGCTTTAACACGTATTATGATATATTTTGTATGTTTTCAAATAAAGTATTTTTCCATATTTCGATTTAAAATTGGTTTACTTAAAAAAAAAACAAATACATTAACTTTAGAAAATTTTTAAGGCCTAACTTCCTTAATTGATATTAGTGCATATAATTTTTAGAACTGTAGATGTTTGTCAATATTAAATTAATTTAAGCTAATATGTTTTCAACAATTTTATATTAATTTAACCTTTCTCCCTCATTTCTCTTTCTAGGTAAGTGGCTTTTGAAACTAACTATTTTACATTTATTTTGCTTATTGGTAAGTTTTTTCTCATTTTTGCAATTTCTCCAATTTTAATTTGTCTTACCAACACAATCAAGAAGTCTCTTTAAAACAAAGCTTTTCTTTTGTAATTTTTCAACATTATAATTAAATACTCGATGGTATTTTTTAAAAACTCGTAAAACAAGCACTTAAGCTCAATTTTATGGTTCAATGGCATTTCATGAATATTTATTAATTTAAAAACCAAATACTACTACAATTCAGCATAAAACATACTACATACTACTTGCTGCTGGTACTACAAATACTATATGTATGGTGGCTGCAAAAATTTTCTTGTTGCTGCAACGCTTTCATTTGACTATAAAAAAACAGAAATTATCAACAAAAAACCATTCAACAACAACAAAGTAATTAAACTTTTTCTTTCTATATGAAACGAAAAAAAAAAATAATAAGAAAGCATGCTCCTTTTTCTGTTATCCCTTAAAGGAAAGATGAATAGCTCTAGTTTTGTTTTTCTGGAAATATTCCCATCACGTTGTGTAAATTGTCACCCAGCAAACATAATTTCTAATAATTGTAATTTGTAAGAGAAAATGTTTTTTTCAAATCCATTTCATCCATAAAAAAAAAAAAAAAAATGCAAAACGAAAATTATTGCCTTTTTGCCCTCTGCTCTAAAAGGTTTTGTTATTCCTGGAAAGTTTTCTTATGCTTTTATTTGAATTTGTACAACAAAGAGATTTTTTTTTCATTTTGCGCGCTTCAGGGTAACATTTAGAAAATGTTGCCTTTATTTTTTTTATTATTTCCTTTTCTGGAAAATTTTTAGATTTTTTTGTATAATTTTAATAAAACTTTATTTTATTTTATAAATAGACAGAACGAATTTATTATTTTTTCTCAATCCCTCTGATTCGTCAAAAATGATAACAAAAACTTTTTGAAAAATTTGTATTTTTTGTAATATTAATTGTTAATTTGTTATGATTTACAGAATGTTTTCTGGGTTATTGTGAGCTTATGTATTTGCTTGTGTAGATTTATATTCTTAGCCAGCATTACTAATTAGCTGCTTTAATTTTGTTGGAAAAGAAAATTTTGAGAATATCAACTTGTTTTGCATTTTGGTCTTAAATAACGAAAAAATTTAAATCATTTGAAATTTCCACACAAAGACAAAAATTTATCCTTTAAACTAAAGATTTTTCTTCAAAATATGTTAAGATATGCTTCTAATAGTAAAATATGGAAAAATAAGCTTTTAAGTACAAAATAAGCAGAATAACAAATGAGCCTAAAAAAATTAGCAAAATATGTTCGAAAAGAAAACATGCAAAATACGTTCTGATAAACCAAGTCTATTAAAAAAGGTTCTAAAAAAAAACTTAAGAATGAAAAATATTCCCTTAAAGTAAAAGATAAATTCTTAAAGAACTAATTAGTTTTACATTCTTTAGATTTATATATATATATATGTATATATATATATATATATATATATATATATATATATATATATATATATATATATATATATATATATATATATATATATATATATATATAAATGTTTCAGATTGAATCTAAAAATAAGCAAAAAAATCTGTCATTAAATGGAGGCTTAATACGTGTGAAAATATGCGAAATTTTTTTTCAAGATTAAAATATGCAAAAATATGATTTTAAGCATAAAAAACCTTCTTGAAGAGTTATAACTTTGTTTTTTTGTAAAAGAAACTTTTAAATTCTCTTAAATTTAATTCTCTCTATTGTTAAATTTTAAGATTGTTTATACACAGTTTCACATTTAAAGTACTACATACATTTACTTTTAAGGTTTCCTTTTAAAAACAGTTTCAGTTTGTTCGTTTTTCTTTATTTATTTATTTTTTTATGTAAATCTTTGTTTAAATGTTTGTTAATTTTCTTAAAGTAATTTTTATTAATATTTGACTTCTTTTTCTGTTTATTGTTTACAGTCTAAAAAAAAAAAACTTATTTATTTATTCTTTTGCCTTCTATGTGTTGTCAACTTTTATCCTTAACCTTTGAGAATTTTTAATTCTTTTTTTTTCTCCACTGCATTTTAAGTAAAAGGTATTAAACATTGTTGTCTCATTATCTTACAGGAAAGTAATAGAAAAAAATATTAAGTACAAATACTTATTTTAGTTTGTGTGTAAATTTTAAACAATATGTTGCTAGTTTTTTTTCTTAAGCTGCTGCCACTTGAGGCTTTTTTGTTGTTGCATGACTAACTTAGACAATATTTAAGTTATTTTGTTTCGTAAAAGTTTTTCTTTACAAATGCATAATTTCAAATCTAAAAGAATTTCCATTTACATTGTATTTTGTTTTTCTCTTTATAATCACTTAATTCTCAATGGGTTTTAAGCGTTCAAGAACGCTGTGGTGGGTTTTTTTCATTTAAAAAGTTTCTTTCGATTTCTTTAAAAAAAATCCCCAAGTATACATGATATACTTGAGGAAAAAAGATAAAAAAGCTTAAACTTGATTAAAGTTGGTTATGTAAAAATTAACAATATATATTTTTTTTTTAATATTAAAGAAATAATAAAAAATAAGGGAAAATAAGCTTTTCTATGACCTTTAGAAATTAGCTCTTAAATTAGTTTTATCTTGAGATTTTATTAAATCAGATATTTGTTTTTTTGCTTCAATTGACGTATGCCAAAATTTGTTTACATAAAAAATATAACAAATTATAAATTTTATTTTGAATGTTTTTAAATAAAAAATATGCATTTTTATGCATAAATATGTTCTTTAAATATAATATATTTTGAGCTAAAATTTTAATTCAACATTTTTGTATTTACTCCACATTAATTTCTTTCCTATGTTCAAATTATGATTTTTTTTTTTTTTTAATTTTATATTACCTTTATTTTTTGCTATTATTTTAACTCTTCTTCACATTAATCATTATCTAAATTTATTAAAAACTTTTATACGTTTTATAAACATTTTCCTTCTCCCTGTCATACTTTATCATCTGTATGACCTAAGGCCACATTTAAAATGCAAATGAGGTAGTTGAGCAAAATAATAAAAGAAAATATAAATCTTTAAAAGTCATTGAGCCAAAAGTATTGAAGAATTATTTTTCGTAAACGTTATAGATGTTTTTTATTTTTAATTTTATTTTCATTTAATTATATTTCTAAAGATTTGTCCATGTTTTGATATAAAATAAAAGCATCTATACTCTTTAGAAAGACTCATAAAAATATTAATGATATCAAAATCCTTTATTTATGGTTATTTCTAAAATAAATTACTAAAAAAAACTGACCTTTTCTAAAAAGGGAAAACAAGAATTTAAAATATATTTCTTTAAAAAATAAAAGGGAAGGAAATAAAGAGGGGGACCGTATTAACCCTTTAGTGCGCCATGATGCACATATGAATTAACCACTTCCCAATGTTATTATATTTTAGTCGAATAATATTGGCATCAAATATTAACCTTTCCTATAGTATTAGTCATTTTTGTTATTATAAAGTAATATTTAATTTATTACTGAATATTTCGACAAAGATTTTCATAATTGTTATTTCGATTTGCGATTTCTTTTTTCCTGTGCCGAGTTCAGTTAATAAAGGCAAATTTTAAAAATATTGATTACATTGTGTGATGCTTGTGTATTCAATTGGTGAAAGAAAATCTACAAACTTTCTTCAATTACGATTTCTATAAATAAAAATCAGTTGATTCAAATATGAATAACTGCGCTTTGTGTAATACAGATTTGCAAATAACAAACGTAATGTAAAAATGTCATGTAATGTAATGTAGCACACTGGTCAAAAATCCACTTTTTTTGGCATAAATTCAAGAGGCATCGTTAGTGTCTTTTTGTGGTTGCATCGAAATCATTTTATCTAAAATTAACACTAAAATCCATATTAATAATATTTATTAAAATGGATTTTAAGTATTTTTGATTAAAAACCTCTATATTACATAATTTTACTGCAGCAGATATATTTTTCAAATACGATATTTACTTGTCTACTTTTGGTTTTATTTTAAATATTTTGTAAGTTTTTAGATTTTAATGATTAGTGAAACTACCCATTACGTGTGAACGTAATATTTTCTCCAACTTGTTTGTGGAAATCAAGATATTTTCGATCAAATTTTCCAAAATATAACTGAAAGAAAATTGACGATTGCAAGAGTTTGCCGCAAAATGCTAGCGATATTTAAATTGCTACATGAAATAGACGCTTTGGTGAACACTTTCACATTTTTACATTCGTATAAATTTATGCCCAAATTTAACTTTTCGTCTTTTAAAGTTATAGATTATCTTGATAAATAACCCATATGAGCACAAAATTTAAAAATAGCGACAAATACACGACTTATATAAAATTTAAAACAATGGTCTTAAAATAGATTTCGTAGGATGCAATTTACATTATACAACATTGTTATATATTTTTCTAGTATTGCGATACAGCTTTTAAAATACTAGCTCCATTTTAATAAAAATGTAAAAAGTAATATTAAACTACCAACTTTTAATGCCTTGTCATACTATCAACGTTGCAAAATTATATTTTTTAATATATGTTCTTGATGACTTGGTCTGTTACCATTTATAAAATTCATTCACTTTTTACAATTTCTTTATTTATTATTTTGGAATTTCTGAAAAAAAAATGGAAATTTTGACCAGTGTGTATTGAAAAAGATTGTGTATTTACACATTTTTTTTCCAATTTTCTTTTAAATTTAACTCAGCAAATGGTTACAGGTGAATATTTGGTACAAAAATATACATATACTCAAAAGAAATAGTATAAAATTGCTAATGTATCTTCTCGATTTAGTGTATCAACAGTAATACCAAAATTATTTAAAATTTCCTAATAGTAAGGTCCGCATTAACGAGTAAATGTATTATATCATCTTTTGCGAATATTTCTAACATAAAGATGTGTTGGATTAGTGTGATTATTTATAATATTATTAAAAATGCTATGATTCAGAAGTATGAAAAATATTGATTTGTTTTTATATTTCAAACATTAGAATTTGATGCCCATTATTTCAACATAAATATATGAAGAAAAACTACATACAAATGCGCACTGCGGCATATATGAATCATACCATTTATTTAAAAAAAAAAAAATCTATAAAAAATTATGGAAAATAAAATTATTATTATCTCCTAAATCTCACACAACTTTTGCATTGCATAAAATTATTTTTACTAAAAAATAAAAAAAAATTGCGCACTAAAGGGTTAATATTTTCATAAGAAATGAATGAGAAAAATTGGTAAAATATTATTAAAACAAAATTTTAATTTTAAATGCATAATTTACTGTTAATTTTTATAATTTTTATTAGAAACCTGTTAAATTGCTTTTAAAATATCAACATTTTTTTTTATTAAAATATTAAAAATTTTGTTTTTATTATAAACCATTTAGATTGCTTTAAAATATTCAAATTAGTTTAAATTCTTTAAAATTAAAATAAATATTTAAATGAGAAATGGGTGAAAGATCCGAGAACAGTGTTTTTAATAACTTTTTTTTCATTAGAAACTTAATTCAAATTAATTTTTGATATTTTTTTTCTCGATTTTTTATGTGGATTCCTTTGAAATAAAATTGGTGTATTTTATCTAAAATGTTTCGAAATTTTTATGCGACATCATTCTTTTAATCCCTCTCATTCGTTACTGTTATAACTTGACGTTTAATTAAAACATTTAAAGCCCCTCAACCTTCCAAAACCTAATACGAAAAGATTTTCTTATAAATAAGATGCAAAACTTGAAAATTTCGTTTATTATTATAAATTATTATCAGGGTAACCGAAAACATATGCTTTATTTTTTTTTGTTGTGATTTCAGGAATTTTGGCATACATTTGTTACATTAAAATTTTTGCATATTTTGAGCTTTAGAGCATACTTTCATATACTCTAATTACTCTTATAAAGTGTGCATTCGAATAAAACATAACTCAAAATTTTCGTAATAACTCTTACTGCCGTTAATTTTAAATATCTTATTGATTACAATATTTTCTAGAGACAAGCCAGATTTAACAGCAGATCGAATTCTTGAAATCTGCTCCTTTTTCCGCATGCAGATGCCAGCCAAAGAAAAATGTACAAAATAAAATTTAATTTTTGTTAAATATTTTTTGAACTTACAGCCACATTGTGTTCATTTCTTCAAAATCAAATATGAGCTATGCTTTAGTCAATCAAAGCTAAAGAAACGTTTAAATAACAAAGCTGAGAATAACTCTGAGGCAAAGAATGATTAAAGCTTCTCAATAATACAAAAAATAAATATATTTTCATTATTTTGCATTAGACTAGAAAACATACGTTGTTGCTGTCTTTCTTCATGTTCCAAATTACAAGTTTTGTATACCGACCCAGCAAAAACTTTGCTTTCCTGGTAAGGTAGCAGGTATAATTGGAAACAAAAATAAACTACTTATTTTTTACCTGACTAACTAGTTATTTTTGTTCGACTTGTCCATAAATTCATGTAGTTATTTTTTGACTCTAGGGGTACTCAAAAATATGTACCTAAACGAAAACAGAAAAACGAAAAAAATGTTGCCGTCAGTGAGACTTGAACTTGGACACACGCTAACCATTCGGTTTTACTGACTAACGTCTTACTAAGTAAAAAAAACAAAAACTCTATTTAGTTTAAAATATCTTTTTAGACATTTTGTTATACAAAAAATAACAGCTTCAGAATGGGGTTGAACCAACAACCTTCTTGTTGTTAATACGGCGCTCTAGCCAACTCATCCACGTGATTGCAGTATTACTGTGCTATTATACTACTAAGTACTTATTAATGTAACACAGAGTAGGCAAATAATAATGACGCCTCATTACCAAGAAACTACTTTAATAAGTAGTTGTTATTACCGAAAACCAAAAAGTTTTTGCTGGGGAATAATCGTGAAAATGATGTTTTTTTTTTGCCAGAGATCCTAGACTATTTAAATTTGTAGCCAGCCTTTTAAAATATCTGAAAGAACATTCTTTTTGGTTGCCCTACTGCTTACCATTTACAAAATGCTATTTTATTATTTTTCATTTATTATAGTCCGTCCTCATCATTGTCTCCAATATGTATTTTTTTCTCTTATATATTTTTTTTTTTTTTGTAAGTTATTTGCTAACATCAAACTCCATTAACTGTAGACAATATTTTTTATATTCTTCCTCCAAAATCTTTGAGCATTGTTTTATTTTAATTCCTAAACTCTTTCTTTCCTCCGAAAATCCCTTATTTCCTTGTTGTCATTTAGCTTTTATTTTTAGTCTGACCTAGACATTGTTTATGGTTAGAGTTGTTGGTGTATGATTCCTTTATTATACAAAACATCCATTACAACTTTTATTTTTCAATTTAAACTCTTACAAGTTTGGTTGTGTGCTGTGAAGCACATTCTCTTTTAATATCTGCTGTTATCCTTTCTCTCTAGTATTTTGTAAATAGATTTTTATACATTTTTTTTATTCAGAAATTTTGTGTTTTTTTGGTCTTGAGTTCTTGTGTTGTTTTATAATTTTATGGTTTGTTTTATTTTGTTGCAGTTTCCTTTTTTTTTTTTTTTTTTTTTTTTTTTTTGCTCTTTGGAGTCATTTTTGTCATTGTCATCAAGTTATTTGTTTGTCTAGTTGTATTTTTTTATCGTTATTCTTTAGTTTCAAACTCGGTATTTGGAAGACAATTTTTTTAAAATATTTTTATTTTGGGTAAACAATTTTGTATAAAAGAACATCTAGATTACTGATCGAATGGAACTGAACACACTAATTGTGTATGCATTAGGAAAACTTAGTTTGGAAAATCAGATTTCAGCTTATTTTAAGCTTCATATTCTCTAAATATTAAATATATTCCTTATAGCTTGTTTGAATACTGAATTTTGCCTTTAAGTGTCATTATTAAGTTTCCTTTTATTTGTTATACAATATTTTTAGATTTTCCTTCCAGTTTTTCAAATCAGTCAATTCAGTAGTAAAAATGCTGTCATCTCTTGAAAATTGAAATGCTGTTTTTATTTTGCTCTACACTGCTTTATTTAGTCAACATTTCATTGACTGATTTTCCTTTTGGGTTTAGAATTTCAAAAACTTCCTTTCTGTCTATCTCTCGTAAAATTTTCAGTTGTGCATTTGATTTTTCCCAAAACAGTTGTGGTAGCGGCATTGGCTTAACTAGGCTTTTGCATATCCAGCCAAAAAGCGCCAGATAAAGAAACCGTTATTAGTTCCTGCTTTTTTATATTTAATCTTTTGTTTTGTTGTAAGGATTTAAAAATTTTTGTTCCTTTTTTGTATAATAATTTCAGCTTTATTCAACATTTTCTACAACATTTAAGTGATTGTCTAAATGTGGCGGTTTCATTCAACTAAAACTCTCAGACAAAATATTCTCATACTACTGCCAACTATTATTTTTATCTAAAAATAATAAAAAAAAAACAACCAGCGTCCTGTTAAATGAAAAAAGGATTTATAAACTAATGATACAAAATAAAAAATGTTTTTTTTTTTATTCACAAAAAAAAAGAATCCTTTTGTTTGAAATGTGTTTTAATACCCAGACATTAGCAAATTGTAGTTTTTGGTCTAGCTTTGATAAAAAATGAAAATAAAAAAATATACATATAAAATATATATATATATATATATATATATATATATAACATGCGATCTGAACTCGTGATATATGAACTGAAATTGCTGATATGAAATTAATTTGAAAATTTACTGATAAATAGATGTAGCACTTTTATCACCATTAAATTTTAGCGAAGATAGGCATTAATAAGATCAGAACATAAATAATAAAATTGAATTTCATGGTGAAATCTTTGTGTACATATTATAGTAATGTTTCCCAAAGTGAACGAATTATATATGAAGATTTGTCAAGTTCATTACTTGCAGAAGTAAAAAAAGGCAACCATAATAATGAAATCGCATTATCCAAATCTACGTTTGATCTTTTAAAAGAAAATCAAGGAGAATATATAAGTTGTTATACAATATCCAACTTAAGAATGCATTGTTCTGAAAATCCTGAGTTGTCTAATATAATATAATAAAAAATATGAAACTCAAGATATTTCAACGAAAAAAATCAAACATTTGTGTGCAATAATGTCAAATTAGATAAACAGAAAAAAGTTTGCAGAAGTCTCAATATGAAACCTAAAAAAATTAGTGTTATTTAGCATCAACTATTGGTCGCCGAACAATAGTTGATGCTAAAGGTTGGAGTATTATGGTCGACATTCCTGTAAAATGTTTATCGTAGGAAAACCCATTAGTTTATGTTGTAAGTTCTCGTGTCTCTGCACGATTGAAGTATATAAATTTCTTCCATATACTGGAGCATTGACCAAATGAAGGTCTTGTCTTGTGAAATGTAGTATCTTTATTATTTCAATTTTATACGGTGTTGATTAAGATTGCAAAAAAAAAATGAGATCAACAACTACCGCATTCATTTTAGAAACGCGAGGTGGTGGTACTGTCTACATTGAGTACAGGGCATTGGTAACCTGGACGCTACTTTGGTAAATGATATCCCATTAAAAGTACGTAGAATATTTATTATATAATACCTGCTATTAACAAGTAATACAGAGAGAGTTCCACTGAGAGACATTTGGGAGATCGCCATTGCAGCACCCAAACTATGCTATATATAAATGCAATTTATCAGTTCATCAGTAGTGCTTTTATGTTTTTATAGTTAAGAACCTATTAGATTTATTTAGATTTTTGCTTTAATTTATTTCATATTGTGAAGTTTATTACAAAAATTAGTTTACTAAAAATAAAACGGGGATAACTCTGCTCCCACCGATTGTATTTGTTTAAAATTTAGTGTCTTTCTTATTAAAAACAAAGAACTCATATTCTGAAAGTTTCATAATCTTAACCAAACGGCGTCTAGTCCGGGTCTTAATGGGTTAAGAATAAGATAGAATTTTCGTTTTTGAGGGACAAAATCATAGACAAAAATCTTTAAAATAGGTTTAAAGTAGGAGCAAATTTACTTAAAATTTTTGGTATATAACAATAGTTTACAAAATGTATTTTAAGCTAACAATTGTTTTTGAATACATTTTTATCAAATTTTGTCTGACAATAAAGTTTTTTTTGTCGTTTCTATTTAAATCTCAATTTTTATATAAAACAATAGTAAAGATAAGCTTTGTTTTCCAAAAATATTTGTTAAAATAATATTTTAAATATTTTTTTTCCCCTTTTCTTGTCCTTGTTTGGATTTTTTAACTAAACAAACATTTTATTTGATTATAATTGATTGGCAGACTTTTATATATTTTTAATTTTTGGTTTGTTATTTGTTGTAGTTTTTTTATATGTTTGCAAATTTTGTTAAATTAAATTCCACCTCACGTATTTGCCATCAACAGTGCATGAACATCTTCAAAACTCCCCTTAAATAAGCGAGTCATCAAAATACTATTTAACCATAAATAATATCATGTGAAATAAAATTTTCGTTATTTATTTTTTTTTAATAAAATCTTGTGCATTATGGTAGCATATTGTTCATAACAATCTACAGGAAAATCTACACAAATAGGACATTTAAAAAAAAAAATCACAAATATTTAGTTTCCATTTCTATTAAAATAATAAATTCTCTTAAGGAAAAAACGCTTCATTTTTATAATTAATACTTATTATCAGGGCAACCAAAAATATGTAAAATCATACTCGCCTATGTGATAGAAAACACATTGCGATTGTTATTTCACATACGGTTTGAAAATCGCCAAATTTATTTCAACATGTGCTGTAGTTCGCGCGTTTTATTTGTTCAGTTACTCTCAATTTAATCAGCTGTTTCTATTAAATCACTAATCTATGAGAAAAGAATTATAAAAAAAAAAATAAATTTGAGAATAATGGATCAGATTTTAAATTTCATGTTTTTACTTAAATTGTTTCGAAAAACATTACTGGTTTTTATCAAAACAAAAAGAAACAATTTTACATTTTATTTGTACTCCATATTATTTATATTTTGAAACCATTTTTAAGCAAAACAAATAACTTCACTTGCGATTTAAAATCGCAGAACTTCTTGCTATTGTAAACCACATCACACTTATGCGATTTCAAATCATAATCGCTAATTTTATGCGATTCTCATCACATGGCCGATTTTTTCTTTGCTTCCTTAGGATGTCGTATTGTCAGAATTTTAGCATCGATTTGCATATTTTCGCATATTTTTGCATATTTTGGTCTTAACATTTTTGCATATTTTGGCCTTAGCAGCATGCTTTATTTCCATAGAAAATCTTGCATATTTTATTAATATGAATTACATATTTTTGCATAATTTATACTTAAGAACATAATTTGGCATATATTAATTACACTAAAGACTATAATATTACATTAATATATATAATATATATATATATATATATATATATATATATAGATCATTTTAAATTTATTCAGAATAAAAATTATTTTAGGAGCATTTTTTTCAGATTTTAACAGCATTTTGTATGCGCATAAAATACTTTTTTTAGTATTTTTTTTTGCCCTAAATTTAACAAATTTTTATTCTTACTTTTCTATTTAAAAGAAAAAAAAAGATAGTATCTGTTTAGCAATTAGTTTCATTACAATATTAATAATTTATTAAAGCAGAATTAAAAATAAATGCACATATTTTCTTCATATCATAATAAAGCCATTTTTTTTTTTTTTTTTTTTTTTTTTTTTTTTTTTTTTTTTAGAAAACAAGAACAAAATCTTAATATAAAAACCTTAACTTAAAAGTATTTTTTTTTTTTTTTTTTTTTTTTTTTTTTTGTGGTATTAAGCTGTGGAACAAAATTGTTAGTCTGTTTTTGCTTGATTATACTGTAGATTTATTGCCTATTTTGTAAAGTTATAAAAATGTCTTGTTTGTAAACATTTATTTTTTTATACGAAATTTGGTATATTTCTGACGAATAATGAGCCTCAAGTTAGGAATTTTTAATTAGATCTAAAAAAAAAAAATATATAACGCAGTACGATAAAATTGCTATACAATTTTAATTAGAGCTAAATTTTAAAATTATACAGTTTCAAATTAAGGTCATAAAAATTTATTTTAATTCCAATTTATTTTAAATATCGCTTACGTTTCATTGTCAATAAACTTTTCGGGAAACAAATTTTTGGACATTTATTAGAATTTTTAATGCCATTTTTATATATACTAACTTTTTATATATTTTATTTACTTACAAATGACATTTACCTAAGAAGTTAGTATCAGACTCATTAACAATGTTAAATAATTAAAAAAGAAAATAATCTTAAAAAAAAATATATATATATTTAACTTCAAATACAGACTTTGTTTATCAACATATAGCAAACAATTATGGAAATTAAAATGGAGACAAGTAGACCTAAAAATGCCTTAAATATAAAAAAATATCAAATGCAAGTTTAAATTTTTTTTGAGAATCCAAAACTATCGAACGAACCAAGTTGTTCTAAAACAAACCTTATTGCTGAAGAAGTGATAATGAAAAACTTAAAAAAAACCAACTACACTATTTTCAGTTGTATTTCAGAAGTTTATACTTATATTTCAGAAATTTTCATTTATATTTCTTATATTTCTATTTCTTATATTTCTTTTTTATCATTGAAATCGATGGTGCAGATTCCCCATAGTATTTATCGAGCTTTTCTTTGGTTTGATTGACGTTTTTTTTTTTCGCAAAAAATAATGTTTAATGAGCACTCAATTCACTTTTTTCCATTTTTAGAAAAATACACGAGATTGTATATTTTAAACAGCTGTTAAACGCAAAGTAAATGACGACAATGACGAATTTTCCAAATTGTGTTTAAGAAATTTCCATCTCAACATTTTCTAATTGAATTTCCGAAATTTCCAATTGTATTTCAGAACAGTATTCATATATTTTCTATAGAAAAATTCTTAAATATAATTAGAAATTTCTAAAATAAAAATGGAACTTTAGAAAATCCAATTAGAAAATGTTCAAATAAAAACGGAAATTTCTTGAATACAATTTAAAAAATTCTAAAATACAAATGGAAATTTCTAGATTACAATTCGAATTTTCTAAACTACAAATATAAAGTATTGAACTATAAATAGAAATTTCAGAAATATAATTAAAATCTTCTGCAGTATAATTATAAATTTCTGAAATATAATTAGAAATTTCTAAAATACAACTGAAAATGGTGTAGTTTATCTTGTGTTTCTGAAATAAAATTATTCATATTTTTTCTATTCGAAATTCGAATACATTATCAGAATTTCTTGCAATATATTTTTAATTAAAAGTTTTCACTCAATTTAAATCCAAATAAGTATAAATGCATATTTTAGTTATAGTAGCATATTTTTAATTTTTATGAAAATTACTTTCTATAAAGTACATTTTGTTCCCATAAGAACAAGTTAAATTATATAATATTTTTCTTTTTAAGTAGCTAATTTTAGCTGTATATTTTTAAGCATTGTGGTCTTAAGAACATATTTTTGTGTAGAGGGAATATTTTTAAGCAGTTTTGCTCTTTTAAACATTTTTTAGCTTTCTGTCTAATTTTAATTAATTTTTAGTCTCTTTTGCGAACAATTATTGGAATAGTTTTGATACCTTTTTGCAAATTTTATAAAGTAGAGTATTCAATAAGTCTTTATGCAAATAACCGTCATATTAGTATCTAAAAACGTGTTAATGTTTCTACAGTTGCTGCTGTTGTTATTGCCGACGAGCATCATGTTTGTTCATTCATTTATTTATTCATTCAGTTCTTTATTTTATTCATGTGAAGGCAAAAAAAAAAAAACACTTTTTTTTTTTTTTTTTTGCAAAATCATTAAAATTAAAGTTAGCAAACAGAAAAAAAATCGACAGCACTATAAACCAAAAGAGAAACTGTTTATAAGCTGGCTTAGACTGGCTGCTATTTACCGCTTACTGTTGTTGCTGCTGCTGATGATGATAATGTTTGTCTGGACAATGAACGTCAGTCAGACATAATGTTGTTAAAACGTTCATCCATATGTTAATGTTTATATTGTTTGTTGTTGATTTTTTTTTTTTTTTTTTGTAATAATTTAACTTAAATAAATATTTGCCTAAAATACATGTTATACTCATGTAAGTTTAAAAAGGATATACACATACAATATGTTTATAAGGGAGAATGAGGGAAAAAGTGAAACAAACAAAGTAAGTATAAATTTTTATATATAAAAGAAAAACAAATTTAAATTTTATAAAAATTTTTGCTTATAAATTGCTAAAATTTAAATAAAGTTTAAAAATGAATCGGAATTTTTGAAATGCAAAAAAGCGGATTTAATAAGTGCTGTCTAATTTATTTTTTGTTAACTTATTTTTAAACTGCAATCTTTGCTCATTATAGATTAATCCCCTTTAATATTTTTTAAAAATGCTTTTAAAATTTTTAAAATATTTTGTTGTCATTTCAATGAAATATTTTAAGTATATTTCTTCACACACATTGTTGACACACTCGCTCATAAAAAATCAAGTGAACTTTAAACTTTCCCAGCTAAGATTTTCAACATAAAAAAATGCCACCACCAGCACGTTTTTTTTTGCGTAAATGAAGATGCAACACATTAAATAAAGATTTGTGAATTTATTTCTCATAAATTAAAAAAAAAGAAAGAAAAACACGCATAATCAAAACGTCACTTGCAATGAATTTTACTTTATTAAAAAACAAAAAAAAAAAAAATATATATATATATATATATATTTTTAAACAAAAATGTTTAACTTAAGCATAAAAGAAATGGCAATTAATTATGTTGCAAGAAAAAAGAAAAATAGTTGAAACTAATTGGAAAAACTGTGCGTGTGGCAGTCTCATATATTTTTTACAGGAATTTAAATATAATTTGTTTTCATGAAAAATAAAAACGTTAGTAATTAAAAATTATACCTCATGATTCATGAGCACTAACAGTTTTTAAGAGGTTTACAATTTTTTTTTTGTTCATTTGCCATTTAATCTTGTTGTAAACCTGTTAAAACGATTTTTATAACTTTATTTGCTTTAGTGGCAATAATTTAGAGTTTTCTAGCTGCTGTTGCACATATGTTGAGGAATTTTTTAATGTATGCAAATACTTATGTTGTTCTTTTTTCATAAATCAATTTAAAATGAGTATAAAGTATGGGAATTTGGTGACATTTTCATTAACATGTCTTGTTTGAATATATTTTTTTAATTCTCTGCTTGCCAATAAAATATGAATTGTTAATAAAGACATATTAGAATTTTATGTAAAAAAGCCTGAGGTTAAAAAAATGATTTATACGATTTTCTGCAGAAATATAATCTCAGTAGTTTAATTTAGCCAATTAAAGAAACAAAACTAATAGAATGGCTTTGTTTGCTTAAATAAACTGAATCGAAAGATTTCAATTATAAGGACTTTAAGTAGAAATGTCCAAAAATGTACTTTAAAAATAAGCTTAAAACATGCAAAAATATGCTCTATAAAATCCTTAAAATATCCTAAACAAGTAATTCAAATAAGGATTTATAATGAAAATATACTAAAATATGCTTTTAGATTTAAAATAACCTAAAATATGCTTTAACTAATTATTCTCAAAGTACATTAAATATTTTGAAACAAATTATGATATTAAGAGAAAATAACAAATCGAGCCAAAAATATGTTCTAAAACATATTATTTTCAATTTGTTAAAATGTCTAACTTAAATAAAAATTTTCAAAAAAAAAACAAAAAAAAAAAAACCCAAAATATGCTTTTGAAAAGTTAAAATATGCCTTTAAGTTCGGAATACGCACAAATGTGGTTTTACAAATTGTTACCAAAATTGTTAAAATTTTTTAAAAGGGACAAATAAATTTATGTATTTATGAAAATATTTACAAAATGATTTTGATACAATATCTTAGGACGCTTGAAATACACGAATATAAACTTTTCAAATTTTAAACCAAAAGTATTAGAACTTATTGAAATAATTTTTCATAAAATATCCGAAATATGAATTTGAAAGTGTAATATGCTTTTTAGGGAAAATCAGCAAAAATATGCCTTCACAAATTGATGCCAAAACTTTTAGTTATAAAAACTAATAAATCAAATTAGGATTTAAAATTTCCAAAAATAAAAAAAAAAAAACTTTTCAAAGAAACAACAAAAAAGTGAAAAATGCTTTTTAAAGCAAAATATGCTTAAATTTTGTTTACATAATCCTTTAATTTCACTATAAACTATAAAAATAAAGATTTTACATAAAAACATCTGAAATAAGCAATTGCAAATTTATTAAACTTAACAAATTAAAATGGAATTTTGCGCAAAAGAAAAAATGCTAAATATGTAAATAAGCTAGTAAACTCGTTAAAATTTATTAAAAGCTCTAAATGATGGTCAGAAGTGCTTTTTGTCATTTTGAAAATGCAATAACTCAGAAACTAATAAATATGTTTTCATATTCATACGCAAATTAACTGATATAAATATAAATAACATGTTTGTAAAATATTACACTGGTCGGAGTTGTACTTACTAAGTTATAACAAAAATAGGAAGGAAGGAGAGAAAAAATGTAGGACAATTTCGGTAAAAATTATTGTTGTTACATTTGGGGGAAAGAATTATATATTTTAAATTTGCAATAAATTTTACTATTAAATGGAAAAATTAATTAGTTATAACTAATTGTACATTTGACTAATTGATTATACAAGTTTATATAATTTATATAGAATTTTTTATATTTTTTCACCGATATTGTTAGGAAATTAAGTGTTGCGCAATGTCTTTGCACAAAATTGAACTAAAACACAAGATCTCTATAATACAAATAAGATTAAATTATTTAAAATGTGTATACATTGGTATAATATATGATCATCTGAATGCTTTCTAAATATTTAACATAATTGATCCATAAACTATAAAGTATTGTAAAACCTGGTTCTCTGAAATTATTCTGAGTATTATAGCCCAAGTTTTCGTATTATTTAGAGCAATTCAAGTCTCAGTATATATTTGGACATATTTTTTTCAAGTTACTTAAAAAGCTAGTATCCGTTCGGTTGCTTATTTGCTGGTATGTTACGGATAATTTCTAAATAATGCTATTTAGAGATATCATCCTCAATTTGTACCAATTAACAAAATTGTATGAAAGTAAAGATCAGTCGATCAGTCATTGTAGTATATGGGTTATACGTTCCCAAATATCAATTACTGTAGTTTTGATACTAAAGATGTTAGATATGTTTTCGCTATAACTAAACCATTTGAAGACATATTATGCTTCAAATAAATCAGGGTTTAGTAGATCTCCGATACTTAAAAATATTGTACAAACATTTTTAATTTAACTAAAAAACTTTGTGTTGCAGTTACATTAGTATGCGTCCAAATTAAAAAGTAAGGTTATGAGACAAAATCGTAAATTATTCTAAAGTGGATAAAAACGCAATATTAATATTTTTCGATAATATAGATAATCATCCTTAATGACAAAAAGCAATTTGGACCACTCTTTACTTTAAATAGTTTTCGCATAAAAATATATAAAATGTATAAAATATGCTCCTAAAAGCCAAATTATGCAACATTTTTAAAACTGATAAATTACATAAATAATTTACACGAAAATTAGACATTTTATGTAAAATATGTTTTTAAAATAAAAATATGCAATGCAGTGGTTTTTCTTTTGCATAAAATTTCTTAAATTAGGGTTTAAATATTTTATTATATTTTCCCTTTAAAAAAAAAAAAAAAAAAAAACAGGGAAGTTGTATTGACAATTGTTGCATATACATATTTTGACAAGAATTAATCTTTGAATACTTAAGTAAGTAGCAGTTACAACTTCTAATTCCTCATATCAACTACTTTTTTATTTAGAAAAGATAAATAATGTAAATTGAATTAAGTGCCGACATTAAAGGCGGCTTAATGCAAATTACTTTTTTTTTCTGTTATAACTTACATAGATAAATTGTAAAATAAGAGAGATAAAAAAATGTCGGTATTGGAAAAGCAAATTAGCTGAACTGTTGAGCCAAATACGAGTAGAATTTAAATATCCTCCACCAATAATTTTAAACAGAGTTGATGTTATTACAAGCACATTACTATAAATATTAAGAGTAGATTTTAAGTTGTGTTTATTAAAATAACATTTTTTCTAATGAAATAATGTTGCTGGATTCTAATACCAAATTAGTAAGGACAATAACAAATATTTTAGGCTAGTTTTAAAATATTTAGATTTTTTTTATTTTGGACATGAAAATGTTTTCTACAGACAAAAGGGAGCAATTTTGTATATTCGCAATAGCAAACTGCTCAGGACAATAACAATCAATCTAGGTTTATTTTTTAATGTTTAGGTTTTTTTGGTTTAGATCTAAGAATATCTTCTTCGGAAATATTAAATATATTATTAGTACTTCATCATAACTTCTGTTGGCGTTTGAACAAAATACTGCTTTCCTGGTAAGCTAGCAGTATAATTGGAAATAAAAATAAACTATATATTTTTTGCCAGAATAACTAGTTATTTTTGTTCGAGTTGTTCACAAATTCATGTAGTTATTTTTATACTCTAGGGATACTGAAAAATATGTACCTAAACGAAAAAAAATTACCGTCAGTGAGATTTGAATTTGGACATAAATTAATGACTAAAGTCTTACTCAATACACCCTGTCGCACTTAATTTTCTAAGTGACAAAAACTTTTTAGTATAAAATACCTTTTTAGAAATTTCGTTAAAAAAAAAAATAAAACTAATAGCATCAGAATGGAGTTGAATCTACAACTTTATGGTTGCTAATCCAGCGCTCCAACCAATTAATCTACGTGATTGCAATATTACAATGCTATTATACTATTGAGTACTTATTTATGTAATATAGAGTAGGCAAATAATAATGACGCCTCATTACCAAGATTATACTTTAATAAATAGTTGTCATTACCGAGAACCAAAAAGTTTTTGCTGCTAAAAGGTATAATTATAAATAGATACCTATCGATAAAAAAAAAACAGTTTTAAGCGTTAATATGTTAACAGCATTTTAGTGTGAAATTTCAAGAAATAATTATAAAATCATTTGCCTCAGAATTATGAATTAATAAATTTATTTGCTTAATAATCTAAATTAGATTGAAACCAGATAATATTTAGTTTGATTTAAATTTACAACTGTTTGTTTCCGTTTTTTATGTTTAATATACAATATATTTTCAATTACACCGTACAACAGCTTTTTTCACACATGAACCAAACCTTTTACTCATTAAAACAGATAAATTTTATGATAGGACTGTGTACTGTGTTTTTCATTTAGTGTTCGAAATTCCTTTTAAAAAGACTTAAATTACAAAAAATAATTTTTTTTTTATAAATTATTTTAAAATCTGTCACTTTCATCTAATTATAGAAATGATAGAATAGTATTTAGAAATTCCGGCATAATTATTTGTTTAAGCTTTTCATGGCATTATAATGACAAAAATGTTCTTCAAATAGTTTAGCCTAGTCCTTCAAGGATATTTATCCTTGAGATTTTCCAGCATATTATTTTGAAATTGTAATAATTTTAAACACATGACAATATGTTTCCTTAATCCCACATTTTGAACTTTTAGATGCAAATTTTAAAAATGTCCCGTCAGTATTTATGTAAATTTTGTTTTCGTTATATATATTGCAATTTCAAAAAAATTTAATAATAATTAACACAGTCGTTTTTTTTAGAGCTAAGGACAAAGCTTATAGTAAATTGTTCAAATGGGTCAATTATTTTACCTTGCCCGCATACAAATGTTTCTCAGAAAATCACTTTAGTGATCATAACTATCTTGAACGTGCGACTATTTTGAAGAAAATCTGAAAAGGAATGTTATCTTTCGGCATTATTCGTAAATTAAAATTTCAAGTGGTTGGAAGCATGTTTGACCATAGCTTCCAAAAACACTTTAATGTTAGTATCAAAATAAAATTTGGCAAGATTATTTTGTATTTAAGTATAAATAATGCTATTCAATTTCGCAAAGATCGGCCAATTAGTGACGATGTCTCTCATACAACATCAATTCCAGAATGCCACTTTAAGATGTATAAATGGCATATGAATAATTTATTTTGATATTTTATTTGCAATAATTAAAATTTATATAACTATAAATGACATTACTAAATTTCAAGTGAATTTTTCCATAATTGAAAATAGTTTCCATATAAGAATCATTCCAGAAAATCACTTTTCATAAAAATGATAGATTTTTAACTAAGGTTAGCATAAATAAGTTTTGTATAAGTATATAAACCACAGTATGAATTTTAACAAGGATAGGTCCATATATGATCATAGTTTCTATATAAGGACCTCTCCTGAATATAACTGACGCGTGCACATGATGATTTTTTTTTATTATGTGGTTGGTCATACCTGGCTACATTTTTTTTCCTGTTAATTACTTACAAAATGATATTAGATATAATATAAAAATCATAGCCTACTATCTTTTCGCAGTTTAAAATTATAAGTAATGAATTTAAAGTTAAATAAATATAAATATTTGAATTTGCCATCGTTTTAACATTCAAATATATTTTAAAGTCATCCAAATAATATTGTCACGTTAAACATAAGGTAAGAATTACTTAAAAATTAAATAATATGGCTTTAAAAATTGTTATATTGGTTTTGCATGCTCGAGGTCTCACTAAATTGAAAATTTAATTTGTAAATTTTTTTCTTAGCAATAATTTTCAAATCGTTGTATTGATTATACATAACATAATTTTTTTGTAATTGAAATGATATATTATTTTGGAAATTATTTGTTGAAAAATTTCAAGAATATTAATAAATAAAATATTTGAAGAAATTTTTTTGCAACTTTGATTTGGATTATTTTAACAAAGAATTATACGTTCTAATCCTACAATTCTCCCCTGTTATTTCATATCCATATCACTATATACGATTGATTATAAAATAGTCAAAATTTCAAAATTTTAAAATCCTTTAAAAACGAAAAACGAACACGAAATGAAAAACTGAAGTTCTACTATATTAAGTCCATATTAAGTCTATATTTTCAAATGTATATAGAATTTATCATGTTTGAGGCAAATTTTTAATTTTTGTTGGACGGTGTTATAATTAATTAATATTTTTTTATTATCAATTTTTTGGTTATGTATATTTGTATGTTTCTTTAAAACTAGTTTATTAATTGTTGTTTCAACCATTTTTGTTAACTGAAATTCGAACACAATAACAAAATAATATTATAAAATTTAGATATATCTAATATCTTTAAAAATCAATGTCATCCATATTTGGCCAAATGTTTTTGACATATAAACTCAATTTTTCTAAATTGAATTAACTGTCCGTCCGTCCGTTCGTCTATCTATTAACTCATTCATTTGCTCTTTTGTCTGTCTGCCTGTATTTTTTTTAGCTTAGCTGTCTTGTCATTAAAACTTTTTTTCTAGTATTTGAAATTTCAATTATTAAACGTTTATTTTATTCTTCTTTTTAAATAAAATTTGGTTTCATATTTTTTTTAGCTAAACTTAAGCAGCATATTAATTAATTTTTTTTTCTAGTATTTTTATTTATTTATGTTTTTTTCAATATTTAGCTTCTTTAACCATAACTGGCGGCATAGTTCACACACATATGGATTTTCGTTTAGAAAAAAAAAATCATATTGACCAAATACGTGTGGCAACTGGCCAGATGTTTAGGAACAAAACATTAAGAAAGAAAAAAAATTTTAATATTTTTAATTTGAAAAGGAATATATTAAATATTTATAAATTGAACAATGATTTTTTGCAAATGAATTTTAAAGTAATTCTAAATGTCAGAAAAAAAGTAAATGAGAGAGCACACGTTTTGAACATTAATGTTAAAAATCTTTAGGTTTACATTAAATTTTAATTATTATAGTTACATTGCATGGCATTACATTGCTACATTGCATATTTTTATGCATATTATCATGCATATTTTTGCATATTTTCATTTTATACATATTTTTTGAGAGCATATTTTACAATTTTTTCAGATAAAAATTATTTTAACTTTCATTTATCAGCTAGTTAAAATTATTTGCATTAAAACATTTTTGCAACTTTTCCATTAAATCGTAAATAGAAAACTTTGTGAAATATTGTAACACTTTCGTCATATATTGAAACAGGCTCTAAATTTCATTCAGACTTTCTATGTGTGTCATTCAAATGACGAAATTTTAAATCAATTTCTTTTAAAAGTTTTCTATTACAACATTTATTTAAAAAATATGTTTCTTTAACAGCTATGGTTGGCTTATCTATTTGAACATATTAACGTTTAATTAGTTTCATTAAGGCAAAAATTTCATAAAGCTATTTGTAGAAAAAAAAAGAAAGATATAATCTATTGGCTTAGTAACACGAAATTTAATTGTGATAAATATTGCTGCAATAAATGTGTTGCAATTGACTTAAAGCAACTTCAATTTGTATACCTCAAATCATGATTAACTAGAAATTTTGTAATAAAGTTTGTCTTAAAGATAAAAATTATGAGATTTAGAAAAAAGAAGGAAAGCCAAAAAATATAAAAAAACTATCAAATTATTAAAAATACAATTTAACACGCAAATGACACACAAAACGGATTTTGCTTGAAGCATTTCTCTTAGTTATAACTTAAATCTATGGATAATCAATTAATTTATACATAGTTAATTTTAAATAACCTGAAAAGAAAAATATGAATATTAAAATAATTCATACACTCTTAAATACTTTAGCACGATTTTTATCTCCATGGCAAAAAAAAAAAAGGAAGAAAATTTGTATTTTTAATCCAGTTTGAGAAAAAAGTACTTATCTTTTAATTTTTTTTTTACATTTTAAATAAACAAATTGAATACAAATTAAGAGTGAGATTTTATTTACCAGATTGTTGGAGGGGACTTAAGTTACTATTGCCAGTTATAAATTACCTTACAAATCACGATAAAAATATCAAATAACTTTACACAAAAATTTAACAAATAAAAGAAACAAATTCACAGTAAAATTGAAAACGAGGCAAAATAAAAACCTTATTTTTTAGTTTTCTCAGCCTAAGTATACAGTTTTAGCTAATGCAATAACTATTTTTAAGTAACTATATAGCAAAATATTGCTTAAGGTAGTCAGTCACCTTTTGTCTTAAGGTGAGAAACAGCTAAATTGGCATTACTGCTCTTAATTTCTTATTGTAAGTTTTTTGGGAGTACTCGTTTCTTGATTATACATAGCTGGACAAAATATTTTGTAACCCACAACTTGTTGGTGGAACACACCTTGTTTTAATATTGTTCAACAGCTGACTTTTTAAGTAATTTTATTTTGTTTCTGTTTTAAATTATTAAACTAAAAGATCGCCAAGGGTTTAAGTGTTTTTTAAAGAAATTTTATATAAAGCTTTTATGATATAATTTCGTATTTTACATCAGAAATTAAATATTTATTTCGTAAAACTGAATTTTGACTTTAAATAGAACTGACTGATGTTCAGCAGATAATAGACTAAAGATCAGATAAGACTAATCTATATACTATTCCATAGTATAGTCTATCTTCTAATATACAGGCTATAGTCTGTACTATATTTTAAACTAAAGCGTCTATAGTCTGGTCTATAGTCAAGTATATAGTAAAATCTTAATATATATTATAGTATATAATCTAATCTGTAGCATAGCATATATTCTTGTTTAAAAAAATATGCGCTATGGCGTATCCTATAGTCTAGTCCAACGGTTCTCAAATAGGGATCTGTACGATTTTTTTAGGGGTCGTGAAGACTTAAATATAAAATTTGAAACATTTTTATTTAAGGGACAATAATTCAAATCTATTTATAAAGTGTCTTAAAATTTAATAAAGCTTTCGTCGAATTGATCAATTCATATAGAGGTCGAAGTAACCAAATTATAATTATATCCGTGTGAATGATTAAATTAATTATGTCTAATTAAATCAACATATTCTTAGATCCAAGTGGAATGTAGGGCAGCCAGACTCACAATACTTTAATCACAATGTTTGTATTAGATATATTTTTTAATACGAAAGTTTGATCTCAAATTGAGGATGATACTCTCAATTGACCATAAATGTAAATGTGTGACAACTTCAAAGGATTGTTTGGAGTTGTTTAACGCAATCCGAATGAGTTTTTGTGGCGTTTTGTAACTGTGGATTAAACATTACTGTACTCCGGAGACCAAGCAGCAGTCTAAACAATGGGTTTCTCCGGATGAACCTGCTCCGAAGAAGGCCAAGGTAAGTTTGTCGGCCAATAAAGTGATGGCAACAGTTTTTTGGGATGCACGCGGGATAATCCACAATGATTACCTTCAAAAGGGAAAAACAATAAACGGCGAATATTATGCCAACTTATTAGGCCGATTTAATGAGCATTTAAGAAGAAAACGACCCCATGGCCCTATGAATTGGGCTACGAATTGGTACCTCATCCGCCATATTCTCCGGATTTAGCCCCTAATGACAACTTCCTATTTCCAAACCTAAAGAAATGGCTTGGTGGAAAGAGATTGAGCTCCAACGATGAAATTATTGACCAAACAAATGCCTATTTTAAGGACCTCGAAAAATCCAATTTTTTGGAAGGGATACAAAAACTGTAGAAACGTTAAACTAAGTCCATTGAGAAAAATAAATTTTTGTTTTGCAAAAAAAAAAACTGTGTTTCATTCAAAAAGTCACGGACTTATTGATCCGCCCTCGTATAACAGTTTGAGTCTAGTTTTTAGCTTAGTCTGTTGTTCATTTTATAGCGTATATAATTAATTAAATATTCTCTTCTCATAACCATCATAAATTGTAACAACTTTATTAAAATTTTAATTCAATTTTACTCACTTTTTTTTAGGTAAAATAAGTTCTACAGACACAAAAAATTTTATTTCGCAAAAATGTTTCCTTTAATAAATCAATTATGACAGTTTTCTCTTTTTTGTGTTAAT
This sequence comes from Protocalliphora azurea, assembly GCA_932274085.1. Lineage (NCBI taxonomy): Eukaryota > Metazoa > Arthropoda > Insecta > Diptera > Calliphoridae > Protocalliphora > Protocalliphora azurea. The sequence goes on from OW026519.1 coordinate 131,809,641, forward strand.
AACAATATTGTTTAAAAAATCTACATAATTCAACAATACTGTGAGATAATAAAAAGTTTTTTTTTAACAACATATTTCTGCTATAACATATATTATTATACCATTTTTTTGTGCTTTTACCATATTTTGCCGACATTTAGATAAAAACTATTTAAAATTCAAAATGTTTATCAATATTGTACAATAAAATCGAAAATAAATGACAAAGTAAATATAGTGACATCCAAGACCGACCTAATGAACGCCTTCAAATCTTTAAAAAGACAATATTATCTTAATTTTTTTTTTCAGTTTTTTTTTTTTTTTTTTTTTTTTTAATAAACATAAAAAATATAAAACAAGCAAAAAAAAAAATTAACTATGAAAAATGTTAAACATTTAACGCTTTTTTTTGTGTCAAAATGCTAATAATGACTGTCTTACTCTTTGGCATTGATGGGGGAAGTAAAGCGAAGATAAATTTATTTAGCAAATTTTTTTAAAACGTGTTAAAAAAATTCATTAATAAATATTGTATTTTATTTGAAAACGTTTGTCTACGTTATTTTTTATTTAATTTATATTTATAAATAATTATTATTAATTTTATATTTGTAAAACTTATAAAAATAAATTTTACATTTGACACACCTTTTGTTGTAATTTTTAAATCTTAAATGGCAGTTTTTGGCGGGTATAATGACAGTTCAAAGATAAAGATATCGTTCGGCAAAACTTTAATCATTTTTCCTGTCTATTATTTAATTTTATTATGTCTATTTAAAAGACAATAAAGAAAATATAATAATAACAAATTTCAAATTAATTACCACATGGTTAATATAGATTAGCTAGCTATGTTTGAATTAATTGTTAAACGTTTATGCTAACAATGAAGGAATTTTAGTTTAGTTTAGTTTACTTATTAATAGTTTTCAAAACAAAATTTGTTTAATATATAGTTTATTTAAGTTTTCGAGACGAATAATAATTTATAAAACTTATATTTATATTTAATAAATAATGCTATTAGAATAAATGTTTAATAATTAATCTTTTAAGAGAGCTATTTTTTTAATAAAATGACAGCATTGATTGTTAATAATATTACGAAAATGTCTTTGAAATTCTATTAATAATTTATATGTTTTGTTATTATTTAATTGTTGAAATGGAGAGTAATATACATTTTATATTTGATTAGTTCACACATTTTGCTTTTAACTAACAAATAATAATTCTTCAATAAAGCTTTTTAAACTGCTTTAATAGTGTAGTTATACTAGGGGATATATAAATAAAAATACGCTTTAATAGAAGTATTTTAAACAGGGACAGTAACCGTTATTAGCAACATAATAATCACAATTTATTTTTATTATTTTTCGATTTTTATTTTTATTTTACTTTGATCGTAAATATTTTTCATTAAGCATTTATATATCATTCAGAAATCTTAACAAGTTTTAATATAAAAGAAAAAATAAGTATAAAATAATTAAGTTAAAATTTAAATATATTCATATCTAATTTCATTATTTTTGTTTATAGGCTTAGGCCACTTTCAAAATGAATGGCGGCTCATGTACTCATGTACATTTTTTTTTTTTATCAAAACATTCGCAATATTCATAATTTATAGTCCATGGTTTTAAATATAATTTAATTTTAATATTTATTTATTTTTTAAATTTTGATAGTTAATATTTTTTTTTCTTATATTTTTAGGTAAGTGTACTAACTGTTTAATGTTACAACATTATGGAAACTGTAAGTAATTAAATATTAAAAAGAAAATCTTATGTGAAATTGCAAAATATACATACATATATGAAATAAAATTTTTATGTTAAATAAAATTTTATTTAATATAACAAATTTTATATAAGAAAGCAAACATTTTATACATAATAATTTCGTATGAAAAATATATAAAAAGTACAAAATTTTATATAAAATAGAAAAATTTATATAAAACAATATAATTTTTATAAAATAGTATTTTTTTTATAAAATAACATAATATAAATAACAAATTTTATATGAAATAGTAGAATTTCATACAAAAAAGTAAATTTTATAAAAACAAATATGATAGAAAAAATAGCAAATTTTAAAATTACATAAAATAGTAAATTTTATAACAAATAGCAATTTTTATAGCAAATAGCATAAAATAGCAAAAATTTCTTTTGCTATTAGCACCAAATTTCTTTAAAAGCAGTTTCCTAAATTCATTAAGTTAAAGTAGCAAATCTTTACAATTCTAATTCTTTCATTTTTTCATTTACATATTTAAAATTATTGCCTTTGTTTATTCATTGTGGATTTTCTCACATTATAAAGGCCACAAAATTTTCCCTTTTTTTAATATTTTTATAAAGTGAATATAAATGAACTTAAAAAAAGAAAAATAAAAATAATATTAAATACATTTTCCTTATAATTCTCGGTAAATATAGACGCAAGTAAGGACTGCACACGGAAAAATCTGTGCACACTTTAAGGCTTATAATTTTTATGATATGTTAAAAAAATAGTACCCTTAACTAGTTTAAATTTGTTGTTATTCTCAGTAGCTATGGCTTAAATTCTGTTTTGTTGTAATATATTTATGCTATTTTTCTTAACATTAAAATTTAACAAAAGTCATGCAAACGCATAATTCAAATTTATAACAAAAACACATGTCGACCATATAAAACAATTGCTACGATTGCAGGTGAGTTGGGAAATTCAGACAAAGCAATACGTATTTTAAGGGAAAATCTCTACATCTCTGGATAAAATGCTCAGTATCTTTTACCAGAAAAGTTTAGTAAAGGTAGCACAAAGTAAAAAAAAGTTCCTAATAGGAACGCCAGAAAAAATGTGGAGGCAATGGAGTGGATGAAAATTATTGAGATTTTTTGTTTTCAGAAATATCATTGCGTCTAAGGGGCAGTATAAAGTACGTACTGTCGAACTTTTTATAACATCCTGGTTAGGAAGTCCATATCATAGATGTTATGGGAAATGTAGCTGATAAATATCGTGTAAAAAACCAAAATTGTCGAAAAAATGTTTGGTGTAATGAGGCATTTGTATGTACGGGAAAAATAGTACTTTATTCAAAACAAATCACATTTAACAGAAAAATATGGGCAAATGAGTGCTCCTAGAAAAGATTCCTTTCTATCATTAGAAAGCACAGCGAATTCTATCAAACAAATGGTGCTGCTATGTACCAAAGGAGGCCAAACTGTCCAAAATTCAGTCCATTTGAAATGTATTGAGTTATAGCAAAAAAAAAAAAATAATAAAAAATAAAAAAAAACACTTAAAGCTGAGTAAAAAACAAAATAGAGTTTAAAAAGAAGCCGACCCATTCCAAAAAAAAAAACACAAATAAAGCTTATATTTAGGGTATTCCAAAAAAAAAAAAAATAATAAATAAATAAATAAATAAATATTTTAGTAAAACCGAAAAGAAAATTAATTTTTCTATTAAATTAAAAACTTGGGTATAGTAGTCTTTAACTTAACAAAATTTCAAAAGGTTTAATCAATTGGTTTCATTTTTATAAAATGAACTATATGCACTCATTTTTTCGTGCGCAGTCCTTAAAATGTATAAAACTGCTATAAATGCAACACAATTTACAGCAGACAAAAGTCTATAAAAATCATGTTTATAATGTGAACTTACATGTTAGAAAGCACACGCATTTTAGGCTTTAAGTGTTTTTAAATAGTCTTAGGAAAGAGTTGTAAAAGTATCTAACAAAAGGAGTAAAAAGAAAAAATTAATGAAGTTGTTTGATCTTAAGGACTGATAACATTTCTTTTCTATTGTCTTGTTGTTCCCCACACGTCACTGAATTATACGGCTTAAAGTTAAATGTCATTGTTAGGGGAATATGTATGTAATGCTGTTGCTAGTGCGAATGTTTTGTTCAAAAATTCGTTAAACATACATAAATTAAAAGCAAATGTTGGTCAAAGTCAGCGAAGCATGGATTAGACAAATAACAACCCACAAACCAACTAAAACCGAAAGAAAAAAATGTTGATCATTGTAAAAACAAAACACCAAATAATCTAATGATATTTTTTTGCTGGTGGTGTTTTTTTTTCTAGTGTCACAGTGTTGACGGCTTTCAATTGTTTTTTTATTTTTACATAGACCATTAGTCCATTACATTTAAGACATTAATTTTTACAGCGATGATGAGGGTGCGGTTGTAGGGTTTTTTTTTTACAAAACTCTTCTCAACAAGTTAACAAATTTCGATACAATTATTGTCATAGCTGAGCCAGGGTCACTTATGTTATAATACAGTTGTTTCGTTGTCACTTTGAAGTCACTTCATAAGCATGTTTTTTTCATAATGAAAATTATACAGGTGTTAAAGGTTGCTTTATTTGGTTTAATTCCCTCTCTTATTTTTTTGTCATTGTTTTCAGTTAATGAATTTGTCAAATTAACGGAAATGCATTGTAATTAATGACAGTTTAATTATTTTCTATACCACTGACCAAAATAAAACAATACAGACCAAAAATATTAACATTTGAAACTTGTTATGCGGTTTTTAACTTGCGTTTGAAATATATATATATATATATATATATATATATATATATATATATATATATCTTTGACCTGACTCATCATGTATGGGGTACTATAGGGGAGCTGGGTATTACAAAATTTACCTTGAATTAATTATTTATTTATTGTTATGAGGATTATTTATAATTTGTGGTTTCACTTACTCTAAAGTTTATATGAGAGTTTTTGGCGATTTTTTAAAGCCCTCACTCATTTGTTTTGTTATTGTTTGTTAATATTTTTTTTTTTTTTTGAGTTTTCTATTGTTTTGTTTGCTTAGTTATTTAATTATTATTTAATTAGATTTTTGTTTTATTGTTTACTGCAGTTAATTTTGTAGGTTATTTATAGTTTTGAAAACAAGGGAAAATAATAGTGTTAATATGCCAACTATTTTTTTAATTTGAGTCAAAATTATATTTTAAAAAAATTAGATATTGGAGGAAGAGAGAGAGAGAGAGGAAAATTAAAACCAAGTCTGATGAATCATAAAATGCTTAATATAGTTTAAACTTGGTTTTTATGGTTGGAAGAAGAACGGAATGATGGACGGACATTATAAAATGATTTTCAGTTGATTTTTTTACTTAAAATAGAGAACGAACTATTATTTTTGGGCTGTACTTTACATTGATATATACGATGGCGGATCAATAAGTCTGTGACTTTTCGAACTTCCCTCGTAGTTATGTGAAATGTAACACTATTCCCATCAGGAACCACCTGTTAATAGACTACTGTTAAATTTTGAGCAAGTGTTGTCATTTACTTTGTGTAAAAAATAGGATTTTTCAAGGTCCTTAAAATAGGCATTTGTTTGGTCAATAATTTCATCGTTGGAGCTGAATGTCTTTCCACCGAGCCATTTCTTTAAGTTTGGAAATAGGAAGTAGTCACTAGGGGCTAAATCCGGAGAATATGGCGGATGAGGTACCAATTCGTAGCCCAATTCTTAGAGACTATTGAGACTGCACACGTAATCATTTAAAATCGAAACCACACTGCCATATGAAATGCCTATGGCATCAACAATCTCACGCACTTTTACTCTTCGGTCGGCCAACACCATATCGTGGATTTTTTCGACGAGTGTACTGACCTCAATTAGCCGTCCAGAACGTTCAGCGTCATTTGTACTTGTGCGACCACAACGAAAGTCAGTAAACCACTTTTTTACCATTGAAATCGATGGTGCAGAGTCCCCATACTGTCTATCGAGCTTTTCCTTGGTTTTATTTACGGTTTTTTTTTCGCAAAAAATAATGTTTAATGAGCACTCGAAATTCACTTTTTTCCATTTTTAGAAAAATACACGAGATTGTATGTTTTGAACAGATGTTAAACGCAAAGTAAAGGACGACACTTGCTCAAAATTTGAAAGTAGTCTATTAACAGGTGGTACTTGACGGGAATAGTGTTGCATTTCATATAACTACGAGGAAAGTTCGAAAAGTCACGGACTTATTGATCCGCCTTCGTATTATCGTTTCCTACAGTACTGTGCGAACATAAGCAATAAAAAAGGGATTATTCTAAAAGGCGATTTATTTTTCAAAGTATTCAATTTGCAACAAAACTAATTTTATAAATTTGTTAACATATTGGAGTATTAATAACAATTTGTACTTCGGAAGATGTGAATCTCTTTCTTCTTACAAAAACTAGAAAAAAAAACCGTATGTTCTCTATATAAAAGCGTGCACAGCAAAAGCAACAACATTTTTAAATGGAAAAATGCAGGAAGTTTTTAAATTTGATTGGATTTTTCTAAGGTTGATAGTCGTTTTATAGTAAACATAAATGAATTCATAATTATTTTCATTTCTCTTTGTTATTTTTTCTTTTACTAAAAAATTGTTTAATAAAAATTATGTTTTATTATAAACTATGCCGATACATTCAATTTTAAATATTTCTTAGTGTTTTTGTTAATCCTTAAATATGTATATCATTTCATAAAATAATTCTTAGGTTTACTTTAATTTTGTTGCTATTGTTCTGCACAGTACTGTATATATAAACCAGCCAGCTTAACTTCCTACTTTATAAAGAACATATCCAAATATCGAATCTTGTTTTTTCAAAATTTTTTATGAGACTTAAATCAAAAAATCAATAGAACAACATCCCTTAAAGGGTCATTTAAAACCAAATGGCCCTTAACTTACAATGTAACTGTAAAATAAATACATATAAACCTTATTCAATGTCATTTCATTTTACGAGCAAAACAGCTTGAAATCAGTCATCAATTTATAAAAATAGACCTCATATCAATTTAATAGAAAAAAAAAAAAATAATTAAATAAAATTTACATAAAGCCTGTTATAGAAAACCACCTGCCTTATAAAGTGACTTAAAAAACTAAAACAAAAACAAAAAAATGAATACTATTCATTAAATTTTTCCTATAAAAAAATTTCAATAAATTGTGAAACAAAAAATAATAAAGCAAAATAAACAATACTGTAAATTAAAAATCTTGTAATTATTAAAATGAATAAATACTGTTGAAAAGCAATTACACCGAAATAGATAAATAAATACACTTACACATGAGGTAATCTTAAAAGTGTAAAAAATATTTACACTACGAGGGCGTTAATGCATTTCTCTAGTATAACATTTTAAAAGTAAATCTTATGATCATTGATCATTTACAAGAAAATTGAATTAAAGGCATTATTTCTCTAGCTTACTAATAATAATAGAGAGCAGCAATAAAAAAAAAACGTAATTGATTAAATTATAAACTGAAAAATAAAATCATTATACTTTTATAAGTGCAATAATAATGAAAAAATACACACCCATTTTTTCCATAATTCATTATAAAAAAAAATATTTACTATTCAATTAAATTTGATATATAATTTAAGCTTTCTTTTGATAATAATTTCTCGTACGTATAATAAAAATTAACAACTAATAAGTTCATTTTTATTTTGTTATAAAGGAATTTTTAAATGAATTGTTATCAGAGAAAAAAGATTTTCAGACTGTTAAGTGTTTTTCTATTATATCTATTGGATTTTATAAAAATGTTTGCTTATTTTTCTGCTTCATAATTGTCTTAAATAACAATGATTATTATTTTGTTTTATGGTCATTCACTGCATATGTTTGTTGGTTATTAACCGTCAAAAAATGCAATTATTTAAGAAAAACATGTGTTCACACTAGGTAGCATAGCTCAATATAAATTTTGAGGGTAATAAAGAAGAAATGATTTCGGGATTTAAGTTTGTATTAATACCAAGGGCTTTAAATTAAAGTTAAATTAAAAATTTCCAAGAACTTTACTTTCTTCAATTTGTTGTTAACTTTTAGTAGGGTAAAATCAACAACATTAAGAGCTTTGAGAAGCTTCTATTGATTTTAAACTTTTGATCTTGGACAAAAGTGTGAAATGGGTATAGTCTATAGTGTAGTCAAAAGACTACACTCTAATCTACAGTCTAGTCTGTAGTAAAGAAAATATTTTTTTATACACAAAACAAAATCACCAATCACCAAAATAATTCATTCAAATAAAATTGTTAAAACTTGTACGTCTCACAAATGATTATGTCAATTACTAATAACACTAAAAAATGAAAAACAGAAAAATTTGTTCAATTAAAAATTTATTAAAACAATCAAGTTGATAATTGAATGAATTAAAAATTTGAATGAGAAAAACCTTGCTTGAATTTTAATTTTGCTTGAATGTATTAAATAAATTTTGATGTAAAAAGAAACAACTGTGTTAATTGAAAAATATAAGGTAATAATTTTTTCCTGTGTAGTCTTGTCTCTAGTTCTGTTTATGGCTAGACTATAAGCTGGTCTATAGGTTAGTCTATAGTCTAGTCTACAATCAATTGCCAGGTTTTTATAACCTTACCCAGTGTGAACAAACTTTAAATCAAAACTTTATAAAATACTCTCTCGCAGAAAAAAAAGGAAAGATAAAATACTATTTACTTTTGTAGGACCAATATATAAGACTTTTATTAAGCCCCTGCCGCCGTTGTTAACTGAATTGAAAACAATATTATTAATGTAGACGATAACGACGACGATCATGTTGCTGCTGATGATGCAAACCAAAAAAAGTGGTTGCTGCAACAATTTTCTTTTTACACATACCAGTTTGTAGACTAGTAGTTACAAGCGTGCCGCATGCAAGCTAATCTTGTACTTCAAAGCTGTCTTGCTGAGGATGGATAGATGGAGCGTGTATTGCAGACGTCGCATATAGTTCGTTCGTAATAGACGCAACAACTTGTCTAGAAACATTAATGGCCATAACATGTATTATGGCATGAGAAAAAAAGCCTTAAGACCAACAAATGGATTGCAATTGCAAAAAAAAAAAAAAAAAAAAAAAGAGAATAGGTAGTAAAATATGTTTTTGTTCAAAATACAAAACGAATAAAATGCAAAGGTGTTTAGGCGTCTCCATTTAAAGACACACAGAGAAACAGATACTCAAACAGGCAAGCCGCTCCTTAAAGGGAAATTAAAGAAAGAAAAAATAAAAAAAACTTAAACATTAAAAAATGTGGTTTTCAAAATTTATAACTGGATATTTAAAAAAATATCATTTTAGCTACAAAATAAAAGGAAGTGGAATACCTGTGATTTTTTTTTATAAAATTAATAAATTATGAAGCAACGGTCATTTACTTCGCAAATTGTTTCTTTAAACTTTCTGTTTTAGTTTCTCCGAGGTCTCTCCTGCTCTTTAACCTTCTAAAGGGTTATTTATTTACTTTTGTAATGTACTTTTATTGTAATTATATGTATGTATAGTAATCATTAGTTTATGTATAAGGTGCTGTTATACCAACACACCATATGGCTGGCTCTCTGTCTAACTGTTGCATTTAATTGCGACCTTCCATAACTCCTTCCCTAATCACTTGACAAGATAAACTGATGCATTTTAATTAAGATCTGCATGAACATTGTACACATAGACAAATATACACATAGACAAATACAAATTGAAATTTTCTATATGACATTGAAATATGTTGCTAAGACCAGATTCAATATTAATATAAAATAAAAATTACATAAATTTGCACAAATTTAATTCAAATATGCATACATACATACATATATATATATATATATATGTATATATATATATATATGTATATATATATATATATATATTTTTTTTTTTTTTTAAGCATTTATATGTATATATAAATGCTTCAAAAAATAATCATTATTGACCACAAAATATATGCATATAAAAACGATCATATACCTACAAATATTTTTTTCTGTATGTGAAGTTTTTAATAATGTTTAATTTACAATAATAACAAAATAAATATATTAAAAAAAAGAATACAGTACGAGTATGTGAAATAAATAAAGAAATCAAGAATTAAATAAAAGTGTATAAATGTAATTTTTATTATATATTTGATTAATTTGACAGACGGACATACAGATGGATGTACGGACTGGCTGTTTGTCCAACCAACCAGCTAGACAGCCAGTTAGCTTTGATTTTTTTTTTTTTTTATTGGTTGCGCTTCAAAAAATGTAAACAAAGAATATTATTGTTGTTATTATTTGTTTGCGAAAATACAACAAAATTAAAAATAAAATAAATTATTAAATGAAATTATATATACAATTGTTGTTCAATATATTTCTTTACTTACATACACTCACCTATAGGTGTGGTCAATAAAATAGCACCACATCATATATTTTATTTTAATCAAGTATTATAAAAACTGTAAGTATATAAAAACTGTAAGATTTATTTCTGACCTTTTTCTACAAAATACTACCATAAACACTAAAAGTTTCATATTTGAAATTTCAAAAGCTGTATTTCTTGCAAATAATATCCGACTTTAACATTTGATCACTTATTTGAAAGATAATTTTGCTGTTTTTAAACTCAATAAAAAATTAGTAAATTATTTTGAAAACTTTCACGCATAAGATTAAAATTATTTAGCAACCCTAAATTTATATATTTCTAATTTTGACCATAAAAAATTCGTTCTCTCTATAAAGTGTTGTTTAATGTAAAGCATCATCAGATTTTAATTGGTTTAAAACATGACGTAACCAGTACAAGGTGTCATTATAAGCTCAGCTGATTATTATTTTTTTCCTTAATTTTTTAGTGTAAGACTGAAATCCCTTGGAATTTTTAAAATCGTATGCTAAATACCATCACTTATTAACTAAAAGACCTTTCCTGTCATATTTTATGTTCCGATAAGACTGAAATCCCTTGGAATTTTTTAATTTTTAAAATCGTATGCCAAATACCATCACTTATTAACTAAAAGACCTTTCCTGTCATATTTTATGTTCCGATAACATTTTTCTTTAATTTTGGCCATATATTTTTAATTATATTGTAATCTGAGGCCTGTGTTGCCCGTCCATCTAGTTACAAAGACCTTACTGCATCAAAACAGTATTTATGCTAATCAACTTTTGTCTTTCGGGTTATTTGGACCTATATTAACGACATTTCCTTTGAAAAATTCCTAATTTAAGCATAAACATTTTATTCAGAAATATTTTTATATAAAGTCCACATTAACTGTCCTATGTTTTGTCTGCCCCATTTCAACAAATAAATATGAAAATTATTCTTTATTAAAGCAAATATGATATAACATGATTTAAATTATTATTTTGTATAATTTTACCAGAAAAGAAGTCCAAATTTTAAATTTTTTTGAATATCGGTTAAAAAAAAAAATCAATGAAATGCGAATATTTCTCAGAAAAAAGGAATTATATAGAAAAACAGTGCTTCAAATAACAATTGTACGAAATATTTTGGGAGAAAATACCTTCATATATAAATCTTACTTGTATTAAGATCGGTCTTGTGGAGCTATTATTTTGACCGGCACTGTATGTATTTATTAAATGTTGTCTCTGCGTCTTTTTTCATATATTTGCAATGTTTTATACATATTAAGAAAACAAGTATTCATACATATCTATACCTATATATTTATACATTTGTATGTATGTAATATTATTATTAAATGTAAATAATCGACTTTTAACAATAAATATATCATACTGGTAATACAATACACTCAAAAAACATTTTCTACAGTAAGATACAACTGAGAACTTGCATTTAACTTATTTTTCTTATTGTGATCAATATATCCTTGAAAAATACACCAGATTTTATAATGATACGAATTTTCAAAATATTATCGAGTGCTTGCTTTACAATGAAGAGTCAAAGGGTATCACATAAAAATTTTTTTGAAATATTAAAACTCATCCAAATTGGACATACAAAAATATTGGAAATGAGCTACGTGTCTGCGCGCAATTAGTTCTTACAGTGGTAACAGTTCTTAAGAAGTATTCCAGATATTACCGGACGTGAAGTGGCTAGACGTGGCAAATGTTCTGAACGCTACAGTAGAGTCTAGTATATAGTAAAATCAATAGTCTCGTTTATAGTCCAGTCAATAGTCAGTATAGTTACAGTATCTTCTATAGGCAATCTATCCCTTAGTCTACAATCCATTCTATATTCAAGTCTATAGACCTGTCTTTGTTCTAGTCTGTAATCGAGTCTATAATTATAGTCGAAAAAATATTTCCCTCAGTGTATTACGTCAATTTAAACCCCTCAATTCATCATCATACATTAATTGGTTTCTATATGTTTGCTTAAGTACTTTTTTCTTTACTTGTATAAAATTTACTTGAATATCAAAGAGATTCATTCATTGTGCAAAATTAAAAAAAAAAAAAAAAATTAAAAAAAAATAACAAAAATAAAAAATAAAGAAGTGAAACAAAATATAAAGTAATACAAATGATAATAAATTTGTCTTGCTTATTCTTGGTCTGTGCTTAAAGATTTTAATAATATTTATTTATTTATAAAAGTTCAATTAACAAAACTTTATGTACACAATCATTTCTTTGAGTAAACCCTTGGCGAAAAAACGCTTTTAAACAATACACAAAGAAATAAAAGTTTAAATATGGCACTCTTTTTTTTTATAGTAAAAAAAAAAATAATAAATAAATAAATAAATAAACCACCTCCTTGAACCCTAAATCGCTTACATTAAATGGTTTCATATTTATTGGGAAGTGTTAAAAATGCCTTCAATTAAAAAAAAAAAAAAAAATGTAATAAAATAAATATTGATATGTTGGTTTCTTAAAAGGAAATTAAATGATGAGAAGAAAACGGATTTTTCTTTACCAAGTTATTACAACTAGTTGCCAAACAAGTGATGATACTAAACTACTGATAGGCAAGCGAATTTTTGAGAATTAAAGTATTTTTCTGTTTTTTGCTTAAACTGCTCCTAAAACAGCCGACTGTTGAATTGTGACCGTACCTCGAAATTTTGTACACTATAAAAATATAGTGTACAAAATATTAGGATAATCTAATGTCGCTAGCACGTGTCTCATCGACCTTGAAATTCGTAGGATGCATTTATATGGGAAAGTTTTTACTTTTTCACAGTTTTTTGAATAAATTTGATATTATCTACTCTTTTTTGCAATTTAGTATAAAGGAACCGTAATATAGAAATAATTATCTATCAAACAAGATAAAAAAAGTTAAAATCGGTTAGAAAATATTGATGTTATTAGAAATTCTCCAGACCATTAACATGTTTTCGAAGATTTGTATAAGAAACTTTATTAAAAAACTTTGATTTTTTTATGAGTGTTTCAAATCACATATTTAAATTATATCAAAATTTTGTTAAAAAAAAATGTCAAAAATGATGAGAAAGATCTATGCTGTTTTATAGACACCACGGAAAGTAAAAATATAAAAAAATTAGGTCGATATTTCTTAGAAGTATGTCATACCTTAGATTTGAATTTTGCGGATTTCGGCAAAAAGAAATTTTTTGGTATAATAATATAGATTTTAAAAAATATATTTCGAAACTTTTAACGCATTTTAACAATGTTCACCCTTAAAGCAAGAAGGTTAAAGTTCAGATTTTTTTATATTTGAGGATTTTATCCGAAATATAACTAAAAATTATTTATTTTTATATGGATTTCAAAGCAATGATTTATATAATAAATTTGATTTTATTAGAAAAGCTTTACAAAGCAAAACAAGTTAAGTACTTTTTTTCTTTGTCCATAATATCAGTTAATAAAATTTACTTTGCACATAATCAGGAAAGCAGGGTGTTTCCAGCAATGTTAACCCTAAGTTTATTTGAGGTTTGAATTTATGTTTTTGGATGTAGATATCATATATTGTCTTTTAATTATATTTCTGTAAAACTACATTGAAATCTAGCTTAAAATAAATAATTTTGAGTTATATTTTCGTTAAAAAAAAAAAAAAAACGCAAATAATCCAAAACTTGACCTTTGAACTTCTGTTTTAGAGGTTAACAGTGTTGAAATGCCTTAAAAATTTCGGAATATATTTTCTACAATCTATATTACCTTGTTATAATTTTCAATAATTTATGAACTAGTCAAAAAAAAAAAAAATTACTTCGCAACACAAAAGTCACCAAAAATTGCTTTTTTGCTGAATTCCGCAAAATTACAATCTAAGGTACGGTGAATTTGTAAGAGATATCGAAATAATTATTTTTTCCTTTCTCTTTCTGTAGTGTAGCATAATTTTTTTCTAACAAAATTTAAATTGTTGATTTGATACAGCTATAATAAAAATCAACGTTTTTTAATATAGAATGAAAAGGGAATTATATTATCCTGCAGAATTCAAAACTTATTTTTCAGCAATTAATTTAAAATTTGAATTAAAATAGCATTTTATTTCGATATTTATAAAAAAAATAAAAATTTGTGCTGTATGTTGTTTATAAAAGTGTTCGAAAATATGTTAATGGCTGGGGAATTTATAGTAATTTTAATATTTTCTAACCGATTTCAACTTTTTTTTTTATCTTGTTTCATAGGCAATTATGTCTATATTACGGTTCATTTATATTCAATTACAAAAAAAAAAAAAAGTTGACAATAGCAAATTTGTTCAAAAAGCTGTGAAAAGTGCACCCTTTACTTCAGGGTCGGTACGGCACGCGTTAGCGACATCCGATCACTCTAACATTTTGCAGAAGATCAATCACAGGAGGAGTTATGGTCGAAATTCAGAAGTCGGCTTTTTGAGTATGAAATATAAAGTATTTTAAGAAGCTCAAAAGCTATATTAGTTTTTTATTAAATTGAAATATTCTCCATACCATCAAAGAGTTTTCTATTAAATATTAGTCAAAACAGAGTTATAGTAAATTAATACCTCAGATTCTTCAAAATTTCTTAACCACACTTAACTATGTTGATTACATTAAAATATCCCTTTAATTACAAATCCCTTAATTTAATATCCCTTATCTTTTTCTTTCATATAACAAATATTTGCTTTCCATTCAATATTTGCAAACTTTTCATATCGTCTTGTGTAAATATTTAATTAATAAAAGAAAAGATGATACGTTAAAAGCAAATAAAAAAATCGCCTAATGAAAAGTTTATTTCTTTATCAATCATTTACTTTGTTTTTTATTTTCATTTTATTTAATAATATTTGCAAATATTTTATTCAAACCATTTATAGACACTATTCTTTTTTACTTCTTTGACATTTTATAGTGGCTACAATACTTTTGATTCATAGAAAAAAATAAAAAAAAAAAAAAAAATTATTGTATATAACTTTCAAAAGGTGTTAAAAGTGTTGTGGTTAATATTTGTTTAGAACTTAGTTGATTGAAAGCAATTAAATATAAAATTAAAATAAATATTTAAACATAAATCTTGATTGATTAGTTTGTTACTAAGCTTTAGATTTTAGTTTTTGATAAATGAAAACAAATATTTGTAACGATGATGATTTTAAAGCGGATGTTATAACTAATTTTTAAATAATCAAGAATTTAATAAATATCTTTAACTTAAAGGATTTTAAAGGTTGTAACTTTAGTTGGTAATAAAATTTGTTTATTTTTAGTTCTTAAAAAATTAATTTCAGTTTATATTTTACTATAGAATACAGTACTACCTCGATTTGCGCAATCACCTATTATAGCAACACCCCGATTTGAGAAACCGGTAACTTTTCTTACATTACAGGATGCAACTTTTTACACAAAAAGTTTCGATAAGTTCAACTTCCTATTGATATTTGCAATATTGCATTAATTTATCATGAGATTTGTTCGTGTTCACAAATGTAGCTTTAATGACCTGTGGATGTATTCAAACGCATTGAATTATCTCAATCAAAATAAAAATTGCAATGAGTCCGAATTATTTTTTGCTAAATGTATGTTTTTAAGTTAAAAAAATTGTGTCTCCGAGACGACTTTGAATTTTTCTTTTACTTAATTTAAAATATTATTTACTTAACATAAAATTTTTATTTAATATATATATATACATATACATACAATGGAACTCCTTTATATTTGGTGATCGTTTATCGCAACTTTTTCGGTAATTGTAACAACCCTGGCTTGATATCGGTTGCACAAATTGTGCTCGTACTGTAACTTAATTTCTATTGTCCAAATTTCTATCTTGTTTTTGTAAATTATTCTCCCACCTTGCTTTTGGTTTTAGTCTAGACATTAACCCCCAAAATAGCTGTTATTTATCCGCCAATAGTTTTAATAAAATTTAAAACACTTGCTATTTTGCTAACTCTTTTCGGTTTCTCTTCTTTACCGAAAAAAAAAAAAAAACAAAAAAAGCATTGAATCTACTTAAGCCTTAAATGGAAGCAAAAACAAATTTTTCGTTTTTTCGACATTTCGAAAAACTTTGTCAAACAAAAAATTGTATAAAAATAAATAAAATCACAAATTTGGTTAAAACATGATAAATCATTTGTGTTCTGTGTTTATTATGTTGAAGTATGTCAGATCTTCTTAAGGCATTTTTTCTCAAATGTTTTTTTTTTTATATCTTGCTATTTTTTTTTTCTATTTTTTTTTTTCGAACGTTAAGCAAAAATATTTGAAATAAAAAAACGTGCTTAAGCATGTTTATGTCAATGTTTTTTTTTATATAAAAAAATAAAATAATTTTTATCTATGCATTATGCGCTAAAAAAAAGAAACAAAAAATAAAAATACTTTATAGATGTCTCATGCGTGTGTAGTCGTGCGTTATGAAGATACTTGGCAATAAAATTGTATATTTTTTTTATAAATTGCTTAAATTGTCGAGGTAAATGCACTTTAATGTGGGATTTTTTAATTTATTTTTATTTTTTGTAAGTCTTGAGATTTTTTTTCTGTAGCATATGTAATTCATATCTTTTGTTTTTTTTTTTTTTTTTTTTTTTCTTTTAGAAATATTTATTTAATTTAAGTTTTAATTTATTTTTCTTTATTATTTTTATGCCCTATAACGCACAGAAAAAATTATCCAACATCTACCTTAAAGTATACTAATAGACTGATAATCACTTTTTCAGTCGATTTATCAATGTCCGCACTTCTGACTTGCTGTCCATGTAAACTTTGTGCACAAAATACAGGTCGCAATTTTTAAGATAATTTTATCGCAATGTATGATTTTTATGGCACAAGGTTATATTGAAATTGGTTACAATCGGTCCATTATGTCAACTAGCCCCCATACAAATGATCTCCCGGAAAAGGGGTTTAACGATCATAAATGCCTTAAATATAAAAATATTTTAACAAAATTAAGCACAAATAAGTTCACATCGTCAGTATAAAGCTTTGTGCCAAATTTCGTAAAGGTCGGTCCATATTTGACCATGGCTCCCACATATATATATATATATATATATATATATACTAGTATAATATTTATAGTATAGTATAGTGTCCAATATTATTAAGATAGCTTCTATATAAGGCCCGCTTCCGGAAATCACCCTACAGTGCACAAATCTCATATAAATGTTAGTGTCAACATAATAATGATATAATATTGGGCACAGGATCCATATAAGATCCCTCCCCGAATTTTGATGCATATGCACAATGGTGTATAGGATATCATATGGTCGGGCTTGATCGACTATATCTTTCTTATTTGTTTATATATAGATTTAATTACAAAATATTTTTAAAAATAATTAATTAATTATTTTTCTCTGTGATAATATAGATTTTTTGTTTATCTTTTGATTTTTTATTTTAATAGTATCTGAGTTTCATTAAGCTACGACATGAAGCTATTTTCCTATTTTCCTAGGAATGCATAGAGATCTCTGATTAAATTCAATCTAGGTCTATATAAAGACCAAAAGAAAGATAATCTGTCTTTATAAGCACCTTCTTTTATAGCTAAACAAATACCTAAAATTGTAGTTTATCTAGAACTATATAAAGACAAACAAAGACTCTACGAAGATCTACACCTAAAATGAGTTTAGGACTAAAATAAGACCTATGATAAATATAAATAATTATTAATAATTACGATGTAGTCTAATTTGAGACCACATAAAGATCGTATAGTTAATATATTTTAGATTTGAAACTTACATATTCAACTGCTAAAACTTGGCGTTGCCAATGTTGATGTTATAGATTTGTTTACGGAGTCGTCCAGTGCGATGGACCATAAACAAATTATGGACGGTAATTGACCCTGTTGGCTCTCTTCGGCGGTACTAAAATATAGTGTGTGGATTATAATTCAACACCAGCAGAATAGAAAACTTTTATATGTCGCAACCATTATTAGCACCCATGGTGCCTTTCCCAGCAATTTTTTTGATGTAAATTAACGCCCTGTACCCTCTTTTGTACATTTTGTGAACAATCGTTACACAAACTAAAACTTTACCGCCCCTTTGTAACCATTGAGGTAGCGATTGATACTTTACTGTCGTTAATAAGATAATAAGAAATATTAACCAATAAAATCAGTGTGTGTGTGCAAAAGTGCCACTTCGTAGCCGTGCAAGTGATTTTGTGCAAAAATGTGGCATTAGACTTCTTCCTAGAATATATCCATGTTAAAGTAACTAGTCACGTAGTTTATAAAGTAACTAGTGGTGCTCTAATGTAGTCAGTCAAGTAACTAGTCGGGACAGCTCTCCGAAACTGCAGGGTTGGCTGTAGTATCGTTAATCAGCATCTAAAACCTAAAAACTTTTATTTTGATACTTTCATTGTCTGCTAATAAATCTACATAATTTTCTAAGTAATTCCAAAGGCTCTAAACGACCCGCCTTAAAATTCGTAACATTTGCATTGTGGTTAAATTACAGCAAATTTAAAAGATAAAAATACTTTAACCTGATTTATTAAATCTAAACTGATGTGTTTAAGATGACGTTTTAAGCTGGCTAAATTGAAGGTTTTTTGTGTTAAAAAGTTATAATAATGTGGGTGTTTTGTAGTTGCTGCTGTTGTTATTTTTACAACTTATTAACTGCATTGACAGTGAAATCACAGCTCTTATTACCGCCTCGAGGCAGACAATAAAGTTGAGCAATGCCTATTAAGCCTGACGACAACAACAATGATGATTTCATACCTATACAATAATAAAAAAAAATTGCTTGCTTATACCACCCTACACCTGAAAAATAGGAGATATTGTGGCACTTAAGTTATCTCCAAAATTAATGATTTTTGATTTTTTTTATTAAATTACATTTTAGCTAAAATGTCTCAGTGTTTCATATTTTAAAATTCGAAATGATTTGGAACTATGATCGAATAAAGGATCATATTTTTGTTGTTATAAAAATTCTCTTACATGAGGATTATTTCAATATGAAATCTTCCTTTATTAGCTAATTTTCTTTTTTTACAATTTTTTTTAGATTCTAGGTTAAACTATATATTGTAGTGTATTTTCAATTCTATTCAATTCTTTTATTAAAGTTTGTACCAGGTTTTATAATTTGTAGTTGTTTTTTTTTTTTTTTTTGCAACTAAATCAGTGAACTTGCTTAAAAGCGTTCAACCACATTTATAAACTTGATGTACTTGAATTTTATTCTGATATCAATATTTTTTTTTAATCTTATATATTTATAGTTTATTGCATCTTTTTGTAATAAAAAAAAAAAAAAAAAAAAAAAAAAAAACATTTGAATGGCAAAAAACTACACAAAAAACTTGTGTTGTATAGATAAAAATTATGCTTTATTGCCTTTATCAATTTACTTAAAGGTTTTTTTTTTTAATATACTTTGTGATATTTTGATTTTCAGACATTCAGACAGACAGACAAGACCAAAGCGTAGAAAAAAAAAAAATGGAAATAAATATAAAAATCAATTCTAGGCACGTTTTTGACGTTTCTTCTTATTTTTGCACTCTTGTCTCGATTTTTTGTCTTGTGTAGGTACTTATTTTTATTTTTTATTATTCTTATTTTTTTTTTGGTTTAGACAATAGTACTTAAATAAAAATAATAAAATAAGATTTCAATTTATTGTATGAAAACAAATCATATAGTATTTTACTTGAAGGTGGACCAATAAAACAAATAATGTTGATGAAAAATGCAAGTGGATTTTGGTAGAAGATTAGAAATTCAATTTTAAAATGGCTTTCTGTTGGAATTTTAAAGAGATTTGAATGCATTAGATAATCATATTATAAAAAAATAATTAACCAATTCACAACTTCATTATTGTGTTGTTTTTTAAAGTATTATATTTATTTTTTAAAAAATACAAAAGTAATACACTTTGTGAATAAGTGTGTTATTTTCAAATTAATTAAAATATTATAATTTTTGAAAAAAAAAAGAAAAAAATAAGTTAAAAATTGCTATTATTTTATTTATTTGCTTCTTCTAAATTGGGTTTTAATGAAAAATATTGGCGAGAATTTTATTTTTTTTAAACTTGGATTTTTATATATTGAATCACTGAATATACAGAATCACTTTTTAAGTGGATTCAATGATGTCCGTCCGTCTGACAGGCTGCCTGCGTGAACGGCTGTCTGGTTGTCTGTTCATGTAAATCTTGTGCACAAAGTACAAGTCGTAACTGTAAAAATATGTTGATGAAATTTGGAACATATGACTATTTTGAAATTAGTTATGATCGGCCTATTATAGCATAGCTCCCATATAAGATCCGAAAAATACTTTAACTCTCATAAACACCACATAAGTGACAGTATCAAGTTTTATATAAGCAGAAATCAAAATTGCTTGTATGTACCATATAATACCATTTTCGAAAATCTCGGAAATTACTTTGAGACTAAACACAATGGTGTAGGATATCATATCGTTTTTATTTGCTTTTATTGATAAATAAATTTCTTAATTTTTGGTGAAAAATCAGATTTCTGTTAAAAATTAAATTTTTAGTAGGAAATCAGATTTTTAATAAAAAATAAAAAAATTTGAATTTCTGATGAAAAATCGGATTTTTGTGTAAATGGTTTTTTATTGAACAATTTTGTAAAAAATTATTGAAAAATTAAATTTTTTTCTGAAATTAACAAATTTCGATCTAACGATACTTTGTTTTAATAATTTGCTAATTGTTTCATACAATTTCATATTTTAATGTTTTTAAATCATTTAATTCATTTGCATATTATTTTGTTTTACTGAAATTTGTTTTTATATTTTCATCACTCTCAATTTCCTGTTAAACAACAGCTCTCAGTAACACCTAGGGTATTCAAATTGTTCGAATAATTCGAATAAGGCATATTTTAGTTTGTTCGAATTATGTAAAGGTTCTAATTCTGGAAAATTTAAAACTCAATTTTAAATTTAAATTAATTTTAGCTAAAAACTCTTCAAACGATTAACAAATATTATAAAAAAGGTAATTTTCTTTGAACAATTACTATGTTTATAAACACCTCTTACTCGCAATTAATTAATTTGCCGTATAAACGGTGAGTAATATACGGTGTTGCCACTTCCTTTTACGTTCATAGGATTTTCGATGACAATAGTTGTATTTTTCCCATCCGCCTCGACAAGTAAGGAAATATATTTCTTTATGAAATTTGTGCATAAACAGTGTGTTATTTATTTGAAAGTTACTTTTATTTGCAATAATCGTGCTTATAAACGTAATATATATCTCAAAAGCAAATAATCTTAGAATAACATTAATATAAACAATCCGTCTTCAGAAGGGCCATTTCATGATAAAAAAAAAGCTGCAACCAGTCAAAAGTCTTCAGAAATTAACATAAATAATGAATAAAATTTAAGTGAGTAGATTTAAGTAGATTTTGTTTTTATAAAATTTGATTTTGAAGAAGCTCAAATTTTCGTTGGCGAAATTGCCAAAAGGGAATTAATTCAAATTTAGCATTATTCAAATTTTATTATTCGTTTTATTCGAATATTCGATATAAAAATATTCAAATCATTCGTTATTCGAAAAAATACCATTTTTAAATTCTTCGAATAAATTATTTGCAATAATTGTTCGAATAATTCGAACGAACATTATTCGAGTGAATACCCTAGTAACAACACTTTATATTTCTAAAGATCATCATTTGCTTAATGTTGGAAAATGACTTTGATATTCTTTGTAAAGTTTAAAGTGTAAGCGCAATCAATAAACCATATCTAACAGCTTTCCTTTTCATTGATTCAGCCATACTAGCAAAACAATAAAAAACATAAAATGCCACGATTAATTCCCACGCTTTCCATAAAATAATATTAATTACAATTTAAATATTTTCAATTAATATTAAAAAAGCAAAAATATAAATAATTAAATGCACAAAATACCTATCCCCCTTCACATCGTTTAACATGAGCAGAATTTGTGTGTTTTATTAAATTTTTAATAAATTATTTTTAATTTGTTCATAAATTTATTGTTATGAGTTGAACGTGTCAAGATCAATTTTGGGTTATTAAATGAAATTCAAACACACACAGTCAGTCGTCAGTTTTTAGTCATTTTATCAAGTTTTTTATTTTTATTTTAGGTTTTTAATTTTTATAAATGTTTGTTAAACATGTTTAAAATATTTAATTATCAAACTACATAATTCACCCACTGATATAGAAAATTACGTTAAAAACAAAATCTAAAAATAAAGAAAAAAAAAAAATTTACGCGTTTTTTTTTTGTGCTTCGATCAAACCAAGCAAATAAAACCGCACCCAAAAATATGTCAAAGATCATCTAGAAAACCAACAAAATGTGTAGATTTTTTGTTTTCTTCCATGACCAACAAAACTATTCTCAAAGTGCTTTAAAGCATAATAATTATTGAGCTATAAAAGCAGCTAAGAAGTTGTACGAAAAAATTGTATTTGTTTATATACTATATTTTCCATAAAATTTTAATTGCTAAAAAATCTTTTCGTAGATATACTTTAGAGAAATGTTTGAAAGGAAATAAGAATGAATATTAGCAACTGAAAAGTGTAAGCTACGAAATTTTAGCTTCATCTTGATAGCACGAAGTATATTAATATGTAATTAATATGTTCAGCAACATGTTGCCAAATATTTTATTGCAAGTGATTTGATAAAAGTTTAAATTTTAAATTAAGCAACAAAATATTTCCAAAAAATTGTTTGGTCACAAATATAAATTTGCTGCAAGTTTTTTCGCAACATTTTGTTACAAGTTTTGTTTAATTTAAAATAAAAAAGAGTGGATTTCTTAATTTATGTTTTTACAAATTTTAATGTAAATATGTCTCCGCAATATGTTTCTAAACTTTTAATTTCATTATTTGTTAATAAGAACTTTAGTGAACTCTTTACTTAAAATTTACATAAAATATATGTAGTGAAAACTATAGCTTTTTTTTGTAAGTTCTCTCTTCTCATAACCGTATACAAACTTTCTTTTGTATGTCATTTTAAGTCCTTTTGATCCGTTATCTCTCCGTTAAGTTTATTATTTTTATGAATTTCTGAAGTGACCAAAAAGGGCGAAACTGTCCCTCGCCAAGTGATGGGGACAAAATCGCTTGCCTATATATGTTGTTTTTTTAACTCACCGTTTATATATTGCATTTTGAAAAACAAACAAAAATTAATATTTTTAATTAAATTGTTTGTAAAATAAATAAAACTTTAATTAATAATGCATATCCAAAATCAGTGCATTGCGAAAATCACTAACTAATTTTGTGTTTAAATTCTATAAACACTAGAGTCTATATGTACAGTAGATAAATACCTTGTAGATAATTGCGACGTTCCTGTAGGACAAGTCGGGTCGGCCTTCCGTCAGTCTGGCGAATGCTTCCCAGGAGAAGTCTTATTCACCAAAGACACTATTTTTCGCACTTTTAAGGAATTTATTTCTTATTATTTCAAAAAAAAAAAAAAAAAAAAAAAAAAAAAAAACAAAACCTACCCTGTTAACATTACATAATTACGATAGTTTTGTAGATTTTGTTCGACAATTGCTTTTTGTTTATATACACGCACTAAACACTTAAATGAACTTCATGCTTCAACAAAACTTTTTTTTTATTCAATTTTAAGTTTATATATGAAAATTTTGAATTACAAATTTATTTATTTTTTTAATATTAAAAATGTTTGTTAAAACATAAATGCGAACATTGTTGTATTTTGCTAACACACTAAAAGAAAAAATAATGTTGAAAAACGATATTTTTCAAAATCTAATTAAATTTTAGTAGATTTTGGTAAAAATCTTGTTAGAACCTAGATTTTGCTTTGTATGGAATATCTAATTCAAATTTAATAAAATTATGTAGATTTAGCTTGAAATCTCATTTAAACAAGTTTATGGGCAAATGTAAATGGGGTATAATAACGCGGAAAATCTTTATTGAATCCCAAAAACGAAGAAAGTTTTAATAAATCACGCACAGAAAATCTATTATCTTATATTTTTCAATTAACACAGTTTCACATCAAAATTAAAATAAAAGAAATGGTGAAAAAAATTCAACTAACATATTTTTTCTCATTTAAATTTTTAATTCATTCAATCATCTACTTGATTGATTTAATATATTTTTTTATTGGAAACATTTTTCAGTTTTTAATTTTTTACAGTTATTAATAATTGATGTAATCATTTTGGCAAGAGGTGCAAATTTAAAGAATTTTTAATTGAATGAATTATGTGCGTCTATTTCTGATCAAATGTAAATTGAAAATATCAAAATTTGATGGATGAAAGATATGCGATAAGGGAAGAGAAAATCAATTAGTGCCACTAGAATTATTACTTCGTTTTCAAGATGGCGAGTGCTTCCCCTTCTACCCATTTGCTAAAAATTCCTTACATTAGAACTTTAAAATTGTAACGCCATGAAGACAGATATTAAAAAGCAAAGTTAAAGATATCAGTTTTTGGAAAAGACATTTAAGTGTTTTATAGGAAATGCTGCTGACAACATGTTGTTAAATACAGAAACATATCAAATAGTATCTGGGAAATTGTTCAAAGATTTTATTTAATAAGGATATATTAACAACATATTTAACTTATTTTTTATTTAACTTATTTCCCGCTTAAATAACAGTTTTTAGAGATTTAAATTAAATCTATTATTTTGCGTTTAATCATCAACAGACCAACAATTATTATATATATATTTTTTTCTATTCAACATAAATCTTTGACATTTAATAAATGTGAGAAAATCTTTAAACAGAAATCTCTCAAAATCAAATAAAACTACATACAAATAATTTAACGGTTATACATATTTTCCACCTTCATTTGAAATCATTTTCAATTAAAATTGAAGTTTTTTTATTTTATTTTTCACTGACTCTTCAATCTCCCAGCACCAAATAAAGCTCTAAAGGCTTATCATAAGAAAAACATCTGTTCAAAGCCACTAACTTTTAGCTAAAATAGTATTTATATGGATTTTTTTTTTTTTTTAGTTTTTGGTTAACAAAATCTTCATTACATTAACTAACTAATATACTACATATACAAATAAAATAAATAAAATTTATATTGGAACTAGAGAAAAAAAAAAAAAAACATGATTGTAATCCTCAGTAATCATACAAGAAATAATATAAAATAAAAAAAACTAAGGTGGGGTGGTGAGCTGCTTAAAGACCGTTTGTGGTTTTTATAAAAATTTTTTGTTTTGCTTTAAATAAATTTATTTAATTTCCCAAAAGTGTATGAGAGCCGCACCTGCAGTTTTGTTTTTAAAGTTTTTTTTTCGCAGCTTTGACTGGGTGTTATTTTTTGGGGGGTTCATTAAAATAATTTTATTTTATCTATATCTTGTTGGGAGTTTTTTTTTTATGTAAAATGTAAACCGATTTCTAGCAAGGGGTTAAGGGTTTTGTTACAGTCTATTTTTGTAGCCAATTCTAAAGAATTCTATTGAGAAATTGGTTATACATATTTAAACTAAAAATTAAAATTTTTTTAATTCTTTGTTTTAATAAAAAAAATTTTTGGCAACATGTTGCTGATACAATTAAATATTTTAAAATATTAGACAGCAGCATTTTGCTTTACAACATTTTATTGAAAAGGGAAATTAAATTTTTTTATCGATATTTAAATCTGGCTGAATTACGCTATTTTATATTTAAAAAAAAAAATATTTGCTACAACATATTGCTGAGTACATTTTTTATAGCAAAATTCACGCAGAGTAATTTCTTTCAAAACATTTCATTAAAATTAATAGTTTATTATTTTATTTATTTATTATTTTTTTTTGAGAAATGTTTCAAACAAAAAGTTTATATATATTTCATCTATAATTTCTTTTAATAATGTTTAAAGTGAAACTAAATTTTTTTAATCAACCTGTTTATTTTGAAATTCAAATTAGCAATTTAAATTATCTTCTGTTTGTATTTTTTATTTTATTTTTTCTAATATTTTATACCATTTTAATTTATTTCAATATGTTTTCCTTAAAGATAGATATAGATTTTTGTTTGTTGTATTGCTTTATTTTTATTAACAAGTCTATTTAATCCTAGACATTTTCAACTAAGTAACTAAGCTGCACCTTAATTTCTTGTATCTGTTTTTTCATTTTTTTTATTTTTTTTTTATTTAATACCACGTATTATTAAGACATCTTATTAATCTAAACACGTTAGTTAGTGTTTTTCTGTTTTATTCACTGTGTGGCAACATGTTAAATTACCACATTATTATTTCAGTAGGACCAAATGAAAAAGTGTTAGACAGTATGTGGCTGCAGTTGCAAGAAAGTGAGGATGTAGTTGATAACGAAAGTTTAGCAAACTGTAATTAAATAGGTGAACAGAAAGAAAATCTCCCCAATAAAACATAGTCATTTTGGGAAAATAAGCAAAAGTTAAACTTAATAAAAAATTTTGTTAAAAAAAAATAAAAATTACATGAAATAATGTGTGTTTTTTCTAACATTTTTAGAAAAAAAAAAAAAAATCAACATGAAAAACACACGATTATTTTCTATAAATACAGTAAGTGACCAAAAATGTAAGTACATAACTTATTATGTTCTTAATTAAATAACTGTTATTTATAAAATCATTAAGCTTTATAAAAGTCAAAGAAAACTGGCCTGAATGACAGTTTCTGTTATTTAATATTCCTGTTTATCTCGCCCGCCACTGTATTTTTATTTTATTTTATTGCTGCATGTAATAAATTTTGGTAAAAATATCAGCATTAAAATAATAAAATTCATTTTTGTTTGCAGTAAAACAAAAAAAGTACACATACAAATATTTTATGTTTTTAATGAGTTTTTTGAACTTTCAACTGAAACGTTTTTTTAAGCTTCTTCAACACTTTATATAAAAACAACACAAAGATATAGAAAAAAATAACAAAAAACCTGCAAAAATAATAAAACCAATCAGCATTAGGTTGAGAACAACCTTATGCAAAAACTGTCAATAAATTGTTATGTAAAGTACTTTACAAGACAATTTAAATTTTGTGCACCCATTTCAAAGATAAAGAAAAAAAAAAAAAAAATGAAAAATTAACAAAAATCATGTTAAGTCACATTTCGAAAAGGTTAACACGTGTCCCAAAAAAAAAGTATTTAATTTTACAATTTAAAAAAGTTTTTAAATTTGAACACTTGTTCTTTAAAATGTTATTTAATTTCTATAGATTTTTGTTTTCTAATATTTGCAGTGAATTATTTATTATTTACGTTTGTTTAATTCTTTGAACTGTTTTTTTTTTTTTTTTTTTTTTTTTTTTTTGATACATTTTAGATTGCTTTTAATATATACAGATCAGTTTAGTTATTTAATGCATTTTAGAGAGAGAGAAAAAATGTAGTAATGATTATACACGTTTTATGCAAAATTATTTAGAGCGCAATTGTTTAACAGCTAAAGTTTCAGTCACGTTTATTTTGTTGCTAATGAAATACACTGGAAAAATTATTATTTTTTTTTTTTTTTTTTTTTTTTTTTGTAACTAAAATTTGAAAATTTTCTTTAACTTTCAATAAAATCTTAGTCTTGAGAAAAAGCAGCTGAAAATATATAAAAATATACATTTTAAAAAGAAACCATCTTCTATTATTAATTTTCATTTTCAATTTCCTTTGTTTTTATCTATTTTAATTTCTCTCACTGTATGTAGTATTTTTTGAAAAATATTCAAAATTGTTTCTGTAAACTTTAACATATAATTTTCCTTTGAAAGCAATACAACAACAATAAATTTAATATTGTGTTAGGTTATGGTTTCCGAGGGTATTATTTTTAAAATATATACTGACAAAGCAATAATGAAAAAATTCCATATAAAAATAGAAATACTACGGTAATAAAAACGAACAAAAAGTAATAATAAAAAACAACACATTAGCTGCAAATGTTTAACAACACGCCTCTAAATATTTTTCGTAAACATCATGTAAAAAAAAAAAAAAAAAAAAAAAAAAAATTAAATTTTGCTTCTGTATTTTTTTTTTTTTTTTTTTCTAAATAACAATAAAAATATTCTTTTTAATGGAATATAATAAAAATAATAATGTTAAATTATACACTCTAAAAAATTCATGTAAAATTACCATAGAATAAGTTTTAATTTAAAATTGCATGTGGAATGCGTAAATTTAATCAAAATATGGTTATCAAAATCAATTGCTTACTTTTGTCTATAAAAATACATACCAAATGTATTAGTTTTGAATGTTGCTAAACATGTTTTTAATATAAGAAACATTTTAAATTTATTATTACACGTATTAATGAGTAAAATGGAAAATGCCAAAAATATTTCTTTTTGTTTTTTAATAAGAAAAGATTGAAAATTTTCGATCGATACAAAATGTTTCGAATCTACAGAAAAAGTAATTAAACAATTAATTATTTATTTTATTTATTTATTTTATAATTACAATACAATTACAAATTATATTCTAATTCTAACCGAGCGGAGTAACGAAGACCTTAGCTCGTTGTAGTGAAACAGAACAGAGTCTCTGGTGGGAATCGAACCCACAACCCCCAGACTGACAGACTAGCTCACTACCAACTAGGCCATCGAAGCATCCTAAACAATTAATTAATTATAGGTGTTCCGTTAAAAAAAAAAACAAAATCAACATCACCAGGCAAATTTTAATGACGAAATTTTAATAAAGCGTGGTTTAATTTAAAAGAATTTCATTATATTATATGTACATACATACATGCGTACATTTATTTATGTTTATTTTTACATATATTTTTAATCACTTTTAGACGAATGGATAAAATTCGGATGTTTGTAAATATTTTTAAACACATAAAACAACAAATAAAACAATTTTGTTTCCACATTTTTTTTTTTTTTTTTTTTTTAACACAAAATTCGTATATATTTGAAATTAAACAGAACATGCATTTTTACTCTCATTATAGTAGGAGTCAAGCTACCTACTATAAATGGACTAAATTTACACAAAAATTTATTAGAATGCAATTTTAAATAGTTTAGAGTAGCAGCAGTTTATTTAAATAGCGAACTAAATTTTTTTCTTCTAAAAAAAAAAAAAAAAAAAAAACACATATTAAATTATTTTTTGTTTGGAATTTACAAAACTCTGAATCTATTTAAAATTTAGAAGAAAATTTTATAGATTTGTTTTAATATTGATAAGGTTTTTAACCTAGCTGCAAGTTGCCTGGATTTTCTTTATATATAGCTTAAGTTTTTTAAATATATTTGAAATGATTTTCTAATAACCTTTTTTTATATTTAGCAACATGTTGATGGGAAATTTGACAAACGAAATAATTAGAAATTTTCAAAAATACTCTTTGCGATTCTATAGATTTTATATAAAATCTAAAAAATATTGCTAAACGTTTACATATTTTGAACAGAGAACAGTAAGTTTGAAATAAAATCTTCAAAATTTGTTAGTAAAGCTATGTTCACATTTGGCAAATGTTTGATCAAAATATTATTTGCCGTTGTTTGATCTTGCAAATGTTTTGTAAGAGTTAACAGCGTCAAACAAAATTCGATAAAATATCAGCTATGATTAGAGATAAATAAAAAATATTTTCTCATTAAAAAAGAAAAATTCGGAAATATTTTATATAGTGTCACTTTGGTCAAATATTTGACTAGTGTGAACGTACCTTAAGAATTTTTAGAATTTTTCTAAATTAAAATAAAGAAAAAGTATTTACAATTTTTGTATGTGGCAACATTTTTTGAAAATATTAAACATTTTTTGCTAGTAATAAAAACACGTTTGCAATAACTTGACTTAAAGTCAATAGCCAAATTCTGTTCTAATTACAATTTGAATTTGCTCGAGCATGTTGTTAGTAAATATTATTTTGTATTTGAAAGATTTTACTTAATTTCTTAAAGATTATATTAGAGGTAAAGTTGCTAAGCATATTTCAGTTCATATGCATTTTAAAGGGAAAGGAAAATTTTATTTTATTTCAAAATATATTTTATATTATTTCCTTATTAATTTTAAATTAGAATTAATTGTATTAGAATATTAGAATATAATACTGATATTTATAATAAATCATTTCTCGTTTTAGCAGTAATATTTAGATTTTTATTTACGTTTTTAACATAAGAATCACCAGAATGCCTGTAGTCGAAATGTAAACTAAGAAAAAGCCAACTATGTTTTTTAGTTCTTTAAACATGTTGCTAGCTAGACTTTCTCTTTTATTCAGATTCTTGGTATTTTCTGTATTTCTTTAATTCTTAAATAATTTAATTTTATTTGTTTGATATTTTTTCTTTCTTTTCCGTCTATGATTTATTAGCTTTTTACACGTTTCTTGTTTTTTTTTGTGTTTTATTTTTAGATTTTATTATTCTATTATATTATTAAATTTTATTATTGCTTTTTTTAAGAATAACTAATGTTTACTACTATTAAAGTTAATTTTATTATGTATATTCATTGTTATTCTTGTTGTTGTTTTGTAATTAAGTAGCCCACTGTCTAGAGTCAGAAAGCTCCAAAAAAAAAACATTCAGCCGTAATTGTCAGACAGTAGACTAGATAGCATAAGGCATTAAGCCGACTTGATTTTGTTGTTTTCAATTTTCATTATTTTTATTATTTTTTTTTTTTTTTCTTAATGGAATTTTATTTTTCTAGTTTCTTTTTTTGTATTTTATTTTAATAATGTTTCGCTTTTATACCCACCATCACAAAAGATGGGGGATATATTCTGTATGTCATTCCGTGTGTAACAAAATATATATATTCTGGGTTCTGTTAAGAGTTTGAGTTCACCTAGCCAGGTCTCAAGGCGGACCTGGGCCAAATACTAGAAGCACAGAAAGTTGCAGATGGTGGGTGTAACAGATTCGACCAAGCCGAATATAATATTTTTACTTATTTTTTTCTCTTATTATTTTAAATATATTTAATTTATTTACGTATTATTTTTGTATTATAATTAAAACAAGTCATGCTTTAATTTTTAAGTCTGTTTTTTTTTTTTTTTTTTTTTTTGTTATTCAGATGCCATTGAATTTTTTTTTTTTATATTTGTTTTGTAAATATAAATATCAGGGCTAAAAAGACAGCCCAGGCAGTTTTACTAAGCCAGACTATAAACACTTTTGTAATTCAGAATTTAATTATTGTTTGTTGTTTGATTTTGTGAATGAGATATTTTTGTTTAAATGTTTTGTTCTCATACATAGAATTAGCAAACAATTTATGTTGTTACGTTAATAAAAAAAAAAGGTGGTAATGAGTTTATTAAACGTAATTTACATTAAAATGTGTTTTTATAATAGAATAAATCTTAAACACAACATGAAAATTATATAAAACTAAAAAGATTATTTATTGATTAAACCATTGTTTCTGAATGACATAAAGCAACCATTTACAAAATATTAAACATTCTTTGAATTTTAAAATTTTTTAAGATACATTCGTAGTATTTGAAAATTTTGCATAAAATAGTTTAAATTATTATTAGTAACGAGCAAATTTTAGCTAATATTTATGCTTAACATGTTTTTTGATGAAAGTTCAAAGATAAAGTTTAAAATGACGTGAGAATTAAATACTTTTTATTTCAAATTTCAAAAGGAAAAGCCTTTACAAATATATTCATATCTTTAAGTAGTTTAATATTTTTGTGGCTAAAATGGGGATCACCCATGGAACAAAGTTCATCAAATTTTTGTTTTTTAAATCTAGGGAATTAAAATCCGAAAAGCTTATTTTTTCAAAATGACATTTTCATTACTTGAAAATTTTTTTTTTTCTGTAATTAAAACATAAATGTACATATATTTACATATTTGTTATTTTTCTCATAATATCTCAATTTTTACATGTATATCATTGTCATCATTATCGGGCAGTATATCATTGAAGATACTACAAGTGAGTTTGTTATTTTTGATGTATGTCTTTAAGGTTGGGCTTTGAATATTCCTCAAATGTATTGTTTGACCTTCATTTAAAAAAAAAAGGAAAGAAAATTTAAACAAGCGTAAAACAGCTTTAAGCGCTAGTTTTTTTTTTTTTTTTTTTTTTTTTTTTTTTTTTGACAACATTAACAATTTATTAAGTATATATTTATTGTATTTGTTGGCAAGTAAATAATACTTTTTTATTGTAGATGTTGGCAAAATTCATCTTAATTTGTCTAAAGTAAAATTTCCGCAACGCAGGTTTTTGGCAGAAAATTTTAGAGACATTTTTAATCGAATAATATAATCCTAAGCAAAACAAAAATTTGACATTTATGCGGAATAGTTTTAGAAAAAAAAAAAACAATATTTATTTGTATGGTATTGCTGACTTCTTGACATTTGATCAATTTGTAGAATTGATGTAACTTAAAACAATCTTCTTAAATTTATTAAAAAAATATTTAAAACAACTATTTTTATTATCTAAAAACGCCTATGTCTATTAAAGTGCATTGATTTGTACGAAGACAAAAAAATTTTGCAAATGTACCCCTCCCCCCCCCCACCTAAAATTAAAAGTTATGTTATTAATTAATTCTCAAAATATTTCGATTTAATTATTTCGTTCACGTGAGCTGGACCATTTTTAAAATATCTACAAAAATATAATTTTCGATAAACAGTGTACATAATTTTTAACTTTTTGTCAAAAAAAAAAAAAAAAAAAAAAAAAAAAAAAACGTAATAGACAAATGACGCTTAATACATAATGAGTAAAAAAAATTAGTTTTCAATCTCGCGGAATTAAATTTTTAGTAAAATTTTCTATTAAATTTATTTTAAATACAAAATTCTTGTAAAATTGTAACTAAATTTCAAAAATCTCTTTAATTTTATTATTGCGGTTTTAAAGGAACTTAATATATTTTTCATAAATTTTTCATTTAAATGTAATAAATACTTCCATGTGACTTATTTGCAAAAACTGCTTATCTAACCTTTTGGGAACCAAATGCATAAAATTGACCCCCTTGCTGTTAAAGGGTTAATAACTTGTAATCTTCAATACTGGCAGCGTAGACCATTCCAATGGTATATTAAAATCCAAAATGTTCGAAATATATTAAGTTATATGATTGAATAGAGAAAATAGGACAAAAAAAAAAAAAAAACGTTACTAAAATCTTAATATTCCGCCGCTGAAAAGAGACATAACAATTATTTAAATGAATATACCGGGCCTTAGTTTACCTCTATTACAATTTGAAGTTAATTTTCTTTTAACGAAAATTTTGATAATGATATTGAAAGAAATACGTATATTTAGAGGTGCTTTGAAAATGGTCCAGCTTATGTAAATTTAAATTTCTGAAGTAATATTTTGGAAATCATATAAGAACAGACTAATCTTCATTGCTAGAGTGGTACATTTTCAACTTTTTTTTAGTGAGGCACTTTAATATCTATGTCACTTTTTTAGAACAGTATACAGTTCCTAAAGATATTTTAAGTTTAAAAGTTTTCTCGTAAGAAATGTCGTAAAATTTCATTGTTTGTAAATTGTTAAAAGGTTAAACAATTATTTCTCATTAAACTTATTTTAAACTGATATTAATTAAAATAAATTATTTGCGCTTGTTGTTATGCAACACATTTAAACCTTATGCTGCACCTATGAATAGGCAACATATTTTAATATAAAATAATTGTTATGTTAACAAATTAGTGACTTATTTAACCAAAATCTTATATTTTATATTATAAAAAATGGGTATATTTTATATATATTTATATTTATATATATTTATTTAATTTTTACGAGTAAGAAAGACCATTTCTTGTAATTCGATTAATTCCAAGCACTACTTTGTTTGTGGAGTTTATTTAACATTCTGTATCTTTTTTTAACAAGTCATTTATTAATACACAATTTACCCAAAAAATAAACGATAATGTATTGTAAATACTTAAAATAAATACCCGTACTATTAACTAAAATGAAGTGTGAATTATTAACAAACTTTGATTTTGGGGGGTCTCTTTTATTTTGTATGCAAAATTTAGGGAATTTTTAAAACGTGCTTGGTTATATAATTTAAACAAATGAACAAAAATTTAAGTTTTTAATAAAAACAATAGTTTATATGTATATATATATATATTATTGTTTTAATTAATAAATAAATCTGATATAAAAAAAGTGATGATTTGAATAATTGATTATAACATTTTTTGAATAGCTTGAATTTCAATTAATAAAATAATGGAATATGAATTTTTCGCAATTTAAAGGTTATTTAGATTTTTTTTTTTTTTTTTTTTTGTAAAATTTGAATTTAATTTGATAGAATACTTCGATTTTAAGCAATTTTTTTAATTATAAAAACACCATTTTACCAACAAATAACAAGTCAGTATGTTATATTCGGCTTGGCCAATATATATATATCCACCATCTGCAACTTTTAAAAATTCACCTTATATGGGAAGTGGGCGGTAAAGTAAGAGACCACGCCCATTTTTAGTTTCCGAGTTTATATTTGTCTTTGAACTATTTGTGCAAAATTTCGTTGATGTAGATGCTTTTTTGTAAAAGTTATCGGCCGAAAAGTATGAACCGATTCTGCTCATTTTCAATTCCAAACAAAGCTTATATAAGACAAATATTTGGGGCAAATTACGTTCCCTTAGGGGCTCCGCCTCGTACCCCATCCTGCTTCCAAGAGACAGACGAACATCGTTAGATCATGTTAGATTTTTACGAGTACCCAATATATATATATAGTTTATGGGGAGGGGGTGGTCTTAGACGATTATTTATACCCCTCCCCCCAACATTTTTTGATGATTGGTATAAAATTTATACTTAAAAAAAAAATATACAATTTGTTCCACAAGCACTTTTTGCTTAAAAAAGCATAAGTATGCATAAACATATATATTTATATATTTTTGTGTGTTTATACGAACAATCAAACTACATGTACAAAAAACAACAACAGTGATAATCATTGCAATAACGCTGCTGTTAACTAACTGCTTGCTTATACAAAAAACGAGTTAGTATAAATGTTGGGTCTGTATATTTTTAACAGATTTTTTTCAGTTTCTTACCCATAGTTCGGTTGTCTATGAATCAATTTGATTGACTTAAAAAAAAACGAAAATTTTGAAAAATACTTACGATCGATATTTATAATTGGCTTCAAAAGGTCAAAAATGCGTTTTGGGAAATATTTCGGTTATTAATGGACCGATTTAGTTCATTTCATCACACAAAAATTCAGGAAATTCTTTGCCAGAGCGAAGTTATATACATACTTCAGAAAATCGAAGTTTTTTTCAGACATATATCCGACATTTATGTACCGATCTTGCTGAATTTCAATAGCAAAATTCTCGAAAGAATTTACGATCTTTTGATATATATATATATATATAATATATGGCAGTTATCGGTGGGCTTCACAAAAGCCATTTCAAACGAAGAAACATCGTCCTATCGATATCATTTCTTGCAAGGATCCAAAATATATAAACTTTGCTATCCGACAAAAATTGTGGAAATTATAAACTGAATGAGAAACATATATTTATATACCCTTTTCACTTGTAGTGAAATTTATAATAACAATTAAAAGCGTTTTAAATTTCTGATTAATAATTTTATTGAAAATTTTCTTAAAATAATTTTTTCTGTGTACCATAAGCAAAACCTTAAAAATTCATTATGTTTTTAATTGAAATTTATGATTCTTAAATCATTATAAATATTTTGAATTCAAAGACTTCTTAAAAAAAATTTATTAGTTCAAAATAGTGTCTTGAAAGAAAAAATATAACGCTTTATTAATATTTCTATTAGGATCTCATTTCTGGTTTTTAAAGGGTTAATTTAATTTTTAATTACACAAATATATGTGTACATTTACAAAAATTCACTATTGATAGCAAAAATGATTACGTTATAGAAATTTAAAATTAAATAAAACATGAAGAATTGTTTTGAATTTTTTATTATTTTAAACAATTTATTTATTCGTAGGTATTAATGTCGATTAGCTTTAAATAATAAAAAAACTATTAAAACGGTTAAAGGGTAATAATAACATGTAGAAAAAAATACAAATATATACTTAAATACCATAATGAATTAATAAATTTTCTACTAATTTACTGCAAAATAGTTTAAAATTTTATTTTTTAATCAAAATGTATTTATTTTTTTTATTATTTTTTGCCAATTTGATACGGCTATTTAAACAAATTAATGGAAAATGTTTTGTTTTTTAATTAAAAGTATATTAATAGTTTTTTTTATAGTGCGCTTTTTATAGAGATTTTTTTCTTTTTCAAAAAAAACTTAGGTCAGTTTTTATTATTAAATGTGAGTAATAAATATGTTTAATCAGTTTTTTAGTACTAAAAAAAAATGCAACAAAGTACAGTACTGTTAAAAAAAGAAAATAGTTAGGACAGTTTTATTTTGTGTGAAAATAAATAGACATTTTTTAGTTTTAATCAGATTTTTTATATACTACAATTTGTTGACAAAATGTCTAATAATATTGTAATTAATAAATGTAATTAAACAAATATATATTATAACAAATAAAAAAGTGCAATAGTTGCAAAAATAGTTGTATAATATAATAAATGTACAGTTTAGCTATGTATATGAAATTATCACGTCTATAGCTACTTCTGCGGAAGCTATACCTGCGTCAGTATTTATTCTATGAAATTGTGTCGGAACTAGTTCTATATTTAACGATTTATTTTAATTTAACACACTCTGAATTAATTATTCGTTTTTAAAACAGCTCGCAAAAGTAATTCAGCAGTAATACAGAATTCTAAAGCATTTATTTCCAGAATTACTTTTTAAAATCTATTTAAAGCAAGATATGGTGCGGTTTTTAAGAACTGTTAGTCTCTTCAAGAATGTAAAGCATATAAAAGTATGTTCTGAAACCAATGACTTAGGAACCAGTTCTAAAATTTGTAAATTCGTTAAATCCTTTAAAGACTGTTTTTTTGTTTTTATTATATAATATTCCCGCAAAACAA
Source organism: Protocalliphora azurea (assembly GCA_932274085.1). Classification (NCBI taxonomy): domain Eukaryota; kingdom Metazoa; phylum Arthropoda; class Insecta; order Diptera; family Calliphoridae; genus Protocalliphora; species Protocalliphora azurea. Next base: position 131,847,070 of record OW026519.1, read on the forward strand.
AGTACATATAAATTGTTTAACATTTTAGTCATCGTTAAATAAATATAAAAACAAATGTGCGATTTTTTTTTTTGCAAAGAAAAAAACAGGCCTTGTTTTTTGTTTATTAAACGATAAAAATTTGTAAACAAACTGCTAAATTTATAAATAAAATTCCATTTATAATTCAAAATACCCTCCACACAATGTTGATAAGTTAACAAAACCATTTAAATTTTAAATATTTTCTATATATATATATATATATATATATATTTTTTTTTTTGCTTTCTCTAATAATATAAAAAAAAGTTACAAATTGTTTTCAGTTGTTTTCTTTACAGGGGGTTTCCTTTAAAGTTTAGCAGCACTTAAATTTAAAATTCTTAATCAAAATCCCATCAACATTTGCATTTAAATTGTAAATTAGATATTTTTTTTTAATAATGCAATTAAAATGTATTTCATTTTAATAATTTAATAATTAGATTTCGTAATAAAAAATATATATATATATATGAAAGAATATTAAGTTCAATTTAAAGATTATGAGAAATAGATTTTAATAGAAAATAATTGTTTATGTCAATAAATGAGACCCAATAAAAAAAATAAAAAAGTTAAAAAGGAAGGAAAAAGAGCTGCAGAAGTTCCTTTTTAACCCGTAGTTGTCATCGATGGGATGTTTTTTTATGTTTCTTGTTCGATGCTTTTGCATTCATAACGTTTTTTTTTTAATAAAAAATATGGTTTTAGCTTTGTTAATAAATAGATAATAAAAATTATTTTCAATTTGTGAAATTTTTATTTTCTTAGAAATATTACACCTTTTTTCCTGCCTATTTTGACTCTTTTGGATGTAATTTTTATTAACTTCCAAAAAATGAAAAGTATGCATTTAGTTCTACTGAAGTGGTGAAAAAGTTCTTTTTTAAAACCATTTGATCGTTTTTTTTTTTTTTTTTTTTTTTTTTTTTTTGAGGAGTAATATAAAAAACTTGTAACATTACTTCACGTCATCACTCTTATAAAATTATATTGAATCAAATGATTTCTTATAGATTTTTAAAATTAGATATCAAAATCAAAAAATTTCTTCTGCAGCATTTTATAAATCATACAAATCATATTGTCTATTCAATATATATATAAAAATAAATTTTTATTGTTATAAGCCAGAAATAGGAAAAAACTTTGTAAAATTTGGGTTCCACAATGGTCAAAAATCCAATTTTTTTTTTTGCAGAAATTAAGATTAATTTAAGACCTTTATTTTAAATTTTATATAAGTCTTCTATGGTCATATGGGTTATTTAATAAGGTAACCTATAACTTTGAAAGATGAAAAGTTATGGAAATGTTCGCCAAAGTATCTACTTAACATAACAATTTAGATAGCGCCAGCATTTTTCGGCAAACTCTTGCAATCGTCAGTTTTTTTCTGTTAAATTTTGGTAAACCGAGCGGAAATATCTTGGTTTTCACAAACAAGTTGGAGAAAATATTACGTTCTAACCTACTGGGTAGTTTTACTTATAAAAATCTAAAAACTTACAAAATAAAACCAAAAGTAAAAAAGTAAATATTATATTTATAATATATATATTTTTATATATCTATATCTACTCTAGTAAAATTATATATTATAGAGGTTTAAAAATATTATTATTAATTTTAGATAAAATGACTTCGATACAACCTCAAAATGATACTAAAAATGCTCTCATGCACATGAAATATCAAAATCAAATTAAGGTTTAGGAATAAATATTTGTTTTATTTCCGAATATTTTTATCATTCAAAATACGTTCAATAAATTTAAAGCTAATTAGTTTTACAATTCACTTTTTGTTCCAGAATTTGCTCTTCATTAACTCACTGTGAATTGTAATTAAATTTCAAATTTTGTTTTAATTTTTCTATACCTTTGACAGGGTTATTTTTAGAACCGTAATAAAAATTAACAATATTTTTAGATTTTTTTTAACGACTTTATTTTCTAATTATTTTATAAATATCTCCCTTTCTCTTCATTAGCTTTAAAAAAAAAAGTAAATATTTTTTAATGATAATTTTTTCTTTAATTATATATTTTTGTTTCTTAAATAATATTTTTTATTTAGCTTCCGCTTTTGAATACTTTTTTCAATTTTACAAAAAAATTTTTATATAGAAATTTTTGGTGTCGCAAAAAATTTTGTTTAAGCAAAAGTTTTAAACAACAACAAAATTAACAATTCTAATTGTTTTTTGTTTGCAAAATTTTTTTTCTTTTTTTAACATCTACAAGTCTACCCAAAAAATATTTCGAAAGAAAAAAGTAAGAATAAGTATAAAATAAATAAATAACATCAGTCAGTCTGTTAATGTCTGACATTTTGAAGCGCGCGTATGGGTACTCCACCCCCGCATTTATAATTATCTCTCAAATAGCTAAATTTATACCCAAAAATACGACAAAAAAAAAAAAAAATAATAATAATAATAATAAAACTCTGTTTTTTATATTTATAATATATTTTTTGGGTACAATCTGGTCAAAATTAACCCCTTTAAGGCATAATCATTTTAAGTCTTAAGCTGAAATTGAAGTTTATTATTTTTTAAGGCATTTAAAATTTATCTGTCTGAAGAAAACATTCCTAAAGTCGTAAAACGAAACCAAAATTAGTTAAAACTGTGGGACAAAGTTTGTCATTGTCCTAAGCTATTTCGTATTGTATATTAGCAAAATAGGTCCAATAGGAAATTAGTTACACACTTAAGTTTGAAGAGATTTCTAAAAAATTTTACAGTAGACTAATAATCAGGTCAAACAAAAATATGCTCTAAAAATGTGTTTAATGTGCATAAAAAATGCTCTTAAAATCCGAAAATATATCCTTGAAATGTTAAAAATATGCTCTTTAAATATTATTATTATTATTTTTTTTTTTTTTTAACTACTATTCACGCTAAAAATAACTTAATTGGTTGCCCTGCTAATAATTTAAGAAAATTTATATATGTTTTTTAAATTAGAATTTCTTATTCTTTTAAATATTTTGAGTATATTTAGCTTTATCATCAAAGAAACATTCTTATATCCATTCAACAAAACCCAATTTATTAAAAACTATTAAAGGATGTTTATTATTGTCATAAGTAGTTTGATATTGAAAATCAGCAAAATAGCTTCAGTTGACAAATAAAGCATGGAAACGAAATTTACTTCATAAAAGCTTCATACTTTTATGAAACTATAAACTCTAAAGAATACAAATATGGTTATTTTAATTTTAGATAAAAATTATTCCTTAAAGCTGGACAACCAAAAATATGCAAAATCATATTTTTTCCTGGGCTCAAAATGAGTCAAACTGTTAGTTATTTATCTGTTTCAGACGAAGAAATTTCGAATCGTTTTTTATAGCATATTTCTGCATATTTTCAGCTTAGTGGCATATATTGTCATATTTTCATAGATAATTCTTAGAGCATACTTTAGTAACTTAAATGGCATATTTTACTATTAAGTGAAAAATATTGCATATTTCGCACTTAACAGAAAAATTTACATACTTTGACATTGGTGAAATTTTTTTTTTTTTTTTTACTGTCACATACATTTTTCAAATCCGATTACCTTATAATTTTCATCTTATAAATTTGTAGAAATTTTGTATTTCCTGATAAAATTTATTAGTTTTGATTGGTTTTAAGTGCAAAAAGAATGTATTTTTATCAATTCCTAACAGATATGAACTTATTTTCAGCATGAATAGTAGATAATTTAAAATTTAGCCACAAAAAGTAAATAAAGTTTAGGAGCAAAATTTTTAATTCTAAGGGCACATTTTCCTATTTAAGTAGCATTTTTCATTCGTATAAAACACTTTTTTAGAACATATTTTTCAGACTTCTCAGATTCAGAAAATTATCTGATCTATATCGTATTGCTTATATGGACTGAAATATTTACGTTTTAGTATGTAAACAATTTTTCGTTTGCAAATTTTTTTAGAGAAATTTTTCCAACTTTTTTTTCTGTTTTACAATTTTTAATATATTTCGTTGACTGACTCTACAGGATCATAAACTTTATAATCTTTTCCAATATTATATACAGTGGATTTAATATTTGCAATTTAAAATGTAAAAAAATCTTTTACATGCTTTAGTTATAAAACAAAATGTGTAAAAACTTTATTATTAAATAATTTGAAATGATTTCTAAGTATTTTAAATTATCGATACAGAGTCTTTAAGATTCGTTTACATAACACTTAAAATTTTGTTTTTTTTCTGTTTCGCTTCGTCCCTTCAAGGGTTAAAACAGAAATTGAAATACTATATATAAGAAAGGCAGTAATAGTATAATTGTATTATTATTTGCTTTTTTGCTTTTGTTATTTTTCTAATTTATTTATTTATTTTTTCTTTGCTTTTTTCATTTTTTTGCTCCACTCCATGTACCGGCTATTAAATGTTGTTTTTTTGTTGTTATTTATTTATTTTTTTTTGCTAATATTTTTGTTGGTGGGGTTTGAATCAGTAAAAAAAAAAAACAAAACAAAATACAAACAAATTCAATGTCAAGGTTATAAATTAAAAACAAAATCAAAAACAAAACGGAAGAAAAAAACTAAATTATGAAGCTTGTTTTTTATTTTATATTCTTTTTCATTTTGTTTATAAGCATTTTTACATTTTGGCACTTTTTTTTTTAGCTCTTTTTTATGAAATTTGTTATTTTATTTTGTTGATAACTTTATAGAGTATAAATATATACACACACTAATACACAAAAGTTAGTGTAATAAATAAAGACTATATAATCTTTATGGTCGTAGTCCACATGCCCACTGTTACCTAAGTTTTCTTAACGACAATGTGAAGGAAATCTTCTTCAGCGACAAGACGAGCGACAGAATCTTGAATACTGTCTTCTTTAGAACGCATTTGGCGACAAAATAAGCGACAATTCTTAAATATTGTAATTTTTACCTAGTGTCTACATTAGGCAATTTTTTATCAAAACAAACGTCAAAATCAGTGCGAATATATACAAGGTAACCTTAGTTAAACAGCTGATTATTATTTAGGTTGTTACAGTTGTCAAACTGCATATATAAAAAACCAATAAGAAATACGTCATATTGTTGTTTTTTTGCAAATGTTGCCACCTTCCATAAATTCGCGTTAAGTTTGACGTTTGTCTTGATAAAAAATTGTCTAATGTAGACACTATATGTTAAGCGATGCTAAAGACAAGAAGAAAGACAGTGTCTTAAATGTTGTCTTATATTAAAATTTTGTGACCACGAGGTGAAAGACAATGTCATTAATGTTAAGATGAGCGATAATGTCTTTAATGTTTTCTCTTATTTATTTTAAAGATGACAAGGAGGGCGACAAAGTTTTAAATGTATTCATTCACATTATGTTTCATGTTGTCTTTTATTAACCTAAATTAACGTCGAGTAGACCGACAATATCTTAAAGGTTGTTAGCAGGAAATAATCTTGATGAGAATATAAGGGGCAATGTCTTAAATGCTTTCTTTTGTTGAACTTTTTTTGATGACAGTTTGAGCGCAAAGTTTTGAATTTCTAATAAAATGTGTTTACGACGAGATAAATGAGAATGTTGGAAATGTTTGAAATCTTTGAAATATATATATATTTAAATTTGCACATCTCACCAATATAATTATATCAATTACTAAAAACTGTAAAAAAATTAAAAACAGTAAAGATTTTCCAATTAAAAAATTAATCAAATCAGTCAAGTAAATGATTAAATGAATTAAAAATTTAAGTGAGTAAATTTTACTTAAATTTTAGATTTAGATGTAAAAATTTAACAACTGTGTTAATTGAAAAATATACGGTAATAATGTTTTCCGTGTATGTACACACGTATTTTCACATAGCATCAATATAAGCGGAAATTAAAAAAAAAGTATAAAAATTTTTAACGAAGTCTTCAACAGTTAATATAAATCTTTTTTTTTAACAAAATTGTAATTTAATTTTTTAATATTGAATATATTTAAATTAATTTATTTGTCACTGATGTAATCATAGACGGTTAAGGGGATGACATGTCATTCATGTGATCGTTAGCGACAAAGATAAAGATGCTGTCTTCCATATAATCGTTGACGACAAATCTAAGAACATTGAACCTCATGTAAACGTTAACGATTTAATGTACGACGTTTCCGTCTATATAATCGCCGATGACAAAAGAAAGAGACGACATAGTCCCCTATTTAGTCGTTATCGATAACATTACCTAATCATTAAACATGTTGTTGACGAATTTATAGATGAACATTTCGTTTGTTTCATCGTTATTTTACTAACGGCAAGATGGTCGAGATTGTTTTTCTTCTAATCGTGCAAGATTTTCGCGACACTTGTTTGAAAAACTTGCTGACGATTTGTTCTGGCTGTCTTGCATATGTCGCCTAGATTTAACATTGTCGTGCACCGATCCTCTAGGATGTCTTACAGACCGGGCCAATTGGGATATTTATCACTAGGCTTATTATATGTAGTGTACTGCTGTTGCCGAAAATACATACCTGAAACTTGAGACCCCGGAGTAAATGTTAATTAACTCTTAGATTTTAAAAATAAACAATGTTTTTTAAAATCTTTTGAATTTTTTTTAACCACTCTTCTGTTTTACTTTTATTGTTTCTAGTTACTTTTACTTATCGTCTTATTTAATATTTTTTTCTTTCCCGTGATTAACATTTTGAAAAAAATTCTTTAATTTTTTTTATTTCATTCTGTGGTTTCAGTTTTTTATACTTTATATAGTTACGAGGTTTTGTTTTAATTTTTTATATTTATAATATATAAAAATTGTGATAAATTAATATAAATTATCTGTAAACCGCAGTCAAGTTGGCAACAATTGCATGTTTAATTGTAAAAATCATTTATCAATTAATAATAAAATACGTTTTAATTAAACTGTTTCTTTTTGCAATGTTTAATTTTTTTAATATAGTTTGCTATTTCCTTTATTCTGTCAATTTCTATAGAATTGCAATCTAATTTTTTTTTTCGTTCTTTTTTATTTCAGTTCTACATCTGGTTGTAACGGTATTTTTTCACGTCGTTTGGATTTTTCATCATTTAATTTGTTGCCCAAGACTCGTTTGAATTCCTATCAAGTTAAGGTAAGTGATTTTTTTTTTGATTTGTTTTCATATGTATTTGAATAAGAAATTTATAATAAAAAAATATATCTGTCTGTAGAATACAAAGAAAAATTTAATTTCGAACGTTTATCATGGTCATAAGCAATTTCGTATTGAAAATTAGAAAAATTGCTTACAAAGAAAAAGAGCTATAATCCTTAATTTGATGGCAGCTCTAAAAGTGTTTATGGATTTTAAATTTTAAACAAAACTAAATCTGTCCTAAATTTTTTGTGCTTTTGTTTTAATAATTCTATATTTATTATATTTTTTATATCAATGTTATAGTTTTCTCTTTTTAAAGTTCATTAACCTTTGTCTGTATTTTTATTTGCTTCAATTGATTTTAATTTCCAAGCAAATGTCATAATTAAATTTCAAATAAACAATTTTTCATTGATCATTTATTCTAAAAAAAAAAGATACAAAATACCCAACACAACCACAGAGAAAATAAACAAATGTTTTGTATTTTTAGTTTTGTAAACAGAACAAAAACTTAAATTACCAAAAAATAATATAAACATTTTATAAAAAAAATCTTAATAACAAAAAGTGATGATTTAACATTTTACTTAAAAAAAAAAAGAAAAAAATGAAAAATGATTATTTAGCTAAAGTTTATTATAAACAACTGGAAAGATCTTGTATATTAAATATAAAATCGCTCATGTAATGTGATCTTTATAAAAATGTTGGAGGAGTTTTATGAATTTTTTTTTTTCGTCATGACAACTTAGTGAGATAATATAATAATTTCTAGGAATTATTTGTAGATATTTATTGTAAATTTAACAGCTGTGACATATATATGTCTAAAAGTATTTTAATTTATAAGAAAATATACTATATAATTTGTTTAAATAAAAATATTTTGTTTAGTGAACTTATTTCAGACACTGAGAGAAAACCTATAAAGAAAAGTTTAACAAATTATTGCAGTAAGCTTTAGATTTTACTTTATATAATTTACTAGTAACAGAAATAGGGGTTGTTTAAAGCTACTTAAGTTTGTTTTTTCGAAATAACATTAAATAGCAACCAACAGCGATAAAATTACTATTTGCTACTTCTTATATCTATTTGTTATTGTGAGCTACTATTTCAGTTTTCTTTAAGATAAAAACTAATATGTGTATTTCTTTGTAATTTATTGTTTTGTCTCTTTGATATTTTTTTCTTTTTTTGTATTAATTATCCAATTTTTCTCAGTGTCTTTCCCTTTATAACAAAAAGGAATTACCACACTGAATTAATTTTTATTTAAGACTCGAATATTAACAAATGCCATTAAGTAATAAAATTGTTATTCACTTAACTATTCTATTTCTTATACTTATTCTATTCTCTTTCATACAATTTTCTATTATAGTTAGTGTATTCAACATTTTCAGAAAACCGGTTTTCGAGTTATTCGAAAAATAGTCGGATTCGAATAGGGTTTTACTTAAAAAAATCGGTTAACCGGTTTTTATTAAAAACACAAATATATTGAAAATGATTATTTTTACTAAAGAAAGTATACTTATAATAAGTGTTGCCAGGAAATGAGAAGAAGAGGCTAAATTGAACTTTTAAAAAAGTCAAAAAGACTAAATGTTTGTTTTATTTTTTTGTTTTTTAATTTAGAAACTCATTTTTTTGTCCTCCTTTGTTTTTAATATTTCTTACGAAAATTGTAATAGATTTATAAATAACACCCCAGCAAAAGGACTCAATGAAAAATCGTCAAAAAAGTTCCCATTCAAATTTGAGTTATACTACATATGAAAAATTACCCATTTTCAGCATTTTAAAATTTTTGCGTGATTTTTCCCATAGATTTTTTAAAATTATTATCATAAAAATGACTTATGGCAGTTTTAATTTGGAGAATGAAGCGCCACAGTCGAAATTTTTTATTAAATGTAAATAAAATATAAATAATCTAGATTTTTTTATATAAGTTAAAGTAAGTGATTTTTTTGGGTTTATTTTCATAAGTATTTGAATAAAAAATTTATTTAAAAATTATTATTTCAGTCTGTAGAAAACATGGTCATAAGCACTTTCGTATTGAAAATTAGAAAAATTGTTTAAAAAGAAAAAGAGCCTATAGTCCTTAATTTGATAGCAGCTCTAGAAATGTTTATGGATATTAAATTTTAAACAAAATTAAATCTGTTCTAATTTTTTGTGTGTTTGTTTTAATAATTCTAATACATATGTATATTTAGTATATTTTTTATATCAATGTTATAGTTTTATCTTTTATATATATCCTTACAAAGGTTAACCTGGCAACACTGCTTATAACACATGTCATTTGTAATGACAAGCAATATAAAAATAAAAATACATATAGCTTTTCTGTAGCTAAGGTCTAATGCTCAAGTTTTGAATTTTTTGAACTAAATTCTGATAATGCTTCTTCGGATTCAACTCTACCTATACACCTATTTATTGAAATTCATATTATTCTTGTTACAAACGATAAAACTAAATTTTTTTTAATAAAAATTAGCTTAAATATATTCAAAAATATACAAATATCAGTTCCCAATACGTCTCGTGTTACTCAAATCTCTAGTTAAAAATTTAAAAAAAAAATTCTACTTAAAGCTTTATTAGTTCATAATGGAAATGAAAAATACCTCCAAATAATTAAGTACAAGATAGTTGTTTAAAAATAAAATTTGGATGGAAACTAATACTTAAAAAATGTTTAATTTTCATATAAATTTAATTTTTAAAGACTTTGATATAAGAAAAGTGTGAAGTATAGGTTAATTTAGAAAAAAATAAAATAAAATAAAGCGGAAACATTTTATAAAAAAACCGGTTAACCGACAGAAAAAAACTGGCCTGTCGAATTATTCGATAATAAGAGGTATTCGAAACCGATCGGTTTTTTAAAAAGTAAAACCGGTTAACCGGGTTAGGTTCTTGAATACACTAGTTATAATTATTATTAAATATAATTTATAGAAAAATTTAACACGCCATCAAATTCCATGGTAAAAAATTCAACAAAATTCTAAGAATTTCTTTCTTCAGCTATGAAATTCTTTATTTAGTAATAAATAAATGTAGCATGAAATTAAAGTGTTTTTTATAATATAAAAATTAATTTACATAGCTTATTATTTTACATGGCTGTGTAAATGTAAGAAAAATAGTTTTTTATTTTTTATTTTATTTTTTCTACGGAGAATTATACTATAATAATTGTTTTAGTCTTTATTTACGTATTTAAACCCACAAGAAGAACAGATAGACAGTTAAGCATTAAGAGTGGAACGAGAAATTATTTAGAGAATTTATAGAAAGCACAGACAGGTGTAATGACATTTATATGAATATTAAAATTTGCTTCTTTTGTTTGTTTTTGTTAAGTATTTATTACTTATGAAAATGTAAATAAATTGTATTTTAAATATTAAAGCTTTCTCTCATTCTCTTTTGATATTGTTATCACATAAAATATAGCATACATTTAAGGTAAATTAAATGAAATTAGCTTAATGTAGTATACATTAAGGCATTATTTTAATGTAAGAGAAGTTGAATGCTGGAAGGTTGCTTTCAAGGCTAAAAGAAAATTTAGAAATATTTCAATATATATAAAATTTAGCTATGTCCGTCCGTTTGTGGGAAACATTCTCATGTGCTAACTGCTGACTCATATTCAATTTATATATATATATATATATATATATATATATATATATATATATATATATATATATATATATATATCTTAGCACTTTTGCTATTTAAAATCTTCTACATTTAGTACTCCTTTCCTCATTGGCTTCTGGGAGTTCATTTAGAAAATTTCTTGATTTCTTATTTGGCTTAACAGGGCACAGTGGGGCTGAATAGAAAGTAAAATTTTTTTAAAAAATTAGTTTTTGGAGAAATTGTAAATATTTGATCTGTCGTAAAATCTTTGTTAAGAAAACCTAACGAAATTTTCGGCAGTTATTGATATCATCATTTGAAATGATTAAGTGTAAAAATATTTCAATATTTTTTGAATAGGAATTCCACAATTCCAAAAAATCGGCGAAAATCACAAAAATGGGATTTTTTATTTTGTCCATAAAGTCTACATTTGTTACAGGTCTGGAAAAAGTCGTTAACAAACTCTTAAGAAAACATTAAAGTTTTCATAATTGCATTCTTTTTGTAGATTCATGCTTTGGGATTTTAGAACATATAGATTAAAGTCAAAATTTCGATACAAAATAGGTCAAATTCGGGAGGATCCGTACTTAGAATCGTTTTAAATTTTAAAGTCATCCCTCAGAAGAAGAATAAAAACACTTTTTCGGCAAAAAAAAAAGACCATAATATATAATTTTTTCAATTTGCATTTTCAAAATCGTTTATTTTTCCAAAAATTTTTTCTCGATATACAATTTTTTTTTTTTAATAGTTGAAAAAAAATCGGTCTATATAATGAAAAATCTGTACCAAGATCTTGCAAAATTTAAATAGTTCAAATTTTAAATGCATGTTTTTATAAGCCTTATTACGAATTTTTAGAAGATATAAAAACATTGGAAATCAAATTAGATATATAAATGTAGCAAGCGATTCAAAATTTTCTATGTTAGCGGTACCCTATTTTGAGCCGAAATAGCTCCGTTCCTTAGGAGTCTGTGGGACCCCCTTTCCAAACTTAAAATTGTACACTTCTTTGCTACGTCTATGTATTAAATTTCATATAAATCAAGCCAGCCGATAAGAAGATACAAATTTATTTCCAAAAATTGTCGATTCTGCCTACAGTGAGGTAACGAAAAATTAATCTCAGATGTAAACTTTGAACTCAAAGTGGTAAAATATTAAAAAAACAAGTATATAAAAAATAATTTTTTATTTTAAAAATTTTAAATGATTAATGATATGTTGATTCGTAAAAAACATAAATTTTGAAAATTAAATGATTGAGTTGTCTTCTAAATTAAATATTATAATAATCATAAGTCAAATATTATACTCTCAACTTAAAGAAGATTAAGACTTCATTCCAAAAATATTCTTAAATTATAAATACGTTTCAAAAAAAAAAAAAAAAATCTGAATAAAACATAATCAATCATTAAAAAATGCTAAGATTACAAATTTTCTAAATATTTTTTAATTAAAAAAATACCAAATGAAAACATCATTTCGATTTGGGGTAGAAATTATGTTTATTTTTATGCAAATTTCTTATTTAGGTAAATGATATTTTTATATTTAAGGGTATTTTGAGACACAAATAATTAATAATTGTTAATGACTTCTTTTAAGTAACAAATGTTTATTAGAAAAAAGAGAAATGATAAATTATGCTTAAAAAGCGTAATAATTTCATTTGAAATTTAACGTTTTTTTTTTCTTAAATTTAAATAAAATTATTTTCAGTTTTTACTTTTTTTAATCTTTACAAAGCTTTTGTTCAAATAATAATCATTATATAAAGAGTTAAATGTTTGTGCTGACAGCATCTGTTCAATGATACTCATACTTATATCCTGCTTAAATCCTGGTTGCAACCCTTTTTTCCTTTTTGCGTTAATTTCAAGGGGCTACATGTTTTAACACAGTCGGTCATGTTGTGTAAAAGGGCAGAAAGAAAATGAATGAGTGGAAAAAATTAAATCATTTAATGAGTAACAAGTTGACTTTGTTAATTATATTTATTGCTAGATAATGTTGTATACGCTCTAACAAGAGAGCCTCTTCAGTTTTAATCTTTTTTTCTTCGGCTTGTTTAATTATCTCTTTGTAATAATAAACGATAATAATAAACATCCTGTTTATATTTTTTCTTATTGTAATAATAAGGACATATGGTTAAGGATTTCTACAAATAATATTATACTTATAATTTTTATTATACAAACTTCAAAGGGAAGTTGAACATTTGTTGTGGCAAATTTATAAATAAACTTCATGTTTTTGTACTAAATTATATAACTAAGATTTCAAGTTTATCTATATTTTTGTAAATTATAACGCAAATATGCAAATTTTGTTATAAAAAAAATTCATTCAAAAACTATTTGCCAAAACTTTTTCAAATAAGAATAATCTATCTGTTGAGTTGTACTTCTATAAACTTTAATAAGTTTATTATATTCTCCAAAAACTATATTCATTCCTTTGCAAAAGTTATTTTATTTTTTTTTAATAACTATGCAAACTATCCTTATTTTCCTGTTACAGACATGTTAGGTTTTTCTATTAAATATTTATAAATTCAATACAAATTTTTCCCTTTTTTTACAATTTCTAAAAAAGCTTTACAACAGCATTATTTTTACAAAAGAGAGAAAAAAGAATGAGTTTTAAGTCTGCTATATGTTAGGCAAAAAAAAAAAAAAATTATTAGCAAGCAAGTATTATCCTTATTGTGCAGTTAAGTCGTTCGTTTTGTTTCCTTTTCTCATGTTACGCATGCATTTCCTAAATTGAATTGTAAAAAGTTTTTTTTTTTTTTTGTTCTCTCATCATACCTTTGATTATATTTTTGAGTTTAATATACAGAAATGTAATCCTTCGTTAAGGATGTTGAGAAAACAAAAGGGTTTCTGTTTAAGATTTAAATAAAAGAAATGCATGGTATAAATTTTGCAAAATAAAATGCAAATACTTATGTGATTTTTAGAAATTTACTTTCTTTTGGGGAAAATCTTCCTTCATTTTATACTGTATTTAATTTTTTTTCTTTCTCTTTTTTTGTTTATAGCTTTTGAAAATGGGAAAAGTGTGCATTCGAATAAAATATAACATATTTTAGTTTATAACTTTGTTTGCTGACAATTTATTTTTCTTTTTGTGTTCAATATATCTTTAAAAAATATTACAGATTTTGAAAATATTTTGTATGCTTGCTCTTCACATTGTAGAATCAAAGGGAAATATATGAAAAAAATATTTGAAACTATTTAAACTTATCTAAATTGTACTTATAAAAAAATTGAAAAAGAGTTATGTGTCGGCAGGCAATTAGTGTCTAGAGTGGTTAGAATATTAAACAATGGCCTTACAATTGATCGGGAATCTGGAACAGTAAAAAATAAAAAATCACGAAACGAACACAAAGCCAAAAAGGCAGTTCTTAAGAAGTATTTCAAACATTTCCGGACGAGAGGTGGCTAGACGTGTCAAAAGTTCTGAGCGCTATGTGTACCAGAAAGGAACGCAAAGAAGAATGCTGAAGCTGAAAAGATAGCAAAGCTTCTACTTTTTAGTTTAAATGTTGTGTTGTGAATGGACAAATTTTTTAAGTAGCAGATATTAGAGGAAATGCTCCGGAAAATTGTCGTACTAAAAGACAATCAAGATTTCCCTATATGCAGCTATATGTAGCTGTAGTGAAAGAAGTAATTCGTATGTAACACCGGGCACAATAAGCTCGGATGTTTATATCAATGAGTGTACAAAGAAGAATTGATCCATTTAGAAGAAAACATAGAGTATCAACATATTTGGGGTGATTTAGCATCGTCCCTTTACAGTAAAAGTATTTCAGAGTAGTACAATAAACGTAATGTTAGTTGTGTTCCGAAAAATGCTAACCCTCCAAACTGCCCAGAAATTCGGCCAATTGAATGATATTTTACCCTTGTCAAAAGGTAATTAAGGAAGACTAACACTGCGCTCAAAACATTGACAAATTTTAAACAGAAGTGGATAACTGGTTCCAAAAAAAAAAAAAAAAAAAAAAAAAAAAAAAAAAGTTACGCAAAGTACAATCGAATTAATAATGGAGAGTGTTTTAATGAAAATAATAAAAATAACTAATAATTTATCCTTTATTGTTACACGTAACATATCTATAGAAAAAATCCTAAAATATAATCTTTCATTCATAATTGTAACTCACTGCAGTTAATTTTTATGCCAATATTTGTGTGTTATGTTTTATTCGAACGCACACTTTAAAATGGCAAGGACGATGAAATTGGCTTAATATTTTTGGTTAAAGGAAAGGTTAAATTTTCTTTATAAAATTTGGATTACTCTTTTAGGTTTTCTTAGCATATTTCTCATACATAGATTAGAATATATTTGGCCGTATTCTATAAATCGTATTCGAGTGATTTCGTTGAGTTCAAAGTTAATAAAAATGTTTTTTTTTTTTAATTTTAATACAAATTTCTATTTTCGCTTTATGAAAATTGAATTTACGAAATTTCGTTTAATCCCATTTTCATCCTAATTCGATTTACTAAACCAACTACGCCCGGTTTTCTTTGTCACCACTGCACAGTGTAAGATTTGGCCAATCTAGCTGGACAAAAGCCGGTTTTTCTAATTTCAGTTGTAGTAAATATTTTAATCATATTTGATTTGTGGACATCTTACTTATTAGGAAAATATTAAAGGTTTGCCTAATTTGTTTTTGAGAGAAATAAATACAACAAAATAACCAGTTGAAATTACTCATCTTTAAAAGGTTATAATTTTTGTTCGGAATATTATTTTTTGCATTTCTTTTTCATTTTAGAGTATAGCTTCCTCACTTTTAATATCAGAAAAATTCGTTTATAGATCTTCGAAAACATACTTAGTGCAATATGATTAAAGAAATAACTCTCTTCAGGAAATTACTAGATCAAAAATTTTTTTGTAAGATATAATTTTTTGAGCACATCACGGTTCATCTCAAAATTAGTTTCAAATTACAAGTTAATGTTAATGTACAAATTAAATTGTTTGCCGAACATTGCCGATTTTGTAAAAAATCTGTAATGTATGACAAAACCTCATATCATGAATTATACCAATTCGATCAAGATTATCTTTTGCCCTTTAAGATTTTTTGTTTTTAGAGTCTTGTTTTCACCAATAAAAGTACATTTTTTTTAAGTGGTGCTAAGACTGTTTCAATTAGAAGTGATATACAAAATTTTGTTCAAGGAAACCTCATAGATATGTATTTTTTTAGTATATTACTGGTAAAAAAAATAAATGTACACATATAATTATTCTGGGCGTAGACACTCCCATTTTCATAATTTCTTATGATTTTTAATTCATTTTTAATCAACCCACGACCGTAAAAACGGTCTCTTTCAGAAATAAATTTTAGCAGTTGTATGGGTGGTGGGCGTGGCAATTGTCCAATTCGGCCCATTTTTTTAGCCCAAGCATCTCACTAGTTTAGTAATACTCTATACCAAAATTAATAGGTGTATCTCCATTACTTTCTAAGACATTTAATTTTGTCCCCCCTAAAATGATGAAATCTCACACTGAGCACTGTTTACGTTTCAGATTATATCGAAACATTTACCTGCTAAGGTTAAGGAACAAGTTGCAAAGCATTTTAGTTGCAGTAAAAATTAAAACTTTAAGGTTAACGAACTTTATGATTTTTATTTTTATATTTAAAAGTTCGTTTAATGTTTAGCAAATTTTAAATTTGTCTAAAAAGCCTAAAAGTATACCTTAAATAGAATTCAATTGTTTTATGTTATAAGTTACCAATAGTGTAAGCATATATACATTACAAAATAATGCTGAAAATATTAAGATGCAGCATTATTCATAATGTATTTCTGCTAAAACATAAACAATATCTTTAAATTCTCTTTATTTTTCTTTTAAAATTTCATTTTTTAATTACTCTTTATAAAATCTTTGTACTTTTATTGTTTTTCTGTTTTATTTTAATTTCCTCCATAATCTTTCAATTTATGAAAATCTCTTTTAGAAAAGTAATTAACTTTAAAGATATTATTTCTATTTTTTTCTTTCTTTTTTGCTTATAAAAATTACAATGGAAAATATGTTTGAAATGATTTTTTATAATTTCTTTTTTATTTTTTTTATTTTTTTTTTTTTATTTTATTTTTTTTTTTTTGCAAACAATTAAGTCCTGGTAGTTCATTTACCTTAAATGTCAAAATGCTTGCTGAAAAGTCTCTTTGCTAGGAGAAAAGGAGTAGGAGTAAAAACAAAAGTAAAGCTAATTGAAAATCAAGCAAAACTTTTTAATATGCAAATATTAATTTTAATTTTTTTATCGTTGTTATTATTTTGTTTGGCAAAACAAAAACGAAGTTATTAACCCAACATTGTAGTAACCATCATCATGTTGCTCTTAGTCAAAGGCATTACACACCCGTATGGTGGTGGTAACATGCGCTGGTGTAAAAAATACTTAAACCCTTAACCATGACAATGAATTATTTTTAAACAAACCAAAAGAAACAAAAAATAAAAAAAGAAAGAGAAAAAAAGTAGCAACATTATAATGTTGGTTGTAAATTATTAATAAAAAGCAAAAACTAACAAAAACTGATGTTGTTGACAGTGACAACAACCACTTCTAACAGCAATATCAGCTGTAATTGTTGTTGCAATAACAAAAACCAACAAACAGCCAGTAGTATAAAGTAGCAAAATAACAATAATAAACAACAACAATAACATACAATAAGAAAAGACAGAAAATAACAATAGTTGCTTGCTTACAAACATACATACATAAACAAACGCATAGTAGCCTAGATGCATATTAACAATAAAATACAAGTTGCAAACAATTTTGTTGATACAGGGAGGTATGGGGGGATAGGATGCATAGAGGACGACTAGGCGACAAATAAATGTGTTGAGTGACTTGATAGACAAGCAGACATAAATATACAGTAGCAGTAGCAATAACAACAATAAACACAAATGCTATAACAATAATAACATGTAGCATAAGTCTGGTTGCTAAAAGCAAAAACAGAAACAGCAACAACAGTAGTAATAGCAATAGCAATATAATGGCACAAATTTGCCTTTATAACAATTACTTGTTTGAGGGTATGTAAAGTAAAAGTTACAGATGCTGTACTGTAACCATACACTCTTTTCATTCAGTCGCTTATTTATTTGTTTGATGGCAGTTGCAATAAATGTCATGTTTTTTTTCACAGTTTCTTAAAAAAAAAAAATAACCACAAAAAATTGTAGCAAGAATTTGACAAGTTCTATAGATATATAAACAATAAAACAAACCACAATTGCTTACAACAATTTATTAAGTTTCTTTTTTTTTTGCTCCGCAGATGTCTTAAATTGTATTTTAAGAATATTTTTTTTTTTTTGGAAATTATTGTTAAGTTTCCTTTTGGAATTTAAAAATGTCTGGCTGTGTTTTTGTTTTCGGTGCCACTTTTTTCAGAAGTTTATTCGAAAATATGTGTAAAGTGTGTGTTTTCGCATGATGTATGGTTTCATTCATGTCTTTGCTCATCAATCAAAAGTGTCAGTTTCGGATGGTGTAAGAACATCACACTGCTGTATGTGTAATATTTATCATGACAAGAAATCGTTTATTTTTTCTGTTAATTTTAAAGGAAATGATGGTGATTTTAATTTCCCTTAACAGAGTGAGTGAATTTTTAAAATAATCTTTAAAATTTTTATTTAATAATTAACAGAAATTTAAAATGGTTATGATTTTTTTTAAATTTAAAAATGAAAAAAAAAAAAAAATTATATTCTGAAGATTTAAAAAGATTTAACTTATTTTCTAATTCTTGCTAGCAATATTTGTTTCAAGACAACAGAATACTTTTATTTCCAGAACTCAACAATTGGCTCTAATTTAAAGTATACTTTTAGGCTTTTGCTAAACGTGTTCCAATTAAATCTAAATTCAAGAATTTGTTCCCTGTCTGCCATCAACGACGCCTATCAGCAAACTCCTAGCATTACATTTGGATTCGATAGTAATAGAGACCATTTGCATATTATTCTCTTAAAATCACATTTACCAAGAACTTTTTTCAAATCCTTAAAGTGTTAAAATATATTTCTAAACTGATTATTGTTGATATTACCTGTAATCTAAAATGTAAACAGTGCCTATGAAATGCATTGAATAGCATTTTATGATCTTGATGTTCCCATATTTTGCATATATTTTTAAAAAAAATTGTCGTATCTAACAATTTCGAAGTATAAATTTTTATATAAATCCCTACAGATTAAATTATTTGTAATCGAAAAGGTATGACAAAAGAAAATTTAATTCTCTTCTAAGTTTGTTTCAAACAAATGCTAATTTTATATAGTTATTTATCTTGATTTTTGTTTTAACAATTTCTAGAAAAATTATGTAAATTTTCGAAATTAATTGATAAAGAAATCTTCATAAATTAATAAATTTTCTAGAAAAATTATGTAAATTTTCGAAATTAATTGATAAAGAAATCTTCATAAATTAATAAATAAAACGCAGACCAACACAAAATTCATACACAAAACAAAATCTCCAACTATAAATTAAACAATTTATTTTAATTAAAAAAATTATTAAAACACATAAGAATTGTTTATAAATTATAAAGATACAAAAAAAAAAAAAAAAAAAAAAATAGACGAACGCCTTCACCCAATTAATAATTTTAACCCTACAAGGTGTTGCAGGGGTCATGTTTTTAAGACTAAATAAAAGCAAAAAAAGGGATTTAATTGATTTAAAAATGGCTACTTAACTTTATGTTGGTTAAAAAGTTTAAATTTTTTGTTGAGGCAAATAGTGTGATTTCAGTAAAATATAAACTGTGCGTTCGAATAAAGACTCCATTACTCTACTTTAAATGGAAATGTAAACCGAGCTTAAGTTGATGGTTACTTAAAAAACGTAAATGTAGCAAGTACTTTCTTGTTGTTTTGCACACATCAACATCAGTGATGTCAAACATATTTTCAGTAATTCTCATGCAGTTTTAATATCGCTAGATTGATTTTTATTTTAGCGATTTATATACAAAATAAATTTTTTTTTTTTTTTTTTATAACAAAAATTTTTAATTTTAAATCATTGCTTCTACTCAACGCTTTATTTAAATTATTTTAACATTTTTTTTTGGTGAAGAAGACTAAAAAATAAATTGTTCATTTAATATGCTTTTTACATCGATTTTTTAGTGATTTAATTTGATTAGGTTACTATATTACATTACATTTACGCCATAAGCAAAACGTGTTAGTTGATTCTTTACATTTACATTTACATTTACGGTGTTAAAATATAACACAAAATTTTCGTAATAACTGTTACTGCCGTTAATTTTAAATATCTTACAACAGATCGAATTCTTGAAATCCGGTCGGTAGTCCGCATGTAGATCAAAAAATATAGTCAAAAATGTACAAGATTTTTTTTTGTTTTTTTTGACTTTTCTAGAAAATTTTTGATTGAGTAAATTTTTACAAAAGTATTACATTTCGGGGTTATAAAAAATCTTAACAAGGACCTAAAGAATAAGATGAAACTTGGTTCAGAAAAGAAAATGTCATAAGGATGAATTCCACGACCAAAAAGTAGAGAGCTATGACAAATAGATTTTAAATAACAAAGCTGAGAAGAACTATGAGGCAAACAATAATCTAAGTTCCTAAATAATAAAATGTATAAAATGATATATCAGAAAAATCTGGAGAAGAAATAATATAAGTAGTTGATTTTGTTTTAATACTAATGTATTTCTTTCATATTTTATTTAAAAAACATGTTATGTTTTATTTGAATGCACACCTTAATAACGCATATATGAGCCGTTTATTTTGAAAGTGGCCTAAGTTTATCCACAAAAATGATGAAATTAAATTTTTACGTAATCATTTGATTCTCTTACTTTTTTTTTTCTTTTTTTATTTAAACTTGGTAAGATCTCTGAAGGATTAAAGAAGAAAACTTAAAGTAGGATAAATTATTATGTAAAAAATTAACTATTTTTATGACTTTTTGAAGATGAAGGGACTTAGGCCACTTCCAAAATGTACGGCTCACATATCAACGACAATTAAATATTAGGTTATTATATATATATATATGTATATGTAAGCTAATTAGCATCAGATTGAAATTTTAGTCGTTAACAGTAATTAGACTAAAAATGTATTATAACAAATGTAATATAACAAAAAGTTGTTATAAGATTGTATATCAAAAGAAAGGAAGTTTTAAATATATCTCTTAAGTTCATAAGTTTAGCCGCTTAAGAACCGTTTAATTGATTACAAAAAAAAAAAAAAATCATTACGTACTTTTAATTGATATAAAAAGAAATAAACGCTATAGAAAAAGGGTGTTGCATCTTTCCCCTATAAAAAATGTCCATCATAAATTAAAATACTTTTAGTAATATATTAAGTTCAATAGGGCGTCTTAAATACATTAAAACATACAATAATTATTTCTCCAATATTAAAATATAAAGGAGTTTTTCCCTTTATCATTAGAGAGGGAAGCAGCAATTTTGTTTATAATATCAGTTGTGCAAAATGAACTGAATAAGACACCATAAATCTTCAAAGTCTACAAAAATTCACATGTTTTTCTCTCTTTAATGACTATAAATGGTGACATCATTTTAAGAATATTTTTATTTTATTATTATTATTTTTTTTTTTTAATAACTTATAACAACAGCAACAATAAAACAGAAAAAAAAAACATAAATCAATTCAATATAAATAAATTTTAGTTTAACGCAAAAATAATGCTTAAACAAAATACAACTGACGGCTGATTGCGGGGATATGTATGACTTATAGAAGTATTTAGGCTTGAAAAAAAGAAAACCATTAAATTGAATGTAAAACAAATTACTTATAGAGAGACACTTGGAGCTCTAACAAACAACAATGGCCCCAAAAAATAAAACTTCTAACTAATGGCTATAAGTTGTGTTATAAAGATGTCTGTAAATTGAGTTAAAAAAAAAATACATTTAACATTAAATAATAAATAAATTTGTAGCTTAACACCAACTGCGAGAAATAAAAAAAAAAAAAAAACTATTAACTAAAAGTAACAAACAATTATGGATGTTGGTTATAATCAGGGCAACTAAAAATATGCAAAATCATATTTTTTCTTGGGCTTTAAAATTTTAAGAATTTTGGCATAAATTTTTTACTGCATATTTTTCCATATTTTGATCCTAACAGCATATTTTTGCACATTTTGGCCTTAATAGCATATTTTGTCATAGAAAATAGAAAATCCTTATTTTAGAGCATATTTTAGCAATTAAAATGTCATATTTCTATACTTAAGAGCATAATTTTGCATATATTACACTAAGGATCATAAGTTTGCATATTTTACACTAAGGAGCAACAGAATTTTTTAAGTAATTTACCATTAGTATTTTTTTTTTTACTGTCATCTTATTAATTGATAGAAATTTTTTAATTTTCTGATACAATGTATTAGCTTTGAACGCTCGTTAAGTGCAAAAAAAATATATATTTTCTTAACAATTGCTTATAAAAATGAAGTTATTTTGAGCATAAATAGTAGATAATTTAAAATTTATCCAGTGAAAATATATATTTTTAGAGCACATTTTTTAATTTTAAGGGCATATTTTTAATTTTTAGGAGCATTTTTATGCGCGTAAAATACTTCTTTTTAGAGCATATTTTTGGTTGCCCTGGTTATAATAAATATATATTTTTTTATAAAGTATTTTATAGATATTGCAAATGTCTGTCGGTATGCTTGGTGTGATTTATGAGTTTTAGTAGTAAATAATTTAAGCAATGGTCACACATTATTGCTGTTGCTATTGTTTTTATTATTACTATTATTATTATTATTATTATTATTATTATTATTATTGTTGTTGTTATTATTATTACTATTATTATTGTTGTTGTTATTATTATTATTATTAATATTATTATTATTTTTATTGTTATTATTATCATTATTATTGTTGTTGTTATTATTATTACTATTATTATTGTTGTTGTTATTATTATTATTATTATTATTATTATTATTATTATTATTATTATTATTATTATCATTATTATTGTTATTATTATTATTATTATTTTACAAAAGTCGTTCAATTGTTGCAAGCGGTAGTATTTTATACATAACAGCAGTTGAGGTCAAGAAAATAATATTAAAGGCAATGAAAATCTAGACTAACTTTAGTGCTAAATTCAACCGCTATTTTCATAATAGCAGCTTCATGAAAAATATAGTTTTAGTGAAACTAATTAAAAATTAAATCTTTTTTTTTTTTTTTTTTTTTTTGCTGCTATTTGAGGGTTATTGTCATTAAATAAAAATCTGTAATAAATAAAAGGTGAGAATAAAAATGTAAATGTTAATTTAAATAAAACTAAAATTATTTTCAAACAAGTGTTTTACAAATTGTAATACTTATATTGAAAATTCAAGGATTTTTTTGTTTAACAAATGAACATAAAACTATAAAAATCTCTAAATGAAATAAATATTAAAAAAATATTAAATGTTAAACAAATTTTTAACAGATTAACAAGTTAAACATAATTTCAATCGTTTCTCTAACAAACATAAAATAAAATCCCATAAAAAATACAAATAAATATTTAACAAACTCCTACATTGAAATTAAATAAAAATAATGTTACATGTTGAATATATTTTACATAAAAAATAAATATCAGCCTTATTATAACGACTAAAAAAATATTCAATAAAAAACGAGACGTCGATATTATTTGTACTTACAAAAAGAAAAAATATACATGAAAAAAATTTATATACAAATAATAAATGTCTCGTCAAATTGACCCCATTTTTTTGTTAAGGAAAAAATCAAATTATTAATATTGATTTGTTTATATGCTTTAGTTTGTTCTTTGCCATTGTTATAATTTTTTTTTTTTTTTTTTTATAATTTTATTACTTTAAATAAAAAACCTAAAAATTATAATAAAAATTAAATAAACAGCTACAAATATATTATAAATGTCATTAACTATTAGCTTCTCGAAAAATTCTAGTCTGAGTGGGAGCTTTTTGTATATTTTAATGGTAAATATTTGAATGACAAAATATTCTAAAATAAACATACATATATTTGTATTAGAAATAAAAAAAAAAATAAATAAATAAATAAATTACAAAGTTTAAATTGAATTATTTTTTTATAGATTTTTTTTATATACATTTGTATTTTTAACCCTCAAACAATGTTGCTTGCGCCCATCATAAACATAAATATTTTGGCATAAAAATGACATGTGTTGTGTCATAAAATTATAGCTGAAAATAAAACTAAAATTTAAATAGTTTTATTTTAGTACACAATTTTTCTTTTTTAGAATTTCAATTTAATTTATATTTTTAAAAGCGATTTTAAATTTATAGCAAAAATATTAAAAATATTAGGATTTTGAAAAGTGGAAAAGTGGGATATTAGAAATGTCCAGATATTTTAAGTTCTTTTAATAATAAAATAAAAATGTTACTAATAAAATCAATCAAAATAAACTTTTAAATAAGACTTAATATTTTTCCAGCTTTAAACAATTTAAAATTTTTTTTTAAATATGACACATTTAATGAATATAGTTGCCAACAAATGTCTGACAAATATTGTTTACATCAGTGATGCCAACTTAGACCTTTTCAGGCTAGATTTAACCCGTTTTTAGTAGTCCAAAACGCGAAAAATATCTTTAGGCCGAAACTAAGAACGCGTAAATTTAGCACTTTTAACAGTTTTCTTTTTGCCCTTTTTGCTCTTTTTTACTTTTTCAAAAATAGAAAATTACTGAATGGGGTAACGTTATTTTTTTTTTATAAAATTTTTATTTTTGTTTGACAATTTTTGTACTAAGTTCTCCCTATAATTGTGAAAAGGCTAGTACCCAAATATATCCAAAAATCTTAACGATTCGTAAAGAAATTTAATTATAAAAAAATATTGTTCAACAATTAAAATTGTTAGAGAGGAAAGTGAACAATTTTGGATTGAGATTCATAATAATAGAATTTCCGTAACCTGCATTTTAATTTACCCACTTTTCTATTAATATTTTGAAATGTACGTTCCAAATGGTTAATTAATTGTAAAAATTTTGCTTATGCAGAAGCGGACAACATTTTTTATTTACACCAAATGTGTATTTATTAGTTATATATTTAAAACAATTGAAAAAAAATCATCATAACTCTTAATTACAAGGTAAAAGACGCAAATTACAAATTTAGTACGGACAAAATTATTTACACAGTGGCAAGACGCTGTACTAAACTTTTTTTCTTTCTTTTTTTAACGACTGTTTTGAATTTCTGTTACGTAATTTTATCAATTCTGTCAATATAAATTCGTGAAAATTATAAAAAGTAGCAAAGTGGGACGTAGGCAAAGAGAAATGATATTAAAATTGTACAAATAAAATAAAAGTTGTACAGAAATTTTTGAAATTCCAGAAAGAAGCAAGTTTACCATTTATATCATTATAAAACGTTTTAAAGACCTCGAAAGCTTTCCGCAAAGAGAAAAGAAAAAGTGTAAGGAAAGTCAAACAAAAACCAAAAATCACTTCAACCCACCTAGCAGCAAAAGTTAAAAAGGGATCACCAAAGAAATTCATCCCAAAACTGTTCGCAGAATACTGTAACGTGCTGGTTATAGCTCCAGAGTAGCACGAAGGTAGCCTCTCATTAATTAAGTGAATCAAGGAAAGATTCAAATGCAAGAACGTATATGAATCAGCCTGTAAATTTCTGGAATAGTGAGGTGTTCACAGATGAAAGCAAATTTAATATTTTCCAATCGAGTACGAATATGAAGAAAGCCCAACTGTGAACTAGACGCAAATAATACAGTTAAAACTGTAAAACGTGTTGGTGCAGCAGGAGTTATGGTGTGGGGATATATATCTGCAGTGGGTGTTCGTAGCTCTTTGTTCATTGATGGAACGATGGACAAGTTAGTATACCTCTATATTTTGAAGGAAAATCTTCATGGGCCTTGGTGATAATTTTTACTTTCAACAGGATAATGATCTCAAGCACACTGCTCTTGACGTGCGTATGTGGATTTATCCATACTGCCCCACATATCCTCGACTTTTCGATCACAACTCAACTTAAAGAAATCCTTCAACAGGAATGGGAAAATATTGGCCGGGAAACAACGAAAAACTTGTTGACTCAAGGGTTAAAAGAAGTTTTAAAGAGAAAATATTTATCTACAAGATATTAATCCTAAATTTGAATGGCTGTGTGAATAATTTTTGTACCCACAAAAATTAATTTAATTTTTAATTTTTCTTCATTACTTTATTACGGATATAAATATGTTAATTTTTTTTATTACCTTTGATTTACCTATAAATAAACCAACAAATTATGTGAATATAATATGTCGTTCAATTCATTCGTTTAGAAGATGTAGCTTTGGGAATATAAATCAATGATGTGTGTGAATAATTTTCTCCGTCTTTGTATATTTGTTTTACCTTTCAAAAGAAATTTCAATTTTAGCCCTTTTTTGAACTTTTTCACAAAACTTGTCTTGATTGTATCACAAAACCGTTGTATTTTTAAATTTAGCCCTTTTTAGCACTTTTTTCAAACATTTCTACGCGTTTATGCTGGTAATAGTTGGCATCACTGATTTTCATTGCTACCTAAAAAACAATATATAATGTTGCAATATTGCATGTTTTTGTTGCCAATGTTAAGCTGCACTAAAACATGTTATTTTTTCTGACACTATTGAAAATACTATTACTGCAAAAGGATATTTTTTCCTTTAAGGGCTTCGGAAGGTAAGGGAACTCCAACATGTTGTGGTTTTCTGTCTCCAACTTCTGGTGACTGTCGCATGTCTAAACAACACTTGTATTTTTTAAACAACAACAACACGACCAAGCTAACAAGTGGCAATATATTATAAAGTTTATTAACTTTAAATGTATTTTTGTTATTTTGTCTGTTCAAAATTTAGCACATTCTGCTAAGACTTTTGTTTTCTTTTATATGAGGTTGGCTGAAGATTTTAAGTAACTATTGTTTAGTATTACAACAATTGCACTTACAATTGTTTTTATGTAGTTTTTTTAAGAAATGTATTTTTATGTTTTTGAAAAGGTTTTATAAAGGATAAATAATGGTAGTTCATAAAACAGAAAATTAATTTTGGTTTTTTTGGGCAGAGTTTATGCGACCCTCAACGAAATATAAATTTTAAAGTAGAGATTGATACTCGTTGTAATTATGACAATTTTGCGCTATATCTCGCTGATCTGACCGAAATAGTCAACGCAGTAGATAGTCTCAAAGTTTTGAAAACAGGAACATTTTTTACTGCGTGAACTAAGTTTTTGTTATTTTATATATTAAAAATATATTTAATAAAAAATTTTTATAGACTTTTTGAAAATTACGCAAAAATTGCACTATAGGAACGACGATAAATATAACTGATCGGGACCATAAATGTAAGTCAAATGTCGTTGAGTGTTGAAAATGGGACATTTTTGTCAAAACACATTTTCCTAACTTACATCGCATCGACAGCACGAAGTTGACCACAATTGGTATATCTTGGTGGTGTTTGTAATGCTTAACGGAAATGTGGAGGCGCATCAAAAAGTTTCGAAAGATAAGAATTTTATGGACAAAAAAAAAAAAAAAAAAATCACTTGTTAAAAAAAGGATCACAATATTAAATAGCATCTCTTTGTAATAAATCTCTAATAAAACACATTTTCGTATAATATATGGAGAAATAACTTGCATTGCATTTTTCGCCAAATTTTTAAAAATCGCTATTTTTAGTGTAATGAAAAATTTTCCAATTTTACTAGGAAACACTAAAATATGCCATCTAGTGCCATCAAACACTGAAAATGTCGTAAATAATATGTAATAACTCAGTAAGTTTTGATATTACGAGCAATTTTTACCAGAATAATACATAAACTTCTAGTTTGTAAAAAATGTTCAACTTAAAACCGCTATAACTTTCGCGCCCCTTGCACAAAATAATTAACGCGAACTGATTCTACATGCATTCCAGTCACTTTACACACAAAAAATAATAATAATAATAAATGCGACCTAAAATCAAAAATTTTTGATATGATCCATATGCATTAAATTTAAGCATAATTTCAGTTTTTCCAAGATAAAAGCATTAATTAGTTATAAATTGTTAAAAAAAAATATCCGCCTTGCATTATGAGAATGTTTTCAGCCATTAATTGAGCCATCTTTTGGATATAATATGAATTTTTGAAGCTGATAAAATATCCGCCTTGTTTAAGTGTTAGGTTTTGTGCTGTTAAAGCTATGATTAAAAACTCTGTCTTAAAATGCTTTGAATCAATTAGCAATACATTTATTTAATTATGCGGATATTTGGATTATGCACATTTCAGAGCTGATCCTTTTTTTTTTTTTTTTTAAATATCCGCTTAGAATTATGTGTTTGTCTAAGATACTATTAATTGAACAATTAATTTAATATTGTATTTTAAATTGGAACATAAATATTAGCAATATACACTAGAATACATAAGCCATAAATTAGGCGGATTTTGAGTTCGTTGTTGGATTTTAGAAATATCCAGCTTAAATATTTAGGATATCTATGATTTTCTGTTTTTTTTTTTTCCTAGAGTCTAGAAATGTTTAAATATCCGACTTAATTATGCAGATGTCTAAGATGTCTAAGCAAAGGTTTGTGCCGAACAAGTTTATCGGCGACGATTGATTAACAAAAATTCAACGCGCTGCTTAAATTGTCATCATTAAACATGATCAAATTTAGTCATCTTCAGGAAAAGTGCTTTTATTTTTATTTTATTAATTTTCAAAAAGTGAAAATTTTTATAAACGGAAAAAAAGTACAAGTTCTCAAAAAATTACCACGTTGGAAGAATTATATAATTATTTTATAAAAGTTAAAATTTTCACAAAAGTGAAAAAACAAATACGAAAAATTTATAATTTTCAAAAACAAAAGTTTAAATTTTTTCAATATTTGCTTCAAACTGGACAAATACTTTTATTTATTTTAATATCTTGAAAATTTTATATCAAATTGTCAATATCCGTATTTAAATTTAATTCCAAATATTAGTTAGGGTTTTTCTTTTTCTTTCTCTGGTTAAAGGTTCATAAACCATGACAATTTAATAGGTACATACTACATACATACATTTTTTTCATTTCACTTTTTTTTTATATCTAACAATTGCATTTTCCCAAGAGATTTTTCTTTTGGTAAATTTCTTCCCTTTTGTGTATATTATTTTTATGGCCAAATTTATTAACCATTTAATAACATTAAACTACATTGCAACCACATGTTTTTCATGTTTTTTCTTCTGTTTGTTTTTTTTCCTCCCAAAATTACCAATTTTCTTTGTTGTAAAAGAAATCTGTTATACGCCAATTTTTGTTGATCATGTCATTATTTGCACCTTATTTTCTTTTCGAATTGGTATATACATATTATGTATGTATATCTAAAAAGAAGCGCTTGTAGTCATGTTGCATCTTAGTTGTTACTTAAATAATAATGTGGTTAGTGTTGTCGTTGCAGTGTGTAGTTGTAGTAAGTTGAGTATATATCTGTTTGTAATACTTTAAGCTTATTTTATTATACTCATTATTGGTTTTCATACCACATGATACTTTTACTTTTGTAGTTCCTTTGCTAAATTTCATTGTAGCAAGTCAATATTTTGTGGTAATTTTTTGAGGATTTTTTTTAAAGTTCTCAGCAGGATTTTCTTTACGATATAGTTTTTGATGACTTGGATGACATAAAAGTAGTAAAAGTAATAAAAAAAAAAAAAACAAAAAATATATTCAATATATTTTTTCTTTTTATAATCACCATCAAAAAATGATGAAGGAATATTGGGTTTGCCATTTCGTGTGTAACATGTCGAAATAATCATCTAAAACCACATAAACTATATATATTCTGTGGGTCCTCGTGAAAATCTAAGACCATCTATCGGTATCCGTCCGTCTGTCCGTTTGTCTGCCTATTGAAAGCAGGATAGGGCTCGAGGCCGACATACAAATTTGGCTCAAATATTTGTCTTATATAAGATTTGTTTGGTATTGAAAATGAGTAGAATCGGTTCATAAACAAAAGAGTTATGAACCAAATACTAGAAAAACAGGGTGTCCCTCGTAAACTTCAGTTTATACTTTTCGGCTGCTATATTTTACAAAAAAGCATGTACATCAACGAAATTTTGCACAAATAGTTGAAGCATTAATGTAAACTCGGAAACCAAAAAAGCCGTGGTCCGCCCACTTTACCGCTCTTCTTTCATATAAGGTGAAATTTTAAAAAGTTACAGATGGTGGGTATATAGATTCGGCCAAGCCAAATATAACATTCCCACTTGCTAAACAATGTTTTATTATATAAAAAAATGAGTTTAATATTTTCTGTTTGACTTTAATTTATTTCCATCATTATTAAAATTAATATTTTCTCAGTTCTATTTAAACATTAATAAGGGGTCATTATATATTTTAAATATACTCTTTTGTTACTCATATGTTTAATAATTCTTTAATTTACTTTTTTCGTTAATTTTTTGACATTTATTTTTTGATTAATTTTATGTATGTCAAACACAAATGTATATTTCCCGCCATTTAAATAATCGCCTCAATCAATAATGATTTTGTTTTATATTTATTATTTTGTTAAATTAACATACTATGAAATGCTTGAGTAAAAAGTCAATGAACTTTTTCTTCTACTTCTTTAAATAAACAATATTAACTTTGATAGACATTGTGTCTACAAATACTCATACTTCTCATTTATACATAAATACATACGCATGTATTTATCACCTCAGTTATTCCAAAATAAACATATACAAACACACATACTTTCTTTCTGAACGAAAACATTTTATATTAGTATTTGTATATAGTAAAATAAACAAAAAAAAAAAAAAAAACACCTGTGTCATCATCACCAACATCATCGTCCTTAATATTGTAAGTTGCTATACTTGAATAAACTTTGTGCCCAGGTCCTTTATACAAAACAAATAAACGCATTTACTTTCATATTCTTTTGCTTAGGTGTAGCCACCAAGTTTATATTCTAAAATATTGATGAGCCTTCTTTATTTTATTTTGTTTTATTTTTTTTTTTTAGAAAGTTAATTTAAAATTTGTATTTTATTTTTATATTTTCTTTTTCCTCACTGCAGAAAAAAAATACTAAAAATTTTTCATTGAACCCAATGGTTTATTTGACCAAATTGTAAACTTTATATTATTGGCCATTAACCTTAAATGATTTCTTAGTTAAGCATTTGTTTTAGGACAAACATTTTTTTATACAAAGTTAATAATTTTGGTATTTTGTAATTTAAAAGAATTTCATGTTTAATCAAACTTAAATGAGCACAAAATTTTGTAAAAAAAGTTTAATATAATGAAAACTGTGATTTCACTTTTTGGAAATTATAAAAAATAAAGATTTATCGTGAAATTTTATATTCATAATTAGGGTAAGTTTAAATATGCGCGAAAAAAATAAAGCACAAAAAATGGAATAATATGCACAGAAACATGCCTAAAACATAGACAAATTCATGTGTTTTCTCGTATAAATAAGCATAAATATGTTTCTTTCCAAATTTTAAAATTTTGATAGTTTTAGATTTTTTATATAGAAAAATGAAATGGAATAAAATAAAATGTATTAAAAATATAAGTCAATAGATCATGATAGTCATATTTGATACTCCTGAATTTTTTCTTTACAATTTTGTACGGGGTTTTAAAAAAAATTTACAATATAATTTATACTAATTTGTTAATCAAAAAATCACAAAAAATCACAAAACAGCGTTTTTATTAAAAAAAAAAAAAAACATTAATTTTTTATTCCTTATATGCAAAGATTGGAAAAAATGAATTTTTGGTAAAATACTTATAAAATATGCAAAAACTTGTCCTGTTAATAATTTATAAAAAAAGATCTGAATTAAATTCTAAAGAAATTTGTTATGTAAAAAACACACTAGTTTTCATTAAATTGTTTGTACGAAATTATGCTGCCATAATTTTTTTTGAAATCTGGTATAATTTTGAAACCAAGTTTTTATGCTCTAAAAATAATTTGGTATCATTTTTAAAGCCGATTTTCTTTGCTAAAAGTCTACAAAAATAATTATTATCAGGAACCAAACTGTTAGTTATTTATCAGACAATTTTAAGAATTTTGGCATCGATTTGTTATGGCATTGTTTTTTTTTTGCATATTTTCATCCTAACAGCATATTTTTGTATATTTTTGGCGTAGAAACATATTTTCATAGAAAATTTTTATTCTAGAGCATATATAAATTTAAATAACATATTTTTGCATATTTTACACTTAAGAAAAAATTTAGCATATTTTGCAACCAATTAGGCATTATTGAAATTTTATTTTTACTGTCACATACGTTTTTGAAATCCGATTCTTTAATAATTTTTATCTTATAAATTGATAGAAATGTTTAAATTTCCTAATGCAATGTATTTGCTTTGAAAATTTTTAAATACAGAATGAGATTTTTTTTTTGCAATTGCTAATAAAAATCAAAAGTAAAGCATGAATAGTAGATAATTTAAAATTTAACCAAAGAAGTACATATATATATATATATTAAATATCATATCTTCAAACGTCGGTTTCCAAATGCCTTTAACGGTTAAATTTGATATTTGAATATTAAATATCATTTTAAAACTACAAAATATTTAACTGAAAATTCCAAATGTCATGAATTCCATGAAAGGACATAAAAAAAATTACATTATTGTCTTCCAATTTTCTTCAATTCACTAAATATGTTCTCTGTGAAGCTAATAACATTTATCCAACTTTTGCTTCAGGTTTTTCAAATTTTTTGCGGTTTAAAATTATTAATAAAAACTTAAAAAAATCGAATAAGTAAAGTTCATATTTTCTACATTTCTTATCGGATTTTCATTATTTATTAAATAATTTTATTTTATTACTAAATATATTTTTCAGATGCATTTTTAAAATTATTCTCCCCCAACGATTTTTATTTTTTTTATTTCATATTAAAAAGTGATTTATTGTTTAAAAAATTCAATTTAGATTTTTCAGTGACAGAAATATTTACCATTTTTATAAAAATTTTTTATACAAAAATTTACTTTTTTTAAATATTTTTTTTTTTTGTTTTGTACGTTTTATGCAAAGATTTTACAACTTAAAATATATAAAGCTTCAAATGTAAATGACAGATTTAATTGATTTAAAAAAACATTTTAATGGTATTTATGTTTGCTTTAAAATAAATAATTCAAAAAAAAAAGATCTTAGTTATAAATTGCATTAAATGCATATACAAATTTTCAACTTCGTTTTTGTTTTTTTTTTTTTTTTGCAGAATTTCTTAAACAAAAGTTTGTTAAAAATATATTTTGTTAAAATTTGACAATTATATTAATTATTATTATTTTTTATAAATTTATTTTTTATAATTTTTTATAAATAAACCAAAAAATTATTTTTAAAAAAATGTTTATGTTTTTAATACAAAGCACAAAAAATATTTTAATAAATGTGTTTTTTTTTTTAAAAAAAAAATATTAGCTTTTCGTCACAAAAAAACTTAAACTGAATTTTTAAGTGAATATATCAAGTTTTAAGTTTATTTTGAGAAAATTAAAAAAGTAAAGGTGGAGGAAGTTTCCAAAAATGCATTTAAAAAATCTTTTTCTAAATTTGATATTAAAAGAGGAATTAATTGGCTTTCTAATGACTTAAATCAATCAAATCGGACCTGAATTTCAAAGGATATGTATGTGTAATTAAAATTACATGCAAATATTTTCATCTTTTACGAAATGAAGAAAAACATGAATAAAATCGCAATTGTTGGAATAAATAAAAAAAAAAAAAAAATAGTAATAATTTTGAATTAGAATTTACAAGTGCCTTACATACAATGTTATGTTGTTTTATATAGAAAAAAATGTTTGTGGGGATATTTACCTAGAGAAAAAATTTCACTAAATTCTGTTCTGTTCAAATTTTTTAAGCCGCAAAATATTTCATATTTATTTTAATAATTTAAACACCAAATAAACAAAATTCATCAAATTTATAAAAAAGGTTGATGTTGCACGTTTTTCTTTTTTTGTTTTAATAAATACTTACTCTTGCTATAAATTCTGTAAACAATATTTTATATTGTTTTGCATTTGAACATATTTTATAAATAAAACATACATTTTCAATGCCAGCAAACACGCGATATCTTTTGGTGCTCACTGGCGTATACGTAATATCATGAATGAAGTTCA
Source organism: Protocalliphora azurea (assembly GCA_932274085.1). Classification (NCBI taxonomy): domain Eukaryota; kingdom Metazoa; phylum Arthropoda; class Insecta; order Diptera; family Calliphoridae; genus Protocalliphora; species Protocalliphora azurea. Next base: position 131,881,369 of record OW026519.1, read on the forward strand.
AAAACCTTTTAATATACATATTTTATTTAAAAGAAAACTGGTTAAAGAGGCTGGGTAGTACCTATTTTATTTTAATATTATAAAGATATTGTGTTTTCAGCTTATAATTCTTATTCTTACAATGTGTGAATAAGACGTGTTTTAAGTGTCTATTGTTGTAATAATACTTTTTATATATATATATATACATACATAAATGCCAAACACCAGCCAGTAGTGAAGATTTTATAACTCGTATATTTGAGCATAACATATTTGGAATTCCTTTGAAATTACATGTAAAAACAGTAATCCTTAGGGTTATTTGTATATAATATACATTCCAACATAGTGATAAAGATACCAGATATATATATAAATAGATATTAATTTGGATTGTGCATTCAGTAATATTTAACGCACCAGACGGCCGTACCGTCACCTAAACACATTAAAAAATATATTACTTTAAATGACATTGCCTAGGCATTTTTATTGCTTGCCTTTCAAAAGCTACTCAACTACAACCACTTGCAAGACAAGATATGGGTAAATGTCTTGAGTATTAGCAAGACATAGCTTGATTGTATACTCGCCTAAATTTCTCCTTAAGGAGTTTATGAACATATTTAGCATGATGCAAAAAAAAAAAGGACAAGGTCACGAACTTTTTTGGGGCTAAACAAAAAAAAAAAATTATTATTGTGTATTTTTTTTTTTTTTTTTTAACTATCAAAATGTAAATATATTATTTCTAAATGTGCGTAAAGGTTATTTTATTTTTATACTTTATCTTTAAGGTGTATTAGAAAATCATAAACTCTTACTCTCTCTCTCTCTCTCTCTTTCTCTCGTTTGCTTACCATAAAGAAACCATAACAATAAAATAAAGCTTTTATTACCAGCCCCCTACATTAAATGCTTACGTCACAATATCCTCAATACACAAAGCTTTTATTACTGCTGAATCATGGCCAAGGGCAAGTTTAAGGTTACAACTCCCTACTACCCCTAGTATTTTCTTTATATTGAGAAATGTGCAATGAAAATTCACGGCCAGGGCCATTGTCATGGCCATTTTTTATTATTTAGGCTCTACTCTCCTATTTTTTTCCATTTTATAGTAGGCTCTTTTCTTGGAAAAAGCTTTTTAGGGACCTGCGCTTTTCTGCAAGCTCTCTCTTTCATTTCTCTTAAATTTTCTTTTAAATTCCTGAATTTGTTATTGCAAAAGTTATAAACTTTTTTAGGCTCCGTCAAGTTGAATAACCTTTGGAGAATCCTTATTTTTTTACTCAAACGGAAAATTATTGTCGGCTTTTTTTCTATGGGTATGATTGTAGGCGTGGGAAAATTGTTTTTCAAGAATTCGTCTGCGTTCGGGTTTTTGGTTTTGTTTGTTTATGATTTTTTTTCTCTGCTGTTTTCATTTTGAGCTTCATTGATATGGAAAAAATTCCCATTACTAATGTCAAGGATATTCGTTTGTATGTATGTATGTAGGTGTATAATAAATACTTGCTGGATTTTCCAATTGACTGTGTATATTTATTAAACAAATATTTCATTTGATATAAACTTTTTAGTTGTTTTTATTTATGCTGCTGCTGATTGTGTCTCCTCCTGTGTAGGGACTTGAGTGTTGTTGTCTTTTTTTGTTAAGTTTAATGATTGAGCCGTTTAAATGAACAAAATTCATTTAAGCATTTGTTTATTATTCGAATTTATTAGTCTTTTGATGAATAATATTTTTTGTTAAAAATTAGTCATTTTAAAGAGGGAGAACAAATAGAAATAATTGTTAATGAAATATGTTCGTAAAGCGGATAGTTCTAATAACTTTTATAAAGCTTTTTAAAATGTAAAATATTTTCAAATTTACTTAGTAAACGGTACGCATTACCTGGTCATGGAGTAGGTAAGCAATAATTTTGTTAGGATTTTCCCAAGTTCCCTTGAAATTAAAAATAATATTATTTTCATAATATTTTCATGAATAAGTTTGAATTTTTAATTTCGTTGAACTTTGACCGCCAGTATCAAAAATTTTAATAGTGCTTTAAACTATAATTTACAGCTTGGTATGTAAGAATGATTTGATTGCAAATGAAATACTGTAAGAATTTGTTAATTAAAGAATATTATTTATCCAATGAAAACATTAAATTGTATAAATCTTTCATCTTTGTCTTAGACGCCTGCAACTATTTTCATTTAATTATTGTTTTCGATCTGGTCGTAAAAGGAGATATATGTCACCCCGGATTTACGTGGTTAAAGGAAATTCCTCTTCACAAATCAAAAAATAAAACCTTCGATTAAAGCTAATGTTAAGTAACATCTAGAACCACGACTTAACTTTTTTTTTTTTTTTTTTTTTTTTTGGAAAATTGTACAAATATTGTAAATTAAAGTTAATTTAGGTTTGAATATACACACAGACAAAAATATGGTTGCGAAGACCTAGATCTAAGAGCAACATATTATGATTAGATTATATGTTTGCCACAATAATTGTTAAGGTCATAAATAATAATAAGAATAAATATGACAATTATAATTATAAAATTATTTCACTTTATCATATTATGAATCGATTTTTTTAATTCTGCATTTAAAAATTTTATCATGTTATGATTCCGTTTTGTCAATTTATAATCTGATATTTTCATAATATACTTTCGAATCTATTATATTTTGATTCGGTTTTATTATAAGTAATATTGTAATATTATATTGTTATGGAAATAATAATAACATGGTTTAGAAACAAAATATGATTTATAAACAAGGAACAAATTTGCTAATATTTAACGGTTGTAGAAATAATGAAACATTTTTCATAATAATAATAAGATTTTGTTTCTGGTAATAATCTTAAAAAACATCAAAAATTTAGTCAACTATATTAAAATGTTTATGGAATGCAAACGTTAAATGATAAAACTTAAACAAAAACATTGTTATCATGAACACAGCATTATTCAAATTAATGAAAATTAACAATGAGAACATAATATTATTATTGTGAAAATTAAACTAAAGGTGCAATTAAAGTTAAGCCGGAGTTTAATTCCAGACCTTCAATTAATGCTAATCTAGGACTACATATTGAAGTACAATTGAAGATAATATCAAGTACCATTTCAAGATCAGAAGCATAATTATATAAATGCTTACAAGTCAGGTACAAAATTGTTCTTCCAAATTTTTCAGCCGTAGCCACAATTAGTAATGCGTAAACCTTACCTGGTAATTTAAATGTAATTAAATTACTTAAAATCTAATGTAATTCCAGTTTCTAAACATTAATCAAAACTTTTCATAAATAAAATTGATTGAGTTGTCACACAAATTTTGTCACTTTGTTTCTTGCCATTATATAAGTTTGTACGAAGTATTAAGTCCATTAAAATAACTTGATTCTTTTTCTAATAAATATTTCTAGATTGTTGCCTTAAAACATTAATCACATTTACGTATTTGGAAAAACATTCATTACTACCACCAAATGACTTATTTGGCCATGGTTTTAAAATAAATAATTTATTATGATTTTTTTTTTTTTTTTTTTTTTGTCTTTAAACCAAACCATTGTGGACCAGCCAGAAAATCCACATCATTAGTCTTGGTTTCTTTGAAATTAGTAGACAATGAATGTAAATGGTATTTCAATTAAATTTTATCGCGATAAAACTATAACGATATTTTTCTTAAAAAACAGCGAACATCAAAAAGGGGGTGTCACCAAATATAAAAGCATTTTTTATTTATTTTTTAAAAAATTAAAAAAAAAAATAATAAATTTATTAACTGACCAGGACTATATATAAATGGTAACATGAAAAATGATTTATGATTTAGGTTTTCTGATTTTATTTTTCTTAAATATTTTATTTTAATCTTTATTATTTTTTAAAACCATTAATTTAATTGAAGTAAAAAATGGATATATATATATATATATATATATATATATATATATATATATATATATATATATATATATATATATATATATATATATATATATATATTTATTTATTTATTTAATAAAACTTTATACACTTGAATGAATATTTTCATACTTCTATGAAAACATGTGTAACATTTTAACTTTAACCTATAAAATGTTAGATACTTTGTAAATGTTTTTTTTTTTTTTTTTTTTTTTTTTTCAGAAAATTTATCAAAATAAAAGCAAAAAAAAACCTATGTATATGTTTTTATCGGTATTGACAAAAATGTTGTTTTTGCTTTAGAATGTATCTAGGAGTTTAATAAAAGACACTTTTAAACATTTTAAATGTTTAGAATTTCTTTGATGTAAAAGCGTTAGACTGTAAATTATATAAGGAAACACTTGAAGTGTGTGTTTATTTCTGGGAATTAAAGTCAAAAAAATAAAATTTAAGGAATATTTAAAAGTAAATCTAAAACATTGCAAATAATTTTTTTTTTTTTTTTTTTGAAATAAAAAAAAAAATACTTTTGAACGTTGAAAAACTTTAATGTTTATTTTAAATTTAACTTTTATTTTCCTTTTTTTTTGTGTTAAATAGACACATGTCTCGTTATCATCTAAATTTTATTTTCTCGTTTTTCTTTTTTTTTTAACTACAAAAAAAGGACGCAGAAAATAAAACTTTTTATTCAAGTTCATTGTACTTTAAGTTATTGTCACCTTTATATCCCTACTTAAAATGTAGTTGGTTGCTGGTGGACGGTCTCCTATCTTTCCGTTTTGTATGAATCTTGTTAGTTTTTTTTCCTTTCTGACAGCAAAGTGTCTTTAAAAATAAAAAACACAACATGTTAGAAAAAAAGGACATAGACTTCCTTTTTTTATGAAGCAAAAAGAAAAAAGGAAGCAAATTGTGTGTGTGGGTTGTAAGTTAGTGGCAATAAGTATATTTTTTATGGAGTTTTGGTCAATATGGTGACTCTTTTGTGTTGTTCTTTTATTTTTCTTTCAAAAGTATTTTTTTTTTTTTTTTGCTAATATTGTCTACAAAATATACCTTTTTTTTGGGGAAAAATATCGAAAAAAAAAAATAATAAAATACTAAACATGCCACAATTTAAAAAAATAAACTTTATATAAAAAATATGCAAAATGTTAAAGATAATAATAAAATTATTGGCAACTTTGGAAGAAATTTTGGCAATTTTTCTTTTAGTTTATTGTCACCTAAAATGCAAAAGATCTTAACTTACAATTAACATATTTTGAAGGTGGATAAAAAAAAGGAAAGGGCTGTTATATTCAAGTTTTGAATTTGAAAGAAAAATAATATTTTTATTCTTTTGAAAGAAAAATAATATTTTTATTCTATAATACCCTCCATAAGAGCTTCATTGTGTTTTCGGGTACTTTTTTCTTAGAATGGGTCCATTTCTTTTTAAACTCTATTTTAGTTTTTGTTCAGCTTTAGGTATTCTTTAAATATATTTATACTATGCCATAATACATTTAAAATAGACCCGAGTTCTGGATAGTTTAGTGGATTGCTTGATACCACTCAGTTCCGTTTTTTTTTTGTTTTTTTTTTTTTTTTTTTTTGTTTTTGTTTTAATAATGAAAAGAGAGATAGATCCGGCTATTTGCGTACATTTCTCTGTTAATAATGTTATTCGTTATGAATGAAGTGCTGTGATATGAAACTCATTACCAGAATGTTGTAAAAAGTCCGCCAATACGTACTTTATATCAATAATACTACTAATACTACGTACGTAATAATACTACGTACTTTTTATCAATAATTTTCGTCTTCTCTTTTGCCTTCAAATTTTATCGAGCGTTCATTCTTATTTTTTAGGTCTTCAGGCCAGCGTTTTTTAACTTTTCTGTTAAAAGATACAATTAAATTTAAATAATGACTCACCTTCCATCTAGAGATGTAGACATTTTTTGTATGCGATCCTACTGTATGTAAATCAACCTCTTTCTCCGGTTATCAATATTCTTTTCGGTGATCATGAATTCTTTGTATTTTCTATGGCTCAAGAAACTGTATTTCCCCAATCACCTGTGTTCCTAGCAATTGTTTTTACATGTGTTTCGACAACAAATTTTAACTATGTGTTTGAACGAATTTTATTCAATTTTCATTTTAAGAAAAACTAATTATTCTATTTCAACAAAATTTAGCATAAAGTTATTGAGAATAATAGCAAATGTTGACAAGTTAATGGTACTAATTTTCATGACGCATAGTACAATTGTGCATGGATTTTTTCGTGCGTAAAGCACTAACATGTGATTATAAATAACTTCCTAGGAATCAGTTTTGTAACGAAAATAAGCTGGAATTAACTTCGTTTTTTGTTTGTTGACAACATATTTTCGTATACAAGCTCAAAAGATTTATTACCCAGTGTTTGTATTTCTAAAAATTTATTTGTTTTATTTAATTTCAAATCAAGGATTAAATTGAATTTATTTTGAAACAAATTTCTATGATCTAAACTATAAAAAATGTATAGCATTTTCAAAAAAGTTGCCTTAAACTAAGGTGAATCACCTCCTTGTCTAATGTGTGGAAAATTATATTACACAAAAAAAAAATTAATTAAATATTAATTACATGGTAAAAACTTTGATTAAACTTAAGTTTTTTACTTTTGTCAATAAGAAGAAAAAAAAAAATCACAAACTTTAACAGGTGATTGCGTTTTATTTATAAATTAATATTTCACTACAAAAAACTTTTCTGTTGTCTTTTCTGGCTGGTTTGTAGTTTTTTTTCTCTTTTTTGACTAAACTTTGCAAAGTTTTTGAAAACAAAAGTTTTTCTGCAATCGAATTGTTCTGTGTTAAAAAAAAATCTCATACACGATATGGAAAATAAATTTATGAACTAATGGGCAATATGACAAGGAAAAATATTTATGCTGAAATTGGCGAAATATTCATTTGTTTAAAAAGTTGTGTTTTATGTATATGAAAAATTAATAAAAATTTCTTTAATTTTGTTCTTTTAGTCAGTTACTTTACAAGCGTTTAAGCATTATACATATTTACCTATTAAATTACTACTGATTAATAAAGTTAATCATCATAGAGTTTCTCAAAACTTTAGGAGCTTGAAATGAATTATTAAAGTCATTAGAACTTGAGACCGTAAACTAATGTTTTAGGTCATAATCAGTCCCCATTTACTTGTTAGAAATGGAATGAACTTTGTATAAAAATTATACCTATTATAGCGTACTATAAACTTTTCATCCCTTTAAACATTTCTTTCATTAGTAATTTGTCTTGTTAGTTTTTTCAATTTATTTATATTTTATTTTTCCAAAGATTGCAAGCAAATAACGACAGGATATATTTATTTAAATACAATTATATTACAAAGAAAATCTGGATGAAGTCTATTTTTTTTTTAATTTCTATAAAACTGTAATTAATGTTTAAATATTCTCAGTCTATTATCCAAAAACATTGCTAAGTAACTTAAGTGTATTTTTTAGTACTTAAAGTGTGCATTCGAATAAAATATAACACAACATTTTCGTAATAACTCTTCTTGTTTACAATATCTTCCAAATACGTGTGTGGAAGAAAAATTTACATTACAAAGAAAAATTGCTATTACATTACTGCTTAATAAAAAGCTTAACAAGGACCTAAAGTATGAGATATAACTTTGTTCAGAAAAAGAAAAAGTCACAATAATGAATTCCAAGCCCAAAAAGTAGAAAGTATCCTAAGAGCAATGCCAATTGCCTTGTTGTCTCTGTTTGGTAGTATCAAAGCAAAGTTTGTGGACTATAATTCGACACCAGCAGAATGGAATACGTATTTTCTGTGCCACTACACACTTCGTCAGCATTCGTGGATTTTTAGCATCGTAGAAACCTAAACAGGCACGTTGTGTTAATTTTTTTCAAAATAAAATATGAGCCATGTCAAAGTTATGCCTAAGCTTTAGTTAATTAAAGCTAAAAAAAATTAATAACAAAGCTAAGAAGAACTCTAAGGGAACGAATGATTAAAGCTCCTCAGTAATAAAAAAAAAAAAATAAATAAAAATATATTCAATATTTTGTATTAGCCTGTAAAACATACGTTATTGCTAACTTTTCTCATGTTCAAAGGTACAAATTTTGTATATCGAATAAACACAATACAAAATTACAAAACAATTTGTTGTGTGACAAATTCACTCAAAATGTTTTGCTTCTTTAGTCTGAATGAATTCGAATAATCATGACAAAGAGTGTCATAAAAAGATATTGTTTTTAGCATTTTCTGGCCAGGTAAGAATTTTGTCGTTACAGTAGAAGTACCCAGAATTATTAATGTTATTTTAGTTGCACAGAATTTTGGCAATTGTAAAGGAATTGGATTAAAGTTAAAAATGATATCCCAGTAAAACTCAATTGTGATTATTAATTTTAAATTCTTATAGAGAGATACCGCGAAAAATTTCGTAAAAATACTTAAATCTTTTACAGAAATCATAGCTAAAAAATTAGAAATAATTTAGTTAGAAATTAATTTTTATTTAAAATTATAAATTTATTAGAAAAGTCTGGAGAAGAAATGCCACAAGTAGTTGATTTAGTTTTCATCCTAACTTATTCCGTTCACCTTTTATTAAAAAAAAGCATGTTATGTTTTATTTGGACGCACATTTTATGTATAAAATATAAAGCAAAATAATCCAACAGCATTGGAAAGAAAATTTAACTTGTTTAGTTTAGAGATAAGATTAAAAATGTTAAATTAATTGATGTAGCAATTCAATATATAAAACAAAAACTCTTTTTTTTCACTCCAAAGTATAAGACGAAGAAAATTAAATAAATAAAATTTAAATTAGGAAAAGATTTATTGTTGACAAATTAAAAGAAGATAAATTGTCCTTCGAAGTTTTTAATAGAAAATAAGAGATTTTAATTATGGTATTCTTTATTTCAATTGTTTAAAAAATAATTAAATCAAGTGTAATACAGAGTATTACAGTTGATTTTCAGTGACTTTTCGAACTTCCATCGTAGTTATATGAAATGTAACAATATTCCCATCAAGTACCACCTGTTAATAGACTACTGTCAAATTTTGAGCCAGTATCGTCATTTACTTTGCATTTAACAGCTGTTCAAAACATACAACCTCGTGTATTTTTCTGAAAATGGAAAAAAGTGTTTTTCGTGTGCTCATTAAACATTATTTTTTGCGAAAAAAAACCGTCAATCAAATAAAGGAAAAGCTCGATAAATACTATGGGCACTCTGCACCATCGATTTCAATGGTTGTGGTCCCATAATTACAAATGATGCTGAACGTTCTGGACGCCCAATTGAGGTCAGTACACCTGAAAATTCACAATATGGTGTTGGCCGAAGACTAAAAGTGCGTGATATTGTTGATGCCATAGGCATTTCATATAGCAGTGTAGTTTCGATTTTAACTGATCAGCTGGGTTTAGAAAAGTTGTCTGCAAGATGGGTGCCGCGTTTGCTCTCAATTGACCATAAACGTAAACGTGTGGCAATTTCAAAGAATTGTTTGGAGTTGTTTATCCGCAATCCGAATGAGTTTTTGCTGTGGACGTTTTGTAACTGTGGACGAAACATGGATCCATTACTTTACTCCGGAGACCAAGCAGCAGTCTAAACAATGGGTTTCTCCTGGTAAAACTGCTTCGAAGAATTCCAAGGTAAGTTTGTCGACCAATAAGATGATGGCAACAGTTTTTTGGGATGCACGAGGGATAATCCATATCCGATTACCTTCAAAAGGGAAAAACAATAAAAGGCGAATATCATGCCAACTAATTAGACCGATTTAATGAGGATTTAAAAAGAAAAGGACCCCATATGGCCAAGAAAAAAGTTCTTTTTCATCAAGATAATGTAAGGTGCAGTCTCAACGGCAAAACTCTATGAATTGGGCTACGAATTGGTACCTCATCCGCCATATTATCCGGATTTAGCCCCTAGTGACTACTTCCTATTTCCAAACCTAAAGAAATGGCTCGGTGGAAAGAGACTCAGCTCAAACTATGAAATTATTGACCAAACAAATGTCTATTTTAAGGACCTCGAAAAATCCTATTTTTTACGCAAAGTAAATGACGACACTTGCTCAAAATTTGACACTAGTCTATTAACAGGTGGTGCTTGATGGGAATAGTGTTGCATTCACAAAAGTCAAAGTCACGGACTTATTGATCCGCCCCCGTATTATTATATACATGTACTTTTTTAAACTATTTTAATTTTGTTAATATTATTTCATAAATTAGTAAATAATTAATTTATTTTATTATTGAAAATAATGAGAATTTTTAAATAATATAAGTTGTGTTTTTTTATTTTATTTTTATATATATCTATTTTTTTTTTCTTTATTTTTCTGTATATTGTTCTTCCCTAGAAGAAAACAATTCTGGAGCATAAAATAATATGAAAATATTTTTCATTTTATAATATCTAATGCAGGTTTCTCATTTCTACTCATCCGGACCACATAAAGACTATAGCTAATATCAGTTTGTTTGTCTTTTGAAATCAATTTCTTCAAGGGCCTTAATAACTACTAGACATTTAAGAAGCAACAGTATATTAGAAATTCTATTGAAAATTTTCGTAATAAAAATCAGCAAAATCGGTCAAAAAGCAAATAGCTAATTAGTGAATGAAATAACCATTTTTTCTTTTTAATTCGACTTCCAAACAACAGCAAAAATCTGATTTTACAAAATATTGAAGAAACATGTTTCTTGCTAAAGTAATATTATATAGCCGATTAAAATACTCTTACTTTTTTCAATTTAATTCGATAATTGTTTATAACTTTATTTTCAATCTACTCTTATTAAAGGTAATTTCCAACTTTTTGATAAGAAAAAAAAAAACTTGTGAAATATTATAGTACCTAATGACTATTATCATTACAATGATGACGCACATAAAACATGTTGCATTTAATAACTGTCTAAAAACAGATTACAATTGCCACCCTTTCCTTACCCAGTTCATAACACACAGCTTCGGGTATTTTTAACATTTATAAACTAAGTTTTATGTGGTGACATGAATGTTTTTTTTTTTTTTTTTTTTTTTTTTTTTTTTTTGTGTGTTCAATAAATGAACCATAAGAATCAGTTTTAGTTCGATTATGTTTGCAAAATGATACTTGAAACAGAAAAGTTATATTAGATCTTAAAGTGTCTATTAGGATATTCATTCAAAAAATGTTCGTTCAAATTATTCGAACAATTTATTGCGAATAATTATTCCAAGAATTTAATGGTCGACGACTAGTGAAATAGCTTTTCCAAATCAATTTTATAAAACAAAGGAACGAAATCGACTTAAATACATCCATAAACATTTTATTATATATATATATATATTTTTTTTTTAAGATTTGGGCAATTTAGCCTGATTTATAGTTTTTTTCTGTGCACCTTTGACGAAACAACTTAAGTCTACTTTTAAAATTTTTCAGGAGATCTAAAAAGTAATACATTAAGAAAGTTAATTTTTTGTGAGTTATATCACCAAAGGCGAACTAAACTTTTTGTACTGCAACATTTAAATAAAAAAATATATTATTATATTGCAAGAATTCGCAGCTTTCATTTGACATCCACATTGTGTCGATATAATCTTCGCAAATACTTTCTAATATTCTTAAAAATTGCACTTCTTTCGAAATTTTGAAGTACTTTTGAGATAAAATTTGACATACTGAAGAAAAACTGAGTACACAGTTTTATCGTGGATGGTCTCCCTAGTTTTATCTATTTAATGACTTTTTCACGTGTGATTATGACTGTTGTTGGCTGATATACATTAAAGTGCTTTGATTTGTATGGAGATAAAAATGTTACAAATGTACTCTCTTAAAATTAAAGAACGATATGTTTTAAACTAATCCTCAAAATATTTCGGTTTAATTATTTTGTTCACGTGAGTTGGACCATTTTTAAAACCTCTAAAAATATGATTTTCGATTAAGAGTGGACATAATTTTTAACTTTTTGTAAAAAAACAAAACAAAACAAAAAATTTACAACATATAATAGATAAATGAAGTTTATTTTATAATAAGTAAAAAAAAATTAAATTAGTTTTCATTCTCGTGAAATTAAAATTTTAGTAAAATTTTCTATGATTTTATTTGAAATACTATTTTATTAAAGTTTGAATATTTTTGACATTTTCCATCGTAATTTAGATTTTAGGGCATTATTGGATAGGTCTTATTCAATACTATTGATATATGTATTCATTTAACCCTTTAGTTGCACAGGTGATATTTTGCAAAGTTCATTTTCATGTCAAATAAATGGTTGGTTAAGAAAATAAATTTCACCAAAAGTATATATTTATCATAAATTCGTGTAAAAATAGTGACATTTCAAAAATCTCTTTTATTAGATTATTATCGCAGTTTTAAAGGAACTTAATATATTTTTCATAAATTCATCTGTATTAAAATAAATTTAAATTTAAGCTTTTAATAACAAAATGCATAAAATTGACGCTCTTGCTTTTAAATTAAATTAATTATGTGAAATCTTCTATAGTATCAGGACTTACGATTCCAGTGGTACATTAAAACCCAATATATATTGAAAAAAGTTCGAAATATATAAAATATATATGAATAAAGAAAATATGTCAAAAAAAAATACGTTAGTAAAATCCTAATATTCTGCGACTGAAAAGAGACATAATAATTATTTAAATAAATATTCCAGGCCTTAGTACGCCTCTGAAGTTAATTTTCTTCGAACGGAAATAAGAATTTTTAGTGGTGTTTTGAAAATGGTCCAGCTCACGTAAATTTAAACATTCGGATTTAACATTTTGGGAATTATAGAAGAAGAAACAATTCTTCATTTCTAGAGCGGTACATTTGCAACATTTTTTTGCGAGGCTCTTTAATATTCATATACATATTTGAAAATAAATGTTAAAAGGTAACATTTTCAAAAGGATATTTTCTTACTTTTTTGTGCTGCAACATTTAAATAAAAAATATTGTTATGCTGTTGTGTTATTGTTGTTATTCTTTTGCAATAAAATTTTTAATGTAACTTACAAAATCTTGAATAATTTATTTTATTTTGTTTCAATTATTCCAATAATTCGAATATTCGATAATTCAAATAATTTTAAATACATGATCGATCAACTCGAACAAATTAAAATGACGTATACGAATTATTCATTTTATTCGAAGAATAGAAAACCCAACAAATACTCTAGTGTCTATATGCTACATGGTGCAAGTGAAATGTCATTGGTTTTACTCGCAAGTCGTGCAACTTTTTGTACCATATGTGCTTGCTGTTAGTTTCATTATTCTTTTTCGCTTGTTTTAGGGATTTTATGTAATTTATTGTATTTAATTTCCAACAATTAATATGATTTTCTAAGGGTTCAAGTATTTACTTTTTTTAGAAAGATTTTTTCACTTTTAAATTAATGTTAATGATTTCTTTGGCATTTTATTAGGTGAAATAATGAAATTAGTTTAAATTCGTTTCCCAACTAGAAGAGCAAAATAAAAGAATAAATAATGAGTACAATGAATTGTATTTATTTTGATCACAAACTGCTTCCTAAGCATTTGTGTTTTATTTTTTATATTTAAAACTTTTTTTTTTTTTTTTTGTTCTTTATTTTTTATTGTTTCCTTATTATATTATAAATCAATTTAGATTTATTTTCTTGTAATATATAACTTATATTGTAAAATATGTATATAATATCAAATTAATTTTTTCCAATACATTCCTCTTTTGGATTGCTTTTACTCTTTGGTTGGCAACATCCATGAGGAGCCTTAACAAAATCACGTTTTTAATGTTTCTTTTACATTCAGTGTATTTAAACAAGAGTCTGGATTATTATTTAAAAAATTTTTTTCCTAGCTTTTGCTGTTACTCTTGTGTGTGTTTTTATTTCATTTTAGCCATAGTGGAGTTGGAGTCGAGTTATACGTCATTTCCATTTCTTTTAACATCCATTATAAAGCATTCATTGTCTGGCGCTTAAGTACCCACTTGACATGGTATGATTTCTTTTAACTCTCTCGTCTCGCTCTGCTATATTTTTCAAAGCCAAGCAACATTTGTTTGTTTGCAGCTACATGATGATGCTATTGTAAAATTTAAGTACATTTCATAGTTTTTTTTTTTTCAGTAGCTGTTGCTAATGCTGTTTGGTACCAGCAAATAGTTCAATAATAAATGTTGTGCTTAGTCAGGATTATTGTTTCATTTGTTCAGGTATTAAATTTATATTTACCCCTTTTACATGTTTTAAAACCAAAGTGTGGTACATGACAATGGTTGTAATAGTTTTTAAACGTTTTACTACCACACAGAGTGTATAAACTGGGCATTTGAGCTTTGTCTTGTTACGTTTTTTTCATTCATTCATACCGTTGGTATTTTTTTTTTATAATAAATCGCACCTGGACATGTTGTTGTTATTTTATTATTAGTTTGGTACGTCTGTCTTTCTCTCTGTCTGTCTGTTACCATGTTCTCATATTATTTGCTTTTTAAGAATATGCTACTTGTTTTCTTGTTTTATTTCCTTTGGTTCGGTTTATTCCAACGCTTTGGTTTTGTTGTTGTTGTTGTTGTTGGTTTTGATTGTGTTGTGCGCCTCTGGAGTTTTTAGCAGCTATTTGGTTTTAATGCTGGCTTAGGGACAAATTTTATTATGGTTTTTAGCCATAACAAAAGTAATATATATTGGATATATATTTGCAAAAACAAAAAGAAGGTAGTACGAGCCATTTAAAATAAAGCCAGCCAGTCACATGTAAGTGATGGGTTTTCTGAAGTGTAAAATTTAATTATGGTAAAGTGTTGCAAAAGTAAAAACATTTTAAAATGATTTATGACTAAATAAATTATATTAAAGAAATAAACATTTTAAATAGACAATAAATAGGAAACACAGAGAATTTAGTTAAAATATGTTAAATAAAAAATTTAACTAAATAAAAATGTTTGTTTGTAGGAAGTTTCTTTTATAATTTTTATTACAAAAATTTGTACTTAAAATTTCCAGTATTAAAATAAGAATTGAAATCAAATGAAACCAATGGGTTAATTTTTTTTGAAATTTTTTTAAAGACCGCTATATTCTAGTTTTAAATTTAAAAGAAAAATTATTTTATTATTCATTTTTACTAAAATATTTAATATTTTTTGGAATGTGTTTTCGGTTACTTTTTTTGTTGAAATGGGTCCACTTCCTTTTAAACTCTATTTTATTTTTACTCATCTTTAAATGTTCTTTAAATATTTTTTTAACTATAACCCAACATATTTCAAATGGACTGAATTTTGCACAGTTTAGTGGATTGGTGTCCTATGGTACATATCAGCACCCCGCAAGTACAAATGGCTGGGCAGACCAGCCATTTCTGTTGCCTTTCCCATAATATCTGTGATATAGATATAGATTGCCCTTTACAGTGCATTCAGAACGTCGCGAAATTGCGTAATTTCGTGATTTCGGCCGAAATCAAATTGAAATTACATAATTTTGTGCAATTTCGGCGAAAATGTTTAAAAAGGTACATTTTTTTCAACTCTGTACAAAATATTTCAGCATTGATATGTAAACAAAAACATCTACAAAAAATTCATATAAAATTGAAAAATTATTTTGTCAAATTTTTACGCGAAAATATGACAAAAGAACAAAACATAAACATAAATAAAGTGTAAAGTCACAAAAAAAATAATAATATATTTTATTTCCAAAAAAATGTCTTGTAATCAACAAGATGCAAACAAAAAGCATCAGCTGTTCATTAAATTCTAGCGTTCCTATTAAGAACTTTTTGTCTTTGTGGTTCTTCGGGCTACATTTTTTTCTCTTAAAATACGTATTATTTTGTCTGCGATAATACAGTCTGTAAATCAACCTTTTTTAGGTTATCAGGATTTCCATCGGTGATCATGAACTCTTTGTAAAACTCAAAAATTTGAATTTCCCAACTCACCTGCACTCCTAGCAATTGGTTTATATGATCGGCATGTGTTTTTATTTTAAATTTAATTATGCGTTTGCATGAATTTTGCTAGATTTTCATATAAAAAGAAAAACCAATTATACTATTACAACAAAATTTAGCACATAGTTACTGAGCAAATGAAATGTGCACGGATTTTTTCGTACGTAGTCCTTATATATTACAATGTTTTAATTTTTTAATTTGTTATATATTTTTTTTTTTTTAGTTTTATAAATTTAGAAAAATGTTCATATAAAAATCTCAAACGAAATTTGTTATAAAATGTGGTTTCTTTCATTCCCTCTCGAATTATAAAGTCAATCGATGATAAAAAAAAAAGAAACACAGCGGTCAGATTTTTTTATCCTGATATAATAGTAGCAACCTAACCTCTAATAAATTGTCTGAATTTTAGTTTTTATTATATCTCTCATTTTAATAAAATTTATAGCCTTTTTATTTTATAGCTCTTGACCCTTACTAAAAACGATTAAAAAATTTTTAAATTTTATTATTTGGTTTCCAACATTTATTATGGAAAATTAGTTTTTCTCTCAAATTTTATGGCGTAAATAACCTTTTTTTCTCTTGACTAGAAAACACAGGATGATGCATAAAAAACTTAAACAATTTCTATTAAACTTTGGCAATTTAAACGTAAAAAATAATAAAACTTACACTTGTTTTGCAAGGAAAAACTAAACAAAATTTCTTCAAATAAGTACATTTCACTTTTATTTTATTTTTATTCCAGTAAAACAAATATTTTATTTTAGAATATTTTTTGTTGCAAAACTTTTCCTTCTTTTGAAAAAAAAAAAAATAGTCATAAAGTTGTTTTGCTAAATTCTAATACCAACCCTTGAAATTGTTTTTTTTCTTTTGCTGCTCCTGCATTTCCGGTTGCAATATCAGGAAATACTTTGGCATTTGTTTGTTGCATATACTTTTTTTTTTTTTCTTTAATATTTTTTAGAATGTTCTTTTCTTTTCCGCCACTTTGCAACAACATTCCCTGTTTGTTATTTTGCGTTTTTATTGATATGTGCATGTAAGTGTGTGAAGTTAAAAGAACACATACATACTTATATGACAAAAAAAAAAAAAAAAAAAAGATACTTGAAATATTTTTTCTTTCCGTTTGGAAGAAGCTACAAAAAGCGCCTGTTAAAACTAACAGGCAAGATATTGGAAATACAAACGTCTTATGTAGGGTCTGTACAGCAGGAAGTTTTTAAATGCTTTAGAAAAATGTGGGGAGTGTTTAAATTATTAAACTCAAGGAAATGTTTCTGTAACTAAAAAGAAATTTGATTTACAATTTAAAAAGTAATAAAATGCATTAAGACATTTATATGAAAAAAATAAATTAAAATGTTTGCAATTTTTAAACTGTTAAAAATATATTTCACTTTAAATTTTCTAAACAAAATATATGTATGTATATATTTTTTACTAACATTTTTCCTTGTCTTTATTCATATTTTTGCTTTTCATTTCCTTAAAAATAATATGAAATTCTATAAAAATTAACACGTTAAGTTTCAATTCTTAAGCAAGAAAAAAGAGAAATTCTATGTTTTTCCTTTAGCATTCAAGCAAAAACTCTATTGGTTTTTTATGATATTTTGTTATTTTCCTTTTTTCCTTTAGACGGATTTTCTGTCTGTCTGTCTTGGTGTCTGGAGTAGATTTGTTTTATATTATTTTTTCTGTCTTTCCTTCATACTTATTGTTATTTTGTAGTTATAGCCAATTTATATACGCGTGTTTTTGGCATTATTTTATTATGTCTACTGTTACATTTACTACTTCATTTTGTTGCACCAAAGACCTTCGAAAAAAAAGAAAAAAAAAATAATAACAATAAATGAGAAATTGCATGTATTTTTATTTGCACCTCATAAAAAACTCTATAAGAATTTTTCCCAAACAAAATGTTATAATATTTGCAATTTATTTAGGAAATAAAGAAAAACAGAACACTATTATTTACAATACTCTCAAACTCCTTTTCAAAATACATATAAAAACAACACTTGCACTTTGGTTGTGCTTATAGTTTCGTTGCAGTCCTTGGGGATCATAAACATTTTTTAGTTGGCAATTTAATAGAGCTTTTAGTAGTTTGTTTTTTCTTCCTTAAAATAACAATGTTCAAGCAGAAAATGTTAAAAAAATAGCTACCCTATTCCTATAGTTTTAAAAACCAAAATTATATTGTTCTATGCTTTCTAAGGAGTGCGCACGGAAAAATTAGGTTTAATACTTTTATTATACGTAAAATAAATTTGTACGATTAAATTTTTTACATTTGTTATTATTCTTTAGTAACTGTGTACTAAATGTTGTTGTAATAGCTTAATTAATTTTTATTAAAATGACAATTTAACAAAATTCATGCAAACGCTAAATTAAAATTTATAATCAAAACACATGTCAACCATATAAAAAAATTGCTAGGAATGTAGGTGAGTCGGAAAATATAGAGTTCACGATGACCAAAAGGAACTCTGATAATCGAAGAAAAAACTGACAAACAGAAAAATTTTCGCAAAAATAAAAAATAGCTGACTGATATCAAACAAATAGTGTTGCTATGTACCGAGGATGGTCAATCCGCTAAACTCAGTTCATTTGAAATGTATTGGGTTATAGTAAAAAAAAAAATTATTTAAGGAACACTTAAAGCTGAGTAAAAAGTAAACTAGAGTTTAAAAAGGAAATGGACCCATTCCTACAATAAAGTAATCGAAAACTCAATAAAGCTCTTATGGAGGGCATTCTAAAAAATATTAAATATTTTATTAAAAATTATTAAAAAAATAATAATAATAATAAATTTTATTTTAAATTTAATTCTTGAACTTGAACTACCTTTAACAAAATCGAAATTTCAAAGAGATTGATCCATTGGTTTAATTTTTATAAGCTGAATTGTATGAAGAAAATTTTTCGTGCGCAGTTCTTATTTGTTTTAGTAGTATATTTTTTAAATTTATTAAAATAGTGTAAGGTTTCCTTTAATTTTTTTTTTTTTTTTTTTTTTGCTTTTACTTTTCTGGTATACTAACCAGACTTAGACATACATACTGCAAAATAATGACATTGAAACAGTTGTTTTATTTCCCACAATATATATATATATATATTTTTTTTTTTTTTTGCTAAAATATGACGTTTTATATTAATTTATGCTAGTTTGAAAAATATTAGCTAACTACTCTTGCTTTTCTTCATGTAGAAAAATTATATCTTCAGTTAACTCCAACTTCTGCCCCATTTTTTTTTTTTTTTTTTTTTTTTTTTTGCAAGAAATAACTTAATAACTTTGTGTATTTTTCTTGTTTATAAACTGAGATTTTTTTTTATGTTTTTCTATTATTACATTTTCTTCATTTACTAATTGTATTTCTTTATTCTTGTTTATTTACAGGTATGTAATGGATTTAACTTTCTTGACTAAATAATTTTGTTCCTTATTCCTTATTGAATTTTTGAAGGGTAAGAAAAATTAAGTAATTTAAAAATTTTTATTAAAAAAATAATAAATTATTAATAATATTTGAATGCATTAATAAAAATTCTAAGAAAACTTAAAATTTCAAAAGTATTTCTTAATTTAATTCCATAAGTAACTTTTTCTATATTTTTTTATAAAACAAAAATCACAAAATTCTTTTTATTACTTAATTCGTTAACCTTTTTATTAAAATTTTGTTTAGTAATTTAGAAATTTTCTTAATTACAATTTTGAACATCAATAAAACCAAAAGATTAATCTATTAACCCTAACTCTCATGGGAACTGTTATAATATTGGTATCTTCAGAGAATGAGTGCATACATCTCAATCATACCTCATGTTTATACTTAAATAAGGAGCATTCAAGAACTGTGATATAATACCATTTTGCAATCTTCTATGACTTCCACATTAAATAACACAGGGTACCAAACAACTACCGAAGTATAGATATTTTTGGGGAAGTAGAGTACAATTTCTATAGGTCATTATGCCGACGTTAACAACAACAACCTTCTTAAATATTTTGGTTAAAAAAGTACAAAAAATAAAATACATATATAAGTAAATAATGGGATTTTCAAAAAGTACCAAAAAGTACTTGTTTGATATATTTGTGATTAGAAAATAATACGTTTTAAAATTTATTTCTATGTTTTTCAGTTTAGAAGAATTGTAGAGTACTAATAAAGTACCAAAATATAGTTTTATTTTTCAACCTAAACACTCGAAGCTTTAAAAAGTACGAAATGATTTATTTCGTTTATTATTATTATTATTATTTTATTTTATTTTTTTTTTTTTTTAATAGAGAATTAGTCATATTTTGTCCCTGAGCTTGTTAGCGTAAGACTCATAGAGCTTGTGGGTTCTTACTCGCCATTTGAAGAACAAAAAAGTACCACGAAGTGTCCTATTGTGTATTTTCGCTCACTTAGTACCATGTAATTTTAATTTCATTTTTATAACTGAATTATTAAAAAAATAAAAATAAAAAGGACCATTAGATGACCGAAAAAATACCACAAAGCACCTCTACTGAATTTTTACACGCTTTAGACCATTTTCAGGTTGCTAGGTTAATTATTAATAGACACAATTAAAAAAGTATTATATTCTCAACCACATAAGATATCATCCTTTTCATGTTGATACTATCAATATTATAGAAATTTATAGGATATTTAAAATGTACCATTATAAGAAGGGAAAAGTACCACAAAGCCCCCACTTGTGGATTCTCACTCACATAGGGGCATGCATGTTTAATTTAATCTTTTTAGGTTAATTATTAAAAAATAAAAAAAAAATTACCATTTGAAGAACAAAAAGTACCATAAAGTCGCCTCTTGTGGATTTCATTTCTTTAATTTCATGCTTCTAGATTCTATATTATAGACAATACGAAAAGTACTATTAGAAGAACAAAAAAGTACCAAAACGTTCTTTCATATTTGCTATCATTTACTCAAGGTCTAGTATGCTTAATTTTATGCTTTTAAATTCATAGTATAGGAAATGCTGAAAGTACCATTAAAGAAACGTAAAAGTACCAGTAAGTATTGTTTTTTGTGGATTCATAATCAAAAATTTATAAAAAGTAAAGTTCGACTTCTATCCCTGATACAATTAGAGAGAAAAAACAAACCATTAAGCATCACTTTCTTAATTTATAATTCATTCAGAAAAAAATAGAAAAGTACCATTATAAGCAAAATAAAGGATCAATTTCCTTTTCCTGACCTGGAACAGATCCCTATAACTTGAAATTTTTCACTTGCCTTTATTAAAAAAAATATATTTTACAAAAAATACCAAACTATTTACGTCTTGGTACCCGAGTTTCAAATAACGTCCCGTTATTTTATTTTGTGAGACTATATGAATCACCAATCCTTAAAATTTTATCGAAATTTTCTAAATGGGTTTGAATAAAATGTAATTTTTCCTTTTCTCCCCCTTTTTTGGTACCTTTTACCCCCATGAATATAGCAAAAATTGTATTCCAATGAATTTCAAAATTATAGTGGAGACCTATAATAAGATATTTATAAGGAAATGTCAATAAATAGAAAAACAAAATATTTTATTAAAAAAAAGTAGCAAACAATTAGGTACGTTTTTTACCCCTTAAGCGTTCGAATTTTCAAAAAGTACCGGATTTGTATTTGTTCACTGGTTGAAAACATACATGGGGTGCCAAAGAAGTATGAAAATACAGTTTTTACCTCCTTTTCTCCCTAAAAGGGCTGAATTTCAAAAAAGTATTAGACACATCTGTCCGCATATCTTTTAAATTAAAAAGGATAGGTATTAAAACTTTTTTGTATCTATATTAGCTTAGGAGATACATATAAGGTTACCGTTTTTACCCGTTTGTACACTTTTTACCCATCTAAATATTCGAATCACCAAAAATTCCCTCTTAGTGGATTTATTTGGTGGAAGACTAACCTACAGTCGAAATTTCATATCTCTAATTTCAGGCGTTTGGGCTGTACGATAATGAATTAGTCACTCAGTCAATCAATCACTCAGTAACGTTGTTCTTTTTTTGTATACGATTTACTTCATCAATAAAATACAATTTAAATAATAAATTTTATTCGTTAAACATTTATTGCAAAAGTTTTCTTTAAATAAATTTCAACAAAATAATGCCCATAATTTATAAATTCATTTTTAATTAAATTCCTCAAAGAAAACGGTCAGAAATCCATTACATTTGAAAAATCTTTTAACTCAAGTTTTAAAATGCAAACAATTATTCAATAATCTTTTGTAAAAATCAAAACAAATAACAAAAATATTTTCTTAAAATTTTTTCCATAACAAAGTTTTGCAAAAGTTTTCTACAAATATAAATATTTTTTATAAAGAAAATCAGCAAGATTTATAATAAACCTTTTAAAAGTAAATTACCATTAAAGAAAAGAAAATAAAATTAACTTTTAGGAAAATAATAATAAAAAAAATTAGTAAAATAAAAATGTATTTAAAGTAAAACCACAGTAAAATGAACTTAATAGAAATTAAGCTAAATATTTTAGTTTTGAGATAAATTAAAGATTATAGTTTGCATTAGGATTATATTGAGCAAATATTTGTTCAAAATAAAACAAAATACAATTAGGGTTTTACTGTAAAAATTTATATTAATAGCAAAAAATTTCCTAAATTGAAAATAAAAAACTTATCTTTAATGGTCAATACATTTAGTTTTCATAATATCCAACAAACAAACTAAAGACAAACTTTATTTTCTTTTATTTGTATCTAAATAAACTTTAATAGTAATTTTTCTTAACTTTTTTCTATAAAATATAAATATCAACGAAATAAATGAAAAAAAAAAAAAAAAAAAAAAAAAAAAAAAAACGGGCGGACATTGGTCTAGTGTCGGTACAACACAGTAGATGAATGATTGTTAGTAGTTTTTTCTTTTTTTTTATAATATTTTTTTATAAGTAATGTCTACATGAACTATTTGTATGTGGCTGGCTAAATTGTTAAGATTTAGTTGGTTGTTTTTTGGTTACTTGTTGGTAGTCGTAGTCGTCGTTATGGT
Source organism: Protocalliphora azurea (assembly GCA_932274085.1). Classification (NCBI taxonomy): domain Eukaryota; kingdom Metazoa; phylum Arthropoda; class Insecta; order Diptera; family Calliphoridae; genus Protocalliphora; species Protocalliphora azurea. The sequence continues at coordinate 131,904,453 of OW026519.1, forward strand.
AGCAACAATTTATGCCAATTACTCGTTTATTTACAGTAGTTTTTCATGTTTCTAAATGTCTGTTTATATCGTTTTACTCTTTCTCTCTCTCTCTGGATTTTATTTACTTTTATACGCATTTGCATTAAAGCAATAATCTAAATAATTTTTATAATACAGTATGAAAAGACCAACAGACTATAAACATGCAACACACACTGCTCGACACTGCAACAGCCACAACATGAAAAACTATAATAGAAACAAATCTACCTCATCAAGTAAATTGCAACACGTCACTTTACTGCCAAAGTGAATAGTAAAGATTGCAGTTTGTTTGTTTCTACTGCTAGCTATTGTTGTTTTGTCTAGTGTTGCAACAACAAAAAATACAGAGATGGCAGCAAGAAATATGAATTTAAATTTGCATAGTTAAATAGATAAATCTACATAAATTGCTTTGGTTTGTTTCCATAGTTGGTTGTTTTTTTAGTCTGTCTTTCTTTATAAATCTAAAGTAACAACCCAACACCCACATTTTTGTATGTGTTTGTATTTTAAGCTGCAAGATTGACCGTTTTAAAGTTAAACTAACGAAATGGAAAAATTTTATAATCTCCTTTACACTTTCATATAAACATTTTTTTTTTTTTTTGGTAAATGATAAATTTTGCATTTGTTAAATTTTCATCATCAGCACCATCATCATTGTCATTACAAAAGTTCAGTAAATTAACCCTGTAAAGGCCAGAAGAGACAATTTAGTTCTGCCTAAGAAGCTTAAAACAGCTTTAGGTATTTAAAGGCCTTTGGTTTCTACCTTTTAAGTAAATAGATGGGAAAATTAGACTTTAACAATAAATTATTATAAAAAACTATATTTAAAATAGACACTTTTCTGATTTGTCATAAGGTTTTTTGAAATGTCTTATTAAAAATCTCAGATACTAATAACGAAATTTTTATAAAGAATTTTTCATAATATTTTTATTTGCTAGAGTTCCAACAGTCTCTACCTTTGAACGTATTGAAAGAGGTCAAAGGTTGCGTTTTTATACAAAACTATTTGTTTCCAACTTTTAGTAATTGAAAGTGGAAAAATCTTAACTTTTTCTTTAAAACAAATTCTAATATAACTTCCAATGTCTCTTTCAAGTCCCTTCCTTAACGCCTTAAATTGTGTAATTTTTTTCTTAGTACAATTTTTATTTACTATACAAACAACATACATATTTATCAACCACATGATGAGGTTTTAAATTTTAGCTTTATAACTTTTACAGACTGTGAAAGTATTTTTTTTTTTTTTTTAACCATCTAATTTTTTTTGTCTCTCTTCTTTTTATATAAATTGTAGATTTATATGGCTTTTGCCTTAGGGTTTTGTTTGGAGTTTTTTTTCACTGAATTTTGAGCTCGTTTTCTATGCAAGATTAGTTTGAAATGATAAAGTGCATTAGTTGATTTAAAGGGAATAAGTAGTACGAGTAGGAAAAGCATCAACGAACGAAATGTTAAAAGCTGAAAGCAAATATGTTCATGTAGTGAAATGTTAAAAGTCTTTTGAATTTTTTTTTTTTTTTTATTTTTTTATTTTTTTTTTTTTTATTTTCATTCCCCAAAATAAAAATATTCAAAACATCATTATTATTGGCGACATTTTGGTTTGGTTTTAAAAAGGAAATTTAGTTAAAATGGATTTGTTATAATATACATTTGAAATCATTGAAGGAATAGTAAATATTTGTTAATAAGGAGGAATTTAGAAGGGGAAGAAATCAAACAACAAATTGGTTTAAAATATATAAATCAATAAGTAGGTATTGTTACAATGAGTAAAATAATAAAGGCAAAGGTTAAAGGTTTTTACATCATGATAATAACAAAAAAAAAAAAAAAAAAATAAAAAAAAATAAATAATAATAATAATAAAATAATACAATTTTAGAAAAATAGCCAAACAAGTAGAATTTTGTATATGGAATTGCTGCAAAAATGTTTCTGAAGCGATGAATTTAATGTTGTTAATTTGATTTTTAGTAAGAGATTTATTAGTCCCTAATATAATTCTTTCTTTCATGAATTGTTCTCTTTTTAAATTAGCTTTTGTTTTATTTTCAATTTCGTACAGAAAGCTGCGAATTAAGGCGTGCGTTGAAATAAAATAAAAACAGGTTTTTCTCCAGATTTTTCTGATATATCATTTTATATATAAATTAATTGCTAACTGGATTATTCTTAATTTTCTTGATATGACTTCTGCAAAAAAAAAAAAAAAAATTAAAATAAAAATAAAAAAACTTTAAATACTTTTGAGAAATTTTTCGCGGTATCTCTATAAGAATTTAAAATTAATAATCACAATAGAGCACTGCTTGGGCCTTCTTAAATTCACTTTTAACTTAGATCCATTTCCTTTACAATTGTCAAAATTGGGAGTTATTTACATAAGTAATACTTGAGGAACTAAAATAACATTTCCATTTCTGGCTGCTTCTACTGTAACGACAAAATTCTAAATCTGGCCAGAAAATATTAAAAACATGAAAATCTTTGTTATAATTATTCGAGTTTATTCGGACTAAAGAAGCAAAACAATCACACATCTCGTCGCATTTTGAATAAAAAAATTGTTTTGTAAATTTTTATTGTTTTTAGTTCGATACTATTCAGGACCATTTTCTTGATTATTCGGTATACAAAACTTGTATCTTGGAACATGAAGAAAGTCAGCAATAACGTATGATATTAAGGCTAAAATAAAAAATGGAAATTATTTTTATTTTTTTATTATTGAGGATCTTTGATCATTCTTTGCCTCAGAGATATTTGTTATTAAATTTCTTAAGCTTTGATTGTCTAAAGCCTAGGTATAGTTTAAGCATGGCTCATATTTAATTTTGAAGAAATGAACACAACGTGTTCACACGTTTAGCACAGCTCTTAGGAGTTGCTCTTCTTTTTGGGCTTGAAATTATTGCTTGTGACTTTTTCTTTTTCTGAAAGTTTCATCTCATTCTTTAGATCCATGCTAAGTTTTTTTTATTACCCTGAAATTTTTTTTGTCAAAATTTACTATTTTCTAGTAAGTTCGAAAAAACTTAAAAAAAAATCAAATTTTATTTTGCACATTTTTCTTTGTGGACAAACGATCGGATTTTAACAATTCGATCTGCTATTAAATCTGACATATTTCTAGACATCGAGAAAGATGTTTGAAATTAACGGCAGTAAGTGTTATTACTAAGATTTACTTTACCTTACCCAGATATTAGTAAATGAAAATTAGAACCCTTTCACTACAAATTTTTATTGTGTGTATCAAGACAATATTTTTTTGCAGTATAATCAAAAAAATAATAATAATAATAATAATAATAATAAAAATCAAAATCAAAAATAAAATGTATAATCAAGAAGAAAAACGTTTAAACAAAATTTTTTGAAGCTAAATATTAATACAAATATTTTTCTATACATTTAATAAATTTTTATAAAAAGATTATTAATTTTTGTCGCCTTTTTCTGAGTTTTTCGCAAAATACAAATACACATTTTTTTACACATTAAAATTTTTTATACCACATTTTTAAACACAATATTTTTGTGTTTAAAGGTGAAAAAATATAACTTAATTTATATGAAAATTATTGCTAAGGCACTGAAAAATAATAATCTGTAAACATTTAAAACAAAAATCCGCTTAGTTCCTGGCATGTAACCATATGAATACAATATAGCGAAAGGGTTAATTATATTTAAAGCTTTTATATCAAAACGTTTGCCAAATTTGCTAAATTTTGAAAGGGGATGTTTTAAAAATTTGTTATTATTTTATTAAAAATAATAATGACAATAACAAAATAACGCATCTGCTTATTTTGTTTGTGTATGTATGAGTATCGCCAACGGAAGCAGCTGACACTTGCATTAGGCAATTTGCAAGTTTGAATTAACGTAAATCATGTCAAAAAGCTGATCTAACCAGGCATCAAAGTTTGCCGCCTGTTTTAAACAAAGAAAATTAGTTAAATGACACATTTTGCAAATGTTTGAAAACGGAAATGAATAAACACCCTTGGTGTGGCAGAAAGAAAGGACACGCTACAATATTATATTTGCAAAATGTTTTATGCAAATTTCGATTAAGGCACGTGTGTGGTCAGTTAGGTAGCCAGGAGAAAACTAAATATATTTTTTACTGTTTTTACTGAAATTGAAATTAAAAAAAAAAAAATAATAAAATGTTACATTTTATTTTTAGCTGTACAAAAAAAAAAATAGAATATAACATTTTTTTCTTTTTTTTTTAATAAAACATATCGAAATGATATTTGATGTATCTAGTTAATTCCCTGTCTAATCTTTAATCTTTAATAAACAAGTTTTACTTCTATTCCTTTCTTTTTTTCTGCCAAGGAAATTAATTACTTTTCAGATATGCAAAGAAAAAAAAAAAAAGAACTTGTCAAAGTTTAAAATTAATTATACAATTGCGTATCACCACATCTTTTTTACTTAAACATCTTCTGCAACAAGAAAATATCACACAGCTAAACAAAAGATATTTAAAAAAACAACAAAATAAAAACTTTTCTTAGAAACCATAATTTTCCAAACAAACTTAAGAGTTTTCATGAATATTTCTTTTTTATAGACATAGTTTTTATTTTAGAAGTATTACTTTCTGCATTTATAGTGCCAAAAGTTTTATTTTACGATTTTAATTTTTTTTGTTGCGTTACTCGAATGCATCATAAAAACTAATTCAATTAGTGCGACGTCGTTGTCTGTCTGTTTGTTCTTATGCAACACAAAAATTCCTTTAGTATTAGATGTCTAAAATTCATATGGTCTCGAATATTTTTCCATACTGCAATATCTTCTATCCGTCTTTAAAAGTAATAAAAACTTATGTTAAAGAGAGCAAAAATTCTTAAAAAAAAAAATAATAATAAATAAATAACTACAGCACAGTGGGTCCAATCGCAAAATTTTTGGTATTAAATTTATATTGTGTATGGAAAAGTTGTAGAGGAGGACCTCAGATTAAAAAAAAAATAACCTGTAGTCACCCTGTAATAATAAGAGATAAGCTACAGGGTGTCGAAGTTGACTGCCTCGAGTATGTTAAAGTTTCAGAAAATCGTAACTTCTATATCAATCCGATCAAGTTCGATTTCAAAGATTTTTATATTTCTGTAAAGTGCTTGGCGGGCTTACTGACAGTTAAAAAGATATTTACGCCTGAATTTAGAGTTTTTGATTTTTGCCTCGATTCTATTTAGTATAATTAGTCTTGAGGTATATGAAGGATTTTTTTTTATATCCTGTAATTTCTAATACACTCCGAAATAATGTGCCGAAAAAATTATTTTTATTCGTCCAGCCGTGAAAAATGCGTATAAAAAATTTCAATTTTTTTACAAAAATATATTACAATTCTTTGACTTTTTTCTCAAGGTTTTGTTAATATATTTTTTTTCTTTTCATATTTCAAAACACAATGCTTCATAAATATTTTTAGAAAAATTTTCCTTCATATATCTCAGGACTAATTTCCTAAAAACTAAATAGTTGTGGCAAAAAATCAAAATACAAGCGTAAATATCTTTTTAACTGTAAGAGATAACTTAGGTCAGTAAGTATGTTTTTTCTTTAGCTCTCCAAGCACTTTACAGAAATATAAAAATATTTGAAATCGGACCTGAATTATAGAATGGAGGAAGTCAATTTTTACAGCCTGTAGCTTATCTCTTATTGTTACAGGGTGATTGCAAGATATTTTTTCTGAAAGCTTAGGTCTCCTCTACAACTCACGTATACATTTCAAATCGATCCTACCAGCAGTTTAGGAGATACAGATTTATTACCATCAATTTTGCGATTGGCCCCACTTTGTACAGGCAAAAATTACATATAATGAATATATGCTATGGTACTAAACTGTACATAGTACTATTCATTTGTGGTCATAAACTGAACAGTTTTTCTTTTAATGTGTGTTTAGAAGTCTAAGAATTTTTTAAAGATTTTTCTGTAGCCCTACAGTTTCCTAGTGTGAGTTACTTAGCTTCTTTAATGCTTCCACGTAATCTAAAATGTAGTCAGGCTACTACACATTAATCTGGGTAATCTATTCGAGTATCAATTTTTTCCCCAAATTTAAATTTATGTTAAAAGAAACTGGTCACAAAGTTGTCTAATAAAAATATGAGTCTAGTCAAATTACCACAGTCACCATAACTCTAACCAAATCAGCAGTCTAAGACCTTGTGTAAAAATTTTCTACCTTTACAGTTTTGTTGATCATAGTACCAATCTCTCTAATGTATGTCTAGTTATATTGGTTGGTACAATTTGTTATATATTAGGAGCATATTGCCTACTTTACATTCCCTAAGTAATCTAAAATGTAGTTGGGATATTAAAAATAAATCTGTGTAATGTATTTGGCGTTCAATTAGTATTCTGCTAGTTTAAAAACAAAATAAATGGTTAACCCATAGTTACCCAAAATTCCCAGTAAAATCAGTGACAGCCTCCCAGAACTGCCGGGTTATCTCATTGCTTGCTGTTGTCATTTGTGTTGAGCAATCTCGTATGGAACTTTTTGCTGGTGTAAAAAATGCGTAAATATTTATTACAAGTCTGGTATTTTTCGTCTGTATTTCATACACTATTTGCAAATATTACAGCCATAAAATTTCAACAACAAAAAAAAAGAGCTATTAAAAGTGTATCTATAATTATTATTGTCTTAGCTGTGGTTGTATAAAATTGCTTGTAAAATAAATAATAATTATTATACTAGTAATACCATAATTATTGGTCATATTTAATAAACTTTTTAACACTTTTGGTTAAACATTAAGAAAAACTTTTGCCATAGAAATATGTATTTAATTTGTAAAATATTTCATCACTTCTGTTCTGCAGAAATTTGAAAATTTTATAAGTTATGGAAGATAATGAGTGAGTCAAACTTTGAAAGTAGTCTACATAATAATAAAAATCAAAATTTATACACTAGGATTACTACAGAAAATTTAACTTGCCAATTCAGCAAACATAAAATATTTCACTTTAAAAGTAATAATTTGTTTACAAAGTAATGTTGGAAAAAATTTCTAATTATATAATCCAAAAGCTCAAAAGCTAATTCTCCCTTTAAAATCAAACATTAGAGATTCGTAAAAACTTTTAAAGTTTCTCTCTGTTTAGATAATATTGTTTATAATGTCATTGTATTGTCATTTCCGAATAATGCTTTTTGTAATATGTTATTTTGTCTGGGTAATACTTAAAATAAACAATATTAAAGCTTATTTTTCTAGTGATCTTTTTTCAAGGCATTTCAGTCCTCTTTATTATACAATTTTATAGTACTTAGATTACAAATTTTGTGTTTTATTTAACAAAAATTCGTTTCACACGTAAATACTAAAATAATTTTTTATTTTTATTTCCATTTAATTCGCTTCTCGAGCATAACAACTCAATTTCAAAGTTTTTTTTTTTATATTTTTATAACCTGCGTACAAATATTTTTGGTCCACAAAAATTTCAAATTCTCATTGCAGTTTTTATTAAGTTTTCAAAGCTTTTATTTCATTTTGCAAAATACCCAGAACAACAACATAAAAAGTTGTAAAAACAAATAGAGCGAGCATATTTTCAAAAGGATCGTAAAACACAAAATTCATATACAACAAACAACAACATTCATGGACCATAACTTAGAATGCTCACCCATAGAGCCAATAAAAAATGAATTTTTCATAAAAAAAGCAAAATAAACTAAAAAGAAAAATTTTATTATGTTCAACTCTTCTTCTTTTTTGAAACATTGACACCTTTGAGACAAATGAATGAAGGATTAAACGAAATGTCGCTATTTGTCAAAACAAAAGGTGAACAGAAGTTTTCTTGAAAATTTTATTTTAATGTCCAACATTTTGAAAATTTTTGTAAGAGTTTTTTTTTTTTTCATCGTAAAATAAGTCCAATTACTTTTTTGCTCTTTTGACATGGGTGTAAATGTTTTTTGTAGTTTATTTATTAAGCTGCACTTTATTGCCAAAAAAAAGCAGCAACTATTTTGGGTTTTTATTAGTTTGCTAAATGAAAAAACAAAAAAAAAAAATCCGAAACAAATATCTAACAAGAAAGTTATTGCTGCAAAAAGGTAATATATATTTTTTTGGTTTTAATATTTGTTTATTGTTGTTCAAGTTCTTTGCTTTTTTATTTGCTGTTTCATTTCTTTTATTGTGCAGCTAAAACAAAAGGTTTTAAGTTTTTTTCTCTCTTTCTTTTTGTATAACTAAAGAGGTTATTAAACCATAGATATTTAATATTTAGGAAAAATTGGGTTTTGTTTACAGAGAGCAAAAGAAAATGAATATTTTATAGAAAGAAATTGGCTTGTAAAATAACTTCTTTGAAATATTTGTAAAAAAAATTATAAATATGGCTACTTTTGTAAGTTGATCGCTTAAGTACTTAGGGCGTCATTTCAGAAACTTCCATTTAATATCTAAAAGAAACTCATAAGACTGAATCCAGAACTTTTCTCAACTATTTTTCGTAAATCAATTTTATGTCAAATTTTAAATATTTCTAATAATTATAAAATAACCGTTGACCCCAACTTAATTTTTCAAGCAAAAGTAAAAAGTTTGCAGCACAAAATCTGGCGATTATCAATAGTAAAAAATTTAATGAAATAAAATATCGAAGCGTGTGCGATATTTTATTTCAGAGATAAAATGTGGTTGGGGCAACTACAATCAAACAGTGTCATAATTGTTGTTAGATTTTATTGCTACTGGAACATAATATGTTTGCATGTAGCAATGCAATATTGTTAAGTAAATAAACATAAATATTTTCAATATGTTCGTGGCATAACCGAAATATGGTTACAACACAATGCAAACATATTATTGTTATGCACAAAAGAATTTCAATTATGTGGCCATAATATGTGCCATAAAAATATAGTTGTGTTGTAACCATATTATTGCTGTGCTTAAAAACTATCTATCTTGGTTTTTGTACGAAATCTTATCAAAATTACACTTAATTTAAAAACCACTTCATTTGCCCACCGAAGAGTAGTCTTTTATTGTACTTTGGGTAGGTCTTTTCGGCTGCATGTTTACGTTACTTGGCTTATTTGGTTACGTTACTTATTTGTTAGCACTGGACACGACTAATCTCGGGTTTCGCGTTACTCTTAGTAATATTTTTGGTCAAGGAAGCATCAAAAATACCACTTTGGAACTTTTGTGTTCTGCGGGTACGCTTTTTGGTGACTTTTTCAGGGATTTTGTTTCAAGTAGAAGCATTCCAATTTCTTGTCCAAGAATATCTTGCCAACAACTTGTATCCACTGAATGAACACAAACCGATTTTCATCTTCAGTTGTTGTCACTAGAGAAAAGAATGAAGTTAATATGTTATACAATTTATTAAAATAATTTAATATTAACACTTACCAACAGTCTCTAGTTTTTTTATAAAATTTTCTTAATGAACATTATTATTTGTTTGCAATTTAAATTTTACACTCCGTCAGCTGACCAATTCCATGCATTTTACACAATAAACTGATGTAAAAAGAGCGTCATATTAAAACATTACAAATGTTTATGGTTATCGATAAAACTCGAAATAATATTATTAAATCATAACAATAAGCATAATATTTTTGTCTAATGAAAATCGCTTTATTGGAGTTAGTGTTTCTACAACAATAAAAATGTTCCTTAAACAAAAATATTGCTAAACATATTGCGTTTACAATGTTATTATGAAACTAATAACAAAAATGTTACTGCAGTGACCAAATTGTTGGTCAAATAAAGTTTATTCAACAGTAAAGATATATATTATTGCAGAGAAAAAAGTGTTGTTGCGACAATCATGTTGTGAACATGTGCGTGGATCACTATTGTTTGCTTTTTATGTATTGCTGACATAACTCTAAACGTACAGCAAAGTCACTAAGATCTAGATTTTTTATGAAGGTTAAAATAAAATTTCAAACAAATGCAAATTTTCACTTTTTCAAAATTTCCCTTTAATAATATTACTCTCTCCTTTAATTTAAATCCAATATTAAGTTAAAATTTCACCAAAAATTCAATTAAAATTCCAAGTAAATCCAATACATTTTTATTATTTTAAAATTTTTATAACGAATTTTCAAATTTCACGCAATTTACCGCGAAATGACAACAAAAACAAAAAGCAAATAAAATGGATAACAATTCAAAAAAAAAAGTTTAAATGTCACTTTACCACAATTATACATTGGTTGCAGATGCATATTGGAAACAAAACCAAACTCCAGCAGCAGGGTTTTAAAACCCAAAAAAAAAAGAAAAAAAAAAACAATAAAAATAATAAACATTAAATTATTCATGTCAGCACGTGATTTGGGTGAATTCAAAATGTATTTTCAAAAAAATACATGTTTTATTTTTTTTTTTTTTTTCCCCAAAAAATCGAAAGAAGAAAACAATGAAAACGTTTAAATATTTATTTCGTTACCATTTGTTTCTTTTTTGGAGGGGGCAGAAGACAAGCGTGACACTCGAATATAATACTTATACTAAATAAAAATACAAAACGAAAAATCTTGATGATATTTTAGCGATAAATAAAATTATTAAAAAGAAACAACCTAAGACATTTTTTTTTTTTCTTTGGAAAACAAGCAACCTCGGCAGCAGCAAAAAATACCAAAATACAAAGCCATGTATCAATGATAAGCAACAACTTACGTATTTAAAGCAGCTTCTAAAGCCAAGCGAATAAAGAAACGCATTATAAAAAAAAATTAAAAAGAAAAAAATGTAACAAAATTTTTTTGAATATATGTACCATGTATAAAATTTAAATATACCTTTTAAACCTTAAATACAAATTAGAGTTTTTACACTTCTGTGAAATTTGGAACATGTACGACATAATTAATATTTATATTAATTAGTTTAAATAAATTATAACAAGATTTTTAAAAATAGTATTAAAATAGTGAATAGTTTCCATTAAAATTACAGCATAAGACGTACAAAAGTTTTGTTCAATATTTTCCATGAGTTTTTTGAAATATTTCATTTTGCCCAGGCGTGTGGTTTATAAAAATAAATTCTCACGCACAAATATATGGGCCATTATCAAAACAAAAAAAAAGTATTATTTCTCTATGTATTATACGAAACTATATTTTATTAGAGTTTTTTTTTTATAAAGAATATTGTGATCCCTTTTTAAAACAAGAACATATTTTTTGGTCCATAAAATTTTAATCCTTCGAATTTTTTTGTTGCGTCCACACAATTTTTGTATTAAATTTATTTTTAATGCTCCTTCGATTTTAATGTATAAAGTAACAAAGAAAAAAACTAAGTTCACGCAGTAATCCATGCTATTCCATTAGAAACTGTGAATGTGTCTCGCGAAAAAAAACTTTTTTTTATGTTCGCTCTTGTTTTCCAAACTTTTACACTACGTAGTGCGTTGATTATTTAGGTCACATCAACGAGATATAGCGCAAAATACGCATTAGGCGTATCAATCCGTATTTCGTTGAAGGGCGCACAAACGCCGCTCAAAAAACGAAAATTTTTAGAAATTAAAAAATTTTGTTATCAAAATTCCATTTAACTGTTGATAGTCTCATAATACTAAAGAAGGCGTAGAATTTATCCACAAAATTCAATTAGTTTATATAAGATCGAAAAAGATTAAAAGGTATAAACGCGCGAACAAATAGTGTAGAAAAATAAAGAAAAGTTAAATAATTTTAAGCTCTTTATCAAAGTTTTTTAACTTTGAACAACAATCATGATTATAAAATGAAACCTATGGCGCTAAAATTTTGTACTCTATTAGTTACAAGTCTTGTAAGTTCAGATCTCTAACCGATTTGTTTGAAATAGTATTACAAAAAACTTATTAAGGATAAAAGTCAGTGTCAGCCAGGTTAAAAATTTTTGATAATGGCCCATACATATGTTCAAGCCATTTTGTCTATATACCTGTAATCCACATTTTTTTTATATTTTGGATAATAATCCCATATATTTATGTTAAAAAAATATATATTTTTGGTAACTGATTTTTTTTTTCTCTTAAACAAAAAAAAAAATTAATTATGTCACATTATGTAATTTGATAAGATTTTAGTTATTCCAAAATTGGTTTGATAGTATATACAGTTTTTTCTCTTTGTACTGTCTGTTAAATTTTTTTCATCATGTCTTGCTTGTTCTTTCCTTTTTTTTTGCGTTAAAGGCTTACGCTCAGTAGTTGTCATCGGTTTTAAAATACAACACCAGCGAGTAAAATGATACAGATCTTTAAAAAATACCAAAAATAAAAACCTTAAACACAAAACGTACATAAAAAACCTAAGTACTACTTAAGAAAACCGCAGTGGCAGTGAGCGGTTTGAGTTTGGTTCGTTGTCATCTTGTTTGTGTGTTATTGTTCCACTAAATATAAAAAAAAAAATCAGCAACACGATTTTTTCAGGTAACAATGCCAAGGCAGGTAAAAAAATATAAAATACTACAGGCATAAAAAATAACAACATTAATACCAAATATAGGCCCCCCTTTTTTCATATACTTTATTTCATTGAGATTATCTTTTCAATAAAAAATCCAAAACAATAAAATAAGGTAAATGATTGTGTTTTTTTCTTGAAAATTTCAAATGTATTAAAAGATCAGCAGCAGAAGCTACTGTAAGGAAAAGATTTCTAACAATAAATGCGATTTAGTTTTAAATAATAAAAGGGAGAAGGGTTTGAGGGTAAGCAAATGATTTAAATAATAATGAATATTTCTTATAAGGTGTGCGTTCAAATAAAACACAACATGTTTTTTCTTCAATAGAAGATGAACGAAATAAATTAGTATTAAAACTAAATCAACTACTTCTAGCATTTCTTCTTTAGATTTTTCTGATATATTATTTTATATAAAAATTATTAGCTAACTAGATTATTTTTAATTTTTTTAGGTATTACTTCTGAAAAAAAAAAAATTAAAGTTCTTTAAAGTACAATTGCCAAAATTCTGGATAGTTTAAATAACTAATACTCTGTGGGACTAAAATAACATTGCAAATTCTGGATGCTTCTACAGTTGCGAAAAAATTCTAAAACTGGTCACAAAATGTTAAAAACACTGTTGAATGTTATACTAAAAAAAGCAAAACAATCACATGCCATACGACAAATTTTTTTGTAAATTGTTATTGTTTTGAATTCGATACTTTTCAGTTCCATTTCCTCGATTATTCGGTATACAAAACTTGTACCTTGGAACACGAGAAAAGGCAGCAATCAGCTTCGTATGATAATACAAAATATTGAAAGTATTTTTTTTTTTTTTTTATTACTGAGGATCTTTTATCATTCTTTGCCTCAGAGTTCTTCTCAGTTTTGTTATTTAAACGTGTTTTTAGCTTTGATGGACTAAAGCTTTTTTTTATTTGATTCGAAGAAATGAACATAACGTGCCATTGCCCAACAAAAAACGTTGCTTACTTGGATGCAATAACAACAGATGGAAGCAATAGATTACTTACTTAATTGCATATAGTTTCGATATAGCTTCCAAGAACGAAATAGCGTAAGATATCGACTATTTTTCTATTGCTTCTAGGCGGTTCATCTCGAACAAAAATCACGTACTATAAATGCGCTTTAGTAATGCTTATCCTTTTTACAATTTTATGAGAGGTTTTATAATATATGTTTTACTGAAGCGTATTTATAATCCATGATTTTTGTTCGGGATGAGCCATTTAGAAGCAATAGAAATATATCATAGTGCTTTTCCAAAGTACTATGATAAGAAAGAGTGCCTTTTGCACTCAGTCAACAACTTACACTTTTGCATTTTTGAAAGCTATATGCAATTAAGTAAGCATCTATTGCTTACATCAGTTGTTATTGCTTTCAAATATTTAACAATGTACTCGACCAAACATGTTTGATGAAGCTCTTAGGATCTTCTGTAATTTTTGGGTTTGGAATTCATTCTTGTGAAGTTTTCTTTTTCTGAGCCATATTTTAATCTCATTCTTTTGGTCCTTGTTAAGCTTTAAGCTTTTTTTATTACCCTGAAATGAAATGATTTTGTCAAAATTTACTCAATCAAAATTTTCTAGTAAGTTAAAAAAAAAGGAAAATTAGAATTTTATTTTGTAAATTTTTCTTTGAATGTCAACTACTGTATGCTGAAAAACGACCGGATTTCAAGAATTCGATCTGCTGTTAAATCTGACATGTCTCTAGAATTTATTTCAATCAGGAAAAATATTTAAAACTAATAGCAGTAAGAGTTATTACGAAAATTTTGTGTTATGTTTTATTCGATCGCACACTTTAATTTAGAGAGTCAGCAATTCAACATAAACTTCGCATTTAACTTCTAAGAACTTATTAGAACAAGTACGAATTACGAGAAAGATGTTTTATGATTAATACTAGTCGATTCACGAAAAATTGTTTATTTCAAATAAACTCTTCAATTTAAATATTGTTAAATCTTAAATTTCTTGTTGCCTACTTTTAGGTACTTAATCATTTTGCAAAACTTTTCAAAATTTAACATTTTCTTATTAAATTTTTAAATCCTTTTTTTATAAACCACTTAAATTTTATTTTACTTCCCCTTTCTTTCGTATCCCATTGTAAAAAAGAAACGCTTCTTCGTATGTTCCATAAAATTACTTTTTGTTCTCATTTTATAATGGCCTTAAATTTCATTTATGTATCATGTAATTATAGCTATAAACATTAATATATATATAATTTTAAAATTTTTTATGAAAAATAAATATTTTATAGTAGTAGAAAATTTCGCCTCAATTATAATCTTTATTTATGCATATTAATTAAAACATTTTATGATAATTATATCAATGTCCCAAATAAAGGGTTGCGTCTGCTGTAAAATAGTAATTATAAAGGATAATATTTATTATATTTATGAGAAAAAGAGGATTATATAAACAAATTTGTTATAAAACATGATTAAATTGTGGCACCACAATTTTTAAATTTAAATTTTAAATTATTAATCTTATTAAGCGAATGAATAATATTATATACATTATTTGACAATTAAGCAATTTAAGATTTCTTACGATATATTGCAAGTAAAGCTTTTGAGCAATATTTTAAGTTTCCTTTTGGATTTTGTGAGCAATAGAGAGAAAGAGAAAGACTATAAGAGATTTAAGTGTTGTTTAGTTGTTATAATATTATTATACTTTTTAACCATTATTTTGTTTTTTTTTTAATGTTTTTCTAGACATTTTGTTACAAGGATTTGTTATTTATTACAATTTTTTATGTTTTATTAAGTATAGTTTTTATTTATTTAAAAGCTAATAATTATGTAATAAAAAAATTTCAATAATTTTTCTACAATTGCGTTGTAGACTTGATATACTAATTATGTGCCTCAAACCAAAAATTAAAAAAAAAACTACAATTAAATGCAACATATACAATTTTTACACTCTTAAATAAATAAATTTCAACTACGTTGTTAATATTGTTGTCTTCATAATAGAATTTCCATTTCAAAGTTTTTCCCCCACAACACACATACAATTTTAGAGAATTGCATATCGTATTGAATTTTATGATTGATTTTTAAAATGCCATAAATTTTCAACAAAATAATTACTTTATACTTAACTTTTGTTGTTTGTTTGTGGTTTTTTCATTTTTATGTTTATTTCTTAAATATTAATAATATTTTTCTTACATTTTATGCATTTAGTGCGTGACTTTTGTTGAATTGTTTAAAAAAAAAAATCTTTACACATACACAGAATTCATGTTACTAATTCTAATTAAAATGGCAAGAAAAACATCAGAAAATCATAAAAAATATAATGTTTTTTGAAAATTATATGGATTTTTTTTCGTCCAAAACACTAAATGAAACAAACCTAATAATATTTTTGTTAACCTTGGTTAGTTATAGCTATGAATAAACACATAGTTGCAGTTAATGCAAATAGAAAAATATATAAACTTAAATGAAACTTAATATAAACAAATGTTAATTATTTAAAAAGAAAAAAAAAACAAATATAACAACTTAATAAATTAATTTTATGCAAAATGCAATAAGGAAATATTTTTATTTTGTCTTAATAACTGAATATAATTCTTGTTGATTTAAGACATTTGATTAATAAACCAATTGGCTTTTAAACAATCTTATGACATTTACACAAGAAATGTCATTCTTAAATAGTTGAGCAAAATTAGAAAGATGCTATAACAACTTCTTGGTAATTTATTTAGTAATATGTTTGAATACTAGATTTAGTTCTGATTTTTTTATACTCAGATATATTATGAATGTTGAAAATCTGTTAATTTTGTTAAATGTTCGTAGTTATTTTACACTGTCTATGTTGTAACATTACACTACAAAAGATATTATTACTTTTACAAGATTTTACATAAAATGTTTCTTTCAACTGCTTTAATGTTAGTAAATTTCTTGAAAACCTCAAATTCAATTTCGTTTTGATTATGTCATTGACTACGACTATCTTATTAAAATAACTTTCAAGTTTTCACTTGAACAATCTCTTTTCAAACTATTACAATGTAAATCAAATTTTTTAACAAACATTTCAATAAAATTCGACTTAAATCCAATAAACTCCAGTTATTCAGAAAAAAAGTAATACCGATAATGAGTTAATTCAAAATATTTTCAATAAATTACACAAGTTTACAAATTCAAGTTAACTTTTGGTCCTAAGCAAATGAGTACAAATTTCAATGTAATTGAGGGCACTGAATTTAAATATGGTGTCCTTTTCTCAAAATTGATTCTAGTTTTCAAATTTTCGCTTGTTGCGCCGATGCGATGTCACAACAACTTTTTGGTGTTTCCTTCGCAAAAAGATTAATTTCAGTTTCTTGGTGTTGGATTTTATTTCAGATCATGTAGATATATAGAAAGCTTTAAAAATACAATTTCAAACGTTTTTATTATATTTATGAATGTTAAGTACTCTTGAATATAGGCAAATTGATATTAAATGATCAGAAGTACATTTTCAGGAATATTTTCATTGCCTTAATTTATGTTTCACTAACTGAATTGAATGATTTTTTTTTTTTTTTTTTTTTGGGTTTGAACTTACTAACACAGTTGTCAGAATTGTTCGCATCATGGTTGCAGGAGTAAAAAAAATATTGG
Organism: Protocalliphora azurea; assembly: GCA_932274085.1. Taxonomy (NCBI): domain Eukaryota; kingdom Metazoa; phylum Arthropoda; class Insecta; order Diptera; family Calliphoridae; genus Protocalliphora; species Protocalliphora azurea. The sequence continues at coordinate 131,921,699 of OW026519.1, forward strand.
GCATTGTGATATCAACGATTTATTTGATTTCATAAATACACCGTTCTATATCCATTGTAGCGGAAGATAAATCGTCTACTTTTTACCACTTCTAAGCTCACAGAAATCTTTTAAGTCACATCTTCACATAGAACCTTACTTATCAAGAACTTCTTCAAGGCACTTACTTAGCCGCAAAGAACAAAAATGTATTTGTTACACCTAATATTTGAAAATTAAAAAGACGGAATCTTTAAAAAATGTTTAACGTCCATTAAACCGCCAACGTAGGGATAATTAGAAAATTTTGTTTGCTGGGTTTTAATTTTAAGTGTCAACAACTTAATTTCTTAACTCGTTTTAGCTAAATATCTGTAATTATATTTTATATATGTATATTTTCTTTTTCTCCTCTCTCTCTCTCTTCTAGACCATATAATATGTTCAGATTGTCATCAGTTTTTTTTTTTTTTTTTTTTTCATCAAATCCTTTATATTTTTGAAATAAAAATAAATACCATCAAGTAGTTATCGCCATCACAATCATCATTTATGTTGGAAAAAAAAAAACTAAAAGAAAAAGAGAAAAAGTGTGCAAAATCTACTTAGTTTGTGGCAGCTTTCATATACCACATATGTATGAACGTACTTTGAACAGTCAATTTAATAGTAATTAAATGCACTTATTTTCTTTCTCTCATAAATTTTATTTTAAAGATTTAACAGATAGATTTTGTTCAAAAAGTCCTCAAAAGAAATATATATATAAATATATATATAATATATATATAATATATATATAATATATATATATAATATATATATAATATATATAATATATATATATATATATATATATTTTTATTGTTTTTAATTTGTGTTGCTAAACTTTATCATAAATTAAATTTTAAAAGAAAAATATTACTGGTTTTTAAAGATTGGTTTTTATAGAAAATATTTACATTCATAAAAATTGTCTAACATGTTGGAAATGAACAGAGTTCAGGGGCGCAAAACAGTGAACTGATCCCATATTAAAATTGGAGAAAGTGAAATGAAACTAGGTACAACGATGAAATTTTGTATGTGTACATATTAACCATCTATTTATAAAAAAAAATTTAAAATTTAAAAATCTTAATATTTTGCTCGTATTGGATCAATATATTACCCAAAATATCCTCTTAAATATTAAGTTTTATAAGAGTACATCTATTGAAACTCAGAAGAAAATGTTAGTTATGGTATTTGTTGCATAAATTATTTAGTTTTTTCATGTTGTTAATCAGTGTTGCCATAGTTTTTTTTAATATAATAAAAATTTTTAAATTTACTTTAATTTTTTTAACTTTTTCGTCTTCTATTCATATTTATTTGCAATTTATTTTATTTAGGGACGCCTTACTATATTTATATTATTTATTTCTGTAAAAATTAGTGTAGATATGTATTGCAAAAATTTACCATAACCATTAGAAAGCAATCTTCTTTTAATATGAAATTATTGGTTATGTAATAGTTATTAATACTGCTGTTTTGATTTGTTATATTTCCATGAACTGTTACTGCAGGAAAGTTCAGAATTACTCGTAAATGTTTGATCATTTGATTTTCATTCGTATTTTCTTTGCTAATTTTTCCAATAAAATCACGACTTTTCTTGGTTGTTTTCGAAAGATATCCTAAAGTATCTTAGAAATTAATATCTTGCAATTATTCATCTGCAATATACTGTAATTTTAAAATTTTTAATAGACAAATCGAAAAATCCGTAATATGGCCTTTATTTTTTACATGCACTATACTACAATTTTCATGTTCTTAATACTTTATTTTAATTTTAAATGATTGTTTTTTTAGAAATATTTTTTTTTCTTTTTTTGTTTCCACATTCCTAAAATTGTTCCAACTAATTTGTAATGATAAAAAAAAGTATTTAAAGAAAATTTCATTAATATTCCCTTAAAAAAAAAATGAAGCAATAAAATATTCAAATTTAAAATAAAAAGAAAATAACAAAATTTAACAAACTAATTTAAATACCTCACGCTTTTGCATTTTTCACAGAAAATTTGCATGGCATTTAGAGCTATAAAAAACAGCAGCAATTTCTTTACAAAAAACTATTAGCTTAAAAAAAGAAAGCAACTTGTAGCTAATTTAAAAAAATTTATCAACAAAAATTATATAATTTTACACATAAAATTTAAATAGAAACTTAAGAAAGCACAAATGTTTATAATTAACGCATAAATAATCTTTGCAAAAAGAAAGAAAAAAAAAAACATAAAAACCCAACGTCACACATTTTGCCATTTGAATATTATAACAGTCTACCATTTCACTTTAAGCATTTGCTTGACGAAAAGTCATACTGACAAAAACAAGTCGTTTAGCATAGAAAATGCAAAAAATAAAAATAAAAATGTGCATTGTAATCTAATACATTTGCAGTGACCGAGAAGTTTTCATACTAGTTGCTCGTTATTGAATGTACTGCAGCTAACAACAAATCGCTGCCACAATATGTAACCAAGTGTGGCAGCAGAAATTACGTGTCTGTAGCTGTATAATGTTAGTATGTGTGCGCGCTACGTTACAACGTAGCCGTTTAGCATTGAATTAGAGCGATGAACTTTAAGCAGTGCAAATTATCAATTCGCTAGCAAAAAGTGCAATAAAACCACATGTAGCTACATGTAGCTGCATATATATATATATATAGAGGCACGCGTAATACTTGCGTATAAAAATGCTTTACGTTGCGAATAAATTATTTGTAATTATTTAAGTTTTTTTGTTTTAAACAATTTTTCTAATTTGGTTTAGAAAAACTATTTGAAGCATATTTATTATAACACATGATAAGTGATTGATTGAATTGGATAATTTAAATTATATTTAATTGTTTTTTAAATGCATTTATGTATATTTGTGGAGGATTTTGAAGATTTTATTTGGGTTATAGTCTTAAATTTATTAAATAGATTGTAAAATATACTAAATTGGAATTTAAGACCAATAACGACTAGTAAAAAATCTTTGCAATTAATCCTTTCATGCTCTAATTATTTTTTTTTTTTTAAATTTTCAATATTGATTAGAAAGAAAAGTTTAAAATGTTTTTAATAAAAAAAAAAAACTAAAATTTAAAGGCCATTTTTATTTGTTTTAATTTTTATTGTTTCTTTTTTTTCGAAGAAAATTTAAAATTTTTTAAAATTATGTAAATTTTAATATACAGTTTTTACTTGTTTTTTGCCTTAAAATATTATGTAGACTATTCACGACTGTTTATGAAACATTTAGTCGAATTATGAAAAAATCATAATCTTACGACAACATGCAATTGTAAGTTAACCAAGCTGAAAGTTAAAAAAAAATCAAGAAATATTTGACGAAAATTGTATGAGAAAATCTGTATAATAATTTAACATATAGAAAATTTATACATAAAGTAGGCGTACGAATTAGTTTTGTCGATAGTAGAATGCTAAAAATATTTAAAGATTTTATATAACTAATGAAGGCTTAAAAGCTTTGGTTTGTAATAAAAGGTAATAAAATTCCATACATGAGTACAGTATAAGCAAAATGTTTTACTTTTTCATTATTAGTTTTTTTTTTCCTTTCTATTTCCTAATGTTGTACTATTTGGATAATTAAAAGGATTCCTTTTCATAAAAGTCCGTCTGTATGAGGCTATTAGGTGGATTAACTTGCTCTGTATTCTTTCCAAGGATATATGGCTGGCTTATAAATTCTAATAGATTTTTAGATTAATTTAAGCAAAATATTGAACAATTTTTCGATGTTGATTAAAAAGAAATTGTTTTTTTTTTTTTTTTTTTTTTTTTTTTAAGTTTCCAAATTTGAAAACCATAATTGCAATGTATATAAAAACGAATATTTTTATTATAATTTTCACAAACGATTCGACGATTTTATGTAGACTTCTGCAGGAGATTCGTAATTTGAACATTAAGTGTGATACGATATTTTTAAATTGTTTAATATTACATTTAACATGAAACAAATAAAAATGAAAACACATCTTAACTTCTACATCGCAGATTTTGTTATGCAATTTTAAAATTTAAATTTAACATCATTTCGTACATTTACTTTACTCAAACATACATATGGCCCACAATAATAAAGCTTTTTGTAAGTAAGACATCATGATGCAAGTTGCAATGATGATTTTATTGCTACTGCCAACGCTTTCCTTATAGCAACCATTAAGAGACATAAATGACAAACAGAGACAGACAATAATCATTATTATACTCTAATCATTATAATGATAACTTTCAACATTTCATATGTATATAAAACTTGCAACACACTTATACTAGGGATCTACTACACACAGTCAACAACGTCATACAGGCAGTAAGTAGTAGTATGATTGCGGATAATCATCTTGATTTCAAGAGTGACAAACGACACAAATTAATCACTTTAAGATGAGAAGAATCTACACAAGACAAAAAAAAAAAAAACACTATCCATACAATTTGATTTTAATGTTTATTAGTAATCGTATTATATCTCTCTGTGTTTGACCAACTGTCTGCTAATTAAGTTCAATTTTTTTTTCTCTTTAATTTTGTGCTAAACGTTTCGTTGCGTTATAATATTATTCTCCACTTGTTGGTTCAACACTATGTATGATTTAAGTAAAATCAGCATGAATATTGTAATAAAATGTTTCAACTGTCTACAATAATTTGCCGCAAATGGTGTTAATATATAATTAAATAAAATCAAAAGTATTAGACGACTTAAAGTTTATGTAAAGAAGTTTTCTAAGGAAGACAATTGGTCCTTACGTGTAATTTTTTGATTTTAATATATTAAATGAAAGCTTAAAAATTAAGCTTTGGAGTATAATAAAAACTTGAAAAAAAATTTGGTAATTTTCTTTTGTTTTGTTTTGTTAATCCACTGGAAAGAGAGAAGTACAGTTTTCCTGAAAATTTCAGGTTATTATGAGGACCATCACTTCTAACACTTTTTCGGTAGTTTATAGGTTTCATATAGATATTTACAGATTTTCATGCACAAAAAAATTTAAAATATGCGTGACAATTTTTTGTAAGAATTCAGATCATTGTAAATTATATCGTCACCTATGTAAATGGTGACGATATAATGTAAATTTAATTTAAGTTACACCTGCGGACACCCTAACCGGGACAATGTAGCGATTTCTCGACAATTTTTACAACAAAATATGGATAGATATCTAAAGCTAATAGATGTTATATCATTTTTCAATGCCATTCTGAAATATATAGGGACTAAAAAACATTAAATCGAACAAAAGATGCGTTAGAACTCTAAAAGTTATGATAGTACATAAAAATATGTCAATTTCATAGCACAATTGTGCTGGCTAAGTTCACAAATATTCTTACGCTCTTTCATTTGCACTTTCAAATACACTAGAAAATTTTGTGGAAATTATTATTAATAACTATTAATAAATGTATTAAAATTGATTAAAAAATATGTCATAATAATAAAGCACTATGTTTAACTGTTTTTTATTTACTAAACCCAACTTTTCTTTGCATTTCTTCACATTTTTAGTCATTGACATCCTTACCGTAAACACTCAAAAATATGGGTTTCTATTGAATTATGATAAACGGATTTAAAATGCATTCACACAAAATAATTCGTACTCATATCTTCAAAAATATTAACAAAAACAATAAGATCCTAACATCAGTTTCAGAAACGAAACACCCGATAAATTATTTGCATTTAAGAAAAAAAAAATGTGTAAATTTCTATTTGTGTAATTTGATTTTGTCTATTAGAAATTAATTATGTTACATAATTTCTTCATCCCAGAGAGTCCTCTTACTTGCTAAATTATGTGCCCGAATTTTTTTAAATTTGAGATTGTATCTTTAGCCTATATCAAACAACAAAATATGGATAAATATCTAAAGCTAATAGATGTTATATCATTTTTCAATGCCATTCTGAAATATAGAGGGACTAAAAAACACTAAATCGAACAAAAAAATAGAACTATAAAAATTGCGATAGTACTTAAAAATATAATTCAACAAAATTATACAAATTTTTGCAGTTGCTGTATTGGCATCAAAATACGTAAGATTCATAGTATATGAGATAAAATAAAGTTACTTTTGAAGCCTTTAACCACCAATAGCGTACACTTGATTATCGACGACGTTTAACAGCATGTATAAGACATCAAGACGAATCCAAGTATACATACATATATGCCAATATTCCCTCTATAAAATTTTAATTCCTTGCTTTCCTGAGCTATTTGTTTAAAGTAAAAAATATACAAAAAAAAAAATAATAATAATAATAATAATAAATAAATAAATAAATAAAAATCACAAAATATGTATTTAAAGAAACATATGCAATATTATGCATTTTCTCAAAATATGCAATAAAAAATCGATGCCATTTTGTTGCAAGCCCTTTCAGACACTATTTATTAAATACATATTTTATATTTATAAGATTTTCAATCTATGTTGATTATTAAAATGTATTCTTCTAATAAAGCTCAAAAAAGTGTTTAAATGATCTTATTTGTATTTTAAATTTATTTCGAAAATGTTACCAACTTTATGACGAACACAAATGCCTCTGACTCTAAACATAGTTGGAGGTTGTATGAAAAAATAAAAACACAGTAGCAACAAAAATCAATAGTTAATGAACGGCCAAGACCGAGTAAATGGATATGAATGAGTTTTAATAGTAGATTTTTTGTTGTTTCTACTATTTTTTTCTTTCGTTTTTTTTTAACACGCGAGTTCATTGAACTAAATTGTTGAAAATGTGCAACACAAAAAATATAACAAGCAGAAACTTACAGTAACACCAACTATGACAGCCAAAACAACAACATGAATAAAATGTTACATTGGCGAGCAAAAATGAAAGAATACCAACCACATTCTTACCAAAAATGCTATAAAATCCGAAATAAAACTTCGGATTTCTCTTAATATGTTGATGTATATTTTGGGACATAACAAAAATTACAAAACACCAAAATTTTCTTCATTTTTTTATAAAAAAACAACACAATTCTATTCTTCCACATTTGTACATGTGTTATTTTTTTTTTTTAATGTTTATTAATTTTTTATATTTTGTCCATAGCCCTTTAGTGAAGTGTAAAGAGAAACACTTTTTATGGACTTGAGCATACTCTTCCCTAAGTTCTCTGTAGTTTGGTTTGGTATTTTTGCCCATTCTTCTTGTACCGTAGTACAAACTTCTTTTAAGTTAATTGGTGCTCTTTCATAGGTTACCAGTGTTCTTTGTAGGAAAACTCAAAAATTTTCAATTATATTTAAATAAGGATTTTGTGCAGGTCACAACACAGTCAATTGAAAATTTTGATTGGGCAAGCAGTTTTCCACAATTTTAGGGGTATGTTTTGGATCTCCATCTTATGGAAAAAAAATTCTTCCGGGTACGCGCATGTTTCAATGAAGTATGTCAGTTTCGTTTGAAAGATATTAAGATAATACACCTTTTTCATAATGCCATTTATTTTTACTAAATACCCAACATTCCATCAAGTAAAACATTCCTAAACGATGAATCCATAATTCACTGTTTGTTATACTTGATGCATGCGGAGCTCCTCATGTGGACGACATTAGTAATATTAATTCCCATTTGAAGGAAAACGGTTCATTTTTGTTTCATCTGACCAGATTACTAGCAAAATTCCAAACGAGCCATTAATACTTTACAATAGAGCCGACTTTTTTGCAATTGAGCAAAAAAAGTACAAAGTCACTAACATTTTTATTTATGGCTTTAGTTACTAGTTTTGGTGTTTTTGTATCTTTGGTTTTCATTAGGCGTTATATAAGACGAGTATCACCATCGGTGAGAAATCTTGGTGGACCTCTAGCTATAGAAACCGGATGCAAACTTCATCATTTTCGCGTTTATGCTATTTTTTCTCTCTTCAGCCTTTTTTGTTAAATGGACTATACCAATTTCAATTTAAACACTTCTTATTTCACTTTATTAGTAATATTAATCTTGTTCTAATAAACGACGAAAATATATTTGAAATCACTATTTATAAATTTGAGTTATTAAAAGGATAAAAAAAAAATATAACGTTAAAATTTAAAATTTTTGTTCATTATCATTGTTCTTTGTTTTTATTTGGACATATAACATTAAGTGCAAAAGTAGAAGAATTAACATTAACTATGTTTATTTAAAATATGTTTTACTAACTTTTATTCTTAATATATAAAATTATACAAAATTATAAATATATATTCTGAAAAGTTCATAGCATTATCTACAGTATTAAAAATTCCACAATTAATGAAGGACGAACTTGGAAAATATTCTCCATTTTTGTTCGCCACTGTACAACGCGAATTACGTTGTCGCCAGCTATATATATGTCTGACGGCAGCAGCAATGGTGAGCGTTTTGCTATGAGCAACCAAACAACAACTACTAAAACTATAGCTAATGCAATGCTATCATCTATAGTTCGTTGTAGTCATCCGTTCGTTGCTGTTTGAGTATTTTTTTCTATTGCTATTTTTTTTTTTTGGCTTTTCTATATTTATTTCTATTATTATTATTTTTTTTTTTTTGTGTTGGTCAATAGAAACTTGTGTATGATAGGTCGCTTATTTAAACATTTTCATATTACAGCTAATAGGGGGGAAAACTAAGCATTAAAGGAATGAATTCAACAAAATAGTAAAGAACTTAGTAATAGCTTTATCTCATAGCTATCATTTAATTAGAATTAAAAAAAAAACTTGAAAGTGCTTTTAAAGCTCTATTTTTGTGGTATCTAAAGTTCTCTCAATGTACCTCACATTTAAGTTATTTTTAGCTTAAACTTTAGCTTGTTTAATATTTTCCTTTTTTAATATACATTAGAGCGGGTCAGTTATTTTTGACAGAAGTCGAAAAATTCTAAAAAAAAACTCAAGAAATCATGGGTCTAATATCAAAACCTAGCTCCCGCCGAGTGACATAAAAATTTACAAAAACACATTAAATTGTCATCTGGAGAACCAGAACCCGTGGTGAAAAATTGTTAAATATTTTTGTCATAACAAGCTCAAAATTACGAATTTTTTGAGACCAATTTTTTTTTTTTTTTTTTTTTTTTTTGTCTTAACAAAGTACATACTCATGATTTTTCCATTACTAGTAGGGAACTAATTTTAATTTGGGAAATAATTTTATTTATTTATATTTTTTTTATTTTTTAATTTTTTTTTTTTTTCGTATTCCGATCAGCAGTGAGCGGAGTGGATATTAGAATATCCAAAAAGGAGTTTCTCGGGTGGTTTTTTTAAATACCTCGAAGTGAAATCTTTAGTCTTGTTTAGTCGAATAAATTGACCCGCCCAATTATACATATATGTATATCAAAAAGTTTGTTTAATTTAGAATTTTTTTATATTAAATTTGAACTTTATTTTTAATTAAAACTTGTATTAAAAGTTCTGCATTTGTTACTTATTATTTAGTTTGTTGTTAATTTCTATTACTATAATTTCTAATTATTGTACTTTTTTACTTCTTTTGTCATTTCGTTCATTAGTTGTTTGTGCAAAAACAAAAAAAAAAAAAAAATCAACATCTCTAGGTATGAATGTATTCTGTAATTATTGTGTTGTTTGCTGAATGATAATGTCGATATTTTGATGACTACACTTCTATTCATTGCAAATACAAATATATTGTATCATCTTTGTGTATATTCAATGAATGTATGTATGTATTTATGTATAAATGTAAGTTGTAATTTTTTTTTTTTTTTTTTCTATTTACATTACTGTAGTTTTTTTTTTTCAATGTACATATTTTTTTTATTGTTTTACAATTTCTATTGAATAATTTATTTGTTGTTGTTCGTCTTTTGTAGCAATAACCCCTTCAATGTTTTTCTATATCTATCAGCTGTTGTTAGTTTTTCTATGTTGAAAAATATCTATCAAAACAAAAAAAAAAAAAAAAAAAAAAAAAAAAAAACAAATTAAGTTTAATGACCGCCTACAAGGCATTTAAAATATTTGCCTAGAAGTAGAAATGTTTTCACATAAAAAAAAACTTGTGTTCGTTGCATTGCATCTATTGTGTGCTGAAAACAAAACAAACACAAGCAACATGTGATTAGAAATAATTTCTATTCGTACTTGTTATACAAATTAGTATTTAAAGCATGAAAATATTTTATAGTTTTTTTTCTTTCTTTTCCTTTGAAATGATACGAGTACAATTATTTAAATTTTGAGATTGAATTAAGACTTTATAATTTTATTTAATTTATATTACTAGGAGGGATATAGTTTATGGTTTTAGGAAAAATAAGTGAAAATATGGTTGAAATTATTCATTTTGAAAATAAAACATTTCGAAACAACTTCTATTAGTGACAACTGTCTGTCAACATAGTTGTACTGTAAGGTGAAAAATAAAAATATAGAAATCAAAATTTTATGAATTCTTTAATTACACGAATTGGAATAACTACGGAATACAGAATATTCGTTTCTAAAGGGATAATAGGAGATTTCCACCTAACTGGTAAAAATTAAAACATACATTTTTTTATTAAAAGATGAACGTTATAAGTTAATATTAAAACTAAATCAGCTACTTGTTGCATTTCTTCTCTAAATTTTTCTGATATATTATTTTATAAAAAAAATTAATTATAATAAATAAAATCTTTAAATCTTTTTACGTATGACTTCCGAAAAAAAGTTTTAAAATAATTTTACGAAATTTTTCGCGGTATCTCTATAAGAATTTAAAATTTATAATCAAAATTGAGCAATGCTGAAGCTTTTTTAAATTCGCATTTAACTTGGAACCTGGAACTCCTTTACAATTGTTAAAATAGCATTGCCAATTCTGGGTGCTACTGCTATAACGACAAAGTTCTAAATCTGGCCAGAAAATGTTAAAAACATTGTATCATATCACTAGTAGACAATGTCTTTTTATAACACTCTTTTTTATAATTATACGACTTTATTCAGACTAAAGAAGCAAAACAATCACACATATTGTTGCATTTCGAATAAACTTGTCATACGACATATTGTTTTGTAAAATTATATTGTTTTTAGTTCGATATTATTCCGGACCATTTTCTCGATTATTCGGTATACAAAACTTCATGTACCTTGGAAAATGAGAAAATTCAGCAATAATCTATGTTTTCCAGACTAATACAAAATATTAAAAATATTTTTATTATTATTTATTTTGTTCTTTTTTTCCTTTTCTTCTCAGCTTTCTTATTTAAAATTATTTTAGCTTTAGCTGATTAAAACTTATGCATAGGTTTAACGTGACTCATATTTGATTTTGAAGAAATGAAGTTAATATGCCATTACGCAGCTGAATGTATTTAGCAAAGCTCTTAGGAGCTTCTCTACTTTTTGGGCTTGGAATTCATTCTTGTAACTTTTTCTTTTTCTAAACCAAGTTTCGTCTCATTCTTTAGGTCTTTGTTGAGCCTTTTTATTACCCTGAAATGTATTACTTTTGCCAAAATTTACTCAATCTAATTTTTCTAGTAAGTTCAAAAGAAAAAAAGTTAAAGATAATCAAAGTTTATTTTGTATATTTTTCTTATATTGCCACCGGATTTCAAGAATTCGATCTGCTGTTAAATCAGACATGTCTCTAGAAGAAATTGCAATCAAGAACTGTATTTAAAATTAACGACAGTAAGAGCTATTATGTAATTTTATGTTATATTTTATTCGAACACACACTTTATTAAAAATATTTTTGAAAGATCATTAAAGCGTTAAAAATTACAAATAAATAAATGGCTGCAGATGTTTATGATACTAACAAATACGATTAGACAAGGTGTTAGGCGTCAATTTAAAACGTTGGTCATTCTAGTATATTGAAAAAAAAAAAAATATATATATATTTATGAAAGTTTGTGGTAGTCAAGATAAAGTGTTTACCTTTCATTTGAGATATAAAATTCTTAAATATAAAAAGTAATAGCTTTTCCAAAGCAATTTGATTTATGATCAGTCAGATCCACCTATTTACTATATATAAATATTTATTAATAAATTTAAGATTTAAATTTTTATATGCATATATTTACCAAACCTCTTTTATTTTACATTTCATATAAAGCATCATTTTTCATTTTCTTTGTAAAACGTAAAACTGTGTTGTGTATTTGTTAATTACCTGTCAAATGTCAACAAGTTGTTAATTATTGTTTAATCAAAAAGAGATGTATGAATGTTATTATTGTTTGTTTGTCTATCTATATGTCCCAGTGTATTTGTCAATTCAATTTCGAATGCAAAATGTAAATGTTTTATGTTTTTATTATTTTTTATTTTTAAATAAAAATCAACTTAGACCGCCTGCTTTTTTTGTAAAAAAAAAAATAAACTTTACATGCATTAAATTAATTAAACAAAAAACTTTTTGTTTTTTGTCTTGACTGGTTTAATTCTGTGTGTGTGTGTGTGGCTGTCTCTCTGTACGTACGTCCGTCCATCTGAATATCTGTTCATGTAGAAAAATGTCCCTGACAAAAATGCATATTTGATTAGAATTGATTATAATTATTATATGAATAAATAACGCAAAATTTAGCAATATATAGACTATAGTATACAATTTTAAAAATAAATATTTTTTGTATAACAAAAGAATACGTGTTTGTAACACCCAGTTTGCAAAAATTTGTTTAGAAAAATATACACTTAAATGACAATATTTAATGATATTGATATGTAATCAGAGCTGATAGTAATCATATGTTATCATATCTAATGTTTTTCTTAATTATAATTAATTTTTGAATAATTTTTCTTAACAGCTCAAGTTTAGAGTAATAACAATCGAAGTTTAATTAATTTAAAAAATTTTTAATATCTGGTTTTTTTTTCTCTTTTCTATATAAAATAATACTGTTAAGGGATGTTGTTTAAAAAAAAGTTTTAAATATTTGCTTTTTATTTTTAGCTTTTCTTTTGCTTTTAATTATTTAACATTCTTAGAAAATTTGTATTTTTTGATGCATATTTAAAAGTGTATATAATTAATATTAATCATACGCCAAATTTAACCCAAAATTAGTTTTATTAATTTGTATTTTATTGTTGTTGTTTTTTTATTGTATCCAATAATTCATTAGCTATTAATATCTATTATATTAAAAGTGTTTATCTAAATTTTACTTTAGATAACGTCATAACAAAGATATCAATTTTCCATTGTTATTTCAATAACCATAACTAAAAGTTATAACAAAAAAAAAAAAAATTAATATATTCACGCTCTTGAATTAAATTATAAATATAAATATCTCAATTTTTGTTTTTGATTTTTATATAAAAAATATTTGCAATTTTCCCAAAAAAAAAAAAAGTTTAAATCGACTTGGGTGATTAATGTTTTGAACAAAATTTTCGTGGCAATTTAATTATTTCATTTTATTTTTTTAACTGACCACATATCTATTTTTCCATAAATTTAGTTAGTTAGATAGATATATATGAATTGTGTATATTGAATATAAAATAATTTGCAACTCAAGTCAATGTTTGTTATTGACCTAGAAAATTTATTTTAAAAACATTGTTAATGGTTTTTACTATTTTAAAAACATTAATCGTTTATAACATTGTAAAATGAATTGAACCGTTTTTATGAGATATATTTTTTTTATTTTTAGATAAAATACACGTTAAAATATCATAAACGAAATTAATTCAAATTTCATATAACAATAACTCTTAATATTTAAAATAAGAATTAATATTTAGTCTTAAATACTTTTAAAGAAGATGTAAAAAAATATATGATTTTTTTTTTTTTTTGTGTTCTGCTGACGTTTCGGTAATGTCTATAAATTATTTGCAGTGTACACACACATATATTTTTTGCAAACAACTACTAAATACCAATGTACTATAAATATTTAAAATAATCTAATTCGATATAAACTGATTTATGAGTTTTTTTACACACATTTTAAGTGTTTTACAAAACATCTACCTCTAATAACCCCGTTCACATTGAGTGGGTGACGTAGTAATTTTTTTTTCTAATTTAATAAATTTTATATAACTATTTAAGCCTAAGGCTAGAAATATTATAAACAAGTAATTATTATTACTATTATTTATTTATTTTTTTTTTCTAAAAAAATTAAAATTTAAAAATAATTGCTTAATATTTTACTACAATTAAAGCCTAAAATTAAGTATCTGAAAGAAAGATTAAAACAATAAATAATAATTTAATTTGTATTCATTCTGTTCTCATTTTAGGTAAGTTTAAAAGTTTGTATATTCTATATCACTAGAAGCTGTTATATGGTAAATATTAAATTTGTTTTTTTTTTTTTTTTTTAATTTACATATGTTTGAAAATCAATTGTAATTAATTGTAATTAGCTAGATCATTTTGAATTTTAATAATTTGTTATATGAAGCTTTTTTTTTTAATATTGCCGCCTTTAAAGTCTTTATGAACTTCCTAAACTTTTTTCTTTAATCGTTCTTTTAAGCTTTTCCTTCTCATTTTTATTCTTTTATTGTAAGTTTATGGTTGTCTGATTTTCATAGTTGCTAAGAAGTGGGAGTGTTTTTATGTTTTTATTTTTCTCTTACATTTGTTTCCGCCTTTACTGTAGTAAAAAAAAATATTTTTTCTACTTTGAACTTTAATATAGTCTAGTATTGTCTTATTTCGCTTTTGTGTCGTTTGCTTAAAAAACAAAAAATTATATATATGGGCCATTATCAAAAATTTTTGATTTTGGGTCTTCAAAAAAAAAAAAAAAAAATGTTTGATGTCACATTAAAATCCATTTGTATAAATATAATAAAGTGGCTCGAATGCAGGGGGCGCGAAAGTTATGGTATTACGATTTCTTAGTAAAATTAAAATAATTCTCTTTACACTAAAAATCGCGATTTTTAAAAATTTTGCGAAAAATGAAGTTTGAATCTAAGTTATTTCACCATATGTTATAAGAAAATAAATTTTATTTGAATTTATTACAAAGAAATACAATTTAATATTATGATCCTTTTTTTACCAAAGTATTATTATCATTATTATATATATTTTTCCATAAAATGTTCGAAATTTGTTGATGAGCGTTCTAGATTTCCGTTAAGCATTACAAACACTACTTAATTATGCCAATTATGGTAAATTTCGTGCTGTCCATGCGAAGTGCCTTAGCAAAATCAGTTTTGACAAAAGTGTCTCATTTTCAACTGTCAAAGACAATTACATTTATAGCCGTTTTTTGTATCTACAAATCGAAGATTAGTATAAATTGCATTTTGCTATATAAAAATACGAAAACAAAAAGTGTAATTTTTGCGTAATTTTCAAAAAGTCTGTATTATTTTTTTATGAAATTTATTTTAATGCTCCTTCGAATTTATTGTTCAAAATAACAAAAAAACTAAGTGCACGCAGTAATCCATGCTATTCCATTGAGACTACTGCGTTGACTATTCACAGCACATCAACGAGATATAGAGCAAAATACGCATAATTGTAACAAATATCAATCCCTGTTTCAAAATTTGTCTTTCGTTGAGGTGCGCACAAAAACCCGACAAAAAAAAATTAAAAAATTTTGTCGTCAAAATTCGACTACCCCGTATTTAACTGCTGAAAGTCTGCACAGTAACAAAGGGGGTATAGAATTTATCCACAAAAGTCCGATTAGTTTATATAAGATCGAATAAGATAAAAAAGTGTAAACGCGCGAACAAAAAGTATAGAATAATGAGAAAAAGTTAACAACAGCAGTCATGATTACAAAATGAAACCTATCGCGGTAAAATTTTGCACTCTATTAGTTTCAAGTTTTGAGAGTTCAGTAGTGCGATTCCGTAAATTTTAACGATACGACAATCGACAATTATGTCGATGCCTTTTGTTGTTTGCAGTAACGATTATATGATTCAGTATGTACACTTAAACAAGAGTAGACAACTTTTGTTTCCGTGAAGAACCTTTTTCAAAATCAACAGAAGACTTAAATAGGAATAGAAATAAAAAAGGATTTGGGAATTACTTGTAAATTGTGCATATGTATACTTACCGTTTTTCTATGTAGAACTTGTGTTATAGTTAATAAAATAACCCAAAAAATGTTGTGGTTTAGAAGCAGATGTAATGATAACGAATATCGCTTAAAAATGCTATGGAATAGCAAAATCGATAATTTTATTGTTTAATTTTATAAACGATTGGATAATCGTTAAAATAAGATTCGCACTACAGGTTAACAATTTTTGATAATAGCCCATATATATATTTTTTTTATTTTAAATGTTATTTATGGCTTTTGACTTCTGAAGAAATAATATTGAAAACTATACTTATTTAAAATTCCCACGTTAAAAATTCTTAAATTAACTTGATATGTATTCAAATGTGTTATTTGAAGGCAGAAAAGGAAATTAATACTTCTGTTACATATTGTTAAAAATATAATATTACAAACGTAACTCTTTTGAATACAGTTTTTCGAAATTCTTTTGAAACAAATGTTATATTTAAAAACAAGGATTTAACTTTTTTTTTTTTTTTTTTTTTTTTCATTGAAATCTACATATCTTATTTAAATCTTTAATCTCTTTTCTGAGCTTAATAATTCTGATAGTTTTTTTTTCAACTTTAATTATATTCGCACTACTAATTAAGTAATATTCAACACTAATTTTAACTTCCGCTAGTTATGTTTAAAATGTGGAAAATCTCACTATTTAAAACACTCCCACTACTTTACACTACACAAGATTTTAATAATCCGCAAAGTGACTTAAACTCTGAAAGTTTTTTTTTTTTTTTTTTTTTTTTTTTATAATATAACTTTTTCTTTAAAGAGAAAAGTTGAAGTAATTGTCTTATATACATATAATGTGTAAATAATCCGTTCAAATGTGATATTTTTATCAATTAAGAAATATTTTTTGTTTTGAAAAGAAAATAACAAAATTTAATTTGGATATCCGCAAAATAGAACCTGCTATATATTTTTCTTTTAGCTATTTTTGTCTTAGAAAAAGAAAAGAACTGGAATGATGTAAATTTATAGTGTAATGTTTTAATCTTTGTAAACTTTTATTTAAATGATTTTATTCGTCTTGTTTTAAAAAGAAAATAACTAAATTTAATCAAGTTTTACATCTTACCAAGTTTTAAGTTCTAAATAAAAACATTTCGATTTTCATATCTTATCTAATCTAAAATGTATTTAATTAAATGTTTTAATCAAGCAAGCTGATCATAATTTATTAAACATTAATATTCTTAATTTATCTATTCATATAATCTCTCTAACATATCCGTTTTCAATATTGGCCTCATTTATCTTTTAATTAAAAGTTATAAAATTATTAATATTTTTATATTTTACAAGTAAGAACATTTAAAAAAAAAAATTATGTAAAGCGGATA
This sequence comes from Protocalliphora azurea, assembly GCA_932274085.1. Taxonomy (NCBI): domain Eukaryota; kingdom Metazoa; phylum Arthropoda; class Insecta; order Diptera; family Calliphoridae; genus Protocalliphora; species Protocalliphora azurea. Next base: position 131,939,186 of record OW026519.1, read on the forward strand.
TCAGGCTTTAATAAATATAATAATGCAATGACAATAATCAAAAAGGTCTTTTCTAAATTTCAGTAAATTTTAAATGAACTGCAAAACAGAAATAAATCTTTTGATTCATTAAAAAAAACCTGACCTACAAAATCATTTATAATTTTTCAACTTGTTGCACACATGATTGCACATTTTATAATGCATTTATAAGCTTTTAACTACTTTTAAGAAAAACCGCCAAGACAGAAAAGAAATAAAATATGGCTAGTTTTGCCAAAAATAAAAAAAAATTAAAAGAAAATGTTTAAAATATATGGGCGTGCGCAACAGTAGTAAAAAATAACGCTTTAAATAAAAATAAAGAAAAATCTATGTGAATATGCCAAAGGCTTTTAAAATCACAAATCAAATGATTTGTTTAAAATTTTAAGAAGACAAAGAAAAAAAAAACTAAACAAAACCCCAAATTTATCATGTATTATTTAATACAAAACACTTGCAAAACAGCAGCTATTTTTATGGTCTTGCAGTCAGTCAGTATGTTAAAGTTAGTTTTAAATAAAAACCGCCTTCATCTTTAAACAAAAGATTTTTTAGTTTTTTTTTTTTCACCTAAAAATTTTAAAATTTTATGTGTTTGTTATTCTGTCATTCAAACTAAACAATCCTTAAGGTAATTTATGAAAAATCTTTAAATTTTGGCACAAGTGAGCTTTTTGGCAATATTATTTATTTGTTTTTTTTTAGATTTTTTTTCTGTTTAAATTTTACGAAATTATAGCTTTAATTTGACCGTTTTGTTTTCTTTTGGTGTTTTTAGTTTTAAAAGTCATAATAATAATCATATGTCTTCTTAAAAACGAGTTACATGCCAACTAATCACAATATTAAACAAATTGTGGTCGGTCATTTGGTCATCAACAGATTACACTGTTTCCTGCATTTCTTATTTATTTATTTCTTTTTCCAGTTGATTTATATGGGCCATTATCAAAAATTTGTAACTTGGCTGACTTTAATCCCTAATAAGTTTTGTCGTAATATTATCATGATTGTTGTTCAAAGTTCAAAAACTTAGAAAATGGCTTAAAATTACTTAACTTCGAACTTATATAAACTAATCGGTATTTGTGAATAAATTCCACACCTATTTTGTTATTGTACAGACTTTCAATAATTTTATATAGGGTAGTCGAATTTTGATAACAAAATTATTTAATTTAAAAATTTTTTTGTTTTTTGGGAACAGGAATTGATACTTATTGTAATTAAGCGTATTTTGCGCTATATCTCGTTGATGTGCCCTAAATAATCAACGCAGTATATAGTGTAAAATGTTTGGAGAACAAGATCGAAAATTTTGAAAAAGAAATCAGTTTGAAGTGAGGCACATTCACAGTTTCTAATGGAATAGCGAAGGAGAATTAAAAATAAATTTAAATTTAAAAATTTAAATTAATTTTAAAAATTACACTCTTTTCTTTATTTTTATATAGCAATTTGCAAATCTTCATTATATATATAAACGGCGATAAATATAATTGATCGGGACCATCAATTTAAGTCAAATGTCGTTGATAGTTGAAAACGGAACACTTTTGTCAAAATAGATTTTGCTAAAGCACATCGTATATACAGCACGAAATTGACTATAATTGGCATAATTAGGTGGTGTTTCTAATGTTTAACGGAATTTCGAATGGAGTAATTCCATTTTAAATTTAAAAATGTTGAACCCTCTGAAATATTCTCTCTAGCAAGTACACCGATAAGGCTTCCTACCAAAAAAATATTAAAAAAAAAATTAAAGATGGACTTTTTTAAATACACGTCACTAAAGCAAATTCTTACAAAAATATTAAATATAAGATGCCATATAAAATTTTTATATGTCTTCTTAAAATACAAGCTTTGTCAATCAACTGCAAAAAATATAATTTTAAAAGGATCACAATTTTAAATAGCATTTCTTTATAATAAATTCTAATAAAATAAATTTTCGTATAATATACCATCAAACATTGAAGATGTCATAAATTTTATTAGAATAACTCAGTACGTTTTGATATTGCGATTATTTTTGTGCCAAAATTAAAAATAAATTCCTAGTTTGTAATTTTTTAAATGTTCTAAAAATTATACAACTATGTACTGCATTGTCTAAGGACCTTAAATGATGAAACGTTTACTATTATTTTTAAATTGCGCAAAGACTTCCCTTTTACCGCTTAACTGCGATAACGAAAAGAGGTTCGAAAATTCTACAGCTGCTTAAAGAGGTTAGTTTTAGTCTAGACTAATTTAATTTGTACAATGTGGAAGATAATCAGCGCTGTAACTAGAGTAACAATTATTTTTTAAATTTATACAGTTTAATAACCCAAACTGTCCCTCAATTCCTGTTTATATAAGAATTTTATTTTAATTAAAATATCAAGTTTTTTTAAATATCTTTATAAAGTGAAACAAATAATTTATTTTTCTGAGGAAATAGTGTACAAAAACCTACACTCACATCTCTTATAAATAAAGAAGAAAATTAAAATATAGAAAAAAATCAAAAAATATTTATTATAAAAATAAAATACAAATATTACCAAAGAATAAGTTATAAAGCAAACAAACACATGCTCATATTCCTATCATACATTGTTTTTGTATTAAAAATAGTAAAATAAAAAATAAAATAAAATATATTTTATAGTTTATTCGCATAAATAAAATGCAGTTGACTGAATTGCATGGTAATTTGTGTTGCATGGCGTTTTGTATTTGAGCAGCAAGTCTCTACTCACTGCCATATATACTATATAACATATACATATATAGACAGTCGTCAGTCGTCGAAGACGTCAACGTTTATGGTGGTTCTACAAAAGAAATACAAACTATCGTCATTGTTAAGTATTGTCGCCAATGTCTACTTTTTTGTTTGTGTTTTTGCAATATTTCGTTGTACATTGCCTTAAGTTGTTAGATTTTAGTGTTTGTGTATAGTTTTGTGGATGCAATATTTTTCTGCCTTGTTGCATGTGCGACTGGTTGACTAAGTATCAGTGAGTGTGTGTGTATATTTTTTTAGTTGCAGTGCAGTTGCATCGGCTGTTGTCGTTTGGCCGCCATCGCAATCTAATGTCAGATAGTTTTGCGGTCGCTAACCCTAAGTAAAATAAAATAACAAATATTATATATATGTACATATATAAACTTGTATTTGTATAATCATATATACATTTACTTGCATATATATTTATTACACATATTTATATATTTTTTATATTTATACTTATATTATTAGTAATATGCAGAAAATAAAAAATTATAATGAAAACTTTAGAGGAGAGATACGTAAGTTTCTCGCCTGTATTTAGTTTTTGAATTTTTGTGTGTGTTTTTCTTGGCGAAACGAAAAAAAAAATCGTTTGTAAATATGTATGTGTACATATGATTTTTTTATAGTTTTGCGGTTTTCCATATTTTTGGTTAAAAAAAATATACATTTTTAATTTTCTTTATATTTAATAGGATTTTTTAATAGTGTAAATTTATTTTTTCAAAGAATTTGTCGTGATGATGAATATTTTCTTAACACGCAACGGATATGACACATGTTTGTATTATTTTACACACTTATAGGTGTTAGAAAGTGTATAATCGTTTTAGTTTTTGAATTAAAAACAATACTTTCTGCATTACTTGGTAATGTATAATCTTTCTTTCCTTGTTATGATTAATAAGCTTTAAAGCTTTTGTCATAATATTTTTGCAAAAAATGCATTAAATATGATCGTTTTTAAACGAGAGTTTCGTAAACCCCTCTTTCTTACTTTCGATTAGTTTGACTATGATTATACCCTACACCACCATAGGTGGTTAGGGTGTTATGCATTTGTGCTGATGTTGTAACGCACAAAATATTGGTTCTAGCATACCAATCGACTCAGAATCTCTTTCTGAGTCGATTTAACGATGTTCGTAAACCGATGTCCGTAAACGATGTAAATCCTGTGAACAAAGTACATATCGCAATTTTAAAGATATCTTGATGAAATTAGGCACGATTAATTATTTCGGCACAAGTACAAAGTCTATTTAAATTAGTTATTATTGGTCTATTATTTCACCTAGCTCCCAAACAATTATCTTGCCGGAATAGTAGTTAATGATCATAAATCCATTATATGCTGTTTATAACAAAACAAAAACTAATTGGGTTTTGACAAATGAAATTTCAAAAACTATATCGTTTACATACCTTATTTCTTCCTAATGTAGTTTTTGTTGACATTCACATTTCTTGGATATTTTTTTCCGCTCTATTTGCTATTTCTTCGATCAGAGAATACATAGTTTCGGTATTAAAACATATTTTAACAATTTTTAATAAATTATTTATTGTAATAATTTCATAAACAAAACAAATAATTTCTATAAATTCGAAGTTTTATTTTTCTCTTTATATATAAAATCTACGGTTCTAAAATTTGCTAAACAGTATGTGTCATAAATAGTTATTTTAGTGGTTTTTATTTGGTTTTCAATAAAAACTAGTTAAAAAGGTTTTTGATTTATATGAAAAAACCAAACAAATAAAGAAAAAAACTACTAGTTCTTGTTTGGTGTAAATGGCATATTACATATATCAATGTTTTAATGAAATTCGTTGCAAGTAAGTTGTATATATAATGCCAAATTTCATGAAGATCAGTCCATAATTCACCATAGCTCCCATATAAACCACTCTTCTGAAAATCACTTTAAAGTGTATAAATCCCATAAAAATGTTAATATCAAGTTAATATTCGACACAAATAAGTTTTATATAAGTATATATAAATTTTATGAAGATCGGTCAATAATTTACCATAGCTCCCATATAAGGCCTACTTTCGGGAATCACCCAAAAGTGCATAAATTCATTTAAATGTTGGTATCAATGTAATATTCTATATTCGAATGTTTTATTTTACACCTAATACAAGTATCGGTCTATAATTGGCCACAGATCTAATAAAAGACCATATCATATGATCGGACTTGACCGGCTATATCTTTCTTACTTGATTTTATTTATTTTTGTTTTCTTAAAAACTTTTTTATTTCATTGGAAAATAAAAATTGTTTCTATTGAAATGAAATGCTGTTAATTTTATACTTTTAAAAATCTTTGTAAATTTATATATCTTTGAAACGCCCTCCATTATTAATTCGAGTGTACTTTTTTTTTGTGTGGAACAAGCAGATCACTTATGAAATTTGTCAATGAGTTGGCCGATGCATTAGTCTCTCTTAATTCCCTTTTGACAATATATCACATACCCACTTCGCGTCGGGAAATGTTTGGAATACTTCTTAAGGACTGATCCACTTTTCGTTTTATTTTATTTTTTATATTATAAGGCCATTTAACTTTCTTACCACTCTATGTACTGTAGGAACTAATTTTCTGCAAACACGTAGATTTTTTTCCATTTTTTTTTCAATTTTTTTTTCAATTTTTTTTTTTTTGTAAGTATAATTTGGATGAATTTTAATAATTTTAAAATTTTTTTATGTGTTTCCCTTTGACTCTGTATTGTGAAGCAATTACACAAAATATTTTGAAAATTCGTATCATTATAAAATCTGGAGTATTTTTCATATATCTTTGAACCATAAAAGAAAAATAATTCTTCAGTGGACAAAGTTATAAACAAAAATATGCGTTACATTTTATTCGAACACATACTTTATATTTTTAATATTGGTTTATTGTTCAAAACTAAATTAAAATTTACCTACTTATTAAATAAAAAAATATAAATTTACACAAAAAAAAAAAAAAAAAAAAAAAAAATGTAAATAAATTGTAAATTGTTTGTTCAACTTAATTGCAATTATAAATACTTTGTTGTATTTCATTAACTTTACAACCAATAACAAAAACAACAACAAATATCAGATAAATGAATGAACGAAAAAATATTGAATACGACGGAGTATAGCAAGTACGCAGACAATCAGTAAAAATAATTTTGATGTTTGTTCAATTGACTGAGTGACTGACTGCTGTTGCATGGCTGTCGGCGGCAAATGGTGGCGGCAATATATACTATTTTATAATCATGATGGTGCCAATTGCAATTGTACACACAATTGTAGAAAACTTAACAAAATTAAATACTACTTACTACCTACCTCAAGTGCCCATGTTGAGTGGGGACAGATAGCAACAGTAAATAAATAAAACCAAAAGATATTTAAAAGAATTTAAAAATTTTGTTAAATAAATTATTGATTTTTTAAATATTTAACGATTATAAGTACCAACTTTATCGGAATGATTATTTTTCTAAAACAAATTAAATTTTGTTTTAATAAATTTTCTAACAATTTATTCTTTTGCAGTTCTGCTGTTTAGTTATTGTCTTTGTTAATATGTTGCTGGTTGTAGTTAATAGTTCTGACAAATTTAATTTAACTAATAACAATAACAAAATAACAAATAAAAAACATTTTAAAATTTTTATACTTTTGCTTTCATTAGTAGATAAAGTTAAAATTGCGGTGTTGTTGTTAAATAGTCATTACCGCTGTTGTACTTTTTTAGTGGTAGTTGGTTGTGGTGTTGTTGGATCGTTGCTATTTAGCTGCTTTTGATATTCCAACCAATCAACTAAACTACACACAACTCGTGCTCATTGTAGTTCACTAACCTATGACAATAATTTGTGAAAAATACAGTACTAAAAAATAAAATAGAAAAATAATCAACAATAATGTCATTTAATCAAATAACAAAAAACCTATTATAATTACACCATTTCCTTTCTTTTTTTAATAGATTGTTTTATTGTTTTAAAAAGATTTTATCAGTTTTTTTTTTTCAATATTTTATTAAATAAAAAATGATGGTATCAAATAAACAAAACTTATTAACAAAATCATTAAAAAGCTTTTAAAGTAAAAATTCATCTGTTTGATTTTTTATAGCAGAAAATTTTTCATTCAAAAGGAAATTTCTTCCCCTTGGTATTTTCGCTATAGGAGCTCATTTCAATAAAAAAAATAATGTGTCATTTCGTTTGTAACACTAAGAAGAAATCATTAAGGACCCATATAGTGTACTTACGCATTCTGGTCAATGTGAAATATTTGATAGATTTTGATATGTTCGTCCGTCTGTAAGAAACATTCCCATATCTAAACTTTTAAATTGAATTAAATGAAATAGAAAACAAGTTATTGAACTATATCTGGACCAAAATTTTAAAAATTTTAACTCAGGCAAACCAAAACCAGGCTCTAAAAAACGGGTCAATGAATCCCAAGTCTCCAAACTTAGACGTTTTTGTAATATAAGTAAAATAAGTATATGCTAGAATTTTTACAATGTCATCGGGAAATATTACATGAACTAAACTACATTAAATCAAACTTAAAAAAGCTATGGCTCCAAAACTTATGAAGACACATCAAAATGTACTTCAGCAAAATTTTATAAAATTTTGTAATCTATAATATCGCAATGGTATCAAAACACAAGCGATGCGATGCAACTCGTGTAGCGTACAAGTTATTATCGGTGAATTTTAACAGCATATATGTATATGATAAAACTATATGCCAAAATTTGCTTCCCTCCATCAAATTGCGTGGTTTGGTAATTTTATTCGTCTAATTTTAATTTGCAAAACTGATATTTATTTTCTTCTTTTTAATAATTATTTATTAAATTTTATTGGAAAACGAATTAATTTTTTATTTAATTATTTTTCTTTATTTGCAAATCTTATAGTTTCTCAAACGTAATAAAATTTTCATCAAATAAACAAAAACTTTAATCAATTTTACATTCTGCTTTTTGCCTAAAAGTGGGCAATAATTTTCTTTGGAATATTTCCCCTATTTACCACAAATTATTTCTTAAAAAAATTTTTTTATATTATTAACAAAAAATATTGGTTAACAATAGGTGGCATACTAATGTTCATATCAGAGGCATTGTTTTTTGTAATATTTGCTGTTAATGGCTGCTGCCTAAACGCTCACGGCGTTTATTGACTTTTTGGCATAGTTATAGCCATATTTTTTATATGGCAGTGTTGGCTGCTAGTTGTAGTAGAAAACAAAAATTTGTCTATAAGGTTTTATTTATTGGCAACATATTGCAATTTTTTGTGTTTTAATTTTTTTTTTTTTTTTTTGCTTTTGGTGTGGATTTTCTATATAGTCTCGCTGTGGTTGGTCGTTGGCGTTGAAATAATTTGAAATAGGTTTTTGTTATGCTAGTAGGTTATCGGGGAGGTCCTAAGACTTACTTAAAAACATAATAAAGCACAGTTGTTTTATTTTTTTATTTTTTTAATTTTATATAACCAAGTTATAATTTAATTGATAGTAAATAGAAAATATTATATGACAAATTTTTGTGGACAAATTGTTTAATCTAGTTTTTTTTATTGCCTTCTAATTTAAAGTGAATACCCTTAAAATTTAAGACAATTGTAGGCTAAAGATAATATTTTTAACTAGAAATTCATAGCTGATGAACAGGGTGGCCAAAAATATGCTCTAAAAAATTTTTGCATAAAAAATACTCTTAAATTGGGAAAATATGCCGTTAAAATTAAGAATTATACTCTTAAAATATATTTTTTTCTGGCTAAATTTTAAATTATCTACTATTCATGCTAAAAGTAACTTCATTTTTATTAGCAATTTCTAAAAAATATTTTCTTTTTTCACTTAAAAACATTTAAAGCTAATGCATTGCATCAGGAAATTACAAAATTTGTATCAGTTTAAAAGGTGATAATTATTAGGAAATCGGATTTGAAAAACGTACGTAATAGCAAATTATGCAAGAATATCACATAGATGCAAAATGTGCACAATTTTTCTCTTAAGTATAAGATATGCTAAATTATGCTCGTAATTACAAAATACGCAAAAATATGTCATATAAATAGCTAAAATATGCTCCAAAATATGGATTTTCTATGAAAATATGACTAAGGCCAAGATATGCAAAATATGATGTTATGACCAAAATATGCAAAAATATGCTACAAACAAATTGATATCAAAATTCTTAGAATTGTCTGAAACGAATAAATAACTAAAAGTTTGATTCATTTGCAAAACGAATAAAAAACTAAAAGTTTTTTCATAAAAAACGAATAAATAACTAAAAGTTTGATTCATTTGCAAATTGAATCAAACTTTTAGTTATTCGTTTCAGACAATTCTAAGAATTTTGATATCAATTTGTTTGTAGCATATTTTTGCATATTTTGGCCAAAACAAAAAAATATGATTTTGAATATTTTTGGTTGCCCTGCTGATAAACAATAGGTGTCATATATATTGTAAAAACGGCAAACTAGCGAAAAGCAATAAAGAAAAAATAATTTTCAAGACAACTGTCTATAGAGGCAAATAAGCAGCTAGCAAGGAAGTAGGCGTTTGATATATGAGCAAATACTTTAGGTATACGAATAAGTAAGTAAAGTAAGTACTTTGTATAATGCAACACATGCAAATGTCTTGTATAAATTTAAATAGCTACTCTTACTTGATATTATTTGCAATTCTGTGTGTGTGTGTGTGTGTATTTTTTTTTTTTTTTTTCTTATAACATATTTCTTTAGTAAAGTTTAAGTTTATGGCATTTTGTTATTTATTCATTTATTTATTTATTTTTATTTTCCTTCATTATTTGCCATATACATAGCTATGGCTTGATTACATTTAACTGATAAAGAAAAGTAGCTACAAGTTACAAAATAAATTAAAAATATCCAAGTACATAGTATTTTTTCATTACTTATTGCAATTGCCATGGCGTTATAATATAATTGAGTTATTCTTGTGGTTTTACTCTTAGTTCATCCAGATAGTTTAGAAAAACCAAATGAAGAAAAAAGTGTATGGGGGTAATAAATGCCAGCCTGCTGCAACTTTGCATTTGCAAAAAAAAAAAAAAAAAAAAAAAAAATAAAACCGCAAATAATTGTAATTTTTCTATGCTGATAATAATAAACAAAATGTCTGTACAATAAACAAATTACATACTATATGAATATAAATATATTTAAAAAATATTTATTTATTTATTTACTTAAAAGATAAGAAAAAATATTTGTTACAAATACAGCGGAATGTATTACATTTTCAAACAGTTTTTTCATTTCTTTTCAACAGCTCTCATTTACAGATAACACTTTTTTCTTTTCAAGTAATAAAATACACTTTTCTTATAAAACAAAAATAAATTTCTTCATAAATCATTTAATCAATTTCATTAAACTAAAACCAATCATCGATAAATACTTTTTTTTATGTGGGGGTGTTTACACCGTTATTGCTAACGGTGTTTTCTGTTTAAAATAAAGTTCAAAATTTTGATTCCTTTTACTTAAATGAAGTTTAAAATATGTTTTAGGATTTCTTTCTCTAGCATTCAGTTTTTTTTTATTTGTTTTAGTTAAAGTATTTTATCTTGTCTATATTTATGTTGCTGTTACTATTTTCAACACGTTACATCGATCAAAAATTGATAGCTTACAACATTTATAAATTTATAACCCCATATGCTTATAGTTTTACTTCATTATTGATTGAGTACATCAGCTTTAATTTTATTTGCTTAGGCAAATGTTGTCTTAAAAGAATTTGTTATGGCTTGGAATTTAAATGGTGGCCTTTTGGCAACAAATTTGACGCTGAAGTATGTAAGAGTTATTTGAGATTTTAGTATTTAATGGGTGTTAAAAGTAAAGATTGGCCACTTTTTAAGAAAATCAAAAAAGTAAGCCTGCTGCTGCTTTTTGCTGTGAGTTCTTCGAAAATTTAATCGCGAAGAATTTATATCTACAAAAACAATTCGAAATATTTGTAAACATTAAGGAAGGTGCCAATTTTTATAATTATCATCATTAATATCAGGGGTGTAGGTCTGTCCCTTCTTTTGTATTCGTTTTAGACTCGTTTTAACGAATGATATAATGTGTGGTCCTTTCGTTACAAGAAAAAAATCTCCACGCTAAGCTATGGACTTCGTTCTCTCTCATAGATCAATCAGATATATCTATATTTTTTCAATACTTATACATTTTTTTAACGTTCAAATAAGTTTTTTTTTTTTAATAAAAGATGAACGGAATAAGTTAGGAATCAAACTAAATGAACTACTTGTAGCATTTTTTTCTGATATAGCATTTCGTATAAAAATTATTTGCTAATTAGATTATTTAGGCATGACTTCTGAAAAAAAATTTTAAAGTACTTTTATGAAATGTTTCGGGGTATCTCTATGTAAGAATTTAAAGCTAATAATCACAATTGAGCCTTCTTAAATTCACTTTTAATTTGGATCCAATTCTTTAACACAGGGGTTCTCACATGCAGCAACTTCGCGACCACCTTTTGACATTACAACTCGAATCCGCATTACAGAATTACAACCGCAATTTTTGTGTAATAGTTTAACACCAAGTCAAAAGTTTGAAATACGATTTTAATGTTTAATATCAAACATGTTTTAACAACCAATGTTGAAAAAGACCAAAGTTTTTAAATTTAAATTCTAATTGAAGCTCATTTAGAAAATGCGTTAAATAAAAAAATAAATAAGATTAATATCAAAATAAGATATTTTGATATTAATCTTAAATCATTCTGAAATATAAAAGTAAATGTGTACTTTTTTATGCAAAGTATAATATCCGAAAAATTAAGTTTTCTTAATTTGATCTGAAAAGTCATTTTCAAATCATGTTTAAAGTTAAAAATAAATTAATTTTCAAGAGAAAATAATTAAAAAATATCGCTTGATATCTCATATTTTTCTTCAGTCAATCTTAAATCTCTTAGAAAGTGGAACAGAGCTATAAATTTATATTTATAAGCTTGATACACATATATTTAAGAATTAAGTTTGAAAACATATTGATTACGAATGTATTTTTCAATTTGTGAAGAAATTTCTCTTTTCGTCTTTATTAATTCTCAAACACTTGACATTCGAGAAGTTTAATTTGTGTCATCCTTAATTTGAGTTCATATATAAAAGAACCTATATATATATAAATATAATATAAAAGTTGTAATTAATGTATTGTCGAACTGGCTGCCCTGTTTTCCATTTGGAACTTGAATATTTCACTCTTTTTAAGTAACTTATCAAAATCGGAACGTTTCCACTATAGTGTGAAGATCGATCCATAATTTAATTAATCTCTCAAACGGATGTAATTGCAATTTTGTTTATCTTTGATTTTTATTACATTTAACGATATTTTATGAGATCATAAAAAGAAATTAATATGTATTATTGATTTTTAAATAAAAAATGCTTAAAGTTTTGCGTTTAAGTAAATGATCATCGCGACCCCCTAGAATGTTTTTACGGACCGTTACCAAAATTCTCGATAGTTTATACAACTAATACTCTGCTCTGTGGCACTAAAATAACATTTCCAATTCTAGGTGCTTCTACTGTAATGACAAAACTCTAAATCTGGCCAGAATATTTAAATTTTTTTTTTTTACACTGTTATGATTATTCGAGTTTATTCAGAATAAAGAAGCAAAACAATAACATACATATGTATCTTGTCGCATTTTTAATAAACTTTCATACTACAAATTGTTTTGTAAATTTTTATTGTTTATAGTTCGATACTATTCAGGACCATTTTCTTGATTATTCGGTATACAGAATTTGTATCTTGGAACATTCTTTTTATTATTGTGAAGCTTTTATCAATCTTTACCTCAGAGTTCTTTTCACCTTTGTTATTTAAAATTTATTTAGCTTTGATTGACTAAAACTTAGGCATAGCTAATGTTAAAGCTCATATTTGATTTTGAAAAAGTGAACAGAACATGATATTACGCGGCCAAACAAGTTTGGAATAGCTCTTAGGACCTTCTCTATTTTCTTTTTTCTTTTTCTAAACCAAGTTTCATCTCATTCTTTAGGTCTTTGTTGAGCATTTTAATTATCCTCAAATACTTTTGCCAAATTTTATGCAATCAACATTTTCCAGTAAATTCAAAAAAAAAGTTAAAAAATCAAATTTAATTTTGTAAATTTTAATTTGACTGCCATCTGCATGCAGACAAACGACCGGATTTCACTTTATATTTGAAGCAATTACAATTTTTTTTTTTTTTCAAAAATCTACTTATTATTAAAAAGAGATAACATTGCATCAAAAGAGAAAAATTACTATTTTTTTTAAGTTACACTTTTCATATGGAATACAATATTGTGTTAAATAAAGTACTATTTTTTAATAAAATTTTCCCAAAAAGTTCTACTTTCAGAAAAGTACTATTTAATAAAAAAAAACGAAAGATCAACCTTTTGCAAAAAAGTATTATTATTTTTTATTAAAGGTACTAGTTTAAAACAAATAATTTGTTTAACAAAGATGACAGTTATGAAAAGAAAATCAAAAAAAAAATGAATCATTCATTTTCTCACAAAAAAGGGAAACATTTTCCAAAATAAAAATGCAATTTTTCCAAAATGTTATTATTTATTAAAATGGTAAACATTAAAATATTAAAACTTTCAAAACTGGTATCAGTTTTTCAAAAGGGTTCTAAAACATTAGGTCAATTTTACAAAAGTATATAATTTTTCAAATAAAGTACCCTCTTTTAAACTATTACCATTTTTGCATTGTTTTTAAATAATGTTTTAAATATAATTTCTCAGTAAGTTTCCTCTGAATACCCGTAATACTACTAATTAATAATTTCATACCAATATACATATATACACATGCAAATAAAATTTGTTCATACATTTGGAAATCATTGTTTAATTTTATTATTACATTTTTCATTTCATTTAATAAGCCTTAAGAAATTTTGTTTCTTTATTATAAATTTATAAATATTATTACTAAAATTACCATTAAAACAAGTAGGAAAATTAATATAATTACACATAGTAGTTTAAATATAGATTCAAGATAATAATAAGCTGCTATTTCAACAATATTCTTTTGCTATAAACTATTCCGTAATGCTAAAACAGCAAAAATAATCATACAATTTGTTGATAATTCATTAAAACCATCATAAATTCATTGTTCATAGACCTTTACAACACTAATAGACCATAATACATTTACACATATTTATTACTTGCAACATAAATATACCAACATACATATACACACACACTCTCGTAAAGACATACATATTTATAAAAGTATTTTTATTTTGTTAGAAAAATGTTTGTGGCAAGTTCATTCAACTTTTGGCTGTTTTTTTTTTTTTTTATACTTTTTGACGTATGACAACAATATGTTTTAAAATGTTAGTGGGCATGTTTGGGTGTTTTGTAAGTTGGTTTGTGTGCAAGTGGCAAGTTGCACGTTTATTATTTTTTTTTTTTTTTTGTGTGTTAGAATTCACACAATATTTATTTCATTTCTTTGATGATTTTTTGTGCCTGGGTTTTTGTAAGTACTTTTTGTACATTTTTGTAGCAACTCTACCTACCTACCTTCACGTTTATTTGTTGTACATTATTGGTCGTTAGGTTGCTGTTGCATTTTTTTTTTTTTTTTTGTGTTTGTTTGTAATCAATTGTTTGGAAATTAAATTCAATTAAGCTTTAAGGCATGTTGGTTGATTTTTATAGATTTTTTGAAATTATTTTTATTATTTTTTCTTTGTTGGAAATTACAAATGTCTTAAAATAATTCTTGTTTTATAACTTAATTGCTTTAATTAAAATTGTTATAAAAAAATTCAAAAAATTATTAACATGGTGTTAAATTTAAAATAATATTACATGTTTTATTAAAACAACCAATAGACTTTAAAATTTCTAAGGAAAAATTTAATAAAATTCTACCTGAATTTCTTTAAAAAAAAATTATAAGGTTTATTATAACAAAAATCCAAAAAAAAATCCTTTTTAAAATTGTCAGTTATTTGTATTTTTATTCTTATAAGGTTATTGACCTTATTTTTTTGGGCTTCTAAAGTTCTCACATCCATTTATTATGGTTTTTTTTTCCAAAAGTATACTTGTGTTTAAGCTTTTTGTCTGGTTGTTTGTGGTTTTTTGTATTTCAAAAAACAGACCTTTAAACACCAAATAAGAGCAACAGCATAAAATCCACAATATTATTTACAGATTTCTAAAAATAAATGTTAATATTACTTATAAAAAACATGTTTTTTGTTAAAGCAAATATTTAAAAACATATTTTTTCTGAGAAAATGTATCGATACTTATGTTAAAAAAGTATGTATATTATTGGCTATTGCAATTAAAGTGTTTGTTAAAGGTTTCAAAATTTAAGATGAAACGAAGAAAAAAAGATGATGCGAAATGAAATTGTTGACTTAAGTTTAACATAAATTTTGTTTAAATAACAATTTTAAATAAAATAATGTTATTTTGTAGTTTTTCCTCTAACGAATTAAATAAAGAAACTTTAAATTCTAAAAAGTACTAAAGGTTCCAATGAAAATGTACTTTTTTTTAACACATAGTTTTTATTTGCTATGGTCTATTGTTAGTCGTAAAATTCAAATTTGAATCCGAAATTTTAAATTGTTTAAAGTCGTAATTTATAATTTAAAAAATTTTTATATTTTGGTACCTTTTCTAACAAAATTAAAAATAGTTTTTTTTTTTTTTATACAGTACCCTACGTTCAATATTATTACCGATTTTATAATGATTTTATTTCCAAATATAATTAAATTTTGATTGCAATTAAATTTTCTTTAAATCTTAAATTTTTTTAACATTCCTTTCTCAATTAGCTTTTTGCTTTCTTAATAAGAAAATTAATCAGTAATTGATTATATCCCTTCAAAAATGCAGACAAAATATTCTTAAAAAAACATATTATTTAATCACTACTAATAATCAAAAACCAATAAAATGTAATAAATTTTTGGCAAAGAAATACCAATGACCCAAGTTCAAGCATATACATACATACATGCATATATACATACATACATACATACATACATACTTTCCCTTATATTAATGAGCATTTATTACAACTAAACAAAAAAGGAAATTTTATTTATAAGGCAGACATTAAAAAAAGGAAAAACAACATGAAAATTCAAGTAGAAAAAAGGAAGATATAAAAAAGATCGATGGCAGAAGCATAAATTTCATTTAAAAATAAATGAAAAAAACTTCTTGTTTATAAGAAGATAAAGAAAGTAAAAATGAATAAAATCAGCAAAAAAAAAAATAAAATCAAATTTTCTTTTGCAGCCAAGAAAGGAATCTTTAATAACATTTAAAAGGAGGAGCTTTACAAAATTTCTAAATCAATAATTCAAAGAAAACAATATATTCTTATTGAAAATGCACTCATAGAAATAATAAAATTAAAAAGTAACTAAAAAAAAATATACTTAAAGAAAAGCTGAAAAACACTTTTACTTGAAACGGCAAAAAAAATTAAATAAATTTCCAAATCCTTAGAATGCAGGCAACCTATAAAGGAGCATGCAGCCCGCCAATAATGTCATTAAATCAATGTTTAAAAAGGTATTCATATCTATGTTTGTTATTTGTATAAATAAAATTTTATAAAAAAAAACAAGAGAATCCTGACAGCCAGCCATGTTAAAAGTAGAAAAAAGGGAATCTGTTTAAATATCTCCTATCTCCTTGTTCTTTAGTAGATATTTTGTTAAATGATGCTATATGAGTGTTTTGTCTGTCTGTTTGTCGTCTCTTGTTCTGTCTGTCTAACAGCCAGTATGTCTGTCTATTTATTTTGCTAGTCTGTCTATGTTGTCATTGTCATGATAAAAATAAGCGAAAGTTTATCATTTTCTAACTTAGTAAGAGTGTGTATGTATGTAAGCTTTTGCTCCTTGTAATGTTTAAATATATTTAAGTAAAACTTATAGTCATTCAAATCAGTATGAGTGTATAAAGCTGTGTATGTAAAGGTTCATTTTAAAATGATTTTTTATTAAGTTTATTTTTATTTTTTTCTGCTTTGTCAGTTTATTTATTTCATTTTTTCTATGCTGTTCGTGCTGCAATGCAGTCAGCGATGGATGACATTTACAAGTACAACATGATAGATAAAAGATTAAATCTGTTTTCTGTTACAATAGAAATTTAAAAAAAAAAGAATAATTTTTAATGAAAATAAATTCAATAAAATAGAATTAAAAGGATTTTGGCTATAGCACAAATTGTATTAAGTTGTTAGTATTATTTAGTGTTTGTATAGTTGATGTTGTAGTTGTTTTGTGTTGCATAGTTTAAGGGGAGCCTGCATTTAAATTCAATTAATTTTGCACTTAATATACATCAAAGACAATTAATCAAGATCAGGTTTACAAAGAAAAACAAACACCATAAATTATGTGAAATTAAATTTAAGAAATTTACTTCAAACCTAAAATAATTCTTAGAAACTTCTTAGAAATTTCTTTAATGTAATCTTGAACAAAGTTACATATTAATATTAATATTGAATGCACTTCGGTATGCAATGAAATCTATTTTTAATACTTTAAAATAAAGCATATTTTTATCTATATTGATATCGTTATGACCAAAAAGTTTTTATTTTATTTATTTATTTTTTTACTTATATATTGTTTCGTGTTTTGTTAAAAGTCATTGGTTTCATATTTTTGATTTAGAAATCGTTAACCTTTTTGCATTTGTTTTACAAAAATATTACTTTCTTTTGTTTTATTTTTCTCCGACTTCAACTTTATACTCCTCTGGCAATTTTAATTATTAAAAAATGTTCACATGAGACCCATAATGGCGTATGTGGTGCGGTGGTGTATTTGTTTTTCTGTCTGTACATGCCTCTGGTTTTATGTAAATGTGTATCACGTTTCACGCGTTATTTTCAACTAATTTTACTGCATGCAGCAGCACTCATCATCATCATTAATTTTATTGTTATTATAATTTTTTGAAAATATTTCTACATACTGTGGATTTTAGTTGTCGCTGTGGTTCGAATAGCAGCATTAAACTAAAACATACCCCAAAGACATTTAGCCAATTTGACAATGAAATTTGTGATAGTATGGGGATAGACGACAGTTACAAGGACACTTTTAACCACACCATATGGTGGTTTTAGTAATGTCAGTAATGCTATTATAGTCATCGACATCATCATTGGATCTCAGCTTCTTTATATGCTGTTTGTTTTATTTATAAAGGTATTTCGAATGCAATAAAAAACCATATAATAATTAAAATTGAATTTTATTTAATTACAATTAGTTGTAAAGGTAAATAAATTTATATAATGTGTTGTATGCGCTGCTTTTGTGGTATTTTTTCAATAAGTAATTAATAGATAAGTTTAGGATTTTAGTGCACGATTTTACGATTCGAAAATTAAAGCAAATTTTTAGGATATTAAACTTTAAAATCTAAACTTATTAATCATAGCATACTTTTGGGAGTAACAAACAAAAACTATGTAAAAAACTTAGTAGTTGTTTAAAGATAAATTTTAAAACTATATTGAAGTTTAATCTGTATTTAAGCATTTTTCATTTAAATTGTGTATTAGGAGAAACTGGTGTATTGTGGCGTTGGAGTAATGAAGAAAATTTAAAAAAAGGACTAGTGGTATGTCTTTGCCACTGCATTTCTAAATTATATTACATCCATGACACCTCTGATTTTATTGTTTTTCGAGCACAAGCAGTGTTGCCATATTTTATGCTTAAAAATCTAAAAATTTCTTTTCAAAAATCCTATTTTTGGGTAAGAAATCGATTTTGTTTAAAATTTTAAAAGCAAAATCTCAACAGATTGATAAAATAGCCAATAATGGTAGTATAAACTCAATAAAAATATTTGCATCGATACATTTTATGAATCATTTCACATAAAAATTTATTAGTTTTCAATAGATGTTCTGAAAATAAAGCAAAATCAAAGATTGGAAAAATATAAATTATATTTATATACTCAAAGTTGTATTATTATTGGAGATACTGTTGATATTTGTGCAAAAATTACAAAATAACTATTTTTCAAAAATCTTATTTTTTGATCAAAAATCTTTAAATCTTTTCACGGTCTTAAAAAAAATAATAATAATATAATAATAAAAATAAAATATATTTAAAAAGCTTTTTTTTAAATGTTGATGTTTCTGAGGACGATATGCAAATTAAGATCATTTACAAATCGGTAAATATAAAACTGAATTCTTTATTTTAAACAAAATTCAACTGGAAAAAAATTATACGAAAAACATGATTTTTCAAATCTCTGCTTGACGTAAAAATTATGAAATTGGGGTATTGTGGTAAACATATATTAGGGTAAAATGCGATGTATAATTCACAAAATTTTTTGCAATTGGTTTAATTACCAATGATATGAAAATATTAAAAAAAATCGAATAAAACAGATCAAAAATGTGATCCTTTAAATATAAGCAATAGAACACAAGAAAATAACTCAATAAACTCCACAACGATAAGACTAAAAATTTCTAGAACCAAATTACATTAGCCTATTAAAGGAAGAAAATCTTGATTTAAAGATCGCAGAAATAGTGGATGCTGTATAAATACACACAATGTTTGATAAAATTCATGCAAATGGTCTGTGCATTTAACGTGTGCAAAATTATGGCAATTTATTCCACTTATGAATTAGATTATTCCAAATACATGGAATAACTGTTTAATTTTAAACATTTTTTTTTATTATTTTCTATTAGTTCTGTCTGTTTTCATCACTTATTGGAATTTTGATAGTATTGTGGCCTCGTAAATACAAAAATCATTTAAACATTTATAAACTCTAAATATCTTAAAGTTTTTCCTTTTTAATACTTTCCACTTTACCCCAACATTTCTCTTTTTACCCAAAAATGTTTGCCCGAAAATAATACCAAAAAAAAAAAAAAAATAATAATAATAATAATATTTTTATTACTTTATGAACAACATTAGACAACAGTCCATTCTATATAACAGTTCCATTGAAGTGTTCAAGAGATTACTAGTTAATAATAAGATTAAAGTACGCTCCAGTTTACCTAAAACTCCCCTACTTGTTATTAAGCATTTATAGCTTACATTCGAATTTATGTTATAAAGTGTTTTAAAATTTTTTATAAATCTCAATATTCTATCAGATTTAATGTTTACTAATTTCATTCTTCAAATTTTTAACTAAATTTATATCTGTTAAATTTTTTGTTGCATACTTCAAGGCTCCATTCACAACTCTGCATATCTTTGCTTTTAAAAATAATTTGTATAAACTGTTTTATTAATTTCAACACTTAATTGTGTTGTTTTTTTACATTTTATTTTATCCTTTGCTCTTGTAACTGCCATTTAACTAAAACAACATCTATATAATAATTAGTGTTTCATACTGGTTAAAAAAACAAAACAAATTTTTAAAATGTAAAAGTATCTGGTTGGTCTGTTTTTCTAACAAATAAGTCAACAACAACCTCCAAAATTAATCATTAAACAAAAGCACAAGACATTAAAATGTATAAAACAGAATTCCAACACACGCATTTGGTTTAAAAACTTAATGGTCTCTGATCCAGCAGAAAGTAGTCAAACAGACAGTCATTCATGTATATATGTTCCACTCTAGTGGCGATGACTGCTAGCTGCTACTTTTAAAATGAGGTGTGATATGTTTGTATGCATTTCGTAGAGTCCTGTACTAAGTTTGTATAAGTGTTAAGCTTATAGTATTTAACCAAAGCACGCAGACAAACTCACACAAAAAAAAAACCAAGAAAAAAACTTAGTATAATAATGTGTAAATGTAAAGCTGTTGAAGTAAATCTGTGAAAGGACATTGTATTTTACACACTTCGAAATTCATGCTTATATTTTCTACTTCTCAATTTTCTCTACAAGTAGTTGGTGAAGTGTTACAACAACTTTCCCTTACCTCACCAGCAGCATGTTACCGTCATTTTAATGGCAATGACCATAAAGTTATTGTTGGTGTTGTAGTTAAATGTACCCAAACATTAGAGCATTAAAACGTTTTCGTGTTATATTTTGCCTTTAATGTTATTGAGTCCTTGTTCTGGTTGTAGCTAGTTATTTGTTATGGCATGGTGGGTGTGTAATCTGTCTGATATATTTTGAAATTATTCAAAAAATAAAGAAAGTAAAAGTTTTCGTTTTCTTTTTAAAATGTTGTTGTTTTTGCCAAAGATTTTGTCCTCCTCCAAATTATTAATTTTTTTTCCTCAATGTATAGGGAATCTTTAGGTTTTTGTGGTTATTTTCTTGGTGTATAAACTATTTCATTTAATTTTTTTATTTTTATTTTCTAAGGGTATTTAATTCCTAACAACCAAAGTTTTTGCTGTTACTACTTAAATTTTAGGGTATTATTGTAGGAGTTTTAAAGTTTTTGCAAATTCCTTTTATTTATGTTTATGGATTAAAACCGAAAACAAGAACATAGACTTTAAAAATGTCTTGAAAATTCTTTGAAATTGTTATCTTTCGAATTAAGATCACGCTGTTGCCACCCTTGTAAGGCGAATTTAAGTTCATGAACTTTGTTGAGTTTGTAACTATTAAGGATTACATGGTTAATTATAATTCTAGAATCCATTACAAAGTATAATAAATCGTACATATCAATTACTGAACACTATTTTGTATAGCTAGCATACATTTAGGATTTTTTTGTCCTGACTATATTTTATTCAATTTTTCAATTTGTACAGACTTTTTTTTTAATTTTACACAAACCAGTAAATATGATTAAAAAAAATGTCTCATAGTCTCTATTATTTATATATATAATGTAGCATACTTTAAGGTACTATTTAAATTTTAAATCTTTTGTTTTGTTTCATTATCTTTGTTATGCAAATGTAAAACCTGTGTTCTTACAACACTAATAAACATTAACATTTTACTACTTTGCAAAAGAACAAATTAAGATATAAACATCAAGATAAAATATATAACAGACATAATGAAAATGTCGAAAATAAACACCAAATTAAAAAGTATATATAAACCTAGAAAAAAAAAAAAAAAAAGACAAACACATAACAAGTTTAAAGTAAAAACCTACCTCCACTCAAAACATTGTTATACCCACCACATTGTTTTCAATACACATATCAAAAAATATCAAATACTAAGAATTTTCCAACAATTATTAATAAAATCTCCCACTTTTCTTAGATTTTCATACCTTTACTCTTGAAAAAATAATTCTAATAATCTTAATGCTTTTCAACTAAAACTACTTATAGTTACTTCCTCACCTTCTTAACAATAATAAAAAACAGCTAATAATCTTTACTAATATATGATCATGAACATTATAGTTAAAACGTCTCGTCTAGCGTCATATATTTGCTTTAAATATTGCACCGAAACCACTAATAGCTGCTGCTCTTAAGTATGTGCAAATACTGAAAAAGCCAGCAGGTGTGGAAAACTTTTAATGACATTTTTACGTATGAGTTTTTTTTTTTTTTTTTTTTTTTTTTTTTTTTAATAAATTTTTCATTAAGTATATTTTGAAAACAAAATGAAACTTTTTGAGTTTATTATGTAAAGCTATGAAGAAAAGGGTGTAACTTTATGGTAATTAGTCCTATAGTGAATACGTTTTAATCAAGAATGTATAAAGTTTAAATTTTTTTAATGAAAAAATAAGAATTTTGTTTGACAAGCTATATTTTTGTAATGAATTTAAAACTAAAATTTTAGATAGGTTGTAGTTTTATATTTAAATTAAACACCAAAAAGTAGGCAGAATAAATTTAAATAACATAAAATATAAATAAATTTAAATAACATAAAATATAAATAAATTTAAATAACATAAAATATAAATACTTCTAATAAGTATGTATATACCCATACAATGGTTTTATAGACAGTATTTAAATTAAAATTGAAGTAAAATGATAAGTATTTTTAAAGGTTCAAAAAAAGTATTCCAAGCCTTTTTTCTATTTTAAAATAAAATAAAATTATATTTATTATAAATTAATAAACCTATTAATTTATAAATATCTAAACTATTACGGTAAGACTTAAAAAATTATGAACAAAAAAAGTTCAAAAAACTTTGACATATGTCATTCTGTAAATATATGAACTTTTAAGTACTTGAACCCTTAAGAAAAATTACTTAGAGAAACCACAAAAAAAGTTGAAACTAATATCTACTTAATATTTAAAATATTTTATTAAAATTTCTTTTAAGATATCAAATAATATTTATTATCGATTTGTAATGACGTTGCTTAAAAAAATGTAAACCCAAGTACATAAAATAAATGAGATTGTCTGGCAAATGTCCTTTTTTTCAAGAACATTATTTAAATCTAAACAAACCTTTGATAGAAAATGCATTAAAAACTTCTTTTTATTCTGTTTAGTAAATATACAAATTGCTTTTACAAATGCTAGACTTAATGGTTGATTTTTTTTCTCATCAAAATCATTTATTTTCTTTTTTTCCTAGTAGTCCTTAAAACATTTGTTGACATGACCTTTTAAAAAGAAAAAAATAAATCGCTTAAAATTAAATAAAAGAATGAAGGAGAAAAAAAAACAGAAATAACTGAGATTTGAAGCATACTTTTAGGTTTGAAGATACTAAAAGAAAATAAAAGAAAACAAAGCATATTTTTTAAAATAAATATGATTTAGTTGATAATATTAAAAAGTCATTACTAGAAAAAAAAATAAAATAAAGATAACATGTTTGTGGATATAAATCTCCACAAAAAAGTGTAATGAACTTTAAATTTAAAACTTTTGGAAAAATTAGATATTAAATAATATTTTTGGGCAATAAAATAAATAATTTAAACTGATCTAAAAAATAAATAAAATAATTGTCTCAAAAAGAAAGCAAAAAAAAAATCATAATTTTAGACTAAAACAGCCTTAAAATATTTTCATTTAAAAGTAAATTGTGCAGCATACTTTCGGGGCAAAATAAATTATTTGCTCTCTTAATTAATGTAAAGGTTATTTGATATATTCATAAATAAATTTCATTTATTTTAGGTGTTTCTTTAACTCCAGACTCGTTTTAGTATTGGTTAGTAATTTGAAAAAAAAAAAAAAAATATTTAGTGCTTTTTCAGACAGTCTGCTAACCAGTCATTATTTATTAAAAAAGTAGAAAAGCTGAGCAAAAAATGTAATAAGAAAATCCTTTTCACAATATCTTAATGTTAATTAAACCACTTTAAATGTTACTCACAAAATAACAAAATTAAACACAAAAAATAGAAAAATTGAAATGGCAAGAACAAAAATTTTTGTAAAATGGCAATAAACCCAAAAACGTTGGCAATTTTTTAATTGCAAGATAAGTTAACAAGACACGAAGTAAAATTGAGAAAAATAATAAAATGAAACAAAAAAATTTAACAGACAGAGTGTAATTTTGTTTAATTGAAAAACACTGATTTAAGAGATTTTAAAGATCAATTACATAATATCAAATTGAATTTAATTTTTTAATTTAATCAAACAAAATGTAAATTTTTTTGTATTCCAGATTTATACTCTCAAAATTGTTGGACGCTTAAAATATAGTTTGACTTAATTTAAATTTAAAAAAAAAATCGGTTGTTATGTTCACTTCATATAAAAAGTATAAAAAATTTTAATTTTAAAGGTCAAAATATAATAAATTTCACTTCAGTTATTAATTACTTAATAAAATTTAGTATAACGCCTAAAAATATGCCTTAATTTGCAAATTTAGTTTTTAAAGAAAAATATAAATTAATTTATTTCTTGTAAAAAAAAAAAAAAAATCCGAAGAAATTCTTAAGTTCATAAAAGAAAAACTATTACCTTATTTTTTTTTTTTCTCTTTTAGCGAAAACATTTCTCTACATAAACATTGTTTATTTAGTTTATCCATTTTGATTTGATTTTAATCCCCGAGACATTACTAAACCAAAAAATAAAGAAAATCTTTTACAACAAACCAAAATCAAAACACCAAATCATGCTGCATAAAAAGACATTTTTGTAAGAAATATTGTGAAAAGAACAAAACTAAAAGTACTTGTAACGAAGTAATTGTAACTACACCAAGGGTAATTTCTTCCACTTAAAATAATCCTCAAATGGTTTAGAGTTAATTTAAGAATAAAATTGTTGATAAAAAACAAGATATATTAAGCGTATGTGATAGTAAATAAAAGTTTATGTGCAATTTTTTATGCAATTTAAATCTTAACTCATATATATATATATATATATATATATATATATATGTATATATGTTGAATTATTGTTTTTAAAGCCTTTAGTTAAATACTTAATTAAATTTATAACTTCGACCCAATTTATTGTGAAAAAATTATAATCAATTAAATATTTGACGAGAAGAACTTAAGCATACCATAATAGTAGTGACATGTTTTGGGGGATACTATTGATAACAAGAAATTAAAGTTTTTAGTATTAATTTAATTACATTAAATGCATATAGGCTATAAGTATATAAGTTTACCATTCATTCCATTGACAATTTAGCAATATTTTTCTGGGACCCTATAAAATATTTACTGGGTAAATTAACTTTTCGGAAGCCAAAAACAACATTGGCACTTTAGTAATAAGGTGTACGTTCAAATAAATATAATATTTTTATTTTTTTTAATAAAAGATTAACGAAATAAGTTAGCATTAAAACTAAATTATTTACTTGTAGCATTTCTTCTCCAGATTTTTCTGATATATCATTTTATATAAAAATTAATTGCTAACTAGATCTTGCAGTATCTAACTATAAGAATTTAAAATTAATAACCACAATTGAGCACTGCTGGGGCCTTCTTAAATTGGTTTTTAACTTGGATCCAATTCTTTTACAATTGTCAAAATTCTAGGTAGTTTAAACAACTAATACTCTATAAGACTAAAAGAATATTCAAAATTTTGGGTGTTTCTACTATAACGAAAAATTCTAAATCTGGCCAGAAAATGTTAAAAACTCTGTTGCATATCACTAGTAGTCAATGTCTTTTTATGACACTCTTTGTTATTATTATTATTATTCGAGTTTATTCAGACTAAAGAAGCAAAACAAGCATATATCTTGTCCCATTTTTAGTAAAATTGTCATACGAAAAATTGTTTTGTAAATTTTTATTGTTTTTGCTCAATAATATTCAGGACCAATTTCTCAATTATTCAGTATACAAAATTGTACCATGACGCATGAGAAAGGTCAGCAATAACTTATGTTATCAATTCTAATAAAAAATATTATTGAAAAACTTTGATAATTCTTTGCCTCAGAGTTCTTCTCAGCTTTGTTATTTAACATTTCTTTAGCTTTGATTGACTAAAGCTTAGGTATAGCATTACCATGGCTCATATTTAATTCTGAAGAAATGAACACAACGTGTCATTACACAGCCGAACATGTTTGACATTGCTCTGAGGACCCTCTCTACTTTTTCGGCTTTGGAGTTCATTATTGTGACTTTTTCTTTTACTGAACCAAGTTTTATCTCATTCTTTATGTTATTGTTAAGCTTTTTTTATTACCCTGAAATGCAATAATTTTATGAAAATTTACTCAATCATTATTTTCTAGTGTGTTTGAAAAAAAAAATTTTTTATTTGTAAATTTTTCCTTGACTGCCATCTGCAAGCGGACAAACGACCGGATTACAAGAATTCGATCTGCTGTTAAATCTGTCATTTCTCTAGAAGATACTGTAATCAAGAAAGATATTTAAAATTAACTGCAGTAAGAGTTATTACGAAAATTTTATGTTATGTTTTATTCGAACGCACACTTTACAACAGCATATTATAATGTCATACGAATTTTGTTATTGAATATCAACAATAACTGAGTTATGAGCAAAAATATATGTGCTTCCTTTAAATCTGCCATTTGAAGTCCCCTGATAAGCAAATTATTATTATTATTTTTTTTTTAATTTATTTTTTTATCTTTGTTCTGAGAGATATATTGTTATCTTTCATAAATTTTTTGTAATGTACGTTTTTTTTAAGTACTATATGTGTGTACTGCCTACTTTTAGGATAAATGCAACTTAAACCCCAAGTTTTATAAAAGTGTAATTTTTTTTTTTGTTAATTTATTTTTTTATTTTACTTTATTTTAATTAAAAATCTATTAAAATCCTAACAAAAAGTTCGTTAATATTTATTTATGTATTTCATTTTAAATACATTATCATTGTACCTTCCTATTATTTTTGCTCCAGCTTTGTCTCGCTCTTTTATAATACAATAAAAACAACACTTTATAAATAATTTATAACATCTTTTATGTCCGTCTGTCAAATAGTTTGAATATAAACTTCCCAATACAAAACAGAAAAAATAAAATCAAACTTACAAATATAATGGCAGAAAATTTTTAATGGATTATTGCACATTAAAAATGTATCAACAACAAATGAAAATAACAACAAAGTTACGGTTTTTTGCACTCAGAAATGAAGAAAATAATAAATTTCGATTTCGACACATAAACAATACTAAAAATGTTGGTTAGGAGCTATAGCAGCAAAAAAAAAAAAAAAAATAAGAGCGGTGGCTGGTATTAGAAAATTTAAAAGCAATTTAATTTAATGTGTTTATGACGATTGTCTTTTATCATGAAAGAAATACTACAAATAAAGAAATGTATTCATTTTCAATTAAAAGACTTACTTATAGAGCAATGAATGCATGCAAAAAATAAAACGAAAAGGGTGTGTTTTCCAAAATCCATGGATGGTTTTATACTTAAACCATTCATTCGACTAACATTTATGTATATTTAGTGGGTTGTAATGTAATTTCCATTGTCTACGTAATATTTGCCATGATTTTAACTTATTTCGTAGCTGGTCGTCAGTTTAAGTGTTTGTATTTTATTGTATTATATTCAAAGTAACTTGTTTATAAGTTAAGGAAATTACGATTTCGAGATTTATTTTCAAAACAAAAACTAAATAAGGTCTGTCAGAAAGAAAGATAGAGTAATGGGCTATCAGTTTTAGGAAAAATTTAACATAAATTTAATTAAAAGAAGAAAATGCAACAGTTACAACTTTTGGAGATTAATAATAGAAAATTATAAACTTAAATTTAAAAATAATAATAATAAAGAAAAAGATTTAATTTTTGGATTGATTCACCACTTTCTTAATGGATTCTCTACTTGAAGATAAACTAGTAACAGGGCAACCAAAAATATGCACTAAAAAAGTATTTTATACATATAAAAAATGCTCTTAAAGTTGAAAAATATACCCTGAAAAATAAAAAATATATGCTCTTAAATATTATTTTTTCTCGCTAAATTTTAAATTATCTACTATTCATGCTGAAAGTAACTTGATTTTTATTAGCAATTTCTAGAAACTATTTTATTTTTGCACTTAAAAACATTCAATTTATAAAACGAAAATTATTGTAGAATCGGATCTGAAACACGTATATGACCGTAAAAAGAATGATGATGACATATTACCTAAAATTTCTATTGGGTGCAAAATATGAAAAATTGTTCTCTGAAGTGTAATATATGCAAAATTATTCTCTTAAATATAAAATATGCAAAATTATTCTCTTAAATATAAAATAACAAAAATATGTCGTTTAAATTGTTAGAAAATGCTCTAAAATTGTCTATGAAAACATGTCAAAATATGTTGCTAAGCCAAAAATGGTTCTTTTGAAACTCAAAAAAAAATATGATTTTGCTTATTTTTGGTACCCTGCTAATAAATTTCCCTATTCTCCAGTTATATTTAATATTACTTTTAGAAATGTATAAGGGCCATTATAAAAAAAATTTTATTCCTTAAAAAATTATTTATTTAATTTTTTGATGGTACATTAAAATATATAGAAAATTATATATATATATATAGAAAATTATATATATATATATAGAAAATTATATATATATATATATATATATATATATATATATATATATATATATATATATATATATATATATATATATACATGTATGCATGTAGAATTCGTTCACGAAAGTAATGGTGGTTTTAAGTTGAACATATAAACATTTTTACAGACTAAGTTTATGTATAATTCTGGTAAAAATTACGCGTAATATCAAAACCTACTGAGTTATTTCAATAAAATTTATGATATATTCAGTGTTTAATTGTGTTAGTGTGGCATATTTTAGGGTTTACTAGTAAAATTTAAAAAAATGTTCATTATACCAAAAATTTTTGAAAAATGCGATGGAATCAAAGTTATGTTTTAATCCAATTAATTTTTTTTTTTTTATCCATAAAATTTTTATATTTTGAAATTTTTTGATTCGCCTCTACATTTCCGTTAAGCATTACAAATACCACCTATTTATGTCAATTAATCGTTTTAATGCTCCTTGGATTTTATTGATTAAGTTCATACAGTAATCCATGCTATTCCATTAGAAACTATGAATGTGCCTCGCGAAAAACTGACTTTTTTAAAAATCATGTTTTCCAAACTTTGAGATCATTTACTGCGTTAACTATTTCGGGCTCATCAACGAGATGTTGCGCAATATACTCATAATTACAACAAGTATCAATCCCTAATTCAAAATTTTTATTCCGTTGAGGGGCGCATTAACCCTGTCCAAAAAACCAAAAACTTTGAAAATTAAAATATTTTGTCATCAAAATTTGACTACACTGTATGTAACTGTTCGCACAAAAACGAAGAAGGCGTACAATTTATTCTCAAAGTCCGATTAGTTTATATAAAATCGAATGAGATCAAAAATCTTAAGCGCGCGAATAAAAAGTGTAGAAGAATGGGAAAAAGTTAAACAATAATAAGCCCTTTTCTAACTTTGAACAATAATCATGAGTATAAAATAAAACCTACTGTGCTAAAATTTTGCACTATATTAGTTTCACGTCATATAAGTTCAGATCTGTAAACTGTTTGATTAAAATAGTATTACCACAGAACTTATTAAGTATTAAAATCAGTTTCAGCTAGATTAAACATTCGTAATAATTTTTCGCAATTTAAATTAAATTCAATTATTTTTCCTCCTTATAAGAAAATTACTCAACTGTAAAATAATTTGTTTCAATTTATATTTTATGACAGAGAAAAATCATAAACTGTAGGCGTTTTAAGTACTCGTATTTTGGAAAGCTAACAATAGCAACATTTAATAAGCAAATTGTCACTTCCACATAACTACAACAACCATTACGGAAAATGAAAAAAGAAAAAACTTTTTAACAAAAAGCATACATATATGGTTAAATTACAATCTAAGCAATTCCCAATTACTTTCACTTCACCTAAATTATACTTTTAAACCCAAAGAAAACAATAGGGAAACTCTGCTAACGCCTAATAATTTAACTATAAAATTCAATATGACTTTTTAAGGAAGAAATTAAGTTTTTCTTTTTCATATGGAAAAAATAGGTGGGTGTTTGAATCAAAAAACAAGCAACACATAAACAAACTAAATTAAAGGAAATTTTATAGAAAATAATGAAAAAAACTAATAAAAAAAAATAAAAAAAAAACAAAGGTGTGTGTAAAAAGAAAATTGCTGCTTTTTAAACAAGCTTAAGATTTATTTTTACATTAAACTAATAAACAAATTTTCTATAAAAAGAGGCGTTATAAATGACTTTATGGTTTGAAGAATTTCAATTTTGCTAACATTTAATAATACTCTAATTTAAATCAATTTATACACAACCATTTTGTTGTCAGTATAAAGTTAATTTATGCTTAAATGTTGGCTTCAAAAATTAGTACATAATTTTCTTTTATCTGTGTACAAATTTTATTTCAATACAAAACACCTTTAAAAGAATTCCAGCAAAAACTTTACTTATCCGGCGGTGTCCACGAATTCATGGGTCCCCATTACTAGAGTACTTATTTTAAATAAACAAACAACTAGTTAATCTAATACTGCAAAAATACAAAATTGCTATAAAATAAAAAAAAAGTTAGTTCAACTGACATTTGAATCCGAGTAGAAACTTGTGTACATGCTTCAAAGATTTTTCTAAAAAAGAAAGTATGGGTTTAGTTTGGAGTTGAATTGTCAACCTTCTGAAAGCTACACAGGCGTTCTAGTGAATTGAGCGATTGCAGAAATAAATGAAATTGCTATTTATTGGTAACTAGTTATTCCATTACTCAAAGAAATGAGAAAAATAATGACGAATCATTATTAGGTAATGAGTCTAGTAAGTAGTAGTCATTACTAAAGCCACCAAATTTTTGTTGGGGTATTAACAAAAGTACTCTATACCAAAGATAAATGCAGACGGCCAAAGATTTAGTTTCTCGTATCACAAGATTTTCTAAAAAAAAATCTTGCTATTGAAATTCACCAAAAATTCGGATTAAAAAAAATGTTATCTTCATCAAAACCTCATGTAAAAAAGAAAAATATAAAAATTTGTTTTGCGAAAAAGAAACCAAGTTTTTATTGTAATAAGATGAAGGGTATTTAAGATTCGACAATGACCCCAAACAAGCACTCAAACTTTTTGTTTTCATTTTAAACAATACATTTTTTCTTTAATAAAACAAAAAGTATGACAAACAATCATACAATTGCAAAGATTTTTATATTAAGCCATCTGCTGCTGGGTTGTTTGGTTGTTGCTTTTCTTTTTGTCTGCTTGTCAATGCCATGCATAAGCAGCAGCACTGCATAGTTATTGCTGTTGGCATATTACCAATACAGACGAAAGGACCATCTTTTGGTATTTTACCAAAGATTTTCATTTATTTTAAACAAGAACTCGCACTTTTTTCTCCCGCAGTAATAGAAACTAAAAGAACCTGCATCCAGCCCCTTTGGCTGTTATTTTGACAATGACAATGAAATTCTAGTAAAAATGTTGGCAACAACATCATTATGTTGTGTCCTCAGTTGTTGCTTTTTTATTGTTAAGTGTATTATTCTTGTTATTGTCATGGTTTTTGTTATTACTGCTTTCAATATGAGCTGAGTGTGCTTCAGTTGAGGAATAATGAAATGAAATTGCAAAACATTATAAGCCAATATTGTTGCACGAAAAATTTGTTTGAAATTTTTTAACAAATATGAATGCACTCTTCGCCTAAGGAAAGGCTAAACAGGATATAATAAATCGCAAAATTACGGCTGGAAGATAGCTATTTTGGTTCCGATCTTATGAAATAGTTTCGCTCTTTTTGATATTCCATTGCTTTAGTTCAGTAGTAGGTTTCGCTATTTTGCTTCTGTTGATCTTCCAATATTTTACCTCATTAGTTGCTTTAAATTAGTTTGATTTACTTATAACTAATGTAATTAAC
This sequence comes from Protocalliphora azurea, assembly GCA_932274085.1. NCBI lineage: Eukaryota > Metazoa > Arthropoda > Insecta > Diptera > Calliphoridae > Protocalliphora > Protocalliphora azurea. The sequence continues at coordinate 131,971,496 of OW026519.1, forward strand.
TAAAAACTTCTTGGATATTTTTCGAGTTTCCCTAATGTCTTCTCTTTTATTTCTACAACAGAAAAAGAGTTAAATGTCAAATAAATGAAATCTATAAAGATATAACATACCGAATACAAATAATGTTCATTGCTCTTCTCAACATTTCTTATTATCATTTTATATGTATGTAGAATGACTAAAGTTTTTTCTATCTATTGTATACTTTGGCCCCCGCCAGCAGAAAACAAATCTCTTGTCATTTGCACTTAATTTAAATGCGTGTCACAATTGTGCAAAAGAATCAAGATTTTATATTGTTTTTGTATTTTTTTTTTTTTTTTTTTCTATTGTGTGTTTCATCCGTTTGGCGTGTGCAGCTGCAGATGTTGATGAAAAATGTTGTTAAGAATAAATTGCAAGTGTAGTAGTAGATGTAGCTGGTAGTTAACGCAAAAAATTTTTAAGTGGCTTAAGGTTGTGTCGAGTGGCTTAAGAGTGTTTTTCATTTAAATAGTAACAAGTTTAGTTAGAATTGTTAACTCGAAAAAGTAATGCATATTTTAGGGATCGCAGACTGTAAGAAAAAGAATGGAAAGAAGCATACAAAAAGTCTGAAGCGATATTAAAACTTAATTAGGTTTTTAATTTTAAAGCTTTAAAAAATAATTGAGAAATTATTGCTTTAATTCAATCTCAGTAGACAGAACAAATTTTGTACATAATTTTGATTCATAACATTTAAAACTAATTTCCCAAATATTAAAAATGTGTTAATACTTTTTTCAAATGAAATATAATCAAGAACAAAATTTTTTCTAATTTTCATTTATACCCAGGAAAGAATGTATTAGTTCTGCATAATGCGCCTGTATTCGTTGTACTTTGGCGTTAGGACTAATGATTTTTGTTTGAAATTGTCACCTTCAGGGCTGGTTCTGTAGAAGTGTTACTTAGCCAGTACCCATTGTATGGAACGTTTCTAGAACTAGTTCTTTAATCAAAGATTTCTCTTCGAAATTGTCACATTCAGAACTACACAGAAAAATGTCACCAGTCATAAAATATGTTAGAAAATAATTAATTCTTTTAAAAACTTTTTTAAATTTGCACTTCTCAAAAAAATGATTATATCAATTTCTAAAAACCGTAAAAAAAAAACAGAAAAAATTTTCCAATTAAAAAATTGGTCAAATGATTGAATGGATTAAAAATTAATTAAAAAATATTTACTTGAATATATCTATTAAATTTAGATGCAAAACGAAACAATTGTGTTAATTGAAAAATATACGGTAATTTTTTTTTTTTTTTTTTTTTTTTTTTTTTTTTTTGTATAGTTATTAGGGGACGTTTTCAAAACCTGTTTTTTATTCTTTATTCTAATGTACCGTTTCCTAAAGATCACTTATTAAATAAATTTAATTTTGTTAAACTGTTTTGGTTTTTCTTTAATTTTTAGAGTTTTTGAAATTTTTTCTTTAAGTTTTTCTAAACAGTTCTTGGAAGTCATTTGTGTACCAGTAATTTGTTCAGAGAAGTAATGTAGAAGTAATAAATAATAAGCACTAGTTCAAAAAAACATTCCTTAAAACTAATATATATAGTATCACAGTAAGGTTTACTTCATGAATGTCATAAAAAACCTCATGTGATTCTGATTACACCAGTTCTAGAACTAATGATTTTAGAACATGTTCTAAAATTTTTCCTGGGTATTTTGAGTTTGTAAAAAAATGTTTAAAATTTTCTTAGGAAATTTTTAATATTTAATGATATTGCACACAAAAAAGGTTTGGGAATAAATTTGTATGTTCAATTCATACAGTTCATGTTAAAATACATTCCAGAAATAAGCAATTTAATTTTAAATTTAAAATATTTTAACCATTTTGAAATTTCTCTGTAGACTTCCTAATAAAAAATAAAAAAATCAAGAAAATCAAAAAAGTATTTTTTTAATTAGTATACATCATTTCACAACACAAGCTTTGACAAATTACCCCCAAAAAATATATTTTAATATCTTTTACAAAACAAAAGTTATGGCTGTTTAAAATATATATGTATATATTAATCACATTCAAAGCTATAGAGTTGTCACAGTTTTCAAAATAAAAATGAATAATATTCATTATACATGCTTGTGTGTCCTCCTCTACATATGCACCAAATTTACCCAAGTCGGTAACCAAGGGTAAAAAATTTTTAAAATTTAAGGTGGAATTGCTCAAATGTAAAAATGTTTTCTATGTAATAATAAAATAAGAAAATTGAGATATTAAGTTAATACTAAAATTTTCTTAAACTTGACTTTTAAATTTTAATATTTTTTAATGAAACATTGTTACAAATATCAATTGTTCCAAATTATTTTAAATTCCGTTTTAGTTTTATTTATTAAAACATGCTGATAAACTTGTTTCAATTTCTGTTGCATATTTTATGACTTTCCAAATTATATTAAAATTGTAGCATACCTTTTGGGAGTTCAGTAACTTTATTGCATTTTATTTACGTTTTTCATTGTGCTTTATGGTGTTTTTGTTAACATTTTTATTCTCTGCAATACAAAATATATTGCATCTTGTTAAACAGGTAAAATTTATATGATTTCATTAAATTGAAATTGTATTTTAGCTACTCTCGAGTACGTGATGACATGTTAAATAGAATATAATAGAACATGAGTGAGATAATAAGGGTGAATATAGAACAACAAAAAATTTTAAAATATCAAATATTGAAAAAAATCAAAATTTGAATTTTAAAAATATTACGAAAATTTATTGCATTTGTTCGCTTACTACCTTTAGATTTAAACGAGTTTTGTCTAGACCTAAAGAAAAAAAATTCAGGTTTACGATCATTTATAAAATTTATTACTTTGGCATATAAATTCTTATTTTTCTTTTCTAAACTAATCTTATAACAATATTCATAAATTAAAATTATAATATTTTTTCATATCCATATTTAAATATTTTTATTGCATATTTGTGTTGAAAAAAAAAAATCATGTTTAAATTGTAAATTACTTTGTTATCCTCGACGATATCCTTTACTTAAAACAATCTTCATATATGCGAGTATATGTACTCTATATCTTTTGTTTTTTACTTATAGAATGGTGTTAATATTTATAATCGTCTCGTTATAAGAGTTAAAATTTCCATGTCTTCTGTGTATGTGAATTTGTGTGTGAAAAACCACAAATGTGCGCTTAAAAATACATTTTCATAAACACAAAACTTATTATCAAAAACATTTGGGATTTTTTTTTTTTATATATTCCTTTGGTTGTTTTTCTGCTAAACAATGAATGAATTTGGTAGTGAAAGAGCAAAGAACTTTTTAAGTGCTATAACTTTAACAATAAAACAAGAGGAAAAAAACAAAAACAGCAATTTAAAGCATACTATCTGGAGTTGGAATAAACATGTTGAAATGTAAAGCATATTTTAAGAAAATTTTGAAGAATGGCAATGAAAAAGTTAAATTTAAGTGAGAAAAGAATGATTTAAGAAAACATTTCAATATACATATATAAACTCAATGAAAAGTATTTTTATAACAGAAATCATTTTCTTAAGTATATTTAAAGGCTTTCGTTTCTTTTATTCCCTTCTAAAAAGTTATTTGTATACCAAATGATTTATAGTTAAATTGATTTTTTCTAGCTATTGTCGGAAAATGTTCCTTACTTTTTAATTTACTAAAGTGATTAGAAAAATGTTTTAATTTTTACTTTGTTATGTAGGAAAAGGGGTGTTTCTTAAATGTATTTTCTTTTCTCTATGAAATAAAACAAAAAAATTTCCGCCCCTTTGTAGTTTTCTTCTCTATATATAGACACCTAGACTTGAAAAAACGCCTCAGTTTCTCTTAAACACAATAAAAATAGTATCAACTAATGAATAAAATTGCCAATATTTATTTAATAGATATATTTTGTTATATTTTTATTCCTTATCTAAAAACTACTTGAAATACAATCTGTTCGAGAATGTTTGTCATCCTTCTAACAGTTTTCTTTATTATTATTTTCGAAAAGACTCTATTGTCTCTATGGTCTAGTTAGAGGAAAAAGGAGTGAAATAGAAAAAATATTGTATTGTATATATAAACAATTGCTACAAATACGAGAATTAATTTAGGGCAGAATATTATGCTTAATATAAGATTTGTAACATAGAAATCCTTTTTATTCTTATTAATTTCAAAATCTCTAAATGATTACATTATTGTTAATTTTATTTTATTTTTTTTTTTTTTATATATATGTATCTGTCTCAACCAGTTGGACGGTTATAATAACTAGAAAATTAAACAAACACTTAAAACAAACGTATTTAAGAGACAATTCCAGTCTGTTAATGTGTTGCTTGTTTGTAACAAAAATAATTATAGCATACTTTTAGGCTTAATCTTCTATTGTTTTGTAAATATTATCTTTGAAAACATTTCGTCTTTGGTAAACACAATAAAATTAATTAAATATTTGCTTAAAGTAACAAATCTTTTGTTACGAATTTATATCTTCTTTTCTCTTTTTAAAATTGAAGAACATTTTATGTTTCTTCACATTTATTTCCAGTTATATTAAGTATTTTTTTTTTAAGAATTTAGTATAATTTTTTTTTTTTTTTCTTTATATTATATGCAGGTATTACAATACTAAACAATTATTTAAGTATGTATTATTAAAAGTACATTAAACTTGGAAGGTAACAAACATGTGTGTATACGAATACATATGTTTGTCTGTCAGTATGACTGCCTGGCTCTAAGGATTTCAAATGGAATTGTCTTTACATGCATAAGTGTGTATAAATATTTTTAAGCATTTGTGTGTTTGTAACCACTTATGTGTTTTATATAGTTATATGAATGTGTGTATAAAGTCAATTTGACTGTTTTTTGTTTGTCTCTATTTCATATTATACATATGTATAAGTAAGTATTGACGACATGTTTGGTCGCAATGGAGCAATTGATTACAATCTAAAATGTACTTCTTATTTCATTTATTCCTTGACTTCTACCTGTTATTTCAAGTATGTTTAGCTTTGCATAGCGTTAGCTCAAAAGTAAAAGTTAAGGTCACATTAGGCATATATTTCCATTAAAAATTATAACTTGTCGTCAAGAGATATTTTGTCAGAAAACCTCATTAAAAAAAAGCGATCTTTAAAATGGAGAAGGTTTCTGTAACTAATTTATTTATTAGACTGTTGAATCCTACTCTACAAAATCTTAAAAAGATCCTTTTTTCTTTTCAGCTTACGCTGAAAAAAAAAAAAAAAAATATTTATATTTTTCTTTTTTTTTTTTTTTTATTGTACATACATATGTATGTATGTATATTTTTCAATTTTCCTTACATTAATGCATTTACTAAATAATTCAACTATCAAGTGCGTCTGAATATCTTTCTGTCTACTTTACCAAGTCTTCACCCTGAATTTTGAAAACAAAAACTGTAGCTGTAATAGAATTATATTTCATTAAAGGTCAGGTTAACGAAATTTATTGTCTATATGTATCGCAATATAGGAATTGTAAATAGTAGTCATTGACTTAAGGTTCAAATATTTTATAGTTTAATTAAAAAAGAAACGAACATTCAGGTACATTTTGGTATTGTATTAAATAATTTTGAAAATAAAAAAAGGAATTTAATCTATAAATAGAAGTAAACTTTCAAATTAACCCTTAAATAGTGTCGCTATTTCCAAAGATATTTTTGTTTGAAAAAAAAAAATGCTAATAACTATAGTTCTACACACACATTGTGATTGATATTCTCTGTGTACTTAAATAAAATAACCTTTTTGTTAAATATAATTCAAACTTTTAGTCACTTTTTTACGTTTTACATCAATGTTTAACTTATTTATTACATTTTAATAATTTTGTTTGGTCAATATTTTAGACATATAAAAAAACTTAAACTGAAACGAAAACAAATACATTTTTTTATGTTTTTAGTTGCTCTAGACATTAGCAAAGTTTGTGTTTCTTCATTAGATCAGTAACATATAAAAAATTTAAAGTTAAACATAATTTAAAAATTTTAAAACAAAAAACAACAGAAACAATCGCTGTTTATACTGAAGAATTCATTACCATAAGTAATAAGACTCTTCCAAATAGCTAAGAATTTCCGCTTCCTATGTCACTTATAATTTCATCGTCACACAATCCATTTATATTTTTATCACCGCTCTATTTATCTAATTTATTTTCCAGTAGTTGACGTATTGCATACTCGTCTAAATTTCGTTACATTTTTGTTTCAGAATATTGAAAAAAGCAAAAATTGCGTTTTTGAACACGAATTAAAAAAAAATACATATTTGGTATAGAGGTCCATTTGGGCCCCAATTTTGTTATATCTCTGCTTCTTGTAAATCCTAAATGTCGAACTTTCGGCACCCACTACAGTACGAGACTTACTGGGATTCCTTAGATGTAAGTGCAAGTTAAAATATATAAATACTAGAGCAATAAATTTGTGTCTTGGGGTCCATTTTGACCCCACGATACCAGTTAAGTGTTAATATTAAAACTAAAAAAAAAAATTGTAAATTAAATATAAGTTTCACCATTACCCCTTAAGTCCCCTTTAGGCGATCAAATTTATCTGACGATTAAAAATTTTAATAGTGTAATGTTTTGAATATGACAGACATATGACTGTTTGAAGAAAATCAAAAAATATTGATTTATGTCTAGTTTGACGACAAATCGTATAGTCTATGTACAAGTCATAACATTTAAAAATCAAAATATTGAATTTTAATAAACAAAATTTTTTAGTTATTCATAAAAACTACTACAAAAAATTTAAGCAATTCTGTAAGAAATTTTTGTAAAAAATAAAAAAAAACTGGAAGTGACATAAAACATTCGTCGTCATTGGACATTTCTGAACGTGTATTTTTGAACAATATTTAGTCGTTAAACTTATCATTTGATATATTTGAACATTTAATGGCCCCTTTAAAACTCAGACTTTCGAAACTAAAATTTACATCTTGCAAACACATGCTAAGAAAAGTTTTAATACCATATTAAATTTGTCAATAAAAAACTCTTGAGATTATAGTTTTTTTTTTTAACATTTCTTAACTTATTTTGTCTAGAATTTGAAAATAGCAAAAGCAAATCTTAGATATAACTTTATGTTTTGTTTAGACTAAACTAAAGTTATTGATTATCGATTTGGGACTAAAACTCTACATATACATTTCATTCAAAACCATTAATATTTTACAAAATAAAGAGCTAACAGCAATCCTTTCACTATTTAACCTTTTGAATTGCTGCAACTTCCAGTAGCAAATATTTTCCTAACTTTATCGTATCATCAATTCCCTTGTTACCTGCTTGATATCTGACTGGCTTGTTGGTTGGCTGGCGAAAGGTATTGAATGAATGTTTGAATGAATTCAATTTAACTTTAGCTTATAAACACGCTTCATTTACTGTTTCAGTTACGTTCACATGTTATTTGTTTTAACGGATCATATGTATAAATGCATTCATGTATTCCCTTGTTTTGGAATGCAAGAGGAGTAAATCCTTCCTTGAACTTTTTTTTTTTTTTTTTTTTTAAAGGCAAAGTGTGTTTTTGTAGAGTAGAGAGATTTGGGTGATTATTTCAGTTGGCACGTTTTGGGTTGTATGCTTCATTTAGTATTATTTCTTTATCTTCAGACAAAAATTGTAATTTAAGAATATAAATAAAATATATCATAAAAATGTTAACAGTTATTAGCTTTTTCCGCCTTATTCACAATAAAAATTTTAAATTTATCGAATCTTTATAGAAAAAATTTTCATACAAAATTGATTAATAAAAATTTTATAAATTTAAAATTGTTTTATTAATAATGTTTAATATTTTATTAAATATTAATAAGTTAATATATAAAAAGTTTATTAATATTTTATTAATTTTGTTTTATTTTTTTATTTCTATTTAGATCGAAGATGAGGGTAATCATGGCAATGATGAGACCAGACTTTTTATTTTGTCATCTTTGGCTCAATCCCAGAAAAGTCGTGTCGCTTGTATTTTATGCGAAGAGCCCATGTTGGTCTTTGATCGTTATCCTTTAGTAGATGGCTCATTCTTTTTGAGTCCCAAACAACATTCAACTGATTGTATTGAGGTAAGTAAAAGAACGCATTTAATTTACAGAAAGCAAAATATGTATACATATATATTTTGTTTAATTAAGCTTGCTTTAAATTTAAAGCACTATAATTTTTAAACAATAGTTATTTCCTAAATAGACCATAATTTTCAAGAAACTAAATCATAAATTATGGTAAATGTTGCTCTTTTCTCTTTTTATTTTCCCATTTAACCCCAATTTTTATTTTTTATGGCTTTATGGCTTTCCTAATACTCACATAGGTATCTTGAAAATATTCTAATTTTTGCATACAATTGAATGTTATACGACCGGGAAGAAGAGGCGACACACCTTTATTAGAAGTCGTAAATCTTGTTAAGACTTTAAACAACACTAAACTAAACTGTAATTTCATTACCATGATAACATTTATATGCAATGACTGTATAAATGAATATAAGTTTGTTTATTTGTAGCATGTTGCAATTTATGCAACATTTTAAGTTAACATAATTATGGCAAAGCCAACGCTAATAATTGACTCTCTCTTTTTTCTGTTCGACTTACGTCCTCCCCCATATGGCTGCAGCAATAGAGCCCACAATATGAGTTGCTTTTAATGGTTGCCTGGCTGGTTGTTTGGTAACTGTCATTGCAATAACATTTCATATTATTTACATCTTCCTTTTTTTATATGTATTTTCTTTTATAATTTTTACTTACTTAGTTGAACTTAAATGATTGTGGCTGCAGTTTAGTGTCTGGATTTGTAGTATTTAAAATACACATGCAAAACTGCACTCGCAACAGAAATGCAAAAAAAAAAAAAATGAAACCCTAAATTGCAGTTAAAAACAGCACAAATATAGTTTTTTTAATGTTTAATGGCTGGCAAAGTGTGCAACATCATATTTAGAGTACAGTAAGAGCATTTTTTGACGTCCATGATGATGACGATGTTTGCGTAGGCGTTTGGTAGTTTTTTTTACATGCAATTTAAAATCCAAACAAACTTTCCTTTCATATGTCATGTCGAGTTGAAGTTATGTGTCAGTTCTTTTCCTTAAGAAACATATAACAAAAAATTATTAAGGGTATTCATTTATATTTAAAGAGTTTTTATATAATTTTCCTTAAATTTGAATATATAAAAATTATTTATAAAATTGAAATGAGAATAGGATATTCTACTTTAGAAAAGAAAATTCCTGATTACTTTACATTATTCTAAACTCGCTTCCTTTTTATTACTTTCCAAACTTTTTTAAATACCCATTCATATTATTATGATTTTTTCTGATCACTTTGGTGCTTTTTAAATCTTGCTTATAGACTTAAATATAAAAAATAAAGTGTTTTATTTCTTTTGCAAATTTTATGTGGGATGTCTTTCAGGAAATGTTTACTATATACTCGTATATGTTTACTTATGTTAAAGAAAGTTTTGCTTGTACCTACTATATACATATGTACATACATATTTACACTTTAAGCTCCCTTTAGACAGAATTTTTCATTATTTGTCCCGTTGCTGTCATTTAGGTTTTCGTTTTTCTACTTTTTGTTGGCAAATATTCCATATTTTAACTGCATTCCAAGCAAACTAACTATAACATTTATTATTATGTTTTTGTTTTCTGCCACATGTAAAATATGTTGCATGTCAGTTTGTTTTTTTATTTACGGCTCTAAAAAACGCATTTTCTGGGTTTTTAGGGAAATTTTTATTTACATAAAATTTCGTCCTTTTTTCAAACTAAAACACTTGCACTTGATTTTAAAAGTTGGTTTTGGCATATTAATGTTCTCTGTTTTATATTTTCCAAATTTTATAATTTTTTGTTTATACTTCTTTTCAGGTTAAATACGAAGGACGTTCTTTATATTTGACTTGCGTTTGTATGCGCTGTTTGGATGGTACTTCTACCAATCGTAATATTTGCTGCAGGTAATTTTATTAAGCATTTATAATTTAAAAACATTTTTTATATATTTTAATACTTTGCAATAAAAAATATTAATTTATTATGTACTTTTGTATGTAATAGATTCTGTGCTGATAAATGGGATGGTTCAAATCTAGTCTTAGGAACTATGTATGCATACGATATTTTTGCCGCTATGCCCTGCTGTGCAGAACGTCTAAAGGTAAGTTAAATTTACCCTAAAATCAAATTTTTGTAATAAATAATGTTATAAACATAACTTAATTTACGAAAATTTATTGCCTCTTTAAACTTGAATAATATCTAATTATTTTTTTCTCTCCATTTACAGTGCAATAATTGCTTCAAATTGTTGCTACATCCACAACAACGTCTCAATTTTTATAGTGACTACTCGCACTGCGTCACTTGTCCCTACTGTGCTACTCAGGATACACACTTTGTCAAACCATTGACATACTGCTACACCAAAAGCTTTTCCAGTCGCCTATCTGCGATCGCATAACATGAGGCCTCGTTGGAGTTGCCAACACAAGCAGCAGTTAATACAAATCAACAACAAACTGCTGGAGTAACTTCAACGAGCCTCTCTGCGGGATCTAAAACTTCTATGCAAGCATCAAGCTCTACGTCTTCATCATCAACTTTATCGACGAAAAAAGTGGTTTTATACAATCCCAATGTGGACTATTCGGCACCATTGCAACAAGAAATCAATGCTGAATTAATTGGTTCACATCCCCAAGCACAACAATATCAAAAGCAACAACAGCAGCAGCAACCGCTATCGGCGGCAACACAGGTAAGACAATCTGCGTCCAGGACGTCCTCATCTTCTTTTAATTCAACATCAGCTGGAGTTGTAAATAATACAACAACAATAAATAATTTACAATTAAAATTAAATGAACAATGTAATATAAGTAAATTAGGTAATATAATCGCAACAGCAACAGCAGCAACAACAACAAATAATAATGTTAATACAATTACTTCTAATAATAATTTTATTTTGAATGAATTTAATGCAATGAAAACAGCCCATAATAATAATATTGTTACAACAACTGCAACACCACCAATAACACAACATTTAGGTTTATTACACAGCACCAACAACAATAATAATGAAACAAACAATATTGTTAATAATACAATAATTAGCAATAATAATAACAATAACAACAACAGTATTAATAACTTATTATGTAGCAATAATTTAAATACTAAAGTCTGGTCCAATAACCAACTTGCAACGCAAACACCAGCTTCTGTCATTATACAATCACAAAATATGGGTCTTTACCAAACAACCACCTCCACTAATGGTGGTGGTTGTTTTTTAACGGACAATTTGAACAATCACTGTACCGAAGCCATGATTTCCTCCCTATGGGGCTCTGAATCTAGCTCTAGTGGTTGCTCTTCGGGCTCGGGTTCTCAGCCTTCATTGAGTCCCACTCTAATGTCCAATGTAGCCCACAATTATCGCAGTAATAGCAAGGAATCATTGTGGTCACAACAAACTTCACCATCTACTAGCAGCTCAGGTTGTAGCAGCCAACTCAGGGATACTTATTATACTGGCTCGAAAATAACAACCCAATCACCCACTTCCTGGTCCTCTGCTAATACTGGCAGCAATGTCACCTCCTCCTCCTCAGGTGGCAACAATTTAATGTTAGAGCCCCATGACTTGAACTTTACAAAAATGAATAATATTTGGGAAATTCCCCAAAATCACAATCAGTCCTCCTCATCTTCGTCGACTGGACATGTACAAGATTTATTTCCAGAAATTTGGACTAACCTCAACACAAATACAAACATTTTAACCGATAATATATCGGATATAAGCTCGAATACTTCTTCACAACCAGACACTGACATCTGGCGTACTTCCCAGCTAAACACGGGCGCTGCAGTAGCCTCTAATAATATCCTTAATAAGGATATGAGACCATTGTACGCTAACAACAGTAATGAAAATAATCAGGGCGGTTTGGGAGCCGCTGCTTGCATGCAATTATTTTCAGATGAATTCCTATTTATGTAAATTTTTTTTCAAAAGCTAAATAATTTACTTACTTTTTTTAGAAAAATCTTTTATTTTTGTTTTTTGACTTTTAGTGAAACAACAAAAAGTAAACAAAACTAAAACCATAATGAAAAGAATTATTTAAATTTATTTAAATTAATTTTGTTAACTTTGTGTGCTTATTTTGGCTAAACATTTTTTTAAAACAAAAATACATAATTTAGCTAAAGTATTTGTTTTTTTTTCTATTTCTTTTTATATAAAAAAATTTATTTATAAAAAAAAAAAAAAATCTATTATTTTTGTTGAATTTTGTTATATTTTTCAGTTTATTATTGATTTTTAAACTAGAGTTTTTTAATATTTTTATTTTAATTTTTTTTTTATTAATTTTAAACCACCAAAAAAATCTAAAAAAAAAAATAAAAATAAAAAACATCACATTTTTTATAAAAAATAAATAATTTAATTAAAAAATGCATAATATTTTTTATTAAAGAATGCTGTGTTTTTTCAATAACAAAAATATAAACAAAATTATTTTCATTAAATATCCTTAATATAATTTCCCTTAATAAATTTAAAATAAATTTTTTTAATTCGAATTATTTTTTCGTTTACATCTTTACCTACAAATTGGTAATTAAAATTTAATTATTAAATAAATTTATATTTATATTTTAAATAATCAGGAATTTTAGAAACGTTTTTTTTTTTTAGAATTTATAAGAAAATCACTAAGAGCTACTAGTAATTAATTGGAAAATTACTTAGTAAATACCAAGGTCTTTTTTATATACTTCAAAAATTTTTATATATATATATTTCTTTTTTTCATTTTTCAAAATATCTAATTATTTCTTGAATTTATTATTATTCCGCTTTCTTCACATTTCAATAAATCCTTAAATTCTCCCCTAAACTACTGTGACAGGAGTTTTTTTCCGCTTAAAATTGTTTGAGAAAAAGATTCCTTTAAAAAATTATGTTAACTTTGGCGCAGCGTGATCAATCTGTAACAATCCTCTATTGTATTTCATATTTAGCTTGTAGGTTTAATCTAGTTTATAGATTATTGTGTAGTTTAACTTAACTTTTAGGCTTCTAGATTTAGGTTTTCCTTTCAAAATTCCAAATAAAAAAAAAATATATATATATAATGTATTTAAGTACTAATAAGTTTAATAAATAAAAACTCAAAAATGTGATCTCTATTCTAAATTGAATTTAGTTTGTAAGAACCTTGTGTATTTTTCTACGAATATTTTTTTTTTCGATTTGCTTAATTTTGTTATTTTTACAGTCTTAAAAAATATGGAATGAATTTTAAAATTTGTTAGAACATATTCTTGTGTTGAGATTTTTTTTTTAGTTTCACCCCAGTATTCACAAAACAATTTTAAATTTAAAATACATTTTAGAGACAAAGAACTTTTGTATGAAAAATTTGTTTTAAAAAGCATTTTAAATTTAAAAGTTATTTGTGAATACGGGGGTTAGTTTTAATTTTTTTATTTTTTAACAAGAAAATATAGTAAGTAGACTAAGTCTGATCATATAAAACACTTCTAAATTCAGTTTGCTTTATAATAATATGATTATGAATTTTCCCTTTAAATCAATTCGATCAGAATTTTATTTACGAATTAAAATTTTACGTCAAATTAATTCACATTACTATATTTAATTTTAAAATCTGGTTACTAATTTTCTTTCTCTTATCCTATTTTTTCCCAACCAAAAAAAAAAACAGCGGTAATGTGACCATTTTTATCAGTTTATATTCAGTTTTAACTAGAACAGCTGAACTGTGAATAGAATTTTTATTTCAGTTTTCGACACTTTTTTTTATAATTAAGAACTGAATTTATTACAATTCGAAAAGAACAGCAAAATTGTGACAAAATTATGAAATGTGAAAGCAAGTTCGTACAACGAACATAATACCAGCCTTTATATAGAAAAAATCTCTGAATTCAGTAATTTCTTCTTAACAGAAGTAAAATATTTTAACATATTTTCTAAATTTCTCTTAATATAAATGATTTTATTAAACATTTACCGGTAATATAATAATGAACAGAAACATCTGTTCAAGATTTATAACTTCTTGGACTAACATACTTCAATATCTCGGAATTTCCTGATTGGTAGCTCTCTGCCTAATAAAAGTTTTTTCTTTCAACCACACTTAGGAACTTTCATGTGAAACGATTCGTAAAGAACTTCATTTGAATATTGTATAACATAAAAAAGTTCTCCTACAAATTTAATTTTACCACTAAACCCCTAAAAAATTTCATCTGAATTTTAGTTTGAAAATTTTGCCAAGGACTGGTATTAAAAATTTAAAATATTTAAGGATTTATTGAAAATGTAGGACTGTAATTATATTATTTAATATATCTTTTATATATCTTTTCTCCTTTTTACATAAAAAGACCTGGTTTTTCTTATATAGTTTTTCAAACATTCATGGTAAATAAAACTTTTTTTAATTCCAATTTTGAAAAAAGTAAAAGCCATTTTAAATACCAAATAATTAAAAAAATAAATAAAAAAAAACTAGTAATTAAAAAAAGTTAAACTAAGTATTCGTTTTTTAATAATAATAATAATAATAACAATAATAATAATAATATGATTTTAAGCCAATAATAAATAATTAAATAAGGAATTAAAAATGAAAAATATTGGTAGGGAAAACACTGCGTGATAATTACATATAAAAAAGGAAAACAAGAAGTTAAATACATATTTAACTTCTTAAAAAAATAAAACATTTATAATCATGTAAAAGAAATTAATAAATTAAGCCTAAAATTAATTTATTAATTTTGGCTAAAAATTAAATGATTAAAAAAAATATAATAACCAATCTTTGGCATTTATTAAAACAAAAAATACAAACTATTTATAAGTTAATAAATTTTTTCTTCGTACTTTTATTGAAACACAGACCACAAATTAATTTAATATAAGCTTTTAAAACATTTTCTTTTTTCTAGTGTTAAACAACAAAAAAATTGGCTAAATATTTTAGTTTATAAAATTATTTGTTTTTTTTTTTCTCCTTAAAAACAAATCCCTTAAATTAAGTTTAATTAACACCATAGGAAAATTTCACACCAGCCATCAATTTAATTTATCATTTAATAGAATTTTTGTTTTTTTATCCTTTTATTTTTTTAGTATGGCAGTGATTATAAAGAAATAGATTTTTTAATAATAAACATAATTTTGAAATACCCACCTAGATCTTTGCATTAATTTTGTTTATTATTTAATTAATAATATAATTAAAAAAACTACATTAATAAAGAAAAAACTACACAAAAGCAATAAATATTTAAAAAAATCTTGGTAAATCACAGTTTTTTTTTTAACTAATTAAACAAATTTTAAAAATAAATTGTGGTTGAGAAGAAGATATTACCTCCTTAGCAAAAACAACATAAAATAAAACTGAAAAAATATGAATAACCTAAAATAATTAATAATTCATTTTTAAATGTTACTATTATAAACTATAATTTACAATTTAATATGTGTTTTTTAGTTATTTGTTAGTTTATGTTATATATATATTAAAATAATTTTTTTTGAACTATTACTTTTTTCTATAAACCCTAATTAAAATTCAACATAATTTAGAAAAAAAAAAAACTTTACTTAGAATTTAAATTTCCCCTGTAAACGTAAAATATATAAATAAGTATTTTTGGTATAAAATAATTATTATTATTTTTTTTTAATTTTTTTTTTTTTTCTATAAAAAGAAATATATATTTTTTAATTTTAGAAAAATATTTGCTCTTAAATTTTTGCTTCAATATATATATATTTTTTTTTTACAAAATCTTGTAAGCTTTTTTGAATTTTAAATAATACAAACAAATTTCAGAACATCTGATGTTAAAAAATGTACAAATTATTTCAAAAAGCTGAACAAAAAAGCATGTTTTGTTTATAAATATATTCCTTTTTATTTTATTTTTTAATATATTTTTTTTTTTTTTGTTCAATCAGGTATTAACCAAAGTTTAATTTTTGCTAATTAGACAATTTTCTTAAAAAAAAGAGCAATATATTTTTCCTTAAACGAAAAAAATAAATAAAACCAATTTATTTAACTAGTTAATTTTTTTTTTATATAAACAACCATTAATTAAATGAAATCATAATTCAATATAGCAATATTTTGTTTTCTTTTTTATTTTAATTTTTGTAAAACCCCTTGGAAAATAAATTCGCATTTTTAATTAGTTTAAATATTATCTAACTTATAATAAATATTATTATTTTTGTATAATTAAATCATTTCATTTCTGTATTCTCATTTTATGTGTAATAATCGCTATGTACCTTTTATTATTTTTTTTTTTTTTATACATGAAAAACAAAAAACAATTTCTTTTCTTCCTTTCGCCTGAAAACCTCTCCCCAGTGTATTTTATTAATATTATTATTATTTTTTTTTTTTTATTTTCAACATTTCACAAAAATATATTATATATTATTTTCTATATTTTTATATTTTTTATTATAAATTAGTTAAATATTTTAGTTTGATTTTTTATTATTCTTAATTAATCTTTATAAAATAAATACGAAACTTTTAAATACAATAAAAATATAAAAAAAAACAACAAAAATAAGTTTTAATTAAATAATATTCATAAAACGCAACTTTTATAATCTTATTAATTTAAAATAATGTAATTTTTGTTGATTATTCAAAAAATAATGAGAAAAAATGAAAATATAATAAAATATTATTTTTTAATTTAATTAAAAATTTTGATTTTTTTTATTTATTATTTGAGTTGAGATTTTAAGTTAAAAAGGTTGGTATTATTTTGTTTCATTATTATTATTATTTTTTTTTTTTTTATTTATTATATATATTCTTAGTTATTATTATTTTTATTATTTTGTTCATTTAATTTTATAAGATCTTTAAAAAATCTATTAAAATATTAAATACACCAGGCGAACTGTATATTCGTTACGAGTTATTTTCTTATTGTGCACCCACACATGATCACAACAGCTTAGATCAGTTAAATCAAATTTTAGTAATGACGTCATAATATTTTCACTTTCTTCTCATCAAAACCTAGATAAATGCATCGCAGGTTATTTTCAATTTAGTGTATAAAAATAATTATGAAATTCCTGGCGACCAGAAATGCTAGCAAGCCAATTAATTAATTATTTTAAGCATCACTTCCACACATTATTTACAAATCACATATGTATCACAATTTGTCAAAATGAGAAAAATTACCAGGAGAACAAAATCTTCAGCAAGCAACTTTCGGGACAAATAATAACAACAACGACATAATTGTTTTAATATAGTTTTACTTACATATTCATAAAATCTTAAGCAAAATAATAGGTAAACATAATTTTTGGAAATTTATTTAATTACAAGGATTTGTTTTTTTTTTTCTTTTTATTATTTTTAAAATTTACCAAAAAAATTTTATTACTTTTTTTTAATTATTCCACATGCAAATTTTCTTAAAAAAATTAAAATACACCAGGAGTATAGATAGTATTTTCAGGAAGTTGTTTTCTCCTTTAAGTCCTTAGCAAACGCCCACATCCATTAAAGCACACATATCACAAAAGATCACCAAATTCTGAAAAAATACAAAGATAAGAGAACATAACATAAAATAATAAATAATTTACGTCATTCATACTCGTAATAGTAACAAAATTCTTTAAAATTGATCTAAACTTAAATTTAAGAAACTTGTTGAGGGTTTTAAATAAATTTTTAATAAAAAAAAAAAAAAAAATAAGTTGGTTGGGGTAGGTAGACAAAAAAGAAATTGTTAAAATTTTAATAATATACCAGGCAAGCATAAGTTGTAGCAAGCTGCAGTTTGAAAATTATTGCTCTCAATAGTAGGCGGGGTTAAAAGTTAAAAGAAATAAAAAAAATAAATGACGTCATTCACAAATAACAGTTACCTACTTTAAAAAGCATGTATGTGTATGTGTGTGTGTATAAAAAAACAATTTACAATAGTAAATATTACAAATTTAATAAAATTATCAGGCAATATGCCTTAAAATGTATGTTTTTCGCTACTGACAAATACCGCTTTTATAGAAATTGCCCAAAATGTCGATTAAACAGTATTTTTTAATAAATGATGCTTCAGAAACAAATTTTAAAGTGCAAAAATTGTATGCACTTTTTAAAATTTTCACCAAATTTTCAAATTTTGTTTCGCATTTTTGTTTTTAATATAAGATATGACTTAAAATTATCAATAAGTGCCTATAAAGAACCATCTTTATGGATAAAATTGATGTGAAAAAAATGATTTAAGATACATCAGTTATACCGGCTACAACAGCATTCTTCTCCAAACACATTTCGCTTGCTGACAACTACCGCGAAGTAGAAATTACGAATGAAAGGATTTTATTTGCTTTATACTAAAATTCAGGTGGCGTCAAAATATTTTAAGGAATTATAATTGTATGGACCAAAAGAGGTATTCTTAACCCCAAAAATCAGCCCATTTCGCATTATAGTTCGAATTTTAAAATAATAAAAACAATTTTCCATGTAAAACTTATCACCAAATAAAAAATAAAAAAAGCACTTAAAAAAATAATATTATCATATTATCAATATTATATGGTTTAAATGTCTATAATATTTAAACCAGTGTTGATATTCATTTGATTTTTCAACAAAATATCCCAAAGTCAGCCTATTATTACCCACTATTTTTTAGAGATTTTTAACCAATAAACATTTTCTGGTATTTACAAAATTGTGCAAAAAATAAAATTAAAAATTTTTCTTTTCAGTGTACTTCGATAAAAGCTAAAAATTTATTAATAACTTTGACATCTGCTAATATCACTTTAGTTTTTTTGCGAAATTGCGATGTTTTGGTTGCGATAAACTAAAATTTTTACTTTAATCTTTTTTTTTAAGTTTCAACTTCAAATAAACCTCAACAACTTACTTTGCATACATAAATATTGATTAATAAAACCACAAATCGACATTCGTGTTAGAAGAAAAAAAACTTAAAATATTTTTACACAAAATTTTCAAATTTTTAGAACTTCCTCATATATATTTCATGAAATTATGGTACTTTACATAACTATTTCGAAAAAGTATAACTCTATAAATGTACCATATTTTTGACCGACTGTAGGGATCTGAGCAATGATAATTTTTTATATTTATTTGTCTTCCTTATTGTTTTATTTATGTTGCCATGTGTATATTCTGTTTAAGGATGATTTCACACTCTATTTTTTATTATCGCTTTCTTCTATTTTTTTTTTTTTTTTTTCGTAAACAGTTTTGTTGTTAATAACTTCAATAATGATATTGTTTTTGTTGAAAATTTCTCTGTTTGAGAAGAGGAGTATAATAAACTCTCAAAAATAAATCAATAACAATAATTTCTGTGTTTGGTTTGTTATTGTTTTTTGTTTTTACATACTATGTATGTATGGATGTATGTATATAAAAGTAAGACTAGTAATTTTTTTTTGCACAGACAACGAACCATGCACTACTTACTTTTCCATAGCAAATATATAAATAACAAGAAAAAATGTTGTTTGTTTGATTTTTAATTTACTTACCCCTTCAACAGAAATATACATATCATTGAAGATATAACGTCACTACAAATCACGGCAAAATGCCTAAAGACCCTGCTCAGAAAACTGCCGTCGACCCACTCCTTCGCGCAGGAAACCGGAATTCTCGAATTCCGCTCCTATTTACTATCCAAATTGAGTTTTGTTGGACACTCCGCCAGGTATCTACATAGAATTTTCCAGATATCAAATGAAAAGCATGTACAAAGATAATGCAAAGAAGAAACGTAACAGGGTACTGTTATGCGACGCCTATAACATTAAGATAGAGTGGTACGCAAAACTCTCGAAGGCAAAAAAAAAACCAAGTACAGCCTAATCGCCCTTAAACGATAATGACGATGACGCGGTTATTGTTTACCTACCCAGAGCATCTTTGCAACTCAAAAATGTTATTGTGATATTGTTTTTTTTCTTCTTTTTTTTATTCTAAGTGTGATTTTTTTCAGGTTTATAATCAGTATTGCCAGCCTTAAAAAGACTAAATACAGCCTTTTTATTTTACTTTTAACCTTAAAAATGTTTTTTTTTTCTAGCATTTTTTTTTTTGATTGATTCTAAAAATTCCCTTAAAATGTTAATATTTCAACAGAGAAGAAAATTATTTTTTATTTGCTTTTACTAGTTTTATTTTTACAGAATCATCCATTTAAACATTTTTGTATTAATTCGCACAAGAAAATTGAGATTAATTATATTTTACAAAAATTTTACCCTGCGTCGCTTCACTATACAAATTAAAAATAATGAACTTACTAAATCTTTTATTAATATACTTCATAGAAACTATTTATTTTAAAAATCTCCCAAAAATTTGCAAATGTTTAATCAAAAAAGAATTATAGTTCAAAAAGCATTTCAAAACATTGGGTAATTTTTCGTATAAAATATAACCCAAATTTGAATGGGAATTTTTTGGGCAATTTTTAATTGGGTCATTTTTTACAATATCTTTAAAAATTTTTTCTCACCTCCTGGCAACTCTGAATATAATCTCTCAAAAATAAATCAATAACAAGACGAAATTGTATTTTGATTTGTTATTGTTTTTCTACATTTTAAGTGTGACTTGCTTTTTTTGTACGAAAAGAGCAGCAACAACAAACCAAGTTCAGTATTCATAACAACGGTTTATGCAATTTTGTTATTGCATTTTTTACTGCAATATACGCAGTTTGTGTAGATTTTTCAGGAGTTTTTTTTTTAATTTTTTCTCCTTAAGTTACACAGTTAAATATATGATTTCATTTGAATTTTAAGGTATTCACGAACTTTTAATTTTTTAAGGTTTATTAATTTATTTTTTATAAATTATTTTTAAATTTCAATTTATATTTTATTTTTTATTATTATTTTTTAATATTTTTTTACATTTTTTTTTTAACATTTTCTAAAGGGGACTTACTTTTTTATTCTCTTAATTCAATTTTATGCCAATGATACTAAAAAAATAAAACTTTAACAAGAAACCACCCAATTTATAAAAGAATTTATACCACGATAAAAAATAATAAATTCATAAAATGGGACGAACAAACTTCCGATTAATTTGTAAATTTATTATATAAAAAAATTAAAGTGAAAAAAAATTTAAATGATTTTTTTAACTCAATTTAATTTATAAATTTTTGTGTAGTTTGCAAAATAGTTTAACATAACAAACAGCAGCAGCCGTAATAATTATATACTAATTTAAACACTTTGTACTAAAACACAACTTAATTGTATACTAAAAAGCATAAAATATGTATGTAGAATTAGAAATTAGTTAAATATTGTAAAGTTTTCCTTTGTAGAAATTTTATATTGAATACAAAATTTGATTTTTTTTACAGTTGGATTACTATATAGAGGAACATATAAATCGCAGTAGTTTCAATAACAAGAATGATTTTAATTTTTGATTAAATGCAGAATAAAAAATTTAAATAGGTAATTTTTTTTAAAACAAAATAAATAAATAATTGGAGTCGCTTGTTTTAAAATTGCGAATTTGTGGTTCATTTACAATCGGTGTAGTATTGTAGTTGAGAAGAAGGACGACTCATAACATGTACCAATAGCAAGCATTTAATATCATTCACAGTCTTTTTAAATAAAGTAAATTATAAAAATAGTTTTAATTTTTTATTTTCTTCTTAATGTTTTTAAATTAATTTCGTTTTGTAAAATAATGTACAAATCTTTGTTTCACCTTGTTACAATTTATATTTTGTTTTGCTTGACCAAAGTTACCTGTGTAATCAAAAACATACAAAAAAGAAACTTTATTAGTTTAAATTTTTATGTTTTCTTTTTCATGTAGAAAATTATTTGTAATGTTCCTTTTAAGTTTATTCAGGGAAGTGTTTTGGGGACGAGTAATAAGAGAAATGGAGGATCTATTAAGGATTAATCTCAATGAGCTTAAACTTAGTTTATTAATTTAACAATACATATTTATGTATATGAATTTTAATTATAAGCCATGTTATGAGTTAAAAAAAATAATAAACTTTTAATACAATAATGCAAGATTTAATTACTAAACTAAGTTTATCACACCTAATTTAACAACAGTTAATTTTTAATCTAACAAAAATATTGTTTAAATAAACTTGTTATTTATTTAACAAATTGAGATTGCTAAAAATTTGTTGGTGTCGAAAAAATAACACTTCTCTTTATTAACTGTTTTATTTTTAATTTTTAGCCTTTTTAGCCATATTTTGTTTTAAAACAAGTACAAATATAAATCAATATAAAAAAATTTTTGTTAAATTTTATGGTAAAACTTACACACCCTATGACCTGATTTGTTTTTTTTTTATTTTGTTCTTTTTCGATTTTCTTGAAATTTTCAAAAAAAAAAAATTTTTTTGTTTAACTTAACTTTAAAACAAAATATTTAAATATTAAACTAAAAACAAAAAGCTTAAATTAAAATGGGCTGTTTTTTTAACATAAAAAATTCTTTAAAGCAAAATTGAGGAAAATTTTCTTTTTACTTAAAATATTAAAAGTAAAACCAAATATAAAACTATAAAATTAAATTTATAAATATATTGGTCTTCAGGTTTTAAAAGAAACGAATTTAATGTTAATAAAAAATAAAATAAAACATAAAACAAAACCGATAAAACTGGTCAAACAAAAACAGAAAGAATTTAATAGGAAGATTAACAAAATCTTTGAAAGAAATTCAAAATATTAATAAAACAACCACAATTATTGCTGGTAAAGAGGACCAAAGAAATCGGTTGAAATTATATAAGATAAAATAAATAAATAAAAATTAATTATATATATAAATAATAAAACATACAAGCACTTTTTTAAAATAATAATCATTTAATCTTTAGATTTAAGTTTAAAATTCTTTTTTTAATACATATTTATAATTAAAACATATTTTATATATAGAAAACCGAAAAAAGTGTTAAGTAAGCAATAACAGTTTTAAAATCTAAGCCAAATTACTAATACAATACAAAAAGATTTTGTTTTATTAATAAAAATTTGCTAAAAATATATTTTGAAAATTTTAAATCACAATATTTTTGGCATTTATTTCAAAAACTAAAGAATTGTCGAACAATCTTAAAAACTTACTTTTAAATTAACTATAATTTTATTTTATAAGTAAATAAGTGAATATTTTTTTTAAAGTATTATAGATATAAACCTATATATAAAAAAATAATCAGGTATTAAGCAAACAGATTTTACAATACGTATTGAATACCCCTAATGACTGGTTTTGAAAACCATTTTATATACAACTACTAATAATAAGGAATCTTAAAATAACGAAGCAACAATAATGTGATGAAAGTGATGTACATTATATATGTAGAGTGATTTTAGGCTTAAAATAAAGACTGGTGTTTGTTTATGTGTCTAGTATGTAAGCGGATGATGGTTAAACACCCACAAAAATAGGAACCTCAAACAACTCAAAAATCTATATTCTATATTAATATGGATTATAAACTAAATTCAATAAATACCTCAAAAACCATAAGCATAATTGTAAATGTGATGATAATTAAATTTTCTACAAAAAAAAGCCAAGAAAAGTTAAGTGATATACAGGTTAGAGAAAAGATGTGAATTAAAAGAAAAAAACTGCATTAATTTAAATTAAATATAATATAAAATATATAGAAATATTGAAATATTACTACCTCATTTAGTAAATTGAAAAGATTGACAAAAAACAAAAATAAAAACTTTAAAATAAAATTTAACAAAAAAACCTAAATACCTCAATTTAGAAAAAATTGTATTAGAAATTTATATTACTGTCGCCATTTAAATATCAGGCAAAATAAAATATTTAAATATAAATTTTAGAAAATTTATAGACTAATATAAATGTATTGTATATACA
The DNA here is from genome assembly GCA_932274085.1 of Protocalliphora azurea. NCBI lineage: Eukaryota > Metazoa > Arthropoda > Insecta > Diptera > Calliphoridae > Protocalliphora > Protocalliphora azurea. The sequence goes on from OW026519.1 coordinate 131,995,637, forward strand.
AAATATGACCACTAATATCGGGTCTTAAATAATAAAATTTTTTTAGAACGCAGTAAAGAAAATAAGTTGAAATTTATTTTCAAGAAAACAATCAAAAATTAAAATCCTGTTAAAAAATAAATAAAGATCATTTTTAAATCATTCTTTCACTTACGAAATATTTTTTTGAGCTATCATCACAATTTCACAACAACAAAATTATCCATCGTCATCATTTTTCTAAAAACATTATTATCGCATAAATATACATACATAGGAATTTCATGTCTGTATACATATTTTGTTGTTAATTTATAAAGGAATAATTTTGTAAATTGATAACTAATTCCAAAATTGGATATATTTGCACTGATTTCACATGACTGTTGTTAATAAAATTGGGTCATGTTAATCTGTATTTTTGATCTTTGAACGTTTAGTGTAATTGTTACATTTCCACAAGTATTTTTATGATTACCAACTAACTAGGAGACATTCATAATCTTTTTTTTAAAACATTATAAATGTCCACAATATAATAGAAACTTTCAAATAAATATTTAAACATAATACTACCCTAAACACTAAAAGTTCGTACACCCATACAAAATATTCATATTTCAAATTTGAAAAGCTGTATGGGAGAAAAAAAAATTTTTTTCGTATATCCGACAAACCTCACCATCTCCGATTTCGATTAAATTCGGTATACAAACTCACTACGTCAATACGAAATTCAAAGCTCTTTAAAATCGTTGTAGTTTAGTTTTGTTTTTCAATTTTTTTTTTTTTAATTTCATGAATTTTAAAATTCATGAATTTAGATCCAAAGATATATAAAGTTAGAATTCATGTATTAAAAAAAAATAAAAAAAAATCTGAAAAAAATTAATTTTGAACCGCAACAAAAACTAAACTATAACAAATGTGAAGATTTTGAACAACTTAAATTTTGTATTGAGTGTGTTTTGGCTCAAAAAATTTATATTACTTGCAAACAATATCCGGTTTTAACAATTGACTATTTGAAAGATAATTTTGCTGTTTTTAAACTCAATAAAAAAAATCAATAAATTATTTTGAAAACGTTCGCATATAAAATGAAGATTGTTTGCCAACATAAATTTATATATGTATTTCTAATTTTGTCTATTAAAAATTCGTACACTTCATCGTGTTGTTTGATATAAGTGGCATCAAATTTTAATTAGTGTTTTTTATAGTTACTTCATTTATTAAAAGACCCTAATAAAAGCCACTCATTATGTAACATGGAATCCGTTATTTTGAGCCTTTTTGGGTTAATTTGCGTAGTTATTGCCCCTCCAGTCTAGAACTTAGACTTAGATTTAGATCTTAATTAGACATTAGTAGATTGGTAAAAATTATAATTTAGTTTCTGTAAGCTTAAGAATATGTTTATTACATATCATAGAAAAAAATTCTACCTCTGTTAGGTATTATCATAAGATAATAAACTATAACATCAGAAATAAAAAATGATTATAATAGACAAATATGAAATAAAGTGGGCCTAAGGGGACTGAACATGTAATTTTATTGCTGATTAATCCAAATTTTCACCTTTTAAAAGGAATAAGTGTCACTCATACAAAATGGGTTGTATCATAAAACTCACCTTAGACGTAGAGTAAAATTGAATGGTACTGCCCTGAGCAACATTGTCATCTACATTGTCGTCAGCTATATTTAAAAAAAGTTATTGGGTGCTGCTAAGAATCGATACCAGAACACATTCTATTCTTCATTTTTCCAAGATGAATATACAAACCACCTAAACACTTCATTTACAGTAGTTTCTTGTCATTAATCGTTTAAATTATGTTTTTGAAAATCTGTTCGTAAATTATGTTTTAAAATAGTCATTAAAGACATTTTTTAAAGATGAAAATTTAAAAAAGGGAAAAAAACGGGAGAATGGAATTTTAAGTAAACAACTTTCAAACAAAGTCATAAATTTCATAAAGTCGTAATTTATTATAACTAAAATTGAAATAAATTAAATAATTACGCAAAGAAATATAGTTGTAGTCACCATAATCAAATAGCAGCATATTACGATTGGAACATATGGTCACAGCTAAAAATAGATATGATTATAAATAATAATTATTATGTTTCCATTTTATCATATTGTGGCTGATTTTATGGTTAATTTTTTCATATTATGGTTCGAGTTTTCCATATTATTATATCTTACTACATTATTATCCCATTCTTTCAGATTATGATTTCATTTTATTGTATCATTATTCAAACCTATCATATTATGATTCCATTTTATCATATTATTCCATCTTATAAATTAAAAAATTTTTTTATTGAGTCCGTTACATTTGTTTCAAAATAATAGATAGGAGTGTTTACTAATCACAAAAAAGTATTTATATATATTATTTCTACATTAATTAATTATATTTATGTTGAGCAAGATAATATAAGGTATTTTATATTAACTAATCAATATCTTATATCGCTTGAATCATATCAAATATAACAAAGCCTTGTCTGCTTATATAAATTCATGTATAAACTAAATGAGAATTATAATGAAGTTGGAAAACAAACATTAAAAACAAAAAAATATATACACAAGTAAATAAGTTATGAATTTTTCAACCATATTTGCAAAAAACATATTTTTTGTAACATTAATATAGTTTGAAAACGAAGTATGTTTTAAGAACAAGGCAAGGGATTGGTAATACTCGTATTTAATGGTTTTAGAAATAATGATATTTTTTATATTTATACATTTTTGTTTTTTTTAAAAATATTCAAAAACATAACATTTTTGTAGTCAACTATATTAAAATTAATCGAATGTAAACATTGAATGATAAAACTGAAACAAAAACATTGTTAACATGAATACAGTATTATTAAAATTAGTAAAAATTAACAATGTGAACATAACACTGTTTTAATGACAATGCCGGTATCATGCTTTTTCTGAATATGTTAATTTATTAACAAAGAATCGCTGTCCGGCTATGGAAGCTTTCACTGTAGTCAAATGTCAAGTAACTTTAAGCTGGCAAATTTTTGGTATACTATACGGACTTTAATTGGTCAAATTTAAAAATAGACAATTTCAGGTATTTTAAAATTTTTCCCTTTTTACGTAAAAATTTAAAAAATTATTAACTAAATTTTAATCACACTTAAAGCCAGCTAAATTATCTTACAATTAAGAGGTTAAAATAGGAAAAATTTTGTAAGCAATAAAATCATTTAAAGTTCAAATATGAATATTTTGTAGGTGTGTGGTTAGGGTGGTAAATATTTTACACATGACCGTGCAACATCTTTCTTCGGGTTTTTATCTTAATGTTTATTAAGATACACTTTTTGTATCAAAGTTTCTAATTTAAATCGAAGTTCCTTTATAGTTTGAACAACAAAATATTTGATTCTCTCTCTCTCTCTCATAAACAAAACATCAATCACTCATAACATCTTTATCATTATCATCATCTATCCTTCTCACATTTCGTTGCAATAACATTATTGTTACATTCATCACCAGTCATCGGACATCATAATTTGTATTAAGTTTAATTTATTATATAAAACAATCCAGCACAACTTTTATGTCTATTAATTATTAAAAATATTTAAGTATTCCTTAATTTCCTTGTATCTTAAGTTTTATTCTAATAACGATCATATGTAAATAAGCTCTCATAATTTTTTTTCTCATTCTCCCACTCCTTTTCTTTCTGTCACACATTGTAAGAAAACAACACCAAATAAAATTTTTAATAATTCATAACTAATATTAGATATTTATAATATTTATTTTAAATAATTTTTCGTAAGCAATATTAACGAAAGAAAGGGGAAAATTAAACCCTATAAATAATAAACAATTTATTTATTTGTCTTTTATTTAGCAAATAGGTTGTAGTTTTAACTTAAAGAAGGTTTATTATAAATATAAGTATATATTAGAGATAAACGTATTTAGAAGAATAGATTAAATTTAAATTTGTTAAGTATTTAAGTTAAATATGATAATATAACTTTTTTTTTTATCACAAATAAGTGTTAAGTGTTTTTTGTTTTTCTTTAATACATATACTTAAAAAAAAATAATTACTTATTTAAAATTTAAAGTGAATATCAGCAATGAAAGAAAAAAAAACATAATTTTAATTAAGCAAACTATTTAAACTATAAAATAAAAATAATAGCGACAAACAATAGTTACTGGAAAGATAACAATTTAGTTATAACCAGGTCAAAAAAAAAACTCTAAAAATATGCATTTAAAATAAAAATAAAAAAAAATATATATACTCTTAAAATATATATTTTTTTTTCTGGCTAAATTTTAAATAATCTACCATTTAAGCTAAAAATAACTTTATTTTTATTATCAGTTGCTAAAAAAATATTTTCTTTTTGCACTTAAAAACAGTAAAATCTAATACATTTTATCAGGAAATTACAAAATTTCTATCAATTTATAAGATGAAAATTGTTAGGGAATTGGATTTGAAAAATGTATGTGACAGTAAAAAGAAAATGTTACTAATGACAAAATATCTAAAAAAAATTCTATTGGGTGCAAAATGTTTCTCTTAAATGAAAATATGCAAAATTATACTCTAATGTATAAAATATGCAAAAATATGTCATTTAAATTGCTAAAATATGCTCTAAAATAAGGATTTTATATAAAAATATGACAAAATATGCTGCTAAGTTCAAAGTATACAAAAATATGCTGTAACAAATCGATGCCAAAATTCCTAGAATTGTCTGAAACGGATAAATAACTAACAGCTTGGTTCAATTGAATCTCAGGAAAAAATATGATTTTGCATACTTTTGGTTGCCCTGGTTATAACAAACAAAATTGTGGTCAGTTAAGGAATTTTTCAGTTGTGTTAATAAATCTTTAGTTATGGTAGTTAGATTTTTGCTATAAAATAATATGAAAAAAAAAAAACACTACTAATTGATACTTTGAAATAGAAATATGACTGCCATAATAAAACCAATTTGTTTATCATTATAAAATGGTAAATTTCACTCATAATTTATTTACCACTAATAATTTCTAATCATAACATGTTTGCTTCTACATCATATAAAAATTGTATAAAAAGCAATTGCCCAATTTTTTTGTTTGCTTTAAATAATAACAATAAATTTATTTAAATTAAACTAAAAACTAATCTAAATATTATTTGTCTATGTGTGTTTTAATGTTTTTTTTTTTTTTTAATAAACCACTGCATAATCCTTTTTTAAATAATATTCCTGTAGTAAATTTATGTTGTGTGTAGTAGTTAGTAGTTTTAACTATGTGTGTGTAAGATGTTTTTAATAATAAAATTAAATTGGCATAATAATTAATTAACATATTAAAATTAAATTTAAAAATAAAGAAAAAAAATGGCCACAAAAGTTTTAATAAAATTACTAAAACTAATTGGCAAAATATAACAGCGTTTTAAGAACAAATTATAAAATAAAAAGGCATTAATTGTCTATTATTTTAAATACATTTCACCATAAAAATAGACAGCTTAAAACAAGTGCAAATAGTCTAGGTTGTTTATGGCTTAAATCAAAACGAAAAATAATTTTTTTTCGTATTGAATTTAACTATAGTCCTTTTAACTTTTGTATTACTGAAACTATTTTATACATATAATTGAATAATTGTATAGTTTTTGTAAATTATAATTTCTCTTTTAATTTGTTTCAATAAACAAAAAATTATTACAAAAGAAACAAGCTCCTAATATGTGATACTAAAAGAAATCTAAAAATAATAAAATAATTAAAACAAAAAAAGTAACAGTCGGTCTGTGTTTAAAAAAAAAAAAAACATTTTGAAATAAAAATTTTATGTTCAAAAGAAAATTCAAAATCTGTGTTTTCAAACATTTTTGAAATTAAAACAAACCTCTCCTTTTAAAACTGTGAAAATTTCGGTTAGCAACTAGATTTTAGGTAAGGATAAAACAATTGGCATTAAGTATTTTTGATACAAAATTATACCGTAAAGTAAATAAACTGTGAGCAAATTCAAATGTGGTATTTTTTGAAAAAAATTATAAACATTTTTTCCCAAAAATAAAATTAAAAAAAAAAAAAATATTTTTGTAATATTTTATTTACAAATAATTGGCTAAGATTTTTCTAAATTAAAAAATAGAACAATTGTGGAAATATTAAGAATTCATAAATTGTTCCATAAAAAAAAAAATAATTCAAAACCAAAGTCTGCGAATTTTCAATATTTGTTTTTACAGAAAAAAAGGGATTAAATTTATTTTATTTGAATATAAAACATATAAAACTGTGAAATATAAATAAAATTGAAAATTGTTTATGAATTCGGAAATTAAAATAAAAAACTAAAATAATTGGTGTGTAGTAAATAAGTTGGCGTTTAAAAATTTATTAAACTTTTTAAATTTAAACTAAGGCAACGCAAAAGAAAAAAGCAATAAAAAAAGAAAATCTAAAAAAAAAAAAAATTATAATAAAATTTTTGTGGCTGCATTTTTAACATAAGATTGTTAATATATAGCAAAATAAATTATTCTATAACTCACACACTCACTCACTCATTCATTCCTCCTCCCCATACATTCAAAACTTAATTCATTCATTGCACTTTAATCATACAAACATACAAATTATTATTTATTAATTTTCCTTAAACTAGCTGTAACATTTAAATCGCTTTTGATGTTTAATACTTTAATTAAATAACAAAATAGTTAAAAAATTTATATAAAAAAAAAAAAAAACTTGCCAAGTTCTATTTATTTAATTACTTAAAAAATACCTCAGAATAAAAAAGTAAACCTTTTTAATATAAAAAGAAGCTTAAAATATTATACATCTCTTTACCCATTCGATTTGAAATAATTGAAAACAATTTAATAGTAAAATTTTCAGAAAAAACTCAGAGAATATATAATAAAATAAAATTAAAAAATGTTAATTAAACAAATTCTAGCAATAGTTTAATATATTTATAACAAATAATATACTTTTACTCTCTTTATATTTGCATGAACGTTTTAATAAAAAATAGTATTAAATTTCTTTCATAATTCATACATAAATATTATAAAAATAGTATTAAATTAATAAAAAAAAAAAAACTAATAATAATAAATGACTTTCATAATATAAATTTCAAAATTGAAAGCTGTTATTCTAAATTATTAATTTTACAAGATATATGTAGTCCATTTATTTATTTATTTTTTGGTCTAACGGGAAAGATAGGGTATAGTTAATATTTGGGAATGGAATTTTTTCTTTCCTCTATAAAACATCATTATCGTTTGATATATTTTTTTACTGATTTGATTTTTTTCTTCAAGTGCATTCTTTAATTTTAGCATTGTATTTATCATAAAATTTTTCTTTCATCATCCACATATTCATTGCATTTTATCAAACATTTTTTTGTGATTAATTAAATTCAGTTAGATTTATCATAATTTTCTTGTTAAATATATTTTTCCTTTTTATTTAGTTACTTTGTTTTTAATTTATCCATTTAAATATTATACATTTTTTGAAATCATGAATAGCTTTTAATTTATTTGTATTACTTTTTAAATGTAAAAAACAATAGTCATAAAAGTTTTCATAAAATAAAATAGTGTCAGCTGTCTATTATTCTCACCACATTTCACCGCAAAAATAGACAGCTTACACTAATTGCAAAAAGTCTTTAGTCTATTGTATAATTCGATTCGAAAGGGATTATTTTCGATTTTCAACTATTTGTATTTCTTTTTATTTTTTATATTTTCAATATTTTAAAAATTTTAATTACTATTTACAATATTTTTTCATTTATTCATGCCATCATAGATCGATTAATTTATTCGTTAATTTCACCATTTATCAAATTTTCATTCAAATCATAAACCAGTAGTGACAATAGTTTACTATTCTGTTGCTAATGTTGAAAATCATCAAAATCGATTCATAGTGGATGAGTTGAAAAAAAGTTCTATGGTTTTTCCTGGAAAAATCAACTTAATGAAGTGCCCATTTAAAACATGGATTTATATCTTTAATATTTTTAATGTATGTGAGAAAGTCTGTATTTTGCTAAAAATTGAAAAAAGAAAGAAAAAAAAAGAGTTTTTACATAAAAATCGTATTTTATATACAACAAATTTATTTGCCATAAAACGCATGAAAAATGATTACTTTATATTTTTAACACAGTTGTTTAATTTAACATCAAAATTTAATTAATATATTCAAGCAATTCAAGTAAATTTTTTTCTCATTTATATTTTTAATTCATTTAATCAACTGCTTGATTGATTTAATAAATTTCTTAATTGAAAAAATTTTTTGGTTTTTTATCTTTTACAGTTATAAGTAGGGCAACCAAAAATATGCTCTAAAAACTAATGTTTTTAATTTTGAACTAAAATTAAAAAAAAAAAAAAAAATATGCTCTTAAAATATAATTTTTTCTGGCTAAATTTTAAATTATCATGCTAAAATAACTTGATTTTTATTAGCAATACTGAAAAACATTTTCTTTTTTGCACTTTCAAAGCTATAAAACATTATATCAGGCAATTATAAAATTTCTATCAATTTATAACGTGAAAATGATTAGGGAATTGGATTTGAAAAACAATAAAAGAAAAGTATTTTTAATGGCAAATTATGTTAAATATTCTATTGGATGCAAAATTTTTCTCTTAAATATAATATATGAAATATTATGCTCTATAGTGTAATATATGCAGAATTAAGCTCTTAAGTATAATATATGCAAAATTATATTCTATATGTAAAAATATTCCATTTAAATTACTAAAATATGCTCTAAATTAAGGATTTTATGGGAAAATATGACAAAATATGTAAAAATATGCTGTTATTACCAAAATATGTTGTAAAAAATCGATGACAAATTTCTTAAAATTTATTGAAATGGATTTATAACTATAACTTGGTTCATTTGAAACCCAGAACAAAATATGATTTTGCATAGTTATGGTTGCCCTGGTTATTAGTAATTGAAATAATAATTTTGGTGAGAGGTACAAATTTAAAAAATTTTTAATTGAATGAATTATTTGGTGATTGGTGTCTTTTTTCTCTGAAAGCCAAATCCATTAATTCATAAAGTATTTTATTAAGTTAAATTCATTTACGTACTTATTTATTCATTTATTCATTGATTCATTCATTCACTTTTTTTAATTTGATTACACAGAAAAAATTATAACCTTATATCTTTCAATTTACACCATTGTTCCATTTTAAATCAAAATTTAATCATCTACATCAAAATTTAATTATCTACTTGATTAATTTAAATAATTTTTTAATTACAAACAATTTTCTGTTTTTAATTTTGTTCAGTTTTTAGTAATTGATATAATCATTTCGGTGAGAGGTACAATTGTAAAAAAAAATTTTAATTAAATAAATTATTTTGGTGGCTTTTTTCTGTGTAATATCACCTCATGTTTTTCTTTCCTCATTTCATACAAATATCATCCTTTCATTTCATGCAATCGTCCATAATAGATTTTTTTTTATTATTTCTTTTCCATCTATTGTCCATTTATTTTCCATTTCTATCATACATTTATTAATTCTCGTTCACTTATCTTTTCATTAATACACTCAATTACAACAACAATTTATTTCATCATATTGTACATACATTCATTCATAGTTTCATTTACTTATCCACTTATCCATATATTAATTATTTTCATTCACTCATTACTGCATTTTAAATTTCTTCATTTATTTACTATTTTTATTTTATGAATTTATATTTAAGTTAAAATTTATTATATATTTACTCGTTCTTCATCAAATTCATTGATTCATAAATTCATATATTAAATGTATTTACGCTTTTTATACTTTTATTTTATTAGTTTTTCATTTGAGTCGTTATTCTAATTTTTCATTAATCAATTCAAAGATTCATACATTTTTTTACTCTTTTACATCATGTGAAACTGTTTTAAAATTATTTATAATTTCTTTCCCCAAAAATTTATTTATTCATTATTTTTATACATTAAAAGATATTTCATTTACTCAATCAATATTTTATTCCTTTATTATACAATTCATTTACGTTATCTCGTCTATTCATAACTTCAAAATTAGTTTTTTTTTATTTCTATTTTAGTGTTTTTTGTATCCAGTTCTAGGCTGTGTCAATTACCTGTAAAAATCTAACATTAATTTCTAGAGATATGTATTTCCATTTTAATTTAAAATTTTCTATAGTGTTAAACGGAAATTAATTATTATATACTGCTCTCCTGAAAATTAAAAAAAAAAACTACTTATGTAGTTTTTCCTCAATTATTCTTAAGGTATTCATTAATTCATTGATTCATAAATAGATTTGTTATAGTTAATTTCCTCACATAATCTTTATTTCTTCATTATTTATACATTAAAAAAAAGTTATTATTTCTGCATTCATTAATTGATTCATTTACTATTTCTCTCATTTCATTTTTATTATGCTTTTGTATGAATTTGTTTATTTTTTTTAATTTTTACATACATTTTAAAAGGATTATATATTCATAAATTCATTCATTCCTTCATACACTAATTTAAATCTTCATAACTGTACTTGCACATTTTTTAATTTTATATTACTTTTTCTATTTAGTCATTCTTTCACTAATCATTAATTCATTCATCATATCTATAATTTTTTTTATAAATTTTATAAAGTACACACAACTTTTAAATTTAAAATGTCTTTTAAAACAAAATTTTCATACAAATTTTGTGTTTAAAATGTATTTCAAATTAAAATTGATTTGTGAATACGCGGGTTATTCTTTATATCTATCGTTTTTCTTTTATCTCAATTTATATTATGAAAGCTTAATATTCATTATTAAATACATACCTTTAAATCACTGCAAAATTTAAAGCCATTGTAATTAATTGTTCACCGATAGACAAATAGATCCAACCACCTTTAAAATGCATCAAGAAAAAAAAACATAATTTTCATTCTTATAGAATCCATTTTCATTAAAAAACGAAAGACAAACTGCAAATAAATAATCAGATAAAATAAACAATTAATTTGCAAAATAATATTAACCTCATTAATATATTATAAATAAATAAAAAACACACACACAAATAAAGATAATATACATATTATACATATACAATTAAATTACTTAATATTGATGTCATACTTACAATACTTAATCGCAAAATAAAATAAATGCATAACTACAAGATATTTAATTCAATTTTTTTTTTAATTAAAAAAAATATATATATATTTGTAAACAAATAAATATTAAACATAATTAACAAATAAAATCTCTATGTATGTTATGTTTACCATTTATACTATTACACAAATCACATAAAAAATTAATAAAATAAAATTTTTAAACAATTTATAAACAAAATATTTATATTAGACAAATCTTAAATGAAAAAAAAACCCAAACAAAGTTTATGAAATGACAACAGCTGAAAACAAACTCAGTAAATCGAAAAAATTAATAATAATTAATAATATTATTAATAAATAAAAAATAAATGTATTAGAGAAATGGAGCTTGATTTATTTAAATAAATTCATTACAACTCAGGTAAAAGCTCCAGTTTTTCCTAAACAATTTACAATTATTAAAATAAATTAACACCCATACATTCATAAGTAATAAACAAATGAAATAACTTACAATATATACAAACATGAATATTAATAAAGGAAAGCATATTTTTAGGAGTTTGTCAATATTATTTGCGCTTACTTTAGATAGTAGAGTAGTGGAATGACAACCAAATAAAAATAATTTTTTAATTAAAAAAAAAAGATTCAAAATAATATTTATTAAAAAAAGTAGTTTATTTTGTTCATAACTTCCTTTTTGAGTTTTATTAAACAATAGTTGAATTTTGTTTGTCGCGAAGTTTTATGTATATTTATTTTTCTCTTATGGAAAAGTAAATTTGTTTTTGTTTTTATTTTTATTTAGACTCATTATTAAACCAAAACAAAAAAAGTAATACTTAATAACAATTATTAATTAAATTAAAAAAATATATATATATATAAAGCAACTTTGTATTCCTCATGTTAGTAAAATTTAATTTTTGGACCTGAAACTTTTTAATGCTTTTTATTTTACATTTTTGTTTTCAATGTTTAATAAACATTTTGCAAAATGATAAATTGTTAAACAACACAAGATTTTGTTTTCATTTTGTTAAATACATAATTTATTTCCTCAACACTCAAAGGCGATTATAACGTTATAAATATGAATAAAATTAAATAAAAGATAAATTTAATATAAATATTTTAAAATAAGCAAAATAGAGGTTTCAAGTTTTGCTAAAGCTCTGAATTAAATAGTTTTCTTAATAAAATGGTGTTTAAATAGTTGATGACGATTAGTTATTTTTTTTAACACGAGCGAACTAGTTCAAATATATAAGCTCATTTTGATATTTTAGCTTAAAAGTTTATTTTTTTTTTTTTTTTTGCTTTATAATTGCTCACGAAACATAAAAAATAAATACCGAATTGTTCGCTATGGTTTCACTGACCACTTTTCTTGGCCAAAATTTAATTTTTTTAATTTTTTTTTTGTGTTTTTGTTATCGTGATTTAAAAATAAACACTTTAAAACTCCAGAAAATTATTTTTGTTTTTATTATTACACATTTGATGTCATAATACGGCAGACCAAAGATAAGTTTGTTAAGCAAATCTAAAATATGTATAAAAACTTGTTTTATTCAACACTTTTCTCTAATTTATAATTTTTGAATATAATTGTTTTTTAAGTTATTAATGGAAAATAGATCCGATAATAAGTGCTTTTATAATTTAATATGAAAATTGTAGCTGATATCATGGGGAAAAAATGTGTGTTTCAGGCAACCCATTGCCCATTGCATTGGCAATTCTTATCTTTTATAAAGGTCAAACCAAATAATAAAAATATAAATATAGAAATTAAACCAACAGAAGTCGACATATTACCTTCTTGTATCAAAATTATTGCTTTCTTTGGAATAACTTTTTAACAAAAAAAAAATAAAAGCAAAAATTGACTTATAACCCATAAAAAGTGTAAAAATTTATTTACAGGTTATGATATAAAATAAATGTATAAAATTGCTTGATTTTCATTCAAACCATATTTCTAGCGAGAAAAATGAATTTTTTCACTTTGATAATATTGCCCAAGAAAAGCGGTCAACGATACCATAGTGCACAAGGCCAATAAAAACGCAAGATTCGAAATGAAATATTGAATAAAAGCTTCTCAGCTAAAAGAACAATTTAAAAAGCTTAAAATTTTTCCCCAAAATACTTTCCCTTTGAAATGTAGATGTTATAGCTCTACTAATACATATATGCAGGGACGAAAAATGAAAATATTTTTCGCTATCAAAAATATATTAAAATAGTACTTTTTTCAATCTCCTTCAGAGTGCTAAAATTAACATTTCTAATAGATACTACAAAACCCAATTTATATCGTTATTAAATATACAGGATTAAAATGCTAAAATGTAATAAAATATAAGGAACAAATTCAAGGCAAAACAGAATTAAGAGGAGATTTTATAAGATGAATTCTGTAAAAGTCCTTATCTTAAAAAATATGTATTATTATTTCTTCTACTCAAATTCAGTTTACAGATTAATTAATTTAGAATTTTCTTTTTCTCAAATACGCTTGAAATTTGTAGACAAAATAGAGAATATAGTAGGCGAATATCCAAAATATGTATGTGTATTTAAAGCATCTGAAATTATGAAAACAAAAAGTTTACGTCCCTCCAAAATTAAACCATTTATTTACGGTGCCAGATGGCAAAATTTGTGGTGGGTGACCCTGAAAAAACGCCTGATATAAATTAAAGACCGCACTTTTTATGCCAGACCGATAAGCATTAAGGCAACTACTTAATAGAGTTCTCAATGACTGGAAAATCGCTTGAGAGTATCAGATTAATTACAAGAGTACTACCGTACTTTTGAATATCAAATAGTATCAAAAAAAGGACGATTCTGTTAACTTTTTCATCCCTGCATATATGTATTTCATAGGGAGAAGCTTTACTCCCTTTATCCCAAATTCGATTTAAAGCTAAGGCCTTGGAAACTCTTTTTTGTTTTTTAATCTAATAAAAGACACTAAAAAATAAAATCTTTTTTTCTTTTTAAGAAAGTAAATTTTGGCAAAAAATCCAATTAAAAACACGAAATAAAAACAAAAAAATGTTTTTAATGAAAAAAATAAATAAATAAATAAATAAATAAAAATTAACAAAATAATTAAAAACTAGATACAAAAAATATGAACCTCAGCACCCTTAAATCCCTCACAAATAATAATAAAAACAAAAAAAGTAAACCAAAATACAAAATAAAAAATTATTAAACTAAACTCTCCTCCCCCCCTTTCGAAAGTACAAATTGTTTTTTATTAAAAAAGGATGTTTTGAAAAAGTCTTTGAGAGCAGACTTTAGGGTCTGTCTGAAATACAAAGATTTTTGAGGTAAGCGCGTAGATGGTTATATAATAGCAAAATAATAAAAAACCAAACAACATAATTTAATTTTAAATTTTTTAGCCAGAAACATTGAAAATTAATTCAAAACAAACCAAAATAAAAATCCCCCAAAATGAAACCCGTAAAATACAAATTAAATAAATAAAACAAAAGTTTACCTTAAACAAATAAAGAAAAAAGTAAATGTTATTATCGTCATTAAATTATTAAATTATTTATTAACATATTCTATTGATTTATAACAAAAACGAAACAAAAAAAAAAAAACATTTAATTATTAACAAAATATATTTATATTTGAAACAAAAAATAATTATTATTGAGTAGTCAAAAAGAGTTAATTAAAAAAAATATATTAATTAAACTCTATTAAAGAAAAATAAAATCTTAAATATTTTTTTTATTTTTAAAAAACTATACAAAAATCTTACAAATATAAACATAAAATGTTAAAAGATCTTACAAAACATCACATCAGATAGGTTATATATATATAACCATTTTTATTCATAATTTGGTATTTGAATTTGTCATAACAAAAATATATATGTATATGTATTTGTTTTATTAATTGTGTTTATTAAACTATTTATTATTATTACTATAATTAAATTATTATTATCGTATTACAACTATTATTAAATGTTTTTAAAAAGAATTTTATTATTAATATTTTAGTTAATTTTAGTAATTATACAATGTAAACACCTCATAATTTATTTTAAACGAAAATTTTTATTAAAACAAAACTAAATATAATTTTTAATCTAAAACAATAAAAAAAAACCAAACAAACAAAAATAAAATGCTTTTTTGTAGGTGCAGCCAATTAAAAAAAATATATATAATTAATTAAATTTCTTTTAAAATTAAAAAAAAAAAACTGTAGTTTTCCAACAAAACCAAAACAAATAAAATATAACTTTGTTGCTTTTTTCTCTTTTAAACTACAGCATAATTAATAAAAACATTATATTAACCTCATTAAAAAAAATAAAACTATAAATAAACGTAAAAAAAAAATAAATAAAATATAAAAAAGTAAAAAAGAAAAAAAAAATGTAAAACAATAAAATTTATTAAAAAAAATAATAATTATAATAATAATAAATGTAGCATTTTTTAGTATAACATTTAATCATATTTGTCATTTTTATAACTTATATCATTAAAACTTATAAACAAAAAAATATAAAAAATATTTCACACCTCATACATACGAAATATTTATAATATTTTATTAAACTATAAAAAAAAAAATAAATAAAATCGCAGACTTTACATTATTACACAATATTAAAAAAAATAAAAAATAATGAAAAAAAAACAACAACAAATATTGAATATTGTAAGTTATGTCATCTGAAATTTTATAAAACATATTATATTATTATAACCTATTATATATTAAAAATTAATATGAAAAGAAAACAAAACATAAAATTTAATAAAAATATAAACTTTTGATTTAAAATAAAAAAAGAATTGTGTGTTTTAACTTGTAAATTGGAAAGAGAAGAGACGATTCACAGACGATTCACAATAAGGGCTTTCAGATGTGGCGATTTTTTGCCAAATATGGTGATTTTTAAATGTCTTCGGCGATAGAATTTTGTGTTTGGCGACATGACGAATTGTTTTTGCTAATTTTAAAAATTTTATTAAAATATATAAAAATAACTACTATACTACAGTCACATATAAGTGTTTTTAGGTGGATTTTTAAAACCACAATGTTTTTCAGTTGTAACATTTTTTCACAAATCTTAAAATGAAATGCAAATTATGTATGCGGACCCCTTTTATTTCCCAAAACTATTAACTATTAAAAGTGTGCTTCTTAAGAGAAACATAAATTTTATAATTATACCCCACACCACCATAGGTGGTTGGGCTATTATTCTTTTGTGCTGATGTTTGTAACGCACAGAAAAAATTATCCAACACCCACCTTATACATACTCAGAATCACTTTATGAGTCGATCTAACGATGTCCGTCCGTCTGGCTTTCTGGACGGGTGGCTGGTTGTTCATGCGAACATTTTGCACAAAGTACAGGTCGCAATTTTGAAGATAATTCAATGAAATGTATCACGTAGGACTTTCTTGACACAAGTACGAAGTTTGTTGAAATTGGTTATGATCGGTCCATTTCACCTAGCCCCCATACAAATGTCCTCACGGAATAGGGGTTTAACGATCATAAATGCCTTAAATATAGCAATATTTGAATGAAATTCGGTGCAAGGAAATTTTGTGCCAAATTTCATGAAGATCGGTCCATAATCGACTATAGCTCCCATATAAAACCCTCTTCCGAAAATCACTTTAACAGACATAAATCACATACACAAATTTATATTCAACACAAATAAGTTTTATAAAGCGAGATCCATTTCGAGGTTCCCTACTTTTTTAAAGAAAAAAACACAGAAAATTCAAATTTAATGGCGAATGTTTATTATCATTTGAAAGAACATTCTTTGGCATTTATTTTTTGAAGATTATGTCTATCAAATGTTGGCCGTTGCTACGTCGCAAATGGTCCATCCGTTGAGTCCAATTTTCGATGACTCGTTCGAGCATTTCAACTGGTAACTGGCGAATGACACGCGTGATGTTTTCCTCTAAGGCCTGAATCGAAGCGGGTTTGTCCGCATAAACTTTAGACTTTACATATCCCCACAGGAAAAAGTTTAACAGTGTGATATCACACGATCTTGGTGGCCAATCGACCGGCCCAAAACGTGAAATTATGTGCTCACCGAAGTGTTCTCTCAATAAATCCATTGATTGATGCGATGAATGGGAAGTGGCGCCGAATTGCTGAAACCAAATGTCGCCGAGATCACGAGCTTCACTTTCAGGCATCAAATAGTCGGTTATCATGACATGATAACGGTCGCCATTGACGGTTACGTTCGCACCGGCATCATTTTTAAAGAAATATGGACCGATGATTCCACAAACCACACCAAACCGTTATTTTTTTTTTTTTTTTTTTTTGATGAAATGGCAGTTCGTGAATCTTTTCAGGTTGCTCTTCGTCACAAATGCCGCAATTTT
Organism: Protocalliphora azurea; assembly: GCA_932274085.1. Classification (NCBI taxonomy): domain Eukaryota; kingdom Metazoa; phylum Arthropoda; class Insecta; order Diptera; family Calliphoridae; genus Protocalliphora; species Protocalliphora azurea. The sequence goes on from OW026519.1 coordinate 132,013,278, forward strand.
GTTTGTTTACATACCCATTGAGCCAGAAATGGGCCTCTTCGCTGAACAAAATTTGCCTCGAAAACGTCGGATCTTCTTGGAACTTTTCTTTTTTTGCACGCTTTCAATTTAAGATCTAGACGTAAAATGCGCCAAGTCGTTCCATACGTCAGTCCGAGTTGCTGCGAACGGCGCCAAATCGAGTCTCCACGGTCTTCGTGTACACTCTCAGATAGGACCGCTATATTTTCTTCACAGCGTGCTGGACGTAGTCTATTCGGTCGAATTTTATCCAATAATGAATGCTGGGTCTCAAAATGGGTGATGGTGTTGCGAATTGTACGCTCAGTAGGCCGATTATGTTGACCATAAGTTGAGCGAAGTGCATGAAACACATTCCTCATAGAACGTGAATTTTCGTAATAAAGTTGAACGATTTGTAAACGTTGTTCAGGCGTAAGTCTTTCCATTATGAAATGCCAAACAATACTAAACAAAAATAACATGACACGACTCACACGTGATCTGTCAAAAAAAGGCTATTGAAAAAAGTATATCTACTTGAATCACCCATTATAAGTAGAACTCACAGAGACAAATTTTATGAGGATCGCTCAATAATTTACCATAGCTCCCATATAAGCCCACTTTCGGGAGTCACCCTAAAGTCCATAAATTCGTATAAATTTTAGTATAAAAGTAATATTCTATATTCGTATATTTTATTTTACACTTAGTAAAAGTATCGATCCACAAATGTCCATATGTCTAATATAAGACCCCTCCCTCCACAAATTTTGATGGACATACACAAAATTAATTAAAAAATAATTACGTATAAACATTAATAATTAATGTTTATACGTAGGCATAAATATAGTGTTATACCGCATAGAACAAAAACATGCTTTTGAGAAAAACGAAAAAGAAAGTTCTCTTGTATTTTTTATAAAAACTACAAGTCAAGATTTTTTCTTAAATACGAGTACAAATATCGATTGCTGCGCAAATTAAAAACAAAACCTACACTTTTTAACACTTTTGGAATTGAATTAAATTATTTATTAAGATTTAACCAAATGAACACAAATTTTGTTTGTGCCGCACAAAATATTTTTATTTTCTTTCAAGTGGGTCAAAAAAGTGTATTTATTTAAATAAATATAAAATAGAAATAAAATACAATTACTCTTAAGAGATGCCAGTCGTAGCACACATGAGACTCTCAATTTACAAAAATCGCGTTTAATGTATAAAATAGTGTTTAGTTGCAAAATTTGAGCTCTTATCTTTTAATATATTTGTGATATCGAAAAATGGATTGCGGTTTTAAATTAAATTATATATAATCGATATCTAACAAAATTTGTATGAAAATGTTCTATGCTCCATATAAATCATATGACGATTACGATTACGTTTTCTTACTAGCAATCGATTTTTTTTTTTTTTTTTGTATTTGCGTATCTAACAAAATTAAGGACCTTAATTTATAAATAGTTTCAACTTAGTTTAAATACACTTTTTACAATTGTTGATTTAAAATTAAGCTATATGTATGTCAAAAAAGGCGTATTGGGTGATTCCATAATAAAACAGACAAAAACAGTCTTTCTTGTATATGGAACCTCCGATTTCAAATTTTGGCTATTGGAAGTGTTTTATAAATCATAAACTATTCTGGTCCAAAAATATGACGTTTTAGAAAACGAAAATAAGCTAAAAACTTCACAAAGGTGTACTTTTTTAATTGCTATAACTTCTAAACTATACAAAGTAGATCTCCATTTTAGTTGCATATTAAAGGCAAAGATATCATATTTTAACTATATGTCTAAAGTTTATTTATATCAAAAGTTCAAAGGTCAAACTTAGACATATAACAATCAAAACATTATATCTCAAAAAATGGTATTTTAAAAATTCGTACAAAAGTATTTAATGTTGATATAACTCTTATCCGTACATGTGCAAAATTTCAAGGCGGAAACTTAATTAGTTTAGAAGTTATGATTGCTGTCCGTTTTATCATGGAGTTATAATTTTATTTTTTATTCAACTAATATTAGCTATGCAATTATCATTGGCTTTATTGAAGCTAAATTTATATTTAATGAATATTATTTAAATAAATTTTGGCGATTTCTGATTAACGATTTGGCGACAGATGCTCAAAAAATCTGATTTGGATAAAATCTCTAAAAATGTGGCCTTTTTGAAGATTTTAATTTCAGATAAATATAACTTTTTATTGCAACCTTAATATCTCTTAAACCAATGGTTTCCAAATATGGGTCCGCAGACTACTTGGAGTCCGTAGTAAAATTTTAGGTAGTCGTCGGAGAGGTACAAATAATGTACAATTTCATTTTCATTATTTTTTTTTAAATAAGTGATCGAAGCCGGTTGAAGATCCAATTGTAGTATTAAAATATCTAATAATTATAGTATAAAATATTTATGCAAAACGAATGTTCTTTGGTCCGTGTTCTTCAAAGCAACTGCAGTATATAATTACAAAAAGACTGAGGAATCGTAAACATTAACATCAATATGTTTCAAAAGTTGAGTAGAGGGTTACGTTAATAATATTTTCCATTTTACAACTACTTTTGCACGCGACTGTTATTAGTCTTTTTTAAAGAGTAGTTGCCATTCCGCTGAATCCCGAACAATGCAAAAATTACTGGGAAAGTTTATGAGGATCATGCTTTAGCTGAGGGACACAGGTTTATATGATTTAAAAGTGGCGATTTCGATGTGCATGATATCGAGAGCCACGGCCAGCCGATCAAATTTAAAAATGAAAGTGGAGGCTTTGCTCGATCAAGACTTGTGCCAAATAAAAAAGGAGATCAAGCAACATTTAAAAGCACTTGAATTCATTCAAATGCAAGGAATTTAGGTGCCATACGAACTGAAGACAAGAGACGTCGAAAAGGAATATTCTGGATTTGGCGGTATGAGAAGTGTATAATCTATTATGGGCTTTTAAAATAGGAAGAAAGTAGCATTAGAAGCATATTCGAACACAATTTGTTCGAATAAGGTATATATAAGAGTATATGCGCCCAGATATAAAGTCTATAATTTTCCATCATGACATGCTTGGTCTCATGTTCCGCGAGCTCTTAAAAACTGTTTGGAAAAAAGTGGTTGGAAAATTTTGCTCTACTCGCTGTATATCCCAGACATTGCACCTTCCGACTACTATTTGTTTCTTTCGATGCAGTATATGAAATATACCTCACTTCAGAACAAGGTATCAAAATATCTTGATAAGATGGGAAAAAATCATAGCTTCCGATATACAAAACATTTAATAAAATACATTATAACTTTAGCTTGAAATGAACATTTATATTTCATTAAAAAAATAAACCAATATATTTTGTGGGCGACCCTGCAAATATTTTATACTCACTTTCCATTTACATTGTTAAAGAATTCATATATTTCTGGGGTTCCGCGGGAAAAAGGAAAATTCTTGAAAGAGTCCGCAAGGTTAATTACTGTGGGAACATCTGTCTTAAACTGAAGGAAATAACATACACATGCAAGCGCATTTTTTTTAAATAGTTCAGCTATGGCCATGGAAAATTTTATTTAGATTTCTCCAAAGTTCCGTAAGTTAAGGAATTATTAAAAAAAAAACTCATATCATTGTCTTTACCAAGTCAAGAAAAATTTGAAAAATATGAGATTTTGAGTATTTTTGACTAAAGGAAGTGTCATTATTCATTCTCTTCTATATCAATTTTTTTAAAACACATAACTATAAAGGATTGACATATTTTAAAGATATTTTTTTGGAAATTATTCTAAAGAAGAAAGCAAATCGAAACAAACAGAATGTTTTTTATATCGCTAGAAAAAATGTATTTCACCAGGCAAACATAAAAGACTTTATGGATAAAAAAAATCCAAATCTTAAATTTTTGTATACTTAAACATTCTAAATAATAAAATTGAACTTAAACAAAAATTTCGTTAGGATATATTATTTATTATTATCTTGTCTACATGATATAATTTTTAATTATATACAAAAAATTTGAAGTCAGTAATTTTTAAAAACCAAAGGTTTTGTGAAATTATCAAATTTCAGATATGAAATTATGAAGTTCCAGATATAAATAAAATATTAAATCATTAACCATATTAATAATATTCTCTCTGATAATAAAAGGTTTCATAAATATAGTACGTAAAAATAATACTTATCCTTTTCACAAACTTAGTGGAAGAACTCATAATTTGTTTGTTTTTAAATATATTTCAAATTTCAATATTCAATGTAATTCTCATTTAGTTTATATATGAATATATATATATATATATATATATATATATATATATATATATATGTAGACAAGATTTGATTATGTTCGGTGTGATTCAAGCAATATAAGATTTTGATTAACTAACATTATAGGGTTTATTTAAAAAACATATCTTGAATTTGAATCTCATATGGTGGTACAAATGAATATAGTTAATGTACAAATAATATGTAGTAAACATTTTGTTTTGTTAATGAACACTTTTCTCTATTATTTTTAATAAATAATTTACAAAAATTATAATATTTTATTAATACGTTTTATTTTAATATATGCTAAGATGGAATAATAATATGACAAAATAAATAATAATATGATCAAATTGGATAAATATATGATAACATTGGATAATAATATGACAAAGTGGAATAATAATATGAAGAATTGCATAATAATATTATGAAATGGAATCAAAATATGACAATGTGATATAATAAAAAAGATAGAATAATAACATCAAATCATAATCTAATAGAATGGGATATTGGTGTAGTAAGATTGTTCAATTATATGTCAATCTAGAATCATAATATGAAAAAGCAAATCATAAAATCGTATACTATATAACAAAATCATTTCTATTTTTCGCTGTGATCATATGTTCCAATCATAATATGTTGCTCTTAGATTATGGTCAGTACAACTACTCTTTTTCTCGTCGTGTATACCAGAGCTTTAATAAAGTATAAAAATATTTGAAATGGGATCAGAAACGGTCTTTAGAATCCACCCCAAATGTAAATCCGACTAGGCGATTAGAAATTATAGATTTATTTCCATAAATATGTATTTTTATATTTTCCTTTAATTTTTTTCATTTTAAATAAAAGCCATTTTCGAACCGATTTTGAAAGCAAAATTCAAAGGAGCATTACCTAATTCAAAACTTTGGCAAATATTGGATCAACATTACGTGACCACTTTTAAGCAAAATTCAAAGGAGCATTCCCTAATTCAAACATAATTATATTTGTTTGTAAATACGTATTTTTTGTCAAATGTTATTTTTTTTAGTATTACTTTAAAATAACTTACAAAGAAGTAATCTTGTAATTGTTGTAATTATTCAAACGGCTATAAGTAAATATTAAGTAAATGTACTAAAAATGTAGAATTTTAAATATGTTTAATCTTTTAAGGTTAATTTTCTCTCTTTTACTAAAAGAAAAAAAACATGATAATACCTTAGAGAGTAAATTTATACAACATCAAAAAGCATATTACAAATACATCGAGTATAGAATGTCAAAAATAAAAATAAAATAAAAAATGTTAAATGCGACGAAAGTATTAAATACACTAAGAAAATTTAATAGAGATTTTGAAATGTTTCTAGAGTTTTACTTTTAGATATTTCTATTGTAAAATTGTATAACTTTTGCTATCAATTTCAATATTACCTTGTTTAACTATGATTTTAATTGATATCAGATTATATTCAAAAAATTTGGGAGTTGTGGAATATTTTATTTATTTTACATTCATAATAGTATTTTTAACTAATATATATATATATATATATATATTGTTATATCAACTCTTTTATTTTTGAACTGATTTTGCTCATTTTCAATACCAAAAAAAAAAAGATGGTCGGACATTGTTAGATCGACTCAGAATCTTAGGAGGACCCATAATATACATATATACTTATTGGGGTCTTGGATGATTTTTTCGAAATGTTTCATACGGAATGACAAATCCAAGTTTTATTATTTTTTCCTCATTTAAATCGGTATATAAATACTGAAGATATAGTAGAAAAACATAATATATATATATATATATATATATATATATATATATATATATATATATATATATATATATATATATATTATATATATAATAAAACTAAATAACACACCAATTGAATAACGAACTCCTTATTAGGATAGGATAGGTAGGATATTCTTTTTTATACCAATATAAAAAATTGATATTTTGGATTTGTCATTCCGTATGAAACATTTCGAAAAAATCGTCCAAGACTCCAATAAGTATATATGTATATTATGGATCCTCCTAAGATTCTGAGTCGATCTAACAATGTCCGACCATCTTTTTTTTTTTTTGGTATTGAAAATGAGCAAAATCAGTTCAAAAATAAAAGAGTTATGGGCCAAATACAACAGGGTGTCCGTTGTAACTCCATTTCATACTTTTCCGCCGATATGTCTTACAAAAAATAAAAAATATTTTTTCTTTCCACCTCTTTTTAACATTTTTGTTTTTTTTTTTCGTTTATTTTCTTTTTTAGGGAAAACTTTTCTAATTTAATTTTTTTAATACTATGTTTACACCAAACAAAAACTGGTAGTTTTTCGCTTCAGTAGGTTTTTGATAGAAAAATTACATGAATTTCTTTAGTTTTTTTCTTTAGTATTTTTTGTTGAAAACCAAATAAAAACTATTCAATTAACTATTTATGACACAGTCTGTTCAATTGATTTAGGAAAAGTAGGCTTTCTTATATTATTAAAAAATAATATGGGAAGAAAATTTTTATTTCTCATAAATTATTTACTTCGACATACCTTTATTTTCATGAAATATATTAAAAAAAAAATCTTGTTCGAAAATATTTTTAATACAAAACCTAATAAAAGAAGTGCTTAAAAAAGTGAAGGAGTGAAAAACTAGGTATGTAAAAGAATTAGTTTTTGGAAAGTAGTTTTCGTCAAAACCAATTGGTTTTGTTTTTGTTATAAATGCAGAATAATGTAGAAAAAATTGATACATATGAAAAAATAAAAAAATAAAAATTAAATATATCATTTATATTTCGAAAAAATCATAAGTATTTTTTTTTTTTTTTTTTTTTTGTTTAAACTAAAAAATTGTATTATGATATTTGAATTTTTGACAAATCTTGGTACAAAATATTACCGTGTACCTTTTTCATAATGGAACTAAATGGCGAATTAAGACTATGTACTAAATGACGAAAAACTATTTAGCTCGAACCATTATATATTAATTTCAATGAAGAAACTAATTATTTTGACATGGTTTCAGAATGATATAAAATCACCCGGAGAATTTATAAATGAATTGAAACTATTAGAAACTGAAGCTAATGATAAAGTTTATGAACAACTATTTAAAATATCAAATGCCGAATCTTTGTGGTCCAGATTGGGAAAATTAAAAACATATTCGATGAATTTATATTTTTTACTTTGCCACATAAATTACCACTAATGAAAAATAAATTGCCCACCAGACTTAAGATCAACATATTTGCAAATGTTGATCTTAAGTCATACTTTTAGCCCTAAATTTGTGAGACTTATAGGAAAAAGCCGCTTATAGGAAAATCATTTCTTTTAAATTGCCAGATCACTGCAGCATTCTTCAAGCAGAGATCTCGGCCATAATGAGGGCGGCGAACGGGTTAATATACTATAGGGCATTCAGAGCAGATATCCAAATCTGTACAGACAGTCAGGCCGCGATCTCTGAACAAAATGACGAGACATTCTAACCTGGAGCTGGTCTGTATTAGGAGTCATTCAAGGACCCCGAGTAATTTTAGTGCGGATTCACTAGCTAAAAATAGATCCCTTCTTCGAGGAGAAGATACGGACCAACTTGTTGGAGTATCGCTTTCGACCTGGAGATCAATAATTCTAAAGAACTTATCGAGGATTGCACGGGATAGGTGGACAAATGAATCCACATGTTTAACCTCGAGGCAATTATGGACCCATTATGATGAATGTCGATCTAACATCATCATGGGACTATCGAGGCATCGGCTGAGAACTCTGGTAGCCGTGGTTACAGGGTACTGGATTGCTGGTGCGCATGCTAGCAGACTAGGGCTCCCTTTTAACGACTTTTGTAGAAGTTGTCGGGATGAGGAAGATGAGGAGACAGTGGAGCATCTTTTATGTTATTGTCCCACTCTTGCCGGGATAAGGACTTCCAATTTTTGTAGTCGGTTTATGCAAGTGTTAACAGATCTATCTGATATCGATGTCAGATGGATCAGCTCTTTCATACATGCGTCGGGTTAGTTTACTTCGAATGTTAGATTGGACATGTAAGGTCCGTCAGGGTTTCACAACGGGACCAAATTGGACCCAAGTGTGCTGTCTCTTGGACAGCTGCCCTAACAACCTAACCTAACCTTGTGAGACGGGGATTTTGATGACGGGAGTTCTAGTGAAGATCTTGTACAAAAATACAGAAGTTTAATTAATAAAAAGAGTATTTTTATGTATTGATCTTTAGTTTTGTAATAATAAAAATTATTTTTTTATTAACAAAATTGAATTTAGCAGTTTTACTTAAAATACAAAATTTTTTTGTTTTTGTTTTTATCAAATAAATAAACTTTAAGGAGTTTTTTTTTTTTGGTACTGAAACAGTTGGCCCTTTTTTCAAATCCCCCTTTTTTGGGAAATCCCCTTTTTTGTTCACTTTTTAAAAATTCTCAGTGGTAACGTTAAACACAAGTACGTTTCAGTTTGGAAAAATTGTAATTTTCTTAGAAGCAAATTACATTTGTCGTGCTAAAAATATTTTAGGTATAATTATTAAAAACTTCCAAAAAAAAGTGCAAAATATGCACTTACTTAGTTCTACTTTTGAAGTTGTTAAAATGTTAATTTTTTACCCGCTCGTTTTTTGCTGGGTACTTCATTTGTATCATTTTATTATTATTTTTTTTTTCGCTCAGTGTAACTACTTATGTATGTATTTGAACATGTAATTGATTGTACAAATAAATCTCTCAACAGTTTTGTTATTTTGCTTCAACAATTGCCCTTATCTAGTTACATTCGATAGATTTTTCATATTCTTCACTTATTCTACGTTATAATACGTTCCTTAAGGATATTTTTCTTTAATTTATATATTTTTTTTTATTTTTTTTTATTTTTTGTAAATCAAACAAATTGGTCAGTTCAGCTAACGACAATTTGGTAAAAGCAGCAAAGTGTTGTATTGTTCAAAAACAGAAAAGAAGGGACTTAAGAGTCCCACTACGAGTACAATTCCCAAGACGAGTTAAACCTGCAAATTTCTAAGTACCATTTTGTTGTTAAATTTATTGAATTTTCTATTACGATGCCATCGAAAATCATCGAGACGAAAGGGTTAATGGGGGTAAAAACCTACAATGAATTTTATTTTCAGATATTTGTACTAACATTTCAATGAGTTTAAATGAAATTTTATAAATACTGGATGAGCAGTTTGTGTTTGGAATAGAAAAAAAACATTAGAAATTTTAATGTTGTGGTTATATTTGCTTTTTGGCGTTTGGTGTTTTAGGGATTGCGGTATAAATCAATCGATGTACAAACAAACAGTCGCACATGTATGAAAAACTGTTTTTGTTATTATTTTTATTCACAGATATTATCGTTTTAAATAACATCAATATTTTAAAAACGTATTTTTTTTTTTTTTTGGTTCTGCTTGTATCCGTATCTTATCTGATTGTTTTCCTCACTGACTTTTTTCCGCTATGGCAAATAGTAACACTGTCAATGAACAAAATTTTATATCCTGTTTAGAAATAATACTCTCAATATACTAATCCTGTTGTCATATTAATTTGCAACAAATGGTCACTTTATACTGAATGAATTGAAAATAAAGGAAGAGAAAACAGATGAAAGTGTTTATTTTTTTTTTGGAAAAAAAGGAAACTAAAAGAAAGAAAAAATAAATAAAAAGGGTTAAGGCAGTTGTTTCTTTTTTCTTGTTCTTTATTTTAGGCCGATAAAAATAAAAGCAGTTGCAAAATTGTTTTAGATAGAAAAGCTAGATAAACTTATGACAAGTGGTTTTCTGAAGTCAATAGTTTGTTTTAATGGTACAGCTGTATAATTGTTGGAAATAAAGGATTAGTATTATGTTGATAAGAACGACTAATTGGTTTTTGAATAATGGAATATTATACTATAAATAAGGAATGGATTTATAAATAAACTATAAAGAAGTTTACATTTATATTTTTATTTTGATTTATTTAAGGGACATAGGAAATTTTTAATAAAAATAAAACCAAGAAGTTAAATTTCTGTTTAGCTATTCTAGTTATTTTAAATAAATTTAAACATAATATTGAATTGTAGATGTTTTCCAATACATTTTACATATCGAGGGCTTATACTCAATAAGGGATATCTGTAAATTTCCACAAATATTTCTTTGACGTCATACTCTTTATTTTTGTGTCCTTTATCAGTGGTATCAATTTTGAAACAGAAAATTATTTTTAACACATTTATATTTGCATTTTTATTTTTGAGCTATCTATAAAACATATCGTCATTCTGCTGACGAAAAATGCTATGTATTTTTTTTTACTACTTTTCAGAAGAACAAAAAAAAGTTCACAACCTTTTTTAACTTAGTATATTTTGTATTTTTCGTTAGGATATTTATTACTCTTATATTTTGAAAAAAAAAAAACATCTACATCTTTTGGAGTCCGCGAATATCAAAAGATATTTAAATAAATCTACACCAAGGCATTTTTTTACAAAGTAAAAAATAAAAATTTGTGTTAATTATCAAAATAATTCCTTAAATAAAAATTTTATTTTAATTTTACACCTCCCACCAAAATGATTATATAAATTACTCATAATTGTAAAATATGCAAACTGATGATGTTTTTCCAATCAAAGGCTTTAATTAAACCAGTAATTAAAAGTAATATGTACTTTAAATGAATCAGTAAATTAATTGAAAAAATTAATAGTTTAATTAAATAAATCAAGTAGATGATTAAATAAAAGAAGTATTAAATATAAAAGTCACTATTTTTTTATTTTTAATACTTTTTTTATTTGTTTTACACTTTTACTTATGTCACCACACTTTCAGAATAATTTTATATAAATTAATTTTGTTTTAAAATTTGTTTGTCAAGTTCTTCCTTAGAAATGCTTTTAAGGGTTACGTCATGTTTTTGGTATCAAAAATTTGCCAGTTAAGTTAAGAGCAAATCGATATTGCTGTTCCTAAAGTGTATGTTGGAATAAAATGTAACACTTATTTTTGCTTATAACTTTGTCTGCTGATAACTTATTTTTCTTTTGTGACAAATATATATTTGAAAAATATTCCAAATTTTATAATGTTACGAATTTTCAATATATTTTGTGTGCTCGCTTCACAGTGGAGAGTCAAAGTGAAATACATAAAAATCAAAAAATTTTGAAACTATTAAAACTCATTCAAATTGGACTTACAAAAAAAAGATAGGTGTCAGCAGAAAGTTAAACAATGACCTTACAATTGATCAGAAACTTCGAACGGGAAAAAAATAAAATACCACGATACGAACACAGAGCCAAAAAGGTGCAGGATTTCTTAAGAAGTATTCCGAACGCGAAGTGGTTAGATGTGTCAAATATTCTGAGCGCCATGTGCACAAAGTTAAAGCCAATATTGGACTTAAAACATTTAAAGTGCAAATAGTACCAGTTAGGAACGCAAAGAAGAATGCTGAAGTCAAAAAGAGAGCAAAGCCACAAAAAAAAATTTGCTTAATAAGTTTATGTACACGTATGCATATCTCAATATGTAATTGATAATCAGTCATTTTACTTTTCACTAAAAATTCAACTTCAGATTATTAATGTTATATTTGAACATTTATATTATTTTTGAATACATATTTTTGCCTTCCCTCTCAATTTTGAAAATTTGAACTAAATTCAAAATGATGTCATGGACACATTGTTGCTTTAAAAATGGATAAATGGTAGAACCCAGAGTTGTATTTTTATTATAATTTTATAGCTTATTGTTGTTGCTATTAATTTGGACCTTTTAAAAACAACACTTTTTTTAATAACTAATTATACTTTTTTTGTTTTTGCATTATGGTAAGGAACCATATAAACAGGGAAATTTTAATACATTATTATTATAATTCTTATAATTTTTATTTTGTATTTTTTTCATATTATGCTTATAGTATGCTTTTTTTGACCTTGAAGGCTTTATATTACTGAAATAAATTAATAAATAAAATAAAAATTAATGTTGTGAAATGGATAATGAAACGTATTTCTGACTTCTCATAGCTTCCCGGACAAAAGTTTTATGTAGCAGATGATAGAATAAATGTTCCTTAAGAGTAGCATACCAAAAAAGAATCAAGATTTCCCAAAAAGTTTCTTGTTTGGTAAGCTATATGTAGTTGTGGTGAAAGAAGTGAATCTGCTTCCATTTATAAAAAAAAACTAAGAGTCCCAATATTCTTTTGGCCTTATTTGTCATCGTGCTATTATAGTATAAGTACTTTAGAATGGTACAGTAAACATAATGGTAATTTTGTTTCGAAAAATGTCAACCCGCCAAAAACTGCCTAGAACTTCAGACAATTAAAATATATTGGGAACTTGTCAAAAGAGAATTAAGGAAGACTAATGCTGCACCCAAAAAATTTACAAATTTTGAACACAAGTGAATAGCTGGTTCAAAGAAAATTGCGTAAAGTACAAACGAATTAATAATGGATGATGTTTCAAAGAAAATAAAAAATAACATATCTAAACATTAATTTATCCTTTACTGTTACACGTAATAAATTCGTGAAAACCCCCTAAAATTCATAATTGTAACTTATTTCAGTCAACTTTTATACCAATATTTGTATGTTATGTTTTATTCGAACGCACACTTTAGATGAATTACGAAAGCTTGTAATGAAGAACTAAAATTTTGTTTATATACATATATTGGACAAAAATACATTAACTTCATCAGACAAGGAATTGTAATTACAATCCTCCAGGTCTCTGGTCTGTTTAATTGTAAATTAACATACAAGGGTTATACCTATATTTTTCACATCGACAACGAATCATATAAAATCATTAAAATATTTGGTAGTAATTTTTACATAAGTATAGGCATACTCACTTCCTTAGAAAAATAAAAAGAGGATACTCAAAACCTATGATCAATCTTAATATTATCTTTTCTGCTCTGAAATCCTTAAGATAATGGCTTTCGAGCCTACTATGTCTAAATAGAGCACCTTTTTAATTTTGACCTATTTTTTGATCATCAATAGGTCCCTTATATGAGAAAATTAATTTTTTCAAAATTTTCAAAATTCTATTACTCAAAAGCTATGATCAATCTTAATATTATCTTTTCTGCTCTGAAATTCTTAAGATAATAGCTTTCGAGCCTACTAGGTCTAAATAGAGCACCTTTTTAATTTTGACCCATTTTTTGATCATCAATAGGGCCCTTATATGAGAAAATGAATTTTTTCAAAATTTTCAAAATTCTATTACTCAAAACCTATGATCAATCTTAATATTATCTTTTCTGCTCTGAAATTCTTAAGATAATAGCTTTCGAGCCTACTAGGTCTAAATAGAGCACCTTTTTAATTTTGACCCATTTTTTGATCATCAATAGGGCCCTTATATGAGAAAATGAATTTTTTCAAAATTTTCAAAATTCTATTACTCAAAACCTATGATCAATCTTAATATTATCTTTTCTGCTCTGAAATTCTTAAGATAATAGCTTTCGAGCCTACTAGGTCTAAATAGAGCACCTTTTTAATTTTGACCCATTTTTTGATCCTCAATAGGGCCATTATATGAGAAAATGAATTTTTTCAAAATTTTCAAAATTCTATTACTCAAAACCTATGATCAATCTTAATATTATCTTTTCTGCTCTAAAATTCTTAAGATAATAGCTTTCGAGCCTACTAGGTCTAAATAGAGCACCTTTTTAATTTTGACCCATTTTTTGATCATCAATAGGGCCCTTATATGAGAAAATGAATTTTTTCAAAATTTTCAAAATTCTATTACTCAAAACCTATGATCAATCTTAATATTATCTTTTCTGCTCTGAAATTCTTAAGATAATAGCTTTCGAGCCTACTAGGTCTAAATAGAGCACCTTTTTAATTTTGACCCATTTTTTGATCATCAATAGGGCCCTTATATGAGAAAATGAATTTTTTCAAAATTTTCAAAATTCTATTACTCAAAACCTATGATCAATCTTAATATTATCTTTTCTGCTCTAAAATTCTTAAGATAATAGCTTTCGAGCTTACTAGGTCTAAATAGAGCACCTTTTTAATTTTGACCCATTTTTTGATCCTCAATAGGGCCATTATATGAGGAAATGAATTTTTTCAAAATTTTCAAAATTCTATTACTCAAAACCTGTGATCAATCTTAATATTATCACATTTAGTAAAAAAGATCATTACCCTTAATAACGATACAAAATGCGATAATAAAAAAAATTCTCAGAGCACCGGTGATATAATTTCCTCGAATAAAAAATGTATTTTATTTTCAAATCAAATAAAAAGTTTTATCTATTACACCTTAGATTTTCGATAAACAAAAAAGGCTATCTAAAAATTTTATAAGACACATAAAATATAAACGAAGAAAAAAGTGACTATCTACTATAACTTTAAAGAATGATTGTAAAGGGTTTATTTTTATTTGTAGTTTACTATAAGTATTTTTAGTAAATCGTAGAAGACCGGAATGCAAAATGTTGAAAAATGAAAGATAATGTTTTATGCTTTCCTGGGTTTTCCACATAGCCCTTATTTAATATAAGAAATTTTTATCTTTTTGATTGAAACATCTACTAATACAATTTAAAGAGATTATACTTAATAAATTTTTATCATGCTGACCACGTGTATATGTTTTGCAAATTTTTATTCTCTGCAATTCTTACTACATACATATGTTGTTTGTCTTGTGGTTGGTGTAAATATAGGTATTTATTTAGTTAGTTATTGTCCATCCATATGGTAGTGTCTCAGCTGCACTATTTACATCAATTCCAAACTAAACAAGCAAAAAACTGTCAGAGTCATGTTTGCGGCATGCTTTCGTACTTCCGTTTATCTAAATATTTCTTGGTAACCAAATAATCTTGTAAAGTGTTTGGATTTCTTTATTCCGGTGAACTTCGCACTTATATGCACACAACCTCAGGCCACATTATCTTTACGTGAGCTGTCGTTCCTCTCAGCTCCTTTACTGGCTTTGGTTTCTTTGAACTTAATTCCCAAAACATTCTTTGCACACAATAATACTCTTAAATATTTACAAACATTGTTCAACTTAAAATTATTTTCTAAGGATATTAATATATTAAAAAGAAACTGCAACAAATTTAACAAAAGTTCATGGCGATGATGAAGATGTTGATTATTGTTGTTGTTCGTTTGTTTGTTTGCATTTTATCGCGCGAGTTAAGTTTTTCTTAAAGCAGACATGTCTGTGTTTTTTATTAATCTCCTACAGTTTGGAGAAAGTCAGATTAGGTTCAAAAATTGATTGGTGGAAATATAAAGTAGTTTTTACATTTTTTCTGAATTTAATAAACCGAAATTGTATTAAAAATAGTGTCGAGTAAGTTTACCTAAGTTCGGCATGTACCAGTAGTCGGCAATTTTTAACTTAAACATAAAGAAAAATAATCAGTATCTAATATTAACATAAGATCAATTATGGAACGATCCTTATAAAATTTGTCACTATGATTTCTACTTGTCTCTTATGGTCAATTATGGACCGATCTTTAAGAAACTTTGCACAAAGATTGATACATATACAGAACTTCCTTACACTGAATTAAACCCCTATTCCGGGAGGATATTTGTATGGGGAGGCTGGGAGAAATAATGGACCGATCATAACCAATTTCGGACGGACGAAAGGACATCGTTAGATCGACTCAAAAAGTGATTCTGAGTCGACTGGTATACTTTAAGGTGGATGTTGGATGATTTTTTCTGTGCGTTACAAACATCAGCACAAACGCATAATACCCCAACCACCTATGGTAGTGTGGGGTATAAAAATCCTGACGATAGATATCTATTCAAACATTGTTTTGAGTGTGGACAATATAGTGAAATAGGATTTTATTTTAGGAACAAAAAAGTTCCATAATTTCCTTTAGTCGGCATAGACTTCGGACCACAGGCAAATTCGATATTTTACATAAAACCTAAAGTCAGCATCAGCTTTTTATTCTTATTTTATTAAAACTACTAGACCAATAAGTCTCATAATAGCATGTTATTTTAGTGAGTATGTAAAGTTTTTTTTGGCAGTATTTGAAAAAAAAATTAAATGCTGCCTAATGGAAAAATAAGCCGAAACTATTCAAAAATTTTATTAATTTTTCATATTTCATAAATCTTGCACATTTAACAAAAATATTTCACATTTTTTTCTCAAAGTTGATTTCAAACATTTTTAATTTTGAACTTGTTTTAAAAAATATGCAATATTCATATTTTTATCGTTTTGCGAATAAAATATTGAAAAATAATTTAACTGAAACTTTGATCGATCTTAAAGTATTTTAAAAAAATTTTTTTCGTCAGAACTCCCTAAAAAATTATCTTTTGCAGACCAAAATCGCTAGACCTTTGATGGTCAAATTATCTTCATCGATGTTTGGACTTTTTTATAATCATGTGATCATAGATATAGATCCAAAATAATAACTGCTATCCATATCAAAGTTCTAGGTGATTTGGTTTTTGTTCTTTAAAAGAACTTTAATTATTCCTTCTGGGAGTGTGTCTTGAAGCACATAATGAAATATTATATTTTAATATATTTCACTTTCCTGATATGTTTTTTGAAGTTTTAAATACATTTTATTGCAATATTTTAGCTTTTCTGTTTTTATTTAAATAAAACTAAAACTTTTTTTCAACCTTTCAAAACTAATTCCAAATGCAAGATTTTGAAGCTATATTGTGAAGACAACGTGTGCGCAACATAGGGCATGAAAGGTCTAGAGAAAATTTTTAAATTAGTTTTTCCATAACATCTTCAAATTAGGAAATGTTTGAGACATATTTCGATATAAATCTTTAAATTCTTCTTTGACCAATATGTAACTGACTCATGACTTTCAATCGCTGGTTTTTAATTTTAAAAGCATAATTTTTAATTTTTAAAAGTATTTAATATTTTTCTGTAGTTAGCTCATTGATTCGCGTCGTTTGAGTGGTGTTCCTACATCATTTGTGAAAAAAAAACAGTTAATAGGGACACTTTAAAGTGTATTATTTCGTTTAACACTCATTTTCCACTATAAAAAAATTAAAATATCACCATTTTGATAATGGGCATATAATATAGATTTTCAGTTAAATTTTTTTCTATTTCCTTCATGACATGTCGAACATGGCGAAATGCAAATTCGATTTTTGTTTTTATAAAATTTATTAATAAGGCAAATTTTGCAATAGGTGTTTAGCAAAAAATCTGGGTAAACTGAAACGACATCCTTTACTGTGGTACAATATCTATTTGTCATTCAAAAATTGTGTTCTCATTCATAAGCAGACAACTTTAGGAAGGTCGGGAAAAAAGTTAAATTACTGGTACACATATTGTATTTTAAATATGACAAAGAACTAGTCCTCAAGGTATTCAAAAATCTTCGTTAGAATTTTTACTTTAATTGAAGCATAGGAAACATTACTTTTAATTACTAAATTAAATCAATTAAGCAAAATATTATTAAAATTTGCACCTCGAACCCAAAAATTACATAAAAAGTACTCAAAGTAGTAAAAATTAAAAAAAAAACACATTTTTCAAAAAATTTTGATTTTAATTAAAACGCTTGCAAACTATAAAGACTTTTGAAAATAATACGTACATTTAGGAAATTTAGTTTATTAATTCTATTAAAAAATTGAAATTAAAAAAAAATCTAATTAAAAAAGTTAATTAATTCAATCAAATATTTGTTAAGTATTATATTTTTTTATGTACATATATGTCCTGCCAATTATAGCACCTCAATTTTCTCTATCGCCCAATCCAAAGCACTCTCACTATTAAACGTTTTGTCTAAGGAATAACAATAAGATAAAGATTAAAAGAAAAAAAAGAAAAACAGCTGAAACCACAACATCCTTTTTAAGAAAAATCTTGTTAACCAGCTGTCAGTCGATGTCTTGTACATACATACATACATACATACATACATATGGTATATATTGTTCAAGTACATTGTTTTCGGCGGAGTGCATTATTTGCAATTGAATTTTCAGCACACTTTTACTACTTTCGCTGTATTTGGATGGTGAGTCGTTTTGTTTTTTTTTTTGCTCCTTCATCATTTTAACATTTATTTCTTTTTAAAATCCTTTCAACTGTAATTTTGTTATTTTTAAACAATATTAGATTTTTCATTGTTCAATCCTAGATGATATACTCATAGATGGCGAAATGTTTTGTTGTTTGTATTTGCTTTGAGAGTTTTGTATGTAGTTTTTGCTTTCTTTTAGTTTTTAGCGGTTTAGTTCTCGTATCTCTATGTGAAAGTTCACTTAACACTTTTTCACATATACATTATTATAAAAATAAAAGACCACACAACTCCTTTAAGTCTGCTAGTTCTTAACATACGAGTATCTTTACTAGGACTTTGTTACAATTTTACTTAGATATTCGGTACATTTTTTACACATATAGTTAGAAGATACGTTTAGCAGATGTTTTAAAGGATTTATCTTTGTAAATTACATTTAAGTTGTTTGCATTTATATTTCTTTTATTTTTTATTGTTAGCTTTCAAATTAATTGTAAATAAATACCCGTGGAAAGCTGGATGTAAAGTTTTTAATTTTGTTTATAGTTTCATTTCCTAGTCTAGTGAAAATGTATAAAATAATTAGTTTGCTAATTAATTTAATAGTTGTATTCATTGGAAAATTCATTTGTAGTACTAATTATATTTATTGTAGCAGAATTTAAAGTTGAATACCGAAAAAAATTCAGTAAAATTTTAGTGTAATGTTTTTTTTTTTTAAATTAATATATTTATTAGTGATATTAATTTAAATCATTCAGTTTAATTAAAGTTTGTATTAATATTATGAAATAATTTTACTATATATTATCTTTGGCCAATTATTTACTTAATATCAAGGTTGAAAACCGAAACGAATAACGGTATCGATAACGGTATCGGTATTCAATTTATTTTTATTTCGATAACGGTATCGGTAACGGTATTTTTATTTATATCGGTATCGGTATACCGGTACCGAAACTAAAATACCGGTATATACCGTTATTATTAAAGACAGAGCAAAGACATTAAAGAGTTAAATATTCTATTTATTTTCAACTAAATTTCATTAAATAAAACTTTGAATTTAATATTTTTATATTATATATCACTTTAAGACATGAATATTCTTTGCAGTTTGATTTTTGTGGCGGTTCAAAGTATACATTTTTCTGATTTTTTAAATACATGAAATTTAACACCATTTATCTTCGGACCTAGTTTCAATTCAAATAAACTCAATAAAATTTTATAATTTTCGCCTAATAGTTTGCCAGGCCGTTCATTCCAGAAGAAGTTTCCTTCGCAAATCATCCACTCGATCAATATCTTTGTATAGACGGCTAAAGTTTTCGAATTAAGTTCCCCGAGTAATGTTAAAATCGATTGCATGTGACAAATGTAAAAGCCTCGACAAACTGTAACGCAGCTGTATTTAAGACATAATTGACTTGTTCCCCAACCCAGAGCGACTTTACTACTCATGTTAAAAATAGATCAAAATTAAGGGTCGTTGTCTCAAAAAACGGAAACGTCATGGAAAATTTTTATTTCTCTATATACTCGAGAGTATTTACAAATTTACGCTCCCAAATCGTAGAAAGTTCTCAAAAGCTGGGGAACGCAAAAAAAAATGAATAAATAAATAAATTGTGACCCAAAAACATTCCAGAATGAAGTCTTTCTGTTTTGAGCGCGTTTGGATAACTTTGGGTAACTTAGGCAAATTCGTCGAACTCACCTACCATATCTAGCACAAAGGATATGAATTACGTAAAATTATTTGCCACTTTTGCCGCTCTACCACTTTATTGACTAGTGTTAACAATTTTTAGAAATCTATATATATACAAAGAAAACCTTAACATATTTTAGACGAAATAAAGTAAAGAACTGAAGATATATTTTTTTAATATTCTTCCTGTACGGATCGTTTTAGGAATTCTATTGAAACAAAGATATAAATAATAAAAGGACCTTAAAAACAAGATTCAAAAAATATTACTTTAAATAACCTCTTATTATTAAAATTAATTTCATTCATTAAAATTAATTTCTTAAAGCAAGTAAATTTATATGAGAAATAATTTTACAAAACATATTACATAGAAAATAGTATATTTTAAAATACCGAAATACCGGTATATACCGGTATTGAGGGAAACGGTATTTTAATACCGGTATTTTTAGAAAATAATAATTTCGGTAACGGTATCGGTTACGGTAACTCATTTTAAACGGTATTTAATCGGTATCGGTATTTATAACGGTATCGGTTTCCAACCTTGCTTAATATCATCTTTTGATAAATTCAAATAATTACACGCTGTCCCAGTAAAAAAGCATTCGAGAAATGGCATATCGTACGTTATAGGCTTGAGGATATTATAAATTAGTTTTAAAAATTTGCAGAATACTCTCAAAACTTCGAATTACTCACAAACAACTGTTTTTGTGTAGGTTCTTGTATTCCTAATTATGTTATACTTTACTTGATTTTTTTTTCTTTTTAAACTTCCTTGGAAAATAGAAGAAACAGGTTTTTCAACCGTATACAATTTTTATATTTTGGTCAAATATCAAAATCTAATTTTTAAACAACATTCAGAAAAAAATAAATTTTTTTACAAAAATTTTCGAGTTTAACTGCGATCTATTACAATTTTTTATATAAAAACCTATGTAACGATAAAATAATTTTCAAAAGAATTTTTATTACAAACATAGCCTATTTTTGAATTCTCAATTTAGACAATAATTATAGAACTTTTTCGATTTTTTCTGTAATAACTTAATAAAACTTTCCATACTTTTTAAATTTTTTACTTAAAAAATATAAAAACCAAGTGCAAAATATAAAGAAATACTTTGCCTTAAAATATATGAATAATTTTTTAATAAAGTTTAGAAAATGCTTAATAACGTTTTGAATTTTTAGCTGATTTTATATAGGAATATCTAATTTTATTGTAAACAAAAAAGCATATTAAATATTGTAAAAAAAAAAATATGTAAAATATGTTCGAAAAAGGAAAGGGAAATAGATTTAAAAATGGTGAATGAAGAATTACTTAATTTGACATCAAAAGTTGTAAGATAATACGAGTAGTTAAAAAGCTACGTCCTTCTGCTTTCTAAATTAATTTCAAAATCTTAAATTTACTTAAAATTTATGCTGCTACGAGATGTATAGTGCAGGAACTACCCTAATAATTTTTATTATTATTATTATTTTATTATTATTTTTTTTTTTTTTTTGTTTTTTAGGGTGTGATTTGAAATGTTTGAAAATTCCGAATGAAAATAAAGAGTGCCAATTTGTAGCAGCGTGTAATTCAGTTAAAATTTTATTTGATTCAACTGTAAAAGTGTTATATTTATTCAATTAATAATTTAATCAACTCAATTAAATAATTCTATTACTGTTTCCATCAATTTAATTAGTTACATAACTTATTCACCTGGGTTCCAATAAATTATATCTTTTTATCTGTGGACTTTTGACAAAGCATCTGAAGTGGACATAGCATAAGTAGCACGTTTTTTTTTAATTATAGAATTAGCTATTTCTATATGTCTGTTAAAGTAAAGATTCCAAAGACACTCTAGGGGCATTGTTTTTCACATCTGTATATCGGATGAGGTCCTAAGAATTTTGTTATTGAAAATTATACTATAAACTGTATTTTATTATGCAGGTACGGATTTCGTTCTTTCACAAATTTCAGGAGAGATGTGAGTGAAAACCCTCTGAAAGCTCTTCCCTAACTAAGAAGTCTGAGTCAAATAAAGCTATGGACGGCAGTACGGACTTTTAAAGGGTCAAATATTTTTTTTTATATTTAAACGTTTTTAAACAAGTAGGAACTTAAAAAAAAGAAAGCAGTTAAAAATAATAATAATTAGTTGAAAAAAATAACTATTGCGCATAGTTAAAATTTATAATCAAAACACATGTCGATCATATAAAACAATCGCTA
The DNA here is from genome assembly GCA_932274085.1 of Protocalliphora azurea. Lineage (NCBI taxonomy): Eukaryota > Metazoa > Arthropoda > Insecta > Diptera > Calliphoridae > Protocalliphora > Protocalliphora azurea. Next base: position 132,035,677 of record OW026519.1, read on the forward strand.
GGTGTGCAGATGAACTGAGAAATTCAGTTTTTTGAGTAATAAAAAAACACAAATTGTTTGTGATCCCCGAAAGGAACCCTGATAACTGAAGAAAAATTTGATTTACAGGCTGTAGGATCGCAAAAAAATATTATAAGGGGGGGGGGGGGGGTGTGCGCCGATGGCCTAGTTGGTAGTGAGCTAGTCTGTCAGTCTGGGGGTTGTGGGTTCGATTCCCACCAGAGACTCTGGTCAACGAGCTATGGTCTTCGTTACTCCGCTCGGTTAGAATTAGAATATAATTTGTAATAAAATAAATAAAAAAAAAATAAGATTATGGTAATTTTATGAGAAAATCTCGACATATCTGGATGGAATATGACTTATTCTTTAAATTGCGCTGTATCTTCTATCAGAAAAGTTAAAAAAAGTTGGCCTTAAGACCCACGAACAGCGTTACCGTTTAGTGACTTTAGTCGCCAATTGCCCCTTTTTCAACCACCTGGCCACCCTTTTGGCCCCTATTTTTAAATGGCGACTTTTTAGTCTATGTACTAAATGACGAGAAACTAAGTTGTTGAAACATCTCGACTTATTATATATTAATTCCAACGAAGAAATTAATCATTTTGAGATTGTTTCACAATATAGTGACATCAAAAAAAAAAAAAACTTCGAATAATTTATAAATGAACTGAAACTATTAAAAACTAAAACTAATGATATATTTTATGAACAACTATTTAATACATCAAATCCGAATGTTTTTGGAACGGATTGGTAAACTAAGAAATATATTTGGTGAATATTTATATCCGCATTTATATTTTTATTTTGACTCATATCGGTGCCTCGGCAGAACGTCTTTTTTCTAAATTATCACTAATGAATGATAAATTGCCCTAAAGACTTAAGGTCGATACTTGCGAATCTATGCTTTCAGTCCTAAACTTGTTAGACTAGGATTTGTAAGGCTGGAGTTCGAGTGAAGACCTTGTACAAAAGTACAGAAGTTTGATTAACAAAAAGAGAATTTTATGTTAACTATTTTTATGAATAAATCTTTATTTTTGCAATAATAAAAATTATTATAAGTAAATTATTTTGTTACTAATAAAATTAAATTTAGTAGTTTTTCTTAAAATACAATATTTTTTGTTTTTATGAAATAAACAAACATTGAGGAGTTTTTTTAGGTACTGAAGCAGTTGGCTCCTTTTTGGAGACTTTGCCTTTTGAAATATTCTTTTTTGGACACATTTTAAAAATTCTCAATAGTAACGCTGCCCACGAAGCAAAAAAAAAAGTCCTAAATGTGAAGGCAAAAGAGAGGACGAAAACTACTGAGACCATTTTTTTTTTTTTCAAAAATATGAATGCTACCTAAAGGGTGATAAAAAGTACGCACTGGTGGACTTTTTACAATATCCTGGTCGTGAATTTAATATCACAGATATTATCGAGTAAAAATATAGAAATTGTCGAATAAACTTTTGCTCTGGCAAGACATTTATACATGTGAAGAAAAAAGCACTTAATTCATAACAAATGACACTTTTAACAGAGAAATATAAGCAAAAGAGTGCGGTCAGAAAAGATTCCTCGCTATCATTAGATAACACAACAAATAGTAATTTGTTTGATTTAATCTATTTTCTTATTATTATAAAAAAAAAATAGTAACTGAGTGGTATCAAACGAATTGTGCTACTATGTACCGAAAGGGCCAATCCACTAAGCTGTCCAGAACTCAGTCCTTTTGAAATGTATTGGGTCATAGTAAGAAAAGCTGACTAAAAAATAGAATAGATAGAAATAAAATAGAAATAAAAAAAAGAAGTGAACCAATTCCAACAAAAAAAAAAAAAAAAAAACTGAAAACACAATAAAGCTCTTATGGATATTTCAGAAAATATTAAATATATTATTAAAAACACAGCAAAAAATTATTTTTTCTTCTAAATTTGAAATAAAGAAATTAAACCACTTATAAATAAGTTTTATAAGCTGAATTGTATGTACTAAATTTTTCATACGCAGTCCTTTTTACCAATATTTAACGTGCTAATTTTCAAAAAAAAAAAATAAATAATAATAATAATAATAACAATAATAAAAATAAAATAAATAAATAAAATCTATTTTTTTAAAAAAAAAGTACCTACAAATTTAAAAACACTATTTTTTAAAAAAATGGAAATTTTTAAAAAATAGAACAAATTTCATAAAACATATCAATTTAAGAAAAAGTACCAATTTCTCAAAATTAACTATCATTAAAAAAGTACAATTTTTCTAAAACAGTGCATCTTAAAAAAATTTTAAACATTTTAAAAAAATGTATCAATCTAGAAAAATTTAAATTATAAAAACAAAAGTCATGTTATATTTCGAAATCTCAGAAATGTTATTTACAAAGTCCACTTCAAAAGAATAGTTATTTTGAATTTTCTTATTAAGAACTACTCATTATTTTATTTTGGTCAGTAACAAAAAGGTCAATAAGTCTGTAAGAACTTTGATAAGAATTCTTATAATAAATATTTAACATATAAAATAAAAGCACGTACGTACACAAAATACACAATAAAAGTCCATTAACAAATAAAACATTTTCTATTTTTTAGAGAAATAGTTAAATAGTTTTATTTGTTTTGTCAACAACTAAAAAGGGATACCAAACCCAAACTTCCATTTATAAAGTAAAAAAAGTGTTACTGACTCATGGCCAAATTATAAAAGATTTACGATGTTGTAAGACAAGTCTTCTAACACGTGACCAAAGATAAAAGGGTTTAATATTATAAAATTGAAGAAGTTAAAACCCTTAACGAGCTAAGAAAAACTACAAAGATTTGCATATTGACACTAAATATTTTCCATATACGGGACAAAATAGAAGGGGATTAGGCAGAAAGTCAGGGAAAAAGAGGTGGTCGATTAAGAAATATTATAATTTTAACACCATATCTTCTAGTTTTTCTTCTCTAACTCTAAACACTGAAAATTAAATATGAAGTTTAAATCCATAGGGGAATAAAAATTATACATATTTATTTGCCAAAGATTTAATACATACCAGTGACATGTAAAGTACTCGAGTAATAAACAATTCCAACAAGAACAACAACAACAACAACAACAGACTGCTTATGTTGAGATTATGAATGTGTTGCTTCTAAAGAAGATATTATACAGTAAAATTGGAAATAAATCATTAAAGATTTCGAATGGCAACAAACAAAATAAAATCCATCCAAATTGAAAAACTCTCACATACACATTGATTAAGGATAGATATGTAAAAGTGAAAAGAACAAAATAAAAGGGTTTTATTGCTATTGAGACATAAACAACAAGTAGGAATTTTAACTATTTAAGACATAAACACATACATTAATACATACATACATACAGTGTCGGCCAAAACTAACTAAATAAATCCAATATTTAGAAGATTGTCTTCGTATGAGCAGAGTAAAAAATTACAATTTTCCTAGACCCTTGCAGTAGTAGTTGCATCGATTTCTATGAATGCGACAACAACCAAATAGAATAATATTTTGCACAACTGTTGCAAAATTGCCAGAGTAGAAGCAATTGCAAAATTATCTGAGTACAAAGTTGCAAAATTACAAATTCTATAATGTTGCCACTCTGTAAAAATGTGCAAACAGTACTAAAAAAAGCAACTCTAAACTGTAAAACATCACTGAAAAATCAAACTAAATGTAAAAAAAATAGGTTTTTGGTATTTAACTACAATAAAGACTTAAAATGAATTAAAATAAATAAAAAGAAAAATATCAATAAATATGAATTATATAAACAAAAAATATTTTTCGGTATCTTGAAAAAATTGTTTTTACCACTTTTTGCTAACTTTATTAAAAATTTTTCAAAAGTGGTTGCTCACGTCCAGTTGAAACAGTGCAAAATTTTGAGGTGATTACCTTTATTTACTTGTTTTCTGATCTAAATAAAAACATATAAATTGTTACATTTTTCATGTCTGTATAATATAAAATTTAAATAAAGCATGTACACGAAAAATGTTTTACATTTTAAATTGCAAATATTAAAGCAACTGTATATAGTATTGGAAAAACCTAAAAAGTTTATGATTATGTAAAGACTTGAGAATATATATACATATACATTTTGAGTTTCGAGAGATCAGTCATCGAAATATCTTAAAAATTTTGAAACATCTGAAAAAAAATGGTTGAGAAATTTATTAAAAAAATATGTAAACAACAAATTTTTTACATTTTAAAACGTAAATAGTTCAGTCCTTCTAAACAATATGATATAGATTGTATAGTTTTCTGAATTTGCGAAGTCTGAAGATTATAAACATGCTATATTTTTTTTATTAAATCCAAAGAGTTTGTTCATAAAGTTGAAAATTGTAATAAAGCACAAAATTATTATTATTTTTGAATCCTGCATCAACCAACTTCAAATCGACAAAAGTTAGTTTAGTAATAATAAATTCGGCAAATTTATACGTCAAAGAAAACACAACATCCTAATCTATCAATTAAAATACTAAAAAATGTACAGATCAAGGTTCGGAGTAGATTTGGTAGCGAAAAGTGAATCGGTAAAATGGTTCAGATTAAAAATTGTAGAACACACTGAACATGTGTGTCATAAAAAAAATGAAAATGAACCCAGTTAAAACATTTGATATCTATTGTCGATACAGTGACAACAAAAAAATATTAAAAATAAAAAAACGAGTACACTGTAAAAAATTGTAAATGTTTACAAAAGTTCCTAAATTTTTTTTCAGAATTTTTAAAATTTTTATATTCATTTCGTGACTGATGACTAAAGAAAAAAAAAAAAAAAAAAAACAAGCATATTTGTATGTTTTAGAGTCTCTAGTTTTATAAAAATATAAAACTTTTTCAATATCTCTTATAATATTTTTTTTTTTTCATTTACATGCTTTAAGTATTGATGCAATTCTTGATAAAGCGCGATAAAACAAACTGAACAAAATAGGTTTTTATCGAAACATCAAAGAAAAAATTTTCAAAAGTATATATCATATTTGATTTTGCTTTATTTTGTAAATAATATTGCGTTATCTAAAATAGTGCAAAAAAAAAAATATATATATAATTTTTGCAAAAAGTAAATTAAAGAATTTTTGTTAATTTTGAAAAGTTTTAGTGATGAAAATTAAAGTATTTAAATCAAAACACTGCGAATAAGTTAAAAATAAATTACATTAGTGATTTCAAAAGTGTTATGATCAGGGCAAACAAAAAAAAATCCTCTTAAAATCAGAAATTAAAAGTATGCTCTTAAAATATTATTTTTCTTGCTTAATTTTAAATTATCTACTATTAATGAAAATTATTAGGGAATCGAATTTAAATAACTTATGTGACAGTTAAATGAAATTTAACTCTATAGCAAATTTTGTAAAAAATGCTATTGAGTGCAAAATATGGAAAATTTTTCTCTGAAGTGTAAAATATAAAAAATTATGCAAAAATTTCCGAAATATGCTCTAAAATAAGGATTTTCTATGAAAATATGACAAAATATGCTGCTCAGCCTAAAATATGCGAATATGTACTTTTATGACCAAAACATGCTAAAATATGATATAACAAATCGATGCAAAAATTCTTAAAAAATAACTAACAGTTTGGTTCATTTGAAGACCAAGAAAAAATATGATTTTTCCCTGGTTATGATCCATTAAGATCTTTGAAAAATAAGTTACAAACGCCAGAAAAGGTGGAATGAGTCGATTATGGAAGCCGACCTAGGTGGTAAACTATCAATAATAATATTTAAATTGTTAGAGTAAGTCAAAAAGGTCATAATAAGACTGCTCCAAATGGTCCTAAATCATTGAGCATTAAAATAACTACACGTGCAATCCCAAGAAGAACAGTTAAGAACGGAGTGGAATTCTATAGGTCTGCCAAAAAACCATTTATATCCAAGAAAAATAAAAAAGCACGACTGAATTTGAAACTGGGAATATGAGCAATTTGGATGAAATGAGAAGTGTTAGTCAGCCCCTTTATCAACGTTTGCATTCTCTATACTATCAGGATACTATAAAGCATGGAGGCGATATGTAATGGCTTGGGATGCTTTTCGGGACAAAGGCTAAGGCCGGTAAGTAAAATGAATGGTGTAATGACTAAAAAAGTGCATTGAAAAATTCTGCAGGAAGCTCACATGCCAGAGATAAAATACTGACCCCTTAGATATTCAATCATGATAAAGACCCAAAATAAACCTAAAAATTAATACAAAGTTGGTTACAGCAATAATTAGTAACCGTTATGGACAAGTCCACGCAATCTTAAGACTATTTAAAACTTATGGAAAATAGTAAATCTGAAGAGCAATAGGGAAGACGTCGGGTGATTCCCAAAGAGATTCTCCTGTGCAATCCTGGAAATTTGGACAGCAATACCAATGCAAAAAATAGACAAGCCTATATGTTTCATTCTAAATATAAGCCTAAAACAGTTTGTTCAATTAGTTTTGTCGCACACTTTTTTTACTTTTGAGTTTATTTAATATTCTTATTTATTTTATGTTATGAATATGAAAAATATATTGCTATTATTATGTTAATTAGTGTTCAATATTTTTATATTAAAAATATTTTTCTTCAAAATCAAGAAAAAGTTGCGTTATACTCAAATTAATCCATAAGTAACTTTTGTTCAGTTAGTTTTGGCCGACACTGTACATGTAGTTGGTAAGTAAGACCTTTCTAGTGAAATCTCTTTAACTTAGAAACACAAAGTTTTCGAACTTAAAATATAATTCCTTTTGATTTATTTGCATTTAAATAAACATATTACCACTTTTGTAATAAATTTATACACATATTCTTTTAAACATGCTTATATGCTAAATATGTACGTATGTATGTATATATGTATGTAAGAATGTGAATTTATCCAAATATCTTTAAAATGTCTATATTTGAAACCTTATCCTTTATTTACCACCCACTATTCTTTTTTACTGCATTTTTTTCTATATTTTTGTGCAAAGTATTTATATTTTTAGTTATGGTCATTTTGGGAATATCTATTGTTTGTTTCTTAGCTCGCGGCTAATTTATGGTAAAATTTTATTTTGCTTAAAAAAAAAAGAAAAGAAACTTTCTTAATTATGAAATATTTGTAGAAAACTATGCATTTGTATGAGGGTCATATACATATTTCTGGCATTGTTTTGCTGACCATTGTCCAGAAATTTTAAAGTTCTTATCTTAATGTTAGTTAAAAAAGACATTAAATAAGTTTTTAATTTAAAATTGTTTTTATATAAATAATGCCTTTTAAAAATTATAGTATGTATTAATATTTAGCATTATTTAATATGAGGGCTATGGCATATATGAAGAAAATAAGAATAAATTGTTAACGTCGTTATACGCCAGGGCAACCAAGAAAAATGTTAATTTAATCGACTTTTTAAAACTTAAATTTTTGTAATTTTTTGAAAAGTTGACTTTTAGTATCTTCGACTTTTTGAATTAGATATTAAATACACAGATCGATAGAAAAAAATGTCCAACGGTAAAAGATTTCTCATTTAAATATGGTCAGTGTTGCCAAAGTCTAAGTGAGAAAAAGTGCTAGAATTTATAAAGAAAAATGTTATAATATGCTAAAAATAGAAAGAGCTGCTAGAAAAAAGTGCTAGGAACAGAAACTGTTTGTATTTGTAAGAAAGGGGATATATTATTTATTTTCAGGGCTAAAGCTAAAAGAGCTTTAATACCCCATTAACATATGCACAAAATCTAGTTTAAATGAGTTTTCAAACAAAATCTACATAATATTATTAGATTTTAATTGGATTTTCCCTGTAAATCGAAATCTAGTTTCAAATTAGAATTTACCAAAATCTAGTAAAATTTAAATAGATTTTGAAAATGTTCATTTTTCAACACTGCTTTTCTTTTAGTGTGTTAGTAAAATACAACAAAGCGCTAAATAAAAATGACTTTTGTATATGAATAAATATTTTTAAAATTAAGAAATAAATAAGATATTGTTAGAAATTTTTTAGTAATAAACACAAAATTAAATTAAAAAATGTTTTATGAAGCATAAAAAAAGCTTGAAAACTGATTTATAGAAAATCTAAACTGTAATGTAAACATGGTAGATTTTGTCTTTTCGAAAATTGAGTGTAAATTGAGTATAAAGAAAATAATAAAAACACATTTTGAAATTGATTCTTTAGAAATTAAACAATTTTAATCAGTGGATTTTTCAAAATTCTAATTTAATCATAAGACATGCAGGTATGTGTTATCTGAATTTTGCTGTTATACGTATTCCAAATAACATATAGGTTAACATTTTGACGAACAAAAATATTTTTTCTTTTACCGAAAATTTGATTTTTAAAATTTGATTTATTATTAAAACCCAGATACAGTATAAATTCGAGAATCTGGATTGTCGAATTATCTGGATTATCGAGAATTTTTTTTGTTTAATTTTGTTAAAAAGATTGAAATATATGTTTTATTTATGTGAAACACTTAAGGCACGTTCAGACTAGTCAAATATTTGAACAAAATGACTTAACCACGATATAAAACATTTCTTAATTTCTCTTTTTTTAATAGAAAACGATTTTTTATTTAACATTAATCGTAGATAACATTTTATCGAATTTTATTTAAAGCTGTTTTCTTTTATAAAACATTTGGTAGATCAAACAACAGCAAAGAATACTTTTATAAAATATTTGCCAAATGTGAACACAGCTTTAGAGTCTCGAGTTCAAATTTTTCGTCATATTTCATATTTTAAGCTTTTTGTCTACAAAAAAAAGCAAATTTGTTCGTACTCTTTTTACTGAAGAATTTTTTGAAGAATGATTAACTGAAAATGAAGGAATTCAAATATCATTTCATATTTTAAGCTTTTTGTCTACAAAAAAAAAACAAATTTGTTCGTACTCTTTTTACTTAAGAATTTTTGGAAGAATCATTAACTGAAAATTAAGGAATTCAACTAGAATCAACTCCTACATAATAATTATATCATTTATTGTAATATTTTCCAAGTTATACTAAAATTTCAATAAGAAAGAACTTTATATTATTTAATCCGGGTTATAGAGCTATGGAATGGAAAGTTAGAAAATACTGTACGGATTAAAGAATAATCCTGATTATCGAATTTATATTATATTCATGAAATTGCTTTAAAAAAAATTCTATTTAAATGAACCAAATCAAAGTTTTATTAAAATTCGAATTTTTAACTAAGTAAATGATATTCAAATAATGCTAAAAAATATTTTTAACTAAATAAACAGATTTTAATCCAGAAAACAATATTAAGCAAAAATAAAATTCTCGAAAAAATTTTGTCTTCAAAAAAATGTAACAAAATGCTAACGAAAATAAAATATAAAAAATATATATATTTTTAAACTGTATGTCAAGGTCAACTTTTTATTTCTTTCGCAATTGAAATTTTGACTTTTAGAGTAATTAAGTCATAAGGTAATTTATTAAAATGGTTTTAGATATTCATTTTCTTAAAATTTATTTCAGAAGTAAATAACAAATCCTAAATTTTTATAGGTCTTAACAGATTTTAGTTTATAATTTATCTTCTAACCTTCTAGGTTAGTTTTTATTAAGTATTTAGTTTTTGTATTTTTCTAATAAGTGTTTTTTTTTCAGACATGTCTAGATTTGCATAAAATAAACTTAAAATTGAGAATATATCGTTAGATAAAGTACAACAATCCAAACCAAAATGCAGCACATTTTATTAAAGTATAAATATTATGGAAGGGGGGTCGAAATCTGCCAGTATCAAAAATCAATATATCAAAGTGAGTTTTGCTATTGAGATGTATTAAAATCGGTCTTAAGGTTGCTGAGTAAAAAAAAAAAATCATATCTTTTCTGAAAGAACGAACATACCTCATACACATATCGTTACTTACTAGAAATACTTTTTTAACAAATAAAATTTCATAAAGGGTTAACAATTATACCCATATATCATAGAAAGTTCAAAATAAACCATGACATATATGACCTTAAAACCCATAAAATATGACCAAATACTGTTGCAACTACAGCGCCAATGAACCAACACTGTAAATAAACAACCCTTTAGAGATTTAGAAGACAAAGAAAATGTTGTAAAACAATAAAAACAACCATTTAAATTTAACGGCCATAAAAATAAATTTCTATAAATCTTCAGTAAAGTATAAAAACAAACAAACAAACAAACGAGTATTAACATAAGATGAAAATATGATGACAGAATTTACGAAAAAAGGCCTGGTGTTCAAAAATGTTTTAAACTTTTTATAAAAAGCCTATTTTGTTGCAATAGGTGTAAATTGGAAATAGTTATAAAAAATATAAGTGCATATATACATATTTAAGAATGTATGTATCGGCATGATGACCAAAAATATATTGCCTCATATGTGATGTGTTAACATAAAACGATTTATTAGTTTGTTAATATGATAAAGCTTGAAATTATGAAAAAATTATCATTTGCATACAAGCGCTATAGCGTACTTTTTATAATCATACTTGTTAGTGACAACCAGGGTAGTAACATATTTGAAAATTACTCGTATTGTAATTGCTAAACTTTTTTATTTATTCCAAAACAGTGATATATTGCTCTATAAAAAAGGCGTTGACATTTGAGGGGGGGAAAAAAATTGAGCGTGAAATTTGACATTTTTTTAAACATATTATCATAAAAAAAAATAAATTGGGTTAAGAAAAAACTAGTTTCGATTATCAGAATAAAAGTTAAAGATTTATTTTCTCATGTAAGATTCTTTTCTTAATATTTAAACTAGATTTTTAATATATGAATTTAATTAAAAATAAAACTTATATTTTATAAAAAAAATAATAATAATATTTTTGTATTAAGAAATCTTTTAGTCGTTTATTTTTTTAAATATATAAATAGGATGAAGGAAGTAAGTTTTATAAAAAAAGAGAATAATATTTTTAACCAATTGAAAAAAGTTATTTTAATTCATTTATAAATTCTACTAAGTAGATACCTAATTAATTAAATTATTTAATTAACACAATTTTGTTTTGTTTATTGATTCAATTGATTTTTTATTGATTCAATAAAGTTTGTAATTGAAAAACAAAATAGAAATAAATTTAAAATTATAAATTTATTGGTAAAAGATTTATTGAAATAAAAAATATTTGTCTTAATTAAAATTTCATTAAATTTTTGGGAATGATTTTATTATTTATATATTTGATCTAATAAACATTTACTTAATACCTACAAATATCTAAACCTAATTATTCGACTTTTTCGTGAAACCGGTTTTTAAATAGCTGGGATAGTTCGAATTAAAAAAAAGTCGTATAAATTTTTTTAAATTCCGAAAAAGGATTTTTTTTTTTTTGAAGTTAATATTTCCATCAAAACTCAATAATTCTTATCATGTTTAAGTTAAAATTTATTAAATATATACAGTCATATATATTTACACATTTTAAATTTTTTGATAGTTTGGAAAAGAAGTCAAATATTTGTGTTGTTATAAAATATTTTGAAATAAATGTTTTGTTGTTTTAAAGCCTGAAATGTGTAGGGTAAATTGTGGTAATTTTTGAAAAGGTTGCGTTATTTATTTCTTACGTTAAGAGAAAAATTCGTATGCATTTTTCGTTTCAAAAGTATTTACACATATTTTTTGTACTTCAAAATTATTTATACAGCTTCAAAAGCCTAACTTTGCTAAATATGGTCCTAAATCTTGCCTGTAAGATAATGTAAAATCTTGTTATAAAAACTCAATTTTAATAAGTCGCAAAATCTAAAAATATTGGCAACATTGATGAAAAAACCTATCAGAATCAAGTTGGGATTTAAATGAATGTTTAAAAAGGGACATCGTCATCATGGTTTGGAAAAAGGAATGGGAATAATTAAAGGATAATACAATCCTCAGCTAAAATAAGGTAGAAAAAATACTCATAAAAAATGAGACCAAATTTTATGTAAAGTGTGCGTTCGAATAAAACATAACGCAAAATTTTCGTAATAACTCTTACAGCCGGGAATTTTAAATATATTTCTTGATTACAATATTTTCTAGAGACATGTCAGATTTAACAGCAGATCGAATTCTTGAAATCCGGCCGTTTGTTTGCATGCAGATGGAAGTCACAAAAAAAAAAAAAAAAGAAAATACAAAATTAAATTTGATTTTTTTTTTTTTTAACTTACTAGAAAATATTAATTGAGCAAATTTTTACAAAAGTATTATATTTCAGGGTAATAAACAAGCTTAAAGCTTAACAAGGAATTACAGAATCAGATGAAACTTGGTTCGGAAAAAGAAAGTCACAAGAGAGAAAAAGTCACAAGTAGAGAAGCTCCTAATAGCTTACCAAACATATTCCGACGTGTAATGGCTGGTGTTCATTTCCTCAAAATCAAATATGAGCCATATTAAAGCTATGTCTAAGCTTTTGTCAATTAAAGCTAAACAAATTTTAAATAACAAAGCCGAGAAGAACTATGAGGGAAAGTATGATAAAAACTCCTCCCTGGAAAACATAAGTTATCGTTGACTTTCTTCATGTTCCAAGGTACAAGTTTTGTGTACCGAATAATCGAGAAAATAGTTCTGAATAGTACCAAACTAAAAACAATATAAATTTAGAAAACAATTTGTCGTTTGATAATTTTAATCAAAATGCTTTGCTTCTTTTCTCTGAATAATCTCGAATAATCATAACAAAGATTGTCATAAAAAGACATTTATGACACTTGTGACATGCAATAGAGTTTTTAAAATTTTGTGGCCAGATTTAGAATTTTGTCGTTACAGTAGAAGCACCCAGAATTGAGAATGTTATTTTAGTCCCACAGAGTATTAGTTATTTAAACTGCCCATAATTCTGGCAATTGTAAAGGAATTGAATCAAATTTAAAAGCGAATTTAAGATGGCCCCAGCAATGCTCAATTGTGATTATTATTTTTAAATTCTTATAGAGAGATAAAACGAAAAATTTCTTAAAAGTACTTCAAGATCTTTTTCAGAAGTGGTACCAAAAAAATTAAAATTAATCTGATTAGCAATTAATTTGTATATAAAATGATATATCAAAAAAAATCTGGGAAACAAATGCCATAAGTAGTTGATGTAGTTTTAATCCTAACTTATTCCGTTCATCCTTTATTAAAAAAGAAAACATGTTATGTTTTATTTGAACGCACACCTTATTATTTACAGAAACAAAATCGATTTTGCAGGTAGACCTCTTTAAAACACTTCTTTAAAAATGAAATGAAAGCTACAAATATTGAATTTAAAAAAAAAACTAAAATATTGAACTTTTTTGAAAGAAAAAGAAGTTACAGAATTACTTTCAATTCATTCCTAAACTATATTTATAAAACAGAACAAGAAATTAATCTTTATCCAGTTATGATTATTAGTTAATTAGTTAAAAAATTATTAGTAAATTTTTCATTTAAATATTAGCATTTAGAACACTTGTTTTTTATACCCTACACCACCATAGGTGGTTGGTATATTATGCGTTTGTGCTGATGTTAGTAACGCGTAGAAATTATCCAACACCCATCTTAATGTATACCAATCGACTCAGAATCACTTTTTAAATAGATCTAACGATGTCCGTCCGTCTGGCTGGCTGTCCTTGTGCACAAAGTAGGGGTCGAAATTTTAAAGATAATTCAATGAAATTTGGCACGTGAAACTTGTATGATACGAATTGAAATTGGTTGTGATGGGTTCATTATTTCACCTAGCCCCCATACAAATGTCCCCCGGTAAAAACTCAAAAATGCCTCAAAAATAAGAATATTTTAATGAAATTTGAAATGAAAATAAGAATATATTTTAATGAAATAGGAATGTTACAGATGTTACGAGATGAAAAGTTACAGAATTACTTTCAATTCATTACTAAACTATATTTATAAAACAGAGCAGGAAATTAATCTTTATCCAGATATGATTATAATATTTTTCATTTAAATATTAGCATTTAGAACACTCGTTTTTTTATACCCTACACCACCATAGGTGGTTGGGGTATTATGCGTTTGTGCTGATGTTAGTAACGCAAAGAAGAAGTTATCCAACATCCACCTTAAAGTATACCAATCGACTCAGAATCACTTTATAAATCGATCTAACGATGTCCGTCCGTCCGACCGTCTGGCTGGCTGTCCATGTAAACTTTATGCGCAAAGTGCGGGTCGCAATTTTAAAGATAATTCAATGAAATTTGGCACGTTGAACTTGTATAATACAGGGACGAATTGAAATTGGTTGTGATGGGTCTATTATTTCACCTATACAAATGTCCCCTCGGAATAGAATTTAAACACTCAAAAATGACTTAAACATAAAAATATTTTAATGAAATTCGGTGTAAACAAATTCTGTACAAGTATCAATATTTGTACCAAATTTTATCAAGATCAGTCCACAGTTGACAATAGCTCCCATATAAAGCCCTATTCCGAAAATCATTTTAATGTGCATAAATCCCACACGAATGTTAGTATGAAGTTAATATTCGACACAAATTTTATGAGAATCCGTCCATAAATTACCACAGCTCCAATATAAAACCATTTCCTGGAATCTCCCTAAAGTGCATAAAATCATCTAGATGTTAGTATCAACGCCTTATTCTGTATTTGTATATTTTATTTTACATTTAGTAATATTGGCCATAGGTGTAATATAAGTCCACTTCCCGAATTTTTATGCTCGTACACAATGGTTTAGGGTATCATATAGTCGATCAAGATATGATACCATTTTTTAATAAAATGTTATTTAAAAAAAATTATTTAATTTAAATTTATTTAAAAATTTTCATAAGAAATTTTACAGTTAAAATATTTAAATATTACAAAAAAATCTTTTTCTCACCACCAATATTGTTGATATTTGAGCAAAAATTCTCGTATATGATAAAATTTCTTATCGCACAAATATATTCCTGCAAATTTGGCAAAAAAAAAATAAAAAAAAAATATATATATATATATATATATATATGAATTTACTAGGGTAAATTATAAATGTTTTTTTGCAACGTTATTCGCATATTTTTTTTTTTTTTTATTAAAAAAAGCTCGCATTTAAAATAAGAGGACTATAACAAATTTTCGTTTTTGTGCGACTACAAAACATTTTATCTGTGACATGTCATATGACTGGACATTTCAAGTGATGACTTTTGGCGTACACGTACATTTAACATTTATATGTATGTAAATCATCATAATGTTGATGACAAAAAAAAAACATGATATTGCTGTTGCTAATGCAGGATAAAATGTGTTAAAAATAGTTTTTGTGTGTAAAATAGTCAAAATTTATATTATTATGTAATAGCGATTTTAACGTAGTGATTTTATAGCCTGTCCTAGGTTGTGTTGTAATATTTATGTTTATAGTTTTTTTAAGATTAATGATGCAACATGTCAACTGTCAAACAGGACAATAAAAATAACTCTTATATAAAAAGAAAAAAAAAATAAAATAAATACTTATATGCAACACCAGCAAAAACTTATAGCTGAAAGTCTATATGTATGAATGGTGAGTCGGTTATAGTTAAGTTTATTTTACAAACTAAATAAATTGTTGTTGGTTTTAGTATGATTTGATTTAAACAAATGTTTAAATAATCCTCTTTGGTATAAATTTAAAAAAATCAACATTCTAACCATGAAATTGTTAACAAAGAAACAAAAAAAAAAAAAAAAAAAACGAAAAATACATATTGACCACAATATGTGTAAATTGTCAATCATAATTTAAAAAGAAGAATATTTATTTGTGGTATACAAGTAACCCTTTTAAATTGTTGCATTTGTTTGCTAACTATCTATCCTTTTTTTCTTTTTTCTTTTGTAAAATGATTTTCTTTATTTAAACCTTAAGGGTACAATTGTGTTCTTATTTATTTATTTATTTTTATCGTTAGACATTCTAATCTTATTTTGTTCCCATTTTATTGACATTTAACAACAAAGAGAATTATTTATAATACACTTTATTTTATTTTAGTTTAAATTTGTTTCTTTTTTCTAAGCATTATTTTGTGAAACAAAACTCACGTATTTCTTTAAATATTTTCTTTTCTTAAAAAAAAAAAAAAAAAAGAAAAAGAAACATGTATTGAATTTTGATAAATTATGTCAAACTGTCAATCCGTTGACTTTTATAATATTGGCCACACATAAATATTTATGAGAGCTAATAAGATATGAGAGATAACTGTTATATCTTTAAAAAAATAATAAATATTTAAGTTTATTTCATATTTTTCTTTAAGTAAGTAAAAAGTTTTTAAAAGTTTAGCAAAGAAAAATTTTAACACTAAACTAACATTTAAAAAATAAATAGAAGTCATTTTTAAGAAAGTACTTTTTCATTACTTTCAACGTATCATCAAATGTAAGTTTTTTTATGGCTAGGAAGTAATATATATATATATTTTTTTTTTTTATTTATTTTTTAACTATAAATCTTTGAAATAATTTTTTGTTTTTGTTACTAAAAATAACTGCTTTAAACAAATTAAAAATTATGTTAAAAATTATGCATAACTTTTTATTAGAAAATATATTGGTTTATATAAAAATTTAAAATAAAAATTAAAATTGAAAAATAACGATAAAAAAAGAACATTATTCTTTAAATTTTGTCTAACATCGAGAACATGACTTTCTACTCAGTGCATAGATATGTATCAAAAAGAGAACATCTTCCAATAACAAACCTATGTAAAATTCATTGGAAAAGATCCGAATTTGCATTACTACTGGATCACAAGTTCAGGATATAATTGACTTCTTTAGTTGTTATTATTATTTTTTTTTTTTTGCCGGAATACTAACTGTTTATTCTTAAAGTGAAATCTTGTGGAAGTGTATTACACCTCACCGCATAGTGGGGCCAATCGTAATATTTTTGGTAATAAATCTGTATCTCCTAAACTCTTGGTATGGGAAAGTTGTAGAGAAGGACCTAAGCTTTCAGAAAAATCATCATGTATTCATCTTGCAATAACAGGAGATAAGCTACAGGGTGTCAAAGTCCATCGAGCATGTAAAAGTTTCAAAAAATCGTAGCTTTTACAAATCCAATACGATTTCAAAGATTTTTATATTTCTGTAAAGTGTTTGGCGAGATAAAAAAAACTTTATATTATCTTATACAGTTAAAAAGAGATTTACGCTTCAATTCTGAATTTTTGATTTCTTGTCTCAACTTTATTTCGTTTTTTGGGAATAAGTCCTAAAGTATAACAGATATTTTTTTAATATTCTGTAATTTCTAGTACATTCCGAAATAATATGCTGATTATACCCCCACACCACCATAAAACTTTTGCACAAATTACAGGTCTCAATTTTGGAGATAATTTAATGAAATTTGGCACGTAGAACTTTCATGACACAAGGACGAAGCCTATTGAGATTGGTTATGATCGGTCCATTATTTCACCTAGCCCCCATATAAATGACCTCCCGGAATAGGGGTTGAACGATCATAAATGCCTTAACTATAGCAGTATTGTAATGAAATTCGGTGCAAGGAAGTTTTGTATAAGTATCAATCTTTGTGCCAAATTTTATGAAGATCGGTCCATAATTGACCATATCTCCCATATAAAACCCTCTTCCGAAAATCACTTTAACTTGCATAAATCACATACACATGATAGTATCAGGTTTATATTCGACACAAATAAGTTTTATATAAGTAGAAATCATAGTGACAAATTTTATGAGGATCGCTCCATAATTTACCATAGCTCCCATATAAGCCCACTTTCGGCAATCATCCTAAAGTGCATAAATTCATCTAAATGTTAGTATTAACGTAATATTCCGTATTCGTATATTTTATTTTACACTTAGTAAAAGTATCGGTCCACAATTGACCACATGTCTAATATAAGACCCATCCACGAATTTTGATGGACGTGCACAATGGTGCGGTCAAGCCCGACTATATGATACCTCTTGAATATCTCAATTTGTTTAGCCGTGAAATTGGTTAGAAAAAATTTTGGTTAGAAAAAATTAGTTATCCTATGGATTGGTGGCAGTATGAGTCGTTATCCAAGTCGTCATTTTATATGGTTTGATACCGGAAAACCTTTCTACTACACCTTTTGGCAGGGAAATAATGCTGATTTTTATGGCAATAATGAGTGTTGTACTCACATTGGTTGGGGCAATAATTTGGAATGGAATGATGTTGCCTGTATTAACCACCAAGGTTTTATCTGTCAAAAACACCAGCAAAATAAACAATTGCAGCTGGAAATGGAAAAGGAAAAGAAAAAACAACAAAATTTTGAACAACACCTGCAGCTAAAGCTTCAAAAACAAAAGGAATTGCAGAAAAAATTGCAAGAGCAACAAATGCAACAAGATGAAACAAGAATTGGATAAAGTTAAGAAATTTAAGGAAAAACGCAAACATCAGCTATTGCAGGAAAATCTAAAAGAACAACTTGAAGAACGGCAATTAAAGTGAAAACAAAAAATTTATGAGATAGAAAAATGAGATAAAAACATTTAAAAGAGTTTGCGGGAAAGCAACAGAAACTACCGAAAAATTTACTGGTGCAATAGAACTTAAACAATCTGAATCAGATGAAGATGCAAAAATTGAAGGCGAAAAAGCAAATGCCGTCAAATGAAATGAATACTAAATATTGTGATATTATTTTACATATTCATCAAAATCAAAAATGAGAGAAAAAAAATATTCAAAATATAAAATTATATAAATATCGCTTGTTAAATAAAAAAATAAGTAAAAAAAAAACATAATTCGTAATATTTTTCTTCTCTAGTTAGGCAACAAGTTATACGTATCTATTAAGTTCTAGACTTACATATTACGTATGTATTATTGTAATTTAACTCATATTAAACAAGTTTGCAATCATAAATTGCCTAGTTGTCTCTGTTTGGGATTACCAAAGCAGAATTTGTGGACTATAATCAGACACTAGCAGAATGTAATACCTATTTTCTGTGCCGCTATACACTTCATCAGCATTCGTGGTGCCTTATCCATTTTGGTTTCGTTGAAAACTAAACATAGCGCCCGCCTTACACTGGGTGTGATTTTGAGGGACTCAATTAGCAGCGCCAGGCGTTTGGGGCAAGTAAAAGAAAGATTGAACCTAGCGTCGTAAACGCTGTTATAGATGTGGTTCCAGTATCCGGCTCGAAGGACCATAAACAAGTTTGCAATTGTAAATTGCCTTGTTGTCTCTGTTTGGGATTACCAAAGCAGAGTTTGTGGACTATAATTAGACACCAGCAGAATGGAATACGTATTTTCTGTGCCGCTACACACTTCATCAGCATTCGTGGTGTCTTATCCATTTTGGTTTCGTTGAAACCTAAACACATATTTTAGATCAAAAGAAGGTTCACAACCGATTCAAAAAAGTAGACAGTTGAGTATCGTTATCTCTATTCTACTATGAGAATCCTTAAATAAGTCGAATTTTTCAGATGATTTTCAATAGCAATACAAAATTTTTAAGACATTGCTCAATATATTGTTTCACACGTGAAATGTTACACACTTAGGAAAGCTTATTTATAATATTTATAACTGTTTAGTGTTTAAGAGAAAACAAAAGAATTTTTGCACTAAAAATAAAATAAAACAAAACCGCAAATGTTTTTGCGGTTTTGTTGTGAGAAGATCTCTCTCACTTTATTATATAAAATGTGTATATTAAAATTTTTATTGTCTTTGGTAAAAAAGAACTTTCGAAAATTATATAAAATTTTAAGCTCTACATCTACAAGTATTTCAAATATTTCAAAAAAATATTTCACGAATTATGGACAGTGTTGCCAGCAAAATATTGACTAATGTCGCCGAACTAAAACCTGACGACACCAAAAATCTTCATTATAAAATATATTTGGACAAAAACACAAAAAAAAAAAAAAAAAATTAAAATTCTACAAAAATTTTTCATACTTTTTTTTTTCTTGCCACATTGACAACGTTTTGAATGAATAAAAAACGATAGTTCAGCCTTTTAAAATTAGTCAGGGGGCCCAAAAGTTATTGCGGTTTAAAATTGACAATTTAAAAAAATTCTCGAATTATTGAATTATTTACACATTCATAAATCTTATGAAAAACTATCACCACATGCAAAAATACTCACAATATTATCATTACTTGCTGAAAAAACAACTTTTTCTTAAATAATTTTTGAAAATTTTTTCTAAATAATAAAAAAGATATCAGGTGAACATTTAAAAAAAAAAAAAAAAAATAGATTTTGTAAATTTCACGATTCGTTTTTAAAACCGAAAAAAATTAAGTTAATATTTTTAATATTTTAAAAACTACAAGGTTTAAATCATGAAAACCCTTTACTTTTAATGGAGATATATTCAAATATTAAAAAAATACGATTATTTTTTTTTTCAGATAATCAGCAAAAACTTTTTGGTTCTCGGTAATGGCAACTTCTTATTAAAGTAGTTTCTTGGTAATGAGGCGTCATTATTATTTGCCTGCTCTATATTACATAAATAAGGTCTAAATAGTATAATAACACAGTAATATTGCAATCACGTAGATCAGTTGGCTAGAGCGCTGGATTAACAACCTTGATTCAATCTTATTCTGATGCTGTTAGTTTTTTTTTACAAAATATCCAAAAAGATATTTTATACAAAAAAAGATTTTTGTTAGAAAATTAAGCGTGAGATGATGTACTGATTTGTGCCCAAGTTCAAATCTCGTTGACGGCAATTTTTTTTGTTTTTTTTTACTTTTGTTTATTTACAATTTTTTCAGTACCCGTAGAGTCTAAAAACAACGGCATGAATTTGTGGACAACTCGAATAGTTTATTTTTGTTTCCATTTATAATTGCTAGCTTACCAGGAAAGCCAAGTTTTTACTGGGTTGCGACAGGATTTTTATCTTTTCTGCCATTTGTCACATCCTAAATTTGATTTAGAGATTAGAAGTTTTACTGCAAGATATTTTTAGGATGTTATTTGACGAACGTTCAGCATCCCTTTTAAGTTCTACACGACTTACGATATATTATTTTCAAATTAAACTATGGAAAAATAACCAGAAAATTTTTAAATCACTTAATCTGATTTAAAGAAGATTTTATAACGTTATTATTTTTGAAATTACGAAAATGCATTTTTGCCCATAAATTCTACAAACTTCACAATTTTTTAGGGCGACTTTTATTTTAGGATAAATCTTGACAAAACCTTCTTATTGAGTCACATTTTGATAGTTTAGATGTACCTGAGCAAAATGCTTTTAGATAAATTGCCAAAATTGATTTATTTTAAAAGATTAAAAAAAATTATCATTAAAATAAACTAAAGCAAGTCTTCCAAATTGCTTTATATAATTCTAAGATATTTTTGGCATCAAAAAATGCTGAATTAAAATCTGAAATTTGTTTTCCAATTTTCGAATTTAAATTTAAAATTTTTGCAATTAAATATTTTAATAGACCCCTCCCAGCATGCGATGTTGAAGGTTAAAAACTCAATTCACTCAAGAAACTGATTTTTTGAAAGTAGTTCTGAGAATGTGGCTGGCGGAAAAAATTCACGCTTGTTTTTTTTCAAGATTTTGAGAGACCAAACTTTGTTATGCACGAGGGCACATTAATGGCATACATTACAAACGAAGCACAATTACATCGTTTTTTAAAATATAACATCAAGTTTCAGCTTCATAGAGGGGCACACATATAGTGGCCAAAAAGTAGAAAAATATTTAAAAAGCTGAAATTTTTGTTTCAATGTTTGCCATCGTATAATTTTTGACTGAATAACGATAGAGTCATAACATATAGAGTAATATATGTTATGTTATCTAACACGAAAAATTTGAACTTGTGGGAAAACTAATCGAAAATATGAAAAAAAAAACCTGGCTCATTTCAATTACACTTTTCTAATTTTTCAACTTTGAGGAACTGTAACTAATAACGATAAAGACCGTGGAGCATTAAACTTTCCAATTTAATTGCTTATACTGTATATAATACAATATTACTAGCCACTTTGCCAAAAACAAAACCGTGTTCGAAATTATAATAACATTAACTCGGTTTCATCGATTTTAAAAATTCTATGTTTTTGCCCATATATCTACCAAATTTTGATCCCAAAATATTTTAATAAAAAATTAACTACAAAATTTGTTGGTAACATTAAGATATAGTTTTACAAATACTAAGGGAAAAAATTCGATTCAAAATCCACCACGGTTGTGGTTACATTGAAAATTTACGGTATCGGCTCTTTGATACCGTTCGTTTATAAATTTAATATAATTTAATAATTCGATGCTGATCTGGTGTCAATTTGATACCAATAGGTATCAGTTTTCGTTAGTGATTTGAATTTGAACACCTATGGGGCAGATTCTCTATTAATACTAAATGGTATTGCATTCAACGCGTGTATGGACGATTTTTCTCTGGGTGTACAAAATAACTTTTTTTTAAAATTTTGCACGTGCACGACGAAAGGTTATGCCAACATTATATATTTTTTTACGAATTTTAAACATACCGTTTTATGAGATATAATAATTTGATTTTTATATGTCCAACTTTGACCTTTGAATGTTTGATAAAAATAAAATTTATAGATATCGTTAGAAAAGTAATATCGTTTTAAAAATTAAACTAAAACCAGAGATCTACCATATATGCTTTAGAAGTTATTAGCAATTAAAGAAATACACCCTTGTGACGTTTTTAGATTTTTCATTTTACAAAACGTCATATTTTTGGACCAGAAGGGGGCAAAAGTTTAAAAGTTTATGATTAGAGAAACACTTCCAATAGATAATGTTAGTTTTTAATTTTTTGTTTTAAAAAATTTTCGACAACCAGAAATTTGTAGTTGCCTACATGGCAACTGAGCTTTCAGTTGCCAGTTGCCATTTGTAATGTCATTTCGGCAACTGGCAACACAACTAAAGTTTGGTTGCTGTACATAATCGATCCCTAAGACATTTGCTTGCAGCGCCGCATAATTTCGTTCTGCCAACTTAAACTTAATTTAAAAAGTTTAATAAACAAGTTAATGAGGAATAAAAGAATTATCGATAATACTTGAAAATATATTTTGATAAATCTAAGAAGTAAAAATAAGTTTTTTTCTTACAAAAAATTTTAAATCTTTTATTTAATATTCCATTTAAATCGGAAATCTCAAATCCGATTACTGTCCGTTTTGACATGGAATCATACAAAAGGAACATTTATCGAAAATTTTTTAAGAAAATGGAAATTTATCAAAAAAAAAAAAAATTATAGAACTAAATTTTAGCGAAATTTGTCTATAGAATTAAGATTTATCAAACATTTCCTACAAAAAGAAATTATTTCATGTTTCTTTTTATTCAAAACATGAAACAATTTTATGATTCTTTTAATAGGTAATAAATTGTAATAAAATAAATACCACTATCAAGTCACTCTTTTTTTTTCGTTAAATATTTGCACAGTTTGGCCACAGTAACAAGTACTTCCTATTGTTTCTTTTTCTAAAATCCGGCTTATCAGGCAGCCTTGCTTACAGTTTTATCATACAAATTTTAGTTATAATTTAAACTAAAAATTTTTGCGTTGATATTTCCTAAAAAAAAATCGACATAAATAAACATAATAAATAGAAAACTAAATTTATAACAATTATTTATTTATTATACGCAAAAGAGAAAACAACTAAAATGCGCTTGACAAGTTCTAATATAGTGACCTTGATTTTATTAAGTTTTAAATTCTATCACATCAACGCCAAGGGTCAGATCTATAATACAGATGGAAAAAATAAATATTATATAGAATTTGAAGAAAAGGTAATAATATAATATAAATTGAAATAAATATGTATTTAAATGGAATATTTTATGACAGTTTAACTTATTTTTTTTTAGTTCAATTGGTTTGAAAGCCAAGCAGCCTGTTTGAAAATGAATATGACATTAGTAGATGTAGATACAAGTTCAAAGTCTTTGGAACTGAATGCATTGATTAAAAATATTCGCAAGGAAAAAAATTTTAAAAATGTTAATCTTTGGTTTGGCGGTTTTAAGACCCAATATCCCTCAAAACAATTTATATGGATTTCAACGGGTAAACCATTCACTTACACCAACTGGTACGGAGGTGATAGCAAATCTCAAGGCAAAGATGAATATTGTGTTGAAATGTTAATGTCCAACGATTTGCAATGGAAATCTGCATCATGTTTGAAAAATTGCGGTTATGTGTGTGAACATAGCAAACAGCAAGAGGCACAAGCAAAATTTCAGGAAAAACTACAACAAAGAGAAAAATTACAACAAGAATTGAATAATTTCAAAGAAACTTTAGAACTAGAAACTCAAAATCATCTGCAGTTGCAACAACATCTAAAACGTGAATTGGAAAGGAAGAAAGAAGAAATCGAGAAGGAAGTTACGAAAAATGAAAAGTCTGAAGAGAATTTGAAATCGGAATTAAAACAGCAAAATCATTTGAAACAGGAATTGAAAAAACAGACAGATTTTGAACGCGAACTCCAAGAACAGTTGAAACAATTTGAACAACTGGAACAAAAAGTCCAAGAAGATCTGGAAAATAATTTACAAACAGAAATAAAAAAGAAACAAAACCTTCAGCAAGAACTACAGAAGCAACAAGAATTGCAACAACAATTACAAGAACAATTGCAAAAATTTAAGGAAGAAAAACTTAAAGTGCAAGAGAAACATAAAGACACTCTAGCAGCGGAAGTAAAAAAGAAGGAAGAATTACATCAAGAATTACAAAGTCAACAAAAATTACAACTTCAGATACAAGAAAAGTTTCAACAAGTTGAAGAGCAACAATTAAAACGTGAGCAGAAATTGCATAAGGAACTTAAAAAGAAACGCTGGCAGAGAGAACAAAGATTTCAAGAACTAAACTATGAAGAGAATTTCCAAAAGATAATACAAGAAAAATTAACTTTAGAAGAAGAATTACGTAAACAACAAGAACTCCAAAATGAACAACAAATACAACTGCAAAATATCAAAGAGCAAAAAACAAAACTGGAAAAGGATTTGGAAATAGCAACTAAAAATCAGGAGAGTCTAAAACAAGAATTACAAAAACACGAAAAATTACAAAATCAGTTAAGAGAAGAAATAAAACAATTGAAAGAACAAGAAAAAGAAACTAAAGAACGTCTAGAAAAACAATTACAAGCGGAAATAAAGAAACAAGAAAATTTGCAGCGAGAACTGGAGAAGCAACAAAAGCTGCAGGAACAGTTGCAACAACAATTGAAAGAAACTAAAGATAATGAAGTGAACAAACATGAGAACCTATTTGAGAATCTGCAGTTGCAAAACCAAATCAAGGATAAGTTGAAAAAACCAAAAGTGGAGATAGAGGAAGAAAAAGAAGAAGATAATGAAGATAGCGAACCTGAAGAGAATTTAAAACAGCCAATATTTAAAGGAAATCTTAAATATCTTTTTAAACAGTTTAAAGGAGGTAAAGATTTCGAACAAGATGAAATTGACAACATTGGCCACTATAGCATTATTTTAAATAATCCTTATATTAAGTACTGGAATAATTTTTAATGATTTTTTTTCTTTTAATTTTACAAGCGATTTATAAGTTTATTAAAGGAATATTAAATAAAAGATTTAACATTTTTTGTAAGAGAAAAACTTATTTTTACTTCCTAGATTTATCAAAATATATTTTCGAGTATTATCGATTGATATGTTTCGCTTTTACTATCGAATTCTCATATAGTTAGAGATAGCATCTTTTGAGTAACGCTTTAGTGGGGATTGGAAGATTCGAATTAGGATTTTTTATTAAACACTTTTTACTGCGGTATAGTAGATCTTAATACGTGACGTACAAAATTTACTAAAGCGTTACGAATTCTGATCTACTTAGTAACACCGTTCGGGAAGAAATGTGCCACTAAGAGATAGTTCCTTTTGAGTAACGCTTTAGTGGGGATTTGAAGATTCGAATTAGTGACATTCAATACTGACTAAAGCGTTACTCAAAAAGAACTATCGCTTAGTGGCACAGTTCTTAACGAACGGTGTTACTAAATAGATCAGAATTCGATAGTAAAAGCGACGCATATCAACTTCCTGGTGTGTCGATATAGTTACGCTTTCGATAGAAAATGTTTGCAGTGAACTATCTTATAAGAAGAACTGTCAAAAAATACACATATACAAAAGTTTATTTGTGTGTGTGCATGTATATTTTGGAAATTACTAAAAACAATGTTTTTATAAAACTGTTTCCTTTTAATGTGGGTTTTACATTAAAAGGAAAACATTTTTTTAAAGATTGTGCTCAAAAAGTGCGAATTTCTTAAATAAAAAAAGGACACGTTTACTCTGTGATTGATTGAAAATATTGATATCTTATAGGATTTATTAGCAGACGTGTAGCCCTTGCTTAAGATTTAACATAATATAAAAAAAAAAAAATGGTTAGTCTCTTCTGTCGGCGTTGTCTCACATATTATATCAGCATTAATCTCAGTTGTAGACCTGGGGTTAACTACAATAGCCAACCACGTGTTGATAAGACACACTTTTTTGTCTCATTGTTATTTCTGATTAAAAACATAAACAAAAGAAGAAATTACCAAAAAAGCAAAGAAATATATAAATAAATTGCAATGCCATTATTTTTTTGTTTCTGAGTATAAAAATTACACATTAATTTTGTTTAAAATCTAAAACATACACAGAACTGAAGTTGTTCTAAGTTTCTTACATAAAAAAAAACGATAAATTTGAGAGATATAAAATCTCTGTTTTGATGGTGGAAATGTATCCATCTTTTAAAAGTGCTTTATTCTAGGCCTGATGACTGTATTATGTTCCTTTGCCTCAAGTTTACCCTTAAAATTCAGGAGAGAGACAATTGATTTCCTAACTGTCTCTAAGTAAACCAAAGTGGAATCAGTTTAAAGATATATTGTATGCTCCTTTTATTGTGTTTTTTTAAAGAGATAATTAATTGACTTACTTTTAATAAAGCATGTGGTTTATTTGTAATAACATGTTACTCTAAATTACTATTCATTTTCTGATTATCTTTAATTCTCAATAAAAATATGTGTGATTGTTACAAACCAATGAATGTCTCAAAGCAAACCTTCTAACTAATGTACTTCTCTTGCAAAAGCAAAAGCTTATCTTTCGCATTCAACCCGGCTCACTTGTATTTTATGACCATATAATTTATTTATAGTTTAAGAGATTTCCAAAAATCTTTAAACAAAAATAGATTAGACGAATTATTTGTTAATAAAGTGTTTAAGAAGAAACATCTAAAATGCGTTCTGCAAACGCCTTTAAAGTGTCCATAATTTTATTGATTTTTAAAATACAAAACATCTATGGCAAGGGACAAATGTACACATCAGATGCCAACAATCAATATTATATAGATTTTGAAGAAAAGGTTAATTAAATTTAAAAGTATATTAACAACAAAAATATATTTCCAATGTTTTCTTTTTTACTTACAGTACAATTGGTTTGAAAGTCAGGCAGTCTGCTTAAATATGAACATGACCTTGGTGGAGATAGATACGAGTACAAAATCTCAAGAATTGAGTGCACTAATCAAACATGTACGCAAAGAAAATAATTATAAAAATGTCACTTTTTGGATTGGTGGTATTATGACTCAGTATCCGAGTAAACATTTTGTTTGGCTTTCAACGGGTAAAAAATTTACCTACACCAATTGGTATGCCAATAATCCAAATTTCGTAGGGAAAAATGAATTTTGTGTACAAATTGTTATGGAAAAAAATATGGGATGGAATGATAATAGATGTTTAAATAATTTTGGTTTCATATGTGAACTCAATGTAATCCAACAAATTGAAGAGAAACAAAAACAATGGCAGCAAGAAATTCAAAGTGTTAAGGAAACCTTACTGCAAGAAAGTCATACCCAACAGCAAAAGCAACAAAATTTAGAACAAGATGTTGAACAAAAACTACAACAACTGCAACAAGAAATTCAAAAAGGTAAAAAGATTGAAGAAAAATTAAAAGAGGAAACTGTCAAGAATGCGGATATGCAAAAAAAAATACAAAAGCTATTAGACACGCAACAACAACTGCAAGATAAATTACAACAACTTAAAGATAACAAAGAGAAGAAACAAGAGACATATGAACAAAATATACAAAAAGAATTACAAGAACAAGAAACTTTACGACAGGAGTTAGAAATACAGAGAGAATTGAACGAACAATTACAAGAACAGTTGCAGGAGTTAAAAAATAGTGTGACAAAATTACCGAATGAATATGAGGAGAATATTAAAAAGGAACTACAAGAGCAAGAAAGGTTAAGAAAAGAAATAAAAACACCTACAGAGTTGCTACAACAATTTCAGGAGCAATTAAAAGAAATGACGAAGAAAAATCATAAATAGAAGTTTAATTATTTTTATGACCAATTGAAATTTTTAAATTGTACTAAACAGCTGTTAAATTTGTACTTTTTTTGCCACAAATGTACCAAAATAGAAAATTGTTATAAAATTATCACTTGAAGTTAATAAATGCCGTAAAACTTCCGAAATAAACTTAATGATTTCAACTTAATTTCATCGACATATTGTTCATAGTTTCATAGGTTATTTCATACAAAATTTAAATTTATATACGTTAGGAGTTAACATGTAGAATTATACATTTTAATTTTAACGTCGATAAAAGAGCTCCCAATTTATAAATAAAAATACAATTATGAATATAAGAATGATTAAAAATGTAAAAATATAAAAATAAAATTAAAATCAAATAAAAAATTTCTTAATTTTTAATTTTATAAATAATATGTAAATTTAGTAGTGCAATTTACAAATAAATATAAAGTGCTCCCAAATCGGGTTAATGTCCTTTTTTTTGCTAACAGTCAACGTTAACACTCAGCGAGTGTAACAAAACGCAGCAAACAAAACGTATTATTTAACCTTTAATCTTTTGACGAATTATAATGACATTTATATAAATTTTGATAACAATTTATAATTCCTGCCAATAAATGCTTTTTATTTCTTCTTTAATTCTATCATAAATATCCTTATTAATCACTTCATGGTTTTTTTTAAACAATGACAATTATTGATGGCAATATGTCTCCAAATATAAATTAAATGAGAATTTTATTTTAAAATAAAAAGCTGAGACTGGGTATAATCATAGTGCTTTGTCTTAACTAATTTGAGATTTTTTAAAACATTTTTGCAATTATAGTTGAAATTTGGTTTTAAATAAGATAATTTTATATAGCAACTTTATAAAAAATTTTAATTCAAAACAAATTTTAATTTTAATAAATTGGTCATTGGTATACCATTGAACTTTTCAGTCTCGAATTGTACCAAAAAAGGACAATTGTACCAATATTGACATCCCTGTGACAAGTTGTTTAAATGTAAGTGTTCTCAGTTCAGTGATATAAAATTATAAATATCATTGAAATCCATATTAATGTTATAAAATCAAGTGTGTGTTTGTTTATTGATTTGTTTGTTTTTGATGAAATCACGCCTAAACCGCTGAACCGATTTTAATGAAATTTTAAATATATGTGAATTTTATGGTGAAAGGTATCATAAATAAAAACAAAATGGCGAAAAATAAAGTTCATCAAATTGACCTTAGAATAATCAACAATCGAAAGTCGAAATCGGATTTTTGGTTTGAAAGTTAACGAGAAATCCACTTTTTGTAGCCAGATAGTCAAAAAGTCGAGTAAAGTTGAAAAAAATCGAACATATTCGGAAGAAGTCGAAAAATTTACTTCATTTAAAAGGAATACTTTCTTAGCAGTTTTTTCTTCTATTATATCATCTAACTGTTGGACAATTCCACGAAAGAACGCCCAAAAATTTACCGAGTGTCTTTCGATTTTCATAAAATTTTGCACGCAAATAATTCATGGGTATCATCTATATTGATTTCAGTTTCGCGAAATTTCGAAAACTAGGCGATTTTATTTTGCTTTATTACTTTCTAAAAAAAACCTAAACAAGTCTCAAAAATATATAACATTACATAACAATATTTTTGGTAAGACTTTGAGGAATGATCTAAACGGCATCTGAATTGTGATTACATTAGCTTTGGTACGAATATTTCACAAATAAAAAAGATTTTTGATAAATGCATTATAATGCAACTGCATTTTTAAATTAATTTTCCGTTGAATATACTATCTCAGATTTTTTAACATATTTGGAAAGTACGGAATCTTTATATTAAAATAAAAATCTCAAATTTTAGGGACGTACACATCTATTATGCAAAATTTCGCTTTTTCTAAAATCTCCCAGCAAAAATTTTTTGGTTTTCGGTAATGACAACTATTTATTAAAGTAGTTTTTTGGTAATGAGGCGTCATTATACTCAATAGTATAATAGCGCAGTAATACTGCAATCACATGGATGAGTTGGTTAGAGCGCCGGATTAAAAACCAGAAGGTTGTTGGTTCAACCCCATTCTGAAGCTGTTAGTTTTTTATAACAAAATGTCTTAAAAGATATTTTAAACTAAATAGAGTTTTTTTTTCGCTTAGGATGCTATGTGCGAGGTGGTGTACTGAGTAAGACATTAGTCAGTAAAAACGAATGCTTAATTTGTGTCCAAGTTCGAGTCTCACTGACGGCAAAAGTTTTTTGTTTTTTTTTTATTTTTTGTTTTCGTTTAGGTACATATTTTGAGCATCCCTAGAGTCAAAAAATAACTACATGAATTAGTGGGCAACTCGAACAAAAATAATTAGTTATTCACGCAAAAAATAAGTAGCTTATTTTTGCTTCCAATTATACCTGCTAGCTTACCAGGAAAGCAAAGTTTTTGCTGGGCTATTAATTTAAAATATTAATATTTAATATTATATTTAATTTAAAAAATGTATTGGGTTACTTTTTAAAAATTATTAAAAATAGTAAACTTTATGTACTCGATAAATTAATATTGCAATTTGTAGCAAGCAAAACTATTTTAAATTCACTTAAAGAAAAATTTTAATTTAATGAATTTAGAACTGTGGAAAGTGCTTTAGTTTTGTTATTAGATAATAAAAATACTTTTCAATTTATGAATTTTTTTAATTTCTAAGAAATTATTCCTTTTCACCTGTTAAAATTAATTTTTTTTTTTCACTTTTTTGGAAGTAATTTTTATTAACTTCCAAAAAAGTACAAAATATGCACTTAGTTCTACTCTTGAAGTGGTGAAAAAGTTCTATTTTGTAAGCACTTGCTCGTTTTTTTGCTGGGATATTTTGGAAAATGTGGAACATGTTTTTTTCAAAAATTTTATTATACATAATAGACTTATACGTCCCAAAAATTTGAGATTTTTATTTTAATGTAAAGATTCTGTAGTATTCAAACATGTTAAAAAATCAAGAAATTTTAAATAGCATATTTAACGAAAAATGCATTTCTAAAAAATCTTATTTATCTTTGAAATTTTCGTATTATAGCCGATAAGCAAAATTCGAACGCCGCACAGTGGCTCAGAATCGTTTTTCATCGTCCAAAACCCTGTAACTTTAAATATTTTATATTTTAGATGAAGTTTTTTTTTAATATTTTAATTAAAATCGGTCTAGCAGTCGTTGAGAAATTTAAGGCTAAAGTTGAACTTTAAATTTTTTTATAGCATTTAGTATGAAAATGCGGATTTTTTGTTTTTTGAATCAGCTTTACTTATAAAAGAAAAAGTTTTAAGCAGATTAAAAAAAAAATATTTTAATAATATTCAGGATAATTTTGTGAACAGGTTCCCAGTTTATCAATTCTAGAACAGGTTCACTAGAACCGATTCTTAAAGTACCGGTTCCACCAGAATTGTTTTTTTTTTTTTTTTTTTTGAAAAAAAACGATTTTTTTTTAATGTTTATTTTGTTTTTTATTTAAACAACATTAAGGACATTTTTATTTTTTATAATAACTAATAGTTATTA
The DNA here is from genome assembly GCA_932274085.1 of Protocalliphora azurea. Taxonomy (NCBI): domain Eukaryota; kingdom Metazoa; phylum Arthropoda; class Insecta; order Diptera; family Calliphoridae; genus Protocalliphora; species Protocalliphora azurea. Next base: position 132,067,785 of record OW026519.1, read on the forward strand.
ATGTTTATTTTATTTTTTACTTAAATAACAACAAAAGAAAATTACAATTACTATTACATTCTTCATCTAAGTCCCGATGTTCTACTTTCTATTGAGTTCGAAAGCTACAAATGAGCTTATCTGACGTTGCTGTAACATATTAAATAGATCTTCATTTGTAGAATTTCGTGATATTTTTCTGATATTGTGCGCTATATAAAATCTGTAATCCTTAATCCTTTTTAACTTTAAGCTTCGTCTGATAGATCTCCAAGTGGTAATAAAACAATCAATCGGGTAGCACCAAAATTGCTTACATAGTAATGTAATTGTTTAACATATAACACAATATTATTTATGTGTTTTGGCTTTCTTTTTACTTTCTTAATTGATAAAAAAATAAATATTTTATTTTTTAATGAATGAAGGCGTGCTTTTCTTCTTCTTTATATAAAGCGACATTAGGTGTATCTATTATATCGAGCAGATGTGTATAAACTCCAAGATTGTAAAAAATTTTTATGCTCAACTTAAAACTGTTATAACATATTCCACATACATTTGCGTCACTTTATATTTGTACAAATGAATTTTAATATGCCATAAAAAATTTCAACCCCAAAAATCAAAATTTTTGATAATGGCCCATATTTATTTTACTAGCGTATAAGCCTGCCAATGCCAAAAAAAATATTATAATAATAAAAATATGCACAAACAAATCCGAAAATCTTTCAAAAATATGTGAGCAACATTTTGACGCTTTTCCTCTTCCTAATCGAAGTTAAAATTTCGAAGCTGTTACAATTGATGGCATAATAACCCCTAAAGTATTAAATTGCAAACTTTTTAAAACCAAAAAAGAATCAGCGTAAATGCGTCCCCTGATAAAAAATAAGTTTCCGATAGATTTGGAGAGTATAGCAAATTTTAACTTCTTAAAACCAAAACCGACAAAAAAAATCTCTGCTCGCTGATAGAAATTTCAAAATCTTGCTCCGATGGGATTTGTAGGGAGAATAGTTTTATAAGTTATCTCCGCATTTTCTACGTCGTCTGGGAGTTTAAAAAGAAGAAAATATGCTTAGGAATATATATATATATATTAAATCAATTTTTTTGGCCCAAAAACCTTTATCAAAAGTACCCAAAAAAAAACTCGAATTTATTATTCACCAATAAAATTGCAAGCATTTAGGGGTAATTTAAGTTAAACTAATATTTTTATATTTATTTATATATGTATTTCACTTTATTTTAATATTTGCTAATTGACAAAAATAATAAGATAACTATGTAGTCTTAAATGTGTGTTATATTTCAATGGATATTTTTGATTTCCTTTTTTTTTTCATATTTATGTTTCAACTACTAATAATTTATTTCTTTTAAACATTATTGGGTAAGAGTTATTTCCATTGTAGCAATGAGCTTAAAACAAGAAGAAAAATATACAACTTATGCTTAAATTAAATAAATCACATGGAAAAGACGACTACTTGCTTAAGAAAATAGTTAGTTTCTTTTGCGAATTCAATGATGGTTATAATGATAACGAAATGAAATTATATAAATTATAATAAATGTACAAATAAAAAAAAAAAAAAATATAATTCAAAAAAGAAAAACCCAAAATGTACTGTGCTCTTTATGACGTTGAAATGATTTTTGGTATCAGCAGAAAACAAAAAGAGCCGAATATGAAAAGATTTATTGAATTCAAAATTAATTAAAACAGATTTGTTTTTTTTTTATACTGATAAATTATAATAATATTATTTTTAATGAAAACTATAAAGAATACTTGATAAATTTAACAATTATTTTTTTCTCATTTTGTTATAGTTTTTTTTTTCTAAGTAATAAAATAAAAAGCACAGCTAGAGAATGTTTTATTTTTATTACAAAAATAAATGAGCTTTTCTTGAAAATCTCATGTTGTTTAGGCTGTAGCGGAATTCTTCGTATAAATGATTTACAAATCCTTGTCGAACAAGAATTCACCCAAAGCACCATGGTTTGTCATCATCTTCTTGAGAGTACTCAATTTACCAGCCAATTCACGTTGACCATGCAATTGTTCCTCCAAATAGACACCGGTCAAGTAGTCAACCAAGTGGTAGTGGTTGTATTTCTTCTCGCAGGTGTTGATGAGTTTACGAATCGACTTGGTAACTTCAGTTTCCAAATTCAAAGCATCTTCCAAAGCTTCAGCACCACTGGCCCATTCGTCCTTTTTGACAACCTAAAGAAATTAAAGGATAAAATATAATAAAAACAAGTTAGGATGAAGGATAAAGTCAAGATAAAATAAATAACTATGGAAAATAATCAAAACTTACGGGAGTTCGGATCAAAGAGGTAACATCAGAGGTCAATTGACCACGCATGGACAAGTATTCAATCAATTTAGAACCATGTTCACGTTCTTCCTTTGCAGATTTAAAGAACAATTCGGCAAAACCTGGACGATTAACAGTGTCGCGAGAGAAGTATGCACCCATGGCCAAATATTGATAGGAAGCATCAATTTCTTTTTGAATTTGTGTGCGCATGGCAGCCAAACATTCAGGGCGTAAATCAATCCATTCTTCAGGCAACTGAGGATTACCCAAAGAGCCTGTAAAGCATTATAGATTTTCATTTTTTAATGATTAAAAAAATTAAAAATAAATTTTAAAGGACTGCGTCAATTAGTTGTTGGTTATTGTTGTTGTATGAATCAAAGAACAAAGAAAAACCGCAATTTTTCGAGGTAAAATTTCATTATAAAAATTAAAATAAATTAAAAAAATCATTTCCTCATCTCTCTCGTATGTTTATTTTTTCTCATTTTATTCTAGGTTTTTTCTTTTTGTTGTCAATAATCAAAGTACTTTTTACTAATTGCGCTCTTGGGTTGTTATTGTTAGTAACGCGTGCAAAACTAATTGAAGAGTTGTTTTTTACTCTGAGCGTACTTTTTAAGTACAGGGAGTTATTGTTATGAGTAGTACATGTATTATACTGTTATATTTGTATGTGTTTTTCTTATCATTTGCTTAGCTAGACAATAAACTTCCATAAGAGATTATGTTTTGTTTTTATTTCTTAAAATCGCCATGTGTATTTTGAAATCTGAAAATCTCCTTTAATAAAACCGTGTGCAAATTTTAAGCTTAAAGGTCGTGAGAAAGTTCTCAGAGTTAATTCTTCTTAAACCTCAAAATATTAAAAAAAACAACGTTTTAGTATTTGAGACTTTTGAATTTTTTTAATCAATGTAGAGCATAATTTTCTAAAAATGTTTATATAAACTTCTGTTTACATAAACAACTTATGACTCATCTTTACCAAGGAATAGCTTCAAAACTAGGCGTATGTATATTAAAGTTCGATTTTACTACAGTTGAGATTCGAAAAATGTCGTGTGCAAAAATGTTCTAAGAGTGTAAACAAAAGCACTTTGTATATTTATTATGTAAAACATGAGCATGTAAGTATATATACAACAAAATGTAATGTTAACTAACATTTATGTTATGAAAAATCATGTTATTATCACAAAATTTAAATATGTTACCTATGTTAAGTCAACGTGGTAATTTAATGTAAATTAACACAATTATGTTATCAAAATATACATTAAAAACAAACAATTGTTATTGTTGCTTTTATGTATCAAAAAAGACCTTGATTTCACGATATATGCAACTCTCTATTTGAAGAGACGGCAGACAGTGGTTCCAAAATTCTTTTTTTTTGGAAATAATTCTGTATCTTGTGAACTGTTGGAAATATCTTAAATTAACATAGACAAGGTCTTTGAGTTGATTTGAAGGAACACAGATTCCTAGCGGGCCAGGGGGTGGAGTGGGTAAGACCTCCAAATTTGGTCATCACGGATATGCAATTTAAAGAAAAAATCGCCAAAAATTAATTTATGATTTGAAAGAAAAAAAATGTACACATAGACAGTCCTTGTAAATCCCTACAAAAAAAAAATACGCTTACTTTGTAATTTTCTTTTTTTTTATTTGTTTGTAAAATTCTCAAATCGCAAAGCTGAGATCAAACGGAAATTATCTTAATTAAATAACTCCATATGTTGGGTAAACACACAAAAATTATTTTCTGACGGACCCCTATAAAGACAGTGTGGCCATTTGAATGGAAAAAGCCAATTTTTAAAGCACGTTTTTTCCAGGTTGAGATTTTAGGTTTCTTGGTACAAAATAGTTGCTGTGTTTTAAATTCTCTGATTTTAAGACAAGTATATCATATTGCGTACAAATGTGATTTGAATATCTCTACTCATTTAAATTTTATTTAGGTCTAAATATTAACACTATTTCTAAAAAATATACTTAAAATTTAAATTTTAAGTTTTTCAGGTCGTGATTTTGGAACCACTGTGCTACATATGCACGCATCCATATACATACATACAACATACTCACGTAAGGTATTATTAAAAATTTCTATTAAGTTTTTGAAAAAATCAATAACGGTAAGTAATTTACATAAGTTTATTTATTATAAAACAACTTAAATACAACTGGTTTCCATAACAACAAAAACCAAAGGAAATAATACGATAAACAAAAAGAAAACATATCATTCGTAAATAAAATAGATTTTTGAATTTTAATATAAAATAAAAATAAACAATTTTAACACACGGAGAGAGTAAGGGGAGAGCTCTAAAAAAATACTCTCATTTTAAGTAAAAGAGCAGCATACTCTTCTTCAACAATAAATACAACTCTGTTATTTATATTTATGAATTTCTTTGTATGATTTTTTCCTTTTGTATATTTTTTCCATTAAAATGCGCATTAAATTGTTAATTTTATTATAAAATCATTGTATAAAATAAATTGATTTTTACACAACACTTTTTAATAACATATATGTACTTACATTTCATTTGACCAAAAACGGTTGGGGCCACAACGGCCAAAACACAGAATCCCACTAAGAATTTCATCATGTTGTTTTTTTTTTTTTTGTCTTTTCGTTTGGAGTTTTCAATAAAATCACAGTTGTTTTATTAGTTAAGATTTAATTATTTTTTGGTATACTTTCTTCAGCTCGAGTGTTTATATCTCACTTTGCTAAATGCACAAAAGAAAATGAATTTATATTGTTAATGTTCCACAATTATAAATGTATATATACACACACACACAAAAAAAGTAAAAGACAAACTCTTCAAATTATCAGTAAGCAGCAAATTTAAAAGAAAATCACAAGATGTATGTGTCCTTACTAAAAATTTCTTTCTTACTTTTTTCTGTGGATTATAATTTATTAAACTGTCAAAACCTTTATACGCACTGGCATAGAAGGCGACTATAATTGAGTTTTTTAAAATTTTTTTTCTTAATGAACTGACAATTGAAATCTTTATTGAATAAAGTAATTCCTCTTACTATTATTATTGATTTCTCTTTGTTGTTTGCGTTATATACGGAACGAACAAATGCGAAGAACTGTCTGCTAATAGAGTGGTGTTAAACACTTTTAAATAATAAATTCTACTACACTGCACTCACTACACTCGCAAATGTAACTATAATCATAATATTTAATACTAAGCTCTCTTGCTCTCTACTCACTATTTAGCTGTGTTGTACTCTAGAATATTTCATATGAAATTATTTCTTATCTACCGAAATATATTACTATTTTCAGAATACAATATGTCGTTCAATATTATTTGCAAAACTTAAAACAAATTGATAATTTAAGTTTAAACGTTCTATATTTAACATAAATAGTCTATGTTTCCTCATTTAACTCGAATTGCATGCTTGCAATCAATATGGCTGTCAATTTAATGGCTGCCTTACAGTCAGCTGTTTATTGTTTTTGTTTTATTTAGACCCCTTCTCTCTTTGCACCAATTTGCAAATCAATGGAAATTTTACGTAAAGAGTTGCCATGTTGCTTTGGTTAAAACTTATGTTCTTTGTTTTTATCATTTAGTACTGATAACGGTATAAATACATATACTCAAACTAATATGGCCGACTAAAGGATTTGTTTTTCAATAAGAACGAAACTTTTTTGTTTAGAACGTGACTAAGCATGTATATTGAAATAAATTTCAAGCTTCATCAGAGTAATTCAATTTTATGTTAAATTTTGACATTTGAAAGCGCCTTTTATTTACATTCTTTAGATAATAATGACGTGTTGTTATTGAAATAACATACATATGTATTTAATTTCGATATCCATCCTTGACCATAGCAACTGTATAGGGAAAACACGTGAAAAATTTTTTAATATTTCTAGATTATGGCTAGGCGATTTATTTCACAATATTTAATAATTTTAAAATGTAACACATATTTCTTTTAATTATTGTCTTTTTCTTTTTCGATAACATAAGTATTTATCTTGATCAAATTTAATTTCAATTAAGCCTTAGTTCACGATCCAGCTATTTTTGACCAAACGAAAAATAAAACATATTAAATTTATTGTAACAAGAGAATTTTAGTCGGTCAAGAATGACAGCCTACACCATTGTGTATATAAAACAAAGTGTTTTTTAAGATTTTCGGATTTTTAATAAAGTCTTGCAAAGTTTGGAATTAGAATTTATACTTTTACAAAACTTACGTGTACAAAATTGTATTGTGATATTAATTTATGCACATTTAAGTTATTTTCGGAAAGGGCCATTTTATGGACCCTGACGTTTTGATATTCTTGCCTGATTAATGCACATTTGAATAATATAGGGAAGGCCCTTGAATGAGGTATATGGTCAATTATAGACCAATACTAAAAAATGTATGTGATGGTTTAAGGTTACAAAAGATTTTATTTGTGTTGAATTGAATTCCGCAACATCTAGGACATTTATAAGAGCCAAGGCTAAAAACCGTAAATATTTTTTTTCAGTAATTGTTATCATACATATACTAAGATAAGAGAAATTCTATAAGGAAATGTGTAAAAAATGATCTGAAAAGGAACATACGCCCTTACTTTTGAGATGTTTCAAAGTTTCCATTTAATATAAATAAAAAATTAACGAATTTTTTTTTCTATTGACACTAAAATTTATTTTATTATTTTCCGTTTTCTTACTTCTTGGAGTAAAAGTATATTTTTGAGATTTTTTAATTTTTCTTTTTTACTATGTAGTTTTGCTAGAATTTCAAACGAACACAAATGGGATTTATATGCCTTAAAATGTTTTCGGAAGTGGGCCAGTGATTAATTATGGACTGGCCTTCGTGAAATTTGGCATTCAGATTTTTGCCTATTTAAAACTTACTTAGATTGAATTTTATCTAAATAGTGATATATTTAAGTTATTTATATGCGTTAAAACTATATTCCAATCATAACTAATTTTAATAACCTTCGTCGATATGCCAAAATAATCATATGTGCCAAATTTCACCAAATTATCTTTAAAACTGCAATCTGCACTTTATGCACAATTTTCACATGGACATACAAATAGAAGTCCGCACATTGTCAAATAAATTCAGGAGATGATTCTAAGTCGATTGGTATACTTGGGTAGGTTAAGGAGGCACAAAGAACTGTATGTATTCACAAGACCATTAGTACTAATCAATAGTAAGTCCTCAAAAAAGATAAAGAAAAATATATAATTTAAATATTCCATTAAATATATAGTATGTCCTTCTTATAGTGCTGCTTCACTTATGGAGCTGAAGAACAGTATACTTTAAGGTGTTGAATAATCAGGGCAGACGCATAATACTACAACTACCTATGATGGTGTAGAGTATAAAGTAAGGAAGAAAGCTTATTTGTAGCTGTTAATAATCTACAATATTTCCCTCAAGTACTATCTGTTAAAGAGAGATCTGCCAAATTTTGATCCTTGTATATAGCAGCTGTTCAAAGCAATAAAAACCAAAGTAAAGCTTCATTAGTACTATAGGTTTACTGAATTTTCTTGTAGCCGCACAAACACTATCGTTTCCAAACATTCTTGACGTACAATTAGGTTGCCACATCCGGAAATGTCGACAATTTAACTTTAATTTAAATTTAAGTGTTGACTGATCGGAGAGTGTAATTAAACGAGATTGTTGATTCCACATAATTAAATTATGAATCTATGGTTTCAATTTAAAATTTATTGGATCTAACAATGATGAAAACGAGCACATGTGGACAAAAAGAAAATGCTTTTATTAGTACATGTCTATTTGTCTTGGTAAAAATCCATGAATTGAGTTATGAACTTTTGCCCGAACCGCCACTATTTTTAAGACTTTTGTTATAGAACAGATTTAGCTCCAACTATTGAACTATTAATGAACAAAAAAATTCCTACTATGAGAACTTTGGGAAAACCTATTACTTGCTAGGAATAAAAAAGTTTAACAAAAAACATTGAATAAATTATTAATTTGAAAAGAAACGAATTATTGAAATGCCATCGTTTTGAAATTTTTGTTCATATCCCGAAAATTGAATCGGGCGTGAATTTGTCTGTAACAAGTGTCAAAGAAATTTTTACACTCACTTACACCGTAACATTCAAGTAAAATTAATTTTTAACAATTTCTTTTCATTCACACAACAATTATATACTAACTATTTTAATTCACATAGAACTATCGAAGTAAAAGCTGAAATTATTCTAAAAATACAATGTAAAATATAATGCAATTGCAATATATTTAATAAGAAATGTAAAGGATTTACCCCTATATTATCCAGAATTATAAGATCGGATATTTTGGAAAATTTCTAACGAACAATTTCTAATCAAGAACTAAGGTGTGCGTTCAAATAAAACATAACATTTTTTTATAAAAGATGAACTGAATAAGTTAGGATTAAAACCAAATCAACTACTTGTAGTATTTCTTCTCCAGATTTTTCTGATATATCATTTTATATAAAAATGAATTGCTAACTAGATTATTTTTAATTTTAAGGTATTACGAACATTTTAGCGGTATCTCTCTATAAGAATTTAAAATTAATAATTACAATTGAGAACTACTGGGACCTTCTTAAATTCGCTTTTAACTTGAATCGAATTCCTTCAAAATTGCCAAAATTCTGGGTAGTTTAAATAAATAATACTCTGTGGGACTAAAATATCATTTCCAATTCTGGGTGCTTCTATTGTAACGACAAAATTCCAAATCTAGGCAGAAAATGTTAAATACACATTTGCATGTGACAATAGTCATCAATGTCTTTCTATGACACTCTATATTATTATTATTATTCGAGTTTATTCAGACTAAAGAAGCAAAACAATAACATATCATGCCGCATTTGAGTAAACTTGTCATACGAAAAATTGTTCTGTAAATTTTTATTGTTTTTAGTTCGATACTATTCAGGACCAATTTCTCCATTATTCGATATACAAAACTTGTACTTTGCAATTTGAGAAAATTTAGCAATAACGTATGTTTTCCAGATAATTTTATTTTTTATTTTTATTATTGATGATTTTTGATCGTTCTTTGCCTCAGAGTTCTTCTCAGCTTTGTTTTTTAATTTCTTAAGTTTTGATTGTCTAAAGCCTAGGCATAGCTTAAACATGGCTCATATTTGATTTTGAAGAAATTAACACAACGTGCCATTACGCGGCCGAACATGTTTTTGGCATATCTCTTAGGAGCTTTTCTACTTTTTGGTCTTGGAATTCATGCTAGTGACTTTTTCTTTTTCTGAATCAAGTTTGATCTCATTTTTAGGCCTTGTTAAGCTTTTTTCAAAATTTACTCAATCAACATTTTCCAGTAAATTCAAAAAAAGTTTAAAAAATCAAATTTTATTTTGTAAATTTTTCTCTGACAGTCATCTGCATGCGCACAAGCGACCGGACTTCAAGAATTCGATCTGTTGTTAAATCATGTCTCTAGAAGATATTGTAATCAAGAAAGATATTTAAAATTAACGGCAGTAAGAGATATAACGAAAATTTTGTGTTATATTTTGTTCGAACGCACACTTTATAGATTTTAATTTGTGATTACAGATTTTTGTGAAATGAGCTAAATATTGAGTATAAAACGGCAAAGAAATATAAAATAGAAAAGTTAGGGAATTTACACCAGAATTACCTAAAGCTACAAAATAGTATACATATTATGGAAATTTCCCGATTACAAATTAATCATTAAAAAATTTATAATACAATATTATAAGGAATTTTGTGAAATTGGAGCAAAAAAGAGAGAAATGACAAGTTTCGCAATTTTTCTTCAAGTATTTTCTTGAGCTACGAAAGTAAACATTCTGAGAAATTCCCTTGTTTTTAACTACAGCAAAAAATATTACGTTAACCTAAATAATTTACATGAATGCCAATTGAACAAAAATTGGTATTCATGTAAATTATGATTATTATATAATTCAAAATTATATAATTTAATGTAAAATTTTATGTCTAGATGAAATATTTGGGAAACCTTATTTAAGAAAAGATCTTTTTGGGAAACACTTTTGGATAGAAAAGTCGAATTTATTAAGCCCATTTTAGCAAAATTTTCACTTCTCATGATTTACCGTGATTCCAAGTGCAAGCAGACAGCTTATTGGATTTGAGATTTCAGATTGTAATGAAATTTACTACGGATACAGATCCACCCAAAAATATGAAGTTTTGAAAATTTAACAGTCTAAAAATTTCACAAAGGTGTTCCCACTAATAGCTTCTGAACTATGCATAGCAAACCTGTAGGTATCATTTTAAAAGTAAAGATATTGCCCTTGCAATGATATAAATTAAGTTAATTTATTTCGAAAGTTCCAAAGTAAATGTTGAACGCATAAAAATCAAATCTTTATATCTTAAAAAAACTAATGTTGCTTGACTACATAAAATCTCCACAAAAAATATGATAAAAAGGTAAATTTCTTCGCCCATTCTGTAACATTTAAATTTTTTATGGAGCGCTTTCATATTAACTCTTTTTTTCTTAGGTGAGTGTACACACCGACCCATTTGGATTTCAGACATTTTTGCCAGAGCGTTTAATCTCATTATTGCTTGCTTTAGATTCATTCTTTGGCCTTTTATTTTACCTAATCTAGGTTTCATCTTAAACTTTCTTTCTATTAAATATGCAAATAAATGTAAGGTAACATGTTGATTTAGACTTAAGTAAATTGTGCTCACGTCTTAACAACAAATCTTTGAATTTCAGAGACATAATAATTAAAAATTGAACCAATTTTACGAATGCAACAACCCTGTTTTCAACATTTCAATTACTTATTTTTTTTTTCATGCTAATATGCTAATATTTGTTGCTAACTAAGTTAAATACAAATGAGGGTACAAAAATATTTTATCTTATTATTTTTTTTATACCAATTGATTGACAGTTAAAATATCACAATAAGTACACATCAACTATGAGATAAAAAAAACAGCGATAACTCTACATAAAATAAACATGAATTATAGTATTAATTTGTAATGTTATGAATCACACACAACACACCCCAACACACACAGGGCAAAATTAGTAAACATTTTAGTGTAGTGCCTACGAAATTACAGTCAGCCATATTGGTTAAGCCATATTTGACATATTCAAGAAAATAAAGAAAAAACAAAAACATCGAAGAAAATAGAGAGAACAATCACTGAGAGTGAGTGCAAATAACAAATACTAACAAAATCTATGGGAATGTGGTGTGTATACAAGTATCGACCCAAACAGCAGTATAAACAGCAGTACCAAAGTGTCTATTAAAGCAGTAAGACCCAAAAGGAATAAATATATTAAATAAAACAAAAACACTTTAAGAATATTAAAATATAATCATTTGAGAATTAAAAAATCAAATTGTAAGTTGGGTTTCAAAATCAAATAGATAACGGTTAACTAAAAGTAGTGTTTTAATATTTTTTTTTATATCGAGAGAATTCTTAAAATTTCTATTTAAATATACATTACTGGAAGAGAACATAAATTATTCGTGTAAATTAATTCAACGAAATAACACACAAAGAAAACGCAGTGTAATTCATAAAAATAAAAATTATTTAAAGGTTTGAAATAAAAGTTCGGTTCAAAAAAACTACTTTAGTTAATAAAAAACAAAGAAAAAATAATCAAATTAATATTTATTTTGAAATTTTAAACAAAACTTAAAAAGAAATTTCATAATATTGTGTTTTTTTCGCATTGCTTTTTAGACAAGAAAAATCGAAAAACAAAAGATGAAATCTGTTATTGTTGTTGCTTTGTTGGCTGCTATTTGCGCCGTAGTTAATACCGAACAGGTTTGCCATACAAATGTAGAGAACGCTTGTCGTGGCTCAACTCTCTCTGGTGAGTATTTTAATGTTTTCATTAACCATTTACTGAATTTTAGTAATGCCTTAATGTTATGTTAACAGACAATAAAATAAACTTAACATTTGCATGTAAAACTGTTATTATGATGTTAACGGTATGAAAACAACATTATGTAATATCATATTAACAGTACAAACACTAACACAAAGTAAAATTATTGGAAAAATATGTTTAATAATGTTATTATTCTCAAAGTATAAAGTTTTGTGCACATATTTCTTTATGAGAAAATATCATGTAATGTTGATGTTTCTTTTGTTGTACGTTAAAACTTGTTAATGTAATATTTTTTTAATAATTTCCGGATGCTTTTTATTCTTTTTTCTCCCAATAAAAAACCTTAACAAGCTATAACCGGAATGTTTGCTAGTGAAAGTAAGAATTTAAATTTAGCAGCATTTTTTGTTTGTTTAATTTGTTATTAACAGGGCAACAAAAAATATGCTCCAAGAAAAGTACTTTATGCGCATAAAAAGTGCTCTTAAAATCTAAAAATATGCCATTCCAATTTAGAAAATATGCTCTTAAAATAATATTTTTTTGGGCTAAATTTTAAATTAGATAGTATACTAAAAATAACATGATTTTTATTAACAATAAGGATTTTCTATGAAAATATGCAAAAATATGGTATAACAAATCCATGCCAAAATTCTTAAAATTGTCTGAAGTGTATAAATAACTAACAGTTTGCTTCATTTGAAGCCCAAGAAAAAATATGATTTTTGCATATTTTTGGTTGCCCCGGTTATTACTTTTACTATCATTCTAAGTAATTTGTTTTACACTAACTGTAAACAATAGGCTGAACCAACCGCAGTGTGATCACAGCTTGAAAAATTTTATCACTAAAAAATTCTCAAGAAAATAGAGATTAACATTGAATATTAAAATAAGGAAAATGTTAAATCAATAAACATCTAAATAGTCACACTGTAATTGTTTTTCTTTCCCTCTTAAATGTCCTTTGTTTCTTGTTTATTTTCATAATAGGCACCGCTGTTTGTAACTCCCGCTATGGTGGCATTGATCACATCGAAGCCGAAGTCCAAGCTTATATTAACTCTCAATTAACCAAATCCTATGAATACTTGCTGTTGGCAACCCATTTCAATTCCTACCAAAAGAATCGTCCCGGCTTCCAAAAACTCTACCAAGGCCTTTCTGATCGTTCCTTCGATGACACCATCGATATAATCAAACAATTGTCTCGTCGTGGTGGCAAAGCTAACTTCAATGTTGTCCATGAAAGTCCTGCTTCTGTCAGCAAACAACAATTGCAATTGGAAGTTGATGAATTACACTCTTTGGCCATGGCTTTGGATACTGAAAAACAATTATCCAACGGTGCTATTCATGTCCATACCCGTTCTCTCCACGCTACCGAACGCGATCCTGAAATGGCTCAATATGTTGAAGAGAAATTCTTGACCAAACAAGCTGAAACTGTACGCAAATTGTCTGGTTATGCCAACGATTTGGCCAAATTGATGAACCAACCAGATCCTTCATTGGCTGTCTACTTGTTCGATGAATATTTGCAAAAACAATAAATACAATAAACAGAAACCATATTAAAGAAATTATAATGCAAATATATTTAGCAACAAAACAAAGAGTATCAAAATTAATTAACTAAAAATTGTATTAGTTTAAAAATAAAAATTATTTTAACACATTAATAAAAAAAAAAAAAATCTCCATCTCTAACTCTTTGTTTAAAACGAAAAGCATTTTATAAGTCTTTTATTTTTCCTATATTGGAGTTTTGTTTTAATTTTTTTCTAATTTATTTCTAAATTATCTGCATAGTATTAATATGAAATTATTACTTTTTTTGTTTACATTATTTTCTTTATCATTTACAAATGTTAATTCATAAATAATTTAATAAATAAAAATAATATCACATTCACGTGATTTCAATCTAAACTATATATTCTTCATTATTATTGTGATAATTTTAAAGGTTCTTAGATTATCAATCAAATCAATTAAATACAAAAGAACCGCAAAAACAAAAGAAATTGATTATTAAATAAAAAATAAAAAAATATTTGAGCTTTAGAATAAAACAAAACAAAAGTGTTTTATTTTGATGTTTGTTTCTTGTGAAATTTATAAAATTCAATTGTTTATCTAAATTTTGTTAAGATTATTCCTATCCAGTATAGTGTGACGTTGAATTATAAAAAAAGTATTTTTCACGATTTGAATTGGTATTCAATGAAAACATTATTCTTAATGTAATAACTTAATTTTGTTTAAAAGTTATTTCCTAGAGATGACAAGAAAGTTGCCCTACACCATTTTCCCTGAACGTTAAAGTGACACTAAAGAGAGGGCCTTAAAGTAAATTATTCAAATTTGTGACCGAAACTGATACTTAAATTAATTATATTTATGCCAAATTTCAAATCGCTGATTTTAGGAACGGGACGCTAACTGGAAACGATTACCTATGTGAAAGTCACCAAATTTATTTTACAATGTGCTGCAGTTCACTCGTTTTACTCGTTTAGTTACCCTTAAATTGTCTGAAGTGTTCATAGAAAAATCCCTTTTTCCTTACTTTTTTTTTAAGTTTGACTCCACCTTTCCCTCTGAAATAAAATCGTTGTTTTTAATAAAAAAAAAAATACCTTATAATTATATGAAAGTGCATTCAGAAAAAAATATTAAGTTCGAAAAAAATTTAATTAAAAACTATTTATATCAGGGACCGCACAATGGCCATTTGCAAAAGTTTTGGTAATAAATCTGTAACTTCTAAACTACTGGTCGGATTTAATTAAAATGTATTGGAAAGTTGAAGAAGCTTTCAATAAAATCATCTTGTCAAAAAAAAAAAAAATTTTTTTGTTTACATGTACTTCAAAAAAGAAAATAAAATGTCTTTTACAAAAATAATATATTTAAAACTAAATAAAGATTTGTGAATCTAAAAGCCTCCGGAAGTCTGACGTGGATAATCGAAACATTTAATGATTTCCAGTGTAATTGTTCCGATCAGATCTTCAAGGGTAAATTATTGATGTTCTAATTTTTCTATCACCGCAAAGAAGATATAAATTTTGAAACCTTTTTAAAATTTAAAATAATTTTATTAGATTTTGTAGAATTATATACAGAATTTATGCACAAAGTCCCATTAGTTTATATAAGATCGAATGAGGTCGAAAAGTATAAACGAGCGAACAAAAAGGGTAGAAGAATGGGAAAAAGTTAAGTAATTTTTAGCCCTTTTTCTAAGTTTTTGAACTTTGAACACCAATCACGGTTATAAAATGAAACCTATGATGTTAAAATTTTGCACACTAACAGTTTCAAGTCTTGTGAGTTCAAATCAGCAAATGGTGAAATTAGGTATGAAAATATTAAAACTTTTACGTAATCATTTGATTATTATTTAATTTTTTTTCTTTTATATTAAAACTTGCTGTGATTTCTTAAGGAACACAAAAAAAAAAAAAAAAAAAAAAAAAAAAACAAGGTAAAACTAATATGTAAGTATTTAGCTATTTTTATGACTAATACCCCATTTACATTTACCCAAAATCTATTTCAAATAAGATTTCAAGCAAAATCTACATAATTTTCTATATAAATCAAAATCTAATTTTTAAAGACTTGTTCAGACCGGCGCGAAATTACGAAATTTCAGGCCGAAATTACGAATGAAATCTAGAGTGTTCATACTGGCTAGATGACATTTGATGTAATTTCGTGAACAGCTGATACTTATTGTTTACATTTTAAATTATTATGGGGGGAAATCGAAACAAATAAGAAACAATTACTTACTAAATTGGAAATTATTAATTTGAAACAATTAAAAATGTAAAAAGGATAGGTTTCATTTTGCAAAATCACTTTAATAATTAATTTTAATTTTTTTCTTTAAATTTAAGATCAGCTGTGAATTGTTTTTTTTTTCTTTTCGCGGTTGAAACATGCAGTACATAGTTGAAAAAAAGTATTTTTTCCAACCATGTACAGACTTGCACGGAAATGGGCATCGTAATTTCAATGTAATTTCGCCGAAATTACACAAAATTATGTAATTTCGCAAGTGTCAAAATGTATGGGAAATTACGTAATTTCAACTTGATTTCGGCCGAAATCTCGAAAGTACGTAATTTCGGGTCGGTCTGAATGCGCTATAATGAGATTTTACCAAAATCTCGTAAACAACTAGATTTAAAAAAATGTCGTTATCCGACACTATTTTCCTTTCAGTAAATTAGTGAAATACAGCAGTGTTCTAAATAACGAGAAAGAAATATATAGTCGGTCAAGACCGACTACATGATACTCTACACTATTACACCTGAGGCCAGTTTAACTAAATGTAAAATTGATACTAACATCTAAATGATTTTATGCACTTTAGGGCGATAACTGGAAGTGGGTTTATATGGTCAATTGTAGACCGATCTTCATAAAATTGGTTACAAAGATTGAGACTTGTGAAGAACTTCTTTGCACAGAATTTCATTCATTCTGGGGCGACATTTGTATTGGGGCTAGATGAAATAATAGACCGATCACAACCAATTTCAATAGGCTTCGTTCTTGTATCATAAAAGTCTCACGTGTCAAATTTTATTGAATTATCTTTAAAATTGCGATCCGTACTTTGTGCACAAGGTTTATATGGACAGCCAGACAGCCGTCCAGCCAGCCAAACGGACGGACGGACGGACATCGTTAGATCGATTTAAAAAGTAATTCTGAGTGGATTGGTATACTTTAAGGTTGGATAACTTTTTCTATGCATTACAAACATCAGCACAAACGGATAATACCCCAACCACCTATAGTGGCGTAGGGTATAAAAATGACATTTGAATGTAAACAAATATTTTTAAAATTAATAGAAATAATGCATAAATAAATTTTGTGATAAAATTGAAAACAAATTAATTTGAAATTAAAATAAAGAATATATTAGAATTCATATATCAATATTAAATAATTGTATTTCATTTATTTAAAAAAAAAACTGTTGTAAAACAAAATCTTCAAAACCGTCGAAAGGGCGAATGTAAACGGGGTAGATTTTGTTTTTATAAAATCTGATTCAACGAGATTTAAAGTGTAAGTGTAAATTGGGTATAAGTCAATTTCTTTTGATGAAGGGACTTAGGCCACTTTCAAAATAAAAGGCTCATTTGTAAGTTTTTTAATATAAATTTTAGAAAAATTAATTCACATAAGAACAACACTGATGCATATCCACTGGTGCATATTCATATAAACGCATTTAAAATTTTTGTTTTTCTTTGAGGTATATTCGTTTCTCTCAACCAAAAACAATGTTATGTTGTAACAATAATTCGCGATATAATGGTACTTTTTTATGTAAGAAATATTTGTTTCTTGCTTTTGTTGTTGTTTTTTTTTTAATTAGCAATCAGAGCATATTGGTGATCATTTCAGTGGAATATTCGGGAAAAATTTGTCTAAAAAAAAAAAAATATTAAAATTTTAATAGTTTTAGTTGTTTGTTTCACTTAAGCTAAGTTTCTGATGACAACATCTCTATTTAGTAGAAATATTTTTGTTTTAATTGGGAAATTTCATCAGCTTAAAGGATGCCCAAAGGAACTTTTCGTACCGATCAGGAAAAAATTCAAATTAAATTTTTTTCGTGATCAGGGCTGTTCTAACAGAGAAATTGGACAAAAAATTAACCGTTCAGAAGGAGTTATTCGAGGCTTTCTTAAGAAAGGGCAGAAGTACGGAGTCTGGAAACTAACCAAAGGTAATCGAAAAATAACAAAAAAGACAAATTAATAAAATAAAGAAGAAGCCGCCCGAAATAAATTAAATTCTACACAAATAAAAAATACACTTCACCTTCAAACATGTTGCAAACATTTTGCGAACAGATGTCAACATAAAATGGAAAAAACCAAAATGTAAGCCGATGTTAAGACGGCATCATAGGGAAAATCGTTTAAAAATTTGCGCGCAAATGTATAAAATGAACAGATGAGTGGAATAAAGTAATATTTTCTGATGAAAGCAAATTTAATTTGAACGGTTCCGATTCATATTCTTGCTATTGGCAAGATTTGAGTTCGAAAGAAATTCGTATGTCGAAACGCAATTTCGGTGGAGGCAGTGCTATGTTTATGGCAGCCTTTTCTGCTGCAGGAAAATCAAAAATATAATTTGTTCCAACTAAAATGAACAGTGAAATTTATAATGAACTAGTGGAAGATGCTCTTCTCTCATTTACGGATGGAAAAATGGATGAAGATTGTGTATTCCAACAGGATAACGCCGCAATCCATGACTCAAACCAATCTAAAACGTGTTTTAGTGAACATAGTATTCCACTAATGGAATGGCCGATTTGCAGTCCGGTTTAAAATCCAATGGAGAATATGACTCGTAAAGTTTACGCAAGAAATGCACTGAATGAAACCATAATGACAATAAGGGAGTTAAAACTAAAAATTAAGCAAGCCTGGGAAGAAATTGTCAGTGATTTTGTTCAAAAATTAGTCGAATCAATGCCAGACCGAATTTTTGGATTTATCGAAAACAAATTATTAATAATGCTAAATTGGTTCATTATTTTAAGTGCGTATATAGGATATGAAACTTCCTACTAAAATTAAAAATAACAATGAAAAAAAATTTAATGTACATTTTAAGTTTTTTGTTATTAATTTTTTAAGTGAAGTCAATAAATAATTTAAAAAATTAATTTGTGGCATCTTAATTGTATTTTAACCCCATTTTTGGTAAGATGATTAAAAAAATTTATGTGCGTTTATAGGAATATGCACCAGTATATATATATATATATATATATATATATAGAACAATACAACTTCTTAATTAAATGTATAAATAAAATAGCTATTATTATTGTGCATTGGTTTACACTAATTGTCGCCAATTGCTTCAAATATTAGTTATTATTTGTGGTTAATTTCAACGATTTAAAATGAACAAAAAATATTCGCTACTTTATTTATAAATCCTGATAACAACATATTAACTATGTTCGCAAATAAGATGGTATTTGCTATATAAATGCATCTGTGTAGGACTCTAGTCGAACAAGTACTGATCTAATCATCATTAACAACAGTAGTTACAAATTGTAAATTAAACTTAAGAAAATAAATTAATAATTATAAATAAAATATATAATAATATTAAAATATTCTTCAACGAATTAAGATATTGGTGTCTATTCTTGAAAATTTCCATTAAAACAAAAACAAAGTTTAAAAAATTGTCATAATTTTAAAAGTAAATCGACTTAAGATGTCCCACGATGTCAAACGAAAAATTCGTTTCGACAATTTATATAGAAAAAAAAAAAATAAATAAATTTCTAAAAATTTGCTTTTGTTTCCCATATATAATTGTGCGATAAGCCGTTAGTGTAAGAATTTCCCTTCTCATGTGTTGAAAATTATGCTAAAATTCTCCTATCAGAAATTCAATTAGCAAATTTTTTCAAAATAAAAATATGCAATTTGCCAAATCATCCTGCTAAATCTAGCAGAAAAAATGCTAAGAAGGCAACACTGGAAATAATACATTTTAAGTTTTATTTTCTCGTTAAAAAAAAAAGTAAAAAATCCTGACAATTTATATAATTCTTTTAGAAATAAAAAAATCTAAAAAAGCAAAAGGTGAACAATTTTGTTTTTGTTTCTTTGTTGGCTGCCATCTGCACCATAGTTCATACCGAAGACGTTTGCCTTATAAGTGTGGAGAAAGCTTGCTCAGGTTATTTTCGTAAGTATTTTTTTCTAAGTATTGTTTAAGTAAAATTTTATTTTATAAGTACGAGTTTGTATTATTTTTCTTTTTTTTTTTTTTTTGTTTTGTTAATTATCCTCAATATTGGTCTATGATAAAATTAATTATACATAGAAGATCCTATTATACAACATATCCAGAAAGTCCAACTAGAAATTCATCACCTAATTTAACTAGTTTTTTATTCACCTAATTATTGTAATGACAGTGATAAGTATTAATAAAGTTACATAACAAATTTAACAATTACATATTCCCGTCTTCGACTATTATTTGAAAGAAAACAAAATCTAAACTAATCATCGTTAACTATCTTAATTATCATTAACTTCGCCAGACGTCTCTAAGCCTTCTCTTGGTCTTCATCGTACGAGTAGTAAAAGTGTAGAGTTGTAATAGTATTTTTTTATTTCATTGAAAATCAGATTTAGGGTTAAGTTCATAAACTTTTATAAAAGATCAGAAAATATTTCTCATATAGGCTCTTTTGGAAATATTTTCGATAGAAAGAAGTCATATTTGTAATGCAAGAATTTAGAAGGAATGAAAAAACAATTATTTATGTATATTAATTTTATTTTTCTCCAAAATGTCAAAAAAAAATTTATATTAAAATTTTCATAATTGAGAAGTTTTGCCATAGCAAAAGATTATATAAAATATTGTGCAATATCTCCAAAATAATTACAGAAACTTTTGAAAGGTTGTAACTTCAATTCACAATTGCTTCAGTCAGTGGCTTTAAAAAAATCTAAATAAAGAAAAAACTATTATTTATTGTTTTATTAAATTATTTCCATAAGCTAAATATTTAAATTATTAAAATGTTAAACAATATTAAAATATTCTTATTTTCTACTAAAATTATATAATATTGCTCTTTAATAATTTTTTATACTTTTTTTTTTATTAATTTAGAAACAGATTTGCCCATTTGTAACGCCCGCTATGGTGGTATTGAGCACATCGAACCCGAAGTCCAAGCTTATATTAACTCTCAATTGAACAAATCCTATGAATACTTGTTATTAGCAACCCATTTCAATTCCTACCAAAAAAATCGTCCCGGCTTTCAAAAACCTTACCACGATCTTTCTGATCGTTCTTTTAATGATGCTGTTAGTATGATCAAATAATTGTCTCGTCGTGGTGGCAAAACTAACTTTAATCTTCTCCAGGAAAGTACCGCTGCTGTTATCAAACAACAATTGCAATTGGAAGTTGATGAATTACACTCTTTGGGCATGGCTTTGGATATTGAGAAAGAATTGGCTAATGGTGCTTTCCATGTTTACTCACGTTCTCTCCATGCTACTGAACGCGATCCTGAAATGGCTCAATATATTCAAGAGAAATTCTTTACCAAACATGCTGAAAGTGTACGTAAATTATCTGGTTATACAAACGATTTGATCCACTTGATGTACCAAAAAGATCCATCATTGGCCGTCCATTTATTTGATCAATTTTTGCAAAAACTAACAAGTATAAATGCTAAGTGATCGGAAATTGTATTAGATAAGGCTTATTGTAGCAAAATGATAATAATTTTATTTAAATTACAGTCATAAACAATATGTTACAAAAATAAATTTATTATTAAAAGATATATATATATATATATATATATATATATATATATATATATTAGGGTGGATCAATTATTTATGTACAGAATTTTCTTCAAATGAGTGCAGATAAAGCCCTCTACCACCTATACAGGTCAACTATTCACCAATTGCAATAAATATTTCCAAAAAAGTAGCATTATTTTCGCATTTCCTGAGCACTAAATTTTCTCGTAAAAAACCGAAAGCTCGAATTTGATTTTAGAACCATGCTTCCTTGGGAAAAGTTCTTAGAATTTTTCGTTGATTCCGATTTTGGTATACGCTTTGTCACGTTTTTTGGTCTCGAATATAATATAATATAATATAATATATTAAAAGATATATTAAATATATATATATATATATATATATATATATATATATATATATAAATATATATTATATAAATACACTGCCTGCCACTTGAATAAGGAATCACATTTTTTTAACTTCAATTAAGTATATATCCTAAACTAAAGTTCAGAAAAAAATTATTTTTTGCACAACCAAATTTCAAAGTGTTGGCTTTAGTTTCCTGAAGAAATAAAAAATATAAATTTTTTGTTATACTAAAATTATGTATTTATTTAAAGACATATATTTCGGTGGTACTATTTCGTGTATCACTTGAATAAGGAATTCTTTTAATATTAATCAGGAAGGCTATGATCTGAATTTCTTTCAATATAAACGGCTAGAGAATTTTTAATTTGGTAGTTTTTAAATAGTTTTTATTCAAAATGGGACGTGGTAAGGCTCTTAATAACTCTGAAAAAGAAAAAATTCTGATTTTTAAATCTCAGGGTCACAATCCGGTCCAAATAGCCAAAAACATTAATAGAGGAAAGACAGTTGTGTACAATTATTTAAGTAAAGTGGAAAGATATGGAAAAAATATGAAAGGGCGGAAGAAAATGGCAACAACTCCAAAAGAAAGACGAGAAATTCTTAGAATTGCATCAAACTGTGCCACGTCGGTATCAAAAATACGTGAAAAAAGTGGAGACAGTGCCAGTCTAAGAACAGTGCACCGCATTTTAAAGTCATGCCCATAGATAGTCCGACGAAAACTGCAAAAAAAAAAACACCACTTAATGAAAAACGCAAATCACAACGTCTACAGTTTGCCAAAAATACAAAGACATGGTCCGACAAATGGTTGAAAGTTGTATTTTCCGATGAAAAAGAAAGTTTAATATTGATGGTCCCGACGGGTATAACTATAACTTCCATGGCCTAAATAAGGAAGAATTATTTTTGAGCCGCAAACACAACCGAGAGGGCGGTATAATGGCATGGGATGCCATTTCGTATTATGGTACCATAGAATTTTTTTTTTATTTTTTGGTATCCAACAAAATGACTGCAACGACTTACAAAAACATTCTGGAGGAAGCTTTTCCAAAATTTAATGATTTCTTTGGACCCATACCCTGGACGTACCCACACGACAACTCTCCGATTCATACCGCCAGAGCAGTAAAGCAATGGATTAATCAACAAGGTGTTCAACTTTTGGATATTCACCAGACCTGAATCGAAAGGAAAATGTCTGGGGTTGGCTTGCAAGAAAAGTTTATGAAGGAGGAAAACAATTTGAGACGATAGAATCCTTATAGGATGCAATAACGGAAGCATGGAATTCAATTTCGCTAAAGTACTTAGAGTCATTATACAAGTCGATGCCAAATCACATTTTTGAGGTTATTTCTAAAAATAGTGGCAGTACTCATTACTAATTGAATGCTAGAAAATAATAACTTTCATTTTTATAAACTAAAATTTAAAAATAAATTACAGTTTGCTAGGTTTAAAAATATTCCTTATTCAAGTGACACACATGTCTTTAAATAAATGCATAATTTTAGTATAATAAAAATATGTATATTTTGTATTTCTTCCGGAAACTAAAGCCAACACTTTGAAATTTGGTTGTGCTGAACTTTAGTTTAGGAGATATACTTAATTAAAGTTAAAAAAATGTGATTCCTTATTCAAGTGGTAGGCAGTGTATATATTAAGGTGACTCACTGAAAGTGTGTTACCCCCTGAAAATACTGCTGACCGTCCATGAACTGGACCGTTTTCAAAAAGTTTTTTTTTAAGTTTTTATTTAAGTTTTTTGTATTTTCTCCCAAAGTAACACATAGAAAATATGGTATCATTTAAAAGGTATTTAGAAGGCGAATCCATTGGTATATCCGAGGGTGACTTAAATATTTTTATATTCTACAAAATTTTCTATTTTTCAAATTTTCTCTTTTCACTGTAATGTTTATTATTTTTTATGAAAATTAAAATGTTTATTTGCTTTTAGATATGGTATTTGTTTAATTTTTGTTTCAATATTCTTCCAATTTCGAGGTCTGTCAGGCGTCAATCTGATTTAAAATTTTACATAAAAATATGGATGTTGAATTAAAATATTGACAAAATATTAAAATGACAAAAATATTAACATAGAACATTTACAACTTCATTCTAAAAACAATTCTTATTATAAAATAAAACACAAAAATATAAACTTGAAAATTTTCAATATTCAGTTTTTACCACTGTAATATAAAATTGCAAACAATGAGTGACTTTGATAGTGCACTACACGGAGAGTGAACAAAGTAAAGTATTTTTTTTTTTTTAAACTATAATGATGCTTCATTTTATCTATTTTTACCTAGAATCAATTACTTTTTCGAAATATTAATATTCCAAAATGATAAATAAAGTATTTTGACAATAACAGAGTTAAAACTAAAAATTAAGCAAATATGGGAAGAAATTTACAGTGATTTTCTTCAAAAATTAGCTCAATCAATGCCAGACCGAATTTTTGAATTTATCCAAAACAAAACATATTATTAATAATGCTAAATCGGTTCATTACTTTAAGTATATATATATATATATATATATATATATATATATATATATATATATATATATATATAGGGTGATTCAAGTAGAGATACTTTTTTCAATATCCTTTTTTTGACAGATCACGTGTGAGTCGTGTCATGCTGTCATGCTGTCATGTTATTTTTGTTTAGTATTGTTTGGCATTTCATAATGGAAAGACTTGCGCCTGAACAACGTTTACAAATCGTTCAACTTTATTACGAAAATTCACGTTCTGTGAGGAATGTGTTTCGTGCACTTCCCTAAACTTATGGTCAACATAATCGTCCTACTGAGCGTACTATACGCAACACCATCATCCATTTTGAGACCCAGCATTCATTATTGGATAATATTCGACCGAATAGACTACGTCCAGCACGCTGGGAAGAAAATATAGCGGCCGTAGCTGAGAGTGTACACGAAGACCGTGGAGAGTCGATTCGGCGCCCTTCGCAGCAACTCGGACTGATTAAATTGAAAGCGTACAAAATACAGCTTGTGCAACAACTGAAGCCGCTCGACCTTCCCAAGCGACATTGCTTCGCTCCCGCACCTGAAGAGATTCAAGAACTGTCACTTCATCCAGAAAAAACAACGGTTTGCTCGAACGAGTCATCGAAAATTGAACTCAACGGATGGACCATCAGCGACGTAGCAACGGCCAACATTTGATAGACATAATCTTCAAAAAATAAATGCCAAAGAACGTTCTTTCTAATGGATCACTCTTTGTATATATATATATATATATATATATATATGTGTTTTGTCAAAGCTTCGATGTTTTGTACTTAAAACATGTTTAACTCCCATTCAGTTTAAATATATTTTTATGTATAAGACATTTTTAGCATTCCCAAAAAATTTGGGAAAGATTTCCTGATGAGCTGGCTTAAGCAACCAGAGAAATGCGTATTGGAATTACTTTATTCTCACAATAATAAATTTCAATTTTATTAATTTTTAAATTAAGCTCTGAGAATAATAGCGCGTAGTTACTAAAACCTTTTTTAAAAATTATATTTCCATAATTAAAATTTTTTATTGTGATATTGTCAATATTGGATATTGGCGTCCTTCTTATATCAAATGCTGCTGAGTTGACAAACTTTGAACTTATTGAAGAATGGATCGCACAGGATTAAAGCTCTCTAATTGTTTTGCAATAATGATTATATAAGTTTTATAATATAAACCGTAGAAAAATTTATTCAGAAAAATAATGTGGAAAAATATTACTTTATTAAATAAATTTATAAATAAAATTTCAGCTTTAACTATTATTATTGTGTAATGGTTTACGCTAGTTGTGGTCAATTGCTTCAACTATTTGGTTTTTTGTTTTTGTGGTAAATTTTAACGATTAAAATCCAATAAATGCGAACGTTGTGGTTTACAACGTAACACGCACATTACAACTTATTATTTGTGTTCGAAAATCAGATGATATTTCCTATATAAATACATCTGTTTAGGACTCTAGTCGAGCAAGTATCGATCTAACCCTTATTATAAACGGTAGTTAAAAAGTGTTTATTAAAGTAGCAAAGCTGAAAACTAAAGAAAATAATTAAATACAACCAAAAATAATATTAAAATATTCTTCTGCAAATTAAGAAGTTAAATTGTGAAAAAAAACTATTTTTTAAAATATAATTTGGTATATTGTTTTTGTTTAAAGGAATAAGTAAAAGAAAAGAAAATTTGTAAAAACCTATTTTGAGGGAAATCATTATTTTTATTTTTTTGCACACTTAAAATAAAATAAAATTTGTAAATTATCTAGGACTTTCTATAAGATTTCTTCTAAAACGTAATTTATAATCAAGTCATTAGTGGACTATTTTTTTTTTTTTTTTATTTTAAGTAAGAAAATTTTCAAAAGTGTTTCTGATATATTAGAGCGTCCCGAGAAACAGTTTTTTTGTATTATTATTATTATTTTTTTTTTTTTTTTTTTGATATTCTGATATAGCAAGATCCTTCAAACCATACTTATTCATATGTTGAATACAGGAAAAATATAAAAAAAATTAAATTGACTTTTAGTTCCCTGCCAGCGATTAAAAAATCAGTGGTCTCATACATTTATACCAAACAAAAGTTTCGATTTTTATTCTCGAAATGGGTTTCAGAAAATTTGAATTTTTGAACTTGTTTTTAAAATTTTTTTTTTTAAATTGAATTAAAATTAAAGGAATTGATTTAATTTAGCTCTTTTTTAACTCATTTTTTAAAATAAGATCTGGTCTTATATAAACTAATCGGATTTTGTGAATAACTTCTACATCTTCTTTGTTTTTGGTGCAGACTTTCAACAGTCATATAGAGGATAGTCAAATTTTGATGACAAAATTTTTTAATTTTTTTAGTTTTTTGGACGGGAGATACAAATTCTGAAATAGGGCTTATCTCTTTGATATACCCAAAATAGTCAATGCAGTAGATAGTCTCGAAGTTTGGAAAACAAGACCGAACATTTTTTTAAAAAATCACGTTTAAATTTTATATAGACTAGCATGGATTAATGCGTACTCTTAGTTTTTAAATTTAAATTCAAAATTTTTCACTTTGGCACTTTTCGTTTTTGTATTTTTATATAGCAAATTGCAATTTATACAAATCTTTTATATATAACGGCGATAGATATAATTAATCGGAACCATAAATTTAAGTGAAATGTCGTTGATAGTTTAAAATGGGACACTTTCGTCAAAACACATTTTGCTAAGGCACATCGCATGGACAGAACGAAATTGAACATAATTGGCATATTTAGGTGACATTTGTAATGTTTAAAGGTGCGTCAAAAAATTTCAAAGGATAAAAATTTTATGTTAAACAAATTTAAAATCTTCAGTGACTTCAACTTGTTAATAGAGACATTGAGAATGACATAAATTAAAGTCTTGCTATTTTCTTGAATTTTCCCAACAAATTTTCTTTCACTTACTGTTAATTTCAATACCTCCCAACAACTTAAATATTAAAAGGTTCATATTTGTTATTTTTGTATATTTTAACTTCAGCAGAAATAGTGAATTATATTTCGAATTAAATTTAAAATTTATGTGTATTATCGAAGTTAAATTTTATCTTCATTTGAAAATACAGATAATTTGTTTCAATAATTTAAATTCATAAAACTATTATTTTTGGTTAGATATTTTTTTTTTTTTTTTTAATTTTGGTGCAAAACCTTTTATTTAATCGGTCCTAAAATAAATAGGAACGTGTTTGGAAGTATTTGGAAAAATTTTAATTAATAATTCCTTTATTCGATGGTATTGGGAAAACGGATAGACACTTCAATAAACAAAATAGAATTATTTTGGCATTTTGAAATGAAATAAAAAAATTCTTTTAGTTTTTGGTAAACACTCGAAAATTAATAAAAAAAAAATAATAATGTTCTATGGTGGCAAATGTTTTTTGTCTGGTGAGAAAAATTCTTATTTCCAAGCGCGCGAAAATTACTTAATTTTATTTTTCAATCATTATAAATATTTTTAACTGTTTAAAATATTTTTTCATTTGTTCAAACATATATGTGAGAGATTTTTATGTCCTAATATAAATATCCATCATGATGAAAAAAAAGTATTTGTAAAAAAAATTTTCAAATGATTGTTTTTTTTATTCATAAATGTTTCAAATTTGTTCTGCTTAAAAGTAAAATTTTTTTGCCGCAATAATCATATACGTATTGCAGAAGTTTCCTCTATCGGGAGAGATTGTGTGTCACAGGCGATACATCTAAGCGATAAGAAATCAATACGCTTGGAAAAGAAATACACAATAATGTTAGATAATCATCTAGGTGAAAAAAAGAAGAGACCGCCAGATAACCTTATAGAAGATTTAATAAATATATATCAGAATTATCAATAAATCAATTTAGATATAATATAATTGATTTTGTAATGCATTCAAATAAATTTCAACATCATAAAGCACTTAAAACTAAAACGCTCACATAAAATATCCATTTTTTGCTAATTTTTTTAATTTTTTAAAAATTTTTTGACAACTGAAAAAATTGTAACTGAAAAATTAAAATATTGCATTAATTTCTTCCAGATGATTTCTGAAAAAAATGTAACTGAAAAATAAAAGTATTGCATTAATTTCTTCCAGATGATTTCTATGGGATATCATCATTTTATTGCGGAGGTGATAATCTGAAATATTATGAAAATGAGAAAAGGGCTATATTTTAAAGATAAAAAATATATAAAAATATATGCAAATGATAAAAAAAATTATATATTTTTTTTTTGTTTATTGCCTAATTTTCTTTAAACTGATAATAATACAATATTACAAAAATATTACTTTAATGATTTTCATCCCAATAATAAAAAGAAGGTATTGCGTAAATATCTTCCAAATGTTTAAAAGGTTTCTATTATTTTATTTATTTGAATTTTATTTGTCTTATGTGAATACATTTGAAATATTTTTTATTCAATGAAATTGTTATTTTTTAGAACTTTTTTTTTCATCTGATAAAAAAGGAAAAAAGAAAATACTTTTAAATTTTTTGTAATAAAAATCACAAATGATTTTTTAATTTTTAATTTCGAACAAAAATTAAACTATTTGATGAAAATAAAAAAAAAAAATTATGATGAATTTTTATTACTTTTTGAACAGCAAAGTTTGTTTCACGTTTAGTATTAAAATCCGTTCTCTGCTTATTTCTGTTTTGTGAAATAAAAACTTTATAAGATATTGACAAATTAAAATTTTATCATCAAAAAAATTAAAAATGTATAAACAGAAAAAAACAAGAGATATGATCAGAAATAATTTAAATGTTTTGATTGCATTTTAAATCCATTCCGAAAGCCACACTCCATTTTGGGATTGGACAAATAATAATGAATATTTGATTATTTTAAAGAATGTAATATTATGAAATCATAAGACATAGCAAATTTAATGTAAATATTCTATGTAAATAATTTACAACATTGAATATTTTTAACGTCGAAAATTTTAATACTTTTGTTAAAAATTCTACTAGACTTATGAGCTAGTAAAATCTTGTTCAGCTCATAGCTATCTAAAATTTACTATAAATAATTTTCTACAGGCCCTAAGATGTTCTAACAAGCTCAAAATTACAAATTTTTATACACCCATTTCGAAAGATAATTCGACCGTAATTTAAATCGTTGGTAGGGAAATAAAGATGAATTCAATTTTTTTTATTATTTTTGCAATATTCAGGTCATCAGTACTAATTGCTTCATTGGACTTCCTACAAGTTTTTATCAAAGGGACACTGCTCTCTAATTTGATTCCTCACAGAAATATATTGTTTGACGTATTAGAAATAAAATTGTTACATTGTTTTTTACTTTCTCACTTTTGAAATAGTTTCTTCTCAAATTAAATTAAAACAAGAAAAATCTAAATACAAAACATGAAAACTTTTACTATTGTTGCCTTGTTGACTGCCATCTGCTCCGCAGTTAGTAGCGAAGACGTTTGCCATTCAAATGTAATAAGAGCTTGTACTGGTTCATTTCCTTCTGGTAAGTATTAAAATTTTTTCCTTAATATTGTTTAAGTATCATTTTGTTTTATTAATATTTTTCTTTTCTTAACTGTCCCTAAAAAACACTTTACCTACTGTAAGTCCCCGGAATATATTATTCCATGTCAGAGATATTATGGGAAATGTATCAGATAAATGTCGTGTAAAAAAAATCTAAATTGTCTAATAAACTTTTGATCTGGCAAGAGATTTGTACATGTGAGGAAAAAAGCACTTCAATCATGGTAAATGACACTTTTAACATAGAAATGTATGCAAATGACTGTCGTCAGAATGGATTCCTTCCTAAAATTAGAAAATACAACGAATTCAAATTTTTCTGGTCTAATCTCTCTTCTCATTATTACCACAAACAAGTAACTGAATAGTATCAAACAAATGATTCTAATATGTCCAGAATTGCCCAGAACTCCGCACATTTTAAATACATTGGGTCATAGTGAAAAATATTTAAAGAATACTTAAAGCTAACTAGAAACTAAAATAAAAATTAAAAATTAGATTACTTCTACTCATGAGAAATACGACATTATTCATTTGGTAATCTAAAACATGTGTCGAAACATATTTAACTTTTAAGTTAAATATGTTTATTTTTAACTATGCCCAAACGTCAAAAAAATATTTAACTTATATTTGCATATGTCAGTAAATAAAACATATTTAACTAATCTTGAATCTGGTGGTCCCTGAAGGATTTTGATCATATTTTTTGATTTTTAAAAAAAATTTTTGAAAATTACACTTAATGGATTCTGGTGGGCTCTGAGGTATTTTGGTCATATTTGGCCATCTCCTTCTTTTTCACTCATATGGACCATATGGAAAATAAAGACAACAATCCCCTCTATTAAACCATATGACTCCCATTCCTCAATTGTATTTGGGAGATTTTTAAAAAATTTTTGAAAATTACACTTAATGAATTCTGGTGGTCTCTGAGGGATTTTGGCCATATTTGGCCATCTCCTTCTTTCTCACTCATATGGACCATATGGAAAATAAAGACAATAATCCCCTCTATTAAACCATATGACTCTCATTCCTCAATTGTATTTGGGAGATTTTTAAAAAAATTTTGAAAATTACACTTAATGAATTCTGGTGGTCTCTGATGGATTTTTTTCATATTTGGCCATCTCCTTCTTTGTCACTCATATGGACCATATGAAAGATAAAGACAATAATCCCCTCTATTAAACCATATGACTCCCATTCCTCAATTGTATTTGGGAGATTTTTAAAAAAATTTTGAAAATTACACTTAATGAATTCTGGTGGTCTCTGAGGGATTTTGGTCATATTTGGCCATCTCCTTCTTTGTCACTCATATGGACCATATGGAAGATAAAGACAATAATCCCCTCTATTAAACCATATGACTCCCATTCCTCAATTTTATTTGGGAGATTTAAAAAAAAAAAAATTGAAAATACACTTAATGAATTCTGGTGGTCTCTGAGGGATTTTGGTCATATTTGGCCATTTCCTTCTTTGTCACTCATATGGACCATATGGAAGAAAAAGACAATAATCCCCTCTATTAAACCATATGACTCCCATTCCTCAATTGTATTTGGGAGATTTTTAAAAAATTTTTGAAAATTACACTTAATGGATTCTGGTGGTCTCTGAGGGATTTTGGTCATATTTGGCCATCTCCTTCTTTGTCACTCATATGGACCATATGTTTTATTTACTGACATATGTAAATATAAGTTAAATATGTTTTTGACACTTAGGCATAGTTAAAAATAAACATATTTAACTTAAAAGATAAATATGTTTCCACGTAAGTCGTTACGTCAAAACACATCTAACTCGACATATTTATCTTCACACACATTTAAGATGGTCACCCTGTTAAACAATAGCATTTTCATATTTTCTAGCAAAGTATATACAAGTGGTCCGACTCTTTGGTAAGAGTACCTTACTCTAAGAGTGTGTTAATAACAAAATTTGTATTGGTGCTTTTTTATTTTCCCCATTCAAAGAGTTCTCTAAAAATGTTTTAAAACTCAATTTGTTTGACTTTTCAATACTAAAAATTGAAACTCTGTTGCACATATTAATTTGTAAAACAAGTTGTCGAAAATTAATAAAAAAAAATATTTTGTGTTTTTTGCCAATTGTACCCCTTTTCAAAGTAAGTGTGTGATTATGTAAAAAAGTGCAAACTTCCTTAATAAATTGTCTGTGTTTAGTTCTCTCACAATTCTTAAGGCAGCCGTATATGAGAGTTGAGAGAGAGAGAGAGAGAGAAATATTACCAAAAGGGAGTCGGACTAACCGTTTGGCGATCTTAGTCGCCAATTGCCCCTTTTTCAACCATCTGGCCACTTTTGTTGGCCCCTTTCTTAAAGTGGAACTAAATGGCGAACTTTTAATGTGCTAAATAACGAGAAACTAAGTTGTTTGAAACATATCGACCCATTATATATTAATTCCAAAGAAGAAATTAATTATTTTTAGATTGTTTCACAATATAGTGATGATAAAAAGGACCCTAAAAAATCTACAAATAAACTGAAAATGTTAAAAACTAAGAACAGAAGTACTTAGTGTTTTGGTCAGTTTTATTAAAAAAGGGAATTTTATGTTAACTATTTTAATGAATAAATCCTTTTTTTTCTTTTTTGCAATAATAAAATTATTATAAATGAATTATGATGGTATTAGTAAAACTTAATTTAGTAATTTTACTTAAAACGTAATATTCTCTGTTTTTATCAAATAAACAAATTTTGAATAGTTTTTTAGGTATTGAAACAGTTGGCCCTTTTTTTCAAAAAACCCTCCCCTTTTTGGTGACTTTATTTTTTTAAATCCCCTGTTTTGGACACTTTTTAAAAATTCTCAATGGTAACGCTGGTCCGATTCACCATTTTTGAAATTGCCCTCTCTCATACAAGGGAGCCATGTGAATTGAGAGAACTATAAACAAAAACTTAAAACACAAAAATTCTAAATACAAATTTTCGAATTATTATACATTTTTATGCGATATTGCACTTATTCATATAATTCTAGAACACTATAAACTCAATTTTATGCACTGTTGCCAGATTTATCGTTTTATCTGCATTTTGACGATTTTTATTAAAAAAATGACGATTTCACGAAATGTTCACACACGCGAATTTTTCTAATTTAAATCTAATTTTGTATTGTAGTAGATAGAGAGAGAGAGAGAGAGAGAGAGAGAGAGAAAAGGACTATACGTATGTAAGTGCAATAGTTTTGATCATAGATAAAAAAAGTTTAAGAATGTGTTAAGTAGTAAAAATTTTAATTGAAGGTATGAATTTTTCAATAATTGGATCACCGACCCACTTGATTTTTAAACAATTTTTATAATGATTCAGTAGTGCTTTTAATTGTGATTAAAGAAATGTAAAATGCCGCTCGCTCTTAGTTTACGAGTTATGGATCTCTAAAGTTTTGATATATTTTTCTGAATATCTTTATTAATACAAAAAATACTATTTAAATTATATTAATACTGTTTAAAGTTCAAATATCTTTTTAATGATATATAATATTACCATATTCCTTAAATCCTTGAGAGGATTTATGTAATTTTAATTTTTTACAAAATTTTTTAATTTTTAGAAAAAGTTTACTCGATAAATAAATATAGGAGAAAGTCTCTGAGTCCAGCCAAAGGCCGGCTATCTTTATTAACGTTAAAAAGAAAATATTTTTATTTTAACAAGACCGGTTATCTTAATTTGTTCCTATTTTTAAAATTCTGTATAATATAAAACAATGCTAAAAGTTTACTTAATAAATAAATAGTTTCAAAATTTAATATTATTTTTTAGTCAAAAGATAATTATTAATTAATTAGTAATAATTAAATTAAATTAAAAAAATTAAAATTAATAGTTAAAAAGTTATATATTTTAAATTATCGGATTTTTTGACGATTTCAAAAATATTATGCCGATTTTGACGACTTTTTCGTCGAATTTTGAAGATTTTATACTATAACTATCTGGCAACAGTGCTTTTATGTCCAATTTTGGTCAATTTTGCTCAAACAAAAAAAATTGTATTTATTTTGACATTGGGAAAATAAAAAGGCACTAATACATTAAAATTTTTGTTACTAACACATACTTAGAGTTAGGTACTATTTTACTAACACACTCTTAGAGTTAGATACTCCTGCCAAATAGTCTAACTACTTGTATATATTCTGTTTTCTACTTTAATTGTGTAATATTTTTCTTTAATCATTTCTTTGTTTATTTTACGACAGATTCGTCAATTTGTAATGCGCGCCATGGCGGTATTGATCACATCGAACCTGAAGTTCAAGCTTATATTAACTCTCATTTAACCAAATCCTATGAATACTTGTTGTTGGCTACCTATTTCAATTCCCACATAAAGAATCGCCCAGGCTTTCAAAAACTCTACCATGATCTTTCTGATCGTTCTTTTGATGATGCTGTTAGTATGATCAAACAATTGTCTCGTCGTGGCGGAAAGACTAATTTTAATGTTGTTCATGAAAGTCCCGCTGTTGTTAGCAAGCAACGTATGCAATTAGAAGTTGATGAATTGCATTCCTTGGCCATGGCTTTGGATAATGAAAAACAATTGTCCAACGGTGCTGTTCATATCCACACACGTGCTCTACATGCTACTGAACGCGATCCCGAAATGGCTCAATATGTTCAAGAGAGATTTTTGGCCAGACAAGCAGAAACTATACGTAAATTGTCTGGTTATACTAACGATTTAGCTAAATTGATGAACCAACAAGATCCTTCATTGGCCGTCCATTTGTTTGATCAATTTTTGCAAAAACTAACAGATATAAATGCTAACTAATCGAAAATTGCATTGGTTAAGAACTAATCAAAATTATTTTTGTCAAAAAAAAAAAAAAAAAAAAATATTTTATTTGAATCACAGTTTATTAATTTCTTAAGCAAATTAATCTTTCCTGATTGTATCCTTTTATTTATAATTGGTATTTATTTATTAGTTAATAAAATAAACAATATATTAAATCAAATTATAGACAGAAAGTGATTTATTTTTACTGTTTTTTTTTTTAAGTTTAATATGTTGCGAAATAAGAAGTTTGAAATTTAGTGGTTTTGAGGGCATATTTTGATTTATTTCGATGAGAATAATTGAACAAATTAATTATAAAATTTATTTTTTATTTCAAAGTTTCCTTTAAAATCTATTTGTATTTAAATCAGTATCAACAATTTAAAATGCGCATTTGTTTTCATTATCATTTTGTGACAAATTCAACAAATATTTAGCTCTAATCATCTACAAAACTACATATGTATGTAGGTATGTACATTTTTAGTGCGAAAAAAAGTCTTAAAATTTCTAAGAATTAATAAATTTCCTCATTAATAATGTATATTTAAAAAATAAATTAATAATGTAAAATTTAAAAAAAGATCTAGTATACTGATCTTTTTTTAAATTTAGATCTTTCATAGCCCAAAAGGTCATTGAAAACTATAAGGGAAAGTAAAACGCGATGAAGGTAGAAAGTGAAAGAGAAAAAAAAAACAAATAACTAGGTATATTTGACCACATATATGCAAACATACATACATACATACATACAAAAATACATGCAAACATACATACATACATACATACATACATACATACATACATACATACAACATACATACATACATATCAAAATTTAATTTAAGGAAAGGTGTCTTAAAATTAAATTAAAAAAATCGATCTACATTTTATGTATAAAACTAGAAACATTTTCAGTTTATCTCAATCTTTTTTTTTTTCTCAAATGGACTTCAAAGTTTCGAAGAATACAAAATAAAAAATGTAAAATAATTACGAGGATTATATCATTAAAACATGGCTATCAAATTAAAGTTAAGAATCCCTGTTGTAATATAATAAGATTTTTGATTTAAATGTTGTAACACAAAAAAAATGAAATGGAAATAATTATGCACTTCCGGAATAGATGGTCCGATTTGAATGAAATTTCACATAGTGATAGTGGAAGTGCAGGCCTACCGGGGGCGGGATCACAGTGTCTCTAAGTTGGACACCTCGGCTATTAACATTTTTAAAAATTATCCTGATTCGTTATATTTGAATCGATTTGAAAATTTTTTGTATGAGAGGATTCAACCTGTCAAGATACGCAAAAGGTTTATTTGAGATCTTGTGCATATTAATCATTTTTATTTATGCAACAAAATTTTTGCAGGTGGAATTTTATACCTTAGTAGATTTTTTTATACTTAATTTCAAGTGTTATTTACTTTTTTAGAAAAAAAAAACTTTTAAAAAATTTCCAAAAATGAGTTTTTTGGGGGAGCAAAAATTTCTATTTCAAAAAAAAAAAAAAAAAAAAAAATAAAAGCATATTGAGCAATATAAAAAATATAAAATAGATTCACAGTTTGAGAAATATAAAAAATAGGTCAAATTTAGATGACCTGGTTCTCGCAG
This sequence comes from Protocalliphora azurea, assembly GCA_932274085.1. NCBI lineage: Eukaryota > Metazoa > Arthropoda > Insecta > Diptera > Calliphoridae > Protocalliphora > Protocalliphora azurea. The sequence continues at coordinate 132,104,435 of OW026519.1, forward strand.
TAATCCATTTTTTGAATTTTTCTTCCTTCAGAATATTTTTTGTTTAGTTATCTTTCAGAAAAATAAAAAAAAGATATATAAAATATACTCAAGAAAATTTATATATAACAGAAATAGAATGCGACCTCTTTTTCGCAAAAAAGAGGGGAAACCCGACTTTTTTTTCAAAGTTAAAATTTAAATGCTTATAACTTTCGACTCCGTAAATGTTTTTCATTTATTTCTTCTGTATTTTTTTTTTTATGCTATTTTGCTATTTGTTTATCCAAGGTACGTTAAAAAGTAAATTTTAATCTTTGAAGCTCAATATCTCGTTAACTAAATGAGATAAATACAATCTTTCACATCGATTAAAATATAACGAATCAGGTTCATTTTAAAAAATTTTCATACCCGAGATGTCCAACGTTGGGACCATGTGGACCGTCCCCCGATAGGTTTATATGGTCCAAGGTCAAAACTTAAACTCGCCTACACCTCTGCTATAACTATATGAAATTTAATTGAAATCCAACCAGCCGTTCCGAAACTACATAATTATTTCCATTTCATTTTTTTTTTTTTTTGGATCGCACACTGTGCTGTGGTATTCAAATGTCGGTAAAAGCCCTGATCTGTTTATCATATTTTGTTATTAAAAAAAATCTTCCTTTAATTATTTTTTTTTTTTTTTTTTTTGTATTTGCAATGTAATCAGAAATTCATTTTAGTTGAAAAAAGATTATGTTGACAATCAGAAAAAAATTGTCAATCAGAAATCGCCAAAAATCACCGAATTTAAATTTTATTATTTTTTTTTATTTATTTTTTTAAGGAAAAATAATTTTTAGTGATTCAAAATTCGTATAATTTATAAATGTAAATTCAGCTTCAACAAAGCCAATAATAATTGCAGTGGTTAATAGTAATTTATTAAAAAAAAACTAATTATAATTTACATATATATAGATACATATATACATACATACATACATACATACATTACATACATACATAACATAAATACATATATCTCCATTTTAGGGCAACAACTTAAAAAACTTATTGACTTTTATTTAAAAATAATAATTAAATCAATTAAAAATTATTCAAATTTGCACTGTCATCACAATTACTAATATTTGTAAAAAAATGAAAAAAAAAGAAAATTTTTTTCCAATTAAAAATTTTGTTACATCAATCAATTTGATGATTGAATGAATTAAAAATTTAAATGAAAAAAAAAAAAAAATCTTGAATTTTATTTTTACTATTTCTTTTATTTTATTTTTGCTTGAATATATTAATTAAATTTTGATGTAAAATTAAAAAACTGTGTTAATTGAAAAATAAAAAAATGTAATAATTTTTTCTGTGTATACTGTGTTTCCACTGAGTTGAAAGCAATCAGTTTTGAGCAAAACACTTAAAAGCGTTTCCACTGTCTTGACTTGTTTTTGAGTTGTCGAATTTTCCAGGGAAATCCTGACATTTTCTTTTTAACATTCCTTCTTTTAGTCACTTGGCCCAATATTCTATTTTTTTTTGTTAACTTTTAATTTACATTTACTTTAAATTGATATTAGAGAGGTGTATTGATTTATCGAAGACACGACGCAGTGCTATTAAAACAAAATCATTTCAAAAAAGAAAATTTTCGACATGTTTTGAAATAAAACTAGTAAAATTAGGTGCTTTGAATTATTAAAAATGTATGGGAAAACTTGTTTGTTACTTTATTTAATGGCTACTTCTATTTCGTCAAATATTTGACTAGTCTAAACATATCTTAAGGCCCTTCGTTTTGTTAAATAGGCAAATACTGAAAAGAGTCGATTGCTAGTAAGAAAACGTAATAGTTTTTCCTCACAAATACTTATTTTAAAAAATTTTTAAAATAAACCAAATAAATCGCCAGCTTCTTTATAAATCGCCAAAAAAAAATTTGCCATGTTGCCAGACGGAAAATTTAGTCGCCAAAGCAATTACAAATCGCCACCTTTGGCGAAAAATTGTCACATCTGACAGCCCTGTTGACAATAATATCAATTAGTATCAACAATTTAGTTTACCTCTTTCAATACAATCACTCTCTTTATTTCTCTCCCTCTCATTTTTAATAATTAATGAATCAACAATGTTTTTGGTAATTTTGCTTTATAATGTTAAGTTTTTCTCTTTAGAGATTGTTTACATTTTGTATTTGTCGTTTGTGTTGTTGTTGATTTGTTTTAATACTAAATTTTTTAAATTCGTGTTTTCTCGTATTTTCTAGATTTATCAATTACGTGGTCATTTGTTTTTGTTTTGTATATTATTTGCTTATAAAGATGTATTTATGTATTTCTCTTTGTCTAGGACGAAATATTTGGATTATTTGTGTAAATATAAATTTTAACGCAAGTTAAATGTGCTTTAAAAATTAAGAATATTCTTTATCTTTGGCATTAGAACATAGTTTAGAAATAGGTACTTTTTTAAACTGAGTACTTTTTAAATTTTGTACTTCTTTTCTTTGGAAAAATTGGTAACTTTTTTTGAAATTTTGTTTAAAAATTGGTATTTTTTCCTTTTTTTTGTTTACTTTTAAAAATTTTTACTTTTTTGTATTTTTGAAATTTTATAAATTGTTTTCAAATTTTATAATTGTGTTGTGGTATTTTTTTGTTAATATATTTTAATTCTCGTACTTTTTTTAAATCGAGTTTTTTTTAATGTTTACTTTTTTTTATTGTAAGTAAGTAGTACGTAAGTATTCATAAAAAATGGTACCCTTTATTGAAAATATTTACTTTAATTTTAAAATCCTTTAATTTCTCTTTAAAAAATTGGTAAATACATACTGTGAGCGTCAAAATAAAGTGTCACAAATATTTCTTAAATATTGTTTTTATTTCAGTCTTTTCATTTATGATAAAATTTTACATTTAGATACTTTTAAATCAGTATTCAGTTCTCTACCTTATTCTAAACAAAACAGCAAAAAATATTTACAACAACAAAAGTTTTACAACAAAAATAAAAAATAATTCATTATTTACGCGTCAAAAAGAAGTGTACAAACTATTTAAAAATTAAAATAAAGTCGAATTAGTATTTAGTTGATTTTCCTTTTGCCTTAATTACGGCATTTAGTCTTCTGGGAATCGATTCCACTAATTCTTTAGTTATATCAGATGAAATTTTCTGCCATTCCTCCATTATAACGGATTTCAACATATCCTTATTGCTAGATGTCCTTTTTTGGATTTGGCGGTCCAAATGCTCCCACAAATGTTCAATTGGATTTAAGTCCGGTGATTGGGGAGGATGATCCAATGTTTTGGGAGTGCGGTTCTTTTACTATATGGGATGTATGTTTGGGGTCGTTGTCCTGTTGAAAAATCCAAGATTCTTCCAACCCCAATTTCTCCACACTGGCACGTTGTTTTGCAAAATGTTCAGGTAGTCCATCTTATTCATTGTACTTTCAATAAAAACCAAATTCCCAACTCCGCTTGCCCACACCATCACCGAACCCCCTCCATGCTTAACCGTGGTTATTAAAGTTTGGCCAGCATATTCATTATTTTTTGTTCTCCATACTTTAACTGATTTTTTCTGGCCAAACACCTCAAATTTACTTTCATCACTAAAAAGCAAATTATTCCAGAAAGCAACATCTTTATTTTGATACTTTTTGGCGTATTCTAGGCGTCTTTTTTTGATTAGCTGGCGATATTAGTGTAATGCTCGTCGTATTGTACTGACACTTACGATAGTTATTGATGTTGCCGAAACTTCCTCTGATATTTCAACGGCACTTTTAAAAGGATTCTTTTTTACATCAGCCTCCTTTTAAAGTTTTCGCCGGCCAGGCCCTGGACGATTTTCTATTTTGCCGTATTTTTCGTATTTATCAACAATTTTTTTGCAGTATTGTGACTTCTGTTTACAATAGAGCCAATTTGTCTGAAAGTTTTTCCTTCATTCCGAAGTTTTATTACTAATTATCTAATATCACTAGAAGTTTGTTTACCCATTCCAAAAAAATAAAAATGTACTTCACACGAAGAGTTCTTACTCTGCCGATCACAATTAATTAACATAAAACAATAAAAAAGTTTCAATAGAAGCTAAAATAAAGCAAACAACCAAATATAACGGTATTTTTTTACAGTAGCACACCGCTGAATTGATGCTCATGCAACATGTACACTTTATTTTGACGCATAAAATATGCATTCGAATTTGTTTTTGCTCTATAATTTATGTAATTGTAAAAAATTTCTTATTGTCTTTTTATAACTAATTAGAGAATAGTATACTAAATTAAAAACCCTAAAATGATAAATTTTGCCATATCTTAAAAGACTAAAAAAAGTACTATATTGTAGAAAAAGTTTTTGTACACTTTATTTTGACGCTCACAGATTAGAAATTAGTGCTTTAATTAAATGTGCTACTTTTTTTTTTAATTATGCACTAATTTTGAAAGATTATATTTTTTGAAGCAAATATTATTTCGGACATAAATTAAACTGCAGATTTTATAAAAAAAATTATAAGCAAATAAATAGCACTAATTTTTTAAGTTTATTTTTACACTGCTATTCTCGAAGTCATAACAATTGTCAGTCATTAGTTCTTGTGATGTGCTTTTGCAATGTGACAAATATCGCCGAAATTTTATACACAAAAAAAAAAAAAAATTGTTCTTTTGAAACCCATAATATAAAAATTTTTGTTATCGTTGAAATTTTTAATATATAAATTTATTTGTCACTTGTTCGAGAGTATCACTGTTAATTTAAGTATACAAAATCCATAATCTTAAATACAATCGAATTAAAATCAAATATTGCAATTCCAAAAATAGAGTTGGATGCATGCAATGAAATTTGTTGTTATTAATTCACAAATGATAAATTAATTATGTTTAAGGTGGAAATTAAGAATGCATTTGAATACATAAGTTCTAAAGAAATCATGAAAATATTACAACCCTTTCAATTAATTCAAAAAAAATTTTGCTGGGTATAATCACAATTTATGTGTTATGTCTATTTTTGAGTCACAATATTTTCTGTAAATAGGTATATTAGTTTCATTTTTTATGATTATTTTCTTATCTTAATTTCTTAAAAAATTATATTCAATAAATCTTAACTTTAATATTATAAGATTTGTTGAGTTTTTTTTTTTTTTTTTTTAAGAAATATAGTCTTTTGATGGAAATATTCGCTTCTGCAAAAAAAAAAAAAAAAAACTATTCGAGAGAAATATTAACCACATACATGTGCAAAACGATAGCGTTCAACATCAGTGCACAGTGGGGCAGAATCGAAATTTTTTGAAATAAATCTGTAACTTCTGATCGGCTGGTTGGATTTTCATGAAATTTGGTATAGGCGTAGCGGAGGAGCGTACAGTGTTAAGTTTGGAAGGGGGGCACAACAAACCCCTCAGGGGCGGAGCTAAGGGGGCTCAAAGTTAGGTACCTCTGACATAAAAAATTTGTAATCGCTTGCCAAATTTTTTTTAATCCGATTTTAAATATTTTTATATATTGTTGTAGGCCCTGATAAGACCTATAAAAAACATGCTTACATGTCCTATTTATCTCTTATACTTTTCAAGTTATTTGCGTTTGAATTTTTAAGCACCATAAATTTATATGTTCTTGGTCCAGTTTTTTTCATATATATCCTAGTATTTCTGACCGATTTTATTAGTTTTTTTTCCTATCTAGTTAAAGAACAAAATTATCTATTGAATAAAAAAAAATTGAGCCGATATCTTTACCGAGTCCAAAAATAAACGATTTTGAATTTGAAAATTCCAAAAAAGACGACTTTTTGTGTTTTTTTTTTTAGCCGAAAAAGTATCTACACTCTTTTTTATCTAAAATAAAATTTTCTTTAGCAACATATAATAATTTTACACTTTTCTGAAAGGCAACTTCACAGAGATGACTTTAAGATAAAAAAAAAGCCCAATAACTAACTCAATTGGTCATGGTACACACCCTCCCGAATTCGATCCATTTTAAATGAAAGTTTTGACTTTAGACCATTTTTTCTCAAATCCCAAAGCACGAATCGACAAGCGGAATATATTTTAAGAACCCTCAATATGTTGTTAAAAGTTTTAAATCAAAATCTACGGGCTTCGGAAAAATGTGGATTCTTTAGCCATAAATGTAAAAAATCCCATTTTTGGGAATTTTGATTAGTTTTTTTGGGAATGATTGAAACGCGCTTTTATCTACATTAATAAGATCCACATTTCTTGCAAATTTCATTAAGATATCTTTATAAACAAATATGTTAATACAATTAAAAAAATTGTATTTTCTCCAAAAACCCCAAATTATGCCTTTTGTTTGGTTTATTTCTAAATAGCGAAAGAAATTTTAAAAATATGTATTCCAAATTAAGTTTATCCTTTAGCATATATAATTTCCGATCTTTTGCAAAAAGATTCAAGTCAATATCATGCCTCATTTCAGAAATATGCACGTTTAAACTTTTATATTTCCAATTTATTGTATATATGACTATATTTTTACAAACTTGCAACTTTTGCCTTTAGTTTTGCGTGAATAATTACTTAGAAAATTATGAATATTTCTGTATACTTTTAATAATATCTATACACAAAATATTTTTATAAAAATAATTAATAAAAATTTTTTATTTTTAATAGCGTTGCCACATTTCCCAAATTTAAGTAAATTTTTATCCTTTTCTAAGCATTCATATATTTCTATTAATGAATTTAAAATAACAAAACAAACAAAAAATGTATATTTTAACAATAAGTAAATAAGTAAGCTTTGTCTTTTGAAATATGTAAAAAGAAAATAATTTTTTTATTAACAAAACTTGGCGACAAAAGTGAAAGAATTGTAACATATTTTTGTAAAAAAAATTAGTAATTTTTCATACTAATTTCGGAGTGCTGACTTTGAATATTTTTCACTGCTAGACGAATTAAAATATGCCAAATATTTCTTAGGCATATTATTTCGGAATGTATTAGAAATTATAGAATATTAAAAAAATTTTCTCCTTATACCTGAGGACTAATTCCCGTAAAACTAAATAAGGTCGAAGCAAAAGATCAATAACTTAAAATTCAAGCGTAAATATCTTTTTAACTGTAAGAGTTAAATTAGAACAGAAAGCGTGTTTTTTCTTTACATATGACAGAAATATAAAAATCTTTTAAATCGGACCTGATTTGTAGAAGTTAAGATTTTTTGAAACTTTTACATACTGGAAGTGGCCAACTTTGACACTCTGTAGCTTATCTAGTATTATTACAGGGTGACTACAAGATAATTTTTTTTTTGAAGGCTTAGGTCCTACTCTACAACTTTTCACATACATTTCAATACGATTCGACCAGTTGTTTAGGAGATACAGATTTGTTAGCAAAAATTTTGCGATTGGCCCCACTGTGTGTTTGGAATTATTTCATTTTTTGCTCTGAGTTCTTTTAAAAATTTAATTTTGACATTTGCCTTATTGCTCGCATTTTATATAAGCTCAAATTATACTCCCCTCGATATATATATTATTGCAATATTATTCAACATAAAAACCAATCATAGATCTCTAAGTAACCAGTAACAAAATGAGTTAGTTAGTTAGTTCCAATTTTAACCCTTATTAAATAGAAAATTACATTAATTTTCTTCTACAAATTATGATTATTTTTATTAAATTTCATATGTATATATTTACATTACTCGCTCGTAGGTAATCATTGTATGATTATTTAATAATTTGTTATGGTAATTAAGGAAATGTGTGCCTTTATTTTTGCTTTAATAACAAATACTTTGGTCTAGAATATATTGCACAATGAAATCTCTTTAATAAAATTTATATTTTACGGTTTAATTTCCATTTTCATAAAATGTATATAATACACGTAAAATTAACATTATATAAGGAATATAATGATGCACACACACACACACACACACATGAATGTATGTATGTAGGTATATAGACAAATAATAAGTAGTTATATTTTTGTAATTATTTCATTGTTATTTTATTGCACACTACGACCTTTCTTATAAAATCATATAAAAAACCATCAGAAGACTCATCAAATCCCAGTAATAAAAGTGTGACGACGCAATTGTCTAATGAAAATCAACGAATTAAAATTGTTGAGCAGAAATGGCCAAATATTAGACAAAGTAATTTACTTTGTATGGTAAATTCTTTAATACAGACAGAAAAAATAATTTTCAATAAAATGGTTAATTAATTTTGTATTCAAATTTAATTATATTATTAATTAATGCAATTAACATTTTAATTGCTTAAAAAAATATATATAAAGAAAAAAGAAAAAAATATAGAAATAAAATAATTTTAAATCAATTTGTTTACATTTTCAACTATTTGGGATTATTATATCAATTAAAAAAATAATAATACGAAATATGTACAAGATTTCTCAGTTTCCGGAGACGTGTTTAATAATAAGTAAAAAGGTAAAAAGGTAAGTTCGAATTTTAAATATCTGATGAAATTGTTAATCGAATCCCGTCATTGGAGCAGTAGGTTAGATTCAATTTCAAAATCTATTCTTGTTTCAAAGCAAAGGCACTCAAATAGGAAAAGAAGAAAATCTTTATTGAAACGTTCCGTAGAAGTGAAGGCTTTTATGATTACTCTTCGGGAATAAAATATAGGTATATTATATATTGAAATTTATGTAGAAAGGACTCTTATCGAAACATTATACACATTCAATGTGTATTATACATTCATGAATAAATTATTTTAATTTCTTGTGAAATAAGAGTATAACATCAAAATTTGTAGGAGCAAAATGAAACTTGACTTATAGTTTCATCTTGGCATCTCATATATCCTAATGAAAGTCACAGATAATCATATGTGAGCTCCATGAGACATTTTGCAAAAAATACAAAAATCAGATTTATTTTTGATTATCTGTGATTTTAATAGGGAATTTGTACTTTTGGTTTTGCCAATCAAATTCGGAGTTGTCATAATATTTTTCTCTAATTTTGCTTGTATTGTATTATTTGAATAACTTTAATAATTAAATAAAGAATTATATCGTAATCTGCACTCTTTGATTGAAGGAAGGTTTTAATTAATTATAGAATTGAATTAATACAACTTTAATTGATTTTAGGGAAATATTCTAACATAATTATAATTGATTTAATCAAAAAAAAAAAAAAATAATAATAATTGATATTTAAGCCACAGGCAATTATTCTAGTTAATTAATATTATTATTTTGGTGATAGTAACAAAATCAAACAAAAATTTAATTAATATAATAAATTTCGTAATTGAGGTCCATATTTTTTCTGTGCACAAATATAATCGGAAAAAAATTAAAATAGTATTTGTAATTCTTTTAAGGGCCACTTAAAGTACAACTCAGTTTATCACACAAGTTGCTAAATAATAATCACAATAACAATTAAATAAAGGAGAAAATATGAATACAGTAATATATATTTAAAAAAACATACAAATATCCGCATCACAAGTACAATGACTATTAAGCAAATGAACTGTCCCTCTGGTATTATTTGACATACAAATAAATATGCAGGCAATAGGCAGAAAATTAAGGTAGATAAGATAAATGGATGGGTTAATGAATCCTAAAAGGCAGCTGTTCAGTACTAGTAAGAAGTAAAAATACAATTGTGTTTTATAATAATATTATAATCCACTTAATATTAATTGGTATACTTAAAACATGTCCTGTTTCCCATAACAAAGGCATATAGATAGACAACAAACAAAAGCACGAAATCCTTTTTTAATAACATAAGTATTTGTGCAAGTGTGTGTGTGTGTGCGTGTGTGTGGAGCCCAATTTATTAAATTGGTTAAAACATATTTTTATTGGCAATACACTCGTAAATGTATGTACATATAGTGACTGACAATAAAAAAAAAGGGAGGAATATTGTTTTGTTTCGTCGGACACTATAATTAAGTTCAGGGTCATAAAAGTGGTCATTCATTTTTCATTTGTTAAACCGAAAAGAAAATCCTACATATATATATATTTTTTACTTCTTACAAATATTCCATAGAAAAATCTCTGTCATTAATGTGGTCTCATGTGTTGCTTTTACTTTATAAATTGACTCGTGTATTCACAAACTATTGAATGTCTTTTCATAACCACAGAAGGTGTTTTTCTTTAGAAATAATTTCTCCTTTACGCTTTGGTTTAATGTTCCTTGAACTTTGTTTCTGTAAGAAACATAAATTTTTGGTTTTAAATTAACCAAAAATAAAAGGTGAATGAATTAATGCTAAAGTTGTGAGAGAGACGTAGAAATGAGCTCACTATGTTTAAAATCTATTTTAAGGGTTTTTGTTGTATGCAATAAAAATTAATTTATGCATTTTAATAACAATAAAAGCAATTAAAATTTCCTTTTTTGTTTATACATACATGCATACATACATACATACATACATACATACATACATATTGTATATGAGTAAATGTTCTCTTATGTATAAAAACTATTTCTAAAATAGTAGAAAGACTTTAGTTTATTTATGCGTGTGTGTGTAAAATATTTTAATAAATTTCTTGGAAAACAGATGTTGTCATGATTGGAAAAGGGTTAAAGTTTTCCGTTTGTATTTTAAAACTAAAATTTTAAATATTTATATATGAGGAATTTCAAAAATTGAAGCATGGACGCGTATAAGAGCGTATAAACCTACTTTTTCAAAATCCGTTTTTTTTTGCATAATATTGCTTTAGTGAATAATTTACATTTCACCGAAAAAATTATTTTAAAGACACGATTTTATGGAATTTTTATTTTTCCATTAGTGTATTCAAAAACCGAAACCGGTTAACCGGTTTTTACTTTTTAAAAAACCGACCGGTTTCGAATAATTTTTGTTTTTGAGCTATTCGACAGGCTGGTTCTCTTTCTGTCGATTAACCGGTTTTTATTTATTTTACTATAGTAACCCATTTTCCCATTTTTAACATTTGCTTAGCAAACTTTATTTAGGGCCCGATGCATTACAACAATCAAATTCAAAATTGTTTGAAAATAAAATTTTTAGGAAATTAAAAATTTTTTCAAGTGGTTTTCGAGTAATTTTCTTACAAATTTGTAAGCAATTCTCTTGTACTAAATCAAGTCCTAAATTATTTGAAAATGTTTCTCATTTACAGTATTATCTGATAAAGCTTTAAGATCAATTTTTTTTTTTAATTTTTAATTTATTTATGATTTCAGTAACAAACTGAGAGCCGAGATTTTTACATTTCTTAGTTAACTTAAACTATTTTTTATTAACAAAATCTAGTTAAAGTCAGTTTTACGCTCTAAAAAAAAGTGTTATATGCACATAAAAATTGCTTTTAAATAGGAAAATATATCCTTAAAATGGAAAAAAATATGTTCTTAAAATATTATTTTTTCATGCTAAAACTAACTTGATTTTTATTAGTAATTGCTAAAAATATTTCCATTTTGCACTTTCAAATATCTAAAGCTAATATATAGCAACAATTAAATTGGGTGCAAAATATGCGAATTGTTTTCTCTTAAGTGCAAAATGTGCACAAATATGCTCCTTAATGTAATATATGCAAGGTAATGATCTTGTCACATGTCATTTAAATTGCTAAAATAATGATTTTTTTTAATGAAAATATGACAAAATATACTGCTAAACCCAAAATATGCAAAAATATGCTGTTAAGACTAAAAAATGCAAAAATAACAAATAACAAATCAATGCCAAAATTCTGAAAATTGTCTGAAACGGATGAAGCCCAGGGAAAAATAAGAAAAAAAAAAACGGTTAACAGGGTTTTTAAATATTCGAAAACGGTTTTTTAAGTATTACAAACCGGTTTTTTCAAAAAAGCAATTTTTCGAATAATTTGAAAACCGTTTTTTTTTAAATGTCAGTTTTTTTAATACACTATTTTCCATACTAATTTTTTTCTTGGACTTTTAGGTGCTTTTAAATAAATAGGATATTATACTGAAACATAAACTTCAGAATATAATATATGAGGATACTTAAAATTTATATTTTATATTTACTCATATTGTAAAAATATTCATTATGTTGTGAGTTATAATGTTTCAAAGTAAGAACAAGTAAAAGGGTATATATAACCATAATTTAAATAATATAATAAGATGATCTTTTGATGTGATTTTGTTAATAATTTCAGCAAATTTATTAAAAAAAAGAAAAACAGTAAAAAACATGTTAAATCCGATCATTTGATACCCTACAGCATGCATTTTTAATATTTGTAGAGGGGGTATTTTGTGGGATCTATGGTCAATTGTCGACCGGTTATTATAAGATTTGGGATGTATATTATATATCTGTAAATTATATACAGTATCGAGCATAAAAAATACAACGCTAGGCTATATCACTTTTAATCGCATTGATTAGGGCTATAACGTTAGTAAATTAGCCAATTTTGTTGTGATTTTATTATTTGTGGTCTTAAGCAACTATTGTAGGCTATTTTGTTTCAAATTATTATTCATAGGAATAGTTATTATAAATTTTGTGAAAACGGTTGTAAATCAATACGAGCAAAAAAAAAAATGCAACTTCAAAAAATCAACAGAATTTTTTTAAGTTTTGATGAAAATAATAATTGAAAAATGTTGAAAACTATAAGTTTATTGTATTAATATCATAAATTTAAGATCATTTTAACTACAAAGGATATTCATGATATTCAAAAAAACACTCTTTCTCCATTCTTTTTAAGAATTTTGGAATATTTTAGAATAAGATTATGATGATGGTACTGAAATAATATTGATGTATAGTTCTAATATGAAGATTCTTAAAAATTATCTTAGATACAAATCATGTAACGTAATATCATGTAATATTACTCGAATGAACACATGTGACCATTTAAAGTTACTACGGCTACCAATTATTCATTTAATGATATTAATATGGTAACGGGAAACTCTTCTAATATACCACATATTATCTACTAAAATCAAACTAGCAACTTTACTTTTGTAGACAGATCATTTATTATTTTAACGAGTATTGTTTAATGGAAATGAGATCCTATTAAGACAACTTGAATTAATTTGACTCTAAACGCATATATTTCGAATTTAGGTAGACATATTTCCTTAAATATTAATTTCTAATAGTGGAAAAGTGCAACAATCCAATAACCACGAAGTATAAAATTTTCATTATTTGACATGGGAAGAGTGTCAAAATAAGTATAATTCCTAATTGTCCTTACCTGTGTTAGAATTTGTTCCAAAACCAAAACCAAAGGATATTTAAAGATTATTGAGTTATCGGGCATTAGATAATATCGTATCATTGCGAAAAAATTATATTTAGCTGTTGATACCATCACAATTAAAATCGAAACTCGTCGCGTTATTTCAGTCCAAAACTCCTATACAATTATGAACTATCAAATTAAGCCAAGCTATCATGAATATTTGATCGCTTTTTCAGAAAGAATTTTTGTAAGATTTCAAAATAATAATAAAAAAAATAATTAATAATTCGAAAAATATTAATCTCTATGGAAAATTTTACAAAATATTTAAGACAAATAGCAAAAAATTGCGAAAAAATTGTATACAACAAGAGTCTATGGACACAAATATTAAAATCACAACAGTATTATTACATTGGGTTACGCTATAAGCAAAATATATGCGAACAAAGTTAACAACACATAGTGTTGCATTTTTTATGTTCGATACTGTTTATGTAATAATATCATTTACATTTATTATGCTCTTCCGAAAGTAGGTTTCATATGGGAGCTTTGTGTCAACTATAGACTAACTGTGCTAAAACTTTGCACTAGGTTTTCTACCACATGCAAATCTTATTTGCATCAAATATTATTGTTATGCTAGCAATTATTTTGGACTTATGCACTTTAAATTGATTTTAGGAAAATGGACCATGTTCACTTTTTTATCTATCTTCATATACGAGGGCGACTCAATAAGTCCGTGACTTTTCGAGCTTACCTCGTAGTTATATGAAATACAACACTATTCCCATCAAGTACCGCCTGTTAATAGACTACTATCAAATTTTGAACAAGTGTCGTCATTTACTTTGCGCAAAAATAGGACTTTTCGGGGTCCTTAAAATAGGCATTTGTTTGGTCAATAATTTCATCGTTGGAGCTGAATCTCTTTGGAAATAGGAAGTAGTCACTAGGGACTTGAGACTGCACACGTGTTTATGGTCAATTGAGAGCAAACGTGGCACCCATTTTGCAGACAACTTTCTTAAACCCAGCTGATCATTTAAAATCGAAACCACACTGCCATATGAAATGCCTATGGCATCAACAATCTCATGCACTTTTACTCTTCGGTCGGCCAACACCATATCGTGGATTTTTTCGACATTTTCGGGTGCACTGACCTCAATTGGCCGTCCAGAACTTTCAGCGTCATTTGTACTTGTGCGATCACAACGAAAGTCAGTAAACCACTTTTTTACCATTGAAATCGATGGTGCAGAGTCCCCATAGTATTTATCGAGCTTTTCTTTGGTTTGATTGACGGGTTTTTCCCAAAAAATAATGTTTAATGAGCACTCGAAATTCACTTTTTCCATTTTTCCATTTTCAGAAAAATTATGAGGTTGTATGTTTTGAACAGCTGTTAAACGGAAAATAAATGACGACACTTGCTCAAAATTTGACAGTAGTCTATTAACAGGTTGTACTTGATGAGAATAGTGTTGCATTTCATATAACTACAAGGGAAGTTCGAAAAGTCACGGACTTATTGATCCGCCCTCGTATATACAGTCCACTTAATTCGAATTTTAATGAAATGGTGATTAATATAAAGCATTTATAAACATTCATTATTACTGTTGTTCTACAAAAATATATGGATATAAGACCTTATTCTATTTTAAGCTATTTTCAGCCAAAAAATTTGGCATGTTCTAATCCGAATTTTGTAGTCGACACTTGAAAAAATGTACGAAAACGATTAAGTTTTATGATTTTATGAAGTTCTTATCGCCCCCTGTTTAATTTATGCGCTCTTATACGCGTCCATGCTTACGTTTTAAGAAATTTCAGTAAAAATATAAAATTGGAAGTTTGTTAACACCGATTTCCAAAATTTTAATATCATTCAATAGGAAATAATTTAAAACTGAGTTGGCCAAAAAATTAGGTATTTGTGGGCGTGGCATGCTGTTAAAGACAAATATTTTATGTTATTTTATAAAAAATTGACTTTTGTAAGTTTGATCAGAAGTAAATGATACTTCTGATAATTCCGAGCTATTATCGATAATTGGCTGCATTTTTTGATGTTGGTGGGATAATAGTCTTTAAGAAATGGTATGATGTGTCACTGTACCATTTGTACCTGCTGTGTTATTAAATGTTTTCTCAGGTAGTATATTTTAGTCAAATTTAAATTTTATTGGAATAGAACTTTTAAGGGTCGAAAGATGTTAAACAAATTCTACTACCACAAGAAAGGCGAAAGTGTCCTCTTTAACCCCATATATACTTTTATACCCGTCTGGACCCATCTGTAGAACACTTTTTCCATTTGAATTAAATTACTCCCAAAATTTTTTACATGGAACACACACTAAAAATCAATTTGGATTTTAAACCTACGAGATCAATAAGAAACAACGACACCAATAAGGAGTTAAGAACGAATTTCTCAAGTAAAGGTTAATTATAGATCAAGCGAAACAAGGAACAAGCAATACGAACGATGAGAACACAGCAAGAAGGTTCTTTTCAGATCCCGAAAAAGCATCTGAAATAATAGGTGTTAACATAAATCTTAATTCAAGATTTAAAACAATTATCGATATAATTGAATGCTAGAAAATTTGGTGATGATGATTTGGTGCAACAGTTCACAAAATCCTTTATTATGGAGAAGATGTCATTAAGCATAATTTAGTACCACTTGGAGATCTATCAGAGGAAGCCCAGGAAAAAAGGAATAAGGATTACAGATTTTATTGAGAGCACAATACCATAAAAATTTCAGGAAATAATACAAATGAAGATCTATTTAATATATTACTAGCAACGTCAGATCCGCTTATATCTAGCATTCGAAGTCAATGGAAAGTGGAACATTGGAACTTAGATGTTAGAGGACAGAAATAATATAGAACTAAATGTAATAATAATAATTTTATTTTATTGTTATTTAAATAAAAAACAAAAAAAACATTAAAAAATCGTTTTTTTTTTTTTTTTTGTTCAAAAACGACCGGTTCTAGTGTAACCTGTTCTAGAATTGATAAACTGGGAACCTGTTCACAAAATTATCCTGGGTTTTTCGTAAAATGTTTTTTTTATTTGCTTATAACTTTTTTTTTATAAGTAAATCTGATTCAAAAAGCAAAAAATCCGCATTTTCATACCAAATGCTATAAAAAATTAAAAGTTCAATTTTAGCCTTAAATTTCTTAACAACTGCTGAACCGATTTTAATGAAATTAAAGATGAAGCAAAATTCAAGGAAATATCTCTCCAAAAAAAAACCTAAAATGTCTCTATCGATTCAAAACTTTTTTGGACTATAAAAAACTATTCTGAGCCACTGTGCGTCGATTTGTGGTTTTATTAAACAACATTTATGCATACAAAGTTTATCCGCGTTAATCACTTTTATTTATGCGCGCAATGGTTATAAAGGTTTTAAAACTTTAAAAAAAAATCTTAAAAATGGAGGTATTGTTTTATTGCAATCAAAACAACGCAATTTCATAAAACTTCTAAAGTACTATCAGCGTATGTCAAAACTATTACAGCAGCTTTATACTGTGAAAATAAAAAAAATTTATTTTTATTTTTTGCACAATTTTGTAAATAGCAAATTTAGTATGGAAATGGGAAGGTAAACGTTTTTTGTTTTCAATGAAGAGGAATTTGTTTTTTTATGAAATTGAAAGCCAATGAATTTATTTTTGTATTGCATACTCTCATATGCTTTAATAGGGAGAAAAAATATTTTTGCATTTTATGAAATTAATAATTTATTTTTGTATAATAATTTGACTATTAGACATATCTTTTGAATATAAAAAATCTTAAGGAGTCCTTTAGGAATTAAGCAAATTATAATTTATTTATTTTAAAAATTTGTATGGTATAATATCAAGGGCATCAAAAATTCGTTATAACCTCGAACTTGTAGCTTTGATATTTTTGTTTATAAAATTTTTGCAATTACCCACAAAATACCCCGATAAGAAATCTTCTATTAACACTAGAAATCAGGGCAACATAAAATATGCTCTAAAAAATTGTTTTATGTGCATAAAAAATGTTCTTTAAATCGAAAAATATGCCCTTAAAATTACAGAAATATGATCTTAGAATATTATTTTTCTGGCTAAATTTTAAATTATCTAATTGCTAAAAATATTTTCTTTTTGCACTCAAATACACTCGAAGCTAATACAGTGCAAGCTCGGTATTCGCAACTAACCATTATCGCGACGGGTTAATTTTTAAAATTGCAGGTTCTATAATCGCGATAGTTTACGAAAAATGTGTTCTGTTCAACATATTTTAAAGCCAACGATTTTTTAAAAAATAGAGATTTAAAAAAAATTAAAAGTGGAGATTCCATAAATTCAATTTGCGAGAATTACAATTGCATAAGTTTTCGGTTTGCCGCATTATAAAGCAAGAAAATTCATTAAAAAAATTTGTACGTACAACAGAAAGTGGTACGGAACATCTTCTCACGTATGCTGACATAAAGAACTGGATTCAAGAAGAATTTCATGTGAAAAGTAATGAGGAGCAATTGGAATTATCAGATACGGAATCGGAGGATTTATACAATAGTGATCATAAAGAAAACAACATTAAAATGGACGATTGTATAACATCGATAAACATATGCATACAATGGGCTTTGGAAAATGATAAGTCGACAACAGCACTTTATGAACGAAATCTTCAATTTCTTTAAAAATTTTTAAAATGTAAATATATCAATAAAAACAATCCTAATTTTAAAACTTACACAAAAGTTTTCAATAAAATTTTGGGTTCTGTTATCTAGTCTGTTTTTTAATTAGTCGCGATAGTCGAGCTTGCACTGTACATTCCATCAAGTAATTAAAAAATTTCTATCAATTCATAAGATAAAAATTATTATGGAATCGGATTTAAAAAAACGTATGTGACAGTAAAAAGAAATTTTCGATAGTGTTAAGTTCTGAAAAAATTCTATTGGGTGCAAGTTAAGCAAAATTTGTCTCTTAAATGTAAAATATGCAAAATTATGCTCTTCAGTGTAACATATGCAAAATTATGCTCCTAAGTATAAAATATGTAAAAAATATGTCATTTAAATTGCTAAATTAATGATTTTCTATGAAAATATGACAAAATATGCTTCTAAGCCCAAAATATGCCAAAAATATGCTATTATCAACAAAATACATAAAAATATGTTATAAGAAATCGATGACAAAATTCTTAAAGTTTTCTGAAATAGATAAATAATTAACAGTTTGAAGCAAAAGAAAAAATATATTTTTGTATATTTTTGGTTGCCCTGCTAATAACAAACATTTCATAATCAGAAATCATTGACTTTATCGTCGTCAAAATATTAATACATGTATGTTTTTTTTTTTTTTTTATATATATTTTTATTTAAAAATGAAATCACTGTAACATGGCGGTTTTTGTTTTATTTATTGGTTAACCGTCTAAACTGATTTTAAATAAGTAGGAAATAATTTTATTTAGAATTCGTATCAAATGTTGGGGACAAAACAAACAAGAATCGTGTGCATTATTCTGTTTGAGATTGATAAGACGATGCATATAATAAGCAATAGATTATTATTTAATGGCGTTTTTGTGAAAAGTATTAATAAATAAATTAATTAATACACACATTAATAATGTTATTTTAAGTTAAGAGATAACAACATGCATGCGATGCTCAAATAAGTATGAAATATGAATCACAAGTGTTTTCTTTTTTTAAATATTAGAGCTAAGAACTAACTCCTAAACGATTTAGGACTTAATTGAAATATGTATCAAAAAAACAAAAAAAAAAAACAAATAAACCTGAAAAGTTAATCGCCAAATAAACAAGTGTTATCTGCAAGAATACTTATACAATGTGATGTATGAAGTACTTAAAAAAGTACAAGAACCCTCCATGTTCAAAATATAATAAATAATATTTAAATTGTTAATTTATAAAATTTATTTCAACATACCTGTATTTATAGTTTAATGCTGAAACGAAGAAGAAAAAATTATTATTAAAAGTTTAACATTAAATGCTTATCTGTTCAATTTATTTATGCAACAAATGAACAATTTTATTTTGTTTGCAAAATTCCCTTCTGATTTTTTTATATACAATAGTCCAATTCACAGCCTGTGTGATCGATGTTGTATGTCGTTAGAAATATCTTAGCACGTCTGGTGTTATTGAAATCTCCAAATAGAATTTAAAAAAAAGCTAGATTTAAAGCTTTATGAGTTCATAATGAAAATGAAAAATACTCGTACCTTCAAATAATTAAGAGCCTGATTCAGTACAACAAGAGAATTGTTTAAAAATAAAATTTTTATTAAAACTACTCAAAAAATTGTTAATTTTCATACAAATTTAATTTTTTAAACAATTTGATACTTTTAATCCATCAGGCCATAAATAGAGTTCAATTTAGTAAAAAAAGAAAAGAAGGAACATTTCATAAAAGAAAAAACGGTTAACCGACAGAAAAAAAACCGGCCTATCAAATTATTCAAAAATAAAAGTTATACGAAACCGGTTGGTTTCTTTGTAAAGTAAAAACCAGTTAACCGGTTTCGGTTTTTGAATACACTAATATTCAGCTCATCAATATGCATCTACCGATCATACATTATAGTTCTTATACAAATTCTTCCTCTACATTCTTTTTTGTCCCTCATTTTCGTTGGCTGTGTGCAGGTTGAAAGATACATTTTTTAGTCTTTACAACTTTAATAATTCCAGGGGTACGTGGGGTAATTTAGGGATTTAATTAGTAACTACTATATTTTCGTAGCACTATTTTTCCTCTACAAAACCTAATTGATCTATTTACTCTAGCTCTTACCTAAACAATTATATAGACTAAAAACTCCTCGGAACATGATGGAATGAAATAAAGATTTTTTGGTAATTCCTTACCAATTCCACAATATTTTTTAAGTGTAACCTTTTCTGATCACAAAGAAAATCTTATGACATAAAAATATTTTCTTCAGTTTCTGATATGACTTTCTATTTAGATTATTCTATTAAATACTAAAACGCTATGAAACATATTGTCATTTTATCACTATTGCTACCAAATGTATACATATGGTTTTGCAAATAAATAATGATTTTAAAATTAACTTTAAATAAACCAAAAAAAAAAAAAAAAATCTAGCATATGAACATATCAATCAACAATCAATCAAATATGCAAATTTCGTTTTAATTTTTCGACTATTATTTTATTGCAAACGAAATAGAACATTGAAATCAATATTGTACAAAAAAAAAAAAAAAGTAGAACGATTGAAAATGTTTCAAAAAGAAATAACAAAATCTAGCCATAAGTCAATCAATCAATATTTCAACAATATGATAAAAAAAAAAACGCTAAAATAGACTTAATGGATTAAAATAATTATTGAGGAGGTTTAAATACAAAAACAAAGTAATCTAAATTTAAATCTTATAAAACCTTAAAAATAAATATAAATTTATATAAACCATTATCGAACTGGAAACACATTTAAAAGTATGAGGAGTTTATAGAAAATATAAAAAAATATAAACATTTGTTTTTAAAATTGTAGGATTAAAAAAAATATATTTGTTGCAATGGTAGATCGTTATAATGGCCAAAAAAGGGATAAACCAAATTTGCAAATATGAGATTTGCTAAATTAAAAGAGGGGTGATGTACATATTTTTTTTTTTTTTTTTTTTATTTGTCAAATGGATTTTATTTTAAAGGACTTGAGAGGCATGCAAAACCATCATTGTACCAGGGATGTTTTCGAGTTATTTCCTGCTGCCTTTGTGCCTAGATAAGCCGCTTTTCAAGGTCAATAAGCAAACAACAAGTTTTAAAGCCAAAAAAATAAAAAAAAAAATAAGAACTGCACTTCAAAATTAAAAATTCAGCACATCAGTTGCAAACTTTGCAAAAACAAAAAAAAAAAAAAAAAAAAAATTATAAAATTCTCTACTCATATATTGGTCACTTGTTTTGCTAAACCCTTGACAATTGAAAGAAAAACAACCCCTTTTTGTGAGAAGCACTTTTGATGCATGAAAAAATTTGCATATTTTTTATGTTTTAAACTTTGCAAATGTTATACGCTTACCTTGTATACATGTGTGCTCTTTGAATTTTTGTGATATTTGGTCAATTTTTGGTCATGCGGAAGTAGCAAGGACTCTGTTTTATTTTTTAATTTTTTTACTTTTATCTTTATGACAACAGCATAACATAACTGTACCTTTAAAGTGTATACATTAATTCTAATTTCAAACAAATGCCACCACCTCTAAATTCACTCATACTTTTTTTCTTTAAACAACTATAGGCTCAATTGAAGCATGCTACCTTCAACATATATCCCTGTTGCTGTTTTCTTTTATTTATTTTGTGAGGATTCCCAGCAAACACAAATGTTTGATAACAAATTGAGAGTGATTTGAAATCAAGTCTTTTATCAAATGTCGAATGTTTGAGAATTGTTTGAAAATAATTTGAAAATAATAATTTCTCAATAAAAAGGGGAATTAATTTTCAAATTGAGAAATGCTATTATTATCAAATCATTGTTAAATACAATTCTCAAACTTTTTTCAAATGTAATTTACATTTTTATAATATAAATTAATATATAATAAATTAATTGGAAAATGTTTAATTAAATAATTTCATTTAATTTTATTTATTTATTTGTATATAATATTTCAAATATTTTTATTTATTTGAATATATTATTTTTTGAAATAATATATACAAATATCTTTAAGACTGATTTGATAATAACATTTGATATGAAATTGAGAAAAAAACATTTTTTAAATATTTGTTAACTTTTCTCTTTAGATTTATGAATGATTTGATAATCATATATATATATATATATATCTTTTAATTGCTATATGCAGTAATTCCCATTGTTTTATGAAAAATTAATATTATCTTCAAGATAAAATTAAAATATATTTTCCATCGAAAGCTACAACTTTTTAACTTTTTTCTGGTAATTTATGGATTTAATCCCATGTTAGGGTCTGAAACGAATCATTTTTGATACTTTGTTCTACACAGAAAAGAGTCACCAATCACGAAATATATTCGTAAATAATTCATTCAATTAAAAACTTTTTTTTTAATTTGCACCTCTTACCAAAATGATTATATCAATTACTAAAAACTGAAAAAAATTAAAAACGGAAAAATTTATCCAATTACGAGGGCGGATCAATAAGTCCGTGAGTTTTCGAACTTCCCTAGTAGTTATATGAAATGCAACACTATTCTCATCAAGTACCACCTGTTAATAAATAGACTACTGTCAAACTTTGAGCAAGTGTCGTCATTTACTTTGCGTAAAAAATAGTATTTTTCGAATTCCTAAAAAAAAGCATTTGTTTGGTCAATAATTTCATCGTTGGAGATGAAACTCTTCGTAGCCCAATTCATAGAGTTTTGCCATTGAGACAGCACACGTGTGCACCCGTGCATTATCTTGATGAAAAAGAACTTTTTTCTTGACCATATGGGGTCGTTTTCTTTTTAAATCCTCATTAAATCGGTCTAATAGATTGGCATAATATTCGCCGTTTATTGTTTTTCCCTTTTGAAGGTAATCGATGTAGATTATTCCGCGTGCATCCCAAAAAACTTACCTTGGCCGACAAACTTACCTTGGCCTTCTTCGGAGCAGGTTTACCCGGAGAAACCCATTGTTTAGACTGCTGCTTGGTCTCCGGAGTACAGTAATGGATCCATTTTTCATCCACAGTTACAAAACGCCGCAAAAATTCATTAGGATTGCGGTTAAGCAACTCCAAACAATCCTTTGAAGTTGTAACACGTTTACGTTTATGGTCAATTGAGAACAAACGCGGCACCCATCTTACAGACAACTTTCTTAAACACAGCTGATCATTTAAAATCGAAACCATACTGCCATATGAAATACCTATGGCATCAACAATATCACGCACTTTTACTCTTCGGTCGGCCAACACCATATCGTGGATTTTTTCGACATTTTCGGGTGTACTGACCTCAATTTTCCGTCCGGAACGTTCAGCGTCATTTGTACTTGTGCAACCACAACGAAAGTCAGTAAACCACTTTTTTACCATTGAAATCGATGGTGCAGAGTCCCCATAGTTTTTATCGAGCTTTTCCTTGGTTTGATTGACGTTTTTTTTTTCGCAAAAAATAATGTTTAATGAGCACTCGAATTCACTTTTTTTCCATTTTTAGAAAAATACACGAGGTTGTATGTTTTGAACAACTGCCAAAATTTGACAGTAGTCTATTAGGAGGTGGTACTTGATGGCAATAGTGTTGCATTTCATATAATTACGAGGGAAGTTCCAAAAGTCACGAACTTATTGATCCGCCCTCGTAAAAAATTTTTCAAATCATTCAAATAGATGATTAAATGAATTAAGAATTTAAGTGAGATATAAAATTTTACTTAAATTTTATTTTTATTTAATATTTACTTGAATATATTTAATAAATTTACATGCAAAATAAAGCTAAAAAATGTTTCTTTGTACAATGAAGCGTGCCACGTCACAGCTAGGGCAGTTCAAATCAAGCAACACAAATAGTGGTCAGAAAGAGAAATATCTGGGCTATGCTGCGGTTGGAGCAAAAGTTCTCAAAGTCTTAGTTTTTAAATAGTATGGCAACATATGTCCGAGCATTAACATGATGGAGTATTTTATACTCGTGTCTGGTGGCATATTCTGGACGATTTCCGTTTAATGCTTTTTTCGAATGGATTAATTAATTGTAGTAGGTAAAGGTCTCTAGTGAGACCCGGTTTTAACAGTTCATTATGTACAGTAATGGAACAAATTCGATTCAAAATCAACCATGGCTGTGGTCACATTGTTAATTTACGGTATCGGCTTTTTTTCATATCGTTCGTTAACAAATTTAATAGAAAACATAAAGCAATTTAATAATTTGATACTGAAATGGTTTCAAATGGATGTCAATTAGGTATCGATTTTCGTTGGGATTTCAACACTCTATGTTGAATTTGAACACATATGGCACAAATTCACTACGACACTGAATGGTATCGTTTTGAACACGTATGTGGTCGTTTTTAATCTAGATGTATGACACGCTTCTGATCCTAAGAACTACAGAGCATAAACATGAAGATGGATGTTGGGCTTTGGTGTGATTTTAATATAATTAAAAAGCTAAGTTCTTGAGCTTTCTACTGGATACTTTTGTAAGGATTTTTTATATCGATGCTCTCGCTTTTCAAAAATCATATTCAATTTTATATCTTACATACAGAAAAAGGATTCGTTGGAAATTTTCATACAAATTAGTGTGAAAAATGCGCAATGCGGCTCGGTTAAAAAAAAATTTGTTACGTGCCGTTACAAATCCACTTTCATACAAACTCTATTTAACTTAACCATAATAATGTACAATGCTGCTACTTTCTTAACTCCTCTAATGTACAGTATTGTTTATTTCATTCCATTTTGTTGTGTTATTCTTGCGTACCATTATAATTCCCATTTAGTTTATTTTATTTTTGACTTATATAGTTAAAGTTTTGTAACAAAAGGGAGCTGATATTGTTGTTCGTACAACACTTCTACATGACCCCGTAGTACCGTCCGAATATAACTCGATATCCCCTCTTTAACATAGACACGTGTCATAGTTGTTACTAACCGTAGTTTATCTATTTTGCATCCGTAAGTTAGTCGAACTCAAAGCCTCCGAATTCTTTTGAGTCCTAAGTATTTTGCACTCGTAGTTAGCCGAACTCAAAGCTTCCGAATTCTTTTGAGTCCGAAGTAGTTTGCATTCGTAGTCAGCCGAGATCAAAGCCTCCGAATTCTTTTGAGTCCGAAGTGATTTGCACTCGTAGTTAGCCGAAATCAAAGCTTCCGAATTCCTTTGAGACCGAAGTAGTTTGCACTCGTAGTTAACCTAACTCAAAGCTCCCGCATTCTTTTGAGTCCGAAGTAATTATTTTTGTATATTTACCGAACTTGAGAACTTCCAAATAGTTTTGCCGATTCCGAAAACCGAACAAGCACCAGTGTTATTAATAAGAAAACCGTTATATTTTACAAATTTCCTTTTTCTCTCTTTCACCGCACTATCGTATCAACGCTTCATCGTATCAACACTTCATCACTCGTATTTCAAAGCGGGAATATCCAAACCACCTCGTAGCATTAAGTAGTTTAAGGTTTCATAAATAAAAACTTTGTTCTGAATTTCTATTACCATGTAAGGAAATATTTATGTTTTTATTTTCAAAGGAAGGAGACCTTCGAACGTACCTGGACAGACTGAGTCATACCTCGGCTGGAAAAATAAACTGCATTACAATTTTATTTTTTATTATTATTTTTTATTTAAATTCTTTCCAGATTTTTTGTTGCTTTAATTTTCTCAAAAAAAAAAAACATATTTATTTTTAATTTATATGCATTTTGTAAACAAAATTGAAAAAAATTTTAAGTAAAATAAAAAAAGAATTGTTATTTATTCTCCGTAACGATCTAAGTCTTTGTTTAATTTAACAATTCGGGCCATAGATTAATAACTAGATATTTATGTGAGAGAAAAGAAATCTGATTCAATTGTCAAAAACCTAATTCATGCAACAACAAAAAACACGTAGTCACATATATATTTTGTTTTTGTGTTTTGAAAAAAATTAGTATTTTTTGGAAAACTTAGTTCGTAGTGCCTCTCACATAAACTACTAGTTATATTCTATGATTCGGGCTATGACAAGAATCTGAACTTGTTGTGTTCATGCATTTAATCACAAAATTTCCATAACATGGAGTGAAATTTTATTCTAGTTTTAAACGAATTACAAATACAATAGTTTTTCTTCGTTTATTATCATAAATACATTATTGAAACTGAATTTAGGTTCCCAGCAAAAAAAAAAAGAACTTCCAAAGAAGTCAATAAGATCCTGAACTTATGATCCAAAAGTTGTGCAATTTCGGATCATTTCCAAGGAATTTAACATAGGTTTGCCATTAGAAGATGTTCTCTTTTTTGTTATCTATTCACTGAGTAGGTAGAGTCATGTTCACGATATCATGTAAATTTGATTTTTGATGAACTTTTTTTTCAATTCAAGGAAATTACTTTTAATTTTAATATAAACTAAATATTTTTTTATTAAAAAAATATGCATAACAATATTTTGTTTAAAGTAGTTATTATTAAGTAACAAGTATTTGTGAATTCTCAACAATTTTTATCAGAAAAATTTATCTGAATCGCATCTTTGAATGGTGTTTATATAAATTTTTAAGAAAAGCAAACCGTAAACTTGCTGAAACTATGGAAATAATGAAAAAGTACTTCCTTAAAAATGACCTATTTATTTTTGCTGATTTCCTGCAACTGAAAAAATAATTGATTTAATGGGTTTATGTGATAACTGGTTTAAACTTAGGTAATTTAAAAACAACAATCGAATTAAATTCAGCATTTTAGGTTTACTATTAGCTTTGTTAAAATAAAAAGAAATGAAATTCGTTCTAATAAATAAATTAAAAAGAAAAATTTTAAAATCAAAAACTAATGAAATTTTACAATATAGAAATTGGCCAATAAATACAGAAAGAATGTATGTCCATTATTTTATGTGATATATCTTTGCTAAAGTCAATATATTTCAGGTGCTGCCTGCAAAAGTATTTATTTTATTATCCTTGTTTCATACAAGTTCACAACTTAAACTATTCTATAAATCTGGAAATTCACGATGGTACAACAATGGACACAAAATTCTAAACTATATTTAATTTTGCAAATCTTTATATGTTCCTTAAATTTAGATTATGTTGTCTGTAATCCTGATTAATGGTCTATGACATCCATTTTTTATCATGTTTCTAAATAGGAAGTTAAAGAATCAGGAAAAATATGTTAGGCCAGTTTACTGGGCATTTATTTTTAATTTTTAAATAAAAACAGTAAAAAAATTTAATAATCAATAAAAACAAAGAAAAAGAATAATTGTTGCCCCAAACGGTACTTTCTATACCCTCAATAAAATAGTTTTTTTTTTTTTTTTTTTTTTTGAAACAGTTGTGAGTACAGTTGATTAGTACTTCTAGCCGAATTTAAGATAGTAATGTGCAAACCCTTTACATCATCGATATAGGGCATGTGTGAAACGGTAGAAAAGTTCTACGTTCAACACATGAAAACATTAAAAAATATCTTAATTTTATATAAAAAATATGTAAACAAGAAAAACAAAAAATACACAAAATTATAAAATGCATATAAATAATAAAACGTTCTGAAAGCAAATTTTTTTTAACGTTTCATAAATACTTCTCACGTACATATTTTAATTTTAATAATTCAGCATTTTAAAGAATGCAAAAATAAATTTTCATTTTCTAAAAATTTTATATTGTTGATATTTTTCTTAATTATTTAATTTTGTTTAATTTAAAAAAGTCGAAAATTTAAAAACATTTATCAAAAAATTTCCCTAGCACTGTGAGCTAGTAGAATTATGTATATTCAGCTCATAACTATCAAAAATGTACTAATAAGTAAACAAAAGCCCTTATTAATAAATTTAAAAATTAATTTGATTAATTTGTGATCAATTATTTGTATATTACGTTTTTTTTTTTTGTATAATTTGTATTTGTACTATGAATTATACATACTTACTAAAACCTCATATTATATTACATAAATTTTAATAAATTTAATTTCTAAAAAAAAAAAAAAATTAAAACCACAAACCGAGTAAAACACGTTGGTAGTTATTTAATTTTTATTTTCTGCTCGAAAACAACAACAAGTAAATTAAAAACCAATAAATCATAATTTGTAAATAAAATTAGTCTGGAAAATATATTAACATGGTTGTGGTCTTTCCTTCTTCTTTAAAAATAATAATAACAAACTAAACTTTTTTTCATATGAAAAGAAACTTTATTGAAAATTCATTAGTGTCCATTGCAAAAGTTCCAAGCACATGTGACTGCATGCGATTGTTGATACTCTGCAGTTCGTAAATGTATATAGAATGTATTTTTAAATTTTAGTTTTTTATTTTTACTTTCTTTGTTAGAAACTTCATAAA
Organism: Protocalliphora azurea; assembly: GCA_932274085.1. NCBI lineage: Eukaryota > Metazoa > Arthropoda > Insecta > Diptera > Calliphoridae > Protocalliphora > Protocalliphora azurea. The sequence goes on from OW026519.1 coordinate 132,132,845, forward strand.
AACTTTAAATGACTATTTACACTGGTGCATATTCCTATAAACGCATTTAAAATTTTTGTTCTTCTTTGTTACAATAACTCGCAATATGACGGTACCTTTTATATTTATATATAACTCTATAGGAATATGCACCAGTGTATTTGGTTTATGAAAAAAAAATAAATTGTTACAGTTTAGTGCTGGCAAATTCTACTACTTTTGAATACTCGATATTACTAGAGTTTGGGGTTTCCCCAATATTTCTTTTCCCGGAAAAAAGGAACGAAAAAATAAATTTCCCGGGAATTTTTTAAAACTTTAGATATAAGAAAAAAGGCCATGATTTCTTATAAAGAAAGAAAATAATTTTTTTTATTAAATAAAACAAAGCGAATCATTATAAATCAGATTGAATTAACGAAAAATGAAAAATATAAAAGTATAATACAATTTCTAACATTAAACAAATTTTTAAATATTTTATACAAATAAAATTAGCACCCTTCATAATATATGTTAAATACTGTGCCTCAGATTTTTATGTATTGTGTTTTCGATGCTAAAACTTTTTAAAAATATACAGTAATCTAATGGATAAATTTTATTATAAATAGGTTGCCGTTTATTTCGACATTATTCCTCTAACTTACATTGTTATTGTTATCACTTTTTTAATTAACTAATTCTTACCAAATTAAATATAAATCTGGAAAGTACTAAAAAATCAAAAATCAATCATAGTGTTCAGATATCATGAGATTAGCATTTTATAAGTATTTTGAAGTTATATCGTTTACATTTAACACTTACATATACATTGCTTGGATAAGAGATGATGTTTCAAAAGAAAATGTGTTAGAATGAAAAATCTCCCAACTAAGTAATTTTTTTATAATAGTGAGTATTTTCGAAGTTCAACTTATTTAATATTCATTTCAACAAATCTATAATAAAATTAAAGCATCTAAAAATTGAACATTTCAAAAATAAAGTTGATTTAACTTTTCAATTTGTTAGTAAATTCGTTAAACTATAGATAAACAAATACATAGATATCTGATAGAAAGAAAAAAAACTTAATTCAATAGTCACAAACATATTGCATGCAACATTAACGTTCCTCTCAGACAACGTTCTAGTTGTATTATATGCTTTAAACTCTTGCAAGTATCATGTTTAGAGAAACATCAATCTTTTATTGATATAAGGTGTTAAATACAGCAAATTTTTTTCTATAGAATTTTAAAACTACGAGAATATTTGATTTCCCGTTTTCCCGAGAAAATTTAAAAAAACTCCCGGGAGTATTTTGATGGGAAATCCCGGGATTTCCCGGACCCCAGGCCACAGATACTACTCAATACTTTTTATTTGGGTGCTCGATACTACTCGATACTCAACTGATTTTTTAATTTGAAAAATATTTTTTTTTAAATAAAATAAATACATTTAACCGATTATCATGAAGTTTTATAAATTTACTAGCTAACCCAGCAAACGTTGTTTTGCCATATAATTTATTTCTAATGAATATTTAAGTTTTTAATTAAAAAATAATGAATGTATTGTAGGTGTGAGGGTTGGGTGGGCAGGCTTTTACCCCTTTTGCTTTATTTTACGCCCTAAATGTTAAAATTTATATGCCTTAGTTCCTTCAAGACTTGAAATTATCATCGGATAATTAATTAAGAAGGCATGTGTAGCGGGAGCTTTTACCCCTTAATGTAAAATAGGAATTTCCAAAAAATGTATATCTTTAAGTTTCTTTCACATGTTACAGTGTCTACATACCCAATTTTAAGAAAATCGGTTGATTAGTTAAGAAGATATAAGGAGAGGGAGCTTTAATCCCTCTTGTCCTATTTGACGCCCTAAATAATCAGAATTATAGGTTATAGTTCCTTCCAGATATTACACTATTTGCCTGCCAAATTTCAAGAAAATCGGTTAATTAATTAAGAAGATATAAGGCGGGGGAGCTTCTGCCCTATTTTACGCCCTAAATAATGAAAATTATATTCTATAGTTCGTTCCAGATTTTACACTATTTGCCTGCCAAATTGTAAGAAAATCGGTTTGTTATTGAAGATATAGGGATGGGGAGTTTTTACCCCTTGTGGCTTATTTTACGCCCTATTCTCATACCTAACAAAGACACATACAAAATTTCATAAAAATCGATCAAGCCGTTTCAGAGGATCTCAATTACAAACACGAGAATTTTATATATATAAGATAGGTTTATATAAAACATTAAACATTAAAAACTTTAAATTCAACTTTAGCAAAAATCAATAAAATTATTTTCACATATTCAAAAATTAATTTGTATATTTATAAGAGTTGTACTTTAGTTGTTATATTTTTAATACGATATCATTAAAAAATTAAGCCCTAACAACCGTATTAAAGCACAAACTAGCTAATACACAATTTAGCCCTTAAAGTCTTTATTAAGAAAATCGTATTCAAAAAACTGTTTGCAGTCTATATTAACTAATAAATTGTTGTTTGTTTATGTTACCAACCCTTCTCAATTTCTCTCTCATTTATATTGTCAGTGTTGTGAATAGTTAGAATAAATTATTCATTAACTGTTTATTCCATTATTATTTTTGATGTTATAGTACATTTTTGATGATAGATAGACATTACTTAGTTTATGTAAATATAAGTATGTATAATTGAAATACTTTTATTTAATTTTTGTTTGTTGCAATTATGAGTAACCGAATAACGAATATTTTGTGATAAAATCAACATCACTATTTTATGTTTGGTTTCAAATTGAAATTTTGTTAAAATTTAATTACTTTAATATTTTTTTCTGTTAAAATGTAAAATTTTTAATCCTTAGTTGATACATTAGTTTAATGGCACCATAGTCTAAGACTTGTTCGAATTAATGAAAAAGTCGATCAAATGTTTTTATGGCGAACATTTTTTTGACATGCGAACTGCTGATATTTTAATCCAAAAGCACCCAACATAGACTTTTTCTGTTTATGTTTACGATTTTATTAAAAAAAAGCTTAAATTGAACATATATACAGAAAATATTATACAATCCCGGAATTCAGTTTATACGTTTTTAAATACCTATATTGGCACATTTTTTTATTTCTTAACATACTGAAATTAAATTAAATATGACCTTCTTGTCAAAAATTTACGCACGAATGCAAAAAAAAAATGTTTCTTGAAATATGTATGTAAGGGAAATAATCTTAAAGAAGCATTAAAGTAGGGTCGAACCTACTTTAAAATATTAACATATTAACAATGATTTACTAAAGGTACATTAAGCGAATTATCGTTTTTGAATAAAACTTTAAGGAATTTTGCTTAACAATGGTTAGTAGTGCTCTATTAAGATTTTTTTGAATACGGCTGTAAAAGTATTGAGTAACTACTTTACCCAAAAAAAAAGACAAATACTCAGTACTCGATACTTAATACTCAATGCTTGCACAGCACTATTACAGTTCAATTGGCCAGAATTTAAACTACTTTGAGTTAGAGAAGTAAATGGGAAAAAAGGAATGTGGTTTATTTATTTCACACAATTAAAAAAAAAAAAAATGCTGCTACTATTTAAAACTGCCGGTTATTTATGGATTATAACTACTCAAATGTACACACTAATGCATTTTTTTTATATATATATTTTCTGCAAATAAGAAAAAAAAATAAATTTGCTTAACTACGATGTGAATATGAAGTTTTGAAAAAATTTAATATATTACACTTTGCGACAATTTGAGGATATTCGCGTGGGGGTGGAATCATTTCATTTGCAATTCATAGCATTTTATGAGTGTAATAAATCTTCCAAAGGAAGGCAAAATTTTTGTTTTATAACCTTTTAAACTTTTCTTTTTTGTACACCAAAGTAGTATCAAATAAATCGAAAAAGTAATATAAATAAAGATAGAAATTTTTAGAGCATCTCTCATTATAAGGGGTCATTTTTAGTCCATTTTTAACAAATGGCGTAAAAGACGATTAGTGGGTTAAAATGTTCTACAAAAAAAGAAAAAAGAAAAAAAAGGAAAAGGAAAAGTTTAGAAGGTCAAAAAAACAAAACTGTTGTCTGTCACCGAAAAAAACTTTGAAGGGTTTATTGCACTCACCAAATGCTATCAATTTCAGATGGAATGATTCCGTCCCCAAAATACTGTTGCATAGTGTTATTGAAGCTAAACTTTTCCTTTTTTGTAAATAAAACAATATTGCTTATTTCATAAATGAACTATGATTGAGAACATAGATAAGGATAAACTTTAATTGCATATATATAAATATAATATTTGCATAAAATTATTTTAAAACAAAGAGAAAAAATTTATGCAAAACTAGTGAAAAACTATAACTTATCAATGGCTAACAAAAATTTCCGTGCAATTTTTAATAGAAATATATTATATTTGTATAAAAATTATCTTAAAAAGAAACAATATAACCACAACTAATCTATGACTAATTAAAATTAGAAATAGATATTAAATAATTTAGCTTTTGGCTTCACAGAATAAAGCCACCAATCACCTGTTAGTAAATAATTCACTCAATTAAAAACTTTTTTAAATTTGCACCTCTAAATGATTTATCAATTACTAAAAACTAAAAAGAAAAAAATGAAAAACTATAATATTTCTCCAATTAAAAAATTAATCAAATCAATCAAATAGATAATTGAATAAATTAAAATTTTAATTAGAAATAAAATTAAACTTAAATTTTATTTTTATTTTTTATTTACTTAATTATATTTATGAAATTTAGATGAAAAATGAAAAAACTATGTTAATTAAAAAATATACGGTAATAATTTTCTCTGTGTTGATTCAGTTCACGGAATTTAATAATTTGCAAATGGGTAGATTTATGTCAAAATTTCGGTTTGCAAAAAACTTAATCATAAACATCACTTCCATAAAAAAGTAAAGAACACTAAGTAGTCGTAATATTGTAAAAGTTGTGCCTAAAGAAGTTAATCTTCTGTCTTAATCCATCAATAGTTTTCGTTTCTTTATTTTTATAATATTTTTTTTTTTTTTTTATCTCAGTCCTTAAGAAATAAATGTATTGTTTGCTATTACTTTATATCATAAAACTATTCTAAAATAAATTATATTTTAATTCACTTCAAAGTAACGTCCATTGCCTCTAAATATTTTCCAAATGATTTCATTTAAATAATATCAAAAAAGTACTTTCTACCAGAAAGATTAAAAAGAAAAGAAAACTTTATTTTGAGAAAAACTTTGACAAAGTCAAGTTTTTTTCAAACAAAATTAGTCAAAGTTATACTCAGACAAAGATTAAAAAGATATGAAAAATTCCTTGCACTTTATTGAAACAAAGAAATTTACTGAATGTCTATTATTTAATCAATTACCAAAATATCTTATACTTTAATCCTAAATAAAAATACAAAGGTTTAACTTTAAACATTAAAATCAATATCTTCTATAAGGATTTACCAATAAAAACAAAATTAATATAATCTGCAGCAACAACATTAATTCCTGTAAGTAAATGTTACTAATTGCAGTAGCCAAAGTCTTATATGTTTTACTCTGTCTAATGCTTTCTAGTTCTTTGAGTAACATTACAAGTCATTAAGGGTCGGTCAGTAATTTTAATCACAATGGCAAGATGAACTACTACGGAGCACGGATCGTTAATCATCAAAGCCATGAATTGCAATTAATACTCATACAACATGAGTTTTTATTATGACTTGAATGTATTTATTATTGTGGCAAATGAAAAAGAATTTTTCTATACAAAAAGAAAAAATGTATTTTACCCTGCAGTTTTAAAATTAATTTGAAAAAAAAAAAAATAATAATAATAAAATAACATGAGGGCAATTACCCATTTAAAAAGGAAATTAAAAAAGCTGATAGTCATGATTTTAATCTTGTCTAGTCATCAGTACTTAGTGCTGAAAAAGAGCTCAAGGAGTTTTTTTTAACCCATGTTTGCCATTGGTAGTATGATGTTTTTTTTAAGATTCTTGTTCATTGCGTTTGAAGTTCTCATAAAACTATGTTTATAAAAATACTATTTAAGTTTTGTTAAAAGATAATAAAAATTACTTTTAAATTTATAAATTTTCTTAGAAATTATTAAAATTTTTTTTCAGTTCAGTACCATAAGGATCCGATGGTTTTGGAAAGTTCCAAAGAAGCATATCTAACCCACCATTTAAAAATTATTATGAAAATAAACTTGTGGTACACCCAGATAAAATAACTCATCGGAATGTTATTAAAATACCGAAATCCAAAAGTTAAAAAAAATCATAAAATATTATATATATATATATATATATATATATATATATAAATGTACAAAAAAAAACACAATTTTTATAAAAATAATTCAAATTGTCATTGAAAAATTTAATACCTACATATAATTCCTTTTTGACATTGATACTACATTATTTTAAATAAGGTTTAAAGTGAATTAATTGTTCTCATTATAATTTTCATAAATGGTAAGTATATATCTGATTTTATTTTTGACTGATAAAATTTAGGTATTAATTAAATTAAACAAAATTAACTAATATTTATTTTTATTTTTTAAAATTCTCATTAAAAAAAATATAAAAACAGACTAACATTAATGCAATAAAATTTTAATTAAATTGAACACAGAAAAAGATAAAAATGGATTTTACTTACGAAATTTAAATTTATATACAAATATAAATTCATTTTTTGTTTGATTTTGCTCTAATCATCTGATAATATAGATTGTATTGTACATTTAAAATTTTTAATTTTGCTTATTATATTCTAATTTCATAACAGACCTCAATGGATCATATAAAGTTTACAAATTTACCACTTAAAATAAACTACTTGAAAAACGAGTTATAGCGTTATATTCGACTAAGCTGAATCTTTTATACCCTTCACCACTTTACAAACAAATAATACAGATAATGCCTTAAAGTATGCGATATTGTTTTCACATTTATACTTAAAAAAAAAGTCCAATATATATGTTTGCGTATGTATATACAAAGCAAGCACTGCTTGCATATGCAAAAAACAATAACACTGATTGTCATTGCAATGCTTTTGCAGCCAACTAAACAACGTTCAAGCATACATATATAAATTTGTGTACACACAGATCTCGATATATGAGCCCAAACACAAGCAAGCGGCGGCGGCTGTTGTTTCCAGTTCTCAGAGTCAAGTCCAACTTAAATGAAGGCGGAGACGAAAACGGCTTTTTACATACATTTTGTTTTTGCTAATTCAACAACAAAACTCATGACAACAAAACTACATGTATAAAAAATTATTTTCTCCTCCTCTTAAATTCCATACATAAAAAATATAAAACAAAACTTTTTCTTTCTCCTTTCACCTTTTATAAATTTAATGTAAACATATGTGATTTTTTTTGCAAAAACGGCAAGACCGACAGAGAGGGAGAGCAAAAAAAATTAGATCTTTTGAAAAACCGTTGTGAAAATAAAATAAATTTTAATTTTGAGCAGAATCGCTCTTCTGTTGCAGTTGTTCAGTCTTTAAGCAAATCGAAGCGAATCAGTATGTTTCAGCACTGATTCGCTTCGATTTGCATCGTTTTACTTTACGTCGCTATTTGAAATGTGAATATTTTGATTTGCGTCGTTATTATTTCGATTTGCGTCGAAATATAACGAGTTGCATAATTGTTAATAACAGGCGTAAAGTTATTGAGGAAAATTTTAATTGGTAAAGCATAGATTAAATTCTCTGCATTAAGTTAGAAAATTTAAGTAGAATTTATATAAGCTTTTTAATTTCACCCCCTTTTACAAAAGATACCTTTTATATTAAAAATTAATTTATTTTCAGTTTAAATATTTTAATTCTGGAACCAATTATTAAGAAAACAGTGTAAATACATAGAAAATAGTGATTCTATTTGCGTCGTTTCAATTTGTGTCGCAATTCCCCGATCCCTATTAACGACGCAGACCGGGGCCCCAGTGTATATACAACACTTACAGTCATAGCAATAATTCAGTTTATATACATAAGTGTTTGTGTTTATTTGTAATAAATTTTTTCAGTTTCTTACCAATAACTCGGTTGTTTATAAACCGATTTGGTTGATTCAGAAACTGAAATTTCATAAAATATTTAATGGCCGATTTATATCAGAACAAAGTCCGTAACTTATGTATAAGCTCCAGAATATTTATAGGCCGATTTTTCATTTATTTGGCATAAAAACTCTGAAAAATGTTTATACATTTTCTGCGGAAGAATAAAGTCCCAAGCTTAAATGCTTTTTTTTTTAGATATATCCGCCATTTTTGAACCTATTTTGTTGAATTTCAATAGAAAAATTCTCGAAGGGATTACCGATCGTTTGATACATATATCACATAACTATGATATCGAATGCCTTCATAAACACCATTTCCACCGACAAACGGACGGACGGTTATAGTCATATCGACATCGTTTCTTATAAGGATACAGAAAATAAAAACTTTTTTACTCTCCGAAATTACAAACGGAATGACAAATTTATATATACCCCTTACATCTGTGCTGAAGGGTATAATAATAATTATTTCGACCTAAAAAAATTATAAATAAAAAAAATTAAAAAGAAATCCAAAAGATTTTTTCGCCAGCATTTTTATTTTTTAATTTTGGGGATTTTTTCGTTTTAGCATTTTTTTAATTTTTGTGTTCTGTTTTTCGTAGCGATTTTTTGATTTTAGCAATTTTTTTTGTTTTGATGGATGTAATCGTTTTAGTGTTTTTTCCGCTTTGGAGATTTTTTTTATATCATAGCAGTTTTTTCGTCTTAGCAATTTTTTCAATTTTGGCGACTCTTTCCGTTTTAGTGCCTTTTTACGTGTTGACGTCTTTTCCGTGTAAGCAATTTTTTTATTTTGGGTTTTTTGTTTTAGCGTTCTTTTTTCGTTTTGGCGATTTTTTGTTTTATCGACTTTTTTCATTTCGGCGAACTTTTCCGTGTTGGCGTTTTTTTCGTTTTATCGATTTTTTTTAATTTTTCGTTTCTTTTTTGAATTTTGTTTAAGTTTTTTTTTTTTTGTTTTAGCATTTTTCCCCGGTTTGGCTGTTAGTTTCGTTTTAGCGTTCTTTTCTGTGTTGACTTTTTTCATTTATGCGTTTTTTTTATTTTTTTTTTTTAATTTGGGTAATTTTTATGTCTTTTTTTTTGTGATGTTTTCATTTTGATGTTTTTTTTATGCATTTTGTTTAAGTGTTTTTCGTTTTGGCGTTCTTTTCCGCGTTGACCTTTTTCGCTCATTCGATTTTTTAATTTTGGTGATTTTATTATAGCTTTTTTCTTTTGGGCGATTTTTTATTATGTCTTTTTTCGTTTTGGTATTTCTACATTTTCCCTTAGTTTTCTTTGCATTTTTTTGGCGTTCTTTTCCGTGTTGGGTTTTTTTCATTTATGCGATTTTTTAATTTTGGCGAATTTATTATGGCTTTTTTTCGTTTTGGTGTTTTTTCCGTTTTGCGATTTTTTTCTATTATGGTGTTTTTATCGATTTTTTCGTATTGGCTTTTTTTATTATGTCTTTTTTGGTTTTGGTATTTTTTCATTTTACCTTTGTTTTTTTTTTGCATTTTGTTTAAGTGTTTTTTCGTTTTGGCATTCTTTTCCGTGTTCGTTTTTTCGTTTATGGGATTTTTTAATTTTGCCGATTTTATTATGGCTTTTTTTCGTTTTGGTATTTCTTCCGTTTTGGCGATTTTTTTTATTATGGTATTTTTATCGATTTTTTCGTATTGGCGTTTTTGGTTATTTTTTCAGCGTTTTTATTCATTTTGGCCATTTGTGTGTTTTGAGTATGTAACAACTTTCAAAATTCTGAATGTATTTTAACCAAATTTATATTATAAATCGTATATATTCTGTAAGCGTAAAATGGGGAACAGGAAATGTGCTTGTCTATTAATTATATAGATTTATATATTTTTATTAATAATATGATTTATCTTTCTTTAAAGGTTGTACACATTTTGAAATAATCTCCAAAAAGTTTAAATTATAAAAAAACTCTTCAATTTTTTTAAATTTTGTATAATCATTTTGGTAAGAGCTGAATTTGCACATCAATTTAAATGAAACTATGTATTAAATTTTTATTTGTTTTAGTTAAGTTACGAATTGGTCAAAGTAAAAACGTATATTTATAGGCTCACAAACTACAGGGCATCTACACCATCTGCTTTATCAGTTAAATATTTTTGCAATTATACAGTATTTGAAATGATTTCTATTTACATTTTCCTACTCTTTTCTGCTATACCTACAACAATTTTAATTTAAAACGAAACTAAGCCAGTTTGAAAAAAGGAATCGAAGACGTCTTTACCAATGAATACAACAGAAACATCAAATTTTAAAAGTTATACTTTGATGTTATAAAAACTGATTTTAATGACAACCACAAATGTGGAAAATAGCAAACTTTTTTATAGTTTGAGGCAAAATAACTATTTTACTTCTTTTCTCTTTCAATATTTTTCTGGTGTCTTTTACTTTCACTTTGGGGTATTGCAACTGATCCCAAAAAAAAAGAATACATTTCATCTGTCTTTTATATCCTTTAAGTCATTAATTTTTATGTTTATTACTGCACAAAAATATTTATTTTTGCCTGAAAGCACACGTCGTCATCATTTCGCCAGAAAAAAAATTTTTTGACTGTTTTAATTTGTTGGCTGATGTCGCATGGATTTCAACGCTTTGGCGTTCAAACTGTTGTTACTGACATTTATGTGTGCGCTTCAAGTCATTTGGAAATGAACAAATTAATTAATTAGTGGTAATTTTTGAGGTTGGCTTAAGAGGGTTTTGATTGTTTTATTAGATAAAAAAGGTGAAATATTTTATTGGCAACTGTTTGTTTTAAGTAACGAATTAAAAAAATTAGGTTCCATTAAAAAAAATTTTAGATTTTTATAAATGGTACCCTACTTCTAAGCTTAAATTTAAAACATTTTTCAGACTGAGAGATTTATCTCAAAAATATTTTTATTTTGGTGGTTTTAAGAATGAAAATGGAATTATATCTATTATTTTTTTTTTATTAGAAATTCAATAGTTCTTTTAAGTTTTTAATTTGTTAGAGAACAACCAAAATCATCTAGAAACTTTGAGAGAAGTGTATGAAATACGGAACTTTATCTTTACATTATTAATATTAATATTAACATTTTATTAAAATTAAACTTATTTTCAGAAAGCTAAATTTACAAAAAATTTTCGTAACTTTTTTTTCTTTTCATTTAAGCTTCTTATTTACAATTCATTAAATTCTTTTACAAATTACACAAGGCGGTTGAGGAATAGTTAAAGCAAATCAAAAGAACAAAAAATTGTTTTTTTTTTATAATTCTTTAAACTAATTTTGTATGCATGAAATACGAAAAGTATACATTTCAGCGAACTACAGAAAGAATTACTGTAAACGACTTGAAGGACTAAAAAAAACAGCACACATACACTCAAATTCAAACCTCCTTAAAGTTTTAAAATGTATTAACAGGGAGATGAAAGAGGAAAAAAAGAAATAAAACCACAATAACATTAACAACAGTGGCAAAACAAATTTAAAGTTGCATAGGGAAAAGCAAAGCAAACATTTGTGGCAACAAAAACGAAAAGCCATTTAATGCAATATGCGAAAAAGAAAAGAGAACTCAAGAACTGCGGCTAGAATATAAAATAATTGTTCACGAATTAAATTTATAATAAAACGAGAACAAAAAAAAAAAAAAAAAATTTAAAAGAATTACTTAAATGGAATAAGAGGATAAAAAATGTATTTACACTCGTTTTTGTATACATTTCTGTATATTTAACAAACAACTTATAAGCTGTGGAAAGGAAAGCCGTTTAAATGCCAACAACAGTTTCAACAAATTTCGTTGTATGAAAATCAAGATTTCCAGCAATTTCAGTGGTAGTAAACATTTTAATCCATATTTCTTGCGATGTGGCAGACAATTTAAGAGATAATAGTAGTTACCATTTACACATGCACTGTTCTTTTTTTTTTTGTTGTATTATTATTTTCTCGGTGCTGCATATCTTTTTTACGTCATGCTTACCCCAATTTAAATATAAAGTGAAAAAAAAAACATGAAAAACAATATCACGCATTCAAGAGACAACAGGCAATAGGACCAGGCAACAAAGACAGTGTATCAGTGACTGCTTATATCGAAAATTGTATACCCTTTCCCTAAGTACTAAATAAAAGTATCTGAAATTTTATAGGAATGGAGCAGAGCTGTTACTTGATTAGCATTGGTTACTTTATTAGAAATGTTTCTAAGCGTTTTAAACTAGAAGGGTAGTCGTCATCTTACTATATAAATCGACGATGAACAAAAACTACTAAGTGCAAATTATTGTTAGGTTTTGATATTTGTGCAGAAAATAGATTAAAAATTCATGGCGATGCTGAAGCCCGCGCTATACTTCTTACTGACTAAATATTTTTCAGTCGCTATATATCATAAGCGAAGCGGACCACTTTAATCTGAGTGGATATGTAAACAAAAAGAAATAGAGCATCTAGAACATTGATCGGCTTAGATGCTTATAGTCCGTCTGTTTCGAGTGCAAAATTTGACATTTTGACATATGAGTAATTCCATTTTAATTTTAAAAGATTTTGACCACTCTGAAATTTTCTCTATAGTAACTATACCGATAAGACTTCCTAAAAAAAAAGAAAAAAAAAATGGTAAATTAAAGGGAGTTTTTTTAAATATACATCAAAGACGTAAAGACAATGTTTAGAAAAAAATATTTTTTATATGACATCTTAGAATACAATCTCTGACAAATTCACTACAAACAAAAAATAATTTTGATATCCTCTCCCATACATGCACCAAATTTCAAACAAATCGGTAAACAAGGGTCAAAATTTTTTAAATTTAAAATGAAATTTCTTATATATAGAGTGATCGACTAAGAGGTTTTTTTAATCTTAAATCAAGCTCTTCAAATAAATTTGGATATCGAAATCTTTATAATGATCCGAAAGAACATTCTGTAGCATTCAATTTTTAAGAATAATTACATTCAAATTTTGGCAGCGTAGTCCCGTAGGGGGTTCATTCGGAAGGACCAATTTTCGATTATACTTTGCAGCATAGCCTGCATCATCGATCTTTGTTGTCAATACCATCTGCAAATTTAAGTCTCAGTATATGTAATTAGATGATGCGCGACCGAATAGACCACATCCAGACCGTAGTGAGGAGAATATTACTGCTGCAGCTTAGAGCGTGAGTGAAGACAATGACTAATCGATTTGACGGCGTGCATGGCGTTTCGTATGGAACAATTTGCCAGGATCTTGGCTTAGAAATTTTAGTTCCCCAATACACAGAGTGCGCGAAACAATGGCTTTATTATAAAATCATTTTGATGAACGGCGAATTTCGTGCTTCGTACCTGTCAGCTGACCGCCTAGATCATGTGATATCACACCTCTGGATTTTTTTCCTTGGGGTTACGTGAAGTCAAAAGTCTTCGTCGATAAGCCAGCTACGATTTAAGAATTGGAAACCAACATTACTCACGGAATTCTCGAGATACCGGTAGCAAAGTTGGAAAGTGTGATCGAAAATTACACTTTCCAAATTGACCACCTACAGCGTAGTCGCGATCAACATTTGAATGAAATTATTTTTAAAGAAGTAAATGTTAGAGAATGTTCTTTAGGGACGTTATAAAGATTTCAATATCCAAATCTATTTTAAGTGTTTTATTTAACATTAAGAAAAAAAAAAAAATATTCTAAATGGCTCGCCCTATACAACATGAAAGAAACTCACAACCAATATTCAATGTCCTCAAAAATCACCATTTTAAAATATAAATTCCCACCTATGACCTCAAAATATTTTAATAAAAAATTATCAATTAAATTTAAGATATTTTTACATACATTTACAAAGAAAATTTACGAATATCAAAAATTTTCTATAAAAAAAAAATTATCGAAATTAAAAAAAAAAAAATATGAAGTTCGCAATAAAGAGAAAATTTGTTGAACCTATATTTCTATAGAAAATATATAATTTCTGATAAAAAGAATTTTTGTATAAAAAGAAATTTATGGAAAATTTTATAGAATAATAAATTTTATCGAATACTCCTCCTATAAAAAGAAAATATGTATAACAAAAATGAATAAAGCCGCTAAGTTATGAATTAATTGGAACTTGAGTATATAAAATTCGGAAATGTCACATGATTTGGCAAGCCACAAACTCTGAAAAAAAAAAATTGAAAAGAGTGGGAGTTGTTCTGAAAAAAGCACATTATTTACCAACAAGGATATACATTTTAAAAACTAATTGGAAAATTTAAAAATCCAAGTAAACATTAAAATAATATATTTTTTAATGACTTCTATTACTGAAAGCTTGTTGTTCCTTCTTTTATATAAAAATGCAGCTCTTTTGAAAGGTAAGACGATTTGAAGCTAAGATTCAGCTGGTGAAAATAAAATACTCAAGATCGACCTGAAGCTGAAAAAATTAAGAAGCAAGCACTTTTCGTACCGATATGACTAACTTTTTTAAGCAATAGAAATGCTAGGGAAGAAATGAAAGCCTTCCAAAAATCTATTTAACATTTTATGTTGTGTAATATTCTACGAAACATTTTCAACAAAAAGATCAGGCATTCTGTGTTTTTTTTAATGACTTTTATCTAAATTAAAGCCAAATCCCGACAGTCTATATCGTTCGAAATTCCCAATTAAATTCTTCTGTAATTTCGATTTATATATTATGATGAACAAGTAAGGTGTAAGAAGGATTTTAGTAAGTAGATTGGCTTATAGAGAGAGAGAAAGAGTTGAGTCTGGAGAATGTTTGGTAGTAAATACTAAAAAAATCTAACTTATATCCCTATTTTTGCAAGTGAGCGATATGTACGCTGATAGTGCAGGAAGTGTTCCCTCCACTTCCGAAACAAACAAGTGATAAATTGCAAAAAAAAAAACTTTGAGGCTGCAACAAAATTAGTAAATATTTTGTTACCTTCAAGAGACGGTGTAAAGACGCAGCGAGTAAGTTTTTGAAGATTAAAACAAGAATAAGTTTATTCGTGCAACAATAAGAGGACCAGAGTTTACCGAACCAGATCTATTTTTTCCATAAATTTTAATCTTCCTAATTTTAATATAATATAGAAATTTTAGTTACCCGATATAGGTTGGAAGATATAGCTTAAAAAGTAAAAAATTCCATTTTTGAGTTTTTTGAGAAATGCACGATTTTTGTTGATAAATCTAAAAAGTAACTTTAATTTCGAATTAAGTACTAAAAAGGCTATACAGATGTACTTTTTCTTCTCATCCGATATTGGGGAACAAAAATTCCGAATTTACGAAGTATTAAAATTTTCTGATTACAGCTTTGCGATTTGAAAGGTTCTGGCGAAAATTGAAAATTTATTTAATTAGAATCTTGACGTATCAGGAATACATTATTTAAAATTTTTTTCTTTCTTAAAAAATTTGCATGAAACTGAAAAAGAATATGACAACTGTTTTGGCCAAAAACAAAAAAAAAAAAAAAAAAAAAAAAAAAAAAATCGGAAAAAATTTCCTTTTTTTCAAAGTTCAAATTAAAATACATATAGCTTTTGATTCCGTAAAGATTTTTTCAAAATTCTGTAAATATTTCAAAAAAATCGAGTATAATTTGGACCCGCTATAGGGGAAAAAAACTTTACCGAGGTACGTACAAAAGTGAAAATTTTAATCTTTGAAAACCAATATCTCGTAAACTCTAAGAAATAACCTATACGGGGGGACCCGCTCCAATATATATATATAGTCCAAGTTAAAAACTTAAGCTCCACTACACTTCTTCTATCACAGTGTAAAGTTTTATTAAAATAGGACCAGCCATTTGGAAACTGCAGATTTATTTCCATTTAATTTCTTGAAGGGTACACTATGTGATAATCGGAACCAACAGATTTAAGCATTTTATTAAAATATTATAAAAATTACAAACCTAGTGATAAATTTATAAACCTAAACTTATGCCCACAATAAAGAGTACAACAAAAAAATTCGAAAATTACTGTGATATTACTATATTTTAATGTTAGTTTTTTTTAACTGGTAACTAGGGTTTAGGGTCCGGAAATTCTTGGGCGGTAAATCCCGGTATTTCCCGTCAAAATACTCTCGGGAATTTCCTGGAATTTTTTTTAAATTCTAACACAAATTTTTGTTTTTTTTTTTTTTTTGGATTGTGGATGTTAGATGTAAATGTTATAACTTCAAGATACTTATAAAAAAACTGATCTGAAGTTTTATTCATAAGTATATGAGATTATTTTCAACAGATTTCTGAACACTTGATTGATCCGGAAAACATTGTTGCGAACCAATTTTTAGTATTTTCCAGATTTTTGTTTAATTTTGTAAGAATTAGTAAAAAAATAAAAAATAATGTAAGTTAGAGAAATAAAGTGAAAATAAACAGCAATCTATTCGCAATGAAATTTATCCAATAAACTACAGTAATAATGTAAAAATCTGAGTTTTTAACACAAATTATGAAAGGTACTAATTTTATTCTTATAAAATACGAGGGCGGATCAATAAGTCCGAGACTTTCGAACTTTCCACGTATTTATATGAAATGCAAAACTATTCCCATCCCTGTTAATAGACTACTGTCAAATTTTGAGCAAGTGTCGTCACTTACTTTGCGTAAAAAATAAGACTTTTCGAGGTCCTTAAAATAGGCATTTGTTTGGTCAATAATTTCATCGTTGGAGCTGAATCTCTTTTCACCGGGCCATTTCTTTAGGTTTGGAAATAGAAAGTAGTCACTAGGGGCTAAATCCCCTGTTGCCATCACCTTATTGGTCGACAAACATACTTTGGCCTTCTTCGGATCAGGTTCATCCGGAAAAAACTCTTGTTTAGACTGCTGCTTAGTCTCCGGAGTACAGTAATGGATCCATGTTTCATCACAGCTACAAAACGCCGCAAAAACTCATTCGAATTGTGGTTAAACAACTCCAAACAATCCTTTGAAGTTGTCACACGTTTACGTTTATGGTCAATTGAGAGCAAACGCGGCACCCATCTTGCAGACAACTTTCTTAAACCCAGCTGATCATTTCAAATCGAAACCATACTGCCATATGAAATTCCTATGGCATCAACAATCTTACGCAATTTTACTCTTCGGTCGGCCAACACCATATCGTGGATTTTTTTTGACATTTTCGGGTGTACTGACCTCAATTGGCCGTTCAGCGTCATTTGTACTTGTGCGACCACAACGAAAGTCAGAAAACCACTTTTTTACCATTAAAATCGATGGTGCAGAGTCCCCATAGTATTTATCGAGCTTTTCCTTGGTTTGATTGACGGTTTTTTTTTCGCAAAAAATAATGTTTAATGAGCACTCGAAATTCACTTTTTTCCATTTTTAGAAAAATACACGAGGTTGTATGTTTTGAACAGCTGTTAAACGCAAAGTAAATGATGACACTTGCTCAAAATTTGACAGTAGTCTATTAACAGATGGTACTTGAAGGGAATAATGTTGCATTTCATATAATATATTGATCCGCCCTCGTATTTAAATTTTTTTTTACTCTTAGAAATGGCGTAATACTTTATATTATTATTTTATTATTTTCGCTAAATCAGTATATTTTTTTTTAAAGAAAAAAATAATTTTCTTTATAAGAAATAAGAATTCCCGGGAAACTGATTTTTTCGTTTCCGTTTCCCGGGAAAAGAAATATTGCGGGAAACCACAAACCCTACTGCTAACTGATGTTCTTACGCTTCGCCTGCTGCTAATACTGCTACAAGAGACATTATTGTCTTTTCCTCCATTCATTTAATATTCAGATCAACAGCTGAAATGGTAACAATAAAGTTGTTACACTCCGCCTCAATTGTCATCCAGCAAAGGATTATTATCGTTTACAGTTAGTTGCTGTTATAATGTAAGTTTTTTGTTTTGTTTTGTTTGTTTGTTTGTCTTATGTTTCTGAGTTGTTTGCTGGTGTCTGGAAATTTTTAAGCTACTTTTTTTGTATGATTTTCTGCTGCTTGTCCAGTATGTATAAACGAAAATATTTTATCTGCGATTCTTTGCTCATGTGGCACTTTAACGCTTTTAAAATTTTTAAAAAAAATCAAATTAGTATTTATCGTATAATTTTTATTACAAAGTGCGAATTATTGGATTATTTGTGAAAAAAAATATATTTTCAGAATGTAGTTTTACATAGTTACGTACCAAAGGAGAAAATGGATCCCACCACCATTCGAAAGTATGACTATAAAGTTTAACAAATTTCGTTAAATGTTTTATGGAATGTCTACAGAAAAATAAAGTAGCTCATGTAATGTTTCAGTGCAAAAAAGTCCATAAATTTATTGTCGTCTAATTTTCTTGATATAATTCTATAATTTTAGACTTTTAGTCTTTTAAATATCATTTTTAACACATAAAAATTATTTACCTTTTAACAAAAAGTATCTTTTTCAAAAAATAAGATTTCTTAACAGAAATTGTAAGATTTTAAATTTGTAATGTTCAGCTCTATTGCAGGTTCTATTACCCAGTAAAAACTTTTTGGTTTTCGGTAATAGCAACTACTTATTAAAGTAGTTTCTTAGTAATGAGGCGTCATTATTATTTGCCTACTCTATATAACATAAATAAGTACTCAGTAGTATAATAGCACGGTAATATTGCAATCAGTTAGCTTTTTATAACAAAATGTCTAAGAAGATATTTTATACCAAAAAAAGTTTTGTCACTTAGAAAATTAAGTGCGAGATGGTGTACTGAGTAAGACGTTAGTCATTAAAAACGAATGGTTAATTTGAGTCCAAGTTCAAATCTCACTGACGGCAAAATTGTTTTGTTTTTTTTTTTTAATTTTTATTTTCGTTAAGATACATATTTTTGGGTATCCCTATGAATTTGTGGACATTGCAATATTACCGTGCTATTATACTATAGAGTACTTATTTATGTAATAATACAGAGTAGGCAAATTATAATGACTTCTCATTACTAAGAAACTACTTTAATAAGTAGTTGCCATTACCGAAAACCAAAAAGTTTTTGCTGGGACTATTTAAGAAAATAAAGTGAAGAAGTAAAAAATAGACACTTGTTTGCCAAAAATTATATATATTAAAAATGTATTAAATCTAGTAATATGTGTTCAATTTTTTTTTTTTTTAATTTTAATTTAACTACTTTTCCATGCCAAAACTTACTTGATTAACAATTGCTAAAAATTAGATTTATGTGCTGATAAAAATATTAAAAGCTAATACATTGTATCAGGAAATTACAAGATTTTAAACAATTAAATAGGTGCAGATAATTGAAGAATTGTACTTGACAGTAAAAAAATAATTTAATGGTAAATTATAAAAAAAAAATCTATTGAGAGCAAAATATGCAAAATTTTGCTTTAAAATGTAAAATATCCGAAATTAAGAGCATAATATGCAAAATTATACTCTTAAGTATAAAATAAGGTATTTAAATGGCTGGAATATACTTTAAAATAAAGATTTTCCATGAAAAATTATAAAGTATGCCCAAAATATGCTGTCGTGATCAAAATATTCAAAAATATTCTGTAACAAACAAATGGATGTCAAAATTCTTAAAATTAAAGCGCAGGAAAATATATTTATGATATTGCATACTTTTGGTTGTCCTGGTTATTATAGATGTCCTATAGAACTTCGTAGCTGAACTGTACAATGTTTTAATTTTCGTGCTTTTATTTTTTTTTTTTTCTTGTTTCATTATAAATTTAATTTATTTTGTGCAAGAAAGCAACAAGGAGTACAGGACATGGTTACGTGGAATATTTTCTGTTGTTTTTTTTTTATTCATTTATGGTTATTTGCATTTGAATTTTTATTTTACGTTTTTAATATTCTCTTTATCTAATTTTTCAGTTAAATATTTTTGTGGTCTAATGTCAAAGAAATGTAAGAAATTGATTTTAATCGAAATTTAATTTCCCTTGAAATTGGCGAAATGTTTGTAAACAGTGTTGACAAGACAAACAATTTTTTCTAATCAAAATTTTGGAAAAAATAATTAAATTAGGAAAAAATAACCAATAAGGGGTCGGAATATAAACCAGATTGTAATAAATTTAGAATTTCAAAATAGCTGGGTCGAGCAGTAATAGAAAATAAGGTGGACCTTTACAATTATGTGTTTAGAGAAAAAGAATGCAAACAAGAGTTATTTTTTATAGGGACTTAGTAATATGAATTCCATTTTTTAAAAGCGTTAAAATCTAAAGATTTAAAGTAAAAAATATTTAATTGGGAAATTTAGCGAAAAAATTCAATATCAATCGTTCATGTACCAAAGCACTCACATATATTAAATTTTAATAAATTAATTTAAAAATTTTATAAAAAATTGTGGTCCAATTGAAAATAAAGTGTGATTCAAGTAGAGGTACTTTTTTCAATAGCCTTTTTTTGACAGATCACGTGTGAGTCGTGTCATGTTATTTTTGTTTAGTATTGTTTGGCACTTCATAATGGAAAGACTTACGCCTGAACAACGTTTACAAATCGTTCAACTTTATTACGAAAATTCACGTTCTATGAGGAATGTGTTTCGTGCACTTCTCTCAACTTATGATCAACATAATCGACCTACTGAGCGTACTATTCGCAACACCATCACCCATTTTGAGATCCAACATTCATTATTGGATAATATTCGACCGAATAGACCAAGTCCAGCACGCTGTGAAGAAAATACAGCGACCGTAGCTGGGAGTGTACACTAAGACCGTGGAGAGTCGATTCGGCGCCGTTCGCAGCAACTCGGACAGACGTATGGAACGACTTGGCGCATTTTGCGTCGAGATCTTAAATTGAAAGCGTACAAAATACAGCTTGTGCAACAACTAAAGCCGCTCGAGCTTCCCAAGCGACATCGCTTCGCTCTATGGGATCTTGAAAAGTTCCAAGAAGATCCGACGTTTTCGAAGCAAATTTTCTTCAGCGATAAGGCCCATTTCTGGCTCAATGGGTATGTAAACAAACAAAATTGCCGCATTTGCGACGAAGAGCAACCTGAAGAGATTCAAGAACTGCCACTTCATCCAGAAAAAACAACGGTTTGGTGTGGTTTGTGGGCCGGTGGAATCATCGGTCCATAATTCTTAAAAATGATGCCAGTGCGAACGAAACCGTCAATGGCGAATGTTATCGTGTCATGATAACCGACTATTTGATGTCTGAAATTTAAGCTCGTGATATCGGCGACATTTGGTTTCAGCAAGACGGCGCCACTTCCCACACATCGCATCAATCAATGGATTTATTGAGAGAACACTTTGGTGAGCATATAATTTCATGTTTTGGGCCGGTCGATTGGCAACCAAGATCGCGTGATATCATACCGTTAGACTTTTTCC
Source organism: Protocalliphora azurea (assembly GCA_932274085.1). NCBI lineage: Eukaryota > Metazoa > Arthropoda > Insecta > Diptera > Calliphoridae > Protocalliphora > Protocalliphora azurea. The sequence goes on from OW026519.1 coordinate 132,154,343, forward strand.
TGTGGGGATAAGTAAAGTCTAAAGTTTATGCGGACAAACCCGCTTTGATTCAGGCCTTGGAGGAAAACATCACGCGTGTTAATCGCCAGTTACCAGTCGAAAAGCTCGAACGAGTCATCGAAAATTGGACTCAACGGATGGACCATCAGCGACGTAGCAACGACCAACATTTTTTTTTATATATTAAATCTGCATTTTTTTTAAGGCCTCACAATACGTATTTAAATCTTAAAACTAAACAGTAAAAACTAATTTGATCTATAACGAGAGCATAGCTAGGTGAATAATTGGTCCTCCTTGTAACGGGGAGGAAAATCAGCTTTACGATGCCTGAGTCTTGCAAGAGGATTGGGGGAAGTTTGCAGTTTTATAATGTATGTTTCACTGTACTTTTTAAACTCGTCTTTTACCAATGGAACCTCTAAGTCTCTATGGATATTCTCATTTCTCATATACCATGGTTCTTGGGCCCTCTATAAAATATCGTTACTCGTATTACTGGCTGTTCCCCTTAATTGGATGCCATATTTCCAAATTGGTTTTAAAACGGTCTTATGTAGGATGACTTTATTGTCAAAGCTTAGTTTTGATTGGCTGTTTATTAACAAGTGAATGCTAGAAGCTTTTAACTTCATATGAAGTCTCTGGGTTTCTATATGACGACGCCAAGTTAGTCGCCTATCTAAACAAATACCAAGGTATGTAACATGATCTGACTGAGTTATACTTATGTCATTAAGTGTAACAGGAGGACAATTTACTCTTCTGAAGGTGAATGTAACATAGTTACTTTTCAATTCATTTACTCGTACACGCCACTTTTTCAAACATGTCTCCACACGTCAGATATCAAGTTAGATACTATGTGCGGGTTTTCGTGGGAACTAAGTATTGCCGTATCATCAGCAAATTTTGAAATAGTCAGTTCATCACATATAGGAAAATCAGAGGTGCAAATTAGGTGTAGAGTACATTCCAAGAACACTTTCCTGTGGAACAACGGTTTTTGTTCCAAATTCTCCTGTCACAAAGTCATTATACTTTACCCTAAATATACGGTCAAATATATAGGTCTTCAGCAATTTGTGGGTACATGGTGGTAATAAACGTATAGATTAGACCCTTGTGAGAAACTTTGTTGAATGCTTGTGCGACATCTAAGAAAATATTAATAGCATTTCTTTATTTCGAAACATTTTTTTATCTCTCCAATTAGACAAATCACTTGTTCTATGGTTCCGTGTTTAACACGAAAACCAAACTGGTGAACTGGGAAGATATTTCTATCATTCAAGAATGTTATAATTTTCTTTGGAAATACTTTTTCGACCAGCTTCGACAAACAAGATAGTAGGCTAATAGGTCTATAAGAAGATGGTATAGTAGAATCCTTTCCTGGCTTTCGTATCATTTTAATCAGAGAAAAAAGTTTTCCATATTTTTGGAGAAACACCTAGTTTTAAGATCGCACTGAAAATCGTTGACAGCACATTTTTGTCATATTGGGTAGGTTTTTAATCATGGATGGTGTTATTGATCCAGGTGATTTTCTAACATTTATATTTTCTTTGATAACTGTTTTAATGACCTCTGGGCTAACAACAATTATAACGTAATTTGATGTAGTATCAGGGGTATCTCCCAACACAAAATTATTTGTTTGGGGATCCGGTTGAAAGACTGAGATAAATTGGTTTTACCTTCTGAAAATAAATTGGCTTTATCTTTTGAAGCAAGATTAACAGAGCAAATAAAACATGTTTAAAACTAATAAAAAATAAAATTTTTAATTAATCAAAAAAAAAAAAAAATAAATAAATAAAAAAAAAAATTAAAAACTAAAAAAAAAATGATAAATAAATAAAAAAAAAATAACCAAAATGGAAAAAAGTCATCATAACCACATTGGGAAATCAAATAACCAATTTTGGTTAAAAACAACCAAATCGGCAACACTGTTTGTAACTTAAATTAATTTTAGGTTAAAAATGTCCGTTTTTTCATAATTAATATAATCGCAATTTTAATTTATAAAATACTAGCTGACCCGAGCCGCGTTGCTGGCCCTAAGCAAACATTAGTGTTGTATTACTGAACGATTTAAATTGATATTTTAACGAAATTTACGACCTTTAAATAAAAATCTAAGGAATACCTATTATAAAGTGTTTTTTACAGAAGAATTTAAATATGATGTAGATGTGGGCTCAATCAAAAAATATACGCATGTATTTAAGGCAAATTTGAATTTATATTTATTTATTACTTCATCTTAAGGTTAGCGGATAGACAATGTCTTTTTTTTTGAACGGAATGATGAGAGCTGTAGTCGAAATTGCAGTTGTAATGGAACGCTGCTTGATTCAAATCAGAACTTGAAGCAATTCTTCTTATGCGTTGATTAAAAATTTTAAAGTTGTTGAATTGCTACATTTGCTCGACGATTTCTCATTGCTAACCGAGCCGTTTCATTTCTCGCCTGCCTTTCTTCCTGCGTTTGTGATGTACGAAGTCGGGCCAAAATAATACGGGGTTGTTCTCGTGCGATTTCTCGTTCATATATATTCAATTGATTGACGATATTACGATAAGTACTTGCATTACGTGTTCGACGCGAAATATTAGATCTCCGGGGTCGCGGCATTGTGAATAACACTTAATAACGAATGCCAAAAATATAACAAATGGTTTTAAATATCACAACCTCACTAAATGATGAGCTTTACTTGGAACTTACCGTTTGGAAATAGAATTCTACACCACCACCAGAAAACAAATTGCACAAAAAAGTAAGCGTTTCGATAGAAACAGAAACAGTAATTGTTATAATTTGTATTAAAAAAAATATTTTTAATGATTATTAAGGCAAAGAAATTATGACAAAAAAGAGTTTTTTTTATCGCGGATTTTTCGCGAATTTTTTTTCGTATTATCCTTTTCTGGCCGGTGACCGGTCCGAATTGGTGAGAATCATCAAAATCGGTCTAGTCGTTCTTGAGTTATAACAATAGTAACTAACATCAGTTTCTTTTATATATATAGATTAAATTTATACATACATACATACATACTAAGTTACAAAGTCAAAGACTTTATTTAGAATTAGTTAATAAAGTTGAAATAAGTGCTAGGTTCATTAAAATAATTTAAAGTGTCTGTCTGATTTGCCACTAAATAAATGAAAATTTTTAAAGACACTTTAAATAACTACAGGACTACATCCTTATGATAATATATAGCACATTTATAAAGTAAACTACAATTAGAAATTAATCGAATTATTAGGAATTCATTAAAACAGGAATGCTATTCAAGCAAATGTATGTGGTATTTAGTTGCAAGCAAACATCAATATTTATTCATTATACTGTAGCCACTTCAACCTAAGCAAGACAGAGGGAGAAACATATTTAAACTTAAAACCCTAAAGCAACGGTTCTCAAATGGTGGTCCGCGACACACAAGGGGTCCGTAGAAACATTTTTGGTCTAAAGTAAACAAAGTTGTAACTGCAACCGCTTAAGAGATTGAATCAATTATGGAGATATTAATTCTTTGGTGGAAACGTTCCGTTTCTTATAAGATATCGTCAACACTGTGGCCTGTTTTTAAGATTCTTGCATTATTAATAAGACTTCAATAATTTTATAGTGTTATATTTACTTAAGTTTAGTTTAGTCTTTAGGTTTAAGACTGATTTAAAAATAATATGAGATATTAAAAATTAATTTATTTGTTTAGGTTTAAGAACTTTTAATATCATAATGAGAGAAAACATAAAAATGTATGAATTAATTTTTAGATTTCAGATTTAATTGAGTTTAAAACTTGATTAAAATCATTTTTCAAAACTTTGACTTCGTTCCCGAGTTGTAACGTATCAAGGGGGGTCGTGAAGCTGAGGCGCATGAGAACCCCTGCCCAAAAGTCTAAAGTTATAATATATATTATGATTATACTTACGTTAAATGCATCCTTACTAAGCTAGACATGAACTTATTAAAGATTTAACAAAATCAAATTTCGTTGTCGAGGTTTAAGTGGAGAAAAAGATATAGAAGAAGGATAAAGATGATGATGTTCTGTAGTACTCAATCAAGTTGAATAAAAATGTATGTATATAGATTTGCATAAAGTATTAAAAATTTGTATTTGCAGCAGCTAGATATAAATTTCTCATTTAGAGATGTCTTATTGTTAAAAGGATTTTATTGTATTTGAGAAGAAGAGTTAAAATAATAAGGTTTTATAAGTATTGATTAATATATAAATTGGTGAAATGAAAACGAAATACACTGAAACAATTGAAAGTCGATTTTTTTAAAAACCCGAGAAAAATGTTTACCTATTTAAAAGGAATTGTTAACAATTTGTTATTTAATTTTATACCAGGGAGAAAACAAAATTTTTCGAACATCCGACGAACCGCACCATCTCCGACTTCGAAGAGACTTTTTTAAAATCAATATCGTACATAATAAATGAGTATGTCCCAAAAAGTTTGGGTTTCCATTGTAAATGAAAAATTCTGTATTTTCTAATATGGTACATTCAACGAAAATTGCATCTAAAAAATGCAATTGCACTAAATGCATTTTTTCAAATTTGAACAATTTTTCAAATATTTTAATTGAAGACGATAACAATACAATTTAAACACAGTTTAGATATTGTCAAATATTCTTAACCAATGGAAATAGTCAGTTAGGAACCGCCAATTTATTGTCAAAATATTTCCATTTGGCTACCCCGTGAATCCTGGTTTCAATGATTATTTTTTTAAAGTTATTTGAATTATTCCTCCAAGACATATTTATTTTATATAATTTTTCAAATTAATAAAATAGAATCGCTAATAATAATCCAAAGTTTTAAACGTTATTTTATACATATACAAATTGTTTCATTTCAAAAACAATGGAAATTTTCAAATTATTACTGAAATAAATGATTTTTTTTTTTTTTACTAAATGTTAATTTTCTCAGCATCCCCACATGGTCCCACACTAATTATAACCTACACCACTATAGATGGTTGGGGTATTATGCGTTTGTGCAGATGTTTATAACACCCAAAAATATTGATCTACGACCCACCTTAATGTATACCAATCGGCTTAGAATCATTACCCTAGTCGATTTAACGATGTCCGTTCATGTAAATCTTGCAGTCAAATTACAGGTCGCAGTTTTTAAAATAATTGAATGAAATTTGGCAAATATGTTTTTATAGTCCAGGGGCTAGGTGAAATAATGGGTAATGGGTGTCAAATTTCATGAAGATCGATCTATAATTGCCCATAGCTCCCATATAAAACCCACTAACATGCATAAATTCCTTAGAAATGATAGTTTCAAGTTAATATTAGACACAAATAAGTTTTATATAAGTAAAAATTATAGTGTCCAATATTATCATAATCGGCCTATAATTAATCATAAGTCTTATATGAAGTTTTTTGGGAGTTGCGGGATTTCTGTTGATAAATCTAAAAACGTGAATAACCCTTCAAATTAAACATCAAAAAATCTACTCAGGTTTAAAATTTTATTCAAAAATATCAATTAATAAAAATTTTATTTCATAATTAAACATGAATAATATGCACAAAATCCCAACTGAATATCTCTTCCACATTTTTTTGCGAAAATTTATTGAAGATATTTTGCAAAAAATGTATCAAAAAGGATTGAGTTGAGATTCTTTATTTTGTGCTATTCTTTATTTTGAATAATGCAATAAAATGTTTAGACTTTTTTGCGCTTAATTTGAAATTAAAGTTATTTTTTTAGATTTGTCAACAGGAATCCCGCAATTCTCAAAAAACTTTAAAAAATTTCCAAAAATGTGATTTTTTACTTTTTTTGTCATCATTGATATCGGGGAGCAAAAATTTCTATTACAAAAAAATTAAAAATACATTAGGCAATATAAAAAATAGAACTTTTTTGATTCCAGCTTTGCGATTTCAGAAATTTATTTCGAAAATTCGAAATATGTTGAAAAAATAGGTCAATTTTGGAAGATCCTGGTTCCCGCAAAAATAAACTTAAAACAATTTTTTCCCTTTAAAATATTTTGTGTTTAATTATCCTTCAGAAAAATATAAATATTATATATGTTACTTAAGGAAAAAAATTTTATTAATATGAAAAATATCATTCACATTAATAAAATTTTGTTTCTGGTAAAAATATGTGAACATGTATTTTTTTTACTCAATCATAATAAAATTTTTTATTGAGTGTGAACATTAAATGACAAAATTTAAACAAAAACATTGTTGCCATCAAAATAGAGTTATTAAAATTCAAGAAAATTATCAATGAGAACATAATATTGTTGTAGTGATAATTATAGTAACGTTTCTCTGCGTGTAGGAAATATGGTTTGGGTCTACGTAAAGTTTTTCAAAACTGAATATCATGTGTCTACATGTGTTTTATTCTGTATATGTGAGGGAGTATAAAAGTGTTGAATTAAGCAATTGTAACAGAAGGCAATTAATTGAATTTTTAGCTACAAGCTATTTCAAAATATTTAATCGCACGTATAAACACACTTGATCATTGTTTCAGTTTTTCAGCAAAGTATTTTAGGAAGGTACCTACAGAACTCACCTTTCATTTACTTTTATCATTGTTACTCATAAATATTTATTTTTAGTGAATGTTAATATTTTTAAAAATTTATAAATTTGAACAGATGGGTAATAAATGTATTTTGATTATAAAAAAAAAACCGTCAATCAAACCAAGGAAAAGCTCGATAAATACTATGGGGACTCTGCACCATCGATTTCAATGGTAAAATAGTGGTTTACTGACTTTCGTTGTGGTCGCACAAGTACATATGACGCTGAACGTTCTGGACGGCCAATTGAGATCAGTACACCCGAAAATGTTGAAAAAATCCACGATATGGTGTTGGCCCACCGAAGAGTAAAAGTGCGTGAGATCGTTGATGCCATAGGCATTTCATATGGTAGTGTGGTTGCGATTAAGAAAGTTGTCTTCAAGATGGCTGCCGCGTTTTCTCTCAATTGACCATATATGTAAACGTGTGACAACTTAAAAGGATTGTTTGGAGTTGTTTAACCGCAATCCGAATGAATTTTTGCGGCGTTTTGTAACTGTGGATTAAGCATGGATCCATTACTGTACTCCGGAGACTAAGCATCAGCCTAAACAATGGGTTTCTTCGGGTGAACCTGCTCCGAAGAAGGCCAAGGTTAGTTTGTCGGCCAATAAGGTGATGGCGACAGTGTTTTGGGATGCACGCGGAAAAACAATAAACGGCTAATATTATGCCAACTTATTAGACCGATTTAATGAGGATTTAAAAAGAAAACGACCCCATATGGCCAAGAAAAAAGTTCTTTTTCATCAAGATAATGCATGGGAGCACACGTGTGCAGTCTCAATGGTAAAACTCTATGAATTGGGCTACGAATTGGTACCTCATCCGCCATATTCTCCGGATTTAGCCCCTAGTGACTACTTCCTATTTCCAAACCTAAAGAAATGGCTCGGTGGAAAGATATTCAGCTCCAACGATGACCAAACAAATGCCTATTTTAAGGACCTCGAAAAATCCTATTTTTTTACGCAAAGTAAATGACAACACTTGCTCAAAATTTGACAGTAGGCTATTAACAGGTGGCACTTAATGGGAATAGTTTTGCATTTCATATAGCTACGAGGGAAGTTCGAAAATTCACGGACTAATTGATCCGCCCTCGTAAGTATTTAATTTTAGTGAATGTTAATATTTTTAAAAGTTCCTAAATTGTATTTATTAAAAATTTTATAAATTTGGACAGATGGGTAATAAATATATATGTATTTTGATTATAAGCTCTTAATTGTGTAGAATGTAGAGATTTTCACAATAAAAACAATACCAATAATAACCAGGAAAAAATAGAAACATTATATCTGTCTATTATTGCAATGTTATCCTTGCAAACAAATGGACACAGATATTTACAATCTATCAAACAAATAACTATACAAATACAAATATTCACACACACACACTATACATACATACTTATTTATATAGCTTTGTATTACAAACATGTCTGGCAATTATCTATGAATTTATCTTTTTCTGCATGTTGCCTTAATATATACTCTCATGGCCAAGTTTAAACTCGTACTATTTACACCCTGCTAATAAAAATAGATTCAAATAACTACTAAATATGAATATGCGAATCAATTGCTTATAAGTATGTACGGGTAAAGGTTCATGCACATTTCTTTTGAATTAAAATGAAACTTGAAACGCAATTTAAAGTAAGGTCTGTCCACGAAAAAATTCTTTTTTTTTAACGAATAGTACTTCGCAGCCAAAAACCAATTGGGTACAAAACAAGTGCCATTTTTTAGCAAAACTTGTCAGTTTTCAAACACTATTAATTTTTAAATTTAAGTGATAAGTAAATGTAAAAAAAAATAATAAAAAATAAAAAAGTTGAAAATCAATTTTGTACAAAATACTTGACAATCCAAACTCAAGGTGTAGTAAAGTACATCGGGATTTTATGTGAATTATGTGTCCAGGCAGAGAAGAGGTCTGCGCAAAATATGTGCAAAAAACTTTTTTTTTTAATTTTCAAAATTATCCAGCTTTTAAGAAATTTTGCTATCTATTAGCAATTATAATATTTGAGACACAAGGAGATGCTTGGAGAGGTTTATAAATACTTTTACTCAACAACACAATGGTTCTGTGCTATTTTAGCCAAATTTTGTAAAAGAAACAATTGAATTGAACAGTGCAAATATTATAAATTCTTTTCGCCATAGAAGTATATTCTTCAAAGTGCTCAATGATTCGCCAAACTGAGAGATGAGAATATCATTAATGAAGAGCAAATAAATAGCACAAAGCTGCCAAGATTTTCAAAATAAGTGGTGAAGAGCTTGCTCTAATGTTTTTTTCCACTAACTAATTTGGGAAGATTAGAAAATGGTCCGAAAACTTTATGAAGGCAAATCGCAATAACATCATTTTAATTTTGTTTTTAATGTAAAAATATTATAATTTACTTAAATAAAGTTTTAGCTGAGATTTATATGCAGGATCTCATTTTATGATCCTGTACAAGCCTTAAAAGCCTTATCGAAAAATATTTAAAAATCTAACACAGGTCAACACTAAAAAAGTATTGTGAAAAATATGTTGTAGATTGTAATCCCAATCACCAGAAACATTTCGGTTTTTCTCACACTTTCTCACACTTTTAATCCATTGAGGACCAAAGAAAATATGCTTCCCAGAAGAGTTTTTAGGTTATAAAATTTTCTAGGTAATACGTAGGAGAAATTCGCCCTAGAAGTCTTTAAGGTTGTAAAAATTAAGAATTTCTCAATTAACCTTCATATAATCATGGAAAATTGAGGAGTAAGAAGTGGCTGTAGAGGGTAAATTTGTATTTGATATAACTAATACAAGACCGGAGATTTCAAAAATGGTAACATTTTTAAAATCGCATTACAAAAAAGGCGTAGACATCAAAAGTATGAAAAAAATAAAATTCCAAATTTAAAAAACAAAGTTAACAATAAATTATAAAAAAAATATCTTGAATAATTCCGCTTAATTTTAACCCCTTAGACTAAATATAGTGTAGAAAGTTAAATAAAACGTTTCCATGACGTCACAATTTTAAAAGATATAATATTTTAATTTTCAACTTCACTGAAAAATGTATGCATATTCGTTTTCTTAAATTGGGATTTAAGAACGTACTATTTTTAATTTTTTCTCAGAAGCAGCAATAGTCAGTCACCGAAGTTGGATTCCATACCAAAATGCTGTTACTGATATAATCTCTCAGTAACAGCGTTTTGGTGTAAAAACTCCCATTGTTCTTCGCTTATTTCTCCTATATTTTCGGTGATTTTAGCAATTTTAAAGGCTTCTAGGTGCTTTGGAGGGCATGTTAGAGACATGAAATATTCCAGACTTTTGTTGCATTATTCCTTCTCTATAAAGTACGAATCCATAATTTGCCCAGAAAATTATACAACCTAAAAATTTCTTAGAGGTACATATTTCTTTTGGTCATCAATGGGTTAAAAGTGATATGTCAAGGAAAAGTCTAATTTAACTTTTTTCACTATATTTATTCTAAGGTGTAAGAATTAAACAAAATTATTCACTATATATAAACTTGGATTTTTATTTATTTATTTTTATTTATCTCTCAAACACATTTTCTTTCTATCATATGCGATTTTAAAAATTTTACCTTTTTTGAGATCTGCGTTCTTGTATTAGTTATATGAAGATAAATTTCCCCTTTACACCCATTTCTTACCCCTCATTTTTCCAGGGTTAATTGAGAAATTCTTGATTTTTTACAAATTTAAAGACTTCTAAGGGCTATGTGTGGCAAGTTACTAGTGACTAGTACTACATTTTTGTAGCTCGATTTCTTGACTGTAAAACATGAGTGACTAATTTCTTCTACCTATTACCTCAGGGAAGCAAATTTTCTTTGGTCCTCAATGGATTAAAAATTTGAGGTGATGGAAAATTTTCCTTTTACTTTCTGCAAAAGAATAATAATTTTACGGAATTATTTTTGATACAAAAATATTTTTTGCGATTTTGTTAACCTGTGTAATTAATAAACTCTTGTTTCTTTACTCAACTAAAAAAAATTGGCATTTTGTTCTTTTGTCCTAAACTTTAGCATCGTAAAATAAAACAAACTTTTTTTAAAGACAATATACCTATGTATGTATGTATGTGTATATGTATGTATGTATGTATGTTTTATAAAGTGCTTACTGTATATGCATCCGTTAGTAATATACTATTTAGAAATACTTGTGCATATACATATAGACCTATCCAGAATATTTCATTTTTATTACAAATAAGGACTTTCACTCTCTCTATCTCTCTCTCTCTAAAAGTCACGGTTTTGATGTTTTTATTTTCTTCAACTTGTTTATTTTCATGTTTTTTTTTAGAGCATTACTTGACATTTAGGTGGGACAGATAGGCAACAATATACGATTGTGTACTTTAATACAATTCGACAAGTTCGAATGCAATCAGATGACAACTTTCCAAGAAAGTTGAAAGTCATCACAACAAACTTGTTGTAAATTGTGGTTTTAAGTACCAGTAAGTAAGGAATGCGCAAGAAAAATTTAATACATACAATTCAGCTTATAAAAAAGGAGCCAATGGGTTAATCCATTGGAATTTGATTTTGTTAAAGGATGTTAAATTGAAGTTTTAAATTTGAAAAAAAAAAAATTATTTTTTATAATTTTTTTAATAAAATGTTTAATATTTTCTGGAATGTCGTCCATAAGGTGTGCATTCAAATGAAACAAAATAACATGCCCAATTCTGGGTGCTGCTATTGTAACAACAAGATTATAAATCTGGCCAGAAAATTTAAAAACATATTCGAGTTTATTCATTATTTTGTAAATTTTTATTGTTTTTAGTGCGATACTATTCAGGACCATATTCTCTATTATTCGGTATACAAAACTTGTACCTGACAACATGAGAGAAGTCAGCAATAACGTATGTTTTCCAGGCTAACACAAAATATTGAAAATATTTTTATTATTGAAGATCTTTAAACATTCTTTGACTCAGAGTACTTTTCAGCTTTGTTATTTATTTTTTTTTTAGCTTTGATTGTCTAAAGCTTAAACATGGCTCATATTTGATTTTGAAGAAATGAACACAACGTGCCTTTACACGTCCTAACATGTTTGGCATAGCTCTTAGGAGCTTCTCTACTTTTTGGACTTGGAATTCATGCTTGTGACTTTTTTCTTTTTCTGAACCAAGTTTCATCTCATTCTTTGAGTCCTTGTTTTTATATTTGTAATATTTTTGTCAAAATTTACTCAAGCCATATTATCCAGTAAATTCGGAAAAACTTAAAAAAAAAAACAAATTTTATTTTGTACATTTTTCTTTAACTGCCATCTAGGGACAAACGACCCGATTTCAAGAATTCAATCTACTGTTAATTTCGACATGATTCTAGAAGTTATTGTAATCAAGAAATATATTTAAAATTAATGGCATAAGAATTAATACGAACATTTTTTGTTATGTTTTCTTCGAATGCACACTTTAGAAGCTTTATTGTGTTTTTGGTTACTTTTATGTTGAAATGGATCTATTTCTTGTTAAAGTTAATTTTATTTTTTAGTCAGCTTTAAGTACTCTTTAAATATTTTTTTTACTATGACCCAATACATTTAAAATGGACAGAGTTCTGGACAATTTAGTAGATTGGCGAAACACCAAAATAATTCATTCAATTAAAAATTGTTTAAAACCTCTCACCAAAATGATTACATCAATTACTTGTATATCAATTACTTGTAAAAACGAGAAACAGAAAAATTTTCCAATTAAAAAATTTATTAAACCAATGAAGTAGATGATTGAATGAATTAAAAATTTAAATGAGAAAAATATTTATAATATTTATTATGAATTTTATTTTTACTATTTCTTTTATTTTATTTTATTTTTGCTTGAATATATTAATTAGATTTTTATGTAAAATGAAGCAAATGTGTTAATTGAAAAATATAAGCTAATAATTTTTTCTGTGTAGAATGGAATTTTCTCTGACAGTACTCATTAGTGCTCTGTTAAAGTGTCATTTGTTATGAAGGCATTTTTACCATACATATACAGATGTTTTGCCAGACCAAAAGTTTATTTGAGAATTTCGATTTTTTACACGATATTTATGTGATACATTTCCCATAACATCTCTGATATAAAATAGCTGTACAGGATGTTGTAAAAAGTCCCCCAGTACGTACTTTTTATCACACTTTAGGCAGCATTCATATTAAAAAAAATCTCAATAATTTTCGCCCTGCCTATTAGGAACTTTTTTTTTAATTGCTCAGTATCTTTTCTGACAGAAAATACTGAGAAATTTAAAGAATGAGTCACATTCCATCCAGAAATGTAGATATTTTTTCTTAGAATTTGTATTATTTTGTCTGCGATTCTACAGTCTGTAAATCGACTTTTTCTTCGGCTATTAGAATTCTTTTCAATGATCGTGAACTCTTTGTATTTTTATGACTCAAGAAACTGCATTTCCCGATTCTCCTAAGAACATTGGGGTAAAAGAGGTTGAAAATGGCACATAATTCAGGAAAAGCCTATATCAATATTTTAATATTTAAATTTTGTTTTCATATTGATAAAAAAAAAAGGGAAAGGATGTATTTTTGGAATTTTAAGATTTTTTTTGAAAGAATGCTGATGCATGTCCCATAGAGATAAATTAATAAAACTTGGTATACGTGATTACTCATATCCGGGAATATAGTCTGTAAAACATTATTCAAATCGGTTCATTATTTTTATAGTCCCTCACAAATGGAAATTGAACTTGAACTAAAAACATCTCTTTAGCACTATTTCAACGAGAAAAATTAGCATAATGCTGATTAATATTTTTTATAATGGATATAATGTGGTCGAATATAGTACTTACAAATAATTTTTGTTATATTTTCGCTAAAAATTTCAAATAATCAAAAATTTCATTCTTGACTCTCCTGCTTTAAGGGTTCGCATTGTTTAAATTAAATTAATTAAAAATTTCAGAATATATGTTGTTGTTCTTGTTGTTCTATGGCATTATTTAATCTGTAAAGTAGTTCAAAAAAAAAAAAAATTGAGCCATCAACCCAAAAATCACCAAAAAATGGCTTTTTTAACGAAATCCCCAAAACTGAAATCTAAGTTGCGACAAATTTATAAGAGATATAGACTTAATTCTTTCGAATTTTTACTTTTTACGGTGTTGTCTACAGAACAGCATAGTTTTGTTCTAACTTTTTTGAAATTTCTTTACAAAATTTTTAGAAAAGTGAAATTGGAGTTTTGAAACAGCCATAGTAAAAATTAAAGTTTTCAGTAAATATGATTCAAATTTTACTAAAAATAGCATTTTATTTCAACATTTATGAAAAAAAAATCTGTACATTGCTTACACAACTTTTCAAAAACAATTTAGTGATCGGGGAAATTTCCAATAAATTTAATATTTTCTAACTTTCTTATCTTTTTTTACAGATAATTATGTCTAGATTACGATTCCTATATAAATATATATACATATTTATAAAAGTAGAATTCCCATTTGTAAATACATAAATAAATAACTACGAACTGATTATAACTAAGTTCGACCGTATTAATAACATATATATATTTTTTTAAAATTACTAAAACAATTACAAAAATAAAGAAAAAGTACACTATTGACTGAGAACAACTGGAATTTTTTCAGAAAAATCTTAATTTCTAAAATCGGGCTATATATCTGCACGATTTTTTCAAAATATTAAAAGATACAACATGTACTATTTTTCAAAACAAAAAAAAATTCAGCACAAACATTCTGTAACATTTTAAGTCCCATTCCATCAAAATTAGTGTATTTTAGCACAATTTTCAAAAAAAAAAAAATAATAATAATAATAAAAATATTTGGATAAAACAAAATTTACAAATACTTAAAGAAAAACACATCAAAATACCTGAAGTTGATAGATTCTCCTTAGAATTTTGCTTTAAACTTTTTGCTTTGCTTTTTATTAAAAACATATACACCTAAATTTGATGAAAGTTTTGTTTTTCATATAACTACGAGTGAAGTTCGAAAAGTCACGGACTTATTGATCCGCCCTCGTATATGTGCTTGAACGAATTTTGTAAAATTTTCATTTTAAGAAAAACTAATTATGCTATTACAACAAAATTTAGCACACAGTTAATGAGAATAATAAAAAATGTAAAAAAGATAACGGTACTAATGTTTTTCATCTATAATAAAAGTTATAAACCTTAAAGCGTGTACAGATTTTTTCGTGCCCAGTCCTTATATGAATTTTATTGAATTTATGTTTTATAATGTTAAGGAACTTTAAAAGAGTTTTTTTTTCGTTATTAGTTACTTTTCAAAAGCAGGATATTAAGTTAATTTCCTTTTACTTTACAAAAGTTAAAAGTTTATCATATTTTAAAGGAAAGAAGTGTATATATGTATGCACATATAAAAAGAAACTTTTAAAGTAAAAGTTTGTGACAAAAACTCAACACGA
Organism: Protocalliphora azurea; assembly: GCA_932274085.1. Taxonomy (NCBI): domain Eukaryota; kingdom Metazoa; phylum Arthropoda; class Insecta; order Diptera; family Calliphoridae; genus Protocalliphora; species Protocalliphora azurea. Next base: position 132,169,481 of record OW026519.1, read on the forward strand.
AATTTTGGAAAAAAAAAACAAAATAGTTGCAATTGTTCTTTTTTCACAAAACTTGCGCTTAGAAATTTAATGTTAAAGGAAAAACAAAAATATTTTTTAATATTTAAATTATTGTTTATTCATTGTCATTACTAAATACCAAATTATGATCTATTTTCATTTACCACAAATTTGTCATGCTTGGCCAGTAAAAATGTTTGTTATTTTCTATACGCCTATAAAAATCAAATTTATGATGAATTTTTATTGAAAATAAAAAAGAAAAAGAACATTAAGTTAAGGATGCTTAAAATTTCTGGTTAAGGATATTAATTTTAATAGGTTTTACTGAAGAAATATATTCCTGTAAATACAGTTGAAATAGCTGTTGAGTAAAAATGTCAAAACAATTTATGACGTTTTTGTTATTAAGGATTTTATGTTTTAAGAGAAGCAGTCACGCTTTACATGTGCAACTGTGAATGTATTAAGAATAAAAGTGATAAAATAAAATAAAGCGAAAAAAAAATATATTTTTGGAAAGTGTACGGTAAAGAACGAATTAATGACACATTAAGTTTTATATAATATGAAAATAATTTGTATCTTAAAAAATTTGATTTAAAAAATCGACATTTTTTGGAATATAAAATATTTGATAAATGAAGTTTCTCAAAGCTTTTTTGCTTTCGTTTTTCAGTATTTCAGACTTTCTCATATTTCTTGCAAGAGAAAATTTATTTGAGAAAATTTAAATTTGAAATTTTAGAAATTTATTAAAACTCCTTTAAAATTTTAATTTATGAGTTTTTTGAAATTTATTTTCCTTTTTATATGATTTACATATATTTGTTGCAAGAACGTCATAACCCAAAAAAATCTATTTTTTAAAGAGACGCATTTTTAATATCTTAAAAATGTTCGAAATGCGATATAAGAACTGCGCACGATAAATTTAGTGCAATTCAATTTATCTCAGCAAAAGGTAGGTAATATAATGGCTCTCCACTATTTACACATTATCTGAATAACTCATTATTTTAACACGGCGATGACATTGACTTTCAAGCTGTTTAATAATTAATTTATTTGAAAGAATTGTTGAACTCATTATTAGTAAAAACAATAGGAACTAGTTACATTTTAGGTCACAAAAAACTTGGTAATGTCATTTAGATGTCAACGGTTGACTTTTCTCTGCATTACATGTAAATAGTTGTGAGCAGATTAATATGCATTTGTGTTAGAGTAATTAATTATTTAAGAATCTATATATATTAACTAGTAGACTATAATGACATCACCGTTTTAAAATAATAAGTTAAGTTGCTAAAGTGTAAGTAGTGTAATGTTGTTATAATATCATTTTAACTCATTGTTGGGCAAAGCAAGTTTTTGCTGGGTAATGAAACGTCAGGATTTAAAAATCAGTTTTTCTTTATTTTATTTTATTTTTAACATAAAAGGATTTTATCAATTCTAATTTCAGATTTCAAAAGCTTAACAATAACCAAATATTCTGCCGTTTCCCTTCTTTCAATACAAGAATTACTAAACTGAATTAAAAAATCAATAACAAGTAGCAATTTCAAAAATCTGATCATAAATAAGTAATACCATAAACGATTATAAATAAGTAGCTACGATACCACTTCTATGTAATGCAGACAGTATGTTGTTGTCTCTTAAAAGTAAGCCGTTATCAAGTTTTTGTTGGGATAAAATTGAAGCCAATGGGTCAAATTCTTCGAAGTTTTCATTTTGTTAAATGTTGTTATATACAAGTTTTAAATTTAATCGAAAAATTAATTTTTTATTTGTTTTTAATAAAATATTTAATATTTTCTGGAATACCCTCGATAAGGACTTTATTGTGTTTTCGGTTACTTTTTTGGTTGAAATGGATCCATTTCTTGTTAAACACTAAATATTTCTTACTCACTTACTTTTTTTAACTATGACCCAATACATTTAAAATGGACAGAGTTCAAGATAGTTTAGTGGATTGGCCTCTTTTGGCACTTAGCAGCACCAATTGTTTGATACTACTTAGTTACTTTTTTTTGGTAATAATGAGAAGATAGATGAGGACTTCGTTGTTTTTTCTAATAATAGGAATGAATCTCATTTGCGTGCATTTCTCTCTTATGTGTCATTTGTTATGAATGAAATGCTTTTTTTATCCGCATGTACAAATGTCTTGCCAGACCAAAAATTTATTCGACAATTTCGATTTTATACACGTTATTAATCTGTTACATTTCTTATCTGTAATCTGTGATAGGGAATTCATGAACAGAATATTGTAAAAAGTCCGCCAATACGTATTTTTTATCACCCTTTAAAAAAATTTGTCTCAGCAGTTTTCCAACTCTCTTTTGCCTTCACATTTCTTCCTGCGTTCCTATTAGGAACTTTTTTTACTTCTTGAGTCTGCAGGCCAGTTTTTTTTTAACATTTCTGATAAAAAAATACAGACGAATTTAAAAAGTGAGACATTCCATTCAGATAAGTGTATAGAAATTTTCTCTTAAAATATGTGCTATTTTGTCTGCGATCCTACAGTCTGTAAACAAACTTTCTTTTCGGTTATTAGCTTTACTTTCGGTAACCATAAACTTTGTGTTTTTTTATGACTCAAAAAACTTAATTTCTCCATTCATCTGCAGTCCCAGCAATTGTTTATATGGTCGGTGTTTTGATTATAAATTTAAATAATACGTTTATATCATATGGTCGGTTAAGCCCGTGCACATACATACATACACCATTGTGTATGTGCATCAAAATTCGTGGAAGGGTCTTATTGTGAACTGAAACTTATGTGTGTATGTAATATATTTTATTCATATTAACATTTATATGGGATTTATGTACATTATGGAGGTTCTCAGACGTAGGCCTTATAAGGGACCTATATTCAATTATCAACCGATTTTCATAAAATTTGGCACTTTGGTTTCTATTTACGTTGAACTTATTTATGTGAAATTTTAACTTGATACTAATATTTGTATTGAATTAACGTACGTTAAAGTTTTTTTCGGATCAGGGATTTATATGGGAGCTTTAATGAATTATGAACCGATCTTCATAAAATTTGGCCTATTTATATAGAACTTACTTGTGCCAAATTTAATTAAAATATCTCTATATTTAAGGCATTTATAGTCGTTAAACCCCTACTTTGGAAGCATCATTTACGAAAGTGTCATAAAGTCTTATATTATCGATATTGGCCTGACTTACAGCGTACATGTGGACAGAAAAATTTTACGGCACGGTTCAAATTAAAGCTTGATGTCCGAAAAATCTATGGCTTTCATTATTTTTTATTTCGAAGGTTCCCTACACAGAAAATTCAAATTTAATGGGGAATGGTTTTTATCATTTGAAAGAACATTCTTTGGCATTTATTTTTTGAAGATTATGTCTATGAAATTTTGGCTGTTGCTACGTCGCAGATGGTCCATCCGTTTAGTCCAATTTTCGATGACTCGTTCGAGCATTTCGACTGGTAACTGGCGAATGACACGCGTGATGTTTTCCTCCAATGCCTAAATCGAAGCGGGTTTGTTCGCATGAACTTTAGACTTTACATATCCCCACTGGAAAAAGTCTAACGGTGTGATATCACACGATTTTGGCGGCCAATCGACCGGCCCAAAACGTGAAATTATATGCTCACCGAAGTGTTCTCTCAAAAAATTCATTGATTGATGCGATGTGTGGGAAGTAGCGCCGTCTTGCTGAAACCAAATGTCGCCGAGATCATGAGCTTCAATTTCAGGCATCAAATAGTCGGTTATCATGGCACGATAACGGTCGCCATTGACGCCGATGTGAACGGCATCATTTTTAAAGAAATATGGACCGATGATTCCACCAGCCCACAAACCACACCAAACCGTTGTTTTTTCTGGATGAAGTGGCAGTTCTTGAACCTCTTCATGTTGCTCTTCGTCCCAATTGCGGCAATTTTGTTTGTTTACATACCCATTAAGCCAGAAATGGGCCTCATCGCTGAACAAAATTTGCCTCGAAAACGTCGGATCTTCTTGGATCTTTTCAAGAGCCCATAGAGCGAAGCGATGTCGCTTGGGAAGGTCGAGCGGCTTCAGTTGTTGCACAAGCTGTATTTGGTACGCTTCCAATTTAAGATATCGACGTAAAATGCGCCAAGTCGTTTCATACGTCAGTCCGTGTTGCTGCGAACGGCGCCGAATCGACTCTACACGGTCTTTGTGTACACTCTCAGCTAAGGCCGCCATATTTTCTTCACAGCGTGCTGGACGTGGTCTATTCGGTCGAATATTATCCAATAATGAATGCTGGGTCTGGTCTCAAAATGGGTAATGATGTTGCGAATAGTATGCTCAGTAGGCCGATTATGTTAACCATAAGTTGAGGGAAGTGCACGAAACACATTCCTCACAGAACGTGCATTTTCGTAATAAAGTTGAACGATTTGTAAACGTTGTTCAGGCGCAAGTCTTTTCATTATGAAATGCCAAACAATACTAAGCAAAAATAACATGACAGCATGATACGATCTGTCAAAAAAAGGCTATTGAAAAAAGTATCTCTACTTGAATCACCCTTTATGTGTGTTTTTGTTTAAATCGGATTTATATTCTGAAGGTAAAAGGGTACACAAAAAATCGTTTGTTTATTAATAATATGGGTTTAAAAAAAATTATTGAAAATTTTCGGTAAATTCAAAAAAATTTTCATAGAAAATTTTTATAAAAAATAATTATAAAATTAACGAAAAATTCCTAAAAAAATTATCAAAAAAAAAACTTGCATAAAAAGTGCATGGAATTTTTTTTTTATAAAAAGTAAATTTTTTCGAAATTTATATAAAGCGGTCAAATAGTCATTTGTATTTCGTTTTACTATATTCTTTAGAAATTACAAATGGAATGACAAACTCATATATATGCACATCGATAACTATGGCTGGATAAAACCATAGAGATTATCTTTAACGCGCAATTTCCTTAATAATGACTGCAAGTATATTTGCAATAACAACATAAAAAAAAAAAATTACAAATATCTTGGGTGTTTACTGTCGCTCCTTTAAGGAGGTGGTTTATATTCCTACAACAACAATTTTATGTTCTGTGTATAATATTTATTTATAATTGTATAAATTTTTATTTTTACCAAAAACAATATTTGATTTTTAATGTCTTTTTCTTTCTATTTTACTGCTGTATTCACTTTATGCTTTTTTGATACGTTCTACGCCCTGGAATCAGAATCATTAAAACCACAACAAAAATAAAGAAACAATCAAAATTATTACATATTAAAGCCTAAAGGTGTTTGCAACGTTGCATGTGTCATTAATTTTTTTTTTTTTTTACTTTTTATTTGTTAAACGTTGTGCCACAAATATAAAAATGATATCAAATGTCTATTTTGAATGTTTTATTAGTGAATGCAGAACACACAAATACATTAGATAGAACTCAGTATCTGTTACAATTCATGTCATTTTTAAAATCCGCAAAGTGAAAAAAAAATATGGATATTTCGTGAGTTTAGTTTATTATGGAGTATTTATTTAATGTTTTGTTGTCTTTCAAATAAATTTGTGTTTTTTTTTTTTGTCATTTTCATTTTTTCATTCATAAGTCTGTTTAAGATATATTTTTTAAATATTTTTTGTATGAGAATGAAACATAAAAATAAAGAAACTTTATTCTGGGTTGAAAATAAAAAAATATTATATTTTTGTAAAAAAAAAAAAATATACTCTTGTTCCGAGAAATTCAGTTATGTTTTTTTTTATTAGGTTTTTAGGAAAGCGAAAAAACTGTTTTATTTTAGTTTCTTCAAAATGTTAGTAAAGGCCGAACTACCTTGAAAAAATATTTGTATTTTTTTTTTTTTTTTAATATTTCTATATACATAATATATATAATGGTTTACATTTTAACTCATATGGCAACGGGAATCAATCTTTTACATCCAAAAGATTTTCGATTGTATGTGGGTCAATCAATGTCAATTTGAGGCGAACATTTTTTTGGAACAATTCTAAAAGAGAGTTTGTTTTTTGCAACATCGAGTTTCTAAATTCATGATAAAGAAGCCCTTCAGAAATTCTCCAAAAGTGCACAAAAGGAAATCAAATATTGGACATATACACTGCCTGCCACTTGAATAAGGAATCACATTTTTTTAACTTTAATTATGTATATCTTCTAAACTAAAGTTCAGAAAAAAATAACTTTTTGCGCAACCAAATTTCAAAGTGTTGGCTTTAGTTTCCTGAAGAAATAAAAAATATTCATATTTTGTTATTCTAAAATTTTGCATTTATTTAAAGACATGTCTTTCTGTGGTACTTTTTCGTGTGTCACTCGAATGAGGAATTCTTTTAATATTAATCAGGAAGGCTATGATTTGAATTTCTTTCAATATAAACAGCTAAAGAATTTTTAATTTGATAGTTTTTAAATAGTTTTTATTCAAAATAGGACATGGTAAGGCTCTTAATAACTCTGAAAAAGAAGAAATTCTGATTTTGAAATCTCAGGGTCAGAATCCGGTCCAAAAAACATTAATAGAGGAAAGACATTTGTGTACAATTATTAAAATAACGTGGAAAGATATGAAAAAAAAAAAACATGAAAGGGCGTAAGAAAATGGCAACAACTTCAAAAGAAAGACGATAAATTCTTAGAATTGCATCAATTTCTGCCATGTCGGTATCAAAAATACATGAAAAAAGTGGAGTCAGTGCCAGTCTAAGAACAGTGCACCGTATTTTAAAGTCGTGCCCATACATAGTCCGACGAAAACTGCAAAAAAAAAAACCACCACTTAATGAAAAACGCAAATCACAACGTCTACAATTTGCCAAAAATACAATGACATGGTCCGAAAAATGGTTTAAAGTTGTATTTTCCGATGAAAAAAAAGTTTAATATTGATGGTCCCGACGGGTATAACTATAACTTCCATGACCTAAATAAGGAAGAATTATTTTTGAGCCGCAAACACAGCCGAGAAGGCGGTATAATGGTATGGGGTGGCATTTCGTATTATGGTACCATAGATTTTTTTTTCTATCCAACAAAATGACTGCAACGACTTACAAAAACATTCTGGAGGAAGCATTTCCAAAATTTAATGATTTATTTGGACCCATACCTTGGACGTACCAACACGACAACGCTCCGCTAGAGCAGTAAAACAATGGATTAATCAACAAGGTGTTCAACTTTTGGATTGGCCGCCATATTCAACAGACCTGAATCCAAAGGAAAATGTCTGGGGTTGGCTTGCAAGAAAAGTTTATGAAGGAGGAAAACAATTTGAGACGATAGAATCCTTAAAGTATGCAATAACGGAAGCATGGAGTTCAATTTCGCTAAATTACTTAGAGTCATTATGCAAGTCGATGCCAAATCGCATTTTTGGGGTTATTTCTAAAAATGGTGGCAGTACTCCTTGCTAATTGAATGCTAGAAGATAATAACTTTCATTTTTATAACCTAAAATTTAAAAATAAATTACAGTTTGCTTAGTTTTAAAATATTCCTTATTCAAGTGACACACGAAAAAGTACCACAGAAATATATGTCTTTAAAGAAATGCACAATTTTAGTATAATAAAAATATGTATATTTTTTATTTCTTCAGGAAACTAAAGCCAACACTTTGAAATTAGGTTGTGCAAAAAATTATTTTTTTCTGAACTTTAGTTTAGGAGATATACTTAATTAAAGTTAAAAAAAATGTGATTCCTTATTCAAGTGGCAGGCAGTGTATAAACAACATAATAAGTTATCTTTTGAAAGAATAGTATAAGATTTATATTAATTTTTGAAGAAATTAGAACATTTTTAATTTTGTTGCAATTTTTTCACGCATACGTTAGATACAAGAGAGCAAATATAAAATCTTGCAAAAAACTACACATAACTCATTTTGTTGGAACATTTTGAATAAAATTATTTTTTGATTTAGAATACTTTTACACTTAACCGATTTGGTTCGTAAAACTTTACTTTGAAAAATTGATAGTTTCCGAGAAATAACTTGTTCAATGGATTCTTAAGAATTAATTAATTTTCTCTTCTAACTGTTTTGTCTTCTCTAATAATGTCCTTAATATTAACAATTGTAAAGCAGAAATAATTAAAGAATGTTGTAAAAATAATGTAAATTTTTAAATAAGACTCGATTGATATATGGTTTCTTCAGTCCGATTTATTCCGATGAAACGTTTTTTTTTTACTTTTTTATAAAAGGTGCTAATATACATATAAATTAAAAATATTATTAGATAAAAATTAAATAATTTATTAATATTTTTAAGTATAATAACTATTAATTAAAAATGAATAAGTTCATTTTCATAAAATGCATTGAAATCTTTATGCATACATATATATATTTTTAAGAATGTATAACTGTTCAATTTTGATAAAAGTTTTTCAAAGGAAAAATGTGTTAGGGTTTGAAGTCAATTTTCGCGATTTTTTTTTTTTTTGAAGTTTTCTAAAAGCTGAAAGTAAAGTTGATTGATTACATAAAAAGAAACTTCTAGGTATATTATCTATTGAGGATGTATCTTCTAAACAGTGTTGTATCTTCTAAAATTGTTCCTCATGTCCCCAAACTGAAGCTTCATGTCCCCAAAAATCCCCATTTTCTAAATATAAATCTCCAATTATGTCTGCAAAATATATTAATACAAAATTTAATAGAAAATTAAATTTTTTTTTGCAAAAATTATATTTTTTTTAATAGAAAATGTATCTATTGAACTTGAATTTTAACGTACTTTATTACTTGCTAACTTAAAAGGTAAATAACGTTTTTGCAGGGTAATCATTGACATTGAAAAAAATCGACTACCACCTTACACTCCTTAAAATTTAATAATCTGTGATAAATTACCCTTTATTTGGCATTCAAAGTTTTCTTGGGTATATTGGGTATGGTTATTTTGTTTTATTGGAAAAATACATACTTTTAAATCCTTAGTACTCAAAATAAGCGACAAATCACGTAGCAAAACTTTTCTAGAGAGTAGTAGGTAAATTTAAAGTTAATTTTTAGTTATTCTTTTTTGTTTTAGAATTTTCATTTTACTACGTTTTGGCATGCAAATATAAAATGGGATTAGGTTTTTTGTTTCTTAGTATGGATGTTGGAGTTTTGCAAATTTACAATAACTACATATATGATTTAACATACTTGTCCTTATTGAAGCCATTACTTTGTAATAAATAATGTGCATTATTTTATTATTTTAATTAAAAAATAATAGCTTACCTGAAATAGTTCGCTAACTAATGGCAAATATTATTTTAGCACTAATATAGTATGTATTTCAGCTTTCGTATGGAAAAAATACTAAGGTGTGCGTTCAAATAAAACATAATTAATTAAAAAAAATTAAAACTAAATCAAAAAAATAAAATACTTTGACGAAATTTTTCTCGGTATCTCCCTATAAGAACTTAAAATTAATAATCACAATTGAGCACTGTTGGGGCCTTCTTAAATTCGCTTTTAACTTGGTTTCAATTCCTTTACAACTGCCAAACTTCTGGGTGCTTCTAAATCTGACCACAAAATGTTAATAACACTGTTGCATGTCACCAGTGTCATCAATGTCTTTTTATGACACTGTTTGCTATGATTATTCGAGTTTATACAGACCAAAGAAACAAAACAATCACATATCTTGTCACACTTTGAATAAACTTGTCATACGATAAATTGCTTTGTACATGTTTATTGTTTTTAGTTCGATAACATTCAGGACCATTTTATCGATTATTCGGTATACAAAACATGTACCTTAGAATATGAGAAAAGTCAAAACAAAATATTGAAAATATTTTGTTTTAACTCTTCGTATAAAGAAACTCCTTTTTTATTAAAGACTAACTAGTACCCGCTGCACTTCGCTGACCGCTTCATTGTGTACATAACGCAGGTCGTTGTGATAATAGTTCTCTCAAATTATGAAACCTTTTAGTTCTTTATATATGCCAAATTAAAATTTATCTGACCAATCTAAAGCCTGTTTTTCTTTCATAATCACACCGACTTTACCCCTTTTTTCCCCTAAACATAAAAGTACCAAAAAGGTACTCCTTAAAATTAGGCATTGTAGTTAAAAATTCAGCAATTAAAAATGTACTTTTTTATTGGTTCAACAGATACAGAAGTACAAACATTCATGTTTACTCCCTGAGCGTTCTTATTTTCAGAAAGTAGTTATAATTTTCGGGAAGTATTAAACACATATTTTTTTAAGCTGAGAAGAATGCGATTAAATTTGATTAACGAAAAGATTTTGCCCCCTTTGATGCTGTTTCTTTAAATACAAAAGAACACCATATTATTTTTCATTAATTTAATGCCTTGGAAGAAATAAATAGTGAATTTTTTCAAACTTCCAAAAACTGTGCTTTAGTGAATATATTTGGCGGAAGACTAACCTACAGTCCAAATTTTATATTTTTCTTGTTTCAGGCGTTTAGGATATACGGTAGTGGGTCATTCAGCTAGACAATGATTCAGTAACGTTACTCTTTTATATTTGTAGAAAAAAAAAATCCCAAAAAATTCTCATATATAAACTAAATTGAACCTTATATCTTTAATGTTATATTTATAGGTTAACTATTACAAGAATTCAAAATTTACTTTTATAAGAATGAAAAGATACCACAAAGTCCCCTGTTATAGATTCTCATTCACTTGCGGCCATATACCTTTAATTTCATGTATCTAGGTTTAATATAGAAAATTTAAAAAGAACCATTAGAAGGACGAAAAAGTGCCACAAAATATCCTCTTGTGGATTTTCAACCGCTTAGGACTACATATATTTAATTTCATGTTTCTAGGTTTAATATTATAAAAAAGCAAAAAGTACCATTAGAAAATTAAATTATGGATTCATATTCATATATCTTTAATTTAACGTTTTTAGGTTCAATATTATAGGAAAATCCAAAAGTACCATTATAAGAACAAAAAAGTATGACAAAGTCCTGCTCTTGAATTCTTACCCACTTTGGACTATTTAATATCATGTTTCTAAGTTTAATATTATAGAAAATTCACAAAGTACCATTAGAAGAACAAATAAACAAAGAAGTACCACGAAGTCCCCTTGTGAATTCTCACTAACTTAGGACTGCATGTACCTAAGTTTCCAGGTTTAACAGTACAGAAAATTCATCACTGAGTTTGAATAATATGTAATTTCCCAATTCCAATGAATTTCAAAATTGTATTTGAGTCCCACAATGAAATATTCATATCTATTAGTGTATTCAAAAACCGAAACCGGTTAACCGATTTTTGCTTTTTAAAAAACCAACCGGGCGAATAATTTTTGTTTTCGAATTACACGACAGGACTGTTTTTTTTCTGTCGGTTAACCGGTTTTTTATGAAATATTCTTTCTTTTATTTTTTTTACTATGGCAACCCATTTTTTCCCGTTTTTAACATTTGCTCAGGGAACCTTATTTAGAGCCCGATTCATTATAACAATCAAATTGTATGAAAATAAAATTTATAGCAAATTACAAATTTTTTTCAAGTGATTTTTGAGTAATTTTCTTACAAATTTGTAAAAAATTCTCTTGTACTGAATCCTGTTCTAGATTATTTGAAACTATTTATGATTTGAGTAACACCAGACATACTGACAACTGAGGTTTTTTTTTAAGTTGATATAAACTAATTTTTATTAACAAAATCTAGATAAAGTTTTGAAGTTTGTCATAAGAAAAATGTCCCTTACCCGAAATAAGGTAAACTTCAGTAAATAGTTCAAAAAATACAAATTTTGAGCATAATTGAGCGATATGACTTTTTATTTTATTTGTCATTACAAATGACATGTGCTATAACTGAACTTTCTTTAGTAAAAATAATAAATATTTTAAAAACATTTATATTTTTAGTAAAACTCGGTTAACCGGCTTTTTAAGAAAAACCGATTTCGAATAAAACCCGTTTTTTAAAAAAACAATTTTTCGAATAATTCGAAAACCGGTTTTTTGAAAATTTCGGTTTACACTAATATGTATAGAAGTAAATATTTCATAAAAAAAGTACCAAAAATAGGTACGACTTTTACCCCTTAAACTTTAAAATTTCCTAAAAGTACCAAATTCTTATTTGTTATTTTTCGATTAGTTACAATTATTATGTAAATTTTATTTCCATGTTTACATGTTTAGAACATACGTATGGTGCTAAAAAAAAGTACCAAAATACATTTTTTATCCGTTTTCTCAAGCTTATTTTTTTTAATGAATAACGATGGCTATTAAATTTTGTATGTATCTATATTAGTTTAGGAGATATAAGGTTACCGATTTTACCCGTTTTTACCCCCTAAACATTCAGATTCCCAAAAGTCCCGTCTTAGTGGATCTATATGACGGTACACCAACCTACATTCCAAATTTCATCTTTCTACGTCATTTTTATAGTTAATGCAAATATCGAAGAATAAGTTTTTATGAAAGTATGATAAATCAAGTTCCATTGCTTCAATTATTTTTGATACACTTTATTCAAATTTTTAACAATTAATTATATTATATAATTATTTAAGGCTTCCAAATTCTTGATTATTATAACAATAACAATAATAGAGTATCAATTGCTTAAATATTATCCTCTCAGCCAATCCGTACAATAATCATTTTGTTGCAGAGATTGGAACTAATTTTTTAACTTAATGTTATCATATATTCAGTATAACAGTTATTTTTATTGCCTACACTGAATAAATATGCTTATCTCACTAAAATTTTTTATTCGGCTAAATATTATGTTTTATTTATTTTTTTCTAAGTTAAAAAGAAAAATTATAGACACAAAATAAAAATCCCTAAAAAAATTCCAAAAATCCCTAAAACCTGAAATACATCAACAACAAATCCCCTTATCACCAAACCAAATTTTGTCATCCCCATTTCCCAAAATAAATCCCCAATTTGGGGATAAATCTGACAACACTGTTTCTGATCAAATATTTTTGTCATGGAACCAAATAGTAAGAAAACAGTGTAAACACATAGTTTGATTTTGCTTCGCAATTCTCCGATCCCCATTGACAACGCATATCGAGGCCTTAGTGTACTTTTGAACTTTATGTAGAATGTGACTTAATGAAAACATATTTGCTGGCGAGTCTTAATATATTTATATTGATAAATTTCTTGTGAATATTTACAATAACAACAATTGCTACGAATATTATTTTGTTTTCTTTACTGATATGGTTGAGAATTCTATGTGATTAGATATTGCTTTTATTTGTTTAGAAATTATTCATTTACAAATTATTTGTGTGCTGCAGTAAAAATTATAAAATTTACACGTTCGAACAATAAACAGGAGCTTTGACACGTAGTATTTATCAGTTTCGTGATATAGAGTGGAAGATGTCTGTTTTTAAGCTTTCAATTCTTGAAATAAAACAGGTTAAAATGCTATATTCGGCTGTGCCGAATCTTATATACCCTTCACCCGTATCGACATGTGTTATATGAAAATGAAATATGTTATTATATTGGATGTAATAACAAATATATTTACCTATATTTACCTATAGAATCAAGATTTTTTAAATTTATATTTTACGCCTGCTTTTAAACAAATCTATTTTTTAAATTTTACACATGAAATGTAAAGCACAGATAATGCTTGTACTGTAGAATGTTATAGGTTATATTGAATTTAAACCAAAATATATATATATATATATATATATATATATCAAACGATCGGAAATCCTCTCGAAAAAAAACCCGTTTTTTTGAGGTGTTTCTACTTTAAAGTGGTTTAAATTGCATTTCTGAAGCCTCCTTTTGCGTTTTGGAGAGGGATATATATATAAAGGGTGATTCAAGTAGAGATACTTTTTCCAATAGCCATTTTTTACAGATCACCTGTGAGTCGTATCATGCTGTCATGTTATTTTTGTTTAGTATTGTTTGGCATTTCATAATGGAAAGACTTACGCCTGAACAACGTTTACAAATCGTTCAACTTTATTACGAAAATTCACGTTCTGTGAGGAATGAGTTTCGTGCACTTCGCTCAACTTATGGTCAACATAATCGGCCTACTGGGCGCAACACCATCACCCATTTTGAGACCCAACATTCAATATTGGATAATATTCGACCGAATAGACCACGTCCAGCACGTTGTGAAGAAAATATAGCGGCCGTAGCTGAGAGTGTACACGAAGAACGTGTAGAGTCGATTCGGCGCCGTTCGCAGCAACTCGGACTGACGTATGGAACGAATTGGCACATTTTACGTCGAGATCTTAAATTGAAAGCGTACAAAATATAGCATGTGCTGCAACTGAAGCCACTCGACCTTCCCAAGCGACATCACTTCGCTTTATGGGCTCTTGAAAAGCTCCAAGAAGATCCGACGTTTTCGAGGCAAATATTTTTCAGCGATGAGGCCCATTTCTGGCTATGTAAACAAACAAAATTGCCGCGTTTGTGACGAAGAGCAACCAGAAGAGATTCAAGAACTGCTACTTCACCGGTTTGGTGTCCATATTTCTTTAAAAATAATGCCGGTGCGAACGTAACCGTCAATGGCGACCTGATGCCTGAAATTGAAGCTCGTGATCTCGGCGACATTTTGTTTCAGCAAGACGGCGCTACTTCTCACACATCGCATCAATCAATGGATTTATTGAGAGAACACTTCGGTGAGCACATAATTTCACGTTTTGGGCCAGTCGATTGGCCACCAAGATCGTGAGATATCACACCTTTAGACTTTTTCCTGTGGGGATATGTAAAGTCTAAAGTTCATGCGGACAAACCCGCTTCGATTCAGGCCTTGGAGGAAAACATCACGCGTGTCATTCGCCAGTTACCAGTCGAAATGCTCGAACGACTCATCGAAAAATGGACTCAACGGATGGACCCTCTGCGTCGTAGCAACGGCCAACATTTGATAGATATAATCTTCAAAAAATAAAAGCCAAAGAATGTTCTTTCAAATGATAATAAACATTCCCCATTAAATTTGAATTTTCTGTGTTTATTTCTTTAAAAAAGTAAGGAACCTCGAAATGGATCACTCATTATATATATATATCTCAAACGATCGGAAATCCTTTCGAGAAAAAATCAGTTTATATATATATTCGATATATATATACGATCGGACAGAGTGACGGACGGATATTAGATTCAGAAAGTATAAACCTTTTTGCTCTCTAACGAAAACTGTGGAAATTACAAACGGAATTACAAACGCAAATACCTTTACGCCTGTTGTGAAGGGTATAACAAAAAATAAACAAATAAATTTAACTTATTGTTAAGTGAGAAAGATATGTAGTATTTTTCCATTCGGCAAAAAAAAAATAAATATTAAAAAATTCAAACAAATCCATCAATATTTAGAGGTTTACTATAATTTAATATTTTCCCAAGTTCACCTCGCAATTGGAAAAAAATATTTTTTTTTAATGATATATGTATATAATTATAATTGTAAAAATATATATGAGCCATTATCAAAAATTATTGATATTAGGCCTTAATTTTTTTTTTTTTGACGGCACATTAAAATTCATTTACAGATAAATATAATGACTGTAGAATCAGTTCGCATTAATCATTTCTTACAGTGAGCGTGAAAATTATAACGGATTTAAGTTGAACATATAAAAACTTTTACAACCTAGAAGTTTATGTATAATTCTGGTAAAAAGTACGCATAATATCAAAACCTAATTAGTTATTAAAAAAATTAAAAGAAAAATATTCATTATACTAAAAAACGCGATTTTTCAAAATTTTGCGAAAAATGAGGTTCAAATCTAAGTTATTTCTCCGTATATTATACGAAAATATATATTATTAGAGTTTTTTATCCCAGTAAATTTTTTTTCGGTCGACAAAATTTGTATCTTTCGAAATTTTTTGATGCGCATCTGCTGTTAAGTATGACAGACACCACCTAATTATGCCATATATGGTCAATTTCGTGCTGCCCATGCGATATGCCTTAGCAAAATCTATTTTGACAAAAATGTCCCGTTTTCAACTATCAATGACATTTCACTTAAATTTACGGTTCCCTATATATCCAAGATTTCTACAAATTGCAATTTGCTATATAAAAATACAAAAACAAAAAGTGCTATTTTTGCGTAACTTTCAAAAGGTCCATACAATTTTTTTTTTTTTTTTGTTAAATTTATTTTTAATGCTCCTTCGATTTTATTGTGTTAAATAACACTAAAATAAGTTCAAGCAGTAATCCATACTATTCCGTTAGAAACTGTGAATGTGCCTCGTGAAAAACTGACTTTTTAAATTTTCGCTTTTGCTTTGCAAATTTTGAGACTACCTACTGGGTTGACTATTTAGGGCACATCAAGGAGATATAGCGCAAAATACTCATAATTACAACAAGTACCAATGGCTGTTTCAAAATTTGTATTCCGTTGAGGGAAGCACAGACCCCGCCCAAAAATTTTTTTAAAATTTTATCACCAAAATTCGACTACCCTGCAATGAAAGTCTGCACAATAACAAAGAAGGTATATAATTTATCCACAAATTCCGATTAGTTTATATAAGATCGAATGAGATCAAAAAGTATAAACACGCAAACAAAAAGGGTAGAAGAACGGGAAGAAGTTAAGTAATTGTAAACCTTTTTTTTAAACTTTTTCTAAATTTTTGAACTTTGAGCAACAATCGTTATTATAAAATGAAACCTGTAGTGCTTAAAGTTTGCAGGCTATTATTAGTTTCGAGTCTTGTGAGTTTAGATATATAAACCGTTTGTTTAAAATAATACAACCACAAAACTTATGAAGGATTAAAATCAGTTAAGTTTAAAAAATTTTAATAATGGCCCATATACGCTTTAAAAAAAATGTTTAATGTAAAAAACTGAAATTTAGTACCACAGTCTTAACTTTATATAATAATATAGGAAAAAAAAGTCCCAATTTATTCCTCTATTGATCCAAATTTTGGCGTACACATTTTTGTGATGAATACAACTGGGGCGGCCTTACGTTTGCAAATTCCATTTTTGGACCATTCTAGTAATATTGATATGGAACATATGGGCATTAAACTGATGTTCGAAGGATGGGTTTATATAAGAGCTATGGTCAATTGTGTACTGATCATCAAAAAATTTTGTATAGGATTATGATTTTGGCAACTTTTTTCCTTTAAATTTTATTTCAATACAAATATTAAAATTATTTCTGAAAAAAATACTTAAATTCAAAATTTTTAGTTCTTCTGGTCATGGTCTGAAGAAATTTTATCGAGTTTAATTTATTTTTAGAGCGTAGAAATTTTTTTAGTATCACATCATAAATGAGTTTTTGGCGATTTTTTTTAATATGACCAAATTTGGAGGTTTACCCACTATCACCCTAATCCCCTAGGGGATGGAAAATTAAAATATTTTGCAGTATCAAAAAATATTCAAATAGTATTTTTTCAGGCTCAGAGTACTAAAAATCTAATTTTTATTATTTATCGTTTGCAAATGGAAGATCTTAATATATTACCAAGACATTGAACCTTTAATAAAAATTATGTTACTCGATGTTTATTTTATCCAGGATAATGTGAAGATCTTCTTATATTTGTCTATTTTCTTATATCTAAATGTCCTGTATTTTGATTTTAGTGTGGAGTTGAAAGAAATTTTCTAAAAGTGAGTGGTGAAGTTATAATTTTGTAAAAATTAATACAATAACCGATAACTTTAAAGCTCAAATTATTAATTTTATTAATTTCATTTGTACCGATTTCGGCCACTAACAAATCTTTAAATTATTGTAATAAATAAAATCATTAATAATTAATAAAATTATTAATTATATAAAATACATTCACGTTTTTTCTACACAAGTTTGGGTGCCCCCTATAACGCTGCTATTTACGGCACATTAACGAGATGTATCCCAAACGATTCATAGTTACAAGCGCAATAAACCTCCATTCTCCGAATCTAAGTTTTTTGTAATAACAATCTTGAAATGTTAATTTCTTTCTAAACTGGGCCATCGATATACAGTCCATTTTTTCCTAAATTAAGTTTATTAGCCCTGTAACTTTATTTACTTAGTCCTTGTAAAAAACTCCAAAAAATTTTAATTCATTCAAATGATACTGTTCATCAAAATTTCATAAACTTCCAAATACCAAGTGAAGCGCAAATAAATCATAATCGAAAGTCTGAATGGAAAAATTTTGCTAATCGAAAAATTTAATACGACATAAACTTTATAATGGAGATAATTGATTGCAGACCCCAATCCGTATTATCGAGTTTTTTTCTCTGTTCATCTTTTGCTAAAAAAAAATATATTAGTTATTTAGTTTATGAAACAGTAAAAGAAATATAGTTCAAATTTTTCATCTAAAAAGATTCCATAATCTAAGGGTTTGTCTCACGAGATGTTAAACGATTTTTTTTTTTTTTGTGAAACATTAACAAAATTTTAAATTTATTTGTTGTTTTCCATATATAAATTGTCAGGCTGTACGTTTTTCAACAATTTTTATTTTATCTAACATGTATGTTCTCTTTTTTGAGCAAAAAAAATTCAAGACAATACTTGACCGAAAATTAATGAATTCAGCTACAACCAAATCTCTCATCGTACGAGAAATTCTAATTATGTTTTTCAAACTATACTAGAATATAAATTAAAAATTACTTTTTATATTCAATCCGGATTATAAATTTGCAATCAAACCGGATTATAGATTATGTAATATATTGGAAAATGCCATCCGGATTACCAAAAAATCCGTATTATCCAATAATCCGGATTACCGAGGCATGGATTTTTTAGTTTATACTGTACTTCAAATTGTCTTCAAGTTACATTATCTTTTGAAAATGTTTTCTTTTAAAACGAATTGGAGGTAGTTCCACACTGATTAATCTTGTGAGAGTATCAGATTTTTCGCGGTACTTTCGAATACTAAATAGTATTAAGAGAAATACGATCGTATCAACTTTTGCATCCCTGATCTATGCTGTTTGAAATAAACTCGAAACATCACAGCTCTGGTCACATCAAATTTTATTAAAATATCTTTAATAGATCGCAAGTTACAGAATTATTTAAAAAAAGCGTTAAACCCCTATTCCAGGAGAAAATCTGTATGGGCGCCAAGTGAAATAAAGGACCGATCATAACCAATTTTAATAGGTTTCGTCCTTGTACTAAAATAATTAATAAGTATTAAATTTCATCAAGATAACTTAACAATAGCGACCAGTATTTTGTTTACATGGACTGTCAGACGTTGTTAAATCGACTCAGGAAGTGAATCTGAATCGATTGGTATACTTAAAGGTGGATCTACGAATAATATTTTTGTACTTTACAAACATCAACACAAATCTATAATAACCAACAAAAAAATGTTATAAATAATTTAAAGAAATTTAAAAAATTTTATCTTTAATTTAGGAAGATTCTATTTTCAATGACAAATTATAAGAAATTATTTTTCCTTTAAAACTTTTACATGGCACTAAATAATTCTTATCAATAGGCATAAATTGTTTGTTATTCCATAAGCTTATTTTAATTACTTCCTCTAGTCGCATATAATTTCCTACTAAACTGGGTCATTAAAATACTTAACGACAACTTAACGATTGTGTTTATCTCACAAAAAAGATCTAAGTACTTAACAAACAACATTATTTACTAGTATTTATAACTATATTGTATCTTATTTGTATCTTTAAGTAACAATAAGAAGAAATAAAGAATTAAACATTAATTGTCTAATCGTCAATGATAATAATTGTATCCACCAAAAGAAAACATTTAAATTCTTGTCTCTTATGGCATGAACTATTTTATTATCTCTATTAGTAACATTTATATGAAAGAAATTTCCTTTTTGTTTTACTTACACTTATGTATTCGTACACTAAACTATTGTTTGTTACTACTTTATGTCACTTGTTGTCATTTTCATAATAAATACTAAAATCTTACTGTCAGTTGTTTGAATAGTTTGGCTTCAAAATGGAGGGGAGAGCATCATCATAAAACCACTCATGTACAAAAAAAAAAAAAAAAAAAAAAAAATTAACTAAAAATACATTTATTTCATTTGCTATTTTGTCAATTTTAATGGATTTTAAGTATGTCCTGACAAAGGATATAATAGTTTAATGGCATATTTAATAGATTCTGATTCAACATTAAGATTGAGGAGGTTTAGTTTATGATTAAACAGCGATTAAATATTTAATACAGTGCAAGCTCGATATTCGCGACTACCCATTATCGCGACGGGCCGGTTATCACGACGGCTTAATTTTTAAAATTGCAGGCTCTAAAATCGTGACAGTTTACGAGAAACGAGTTCTATTACAATGTCTATAACCAAAAAAGGGAAATTCCCGTCTTTTGGTATATTTACCTTTTTGGATGATTTTGATCTTCAATTTTATCAGTTTGTTCATGTCAGTTGTTGTGTAAATACATCTCTTACTATGGGAAAAGTTCAACATATTTTAAAGTCAACGATTTCTGAAAAATTAGATATTTAAAAAAAATTTTAAAGTGGAGATTCTACAAATTCAATTTGCGTGAATTACAAGTTGCATAAGTCTTCGATTTACCGCATTACAAAGCAAGATAATTCATTAAAAAAAGTTCGTACGTACAACTGAAAGAGGCCCTGGCAAACGTTGCACCTTAAAGAAAGCTGAGTACCCAAAATTGTAAAAATCAAAAGCCAGTCATTTGTAATCCAAAATTTATCAAACCAATTCTGGTTTCAATGCCAGTGAAGGATGGTTGAAGAAATTTAAGCATCGACATAGAATCTATATTTTTAAAAATTACAAGCGAGCAATTGCCTTCGAAACCTCATCTTATTGATCCATTTGTGAAAGAGTTTAAGGATTACGTGGATGAGCTTGGGTTGACTCTTCACCAAATCTACAATGCCGACGAATTCGGTTTATATTATAGGATGCTTCCAAATAATACTCTTGCCACATGTAATGAGCAAAAGGCTCACGGAAGAAAAATATGTAAAAAGCGAATAACTTTTTTGTGCAAATGGCACAGACAAACTGAAATTGTTGGTTGTTGGAAAATCGAAAAACCCGCGCGCATTTTAATGCTTTTTCAATAATTCTGTAATATATATCAATAAAAACAATTCTAATTTTAAAAATTACATGAAATTTTTCAATAAAATATTGGGTTCTATTATCGCGAAAATTCAGTTTTCGCGACAGGTCTGGCTTTTAATTAGTCGCGAAAATCGAGCTTGCACTGTAACTACATAATCTCTTATATAAAGTCTGAAAAACTTTTTTAGTATAAAATATCTTTTTAGATATTTTGTTTAAAAAAAAAAAAAATAACAGCATCAGATTGGGGTTAAACCAACAACCTTCTGGTTGTTAATCCAGCGCTCTAGCCAATTGATCCACATGATTGCAATATTACTGTGCTATTATTCTATTGAGTACTTATTTATGTAATATAGAGTAGGCAAATAATAATGACGCCTCATTACCAAGAAACTACTTTAATAAGTAGTTGCCATTACCGGGAACCAAAAAGTTTTTTCTGGGATGCCGCACTAATGAAATGAAACATTGAAAATATTATAAATTTTATTTGAAATAATTCAGTAGATTTTTATATTACGTGTAATTTTTACCAATATTATGCATAAATGTTTAATTTGTAAAAATTCGTGTACATTTGACTTAAACACTTAACACAAAATGATTAACGAAAACTGATTCTACATGCATTCGAGTCACTTTATATTTATCAAAATGGATTTTAATGTGCCATCAAACAAAAAAAAAAAAAAACTTTTTTTAAGGCCTAAATCAAAAATTTTAGATAATGGCCCATATATACCCTCTAACAGTTAAGACGCCTTCAGGGCAACTTTTCTTATTTTTATTTTTTTAAATTATTTTATATTTTAAATTCTCTTTGTACACTAATCGTTTCTGTTAATTATTTGATATAATAAACCAACTAATTGTAAACTGATTTTATACATTTTTGCTAAGACCGATAGAGTGCTATATTGGGATGTTTATAGTCAGATCTTAGTTAAAGACTTGATGCGTTTTTTTTTTCTTTTTTTTTTCTCAAAACCTTTGCAGTGGTATTAAGAAACATGTCGAGAATAACAACAAAAAAAAAACATATTTAGAAAATTGGTACTTTATAAAAAAAATTGGTGTAAAGTAAACAAATAAAATATTCAACGGAGAAAAAATTTTTCCGTATATTTTTCATTTAACACAGTTGTTTCATTTTTCATCTAAATTTAATAAATATATTCAAGTAAATATAAAATAAAAATAAAATTTAAGTAAAATTTTATTTCTCAATTAAATTTTTAATTCATTCAGTTATCCACTTGATTGATTTGATTAATTTTTTAATTCAAAACACTTGTCTGTTTTTCATTTTTTACAGTTTTTAGTAATTGATATAATCCTTTTGGTGAGTGGTGAATATTTCAAAGAATGAAATATTTACTAATATATTTGACGATTGGCGACTTCTTTCCGTGAATATAAAAAAATTAAAGAGTCATAGTTTTCATAGTTAAATTTGAATTTTAAGGCCCCCTTTTTGACTTAGCAAAAATTCGCTTATTTGCATTATAAGGCGGTACAAACTTTTACTATAAACCTAAACTATTCCTTATACCATATAATTATAGTTAAAAGTATATCGCCTTTTTTTTTTTTTGTTCCGGAAATAGTTTAACCCTCTCTACCAAAGCGTTAATGCCATAGTGATTTACCTCAATTAACATGTGCGTGTTTTGTGGCCAAAAAAACGCTTTCTATTAACAAACATTAACTTAATTATAAACAATATAAAATAAACATGAAATAAAACAATATTTTTATAATGCAAACACACACATACACATACACTTGAGAAATCCTTCAATTTACTTATTAAACATGTGTGTTTAAATAAAATACATACAAAAACTATCCTTTATTCCATATTAAAACAATTTATATGATTTCAAAGGCGTAACTAATATAATGGTTGTTTCTAACGCTGTTGATTGATACGTGTGCATGTATGTATGTATGTCTGTATGTATGTATGTATGTGTATGCATGTATGTATGTATTTACTAGGGTATCCAATCGATTAACCGTCATTTGGTTATTCGATTAATTTTGGTGGGTTAACTGTTCGAATAATTTAAAATGGTCTATTTTCGAATAACGAATAAACCGAATAATTTGTGTTGAATAACCGATTAACCAAAATTTTCTGGAGTTATAAATTTAGAACATTTTTTTTTTTATTTTAAAGATTAATTTATGTCAATTACACATTTTTTAAAATGTTTTTTATATCCCAATAAATATTATTAAAACTCATTTTTTGGGAAATAATTTTTCATTACTTCTAAAGTATCAATAAGTGTTCGTTTTCTTGTGCTTAAGAAGTGATATAAAGAGCATCCAAAGATTAAAATAGATTCAAATACAAAAGAAAATAGATTTAAATGAAAATGCAAATACTTGTTACTAAAAAGAACTGTTTGAAACAAATGATAAATAATAGTTTTTTTTTTTTCTTATTAAAAAATATGTCGGTTGATATAAAATTTAAAATTGCACTGAGAAAAAAGAATTTTAATGTTCTTCACAATTTTGCATGGCATCGTGAACATGATTTGTTTCTCATTGAATAGGTATCAAAAAAGAGAACATCCAATGATCCGAATTTGCACTACTTTTGGATCACAAGTTCAGGATCTTATTGACTTCTTTCTTTCTAAGTTATTTTTTTTGCTGGGATAGAATATTTAATAAAGTGCGACATGAAAGGATTATAATAGTACAACTTCATAAATACTTATACTTGAGGCAATTGTAATTCTGAAAACACAGTTTTGAGTAAAGTACTCGTAACTGCAAAGTTATAGTCAAATATAGTGCAAATATAGTACAAATTTTAATTTTCATCCCAACAAAATGTTCGTAAAACATCAAAATTAATTTTGACTTTTATGACAATAAAGTCATTCTTACACAGAAAATAAAGAGAGTTACATTATCCCAGCAAAAACTTTTTGGTTTTCGGTAATAACAACTACTTATTAAAGTAGTTTCTTGGTAATGAGGCGTCATTATTATTTGCCTACTCTCTATTACATTAATAAGTATTCAGTAGTATAATAGCACAGTAATACTGCAATCACGTGAATAAGTTGGCTAGAGCGCCGGAATAACAACCAGAAGGTTGTTGGTTCAACCCCATTCTGAAGCTGTTAGTTTTTATAACAAAATGTCTGAAAAGATATTTTAAACTAAATAGAGTTTTTGTCGCTTAGCATGCTATGTGCAAGATGGTGTACTGAGTAAGACGTTAGTCAGTAAAAACGAATAGTTAGTGTGTGTCCAAGTTCGAGTCTCACTGACGGCAAAATTTTTTTTATTTTTGTTTTCGTTTAGGTACATATTTTTGAGTACCCCTAGAGTCAAAAAATAACTATGTGAATTTGTGGACAAGTCGAATAGAAATAACTAGTTATTCAGGCAATTATACCTGCTAACTTACCAGGAAAGCAAAGTTTTTGCTGGAATATTACAAATACTGGTTTACAATATTTTGTAGTACTAGGTCAAAAAATACAATCTTTTCAGACAAATGGGCGAAAGAATTGATAAGATGAACTCTTTATGAAAGAATTATGTTTCTAAATAACTTTTTTAAAAGATTAAATACTATAATTAGTGTTATTTATATGTTTTACATGTATTATTAAGACTATTCGGTTAATCGAATAATTTGCTATTAATCGCTTATTAACCGATTAATATGATAACCCGAATAATTGAATACTCTAGTAATTATATCATTGTTTTCACAACTATCAAAGAAATATGCGTTAATGAAATTCCTTTTAATTTTCGTGCTAAAAACGTGATGAATTTTGTTGGCATTTTTTAATAGGAAAATGGAAAAAAAGGGTTGTTTGTTCTCTCATGATTAAAATAGTTTGAGGCCTTATTATAGTAAAGACCAACAAAAACAACAAAAGTTATATAAAAAGGTTTTAGAATGAAAACGCGTAATATGTAAATTTAATTGCAACACATTAGAAATATAGTTTGCTATCTTTTGATGTAGATGAGATTACGAATGAAAAGAGAAATATAATTATAATATATTCATCAAGAACCGAAGGACCATACATGTGTGTTTTTTTTTGTCACATGTAAAGGGATGCTAGTTGGTAAATGATGAAATCTTATAAGTTTGTCAAACATAAATATAGAATGTTAAACTCAAGTATCCTTGGGGATTAGTTGAAATAAATATTTAACTGGTACATATTCAATACATATTAAGAGCATATAGTAGTGGTAATAGAAGAAATTCTAAACTAATACACTTAGAAAAGAATTTTATAAAAGTATATATAAATGATTAGTTTAAATGATACACAAAAGTCAGAAAAACCATGGACTTCAATTGTTTCAAATGTAATTTTTATAATATAAAATATAATTTTTATAATTTATCTAGTAATTCTTAATTATATAAAAAAAATATTTAAGCCAATATCTTTTATAAAACCAAAACAACGCACAATGAACTGTCTAGTGGAAAAAAGTTAAAAAAATTTAATAACAAAATTTACATTTTTTTTTTTTTTTTGTGCAATTAGTCTGCATAAAGTAGGACGATTCTAAAGTCGAGGAATTTTTCAAGTGTTTTTATAATTTTAGATAACAAAAAACTGGTTATAGATATTGATGTTGTTAGTTGATTTCATGCAAAAAGTGAAATATCAAAAATTTTTAGTCAACATCCTCTTGTTGATCAAGTGATCTTGTTGATCTGCACTGATTTTGACAGATATAAATATTATAAATATAAGTCGTCCTTAAATAAAATAAATTGTAAATGAATATAAATAGAAGGCGAAAAAGTTATCAAAATTAAAGTAAATTAAAAAATTTTTATTATGTACAAAAAACACTATAGCAACACTGATTAACAAAAAAAGTAAATAATTTATGCAAAAAAATACCATAATTAATATTGTGTTGCAATATGTGTTGCAATAGACATTCGTATGTACTTTTATAAAACTTAATATAAAAATTAAAAAGGTATTTTGGGCAATTTATTGATCCAATACAGGCAAAATGTTAAGATCTTTTAAAATTTTAAAAACTTTTTATAAATAGACGGTCAATGTCTACACATATACAAAATTTCATCGTTGTACCTAGTTTCCTTCTATTTTTTTCCAATTTGAATATGGGCTCAGTTCACTGTGCGACGCTACTTCAAAATTTAATATCTCACGAAAAATTGCACTTTTTACGTACACCTGCGAATATTGGATGCGGGGACAAATAATTTAACTAGGTCCACAATAGTAGAAACAATATTTTTGAAAATTTTCGTGACATGTTAAAATTTAAAGCAGCGTAGTTTTGGTTCTATAAAAGATATTGACTTCAATATTTTTATATATAATTAAGAATTACGTCAGCTAGATAACACAACATAATAAAAAAAATTAGAGTCCATAGTTTTTCTGATTTTTGGAATTAAATCAGATTTTTGTAAAAAATTGGTTTTTGGAGAAACTATAAATAATTTATAATTTAAGATAATCTAATGAAGTTTTCGGTGACTATTGACTTTATCATTTGAAATGATGAAGTATAACAAAATTAAGATTTTTAGAAAAGGAATCCCACAACTCCCAAAAAACCGGCGAAAATCCCAAAAATGGTACTTTGTTTGAATTTTGTCCAGGTCTGGAAAAAGCCGTTGGTAAACTCTTTGGAATAGATCAGAGTTTTCGAAACTGCATTCCTTTTGAAAATCTATGCTTTGGGATTTTAGAACATATAAACTAAAATTAACATATAAAATAAATTCGACACCGTATGTTCTTAGCGATTTTGGGTGATAGGGATAGTTTTCTATTTTAAAACTATCTTCGTAAAGATATCTTTCAAAAAAGTATAAAATTATTTTATGTTCTTAAGGAAAATTTTGTTTTAAATTAATCGAGTAGACACTTTTTCCGATAAAAATGCACAGAAAATCGTAATTTTTGCAATTTTCAATTTCAAAACCTTTCAATTTCGGGCTCGGAAAAGATATCGACTTCATTCATTTTATTCGATAGATAATATTGTTAAACTAACTGAATTTTTTTTTACAAAATCGGATGAAATTATTGGTCTATATAATGAAAAATTTGGAACAAGATATTGCAAAATTAAGAAAATTGAAAATTTGAATGGAAATAACTTGAAAACTATAAGACGTTAATAACACATGCAAGCATATTTTTCATAGGCCTTATCGAGAAATTTAAGAAATCGGATAAGAAACAAAAATTTGGCTAGCGCGAAGAAATTTTCTATGTTTGAGATACCTTTTGAACCCCAATAGGTCCGCTCTTGGGGTCTCTGTGGGGCCTTCCAAATTTACAATTTCACTCTCCTCTGCTAAATTCAATGTAAATCCAACCAGCTGATTACAACTTACAGACTTATTTCCAAATATATTCGATTCTCTCCCACCGTGCATTGTAAATCCCTTCAAATACTCCCTATCAACCTACTTGGTAATAGATTCCACTATTCCCTTTCACCTATTCCCTTAGCCAACTAATTCCATAATAAAGCCTATGATGCTTCCTAGTCCACAATCCAGAATTCCGTGAAACGGACTACCTAATCATTTATATGGTTCTGTAATCGCGGGAAGTTGCAGATAATGCGCTCAGCCGATAATCCTCGCACAAACTGCAATACTCTGGCATACCTTTGTCATATATATTAATTAAATAGGTGTTTCCTGTAATCACTCCTATTTTGATTTTGAGATTGGTCCTATACTTACCTAGCAATAGTTTCGTTCCGCGTTTGGCAAAGATTGTCAGTAATTTCATTGCCTTCTATGTTACAGGGAGGAACTGTTGTCTCAAGAATTCTTGGACCACGAGTAATTTTAATTATTCCCCAATTACCTCCATCTTTATACTGTCAAAGGATCCCTATGTTAATGTTATATTATAAGTTCCTATATTATATGACCTTTTTCTTTAAGGGACGTATTATTTTTTTCAACTGAAAATCGGGGGCATGTCATAATGTCCAATGTTGTAATGTGGATGGACTTTATGACACTTAAAAAGTGTCATAGTGTTCATGACACTTTTTGAAAGTGACTTAATGTCCATGGACACTATGACACTTTCTGGTATGAAAATTAATACATTATATAATTTCTGTTCAAAATCAGCCATCTTCAATAGAAAAATAGTTCGAACTTTGGCCTAGCTAGGATTCTTGTCTGGAGTAAAAAGATTGTCTAGACAAACATTATGACATGCTCCCTTAAAATCGGTACACGAGTTTGAACAAGAATCCAAAAAGCCGTAATAAAACCCAATTTATTATAACCACTAAACTTTTCACCGATTTCCCGTAAACACAATTTCATTTAATTTTGATTTTCTCCAAAAAAAACCTTCCCTATAATTTATCATTTGTTTCTTGCAGTGCATAATAAAGAAAATCTTTATTCTTATACTAACAAGTACAGTTTATAGTTTATTAATACCCTTTTTAAAGAAATTGTCACCAAATTTTGTTGCCTTCGACTTAGAAGGATTTCATCATTTGTTTGCTTAAAATAAATTGCTAAAATGTCTTTTAATTAAGTTTCCCTTATAATTGTGTTACATTAATCAAACAAGTGTTCAACAAAATTTCTTTCTTATAAAATATTGACATCGTTAACAAGAAAAAGTGAAATTCTAAAAGAAAAGTATATAATAGTCAGCATGACATGGAAGATATTTAAACTACTTACATGTTTATGTAAATATATTTTGCATGCAAGCAGTGTTGCCAGTTTAGCCTTTTTAAGGCTAAATCTAGCTTTTTTATTTTGATTTTAATCTCAAAATTTTCGTTTTAACTTCCAGCTTTATTTTACTTTTTGGATTCTTAAAATTTCCTTAAAAAGGTTAAAATGTTAGTATTTCAACAGCGAAGAAAATAATTTCTTATTTGCTGTTAATAATTATATTTTTACAGAATCATCCATTTAAGCATTTTTGTATTTATTCGCAAAAAATAGAGATTATTTATACCCAGCAAAAACTTCTTTGTTTCGGTACTTATTAAAGTAGTTTCATGGTAATGAGGCGTCATTATTATTTGCCTACTTGATATTACATACATAAGTAATCAATAGTATAATAGCACAGCAATATTGTAATCACGTGGATGAGTTGACTAGAGCGCTGGATTAACAATCATCTATTTAACTCATATATATATCTTTTTTTGCTTTAGCCGAACTGTAGAATTTTTAGGTCAAGTTCAATTTTTTAAATGTATTCTTCAATAATTATTTCATTGAATTTGCGACCGAATAATTTTCAAATAATTCTAAAAATTTATTACAATTTTTTTTTAGAAAAATATGAAACACTAATGAGAATGAGAAAAATAAATTCCTAAATATAAAAAAAAAACATTTTTCTGGCCTTATTTTTTGAGGCATTTAGCCTTTTTTGACCTTTTTTATAGATCATTTCCTGGCAACACTGCCTGCAAGTAATATATATATTTACCAAAAGAGTAAAAACATTTTTAATTTGAAAATTTCAAAAACTAATCTTAAGATCAAACAGACAAGAACTTTGTTACAATAAATTTTTATTTCTCTAGAGAAAACTGTTTTAAATACCTTTTTTTTGTGTAAGAAGTTTAATTTAAAAAAAGTAAATAACACATGTTTAGATTTGTCATATTCTTAGCCATTTTATTCTATTAACCCCCTCTAAAAACCTAAAAGTGAGTAAATAAGAAAAAAGTCAACCACACGTGATTGTGATGTCACCGTGGCAAATAGTAAATATTTAAATTGTGTTTGACACTTGATGATTTATGATGATTTTATTGTACCAAAACTTCTCTTTTTTTTCATTAATGCTTGTGTAATAAGGGTATTTTTATTGTTATCAAGTAGTTCATGGCATTTTCAAGATTTACGACTTGTTTTTTTTTTATTTGTATTTTTTCTTATATGTTTAGCCAATTTTTAGTACAATGCTTCACATATGCATTATTTCGCTTTACTTGTTTATGCTATTTAGTCTTTTTTTTATTTTTTGTTAAGCGTATCCTTTTGTTTGCAACATAAAAGCATTGTTAGCAAATACCAGCAACTTTCTTTGAAAGTTCTCTTTTTAATTTTGGTATTCTTAGACGTTTGTTAACAATCGTAATTTACATACTGTTACATACATACATAATGTATGTACGTGTATGTGCGTTAAGTGTAGCAAATATCTCATGTGATTTTTTCCTCTTATCAACCATAGAATTTACGAGGTCGCCTTTTTAAATCATGCTTCGCTGGAGATAAATGTAAAAAAATGACTTTTAACCTGTTAATTTATTATGGTTCTAATTTTTTCCCTACAAATATTTTAAGGAAAAATTTATGAAGTACAAATTAAAGCATAGAAAGCACGTAAAAATGTTGTGTTGTTTGGCAACGCTCAAGAGCATTTACTAGTCTCTATAATAAATAAATGACACGAACCAATATTTTCAATTGAATGCTTTACCCGTTCGTTTCAGATTCACTTTCTAGGTTTATTTCACCATGTCCGTCTGTCTGGCTAGGGTAAACCTTCTAAGCCAAGTACCTTTAATTCAATAAAATTTGAGACTCGCAATTTTTTTGATTCAAGCCTATTTAAATTGGTTATAGTTGCTCCATTATTTTACCGAGCCCCCATACACATTTTTCCCGGAATATGAATTCTATTTTGCAAAAAAAAAAAATAGAACTGACCAAATTTTAAATTAAAAATATTGCAAAATTATGTTTAATTGCAATTAAAATGAGCGTGTAAACGTGTTAGATATATTATATACGTATACGTATAAACGTATTAAATAACAAGATAAAATTAAATAAACATAAGTTTTATAGGTCGATCTACTACTCCTTGAGCTTATATACATAGAAATATTACGTTATCCCTTGCTCACTGTGGTTCCAAAACTTTTCTTCTTTTAATAATTCAGTATTTGCAAACCGTTAAAGGATGCCGAGGTCTGTAGGATGCCCGGTTTATTGTAATTTTAATATGCAAGTATAAACATTTTACATAAGAACTATTCACGAAAAAGTTGGTGCGTGCTTTAAGGCTTATAACCTTACACAACACATTTTGGTAAAATACATATGTCAAAAGTGGCGTTAAATAAGTGTATAACACCAAAATTTATTGGAGGGAAATGAAACTTGATATATAGTTACGTCTAGTGTCTTATAAATCCTTTCAAAAGTTACGATAATCACATGTTATACTCGAGGTCAGGATTACAAAAATCTGATTTATAAGTGATTATCGATAATTTCCACATATATATGTAACAGGTTTTCTTTCCCTCAATCAAATTTGGAATTTTAGTATTTTTCTCGTTTAATCTTACTTGTATTACATTTAAACATACCTAATATTTCAATAAATAACTATATTTAAATCCGTGCGTTTTTATTGAAGTAGGGATTTAATTAATTGTAAAATTGAATCAATAAAATTTTTAGTTGCTTTTAGGCAAACATCTAATCATAATTGCAATTTATTTATTTCAAAAAATTAATTGTAATTAAAGCCGAAATTAATTATTCTGGTTAATTAATATTATCATTTTGGTGATTAAAATTAAATAACAATTTTATTAATATAAGCAATTACCTAATTGAAGTCCACCTCTATTTTTTTCTGTGTATCGAATTTTTGACAAATTTTAATATTCAGTATTACCACCTAGAAATGCCTTTAGTATGTAGTGTGTGTGTGCAGTAATGTAAATTTTTCATTGAAAAGCTAAAAACAGTAATATTTTTACTATAGGATTTTAAAACTACTTATTAAATTAATATTTAATTTCACGTTTTCCCGGGAAAATTAAAAAAATCCCGGGAATTCCGGACGATATTTTGCCGGGAAATTCCGGGAATTCCCGGACCCCAAACCCTAACTACAGATAATGTATGATTCGATAACTGAAATTGAAATATATATGTAGTTTCAAAACGAACCGTTCGATTTGAACAGAGTTTCACATGATGATAGCAGAGGTGAGGACCTTTTTTGTTTGGACTATACAGGCCTAATAAGAGCAGGTATACAAAGTTCTACACGGTTCAAGTTTTAAAATAAACGATCCTGATTTTGTATATCCGAACCGTTTTAAAAGATTATTATATAATTAAAATCGTCCAGTCGAGAACTAAAAAAACGATGCCGTATAAATAGGTTATCTCTTTTAGTTTACGAAATATATATCTATAAGTTTTAGCATTGTCTATACAGCTAAAACTTATAGACAATGCGTAAATCAAATTGCTTCAACCACAATATCAAAAATATCTGTCTGATTGTTATTTCGATAGCTTAGGATTATTATTATTCTATTTTTTCCCCGAATATCAGTTGAGTTTATAATTAATTTCTAATCAACATTTTTGTAATACAATAGATAACAGCCCTTAATGAATTGCAAGTTTTTAATATTTTATTAAAAAAAAAGAAAAAATACCCTTGAGGCAAGAAAAACACTTAAAAAAAGTTCATCGACCAATATATATTTAAGCCAGAAATTAACAAAAAAAAAAGAGAAACTCATTGAATAAATAATGATGGCCAGGAATAATGAGGATGACAATGCCGCTGTTGTTGTGCATTTTATGTTTCTGCATCAATAAATTACAAAACATTTTATAAATTAGTAATTAAAGTTAATTCCATTCTACTGTCATAGTCCTATTAACATAGGGATTAATTTTTTATAAGAATATCAACAAAAAGAGAAAAAACATTATTTAGCATTATTAATGAAGTCAAATATGGAAACGTTGCATTAGTATTTTGTGAATGGTCTGTGTTGGCGTTAGATAAAGCTCTTACTACTTATTTAAGTCTTAAAGACTTTTATATAGATTTTGGATTCTTTTTAAGGTTTTAATTATTCATTATAGTAAAAATATTGTGATATGATGGATTTTCAATGAAAACAATAGCATGGGAAAATGTATTGTTTGAAAACATCTGTTTTAGAAAATAGATTATTGCATTAATTTCGGTTGCTTGAGGCTTTTTCAATAATACAGTTTTTTTTTACAATTTACACTTGTATAAAAATTTTTTTTCAGAGCAAAGTTTGACAAAAAATTGAATCAATATGTTAGTACTTGTTATAAAAATTTCGTGGGTTTATAATAATAAAGAAAAACTTACTATCAAGAGAAAATAAAAAGCTTTCATTAAACTTAATTTGGTATTATATTAAGAGCTTTAATTAGAGCTAATCTAGCATATTAAGACCTACGAGTGAAGCTAATCTAGGACTATATAAAGTCCTACAATTGATTCAAATATAAAATATACAATTAAAGATAGTTACGGATCATATTAACCCTCTAACGATTGGAGCAAAATGTATAACATCAATTTACGTATTAAAAATATAATAACAATAAATATCAAATATATATATATAATTAGATAAAATTTCCCGGTTTCTGATAACTTCATATTTTAGAAAATTAGTTAGTTGTAGAAGTAAAAAATATTTTTGAATATTCTTAATTCAGTTTCAAAATCATGTTTTTACAATAAAGGAGAAGTCGTTAGAAACCGCCAACTAAAAAAATGTTGCAGTCAGAAAATCCACTAAGCAGATTTTAATAAAAGTACCCGCTAGGGACAAAAAAAAAGACCGCCTAGCGGGAAAACAGTCGTTTTGGTAACACTTTTCTCTATTAGCACTTACCAAACCTCTTATATATTATTATATATTTATATATATATATATATATTTATTTATTATTATTATATTATATTTTTATATATTTTTTTTAATATTTTAAATTTTAACTTCTAATCATTTTTCTGTTATGTATATATATTCTTCACTAACTGAACTTAATCACTTGATTCGAGATTTGGATTTATTAACATAGTTGGCAGTGTTGATCACATCATGTTTGCAGGGGTAAACAATGTTGCACACTGTTACAAATGTTAAAGTAAACGGGACCAAAAAATTAGACATTTTTATCACACTTTAGTGATGATATCAACGAGTTATTTGCTTTCATGAATACACCGTTCGATATAATTTTTGGCGGAAAACAAAACGTCTCCCTTTTTGCCTCTTCTAAGCTCACAGAATACTTTTAAGATACATCCTCACATAGAATCTCACCTTGGGAAGAACTCTTCAAAACTCTTAGCCTCAAAAGGGCAAAAATCAAAGAAGATATATTTGGCAAACCTAATATTCTAAAACTAACGACCTACAAAATCTTTAAAAAGTATTTAACGTCCAATAAACCTGCAACGGTGGAATAATTAGAAAGTCTTGTAAGTAACACTCAAGACAATTGCAAATTCTCTGATTTGAAGAAAATAATTTAGTATTTATTGTAAAAATACCACAAAACTGGAACTCGAATATCTTTAAAAATTAATTTTCTTTATTCGATATTTCGATTTATCACCTAAAAATTTGGCGGAACCAGTAACGAGAATGGAGAGCAAATACAATAAAATTTGGCGAAAATAACAAGATAACATAAAGGATTCTGTGACAACGGCATGATGAGTTCCTACTGTTGAACCCTAATACGTGAAATAAATTCCAGTCGATACGAACTATTAAGTTTGACAGATCTTTTATTCCAATTTATTACCTCTTATTGAATAAATTGGTTATATGATCTCAAATATAGTAAAAAAATATTTTGTTTGATATCCCGAAAACTAAAACCAATTTTGAAAAAATGAGTGAATTAAGCACCCTAAATAACCTTAAGAGCCATCTTTGGTTGCTCAGATACAACACCTTATATAACTGTGTAAAATATTCCATTTAGAAAGTTGTTGTTGGCCAGTTGTTCTCCTTGGCTTAATCCACATACCCACCATCTGCAACTTTTAAAAATTTCACCTTATATGTGAGGTGGGCGATAAAGTGGGAGGACCACGGTCATTTTTGGTTTCCGAGTTAACACTTCTCTTGAACTATTTTTTAAAAATTTCGTGGATGTAAATACTTTTTTGTAAAATATATCGGTCGAAAACTATAAACTGGATTTACGTCGGACATCCTTTTTTGTTTATGAACCGATTTTGCTCATTTCCAATACCAAACAAACCTTATGTAAGACAAATATTTGGGCCAAATTTCGTCCCCCTAGGGGGTCCGCCCCGAACCCTATACTGCTTTCAACAGACAGACAGACTGACGGATATCGTTAGATCGTTTTAGATTTTCACGAGGACTCAGAATATATATAATTTATGGAATCTTAGATGATTATCTCGGCATGTTACACATGGAATGACAATATACCCCCCCCCCCCTCATTTTTGATGGAGGTTATTTAAATGGGACGATGTTTACCAATATTCACACGCTTCATAAAACGACTCTTTAATTGTAGACAATTCCTTAGTTATTTAATTTTTTTATAAAATATTAATATTTCGTTTGAATTTTTATTTAAAATTTTTTTAATGTCAAGAAATAAATATTCTTGCTCAGAATTCATTTAAGACAGTAAAATAAAATGAAAAATAACAGTTTTTTGCATATAACTCGTTTATAAAACATCGTACGTGTTTTGATGTTATTAAAACATTTATAGATAATAAAATTTCCTACAAATTTCGTGAAGTACATTTTTATGTACCTTTATCGGTTTAAGAGTTATATTGCATTTTATGTTTGATTTAATAGTTGGTATATGATTTCATATATGAAAATTGATTTCATATATGAATACAAGTATATTTCCATATATGACGAAATAGTTCATATGTTTCTACACATACACTGGTGCATATTCCTATAAACGCGCATAAAGTTTTTTAATCAACTTACCATAAATGGGACTAAAAAATAATTAAGGTGCGGCAAATTAGTTTTTTAAATTATTTATTGACTTCGCTTAAAAAATTAAAAATGAAAAACTTAAATTTTTTCATTGTAATTTTAGTAGTTGTTTCCTATATACGCACTTAAACTAATGAAACAATTTAGCATTATTAATAATGTGTTGATGAGCCTTTGTTTTGGATAACGACAAAAAATCGGTCTGGCATTGATTCGACTAATTTTTTAAGAAAATCGCTGTCAATATCTTCCCAGGCTGCCTCCACCGAAATTGCGTTTTGACATACGAGGTCGAACGAATTCAATCATGCCAATAGCAAGAATATAAATCGGGACTGTTCAAAATGAATTTATTTTCACCAGAAAATATTACTTTATTCCATTCATCTGTCCATTTTATGTATTTGCGCTCAAATTTTAAAGGATATTCCTTAGGATACTGTTTTAACATTGGTTTACATTTTTTGGTTTCTTCCATTTTATGTTAACATCTATTCGAAAAATATGTTCAAAGGTCAAGTTTACTTTTTATTTGTGTAGCATTTAAAATAAAAGAATAAGCGACTTACATATTCTTTTATTTTATTAATTTTCATTTATGTTAATTTTTGATTACCTTTTGTTAGTTTCCGCACTTCGTATTTCTGCCCTTTCTTAAGAAAGCCTCGAATAACTCCTTCCGAACGGTTAATTTTTTTTCCGATTTCTCTATTAGAACAGCCTTAATCACGACGAAAATTCAATTTCAATTTTTCCCTAGTCTGTAAAAAAGTTCCTTTGAGCATCCTTTAAACTGATGAAATTTTCCAATTAAAACAAAAATATTTTCAGTACACAGAGATATTGTTATCAGAAACTTACCTTAAGTGAAGCAAACAACTAGGACTGTTAAAAATTTTTAATATATATATAATTTTTTAATATATATATATATATATATATATATATATATATATATATTGTAATAGCTTTTTAGACAAATTTTTCTCGACTACGTTTATATTAATCGACTGAAATGATCACCAATATGTTCTGATTGCTAATTTAAAGAAAACAACAAAAGCAAGAAACGAATATTTCTTACATAAAAAAGTCCCGTTATATCGCCAGTTATTGTAACAATGCAATATTGTTTTTGGTTAAGAAAAAAGAATATACCTCAAAGAAAAACAAAAATTTTAAATGCGTTTATAGGAATATGCACCAGTGTATAATAATATATGACAATTTTCAGCTGGTATTATAAATTTTCTTTAATTTTTACATAAAAACTTTTGGTTGCTCACCATTTCTCTTAAATATAACATAGTCTCAATATCCTTTTAATTAGTTTTAAACAAATTAATATTCATAACTTTAGTTCAAAAACTTACTTAACCATAAAATTGTCTACTCACAAAATCAACAACATAAAAAGTAAAGTTTTTATATTTTTGTTGTTATTTTTCTTAATTAAAATACTTCAAAATGATCTTAAGAGTATAATTAGTAGTCAAGAACAACATCTACAATTGTCAAGCTTTAAAGTAGTTAAAAACCAAAAAGAAATTAAACTTTCAATCAACCATTCCTATTCCATCATATGTTTAATGTCAACATTGAAATTTTAAATTAAATAAAAAACAAATGACAACTAAAGACCTCTGAAGAAAATTACATTAAAAAAATTCTGCCTTAAGTAAATATTGGCCAATGAGGAGACTTAAAAAAACTCAAACAGAAAAACAGTATTAAACATGGCTAAATACCCAAACCTTAATAAAATAAAAAGTCAAATAATACAATAAAAAAAAAATATTTAAATTTTTGAAAGAAAAATGCAAAAAGGGAAAAAAATACCCCAAATAAGAAAAACTCCAGAGACCTGTAAGAACAGGGAAACTAGAGAGAAAAGAAAAGAACTTGAAACGTAAATTAAAACACACAATAATTACACATTTAATTGAGAAAAATCTTCAGGCTAAAAATATGCAAACGAAAAGCCAACTTTCCCTTACCTTTTTTATTATTTTCCAAAGCAGTAGCTAATTTACACGAAATTGTAGTTTCTTTTTTTTTCCTTTTTCAAAGTAAAAAAATAAAAAAGAATATAAAAATATGCTAATTTCATAATCTATGCCCCATAAAATATGCAAAAGTAAAAAAAAAATAAATGAATAAAAATAACGTTTTTAGTGTATTTTAAGATAAAGAAAAAAATTTTTATTTACGTGTTTTGTTTCTATAAGAGCTTTTCAATTGTAATTGAAACTAAAGACAATATTTAGGTTTTAGGTTTTTTTCCTTACCTTTTTTTCTAAGGTACAAACATAGTTGGTTATTGTCCTTTGTCTCGGTCCATTTATTAGATTTGTTTCAATTTGTTACTGTTGTTTTTGAAAGCATCTGTTTAATGTTGTTATGAGTGCTTGGCGATATATTTTTTCAGCCTCTTTATTATTATTATTTTTTTTTTTTTTCACCCAATCAAACAGAATTTTAAAAGAGTTATTTATTTAGTTGGAATTTGTACCGCAATTAAACATATTTCAATTTTTAATAAGAAAATTAATAAGTGAATGATAATACACTTTCTATATCACATCTAATGAAAGGGAAACAAATTTTCATAAAATTTAAAGTGTTTAAATTTTTTTCGAAGAGGTGTGGTATCATTCACAAAGGACTGCAGGAATAAAAACCTGCTGGGTTGTATGTAAACTGGACCAACCTATTAAAAATTACAGATTTATTTCCAAAATATAAAGATAAAGATATTTTGGTGCACAATATAAAATGCAAAATATTTTTCAAAACAAATTCTTCTTAGAATTTTATATGTATAAAAATATATTTTGTAGGAAATGAGTTATTACACAGAAAAAAATATGACTAAAATTTTTCTGATTCATTTTTGATTTTTTTTTTTGGTTCAAATTAAAATTTAATAAAAAAAAAATATTTTTTCTCACTGTATCTAATCTATTACAATCCTTCCTTGAAAATTTATGTTGCTATTGCTGAATTTATAGCTACATTTTTTACAACCTTCGTATTTTTGCCAAAAAGAAGTTTCTTAAAACTAATCTTATAATCAATATGTCACTTATAATTCAACCATTTTGGAAGCGATACTAATTTTATCCTAACTCATTTTACTTACGCTTTTTTAAATTGTGAAACTAAAGAACTAAATTTATAATTATCTGTGTGTTCTATTTCCGTGAGAATATAAAATCTCAATTAAATTTCAACTGAAAGAAATACTAAACCCTTGTTTTCTTTCCTCTATTTCTTTAAACCCAATAATTATAATTACTCTATGAGTTATTATAAGTAATATCTCATTTATAGATTTATTACCCTCAACTTTCCCCGCTAAGGAAAATCTATATGGAGAATTAATAATAACACACATTATTACATGGTCCTTCGAACCGGAAAGTTGAGGGTTATAAATCTATAAATGAGATATAAATTATAACTACTCATAGTGTAATTCTTCTGTAGGATTTTATAATATTACTTATACAACTTTATATAATTACTTATACAACTAATAAATTTTTGCAGTCTTTTTCCTTATTCTTAACCCATATTCTGTCTTTAAACCATATTGACAATATTATTAACGTGACAATAAAATATTTCAAATAAATATAATACTTATCCATTTCACAAAATTAGTGGAAAAAATTCACAAATTGTTTGTTTTTAAATATATTTTGTTATTAATGTTTGTTTTCCAACTTCTTTGCAATTCTCATTTAGTTTATATATGAATAAATATAAAAAGATAAGATTTGGTTATACTCGGTGTGATTCAAGCAGTATAAGATATTGATTAACTACCATTAAAGGGTTTCGTTAAAAACACATTTCTTGCATTTGAACCACATCTGGTGTACAAATGAATATAATTAATGAACAAATAATATGTAAATATTTTTACATATTATTTACAAATAATATGTAAATTTTTTATTTTTAATAAAAAATTTATAAAAATAATTTTTTATTAACACGTTTTATTTTAATATATGATAAGATGGAATAATAATATGACAATGTGGTATCATAATATATTAAGATAGAATAATAATATAATAACATCAAATCATGATCTGATATTATGGGATAATGATATAGTAAGATTGTTCAATTATGTGTAAAACTAGAATCACAATATGAAAAAACAAACCATAAAGTCGGACACAATATGACAAAATGGAATCATAATAATTATTACTTATAATAATTTTATATATAATACAACAATATTATATGTAAAAAAAATATATGCATACATACATCCATATATATATATAATTTAAAATTTCCAAAAAATTTTGCTAATAGTTCAAAATTAAATTTGTTTGCATATTTTTTTATAACCAAACATTATTTTGATTGTTTTATTAAAAAATAATTAAAAAATTATTTTATAAATAGTATATTTTAATAAAGAAACAAGATTTCTCTCAATAACGAATTTACGAATTCGAATGATTGGATTTACTAATTTAGTAATAGGTACGATTTCAGTCAAAAATATAATTGAGTTTAATAATTTGAAATAAAATTTTTTCTGAGTACATATTTTCATAAATTTCAGTATAATTTGATTAGCGAATATTTTAAAACAATTTTAGATATTTTGTTGAAAAGTATAATTTGTCCATAATTTTACGTACGAATTCTTTTTAAAGTTGAACTTCCATAAGAATGTTTAGTAATTATTTTGTTTGTTTATTAAAGCCCGAAATAACATAACTCTTTTTAAAGTCCAATTAATTTATGTTAAAATTTTTCGTAATTAATTTTATGTAAATTTTTGCATTAATAACCCCTTCTAGAAAGAAAGTGAAAATCACTTAAAAGATAAAAAAAAACGGAGAATGTTAATTAAAATATTTTAATAAATTTCATTAATTACCCAATGGGTAGAATAGTCGAATGCGAATATAATTATAAAATGAACTTACATACCATAAATAGAAAATGTAATCTTTTGGAAAAAAAAAACATTCCAGTTAAAAAAAAAATATATATGTAAAAAACCTTTTATACGTTTTCAACAGAGTAAAAATAAATTAAAAGTATAAGCTCTGTTGCAGTTTGGTATTGGTAAATTAACAATGAATATAAACATTTTTGGGAGTTTTACTTTTACAGCTATAAGAATACAAAAGTGTTAATGTAAAAAATCTCCCTCCAAACACAGTTGCATTAACAAAAAGGATAATGGAGAAATCGAGATTTTCTCCAAAAGGAATAAGGAAAACAAAAAACGGACAATTTCAATACAATTTATAGCCAAAGGATATAAAATTGTATATAAATGTACAAGATTAAAAATCAAAAAAAAAAAAAAAAAGGAAAACGAAGATGTTAACTTTTTTGTGTAACTAAGAGTGTTTTTGTGGCGCATAGAAAACGTCTGCTTATCTTATTAAAATATTAACGTTATAAAGTTAAGATAATGGCGTTTTTATTCAAGTATTTTGTTCTTAGTTTAAATGAATAAAATGAACACTTTAGATAAACTTAAGTTAATTTACAACACATTCCCCTTTCGAATTTAAAAGGGAAAACTAATTCCTAAACTAATTAAAATTAGAATTATAGAAGAAGAAAAAGATTTAAACAATAAAATTATAATAATTGTTTCAAATTCTCGTACCTGACAACCATTAATTCAAAAATCTCTTTCCAAAACATAAATCACTGAAAAATATTTCCTAAGTTTAATAACCATGTTAAACATTGTTCACA
The DNA here is from genome assembly GCA_932274085.1 of Protocalliphora azurea. Taxonomy (NCBI): domain Eukaryota; kingdom Metazoa; phylum Arthropoda; class Insecta; order Diptera; family Calliphoridae; genus Protocalliphora; species Protocalliphora azurea. Next base: position 132,211,282 of record OW026519.1, read on the forward strand.
TACATTCTGGAAATATTGGTATTGGTGGCGGACAAAAAACCCTTTTTTCATCTGCCTATTTTCTTTTACAAAATAAAATTGAAAAACCATGACAATTTACTAAATTTGAAAACCATTAAAAATTGTTTAGAAAGAAGAGCCGATAAAATTAAAAAAAAAGTGTTTCAATTTAATTATGATGTGCCTTTTTAAATGTCTGTCTAAGTGAGTGTCTACCGTCTTTTGTTTTTCTTTTTTTCTCTCCCTCTCTCTCTTTTAGTTAAAAGTCAAACATGCATGAAATAACCAATTATAAGGAAAAGCTCACACAGTTACATCCTTCTTTTTATTTTCAAACACTAGAAATTATAAAAAAGAATAAACACACACACATTCTATGACAACGGAAAAAGGATGCAAATGCGATGTATAGAAAACTTTTGCAAATATAACTTTTTGTTTAACTTTCTCTTACACGCAACAAATTGCTACTGGCGGGATTTTTTTTTTTTTTTGCAAATATTTGGATTCCTTTTTTTATTTATTAATTTTTGCTATTCTTAATTGGAAATTTTGCTAAAGTTAATTGGAAATTTAGTAAATTTTCTAAACTTCAATACAAAATAAAATGGTAACCTTAAGCAAAATTTGAGTTTAAAAATTAAGTAATTTTTTAATTTAATTACTTTAACTTTAAAGTTTAGACCCCTTAAATTCAATTAATTATTAATATTAGATAAACAATATTTTAACTGCAAAATCTCGATTTTTGTCTGAAGCATCAGTGATTACAAATTTTAATTTTTATCTCGAGTAATTAACAATTTTCGTTATTATTTTTTTTTAATTTTTTATATAAAATATTTAAATGAAAAAATATAAGTGGTAACCGTATCATTTCGTCTCTACAATTTATTATTACAATTTCTACAATTTTGGTTTTTTAGTGACAAAACATTAATTATCGATTTAATATTAATTTTAAATATTTATTTTTTTTTTCTGTTATTCATACATCTTACAGATTTTCGAAATTTTCCCTCCAAATGCTCTAGTAAACGATATTATTAACAATTTGAGATATTGTTGAGTTTTTCATTGTTGGAAAGTATTTATGACCACAGAGTTTCAATATTCTTGCTCTAAACCGTCAAGTTATCACGCAATTAACGAATTTGCTTATATTTAACTATCTATAGCACCGTACAACAATTTCCCAAAATTTTTTCACACATGCAAAAATTGATATATGCATCACAATAGAGCTCATACATAATAAAACTACGTACTCAATTTTTCTCCAGGACGTCAATTTTTCTCTCAAAAGGCCTTCAAAGTTTCGAGAAATACACAACTTAAAAAAAAATAATATAAAATATTTACCAAACTTATATGAAACCAATATGGATGTCAAATGAAAGCTATGAATCCCTGCGCTATAAAAAGTTTTTATTTCAATATAGCCTCACAAAATAATAAGAAAATATTCTTTGTATAAAGTATGTAACAGAGCTGTAAAGGTATCATTCTTTTTTGATTTTAATTCGTTACGAATTAGCTAAATTTTTAATTAATTCTTTGCAGAACAAAAAAGAATTGAATGAAATTTGAATCAATTGAAACGAATTAGGCAGAAATAAATTTCAATTCGTTTCCAATTCAAATGAATTTGTAGAATGAGTTGCAATTCGTTTCCAATTCAAATGAATCTGTAAAATGAATTGCAATTTGTTTCCAATTCAAATTAATTTGCTAAAGTGAATTGCAATTCATTTCCAATTTGTTTGAATTGAATTGATTTTGAATTCATTCAAATGAATTAACAACAATGAATTGCAATTCAAATGAATGAAATCAAAAATGAGTTGCAATCAATCAAATTCAAGAGCAGATCTAGAGGGAAGGAAAAATGGAAAGTTCTCCAAAATAAAAATATTCAGTACAAAAATTGAAAAGCCTTGTCCTGGATCTTGATCAAAGAAAACATGGTGTTTGAAGTTTGTTTTTTCAAGAACTGATTTTTATTTTGAAATACACTGAACGGCAATACACATTTAATATTCAAGAAGCAATTAATAGTTTTTGAATTATTACCACTCAACGACAAACTTTTTGATAATATTTATGTTACATTTATTTCAAAAAAATAAAACAATCTTTTACAAATAAACAAAACTCAGGAAAAATCACAATGTTCAAAACACAATTGTGTTTCATAAATATGATAAGCATATATACATATCGCTCATTTACTAAGAGAGTGTCATAACTAAAAAAAATACAATTTTGCACAAAATCAATTCAAATTTCAATAAATTCAAAGAATTGCTAATTCTTTTTTCTAATTCATTTGAATTAATTCAAAATCAATTCAATTCAAATGAATTGGAAATGAATTGCAATTCACTTTGACAAAATCATTTGAATTAGAAACGAATTGCAATTCATTTGAATTGGAAATGAATTGCAATTCATGTTTACCAAATTCATTTGAATTGACTCAAATTTCATTCAATTCATTTTTTTGTGTGAAAAGAATTAATTCAAAATTTGGTAATTCAGTGCATAAATGATTCGCGAATTAATTAAAAAATTAATGATTCGCTGTTATTCATTCAGATTTTCGAAGCATTTCTTTTGAAATGCTCTCGTAAGCGATATTATTAACGATTTGAGATATTGTTTAGTTTTTCATACAAAAGTAGTTTTTTGTTGGAAAATATTTCTGATCACAGGGTTTTAATGCACAGAATGAAGCTATAATGACAATAACGGAGTTAAAACTAAAAATTAAGCAAGAATGGGAAGAAATTGACAGTGATTTTTTTTTTTCAAAAATTAGCCGATCAATGCCAGACTGAATTTTTGTATTTATCTAAAACAAAGGTTCATCAACACATTATTAATAATGCAAAATTGGTTCATTAGTTTAAGTGCGTATATAGAAAAATCCCATAAAAAATGGCATTAAACTATTACAATGAAAAAAATTTAATGTACATTTTAAGTTTTTAGCTATTAATTTTTTAATTGAAGTCAATAAATAATTAAAAAAATAATTTTTGCCACCTACATTTGTTTAGTCCCATTTTTAGTAAGTTGATTTAAAAAATTCATGTACGTTTATAGGAATATGCACCAGTGTATTTCATGAAACACTAACGATCCTCGCAGGTAACGTTCCAGTTGTACTATATGCTTTAAACTGTTTAGAGAAATGTCAATCTTTTTTTATAAGGTGTTAAAATTAGCAAAATGTTTGCTTATAGAATACGGGAATAATTAATTTCCCATTTTCCCGCGAAAACTAAAAAATCCCGGGAATTCCCTAAGTATTTTGATAGGAAATGCCGGGATTTCACGCGCGGGAATTCCCGGACCCCAACTGCAGCATTTAAATAAAATATATGATTATATTGCAAGGATTCGTAGCTTTCATTTGACACCCATATTTGGTTGATATAACCTTCGTAAATATTTTTAAAAATTGCGTATCTTTCGAAACTTTAAAATTCTTTTGATAGGAAATTTGAAATTTTTTTCTGCAGGAAAACTGGCTATATAGTTATACCATGGATGGTCTTGATTGTTACAGACTGATATATATTTGAAAATTAATAGTAAAAGGTAACATTTTCAAAAGGATATTTTCTTAAGTTTTTAAGCAGCAACTGGGATTATATCAACCCAGTATTGTTGTCAAATAAAATTTTATAATTTTTTTTTAAGTGTATCCTTCGAAACTATCGAGTCCTTTTAAGAGGGACTTTGACTTGCTGGAGAAAAACTTAGCACATAGTTTTACTACGTATAGTCCCTAGTTTCATGAATATATAGATTTTTTTATGTGAAAATGACTGTCACACGGTGTAGTCGTTGAAAATTTTAAATATGGAAAAAATTTTTAAAGTTTTTACAAAAAATCAATTAAAGTCATCAAGGATTTTTTGACTTTCTCTATAATAAAAACATATATCAAATATACATATATTTTTTGATGATCATTCTTAAAACTCTCAAGTTATCGATTTATTAACGTTAATATTTTTTTAAATTAAAAACGTTATATGCGATCGCCCAAAAAACACTTTTTTGTCCTCCTTTAAACAAAATCAGGTAAATTAGATTGACGTCGATGTGCTAAATAAGAATCTGCTTTTAGCTTTTTTATATCAGGTCTTGATATTTTAAGACGATTATACGCGTATGCTTCAATTTTGCATGAAAACATTTTTTTCTCACACGAATTTCTGAATTGCAGATAAAAAAAATAATGTAAGGACGACTTAAAGATAATTTTGGTCCGTGTTTTATCTATCCAAATCCGACAAACCGTTATCGAGTTATGCTAAAATATACTAATCGCCTTTTTAAAAGGGAAATATTAGACATATCAATAAAAAAAAAACAGGACCTGAAAGAAAAATACTAAAAGCAGATTCGTGTTTAACACCCTAAAGTTCATCTAGTTCTCCTATTCTTCTTTAAGGGTGGATTCTTCTGCCGACCAGTCTAATTACATTATTGACAGTAAGGAGAAACAGTTATGTAAATGAGCAAAATATTATTAATTAAATCATCCAATTGCAAAATATGCAAAAATATGCTATTAATTAAGAAAAACAATTTCAAAATTGTAAATTTTTTGTGAGGAAACAATTATTATTTTTTAGTTGTTTAAAATATTTTTAAAATAACTTACCGAATACTATAAATTGTATGCTGCAAGAGAACAAAAAAAAACATATGATTAGAACTTATAATGCTAACTTCAAGAAAATCAAGAAGAAGTAAAATTTACTAAGATCTTTTAAATAAAAGTTTACAAGAATTAGAATTATACTACATTCACATATAAGTGTTTTTAGGTGGTTTTTGAAAAACAATATCTGCCATATTCAAAAAAAAAAAAAAAAAAAAAAACAACGCAGCCTTACAAACAATTATTAAGCAAAATTGTTTAAAGTTTTATACAAGAACGATTGTTAGCTTAAATATAACATAAGTATTTCAAATATTTTAAAGTAGGGATGAACATACATTAAACCTACTTTAAGCGACTTAATGATTTGTTCCATTTTTTGTTTATGCTTTGCAAAGAATAGTCGCTTGAACACTCCTATTCCAGTCTTCTATACATTCACTCTTCTTTAGATTGTCATGTTTAATCATTACAGATGAACTTTTTATCCTATTTAAATATTTACAGGAAAAAATAAAAAAATATACATAAATCTGCATAAAAAGTATCAAAAAAATTTAACAAATGTTTTTGGTGATGTAAATTCAATAAAAACAAATAAAATAAAATCATTATTCGAATATTTATTTATTACAGAGAATGAATAGTGTTTATTATGTAAAGTTTCCTGTATTTCTCCTATTTTTTTTTTTTTTTTTTTTGCTACGTAATAATAATATTAGAAACAATATATTATTTTATGCTTAAACAATAAAAAAAAAAAACTTTTTATAAATTTGAATAGTCGAATGAATTAATATTCGGTAGTGTGCAGCTTTATCTATAAAGTGAGAAATAAAGTACAAGTGTTACCGTTTTCAAAATTCAAAAACTTTGTATGTTATAGTTGTGCTTTTGCATACGTTTTCTTAACAAATGTTTGTTAGCTTCAAAGTAACTAATGTATAGTTGAAAGCAAAATTAAGAATATTCTTTTTTTTGCATACGTCTATATTCGTTTAAACACTACTGTTCATATATCACTTTTAGGGGTTTTTCATCTGAGACGTTTTGCAGTTGTCACATTTTCTTCAAAAATCTTAAAATAAAACGCAAATTACGCACGCGAACACCTTTTATATCACAAAACCATGCATTTAAAAGTTCGTTACTTATTTTTTCCATCAGGTCGTATTTTTTTATGGGCGTGTCTAATATCTCCCCCTTAATAAGGCAAATACACGAATATATTTTACAATATATTCGATTTAGACAATTGGAACACTAAAAGATGAAGACGAAAATTATATTACAGTCGTCTTAACATTATTTTTCATCTGCCCACTAGTTAAACGGAAATTAGAGTTGGAAAAAAAACAATTTTTTATGAAAAATTGAAAATTTTGTCTTGAAAATTTGTTTTAAGAAATGAAATCGGCAAAAAATCATAAAGTTTCCAGCAAAAACTTTCTAGTTTTCGGTAATAACAACTACTTATTAAAGTAGTTTCTTGGTAATGAGGCGTCATTATTATTTGCCTACTCTGTATTACATTAATAAGTATTCAGTAGTATAATAGCACAGTCATACTGCAATCACCTGGATGAGTTGGCTAGAGCGCCGTATTAACAACCAGAAGGTTGTTGGTTCAACCCCATTCTGAAGCTGCTAGTTTTTTATAACAAAATGTCTAAAAAGATATTTTAAACTAAATAGAGTTTTTGTCGCTTAGGAGGCTATGTGAGAGATGGTATACTGAGTAAGACGTTAGTCAGTAAAAACGAATGGTTAGTTTATGTCCAAGTTCGAGTCTCACTGACGGCAAAATTATTTTTTGTTTTTTTTTTACTTTTGTTTTCGTTTGGGTGCATATTTTTTAGTACCCCTAGAGTCAAAAAATAACAAAAAAATAACATAAATTTGTGGACAACTCGAACAAAAATAACTAGTTATTCAGGCAAAAAATAAGTAGTTTATTTTTGTTTCCAATTATATCTGCTAGCTTACCAGGAAAGCAAAGTTTTTGCTGAGTTGGTATTACAGTGAATAAAATAAGCCATGTAGCACTTGATGCACAAATCATAATTTTATTCACAATTAAGTGAAAATACCCATGTATACCTACAATTGAGTGGAGACACTTCAGGGCAAAAAAAAAAATTTTTTTTTTCTTCTTTGACCTACATTATAAAAATTTTAGCGAGATAGAATTCTTTCACTTTACTTTCTACTCTATATCTAGTCCAAGGAAAAATAATTACGCGGAATTATTCAAGATATTATTTGTTATTCTAATTTGGATTTTTATTTTTTTAACTTTTGACATCTGCACAGAGAAAATGGATTCATTGTGGCAACCGATTTTTATGTCCAACGAATTTAGTCGGTTCCACGTAATATTTCATAATTCGGTTGCAAATCCAGTGAAATATGATACGTGTAAATATTTTACAGAAATAATTCGATGAACTAAATACAATATTTATTATATTCAATCATATTTTATATATATATATATATATATATATATATATATATATATATATATGTGAATACAAAAATACAACTAGTGTGATAAAATTTAGCTTGAAAACATTGTTAAAGAAAATCATCAGGATGATTACCGACATCTGTAGTGCACCTGGTATTAGTTTCCTTAACATACAAAAATATTCTGGCAACTATATATATCTACACACATATCTTCTTGCAGCATCAGCAATTTTACCCTTCTATAATTTTAATCGCCTAGGTTAATAAATGCGCATAGTTTTCCAGCAGCTCACACATAAATTCTCGAACCAGGAGGTAACAATTTGATCCACGCGTTTGATTCAAGCATTAATCTATATATAAGGAATTTTGTTCAGTTCATACAGAAAAAATGTTGAAGATATTCAATTGTATTTGTCATACCTTTATTTTTAGATCTGGGAATTACACGCAGTATATTAATATATACTGATTTTGTATTTTACATATTAACAGGAAATTTGACGAAAATAATATCTTCTTTAAAACTTCTCATAAAGTGAACACGATCATCAGTTAAGATTCATCTTTTTATTTTATCACGGCGAAGTTCATTTATTAAAAAAATTAACGTTGTTTAAATTTACGTATGTATGTCTACATTCACACATAGCAATTTTTCTTGCTAAAATTCTAATTTCATGAGAGAGAGAGAGAGCGAGAGGGAATATGAAATTAAAGCAAGAATTGCTGAAGTATATTTTTCTGTGTGAACGTAAATGCAAAATCAAAAGAAAAAAGGAAAATTAAAAAAAATTGGTGTGTGTGAACTTAAGCCACCCACAGACACGTACTGCAGAGAGATACTGCCGGTGAACCCTCCTATACGTGTGTTCTTGATGATTTTTCTATAATATCAATCAAAATATTATTTTTGTGAACAAAAAAAAATAAAATTAAAACTGTTTTTTTTTTAATTTTCTTTTAATTTAGAATGATAAATTAAAATTTTCATAAATGAAAAAAAATCGGAAAAACTGTTTGCTGTATGAGTTCATTTTGAAATCAAAACGATTTTGATTTTTCATACTGCATTGTCGGTGTAACGCACACATTCTTAAGCTCTATCATTTTTACTAACACATACTTGTTGCATGAGCTTATGCAGTATGTTTCTATGGGGAGCTATAGACTATTTTATTTTTCCCATTATTGTCTTATTTTTTTTTAACATTTTTATGTTTAAATGTCAAAATAATAAACCAAATATTCGGTTGAGTACACGGAATTTTTGATTTCTTAAATAATAACGAATTTCGAAATTCTTATAACAAATTTGTGATTGCAACCACCGAAAAGTTTTTACTTAAAACTTACGATATTAAATAAAATTCGATAGTCTCCTTCAGTTTTTTTCTTTTTTTTTTTTTTTTTTTTGTTCGAATGAAATTAAATGGTCTATATAAGTGAATTTACTATTGGAAATACATTGATTCCATTATAATTACGTTTTATTTAATATAAACATAGAAGGTTTACTTAAATAATAGTTTTGTAATAATTTAAATAACATAACAGTTATGATTATTAAATATTAGATATGCCAATTGTTCTGTCAGTGCGATTTTAAAAATTTTACATTTCTTAAGATCTATGGTTAAGTGTTAATTATATCAAATACAAATTTCCCTGCTACACCCACTCCTTATAGCTCATTTTTCCATTGTTACATAAGGGTTAATTTAGAAAGTTTTAATTTTTACAATTTTAAAAACTTCTAGGGGCTATGTGTGGCAAGTTGGAGAATTGACTTATATAACTTCTTGTGTATAAAACATGAGTGAATAATTTGCTCTAACTATTACCTAGTAAATTATAATACCTAAATACTCCTCAGAAAAGCGTATTTTCTTTGGTCGTCAATGGGTTAAAAGTGTGACATGATGAAAAATTTCAGTTAACTATCTATACTATATCAAGTCTAAGGAATAAAAATTTCGTAGAATTAATCTATATAATTTACTTATTTTTAACTTTTTTAAAGTTCAAAATTATGTAATTTCCTTCCAATTTTATTCTGTTAAAAGAAAATTATATTTTAGAAACTAAAATTTACAAAAATCTCTTAATACAGTTTACATATTAAAATGTTTAATATATTTTATGACATTTTACATTTAACGATTTTTTGAGAAATCCTCCAAAAAATGCCATAAAAAACACCCATATAATAAAACTTAAATATATACTCACAAATATCATTAAGCGGTTAAATTCATTAGTCATCGAAAAAAAAACACACCATATTTCAAGATTTAAGAAAAATTAACAACCAACAGTTTGCTATTAACATAAAAATTACTCTAAATATAAGTGTGTACAAGAAGTGAGTACTTAAATTTAATGATGAAATGAATTCTATGACTTCGTAACTAATTAGTAAAATACATAAAAACAATAAAGTTTAGCTGTTTTGGTTTTTTCCTTTTCCTTTTTTCCCAATTTTAAATGGAAGGAAGAGAAATTTACTTAATTTACTTAAGAGCAAAAACAGCTAAATATACTACTACTGGTAACTGATGAACTCGCGGACGGACTATTATAGAGTTTGACTGGTGATACTTGTATTGTGACACCAGTTGATGGAAGTAAAAATCAACAAGTACCATGTTAATGAACAAAATAACGGAGGGTAAGAGTCATAAAATGGAATAAAAAAAAAAAAAGGAAAAATCAAGTCATAATGAATGCAGCAATTTACCCTTAGAAACAAAATTAACAAAGAAATTAAAAATATAAACATAAAAATTATAAAAATTAAAAACGTGTTAAAATTTCTAAAACGGAAACGCAAAAAAAAAAATAATCGAAATTTTAAGCTAAAAAAAATCCAGCATATTTAATGAAGTTGGAAGAAAATTCATTAAAAAACACAAAAACGTTTTTATGGCTACATAAAAGAAAATTCACTTAAAATTTAGTTTTTTCTATAGGAAAATATAAAGAGAAAAACTCGTAAATTTCCACGTAAATTATAATAATGTAACAATATTTTTAATAAAAAAGGAAATATACATTTTTTTTTTTTTTTTTTTGATAAAAAGCATATGCTGATTACATGCTCAGTACAATAAATTATGTAAATTGTATATTTTCATATTATTATTTTTTTTTTTTCTCACAAAAATCAAACATTTTCTTTTTACAAATTTCTTTAATAAGGGTAAAACATCACATGTATCCTTAGGCCATACAAATTCATTTAATACCTGGTACTACTCTGTTCTTTTTTTCTGCTATTTCTGTTGGGGTCAGCAACAGCTTGATAAGAAATCATGTAAAAAAATAATAAAACAGCAGCAGTCACAGATGAACAACGGTGTCAGGAGTTGGGTGTAGCCTTTCATTACAAAATAAATGACTCATAAACAATAAAGCGGCCTCGTTTTTTGGCTTGTTTATTAGAAAAATAGTCGCACAATTTTCATTTAAAAACATTTGTTTTGTATTGTTGTTAAAAAAAAATATATATAATAAAATATTATAGCAGGGTCAGCAAGCACAAAGAAAGTGTATGTTTTTTGGGCGTTATAAATATGATATTTATGAGATTTTAATGAAAATCACAAAATTTATTAATAGCGAAAATATTAGAAACGCGTTTGTGTTTTAAAACATTTTATGAACATTAAAAAAATGAAAAATTGTGGAGAAAATATGAATTTGATTGTTTTATGAAATAATTTATGTACTAGCAGTTTAATTCACAGAAAGTATGAAAAAGTTGCTGAACAAAATTGGAAAACCCCACCAAGACTTATTTGAAAATAAGTTATAAGTAAATTAAGAACCACAATTTTTAATGGAATACCGAAACGTGAGTTATAATTCTGAATAAAAATTTTAACGATGATATCAGATGTAATATCTTTTAATGGATAAGCTTTAGGCCATCTCGTCGTTCTATCTATAATTGTCAATATGTATTTGTAAACTCTTGATACTGGTAATGGTCCTACTAAGTCCATGTGAATATGTTCAAATCTACATTTCGGAATTGTAATTTCAACATTAGCTGATTTAGTGTATTTAAATATTTTCGATTTTTAGCATTTAATACATTGTAAAATCCATAAATGTATGTTTTTATTCATAGAAGGCCAAAAATATCTACTAGAAGCACGAGAACCTGGATGCGAAAGTGAATGAATTTTTTCAAAAAACGTTTACCTCGTTTTTACAGGTCTAGGATGTTTTCCTGTTACTTCACATAATATATTAAAATCATAATTAGGAATTTTAAATTCTCTAATATTACGTTTAACTTTGAATTTTTCATTTATTAAATTGTCAGAAATTTCATGTTCCTGTTCCTTTTTTTTTAATGTATTAAAATCAAGAATCATTTTCTATCAATCTTGATAATGTATCTGCAATAATATTATCTTTACCTCGAATATATTTAATATCACTTATAAATTATGTTATGTATTCCATATGTCTTATTTGACGATGAGATCTTTCAGTCTTAGAGTCAAGTATATAGGTCAATGGTTTATGATATGTAAAAACAGTAAAAGTATTTCCTTCCAGGAAATACCTGAAGTGTTTGTTTGAGAGATAAACGGCAAGCAATTCTCGATCAAATGTAGAGTATCTTTTTTCTGCATTGCTCAATTTCATTGAAAAATATGTTAATGGCTTCCAACAATTACCACCTGATTGTTGTAAAACATTATCAATAGCAATAATAGATCATCACGAACATGAAGGTATAGTATCATTTATCGGCATTTAAAAAAAAAAACAGAATAATTATTACAACGCACAGTGGTCCAGAAAACTATTTTTTCGGAAATAATTCTGCAAATTATGAACCGTTGGAGATATCTAAATAAAATTTGTCATAGTCAGAGCTGACGTATTTTTGAGTTGAGGGTAGATATCCAAAGTTGGTCAGTTGGTCGAGTATGGATTTTTTAAATAAGCCAAAAATTAATTTATGATTTGAATGTTAAAACTATCTAACAAGGGCTTTCTATGTATAGTCTTGCAAATCGTTACAAAAAATATGCATACATGTGTAGGTTTTCTCTTTTAGTTTAAGAGATATTTAGGTCTAAGCAAATGTTACCCTCATTTTTGGGCACGTATTTAAGATATTTTTTAATCTTATTTTTTTAAATATTCACTAGATTTGAAACTTTCCCCAAAGCCCTATCCAAACTTTGTCAATTTTGAACAACTTTTTAATTTAATTTTATTTTACTTTTTTATTTTTTTAATTTTTTTTTTTTATAAAATTCTAAAAAGCCAAAGCCGAGGTTAATAAAAAAATATATATATTGGCTATGTACCCTCATACGTTGGTTAAACACACAAAAAAATATTTTTGATGATCATTTTAATAAAAAAAAAGTAAATTCTTGCAACAAGTTTTCCCCGGACTGGGATATGGGGCTTTTCGGTATGAAAATGTGGGATTTTCTTTTAATTCGCTGATTTTAAGTCAAGTTTATCTAAAATTTCATTGTAATACTTTTACTGTAAAAAATTTTATTTAAGTCCAGATATTAACATTTTGAAAAAATATAGTAAAAATCTAAATTTTAAGCCTCCGGTTTTGCTTTACACGTATCTGGAGTAAAAAAATATTTTAGAAGTGAAAGAATATTACCACCTTTTTGGAAAATAATTCCAAAAATGCGAAATTAATATAAAGTTTCAACTTCAGATTAATATAAATTTTTATCGGATAGATATATATTTACATGATTCTTGCAGCAATATTATTTAGAATTTTGTAAGAAGTCTAGTGGATATTTTTAGGACCCAAATTAAGCCTCCCAAGATAAAAAAAGAGTTTAAAACATGAGCCTAAAAATGAGGGTAACATTTGTTTTCACCTAACTATCACTAAAACTAAAAGATATAACCTGTAAGCACATTTCTTTTAGAGATATACATCAATATGTAAAATTTTTTTTACACTCAAATCATAAGTGAATTTTTGACAAATTAAAAAAAATACATACACGAAATTGAAATTTTATTTAGATATCTCCAACGGTTCACTAGTAACAAAATGAATTCCTAAAAGAAAGCGTTTTGGAACCACTGTGCAACGGTTTTCGAGGAAAATGACAAATCGTTGGTCTTTAGCATTACCAGCCAAAACACGCTTTCTTACTAGCATCGAAGATATTAAGAAAATTTCACACACTTCAAACTCTCCTACCACACCATTTAAGAGGTAATTCCACACCATTTAAGAGATGGTCGGCGAATTAATTTAATGACATATAATTGTTCATTCGATTTAGAAGCAATCAGCCAATGTAGTCAATTGTTTTATGTCAGATATTATATTTCCTTAAAAACTTGATTCACCACAAGGATTGGAAGTGATTAACTTCATAAACACATTCTGCATCAAATGAATTTCTCGCCATAACAATCCTAGTCTCTTTCGGACAAAAATATCGACTTAGCAACTTACAGTAGTCACTGTATCAACTTTTCTGACTGTATCTTCTCTTTAACAACAGTTCATGCAGACCATCCAACCAATTTAAAAAATGAATTGAGAACTTCTCTAAGGAGAGCCAGTTGTTTAAGAATTTTAGGGACCTTTAGATAAATTTATCTTAAAGTTTTTAGGTTGCAACAGAACTGATGGATGTGATTTCTCAATTAAATCTGCTACTGCTTCTATTAATTTGCGACTGCTTCTATTTGAAAAGAAAAAAAAAAAGGTTTTAAACCGCAAGCAGATATCATGTTGTCCAAATAAATTTAGTAACTGTTACCATGGGCTTTTTAAAGCGGCCTATAAGAGTAACGTGCAAGCGGATCCTGTATATAACTCAATATGCTCCGCTCGTACGGTCACTATATTTCTCGAGGAAGTTTACATCATTTGTTAATGAAGTTTGGATGACTTATCCGATGATATCCAAAAAGGAGCTGTTAAGGCAACATGACTTTCGTGTTCGTTGTACGAAATTACTTTCGTTTCTTCATGTAAATGGAGTATTAAGAAATCTGTAAGTCTTTATGGTGCGTTTTGACACTATATATGTAGCCAACATACTCCAAGTTCTCCGGTTTGGCGCCTTAAAAACATTATTTTTACTTCGAAATTTGGGTATGATATGGTATGATATGAGAGGAGAAGGTTAAAGGTCTACTCAGCATTGTTTGATTGCTTGGACTATAAGTTGTATTAAGCTTCAAACAATCATCGGGATGAAGAAAGTGGACAAAACAATCACATAAAACAATTGTGACAATAACATGCGTTTATTTTCATTAGAAACTAATTTTTTTTTCTGAGAAATATCTTAGAGATTAAAATTTTAATTTATTAAAGAACTACCTCAAAGGAGGCTTAATCCAGCAGACTTGGCTTAGACTTAAGGAAACAAGAAAATACTCTTCTCAAGAGCACATTACATGCTTAAGAGCTCTTAATTTTGCAGTAGGATACTATCAGAGATTACTTTAAGAATACACGGTAGACAGGAAGAAGCAATGATAATGAATGAACTTATTCAGACTGAACCGAAAATAAAGAAATGTACGTTGAGGTTATCTAAGAGAAATACTTAAAGAGTGTTTCAATGACTGACAAATTTTTGTAAAAATTTCATCACACTTGACAAAATCGCTTTAGAACTTCCAAGATATATTTATTGCCCAAAAGAGTGTCTTAACAAAACTCATAATTATCTCAAAAATATAAAATAAACTTAAAAATTAACCAATTGAAAATGAACAAATCTATTGACATTCGTCACATCCGATAAAATCTCTTAGTCCTTGACACTCAACATAATCACACTTCTAAGCTGACACTAAGTCCTTTAACATTTTTCAACAACATCAAATATTTTTCTTAAAACATCACATTTTATTCATTTATAACCTCTTCGAACATTCTGCCACATACGAAAACAAAATAACAATACATTTGGAATATTCAATATAAAAACATTAAATCAAATGGCAAACAAATAATTTTCTAACAAATGGGGATGATTTTTGGAAAAACCTTTGACTTGATACTCATACTATAAAGAATATAATATAAACTTGTGATGGTGTGATGGAGTGTTTAATGCTTTTTCCCTTCCACCCATGGCAACGCAGCTTTTCTAATTCCTGACAGAAAAAAGTACACGGTCAAAGTTACGAGAGTACAGTTAGTCAAATAGAGTCAGTTAGTCAGACAAAAAATGCTTGTTAGGAATTTGCCAATACGAATAGGAGAGTACAGTTGGCACATTTAATTTTAAATGTATTTGTTTGCTTATAGTTGTATGTTTGTATATGCTTGTTTAACAAACATTATTACATAACCTCAAAAGAACAAAAAAAAAACACAAAATATTTTTGAAAATTATTTCAAAAGATATAATTCACTTCCGTTAATACACAGAGACACACATGATTACTTGTGTTCTGAGTAGCATCATGTATCTATGTATGTGTATAGCTTTTGTAGGACATTTATTCAACTATTATTCGCTATACAAAATATAATCATCGTCATCATTATGATGATTTTTATCAGTCCTTTTATGAATTTTATACACATAGGTACACACATCCCCTTGTATTTTATTTTCCTATTAAAACTTTAAAATCAAACTCTTCGTACGTGTAATAATTCAAACATTAAAGTGACCATGCGACAATTTCAATAAAATATAGGCATAAAAAAGGGACTTCTGTCGGCCTTTCACATACGCTGCTTTAGTTTATGAGTGAATTAGATATTTTCAAATATTCTTTCACACAATAAATCAAAATTAAATTGTGTGTTGTGCTTTAGGCCATCTTTTCCTGTATTTTTGTGGTACTTTCATCATGTTTTGAGGAAAACATGTTTTTTTTTTTTTTTTGTTTTTTGTTATTTGGGAAAGTTTATTGAAAAATTCTTTAATGATATTTGTTTTGAGGTGAGGTTTTTTGAGAGTCTTTAAAGGAATGATTTCTTTTTCTAACAACTACAATATTTTAACAAGATATTTTTTTTTTTTTTTTAAATAATGTTTCTGGCCAAAATCAAATTATGTCTCGTATGCTGGATTAGGAGACCATTTAAAAGAATTTAAAATACATACATATATTAAAGTGCCTTGCGAAAAAAGTTGCAAATGTACCCCTTTAGAAATGAAGATTAGTATGTTTTTACATAATTCTAAAAATATTACGTCGGTATTTTTCAATTTACGTGAGCTGGACCATTTTTACAACATTTCTAAAAATACCTATTTCTTTTAATAGCATTATAAAAATCTTCGTTATAAGAAAATTTACTTCAGAATATTATAGAGACATATTAACGCACAGTGGGGTCAAACGCAAATTTTTTGGTAATAAATCTGAATCTCCTGAACTACTGGTCGGATCAAATTGAAATGTATGGAAGAGTTGTAGAGGAGGACCTAAGCTTTCAGAAAAATCATCTTGTAGTCACCCTGTGATAACACGAGATAAGCTACAGGGTGTAAAAGTTGACTACCTCGAGTATGTAAAAGTTAAAAAAAATCGTAACTTGTACAAATGAAGTCCGATTTTAAAGATTTTTATATTTCTGGAAAGTGCTTGGCAAGATAAAGAAAAAATAAGCTTACTCATCTAAGTTATCTCTTACAGTTAAAAAGATATTTACGCTTGAATTTTGAATTTTTGATTTTTTGGCTCGACTTTCTTTCGTTTTTCGGGAATAAGTCCGGAGATATATGAGGCAAAAATTTTTTAAAAATATTCTGTAATTTGCTACATATTTCAAAATAATATGCTGAAAGAATTTTTGGATTATCTCAATTCGTCTAGACGTGAAAAATATTCAAAGTCAGCACTCTGAAATTGGCATGAAAAATGGCTATTTTTTTACAAAAATATAGTACAATTCATTCACTTTTTTCTCAAAGTTCCGTTAATAAAAAAATTTTTTCCTTATTAATTTCAAAAGATAAGGCTTCATAAATGGTTAATAAAGAAATTTTGAATTGATTTAAGTTTGCACCCTACATCCAGCATTGGCCGAAAATTGTCAATTTTAAAAAATAGTTTCATTTTTATCGATTAATAAAAAAAATGTCACGCGAGCTTTTTTAAATTTGGTACCCATATTTTTTATAGAAATAGATTTAGAATGATTTAACACTAAACTGGTTCCCGCCCGGCCAAAAACGAATGCAGGAGTGGAGATTTTATGTTAAAAGTCAGTTTTTTTAACGACTATTTTTAAAAGCATATTAAAAGCATATTAGCATAATATTTTTAATATTATTTCTTATGTAATGTATAAAACACAAATCAAGCTTTCATTCCTAAAAAAATCAATAAAATAGCTCCAATAACCTATTTTTGGTAATTTTTCAAAAATAATTTTTTTTTCCAAAAATAGCTGAAAATCCAAAAAAATTTAATTTTTTTAATACAACTCCACTAATTTTGCAAATACTTTAAAAATGTTAAAAGAATATAAAAATAGACTTATTTACCAATTCAACGATATATAAAATGTTGATATAGGTCATTTAATAATAGTAATATAATGGCCTCAAAACTACCAAGTCACGTCAAAAGTTGCAAAATTCACTATTTTGTTCCGTATTTCCATATGTGTGTATACGTAACATTTTAGTTTTCTAATGTATTATGTAGGTATATATTTGTTATTATAAAGTAGTAAATTCTTTATTTGAGTAATGTTTATTTAATTTGTTCTACATATTTACATACTTATTATACATATATCCCGTATATTTATTTTATTAAGAATATATTATCGAAGATATTATTAGAGATTTTCTTGAAAATAATCATCAAACGTTAGCAAATTTTTAACTTCCTTAGCTTCGGAATCCTCTTTTTCTATTTCAAGAGTGATTTTTGGTAGCTATCGTGTTCTTATAGAATATATAACTGGATCCGATGATATTAATAAATATTCCATTAAGTCCATATTTTGCGCTATTTTCGAACATTTTCGGGTATTGAAGAGTCGGAAATGTTTAACATCTTTATTTCGGGCTTACTGTACTTCCTCTGTTAGCTCTTCCAATGGCAAAATACTATTTTCTATTATTTCTTTACCATGAGCCAATACTTTGTGAATTGTTGGAGTCATTGATTTCCAGGGGTATGTAATGTTAAGTAGTTCTTTAGTTTCGTAAGCAAAAATTTTAAATTTGTCCGCATTAATTTGTTTTTTGCTATTAATGGCTGCCAATATAATCTTAAAACGTTTCAAAATATTTAAGTCAATGCCTGTGATTAAAAATGTGAGTTCCGGATTTTCAAAGAAACGTCTTGCTGTATTTCCATCATTTGAGCTTCCATAGCCATGTAGAGGTTTATCAATTATTAATCCGAGTTGTTCTTTGAATTCTAATTGAATTCTTTTCTTCTCCTCTTTTCGTAATTCGTGAAGTTTTAAATTGTTTTTTACTGTAGCATTTTCCTGCCCGGGAATATTTCTGTACTTCATATCATATGCAAGATGTAAGCAGAACTCTAAAAATCTTATCCTTGCGTGGAGTAGTGATATTCAAAATTTTAAAGAATTTTTATTAACAAGGACTTCAGAATTATCCTGAAATTGTGAACTTATTTTCCCACTTATATTACATTTCCATGTAGATGTTGTATCTGTTATAGCGTTTGCAACTTTTCCATCAATCATCGTTAATTGTTGTTGAAATGTAACTTTAATAGTTCTGTTTGATACTTTTACATATATTGGGGGCAATGCTTTAATTTCTTCTTCCAATTGGTTGACAATGCTGTTTCTTTTGTTTCTTTTGTGTAATCAAAAAGGATTGGACGGCACAAAAATTTGCATCCTGGAGTTAAATTTATCCATATATCATCAAAAAGCGAGTCATTTCTTGTTGATGAGGAAGGCTTATTTAAGCGCATTCGAAGTGGTACCAGAGACGCTATAAACAGCGAGGAATATTATTTCCAGAATTACTTCCATCCAGTTGTTTGTATTCCGAAAATCCTGATGTTCCATCGCAGCCCCATTTGAATATTAAAATAAGTTCAGAGTCTTTGCATTTTTCAATGTTATCATTGCTGAAGGTAGATATAATTCTAGAGGCAGTATTTTCAAGTAATTGCAATATATTAACTTTAGCACTTTTAACAGAAGCATTAACCGGGTGCTCCATAGGCTGTAAAATATTACTTTTCGCTTCTCTCACTGATTTGCTACTGGGAAAGATATCATATCCTTTTTCGCTAACAGATTTCCTCAAAATCTCGTATTGGTTTCTTGATAATCCTAAATTTAATATTAGAGCTAAAGCATCTTCAGAGGTAAAGGACGATGTTGATTTCGGTGTCACTATGCTTTGGATTATCCGATGTAATCGATTGGGAGAAGCTGTTGGTAACACATCTATAACTTTTTCTACTTCCTTTGGTTGTGTACGTGTTACTAAAGCTTTAAATGTATCTTTTATTTCGGCATTCGTATGTGAATTTAGAATAGATTCCTGTTTGGTCCTCTTTGTTCTTAGCTGAACTTCATCGTAACTTCTTTTTGGTCGACCCTTTTTTTGCTTTCCGATGAAAATTGGTATTTCTCCCTCCAACCACTCTTCATTTTTCTTCTTGAACTTTGGTATTGACCAATCTGAAACTTGCATCCTTTTTTCGTATGATTTATAAAAATTTTCGAGCTTTAAACTGTCTTCTGCAGTAAGAGTTAAACCAAAAGATACTACTGTATCAATGAGTTTTCTTATTTTTTCTGGACGATTTATAATATCATATAGATTATCCCAGATTACTTTGCAAATAGAAAAGTGTTTTAATGCAATCTCCATAATGGCAAATTCACTAATAAATCTGCATATTTATAAGGATACTTATATATAGAAAAATAATATTTATATCAGGTAAATGGTGACAGGCAAAATTAAATTTTTGCTCAAAACCCCCAATTTCATTCAGTTTATTTTTATGACCTGTAGTGTTAAACAGGTACGTCAAAAAATGTACCTATGCGATTGTAAAAAAATCATTTTTTTTTATAATACATTAATTAAGTAGCTAGGTAAATTATTTAAAAACTTAAAAAAATGTAATAAAAAACGAAGGAAAATATACTTATTTATATACTTAGGTAATTTTAAAAACCTTTTCAGTAGAAAAAAATTATGAACACTTTAAATAAATTCATTAATAAATATTATTATCTCGTAACAAAAATAAGCAATGCAGTTGAGTGTTACGTATACACACATATGGAAATACGGTACAAAATAGTGAATTTTGCAACTTTTGACGTGGCTTGGTAGTTTTGAGGCCATTATGTTACTATTACTAAATGACCTATATCAACATTTTATATATCGTTGAATTGGTAAATAAGTCTATTTTTATATTCTTTTAACATTTTTAAAGTATTTGCAAAATTAGTGGAGTTGTATTAAAAAAATTAAATTTTTTTGGATTTTCAGCTATTTTTGGAAAAAAAATTATTTTTGAAAAATTACCAAAAATAGGTTATTGGAGCTATTTTATTGATTTTTTTAGGAATGAAAGCTTGATTTGTGTTTTATACATTACATAAGAAATAATATTAAAAATATTATGCTAATATGCTTTTAATATGCTTTTAAAAATAGTCGTTAAAAAAACTGACTTTTAACATAAAATCTCCACTCCTGCATTCGTTTTTGGCCGGGCGGGAACCAGTTTAGTGTTAAATCATTCTAAATCTATTTCTATAAAAAATATGGGTACCAAATTTAAAAAAGCTCGCGTGACATTTTTTTTATTAATCGATAAAAATGAAACTATTTTTTAAAATTGACAATTTTCGGCCAATGCTGGATGTAGGGTGCAAACTTAAATCAATTCAAAATTTCTTTATTAACCATTTATGAAGCCTTATCTTTTGAAATTAATAAGGAAAAAAATTTTTTATTAACGGAACTTTGAGAAAAAAGTGAATGAATTGTACTATATTTTTGTAAAAAAATAGCCATTTTTCATGCCAATTTCAGAGTGCTGACTTTGAATATTTTTCACGTCTAGACGAATTGA
This sequence comes from Protocalliphora azurea, assembly GCA_932274085.1. Taxonomy (NCBI): domain Eukaryota; kingdom Metazoa; phylum Arthropoda; class Insecta; order Diptera; family Calliphoridae; genus Protocalliphora; species Protocalliphora azurea. Next base: position 132,232,490 of record OW026519.1, read on the forward strand.
GATAATCCAAAAATTCTTTCAGCATATTATTTTGAAATATGTAGCAAATTACAGAATATTTTTAAAAAATTTTTGCCTCATATATCTCCGGACTTATTCCCGAAAAACGAAAGAAAGTCGAGCCAAAAAATCAAAAATTCAAAATTCAAGCGTAAATATCTTTTTAACTGTAAGAGATAACTTAGATGAGTAAGCTTATTTTTTCTTTATCTTGCCAAGCACTTTCCAGAAATATAAAAATCTTTAAAATCGGACTTCATTTGTACAAGTTACGATTTTTTTTAACTTTTACATACTCGAGGTAGTCAACTTTTACACCCTGTAGCTTATCTCGTGTTATCACAGGGTGACTACAAGATGATTTTTCTGAAAGCTTAGGTCCTCCTCTACAACTCTTCCATACATTTCAATTTGATCCGACCAGTAGTTCAGGAGATTCAGATTTATTACCAAAAAATTTGCGTTTGACCCCACTGTGTAACGCTTGGAATAGCCATTTAAATAATTCTTACATCTCTTTTAATTCGCTAAATATCAAGATTTTATTAACCTTCGTTGTCACATTTTCATTATTAAAACGTTTAATTGTTGGATTTTAAGGTCTATTCTGGTACTATTGAATATTACAGATAATTAACCCTTTAAAAGCATTACATTGTACATTAGGTTCTCAAAAGGTTAAATCAGCAATTTTTGCTAATATAATTTATATGGAAGTATTTATTATACTTAAATATCAATTAATTTATGATAAATATAATAAATTCTTTTAAAACCGCGGTCATAATCAAATAAAAGAAAGTCTTTAAAGTTTAGTTGCTATTTTACACAAATTTATAGTTTTTTGACAAATTTATACTTCTTGCGACATTTATTTTCTTAACTAACGATTTATTTGCCAGAAAAATTAATTTAATCTATTATGGACCGGTGATACTAAAATATTACTTTTGTTACTAAAGGGTGAAAGGAATACATATATCAATAATAATGAATAAGACCATTCCAATAATGCTCTAAAATCTAAATTACGATGAAAAATGTCTCAAATATTCAAACTTTAATAAAATAGTATTTAAAAAAATTAGTAGAAAATTTTATTAAAATCTTAGTTAGTGGACTATAATTAAATACAAATTCCTTTTTCCTGTGCCTCAACACACTTCATCAATATTTATGGTGTTTTTTTTTTTTTTTTTTTTTTTTTTGTTGCAATGAGGCTGATTTGCAGCAAAAAACGTCAAAAATCAGCAGCTGCCTCGAAGGACTATAAGAAAGTAACAAAGAAAGTAACAAAAACTGTCTTTAATTGGCGTTTCCAAAGAGGAGTTTTCGGACTTCAGTTAGACACCAGCAAAATTAAACGGAAAAAAATTTGTCAGCCAAAAAAAGTTTTGATACAACTACAGGAAGCTTCAAAAGCATATTGTTCCGCCCACTTTACTGCCCACCACCGATATAAAGAGAAATTTTCAATTAGGGTGGCACAAAAAGTTGCAGATGTTTGGTATAAAGTCTGCGTTCGTAACACATGTTTTTTTATAACTTTATCTGCTGATCACTTACTTTCCCTTTGACGAAATATTTTTGAAAAATAATCCAAATTTTATATTAATACGATTTTTCATAATATTTTGTGCGCTTGTTTAACAACGGAGAGTCGAAGGGAGACACATAAAAAATCCAAATTGGACTTTAAAAAACATTGGAAAATAGCTATGTGTCAGTAGACAATTAAATGATCATAAAGTGAAAAGGGTGGAACAGTTCTTAAGAGGTATTTCGAACATTTCAAAAAAGTGACTAGACGTGTCAAATTTTCTGAACGCCAAGAGCGCAAGGTTAAAACCAATATTGGACTTAAAATTTTCAAAGTGCAAAAAGTACCAGATAGGAACGCTATTAAGAATGCTAAAGCTAAAAGTAGAGCAAAGCTCCTAAAATTTTTTTTTTTAAAATGTAAATGTTGTTAAAAAATTTAAATGGCTGAAAACCAGTTAACCGGTTCTTTCAAGAGTCCAAAATAGGTCAAACGGTTTTTCCTAAAATGAGACTTGTCGTTTAATCCGCAAACCGGTCCTCTAAAAAAGTCGGTTTTTTGAATACTCTAGAAAGCAGCCATTTTTTTAAATATGAATCGATTTCCTTATAGTAGTCGAACAATGCATTGCTTTAAATCTCTGATTTCCTATTTCCTGTGTCATCATCAGTCTCATCATACATACATATGTACTTACATACGTAGAGGTTTTTCTTTTAACAAATTAAATTTAATAAAACGTGGTCGTCAATTTCTTTTCTTTTTATTATTTTTTTCAATTGGGGGATTTTACAAATAATCCTATTGGCAAATTGAACCAATTTTGCAGTAAAGATTTTTTGTTCCTTCAATTTTAAAATTTTATATTGACATGGCATGTCAATTTTTCTAACCCTGGTCACAAATAAACATCTTAAACAATGGTGACAAAAGGACTTTTATATACTCATATATACACTCATACATATGTGGTGTTTTATAAACACATATATTATTTAATCGCATTACAATGTTATTTTCAATTTTTTACATGTGTCAATTTTGTCATCTTTTCTATACATATTTAGAAATTTTATCAATGATTTTTTTTTTTTTTTTTTTTTTTTTGTAAATTGAATAAATAAAAATATTTTAACATGTGTGGTCACATGTTGTTTTACAAACATTTTGCCACTTTTTAACAATTTAACTTTGGTTTTTTTTTATTTTTATCATGATTTGAGGGATTTTTTTTATAAATAGAAATTGTTGCATTTATGATATTGAATATTTAACTAGTAAAAAATCCCTAAATATGATAAAATTTTTGAGGTTGTCATAATTTTTTAGATTATCTAAAAAAATTTTTGCAACATTTGTGGTAGAATTTATTAACAGCATGTAATTTTTATTTATATAAAAAAATAGTAACAGTTGTGATTTTAATTTAACAGTTATAAAATTAAAATTATCAGATTTAAAACTATTCACAGATTAAGGTTATTTATTATTTAAATACTAATTCAAATAAGTATTCCCCTTTTTAATGTGTTTAAAATTTCTAGGTAACACTTTCTTATTTTTATCTTTCCAAATGCTAAAACTTTTAAAAACTAATTTGTTTAAAAAGCTGTTTAACAAATCCAAAGTTAATTTGTCTATGTTCATTTTATTCATGTACATAGATACTTAAAGTTTTAAATCTTTTTATTTTTTTGTATTTTTACAAATAAAATAAACTGCCATAAATTTTCTAGCATCAGACATATGCAAAGGCGTGACATTTTTATTTTAGCAGGTAAATTTATGTTAAAAAGTGAGTGAAAAAAAAGAGAAACAAAAACAATCCAGGAATTAACAGGATTTTAATACCCTTTTTTTCTTCACATATTTTTGTTTTGCATTAAACAAGTCATTAAGATAAGTTTTTTTTTTTTTTTTGTTTAGGAAATAAAATATGTACGAAGTATAAGTTAAATTTTTAATTCCCTGTTTTTTGTTGGAAAATTTATTGCTAGCCGCAGTTTAGCAAATTTGACTTAATCTGTAGCAATGAAGACAAAAACTGGAATGCTGGAAAAAAGTGAATGAGTTTGAGAAAATTCGTCTTGTATACGGTAACAAAAGAAAGATTTTCTCTTGTTATTTTTTGGATTTGAGTAAGATATTTTGATTTTTTTGAGGTGCTACATTAAGAAAAGGAATTATATTGGATTGGTTATTTTGTGCAAAATAATATATATATATATATATATATATATATATAAATAAAAATATATATATATATATATATATATATATATGGGTATCGGTAGATTAACAAGCTTTCCAAGCTTTTTTTTATCTTTGGAAATAAAAATATATCATCAATTCGGAATAACAGACTTGCAATTAATTTCCTGCAATCTAGAGAAAAGGAAAAAATAGCTATAAAAACGGATTAGTCTTGACCACAATTAAGGTGTGCGTTCGAATAAAACATAACATACAAATATTTATATAAAATTAGACCAGAATAAGTTACAATTATGAATGCAACAATATATTTTAGGGTTTTTTCTACATATTTATTACGTTTAACAATAAAGGATAAATTAATGACTAGATATGATTTTTTTTATTTACTTTGGAATACCCTCCATTATCAATTCGATTGTACTTTGCATAACTTTTTTGCAGCCAGCTGCCCACTGGTGTTTAAAATTTGTCAATTTGTTTTGCGAGTAGCATAAGTCTTCCTTAATTCCCTCTTCAATTGGCCTAAGTTCTGGGCAGTTTTTTGGGTTAGCATAACATTATGTTTACTCTACCATTCTAAAGTACTTTTATTGTAATAGCACGATGCCAAATCTGACCAAAAGAATGTTGAGACTCTATATTTTCTTATAAATGAAAGCAGTCTTCTTTGTAGATACTCTTTGATATAAATATTCGAGTTTATTGTGCTCGATGTTTCACTTCGCTTCTTTCACCACAGCTACAAGAAACTTTTTGGGAAATTTTTATTATTTTTAGTAAGCTATTCAGTCATCATCATTCTTTATCATTTCATCATCCTTTATACAACATTTAAACTTAAAAAATATTTTAGGAGCTTTACATGTCTCTTTAGCTTCAGTATTCTTCTTTGCGTTCCTATCTGGTACTTTTTGCACTTCATATGTTTTTAGTGCAATATGGGATTTAACTTTGCGCACATGACACGTCTAGCTTCGCGTCCGGAAATGTTTGAAATACTTCATAAGAACTGCTCCACCCCTTTTGGTTTTGTGTTCGTTTCGTGGTCTTTTATTTTTTCCAGTTCCAGGTTTCAGATCAATTGTAAGGTCATTCTTTAAGTTTCTTCCCACTCTAGAAACTAATTGTCTGCTAGCACGTAGCTTTTCCCATTTTTTTTTTGTGTCCAATTTAGATGAGTTTTAATAGTTTCAAAAATTTTGAAACTATTAAAAAATTGTGAAAATTCTTATCGTTATAAAATCTGAATTATTTTTCAGATGTATTAATCACAAAAAGAAAAAAAGTTATGAGCAGACAAAGTTATAAATAAAACTATGTGTTACATTTTATTCGAACGCACACTTTATATGTGTTTTTAGTAATCAAATTGATGAATCATTCGTGGTACAGACTTCCTTTCTCCACTGCATGACCTCTTTTTAATCCCCACATTAAAGATCTTTTAGATAATAAGAAATTTGATTCTTATTAAAATTTAATATTCAAAAGGTAATATCTGCAGATTTTCAAATATATAAATAATATTTTTTTGACGGCAAGCATTTTGCTTTTGTGTCGTTTATATGTGGTATCAACTTTGAAAAGAAAATAATTAATTCTAATACTTTTTTTTCATTTTCCTTTTTGGACTATCCGCAAGAAAAAATGGACTATCTGCATGTTTTTATTTGATTTTCAAAGTATTGTAATGTTGAAACTATATAAAGAGCGTTTTTGAATGTTTTAGTCACAATTGAGCAGTTGATAAGAAATTTGATTTGTAAAATCGGTAGACAGTTATTTTATTATTTTAATTAAATTACTTAAAATTTAACTGACTTTATTTGTCTAGAATTGTAAAACCATAATTAAAATTGAATTAAAGTTTTAACAACTGACAAAGAAGTTTTTGCTTTCGAATTGTGCATTTACGAAATTAATCGGTAAAGACAATCGAATAAAAACCAATTTATTAATGGTAGTAATACAATATAAACAAATTCAAATTCAATGTTCGTAATTGAATTATATATTGTGGTATTTTTGACATTTTTAAAAATAAGTAAACTTAATTGGAACATATTTCTAAAAATAGTTTTGTGTGAAAAAAATATTTCATTTTATATAAAAACAATTAGTCGGCGTATGAAAACTATGTAAAAATTTGAATCATTCATTTACGTACGTCAACGTATGTGGAAGCATTTCCTAAATCTTATGTTCTTACAAAAAAAATATTTGTTGTATAATTTTTCAGATGATTGATAAAGAACAAAGGATTCCTTTTAACGGTTTATGAAATATTTCAAGAAATCTTGAATTATAAACTAAAATCGGAAGCTGTCACGCTGTTAGGTATCAAATTTCAATGTAGTTGTCCTTGGTCGTTCTAACAGATTTGTATAGATTTCGAATTTGGTTCTTGAACTTTTTAAATCAAGAGAATAGCATGCAATCCACTTAAATGAAGGCGCAAAATATTCCTTGAATTACATTTCTTATATTTAAATTTATTTATTTGTGTTTCCTATTTTCTATTTTTAACAAAATTATTTAAAAGAAAAAGTCAAATAAATTTTAATGTTAATAATTCGCAATTCAGCCTCAGAAGAGGATATTGTCCTCCTTTTACACTTAATGGCATAAGTATACCTCAGTCAGATCATGTTACATATCTTCGTATTTATTTAGATAGGCGACTAACTTGGCGTCCTCATAATGAAACCGAGAGACTATATATGAAATTAAAAGCTTCTAGCATTCACTGGTTAATCAAAACTAACAATAAAGTTATCCTGTATAAAACCGTTTTAAAACCAATTTGTACATATGGCACCCAATTATGGGGAACAGCCAGTAATACGTGTATCGATATTATACAGAGGGCTCAATCAAAAATTCTTAGAACCATGACGGGTGCACCATGAAATGAAAATATCCATAGAGACTTAGAGGTTCCGTTGGTAAAAGATGAATTTAAAAAGCACAGTGAAAAATAAATTATAAAACTGCAGACTCAGCGCAACCCTCTTGCAAGACTTCTCACTGAAGTTCAAACAAATTCAAGGCTTCGTAGAGCAGATTTTCCGCCCCGTTACTAGAAGCACTAATTATTCACCTAGCTATGTTCTCGTTAGGAATCAATTAGTCTTTAGTGTTTAGTTTTAAGATTTAAATAAATATTGTGAGGCCTTAAAAAAAAGGCAGATTCAATATCTAAATAAAACGTAAAAAAATAATAATTCGAAATAGTATTTTTTTTTTTTTATTTAAACGAATTGCTTTTAAATACAGTTACGAGTATCATAAAAATAACATAATGGTAACCGAATCATGTTATAGTTGTTAGAACCGACAAAATTCGATTGACAAAAAATTCGGTTGCCACATCGAATCTGTTTTCTGTGTGTACAATTCTAATCAGTTTTGAAATTTGTTTTTACATGATTTGTTTTTCTTTTTTAATATTTATTTATAATTTGAATTATGAAGACATATCCGTTTTTTTTAATACCCACACTTGTTACAGTTGTAACGTTTGAAGATGCTCCTGCTAACCATTAAGCTTTTTTTATCTCTTTATTGCAGATACATGGTTAAACTTAAATAATGTAAGTAAGATTATAAACTAATTAACTATACCTCATTCATTAATATAGCGCACTTTCCAAAAACAAAACAAAAAAAAATAATAAAAATGAAACATTTTTCGAAAATGAAATATCCAAACATAGAGCTCATAATTCATTTTGTACAGTTGGTTGTTGGATAATCCTTTTACCCGAATCCTTGCCAAATATTCTGAAAGCCACGTTCTGCAAAAAAAAAACAGGAAGCATGTTTTCTTCACTGCTCTTGTATAATTTTGCCAACTAAAGCAAAAATAAAAGTTTTTCTTGTGAAAGCATTAATACCCAGAACAACAGCAACAAAAAAGTTTAAAAAGACGTTTTGTCTGAACTACAGAAAAAAAGGAACGAAAATAAGACGAATGAAACGAATAATGGTATATTTAGTTTTTTGCCACATCTGCATTTAATATTATAATTACACAGACTATTTGCTTTTGCCACGAACAACGTACTAAGAAAAATGGTCAAATATTGATATGAAATATTTAAAAGTTTTATTATCTTTGTATGGTTGGTATGTATATCACTTTGTTTCTAAATCTTTAAGGATTTAAAAAAAACTTTTCCTTGTTTTAAAATCGAAAATAAATTCAATTCTTATGTCTAGTAAACCTTTTTCACCACTTATCCATTTCAATAATCCGAAAATGCGCAAAAAAAAAACGAAAATGACAATGATTATTTGCAATTTTTTCTCTTCATGGCATAATACAATATGTGTTAATGTTTAACCACCTCGTTTTTAATACAGCTAAAGTAGTTGTCCTGTTTGTTTCCTTGTTTGTAGGAGTGATAAGTACTTTTTGCAATTTTCATTTAAAATTCTTTCATCACCATTTTGCAGGAAATGTTTCCAGAAATACATTTGTTTTTCTTGTTATTTTCATCATCATTATTATCACACCATCATCCTTGATTGTCAACATCATACTTATTATACAACAACAAGTGTGTATTAGTCTCATGCGTCTTTTTCATTTTCAATCAATCAAATGCTTTAACAAGTCTGTGTTTTGTAATTCTATTTTTTTTTTTTTTTTTTTTTTGTCTTTTATTATTCTGCTCTGTAAGTGTTTTTGTTTAAAAATGTGTGTATTTTTATGTGAATGTGTTTATAAGGATGTTAATGTGTCCTGTCGATTTTAACACGTAAACAAACAATGCACGTAATTTCGATTAGGTCACTCTTACTACCACATTAAGACCATGGATTGTCATTTGGGAATATTGCAAAAAAAAAAAAGTAATAATGTGTTTTTCTTTTAATTTTTTTAAGATGATGTGTGTAATTTTAAAATTGATTAGATTTATAGAGGAAGAGGGAGCGAAATCTCTCTATAAATCTAATCAATTTTAAAATTACACACACAATAAAAAAAAATAGAGAAATTATTTATAATATCGACTCAGATTTGGTAATGCTATGAACTGAAACATTGAATAGCATCCTTGAATGCGTCTGATCTATGAAGTTACGGTCTAATATTTTTGGTTGAATCTTCTATATGATATATGAGCTACTATTGCAATTACTACCCAGAAAGTTTAAATATATATTTGTCTGACAAGGAAGACATATTCTGAGCCGCTTGAAGTCGTAAATAAGAAATATGGGAAGACTAAAGGACGCAGATAATTAATGGGTAGCAATGTTTCCTCCTGATTTTGTGCAATACATTGCTTTTTTTCTTTCACATGCGAAAATACTAAGTTTTGCTTAATAGCACGGAGTAAATATCAAGCAAACAAAGACTGGGACAGAGCAAATGCAAAACACATATACAAATATGTATTTATGTACACTGGACTAATATTCCGCACCATCATTCCTTCGGTAATTCTCAATGTTCTTTCATCGAGCTCTAAGATGTTGCTGACTAATGTATAAGCCTGTCTCTCTAGCTTTAAATTCTCTGAGACCATGGCTCAACAAAACATTTTTCATACTTCAATGAGGATAAAATCTTTTGATTTACCTAATAAAATCACAAATATTCCCCCAGCGTATTATCCTTTTCTGCAGCTCCAACGACTTATTGATGAGAAAAGATAGTGACCAAATCTTTTAAATCTAGTTAAAGAATCAGAATTTTATGAACAGCTCTATGAAACTACAGAAATCAATATAAATTACATCTGTCTGCGGCTTAATAATGAAATTCAAGTTCAGGTCGTAACAGTCCGTTTTCACGAACATCGGCTATATTTTATTTTAAATAAAGTTAAAAAGCGAAACTGTACAATCTATTTAACCGAGATATGTAGTACGATTGGCCATCATTAGATTTTTGGGTAAGTTTCCTTACGTTGTAAAATAAAAAAAATCGGCCAGTGCCCTCAATGTCAATATAACCCAATCCATTGCTCAAATTGAGGTTGATATATGCACCAGATTCATCGAAAATTGGAGCTATTGAAAAGACGGCTATTTAAGCTACCTTATATTCCACACAAGAATATTTATTGATGTTTCAATTAAAATAAAACATTCTTCACTATCATACACGCAACATGTTTCATTGATTTTTAATCTTTAGCCGTCTATCTATCTAACGGAAAAGGAAAAGTAGAAAACTTTTTTTATTAAAAGAATATCATCTAAAGAGCTCTATACAGTTAAGACTACCGCGTTTATATTGTTTAGTTATATCCATAAGTATGGTTAGGTTTGGTTAGGTTAATATCCGCTTTTCCTCGATATAGTTTCAAAGATTTCTAATTGATATCCTTGAGATCTATCAGATTCAATACTTTGTCCCTTTTAAAATTTTTCGTTCCTAATGCGATCAAATACAGGACACTGACATAGGTAGAGTTCCAATGTCTTGTAACAGGTTCTAGAGATTGTATCATCTGTTATTCTAGTGCTTGTTAGCTAAGCTGTCTGTTCCGTATGACTCCTTATTACATTGAGTTTTGGCCTACTTAGTATGAAGATAAGGATCGCTCTCCCTACGTTTGTATTATGCCGTATTATCACAAAGTCCTTACAGCAAAGGAACGAGTTTATTTCGCCCTTTAACTGTAAGATACTTCGACATGTTACTTTGCCATTTCTCAGAGTTTTAATAACCGCTTGATTGTCCGTATAAATTCGAGTAGGAGCTCTATTATCTATTTCCTTGAACCATTTAATACCTTCCAGACCACTCCACGTTGGGGTAAAGGGGGTCGAAAATGGCGCATAATTCAGCGAAAGGTGATATCAATATTTTAATGATCAAGACTTATTTTTTTATTTATTATCTTATAAGATAGTTGCGTAAAGAAATCTCATCACAACAGTCTCATAATACTTCTTATAATACTAATATTTGAATCTGAGATAATTCTCTCAGAGAGTGAATTTGACACTCTCTGACAGAAAAATCTTACATATTCTATTACGTGTAGATGGGCTGTAGTAGGCCTACAAGTTTTCGGTGAAAATTGATAAACAAAAACTCAATTTAAGCAAATGGTTTAATATCTGAACTATACTGTATGGTTTTACGATTTTTTGCGTTTTTTGAGAAAATTTGCATTGACAATTCTTATCACTTTACAAAGGTCTAATACAAGAATAACCAGAAAGAAAGATATTGACCGACTATATGATACTCTACACCATTGAGTACGAGCACAAAAATACGGGAAGAGGACTTATATTACACCTGTAGCCAATTTTACTAAATGTAAAATAAAATATACAAATACAGAATAATGCATTGATACTAACATCTAGATGATTTTATGCACTTTAGGGCGATTGCTGGAAGTGGGTTTATATGGGAGCTATGGTAAATTATGGAGCGATTCTCATAAAATTTGGCAATTTGTTTCTACTTGCATAAAATTTATTAGTGTCGAATATTAACTTGATACTAACATTCGAATGGGATTTATGCACGTTAAAGTGATTTTCGGAAGAGGGGTTTATATGGGAGCTATGGTCAATTGTGGAACAATCTTTATAAAATTTGGTACAAAGATTGATACTTGTGCAGAACTTCTTTGCAGCGAATTTCATTAAAATATTTTAGTTTTCAAGGCACTTTTGAGTGTTTAAACTCTATTCCGGGGGGACATTTGTATGGGGACTAGGTGAAATAATGGACCGATCGCAACAATTTCAATAGGCTTCGTCCTTGTATCATAAAAGTCCCACGAGCCGAATTTCATTGAATTATCTTTAAAATTGCGACCCGTACTTTGTGCACAAGGTTTACATGGACAGCCAGCCAGACGGACGGACATCGTTAGATCGATATAAAAAGTGATTCTGAGTCAATTGGTTTACAAACATGAACACAAACGCATAATACCCCTCCCGCATATGGTGGTATACCCTACAGATAGACAGCCAGCCAGACGGACGGACATCGTTAGATCGATATAAAAAGTGATTCTGAGTCAATTGGTTTACAAACATGAGCACAAACGCATAATACCCCTCCCGCATATGGTGGTATACCCTACAGATAGAAATGAATGTAACAAGTGTCGATTTAATTCCTTTGTGTATCAAAATTATTGCTACCAAAGGTAAACACAGACCTTTGGGTAGAGTTATAAGAGAAATATGAGCAAACTTCCTGTAAAATGACCTTTTATCCAAAAAAGAAAAACTTTACTTCTAACGCATAAAAAGTGCAAAAATTAATTAGAGGGTTGCGATACAAAATAAGTACATTAAACTGTTTTAATCTTCATCCAAAAAATATTTCAAACTAGAAAAAAAAAAAAAATGTTTCACTTTGACAATATTGGCCAATAAAGTGATCAACGAGACCATAATGCAATCGTACAGTGTCATAAACTTACATTTCTCTAAAACAACAAATTTTAATAACAGTTCTACACCTTGCTAGTCTTACAAAAACACTTAGTGAAAAAAACAAGGTGTTTATCACTTTATAAATTGTCCAGACAACCGACCTATCGCTTCTTTTTTTTCTCCCCCTCTCAAAAAGCAAATAAATTGTATAAATACAGGATACACAAATTAAACATAAGTAAAAATATGTCATTTTGGACACGCTTTATTATTCCAACAAAATCTTAGGAAATAAAAAAATGAAAATCCTACAAAACGTGGCAAATGTTGGTGTTGATTGGTGTGATATACAGGCACCATACACGCACTTTTAAATTACTTCGTTTTTCCTGCTTTTAATTTCCAACAAATTTTATTGCTGTTGTAAATTGTATTTTAAACCCAAAAAAAAGTAAACATTATCAGAAACCCGCTATCACTGTTAAAAATATAGGAAAAAATACTGGATATATATTTTTTTCGAAAATTAAAAAGTCATAATTTTAAAACACTCATACAAATGACAGTAACCAACAAATAAGAGTAACACCCACTCACACTTAGTTTTAAACGTTGGTCCTACCAAAAAAATAAAAAAAAGTTTTTTCCCATTACTTTAGGGTTGCTTTTTAATATGTTTGTTGATAGGTTGATATTTGAAGTTGAAAATTACATTTTCTTTCGCCAGGATATTTATCAGTGCAGTGGCTTTATAATTTAAAAAAAAAAAAAATTCTGCTTTTATGTTTTTTTAATATTATATTCGATTAGATTCCTTTGTAAATTTTTTAATATGCATAAATATTTTGTTTTATTTCATTTTATATTTTCCAACATATTATTATTATGAGAATATTCACTGACATCTGTAAGAGATTTATGACTTTTATTTGCCGTCTTGATGTTTATTTCCCTTGAGAGAAAGTATTTTGGTTTTAGCATTTAAAATAAGCAAAACATTTTATCTTAAATATTGAAATGTGTATGAGTGTATATATTTTCATTTGTCATTTTAAGAATTCATTTTCTATAAATTATATAATTTATGCAAAATAAATTGAAAATATTATAGATGTTAAGAAAAAACTAAAACAATGATAATAGGAAAGAAGCAAATGTCCTAAATCTTAAGATATCTCAATCTCAGGATACATAAAGTGTACGTTTGAATAAAAGAAAACACAAAATCTAGGAAGTAGGTTTATATGGGAGCTATAATCAATTGTGGACCGATATAAAATTTGGTACAAAAATTGATACTTGTGCAGAACTTCTTTGTACCGAATTTCATTAAAATATTTTAGTTTTTAAGGCACTTTTGAGTTTTTAAACTCTAATCAGGGGGAACATTTGTATGGGGGCTAGGTGAAATAATGAACCGATAGCAATCAATTTCAATAGGCTTCGTCCTTGTATCATAAAAGTCCCAAGTGGCAAATTTCTTTGAATTATATGTAATAACTCTTACTGCCGCACACTGGTCAGAAATCCACTTTTTCTGGCATAAATTCAAAAAGCATTGTTAGTGCCTTTTTGAGGTTATACCGAAGTCATTTCATTCTAAAATTAACTATAATATTTGTTAATACCGATTTTAAGTATTTTTACTTTTTATTTTACCTCTATAATACATAATTTTATTACCGTAGATATATTTTTTAAATATGATATTTATTTATATGCTTTTGGTTTTATTTTAATGATTTTGCAAGTTTTTAGATTTTTGTGGATTAGTGAAACTACCGAATAGGTTACGACATAATATTTCCTCCCACTTTCCGCTCAGGTTTAGCAAAAGTTAACTGAGATAAAATTGACGATTGCAAGTGTTTGCCGAAAAATACTGGCACTATCTAAATCGTTGCCTAAAATAGACGTTTCATCAAACACTTTCATGTTTTTATATTCATGCAAGTTCATGCAAACCCAGCAAAAACTTTTTGGTTTTCGGTAATAATAACTACTTATTAAAGTAGTTTCTTGGTAATGAGGCGTCATTATTATTTACCTACTCCGTATTACATTAATAAGTACTCAATAGTATAATAGCACAGTAATACTGCAATCACGTGGATGAGTTGGATAGAGCGCCGGATTAACAACCAGAAGGTTGTTGGTTCAACCCCATTCTGAAGCTGTTAGTTGTTTATAACAAAATGTCTAAAAAGATATATTAAACTAAATAGAGTTTTTATCGCTTAGGATGCTATGTGCGAGATGGTGTACTGAGTAATACGTTAGTCAGTAACAACGAATGGTTAGTGTGTGTCCAAGTTCGAATCTCACTGACGGCAAAATTTTTTTTGTTTTTTTTTTTATTTTTGTTTTCGTTTAGGTACATACTTTTGAGTACACCCAGAGTCAAAAAATAACTACATGAATTTGTGGACAAATCGAACAAAAATAACTAGTTATTCAGGCAAAAAATAAGTATTTTATTTTTGTTTCCAATTGTACCTGCTAGCTTACCAGAAAAGCAAAGTTTTTACTGAAAAGTTATAGGTCATCTTATTAAACAACCCATATGACCACAAAACTCAAAAATAACAACAAATACACTACTCATGTAAAATTTAAAATGAAGGTTTAAGACCTCCTGGGCTATAATTTACATTATACAATATTGTTATATATTTTTCTCGTAATGAGATACAGCTTTTAAAATTCTAACTCCATCTAAATAAAAATTTTAAAAATCATATTAAACTATCACTTTTAACGCCTTCTCAGACTGTCAACGTTGCCACATTATATTTTTTTAATATATGCTCTTGATTGCTTGGTCTGTTGTAATTTATGAAATACATTCAGTTTCTACAATTTTTTTAATTATTTTGGAATTTCTGCAAAAAAAAAATGGATTTTTGACCATTATGTGCTGTTAATTTTAAATATCTTTCTTGATTACAATATTTTCTAGGGACACGTGAGATTTAACATCAATTTTTTTATTTTTTTTTTTTTTAACAGAAAATATTGATTGATTAAATTTTGACAAAGGTAATACATTTTAGGGTAATAAAAAAGCTTAACAAGGATCTAAAGAATGACACGAAACTTGATTCAGAAGAAGAAAAAGACTCAAATATGAATTTCAAGAACAAAAAGTAATGAAGCTCCTAAGAGTTGTGTCAAACATATTCAACCGCATAATGGCACAATGTGTTCATTTCCTTAAAATCAAATATGGGCCATGTTAAAGCTGTGCCTAAGATTTAACACGGAAAACTAAAAGAATTTAGTTTTAGTCTCACAGAGTTTAAATAACTACAAACTACCCAAAATTTAGGACATCGCAAGGAATTGGATCCAAGTTAAAAGCGAATTTAAGAAGGTCCTATCAATTGTGATTATTAGAACAACCTAAAATATGCTCTGTTATGCACATAATAAAAACATAATAAACCGGAAAATATGCTGGCTTAATTTTAAATTATCTAAAATTCATGATAAAATAAACTTGATTTTTATTAGGAATTGCTAAAAAGTATTTTCTTTTTGCACTTAAAAAATATTAAAAGCCTAAAACATTGTATAAGGAAATTACAAAATGTCTATCAATTTATGAGATGAAAGTTACAATTGTGATAGTAAAAAGAAAATGGAAAATTATGTAAGAAAATATGCACAACTTTTCTCTTAAGAGTAAAAAATAAAAAAAAAAATTTCTCTTAAATGTAAAATTATGCTGCTAAGTATAAAATATATAAAAAAATGTCATTTAAATTGCTAAAATATGCTCTAAAATAGATATTCTATGACAATATGACAAAATATGCAGCTAAGCACAAAATATATAAAAATACGCTGTTAGGACCAAAATATGCTAAAACAAATCAATGGCAAAATTCTTAAAATTGTCTGACACGGATAAATAACAGCTTGGTTCATTGGAAGGCCAGGAAAATATATATTTTTGCATATTTTTGGTTGCCCTGATGATTATTAATTCTTTTAGAATGATACTTTGAAAAGTACTCAAAATCTTTTTTAGAAGTCATACCTAAAATTATAATAATAAAAAATAATCTGGTTAGTAATTAATTTTTATGTAAAATGAAATGAGAAAAATGTGGAAAAGAAATGCTACAAGTAGTTGGTTTAGTTTTAATTTTAACTTATGCCGTTGATATTTTATTAAAGTAAAACATGTTATATTTTATTTGAACACACACCTTATGTATGTTAAAGAGAAGTACTAAGCTTAATTTTCGTAGATTTTACTTCATATCTAACTAATGGAAAGGGCTCGATTTCCGATCAGTAAATCACTTATATGTTCTACCAAAAAATCGAAATTTCTAATGAATGGTTTCTATCAAAAATACAAATATACAATTTTAATCTGGTTAATTTCCATAATAAAACAATTTTAAATTAACAACAGCAATAAAAGTGATAGCAAAAAGACTTAATGAAATTAAGAAAACTTTTCTAGCTAATAAATCCTTGTTCTTTTTGCTATAGCTTAAATAAGTAAATATTAAAAACCATAAATATTTATTAATAAAATTAACGGTTTCATAGAAACGTAATAAAATTACAAAGTTAAGCAATAATTAAATATTCACAAAATAAAAGAAAATAGAATTTAAAAATTAAGCTGCTTTTTATGGCATAGGCAACAATACAACCCTTTCAAATAAATAAAATTGTTCACTGCAAATGGATTTTTCTTATATTCAGATTGTTAAAACAAGGATACATTATAATGATGTGCTAGAGAAGATGATTAAGTTCACATCTAAATATATTCACACCCACTTTTTTTTAATTTCCAACACACAATTCATTCATACTCCTGCTGTTTAAATATTTGGCAAGTGATTAAAATTAAAGCCATGTTATGTTAATATTGTTAACTTATTTTCTTTATCGAAATGAAAAGTTAGAAAAAAAAAAAGAACAAAAACTGATGATATCGCACATTTACATAAAGTAATAGACACCAACATGATAATAATTTAAAAATTTTTCCCCATCTTCTTGAAGTAAATCTATAGACGTAGAATTATTCTTACTACATGAGCACAAAATACGTTGGGCATATTTTATGCTTGATGAAGTCACCCAACCAAACAGCCAAAACCAACCAATCATTGTTACTCGTATATGTACTTAGAAGTTGAATTTTTAATGAATTTTCTGGAGGGAATTTATTTATTGTTTTTCTGGTTTCTAATAGTAAAACAACTTAACAACTTTTCAAGTTACCATGGTTGTAAATTTTCCAACTTGTGGGTACTTGTATTTTATATTTGTTGTGGTGGGTGTTCGATTGCTTCATGACATCCGTTGTTTAAAACACTCGTATCTGTTTCCTGTTATTTTGCTTATAACGGGTTTAATACGCATCTTTTTACGGTGTTGTTCTTAATGAAAATTTTTTTAAATGTATATTTTTTTTATTAATTATGACTCCATGCGTGTGTAAGAATTATATTATTTTAATGGCATTTTGTTGTATGGTTAACCGTTAACACGACACATTGTCTCATATCATACATGTTTGGTAAATATCATTCAATTTATCTCAACCAAATAAGTAGTTAGTAATTAAGTGGTCCTTTGAGATAAATCGTGGATTTTTTAAAATTTTTGAGTGGTAAAAATTTATTTTTCTTTATTCTAAAATAGCTTTACGAATATTTATACATATTTTCTAAAAATTTAATTACTTCTTTTCTAAACACAGAATTATGTATTTCAAATAAATATCATACACATATTTTAGCAGAATAATCCCAAATATTTATGACATAATCAGCATATTATAACAACAAACTACTAACAATGTCGTACAAGAAAACATACATAATTTGCAATATTAATTTACTTTTTTGCTGCGACCCTTAAAAAAAATGCAATAAAATACAAAATGTGTGGTAAAAATAAAAAAAAATATAGAAAAAACATATTTGTCTTTTTTTAGACCATGAAGGGAGAAAAACCTTATCTAAATAGCAAATGTTTATGATATTTATAATAAATATTTAGAGTACTAAATATGTGCAACTAAATTTAACAACATAGATGTTTTGGTAGATTTTTAGGAGCTCTACATGAGAGTTCTGCCGTATGGAACAAAGTAGATCTCGATTTTTATGCCCACCATCAAAAAATGATGGGGGGAGAGGGGGGGGGGGGGGTAGTATTGGGTTTGTTATTCCGTATGTAACATGTCGAAATAATCATCATTCTGGGTCCTTGTGAAAATCTAAGACGATCTAACGATGTCCGTCCGCCTGTCTGTCTGTTGAAAGCAGGATAAGGCTCGGGGCGCACATTCTAGGAGGACCAAATTTGGCTCAAATATTTGTCTTTATTAAGATTTGTTTTGTATCGAGCATAATCGTTCATAAACAAAAAAGTTATGAAAAAAGTATTAGAAAAACAGAGAGGCCTTCGTATCTCCAGTTTATACTTTTCGGAAAATATCTATTACAAAAAAACATGTACGTCAACAAAATTTTGCATAAATAGTTCAATGATCAATGTAATCTCGGAAACAAAAAATTAACGTGGTCCGCCGACTTGGCAGTACAATCCCTCCCATAGAAGGTGAAAATTTATAAAGTAGCAGATGTTGGGTATATAGATTCGGCCATGTTTTATTATCACTGAGAATGTTTTATTCTCACTTGTTCCAGTTTGTTTGCGTTCTGAGATATCGTATTTCCAACTTTTGTTCCAGGCGCTATACTTTCGTTAGTTGGAGCAAAGTGCTTTTTCATATTTTGATCTAGCTTGCGGAAGGATAATGGTAGGATAACAAAGTTTTAGAAATGATATCTAAAATAAAGTTAAATGCAGAAATTCAAAAGAAAACCTTACACCATTGTTTATGTGCAAGTATTTTCCAAGAGGATCTTATATGGACCATTTGGTGACCGATTCTTGTAGTTAGTATGATTTGTTTCGGATGATCCATTTAGAGTTTGCTTTCAATTTTAAAAATTGTTCGTGACTTATATCACCCTGTTATCTTATCATTGTAAAATTTGTAATCGAACTACAGGTCGCAATTTTGACATAAATTAATGAAATTTGGTATACAGGTTTCTTATGGTCCAAGAAACATTAAAATGTCTTCCCGGAATAGGGGTTTATCGACAATAAATTCCTTAAATATAGCAATATTTTAATGAAATTTGGCACATATAAGTTCTGTACAAGTTTAAATCTGTGCAGAATTTCAAGAAGATCGGTCCATAATTCACCATAGCTTCCATATAAACCCCTCTTCAAAAAATCACTTTAACGGGCATAAATACCATTAAAATGTTACTATAAAGTTAATATTCAACTCAAATAAGTTTTATAGAAGTATAAATGATAGCGGTAAATTTTATGAAGATCGGTCCACAATTTACCACAGCTCCCATACAAGGCACAATTTCGGGAATCTCCCAAAAGTGCATAAATTCTTCTAAATGTTAGTATCAACGTAATATTTTGTATTCGTATGTTTCATTTTACACTTAATACAAGTATTGGTCCACAATTGGCCACAGGTCTAACAAAAGACCACTCCACAAATTTTGGTATACATACGCAATGTTATAGGATATAAAATGATCGGGCTTGACCGACTATATTTTTCTTATTTGTTTTTATTTCATATTGTTTGACAATTCATCATGAAAATACTCACACCACAGCAACATCTCCAAATTCTGTGAAAAAGGTTTTTCGTGCACTTCGAGCAACATATAGTGTGCATCATAGACCTTCCGAACCAACTATTGCCAAAATCATCTGCAAATTTGAGTTTCAGTGCACGTTACTGGATGATATGCAACCAAATAGACCACATCTAGTCCGTAGTGAGGAAAATATTGCCGCAACTTGATCTTGATAAAGGACTATTTATTGTCTGATATTAAAGCCCGTAATGCCAAATGCGACATTTGGTTTCAGCAAGATGGAATACCAGTGTATATGCATTAATCGTTTTTTAATAAAAACTCCTCAACCACTTTTTAAATGGTCGCACAACATGAGGTCGAGCATGGTCATAATGGAAAGCCATGGACTCATCTAATCGCATATTCTGGCCCTTTATCATTCAAATCTCTTTTCATACTGATCAATTGTGTTTGACATAATTTTTTTGTGATCGTTTCACGTTGCGCATAATAGATGACACACTTCTGATCGCATTAAATACATAGCATTTCTTGGGTGCCAGGTTATTTGGCTTTGGTGTCAATTTTTCTGGTTGGCCGGGCTTTAGATTATCATAGTGGTTCCCCTTCTCATTGCTCGTAACAATTCAATACTTTGGAATAAATCCATTTAAAACCTCGAAATTTTTGCTTGATCTATTCCCTATTATTATGTAAGCATTACTTGCATTTGGATTGAGTATTGATCGAGAAAAGCCTCCAATTCTTAATGGAGTCTTTTCTCCCAAAATGGGTTTTCTTAAAAACAAAATAATAATAATAATAAAGTAAACCTTCTCAATCAGACTTCTATTCCTCGGGAAATACTCACGAGTACCAGAATATATAGTGATTGTATTAGATATTTAATCGGCTTTTTTTGGAATAAGATATCGAATTATGAAAAAAAAAATATATACTATTTTGGACCTCTTTGCGGACCCCTTACAACGTTACAACGGGACCGCATTTGGAAGACCGTGGTGTAGGATATTAATTATAAGAAATGTTGGTATGAAAAATACAAGCGACAAAATTTAACTACTCCTTATTTAATGACATTAGAACATTAATCAAATGAGAAAAATTAAACTACTGATTTTTAATTATTTATTTTCTGAATTAAATATTAATTAAAACATGTTACAAGTGGATCAATAAACCCATTCTGCCTTTCACTTACTATACTAAAACTTCTAAAAAAACATGTCATATATCGAGTTGATTGGATTTTCGTCACGGTTCTATACAGACAAATTGCCAGCAATAATTCCTTAGTGTTGGCACAACTAAAACAACAGCAAAAAAAAAAAAAGAACTTTGACCAAAATTTCTGGGTTAGTGTCAAAATTTATTTATTTAAGAGACAATAATGTTTCATTTTTGTTTTTTTTTTGCAAACGTTAATAACAACTCGCCCTTGCACATAATTCTATGAATAATACAAATGTATGTTCAATATTTGCGCAAAATAAAAATCCCTTAAATAATATAAATAAATGTCTCAATGTTTTAAACTGAAGGCAAAAATCTTTACAAATTATATATCATTAAGTTTCATGCAAACAACAATAACTTTTATTAACCTTTTTTGTTTTTATTTTCTTTTTAGTCTTGATTAATCGTAGAAAGTTTTTAAAGAGAAGAGGAACGTACATATAGTTAATGGAGATGCACAGTGGTTCCAAAACAACTTTTTAAAATATTTCTTGTGAACCGTTGGAGATATCCAAATAAAATTTCACATGACCATAGGTGAGGTGTTTTTAAGTTGATTTGGAGGAGTACAGATTCCTAGCGGGGTATGTCATTTTTTAAAAAATTGTCAAAAATTAAGTTATGATATAACAGAAAAGAAATTTTATATATAGATAGTCCTTGTAAATCTCCACAAAAAGTACATGTGTTGATTATCTCTTTTAGTTTAAGAGATATACAGGTCGAAATAATTTGTTTCTCATTTTTAGCTTCGTTTTTATAGTTTTTTTTAACTTGGCGGGCTTAATATTGACCCTAACATATTTGTGAAATATTCACCGGATTTCTTAAAAAATTCTGCAGGAATCATATAAATATATGAATCCGATAAAAAGTTATATTAATCTGAAGTTGAAACTTTTAAAAAATATGTTTTTTTTTGGTTTTTTCCAAAAAGGTGGCAATATTTATTGACTTATATATATATATATATATATTTTTTTTTTTTTTTTTGTTCTGTGCTATATAATTTTTTTAATGTTTTCAAAAGAAATCTTAACGCAAATGCGTGTAAAGTACATCCGGAAGAGTTTGGAGCAAAGGTCTCCCCACAAGCCCTATCCATTGGGTGGGCCTCCAAAGTTGGCCATATCAGGGATGTATGTATTTTTTTTAATCGTCAAAAATTCATTTATGATATAACAGAAAAGAAATTTTATATATGGATAGTCATTGTAAATCTCTAAACAAAATACGCTTATATGTGTACGTTATCCCATTTATTTTAAGCGATATTCAGATCGAAATAAATTTTTCTTTAATTTTTAGCTACGTTTTTTTATTTATTTTTTTTAACCTGGCGGACTTAATATTGGCCCTAACTTTTTTTTGAAATATTCACCAGATTTCTTAGAAAATTCTAAATAATATTGCTGCTAATATAAATATATGAATCCAATTAATGGTTATATAAATCTGAAGTTGGAACTTTAAAAAAATGTTACATTTTTTGGATTTTTTTCCAAACTCACTTTCACTTATAAAATTTATGTTGGACTATATTATTTGTTTATTGTTTTCAAAAGAAATCTTATTACAAATGCTTGCAAAGTAAATCCGGAGGAGCTTGGGACAAAGGTCTCCCCACAACCCTTATCCAAACTTTGTCAATTTTGACAAATTTAAAAAATTGTTTTGTTAAATTCTCAAATCGCAAAGCTATGAACAACATAAAATTATTTTAATTAAATACCTCCATATGTCAGGTAAACGACAGAGTAACGATTGCAATGAAAGAAGTAAATTTTTGAAAGATATTTTTCCTGTATTGAGATTTTGGACATCTTTCTAAAATTTACTTCTTTTATAGAAATCATAACTCTGTCCGTCAGAAAATACTTTTTGGGTGTTTACCTGACATATGGAGGTATTTAATTAAAGTAATTTTATGTTGTTCCCGGCTTTGCGATCTGAGAATTTAACAAAAAAAATTTTTAAATTTGTCAAAATTGACAAAGTTTGGATAAGGGTTGTGGGGAGACCTTTGTCCCAAGCTCCTCCGGATTTACTTTGCAAGCATTTGTAATAAGATTTCTTTTGAAAACAATAAACAAATAATATAGTCCAACACAAATTTTATAAGTGAAAGTGAATTTGGAAAAAAACCCAAAAAATGTAACATTTTTTTAAAGTTCCAACTTCAGATTTATATAACCATTAATTGGATTCATATATTTATATTAGCAGTAATATTATTTAGAATTTTCTAAGAAATCTGGTGAATATTTCAAAAAAAAGTTAGGGCCAATATTAAGTCCGCCAGGTTAAAAATAAAAATAAAAAAACGAAGCTAAAAATGAAAGAAAAATTTACTTCGATCTGAATATCGCTTAAAATAAATGGGATAACCTACACATAGGCGTATTTTGTTTAGAGATTTACAAGAACTATCTATATATAAAATTTCTTTTATGTCATATCATAAATGAATTTTTGACGATTTTTCAAATACATACATGCCCGATATGGCCAACTTTGGAGGCCCACCCAATACCCCCTGAAACGCTAGGAATCTGTACTTCTCCAAATCCACTCAAAACCACCTCACCTCTGACCACGTGAAATTTTATTGAGATATCTCTAAGGGTTCACAAGCTACAGAATTATTTAAAAAAAAGCGTTTTGGAACCACTGTGAGATTTATTATAAAATATATGTGTTTATCAAAGTATCTACATCATATATCATATTTATATCTTTTACTTTAAATAATCATACATATATTTTATGAAAAGTTTTTATATTTCTTGTTTTTTTTTATCAATTTGATATAGTCAAATTATTTTGCTATGATACTTCTTCTAGTACAAATGTTTCAATTTTATGGTGATTAAATGGGGTGTTATTTCTTTGGCGCCCTCTTAAATTTCTCACCCTACATTATTTGCAACGTTTTGTATTAACATTCTCTTTCTTTGTCATTAAAATTATTTAATCGTGTGTAAAAATTGAAAATCTTTCTTTTGAAAATAATATACATATGAATTTTAACTATATTTTTGTTTGTTTCTTTAAAATCTTATCATTTTACAATTTATATTTATGATAAATTATTACTATCAACTATTATGCGTTGTGTTTAATTTATTAAATAGACATAATTTTGATTTATATCGTTTGAAAGTTTAGCAACTGTTAACATTTCAATTAAAATCAGAGATTTACGAGTTTTAATGAGAATGTTAGTGGTAATAAATCTAAATAGATTCGAAAATGTTTTTAAATTTATCAATTTATTGAAAACACAAAAAAAATTTTTTGTTAGCAACAGTAGAAATGATTTATTCTAAAAATTTTCTACTATTCTAGAAAATTAAAAACCTTCTGAATTATTGTGTCAAGATGACAATTTAACGATTTTGATAAAATTCGCAAAGGAATTTCAATGATAAAATATTATGTTTAATAATTATATTTTAAGAAAAGTAGTTTTAAAAATTTTTCCTGATCATACATACATATGTGTACACCAGTCTGATCCCGAAACACAAATTATCGATGATCACACCTTAAATAAAACTTTACTTCATTCTAATATACCATTTGCAAATTCTTGCCCTTTCGTAGTTGTTTCGCTAGCTGTGTGAATGGAGTAAAAGGCCTTTTTTCGTTTTTTTTTTTTTAAAGAAACAAAAATTTCGGACTAGCTCCGATTATTCGGATTATTAGGTGGTTCGGTTCGTTTTTAATTTTGAAATCATTTCCATGAATTTCACAAAAGTATAAAATCATTATATTTACTTAAGAAGAATTTTGTTTTAGAAGAAGAAGAGACTTTTTCGGACAAAAAGACATAAAAAGTCTTAATATTTGTAAGTTTCAAATTAAAAATTGTTTATTTTTGAACTCGGAAACGATATCTACTTCAAATTGTTTTATTCCATAAATAATTTTGTTCTTTAACTAATTACAGAAAAGTTAATCTGAATCGGTTGCAAATGTTGGGCTACACAAAGAGAAAACTGGACCAAGATCATGTATTTAGGCAATTAAGGCAGTTAAAATTTCAAATGAAAATAACTCGAAAACTGTAGGAGATAAATAGCACATACAAGCATATTTTTAATAGGTCTTTAAGAAGATATAAACATCTTTGAAATCGGGTAAGAAACAAAAATTTGGCAAATGGTTAAAAATTGCCTATATCAAAGGGTACCCTACTCGAGCCCCTTAGCTCCACTCTTGTGGGATCCCCCTTCCAAACTTAAAATTGTATGCTCTTCTGCTGTGCCTATGTGCCTATTTTATTTATATCCAACCAGCCGATTATAAGTTACAGATTTATTTCGATTTGATCCTCTGTGCAATATAATGTCCATTATATACCGAAATGGTTTTTTTGGATTTAAAATAATTCAACGGAATTATAATTTTATGCGAATTTTCCGAAACTTGTTTTCGAATTTTCCAAAGATTCAAAAGGCTTAATTTTTTAATTTTCTTTTCAAAATTCAAATAAATTTGATAACCTAGACATTCCTTTAAAGCCTTTATAATAATTTAATCCATAGACTTAAATCCTTTGCACTTCACATGTATTGAATTAATTCAATAGAGAATTAATTCCTTAAAGAATTTACAATCAATTGAACAATTCAAGCTTAAAAAATATGTTGAGTAATTTAAATTTTATTTCATGGAATACAACTAGTAGTTTTTGTGAGAGGCACCTCAAACTAAATTTTCAAAAAAAAAAAAAAAAATTCAATTTTTTTTTCAAAAACACAAAAACAAAATGAATGTATTTTGTTGTTGTTTGAATTAGGCTTTTGTCAATTCAATTAGGTTTTTGTCACTCACATAAACTTCTAGTTGTATTCTATGTTTTCTTTAATTCAAATCTATTACAAATTATCTTTAGAAATAATTCTTAATTCATTTTGCAAAAGTTTAAAAAAGAAATGATATTTTCATTCAATTTGGAAAAGATTTGAATTAATAAGAATTGAATGTATTTCAATTCGAACAAAAAGCCTTTGAATGAAGCTATATAATTATGTTTTTGGTAATTGAATTATGGAATAAAAAACTAGTATTTCTTAATTTAGAGTTATAATTAACTGAATTAAGCTAATATTTAATTAATTCTTTCGAAAATCTGTTGCTGCTCTATGTGATATAAAGTATGTAAGGGAGAAAACAAAAATTTTCGAACAAAAAAACCACCTCCGATTTTGATAAAATTTTAAAAAATACATTTTCTTAAAATACATGAAATTTTAAATCTCTATATTCGGACTTATTTGTCCCATTTAAACAAACTTTGGCTTAAACTGACTGAAAACTGAAAAAAACATTAAAAAATTAAATAAGTACTGAAATAAGAGTTTTCTTTACTAGATGTTAATTTTCTCAGCTTCCCGTCTTGGTCCCACTCTAAATTGTTTATATGTTGTTGCCAACTCTTTAAAGAACATTCCAAAGAAAAGTTATAAAAGTTATATGATTTGTCCCTAATACAAGATCGAATATTGATTTCATTATCCTTTGCTTTTCAAAAATGTCATTTTTACAAAAATAATAAGAAACTAAATTTATTAAGCATCAATTCGAGCCAAAGTTTATTTAAATCGAGCAAATAGATCCCAAATAGATATATGGAATTAAAAAAAATCTGAAAAAAGTGAACTTTGAACCGCGATAAAAACTAAACTACAACAAATTTGAAGAACTTTAAATTTTGTAATGACGTAGTGAGTGTGTATATCGAATTTCATTGCAATGGGAGATGGTGAAGTTCGTCGGGTGCTCGAAAATGTTTGTTTTCTCTCTATGTTAACCCTGCAAGGCTGCAATTCTATGAACTTTTTTATGAGATTTTACATATTATTTCTTATTACGATTTAATTATTCCTATAGTTCACATATTTGTAGAGATGTTTCAATATACGGTTGCACAGCTGATTTCGAGATGTCTAAGTAGGTTTTTTTTAAGAAATGCGTCGTCCGACAAAGCGTATCCTCTAGGTAACCATTTCGTTTTTGGGAATATCATTGGTAGTGTGTATTTTTCTT
Source organism: Protocalliphora azurea (assembly GCA_932274085.1). Taxonomy (NCBI): domain Eukaryota; kingdom Metazoa; phylum Arthropoda; class Insecta; order Diptera; family Calliphoridae; genus Protocalliphora; species Protocalliphora azurea. The sequence continues at coordinate 132,259,595 of OW026519.1, forward strand.
TTTATTTTGATTTATTATTATGTTTTAAAATGGAGATACACTGCTCGTGCCGTAGATATGAAAATAATGAAAAAATCAATAATTTTTTAAAAATTTTAAAATTCGGTTTTTTTAATTTTCTGAAAAAATGATTGAAATTGACTTTGTTTGTTTGCATATGAAAATTAATCACATAAACCAAACATCATCGATAAAATCAGTAACGGAAGTAACACGAGATTTGAGACCACTTATTACTTTTAATGAAAATTTCAGTCTTCATCGGTACCATAAAAAAGCAATAAATATTGTAAAGAAGAATTCTTAGAAGATCGACAGCACGTGTTGTTAAAAAAAAAGCGCAATATTCGAATATTTTCTAATCATTTTGTAAAAAGTTGCGTGAATTGCCAGATTTACTAAATTGTTAAACCACAATTTTAAAAACAAAATCTATTTATAGTTCACGTCATTTAACCTCATATTCTACACGCAGAGAAAAAATATAGTTGTAGTGACCATAATCTAAGAGCAACATATTATGATTGGAACATATGATCACAGCGAAAAATAGAAATGATTATAAGTAATAATTATTAAGATTCCATTTTGTGATATTGTATCCGATTTTATCTTACTACATTATTATACCACATTGTCATATCAAGATTCCATTTTATAATATTATTATGTCATTCTTCATATTATTATTATTCCATTTTATCAAATTATTATCCCATGTTATCATTCATTCATTTTGTTATATTTTTATTCCATTTTATCATATATTAAAATAAAATGTGTTAATAAAAAATAATTATTTTTATAAATTTTTTATTGAAAATAATAGAGAAGTATTCATTAGCCAAAAACAAAAAATATTTACATATTATTTCTTCATCAATTACATTCATTTGTACCACCATATGTGGTTCAAATGCTAAATATGTTTAGTTTAGTGGTAGTTAATCAATATCGTATATTGCTTAAATCACACCTAGTAGAAATAAACCTTGTCTATTTATATTTATTCATATATAAACTAAATGAGAATTATAATGAAGTTGTGAAACAAACATTAAAAACAAAATACATTTGAAAACAAACAAGTATTACATTTTTCCACTAAGTTTGTGAAAAGGATAAGTATTATATTTAATTGAAATATTTGATTATCATGGGAATAATAATATTAATATGGTTTAAAAACAGAATATGATTTAAGAACAAGGAGAGAGACTGAAAATATTTAATGGTTGTAGAAGTAATGATATTTTTTATATTAATAAAATTGTGTTTCTGGTAAAAATATTGAAACACATAAAATGTGTGCAATCAACAATATTAACATTTGTATTGAGTGTAAACATTAAATGACAAACTTTAAACAAAACCATTGCTATTATGAACACAGAGTTATTAAAATTCAAGAAAATTAATAATGAGAACATAATATTGTTGTAGTAATAATGCTGTAACCACGGTTTTTCTCTGCGTGTATAGTTAAATTTTTTCCCTAAAATATGAAAAGCAAAAATTCTTTTCATAACCCATAAATTCCTAATTTTTATTAAATTATACATTACGGTCACTAAACAATGACAATATTTTTTCGCAATTATGTTTGTTCTACATTTAACATAAACATAAATTTATTAAATATTAAAAGCAAACAAAACAACAAACCCACTACCAAAAATGTCATATTTTTTCCAGCAAATGAGAAAATACTAAGATGATGACATGTAATTGAAATGGTATAAAAATGTCAATATTGTATAAATGTACCAAACAAAATCACGCATTATCCTTTTTTTCATTTAATAATACAACCTAATGCCAACCCCTACGTGTGGAAAAAAGTAGAATTTAGAAATCAAATATGTATGAAACAATAACCCAGCAAACCAAAGGTTTGATTTAAAATTTGAGAGTGATTGGAAATACATTTTTTCTCAAATGTAAACGTTTGAGAATGATTTGAGAATAATAGCTTTCTCAACAAAAAATGAGTTTTTTTTTCTCCAATTTTGATATAGATTTGAATTAACCTTTGATATCGAAGAAAAAATACATAATTTTTCAAAAGTTTGTAACATGATGTCTCTGTGTTTGTTGGGAAGGGACAATATACAAAGACATATACATACATACTTGTACAAAAACATAAGTGGTAGTCATAACTATTCATTATTGTAAACTATGCATGAATTGTTGTTTTTTTTTTTTTTTTTTTTTTTTTTTTTTGATAAAATATAAAAGGACGTACCGGGAAAATTGCAGTCAATGGAAAAAACAAAAAAAGTGAAAGTATATGTATGAATTTATAGCACTCCCTTCTTTGTTTAGAGAATTGTTTAGCACAGGAAAAGGAAACCACGCTGTGACTAAACAACGTTTGTACACATACTTTAATACATAATTTTTAATAATAATGTACGATGTTACAAACAAATATCTTCGTACATTTGTATTTAACCCTTTTTTTTGGTATCGAGATATTGTAACTGCGACTCTTGTTACTTCATAATGCCATCATCATAATTTAATATCAAAAATCTATTATACATAAATAAAGATTTAGTTTTATATTTATGGTCATGGTTTTATTAATATTTTCATCTTTCGATTCTTTTCTTCCTTTTGCCGGTAGGGACACGCGTTTGTGTTTCTTTTAAAAGATTTGTTTTATTTAACTTCTCAGGGCATTATTATTAAATAAATATAAAAATTAAATTTTTGATTTAGTGTGTCACCCAGCCAACCCTTTTTTCTTTTAATATTTTATATGACCAAATAAACTGAAGATAGTTTTTATTTAGTTTATTTATTGCGATTTCAAGTGGATGTCTGTCTGTATATTCTTGAATAAATGTTTTTTTTTATTTTTTTGTTTGATGCAGGATATTGAAAAAATATCGAAATTGATTAGAGGAAATAATACCACATGCTGACTGACTGTTACTTAAAATATCATCATAAATGTATGATGATGAGGGTATTATTTGAATTTGAAGAGAACATTACGTTATGTTATTGATTTTACAAGTGTTGATCAGAGTTTATTGTAAAGGGAGAAAGGAGAGAAAAGGGAGATAATATGCCTTTAAGATTAATAATTATGCTCTTAAAAAAATGAACGACTGTGCACGAAAAATTTAGTGCATACAATTCAACCTATAGTGTGCGTTCGAATAAAGTGGCCAAAAGGAAAAACTACATAACTTTCCATTTATGTAGTTTTCCATTTTCTTAATTTTTAGAATTGCTGTATTTCATTACATTGCTGTATTTCATTACATGTTTAAAAAACAATGATCAAAATGGTAGAAAAATAGTGACTGTTTCAATCGACTAATATCGACTTAAAGAATAACAAATTTTAAGTGAAATAACGTAACAAATTGTCATTATCATAGACAGAAGCCCAAACAGTCGCAAGAGACGTAAAGAATATGAAAATAAAAACGCAATAGCATTTTAGTCCGAAAACTACAAAAATCGACATACAAAATTGGGGGCATTAGTCAAAGTTAAATAAATTTTAAACAACAAAGCTGAGAAGAACTCTGGGGCAAAGAATGATCAAAGCTCCTCAATAATAAAAAAAAAATAAAAATATTTTCAATACTTTATATTAGTATTATTGCTGCCTTTTCTCATGTTCCAAGGTACAGGTCTTGTATACTGAATAATCGAGAAAATGGTATCGAATAGTATAGAACTAAAAACAATAAAAATTTACAAAACAATTTGTCTTATAACAAGTTTACTCAAAATGCGACAAGATATATGCTTGTTTTGCTTCTTTAGTCTGAATAGACGAGAATAATCATAACAAATAATAAAACTACACAGAATTTTGGTAACTGAAGAAGACAACTAAGAACAACTAAAACAACTAAGAAGACCCCAGCAGTGCTCAATTGTTATTATTTATTTTTAATTATTACATAGAGATACCGCAAAAAATTTCGTAAAAGTACTTTAAAATTTTTTTCAGAAGTCATACCTTTTTATATAAAATAATATATTAGGAAAATCTGGAGATGAAATGCTACAAGTAGTTGATTTAGATTTAATCCTAACTTATTCCCAGCAAGAACTTGGTAATAGCATGTAGTTACTTTTCAATGACAACAACATACTGTCTGCATTACATAGAAGTTGTTTAGTAAATACTTATTTATATCCCGGCATGTAATTACTTCTTTATGATCAAATATTTGAAAATATTACTTTTTATTGACTTTTTAATTCAGTTTAGCAATTCATATATTTAAATAAAGGATAAATATATAAAAGATTTAAGTTTTTGAAATTAAAATTTATATAAATTTTTTACGTTTAAATAAAAGAATTAAGAAAACCCTTTTTTTATATCCCGACATTTTATTAGTTATTTGTAATCTAAAATGTAAATAGTTCCTTTTGTTTTTACTAATAGAAATTTCAATAATGCTTTAAAATCAACAAGTAAGAAAGATATAGTCGGTCAAAGCCAACCATATGATACCCCACACAATTGTGTATGTCCATCAAAATTCGTGGACGAGTCTTTTACTAAGTGTAAAATAAAATATACGAATACAGAATATTTTGTTAATACTAACATTTATATGAATTTATGCACTTTAGGGTGATTCCCGAAAGTGGGCTTATATGGGAGTTATGGTAAATTATGGAGCGATCCTCATAAAATTTGTCTCTGTGATTTTTACTTACATAAAACTTATTTGTGTCGAATATAACTTGATACTAATATTTATATGTGATTTATGCACATTAAAGTGATATTCGGAAGAGGGGTTTATATGGAAGCTATGGTCAAATACGGACCGGTCTTCATGAAATTTGGCACAAAGATTGATACTTATGCAAAACTTCCTTACACCAAATTTCATTAAAATATTGCTATATTTAAGGAATTTATGATCGTTAAACCCTTATTGCAGGAGAACATTTGTATGGTGAAATAATTGACCGATCATAACCAATTTCAATAGGCTTCGTGCCTGTGTCATTAAAGTCCTATGTGCCCTTGTATTATATTCAAAACTGCGACCTGTACTTTGTGCACAAGGTTTACATGCACAGCCAGCCGTATAATAAGTTATTGAACAGCTTTTAAGTAATCACTTCTTGTAATGACATCTAGGTAATGTTTTCCTAAAATGTCTACTTGTAATAATAAAGGGTAAGTAGTCGTCTCTAATGTCATTACCATGTTAAAATAATGAGTTATTCAACAAATGTGTAAGTAGTGAAGAGACATTATATTAGCTTCTTAACTCATTACATGGCAATCAAAGTGTTTGCTGGGTTTCGTTCATCTTTTATTAAAAAAAAAAAAACATTTTATGTTATTTGAACGCACACCTTATAAAAAGGCTGTTATATTCAAGTTTTAAATTTAAAAGAAAAATTATATTTTTTTTTTATTCGTTTTTAATAATATTTAATATTTTTTGGAATGGGTCCACTTCTTTTTAAACTCTATTGTATTTTTTAGTCAGCTTTAAGTAGTCTTTAAACATTTTTTTACTGTGACCCAATACATTTAAAATGGACAAAGTTCTGGAAAGTTTAGTGGATTGACCTGCTTTGGTACATAGCAGGACCATTTGCTTGATACCACTGAGTTATTATATATATTTTTTTCTTTTTTTGTAATAATGAGCAGAGAGATGAAGCCAATCATATAGAATTCACTGTGCTTACTAATGATAGAAAATCCTTTTATACCCACTTGTACAAATGTCTTCCCAAACAGTCTATAAATCAACTTTTTCTTTGGTTATCAGGGTTCCTTTCTGTGATCAAAAATTTTTTATATACACTGCCTGCCACTTGAATAAGGAATAACATTTTTTTAACTTTAATTAAGTATATCTCCTAAACTAAGGTTTAGAAAAAAATAATTTTTTGCGTAACCAAATTTCAAAGTGAATCCTTAAAGGATGCAATAACGGAAGCATGGAGTTCAATTTCGCTAAATTACATAGAGTCATTATACAAGTCGATGCCAAATCGCATTTTTGAGGTTATTTCTAAAAATGGTGGCAGTACTCATTACTAATTGAATGCTAGAAGATAATAACTTTCATTTTTATAACCTAAAATTTAAAAAAAAAATTACAGTTTGCTTAGTTTTAAAATATTCCTTATACAAGTGACACACGAAAAAGTACCACAGAAATACATGTCTTTAAAGAAATGCATAATTTTAGTATAATAAAAATATGTATATTTTTTATTTCTTCAGGAAACTAAAGCTAACACTTTGGAATGTGGTTGCGCAAAAAATTATTTTTTTCTGAACTTTAGTTTAGGAGATATACTTAATTAAAATTAAAAAATGTGATTCCTTATTCAAGTGGCAGGCAGTGTATTTTATTTTTTTTATGATTCAAAAATCTGAATTTCCCAACTTACCTACACTCCCTGCTAGATTATACAATTGAGTTATGCGTTTGCACGAATTTTGTTAATTTATCATTTTAAGAAAAAACTAATTATGTTACTGCAACAAAATTTAGCACATAGTTACTGAGAATAATATGTAGCAAATCTAAAAAAGTTAAGGGTATTAATTTTTTTACGTACAATGAAAGTACAATGAAAGTTAAAGCCTCAAATATTTTCGTGTGCAGTTCCTATTTTCTGTAAAAATTTCAAATTGTGCAATTTCCTTGCAAATAACGTACGCGGAAAAAAATGCAACGTTCTAATTTCTCCAAAAAACGTTCTAATTTAAAACGTTCTAATATCTCCAAAAATTAACATAAATCTTATATATTTTTTTCAAAAGATAACTTATTAAGAGTCCTGATGAAAACGCGCAAAATACTCGCAATTTGTATAATGTGTGCAAGTTTGAACACTGGCAAATGAAATGTTAAAAATTTTATGGCAAATAATTTTAAAATTAAAAAACTTATAAGTTTGCGCGACAGAAAAATCTTACACATTCCGTTACATGTAGATAGGTCGTTATAATCAGAAAACATGTATCCATCCAATATGAATGTTAAAATGTCGTTATCATAAGTACACTGTTATTGAAAAATGAGTCAAATTAGATTTCAGAATTGTTCAAAAAAAATGTTCGCCTCAAATTGATTTTGACCTATATACATTTTTTTTTTCAAAAAAATTTTGGCTGTAATTTTTTCTAATTTTTCTATCAATGGGTCTATATCTACCGAAAAAAATGTTTCTTTGACTCCTTTCGTCATCTGAGTTAAAATTTGTGGTGGTGTATATACAGAAATAATCCAAAAAATTACAAATATTTTTTGAAGGTAGTTCGGCTTTTATTAACATTTTTAAGAAACTAGAAGTTGGATTTTCATAAAATTTTCACAATAACATGAAGATATCTTGTCATCCAAAATTGATGTTAAAAAGTCTTTATCATTAGTACACTGTTGCAATTTTATAAGGATTTTCTTTTCCATTTTATTAAATCCGGTAGATTTCATGAGATAATTTTAACATCTCTTTCGATTGTTAATTAATTTTATTAATTTTTATAATTAACTATTTCAATTACCTAAATTTTATCCAGTCTGAGATCAAGTTACCTTTTGTAGAAATTTAAACCCCTTAAACATAACACACAAAAAATGAACTATACACCACCGCTCCCTAACTTTCACCCTGAATTAAATAGAAAATTTGACTTTACAATGAATGTCATCAGAGGCAATCGAATGTCAATTGTTTAACAGTGCAACAATAGACATTGACAGATTTATTACCCAGCCAGCTTTCCAAATTATATATGGAAGAGTGTTTGCACACACTCATTTAACCCATTTCAAACCATAAACCCACAACAAATGTTAAAAAGCTAAAGAACTCACACTCTCACACATATGTCTCTTTACAACAATAGATGTTATTTTGTAAATAGAAATAAAAGGGTTTTCTACCTCCTACTGATACATGAATAAACATTTCCTTTGAACGTAATACGGAAACGGATATAAGCAAGTAAAATTTAAGTTTCTTTTTCTTTAAAATTTTTGCTTAACGCGTAATAATCGTATGCATAAAACTTTATTAAGTTCCATTATATTTTTATTCTGTCTTCTTAAAATAGAAAACAAATTTTATTTGCTTAAAAAAAACGTATGCATACGAATAATAAACCGTGTTAGTGTTTATCAGCAACGACAAAAAAGTCAAATAAATTTTGTTTGCCAACAAATTACATTGTTGCAAAATAAAAAATCTCGGGGGATTTACATGATAATGAAATATCATCACAGCTTTATTGATAACAAACTTCTGTATAAAGTCAAGAGCATTTGAAATTGGGTTATATTTACTTATGTTTTCCCTAAAAGAAAAAAAAAATGCATATAGCAAAGGGTGTCAATATGAATGGGTTATTATGGCCTTGTAATTTGAAATTTGCATACCCCTCTTATGATACATTTTAAATTGAAAATTATGTTAATCAGATTTTTTTTTACTTTTTCGCGAACTGAAAATGAACAAGAGGCAGGATAAACCATATTAAAATTTATTACAGGTTATTTTATATTTCTTTTGTTGAAACGTTTACAAAGGAAGTTAATAAACAGTGAAGTGAGCTGATAAGTTTTATTATTTCGTATAACTACATTGCATACATTTTTTTTTTTTCTTAAATTTTAAATTCAATTACATTGCAAGTACCGATATTGCTTTGGTTTCTTTAAAGTCTCAATAATATACACTGAGGCCCTGGTCGGCGGATAATTACGACGCAAATCGAATCACTATTTTCTATGTTTATACCCTACACCACCATAGGTGGTGTTTTGTTGTTCTGATGTGATCGGTCCACAATTTCTATTTCGATTTTCTTACGAAAATCATTTTAATGTGCATAAATCCCATACGAATAAGTTTTATATAAGTAAAAACAACATTGCTAAATTTTATGAGAATCGGTCTATAATTTACCATAGCTCCCATATAAACCCACCTCCAGGAATCGCCCCAAAGTGCGTAAAATCATCCTGATAATAGTAGTACCAACGCATTATTCTGTGTTTGTATATTTTATTCCACATTTAGTAAAATTGGCCACATGTGTAATACAAGTCTCATTCAATACACAATAGTGTAGGATATCATACAGTTGGTCTTGACCGACTATATCTTTATTTCTCGTCTTACGCTGTTCTCTTTATGTTTGAACAAAAAAGAAGTTAAACTTTAATACAAAAGGTGTTTTTGTACAAAGAGGTAAATTCAAAATACCGATATAAATTCTATTTCGATTTTCTAACTAAAAACAGAGAATTTAATATGAAAATCAATGAATCAATAGTTTTCACACACAGTTACTTAAGCTATTTTAACTTGCAGAGAAAAAATATACTGTATATGGCGACACAAATCGAAGTAGTGAAATTTGAAACAGCCACGCAAAGCGGCCTGTGTCTACCACAAGATCTATTTTACGCTAAAATATGGCGTTCCCAAATTTCAAAGCAAACATTATGTGAAAAAATTTGACAAGTTTTTAAAGCATTACCAAGAATCAATTTATTGTCTAAAAAATATTTTTATTTTTTTATGAAAATTGTAAAAAAAACCTTTAGCCTTTGATATCTTCGCAAATAAGCGTTTAAAAAAAGGGTCTTAATTAGTGATCACTTATATTCCCTATTAAAAATCAATTTTTTATATAAAAATCTCTTAAATATTTAACCCTCGATATCTTTGTTAATAAGTGTTTAAATGGAAAAAGGGCCTCAAGTTGTGATCACTTATATTCCCTATCAAAAATCTTTTTTTTTTTTATATGAAAATCTCAAAATTGTTTAACCCTCGATATATTCGTAAATAAGCGTTTAAATGGAAAAAGAGCCTCAATTTGTGATTACTTATATTTCATATCAAAAATCAATTTTTATATAAAAATTAAATGGAAAAAGGACCTCAACTTGTGATCACTTATATTCCCTATCAAAAACGGATTTTTGTAATCACTTATATTCATTATCGAAAATCAACTTTTTGTATAAAAAGCTCAAAAATCTTTAACTCCCGATATCTTCGTAAATTAGTGTTTAAATGAAAAAAGGCCTCAATTTGTGATCACTTACATTCCCTATAAAAAAAATCGATTTTTTTACATAAAAATCTCAAAAATCTTTAACCCTCGACATCTTTGTAAATAAGAGTTTAAATGGAAGAAGGGCCTCAATTTGTGATCACTTATATTCTCTATCAGAAATCGAATTTTTATATGAAAATCTCAAAAGTCTTTAACCCTCGATATCTACATAAATAAGCGTTTAAATGAAAAAAGTACTCAATTTGTGATCACTTACATTACCTATCAAAATTTGATTTTTTCTATACAAATCACATAAATTTCTAACGCTCGATATCTTGGCAAATAAGCGTTAAAATGGAAAAAGGGGTGTCGATTTGTGATCACTTGTAGTTCTTACCAAACATCGTTTTTTTAATGTAATTTGAGAATAATTTTGTCGTAATATCAATATACTTAAAAGTCCTTCCCGATTTTTGGGAAATATTATAGTGCAGCGGCAATTAGATGTCTTAAAAAGTTAATATTTTGGTCCATTTACTTCTTTATAGAAATACTTTTTTGTGGTTTATTAAGCTATATTAATATTTTTAATTTTCTGCTATCTTAGGAACTATTTGTAAATGCTTGTTGATCTTTATGTGAATTAATTCTTTTACTCTTCCCGTGACCAATGTCACGGGATATACACCGTAGTGTATATCCCTTAAAATTCGTGGAGGGGTATTATACTAGACATCTGGACAATTGTGGACCAATACTTAAGAAATGTAAAATAAAATATTATTACTTAAATGTTAATACTAACATTTATATGAATTTATGCACTTTAGGGTAATTCCCGAAAGCGGATTTATATCGGAGCTATGGTAAATTATGAAGCGATTCATATAAAATTTGTCACTGTGATTTATACCTATATAAAACTAATTTGTTTCGAATATAAACTTGATGCTAACATTTGTATCTGATTTATGCACGTTAAAGTGATTTTATATGGGAGCTATGGTCAACTATGGACCTTCATGCAATTTGGCACACAGATCGACACTTATATAAAACTTCCTTACACCTAATTCCACTAAAATAATGATATATTTAAAGCATTTATGATCGTTAAACCCCTATTCCGGTAGGATATTTGTATGGGGGCTAGGTGAAATAATGGATCGACCATAACCATTTCAATAGCCTTGTTCTTTGTATCATGAAAGACCTACGTTCAAATTTCATTGAATTATCTTCAAAATTGCGACCTGTACTTTGTGCACAAGGTTTACATGGACAGCCAGTCAGCCGTCCAGACAGACGGACATCATTAGATTGACTCAAGAAGTGATTCTGAGTCGATTGACTGGAATTTGGGTGTACGATTTCTTTTTGTGCGTTGCATACATCGGCACAAACGCATAATACCCCAACCACCTATGGTGGTGTGGGGTATAAATATGCATATATTTTATAATTAAATTTTCATAATTTTAAATGATATTTTGTGGAATTTGTGCAAACGACAATGTAGGTATATATAGTAAAATAATAATATAATTTCTCATTAAATAAAAATTAACTTACCTCAAGAGTGCAGCAGATAGTTTTAAGGTAAATCCACAATCTGATAAAAAATTTTGTGCTTTATTGATTTATACACTTTTTTTCAATTTATTTCTTTACTTTTTAAACACTTTTATAATTTTTAAAACGAACTTATTAGATTTAAATCACTTTTTTATTTTTTCATTTGCTCAACAATTTGATTACTTTCTAAAAAACTAAACGGTACTTTGATTTGTTTTAATTAATACAGTACAAGTTAGAAACAAAAACATTAATTTTAGTGAAGACAACAACCTTGTAAAATATGGTTGCCGTTTTTAATAACTATATTAACCGAACACTTCCCTATCTGTCAGCAATTTTACTGTCAAAAACAGCTGCACAAAAGCATTTTTACGGCAGGTTCTTTGGTCGCAGTTTTATTTTAAAAGTCTATAGAAAATGTTAAAATTAACTAAATTTGTAGTAAAAAATGGTAAATTATTAATGAAATTTATTATTATTTTCATTGCCACTTATTATTTTTGTTAATTTATTCACAGTTAATATCACCAATTTGACAGGCGTACGCTCGTTGGGAATTTCAGCTATTAGAACCACTTCAGCTAATCCAGATGAACCTATTGATATTATAAATCCCTTCGAGAAGGAACGTAAAGTGTGCATTTTGTGTAAACATGGCATAACACCCGATTATAAGAATGTTAAACTGCTGTCACAATTCCAATCTCCATATACAGGCCGTATTTATGGTCGCCACATTACCGGATTATGTAAACAAAAGCAGGCTGAGGTGGAAAATGCTATTATTAGGGCTCAAAATTGTGCTATGATGCCAACATATCATAAGGATTTAGATTTCATGAAAGATCCCAAATTATTTGATCCCGAAAAGCCCATTAGACCACATAAATACTAGTTGCCTTTAATATTTAATAAATTATAAACTTGTTAATAGATGATGCTTTTGGGAAATGGGAGTGAAATGAGGAGTAAATTAATCGTCAATATATTTAAGCATTTCTTGTGGTATATGTAGACGGTCTAGCAGATTAACAGTTTCTAAGCGAGGTTCTATTTTTTGCTGCAAATCTTGTAGAGCGGAGGAAAAACCAATTTTCCATACGTTAATGGCCTCTTGGAGATCTTGTACTTTTTTAATATATTCTTGGCGGGATTTAAGCTCTTTGCGAGCTACATTTATTTGTTGTAATAACTCTTCTTTTGTGTCGGGCATATTTATTTCTTTTATACTATTTTGTTGTTCTTCCTTTGCTTCTTCGGCCTCTTCCTTTTCCAATTCATTGGCCAAAAAAAATTCTAATCTCTTTTTAGTCATCTTTTCTCTTACCTTTTTACTCAAGGCTAATCTATAGGGGCGACAATTTGTACTTACGGCTAGCCTTTGTAAATCGGTATTAGAGCTAGAATTCTTGGGTGTACCCGGTGTATTACTTACATTTTTGGGTTCATTTTGTTCTAAATTTTTATAATGAACTTTCGCATCACTTTGTGGCACTCGTCGCTTCGGTGTGGAACCGGGAGTTTCTAATAACAATATTTTACTCTTGGCGATAGATTCTGGGCAAACTGCACTGTTGTTTTTTATTATGCTGCTATTGCGTCTTAGTCCCAACCTTTTTGTTTGTTTTGGTGTGGTAAAATTATCATTTGTTACACTCATTTTTTTTTTGTTTTGTAATTAATCACTAATATATTTTCAATTAAATAATTTATTATGAATATCTATTATAAAAATAAAATTAACAATTGAAAAATTGCATAGGAAAAATTAGGCGCACTAATTAGAAATAAAAATACAATTTGAAAGTTACCTACACAGATGTATTGACATTTCATGTACTGTACATTGTAGATTGTCAGTGGTGCCATCTCTAAAGCACTCACAAAATAATGTTAGTAAAAAAATGTACTGGTTATTTTTTTTTAATATAAAAAATTGATATCAAAATTTGAAGCTTGAAGGCGAATATAGACCACAATAAAAAATGGTACATAAAGTTATATTTTTTACCGGTATAATTGAATTATTATACAAAAATTTTTTTTAATATTTTATAGTAAATTGGGCACATTTCTATTTTCAATACGTTTTGAAATTTTTGCAAGTTCTATTTAAAACTTCTTATTATACTTCTTATTTTGCACAGGTATTTGCTACGTTTATACGTACCTCTAACTAGCAACAAAAAATATTGAAAATGTATTTTGCTGCATAAACGATGATTGAATATTTCATTTGTAAAAAAGTAACCAACAAAACAAATCATGATTGTGAAACTATTTACAATTAAAGCTTTCAGCGTTGCCACATCTTTTCACGTTCATAGAATTTACGATGGCAATAGTTATATTTTCCCATTTGGCACGACAAATAAACAAATATGTATAATTCTTTATGCAGTTTGGTGTATAAAGTTCATGTTGAATTTTTGTAAATTATTTTTATTTGTAAAAACCGGGCGTATAAATATAGTAATTGATAGGTAATAGTAGGGTGAACTGAACACGTATACTCGTCGCCCAGGTAATTGTTGTTTATATGGACTACGATTTAAAGTAACTGTCAAATTTCATTAAAAAAAAATAATAATAAAGTCATAATACACCTTTCTCATGACGACTACACCTTATTAACATAGTGTCTACATTAGAGATTTTTTTTATCAAGAAAAACGTCAAACTTAACGCGAATTTGTGGAAGGTGGCAACAGTTGCACAAAAACAACAATATGGCGTATTCATTATTGTTTTTCATATATGCAGTTTGACAACTGTAACAACCAAAATAATAATCAACTGTTTAACTAAGGTTACCTTGTATATATTCGCACTGATTTTGACGTTTGTTTTGATATAATTTTGCCTAATTTAGACACTAGGTAATGTGCCTTGGGTAATAGTAGCGTTCGTTTACCCAAAAATATTACTGTCCATTTGTTTTTGTAACAGGTCTACTTTCGTTCACTGGGGAAAAAACTTCCGGTTGTATCAGCCTGTGTTGGAATCTTTGGCCGGGTTGTTCCGGACTACGATTTAAAGTAACTGTCAAATTTCATTAAAAAAAAAATAATAATAAAATCATAATACATCTCTCTCATGACGACTACACCTTATTAATGTGCCTTGGGTAATAGCAGCGTTCGTTTACCCAAAAATATTACTGTCCAGTTGTTTTTGTAACAGATCTACTTTCGTTCACTGGGGAAAAAACTTCCGGTTGTATCAACCTGAGTTGGAATCTTTGGCCGGGTTGTTGTGTAGATCCAATGGTCATGGGAACTTACTGTCCAGCAAAAACTTTTACTGGATTTGCGTTTGCGTAACCAAATTCCAGTAAAGAGTCAAATTTGAGAGTAAAATGACACTTTATAAACTGAGTATTTACAAATTTTACTGGACTTGTTCTTGCTAATAAAGTTCAAAACCAATTTAAATTTACATATTTGCTGTTTTTTATAAAATTTGTCGAAACGAACTTTCGACTTAATTTTGTCCGATAGCGGGGAACAGGCAGTAATTGTTTGCACTTCAAATTCTATAGAAAACTGATTTTTTATTCAATCAAGGAGAATTATGAAAAAGTTTTGAAAGTTTTTATTAGTTGACATCGAATTATCGGTTTGAAAATTGAAGAGAAATCAACTTTCATATTGTGAGATAGTCGATAAGTCGGAAAAAGTCGAATATTGTTTTTTTAATGTTATTGTTTTCATTTTTTTTTTAATTTAGAGTTAGGAATTTAATGAATTTATCCAGCTTTGAATCAAGTCTGGTGAAGCTCTGATCTTTTCACAGGTGAGTATTGAAATAAAAATCTTTAAATATGATATTATTCTCCATAGATATTTTATTGTTATTATTTATTATTCAAATATGTTATATGTATTTATGTTCTCGAATGATAATGATATAAATCTAGTTATATGGTATTTGCTCTATATAAGATTGTTTGTATGTAATTATATGTTATTATTTTATTTAAATATTGATGAATTGTTTATTGTATGGTATGCTAAATTGCTACACAACTAATGATTTTTATTTTTCTTTAAATTTATTTTTGTATATGTAAAATATGTTTGTGAAAAAATATATATGATATATTTTATAACTTTTTTGTTATTTTTTTTATCATATGCTTCTTTTTTTTAGCAATTTATTAAACTATTTTTTATTGACTTAATTATTAAATTGTGGTTGATTTAAGGAAACATACGTTTCATTTATTTGAGGGTTTATTTGTTGGTTCATGTTTTTTAATGCTAACAAAAAATAAAAGAAATTTTGTAAGACAAACTGATTTAAATAAAAATAATTTTATATTTTGCACTCTTGCTTATAGTTTATCGTAAAATAAAAATAAACAAATTATAAAAGTTTTTAAAAATTATATAATAAAGCTATAAATGAAAATATTTTATTTTATTATTATTTAATTATAATATTTAAAAATGATGCTTTAATGCACGGTGGTAGAATATGAGATAAATTGTTTAAACAAATAAAATATTTGTAAAATAGAAATATACTGTTAAACTGAGCATTACAAAAATTTAAAAAAATAATAAATTTTAATAATTTAGTACTAGATACTTAACAGATCAAACTAGATTTTATAGAAAATGAATAAACCTTTTTCATGAAATAAAAAATATTGTAACTAAAACTTGTTAAACTGTTAAGAACGGAATTAAAAACAATAAATGAAATTAAACTTAACTTTGAATAATTTTTTATTTTAAATTTGTTTAGTGTAACAATTTAGGAAAGTAATAATGCTTTTAAAATTTAACAATCATCTTAAAACTCAGTAACAGCATATTTTTCTAAAAAAAAACTCAACTATAATTCAAGGTAGATTTACATATATATACATACAAGCAGTATAATTTGCACACATTTAAATTGCATTTTTTTTTAATTTCACGGGTCGAATAAAAAATACCAAAGGAAGGGAGGGAAAATATTTAAAACAATGGATTTTTAAATACTTTGCAATTTGGCTGTCAAAAATATAAAATTATCCAAAATATTATTTAAATTGCCGAATTTTCCGTGTACTTTCTTTAATGAGGCCTCAAATCTTTTAAACACGTTTACGTTTTAAATTCATACTTATGCAATCTTTACTTATGTATATATACACTTTTATTAAAAATCTTATTACTAAAGCTTAAAACAAATTATTTGAAAAAAGGTAACCTGCTTTTGACAATAAACTAGATAAAAATTGACGACTAATAAAAGCAAATAATTTTTATAAAAATGTTTTTTAGGTCCAGTGACACGATTTACAAAATAAATCGTAAACTCCATGAAAATATTTTTTTAATGAATTCCAGCTTAAAATATCCTATATATGCAGACCTTATCTCCTACAGCCGTAAAAAATCATGAAGTATAATTTCATAAGTCGATTTTAAATGAAAATGTTTTGATTTTCTTTTTTTCATTTATATTGGAAAATGTTTTCTTTTGAATCGAATTGTATAGAAAGCTAAATTGTTTAATTCGATGCGAATAGAAAATCATTTGATTCTCTTAAAAATAATGTGTAGTTTGCAAATTCCATGTCATAGCTTCGCATATACTGCTATACAGTTTATATGAACGAATAGATAAGAATAATTTCTTATCTATTCGTTTTCAAAAGCATAGAAATTTAAAATAGACAAAGAGAACTGTACCATATATTTGGAAGTCATTAATCTCTCCTTTTCTAAGTAGTAAACTGAACCTTCAAGACAAAAAAACAAAATAAAAATTGAATCCTCCTTTTACTTCCACACTTAGTTGTTCTTGTCGGCACTCATTCACAATTTATGATAACGTTCCACATCCGACGATCGAAATGTTATACTACAAATGCATTTTTCATCACGCGTCAGTGTAACCAAACATTCGCGACACACCAAGTGACGACAAGTTTGGATTTCATAAGCAAATTCTGTAGTCTGACATTTAATGCAGCACACTGGCGGCGGTGTGGGCTGCAGGGGCAATTGTGAAAATCTTGTAATTTTCTGCAAAGCTTGTTGTATGGCCTGATCTATGCCAGATGCAGAGGAGGAAGTGGAAGTTGCTGTGGCGGCAGCAGGGCTGGTTGTAGTGGTATTGGCAGCATTAGCGTTGTCTCTAGTTAAAGTAGAACATTTAGCGAATGAAGCAGTTGCTGTGGCAGAAGTTTGAGTGGCTGTGGAGGCTAGCATCAGCGGTGTGGAGCTGGAAGTCAAGGTTGTAGAGGAAGTAACCGAGGTAGTGTATTTCTTATTTAATCGTGATTTACTAGCGGCCGACGAGCTGTAAGGGGTAATGGCCGTTGATTCCATAAGTCTAGCACGCTTAGCAGGAAGTGCATATGCGACTGATGAATCGGCTGCATTTATAAGATCTGGGTTGTTGTCTGCGGATGAAAGAGTTGCTGTGGCTGTAGTTTTATAGGATTTCGATAGGGATGAATAAACACCGGGTGTATGTTGATGACAGAGACTAGCGAATTGCGAGGCATGTCTATTTTTACTACGTCGTACTTTTGAGCTGCCCAGTGAACGTGGTACAGTTTTAAAATGTTCAGAATTTTCCATTAGGAACTTTTCAATACGTGCTTTAAGGGCTAAATTCAAAATAGCCTTACGATGAGGTGTAAACTCAAGACCTGTGAAGGGATCTGAAGGCAAACGACCCCATTTGGCTTCTTCTTCAGAGTGTTTATCAATGGTGGATTGATCAACTACTTTGCCGGAAGGTAAAACGGTTGGAAAGATCTGTAAAGAAAAAAATGGAAATTAGTATAATAAAGAATGCCAAAATTTCGAATACATATTTATATTATAAAATCAAGTATGTGTTTGTTTGTGACACTAATAGTTTACGAGTTTTGATATATTTTTCTGAATATCTTTACTAATACATATTTGCGAATTAAATTATATGGACAAATCAAGATTACCAGCACAGTTGAAACGAAAAAATATTTTTTATGTTAGTAAAGGTTTTCCTATGTAGCCGGCTTTCGGCAGAGCTCAAAGTCTTTCTTCTCTATATATGTGGAACAATGGCTTCGCTGAATAAACTTTTTTTAGAAATCAAAAAATTTTTGTAAGTGCCGGTATATAAAAAAAATCCTCTCAAGGAATTAACGAATATGGTCATGTTATATGTCATTAGAAAGGTATTGGAACGTAGTATTAATTGGTATTAATATAAATTAAATCACATATGTATTATTAAAGATATTTAGAAAAATGTATCAAGGCTTTAGAGGCCCATAACTCGTAAACTAAGAGCGATCGGGCAAAATTTTATGCATTATTTTAATCACGAATTAAAATACTTCTAATCATTATAAAAATTATTTAAAAATCAAGTGTGCTGGTAATCTTGATTTAGTCCAATTATATTAATTCCATTTAAAAGTGTGTTCAAATACCTCTCTAATAATGTATAATATTCATTAAAT
Source organism: Protocalliphora azurea (assembly GCA_932274085.1). Taxonomy (NCBI): domain Eukaryota; kingdom Metazoa; phylum Arthropoda; class Insecta; order Diptera; family Calliphoridae; genus Protocalliphora; species Protocalliphora azurea. The sequence goes on from OW026519.1 coordinate 132,278,674, forward strand.
CCTTGAGGTGAAAAATAACATTTTCATTGATATAAAGGAACTTACAAATTTGTTTATTTCCAAGAAAGTTTATTCGGCGAAACTGATGTTCGACATAAATAGAGGAGAAGCACGGAAACAAAAAAAAAAAAAAAAAAAACTGTTAAGGTTTAATAAAAATTTTAATTTCAACTTTATTTTTGCTTGAAGTTTTGGTCACCTTTTATAGTACTTAAAAATATAAAACATTTGGATACAGTACTTTTTTAAATACCATTATGTCATCCCTAATATAATATTGACATATGAACTTACAAAAACAATCTTGTTCTCAATAAACATCCAAAACATTCCATAAATATAACGCGCGAAACAGAAAAAATAAAAACGAAATGCTAAGAAATACTATAGTGAAAGCTATTGCCCCTGAAAATTATCCCCCTAAAATATATTATGGTTTTGTTGAAGCTCCCAAATATGGTCAACTATTTGTGGCTTATTATCTAGAGAATAGTATATACATTTGTTATGCCCAATTTAACAATAATGAAACGTTGGATTACTTCAAAAAAGATTTGCAAAAACTTTGGCCAAAATCAATTCTTCAACATGATGACAACTTAACAAAACAAATGTTGGAAAATTATATGACAAAGCAAAAGGAAACACAAGTTATTTATGTCGTTCTAAATGGCACTGATTTTCAGAAGAAAGTATGGTCAGCCTTGTTGGAAATACCTTTCGGTGAAGAGCGCACTTATGCCGACTTAGCTGTTGCTATAGGAAATCCCAAGGCAGTTCGAGCTGTAGCAAGTGCTATTGGTAGTAATAATATTGCCATTTTCATACCATGCCATCGTGTTAAAGCTAAAACGGGTGACTTGCATAAATACCGTTGGGGATTTGATTTGAAGAAAAAAATTTTGATAAACGAGAAGGAAGAGTTATTAAGTATGTATTAAAAAAATACGCGTGAATGTGATATTATTGAATTAATACCAACTTTTTGTATTTAAAAATAAATAAATTTTAAATCTTTTTGTCGCTTTTTATTCATTTTATATAGCTAGTTTTATCTAATGAACATAGATATGATGCTGTTTTCAAAAACCTAAGTAGGTTGTCAAAAAACCTAAGTCTAAGTATGAGTTAGTAAAAAATTGCATTGAAAAAAAAAACAATTCTAATATAAGCACTTTTTTTAGTATTTTTTCAATTTTTTTCGTATCTATGGAAATAGTCCTAACCCATTTTCGAACGCTGTTCCGTTTTCGCATCAGTAACTTTTCCATTACCTAATTAATTAACTGCGTACGTATTGGTGATTATTTTACAGTTATTTTTAGATTAATATGTTGTCCCAAATTTGTCTAAATTTGTGTATTGAAGCCATTCAAAACACCATTAAATTAAATCTGCGAAAAGGTGTTTATATGTTATGGACATATTCCAAAGGTAAATAGATTTCGATTTATGCTAAACAATTTTAAAATTTGTATTCATAAAAAATTTTCAGGTCTAAAAATGGTACGATTTCTGAAATTTTCATGGGTATGTATTTCGAAACCAAAAATATTCAAACGCCCAAATCTTCTGAACTTGTCATCATGATTACAAAAACAAATTTAATGCAAAATTTCATAACGTTATATCAACGGAATCGTGTAGCGGTCGAAAATTGGTTAAGCGAGTTATTCTTACAAAATAAACTGAGAAATTAGTATTTATTATAGACAATTTCTAACAAGTTTTAACTCAACGATACAAATACGATTTAATAAAATGTTTATATAACAAATAAGTAGAGTCCGACCAAACTCACTTTTTCAGACCAAACATGTTAAATCTGAGTTTTATAATAAGATAGGGTAAGGGGGAGTGCTCTTACCCCTTCTGTGGCTATTGGCTGTCGACGTGATTCTGCGTCAATTTGGCAGCAGGGGACGGAAGATCGTGGTATATGCTGATGATGTGGTCATACTGGTAAAGGGAAAGTTTCTTCCCACAATTAGTGAGATCATGCAGTCCGCGCTGGTTGAGCTGTCCTCTTGGGCCGCTGTTAGGGGGCTGGGAGTAAATCCGGAAAAGACAGTTGGTTCTGTTTACTAGAAGGTACAAGGTAGAGAATTTCAGATTACCGGTACTATGTGGAACTGAACTGAGGCTTTCCGACTCAGCGAAATATCTAGGGGTATTCCTCGATAATAAGCTGACCTGGAAGAGGAAAGTTCAGGAGAGACTCAAACGTTGCCTCAATGCCTACTACACCTGTAGAAACTCCATAGGTAAGAATTGGGGGCTCAAACCAAAAGTTGTAAATTGGATTTACACCTCACAATCAAAAAAGTGTGTTAAAAAGGTTCAAAACAATAAATAATAATAATAATTATTTCATAATAAAAACACACCCTTTAAAAGAAAAGCTTTAAAAGATTTTAGCTGTTTTGTTGTTCCCGTGTTAACGTTGAACATTAACCCGATTTGGGAACGCTTTATATTTAATTGAAAATTCCACAACGAAATTTACACGTTTTTCTTTATACAATTAAAAACGAACAATTTTTTATTTGATTTTAATTTTTATATTTTGTCATTTCTTGTAGAAACGCAACAACGCCGTCAACTAGGTCGGTTTGTCTGCTATTGTGAAAAAATAAACGGTAGCGGGACGGCGAGATTATTGCCAAAGTTTTGAGTAAAATATCTTATTTTTTATTATTTGTTATAATTATAATTTTTAATATATAAATATTATCATATTTCATTTGAATAATTTTATTTCTTTAAAATTTTTTCAATTTTCTTTTTTTTTTTTTTTTTTATAATATATTTTTTCATAAATGATGGCAATCTTGTTGGAAAAAAACATAGAATATCGTCAAGAAGATAAAATAAATTTTATTCAAACGGCTTGACGTTCAAATTTGTATGAATCTGCCGTTCCCGTCGTTGGTTGTGTTTCTACGCTTATATTTATAATTAATTTCAGTTTTTGCTCATAAATTGGGAGCAGTTTTATCGACGTTAAAGTTAACATATATAATTCTAAACGTTAACTTCTAACATGGGTATATAAATTTAAATTTTGTATGAAATTGCCTATGAACGATAGCGACAAACACATCTTTTAATACGGCGAAAGAAGTTCTTTTTTTATGTAATGTTTTTATATATATTTTTATACCCTACACATTCACAGGTGGGTATGGGTTTGTGCTGCTGTTTGCAACGCACAGATAAATTTAAATATTAGTATCAGGATAATATTTGACACAAAAAATATGTATAAACAGGAACTATAAATCTAATTTTATGATTGGTCTATAATTGTCCCATTTTAAGCCCGCTTCCAAATATTGAAAATCAATTTGACTGTTAAAATTATGTTTTCTTATAAATAATTAACTTTTTGTTAATTATTAATAACTTAAAAAAACACGAGAAAGATGTAGTCAGTCAAGACCGACCATATGATACCCTACAACAATCGTGTACAAGCATAAAAATTCTGGAAGGTATCCAATTTTACTAAATTAAAAATAAAATATACTGAACAATGCGTTGATACTAACACCTAGATGATTTTATGCTCTTTAGGGCGATTGCTGGAAGTGGTTTTATATGGGAGTTATGGTAAATTATGGACCGATTCTCATAAAATTTGGCAATGTTGTTTCTACTTACATAAAAAATTATTTGTGTCGAATATTAACATGATACTAACATTTGTATGGGATTTATGCACGTTGAAATGATATTCAGAAGAGGGTTTTATATAGGAACTATAGTCAATTGTTGACCAATCTTCATAAAATTTGGTACAGATTGATATTTCCACAGAACTTCTTTGCACCAAATTTTATTAAAATATTTTTATTTTTGAGTGTTTAAAATCTAATCCGTGGGGACATTTATATGGGGGCCAGGTGGAATAATGGACCGATCATAGTCAATTTCAATAGGCTTCATCCTTGTCATGAAAATCGTACGTTCCAAATTTCATTGAATTATCTTCAAAATTGTGACCTGTACTTTGTGCACAAAGTTTACATGGACAGCCAGTCAGTCAACCGTCCAGTTAGCCAGACGGACGGACATCGTTAGATCGATTAAAAAAGTGATTCTAAGTCGATTGGTATACTTTAAAGTGGGTGTTAAACATCAGCATAAACGAATAATACCCCAACCACTTAAAGTGATATAGGGTATAAAAAAGTGCAAAATATTCACTTTCACAATTTTTAAAAGTATTTCTCTTTCTTTCGTTGAGTATGTATCTGTCGATACGGCACATTATTCAATACTAAAAGTTTTAGCGACAGAATTCTCTAGGTAAAATAAATAAATAAATAGAACTATTAAAATAAATAAAACTATTAGGATTTTTAAGAAATGATTTTTTCAACAAACATTCTCTAACTCACCATCAGTTCCCATGTAATTGCATCAAGGAACTCTTCGGGTATTTTAAGTGATGAATTCTTGTTCAATTCCGGTATCGATCTGGATGGTGACCTTTGTCCGGCATCATCATCGCGCTGACGTGAGCCCCCATAATCATAGGGATTGGTGATTTCATTCCAAATACTCTTCACTAACTCGCGGTCGGCTTTGTCTAGCGAACGTGCGGGCAAACCCCATATTTGAACCTTACGCAAGACAGGTGGACACTTTTGTGTGGCACGTATAATCAATTTAATACTATTGGTATTTGACAGCATCTTATAGGCTGTCTTGAAGAAAAACACTTTTTCACTCGGTTGCTGTTCGGAACTTTTCGAACTGTAGTCACTTTGATAACAAAATGTCAAAGAATCAACATCTTTAGCCAAGTCTCGCACATAGGCAACACGTTCCCAAATGCCCTCGTATTTGCCGTGAACATCAAAGGCTGTTGACCTTAAAGCACCGTGACTATTCCAGAGTTTAATCACCTTCAAGTCGATGGCCTTGGGGAATTCAAAGACAATCTCAATCGGTGGCTTGCTTACCGAGAAGGCCATAAAACCACGCTGAAGTTGTTCGGCATCGTCGGCTATTAGGTTGGAGATTCCATAGCCATCTTCACAGACAGCATCGCACTCTACCGTGGGTTTTAATTTGGGATTGAGGAAATTGATTAAACTCATTAAAGAAACAGAAAAACGAAGCAATTATAAAGTTCGTATGTAAATGCTTCGATAATTAAAAATAAATCAAAACACTATTTTGCACACACACGCTCGAACTTTGTTACCAGGTCTTTTATATATATATATAGATTTTTCTTTTTGTGTCTATTGTTCTTTTTAAAATCGGTCTAAAATTATATGATTTATGTAAAAAATGGCGTCACTTGTGATTGCTTTGTAATTATTTGTAGGAAATTATGTTTTTTTTTTTGCTTCTGTTCTTCCTCCTGCAGCAATTTGTGCAACTACCACAGACCTGCGCCAAACATTTTTAGCGGCGGTGACTGACGCAAAAAAATGTGGCGGCGGTTGAAAACCCTCTTACAGCCGTTTGCAAAACGGCTAGCCTTGTTTGAATCAGCTTATATAAAAAAAATTGGCTTACCCTGCTTAAAATAAAACATGTTATGAAACAGTAAAATGTAAATATTTTAATTTAATAAATATTTTATTAGTTAATTTACTAAATTCTTATTGTCGTGCATAAAAAGAACACGTCTAACTATGAGTGGGTACAAATTCGACCTCTTTGCACTAGAAAATGTTCCGAAAATAAGTTTGTTGACGGTATGCTTAGCCCTGCAAGGCTACACTTCGTCGAACGACGCATTTTTGAATGTTGCCTAGTGTAGAATTTGTCAGTATTATTGCAGCATTAAAACAAAATTCTCCAAGCTCGAGAACTGACAATTTTATCTTGACGTTGCTTGATAAAAGACGTCATTTTGATTTTTGTTGGCACTTTTACATGGTTTATTATGACAAATGTTTTCTCCTATAATTAATAAAGATAAAAATTATCTGTAACTCAGACAAAAAATTGACGTTTGTCTTGATAAAGATTTGTCGACCTTCTTTCAGATTCACTCCACATTTTTCTTAAAAAAGAAGTAATTTTATATTTTTCCCCATTTTGTTAACATTTTTTATTTTATCAAGACAAACGTCAAATTTTTGTCTGTTACAGATAAGTTTTTATCATAACATAGTCAATATCGTGGTGCCTATATTAGACAAATTTTTACAAACGTGAAAATTAAGGTGGCAGAAGTTGCACAAACACAACAAGGCGAATTCTTTAATATTTTTTATATATGCAGTTTAACAGCTGATATATCCAAAAATATTAATCAGCTGTTTAACTGAGGTTACCTTGCATACATTGGCATGGTTTTGACGTTTATCTTAATAAAAATTTGTCTAATATAGACACTACATCCAACGTCGAAATCAACGCGAATTTATGGAACGTGGCAACAGTTGAACAAGAACGATAATAAGGCGATTTCATAAATGTTTTTTATATACGCAGTTTGACAACAACCAAAAACGATAATCAGCTATTTAACTGAGGTCATCTTGTACTTATTTTGGCATTTGAAAAGTATCTAGAATAGACACCATATTATCAATTACATGGGAAAACGTATGTCATAATAAACCATGTAGAAAGTAACAACAAAATCCAGTATCAAACAACGTCAAAAAAAGTTATCAGCACACGACTTTGCCTTGACACTAATATAATACTGACAAATTCAGTCCACTAGGAAAATCCTGATAAAATTTTGATGTTTCTCTTGATAAAATCTTGTCTAGTATAGATGTAAAATAAAAAAACAAAAGAAACAAAAAAAAAAAACTTAAAAAGAGTATGAATGGAAAAAATGGTTGCTTATTTTGAATCGATTTTAGCTGAAGAAATAACGGTGGCGGCGCAGAAGAAAAATTATTTTTGGGTTCGCTTGCTACACCAGTAGAGAACTATGCCGAACAATTTTAACGGCGGCGGAGGTTTTTGCAAAAATTGTCGGTGGGGTCTCAAAATCGGCTATATCGGAGAAAACTAAACATAAGCTTTTTATTAGGGGAGATAAAACCGACTTTCGAAAAATCGAAATCGACATTTTGGTTTGAAAATTATTGAGAAATCGGCTTTCTTGTTATCAGATAGTCGGAAAATGGTTGAATAAAATTACTTTAAGGTGTGCGTTGAAATAAAGCACAACATTTTGTTTGGAATAAAAGATGAACGCAATAAGTTAGGATTAAAAATAAATCTGAAATTCTGAAAAAAAAATTAAAGTACTTTTACAAAAGTTTTCGAGGTATCCCTCTATAAGAAATTTTAAAAGAGAACAATAAATTTGACAGTTAATATTAAACATTATTGCTCAGCTTTGTGTTTAAACATTTATGTCGAAATAGATTGCGCAATACATTTCTTATTGGACCACACGTAACGTTTTAAAAAGATGGATAGAATTTGACAATTGCCAACACAAAAATGTTTACATGTAGACTAGGGGTGAGGATAAAAAATTTTGCAAATATTCATTAGTTAATTAGTTGGAAGAAAAAGACGACTTTTCGATTTTTATAACTTTTTTGAATAAACGACTTTTCGATTATTTAAATTTTTGAATAGTCGATTATTCGAAGTTTTCGTTTTTTACAATATTCGATTTTCGACTATTATCGACTTTTAAAATTTTTCCGAATATTTTCGACACTTTACGACTTTATTCAACTTTTTAATTTTACAGAATATTTTAGAGATTTTTCGCTTCTTTTAACTATATTTATTACTGGTCTTATAAAAACAAGTAATCAAATATATTGATAGTTTAACAGACAATCTGTGCAATAAAAGTCAATCTATGCAAAAAATATTTTTCTACGATACTACTATTTACAACAGTAAGGTGATATTGTTAAAATAAAAATTAATAAGAAACTATTCATTTTAAATTAAGTAAATTTTCGTCTTTTCAACTTTTTCCAACTTTTCGAATTTTTCCGCCTATTTCCGACTATCTTCGACTTTATCTGACTTTTATCGTCTTTTCGACTATCCGGCAACAAGAAAGTAGATTTCTCGACAATTTTCAAACCAAAAAGTCGATATTGACTTTTCCACCTTTTTCGACAAAAGGACGATTGTTCAATTATTCCAAAGTCGATTTGATGAACCCTGAAACGTACGCCCCTAAAATTAAAGATTGATATTATTTCACTTTCGTGACCTGGATAATTTTTAAAATACCTCTAAAAATATGGGTTCCGATCAATAGTGTACACCTATACTTTTTTTTTAAATTTGGTTTCATTCTCGTGAAATTAAGATAAGCAAATTTTCTTAGATGATTTATTTTTAAATAAAAGTTTGAATATTTCGGACATTTTCCTTCGTACTTTAGATTTTAAGATATCATTGGAAAGGTCTTATTCAATACTATTGATATATGTAATCATTAAAATATTTAGTTACAAAAATAATGTTTTGGGATCACCGGTCCATTATAGGTTAAGCTATTTTTTACGGAAAATAAATGGTTAGTTAAGGATATAAGCATACCTTTATCATAAAAACTATTAATTCGCGGAAAATAGCGACTAAATTTCAGACTCTCTTTTATTCAATTATTATTGCAGTTTTAAAAATTACTGATTTAACCCAATATACCAAATATATAAAATTTACTCTTTTGCTGTTAAAGGGCTAATTACATGTAATCTTCCCTATTATCATAATAGTCTTTTCCAATGGTACGTAAAACCATTATCAAAATATGTTGAAAATTGTCCAAAATATATGAAATAACATGTTTAAATAAAGAAAATATGACAAACAATTTTTAATAAAATCTTAATATTCCGCGAATGAAAGAGATGTAACAATTATTTGAATGGATGATATTCCAGGTGTTAGCATGGAATTCTGATAATGCTATTGAAATAAATCCGTATTTTTAGAGATGTTTTAACGGTCCAGCACACAGCAATGAAAACATTCAGATGTAAAATATTTTGAGAATCATATAAAACAAACTAATCTTCTTTTCTAGAAGGTTACGTTTGCAACTTTAACGTAAATATCATTTATTTACTTATAAAGTTTATAATCAATAAAATTAGTATCAATTAATTACGTTCCATATATAGAACATAAGGGTTAAACATATAATATGTATTAAATTATACTGCCTGACATTAGACTGATTATCGATTATGTTTAAAAAAGCTCCATTTTTATTATGGTAGTAACATTTTCGAACAGAAATGCAACCTAATTTAGGGATCAGAATTAAAACATTATATTAATAATATCTTTAGAGTTACTTGTGTTTACTTTAACGGTTCTCAAACGGGGGTCCGCGTCCCACAAATGATCCGACGGACATTGTTTAGGGTGTAGCGAAGACTTCAGATTATTGAGCTATGTGCTTGAATTTTACTATATCATCATATTAACTTTTATCAAAAATTTTAATAATAAATATACTACCGAATCGTAATAATCTTTCATCAAATATTAATCTCAATCTCTTAAACACGAATGTTTTATTTAAATTTTATTGTTTTTCCTTTAAACAAATTAATAAAATTGTAAATATGTAAATAGGATATGTAAACAAGGACGAATTTAAAAATGAAAAGAAAAAAGAAAACATGTTAAAATTATCATGTTTCAAACGCCATAGTTTTCTGGAATGCAATTTTGTTATTTCAAAATTGCGATGGATCGTTACCAAGTTGTAAAGTTGAAAGTGGGTCGTGAAGCAAAAGCTTGTGAGAACCCCTGGATTAAATAGAAATTAAAAAATGTAATTAGATTTTCCACGATAACTATAATGATTTTTATGATTCTGTACATTGAAGTATTAAAGTCATTATAAAAATCATTAACTCTAAAACCTGCTCCATTAAAAGCTTCCTAAAGTGTTCACTAAAATCTTCGGACCAAATGATATCTTTACTAAGTAGTCTTAGCACCAATAATGCAACAAATAATTGGTTTATGAACGAGTTTTTTATAATGAGTATAATATTAAATCTGGACCACTTTTAGTTATTAAAAAGCTTCATAGCAATAATAAATATTTTGAAAACATTTTATTTTCTATCTAGAGATTTTAATTTTTTTTTTTAATTCTAACATCCTGCCAAGCAAAAATTACTAGCTCAAATTTCTGTGTTTAAATGGTTTATTTTTTTGTTATTTAAAAAATAATACCTATGTATAACTAAAATTCTTATATAAATAATTCCTTAAAATAAAGGATTAATCAGAAACAATAAAGGTACAATAGAAGTAATAGAAGCAGTCATAGTGGCAGCACCATCATCACCACCATCTCCTGGCTTATCCGTAGGTGAAATAGTGATTGGTTCATTTGCCAACTAAAAATAAACAATTATTAATTATTCAAAAATAATTAACTATTACTATTATTACAATAACTTACGGATTCCTTTAATTTGGCTTTTAATTCCCTGCAACGATTCTTGTCATCATAAACAGTTCTAACTAAATTACAAATTGTGTTCAATAAACATTTTTCATTGCAGCCTGCTGCTAGTTTGGGATTAGCCGAAGTCATTTTATATTTCCAGTACTAGAGAAATGGAAACAAGGTTACATTCCATTATATTTATCTTAATAAACATTTTATAATTAAACTAACCTGGCGTAAAAGTGCTGGTTCCTCAGCCATTTTTTCAAACAAAGCATCAATACCAGCTGGACTTAAATTATTGGTAAAGTCAGTGAATTGATATTCTTTGATCCATTGTGGTGGGCGATGTTCACCATGTTCATTGGCTTCAGTTAAATTGAAGATCCAAGTATGATGATCAACTACTTGCTGAAAATTATATAGAAATATTAAAATTTTAGTTTATAAATACTTTATTACAAAAACACTTACATATGTTGAGGGTTCAACTTCATATGCTCTATAATTAGGATTCTTATTGGAGTAAGAAGTTAAACTGCCACCATTCCAATATATAGCCATAGCATGACCATTTTGTGAGTAATGTAAATTCATTTCATCTTTGTGTGTGTGACCACCAAAGATGCCACTAATAATATGACTGTAGCGTTCAATAATGCGATTGTACTCACGAGCCCATACAGTCCAGCAATCAGCATCTCCTGATGGTATATGAGCCAAAATATGAACATATTCACCAGCTTTTTCAGCAGCCAAAAGAGTTTCTTGTAACCAATCTAATTGAGGTTGACTGGTGACATTACCATTGAAATAGATCCACCAATTGTAAATATAACAATCGTTATTGTTTAAAGAAATAATACGGAAACCGGGTTTTGGAGAAACAGTATAATAACCGCCTTTCAAAACGGTTTCTTTAGCTTCAGCGGGTAACCAATGTTGCCAATTGGTCCATAAATGTTCGTACAACCAGTTGACATTTAACTCATCGGGAACATTTTCATTGCCAAAGCTAAATAAATCAAATAGTTTAATTAAATTTTTAATTGAATTCATTAAATGGATTTTGAGATACAAACACTATAAATAAATTAAGCATAATAGTCACATTGGTGAAATATAAAAATTTATAAAACCTTTTAAAAGCAAATTTGAACAAGCTGGGCACCTCGTTTTTCGAAGTTGACGCTCGTATTCTCGATATTTGGGTATAAACTTTATTATGAAAGTAACACAAATAATAGAAAATTAGCAATAAAAGGGGCATTATTTGTATAAATTAAACAATAAATCTATTGAATATATACTCCAATCATAAATGAAATTAATTTTAGTTCGATTTTTAATATATTTATATTTTAGTTTGAAAACTTGTTCATTGTTAGCACTAGGTAGTTTACTTACTGAATTGTAGTAATTTTTTTTAGTTTATAGTTTAGTAATTTCAATAGAATATTAGTTGTTGATTTTGTTAAAATTTTATAACTAAATTATTAAATTTAAGCAAAAAAAGAAAAAAAAAGAAACTTGATTTTCCCAACCCCTTCTTTAAGCCTTTCAAAACAAAATATCTCAAAAACGAGCTCTAACTTTTATAAATGGCTAACACCATTAAATTCATCGTCGTCGACTTAGTTTTAACCACTGCCCATCTTGTTAAAAAAATATTTAACTGATATTTGAATGATGAATTGAAATAATTATTGATGATAAAAAAAAAAAAAAAATATAATTTTTAATAATTATTCTTCGATAAATATATAATAATAATTATCATCCTTGCTCCAATAATTACAATTTCATTGTTTTAAGCCTGAAATGATGCTAAGAAATATAAGTCAACAGACATATATTGTTTTGATCAAACTTCAAAGAAAAAGAAGTAAGAAATATATAGGCGGTCAAGCACGACCATATGATACCCCACACCATTGTGCATGCCAATCAAAATTCGTGGAGGGGTGTTATATTAGACAAGTGGAGAATTGCGGACCGATACGTTTACTAAGTGTAAAATAAAATATAAGAATACAGAATAACACGTTAATAATAACATTTATATGAATTTATGCACTTTAGGGTGATTCATGAAAGTGGGCTTATATGGGAACTATGGTCAATTATGGATCGATCCTCATAAAATTTGTCATTGTGATTTGTACTTATATATAACTTGTTTATATGGAATATAAACTTGATAAAAACATGTTTATGTGATTTATGCGCATTAGAGTGGTTTTCGGAAGAAGGTTTTATATGGGCGCTATTATCAATTATGGACCGATCTTCATAAAATTTGACACAAAGATTGATACTTATATAAGACCTCCTTACTTATTGCTATATATAAGGTATTTATGATCGTTAAACCCTTATTCCGAGAGGACATTTGTATGGGAGCTAGGTGAAATAAACAATTTTAATAGACTTCGTCCTTGTGTTATCAAAGTTCTACGTGCCAAATTTCAATCAATTATCTTCAAAATTGCGACTTGAAATTTGTGCACAAGGTTTACATTTACAGCCAACCAGACGGACGGACGGACATCGTCAGTTCTACTCAAAAAGTGATTCTAACTGCCTGTTTTTATAACACGAGCCCAAAAACGACTCGTCTAACTTACATTTGAAACAAAAACAAAATTTCAAAATTTGTTTTTGTTTAAGATGTAAGTTAGACGAGTTGTTTTTGCGCTCGTGTTATAAAAACAGGCAGTGAGTCGATTGGTGGGTGTTGGATGATTTTTTCTTTGCGTTACAAACATTAGCATAAACGCATAATGCACCTATGGTGGTGTAGTGTATAAATACCAAATAAAACATGAATTTTTAGGGCAACCAAAAATATGCAAAATTATTTTTTTTTCTTGGATCTTAAATGAACCAAACTGTAAGTTATTTATCTAGTTCAGAAAATTTTAAGAATTTTGGCATCGATTTGTTATAGCATGTTTTAGCATATTTCGGTCATAACTGCATATTTTTACATATTTTGAACTTAACCGCATATTCTGTCATATTTTCGTAAAAAAATACTTATTTTAGAGCATGTTTTAGCGACTTAGATGGCATATTTTTGTATATTTTATATTTAACTGCATAATTTTTCATATGTTACACTAAAGAAATTAATTTTGCATATTTTACACCAAACACCAATAGAATTTTTTTCAAATTTTGTTTTTACTGTTACATATGTTTTTTAAATCCGATTCCGTAATAATTTTAATCTTATAAATTAACAGAAATTTTATAATTTCCTCATACCATGTATTTTCTTTGAATGTTTTTAAGAAGAAAATACTTTTTTTACTTTTTTTACTTTTACTTTTTTTATAAAAATCAATTTATTTTTAACACGATAAATAGACAATTCAAAATTTAGCCAGAAAAAGTGATATTTTAAGCGCATATTTTTTTTAATTTTAAGGACATATTTTACGATTTCAAGATAATTTTTATATGCATAAAACACTTTTTTTAGATCATATTTTTGGTTACCCTGATTTTTATAACTATTAAAAAAGTATTTTTAAAGAAAAAATATAAAAATAATAATTATATATATATAATATATATTACACTGTGCGACAAATGGTAGGGGTCAGTGATCGGGAAGGGTTCAAACTACCGGGGAAAGTTATATCGGTAAAAAAGAAGTTATACGTGTCACGGCGTTTCGCTGGATCACGTCTAGGAATCGAGATATATCGATTTGAAGTTAGTAACTATCATATAGGGGAAATTGTGACCTTTTGTGGTCTTTTTTTGAATAACTCGAGAAAATTAGGAATTACAATTCCTTTAATCTGTTCATACAACGTTTCGCTACATAAGCAACAGTTTAGCAATTATAAATAAATGTATGAAAAAAAACTATGTTTTGCCTAAAAAATTGAATTTTTTTATTTTTAATTCATAAAAAATCCAAAACGGTAAAAAAGTGTCAAGTCCTATTATTTTTACGTAAAGTCACATAACCTTTAAACAAAATGAGATATAGATCATGAAAATCGATGGACGCGTTTCGCTTTTATTCACAATTTCCCGTTGGTTTCAACCCATCCCGATTTTGACTGTCGCATAGTGTTATTTTTCTCATCCAAAATTATTATTATTTCCATAGAAATATATTATTTGAAAGCAAATATAATTATTAATAAGGAAAACAGTAAAAAGTGCAAATAATAATTACAATTATAAAAATTAATTAATATCTTGTTTAAAAACAATTAAACATAAATAAATATAAATCTTTTGCTCCGGTTTAATGTAAAATTAACTCTTTTGATCATTTCTTAAATATCCTAAATAAATCTCAATACTTTCTAAATACTTACACATTCGCAGGATGAGATTCATGGTTACCAACACAAGGATAAACTGGAATACCAGGGAACTTTTCCAATAATAAATTATTAATTTGTGTCAACATAACTTTGTTGCCTTCCCTTGTGGTAGACCAAACATTATGCGGTACAATATCACCAGTTTGATAAATATATTCAATTTTCTTATATGTCTCTTTAACATGATCAAAAGCATTTTCCACCATATGCAAGGGAGAGTCACAACTCCGATAATCACTCCAATAACCAGCCTTAGATTCTTCAGAAATGCCACTAGTTGGTGTCACGCGACAACATATAGGTTCTTCACAATCAGCTAAAGAACCTGGTTGATATTCCGGATCAAAATGTATATCCGTAAGGTGCACAATTGTTAAGTCATTATCAGTTTTTTGAGGTATATCGGATTTAGGTGCTTCCAAAGGCCCTGTACTATTATCGACCTTAATACTCCAATTGAAGTTGCCGTGTTCAACTTTACAGAAACTAATGGGCAAAGTACCACACAATGAACGAGCATCAGCCGTAGAGTTCATAACAATATAATGCAAAATTGGCCAATTCAAATCCACCAAACCACTGCAAACTTCAGGGGTTTGTATATCAAAACGATTACAAAATTGTAGAACCATTTTTTTGGTATTTTCCTCAGCATTAGGACCATTTAATTCACCATCTTCTGATCTAAACGTTTCAGCTATAATATTTACTATAGCCCGACAAGTGGTACATGTAAAGAATTGATCAACTGGTCCCAATTCTGAAATGCTTGTGGTAAACATATCCTTCCGGGTATGAGATTTAGCCAATTGATTAGTGATCTGCTTAAAGGTGGCAGATTCTTGGCCAGTTTTCATGTATTTAATATATTCCCTGGATAATTTATTGGCAATATCATCTGAAAAATGGAGAATAATTAATAAAAAAAAACTTGTTTAAAATTAAACTATATAAAGTTTTTGTAAACATTATAAATTATGTTTTTATTATAAGTACACTGGAGCATATTCCTATAAATGCACATACATTTTTTTAATCAATTTACCCCAAAAGGGGGCTAAAAAATAACTAAGGTATTACAAATAAATTTTTTTAATTTATTTATTGACTTTACTTAAAAAATTAATAACTAAAAACTGAAAATGTACACTAAATTTGTTTTTAATGTAATTTTAGTAGTTTAATGCCATTTTTAAGGCATTTTCTTATATGTGTACGCACTTAAACTAATGAACCAATTTAGCATTATTAATAATGTGTTGATGAACCTTTGTTTTGGATAACTTTAAAAATTTGGTCTGGCATTGATTCGACTAATTTTTGAAGAAAATTACTGTCAATTTCTTCTCAGGCTTGCTTATTTTTTAGTTTTAACTCTGTTATTGCCATTATGGTTTCATTCTGTGCATTTCTTGCGTAAACTTTATAGACCATGTACCTCCACAGATTTTCCATTGGATTTAAATCCGGACTGCAAGCCGTCCAATCAAGGTCAGTCCAATAGTGAAATAGTATGTTTATTAAACTGAGATTTAAATTGATCTTGTTGCAATATGCAAGCTTCATCCATTTTTTTCATACATAAATGAGAGAAGAGCATCTTCCAAAGTTCTTTATAAATTGCATTGTTCATTTCAGTTGGAACAAAACATATTTTTGATTTTTCTGCAGCAGAAAGGCTGCCCAAACCATAACAATGCCTTCACTGACATTGCGTTTCGACATACGAACTTCGTTCGACCTCAAATCATGCCAATAGTAAGAAAATGAATCGGGACCGTCGAACTTGAATTTCTTTTCATCAGAAAAGTTTACTTTATTCCACTCTTCTGTCCATTACATGTATTTGCGCACAAATTTTAAACAATTTGCGTTATGATATTGTTTTAACATTGGCTTACATTTTGGTTTCTTCATTTTATGTTACCATCTGTTCACAAAATATGTGCAACATGTTTGGAAGTGTGTTTTTTATTTATGTATCATTTAATTTATTGCGGGTGGCTACTTATTTTATTTAATTAATTTGACTTTTTGTTAATTTTTGATTACCTTTTGTTGGTTTCCGCACTCCGTATTTCAGTCCTTTCTTAAGAAAGTCTGGAAGAACTCCGTTAGAACATAATTCTGTTAGAACAGCCTTGATTACGAAATAATTCAATTTGAATATTTTCCTGGCTTGTAAGAATAACTACTTTGGGCATCCTTTAAGCTTTTAGATGAAATTTCTTAATTAAAACAAAAATATTACCAGTAAACTGAGATGTTGTCACCAGAAACTTACCTTAAGTGAAACCAACAACTAAACTGTTAAAATTTTTTAATATTTTCTTTTTTTTGCAATAACTTTTTAGACAAATTTTTCTCGACTGCCTTTATTCCATTGAAATGATCACCAATATGTTCTGATTGCTCAATTAAAGTAAACAACAAGAGAAACGAATATACCTCAAAGAAAAACAAAAATTTTAAATGCGTTTATAGGAATATGCACTAGTGTATATTTGTCAAAGATAAGTTAAGTAAATTACGACTTAGTGGTGAGAAGTTTTTTTCAATTTTTTTATAATTATTATGTTGTTAATCAATATAAGTATTTTGAATATTAAAAGCATATAACTATCCTAGAGGAAAGAGAACCGGTTCAAAACTAGTCACGTGACAAGTTCTCATGGCTAGTGATCGGTTCCAGCTCACAAATTTTATATGGGAGGAACTTTTACATGGGGTTGTCATTGGAGGTGGCTTATTAGTATTTTGGGACAGGTCATGGGACTAGTCCAAGGGGACATGTTCAGAGTTGATTAATATAATAAAAATTTGATAAAAATTGTTTACTTTTCAAATTATTTTTTTATTATTATTTTTGCTGAATTATATTTATTTTTATTTTATAAGTTCTTCCGAGGTATCTTATGTTTTATAGTCTATAACACTAACCACTCAGACACAGATTGTTATTGCGCGCGACTTGCTAATTGCGCACTTGATAAGTTAGAAATTGACTCTCAACTGATATATAGTGAATATGGTGGTGTCAACTGGTTCTCAATTGGAACTTTGGTCACGAGTAAGGTGTCATTTGGTGCTCAACCGGCACTGAGGGACCGGTTCATTATTGTAATTGCCACCAATTTCCCGGAGGGTAACCAGTAGTCAAAATGGTAATAGCTTTATAATCTTAAAGATTTAGGTAACATTTCTGTTATGAATACATATTTTGAATTATAATTAAAGTAGCCAAAGAGTTAAAATAACGTTTAATAATAAAAGTGTTGAAGTTTTTTGTTTAAATAAGTTATTTTAGGATAATTCGGATGACAAATATTTAAGATTATCTGCCTTCGGAAAACGCCAAAATAAACAAACATAATATTTTATGTGATTTAGTTCATTAGTACCTATTTATTATTACATTAACAATTTACAATTACAATGTCCATTTTATTAACCACATCTACTTAATGTCTTTCTACGATTGGCAAATTTATTTATTAAACATTACTATTATGTTAAGAGATAATTATCTTACCAATAATTCACAAAATTATATCTTAGATATATAATTTTTTTTTTTTTTGATATTCTGAGTCTTTTTAGTTACTTATCGTCTGTCTGCAGGAAACAATCCCTTCTTTATAATACACAAGCCCTGAACAAAACTTGACATTAGCTAATCTAGCAAGCTTTAGCTTAAGTGCTTAGTATTGTTGAAAAGAGGAAGTCTTTTAAATGTCAAATTAAGATAAAGAAGTTCGCGCTTAATTCAAATTTTTGCAGCAAATTTGAAAAACAAAATATTTTATATTACTTGAATGGGAATATCTATGATTTTCTAAAACATAGAAGATTGGGGTAGTATGCATTTATGCTGATGTTTATAACGCAATTGGTCCTACACTCATCTTAAATTATACCGTTCAACTTAAAACCAACACCTAAGTCGTAACGATTTTCCGTCTGGCTATCTGTCCGTCCATGTAAACAATGTACAGATCAAAATATCATAATAAATTTGGAACGAAATTTTACTTTGGTATAAAAACGAAGTTGATTGAAATTTGTTACGATCTATTACTTCTCCTATCCCACAAATACGAATATACTTCTGAAATGTAGTTTTAAGCTTATAAATGACTCAAATTAATCATTATTTAAATAAAATTCTGCATAAATAATTTCTTTATAAACATAAATAAGTCTGCAAAATTTCACTAAGATCGGTCCTTAATTGACCACAGCTCCCATACAAACTCACTTCTGAAAATCACTTTAACTTTAACGAAAGTCGAAAGCATATTGACAAACTTAATTATGTTCGGTCTTTAATTGACCATCACCTCCAATTAATATAATCATCCGAGAGTCGCAATAACATACATGAAAGCCATATAAATGCTTAATATTGTGCATAAATGCATATTAATATTATGCAAAGAAATTTGAAAAATTCATAAAAAATAGTAAAAAATTTCATATTGTGTTAGAAAAATAATTGTATACTTCTATGGGGCAAAAAGAAACAAAACATTTAAATGAGTTTAGACCCAGAAAATATCGGAGCATTAAACGCACATGGTTGCTAAGAGGCCAAAACAATTTTTTCTCCTTCAAAGTGGAATAAATTATTTCAAGTTTATTTAAAAAAATCCCTATGATAAGATTTCGTTAATTTTTAAAACGTTATAATAATCGCGACTAAAAATAATACCATTGCTTTTAAAACTTACGTAAATTTAATAAAAATTAGAAATGTTCAGAAAAATTACACGCGGTGATAATTTTTTAGCTTTAAAAATAAAGATGTTAGATTAGATATATACAAACAAAAAGTTAAAAAAAAAAATTCTGAACTTACCTAAAAAACGGACCAATAAAACATAAATTAAAAAAATAATTATTCAGTTATTTGAAGAAAAATCTTCACTTTCCAGGCATGTTAATTTTTTTGCAAAAAACTAATTTTTTAATAATAAATTTTTGACAAGTTTTATTAAAGCAGACGCCTCTATGCCTCTATGTAGTGCTATTATTGTGCTAAGCTGTTTGGTATTGAAATGATATAAAATTGGTTAAAAAGGAATTATAAACAATAATTTAAGAAAATTTCCAAAAATATATAGAAAGCCTATATTCAAAACTCTCTATCTCAGGTTTTCATGAAATTGAGTTTATGATATAAATTTCAAACTAAAATTCCAAGTTTTTTCAATTTTATCAACGTTTTTGTAATTCTTCAACCTTACACAATAAATATTTTTGTGTGTAGTGATATTTTTATTTATTATATAATTTTTGACTGAATTTTATACTTGCTAAATATGAAAATTAAATTTTTTATATATTCACTTTGCATGGTCCTTTCTGAAATTATCCTGACTATTTTATTTTCAATTGTGGAACTTGGCAAGAAAATCATTCCTACAAATGCCTCGAGACTATCACTGTAATAGTTCCTTAAATATGCGGTAATTAGGATTTACTTTGTATGGGGGCTGACACTTCCCCTAGAGTTTCCCGCCCTATTTTCTTTTCAGTTATAAATCTTAATAAGGAAATTATTCTCAAACGATTTTAAAACTTTTTCTCTAATAGTTCTTCATTTACGCGATAAATAATTTTAACTTTGTGTAGCAGCTACCAGTCCTTCTGTACGTACCCTTCAAATTTTCATTTCATTTGTGGAAATTGCTGAGAAAGTTATTACTACCAAATTTTAAAACTTTCCTTGAAAAAGTTCTTTAGATAAGCGTAATTATTATTTTTATTGTCTGGAGGGTACCATTTCTCCTGCACCGATCCCAAAATAAACTAGCCTATTTAAATTATGTGGTTTTTCAAATCATTAACTAGTTTAAAAAATTTTAGAATCATACATCAAATGGTAATTAATATGCATTTTCACAGAAAATATTGTGACTATAGTCTTAATGTGAATATAGTCTTAAAATTCCTATTCACAAACAATAATTTAATAATTTTTAGTTTTAAAAATTATGCAAAGAGTCATAAGAGTTGTGACTAGCCGAGAGGGCGGAATAATGGTATGGGGAATCATTTCGTATTATGGTACCATAGAATTGGTTTTTGTATCCAACAAAATGACTGCAACGTTTTAAAAATACATTCTGGAGGAAGCATTTCCAAAATTTAATGATTTCTTTGGACCCATACCTTGGACGTACCAACACGACAACGCTCCGATTCATACAGCCATAGCAGTAAAACAATGGATTAATCAACAAGGTGTTAAACTTTTGGATTGGCCCCCATATTCAACAGACCTGAATCCAATGGAAAATGTCTGGGGTTGGCTTGCAAGAAAAGTTTATGAAAGAGGAAAACAATTTGAGACGATAGAATCCTTAAAGGATGCAATAACGGAATCATGGAGTTCAATTTCGCTAAATTACTTAGAATCATTAAACAAGTCGATGCCAAATCGCATTTTTGAGGTTATTTCTAAAAATGGTGGCAGTACTCATTACTAATTGAATGTTAGAAGATAATAACTTTCATTTTTATAACCTAAAATTATATATATTTATAACTTCAAAAATTCGGTTTGGCATTGATATATATATTTATATTTATATTTATATTTATATTTATATTTATATATATATTTATATATATATATATATTTATTTATTGCAAGTCACAATTTTTACCTTACATTGTATATTAAGCATGTTTTGCACCACCATAGGTGGTTGGGGTATTATGCGTTTGTGCTGTTGTTTGTAACGCACGGAAAAAACCCACCTTAATGTATATCAATCAACTCAGAATCACTTTTTAGTCGATCTAACGATGTCCGTCCGTCTGGCTGGCTGTCCATGTAAACCTTGTGCACAAAGTACACGTCGCAATTTTGAAGATAATAGGTGATATTTGGCACATAGAAATTTCATGACACAAGGACGAAGCCTATTGAAGTTAGTTATGATCGGTACATTATTTCACCTAGCCTCCAAACAAATGTCCCCCCGGAATAGAGGTTTAACGATCACAAATGCCCTAAATATAGCAATATTTTAATGAAATTAAGTATAAGGAAGTTTTGTATAAGCATCAATCTTTGTGCCAAATTTCAAGAAGATCGGTCCATACTTGAACATAGTTCCCATATAAAACCCTTTTCCGAAAATCACTTTAACGTGCATAAATCACATACACATATTAGTATCAAGTTTATATTCGACGCAAAAAAGTTTTGTATTAATAGAAACCACAGTGACAAATTTTATGAAGATCGCTCCATAATTTACCATAGCGCCCTTATAAGCCCATTTTCGGGATTCAACATAAAGTGCATAAATTCATATAACGTAATATTCCATATTTTGCACTAATAAAAGTATCGGTCCACAATTGTTCGCATGTCTAATACAATTCACTACAGACATTGGGTATTGGAAGTGTTTCTCAAATTATAAACTTTCTGATCCTTTCCGGTCCAAAAATGTGACGTTAAAAAAAAACTGAAAACTTCACAAAGGTGTAATTGTTTAATTGTTAATAACTTCTAAATTATTCATGGTAGATATATGATTTCAGTTTCGTAATAAAGACAAAAACATTGCCTTTATAATGATATGCATAAGGTTTTTTTACATCAAAAGTTGTAATGTCAAAGTTGGACATTTCAAAATCAAACATACGAAAATCAAAACGGTATTTTTAAAATTCCTAGAAAGTTATGTAATGTTGACCTATGTAATTCTTCCCCCTACTCGTGTAAAATTTCAAACTGGACACTCATTTATTTTAATAATAAATAAAATATTATTATTAATAACAGAACTATACACAATACAATTTTAATTTTGGTATTATTTTAAATTAATATATATAATTAATTCATACAGTCATCTACTTGATTGATTCAATAAATTTTTTAAATGAAAAACATTTTCTGTTTTTAATTTTTTATAGTTATTAGTAATTGACATAAAAATTTTGATGAGAGGTGCAAATTGAAACAATTTTTAATTGAATGAATTATTTTGGTGATTGGTTACTTTTTTTTCTGTGTATATTACCTTTAAAATGATATGTAGTAAGTTAATTTATTTTGAAAGTTCAAAGTTTAAAATTGAAATTAATTAAGAATTAAATAAATTTTTTAAATATTTTAAATTTTACATACAAAAAATTAGCTTTTTACCATATTTTGCTTCGTAACTTCTAAACGAAACAAGTGTTCATCTTGAAATTTGAGATATATTGGTTTGATTTTTATATGTCCTACTTTGAAATTTGAACTTTTTATGTAAAAAAAAAAAAACTTTAATAAGTCTTTAATATGAAATCAAAGCCAGAGAGCCATGTATAGTTTAGAAGTTATTAGTTATTACACAAGTACACTTTGTGAAGTTTTTAGCTTTTTTCGTTTTGCAAAACGTCAAATTTTTTGAACCGAAAGGACCACGAGCCTAATAGTTTATGATTTAAGAAACAATGCTAATAGCCAATGTCTGTAGTGAATTTCATTGAAATGTGAATTTCATTGAAATCAGAGATGTCAAATCCGATAGTTATATTATTTATACACATTGAATATTTTAAAAGTGCAAAAACCTCTATCACTCTTTAAAACTACGATTATTATTAAATATTACAAAATATTAAATATTACAAAATATTGAAAACATATGTAAGATTTAGTTGTGGTTTTAAATAAATATTGTAAAATAAAAAAATGTTTTATTAAAACACTTGTAATATCCCAGCAAAACCTTTTTGGTTTTCGGTAATAACAACTACTTATTAAAGTAGTTTCTTGGTAATGAGGCGTCATTATTATTTGCCTACTCTGTATTATATTAATAAGTACTCAATAGTACAATAGCACAGTAATACTGCAATCACGTGCATGAGTTGGCTAAAGCGCCGGATTAACAACCAGAAGGTTGTTGGTTCAACCCCATTCTGAAGCTGTTAGTTTTTTATAACAAAATGTCTAAAAAGATATTTTAAACTAAGTAGAGTTTTTGTCGCTTAGGATGCTGTGTGCGAGATGGTGTACTGAGCAAGACGTTAGTCAGTGTGTGTCCAAGTTCGAGTCTCACTGACGGCAAAATTTTTTTGTTTTTTTTATTTTTGTTTTCGTTTAGATACATATTTTTGAGTATCCCTAGAGTCAAAAAATAACTACATTAATTTGTGGACAAGTCGAACAAAAATAACTAGTTATTCAGGCAAAAAATAAGTAGTTTATTTTTGTTTCCAATTATACCTGCTAGCTTACCAGGAAAGCAAAGTTTTTGCTGGGATATTATATGTATTCATACTTGTTGATCTTTATAAAGCAGAATTCGATCTTCATTCAATGCCATTGCCATCAGTATTTCCTTTAGTGGGCCAGCAAGTAGCATAGTACATCTTATTAAATAGTTTAATCATCAGAAATTTTTAACCGGCTGTGTCATTTTCATATTTCAATTTTTTACTTTCTATTAACTATTTTTTATCTCACTTCAACTTACCTGAAATAGCTGAAATAACCGCATCCTGTTGTGTGAATTCAATTGGTACTCCTGGCAAATTTAAACCATTTACCAATACAATCAATGAAGTCAAAATTATAAATTTTTCTAGCATTTCCCTTTTTAATAATTTCACTTTTCAAATTGCGTGCCGTACGTGATCGAGTCTAAAGACGGACTAAATTTTTTAGTATTCTTTTCAACAAATATATTGGATTATGCAAAAAAAGCCTTTTAACTATATACACTGTGGGACATAAGTAAATGCTCCTTTTTTGTGTCTTATGACTTTTTAATCCACCGAGTATTTTTCATATATAGATAATATTCAAGTGAAAATGTCTAAATAGAAAAAAAATTTGTAAATGAGCAGTGCTGTCAGTTTAGCCTTTTATTTTGCTTTTAACTTATTTTTTTAATAAACTTAAAACAGACAATATTTATGAATATAAATTTAAAAAATTCTCATAAAATCGAAAAATCATACATAGATAAATTTGGAATTGATTAATCAAAAAGGAATTATAATTCAAAAATGAAGAAAAATCACGTCAAAATATTGGGTCATTTTTCATATGAAATATGTATAACCCAAATGTACTTGGAAATTTTGTAGGCGATTTTTTACTTGATCATTTTGCTGCCAGCCGTCCTATGTTTTATTTATAAATTTATTAAAATTTCTTTAAAAAAATACCAAAAACTAATTACCAAAAAATAAATAAATAAAAAGTTTTTAAATAAAAAAATATTAGCTTCTTTCTAATATAATTTTTTGGGCATTTAGCCTTTTCTAGGGTTTGCGGTTTCCGGTTTCCGGCAGTGTTTCTTTTCCCGGGACACGGGAACAAAAAATCAATTTTCCGGGAATTTTTTGAAACTTTAGATATAAGAAAAAAATGCCATGAAAATTATTTTTTTATTAAATAAAACAAAACGAAACTATAAATCGTACTGAATTAACGAAAAATTTCCAGACACCAACAAATAACTCAGAAACTTAAGACAAACAAACAAAGCAAAAAATAACAGCAACTAACTGTAAACGATAATAATCCTTTGCTGGATGACAATTGAGACGGAGTGAAACAACTTTATTGTTACCATTTCAGCTGTTGATCTGAATATTAAATGAATGGAGGAAAAGGCAATAGTGTCTCTTGTAGCAGTAATAGCAGCAGGCGAGGCGTGGCCTTATTAACGCTGCAGTTTTCTGTTCCTATCAAAATGTAGTTTACATTTTTTTAATCAAGTTTTCAAAAATGGAGCTAAAAAATAATTAAGTAGCTATAAATTATTTTCTAAAAAAAAAATAATAACAAAAAACCTAAAATGTACATTAAATTTTTTTCTTTGTAATTTTAGTAGTTTAATGTCATTTTTATGGTATTTTCCTATATACGCACTTAAACAAATGAATGAACCTTTGTTTTGGATAACTTCAAAACTTCGGTTTGGCATTGATTCGACTAATTTTCGAAAAAATCACTGTTAATTTCTTTATAGGCTTTTATAAAAGAAAAAAATAGTTTTTTTTTAATTACAATTTTACTACCTGCATATAAATTGTGAGTTCAGTATTTAGAATTAACTTTATTATACCCTACACCATCATAAGTGGTTAGGGTATTATGCGTTTGTCTTTATGTTTGTAACGTATAGAAAATGTTATCCAACACCCACCTTAAATAATACCAATCGACTCAGAATCACTTTTTAAATCGATTTAACGATGTCCTTCCGTCCGTCTGGCTGCTGGCTGTCCATGTAAACCTTGTGCACAAAGTGCGTGTCGCAATTTTAGAGATAATTCAATGAAATTTGGCATGTGGGAATTTTATGATACATCATATTGAAATTGGTTGTGATCGGTCATTATTTCACCTAGCCCCCATACAAATGTTCCCCCCGGAATAGAGTTTAAACACCCTAAAGTGCCTTAAAAATAAGAATATTTTAATGAAAGTTTTGTACAACTATCAATTTTTGTACCAAATTTTATAAAGATCGGTCTACAATTGACCATAGCACCCATATAAACCCATCTTCCGAAAATCACTTTTAACTGCATAAATATCATCCGAATGTTAGTATCAAGTTAATATTCGACATAAATAAGTTTCATGTAAATAGAAATAACAATACCAAATTTTATATAAACCCACTTCCAGGAATCGCCCTGAAGTGCATAAAATTATTTAGATGTTAGTATCAATGCATTATTCCGTATTTGTATATTTTTTATTTTACATTTAGTAAAATTGGCCACAGGTGTAATATAAGTCCCCTTCCCAAATTTTTATGGTCGTACACAATGGTGAAAGGTATCATTTAGTCGGTCATGACCAACTATATCTTTCTTTCTCCTTTGTAAATAAGAAGTGTATATAAAATAAGTAATTAACGTTCCTCTCAAATAACGATCTAGTTATGTTATGTGCTTTAAACTCTTGCAAGTACCATGCATACAGAAACGTCAAAATTCCCGGGATTCACGAGGGTATTTTGACGTGAAATCCCGGGATTTCCTACACCCCAAACCCTGGTCTTATCTGACCTTTTTTTTAAAGCTCAATTTAGCTTCCCCCCCCCCTCCTCTTTGCAACACTGTAAATGAATACTAAGGTAAAACTTGGTAGATGTGTTGTATATCGTGGGCTAAAATTTCCATTAATAGTTTAAATTGCCATACCTCTTCACTAGACCCATGACTTCTAATCATGAAGTGATTTTTCTACATCAAAATAGAAATTTTTTCAATTATTTTGGGTAAATAGGAATTTAAGTTTGGCTTTAACCCTAATAACTTGTGGGCCCTATACGCTGTTGAACATTGTAGTAAGTATTCACTTTTGTTCCTCAGTGTATATTTTTTTCCTTATATTTGCTAGTTAACTAAATTTGTTAACAAAATAGATTAAACTGCAAATAAGGAGATTAACGAATATAGTATATAAAAGCGTATAAAAATTTGCTTATCTAAAAGCAAAATAATTCGAAACGGTTGCTTATCTTAATAGATATTGTTGAAGAAAAAATTAATATATTCGATGATAAGAGGAAGTGTACTCGAAAGCAAACAATTTAAATATTTATGAACTTGTATACAATTTTTAATTTACAAGATACACATAAAAAGATACGGACAGCATATTGGACCCCCCTATAAGCTGTTATTGATTAATGATAATAAGTATTTTATTAGAGAATATATAAAAATATATAATCGAGTATTAAATATAGTATAACAGTATCAATATTTTATTAAAATAAATAAATTATTTTTTAATAATGAATGGGAGTAATTGCCATGAAACTTAATACAGACATAATAGTGGTGCTTTCAGAAAAATATGTTCGTCTTATATTAATATTTGTTACTAAAAAAATGGTTATTAATTTTCTTCTAACCACGAAAAGGAGGAAACTGTCCTTAACGTTTTATAGAAATATTCTTCGGAAATACGAAAATTTTCTGATAAAGCGGAAGCTAGACTTAGTGGCCTTATTAAGACTGCAGTTTTCTTACACTCGTATTTCTGGTCCTATCAAAACATAGTTTCAGTGATTCTAATTGATTGCTCGTTTCGAGCTGCCACGTTAACCAATCAACCTACAGTCACATAAAATCTTTAACAATTTTTCTGTTATATTTTATTCATTAAAGAAAACAGTAGGTTATTTAACCCTTAAGTAAATACCTACACTAGTGCATATTCCTATAAACGCATATTAATTTTTTTAACTTACCAAAAATGGGGCTACAAAATAATTAAGGTGCTACAAATTAATTTTTTAAATTATTTATTGACTTCACTTAAAAAATTAGTAACAAAAAACTTAAAATGTGCATTAAATTTTTTTCATTGTGATTTTAGTAGTTTAGTGCTATTTCTTATGGCATTTTTCTATAGTCGCATTTAAACTAATGAACCAATTTAGCATTATTAATAATGTCTTGATTAACCTTAAAAAATTCGGTTTGGCATTGATTCGACTAATTTTTTAAGAAAATCACTGTCAAATTCTTCACAGGCTTGCTTAATTTTTAGTTTTAACTCCGTTATCGTCATTATGGTTTCATTCTGTGCACTTTACGGGCCATGACTGCAAGCCAGCTAGTCCAATAGTGGAATACGTGAAACCACAATTTACATTGGTTCGAGACATGCATTGCGGCGTTATCCTGTCGGAATAAGCAATTTCCAAATTGAATTTCTTTTCATCAGAAAATATTACTTTATTCCACTCATCTTTTAAACGATTTTCTTTTTGATGCTGTTTCAACATTGGCTTACATTTTGTTACCATCTGTTCGCAAAATGTGTGCATCACGTTTGAAGTGGCAGGAAGGTTAAGTTTATTTTTTATTTATGTAGCATTTAATTTGTTGCGGGTGGCTTCTTCTTTTATTTTATTAATTTGCCTTTTTGTTAATTTTTTATTGCCTTTTGTTGGTGTCCGCACTCCGTATTTCTGCTCTTTTTTAAGAAAGCCCCAAATAATTCCTTCCGAACGGTTAATTTTTCGCCCAATTTCTCTATTAGAACAGCCTTGATCAGGAAAAAATGTAATTTGAATTTTCTCCTGGCCTGTCTGGGCATAATTTAAGTTGCTGAAATTTCCCAATTAAAATAAAAATATTTCTAGTAAGCAGTCATCAGAACTTACCTTAAGTGAAACAAACAACAATAACTATTAAATTTACATATATATATATATATATATATTTTTTTTTTTTTTTGCAAAAACAATTTTTCTCGACTGCGCTTATAAGAATATTCTACTGAAATGATCACCAATATGTTCTGATTGTTAAATTAAAACAACAAAAACAAGAAACAAATATTTCTTACATAAAAAAGTACCATTATATCGCAAGTTATTGTAACAACAGATCATTAGTTTTGGTTAAAAGAAACGAATATACCTAAAAGAAAAACAACAATTTTAAATGCGTTTATTGGAATATGCACCAATGTAGTCCTGTTCAGGCACTTTTTAGCTATGTTTGGCTATCGTTGCCAACAGAATTTTATTCATATTCATAACTCCTGGGTCTGTGCAGGACCAGTATGGTTTTGCTAATGAAAATTAAAATCATATTAAAGAAGGAGGTTTTAAAGATGGGGTGTCAAAGTAAGATATGAAAAATGTCTAACCGCTTAAATCCGATTTCAAGGTTTTTCTGTTTCTGCTAAAGAAAAAAAAATTATTAATCATATACAAAAACCTTGTGTCAATAACAATTTCTAGTACAAAAATATATAGTTTTAAATTTGAAATTTTGCAAAAATATGTTGAATATTTTTAATCAAAAATTGTCGTCAATTTTTCTCATCTAAATCAAAAATTTCTTTATGAATATATCGAGCCTTAACCGTCAAAAAGTCGTAACTAAGGTTGCCAGATGGACTTGGATGAATTTGTTTGTCCAGATATTTTAGAAGTTGTCAAGTTACAAGTTCAAATTTAATTTGCCAAGTTGAAAACAATTTGTAGTTATATAAAAAGTTGTTTTATTGATAGTGATAAGAGCAGAACTATACTGCATAATGACTGAATTTTAAATAATCTTAAAATTATGTATATATATATGTATATGACATATACCAACCATTTTACAGAAGAGTTTTAAAAAAATATTTTTCAGAACAAACTGATTATGATATGTTATGCATCGACCACTGTTTCCTCGAGATTTATTTGAAAACTTCCCAAATATATTCGTTTAATCGCATTAATAAATGTTCGAAAGTAATATTAATGAATATTGAAATATTTGTATTGAGTCAATTTCAAAAATCTGATACCGCATTTATTAATATTTTATTTTCGAAAAAAAATCTGAAGGCTATATCCCTATTGTACCGATGTATTTATACATGTACTTCCATATAGATTTCATATAAAAAATGAAAGATTTATGGGCGAAAGTCAATTGTTGTTTTTCTTCTTTTTTTTTTTTTTGGAAATTAAACCCGTTTTTCAGGAATGTCAAGCTAGATCACAATTCGAATCTGTCAAGCCTAGTCGTAACCCACAACATTTTCGAAATTCGTTTTTTGATGAAAATATGTAATTCAGAATTATCTACATCATCTGTTTAAATTTCATCGATGTACCAAGTACCGTTTAAAATTTATAGCAAAAGCAATTTTATATTAAGTGATATTTTCCATAGATATGTATACGACTGAAGCTGACTTTAATCCTTAATAAGTTTTTTAGTAAACATATTTTAAACAAAGGGTTTACAGATATGAACTCACAAGACCTGAAACTAATGAAGTGCAGTAGTTGAGTTTTGATGAAAACATTTTTTAATTTTTTAAATTGTTTGTTTTTGTTTTTTTTGGCGGGATATGTGCGCCTCTCAAAACAGGTTGATACTTTTTGTAATTATAAGTATTTTGCGCTATATCTCGTTGTTGTACCCTAAGTAGTCAATGCAGTAGATAGTCTCAAAGCTTAGAAAGCATCAGTTTTTCGCGAGGCACATTCGCAGTTTCTAATGGAATTGCACGGATTACTGTTTGAACTTAGTTTTTGGTTATTTTACACAATAAAATCGAAGGAATATTAAAAATAAATTTAATAAAAAAAATTTCGTACAATTTTGTAAATTACACAAAAATTGCACTTTTTGTTTTTTTTTTTGGATTTGTACAATAAATTGGATTCAAACCACATTTTTCGCAAAGTTTTTAAAAATTGCATTTTAAGTATAAAGAAGATTTTTGAATTTTATTAAGAATCCACGAAATATCCCAGTAAAAATTTTACTAACCCAGTAAGTCAACATATTGAATTGCCAAAAGGCGGTAACTACTTATAATTCGGGTTACAAACTCATTACCTTTATATGGCGATGTCCACGAATTCATGGGTCCCTATTACAAAAGTACTTATTTTAAACAATTAAATAAGTAGTTAATCAAATACTAAAAAACTACAAATACTACAACATTGCTAAAATTGCTAAAAAAATAAAAACAAAAATTGGCTCATTGGAGATTTGAACCTAGGCAAAAACTTTCATGTTTTAAAGACTACTGTCTTACTCACTACGCCATGTATATGTTAAATTTGCATGCGTTGTTAATAGTTTTAACATGTATATAGAAATTCATATAATTTCCTAAAAAAATATGGGTTTAGTTTGGGGTTGAACCGACAACCTTTTGTGAGCTACACAGTCGCCATTGCAGAACTAAATGAACTTGTTATTTTCTGGTAACTAGTTATTCCAATACTCAAAGAAATTACAAAAATAATGACAACTCATTACCAAGTAATGAGTCTAGTAAGTAGTAATCATTACCAAAAGTCAACAAATTTTTGCTGGGATGCTACATTAATATCATACATTTTATTTGAATAATTCAGTAGGTTTTGATATTGCATGTAATTTTTACCAGAAATATACATTAACTTCTAGTTTGTAAAATTTTTTTCAACTTAACTACAGGCTTTCGAGTCATATTTATATTTATGCAAGAGTTTTAATGTAGCATAAAAAAAATTTTTAAGGCCTAAAAACAAAATTTTTGATAACAATGATAACAATATGCAAACAAGCACTAATATGCTTCTCCTGTAAAGTTGATATTTCCGCTGTATTTTCGATATTTCCGCGGTTAGGGCTCTATATAAAAGTTAGCTTTACGGAAAATATTGTGCAGAAAAAATCAGGTCCAATTGTTTAATAAGACCCAGTCTAAATCCTTCCTAATGTGACCTATTTATATTTATATATAAAAATGTTCACTTAAGCCCGTATGTTCTAAAATCCAAAAACTGGTATTAACAAATGGAGTGCGCTTTCAAAAAACCTCATATGTATAAAATAATTTGTAAATGTCTTTTATGCTATGTTCACATATAGAGGTTTTTTTGAAAAACGAGTCGTTTTCTCAAAAACCACAAACAAATTTATTTGTTTTTTCATATATTTCAAAGCCAAAAAATTAGAGTTGTTAAAATTTCCATAAAGGGAAGAAATTTTTAGTATTTTTGGTACATAGAAATTTATTGGAAAAAGAATTTGTAAAAATTTTCACACAGTTTACAAACAAGAAATTAAAAATTATGAATGAAATTCATATTTGTTCATAATTTTTATATTTTAAAAATTTTAAAATTG
This sequence comes from Protocalliphora azurea, assembly GCA_932274085.1. Lineage (NCBI taxonomy): Eukaryota > Metazoa > Arthropoda > Insecta > Diptera > Calliphoridae > Protocalliphora > Protocalliphora azurea. Next base: position 132,311,050 of record OW026519.1, read on the forward strand.
CAGTTTTTGAATTAAAAAGTGTTTGTATATGAAATATTTATTTAAATCAAAAATTTGTGAAAATATTTTGACAAACGAAAAACATAATAAAATGATATGTGAACAGTGATATTTAAACTCATTGTGTTTTTCACAAAACAAATTAAAAACTAATGTGTGTGAACATAATATTACCAAAAAAATTGTTTTCTATTATATGTATAGTCCTATTCATTTTAATAGATTTAATATTTATTGCGTTCTTTTGATACACAGAGGGGAATTTTGTTATAATTATTGTTTATTTTAAACATTTGCAACAGCTTAAAACCTCATACAAAATTAAAGAGATCCTAGCCAAACCCAGGAGTCTCTTTGTGTCATTACACTCTAGTATTTACTTAAGGGTTAAGGCTTTTTATAAGTCGTAATTTATAATTTTTATTTCTGATTTTTAAAATTTTCTGTAAAATTTCTGATATATTAATTAAAACGATCCTGTATATATTCCAGAAATTATAAACTTATATTGCTTTGCTAGTTTTGATGAGTGTATCAAGTTGACAGTGCAGAATTATTATTTTGTAATTCAAAAATCAATAAAAAAATTCAAATAATACACAGTTAGTTTCCAATTAAACACTTGAAGTTTTTTTGAATTGAATGAATAAAAAATTTAATTGAAAAAATTTAATTTTATAATTTCTATTTATTTTATTTTATTTACACTTTTTTTTTGTATATAAAAATATAATGTAAAAAATAAAAATATAAAATAAAAAATATAACCTCACTATTGTATCATAACAAAAAAGTTGAGAATGTAATGATTTTATTTATGATTCATTACCATTCGTTTTTAATATCAATTTTCTTTTTGTCCATTAAGAAAGTCTTCAAAATCTCAGAAACATTTCACATTAAATATTGTATAAAATAGCACGTATCTACCAGTGTTGCCAATTTAGCACTTTTTAAACTCATTTAGCTCGCCAAAAATTAATCTTACATCTGGCACTTTTTTTTAGCACTATTTAAATTATTTCTGGCATTTTTTTTTTAATTTTTTGCATATTATTTTATTAATTTGTAGTTTTGTACTATAAAAAAATTTCGTTTTTTTTTCTAAAAATTAAAACTGCTACTAAAATTTTTGTTGTTTTACGTTAGTAACTAATGCGATTTTTAAAGAGTATGTTTAGCAAAATGAATGTAATTGAATCGATGTCGTAAAATAAAATAAAACAGAATTTTTATTAATTTCGAATGTTCCTGAAAATCAAAATATTTATACATAATTAAACAACTTTTTACTCAATTTAAAATGTCATAATATGACATTATGGCCGTTAACTTATCAAATTTTAACCCAAAGTCAAAGCCTAATTGTATACAATATGATTAGTTTGTGTGAAAATAGTGTTATTTTATTTATGATTATGTTTTAAGACTTGCTTAAAATATGTTTAATTTTATTTTTTGAAATAATATTGTGAGTATTTTGTTACATTTTTAAATAATTTTTTCTTTTTTTTTTTTGATGAAGAACTTTTTCTAGAATTTTATTTTTGCTATATATTGGTTTTTGAGCAAAAGTCTGTTTATTTAGTTAAAATTATTTTTAATATTATTTAAATATCATTTACTTAGTTAAAAATTCGAATTTTAATAAAAATTTAATTTTCTTATTTAAACATTTCTAACATTTCCTAACTTTCCGGATTAAATAATTAAAAGTCCTTTCTTATTAAAATTTTAGTATAACTGGAAATACAATAAGGAATAATATAATTATAATATAAGAATTGATTCTAGTTGAATTTCTTCATTCTTAGTTAGTGTTTGTTTCAACAATTCTTCAGTAAAAAGAGTAAAAACAAATTTGTGTTTTTTTTTTAGATAAAAAACTTAAAATATGAAATAAAAGATATATTTTAATAATTTTTTTTAACAAGATTAGGCCAGAAAAAAGGCCTCGATAATCCGAATAATTTGACAATCCTGATTGGGGTCTGCAATAATTATTCACATTCCCGAGTTTATACTGTATCTGGTTTTTAATAATAAATATTTGATTTAAATATCAAATTTTCGATAAAGGAAAGAAAATTTTAGTTCGTCAAAATGTTAACCTATAATTCAGACAACATATACTTAAATAACTTATGATAAAATTAGAATTTTGAAAAGTCCACTCATAAATTTTGTTTAATTTTTAAAGAATCAATTTTAGAATGTGCTTTCACTATTTTCTTTAATATTCTTTTTATCTTTATTTTTTTTTATTTTTGGCACTTTCCGGTATTTTTCTTTGTAAATTCTAGCACTTAAGTTTTTGGTATCTACATTTCTACACGAACTCAAATTAATTTCTATCCAAGAAAAAATTGCCTTTCCCCAAATATATTTTATACATTAGATGTACACATTTGTAACTGATTAACAAAAATGTGTATATTTTTCAATATTTCTTATATTTTATTTTAAGAGACGTAAATCATTGAATCAATTAATATATTAATTAAATTTTAATAAAAAAAATCAAACATCTGTGGTAATTGAAAAGGTAATAATTTTTTCTGCGTAGATAAACTATGTAGAGCTATAGATTAATACTAGATATTTATGTGAGAGAAAAAAAATTGATTCAATTGTCAAAAACCTAATTCATGTTTTGAAAAAAATGAGTATTTTTTTTTTTTAATTAGTTCGAAGTGCCTCTCACATAAACTTCTAGTTGTATTCTATGTGTAGGGCTTTATGTAGATCTTTATAGTAAATTTGGAAAATTAGGAAAGAAATAAGTAACAGGTTCATGTGATAATTTATCTCAAAAATGCTCTACTTGAAAAAAGTACCTAAATGAGATGCAGTGCAAGCTCGTGACTAATTAAAAATCAGACCTGTCGCGAAAACTGAATTTTCGCGATAACAGAACCCAAAATTTTATTAAAAAATTTTATGTAATTTTTAAAATTAGAATTATTAATGAAGAAGCATTTAAAAGCTCGTGGATTTTTTGATTTTCCAATAACCAATAATTTTAGTTTGACTGTTTAGATATTTTTCTTCCCGGAGCCGTTTTCTCATTACATGTGACAAGAGTGTGATTTGGAAGCATCCTATAATATAAACCAGATGCGTCGGCATTGTAGATTTGGTGAAGAGTCAACCCAAGATCATCCACGTAATCCTTAAACTCTTTCACAAATAGATCAATAAGATGAGGTTTCGAAGACAATTTCTCGCCCGTAATTTTTAAAAATCTAATTCCATGTCGACGATTAAATTTCTTCAACAGTCCTTTACTGGCATTAAAACCTGAATTGGTTTGATAAATTTTGGAATACAAATGACTGGCTTTTGATAGTAAAAACGCTGCTGATATTGGAACATTTTTTTCCCTTTGTTTTACAAACCACTTATAAAGCATTTTTTCCATACTTGGGTACTCAGCTTTCTTTAAGGTGCAAAGTTTGCCAGAGCCACTTTCTGCTTTATAACTTGTAATTCACGCAACTTGAATTTATGGAATTTCCACTTTTAAATTTTTTTTAAATCTCTAATTTTTGAGAAATCGTTGGCTTTAAAATATGTTGAGCAAACTTGATGATACCGAAAACGGGGATTTCCCTTTTTTGATTATAAACATTGTAATCAAATTTAAAAAAACAGTTATAAAAAAAAACGATTATAGAACCTGCAATTTTAAAAATTAAACCGTCGCTATAACCGGGCTGAAGCGATAATGGGTAGTCGCAAATAGCGAGCTTGCACTGTATTTGTATACATTTTTAAAAAATAATTTTATTTAAAAAAAAAAATTACTTAATTTTCTAAGAATGTAACAAGATTTTTATTGATATAAAATATAACATTTTATCTTTTTTAAAAATAAAAATAAAATCATCCAATTATTTTAGTATATTATTTAGACAATATAACGCATTGTCAAAATCATAGCCATAAGAGTTGTTAAACTGAATGCGGTTATGGTTATGGTGCCATCATCGCCATTATCGTCACCGGGATTGGCTGTCGTGTTAGTAGTTGATTCAGTGGTGCCTTGAGAAGTACTAGCAGTAGTAGTTTCTGTTGCAGCATTTTCCTTATCAAGCTGAAAATAAAGTTTTAAATGTTTCTTTGACTTAAAGATATTTTTTTTTAATACCCACCGCTATATTCAATCTCTTTTTTAAATCTTCACAACGAGTAATTTGATCGTGAACAGTGGTTGCCAGGCGACAAATGGTGTTTAGTAAACAAACTCTAGAGCAACCTTTAGCAAGTTGGGGATCAGCAGAAGTCACTTTGTAGCGCCAGAACTAAAGAAAAAATAAGAATTTAATATTAGATAATTTTAATGCGTTATCATCTCCTGTAGAGAGTTAAATTATCTAAACTTAAACGAATGAAATATATTTTTGTACACAATAACGACTATTCATTATTTGTTTGCACTTACCTTTCTAAGCAAATTTGGATTATCAGCCATTTCTTCAAGTAACTTATCGACACCAGCAGGACTTAAATCCTTAGTAAACTCTTCTGAGAAAGTATATTCCTTAATCCATTCAGGATTTTGCGATTCACCAGCCAAATTTGCTGCGGTTAAATTAAAAATCCAAGTTTCATGATCAACTACTTGCTGAAATTAAAGAGCCAAATAAATTTCTAATCTCTTTTAAGTAATCGACACCAATAAAAACTAACCAAACTATCAGGTTCCACTTGATACACTCGATAATTGGGATTTTTGAAAGTGTAAGTAGTCAAAGCACCACCATTATATGACAAAGCCACAGCATAACCGTTGACATCATAATGTACATTCATTTCATCCTTATGGGTATGGCCATTGAAAATACCACTAATAGTTTTGTGGAAACGAGCAATGATACGATTATATTCACGAGACCAAACATTCCAGCAAGTGCCATCTCCAGATGGAATATGCGCCAAAATATGAACATATTCATTGGCTTGTTCGGCGGCTAAAAGAACATCATGTAGCCACATAAGTTGAGTTTTCATATCGGAAGCATTATGGAATAACCACCAATTGCTGGTGTAACAATCATTGTTATTCAAGGCCACAATGCGAAAACCTGGTTTAACCAATACAGTATAATAGCCGCCCTTTAAAATGGTCTCTTTGGTATCAACTGGTAAATATTTAGACCAAATTTCATATAAGTATTCATACAACCATTTGGTGTTGACTTCTTCGGGAACATAATCGGGGCTAAACCTAGCGGATACAGAATTGAATAGCAAAATTATTTATTTATTAACTTTTTAATTAACAAAATGTCATATTTACATGTTTAAAGGATGAGGTTCATGATTACCAATGGCTGGATAGACAGGCACTGAAGGAAAACTTTCATAGATTTTATTGGTGACAAGCGTATATACTTCTTTGTTTTTCTCCAAAGAGGTGCTCCAAACCATATGATCTATCATATCACCAGTTTGATAGATAAAATCAATTTTATGATTTTCCTTTATATGATTAAAAGCATTTTCTATCGTCTGCCAAGGTAAATCACATTCACGATAATCACCCCAAAAACCAGCTGCCTTTGAAGTGCCAACTGCCTGTTCCTTATGTCGTTGACAACACAAAGGTTCATCACATTCAGCCAAAGATCCTGGTTCATACAATGGATCATGATGTATATCTGTTAAATGTAATATATTCAAATCATTTGCACTTTTACCAGGAAAATCTGATTTCGATTCAGTAATGGCGGGAGCTGAGTTATCTATATTTAATGACCATTCATATTCGGTATAATTGTTAAGATTACAATAACTCCATTGCATAAATAAGCCACAGAAAAATCTTGAATCTTGTTCACTATTCATGATGATGTACTCAGTTGTGGGCCAATAAGACTCAAACATTTCTGAGCATACCTCTTCCGTTTGAATATTTAAACGTTTACAAACGTCTAAAACAATTTTCTTCACCACATTTTTATTATGTGGACCATTCAATTCACCATCTTTGTCACGAAAAGTTTTAACTATTACATTCACTATAGCTCTACAAGTGACACAAACGAAAAATTCATCCACCGGTCCTAATTCGTTGATTTCTTTGGTGAATATGTATTTTTTACTATGGGAATTGGCCAATTGTGTAGTGATTTGTTTAAGTACAGGCGTTTCTATTTCAGTATTTACATATTTTAGGTATTCGATTTCAAATTTTCTAGCCACATCATCTGGAAAAAAATATAAATTAAATTTTATTTTCTTTTTTTCACTTTTTAAAAAAACTTTTAAGAAAAAAAAATCTGGAATTTTGCAAAAAAAAAAAAAAAAAAAAAAATCGGACACTAATTTCTAAATAATTCCGAAAATATTGAGCATATAAAAAAATGATGTGAGAATGGCTTGAAGACAGTTTTATCGTACACACCGATCTTAAGTTATGGTGAAATATACTTGTGTAATGGCCTTATTATGCGAAATATTAGAAACGCCCATAAAAAATCCAAGCCTGATGCAAAAAACTGAAAGCATATTCATGTTTAGCATATCAAAATCCATATAGTCCAACTATTCGTATTAAAGTGAGGACTTTTTGACCATCAGTGTTATAGAGGATTTCAAAATTTTAATATAAAAATTACAAGAGTTCAATGGAAAATTAAAAAATATTAAAAAAATTACAAATTTGTTTGCTTGATTTTATCACTTTATATTGTTTCTTAACAATAAAAGAAAAACTACTTCATATTTTTTCCCACAACTAAAAAAAATAATATTTAAAAAATTTCTAAATTTCTCATTCTTACTCCAAAGCCTAAGAATTCTTTATGTTAAAATATTTTGTGGTATTAGATTTTTAATACATAATTGAAAATTAATAAAATTGAAAAATTTAGATCGGGCAAATTTATTAATTATTGAAGAGAAAAAATAGTTGCAGGGTTTGGGGGACGTAGATATGCCCTTGCTCCTATTAAATCAAATATTGTCCGACCCATAAAAAACATATTTCCAATGGATATCTTAAATTTTGATACTGTTTTGATCAGTATTTTAGAAGAAAATGTGTTTTTGTCATTTCAGGATGTATGGGAGGTGGGCGAGTCCTTGATTCGCTTTTCCAAAACTTTTTTTGGGATTTTTGATGTACCTATATAAATCAGAGACTTCGTTCTTTCACAGAAATATCTGAATTTTTTTTTAAAGAACTTTTGTGTTATAGGTCAAAACGCGTTATTAGATGTTTTAAAGATCCTATATAATTCTTACATAAATCTGTCACGAATATATTTTTCGAATTCCGACTTTTTAAATCATTCAAATAGATGCATAAATTTTCCTCCATACCCCTTTTTAATTTAACATTGTCTTACATTTATAAAATATTTGTTCTGCACCAAAGTGACTTTATCTTTCTTAAATATGTGCGAACTTTTGTAAAAATGTCGAAATATTAAATTTGTTTTTTTATTAGCTTTTACCGGTGCGTTTCGCTACCCTATTCGTTGCGATAACTAATATTTACTTTATATGGGAGCTACTACTCCTTTTGGATCTATTCAGTCTATTCGAAATTTGATATGAAAATTACTCTTAAATTTTTTTAAGACTTTTACTGTAATTGTTCTTTCGATGAAAAAATTTATATTTTGTTTTTATGCGGGATACCTCTGGGCCTGTCCGACGTATTTTCATTTCATCAATGCGATATCACTGTAATAGTTCCTTAGATATGCCATAATGAATATTTGCTTTATATGGGGGTACTAAATCCTCTGCTCCGATCTATTTTAAGCTAATCGGTTCATCCTTTTGAAAATTAAAAAAGTGGGCTTAAATATGGGCGTGAGATCCGATTCATAGTGCAAGCAATATCTGTGAGTCAAACTTCATATAAATATCTTCATTAATAAAGCGTAAAATTGAAAAAAATATATTTTTTTAAAAGTAGGCGTAAAATGTTGGTGTGATATCCAATTCAAAACTAATAAGCACCTCCGGTATTGGTACTATCTGCGTGTTATAAATTTCGTGAAAATCAGTACAGCCGTTTAGACGTGATTGATACAAAAAAAAAAAAAAAAAAAAAAATAAATAAATAAACAAACAAACAAACTTACACCTCATTTTTATAATATATATAAAGATATAAGGATTTTTAAAATCTTGATTATATTTCAACTGTATATGAAACATTTTTAGTGTCTACATAGATATAATATAGGTGAATATATTTGTAATTACATCCAATGTAACGCATTTCATTTTCATATAACACATCTCAACACGGGTGAACTGTTTATATAAAATTTGTAAAAAAATCTTTAAACTGTCACAACTTCGTAAATATACATTTAATTGAGAAAAACGCCTTTATTTGTGATCACTAATATTTGTGACCAAACACCGATTTTCTATATGAAATTTGTAAAAAATCTTTAAACTCTCATAACTTCGTAAGTATGCGTTTAAATGAGAAAAAAGCCTTTATTTGTGATCACTAATATTTTTTACCAAATATTTTTTTATTTTTTATACGAAATTTGTAAAAAATCTTTACACCCCCGTAATTTCGTAAATTTGTATATAAATGAGAAAAGGGCCTTTATTTGTGATCACTAAAGTTTTTGTCCAAAAATCTATTTTCTATATGAAATTTGTAAAAAATCTTTAAACCCTCAAAACTTTGTAAATATGCGTTTAAGTAAGAAGAAGGCTTTTATTTGTGATCACTAATATTTTTGACAAAAATTGATTTTCTATACGAAATTTGTAAGAAATCTTTAAACCCTCATATCTTCAAAAATATGCATTTAAAAGATAAAAGGGGCTTTATTTGTGAAAAACCAAATATGCCTTAGTTTATTGTTGTTGTTTTTCAGCACCCATGAAAACAAAAACTATAAGGGAAACAGACATTAAATAAATAGAAAAAAAAAAAACAGATTTGCCAATATCTCGGTTGTTTATAAACCGATTTGGTTGATTCATAAAACCAAAATTCAAGAAAAATACTTGTGATCGATCGATATAAGAATCAAGTCCGTAGCTTATTTAGAACTTGGATATCGGTCAGAAATGCGTTTTGGCCGATATGTATGTAACTAATGGATCGACTGAGTTCATTGCTTCAGCGGAAAAATTTAGAAAAGATTTTCTGATTTTTTGCTTTTATAAGGACTTCAGAATTTCAAAAACCGATTTGAAAAACCGTTTTTTAAATATTCTCGTTAGTTTTTAACCGGTTTTCTCCGAGTTTTAACAGAAAGGTTCTATGTTATTGGGAGGCTTCACAAACGCCATTTCAACTATTTAAAAAAAAATCTCAAAAAAAGAAAAAAACTTTTTTTGCATTTATCTCTGCCATTTATGTAGTAATCTTGCTGAACAAAATGTTCTAAAGGATTTCTGATATATATATAGACGGACATCGTCCTACCGACATTATAAGGATCCAGAAAATATAAACTTTTTTACTGCCCGTCTAAAATTTTGGAAATTACAAGCGGAATGACGAACTTATGTATACCCTTTACACCTATGGTGAAGGGTATATAAACCAAAAAATAAGAAAAAATATTATTTTTATATGAAAAGTTTCGAAGAAGCATAGCGGATTTGAGCGTCCCAAGAATTTGAAATTTTTATTTTAATGTAAAAAAATCTAAAAATGTAGTGTAAAAAATACCATATTTAACGAAAAATGTATTTATTTCGTATTAAAGTCATCATAAGCGAAATTCATATACTTTTGAAATTGAAATTTTTTGGATATAAAGGTCAGAATATTATGATTTGAAATTTTAGACTCAATTGTTTTTATTAATTTGAAATAGTGCAACAATATTAACAAATTAGTATGTCTTATTGTAAGATTACACAAAACAAAAACTAACGCCTCACATTTATGACTTCACATTTACTTTATCTTTAATATCATTAACATTTTTGAATATCAATAGTGTTGTAAAATTTAATGAAGTAAATTAAAAAAGTACACAACTTACCTGATATTGCTGCTAATACAACATCATTAGCTGTAAAATCCCTAGGTATACCGGGTAAATTAAAGGCAAAAGTTATTACTAAAAGTGCAGCAAAAACTAGAAGACGCCACATTTTGAGAGCTTATATTAAACTAAAAATGGGTCTTTTAATAACAACTATAATTAAATGTAGTTATACTTTATAATCCAAATTTTTTTTTTAGCCATATTTATCAGCTTACTTTTAATCAATATTTGTTATAACCCTATAATGCTTCAAAAGTATTTTCAGTTCATTATTGTTATTGTTACATATATTACGCTTATACTCACGATTATTGCAAATAAAAATAACTTGAAAATAAATAACTCAATGTCTATACACAAATTACATAAAGTAAGATATTATCATCGAAAATTCTATGAACGTAAAAGGAAGTGGCAACGCTTTATTTGCAATTGGTTTCACTAATCATGATTGGTTTTCGTTAGTTAATAACTTGCAAATAAAATATTAACTCACCGTTTATATGGCTAGTACGAGGTGTGTATAAACGTAGTAATAGATGTCTTAATTTTATCTTCAGCTCTAGAGTATCTCAAATCAGTTGAATTTAAGAAATTCTACTAAAATTAAAATTCAAAAAGTGATCAGATAACTAAGAACTACGGATTATTTATTTTTACCCTCTACATCTTTGAATATTTTCAGATAAAAGATAATTTAGAAAATTTAGAAAGTTTAAATATAACTTAATTTTTATTATGTTATTTATTTTTGTTCGAATTTTCTTACCCATTTTCTTCTTTAAATATTGTAGGGTGTACAAAATATTATTTAGATAATTTTTTTATATTTTAATATTTTAAACTTTGATAATCTGAAAAAATAATTAAAAATTAAATATGAAAGATTAGTAATAAGTTATCAGCTCTGATAAACAGTAATTGTAACAGAAGTAGAAAAATTTTTATTAAAGACCTGCTAAGAGAAATAGATTTGATGTAATGAAAAAGTATTAAAGGAGTGCTACACACAAAAAAAAAAAAAAAAAAAAAAACGTGCAAGATGTTCCAAAAAAAAAAAAACTTTTTCACCACTTCAAAAGTACAACAAAGTGCATATTCAGCATTTTTTTGGAAATTAATAAAGATTACTTCCAAAAAAGTGAAAATAATTATATTTTTAGTAGGAAAAAAGGTGAATAAATTCTAAGAAAATAAAAATTTCACAAACTGAAAAGTAATTTTAATATCTATTAACATTATTAACATTATTAAAAAATTGTATAAATATAGTTTTAAGAGAAGTACTTCAAAAGCAATGAGCAAGAATCATAAAAGAAGAACATCCTACCAACGAGAACCATGGGTTAAAAAACAAACTTCTGCAGCTCTTTTTCAGCACTAAGTACTCCCTTCCAATGACAACACAATGTTAAAATCATGACATTTTTGGCTCTTCTTCAGTCCTTTTTTTGTCTGGGTAGGCGTTCATGTTGTTCAGAATATTTTTCAGATTTTTTTGAGCCTTAAATTTAAATTATATTTGTTTTTTTTTTTAAGAAAAAATAAAAAATAACAATCGAACCAAGGAAAATCTCGATAATAACTATGGGGACTCTGCACCATCGATTTCAATGGTAAAAAAGTGGTTTACTGACTTTCGTTGTCGTCGCACAGGTACAAATGACGCTGAACGTTCTGGACGGAAAATTGAGGTCAGTACACCTGAAAATGTCGAAGAGTAATAGTGCGTGAAATTGTTAATGCCATAGGCATTTCATATGGCAGTGTGGTTTCGATTTTAAATGAACAGCTGGGTTTAAGTTGTCTGCAAAATGGGTGCCTCGTTTGCTCTCAATTGACCATATATGTAAACGTGTGACAACTTTAAAGGATTGTTTGGAGTTGTTTAACCGCAATCCGAATGAGTTTTTGCGTCGTTTTGTAACTGTGGATGAAACATGGATCCATTGCTGTACTCCGGAGACCAAGCAGCAGTCTAAACAATGAGTTTCTCTGGGTGAACCTGCTCCGAAGAAGGCAAAGGTAAGTTTGTCGGCCAATAAGGTAATGGCAACAGTTTTTTTGGATTCACGCGGGATAATCCACATCGATTACCTTCAAAAGGGAAAAACAATAAACGGCGAATATTATGCCAACTTATTAGACCGATCTAATGAGGATTTAAAAAGTAAAGGACCCCATATGGCCAAAAAAAAAGTTCTTTTTCATCAAGATAATGCACGGGTGCATACGTGTGCAGTTTCAATGGCAAAAATCTATGAATTTGGCTACGAATTGGTACCTCATCCGCCATATTCTCCGTATTTAGGCCCTAGTGACTACTTCCTATTTCCAAACCTAAAGAAATAGCTCGGTGGAAAGAGATTCAGCTCCAACGATGAAATTATTGACCAAACAAATGCCTATTTTAAGGACCACGAAAAATCCTATTTTTTGGAAGGGATACAAAAACTGGAGAAACTTTGGACTAAGTGTATTGAGTTAAAACGAGATTATGTTAAAAAATAAATTTTTGTTTTGCAAAAAAAAGCTGTGTTTCATTCAAAAAGTCACGGACTTATTGATCCGCCCTCGTATAATTTATATGTATATGTAAATTCATCTTTAACAATGCCAATGATAATTGCAGTAGCTGATAGTGATTGAATAGAAAATTAAATTTTAAATTATAAAATGCATTTTTCTGACATACATACATATGTCTCCATTTTAGGCCAATAACTTTAAAAATTTATTGGCATTTATTAAAAAAAAAAAAATAAATAAATAAATAATTCTTGTATAACAATTGAGTGCCACCAGTTTTGAGCAAAATACTTAAGTGTTTCCACTTGTTTTGCATTGTCGAATTTTCGAGCGAAATCCCGACATTTCTCATTCTAAGTTAAAGTTGAATTTGTAAATTAAGGCCCTTCGTTGTGTTAGAGAATACGTAATCGTATTTCTCTACAAATATCTATTTTATAAAATTTTTAAAATTAGTCAAATAATTGTTTATAAGTCGCCAAAAGTAAAATTTAATCGCAAAAGTAATTGAAAATCGCCACATTTGACAGCCCTGTGAGAAGCAAGAATTTCACTCAATCACTTGCATGATGTAATTATAAAGTGAACGCACACTACAAAAACAACAATTGTATGTATTATGTTAGTGTAAAACTATTGCATATAATATCAAAATACTATAAATAAAAAATAAGAAAATGAAGAAGAAGAAGAAGAGTAATTAAACGCTGCAAAAAATATTAAATATGAATACAAAAACAGTTTCGCACAGTATTTACATGAAAAAAGTGTAAATCAGTTGGGCTTACGAAGCCACTTTCTTATTGCACTATGGTCGCTTGTAACAAAGTAGATACTTATCGCTGTTTTTCAAAAGAAATTGTACACTGAGAAGATTTGACCAAAAACAGAAACTTCTTATATTTATTAGTTTCAGTTCATAAATATTATATGACTTTAAGGCGTTTTAACGAAATAAGAAAGATTTATGTAACATAGACATTATTAAGATTTTGTACATTGATTAATATTTTTATTTGCTTGTACAGTGATATTGGATAAAAGAAACAAATTTTACTCAAGCAATCTTTAAATGTGTGTTTTGTACATCTTTCTTTTATTTTGAGTACAAATTCTTCTTTTTTTTTGGAATATTTATTATAACATCGAATCATTTTTTTATGTTATTTATTATTATTTTTAACTGTAAGAAAATAACAAAAATTTCTTACAATGCAAACGCACCAATTTATTCTCTTAAAAAGTAACCTAGTGTCTACATTAGGCAAATTTATATCAAAACAAACGTCAAAATCAGTGCGAATATATACAAGGTAACCTTAGCTAAACAGTTGATTATTATTTTGGTTGTTATAGTTGTCAAACTGCATGTAGAAAAAACAATAATGAATACGCCATATTGTTGTTTTTATGCAACTGTTGCCACCTTCCACAAATTCGCGTTAAGTTTGACGTTTGTCTTGATAAAAAAATCTCTAATGTAGACACTATGTAAGAACTCACAAATACATGTACGTAAAAAGTGTGTTATCAATTCGCCTAGCGCTGTATTAACCCTTTACGGGGCACTATAATAAATATATATGTACCGCAAGTACGCGGTAAGATTTTATAGAAGTACACGTTTTATTTATGAAATCCACTAAAGAAAAGCTTTGCTTTACTATGGTAAAATGGCACCAGTTGGTAGCTGGTATTCCCTGAATATAGGAATAATAAAAACTATCACAATTTTCAGGCATATTATGAATTCCGAAGCCTTTTTTCATTAACGCAACAAACTGCTTTTTTATACAAATTTTACTAAAAGACTTCTCCCCGACTATCATCCATTGTTATTATTTCTCTTTTTTTCTTCTACACATAAAATATTTTTTTTTATATAATCGAGGTTTAAAGTTACATATTAAGACTGAATATATACCATATCAATGCGTAGTTAATTTATAAAAAAAAAGAAAATTATACAAATGGTATATTTTTTATACCTCTGCCCCGATAAGAGTTAAAGCATATAATTAATATATTGGACAAAATATCAAAAACTTGAATTAGTGGGCAGAATTTAAAATGATTAAATGATTTTTGTGGTATCCGAAGCACAAAAGTATTTGATATTCGTTTAACATTTTAACTTATGGCTCACAAATGTTATGTTACAGGAAGATTTAGCCATACCAGATTTGATTTGATGCTAGACCCAAAAAAATATATATAAATATATTATCGTAGCTACACAGAAAAATATTACAAAAGTTATTAAGTAATTAAAAATAATTGTTGGAACATTATTGAAAGTGTTAACAATTTAGTTATTTAACATGGTTGTAAATTATTATATCTACAATTTGTCCTAGTCGATTGTCAACTATTCTTTTAACTGATTTTTCATATTTGAAAAATAATAAAATTATAAAATTCTTGTAAATTATTTAAAAATTTGCATATGGAATTAAAGATGTGACAAGAGCTAAATATTTAAAGGAAAATATTAATATTATTAAATATTAAAATAATAACCGTGGAATCGAATCCAACTTTCAGAAATGGTATGCACATTAAGGGTCCTCATGAAAACTCGCAAACTGTGCAATGTGTGCAAGTTTGGAAATGAACTGTCAAAAATTGTATTGAAAATCATTTGCACTCAGCTGTCTTTTTTATATTTAAAAATTATTAACAACTGCGATGTAAAAAATTATAGTTACGGTAATTATAATAAAATCATTGCATGTATTTACAATGATTTCTTATTTTCTTATCCTTAATATTGCACATTTGAAAGGTTGCGCAATATTGCACAAATAGAAAACTTAAGCGTTTGAATTATTGTATTTATTGCAAAAATTTGAACATAACCGTTACTGTTATATTTTTTTAACAGTTCGTCTATTAAAGCTTGCACCCATGAACTAATCCTAACCAATCCTTTGAAATTTTCTCTGTATTTTAATAAAAGTCATATTGACTATATATATATAATGTAAATAATATATATATATATATATATATATATATATATATATCAAAAGATCAGAAATTGTTTTCAGAACTTTTCTATTAAAACTCGGAAAAAACCGTTTCAAAAATAACGGAGATATTTAAAAAACCGGGTTTTCATACCTTTTGTAGATTAGTTATTGTTTTTATGGGTACTGAAAAACAACAACACTAAACTAAGGCATCTTTAGTTTTTTCAACTTTTTGAAGCATCTATGTAAGCTAGAGACGTTCTTTCACAAATCTTTCAAAATCTTTTTTTTTTCAGAATTATTGTGTTGAAAAAATGAACTCATTCGATCCAGAGTCAGTGCGTCAAATTTCATTTAAATAGCTTCATTAATGACGAGCAAAATTGAAAAAAAATAATTTTTTTTTTAAAGTAGGCTTTAGTGCTGACATATACTATATCTTTAAGGTATTTAGTAAATTAATTTAAAATAAGTCTGTCACTACAGTGTTATCAAACACATTATTAAAAAATTTGCTAAAATAATTTTTCCCGGGATAACGGGAATAGAAAAATGGTAAATTTCCCGGGAATCTCGGGATGCAATTTTTACGTTTAACTCTTTCGCTACCAGTTTTTATTGCGTGGATCAAAATATGTAAAAATTTGTTATTTTGTAAATCTTGACTCCAGATTTGATAATCAATATTAATTTTAAAGAAGAATAGCATATAAATAATTTTTTTTGGGAAAAGCACAAAAGTGGTCCTATCTCGAAGAAAAATTTTTAAACTAAATTTTTTTGATACTAAATATTAATAGAAACCTTTTTCTGTACATTTAATAAGTTTTTATAAAAAAAAAAAATATTAACTTTTGTCGCATTTTTGAGTTTTTCGCAAAATGCAAACACGCATTTTTTACACATTAAATTTTTTTTAAACCACATTTTTTAAACACAATGTTTTTTAGTTAAAGGTGAAAAAATCTAAATAAATTTATATGGAAATTATTGCTAAGACATTGAAAAATAATAATAAAAAATAAAAAAAAAATAATAAAAAATATACCTAGTTCCTGGCAAATTACCAATAAGTGTCATGTATCCATAAGGATACAATCGAAGCTATATACAAAAATTCGCTTCCCTTCATCAATTTTCGAGGTTGAGCAATTTTTTTTTGTCTAATTTTCCCGAACTATTACTCTTTTACAAAAATTTAATTTATAAATTCCAAAAAAATATTTTATTAAATTAAAAAAAAGATTCATAAGTGTAATTTTTTTATTTTTGCGTCTAGTATCATTATTAGTCATGCGTTAACCCATCAAAGCATTTTACATTATCTCAAGTGGTTTCAAAGTTACAAAAAGTCCTATGTGTATATTTCCTTGAGAAAAAAACTCCTCTTTGTTTTTTACTTTACATAGGACATTTTTAAGAACAAAAAAAAAAAAATATTTAAAAACAAATTAAAAGTCTTCTACAAAAAGTCCAAAAATCTACACGTAGATTTTTTTAAATTTCTTTTGCCATTCGCGAACGCCAAAAGATATAAATTTTTTTTCAAAGCACCGACTATATTTTTATTTGAAAATAGTATCATATATTTCCCGAATACCTGGGAATTCCCGGGAATGTCTTAAATAAAATCCCGATTCCCGGGAATTAAAAAATTTTTCTGTTTTTTTTTTTACCCAAAAGAAGGTGAAAATTATCGGAGATGAATATTTAAATAAATTTGATCTGCCTAGATAATCCGCCCCGAGCTCTGTCGCATTTTCAACACACATTTATAACTAGAACTTAGAATTTCACGAGTTTCTAAGAAAAATATATATATTTTATGGGGTCTAAGATAAATATTTCGATATGTTATAAACGGAATGACAAACTCAATATACCCTAATTTTTTTTGGATGGTGGATATAAAAAAGGACCATTCAGAATAAGTACTAATTTGTAATAATGTTCAAAAAATAATATGTACAAATCTGCAAAAAATAATAGATTTAAATATATAAATAAATATATGAAAAACGTACAAATAAAAAAAAAAATAAATATTCTAAAATATGACAAAAACTATTAGAGAGAATGTTCTCAAATTTATTTTCTCTGAAAACAAAAGAAAATGTGAAAAGAACTAAAGCAAACTTGAAAAAAATTTATATATTTTCAAATTAAATTTATAAAAAAAAAATGTGAAAAAAATAATGAATTGTGTATAAATTATTCTTTTAAAACAAATTGTTGAGACCGCAACATGGAGCCCATCCTATAAATGTGACTCCCCCCGATCGTTTTGTCTGTGGTCACTTTCTCAATACTGTGAATGTTGATCAATAAGATTTCCTGATAATCTTTTATGTTCTGTCAATCTGATAGATCGCCACTACAGTTTGTGAAAATTTTGCAACAGCATAAACAGCAACTGCGAATAGCTAAACAAAATTACCCTCTTTCTAATAAATTGTCCGTTTATAACGTCATAAAAACTTACCTGTATTTTAATCATCTTGCTCTTTGCTTTTGAAGAAGAAGAAAAGATAGCAGCAACAAATTTGTAACTAAGCGTCAGAAACTTGTTTATGGTCCTTCGAACCGGATGTCGACTTACTTCATTACTGTAACCACGTCTATAACAGCGTTTACGACGCTAGGTTCAATCTCTCTTTTACTTGCACCAAACGCCTGGTGTTGCTGAGTTCCTCAAAATTGCATCCAGTGCAAGGCGGGCGCCATGTTTAGGTTTCAACGAAACCAAAATGGATAAGACACCATGCTAATGAAGTGTGTTACGGCTTAGAAAATACGTATTCCATTCTGCTGGTGTCTAATTATAGACTACAAACTCTGCTTTGGTATAGCAATTACAAGGAAATTTACGATTGCAAACTTGTTTGTAAATGTACATTTTTCGCAAAATATCACGAAAATTAAGTGCTGATTTTCAAGAGTTATTCAACATTTCAAATGTAAACAAAAAATTTGTCATATTTTTTAATTGTATTATTTTCTTTTCTGTTTTCAATTATTTATTTGTCTTTACAAGACCTGAAAATGACAACTCTCCTTAATAAATCCACCTGGTTTAGTTGTATCATGCAACTCTACGTCTACACGAAGACATTTTTATTTCTTAACGTTAGAAATAACGTTGGCAGAATAACGGGAAAACAATTTTATTTCCATGTGAGAAATTTATATGTGAAATTGTCTTTTTTTTTTATCGAAAATTTTAATTTATTTCGCATTTTTATTCTTTATTTGTCTTTTCAAAAAAAAAAAAAAAAAATAATTATTTTGCACTTCCCCTTTTGTTAAAAAGGGCAAAATTTTAAAAAGGAACAATAAGTTTGACAGCTTATGTTAAACATTATTGCTCAGCTTTGTGTTTAAACATTTATTGCGAAATAGATTGCGCAATAAATTTCTTATTGGTCCACACGTAACATTTTAAAGAGAGAGATAGAATTTGACAATTGCCAACATAAAAATGTCTATGTGTAGACTAGGGGTAAAATAGTGTAAAAAAGAAAAATTAAAAATGATGGCAATTTTCAAAACAAAGTACATTAAAAAAATAATAATAAATAAATAAATAAAAAATAAAAACCATTTTTTTTAAGTTAAAACTACATATTTCTTTTTAATTTTTTATATGTACTTACCAAAAATTCATTTGTGGCCCTTTCTAATCCTAAGGAATCATTTCAATGTTTCCTTTTAATATTTAAAAGAATTAACAAATTATATGTTTAATACATCAAGAATATTTCTTTATTTATAATTTATTTTCACTTTTTTTTAATTACACCTCTTAATTATTGATTTAATATTTCTCATTTTTATTCATTTATTTATGTATATGGAATACTAATTGAATTTTTATTTTGCAATTAAAACACTTAAACAGTACATACAATTTATATAATGGTTTTCAAAACTATTTTTTTCTTTTTAATTTTTTTTTTTTTGTTACTATTAATTCAAACTACTTTTAAAACGAAAAAAGAGTATTCTGCTATATACATTTTTTATAATAATATGAATTACTTAATTATTTATATGAAGTAGAACTAAAAATTCCAGGGAAAATTGAACAAAACTTCACATAAGTGCTGTTAAGTAAGTTAAAAAAAGAATAATGTTTTATTAATTAAAAGAAGTTAAATTGGCTATTAATATGTTTTCCGGTTTATTTTAATTTATTTATTATGATTAAAAACTTTTTGAATGCAGTGTATTTGTTATAATTTTGCTGTTTTTGTTGCTTTTATTTATGAAACAATTAGAAAGAATTACTTTAGTCTATAAATATTTTTTTTTTAGTTCTACAATGGTGTTTTTCTAATTTATAGTGCACAAATTAATGTTGCTATATCCAAATCATGCTCTTCGGCTTTGCGTATCATAATTGAAGCTTGATTTTGAAAACGCCCTGTTGAAACTAATCGTATGGTAGTGACACCACAAAATATGGCTTGTTCCGGACCTGGTTGAAAGTAATAGTTTTTTTTTTTGTTTTAAATTTTAATAACAATCTTAATTGTTTATTAAATGTCATACCTGGTTCATTAGAGAAACCACAAATATCACTGGATTTTTCAATAGCCGTTGAATCCAAACCTGAGGTACCACCAATTTCCAAACGATCGGTAAATAGACCACACTGGAATTAAAATGAAGCTTTTATTATTCTTAAGTATAAAATGCATATCATTTAAGTGTCCAAAATTGTAGCGTAATCTTTGACACTTTTTAGAAGGTCAAACGGAGAAATATCTTTATTTCGATACCCCTTTTCAGAAGGTCACAGATGAATATTTGAAAACTATAAACTTACATATACATAAGAACTGCGCACGACAAAATTAGTGCACGCTTTAGCGCTTATAAACGAAAACACTATAGACCTTTTATTTAGGGTATTGCAGAAAATCTATCTATATATGTATATAATTTTTTAAGTTTGTTTTCTTTTTCCAGAGCTTTCTGAAGTTCCCAGACGACATAGAAAGTTAAAATTCCGCTTATATATACATATATATTCGTCATACAAATCCTAACGGAGAAATATTTTGAAATTTCTATCAGGGAGCAGAGATACCCAGATTTATATATAATTTTCTAAGCATTTTTTCTTGCCATAGCTTTATGAAGCTCCTAGACCATGTAGAAAATTAAAATTCGGCTTAGTTATAAAAATATTCGTCCTAAAAATCCTAACGGAGCGAGGTTTTGCAATTTCTATCAGAGGTAGGAGATACCTGGATTTTTATATAATTTCTTAAGCATGTTTTCTCTTTTCAGAGCTTTCTGAAGTTCTCAGACGACGAAGAAAATTAAAATTCGGCTTACTTGTAAAATTAGTTGCCCTAAAAATTCTAATGGAGTCAGATTTTGAAACATCTATCAGGGGGTGGAAATACGAGGATTTTTTATTTTTTTCTTTTTTGTTTATTTTAATATAATATTTTTTAAAGTCGGTTTTGATTTTAAGCAGTTTAAATTTGCTATACTCATTGTTTGCTCTCCAAACCTTATCGGAAACTGATTTTGTATTTCGATCAGGGAGCTCATTTACGCCGATTATTATTTTTTTTTTGGTTTTAAAAAAATTTGTTTATTTAATACTTTAAGTATTATTATGCCCTCAAATTATAACAGCTTAAAATTTTTTTTATTAGTACAAGAGTTTTTCTGGCATTGGCAGGCTTATCTGCTAGTATTAAATAAAAAAATAATAATAAATTTTTAAATTTAAAACAAGAATATATTGCACAGTGGGGCAGAATCGAAATTTTTTGGAAATAAATCTGTAACTTCTGATCGGCTGGTTGGATTTTCATGAAGTTTGGTATAGGCGTAGCAGAGGAGTGTACAATATTATGTTTGGAAGGGGGGCACAACAATCCCCCCAGGGGCGGAGCTAAGGGGGCTCAAAGTTTGGTACCTCTGACATATAAAATTTTTAATCGCTTGCAAAATGTTTGTTTCTCGTCCGATTTCAAATATTTTTATATATTATTGTAGGCCCTGATAAGACCTATAAAAATCTCTTATAGTTTTCGAGTTATTTGCGTTTGAATTTTTAAGCACCATAATTTTGCATGTTCTTGGTCCAGTTTTTTTCATATATATCCTAGTATTTCCGATCGATTTTATTAGTTTTTTTTCTTAACTAGTTAAAGAACAAAATTATCTATTGAATAAAAAAAATATCTTTACCCAGTCCAAAAATAAACGATTTTTAATTTGAAAATTGCAAAAAGATGACTTTTTGTGTTTTTTTTTTGCCGAAAAAGTATCTAAACTCTTTTTTATCTAAAACAAAATTGTCTTTAGCAACATATAATAATTTTCCACTGTTCTGAAAGGCAACTTCACATTGATGACTTTAAGATAAAAAACAAGCCCAATAACTGAATTGCTCATGGTACATACCTTCCCGAATTCGACCCATTTTATATGAAAGTTTTGATTTTAGACCAAATTTTCTCAAATACCAAAGCACGAATCGACAAGCGGAATATATTTTATGAATCGTCAATATGTTGTTAAAAGTCTTAAATCAAAATCTACTGGACTTCGGAAAAATGTGGACTCTATAGCCAAAAATTTAAAAAATCCCATTTTTGGGAATTTTGACTAGTTTATTTGGGAATTCAGGAAAACCATACCCCTGATTGAAATTTGGTTAACGAGCTTTTATTTTCATTAATAAGATCCACATTTATTGCAAATTTCATTAAGATATCTTTATAAACAAATATGTTATTACAATTAAAAAATTTTTATTTTCTCCAAAAACCCTAAATTGGGCCTTTTGTTTGGTTTATTTCTAAATAGCGAAAGAAGTTTTAAAAATATATATTCCAAATTAAGCTTATCCTTTAGCATATATAATTTTCGATCTTTTGCAAAAAGATTCATGCCTCATTTCAGAAATATGCGCCTTTAAATTTTTATATTTCCAATTTATTGAATATATGACTATATTTTTGCAACTTTTGCCTTTAGCTTTGCGTGAATAATTACTTAGAAAATTATGAATATTTTTGTATACACAAAATAATTTTCAAAAAAATAATTAATAAATATTTTTTATTTTTCCAAAAATAACATTGTACACTCCTCTGCTACGCCTATACCAAATTTCATGAAAATCCAACCGGCCGATCAGAAGTTACATATTTCATTTCATTTTTATAATGTGAATCGTATGCACTCATTTTTTCGTTCGCAGTCCTTACCCTTATATATAATATAAAAAATGAGGTGTAAGTTTGTGTGCTTGTGTATTAATCACGCCTAAACGCTGAACCGATTTTCAGGAAATTTAACACATAGATAGTACCAGTGCTATCTTAGATCTCGATTGGAGTTCACGCTCATATTTTACGACTGTTTTTGAAAAAAAGCTATTTTTTAATTTTGCACGTTATTAACAAAGCTATTTGCATGAAATTTGACACACAGATAGTGCTTGCATGGATGAATGTCATAAACTATGTTGGATCTTAATCGGAGGCCACAGAGGCTGCACTGATTTTTCTTTTTCTGCTTCTTCTGTTTGACCCAAAATTAAAATATGTCATTTTATTTTTCGATCGAAGTAGTGAGAGTGGTACCTCCATAAAAATTTTGTGGGAACTACTTTCTTATCATACTGCATTGATGAAATGAAAATAGGGTGGATAATTTCCATAGGAGGTGTAACCCCCATACAAAACAAATATTAATCTTAAAAAGTTGTACAAATAATTTTCATAATAATTTGGAATAGGGAGGATAGGTCGAGGGGGTGTAGTAGCCAACATATAAAGTAAATATTGGTCATCGTATCAAAGGGTAGCGAAGCTCATTGGATAAGCTAATATAATATATATATCCTTGTAGTAAAGAGTAAAATAATTTAAAATTTCCCTTTTAACACTAGTGTATTATTTGGTTGTATCTATCCCCATAAACATTTGAAAGATATCTTCCTGGAAGAAATAAACGCAATTTCTCCTTTTTATTATTTGGACGAAAAAGAAAATTCGGCAATAAACAATAAAAAATAATTCAAATTTAACATTTTTTTATTATTTTTATCGTCAAAATATCGTTCTTTCTTCAGTAAGGTGATTATTACCTCCGCAATAAATTGATGATATCCTATTGAAATCATCTGGAAGAAATTGATGCAATACTTCTATTTTTCAGTCACAATTTTTTCAGTTGTCGAAAAATTGTTCAAAAATTAAAAATATTGAAGAAATTTTTTTTTTGCCTTTTAACAAAAAATGAATATTTTATGTGAGCCTTTCAGCTTTCGTGCTTTATGATGTTAAGATTTATATGCATGCATGCTTTACAAGATGTAAAAGACTTCTTTATTATATTTTTTAAAAATTTAAGTAGTGATAATTTTTACATATATTTATTACATCTTCCAGAAGATTATTTGACGGTATCTTCTTTTTTTCACCTAGATGATTATCTAGCAATATTACCCATTTTTCCTCCAGGTGTATTGATTTCTTATTGCTTAGATGTATCGCCTGTGACGCACAAGCTCACCCAATGGGGGAAACTTCTGCAATACGAATATGTTTATAGCGGTAATAACAATTTTTCTTCTAAGTAATACAAATTCAAATCACTTTCGTATTACTTTGCTTGTAGGGATTATATTTGAAACAAAGCAAGCAAAGATTAATCATTTTACTTTTTCAAAGAAACCAATGAAAACAAGTTTATATCTAAAGTTAATTAGTTTTTCATTTTAAATACTCACATCATAATTTGGTTTATCCTGACGTACTGCCTTGCCACCAATCTTTAAATTTGCTACAGATACAACAGCCGGAAATAGGGCAGATATAGAACAATTACGATTATGACCATAATTAGCCATATGGTATAAGGCATCAATATCTTGAACCAAAATATTGCAAGCTGCAATGAAAGAGAAACATTGAAAAAAAAAAGAATAAAGATTGTTTCAAAATGAAATAACAATTCAAAAAGAAGAAAAAAAAAAACAATTGAAATTTACAACAAGGAGTTTATTTGTTTCCTCTTTTCCTTTTCACTTACGTTGGGAAATTTTGTGAAAACGCACATTGGCTATAAAACTGCCTTTGATTGGTATACGGTATTGTAAAAGTGCAGCATTTTGACTAGACCGGAAGAATTTTTTGTTAACCAAACGAGGCCTATAAGAAAAAATAAACGTAACATAACATAACATAAAACACTACAACGAATTAAATTCATTTTCAATTTATTTACACTACTAACCATTGTTTATAATTATTGCAAAATTCCTGTACTCTTTCATCTAATGAACGATGATGATCCTTTATGCTGGGAAAATATTCACCATTTAATTCCCAACCATCCACAAACTGTTATATGAAATATAAATAAAGCAAGTATACAAATTAAAAAGAACAGGTTTAAAACAGGTTTAATAAACTATTAAAAATCATTTTCATTTTTTTTTTATATTTTTTTTCACCTACCGCCATTAAACCACCACTTTCACAATTAACATCATAGTGTTTCATTGTTATTTCCACAATAGTATCAGGTTCACCCACCACATATAGACCACAAACTTGTAAGGAATCTTCTAATTGCAAAAGTGCTGCTGCTGTTTCGCTATCATCATTATTATTAATGGTGCCACCATTGGCATTGGCGAATAGTGTTGCACGAGCTGGTTGCTTTTTAAAGGCATAATCACCGGATTCAGATGCAACATGCATGCAATCTTTTGACGATGAAGCAAGAAACAAAAGCAAAAATGAGAGATATTGAGGGATTAATAATTTTAGCTTTGGTAAAATCATAAATTTATTTTAAATTAAGTTTTTAAGAAGTTTTTAGTACAAATAGTATCTTAAAATTTAAACTTTATATAACCGCATTGATATTGATTTATAGATTAAAATATAAAAATTAAATTAAAATTGAGTGGAAACTACAAGTATGTTTACAAGAAGTCCTGTGCAATATTAATGAATGTGTCTATGTATGTGTTAGTAAAAATACCTACATGTCCATACATAAAACCGTTTAATTTTATGTAAAGTACAAACTATTTAAGACATTAATTAGTTTATTTAAAATTCAATTATTTGTATTCTTTATTAAAGATTTCAAAACCAGCTCTTTTGGTACGTAATAAAGTTATCTAGATACTTATCCTTAAAGTCCCTGCAGGCAAATTAATTTATATACAAATTTCCAACGAGTCTATTTAAGTCATTTCCATACCTCCTAATATTTTTACTTCATTCTTGCATAACAATTATGACATCAAAATAATAGATATTAATGTAATAAACAAGGAAAACACAAATGTGCTCTAAAAAGTGTTTTATGCGCTTTAAATATGCTGTAAAAAGCAAAAAATTTGCTCTAAAAAGAGCGAAAATATGCTCTTAAAAAATAGAATTAATTTTTTCATTAAAACAAAGTATTTTATTAATATTTATATATTCTCAAATAACGCAAACTAAAATTTATTTATGAACTATTGAAAAAATTTTTTATCTCATGAAACTAATTTTACACGTTAGTGTTAGTTCAGAAATTATCAATAAGATTCGTATGTAAATTTTCATATATTTATGAAAAAAATCAAAAGTTTTTACAATATTAACTGATGCTATTTGATCAAGTTTAAAAGCTACTACTCCTTCTACATCATATTTCAAAATTGGCTTTAATAAAGATCAGTTTTTAAATCTTCATAGCAATTTTTAGTTGCACTTTTTAAATAATTTGATGGTAAACAATAAAATTAATTTTGAATATAAAATATTTTTGGGTCTATTACTTTGTATCTAACAATTAAATTTGAAAAACTTTTCATTATGTATAAAAATAGTTTAAAAATGTAAAAATATGCTCTAAAGGTGTTAATTATACCCTAACAATGCCAAAATATGCTTTAAATATGCTCTCAAAATCACTATATGAAAAATTATGCTGTTATTATTTATTTGAAGAACTTTCCAAAATGTAAAAATATGCTCTAAAAGTATTAATTAACAATGACAAAATATGCTTTAAATATGCTCTCAAAATCACTATATCTAAAATTATGCTGAAATATGCAAAAACATTCATTTACAAATCTATGCCAAAATGCTTTATTTGAAAAACTTTCCATTATGTATAAAAATAGCTTCAAAATATAAAAATATGCTCTAAAAGTGTTAATTATACTTAACAATGACAAAATATGCTTTAAATATGCTCTCAAAATCACTATATGCAAAAATATGCTGTTATGGTTGAAATATTCAAAAATATTAATTTAAAAATCTATGCCAAAATGCTTTATTTGAAAAACTTTCCATTATGTATAAAAATAGCTTCAAAATATAAAAATATGCTCTAAAAGTGTTAATTATACTTAACAATGACAAAATATGCTTTAAATATGCTTTCAAAATCACTATATGCAAAAATATGCCGTTAAGGCTGAAATATGCAAAAATATGCACTTACAAATCTATGCCAAAATGCTTTATTTTTTCTGAAATGGATAAATATTTTATCGATGGCTTCATTCAACGTACAGTAAAAACTAAATTTCATATTTGTGGTTTCCCCGGTAATAAATATTTACACCAGTAATTGTTAAGTGCAATTTTCAAAAATTTTTTTTTTAATCTCCCAAATACAATTGAGGAATGGGAGTTATGTGGTTTAATAGAGTGGATACTTATTTTCATTTTTCATATGATTCATATGAGTGACAAGTAAGAATGTGGCCAAATATGACCAATATTCATCAGAGAGCATCAGAAACCATTAAGTGTAATTTAAAAAAATTTTTTTTAAATCTCCCAAGTACAATTTAGGAATGGGTGTTATATCGTTTCATAGAGGCGAGTGACAAGTAAGGATGTGGCCAAATATAATCAAAATCCTTTAGAGACTACCGCAGTTAAGATTAGTTAAACATGTTTTAATATACTGACATATGTAAATATGTTAAATATGTTCTTGACACTCATATTTACGCATATTTAGAAATAATCATATTTAACTTATAAGTTAAATATGTTTCAACGCAAGTCGTTACGTCAGAACATATTTAACTCAGAATGTTTATCTTCACCCACATCATTTTTGATATGTAATAAAGTTACCTATATGCTTACCTCTAAAGTCCCTGCAGGCAAAGTAATGCGTATGCAGATTGCCAACAAGTCTACACATTTAAGCCGTTTCCATACCTCCTAATATGTTTACTTTATTCATGCATAATAATTATGACGTCAAAATAACAGATATTATTGTGATAAATACGAGTATTTAAACCAGAAAATGTTGTGTAATTTTAAAAATTTTTTATAAAACTCCCAAATACAATTGAGCAATGAGAGGTACATGGTTTAATAGAGGGGAACCTTATCTTCATTTTCCATATGGTCCATTTGAGTGACAAGTAAGAATGTGGCCAAATATGATCAAAATCCTTCAGGCATCATATTTTAATGTACTGACATATATAAATATAAGTTATATATGTTCTTGACACTGAGGCTTTTTTAAAAATAAACATGTTTAACTTAAAAGTTAGGTAGGGTCTACACGAGAGATCGAGGTATGTTCTCAAAATTTAACACTTGCTCCAAATAATTAACAAAATAACATTTGATGACAAAACAAATTTATCTTCGCTTGAACTTTAATAATTATATCATAACACTGATAAATTCTTATCATGATAAGAATTTGACATTTGTTATGAAATAAAAATCTCTCGTGTAGACTCTACGTCAAAACATATTTAACTCGGCATGTTTAGCTTCACTCACATCTTTTCTTATATGTAATAAAGTTACCTTTATACTTATACTTATACTTAAAGTCCCTGCAGGCAACTCTATTTAAGTCATTTCCATACTTTCTAATATTTTTATTACATTCATGCATAATAATTACGACGTCAAAATAATAGATATTATTGTAGTAAATATTTACCCCCGTATTCGCAAACCAATTTTAAATTTAAAATAAATTTTAGAGACAAAATTTGTTTGAAAAATTTTATTTAAAAGGCATTTTAAATTTAAAAGTTGTTTGTGAATACGGGGATTAGTTAGTAAAATCATTAGGGTTAATTTTTAATGTGAATGAATTTATATGTGTAGGATGTTCAATAAATAATAAATCTAATGGTGATAGAGGAATCAATAACTGAAAGCTTAACTCTTTCTATTGTTGCTTAGAATCATTGATATTTTATATTTAAAAATCATGTTCACTCGAGAAAAGAAGATACCTATATGTATAGGGTGGTCCATTTCAAGCTTCCCTACTCTTTTAAAGAAAAAAAAAAAAAAAAAAACACACAGAAAATTCAAATTTAATGGAGAATGTTTATTATCATTTAAAAGAACATTCTTTGGCATTTATTTTCTGAAGATTATGTCTATCAAATGTTGGCCGTTGCTACGTCGCAGATGGTCCATCCGTAGAGTTCAATTTTCGATGACTCGTTCCAGCATTTCGACTGGTAACTGGCGAATGACACGCGTGATGTTTTCCTCCAAGGCCTGAATCGAAGCGGGTTTGTCCGCATAAACTTTAGACTATACATATCCCCACAGGAAAAAGTCTAACGGTGTGATATCACACGATCTTGACCAGCCCAAACGTGAAATTTTGTGATCACCGAAGTGTTCTCTCAATAAATCCATTGATTGTGCGATGTGTGGGAAGTGGCTCCGTCTGAAACCAAACATCGCCGAGATCACGAGCTTCAATTTCAGGCATCAAATAGTCGGTTATCATGGCACGATAACGGTCGCCATTGACGGTTACGTTCGCACCGGCTTCATTTTTAAAGAAATATGGCCCACAAACCACACCAAACCGTTGTTTTTTCTGGATGAAGTGTTCTTGAATCTCTTCAGGTTGCTCTTCGTCCCAAATGCGGCAATT
The DNA here is from genome assembly GCA_932274085.1 of Protocalliphora azurea. NCBI lineage: Eukaryota > Metazoa > Arthropoda > Insecta > Diptera > Calliphoridae > Protocalliphora > Protocalliphora azurea. The sequence goes on from OW026519.1 coordinate 132,340,490, forward strand.
TTGTTTGTTTACATACCCATTGAGCCAGAAATGGGCATCATCGCTGAACAAAATTTGCCTCGAAAACGTCGGATCTTCTTGGAACTTTTCAAGAGCCCATAGAGCGAAGCGATGTCGCTTAGGAAGGTCGAGCGGCTTCAGTTGTTGCACAAGCTGTATTTTGTACGGTTTCAATTTAAGATCTCGACGTAAAATGCGGCAAGTCGTTCCATACGTCAGTTCGAGTTTCTGCGAACGGCGCCGAATCGACTCTCCACGGTCTTTGTGTACACTCTCAGCTACGGCCACTATATTTTCTTCACAGCGTGCTGAACGTGGTCTATTCGGTCGAATATTATCCAATAATGAATGTTGGGTCTCAAAATGGGTGATGGTGTTGCGAATAGTACGCTCAGTAGGCCGATTATGTTGACCATAAGTTGAGCGAAGTGCACGAAACACATTCCTCACAGAACGTGAATTTTCGTAATAAACTTGAACAATTTGTAAACGTTGTGAAATGCCAAACAATACTAAACAAAAATAGCATGACAGCATGACACGACTCACACGTGATCTGTCAAAAAAGGCTATTGAAAAAAGTATCTCTACTTGAATCACCCTTTATAAACATTTTAATATTAAGTAGTATTAAGTATACGTATTATTTTTATATAAGTGTCTGCTTAATTGTGAATAAGATCAAGATTTGTTTACCTACAGGGCAAAATAAAAATGCGCATTAAAAATGCTCATAAAGTCGGAAAATATGTATGCACTTAAAAATAAAAATAATCTCTCTTAAAATATAATTTTTAAATTCTAAATTATCTACTATTCATGCTAAAAATAACATGAATTTTATTAGTAATTGCTAAAAAAATATTTTCTTTTTGCACTTAGAAACATTCCAAACTAATGTATTGCGTAAGGAAATTACAAAATGTCTATTAATTTATAAGATGAAAATTAATAGGGAATCGAAAAAAATTTGAAAAACGTATGTGACAGTATGAAGAAAATTTCACTATTGGCAAATAATATACTAAATCCTATTGGGTGCTAAATGTGCATAATTTTCCTCTTAAGTGTTTTATATACAAAATTATTTTCTTAAGTATAAAATGTATTATGTAAATTGTTAAAATATATTCTAAAATAAGGATTTCCCATAAAAAAATTACAAAATATGCAGGAAATCCAAAATATGCAAAAACATGTTGTTATAAACAAAATATGCAAAAATATGCTATAACCAAACCATCGATGCCAAAATTCTTAAAATTGTCTGAAATGAATAAAAAATATGATTTTGTATATTTTTGGTTGCTCTGTTTATCAATTTTGATGATACATAGCTGCAACATTGGTAGCGTTATGATAAAATATAAAATTTTTAAAATTTTTTTCGTTTTCATTTTTAAAAAGAACTTTAAAGGAAAAAATTATTCATTTTTACATAAAAAAAAAACAAAATGTTCTGACATTAATTTCTGAATAACTCCGAAACTGTTAAGCAGATAAAAAAATAATTTTAAGAACATGAATGATAAATATAGTACAATTGCACTTTTTTTCACTAAAATTCGCTTTACAAAAATACCGCAGTACTCCAGTGATTCATTTAGTTCCAAATAAGCAAAATCTTTTGAAATTTAATATTTATTAATTTGATAACTATTTAAAATTTCATGTACAATATGTGAGAATACGTTTGAATTTCCTTAATTTTCAAATTCAAAACTAACTATACCTTTTTCCAGCAAAAGGGTTCTAATATAACAATTGTATTTTTCAAGTGCTTTTAAAATTTAAAATTGAGCTTGAGAAACAAATATTTCTCAAATATATTCAAAACATTTTTTAAATATATTGAAATATACTTAAATTAAACATGAAAAATATTTTTTTCTAAACTATTTTTATAATTGAAATTATACAGGCATTAATGATAGACTGATATATTTTTTATATTAGCTGAAAAGGAAATCTTGCATTCTTAATTTTAAGCATATTTTTAACCATATTTCATCGACTATAAAAAATTTAAGCTTTTTTAAATGTGAAAAACATTTGAATACTGTCTTAATAATAATGAAAAAATACAAAAGATTATATAAAAACATAATTTTATACTTTATAATCACTTAAAAATTTTATAAGAATCTAGCATTATTGTGTTATAAGAAATTTTATAAATTTTCTTGTTTATTTCATAACACATATTTTGTAACTTCCCAGCAAAAACTTCTTGGTTTTCGGTAATGGCAACTACTTATTAAGGTAGTTTCTCGGTAATGAGGCATCATTATTATTTGCCTACTCTGTATCACATAAATAAATACTCAATAGTACTCGTATAATAGCACAGTAATATTGGATGAGTTGGCTAGAGTGCTAGATTAACAACCAGAAGGTTGTTGGTTCAACCCCATTCTGATGCTGTAAAACGGTAGTCATTAAAAATTAATGGTTAATTTGTGTTCAAGTTCAAATCTCACTGACGGCAAACAATTTTTCTTTTTTTATTTTCGTTTAGGTACATATTTTTGGATACCCCTAGAGTCTAAATAATAAAAATAACTAGTTGTTCATGCAAAAAATAAGTATTTTATTTTTGTTTCCAATTATATCTGCTAGATTACCAGAAAAGCAAAGTTTTTGCTGGGTTCGAATACAATTTGAGAAATATGCTATTAATTAAAGGAAATATTCCAAAAAATGTTCTTAGGTTCGAATCGATATTTATTGGGTTAATTTAATTTATAAATTTTAAACACATTTTTATAATTTTATTAAAAATTTATTAAAAAAAATATATGTGAGAATGAAAAAAATAACAAAAAATTCATTTTGGCTATTTATATGCAAAACAACAAATAAATTTAACTTTTTTTGTTTTTGTTGCTTCCCATACAATTAGTCGAAACGATTTTTTTGTTCGGCATCGTGGGACAGGCAGTAAATATCTTTTAAAATGAATATTAGTATGAAAAAATGTTAAAATTATTGTTTTTTTTTTAACTTTTGTTTTTGTTTCAAAAATTATTTTCTACTATCCCTACAAGCAAAATAATACGAAAATGATTCGACTTCGTATTGCCTAGAAGAAAAATTTTATTGCCGCAATAATCGTATTAGTATTGCGAAAGTTTCCCTCATCGGGAGAGATTGTGCGTCACAGACGATAGAAATCAATACGCCTGGGAGAAAAATAGGCAATATTGCTAGATAATCATCTAGGTGAAAAAATAATATACCGCCAGATAATCTTCTAGATGATGTAATAAATATATAGAAAATTATCCTAAATAAATCTTGAAATAATAGAATATAAAATAATGTACATAAATCTTAACATTATAAAGCACGAAAACTAAAATGCTCACATAAATTATCCACTTTTTGCTAAAAGACAAACAAATTTCTTCAATATTTTTTAATTTTTGAACAATTTTTGGACAACTGAATAAATTGTGACTGAAAAATAAAAGTATTGCATTAATTTCTACCAGATGATATCAATGGGATATCATCAATTTATTGCGGAGGTATAATCACCTTACTCAAGAAAGAGAGAGATATTTTGAGGATAAAAATAATAAAAAAGTGTTAAATTTTAATATTAGAAAATATTGCTTTGATGATTTTCGCCCAAATAATAAAAAGAAGATATCGTGTAAATTTCTTCTAGGAAGATATCTTCCAAATGTTTATAAGGATTTTATTGCTTTGAATTTTTTTATGTATTGTGTGAATACATTTTAAATATTTTTTTATTCAATGAAATTGTTTAGAATTTTTTTCATCCGATATAAAAAGTTGAAAATAATTTTCATCTTTTGTAACATAAAAAACAACTAGAAGTTCAACTTGCTCTAAAAAACGTAACTCAGCTGTCAAAAAAAGACGAACGAATTTTCTTCAGAAATAATTTATACATGTGAAAAGAGTATTTTTTTTTTTTTGCTGAGCGAATTAAAAGAGTTGGACTTGTAGTTATTTTCTATGTTTTGTCATAAATACCACAAATGATATATTTTTTTTATTTCAATCAAAATGAAAAAAAAATTAAATTATTGATGAAAAAAAAAATGATGAATTTTTATTATTTTTTGAACACCAAAGTTTGCATTTCGATTGAAATAAAAAAATTGTTTTTTTTTTAGTATTAAAATCCGGTCTCTGTAAAAATATGAACAATTGATTTGAACTCTTGTGAATAATATACAAGATTTTTGTAACTAATTCCAATTTTGTTGGTTGGCTCTATGGATTCAGTTTAATCTCCTATAAGTCACCTTAGTATTTCACAGCAGAGGTGCCTAGAATTTCGGATCTCAGGTTTGCTAGAGCCAGGCTGTTGAAGAGCTGCCATTACAAGTCCTCGTCATTTCAAGTCCTAAAATAATAGTATTTATTTTACAATAATAGCATACATTATTAAATATTTGAATTGGATTCGAAACCTTAACGTTCTTAGTAGAATCTTTATCTATAGCTATCTGATATTATAACTCGTCATTTAAATGATTCTTAACCCTTAAAAGTTTCTCCACTTTTTTTTTTGCATATTCACGGTACTTTTCAAACGGTCAGTTGTACATTAGAAGTTAATAAAAAAAAAAGAAATAAAAAAGAATATGTATATGTTATATTTATTATGATGCATTTTTACTTTTGTGGTTAAAATAATTTTAGAACAATTGGGACCAAAAAAGTATAATTTTTTATTCAAATTGGTTAATATGACAAACCATTCTTAAGTTATGGTGAAATATACTCATGTAACCACCTTAATAATGGGATAATATTAGACATGCCCATTCAAAAAAATTCAATACGTGATAGAAAAAAAAGGCAGATTCTTATTTAGTACGTCAAAGTCCATCTTATCAGCACATTTATTTTCGTGTAAAGGAGAAAACAATTTTTTTTGTTTGTTTTGCAAATTATGAAAAAATATAATTTTACCGTAATTTCCACAAACTTTTATTTATAAAGTAATTCCATTTTAAATTGACCCCTCAGAAATTTCTCTGTAGCAAGTATACCGATAAGGCTTCCTACCAAAAAAATATGAAAAAATTAAAGATGGACTTATTTAGAAACACGTCACTAAAGAAAATTCTTACAAAAAAATATATTAATAAAAATATTTTTAAAATTTTTTATTTCATCTTAAAATACAAGCTTTGACAAATTCACCGCAAAAAAAAAAATATATTTTGATATCTTTTATATAAAAAAAGTTATGGTCATTTAAATAAATATGTTAATCACCTTCAAAGCTATAGAGTTGTCACAGTTCTCAAAATAAAAATGAGAAAAATTAATTTTATAGGGCATTCAGACCGAAGCGAAATTACGTACTTTCGTGATTTCGGCCGAAATCAAGTTGAAATTACGTAATTTCCCATACATTTTGACACTTCGGCGAAATTACACTGAAATTACGATGCCCATTTCCGTGCAACTCTGTACATGGTTGGAAAAAATACTTTTTTTCAATTATGTTCATGTTTCAACCATGAGAAAAAAAAAAAACAATTGACAGCTGATCTTAAATTTAAACACAAATATTAAAATTAATTATTAAAGTGATTTTGCAAAATGAAACCTATTCTTTTTACATTTTTAATTGTTGCAAATTAATTATTTCCAATTTAGTAAGTAATTGTTTCTTATTTGTTTTCATTTCAAAATACTTTATTTACTCCTATAACAATTTAAAATGTAAACAATAAGTGTCAGCTGTTCACGAAATTACATCAAATGTCATCTAGCCAGTATGAACATTCTAGATTTCATTCATAATTTCGGCATGAAATTTCGTAATTTCGTGCCGGTCTGAACAAGGCTTTACATGCCTCTGTATCCTCCTCTACACATGCCACCAAATTTTATCTAAATTTAAAAATAAATTTAAAATGGAATTACTCTATAGGTATCAATATATTTGAAATGTTTTGTAAAATTTTTGCTTCAACAATTTGAAAGAACCGACTATTTTAAATTCCAAATATGTTACAGATTTATTTAGAATCTGAACATATGAACACACCGAATATTTTTTAAAAACATATTAGCTTTTTACTAGTAAAACACACAGATTTTTTTTTACTAAGAAATCGATTTTTCACAAAAAAAAAAAAAAAAAAAATTACAAAAAAAAATTCTTCACCAAAAACAAATTTTTCACCGATTTTTATACCTCACACCACCATAGGTGGTTGGGATATTATGCGTTTGTGCTGATGTTTTTAACGCACAGAAAAAATTATCCAACACCCACTTTACCAATCCACTCAGAATCACTTTTTGAATCGATCTAATAACGTTCGTCTGTTCGTCTGGCTTGCTGGAGAGCTGGCTAGTTGGCAGGCTGGCTGTCCATGTAAACCTTGTGCACAAAGTACAGGTCGCAATTTTGGAGATAATTCAATGAAATTTGACATAGTATTATTTAAATTGGTGATGATCGGTCCATTATTTCACCTAGCCCCCACACAAATGTTCTCCCAGAATAGGGGTTTAACGATTATAAATGCATTAAATATAGCAATATTTTAATGAAATTCGGAATAAAGAAGTTTTGTATAAGTTTCAATCTTTATGCCACTTTTCATGAAGATCGGTACATAATTTACCATAGCTCCCATATAAAACCCTATTCCGAAAATCACTTTAACGTTCATAAATTACATGTTATAATTAAATGTAAGTATCAGGTTTATATTCGACACAAATAAGTTTTATATAAGTAGAAATCACAGTGACAAATTTTATGTGGATCGCTCTATAATTTACCATAGCTCTCATATAAGCCCACTTTCGGGAATCAGCCTAAGGTGCATAAATTCATATAAATGTTAGTATTAACGTAATTTTCTGTAATTTTATTTTACACTTAGTAAAAGTATCGGTCCACAATTGTCCACATGTCTAATATAAGACCCCTCCACGAAATGTAAGACCCTTGCACAATGGTGTGGGATATCATATGGTCGGGCTTGATCGACTATATCTTTCTTACATGTTTTTTATTACAAAAAGAATTTATTTTTTTAACAGATTTTGTTTACATAACAAAATATTTTTTTTACAGATTAACGATTTTAAAGCCGAAAGAAAAGGAAGCAGAAACTTTCAAGAATTTAGTTATTTTACCTTATATAGCATTATTATAACAATGACTATGACCGCATTACTTAAAATGCAGAGAAAACATCTATAAATGGCATAGAGAGCATATTCTTAAAACTTACTAATTAATTTTGATATCAATATATAATATCAATATAATGAGGATAAACGCAAACTTGAGCGATAATGAACAAACTCAGGATGATGTTATTTCTCTTTCCCAAAAAATCATTTGTGAAAAAGCTCTTAAGTCTAAAATTTAAATTAAAATGTTCGCTGGGATATGCACATTAAATGCAACTACTTAAATATCATACATTAACATTCTTTGGTGGTTGTAATTTTCCTTATATATTGTCCTTTCTCTTTTAACTACATAAAATATTCTTCTACTATTTAACGATTCCAAAAATATAACAAACTAATTTGCTTATGATTTCATTTCAAACACAATACCATTCAAAGATTTTATTCTCAAGGAGTAGAACGGCAATCTATTGTGCATAGGTTTTCATTACAATTCAAATTTCTTTTGTCGTCTAAAAACGTTTCTAATAACTTTAATTCGTATTCCAAAATGTTGAACTCTTAAAGCAACTGCCCATTTGTATAATACACAGCATTTGAATGTGTATGATTGCCCCAGCCACTAAGTCCATATGCTTGGTTTTATTTGCTTCATATCATCTTGCGTCTAATGAAATTTGATATGTATTGCAAGAAGTATAGTACAAGTATATCTATAAAACTTATTTGAATTGAAAATAGCAAGAGTGTCATATGTATATGTTTTCATATAAAGACGTATGTTTTAATACTCGTACTCCCAGCAAACACATTGTTTAATAACAATTTAATATGAAATATAATTTCAAAAATTCTACACAACTAATTTGTTAAAAAAATTTATTATTCTCAATTCATCAGCATTCAGTTTTAAATAGTTTTCAATATAATTGTTTGCTGGGATGATGTTAAAGAACACAATATTGAAATACAATAATATTTGTTTTCCAACTGTCTTTTTATGTTTTCCAACTGTTTTTTTTTTATGTTTAAAGTAAGTTTTTCACTATTGAACAAAGTGGCAAAGACGACTAAGAAAGCAAATTAAATCGAAAAGGCGGTAATTATGTGCAATAAATACCAGAAATACACCATGTGAAAATAATAATATTAATATTTAGTAATTTTATAAAAACTAATTGTTTAAGAAACAAGTATATACCACATTGCACAGTGTGGCAGAATTAAAATATTTTGGAAATAAATCTGTAACTTCTAAATTTTTAAGTTTGGAATTAGGGCCCCACGCCTGAGGAGATGATCAATTGTGGCTCAAATTAGGGTACCTCTGACACAGACAATTTTTAATTGCTTGCCAAATTTTTTACATCTTCTTAAAACACTCGATAATACCAATAAAAACTGTTTACCTCTTACAGTTTTCAAGATATTCACCTTTGAAATTTCTACTATCTCAATATTGCAAATTTAGGTTTTTCAATATATACCTAAATATTTTTGGCTACTTTTGTAAATTTTTTACCCAATTGGTTAAAGAACTTGAAGTCGATGTTTCCTTCGAGTCCAAAAATAAATGGTTTTGAAATTGAAAATTACATAAATAATGGTTGGTTGGTTGGTTTACGTGGTAGCCCGTAACCTTACGGGCAATCAATTAGACTCGTTAGAATCCGCTTTTATGGAACCACACTACTCGCCAGGTGAATGAGTTGCATTGAGTCTGTAATGAGATAGAAGTGTAGGGAAGAACAATGAGAACATAAATTAATTAGATCCAGCCTGTAGCATTGAGATATTTAATGATGTCACTGAGTCTAGTGTCAGATATCTCACAGAGGTTGTCTAATTGGTACCCTCCCATAAATTTATGTCTGCTTGCGTTCAAGGCTGGGCATTCACATAGAAGATGAAATACTGTCTCCTCCTTCCCGCGATTGCCACAACTACGACAATATTCATTGTAAGGGAGACCAAGTCTGCTTGCACGTTTTCCGATCGTCCAGTGAACTGTAAACAATGCTATTAGTCTCGAGATGTCTTTGCGTTTGTAGCTAATGAGTTCCATTGAGCGTTTTTCGTTGTAGGTAGGAAACGTTTCTTTCACGACTTTACATTTGTCCAGATTTCGCCATCTATTTTTTGCGTTTTCTGGAAAGTGTTTTTGGATTCTGCTTTTGACTGTTACTAACGGGATTGCGACAGAAACCGATAAGGAGGCATTCATAGCAGAGCCTGCCCGGGCTAATTCGTCTGCTTGTTCATTACCATAGTAGTCCCTATGCGCAGGAACCCAGACTATAGTAATGTCATACAGTCGACTTAGTCCTAGCAGTTCCTCTTTACACTGTCTGACTAGAATAGAGGTAGTTTTCGGTGATTTGAGCGATAGTATTGCCGCTTGACTGTCGACAAATAAACCAATATTCCCTTGAATATTTCTATCGCGAATTAGTTTACACGCTTCCCTGACCGCTAGTATTTCCGCTTGGAATACGCTTGCCTCGTCAGGGAGTCTACATGAGTGTCTAATTCCAAGATTATTAGAGAAGACACCAGAGCCGATACCGCAGTTCATCTTTGAACCGTCAGTGTATATCCTAGTTCTAAATTGTTCAAGAAGATTTCCACTTCTCCATTCACTCCTGGTGGGGAATAGGACTTTAATAGTATTTCCGAAACTTAATATCCTCGCGTGCCCATACGTTCTTGATCTCCAGATTTCCGTTGCAGATAATCTTATCGCACTATTAACTGATGATTCAATTATGTGTTCAGAGCTTCTGATGGACTAGTACCTAATGCATCTGCAATGCCTATGGAAGCGGATCTTTGTATCCTGTAAAGTTGATCCACCACATAAATAATGACTTTTTGTGTTTTTTTTTTCACCGAAAAAGTATTTTCACTCTTTTTTCTCTAAAATAAAATTGTTTTTAAAAACATATAAAAACACTTAATAAAACTAACTACTGACACTCCCGAATTCGACCTATGTTATATAAAAATTTTTATTTTAGTCTTTATATTTTAAAATCCAAAAGCATGGATCTACACACGGAATGCAGTTTTGGAAATTCTGATATGTTTCAAAGAGTTTGCCAACGACTTTTTTCAGACCTGCAATAAATGTGGACTTTATGAGCAAAATTTTTTTAGATTTTCGCCGATTTTTTGAGAATTGCGAGATTCTTTTTACAAAAATCTTAAACTTTACACCTCAACATTTCAAATGATACAGTCAATAATCACGAAAAATTCCTTTAGGATATCTTAGCAAACAATATTTATTTATTACGGATACAATATTTATAGCTTCTCCAAAAACCAAATTTTTACAAAAATTTTATCTTAATTTCAAAAATCAGTAAAATCGTGATTTTTTGCTTTATCATTTGAAATTGGCATTGCAAAATTTCAAAGAAACCGGCGAAAAACCCTAAAATGGATTTTTTTTAATTTTGCTAAAAATTTCCATATTTGTTACAAGTCTGGAAAAAGCCGTTGGCAAACTCTTTGGAACATATTAGAGTTTTCGAAATTCAATTTGTTCGTAGATTCACGATTTTTTAATTTTAGAACTAAAATCAAAATTTAAATCAAAATTTTGATATAAAATAAATCAAATTCGGTGGGGTTTGAACTTGGTTCTATTGATTATTTTGTCATGTTTTTAATTCTAAAATAATCTATGTGAAGATGCCTTTGAGAAGACTGTAAAACTTGTATATGTTCGTATAGAAAGTAAGCACTTTTTTGGCGAAAAAAAAAAAAAAATAAAAAAATCATAATTTATGCAATTTTCAATTTCAAATTCGTTTATTTTTGGACTCTGAAGAGATAAAGACTTCAAGTTCTTTTTAATCCGATATATAATTTTGTTCTTTAACTAACTAAAATATTGGGATATATATTAAAAAAACTGGAACAAGATTTTGCAAAATTTAGATAGTTTAAGTTTCAAATTCAAATAACTTAAAAACTATAGGAGATAAACAGCACATGCAAGTATGTTTTTTTCATATAAGAAGATGTAAAAATTGTTTAAAAAACAAATATTTGGCAAGCGGTTAAAAATTATCTATGTCAGAGGTACCCTATTTTGAGCCCGAATAGCTTTGCTACGTCTATGTGAAATTTTATATAAATTCAAATAGCCACTTAGAAGCTAAAGATTTATTTCCAAAAAAACTACGATTCTGCCTCACTGTGCATTGTAATTACATTACAACACATTAAGATATTTTCAAATTATAAACCAATTATTACTAGAGCTCTTATAAATGAAGAATGATTTATTTTATTAGAAATATTTAATAAAAGATAATAAGTTTAGAAACTTAAGTCATATTCAACTGCCCAAGAGATAAAATAAAAAAGACATTATTTAGTTCTTATACAAAGATTAACATAGATGTGAAACTTAATGAAACTAAAGAAACTACTCGTAAAAAACAATAACAAACGTACTAGAATTGTGTTTGTTTTCAAATCTATGATATATGTATATCTATATCTATATATATATATATATATATATATATATATATATTTGTTTCTTTTTAATTAAAATATTAAATTCTTATAATTATTTTCTTACCTGTTATAGTATGCAATTCGTATGTTCTCGCTTGAGGATATAATTCAAATGTTCTTTTAAAGTTTGGCCAAGCCTAAAAATACATAATTAAAATAATTACTTATTTGTTTAATATAATCATAATCATTTTAGAATTTTATTAACTAAATATAAACATTAATTAAATATTTGTATATTCTGTACGGTATTTTCCCTCAAAGGATTTTATGTTGCCATACAATATGAGTATTAAATGATTGACATATTACAAAATAAACATATTAAAATGATAGACAAATTATTATACAAACTTGACTATATTTGAAGCATAGTTTACAAGTATTGTAGATTTAGTCAAAAAAGCAAATAACTATATAACTAAATAGAATATTCTGTAGTGTTTATTTGTAATTAAGAGCTGAATTAAATCCAAGTGAATGTCACATCTGTCTCATAAGTAATATAAATATCTACATTAGGGGTATAACTATTTTTTACCCAAAAGAAAAAAAAGCAATTTTAAAAACTATTTGAAATTTTCTTTTATTAAATCATTTTTTTTCTTAATATTAAAACAAGTAAGAAAGATATAGACGGTCAAATCCGACCATATGATACCCCACACCATTGTATATGTCCATTAAAATTCGTGAAGGGGTCTTATATTAAACGTATGGACAATTGTGGACCGATACTTTTACTAATTGTAAAATAAAATATACGAATACAAAATATTGTATTTATGCACTTTAGGGTTACTTCCAAAAGTGGGCTTATATGGGAGCTACGGTAAATTATGGAGCGATCCTCATAAAATTTTGTCACTGTGATTTCTACTTATATAAAACTTATTTGTGTCGAGGGACTCCGCAAGGAGGAGTTCTTGCTATGGCTCTTAGCCATCAATGTCATTCTAAGACAATTTGACGCAAGAGGGCGGAAAATCATTGCTTATACTGATGACGTTGTTATACTGATCACAGGTAAATTTCTTTCCACGATCAGCGGCGTTATGCAGTATGAACTTAACGAACTGTCCTCACGGGCCATTAGTAAGGGTTTAAGGGTCAACCTGGGGAAAACAGAGCTAGTTCTTTTCAGCAGAAGGTACAGGATTGAGCAGTTTAGGCTACCGGTACTAGGGGGAACTGTACTAAGACTGGCAAAGGAAACAAAATATCTTGGTGTGTTTCTTGATAGTAAATTATCTTGGAAGAGAAACACTCAAGAGAGGCTTAAAAGAGGTCTCAACGCCTACTACACATGCAGGAACTCCATAGGTAAGAGTTGGGGACTCAAACCGATGGTAGTAAATTGGATTTACACCTCGGTGGTGAAGCCAATTCTGACGTATGAATGTCTGGTCTGATGGGAGGCAATGAGAATATTAAGTCGTAGGAATCTTTTGTCTAAAGCCCAGAGATGTGCTTCGATTGGCATAACAGGTGCCGTAAGAAGCACACCTCAGGCGGCACTTGACGTCATTCTGCATCTCCTACCCATTGAGGAGTTCGTGATGGTAATGGCTGCAAGGAGACTGCTTAGACTTAGTGAACTAGGACTTACAGGATCAATCAGAATAGGACATTCCAAACTTTTAAACGAGGTTAATCTCGGTGGACATACCCTGGTTTCCTTTGGATCCATGGACTATATGTGCACGGAGGTCGATTTCAGGGAAAATCCTATACTGATAATCACGAGTAGGAACCAATGGTCAGGTAGGGAGAAACTATTCAGTGGAGTATCGGTATTCACTGATGGATCCAAAATGGATACAGGCACTGGTGCAGGTGTGTATCTAGTTGAGGAGAACATCAGGAAAACATATAGACTCTCGGATAGTTGTAGTGTTTTCCAGGCGGAAATTCTAGGTATTCTTAGGGCCACAGAATTGATAGCATGGAACACTGAGGAGAATACAGAGGTAACTCTGTATGTAGATAGCCAGGCGGCGCTGAAGGCCTTGAAAGGACGTTTTATCAAGTCTAGGCTAGTTAGCGACTGTAAGAAGGCTCTTAGGAGATTGATGGGAAATTATCATATCAGACTCTGCTGGGTACCGGGTCATTGCTAAATAAATGGCAATGAGGTAGCTGATGAATTAGCTAGGAACGGCTCAGCTTTGGATAGGGCTGCAGCTGAAAGTGGTTTGCGACCACCTCTAGGCTTTTACTTCAGGTTAATTAGGGAGTGGATTCGGGATAGAACCAATCATGCATGGAAACGTAGAACGGACTGCAGATTATCAAGGGTCCTGTGGCCTAAACTTGATAAAGCAGATACAAATCTACTTTTAAGCATGAAAAGGGAAAACCTGAAGACTATGATAGGTATTCTGACAGGTCATTGTCCCATAGGGGGAATGATAGGGAATTGGGATAGAGGTTCCTCCGGTCTTTGCAGAATGTGCGAAGATAATGAGGAGCTAGAGACGGTGGAACATATCATATGTCACTGTCCATGTCTACAACTAAGTAGGCAGAAATGGTTAGGCAGTCGATTCGTTGACGAATTGGACAGTATATCGAGAATAGATCTCGATAGATTAATAGAATTCGACATCGTTAGATCGACTCAAAAAAGGTGGGTGTTGGATGATTTTTTCTGTGCGTTACAGCACAAACGCATAATACCCCAACCACCTATAGTAGTTTATATTTTTCATATTGATAATAAAAATTGGCAGTGCCAAAAGGAGCTTAATTATTTTCTTAATAACCACATAAAATAAAATGGTAACATCATACTGGTCACAATCTTTTTAGCTTCTGTTTAATTCAGAAGAAGATTTATAAAAATCAGCATTTTTTGCCGCCAAATATAAATAATTTAAAATGCATTTTAATATTAATTTTGCCTAAAAAATGAATTCAACATTATATTTAACGAATAAAAAGTTTAAAAATTATAAAAGTAAACATAATGATTATCCCAGCAAAAACTTTTTGGTTTTCGGTAATAACAACTACTTATTAAAGTAGTTTCTTGGTAATGAGGCGTCATTATTATTTGCCTACTAGTATAATAGTGCAGTAATACTGCAACCACGTGGATGAGTTGGCTAGAGCGCCGGATTAACAACCAGAGGGTTGTTGGTTCAACCCCATTCTGAAGCTGTTAGTTTTTTATAACAAAATGTCTAAAAGGATATTTTAAACTAAATAGAGTTTTTGTCGCTTAGGAGGCTATGTGAGAGATGGTGTACTGAGCAAGACGTTAGTCAGTAAAAGCGAATGGTTAGTGTGTGTCCAAGTTCGAATCTCACTGACGGCAAAATTTTTTGTTTTTTTTTTTTATTTTTGTTTTCGTTTAGGTACATACTTTTGAGTACCCCTAGAGTCAAAAAATAACTACATGAATTTGTGGACAAGTCGAACAAAAATAACTAGTTATTCAGGCAAAAAATAAGTAGTTTACTTTTGTTTCCAATTATACCTGCTAGCTTACCAGGAAACCAAGTTTTTGCTGGGATGTTATGGCTTTTTATAAAAAAGTTTTTATTGAAAACAGTGCCAGTAATGACACAATATAATAATGCATTCATTATATGAATAAGTTTTGACGCGTTTGGTGCGGAGAGTTTTTTAACGTCTGCGAAAATTAATATCGCTTTTCTTAAAATTTTTCCATGCTCCATAACGCTATGCCCTGTGAATGTTGATATCCGCAAAAATTGCAATGGCTATAACCCTAATGTACTCGTACATATTTTGTATATTTATGTATATAAATATTTCATTCATTCTTATTTAAACACTTGTAAGATTTGTTTGTCATGTTTCTTAGAGTTTTAAAATATTTTTGAACTTTTGCCTTTTATTATACATGATTCTATACTATTTTCGTATTTTAATGCTACTTATTGATGCTACTCTTAAAATATGTCTAATTAACCTTAAAATCCTAATAATTTAAAAATTTTCAAATTAATTCAAATCAACATTACAATAATCAAAGATAATAAATAAAGTCTATTGGACATTTAAGGATTTTATATAAATAAGTTTGCAGCATGAAACCCTCATATTAATTGTAAACATAATTAAAAATCAATTGAAATAGTCCTTTTTTGTTAATTTAGTTTTTTTTTATATATATTTTTTTGACCTTTAAAACAAGAAATAAATATAAACAAAATGAAATATTAAGAATACTCGAATACTCGAATTTATTTCAACCCTTTCTTTAACAATTTTTTTTTCTTGTTTTAATTACTTTGTTCTTTTTAATTTTTATTCTTGCCAAAGTAAATATAACCCTTGTAATATTGGTGAGTTTTGCCATAACACTGTTTTTCCTTTCTTTTCTTATTTATTGACTTAAGTGTTTGGGTGAATCCTTTTTGAAAAATATTTTTATTTTTTTATTTTTATTAGAGAAAACTCATTGAAGTGTGATGAATTTAAAGAGATTGTTAACAAGAAGTGACGTATTGTTCTCGTGGTGACAACACTTTAACAGCTATTGTCAATAATATCCTTAAAATGTCCTTGTTTTATGTTGTTTTTTAAAATGGAATGTAATTCCTAAACCTACAATACAAGACAAGTTAAGTGTTTCGACGAAGTGCAATAACTTAAAGTGTTTGCTTGCAAGTATATTTTTTATAACATTATAAAATTTTTAAGAATACATATTTTTAACAAGTTAAACTGGTATAAAATATATTGAGTCAGGGAAATGTCTAAGTGCTGCAACTGCTGGTGCAGAAGAAAACCATATATTATATTTCCTTTAGAATTTTTTTTTAAAGAAAATCTATTTCAGATATCATTCTATGAGACATCATACATGGCATGACCGCAGATCTTCCGAATTCGTTAAAATTTGGTACATACATATATACACAAATACTTTATAAAACCATAACGAAATTGCTATAAATATTTTTCAAATTTAAAACTCTCAATTTCATGCACAATTTTTGATACACTACACCACCACAAGTCGTTGGGGTATTATGCATTTGTGTTGATGTTTGTAATGCACAAAAAAAAATCATCCAACACCCACCTTAAAGTATACCAATCGACTCAGAATCCCTTTTCAAATCGAACTAACGATGTCCGCCCATCCATGTGGTTGGCTATCCATGTAAACCTTGTGCACAAAGTACAGTTCGCAATTTTAAAGACAATGCAATGAAATTTATGACTTTTATGATACAAGGATGAAGCCTATTGGAATTGGTTATAATCGGTTCATTACTTCACCTAGACCCCCAAACAAATACACCCCCCCCCCCGGAATAGAGTTTAAACACTCCAAAGTGCCTTAAAAATAAGATTATTTTAATGAAATTCGCTGCAAGGAAGTTTTGTACAAGTATCAATCTTTGTACAAAATTGTATATAAACACCTCTTACGAAAATCACTTTAACGTGCATAAATCCCACACGAATGTTAATATCAAATTAATATTCGACAGAAATAAGTTTTATGTAAGTAGAAACAATATTGCCAAATTTTATGAGAATCGGTCCATAATTTACCATAGCTCCCATATAAACCCACTTCCAGGAATCGCTCTAAAGTGCATAAAAATTATCTAGACGTTTTTATCAACGCATTATTCTGTATTTGTATATTTTATTTTATATTTAGTAAAATTGGCCACAGGTATATAAGTCCCCTTTTTATGCTCGTTCACAATGGTGTAGGGTATCATATAGTCGTTCCTGACCGACTATATCTTTCTTTCTTCTTTTTATTTTTGTTTTTTTTTTAAATTAAAATATTTTACTATATGTGTAAATTTGATTATGCATATCTTTTGAAGCTAAAGTCCGATTAGGAGATATTAGTAACAAATGTATAATGCAAAGGGAATTTTTAGATTCGTTTTTGAAAACGTTTTTCCCCTTCGATTTGTAATTTTCTTAAATAAACTTAAAATTTGTTGTTTCTTGTTTTTGTGACAAGGTGCTGTAGTATTTTTTAATATATATTTATGTTATTGAAATCCCTAGTAGGGACCTCTGGATTGGAGCGGAGAAGATCCACAGAGGGTGTGCTATCCTCACGGATGGCTCGAAGGTAGAAATAGGCATAGGGGCGGGTGTCTACTTCATGGGAACAGATATCAAGCGATCTTATAGATTGTCTGATAGTTGCAGCGTTTTCCAGGCAGCACTAGCTCAGTGTGCTGCCTGAGGTGTGGATAGTCAGGCAGCACTGATGGCAATGACAAGTTACCATGTCAGGTCCAGGTTACTGGTGCAGTGTAGAAGGGAATTTAGGAGGCTAATGGATGCCTACAGAATAAGATTTTGTTGGGTTCCTGGTCACTGCGATATTCTCGGCAATGAAATAGCCGATGAGCTAACTGGTAAGGGCTCGTAGTTGGACATGTCTTTTGTGGAGGTATCGGTTAAGATTCCGATAGGGTCATATTTCATGGCCATAAGGGAATGGACCATAGGTAGAACGAATGCTGCTTGGGGGAGTAGATCGGACTGCAGGGTATCTAGACCGATATGGCCTAGTCTTAAATCAACAGATTCGAAGTATTTTCTAGACATGAGTCGTGTGAACCTAACTGTGTAGGACTTCAGCGAAGTAGACTGAGGTGGTTTGGGAGCCATATTATGCACGAACTAGATTAGGTTACGAGTGAAGAACTCGGCAACCTTATAGGGTTTGTAATGGTAATAAAGTGGCTTAGAGGTAGTCAGGGTTGATTTAATGGGTCTTAGGTTCCACACCTTTCTTAGTTTTCTTATATTTAGCTATCTCTCTTTTTCAATGTTTTATTATATTCTACTAGGAATTTTCTCTTTCTTTATCTCTCAGCTTTCTCTATTATCTATAAAGGGATCACAATGGACCGAATGGTCTCTGGGTGGAGGCGTGAAGACGCCGCCCTTTTTAACCTAACCTGACCGAACCATTTATGTTTCATAAAAAACCCAAGTAAATTTTCTCATACAAAAACTAATTTATTTAAATATTTTTTGATTTTATGACTTAAACTATTTTATAGTCTTTTTTCATAAGACGAATGTAGTATCAGATTCTCCTAAATGACGAACGAATTTTCATTTCCGTTTTTTTTTTTTATTTATTTTATTTATTTAATATCCAATGAAATTACAATTTCTTACAGGCTACCATACATAATATTCCTAAAACTATTTACAATAAAATGATTTTCATAATCATTCAATAATAAAGTCTTATTATTTAACTAAGTTAAAAATACTCCTCTTAATGCAGATTGGATTTACTGAGAAATCAATCTATAGAAAAAAGCTGTTGAATTGATTGCATATACGTCTCATGGGATCAAAGTTGGCATAATTGGTTCGAAAATATTTGATTTTTAAAAGAGTATAATTTCTAGCTAGTACTATTTGTGATTACGAATTCGATCTTAGGAAGCAGGAACTCGGAATTAATTGAACCGTTTACTAAATTAATTACATTTATTTTCTCCTACTTTCAAGAGTAGGGAGATCAATAAGCTGTAGTTCGACTTTCTTAGGATTCCATGGAAGATTGCGAAGGCAAAATAAGAGAAATTGTTTCTGGACCGATTCAATTCATAAACTTCTTATTGAGGATGCCAGACCACGGAAGCATATTGCAGGATGGTTCTTACCAGAGATGTGAATAATTGCTTGAAAACGTAAAGATCATTAAACTGTCTTCCCCAGCGCTTGAGGAAACCTAGAAGTCCTTTAGTCTTATTAACGATTTGCGAAACGTGGGAATTAGAGGATAGTTTACAATTAAGAAATTCTTCGACTAGATCAAGTTGATATTAATTTTTTGTGTATCTACAGAGTACTGGACTTCTTGTGTAGAATATCATGTGTTTACACTTTCTCAAATTCAGATCCATTAGATTCATCATGCACCAATCATAAAGATTGCCAAAATCTGATTGGAATAAGGAACATTGATAGGAATAGTTAAAGCTATGAAACAGCTTGACATCATCAGCTTACATTAATATCCTAGAATTCTTTATGCAAGCTGGTAAATCATTTATAAATATTAGGAATAATAAGGTGCTGAGATGACAACCTTGCGGAACACCAACTAAAACAGGAATGGTTTTCGATGTACATTTTCTAAATAAAACACATTAGTATCTATTTTTAAGATATGTAGAAATCCATTTAAGGAAAATATGAGAAAATCCAAGTTTATCCAATTTGAACAATAGGAGATCGTGATTTTCTTTATCGAAAGATTTACTGAAATCTGTATATATTGTGTCTGTCTCTAAATATTATTTTTTTTAGAGGAATACGTAGTGATTCATTTGATTTTAAAATTTGGTTTTTATAAAAAGAAATGAAATGAATAAAAAGTCAAAATTAAACGAACAAAAAAAATCATTTGTTTGCTTGTATAAAATGTATAAATTATAAAACATGTGATCAGTCACTTATATTTTCACAATTTTAGGAACATTTTCAATAACACATTCCTCAAAAAGATAAATCTGCAGAATTATTGATAGAAATACAAATTGCTTCTAAATATTGGTATAACATTGATAGTAATATACATTTAAGATATATATAAAGTTGTAAAATCGAAATAAATTGTTGAAAAAAGTTGGTCAAGTTTAACCACATCAGCGTGTATGTGTGTCAAAATGAGTTTTGATATTTTCAGATATGATCTTTTGTGGAACTTGTGGACATTTTTAATTCAAGTAAAATTTAGAAAAGACATTTACGTTTCAATAAAACATACTCTAAATTGATTTCTAGAAGTGGACATCATATGAAAGCAAAGATCAATTATGATCGAACCATATTTTTTTGGTTCTGGTCATTTGGTTATTTAAAAAAAATTGTTGTAAAATAGTATATTTATACCAATATCTACATAAGATTTATGCACGATAAAACTGATTTTTAGAAGTGTGGCTTCTACGGGAATTATGGTCATCTTCGTGCATTTCTGATTTATTTAAACTTCTTTTGAGTAATAAAGAATAGCCGGTTTAAATACTCTTCATCCAATGATACAAAATTGTGAAAAATTCCATTAATAAGTCTTCAAAATTGCGAGATTGGTTTTGTTTACAAGATCACATAGACCACTAAATGGAAAATCTAAAATTGCATTATATTATGTTTATCACCGAGTTACATATATTATAATCTCAATGCTGAATTTTGTAAAAATTGGCCAATAATTTGCCATAATTCTCATAAAATGCCCGTACAAATAATTTGTTTAGAAAAGTTAAATATTTTTAAAACAAAACATTTAATTTTTAAACAAGAAAATTTTATAAGGAAGGAAAGAATTCATGCAACTTATAAAAACCACCCTACAAGTAAAATAATACGAATGTGATTCGAATTTGTATTGCTTAGAAGAAAAATCTTATTGCCGCAATAAACATATTCGTATTGCGTAAGTTTCCCCCAGCGGGAGAGATTTTGCGTCACAGGCGATACATCTAAGCAAAAAAATACAGAAAATTCAAATTTAATGGGGAATGTTTATTATCATTTGAAAGAACATTCTTTGGCATTTATTTTTTGAAGATTATGTCTATCAAATGTTGGCCGTTGCTAAGTCGCAGATGGTCCATCCGTTGAGTCCAATTTTCGATGACTCGTTCGAGCATTTCGACTGGTAACTGGCGAATGACACGCGTGATGTTTTCCTCCAAGGCCTGAATAGAAGCGGGTTTGTCCGCATAAACTTTAGACTTTACATATCCCCACAGAAAAAGTCTGACAGTGTGATATCACACGATCTTGGTGGCCAATCAACCGGCCCAAAACGTGAAATTATGTGCTCACCGAAGTGTTCTCTCAATAAATCGATTGATTGATGCGATGTGTGGGAAGTGGCGCCGTCTTGCTGAAACCAAATGGCGCCAAGATCACGAGCTTCAATTTCAGGCATCAAATAGTCGGTTATCATGGCACGATAACGGTCGCCATTTACTGTTACGTTCGCACCGGCATAATTTTTAAGGAAATATGGACCGATGATTCCACCGGCCCACAAATCAAACCAAACCGTTATTTTTTCTGGATGAAGTGGCAGTTCTTGAATCTCTTCAGGTTCCTCTTCGTCCGAAATGCGGCAATTTTGCTTGTTTACATACCCAGAAATGCGCCTCATGCTTGGTCTCAAAATGGGTGATGGTGTTACGAATAGTACGCTCATAGGACGATTAGGTTGACCATAAGTTGAGCGAAGTGCACGAAACGATTTGTAAACGTTGTTCAGACGTAAGTTTTTCCATTATGAAATGCCAAACAATACTAAACAAAAATAACATGACAGCATGACACGACTCACACGTGATCTGTCAAAAAAATGCTATTGAAAAAAGAATCTCTACTTGAATCACCCATTACATGCCATCTAAATAATTTGCTACTATACACTACTTTTTTCAGGTTCTTAGAAAATGTTAAACTCGTTTCCTAGAAAAAAAAACAACTCAAGGTTATGTAAGTCCAGCGAAACCTGAATAAAAGAATGGTATCATAACTTATATTCAAGAATCTAGTCCTAATTTATTATACCTATGTAAATAAATATAAGTATGTATATAATAAGTAGAATAGTAACGTTATTTAAGTTATTTCCACATCTTTTATATTTTACAAATCTACATAATTTTATCTCTTAAGAATAAGATTATTCCATACATTTGCTTTGTAAAAAATATAAGTTAAAATTTAAATAAAAAAGTTAGTTAAAATTAATGAAAAAATAGTATTTAATATTATTCTTATAGGTTGTATTTTCATAGTAGAAATAAATTACTTTTTACTAATTACTAGCTTAACCCAGTGCGCTTCGCTACACTGTTAAAATAAAATAAGTGTGAAAAAATACAAATATATTTTTTTTATGATTTAATTTATTTACATATATTTATATGGGTCACATATATTATTTTTTATTCTAAATTTTTTTTTTTTTTTAATATAACGCAGGTTAGTTTTCACCTTAGGGATTTAAAAACGAATAGTTATAATTACAGAGAAAAAACTTGTTCCTCATTTTTTTTTTTTTCAGAGACAAAGATGCATTTAAAATTTTATATCTATCACTATTACTTTAATTGCTATATGATAACCGATTTAAACCGTTCTTCCATTGTTTAATTTTATGACTTACTTCCGAATTAAATTTTTTATTTTTTTTTCAAAAACTACGAAAAGGAGAGCTTCTTTTTTGTAATAAAAACAAATTCGTTTAAACTTTAATTCTATTTAAATAACTTAAAAAGTTATGTGGTGATACAATATGTCCCAATATACAGGTTTTAAATAATTTTACTTCCAAAAAAGTCAAAAATAGACACCTATTATTTTTTGCGTACTGTCGTCAGCCGTTTGGGTTGTGCAATTATGAATCAGTAACTTTATTTAATTATGAATTTTATTCAATATTTGCGTCCTATTGGGATATTGTCCCCCTGTCCCTATCGACAAAATAAGTGGTTTATTTCTTTTGTGGTTCGCAGGATGCTTTTGTGAAAATGCATTGCTCCCCAAGCATCTACCCCCTTTATTTTTGTTTTGAAAGGTATAGTTTATCATAAGAGTGGGTTCTATAAAAGCTGAAGAATTTTGTGTTAAAAAATGTGATATTTAATATTTTCTATCTATGGGCGTAAAGCTGCTTCTCTGTCCACCCAGCTCATTTTTATATTGAAATTTATAGTTTTCCATTATAGTACCTTTAAACACGTTCTTCATTTACGCGATATTTAATATGTGCATCATATGGGGGTATTGCTCGCCCTGTGCCTTTCCCCTTTATTTTAATTTTTAAAGGTGTAGTTTATCATAAGAGTAACTCCTACCAAGTTTGAACATTCTCACTATAACAGTTCTTAAGATATGCGATATTAAACATTGGCGTCCTATGGGGGAGGGGTACCACTCCCTCTGTAGCTATCTTACTTCAATTTCGGTGCTCAGAAGAAATTTAAGAAAATGGATATAGCGACTCTTAAGATATCCGATACTTAATATTGGTATCCTATGGGGGTACCACTTCCCCTGCGCCTATGGTGGAGGGGTATCACTCCATCTGTAGCTATCTTACTTCAATTTCTGTGCTCAGAAGATCCTACTACAAGAAATTTAAGAAAATAGGTATAGCGGCTCTTAAGATATCCGATACTTAATATTGGCATCCTATGGGGGGTACCACTTTCCCTGCGCCTATCGAAAAAAGTAGCCTATTTTATTTACGGGGCTCATGTGATGTTATTGTAAAAATTTCGGTAAAATCGGTTCAGTCGTTGAGGAGTATATAAGCCAACAAACAGACAAACATATTTAATTTATATATATATATATATATATATATATATATATATATATATATATATATATATATATATATATAGATTACTGAATTTGTAGGTAGTTTTGTTTGACAAATCTGTAGTTTTCAATGTTTTGTACTTTTTTTTTTTTTGAGTTAAAATAACAGAAAAAATCATTTATTGTTAAAAATTGAGATAAAAACAAGTAAAATTCATTTGTTTTAAATGAAATGTAAGCGGTACGTTTTTTAAACGTAATTTTAGATGTTAAATAATGAATTTTCTTTTAAATTTACTTACATAGTATTTTGAGTGTACCATTTTTATTTATTTATTTATTAAATGAAGTAATATAAAGAAGCTTTCAATCCAATCAATATATTTTACAAAAGTAATAAATTAAAAATATCAAAAATTTTTACAAATGTATATAAATATGAATAAAAAAAAAAAAAATACTACTTAGCCTCCCAGCCAAATAAAAAGTAAAAGTAAACTAAAGTCCCAAAGCGGTAGCTTAAAAATAGAGTAAATAATACCCAGCAAAAACTTTTTGGTTTTCGGTAATAACAACTACTTATTAAAGTAGTTTCTTGGTAATGAGGCGTCATTATTATTTGCCTACTCTGTATTACATTAATAAGTACTCAATAGTATAATAGCACAGTAATACTGCAATCACCTGGATGAGTTGGCTAGAGCGCCTTATTAACACCCAGAAGGTTGTTGGTTCAACCCCATTCTGAAGCTGTCAGTTTTTTATAACAAAATGTCTAAAAAGATATTTTAAACGAAATAGAGTTTTTGTCGCTTAGGCTGCTATGTGCGATATAGTGTACTGAGTAAGACGTTAGTCAGTAAAAATGAATGGTTAGTTTGTGTCCAAGTTCGAGTCTCACTGACGGCAAAATGTTTTTTTTTTATGTTTGTTTTCGTTTAGGTACATATTTTTGAATACCCCTAGAGTCAAAAAATAACTACATGAAGTTGTGGACAAGTCGAACAAAAATAACTGGTTATTCAGGCAAAAAATAAGTAGTTTATTTTTGTTTCCAATTATACCTGCTAGCTTACCAGGAAAGCAAAGTTTTTGCTGGGTATTTATAGATTAAATAACATCGAATAATCAAATACGTTTATCCTTAAGCAAGCACATAATCAAAAAGCTGCTGCCAACATTGAAAAATGGTGGAAAAAATCAAATCTAGTAAAATATTCCGTTACAATAAAAATTATTACCTAAAAAATGAAAAGCAAAATTGATTAAAGAAAAGTTCAAATATCAGTTCAAAACCAAAATATGTTTTAAACTACTAATGGCTATATAAAAGTTAATACATCAGTGCACCTCATAAATATTGGAAATACTAAAAATCATTTAGTATCAGTATTAGATGTGGAGAAATGTGCAATCAGTTTCAAATGAAATGCGGAAATATTCGAATATGAAAATATCAACAGGTAAATAATTCCAGCAACGAGCTACTCTAACAAGATAATATCTCTCAAAACAGTTGCAAGCTATTCTTGTGGAATGTGAAAAACGAAACCACAAACTAAGTTGAGGAGACTAACCGCTCTTAAGCATTCTATAGAAAAACAATAACCTTCTAAGTATTTTAAAATGTTTAAAGTCATATCCAGTAACATATGCAGAAATGTGAAATCTCCTAGGAATGTTATAAACATATCGAACGATGGTATTTACAATACAATTCAATCTGGAAGAAATGTAAGCCAACGTGCCAGATATAACTTCTAGTCTATAAAAAATTTAATTATTAATAATGACTAAACAAATCTATACCGAATACAACAAGGTAAATAAATATTATTCAAGTAAATCCTACGCAATATTCCAGACATTCTACAAAAGATATTGTCAACGTGACTCTCAAACATAAGTCAATCATAGATTCAAATTCCAAGACATCTCAGCCCCTCAACAAAAATATTTAAGCCAGAAATGTAATGTTTACTGTTATAGAAAAGAATAGCCTTAGTTTTAGGTGAATTTAAATGTAATATATGGCGTAAAGACTACTGTTCAAAGCGAATAAGACTATAATTCACATTAGCCTCGAGAACATTAACATTATACCGATCTGCACAAAACAAGAGAAAGACAAAAAGAAATGATCTGCATAAATTAGTGTCAATATAATCAGGAAGATCATTAACGTACAATATGAAAAGCAAAGGGCTTTTCATACTTCTTAGGGAAGTATACCAGAGAATTCACCGTTAACATCAACAAAATGATATGAATCAACTTACACAATGAAAATTTAAAGTAATCTCTCAACTTGTCAGTTAAGATCGGATAAATAATTAAATTAAACACCACCAATCAAGTTCAACAATAAAGAAGTAGTACTATGACCACGACGAAACGCATATTGAGGAACAACAATATTTATATGTCTAAGATGTGAACTACCCTAGTCTTAGAAATCGGTACAACTCGCACCACCTTCTAATAGGTGGAAGTAAGTGTAGAATTAATATGAAATATAAGTAAGTCAGAGATATAGGAATTTTTTTTTAATAAATAGGAATGCCATCAATACCAACAGATTTGGACTTTACCTTGCATACTGCACTCCAAACATCATTTACATTTATACACTCAAAAGAAAATGTTCCATTGAAGTCACCAATATCAAAATAATAAACATCATCAACAATAACTTCGTCAGCATGAAGAATATCAGCAAAACGGGCATTCACTTCATCAACACCAAATCCAAAATGTGAATCATAATCATCAGTAAAACCACCAGGCTTTAGAAACTTCCAGATATCAAAAGAATTTATTCCAGAAAATTGTCTCGCAAAGTACCCCTACGAATAATTGTTTTAGTTCTATTCCGATACCGACAACAAACTCTCAAATGCTCAGCAGATGCAGATGTTCGAAAAGTTGAATAAACCAGATCTCTTAAAAAGGAGCTAGCACAACACAGTTAGACTGCATCCAATTGGAAACACTAACGAAGATTCGCGATTCACTTAACAACCGAGACAAAATCAAAAAGATTTTCTATCAACGACAACAAAACTGAAAATATATATCTCTAAAGTGCTTGGGAAGATAAAAAAACATCTCGTATTATTACAAAGTGACTATAAAATGATTTTTCTGAAAGCCTAATTACTCTTCTACAACTTTCCCATACGTTTCAATCTGATCTCAAAAATAGTTTAAGGGTTATAGATTTATTACCAAAAAATTTTGCGACTGGCCCCACTATGTACTGCCACAAGAAGATGCTTGTGGAAATATTTACTTAAATAATATTGTTGAAATATTCACATTTAAATTCAAACTTTCATCCTTTTTAATTTCATAATTATTATCTTTCATAATAATCTGTGTTTCTTTTCTTTTCTAAATAAATAGATGTTACTTTTTGTTTTAATTACTGGTCAGTATTATAATATTAGCTTACCATGGTTACTTTCTAAAAAGTTATTCATTTCTTAAAGACGTTTTATATAGAACGTTTTGTGATCTGAGGAATGATTGTTTTTTCTGTGCTCTATTCTATTTAAACATTATTTATATTTGTTTATCATAATGAAGCTTTTAATTATTCATAACCAAATTGTGGTTGCTTTGACTTGTCTGGTATTTTTAACGAAATAATTAAGTGCTCGTTTTTGAGTTTAAAGAATAAATAAAGGCTTTTTTCCATTTACTTTAAAGAGATTTTGTATGAATTCGTGTAATGGCTAAAAAAGTTTATAATAATATTTATGCAATTAAACCGATTACAAATATTCTTTAAATAGACACAAACAAAACTTTTATAATTTGAAGTGTTAAAGTAATAAATTAAGTTTAAATCCTATTGAAGAAACTAGGAAAACATCAGTGTTGTATTCTTTGCTAGTTTGCGGAAATTATTTGCAGTTAAAAATTAAATTATTTTTTAATACTCCAGACAAATAAGGAACTTGAGGGAAGCAAATTTTGACATATAACTTCGTCTTAGCATCTTATACATACTGTTAAAAATCACCGATAATCACGTGTACGCTACGCGAGTTATTCATGGTTAAAGACTCCAAAAACTATTTTTTTTGCAAATTTCTCACTTATTATGCAGCGCACGTGTTTTGATGCCATTACAATATTTATAGAGTATAAAACTACCAACAATTTTGCTGAAGTACATTTTCATGTACCATTATTACTTTCGGAGTTATAGCACATCTTATGTTTGATGTAATGTTTTTAATATCCAGTATATTTCATAGCGATATGAAATATACTGTGAGAATAATTATCTCTAAAGGTACATAGTTATCTTTTGTTGCACATATTTTCGAAAAATCTCTTCCTGATCCATTATATTTATATTTATCTTCTGTAGAAATAATGCTTACTTCCACATCATTAACTCAAAAATCTTGTTTTTTGAGTTATGACGTTCTTGAAGTAAATGAGCGATATACAAATATTTTAAGGAGGTATAAAAGAATTTTTTGTAATGTGAAAATATAAATCAATGATTAATTATAAAACCTACTTTACTTTTTCCACTCATATATATTTCTATAGGTAGTATATTTAGTATGTTACTTACTTTCACACTGAAAATATGGATATTAAAAATTGTATTTTCTTTAATTACTTGCTGAGTATTTTATTATTATTTTTTAATATTTCTCTAAATAATAAAGCTCAACATATTGATGCAGTAGCGATGGAAAATTATATACAAGTAAATTATATTATTTTACTAACAATCAGGGCAAGTTTAAATATGCATGAATAAAGCTAAAATATGCTCTTGAAAATATGAAAATATGCACATAAATATGCAAAGATAGCATGAATATACAGAGAAAAACTTACATATTTATTCGTTTTTTATATAAATATGCATAAATATGCATTTTTCTAATTTTGAAACTCTGATATTTTTCGTTTTTTTTTTTTTTTTTTTTTTTGAAGAACATAAAACTATATGTAAATAGATTTTGAGTCATATTTTAGAATTTTTTCTTTACAATATGTACGAAGAAAATTACACAAATCGGTTTATTAAACTCAAAAAAATTAATAAACAATAGCGTTTTTGTTAAAAAAAAAATTAATGATGTTTGCATACACTATATGCAAATTTATGCAAAGATTTTAAAAATAAGCTTTTTCGTATAATCGTAATACCTGTGAAATATGCAGTCTTATTTTACATTTCATTGTGGCTATAAACATAATGGCAAACCAGTAAAATGTGATCAGTGTTGTAAGGTTTTCCAAAATTCATGGATCGATATCATAAATCAATAGCGTTCGCCCATGTATATGAAAAAAACGCGATTAAAGGGAATTTCTTATTTACAACTCTGATAGGAGAATACCTTTATAAAATGCTCCCTCTTTATATAGGGAGAAAACTAAATATTTGTAGAATATAATCTATAGAAATTAAATACTGTATTCGTTTTTAACACATAATGATTTGCACTTAAATTCTTATCGCATATACTTATATACGGTTACATTTAGTAACACAATAACTTTTCTGCTGTAAATATGGATTTTGGAAGCTTTTTATAAAATTTAATAATATTTTATAAATATTTTTGACTTAATAATGTTAAAGCTCAACAACTTGATATAAATGAGATACTAAGATTAAATAAGGAACGTCCAGTAAGTTTTTTCATTGTAATTTCAATTTTATTCCGGTTCAAAATTTAAATTTTTTAGACATTTTTTAAACTTAAATTTTATTTATATATACTATTTATT
Organism: Protocalliphora azurea; assembly: GCA_932274085.1. Taxonomy (NCBI): domain Eukaryota; kingdom Metazoa; phylum Arthropoda; class Insecta; order Diptera; family Calliphoridae; genus Protocalliphora; species Protocalliphora azurea. The sequence continues at coordinate 132,370,265 of OW026519.1, forward strand.
TTTAATTATTTTTTCGATTTAAATAAATTTTAGATCATTTGAATGCATAACAATTGTAGTTTCTCATTATTTCTTTTTTTTAATGTTTTGCTTTAAACGAAAAGTATAATGAAATCAATATTCGTTTTTGAATCAAAAATATTTCAAAAACCATATAATCCATTTTTATGGAGAATCCATTTATAGCAGCAACAAACATATTTATTTCCATCATTATGCATACATTTGAGTCTAAGCATATTTAAAACTGAGTTAAAGTTAATTTATTAACTAAAAGAACAAAAGAAGAAAAATATTAAAGTTATATTTTCAAGAAAAATTTTTTTTAATTTTATTGTGAATTTAAATTTTTGTTAAAAAAAAAAATAAGTTTTCTACTAGAATAATTTATTTGTTTACCCACTTCATTATTTCCTATTAAAATTATAAATTGTAATGAATTGTATTTGTATTTTGAAAACTTTATTAAATTATCTTTTTTCTATTAAAATTCTAAATTTTAACAACAGGAATCTTCGCAAGAAATTTTTAATGATGTAGTGAGTTTGTATTTTTTTTTTTTTTATTATTTTGTAATACTTTATTATTTTTTTTTTATTTTCACAACGGCATATTTCATATTCGATTTTGTATCCATATAGGCGTACCGATAAGCTTTGTGTGGGTTTGAATTTGTAAAAAAGTTTAATAGCTAGTTAAATTTGTTATATACCTATAATATTTATATTCATTACGGTCTTTTACATATCTGTATCCTATTAACATTTCACTCCTTTACTCGCCTGTAATCAAATTAGTTTACATATATTATAGAGAAATAATAATTCTCATTTAGTTTATGGAATTTTCCTTATAAGTATTCTAAGTTTGGTTGAAGTAGTTGCGATTCGAGCGCTACAGAATTTGCTAAAAACTAAGATAGCTGATCTCACAATATAATCAGCCTTATTCTCAAGACATCTGATATTGTGAAATCAGCCACTGTTCCTCTGGTACTCGAATCAAGTCCGAGTGTCATGGGGATACCTTACACAGCGACTTTGGTTGACTGTTTTGGACACAGCGGCTTTATTCCGACTGGTTTGGCACAGCAACTTCGGTTGACTGTTTTGGCACAGCAACTTCGGTTGACTGCTTCCCTTTAGATTAAGCCTGAATTTTGTAACATAGTTTTAAGGAATTGTATTATTTGAATTAGTATTCGTGAGATATCTCTAAGTATCACAGGCCTGCTGCATAGTACCCGAGGGAACCGAATCCTCAACCCGGCATCTAATAGAATAAGAATTACATGAGAAGTACCCGACTGAATTCCTACGTATCATCCATCGTGCTAGCATCATAACTGATCCTGCTTGCATAATACTTGAAGGAACGAATCTTCAACCTGCATCTACCAGTATTAGAATCCGAATTAGCTGAGAAGTAATCGACTAAATCCCTACGTATCATCGTGCTGCTAGTAATTTATCTAACACAAAATATTTATTAATATTTATTATTGAATTATTAAATAAAGATACACTGTATATTTGAACCCCAGAAAGGATAAACCAATTGTGTTCTCACATAAGGTTCGTGGATCCCGTAAGTCGACCCTAAACACAACAGAACTACCTCAGCCGACGTCAGAATCACGTTACAAATTATCTTGCTGCAAAAACTTTGCTTTCCTGGTAAGCTAGCAGGTTTAATTGGAAACTAAAATAAACTACTTATTTTTGCCTGATTAACTAGTTAGTTATGTTCGAATTGTCCACAAATTCACGTACTGTAGGGGTACTCAAAAATATGTACCTAAACGAAAGTAAAAATAAATAAAAAAAAAAACAAAAAATTTTCGTCGTCAGTGAGATTTGAACTTGGACACAAATTAATCATTCGTTTTTGATGACTAACGTCTTACTCAGTACACCATCTCGCACTTAAGTTTCTAAGTGACAAAAACTTTTCTAGTTTTAAGACACTTTGTTATAAAAAAACTAACAGCATCAGAATGGTTGTTAATCTAGCGCTCTAGCCAACTCATCCACGTGATTGCAATATTACTGTGCTATTATACTATTGAGTACTTATTTAAGTAATAAAGAGTAGGCAAATAAAAATGACACCTCATTAACAAGAAACTACTTTAATAAATAGTTGCCACTGCCGAAAACCAAAAATTTTTTGCTGGGTATAGTTAAAATTTAATTAAAAATAGTATTTACACAAGTGGTCTAAAACACATTAATGGTCTGACGAATTCGTAATAAATAAAATTTTTTTTTTAAAGATTTTTGTCTTTTTTGTCTTGTTTGATAAATAATTATGTGTTCATTACAATTTCTTAACATTTGGTACAAAACAAATTATTTTATAGCAAAATTTGTTTAAAAGCTGTAAAAAAGCCATATTTCCCCATATACGGTTAACGATATCCGATTTCACTAATATTTCACACAATATAAAGGATGCAATCGATTCTAGGGGAAGTTACTGTAAAATTTCATAAGTTTGTAAATTTTGATGCAGTCTAATAATACATACATTCTGAGTAATAGCGGGATTTATAAGTATTTTTAGAAAAATATTATATAGTTATATGAATAATAAAATAATAATAATAATAATAAATGAAATTTATAGAATGCAAATGCCTTTTAAATTCTTATCACTAATACAGACTATTTAGTATGTTACTAACTTTCTTGCTGTAAATATGGATTTTAAAAGTTTAATTCTCTACTCTTTTCACGTTTTTAGCATCTTAATAATATTTTTTAATCTTTGCATCAATACTATTGTAGCTCAACAAATGATACGAATACCTATAGAAAATAAGCAAGAAGTAAGTTTTGCAAAATGTTGTTAATAATATGAATTTCTTTAAATGAATTTTTTTTAAACAGAATTCTTTGACGTTAATGCAGATGTCTATATTTGAGCAAAATAAACGTATAAATGAATGTGGTTATAAACATAATGGAAAGCCTATAAATTGTTAGTTACTCTGTAATGAACACGATTAAAATTGTTAACAGTGGCATTAATGATTTCATTAGTCTTATTGTAAGGAACATTTAGAATCTGTATTAATGTTTATAATAAACAGTTTTTATAAATACAAAACAGCAAAAATTCTTTGTTCAAATGTTATCTAAATATTATTTTTAATTATCGATTTAATTGGCTATAGTTAATAAAAAATAAAAATTAAATATAAGATTTAAAACAAATTTTGTTATAAAAATTATCATTTCTATATGTAATTCTTGCAAAGTTCATATAGATTATTTAGTAAGTATCTCTCCAACATTGTTGATGTCAATATGAATTTAAAAAGTTTCCTTGCAACATTTCCTAACTTTGTAAGCTTCTTAATATTATTTCTTAATCTTTGCATTAATAATACTGAAACTCAATATATGACACCAATACCTAAATAAGAAGTAAGTTTTACATTTTTTTTTATTTAAAATATCTTTTCAATAAAGCTTTAAATTTTTACAACAGACTTCTACGCCGAAAGTGTATCATTTTTTACTTGAACAAAATCCTCGTTTAAACGATTGTGGTTATAAATATAATTGAAACCGATAAAATGTTTTTCCCAGCAAAATCTTCCATGGCCAAATAATGAGTTAAAATGTTATTATAATGCATAGCAGCACTACCCAGTGTTTTTGTTTTTCGTTAATGGCAACTACTTATTAAAGTAGTTTTTTGGTAATGAGGCGTCATTATTATTTGCCTACTCTGTATTACATAAATAAGTACTCAATTGTATAATAGCACAGTATTATTGAGTTGGCTAGAGCGCTGGATTAGCAACCATAAGGCTGTTGGTTCAATTCTATTCTGATGCCGATTTTTATAACAAAATGTCTGAAAACATATATTATAACTAAAAAGTTTTTGTCACTTAGAAAATTAAGTGCGAGATGGTGTAATGAGTAAGATGTTAGTCATTAAAAACGAATGGTTAATTTGTGTCCAAGTTCAAATCTCACTGATAGCAAAAAAAATTTTTTTTATTTTATATTATTTTTTTATTATATTATTTTGAGTACTCCTAGAGTCTAAAAATAGCTACATGAATTTGTTGGACAACTCGAAAAATAACAAAAATAACTAGTTATTCAGGCAAAAAATAAGTTGTTTATTTTTGTGTTCAATTATACCTGCTAGTTTACCAGACAAGCAAAGTTTTTGCTGGGTACTTACACTTTTGCATCTTAACTCATTATTTTAAAGTGGGGATCAGTGTTGCCAATTTAGCACTTTTAAACTCATTTAGCACGGAAAAAATTAATCTAGCACCTGGCACTTTTTCTAGTATTTTTTGAGTTATTTGTGGCATTTTGTTAGCACTTTTTGTAATTTTTTTAAAAATAATTTGCAGTTTTGTGCTATAAAATATTATCAGTTTTTTTTCTAAAAATTAAAACTGCAACTAAAATATGGAGTTTCTAACGATGGTAACAAATGCGATCTTTAAAAAACTTTTTAAGCACCAATACAATTACAAACAGTTAATTTATCAAATAAAATTTCGGAAGTTAAGTAAATGATAATTCTTTTGTTATAAGATTTCATTCAAAATTTTTTCATTCAAAAATACTCATGTTGTATAATGGACGACGAAACGTGCGTGTACTGGCAGATTTTTCTCAGCTTCCGGCTCAAAATTCTTATGTTGCTAATGCTCGAAGAAATGTTGAAGTATAAGATATAATTATGATAAAATAAATTATTAATTGTTAAATATAGTTTAGTTGTGAACGCAAAAGAATCGATGTCGTAAATTAAAATAAAACCAAGTGTTTATTAATTTTGAAACTTCTTGAAAATTAAAACCCAATTTAAAGCATCATAATATGACATTATGGGCCGTCAACTCATCAAATTTTAACCCAAAGTTAAACTCTAATTGTAGACAATATGATTTATTTGTGTGGAAAGAATGTTATTTTATATACGATTATGGTTTAATACTTCCCTAAAATTTTATAAGTTAACAGCTCTATTTTATTATTGTTTTTAAAATTATTGTGAGTATTTTGTTACATTTTTAAAAAAATTTAATGAAAACCTTTTTAGAGTTTTTTTTTTTTTTTGGTAAAAATCTGTTTATTTACTTAAAATTATTTTTTAATATTATTTAAATATCATTTACTTAAGGAGTGAGATCGAAAAATCTTAACAAATATTTTGCCTCTTCACTTTTATCGGAAGCAATATTTAATTTTTTTTAACTAGTTAATTTTGAAGAATATGTCAGTTGTTATTTTTAATCGCACCATATTGATTTGTTGTCAGTTTGATCAAAATGAGTGACGAAAAAGAAGTACGTGTTAAAATTATTAAAAATTTTGAAAAAAAATCCAATTTGGTCCCACAAAATTAGCTAAAGAATTAAATGTCTGCCGCGAAGCTGTTTCCAATGTTATTAAACAGTATCAGGAGAATTTGACTATTGATAGGAAATCTGATTCGGGAAGAAAAAAGGTCCACATGATATTGGGAAGGCCAAGAAAATTGAAAGCATATTAAAAAGAGCTCCAAACACATCTGGTAGAAAAGTAGCCCGGTTAGCTCAGTGTTCTTACTATTTGGTGCAAAAAATTAAAGCCAATGCAGGCTTAAAGACATACAAAGTCCAAAAAGTTCCAGACAGGTATGCTGCAAAAAATTTAGAAGCCAAGAATAGGCCACAGAAATTAAAATCAAATTTCCTTCAAAAATATTCATGTTGTATAATGGACGACGAAACGTGTGCACTGGCAGATTTTTCTCAGCTTCCGGGTCAAAATTCTTATGTTGCTAATGCTCGAAGAAATGTTGAAGTTTAGGACCCAAAGCAGGCAAAATTTCCTAAAAAATTCCTGGTAAGGCAAGCTTGATGCAAGTCATTTGTTACAGTGGACTCTAGAAATAATGTTGCTTCTTCTTTTCATAAGAGAGCACAATGTGTCCACATGTTTTTTTTGGCTTCATGTCACTACGGTATGAAAACTCTGGAGTGGCATCAAAGCAACAACATAGTTTTTGTCAATCCTCCAAATTATCTGGAGCTAAGTCCAGTAGAGACATATTGGGCTCTTGTGAAAAGAGAATTGAAAAGAACAAAAAATGTGTCCCAAAATGTCGAAGATTTTAAAAAGTGGCTGAAACAACTATCAAATTTAAAAATATAGTTTAAAAGCCAATAAACGTAAAAGGATAGGCAGTTAATATAAAAAAATTAACTTCCATGTTATCTATGCAGAAATATTTTAAAATATTCATTAGATTTATTTAAATACATTGTGTCCAAATCTTATCAAGATATCACAGAAGTTGATTAAAAACAATACCTATATATTAATAAAATATCCATTTCATATACATTTTAATACGAATTTTAATAGATGATATTTGTACTGTTAAAAAAAATCTCAAAATATTTTTTCTTTTCATTTGAAAACATAAAACTTACAAACTGATTTTTATTTAAAAAAACAAAATTCATAGAATATAACTAGAAGTTTATGTGAGAGACAAAAACTAATTCATCAACAACAAAATACATATAGTACATATTATACATATATATTCACATATATTTTGTTTTGAAAAAAATTAGTAAATTTTTTTAAAAATTTAGTTTGAACTGCCTCTCACATAAACTTCTAGTTGTATTCTATGACAAAAGTATTTTTATTTTTTATTATTATTTTATTTTTTGTATGTTAAATAAAAATCAAAGCAAATTTTTATTTTTTAATCAATAAAATAAGAATTAAAATTTAAGTTATTTTTTTAAACTTATAACACTTATGGTCTCTGGTTGTAACATATATATATGTTATGTTCGTGGCATATTACGGTTATTCCACGAAAACAACAATATTGTATTGCTACATGCAAACATAATATTATGTTCCAGCAAGAATAAAATATAACAATAATATAACACCATCCATATTTTTTTCTTTGTGTGGGGTTACCACTGTCATTATTTTATTATTATTTTTATACACCATAGGTGATTGGGGTATTATGTGTTTGCGCTGATGTTTGTAACGCAAAAAAATATTGGCTCTCCATGTAAACCTTGTGAACAAATTACAGGTCGCAATTTTGAAAATATCTTGATGAAACTTGGCACAAATAATTATTTTGGCGCAAGGACGAAGCCTATTGAAATTGTTTATGATCCATCCATTTTTATCACCTAGCCCCATACAAATATCTTCCCAGAATAGGGTTTAGCGGTCATAAATCCTTTAATTATAGCAACATTTTAATTAAATTTGGTGCATGCAAGTTGTATATGAGTATAATACTTAGTGTCAAATTTCAATAAGATCGGTCCATAATTCACCATAGCTCTCGTATAAACCCCTCTTCAAAAATCATTTAAATTTAATTATCAAGTTAATATTCGACATAAATAAATTTTATATAAGTAGGCCGTGTCAAATTTTATGAAGACCGATCCATTATTTATTGTAGCTCCCATACACGCAGAAAAAAATATAGTTGTAGTAACCATAATCTAAGAGCAACATATAATGATTGGAATATATGATCACAGCGAAAAATAGAAATGATTATGAGAGAATGATTTTGTCATAATGGGTTCGATTTTATAGTTTATTTATTAATGTTATGATTCTAGTTTTACATTTAATTGAACAATCTTACTACATTATTGTTCCGTTCTATCATATTACGATTTGATGTTATTATATTATTAGTCTAACTTATTATATTATTATACGACATAGTCATATTATTCCATTTTATCATATAATTATCCAATCTTATAATATTATTATTTCATCTTATAGTATATTGAAATAAAACGTATTAATAAAAAATTATTTTTATACATTGTTTAATGAAATTAATAGAGGGAAAAAAGCCAAAAATTACATATTATTTGTTTATGAATTATATTCGTTTGTACCACCATATGTTGTTCAAATGCAAGATAGATATGTTTTTTTTTTTAACTAAACCCTTTAATGGTAGTTAATCAATATCTTATATTGCTTTAATCAAACCGAGTATAACCAAAACTCGTCTATTTATATTTATTCGTATATAAACTAAATGAGAATTACAATGAAGTAGGAAAACAAACAAGTTATGAATTTTTCCACTAAGTTTATGAAAAGAATAAGTATTATATTTATTTGAAACATTTTATTGTCATGGGAATAATAATATTAATATGGTTTAAAAACAATCAAAAAGAGTGCAAATATTTAATGGTTGTAAAAATAATGATATTTTTCATATTAATATAATTTTGTTTTTGGTGAAAATATTTAAAAACATATTATTTTTACAATCAACCATATTAAAATTTTTGTTGAGTGTAAGTATTAAATGAGAAAATTTAAACAAAAACATATTAATGTTAGTATCAATATAATATTCTGTATTTGTATATTTTATTTTACACTTAATACAAGTATTGGTCCACAGTTGGCCACAGGTCTAAGAAGAAACCCCTCCCCGAATTTTGGTGCACATACACAATGGTACAGGGTATCATATGGTTGGGCTTGACCGTCTAAATCTTTCTTCCTTGTTTTTAATTATCACTCTTTTTTTTTAATTCAAATTGTATAAATTTTCTATTTTAAATCTTCTTCATATCAGAACATGTTTTTAAATAAATTTTTAACATATTTTGTTTATTTACAATTGTAATTCTCTTATATATCTAAATTAATTAAAAATATGTAGTTGAAAACAAATTAATTTATATTTTTATAACAACGTCTTGGTTTGCCTTTGTGGGTCACACCACAATAAATATAACGATGCCGTACAGTTAAAATCATTGAACTTAATTTGCGAGTTTTCTGGACAGTCTGTAAGGAAATAAAATTGAAATTGAGAAAAATTGTATGACATTTTTTACATGACTTGGGTTAATTTATTTATTTGATGATTTGTTTTTAATTAATGTCCATAGCACGACTTTTCATATGATTTTCAATACTATATATATGTCTCAGAAGTAACTATTTTGAACTTTATTTTTTATATTTTTAACTGAACCACAATAACAAAGATTTGATAAACTTATTGAGCAGCATTTAAATTTTTCTGTATTTTCTTGACCGTTCTCACCTGTGATCGTCTGCTGATTTTAAGAAATTCTGTATTAATTGTATTTCCTTGAGCTGTGATGACAAGTAACGTTAAGTATATAAATATAATTAAGATTTTAAATAATTTCATTATAACTTTAGTATCTGTTTTATTTTGATTCTCTTTATAGTTTTAATGGAGCCGCAGAAAAACAACGACAATTACTGAACCATAAAGTTTTAAAGGCAGCCTTCAACTGATGTGATAAGCAACTGTTTACTGTTAAAACTTTATGGAGGTTTTGTTTTCATTTTCATTTTAGTTGTCTTTAAGTTTTAATAATTTGTTTCTTATTCTAGAAGGATTAAAAAGTAAGAGATGTACAGCTGTAAACAAAAATTATATCAGTAGTGTTTTTATATAAATAAAATTGTAAAATTATGAATGAAATAAAAAAACAACTTTTTTTATTGTTTGCTATAATATCAGTAATCTATTTGGTGTAAACAATCGGGACAGAGTTTTTCCAAAACAAACTTTTTCTCAACAAATGTCGCCTTTTAAGATAATCTAGGGCATAAGGGAAACAGAATAAAGTTTTAATAATCGAACTCTCAAGAAGTTTTTTTTTTTTAGAAATGATTAAGAATATGTGTTTATAATTTTTATTTAAAAGTTAAGATTAAATTGGAATCATATGCTGTTTACTATATTGATAATTTTAACAATAGCGGTGCCCCGATAGCCTAGTTGTTAGTGAGCTAGTCTATCAGTCTGGGGGTTGTGGGTTCGATTCCGACCAACAACGAGCTATGGTCTTCGTTACTCCGCTCGGTTAGAATTATAATATAATTTGTAATTGTATTGTAATTATAAAATAAATAAATAATATTAACAATAGGTTTGTTAAATTTTTTTTAACTGAGCTAGTGAGCTATTCTGTCAGTCTGGGGGTTGTGGGTTCGATTCCGGCCAGAGACTCTGGTCTGTTTCACTACAACGATCTATAGTGTTCGTTACTCCGCTCGGTTAGAATAAGAATATAATTTGTAATTGTATTGTAATTATAAAATAAATAAATAATATTAACAATAGGTTTGTTCAATTTTTTTTTAACTGAAAATTGTATCAGTAACAAATTGTCATAATCGAAAATTCAATTTCAATCTAATACTAAGCAATCCAGTAAAAGGGTTTTAAATCAGTTTAGTTGTTTGCAGATTTTGTAAAACAAAAATTGTTCTTTCTTTAGATTAAAAAAAAAAAAAAACAACTAATAATTTTTCATATTTTTCATTTTGAACTTATTTATTAAACATACAAATTACATTCACAATAATTTATCAACCGTACAAGGTATAGGTTTGCCATTATGTTTAAAACCACAATTCTTGTTACTCCTCCGGGGTGCTTGAGCTATAAAATAAACTATTTCCGAATAAGTATCCTACGAAATAAATAAAGTTAAAAAAAAAAATTAATAATCATTAATAAAACTTTTTAAATATTAATTCATATTTACATTAAAATCGTGAGAAATATTTCCATCAAAACTTTCTTCATTGGCCAGGGAATATTTCAATAAAATATAAATTAAAATAAATAATTTTATATTAAATAAATACATTTTATCTGTCTGCAAACGCGCTCAGTTTTAAAAGAAAACAAAATTCAACACTTTAATAATTTTCCGTTGTGTTTGTAACCACAATTGGCCACTTGGCGGGGAGGCGGTATAAATATTGATTTATTTCTACGGCGGTTCTATTTAAAAAAAAAAAAAATTATATGTATATATTATTTATTAAATTGTATCCTTTTTTTTATTAAGCACAATTTTACTCACTTCTTGTGGATTTGTATTGGATTCAAAATTCAATGCATCATTTGTATTATTAATGAAATTTGTATTAACTTCTGTGGTATTGTAGTAATTAAGGTTGTAGCTATTATTGCTATTGTTGCTATTATTATTATAATTATAATTTTTATTGATATTGTTGTCGTTGTAATCTAGTTCATTGGCTTTTAACAATGCGCAAATTATAAATATTATTAAAATTTTTATAAACATTTGTTGATCTCTTTCTCGAAACGTATAAATTCAACTGATTGCACTGATTTCTTCTTAAACTTGTTGTATTTTCAATTTTCAACTGATAAGCGGACCAAAACAGCAGTCAGCTTAAATTATTGTGTCATTATGAAATAAGTTGTATTTATATTATTTATTTTCTTTCAGATTGCCTGTGGCAGTGACTTGGTATGGCGGTTTAGTTACAAAAATTCTAAAAAAAAATATATTCCTATAACATTGAATTGCAAAAAAAAAATTACATATTTATTTAAATTTAAAAAATACATTGTTAAATTTTTTAAATTTCAAAATGTGAATTTGAATTTAGTTACTTTTCAATAACAACAACATACCTTCTTCAATACAAAAAAGTAGTTTAGTAAGTGCTTATTTATAAGCCAGTAATCGGTTACTTATTTATGATTAGATTTTTGAAAATGCTATCTTTTATTGATTTTTTTAATTTTCATGTACTTAAAGAAGGGATAAATATATGAAAAGGCGTAATTTGCTTATGCATGTAAATATATTCACAATTGCAACTTAAAAATATTAATTGGTTGTTTTTGAAATCTGCAATTAAAATTTTTAAAATCCTTTTCTATTTAAAATAAAAATAAAATAATAAAAAAAACATCAATAATTACTATTATATTTTGGCAATGCTTTATTTTTAAATTCACCTCCTCTATCTGATCTTAAAACTTTTAATGATTTTTGAAACGAATCTTCAACGTAAGCAATATCCTAGCAAAAACTTTTTGGTTTTCAGTAATGACAACTACTTATTAAAGTAGTTTCTTGGTAATGAGGCGTCATTATTATTTGCCTACTCTGTATTACATTAGTAAGTACTCAATAGTGGATGAGTTGGCTAGGGCGCTAGATTAACAACCAGAAGGTTGTTGGTTCAACCCGATTCTGAAGCTGTTAGTTTTTTATAATAATATGTCTAAAAAGATATTTTAAACTAAAAAGAGTTTTTGTCGCTTAGGAAGCTATGTGCGAGATGGTGTAATGAGTAAGACATTAGTCAGTAAAAACGAATGGTTAGTTTGTGTCAAAGTTCGAGTCTCACTGACGGCAAAATGTTTTGTTTTTTTATGTTTGTTTTCGTTTAGGTACATATTTTTGAGTACCCCTAGAGTCAAAAAATAACTACATGAATTTGTGGACAACTCGAACAAAAATAACTAGTTATTCAGGCAAAAAATAAGTAGTTTATTTTTGTTTCCAATTCCAGGAAAGCAAAGTTTTTGCTGGGATATTATTCAATCTTGTCAAATGCTTGGCTCTTATTATTTAAAAAATACACCATACAGTACCTGGTATGATCATCAATCATTGTGAAAAACTACTTATTACAACCTGGGGATACTTCTAGCATAGGTCCACATAAGTCTGCATGCACCAAGTCTAAAATATTTTCCGTTCGATTTTGTGTTGCTTTCGGGAATTCTTGCCTAGTTATCTTGCCTCTAAAATATGATTCACAAATATCGGGACACTTACAGTCTTCCAATTTTATATTTAATATTAAATTATTATCAACAGCATATTTAATAACTTTATTATCTCGATGGCCAAATCTTCAATGAAATGTGTGAATACATTCTGTTTCACTTGACTTCACTTTGTTTACTACCTCTGATTGTTCCAAAATATATAGTTTGTGGATTAGTTTTGCAGTTACCAAAATGTTTCCATTTTTCCATTTCACACTTTTTATTTTTAAATAGAACTTCTATATTATTTTCCAACATTTTTGCGACTGATAGTAAGTTTCCATCCGGATCCGGTACATACAGCACGTTCATAATTTTAAGTTGTTTACCATTACTTCGAATATAACCTTCTCCAGAACCTTGAGCAGTTATCTTTTTACCATTAGCTAGATAAATTTTATATTACTGCTCATGTGGCAACTTGCACCAGAATCTATGTACCATTCATTTTTATTTAATTTTTCACCAGAATTTAAACAGAATTGATCATTACTTTTATCACTAAAGCATTCACAAATTTTATTGGCTTTGATTTTCACATTTTTATTTTCAATATTCCTTTTCACACGACAATCACGCATTACCGCATCCATAACATTTCTTGATAAATTTTGTGTTTTGCCATTTGAGTACTAGATTCGACGAAGTTGGTTCTTGATCACCAGCTTGTTTGTGTCTATACTTTTGTACCAGTTTTTCTTTAACAAGATCTAAAGTTAAATCATCATCAGATGGAACTTCCAAAGCAGTAATTGTTGTGTTGTATTCATCTGTTAAACTTCCCAAAAAAAAAATGCTACTTGAAGATGATTTGCTAAATTTTCTTCTAGTCCATTCAATCTATCTACGTTTCAAGCATTTCCGAAATATGTGCTTCCATATCTTGACCATTCTGCAACTGCATACTTCACAACTTCTTTAAAAGCATAACTTTATTTGATAAAGTTGACATTTGATGTACTTTTCGCAAAGCTTCCCGATATTCGTGGGCAGTTTACAAATTTCGTAGATAGACCAATTGAAAATCTTCGACCAAAAATCCTATATTTGCACGAGCTTTACTATCTTTTTGAGCCCAAAATGAATTCGATGAAGTCGGTTTTTCTTTGGAAACTATTTCCCACAAGTCCCCTTTTATCAAAATTTGGTAATTTTCTCCATTTAATTTCTTGACACACGATTTTTTGTCTTCCATTAATAATTACACAAGTCAACAAATTAAAAAAAAGTTAAATGGTGCCGAGAAATCGTTAGTGGTTCTGTAACATGCCGACACTGGTAATAATAAAAATGTGAAAAAAAATTTTTTTCCTACTTGTAGTTTTGGATATAATGTCAATTGTTAATAGTAGCTGTCCTACGTACTTTTTTCGGTTCGGCTTGAAACCCTATTGGTAATTTTGTTTAATAAATTCATTTTAATAACATGTCGTCGTCGTCGCGAAGAAGTTGTCTTAATGATCCAAACGTGTTTTGTTACATTTGTGGTGACTACACCGTTAAAAAGTTTGGAAAACCTATAACGGATTTTACAAAAAGTGCTTATTTTTCATATTTTTATTTGGAAATTGAGGATAAAAATAAGCCGTGGATTCCTCAAATGGTTTGTAAAATATGCTGGGAATATTTAAGATAGTGTATGAATGGTCAAAGACGTCGTATGAAATTCGGAGTGCCTATGCAGTGGAAAGAACAAAAAAATCACTTAGATGGCTGCTACTTTAGCTGTATTAAATTACATGGAATTAATCTGAAAAAAATTTATTTATCCAGTCGTAGAATCAGCCGGAAGACCTCTACCACATTCCCAGGAAGTACCTGTTCCAAAATTATGCTCTAAAAATGAACCCTTGTTTGAACAAATCCTTGACAAAATGTGTGGCGATAGTGATTTTGAAGAAATACAGAAATACATCTACAAACCCCAAACCATTTAAACAAGAAGAATTAAATGATATGGTAAGAGATCTTGAATTACCTAAGGAATTTGCAGAGGTATTGGCTTCTATACTAAAAGAAAGAAACTTGTTGGCATCACATATTACAATTTTTTTTTTCATTCGGAAGATGATATTGTATTTTGTTATGATGTGCAAGGCATTATTCTGGCAATGGGTCTTTCCGAATACCAGCCAAATGAATGTTGCCTCTTTATTCCCAGATAATCTTGGAATTTGTAGCGATAGCTGCAAACGAAGCCTGAAGTGTGTACTTTTACACAAAAGCAATACATATGATTCAGTTCCAATTGCCCATTCTACAAGACTAAAAGAATAATACCTAAATATCGCATTTGTGCTAGACAAAATCAAATATAGCAAGCACCAATGGATTATTTGTGTTGATCTTAAGATGACTAATTTCTTATTAGGACAGCAAAGTGGATTCACCAAATATCCATGTTTTTATTGTCTGTAGGACAGCCGGGCCAAGCACCTACACTGGGAAAAACGAAACTGTCCAGTACGTGAGTCGTTGGAGGTTGGAAATC
This sequence comes from Protocalliphora azurea, assembly GCA_932274085.1. Classification (NCBI taxonomy): domain Eukaryota; kingdom Metazoa; phylum Arthropoda; class Insecta; order Diptera; family Calliphoridae; genus Protocalliphora; species Protocalliphora azurea. The sequence continues at coordinate 132,385,413 of OW026519.1, forward strand.
ATAACATCATAAATCCACCTTTAGTTCCAAAAGAAAAAGTTATATTGCCTCCCTTGCACATTAAACTAGGTCTTATGAAGCAGTTTGTCAAAGCCCTGGATAAATATGCAGGCCATTTTTCTCTTATATAACGACAAAATTTCCAGGACTAAGCTTAGAGAAGATACAAGCGGGAGTTTTTGATGGTCCATAAATAAAAATATTAAATAAAAATTCCAGTTTCCTAAATTAAATGAATAATTTGGAACGGTCTGCTTGGACTTTTTTTGTTGAAGTTATTAAAAACTTTCTTGCCAATTACAAGTCAAGCAACTACTGCGAAAATGTTAACGACATGCTAGATAGCTTTAGAAACTTGGGATGCAACATGTCTATCAAATTGCACTACATTCATCGCCATCTCGACCGATTCCCAGATAATCTTGGAAATTGTAGCGATGAGCAAGGGGAGCGGTTTCATCAGGATCTGAAAACTATGGAAGAGAGGTACCAAGACCGATGGGAGCGGCATATGATGGCTGACTACTGTTGGGGAATGCAACGAGACCTTCCCACTGCACATCATTCACAAAAGTCACGAAAAAGAATGTTTTTATGTAAATATTAATGCAAAAAATAATTTTTCACATATATATCCACAAAAGCGAAATACTAGAAAACTACACGTAAGAATTCCAACTTTTTGTTATTTTTGTAATCAGCATGAAGTAATAGTTTAAAAAATATATACAGTTCCTTGGCATCAAAACTAGTGTTGACTTGTGTTATTATTTAACGCAATATCCACAATCACTAACGAATTAAAATCCCATAACCAATTGGATATAATATTTTATTAAATATTTATCCTTTCGGGTTAAATAAAGAAACAGTGGATGTGATTAATTAATTGTATAAATTAATTGTATTTTATTAATAACAAACATTGGAACAAAGCGAAAAAATATTTATTTTGTTTTTAATATACAAAATTTTCAAATATCAATTAATTTAAAAATATTTTACAAATTGTATTTTTAAAAAACAAGTATAAACAACAATTTGTTCAACAGTATTTGCCTCCAATATCATCATCGTGTTAAAATAATGGTTTATTCAGCTAATGTGTAAGTAGTAAAGAGCCACTATGTTATCTTCTTAACTCATTACAGGGCAACTAAAGTTTTTGCTGCATCGTTCCGGAAATTTAAAAGAAGAAATTAAATTTTTATTCACCAATCGTTTGCTTGACTTACTAAATCATATTCTGTGTGTAGGGCATACTTTACAACTGATAAAAATTTAACTATCAGTATTTTCAACTTTTTTTGCATTTCCTTTTTCATAATGTACACAAAAAAATGAAACTTAATGTAACAAAGCAAAATTTGTAATTGGTAAAGATTTGTATACTCTAATACCAGTACATTCATTCTAAACGTGTGGAAAACTGAAGATTTTATAACGTCGTATCTTTTTTTTATTTTTAATTAGTGTTAACCGGTTTCCGAAACCGGAACCCGGTTAACTGGTTTTTACTTTTTAAAAACCTACCGGTTTCGAATAAATTTTATTTTCGAATAATTCGACAGGCCGGTTTTTTTGCTGTCGGTTAAACGATTTTTTTTTATAAAATGTTCCTTCTTTTAATTTTTACAAAATTAACTTATACTTCCCATTTTTTAAATTTGCTAATTGAACTATTAAAAATATCAATTGGTTTAAAAATTAAATTTGTATAAAAATTAAAAATTTTTTGAGTAGTTTTTATACAAATTTTATTTTTAAACAATTCTCTTGTTTTACTGAATCAGGCCCTTAATTAATTGAAGGTATTTTTCATTTTCGTTATGAACTAATAAAGCTTTAAGTTTAGTTTTTTTTAATTACTAATTTGAGATTTGAATAACACCAGACGTACTGAGAACTGAGATTTGTATATTTTTTAAGAGAATTAGAATTAATTTTTATTAACAAAATCTAGTTAAAAAGTCAATTTTAGTTTAATTATTTGTCACAAGAATAAGGTGAATTTCAATATATAGATAGATGGAATTGGATTAGAAGAAGCATTATCAGAATTCAGTTCAAAAAATACAAAATTTGAGCATTATCCTTTAGCTACAGAAGAGCGATATGTCTTATTATTTTCATATTATTTGTCATTACAAATGACATGTATTATAAGCAGAATTATAAGCAGTGTTGCCTTTGTGAGGCTAAATCTATCCTTTTTATTTTGCTTTTAGCCTCAAAATTTTAGATTTAACTTCAAGCTTTTCTAGCCTTTTTTTTTTTTTGTTCTTAAAATTGCCTTAAAAAGGCTAAAATGTTAGTATTTCAGCAACGATTCAAATAATTTATTATTTGCCATTACTATTTACTTTTGAATATACTTTATCAACCATTTTTATGAAAATAATTAAAAAAAAAATTATTAGTGGGAAAAATCATGATTTAGAAATGCTTAATCAAAAAGGAATTATAATTAAAAAATTACGCAAAATCACTTCAAAACATTGGGTAATTTTTTTGGACGATTTTTCATTGAGTCATTTTGCTGGGTGATATTTTTAAATTACAATTTCTTTAGAAAAATATTAAAAACTAATCCGAACGAAAAAAATTAAGTTTCTAAATTAAAAAAAAAACAACTTTTTAATGGCTTATTTTATTGACCTTTTTTAAAGTTTAAATTAGCCTCTTTTTTCTCAGCTCCTGGCAACACTGATTATGAGTGTACTTTCTTTAATAAAAATAATAATTATTTTTAATATATTTGTATTTTTAGTAAAAACCGGTTAGCCGGTTTCTTAAAGTAAAACGGTATTTGAATCTGGGTTTTTTAATGCTATTTTTCGAATAACTCGAAAACCGGTTTTCTGCAAATGTCGGTTTTTTGATTACACTATTTTTAATGCAACAAAAAAAAAATTGAAAAGCACGTAATTAAAAATTTTGAATAAGGAATGACTGGAATGTTTTAGATTTACATATCGTCACCAAAAATGCTACCGGTTCCAACTAACATTTTTCAATTTTTAAAGGAAAAATAAAAAATTAAATAAAATTTTAAATATAATAATGATTAGCTCAAAAATATCATATATATGATTTTGTTTCTGGTAAAAATATTTTCCTAACTATTTTTCTCTTTCCTGATAAAAAGTAATTATTTCGACTTGACCAAGCATTTTGTTCTTTCAGTAGTCATGCTAACGTTTCAAATTCTTGTTTAACAGCCCATCTAAACATAACATAATAGGTAAGATTTTTCTGTCAGAGAGTGTCAAATTGGCTCTCTGAGAATTATTACACGTGTAGATTCAAACTGTGATGGTATTTATGGCACAATTGTGCCATTTTTGGCACTAACGCATTTCCAATGGCACTTTGGAAACATTTTTTTTTTTTTTTTTTGTAATAATTATAAATTAAATTTACTGAAGTCATACCTCTATTTTTACAATATTTCCACTATGTTTCACTGACTGATATAAGTTTACTCTGAGTGATTTTAAAACAACTATTACAATGAAATAAAAGTTCACATAAGTATTTCAGTAATACATTATATATATATCAATAATGTATTGTAATATACGAGCAGCTGCAAATTATTTCATAATAGGACCAAGTTTTACAAACGTATAAGGCTTAAGGTGCGAGATATGAGTATTAAAAAACAAATTCTGCTTCATTTTAGAATCTTAAACAAAATACCAAGATGTAATTATTCTAAGTATATATATTAAGTGTACTTAAAATTATGAAATGGGACATCTTTTGCTACACGACCATTTATGTTGATATCCTTTTTCATAAATTTTAAATGGTTAATACTCTGTTTTTGTTTTTTTGAATGTATTATGTTTTATACGATAATTTCAATTTACTGTCATTCATTTCGAGGTATTATGTTTTTTCGGCTAATTTTAATGGTCTTAAATACCATGTCTTAAATTTGATTATTGAGTGATTTTATATTTTCTTTTGCTTTTAATTTGGTTCAATTCTCTAATAACTATACTTGGCCCTTTTCAGCCCAACTTGGTACTAAATAAAAATTATAAAATCCCATCATTGGATTTAAATATTAGTATGATAAAATGTATTATGAGATTGTTGTTATGAGATTTCTCTAAACAACTATCTTATAAGTTGAACTGTCAAAAATACACATACGCGAAAGTTTGTATATGTATGTGCATGTACATTTTGGTAATTATTGAAAAAACATTTTTTTTTTTTTTTTTGGGTAAATTTGTTTTCTTTTAATGATTTTTTACATTAAAAAAAATATTTTTATAAAAACTTGTGCTAAAAATTTCGAATTTCTTAAATAAAAAGGACATGTTTACTTTGTGACTGATTGAAAATAATGATATCTTATAGGATTTATTAGAATTTTTTTAATCAACTTACCAAAAATGGTACTAAAAAATAATTAAGGTTCTACAAATTAATTTTTACCCCTTATTTAAGATTTAACAGAATATAAACAAAATGGTTGCTCTCTTCTGCCGGCGTTATCTCATATATTTATCAATATTAATCTCAGTTGTAGACTTGGGTTAAAGCTTAAAAAAAATTATTTAAAAATATTGTTTATCAGTGTTGCCAGAAGTTGTAACTAGATTCTTTTTTTTTATTGTACAACAGCAAAAAAAGAATGCTAAATTGATTTGTAAAGAAAATTCATATTTTCCTTGGCGTTGTTTCTTATAAAATTGAATCCAAACGACAATTTATAAACGAATTTCTTCAGAATTATTTGTAGTTTTTGGAAATAAAAATAGGGCTCATATTTTAAAAGAGACAAATAATTGCGTCAAATTTACTAAGGAAATCTTTCATGAAATTAAAAATTATTAAGATTGTTCACGATTGCTTGATTATCGGATTATGTGATTTGTTTCAGAAATTTCTATTTATATTTCAGAAGTTTCTAATTATATTTTAGAAACTTCTAATTGTATTTCAGAAATTTATAATTTTGTTTCAGAAATTTCTATTTCAATTTAAAAAATTTCTAATTAAACTTCAGGAGTTGCTAATAATACGTATTTTAGAAATTTCTATTTTTAGTTCAGAATTTTGCATTTGTAGTTCTGAAAATTCTAATTATAGTTTAGAAATTTCCATTTGTATTTTAGAATTTTTCGATTTGTATTTAAGAAATTTCCATTTGCGTTTCAACATTTTCTAATTGTATTTCCGATATATAATGTGAATGCATTTTTTAAATTGTTCTGCCCCTCCATAGATTACAAATGAACTGATTTTGTTTATTTCTTCCGCAAAAAAAAAAAAATCTTAAAAAATTTAGAATTTTTTATGCTAGAACTAAGTCGTTTTATAGAAATATTCTTCGGAAACACTTTTGAAACTTTCTGACAAAGCGGAAGCTAGACTTAGTGGTCTCATTAGCGCTGCAGTTTTCTTACACTCATATTTCTGGTCCTATCAAAACGTAGTTTCAGTGACTCTAATTGATTGCTCGTTTCGAGCTGCCACGTGTTAACCAATCAACCTACAATCACATAAAATCTTTAAAAATTTTATCTATCATATTTTATTCATTGATGAAGTCATAGGTTATTTAACCCTTAAGTAAATAATTACACTGGTGCATATTCCTATAAACGCACATCAATTTTTTTTTTACCAACTTACCAAAAATTGGGCTAAGAAATAATTAAGGTGCTATAAATTAATTTTTTAAATTATTTATTGACTTTAATTAAAAAATTAATAACAAAAGACTTAAAATGTGCATTAAATTTGTTTTTCATTGTAATTTTAGTAGTTTAGTGTAATTTTTTATGGCATTTTCCTATATACACACCTAAACTAATAAACCAATTTAACATTATTAATAATGTGTTGATGAACATTTATTTTGGATAACTTCAAAAATTCGGTTTGGCATTGATTCGACTAATTTTTGAAGAAAATCACTATCAAATTCTTCATAGCCTTGTTTAATTTTTAGTTTTCACTCCATTATTATCATTATGCTTTCATTCTGTGCATTTATTGCGTAAACTTTACGGGCCATGTACCCCAGCAGGTTCTAAATTGCATTTAAATCGGAACTGCAATCCAACCAGTCCAATAGTGGAATACCACGTTTTATATTGGTTCGACACATGAAATGCGGTGTTATCCCGTTGGAATATGCAATCTCCAAAATTAATTTATTTTCATCAGAAAAGTTGACTTTATTCCACTCATCTGTCCATTATATGTATTTGCGAGCGAATTTTAAACAATTTTCCTTATGATGCTGTTTTAACTTTGGCTTACATTTAAGTATCTTCAATTTTATATTATGTTTTATGTTGTCTGTTCGCAAAATGCGTGCAACATGTTTGGATGAAAGTGACCGGAAGGTCAAGTTTATTTTTTATTTGTATGGCATTTAATTTATTGCGGCTGGCTTCTTCTTTTATTTTATTAATTTGCCTTTTTGTTAATTTTTGATTACCTTTTGTTGGTTTCCGTACTCCGTATTTCTGCCCTTTCTTAAGAAAGTCTCAAATTTTAATTAATTTTAATTTTTCGTCCAATTTTAGAACAGCCTTGATCAAGCATAAATTGAATTTCAATTTGTTCCTGGTCTGTAAGAAAAGTTCCTTTAAGCTGATGAAATTTCCCAATTAAAACAAAAATATTTTCAGTAAACAGAGATGCTGTCATCAGAAACTTACCTTAAGTGAAACAAATAATTTAAGCCGTTAAAATTTTTTAATATTTTTTTGCAATAACTTTTTAGATAAATTTCTCTCGACTGTGTTTATAGGAATATTCCACTGAAATGATCAGCAATATGATCTGTTAAGAGAAACGAATATACCTCAAAGAAAAACAAAAATTTTAAATGCGTTTATAGGAATATGCACAAGTGTATATACTTTTTGGGGTCTTAGATGAATATTGTAGAAATTACAAATGGTATGAAAAACTTATATATACCCTTTACATTTGTGATGAAGGGTATATAAAAGTAAAGAAAAAACTTGGATTTTTTAAAATTTGTACGGTAGCATGATTTGAGTGAATAAAATTAGTGTTGGCTTAAACGTCAGATGATTATAATGGCGATAAAATGAGAGAGTGTCGCTACCTTATTATTTTTATATCATGGTATGTGCGTTACTTTTTTAAGCATTGAAGAAAGCAATTATCAAATTGATTTTACTTGCAATACCAAAAATCCATATAACAAAAATCCACAGGCTAACACGTGTTTATTTATTTATTTATTTTATTTTATTATTATTATTATTTATTTATTTTTTTTTCGTGAGATATTTAATATTGTACAACTGGCAAAGCCGCTTAAAGGCTTGAAAAATAAAAATATAATAAAATACTAAAGATGTTTTTTTCCGAAATATTAAATGCTATTTTTAAAATACAAAAGAAATTTTAACTAGTTTTTGTATACATACATACATTCATACATATATACATACATACATACATACATAAATACATACATACGTAGATATTTATGTACTATATAAAACCAATCTTTCATAATAAAATCATATAGAGATTAATTGAAAATGATGTAGAAAAGTTTACTAAGAATAGGATATAGATTTTTAGATGATAATATTATACAATAATTTTACTGAATAAAAATTCCCTGGAAATATAAAGGTGCTAAAAAGTTATTTTTAATGTTCTTTTTATGGCAAACGTTTATCTAATTAACGTACTTTTATTTAACTTAAACTTTTACTTTCCATTGTGTGTTATGAAAAAAAAAACTAGGGTTCTCAATAATTCAACATTGAAGTTGATCGAATAAAATTTTATAATTTTTTCAATTATACGTGTAATCGAATAAAATTTGAATTTTCTTCGATTAATCGAACGAATAAAGAATAAAATATATTGTTCGAATAATTAATTACAAGTTTATAAAATGCAAAAACTTGTATTTTTTTTAATAAATTTTTGGTTTTAGTAAATGCAAACCATAAACCTAAAACCTTTTAGATTTTCATCGATCGTGATTTTGGTCACAAAAATCAAATTATAAAAATTTTATTTCATTTTTAAGTAAAAAAAAACTTGGTAAAATTATTATTGAAAATACATTTATTTATAAGCCTTAAAAATAAAAACATGTATGTAATAAAAACATGATATAGTCGGTCAAGACCGACTATATGATACCCTACACCATTGTGTACAAGCATAAAAATTCGGGAAGGTGACTTATATTACACCTGTGGCCAATTTTACTAAATGTAAAATAAAATATACAAATTCAGAATAATGCGTTGATACCAACATCAAGATGATTTTATGCTTATATGGGTGCTATGGTAAATTATGGACCGATTCTCATAAAAATTTGGCAATGTTGTTTCTACTTACATAAACCTTATTTGTGTCGAATATTAACTTGATACTAACATTCGTATGCACGTTAAATTGATTTTCGGAGAGAGGTTTATATGGGAGCTATGGTGAGTTGTGGACCGATCTTCATAAAATTTGGTACAAAAATTAATACTTGCACAGAACTTCTTTGCACCGAATTTCATTAAACTATTTTTACTTTTAAGGGCATTTTTGAGTGCTTAAACTGTATTCCAGGGGGAAATTTTTATGCAGGCTAGGTGAAATAATGGACCGATTTCAACCAATTTCAATATCATAAAAGTCTCACGTGCCAAATTTCATTGAATTATCTTTAAAATTGTTACCCGCACTTTGTGCACAAGGTTTACATGAACAGCCAGCCAGATGGACGAAAGGACAGACGAACATCATTAGATCGATTTAAAAAGTGATTCTGAGTTGATTGATATAATTTAATGTGGGTGTTGGATAACTTTATCAATGCATAAACGCATAATACCCCAACCACCTATGGTGGTGTAGGGTATAATAATAATTCATTAATATAGAACAACAAAAATATACAAAAATTAAGATCATATTCAAATTATAGACAAATTTTATAATTAATTAATTTAATTAAACTTTTTGGCTTTTCGTATTTTTATAAAACAAAATGTGCAACAAATTATTTCGTTTATACCGTAAGAAGGGCATTAAAAGGAAATCTAGTTTTTCTGTTCTTTTCAGATTTTTCTAAATAAAGTCAATAATCATTAATATTGTTAAAATCTATTTTTAAAATTATTAATATTATTTATTGATTGATTGAATGATTGATTGAGTTCAGTTATTTCTACATCACTTGAATCATTAAAATCATTTTTAAAACAAATAATAAATGAAAAAATCTCAAAAATAAAGCATTTGCATATACTTTTGTTTCACTTTTTGTTGAATATTTAAAAAAAAAAAAAAACATTTTTATGCGCTGGAAAATTTCCATAATTTAATTATAACTTATACGTCTCCCATTAATTCTAACTTTAAAAAGACTTTTCATTAAGGGCTTAATTTTGTAAAACACTTTAAATCACTTCAATTCACCTTAAAAAATTTTTCTTGTAAATTTTTTTTGTTTTTCAAAAATTTGTATGCAAAAAATTTCAAAATAAGATGAAGCGATTTACAAATTAGAAAAGTTATTCTAAATTTTTTAAAATATTACTGTGACTTCAGTGTACGTAAAAGACTTTAAACCGAAATCTATTAACACGTGATTTAAAAATTTATATATCCTAACAAAATTTTCAATCACTTTCGATAGGGTTTTTCAACTAAACAAAACGTTTTACAATTATAATTTCAGAAAGGCATTTGTGAGTAATATAATAATTTAACAAAAAACTCGCTTAGAAAAATTATTCGATTAATCATTAAAAATTTATCGAATAATTTTTTATTCTAAATTGAAAAAATTTTTTCCTTCGAAAAGAATAAAATATTTGTTCTTCGAATAATCGAATAATTTCTATTCTTATGACAACTCTAAACAATTAATTTGTTCTACACTTATACGTCATTATTATTGTTATTATTATTATTATTTTTCTTTTTCTAATAAAAATGCGTATACGCTTTGTCGCCTTAGCCCGACTTACGTTTCTAAATTATATAAAAATCCTACGCAAAAAAATGGTCATTAGCAAAGATTTGTGTTATTTATTTGTTGCTCTTTTTGGTCCATTATTTATTTTTTGTCAACATAAAAAAAAACAAAATTTTAAAAATAAATAAATAAAGAAATTCAATTAAAATTCATAACTTGTTTGCTAAAAATGATAAATGAGTTTCTATTGAATATCATATTTGTTTGAAAAAAAAAAAAAATATATAACGTTTATCTCTTTAAAACACCTTAAACTATTGTTAAATTTAAACATTAAATTAAATTGACATTTCACAAATCTATTGTAAAAAAGCACACACACCAAATAGAATGTCAAAATATGTTTATATGTTTATATGTTTATATGTTTATATGTTTATATGTTTATATGTTTATATGTTTATATAAAATATAAGTTACAACCTACTTTTCGTAGCTACTATTTTTATGTAAATTTTATTTAAGGTGTGAAAATGTTTTTATAGTTTAAATACTTTTATAAAATGTTCAAATATTTAAATTAGCATAAAAATGTCTCACAATTGAAAAACTACATGTTTTTGTTATATTCTATTATTTTTATTCTTATATAAACTTACAAAAATAATAAACAAATTTGGGGAAAATTTCATTTAATTCGTGTTAGTAGTTTGGTCATGAGAATTTTCTCCACATATTTAAATCGAAATAGAATTTCATATAGATCTAGATTACTTATATTATGGTGGGTCAAATTGTTTGGCTGGGAAAAAAGGAGTATAGCAAAAACGAAATCTATACAGAATTCTAAGAAAGTGACCTTAAGAAACTAGTTGCAACATTTTTTGTCTTCATACAAGTCGATACATGAAACAGCTTTTCTCCACAAATGGCCATTTAATAAAATTTTAAAAATTAGCCAAATAAAATGCCACCTTGTTTATAAATTGCCAAAAAAAAAGTCGCCATGCCGCCAAATGGAAAATTCAGTCACCAAAAGCAATTAAAAATCATCAAACACATCTGACAGACCTAACTTTATAATTCTCATTTAGTTTATATAAATTTAAATATAAATAGTCAAGATTAGGATGATACATTTGGGAAAGAACCGAAGTATCTAAATTATTATATATTGCTCTTAGTAATCAAAGTATCACCATACATGATCGAAGTTCTTTCTTCTTGAGAGCCGAATCTTATATCTTATCGGTTTATATTTTGTGACCAATACCTGTAGTTAGCCGAACGATGCCGAAACATCTATCTCGCCGGATTGTATTTAGTATTAACGTAGCTCATACGATCCTAGCTAGCTGATTGAGCGTTGAAGCATTTATCTTACCGGATTGTTTATTGTGGACGAAACCCTGTTAGTTAGCGGACCGAAAGCTAAAGTATAGATCCTAGCTAGCTGATTGAGAGCCGAAGCATTTATCTCATAGCATTGTATTTTGTTGATGAAACTTTGTAGTTAGCCGAGTGATAGTCGGAGAATTTATCTTTTCGGATTGTATTTATTATATAGAGTGGCTCACAATGCATACATGTGCTTCGGCTCTCATTGGATTGTATTTTGTGATCAAAATCTTTAGTTAGCTGAAGGAGAGTCGGAGCATCTATCTTGCCGTCTTATATGTAGTGTTATCGTAGCCCATACGATCGTAGTTAGTCGATTGAGAGCTGAAGCATTTATCTCAAAGGATTGTATTTTGTGGACCAAACTTTGTAGTTAGCCGACTGAGAGTCGAAGAATTTATCTCGTCGGATTGTATTTAGTATGTAGAGTGGCTCACAGTTCTCACAAATGTAATGGATTGTATTTTGTGACCAGAACCTGTAGTTAGCCGAACGATTAGTATTAGCGAAGCCCATACGATTCTAGCTAGTCGATTGAGAGCTGAAGCATTTATCTCACCGTATCATATTTTGTTGTCAGAAATTTATAGTTAGCCGAACGAGAGTTAGTACATTTGATTTTTCAACGGTTACGGCTTTTCGTATTTTAAGTGACGAAACGAAAACGTTTTGTTTAGTTGAAAAACCCTATCGAAAGTGATTGAAAATTTTGTTAGGATATATAAATTTTTAAATCATGTGTTAATAGATTTCACATGACACTGAAGTCACAGTATTATTTTGAAAAAATTAGAATAACTTTTCTAATTTGTAAATCGCTTCATCTTATTTTGAAATTTTTTGCACACAAATTTTTCAAAAGCAATAACAATTTACATGAACAATTTTTTAAAGTGAGTTGAAATGATTTAAAGTGTTTTACAAAATTAAGCCCTTAATAAAAAGTCTTTAGAATAAATGGGAGACGTATAAGTTATACTTAAATTATGGAAATAAATCAAAGCAAAAAAAAAAAAAAAAAAAAATAAGAAAAATAAAAAAATTAAAATATTTAAATAAATTAGTTTTTTGTATGAGAAAAGTTGTAGGTATTTTTTTATAAAAAAAAATATTAAAAAAACTCTAACTCTCATCACAGAAACACTTAAATTGAAATGTTTTATAAACATAACAATTTTGAAGTTTATTTAAGAAAAGTAAAATCGAAGGGTGGAAACTTTTTAAAAAATGCATTTATAATTATGATATTAATTCCCTTTCTAATGGCTCTTAAATCAATGAAATTAGACTTTATCATCATCAAAAGATATCAATAATTAAAATTGTACATACATATTTGAATTTTTTACAAATTTAAAATTAATAAAGTGGCAAATTTTTTGAAGTTTAAAAGAATTCTAAGGGTCATGTATAAATTTGTATGTGCCAAATTGAACGAAATCTGAAAACCTGTGGTCATTTAATATGTTATTTCTCATGTAATTCATGATATGCATAAATTTAAGCTATGCTTATTCCCCAAAAAAGAATAAAAAAAATAATTTTCGCCAAATCTACACAATTAAATAAGTTTTCCTTGTAACATATATGAATTAAAAAAATAAAACATTATTCTGTTTTTCTTTTTTATTCTTTTATACAACCAATTTTCTTCTTTTTTCTCTCTCGTAGCCATATTTTGCATGTTTAAATTATAAAGTTTTTTTGCTACTAAATAATTTGTTAGAAACTTGTTTAAACACATTTTTATGCCTCAATTGCATGTCATTTATCAAAACCCAAAGTAGGACTTAATCCATAGTAATTTCACCTCACATACACACACAGTAGTAAACAGGCAAAGTTACTCTTTTAGTTTTAATACTCCAATATTTGCTTGGAAATTAATTGTAGCAATAGCAAATTTATAGAAATAATAAGGAAAAAATAAAAGTTTTGTAACTAATAATTCATACTAGTATAAAGTAGTGCAGAAGCCTTAAGAGAAACTGAATTAAATAGTTGTACTACATATAATTTACAAACTTTTTAAAGTATACAATTATGAAAAAGTTGCACACAATAAACTAATGTGGCAATTTTAATAAATTATTTGTAAATATATGCTCCTTGTGTACATTTTTATTATTATTTATTTATTTTTTTTTTTTTCATAGGGAATCGTTCAAACAATTGAAGTACAATAAATTTTAATGAATATTAAATTGTTTGTAATTAAAATGATTTTTTTTTTTAATTTAAGAGTATAAAATTAACATTCTTTTTAAGTTAACTTTTTTAAATTCGATTATGAATAGTGCAGAAATTTAAAATTCCTTGGAAATTTAAATTTCTATAACTATTTAAATCTGATATAATTTAATTAAATTTCTAATAAGTTATGTATACACTGGTCGGCAAAAAAAAATTTTTTTTCGTCCTCCTTCAAAATAAAAATATATGTGGACTATATGGAATTTGACCTGCTAAACACTTTCAGTTTTTCTAGCAGGTCGTCATCAATTACAGGAATATATTTTACTACAACTCGAGAATGATTTACACAATTGAAACAGCAAAAGATGCAGACGAAAATTGTATTCAAGTCATTTTAACAACCGCTCAATATTTTCATTGTTATTCGAAAATTAGTGGCGAAAAAAATATATATAAATTTTTCATGAAAAATTGGAAAAATTTTGTTCCTTAACTCCTAAAATATTGACCGGATAAAAAAAAATAAAAATAAAGATAACTTGGAGATAATTTTAATTCGCATCTATAGGAGCTTTATCTATCTAAATTTGACAAACCATTCTTGAGTTATACAAGTGTGACCGCTGAATAGAAAAAAAAAGTAAAAGCAGATTCTTGTTTAACTCGTCAAATTCTTCTAGTTTACCTAATTTGTTTAACGAAGGGAAAAAATTATTATTATTTTATTTTTTATTTTTTTTTTTCCCACCAGCCTATCTCAACTTAATTCTATGCATTAAACACTTGCACAATTATACTCAAACCACACCAATTTCTTTGTCTGCCAGTTTAAGTGTATATTGATGAGTATTTTTGTGTTTTTGTTATTAGTTGGTATTGTTTATTGTTATTCTCTTTAATAGATTAGGTGTGAATAAATAAAGAGCGAATAAGAGTAACATATTTGTTTTACTATTATTCGCTAAAACAAATAAAGTAGATATAGAAGTACATGTTGATAAAAATGTATGAATACGTATTATGAAAATGAAGAGGTTAAAATGATTTTTTTTTCTTATTTAACAAAATAATTTATTTTTTTAAGTTTTAAAAAAATAATTAAAAAAAAAATACAAAATAGGAGTTTAATCATTAGTATATAAAAAAAACCAATTTAAATTTAAATATGAATACATTCATATGTTATTCATTCTGTAAATATACATATTATTTATGGAACTAAAAAAATATTAAACTAAAAACTATTTTTATTGTTGGTAACAAAGTAATTCAGTCTTTCCAGTTAAAAATAATAATAATAATAATAATAATTATGAAAAACAAAATAGGGATTTAATTCTTAGTATATAGAAAAAAGAATTGAAAATATAAATTCATAAATATATTATTCTTTCTGTAAAGGATTTCGACAACGTATATTTTTTAACTTTGGGCATTCTAAATCAAGAGCTAAAATTGTAAAACTTTTTGGAACTATTTTACTTTTATTATTAATGGTTTGAAATGGTGGAAAAAGTAAGCTCGAATTCAAATAACAAAGATTGAGAAAATTTTTTTCTGTGGTACGCAATATTTTTGTCTTTTCGGAAGCTTACAAATAATTTTCTTAAATTGTCTCGGCTTCTCGCTTTAAATCGTTATTTGAGGTTGCACCATATATTAAAGTCTACCTCGAAAATATCAATAAGTTAAAATTATTTCCAAGTTCTACACAATATTTTTTTTAATACTCTCAAAAGTTATGGAGATATTAAGCCTATTTCATAAACAAACTTAAATTTGGTACAAAGTATCCTAAGATTATTAAAAAAAATTTAAGATTTTTCAACAAAATGGGCTTAATATTTCCTTCCGTAAATGTTGCCCGTATTAAAAAATAATATGAGTTGGAAGCAATCTTAATTAAATGTTTTGTTAAAACATCCACATATACCTTTTTGACCATCTGATTCGGTTCAATAAATTAATTTTTTTTTTAGTTTTATATTAATGCACAGCACTGATGTTTGTTTAAATTTAATAGCGAGTTTTTATTATATTTACATACATTTTTACAAATTTTGCAAGCAAATAAAATCAAGATTTGTGCATCAATTTTAATGACACTTAGATTATTTTATTCTTAGACCTGCTAAACAGCAAAAAATTATTATTAAAGCAATTTCTCGGCAATGAGGCGTCATTATTATTTGCCTACTCTGTATTACATAAATAAGTACTCAAGAGTATAATAGCACAGTAACATTTCAATCACGTGGTTTAGTTTTCTAGAGCGCTAGATCAACAATATAGTTCAACTATATGTCTGTAGCGGAGGATTTTTATTGCCGACCAGTGTTATTTTAATACTAAAACTTTAAAATATATCCCTATTTTGTAGTGAATCTCTGTTTTAGATTGCAAAAAAATTATTAAACTCTAAAATCCCCAACAATATTGTTCAAATCTGTCTCTTATCATTTAACATTTCGTTACAAGGAAATAGTCGAATCTTCTAATTTAAATTACAATATAATTGTTATTTTCTTGGTAAAAGAGAAAGATAAAACTAAACGAACATTCGCACACCCACACTATTTCTCTAAACACTTACACAAACATATTTATGGTATCAACTCAAAAAGTTTTGTGATATGCTTATAAACATAAATTATACTACTTATGTTTGTTTGTATTGGTTAATCCTTAAAATACACACTTATTTATTCCTCTACTTAAGGGTTGATTTAATGATATATTCATAATGCATAGTACCTACCTACATACATACATATCTGTATATATATATATATTAAGTCCCACACTGTCCATTATTATTTCAACTGTATGTTACAATAAATATTTATTTTATTCTCTTATATATTATGTTGTATTTAATTTTTTTTTATTTTATTTGTTTTTGACAATCTTCCTTTTTCTATGCAAATTATTTAACAATACCATATTTTTACCTTCAAGTTTTTCGAAAAAAAGAAGAAAAAAAAAAGTAATGAGCACAGCAAATATTTGTGTCCCTTTAAAAATCCGTAGATAAAAAGGATAAGGATACTTTTAAAATTAAATCTTAGGTACTGTAGTAATTTTTTTAAGGACTAAAGGAACGATGCTATTATAAATTATTATTTATATATTAAGATTCATAAAGATGATTTTTTTTTTTTTTTTTGTAAAAAGTTTGATAGAAGTGTAAGACGACTTAAATGTGCCGGTATTATCAATGACTGTAATGATATATGAATTTTGGAAATATGTAAATCAGCAATTTGTAACGGGTTCGTACGTATAATAAAAATAGCATAGAAATTGTGATAAGATCGTTATTTCCAATGAACAAATAAATATTGGTTGGGAAAACTAGATTGTACGTTTTATAAATAACACATATCACTTATACTCCCTATTATAATAAAAAAATGTACAAATTTAAATTACAGAACTACTTTTAAGTATGAATATTTTTCAAATAGTATTTTGTTCCCTTAATGAAATTAAGAAAAGCTTACCTAACTTAACTACAAAAAAGTATATCAATGAAAAATGTAATTTTAGAAACTTACAAAATATTTGATTATACAAATTGTAAGCAAAATGTAGTTGTTTTCTTTGCTTTCACTAAGCTGCGAAATATTAAGCTATAGTAAAATGTCATAGAATATATAATATCCTTACATTAACCTTTTTGAAAAAAATTTATTGAAAATAGTTATTTATTTTATTTTTTTTTTTCTGTAAATTAGATCTAATGAAATCATAAGTTACAAACTAATTTTAAATAATAATACGGTGCTACCGTGAAAAATAACTTAGAATGTAACTTAGCGTAACTTGGAATGTAACCATTTTTAGAATTTTCGATATGCCCCCAAAATCGGAAGTTATATTCAAAAAACCGATTTTTATCTCAAATTCAGTTAATCAATTGAAATTTTTTAAACGACATGAACATTTTTAAAAAGTATATACACATTTATTTATAAGGCATAGAAAAAATCATCCAACACCTGCCTTAAAATATATAAATCGACTCAGAATCACTTTTTGAGTCGATCTAACGATGTCCGTCCATCTGGCTGCCTAGACGGCTGGCTGAACGGCTGACTGGCTGTACATGCAAACCTTCTGCAAAAAGTACATATCGTAATTTTGAATTTAATTCAATGAAATTTGGCACATAGAAATTTATCGATACAAAAACGAAGCCTATTGAAATTGGTTATAATCAGTCCATTATTTCACTTAGCCCCCATACAAATATCCTCCCGGAATAGAGGTTTAATGATTATAAATGTCTTAAATATAGCAATATTTTAAATGAAATTCAGTGTAAGAAAGTTTTGTATAAGTATCAATCTTTGTGCCAAATTTCATGAAGATCAGTCCCTAATTGACCATAGCTCCCATATAAAACCATCTTCCGAAAATCCTCTTTTGAACATTTTTTTTTTCATAAATATTCACATACAGATGTTAGTATGAAGTTTACATTTACTTATATAAGTCTACTTATATAAGTTTTATGAGGATCGCTCCATAATTTACCATAGCTCTCATATAAGCCCTCTTTCGGCAATCACCCTAAAGTGCATAAATTCTATTTTATTTTACACATAGTAAAAAAAAAAAAAATTTACACATTGTCCACATGTGTAATATAAGACTCCTCCACGAATTTTGATGGACATACACAAAGGTGTGGGGTATCATTATGTCGGGTTTGATCGACTATATCTTTCTTATTTTATTTTTTATTCATAAAAACATTTTCTTTCTCATATTTTTTCCTAAACTACATTTTATTAGAAATAAAATGAGCTATCGCTCGATAAAATCAGATGAGAACTGTAGAACGTTTGTTACGTGTTTTTTGTTGTCGCCATAATTTTGCATCATAAATATGGCAACAACAAAACAAAACGTTATACAATTTTAACACGATTTTATCAAATGATGGCCCATTTTACTCCTGATAAAATATAGTACAGGAATAATTCCATTTTAAATTTAAAAAATTTGGTCTCTCTGAAATTTTCTCTGTAGCAAGTATACCGATAGTGTTTCCTACCAAAAAAAAAAATATATAAAAAAAATTAAAGATGGACTTTTTTAGATACACGTCACTAAAGAAAATTCTTACAAAAAAAATATGTTAATAAAAATATTTTTAAAATTTTTATATGACATCTTTAAATACAAGCTTTTACAAATCCACTGCAAAAAAAAAAAAAAATATTTTGATATCTTTTATACACACAGAAAAAAGTTTGTGTATAAATATAAGAATTTACTTTCATTGATTTTAGTTCATAATATTTAAGAATAATGTCCTAAATATTAACACTTTTTACATTTTTTGAAATGAATCAAAACTCAAGACTTGAAATATGTAAATTGCTTAAATTTTCATTTATATTTTCAATTTGTAAAAAAATGTTTGAAATTTTTTTCGGAAAATTTTAGATTTTTAATGATTTTTAGCTACATTATAGGAACAGAAGAGAAGCGTTTTTTATCAAAATGATGTATTGCAGAGTGCGAGCGAAATTATGCAAATTTCTAAACATTATTCTTTTACAGATTTTCCTTGAAATTTTGCCATTTTAAGGCGTTTGTTGTTATTATTTTCATGTATAACTATTTTCATTTACCATTTGCAATCAAATCTAATGAAGCTAAACCAAAGATTTTACAAAATGTTTGCAAAATTACTAAAATTTTCACTATGAACAATTTAATAATATCTATGAAAAAAAATTTATTTTTTATGAAAAAAGTTTGGGAAAAAAAGTCATGTTCGATTCACAATATTTATGAAAAAAATTTTCAAATGTAAAAAATCATATCTAATAAAAATTATGGCCATTTAAAAAAATATGTTAATCACCTTCAAAGCTATAGAGTTGTCACAGTTCTCAAAATAAAAATGAGAAAAATTCATTTTACATGCCTCTGTATCCTCCTCTACACAAATTTTATCTAAATCGATAACCAAGGGTAAACATTTTTAAATTTAACATGGAATTACTCATGGAAAAAGGTATTAAAGAAATATGTTTTTTTTTTTTCTAATGAATTAGTTTGTAATTTTTTGTTGAACTTTTTATAAGTTTTTTTGTATTTTTTAATTCGGGCTTAAATTTCATTGAATAATTGTACAAAAGTTTTATTGCCAGAATGGAATGCATTTTCTAGTCAACCACGACCGTCATCAGCACTCTTCAGCATCCCACCGTGGCGTTCTCTGAAAACATCATCTATTTAACTCACAACTTTTTGGGAAATGGAATCTATGACTTATTTTCCTTATATGTTATTAAGTAAGAATAATGGTTTACAATAAAGCTTTTTTTACAATTATTTTATATTCTCCTTTTTCAATTATTTTTATATTAAAGCTACCAGTTAAGCAAATGGAGCAATTTTTAATTGTTATTGTTTTAGTCACTTATTAAGTAGCAATGAAACAATGTTGTTACTTGTCATTCTCTTCTTTTTGTTTCTATTTTTGTGTCAAAAATGTTTAAAAATTTCAAAAAATAAGAATGAAAAATAAAATAATCAGTTTGTGTCCTTAATATCTTACACAGTTTTGCTATAAAAAATAGCGAACATATACTTTTTAAAAAAGGAGAAATATTTCTTACTAATTCCGTTTAAAACTCTTAAAAATATTTACCTCCAATACCTGTTATTTTGGAGATAAAAATTTTTAAACAGTGAAGTCTGAAAAATCGGTTTTTTTTTTGGATATAACTCTCGAAAATTCTAAAAATGGCGTACTCATCTATACCTACCCAGCAAAAACTTTGCTTTCCTGGTAAGCTAGCAGGTATAATTGGAAACAAAAATAAACTACTTATTTTTTGCCTGAATAACTAGTTATTTTTGTTCGACTTGTCCACAAATTCATGTAGTTATTTTTTGACTTTAGGGGTACTCAAAAATATGCACCTAAACGAAAACAAAAATAAAAAAATAAAAAATAAAAATACTTTGCCCTCAGTGAGACTCGAACTTGGACACACACTAACCGTTCATTTTTACTGACTAACGTCTTACTCAGTACACCATCTCGCATCCTAAACGACAAAAACTCCATTTAGTTTAAAATATCTTTTTAGACATTTTGTTATAAAAAACTAACAGCTTCAGATTGGGGTTGAACCAACAACCTTCTGGTTGTTAATCCGGCGCTCTAGCCAACTCATCCAGGTGATTGCAGTATTACTGTGCTATTGTACTACTGAGTACTTATTAATGTAATACAGAGTAGGCAAATAATAATGACGCCTCATTACCAAGAAACTGCTTTAATAAGCAGTTGTTATTACCGAAAGCCAAAAAGTTTTTGCTGGGTACAAACAACACTATGTTATACTTAATTTTTTTTATTTTATAGCATCATGTAGTTTATACAAGTTGCTGAGAAATAAAGCAAATAGTTGGACACTTAGCTTCCAAAAGAAAAAATAAAAAAAATCCGTTGAGATAGATTTTTATGAATTTTTTCAATAAAGCTTTCAAAAACGTTATTTGCTAATACACAATTTTTTACTTAATATTGAAAAAGTATGGGCCATACACACATATATTTTTAAGAAGGAAATTTTACTACCTTTCATGAAAATATAACTACTATTTTGTGCATAGTTCCAAAATAGCTCCTAATTTTTTATAATTAATCAAATAAGTGAAATTATCTGAGGACGAAGATTTGATTATAGGAAATAGTAAATTATCAAAACATCCATGGCCAATGAAGATACCAAAATCTCCCCAAAGAAATAAAGAAAATCCAGGAACTAAACTTTTGGGAAAAATTCAAATAAAAAAAGCTTTCCGGTGCTGGGAAAAAACTTTAATGATTCATTTAGAACATGGTCTCCGTTACTGATTTTTACTTGTTAAAACTTTGACGACTACAGGTCCAAGTAGATTTTGGGTTATGTTTTTCATTTTCTAGGTAAGAGATAGAATTACTTCTTCACATATTTGGTAGAGAAAAAATGACGCGTGTGGGTCATAATGAGCTACAAAATTAATTTAAACTTAGCAGCGCCAGTTGGAAATACCGGATTTATTTCTAAACTGTTTTAGTTATTTTCTATTGTAGTTTCGCCCAAGTATTCCTATTAGAAAATTTCTGAACAACCGTGAAATATAAAACAGAAGAAAATATATGGCAAAGCAGTTTGCAATAATTGAGGTCTTAAATCCTGATATAATAGAAATTTCGCTATTTGGACTAAAAATTGGTTGCTACTGATAGTTGCTAAAACCAAAGTTAGGGGTGTATAATCAGCTACAACACTTCTTCAGCACTCATGGTGTTCTTCCAACTTGGTTTTCGTTGACTATTAGAAATTTTGGAAATATAGCGAGTATCTTAGGGATAATTTGAACTGCAAGGAAACGTCTTTCCTAATAGATTTATTTTATTTAGGATATGAAGACGAGCATGTATTGATTCAATTCACAATACAGTTGTTTCTTATTGAAAAGTTTTTAACGCACAGAAAAAAACCTTAGCACAAACACCTTAAAGTACACTTTTTCAATTTAGAATCATTTTCTGTGTCGATATAACGATGTCCGTCCGTCCGACCGACTCTTTGTGTAAATTTGGGCGCAATGTACCGGTTAATTTAAAAGACATCTTGAGGAAATTCGGCACAAATAGTTATTTTGGTACAAGAACGCATTGATATTGGTTATGAACGGTCTATTAGTTCACCTAGCTCCCATATAAATGTCCTCCCGGAATAGGGGTTTAAAGCTCATTAATACTTAAAAGCAAGAAAGTTTTGTATTTTTACAACTTTTTAAATCTTTCACTGTAATACTTCTTTAGATATGCTTTGTTTCAAGGTTACCTCTCTTAGGGTTCTCACTATAATAGTTGTTTAGATATGTCATATTGAATATTTACTTTACATAAGGGGTACCACTCCCTCTGCTCCGATCTTAAAATAAAATAACATAGTTGAATTTAGGGAAACACAGAATAATGCTGTGAAAATATTAAGCAAATTGGTTTAGCCGTTTGAGAGTTTTAAAAAAGTGGGCATAAAATGTGGGCGTGGGATCCGATTAGGATCCAACATTCTCCATTACAAGTACTATCTGTTTCATTAATAACGTGCAAAATCGAAAACATTGCTTTTTTTTAAAGTAAGCGTAAAATGTGGGCATGACATGTAATGGAGATCTAATTTAGCCTATAACCTCCTCCGGCACTGATACTATCTGTGTGTCAAACTTCGTGAAAATTTTTATAATATATAAGGTTTGCACTTTAAATGTAAGTGTTAAATACTTCAAACTGTAGAGAATATTCTCTCCCTAAAACAGATAATTTGCATACATTATTTCCTTCTTAGAATATTAAATAACATAATCTTTTAAATTTATTATTAGTCAGACATGTTAATGAATTATTTTACAACTGCTTTGCATTTAAAGCTAAAAATAATTTTATATTAAGATCTATTTTTATCTGTTCTTTTACTTTTCACAAACATATTTTTATTACAGATTTATTACAAATAAGTTAGACATGAACATTGTAATAAATCTTTAACTGAAGGTACTTTTAAATTATTGAAGAAAAATATCAATTGTCAAGTGTTTGTAAAGTAAGTTTTTAATACTTATTACGAACTTATAATTAATAATTTTAAGATGAGAAAGGAATAATATTTCATAATTTTCCCAAAATATGTTAATGTTAATACAATGATAAAGGGTTATGTTTCCTTTGGTATCATATTAAAAAAATAATAAGTTAGAGCGCTATATTGGCTTGTGCCGAATTTGATAAACCCTTCACCCGTGTTGAGATGTGTTATATGAAAATGAAATATATATGCAATTATATATCTATGTAAACACTAAAAACTTTAAATAATTTTAATTTTCATATAAAGTTGTAATAGAATCAAGATTTTATAAATCTTTATATCCTTATATATGTATATTATAAAAATGAGGTGTAAGTTTGTTTGTCTATTTTTTGTTTGTGTATCAACCACGTTTAAACGGCTCAAACAATTTTCACGAAATTTAACACCAGTGCCAGAGGTGATTATAGTCTTCATTAGATCTCGATTGGATATCAGATCCACATTTTACGATTACTTTTGAAAACATTTTTTTTTTTCAATTTTACACATTATTAATTAATGAAGGAAGCTATTGATATGAAACTTGACGTGCAGTTAGTTCTTGCACTGTAGAATGTTTTTAGGTTATGTTGGATTTTGATCATGCCCATATTTACGCCCACTTCAATAAATCTCTCAAAAGGATATCGGTTAAAAATGCGCTTTAGCCGATATCTCTGTAACTAAGGAAGTTCATTTCTTCAGCACAAAAATTCGGAAAAAAAATCCCTAACTTATATAGGAGTTTCATAAAATCGAAAATCGTTCTGAAAAATTGTAGTTTTTTAATATCTCCGCTATTTTTGAACCAGTTTTTTCTGAATTTCAAAAAAAAAAGTTTTTTAAAAATTTTCTGATCTTCGGTGATATCGGTGGGCCATTTCAATCGATAAACTGACGGACATTGTCCTATCGACATCATTTCTTACAAGGACCCAGAAAATATTAAATTTTTGCTCTCCGACGAAAATTGTGGAAATTACAAATGCAATGACAAACTTATATATACCATTTATACCTGTGGTGAAAGATATAATAATAAATTATGCTGAATTTTAAAAGGATGAGAAATGTGAATATGTAAATTTTGTCATATTATTACACTCGGAATATTATATATATATATATATATATATATATATATTTAACATAATTTAAATTTAAATATAATAAACTAAAAATTTTCAAATCAATGTTGATTTCTTTTATTTATATTCAATTACTTCTGCAATCTGTTTTTGCTAAAAATAACTTAACAATACTAAAAGTAGAGTATGCAAAACAAAACCGAAAACCAATTACTCGGTTTCAGTCGATTTCGGTTTCTTTTTTTCTAATTTTCGGTTTTATTAGAAACCGGTATTTTAAAGGCAGTTAATTGGCTTTTTTAAAAAGCAGTTTCTTTAAATTTTTATGTAATTGTACTCAGAAAAAGAGTAAAAAAAAAATAAAAAATAGTAATAATATTAAAAATTACATGACTAAAAATAGAAATTTCATAAACATTGTTAAACGCAAAAAAAAAAAAAAACGACAGATTACTCATTTAAAGTGGACAGTCCTCTTTAAATAATGGGTGATTCAAGTAGAGATACTTTTTCAATAGCCTTTTTTTGACAGATCACGTGTGAGTAGTGTCATGCTGTCATGTTATTTTTGTTTAGTATTGTTTGGCATTTTATAATGTAAAGACTTACGCCTGAACAACGTTTACAAATCGTTCAACTTTATTACGAAAATTCATGTTCTGTGAGGAATGTGTTTCGTGCGCTTCGCTCAACTTATGGTCAACATAATCGGCCTACTGAGCATACTATTCGCAACACCATCACCCATTTTGAGACCCAGTATTCATTATTAGATAATGTTCGACTGAATAGACCACGTCCAGCACGCTGTGAAGAAAATATAGCGGCCGCAGCTGAGAGTATACACGAAGTCCGTGAAATACAGCTTTTGCAACAACTGAAGCTGCTCGACCTTCCCAAGCGACATCGCTTCGCTCTATGGGCTCTTAAAAAGTTCCAAGAAGATCCGACGTTTTCGAGGCAAATTTTGTTCAGCGATGAAGCCCATTTCTGGCTCAATGGGTATGTAAACAAACAAAATTGCCGCATTTGGGACGAAGAGCAACCTGAAGGGATTCAAGAACTGCCACTTTATCCAGAAAAAGCAACGGTTTGTTGTGGTTTGTGGGCCGGTGGAATTATCGGTACATATTTCTTTAAAAATAATGCCGGTGCGAACGAACCGCCAATGGCGACCGTTATCGTGCCATGATAACCGACTATTTGATGCTTGAAATTGAAGCTCGTGATCTCGGTGACATTTGGTTTCAGCAAGACGGCGCCACTTCCCACACATCGCATCAATCAATGGATTTATTGAGAGAACACTTCGGTGTAAAGTTTAAAGTTTATGCGGACAAAACCGCTTCGTTTTAGGCCTTGGAGGAAAACGTCACGCGTGTCATTCGCCAGTTACCAGTCGAAATGCTCGAACGAGTCATCGAAAATTTTACTCAGCGGATGGAACATCTGTGACGTAGCAATGGCCAACATCTGATAGACATAATCTTCAAAATATAAATGCCAAAGAATGTTCTTTCAAATGATAATAAACATTCCCCATTAAATTTGAATTTTCTGTTTTTTTTTTTTTTTTTTTTTTTTTTCTTTAAAAAAATAGGGAACCTCGAAATGGATCACGCTTTAGTTAAAATACAATGAACTATTGAGTGCGCACGTAAAAGTTAGTGCCTTATAATTTGTGCTTTATAACGTTTAATGTATATTGAAAATGAAATACATTTATACTTATAAACAATGATATTATATATGTACCAAAGGAGTCCAATTAACCAAATTGCCCAAAACCCTGATCAATTAAAAGATATTTATTGAGTCTTATTCAACAAATATTTAAAGGATACTAAAAGCTTAAAAGTACATGAATTCCAGTAAAAAGTTGTAGAATAAAAGTTTTGCAGAAAAGCTTACAAGTTTTGTTGAAACCCAATAAGAAATTAATTATTATATGCCGTTTATACCAAGTGAAAACTAGTACTTTTTGGCCTCATTCGTTTTTTGATTTAAAAACTATATAAATTTTGAAAAATAAAATTTCAAAAACTACATCGTTTACATACTTTGTTTCTTCCCAATGTAATTTTTGCTGACATTCACATTTCTTGGATATTTTTTATTTCCGCTCTATTTGCTATTTCTTCGATCAGAGAATATATAGTTTTAATATTAAAATATTTTTAACAATTTTTAATAAATTTTTTATTATAATAATTTTATAAACAAAACAAATAATTTCCAAAAATTTGAACTTTTATTTTTTTCTTTATATATGAAAGCTACTGTTCTAGAACTTACTAAACAAGATGTATCATAAATAATTATTTTAGTGGTTTTCAATGAAAATTATTTAAAACTTTTTTTTGATTTGTATGGAAAAACCAAACAAATTTACGTAGTTTTTTATTCAAAAACCAAATAAAGCCAAAAGCTACTAGTTTTTGTTTAGTGTAAATGGCATATTAGCTTTATCATACAAATCGAAAACCATTTTTATCATATTTTTATTAAAAACCTAATAAAAACTGCTAAAATAAATAGGATACAGTCTGTTTAGCTGATTTCAGAGAAGTGAGCTTTTGTATATGATAAAAAAGTAAATTGTCAAATATCTTTAATTATTTTATTTATTTTATCAAATTTGTACATAAATTATTTTTAAAATATAGTTAAAAACATTTTTAACTTTAAAAGTAAGTTAAATTTTATTCAAATTAAAATATATGAAAAAAATAAATAAGTCAAAAAAAATCACAGAGAAAAAATAAGGTATGTAAACGATTTGGTTTTGTAAATTTAATTTTTCAAAAACCAACTAATTTTTGTTTTGTTGCAAAACGGCATATTAGTTTTTGCGTACAAATCATAAACCATTTTCAACTTGGTTTTATGAAAATCCAACTGATTTCGCAACATAAAGCTTTTATATAGATCAAAACTATAAAAGCTTTGTTATTTTTTTAAACATTTAATTTGTTTTATAAATTTTTTACCTAAATTGTGTAAAAACGTTGTCAAAAAATATTTTAAAAACTAAATAAAGCCAAATAAAATAAATAAATTAAATAAAAATTGTACAAGAATTATATAGGTTAACAAAAACTCCATAAGGAAGAAAACAGGTATGTAAATGAATTGGTTCTTAAAATTAGATATTCGCCAAAATCAGTTATTATTTAAAATTTAAAACTTTCTTTCATAAAAAAGTAATAAATTGTTATAATAATTATAAACACAATTTTATGCATTAGTTTTTTCGTGCTCTTTTCTTAGTATTGAAATTACAAAATATATTTTATTTCGGAAAGATATATTTTCAAATACCAGGTTTAGGAACAAAATATTAAAGAAAGGTAATTAAATAAAATAATAATAATGTACATTTCAAATTACAAAAAAAAAAAATAAAATAATGAATTCTCAAAATTTATAATGTGAAATAGAAAACTTTAATTTTGAAATTGTGCACACCAAAATTGATTATTTTTTTATTATTTTCTTTTAGAGAAAAACTTATATGCACGTATAAATTAAGGTTTTTGTTTTAAAAAATTACAAAAAATAATATTTTCTGGTTAAACGAGTTTCAATGTTTGAAAACCGTTAACCGGGATTTTAAAGAGTCTATAAAATGAGATTTTTAGGTTAAACCGAGAACCGGTTTTCTGAAAAATCCAGTCTTTTGGATACCCTAACTAAAAGGTTTCTTAAAAGTTTTTTTTAAAGACTAATTGTTCTTCTTTAAATATCACAAAACAGAGATTCAATTTAATTATTTGGAAATACCGAAAAAAATATAATTAAAAAACAGCTTAACACTATTTATTCTTATTCCTTTATTCCTATTTTACAAACAACCAATAAAATATATTAAAAACTTTATTAAATTGTTCAAAGAAAGGAAATACATTTAATAAAAGCTAGAATGATTTTTTTGTTTTGAATGTTACTAAAAATACATATTTCAATTTCAATTTCAAAAATTTACATATATCCTTAATGAACACTTTAAGTCAACAAGCAACTGCTGCAGCAGCAACAAAACATTTAAAAATTATAGCATAAAAAAAGAAAACAAAACAAAACAAAACTTTAACTTAACCAAGACACTCACAAAAGGACACAAAAAAACAAAAGATATCTTGAACATTAGAAAAATATTAGAGTTAGTGTGAGTGATAACTAACACTCAGGAAAACCACAAATTGATACTAAAAATAAAAAAAAAGATAAAGATTTTAACAATACAACTCGCCTTTTGCCACAATAACCAAACAGAAGAAATGGTTAAAGCAGACAAACTTTCTTGTTTAACTTTTAAAATCTTAACAAGTGATGTCAAATGTCAAAAACAATTTTTTGTAGTTTCTTGCTTTTAAACTACAAAAAATTGCAAATTGTCGAGCTCAACTAAAAGTACAATGAATTTGCTGATAACAAACATTAAATATGAATAAAATAAGGACTTGCACTTACAACAACATTTAAATAAAATAACAAGAAAGCAACAAGCAGCTAAAGTTTAAATTGTAACATTTGAAAAAGTGTTTTCAGATTTTTTCGTAGATTTTCTTATTTGTACAGGGAAAGTTACCTAAGAAGTAAATTCATAACAATTAATAATGGGATCTCATTGGGATCAAAAGTTACAACAATTTTCCCTTACTAACACATGTTCTTTTAGATACGAGTATTAAGTGGATTTTAGGCATATTGATATACTCATGCAAATTTTAATATGATAGATCATTATTTATTAAAATAAGTCATATATATATATATATATATATATATATATAGCAAATTCCTGATACAGATGTGGTCAAGATTTACGTGGGCACCTGCCATGACGGCCATATCCCACGGTGGTCTTACCACTGGGTCAGGTACAATGCGCCAACCAACCCCCCTGTGTGCCTACAAGAGCACACAGGTGGCAATTCGAGAGACTCATTGTATATATAAGTCCACTCCCCCTTGCTTAGAAGTTGGAGCTATCTAACCTCCTGTCGCACTATTGGCGACGTGTGTTGTTATGCAACACCATATCGGGACTATAAACCCCTACCTGCGGTTTGGGTCTAAACCACAACCACCACGTGACTCCCCGAAGGGCCTCTCCAACAGCCAGTCCAGTACGACAACACCGACAAGTCAGTGTTGCCGTACCAGGGGCTACTGACTCCCGTGGTACCAGATTGTGCTAAGTCTCTGGTCAGGCCCCGAAGGTCGTTTTCTCCCATTATAGACCCACAGACAAGTAAAGGCAATGGTGCACCTTTTTATACGCTCTCTAGGACCGAAGTTATCCTAGAGTATAACATGAAAGGCTTTTCTCTACCACGTATGAGCTATACATCAAGTAAAATATTTAATCCAAGAAGACAAGCCGCCGTGGCGGACATTCCTGATACCGAAAAATTAATTTGATATTATTTTAGAAGTTTCAGGAATACATTAACAGGCTTTTAACCCACTGTAACCCACTTTACAAATTTTTTGTGACGATTTTGAAGATAATTTTCATAAATTTGATACATGGGGTTACAAAGAAACTATTAAAATTGATCATGATTGGTTCATTATTATACACTATACCCCATACAACTTTTTTTCCCCGGAATGCATATATATGTCTGAAATATGTTGTATTTGTGTAAATTTTAACACAAATAAGCTTTATACCAGTATAGATCGTTATACCAAATTTTATAATGATCGGCCCATAACTGACCATATCTTTTATGTATGTTCCACTACCTAAAAATTACTTAAACGCCCATAAATTCCACATTAATGTTAACATCAATATAAAATTGTATGTATGAGGAATTTTTTGGAAAATTCTGAGAAAAAATATTTTCAAAAAATTATCGATAATTGGTTGCATTTTTTTTTTTTTTTTTTGTTATGTTGATAGGAAAATAGTGTTTAAATGATGGAATGGAATGATGTGTCACTGTACTGCTTATACCTGCTGTGTTATTAATTGTTTTCTCAGGTAATATATATATATATATATATATATATATATATAGGAATAGAACTTTTGAGAGTCAAAAGAGGTTAAGAACATTTTACAAAATTTACAGAAGAAAAGCGAAAGTGTTCTCTTCAACCTTTTCAATTTGAATGAAATTACTCCCAAAATTTTTCCATCAGTTATGATTTGGATTTATAAGAATCAACGTCACCTTTAAGGAGTTAAGAAGTTTAAAAAAAGAAACATATTCAGAACAAATTTCTCAAATATGGGTTGATTATAGATCAACCAAAACAAGGATCAGGCAATACGAATGATGGGAACACAGCAAGAAGGTTTTTTTCAGATCCCCAAAGAGTATCTAAAATAACAAGTGTTGATATAAATCTTATTTCAAGATTTAAAACAATTATCGATGTATTTGTGAGCAATACACATATTGATGTTGGAAAATTTGGTGATTATGCGAAAGGAAACTGTACGAATATATACAGCCAAATATCCCTGTAGAAATATGTCTGTAAAAGTTCGTAAAATCCTTTATCATGGAGAAGATGTCATTAAGAGTCACTTAGTACCACTTGGAGATCTATCAAAGGAAGCTGAGGAAAAAAGGAATAAGCATTAGAGATTTTATAGACAGTACAATACCAAAAAAAAATATCACGAAATTCCACAAATGAAAATCTATTTAATATATGACTGGCAACGTCAGAAACGCTCATCTCTAGCATTCGAAGTCAATGGAAAGTAGAACATCGGGACTTAGACGAAGAAGCAAAAGGGCTGCTAGTGGACAGAAATAATCTATATATATAAAAGAAAGTGATGTTAGTTACTATTGTTATAACTCAAGAACGACTAGACCGATTTTGATGATTCTCACCAATTCGGACCGGTCACCGGCCAGAAAAGGATAATACGAAAAAAAATTCGCGAAAAATCCGCGATAAAAAAAAAAACTCTTTTTTGTCATAATTTCTTTGCCTTAATAATCATTAAAAATATTTTTTTTAATACAAATTATAACAATTACTGTTTCTGTTTCTATCGAAACGCTTACTTTTTTGTGCAATTTGTTTTCTGGTGGTGGTGTAGAATTCTATTTCCAAACGGTAAGTTCCAAGTAAAGCTCATCATTTAGTGAGGTTGTGATATTTAAAACCATTTGTTGTATTTTTGGCATTCGTTATTAAGTGTTATTCACAATGCCGCGACCCCGGAGATCTAATATTTCGCGTCGAACACGTAATGCAAGTACTTATCGTAATATCGTCAATCAATTGAATATATATGAACGAGAAATCGCACGAGAACAACCCCGTATTAGTTTGGCCCGACTTCGTACATCACAAACGCAGGAAGAAAGGCAGGCGAGAAATGAAACGGCTCGGTTAGCAATGAGAAATCGTCGAGCAAATGTAGCAATTCAACAACTTTAAAATTTTTAATCAACGCATAAGAAGAATTGCTTCAAGTTCTGATTTGAATCAAGCAGCGTTCCATTACAACTGCAATTTCGACTACAGCTCTCATCATTCCGTTCAAAAAAAAGACATTGTCTATCCGCTAACCTTAAGATGAAGTAATAAATAAATATAAATTCAAATTTGCCTTAAATACATGCGTATATTTTTTGATTGAGCCCACATCTACATCATATTTAAATTCTTCTGTAAAAAACACTTTATAATAGGTATTCCTTAGATTTTTATTTAAAGGTCGTAAATTTCGTTAAAATATCAATTTAAATCGTTCAGTAATACAACACTAATGTTTGCTTAGGGCCAGCAACGCGGCTCGGGTCAGCTTCTACATCATATTTAAATTCTTCTGTAAAAAACACTTTATAATAGGTATTCCTTAGATTTTTATTTAAAGGTCGTAAATTTCGTTAAAATATCAATTTAAATCGTTCAGTAATACAACACTAATGTTTGCTTAGGGCCAGCAACGCGGCTCGGGTCATCGTTCAATAATACAACACTAATGTTTGCTTAGGGCCAGCAACGCGGCTCGGGTCAGCTTCTACATCATATTTAAATTCTTCTGTAAAAAACACTTTATAATAGGTATTCCTTAGATTTTTATTTAAAGGTCGTAAATTTCGTTAAAATATCAATTTAAATCGTTCAGTAATACAACACTAATGTTTGCTTAGGGCCAGCAACGCGGCTCGGGTCAGCTAGTATAGAACTAAATACGAAATATTTGCAGGTTATTTTCTAACCCAATAAATAACAAGTTTAATTTTCTTTTATAGTTATTTAGGTAAAAAATAAATTAAACATTAAAACCGATTCTTTCAGAACCGGTTCTAGTCGAAACTGTTCTAGAATTGATAAACTGGGAAACTTTTCACAAAAAAAAATTATTATGAGTATTATTAAAATGCTTTTTTTTATCTTTTTTTGTACCGAACTTTTTTTTAATGAAAAGAAAAATTTTTAATTTTATTTTTTGCACAATTTCGTATATAGAAAAAAATGTTTATGGGTTAAAAATCTTTGGAAATGGTGGGTAATAGTAGACATATTTTGGGATAGTTTGCTGAAAAAAATTAAATGAATATCTGTACTGGTTTGAAAAATATAGTTGTTTAAACCTTACTACTCATGATAATATTCCTTACAAAAAGTGCGATTTTTAGGTGGTTGGGGTATTATGCGTTTGTGCTAATGTTTGTAACGTACAGAAAAAAACATCCAACACCCACATTAAAGTATAACAATCGACTCAGAATCACTTTTTAAATCGATCTAACGATGTCCGTCCGTCTGGACGAAGCTTATTGAAATTGGTTATGATCGTTCTATTATTTCACATAGCCCCCATACAAATGTGCTCTCGGAATAGGGGTTCAACGACCATAAATGCCTTAAATATAACAACATTTTAATGAAATTCGGTGTGAGGAAGTTTTGTATAATCAATCTTTGTCAAAAATTTCATAAAGCTCGGTCCATAATTTAACATAGCTTCCATATAAAACCCTCTTCAGAAAATAATTTTAACGTGCATGAATCACATACACATATTAGTCTCAAGTTTATATTCGACACAAATAAGTTTTATATAAGTAGAAATCATAGTGACAAATTTTATGTGGATCGCTCCCATATAAGCCCACTTTCGGTAATCACCCTAAAGTGCATAAATTCATATGAACCCAGCAAAAACTTTTTGGTTTTCGGTAATAACAACTACTTATTAAAGTAGTTTCTTGGTAATCAGGCGTCATTATTATTTGCCTACTCTGTATTGCATTAATAAGTACTCAATAGTATAATAGCGCAGTAACACTGCAATCACGTGGATGAGTTGGCTAGAGCGCCGGATCAACAACCAGAAGGTTGTTGATTCAACCCCATTCTGAGGCTGTTAGTTTTTTATAACAAAATATATAAAAAGATATTTTAAACTAAATAGAGTTTTTGTTGCTAAGGATGCTATGTGTGAGATGGTGTACTGAGTAAGAAGTTAGACGTTAAAAACGAATGGTTATTGTGTGTCCAAGTTCGAGCCTCACTGACGGCAAATTTTTTTTTTTATTTTTGTTTTCGTTTAGGTACATATTTTTGAGTACCCCTAGAGTCAAAAAATAACTACATGAATTTGTGGACAACTCGAACAAAAATAACTAGTTATTCAGGCAAAAAATAAGTAGTTTATTTTTATTTCCAATTATACCTGCTAGCTTACCAGGAAAGCAAAGTTTTTGCTGGGAATATACTAACGTAATATTCTGTATTCGTATATTTTATTTTTCTTAGTTAAAGTATCGGTCCACAATTGTTCACATGTCTAATATAAGACTCGGTCGGGCTTGATCGACTATATCTTTCTTACTTATAGTTGCTAGCAATTGAAATATGTTTGGAAATGAATGCCGCCATAGCCGGTATAAATGATTTTTTTTAATTTTTTCTCATATTATCAATTTTAATCATTAAGATAAAATTTGGTGAATATTTTAAAAATTGTCCGTCAAGGTTTATGATGAGACTATCCCTTGTCTGTTTTCCTGACATCAACGAGATATTCCTCGTCTTTAAAATGCTGTTCTCTAAAATTAATTTCACTTATGCGCCAAACTTTCTATCAAAAAAACTGTAAAATTTAAAAAATCGTTAATTTTTCTTTTCATTTTTTATCATCGCATAACTTTTCGTCAGATAGCAAAACGATTACGTGTTATCTTTTATATAAATTTCCTAAGTATTGAATCTAAAAAATGTAAACTGTCAGTACCAAACTGAAGTAAATCAAAAAGTTTCCGAAAGTCTCGACTCAATTTTTTTTTATTCGTTTAGGTTTAAATGGCTGTACCTTCTTGAGATTTTATCTAACTGATTAAAATTTTAGATTTTTTAGTTATTTTATTAGGTCTACCAAATGCATCAATAGTTTTCCTTTAGAAGTACAAGTCATACAAAGCCGTTTTCAAAGAATTTCGAAAAATTTTGAATTTCCTCATATATGAGTAGTATATAAGTATAAATCACAACAAATAAATTTCAATATCGAGATAAAATTCATTACAACTGAGTTTTGTACTCGTAGTATAGATGGCTCCACTTAATTACATAATTATCGGGCCATAATTGACCATGGCTCCGAAAAATACTTAAACGTGGACAAAACTCACATATATGCCAATATAGAAATAAAATTTTATATAAATAATTTTCATGTATGAATAAATTATTGTCATAAATTTCCACAATTGACCATAGGTCCCATATAAGACCGTCTTTCGATAATCACTTTAGAGTCCATACACAAGCATGTAGGGCATTATATAGTGGATCCTGACCAACACTGATTGTTTTTATCCTTTCCTATTTGTTTATACACTAAATTTATAATAAAGGTATTAAAACGCTTAAAAAACTTATCAACTCACTGCTATAGACAAACTGTTTTAGATTCTGATCCCATTGAGATCCCATTACATTATAACGTCAAATTAATTGTAAACATCATGTACAAAAATATTGAAAATTAAGAGACATTTTTTCAGGATATACTACGATAAAGAAGATTTTTTTCATTTTAGAGGTAACATTTATGGTTTTATGATAAAGAGGAATATTAGTTCTTTTCATTGTCACGAATTTTGGTGAAATTGGATAATTAATATAAAAATTATTTAACCTTAAAATTTGTTAAATTTTGGCAAAAATTTCCAAGGTATCCAATTTTAGAGGACCATAAAACATTAATGATACGCAACTGATTCATACACATCTCAAATTAAAAAAAAAAAAAATCGAAGACATAAAATTTTAAAACTGTAATTTTTGTGGAAATTTCTTGAAACTACCAACTCACAAAATCGTTTGTAATTACAATTTCAAAGATAATTGCAAATATCTTTTTTTATTTTTAGATTAAAGAAAGCTCTTTCTTATTGTTAATAATATTGTAATGATATCATAACGATATCATTTCGGCCCGAGAATGCTATCATTTATAATTCTAAAATAATATATGTTGTTTTCTAAAAGACACATTTGATATCATAATTTTAGAAAATAACAGTATTAGTATTGATATCGAAAAACTTAAGCAGCTTGAAACTTTTGCAATACATTTCAGAATATATATATAAAACGAGATTGGAGTTATATATTTTTCTAAATTACTCCGCAAACAGTTCTCCTTAAAATTCCAGCTTACATTGATTCCTTTATATATGTTTTTTTTTAATTTTTGATATTCTCAATTTTTTTTCTTTAAAAATATAATTGTTGTATAAATATTATTTTTCCACAAAATTTTCTGTTTATTTTTATTTTCACGAAAATGTATAGTTCTATATTTTACCATATACATGTATTTAAAATTATGATATTATTTATGATACTGTATCGTTTCTTGGTTTGTTGAATTATTAACATAATTGTAGGGTTATTTCCCCTTTTTGGCTTTATCGCTGCAGGTGAAGAATTTTTCTTTTTCACGTACAATATATTACAATGTGGCATTTTAACCGTAAACATAAGATGATTGTTGCATCAGATACTGATTTTCATTAAATAATATTTTTTACCACATACTCGTGCATGTGTTAAAAAAGAAAATAGAAATAATATTTAATTTTAAAGAACTTGCATCAAAAATTTTAAAAACACTACTTGTTGTTTTTCTTATATACAGAATCAATTTCAATTTAACCTTAAACAATATTTATTAAAGATAACAAAAAATTAGACTTTATCAATATTAATCAGTTAAGAAATTATTCCTAAATTTCTGTTCAAATATAAGTATTAGTGCATATGTTTTATGTAATAAAATGTTATTTTCAAAACCTAACGATATCTATTCGACATTAGAAAAATTAATATTTTGTAAAAGCAACAGTACTTAAACCGAGAAAACCGTTTTTTTTTTTTTTTTTGTTTACAGTAAAGAGCATAAAAAATTCAACACTATATGATCTGATCTTTGTTCCGATATATTTTGCTTACAGCGTAACCCGATGTAACAATACTATTATGATTTTAATATTTGTGGCCATAGACTCTTGTTGTATACAATATTTTTGAATATTTTTGTACGTAAGGAAAATTATTAAAGGTTTACGGATCAATAAGTCCATGAATTTTTAAACTTCCCTCGTAGTTATATGAAATTCAACACTATTCCCATCGAGTACCACCTGTTAATAGACTACTGTCAAATTTTGAGCAAGTGTCGTCATTTACTTTGCATAAAAAATAGGATTTTTCGAGGTCCTTAAAATAGGCATTTGTTTGGTCAATAATTTCATCGTTGTAGCTGAATCTCTTTCCACCGAGCCATTTCTTTAGGTTTTGAAATAGGAAGTAGTCATTAGGGGCTAAATCCGGAGAATATGGCGGATGAGGTACCAATTCGTAGCCCAATTCATAGAGTTTTGCCATTGAGTGTGCACCCGTGCATTATCTTTATGAAAAAGAACTTCTTTCTTGGTAATATGGGGTCGTTTTCTTTTTAAATCCTCATTAAATCGTTCCAATAAGTTAACATAATATTCGCCATTTATTGTTTTTCCCTTTTGAAGGTAATCGATGGGGATTATACCGCTTGCATCCCAAAAAACTGTTGCCAGCACTTTATTGGCCGACAAACTTACTTTGGCCTTCTTCGGAGCAGGTCCACCCGGAGAAAGCCATTGTTTAGACTGCTGCTTGGAGTACAGTAATGGTTCCATGTTTCATTCACAGTTACAAAATGCGGCAAAAACTCATTCGGATTGCGGTTAAACAACTCCAAACAATCCTTTGAAGTTGTCACACGTTTACGTTTATGGTTAATTGAGAGCAAATGCGGCACCCATCTTGCAGACAACTTTCTTAAACCCAGCTGATCATTTAAAATCGAAACTACACTGCCATATGAAATGCCTATGGCATCAACAATCTCACGTACTTTTACTCTTCGGTCGGCCAACACTATATCGTGGATTTTTTCGGATGTACTGGCCTCAATTGGCCATCCAGAACATTCAGCGTCATTTGTACATGTGCGACCACAACGAGTCAGTAAACCATTTTTTTACCATGGAAATCGATGGTGCAGAGTCCCCATAATATTTATAGAGCTTTTCCTTGGTTTAATTGACGATTTTTTTTCGCAAAATATCATGTTTAATGAGCACTCGAAATTCACTTTTTTCCATTTTTAGAAAAATACACGAGGTTGTACGTTTTGAACATCTGTTAAACGCAAAGTAAAGGACGACACTTGCTCAAAATTTGACAGTAGTCTATTAACAGATGGTACGGGAATAGTGTTACATTTCACATAACTACGAGGGAAGTTTGAAAAGTCACGGACTTATTGATGCGCCCTCGTAGTAAAAGCAGTTGTAAATTTGAGCGAGCAGAAAAAGTGCAACTCTAAACAAATCAATATGATGTTTTAAATTTTGATAAAAATCGTTGTTGGAAAAATTTGAAACTATAGTATTGTTAAGTACCATGATTTTTTTGCTCGTATTTATTTACAACCGTTTTAACAAAATTTATAATAACTATTCCTATGTATAACAATTTGGAACAAAAGGACATACAATAGTTAGTTAAGACCTCAAAGAATAAAATCACAACAAAATTGGCTAATTTAATAACGAAATAGGCCTAATCAATGCGATCAAAAATAATATAGCCTAGTGTTGCATTTTTATTCTCGATACTGTATCTATACTGTTCAACCTTAATCTATATATATAAAAGAAAGTGATGTTAGTTACTATTGTTATAACTCAAGAACGACTAGACCGATTTTGATGATTCTCACCAATTCGGACCGGTCACCGGCCAGAAAAGGATAATACGAAAAAAAATTCGCGAAAAATCCGCGATAAAAAAAAAACTCTTTTTTGTCATAATTTCTTTGCCTTAATAATCATTAAAAATATTTTTTTTAATACAAATTATAACAATTACTGTTTCTGTTTCTATCGAAACGCTTACTTTTTTGTGCAATTTGTTTTCTGGTGGTGGTGTAGAATTCTATTTCCAAACGGTAAGTTCCAAGTAAAGCTCATCATTTAGTGAGGTTGTGATATTTAAAACCATTTGTTGTATTTTTGGCATTCGTTATTAAGTGTTATTCACAATGCCGCGACCCCGGAGATCTAATATTTCGCGTCGAACACGTAATGCAAGTACTTATCGTAATATCGTCAATCAATTGAATATATATGAACGAGAAATCGCACGAGAACAACCCCGTATTAGTTTGGCCCGACTTCGTACATCACAAACGCAGGAAGAAAGGCAGGCGAGAAATGAAACGGCTCGGTTAGCAATGAGAAATCGTCAAGCAAATGTAGCAATTCAACAACTTTAAAATTTTTAATCAACGCATAAGAAGAATTGCTTCAAGTTCTGATTTGAATCAAGCAGCGTTCCATTACAACTGCAATTTCGACTACAGCTCTCATCATTCCGTTCAAAAAAAAAGACATTGTCTATCCGCTAACCTTAAGATGAAGTAATAAATAAATATAAATTCAAATTTGCCTTAAATACATGCGTATATTTTTTGATTGAGCCCACATCTACATCATATTTAAATTCTTCTGTAAAAAACACTTTATAATAGGTATTCCTTAGATTTTTATTTAAAGGTCGTAAATTTCGTTAAAATATCAATTTAAATCGTTCAGTAATACAACACTAATGTTTGCTTAGGGCCAGCAACGCGGCTCGGGTCAGCTTCTACATCATATTTAAATTCTTCTGTAAAAAACACTTTATAATAGGTATTCCTTAGATTTTTATTTAAAGGTCGTAAATTTCGTTAAAATATCAATTTAAATCGTTCAGTAATACAACACTAATGTTTGCTTAGGGCCAGCAACGCGGCTCGGGTCATCGTTCAATAATACAACACTAATGTTTGCTTAGGGCCAGCAACGCGGCTCGGGTCAGCTTCTACATCATATTTAAATTCTTCTGTAAAAAACACTTTATAATAGGTATTCCTTAGATTTTTATTTAAAGGTCGTAAATTTCGTTAAAATATCAATTTAAATCGTTCAGTAATACAACACTAATGTTTGCTTAGGGCCAGCAACACGGCTCGGGTCAGCTAGTATATATATATATATATATATATATATATATATATATATATATACTTGCTTTTAAATTGGTTTTTTTCGGTTTAAGCGCTTTCAACAATTTATCATATTCCTGATATTTAAATATGTTTTCTTTTTTTCTTTCTCCACATCATTTAATGTCGAAATAAATAATAGGTTATTAATTTTAACGATAATAAATTTTCTGCCTACCCTATTTAAAAATTTTTATTATTTTGGAATTTGGTACCAAAAAAAAAGAAAACTTGCCATTCTAAGGCCGATTCTAAATCATCTTTTAAATTTTGGACGTTAATTAATTAACGTCCAAAGTTAAAATCAAGAACAGATCACTCCAGGGTGTTATAGGAGATCAGCTATGGTGAGGTTAATCTGAACTCTATGGGGGCATCAGATTACATGGCCGCTGAATCAGACTTTGGGGTAAATCCTGTCGTGGTGATACCTGATAGGGAGATCTGGTCCGTCACTGAGAGACTATATGAAGGATGTGCAGTGTTCACGGACGGATCGAAGATGAACTGGTGCGGGAGTCTATATTATGGGCACGGATCTGAAAGGCTCTTTCAGATTCCCTGATGAGTGCAGCGTTTTTCAGGCTGAGATTTTCGGCATCCTGAAAGCCGCAGAAATAATCAGGCAGAACGTTGCGAGGGGTACTGAAGTTACTCTCTATGGGGACAGTCAGGCGGCTCTGAAGGCTCTGGGGACACATGTGGTGAAATCCAGGCTAGTTGCTACCTGTAAGAAGTCACTGAGAGAGCTGATGAAAGACTACATGGTGAGACTCTGCTGGATTCCTGGCCACTGCAATATATCAGGCAATGAACTGGCTGATGAACTGGCAAGGCAAGGCGCAGCAAAGGAGAGGGAAACCTATGTGAAACCGACACTGAGTTTCTTCTATGGGAAGATCAATGATTGGAACTTAGTCAGAACCAATTCGGCTTGAGTGAGTAGAGAGGACTGTAGGGTGTCGAGGGCGATATGGCTAGCACTAGACAAAGCAGGCACTAGCACTCTTCTGGGCTTGAATAGGAATAAGAATTATGATAGGGGCCATAACGGGTCACTGTTTGATAGGGAAGATGAGGTCTAGATGGGACGCTGGCAATTCCGATTTTTGTAGAATGTATGGAGACGTCGACGAGACCGAGTCTATTGAGCACATTATATACCATTGTTCACGATTGCAGCATCGTAGGATGAAATGGCTGGGCAGCCAATGCCTCGGCGGGCTAAGTGACGTTCGGGACGTAGAACTTGTAGACGTCATAGGAATCGACTGTTTAAGGGAGAATCAGGGGTACAACCCTAGGGGGATTGGTAACATTGCTAATACTCCTATATGATTCGTTTTCATTCCTATCATTTTCTTTTCTATTCCTATTCTCCTATTTTCTGTTTTTTTATTCTTTATTTCATAGATTTACAATGAAGGGACTCACAATGGACCGAAATCGGTCTCTGGGTGGAGATGTGGTACTTTTTGGTATCACGTCAACCTTCTCTAGCTATCTATCTATATATCTATCTATCTATCTAATTTTTTTTACAAAATCGGACGAAAATATTGCTCTGTATAATGAAAAATCTGGACCAAAATCCTGCTAAATTGAGATAGTTGAAATTTCAAATGCAAATAACTTGAAAACTATAAGAGATGTTTTATCATAGGCCTTAGCGAAAGCTTTAAGAAGATGTAAAAATATTTGAAATCGGATGAGAAAAAAAAATTTGGCAAGCGATTAAAAGATATCATATTTTGAGCCCAAATCCTGAGGGATCTGTAGGACACCCATTTAAAACATTTTACTATTTTTTTTTTTTTTTTTTTTTTTTTTTTGATTAAGTTAATTTTAACAAAGGTATTACATTTCAGGGTAATAAAAAAGCTTAACAAGGACCTAAAGAATGATATGAAACTTGATTCAGAAAAAGAAAAAGTCAGAAGAACGAATTCAAAGCTCAAAAAGTAGTGAAACTCCTAAGAGTTATAGCAAACTTGTTAGACCTCGTAATGGCACGTTATGTTCTTTTTTTTAAATCAAATATGCGCCATGTTAAAGCTATGCATGCCTAAACTTTAGTCAATCATAGCTAAAAAATTAAATAACAAAGCTTTGAAGAACTCTGAGAAAAAAAATGTTAATCAATAATAAAAAAAGTAAAAATATTTTTAATATTTTGTATTAGCATTTAATGCATACGCTCCAAGAATGTAAATTAAAGATTGATATGTTTAAACTAATCCCCAAAATATTTCGGTTTATTTATTTCGTTCACATGAGCTGCGCCATTTTTAAAATATCTCCAAAAATATAATTTTCGATCAACAGTGTACATAACTTTTTTAACTTTTTGTCACAAAAAAATACAACATATGACAGACAAATGACGTTTAATACATAATGAGTAAAAAATTTGAAAATTAGTTTTTATTCTCTCGAAATTAAAATTTTCTATAATTTTATTTTGAGTACTATTTTATTAAAGTTTGAATATTTCGGACATTTTCCATAATAATTGAGTAGGATATCATTGGAAAGGTTTCACTCATTGATATATGCATTCATTTAATTCTTTAGTAGCAAAAGTATTATTTTGGGATCTCCGGTCCATAATAAGTTAAGTTAATTTTTATTGCAAATAAATAGTTGGTTAAGAAAATAAATGTCACCAGAAGCATAAATTTATCGGAAAAACCATGAATTCATATAAAATGGCATCTAAATTTCGAAGTCTATCTTTTATTCGGTTATTACCGCGATTTTAAAAGTATATATATATATATATATATATATATATATATATATATATATATATATATATATATATAAATGGTGTAAAAAATGTATAGTAATTCATAAAATGAGAACGGCTGGGCCGATAAAATTTTTTGTCAGTTGTTCGTATTTTCGATGAGAAGGTTTTTACGGAAGAAAATTTTGGAAAATCCCTCCGTAAAAGTCGGAAAATTGTAAAAATCGAAAATCGAGTTTGTGTATGAAATTTTGTGTGAAATTATTCCTTAATGGCTTTCCAAATCAAACAATTGAAAGTTCTTAGTGTAAATCATGGAAAATTGCGGAAAATACGAAATGCGGAAAATTCGAAAATCTCTCCGCAAAAGTTGGAAAATTTTAAAAATTGATTTTTTGTACGAAATTATGTGTGAAATTATTCCTTAATGGCTTTTCAAATGAAAAAATAGAAAGTTCTTAGTGTAGAACATGGAAAATTGCGGAAATGCGAAATTCGGAAAATTGGAAAAATCGAAAATTGATTTTTTGTATGAAATTTTGTGTGCAATTATTCCTTAATGGCTTTCCAAATGAAAAAATAGAAAGTTCTCACCCAAAATCCTCTAGATGGCGTTATACGTTGACTTAGATTTTGCGCAATCTGACAGGTGTCATTTTGGCATTGT
This sequence comes from Protocalliphora azurea, assembly GCA_932274085.1. Taxonomy (NCBI): domain Eukaryota; kingdom Metazoa; phylum Arthropoda; class Insecta; order Diptera; family Calliphoridae; genus Protocalliphora; species Protocalliphora azurea. The sequence goes on from OW026519.1 coordinate 132,428,717, forward strand.
AATTTTCTACAGTAAACTAGAAGTCTGTGGGATTAATTTCGAATTTCCCTGTTTTTCGCACGGTCAGCTGTACGTTGCATGTTCGCGTGTTGGTAAACCGTCTTCGTTAATAGTTTTTGCGCCGGAAAACAAATCGAAAAACATTGTTCATCAAATCGCTCTCTACTGATTCCATTCAAATAAATCACATTGAAAATTTAAATATTTATGTTGTATTATTACTCTAAAGTTTGTCTGAAGGCTTAAAATTGGGGCGAGGCGAAATTCGTCGGTTGCGCTAGTTTATCATATTTTTCATAAATTAACATTTAAGTATAATAAATACTTCCAAACAAGTTATTTCCAAAAATTTTTGTTTTAACCATTTGGGAACTAAATGTATAAATTTGACCCCTATGACCCAGTTGACTCAATGGTGCCTTAAAACCCAATATATATTAAAATATGTCCGAGATATATACAATTTTATGTTTAAATAATGAAAATATGATAAAAAAAAATCAATAAAATAGTTATTTAAATGCTTATTTCAAGTGTTAAGGTACATTCAGACTGGTTAAATATTTGACCAAAATGACATAGCCATTATATAAAATAATTCCTAATTTATCTTATTTAATAGGAAATGATCTTTTTTTAATCATTAATCATAGCTGACATTTTATCGAATTTTGTTTGACGCTGTTCTTTCTTACAGAACATTTGCAAGATCAAACTACGGCAATTTTGATCAAATATTAGCCAAATGTGAACATGGCTTTAGTATGTCTCTATTGAATTTTGAAGTCAATTTTCTTATACTAAAATTTTGTTAATGCAGCTCTTTTTCCTGAGGCCCTTTAATGTATAGTATGCAGAATATTTAAATTGACTTTCAAATTAAAATTCTATAAAAAATATTTTGAAGTAATATTTAATAATGGGATTAAAAACTTCTAATGGTATATTTCCTATAAAATTTTCTACATAAATCTACATTCAACTTTTTGCTCGGATGTACATTTTCTTGGAAGTTATTTAAAATCTTTTGGAGTTTTTTTAGAGCACTAACAAAATGTTATCAATTACAATTGAAATGCTCCACCCAAGGCGTTTTGTAATAATATAAAAGAAGATGATATAAATTGTATAATTAATGTCAATTTCAAAATTAAACGTCTTACGTCGTTTAATATTTGTATATTTTTTTTTTTTTTCGATTTTTTCATTATTTTTTAAAATATTTTAACTACTATACAATACTTTCTTTTACACAAACGCCTTGGTTTCAACTCCATTTCATCTAATAAAACATATTTTTCTTTTAAATCTCAAGAAAGTAAGTTTATTGTTTAATAGAAAGGAAATCGACTTTACAAGATTTGCAAAAAGTTTATATGTGCTAATACTTAAATGCATTTTTGTATTTAAATTTTTGCATTTTACTTTAACTTCCGTTTTTCTTGAACTATTTAATTTACTTATAAATAGTTCATCATGACTAATTACTTTTCAGTTAAAGTTTCTTTTTTGACTGCACAAGTGAATACAGTTTAATATTCAACTACTTTCCGCTACTTTTAAAAAGAAATTCAAATTTTTTTAAAGACTTGTCAACGATGTTAACAACAAATCAAATGTGGCGACAAATTTAGAATGAAAATGGCATTAAATTGGCAATTTAACATTTTAATAAATTGTTCTTACATATGTACGTGTATTTGGTTGCATACTTTAAAACATCAGCACAGACTTACAGATTTAAATATACAAACGCATACCTACATACATACCTGTACAGTGTTGCCGTTTTGGTTATTTTTAACCAAAATTAGTTATTTTATTTTCCAATGTGGAGATGATGACTTTTTTAAATTTTAGTTTTTTTTTTTTTTTTTTGTTAAATCAAAATTTAATTTTTATTACTTTAAAAAATGCTATTTACTCTGCTAAACTTGCCAGCAATAAAAAAACAACAAAAAGAGAGCGTGCTAAGAATTCATCACACATTTAAAAACTAAAGGTTCTTATAACTTCTCATTCCAATTTCAACTGGTAATGAAAAAAAAAAAAACAATTTAAATCAATAGAATATATAAAGATTTTCTTATATTTAAGTAAAAATTTAAATGGATTGAGAAATTTTTGTAAAAAAGTTCTAAATAACCTAAATTCTTGTAATTACAAAATAAATTGCTATTAAAAAAGAAATGTATATTCGGTGAAAACCGACTATATGATATCCTATACTACTGTGCAAGTGACTTAAAGTGATACATACTTGAGAAAGAGAGCATTATATGGGTGCTATAATTAATTTTATTTGATTTATTTAATTTTATTTATACGAATATTTATGTGAGATTTAAGTATTTTCAATTGATTTTCCGGAGAAGACCCTATATAGAAGCTACAGTTAATTTTAAAGCGATCCTTTTGAAACCGAATGCCATATTTTATGTAGGTACATAAAAATCTTTTTATAGAATATTTTAGGATTGTTTGTGCAGAATTCTATAGAAATACTCTTATATTCATTTAAAATATTTGAGCTTCAAAATATTATTTCAGAAAAAATATATATTTGGGGACTAGATGAAATAATGAACCCATTTCGACCCGCTAAGGAGATTCTGAGTCGATTGGTATATTTTAGGGGGCTCCTTAATATCGTACTTTAGCGAATAAAAAAAATGTACCTTATTTAGTTATTAAAACTGTGCAAAACAACACAATGAAATAAAAATTTAAAAAGGGCGCCACAAATAACAAATAACTACAATAAAAGTATTTCATCAATCCCGATGTATTTTCAATTGGATCACAATTTTGTACACAATTTTTAAATTAACTTATTAAAATTTTAATATATGTGAGTGCTTTGGTACATGAACGATTGTTATTGAATCTTTTCGACAAACCTTTCAATTAAATACATTTTACTTTAAATCTTTAGATTTTGGAATTCATATTACCAAATGATATTGGCTAAGTCCTTATAAGAAATAATTGTTATTTGTATTTCTTTTTCTGTGGACACATAATTATAAAAGCCAAACTTATTTTCTATTACTGCTCAATCCAGCTGTTTTGCAATTCTAAATTTATTACAATCTGGTATGCATATGACATCATAAGGACATGAGAATAATTAAATTCTTATTATTAGACCTTATATTACGACCCTCTACAAAATTGGATCAGGAACATTGTTCTAAACAGTTAAATTTTCAATATTTTTTTCCTCTAAATGCTAAACAAAGTTTATGATTAGTATAGAAAGTATTTAAAACCTGAGTACATATATTAAGATTATTTTAATTTTTATATAATAACTTTGAATTTTTAAAATTTAGGTTTTTTCATAATTATTTTTTTTTCCAAAAATTTGGTTAGGAAAAAATGTTTGCCATGGCAACACTGTATTTATATTCTACAAAAATATGAATTTTAATTTAAGTGGAAGCGGCTGTGTTGGGAAACAAAACCCAAAGTTTTGCATATGCCTAGGAAAATACAGGCATTTGTATATAAATGTGTTTTCTTCTATGTGTGAAAAAAGAGATTAAATTGAACTTTAAAAAGGGTCAGAAAAGGCTAAATGGCTCAAAAGTAAGGCCAGAAATAAGTTAAATTTTATTTTTAATTTAAAAACTTATTTTTCTCTATTTTAATTAATTTTTAATAACTTTTAAAGATATTGTAAAAAATTTATAAATAAAACTTAGAATGGCGGCCAGTAAAATGACCCAATAAAAAATCGAGTAAAAAATGTCCATACAAATTTAGGTTATATTTAATAGGAAAAATTTCACAACGGTACCAAATTGGACCCAAGTGAGCTATCTCTTATTAACTAGATAGAACCTAATATGAAAAATGATTTGAAGTGAATTTTCGTAATTTTTGAGCTAAAATTCTTTTTCATTAAGAATTTCCATATTATTAACTAATTTTTCACATTTATAAGAATATTTTTAAGTTTATATTCATAAATTAAAAAATAATTATAATAATTGATTTAGTAAGTCCATAAAATTAGTTGTTATTTTTGATAAGGAGAATGAAGCCCCGCAGTCGAAGTTAATATAAATAATCTCAATATTTTCTGCAAATAAATATACAATTTTTTAAAAATAAAATTAATAGCAAATAAGAAATTATTTGCTCGTTGTTCAAATAACATTTAGCCTTTTTAAGGAAATTTTAAGAACCAAAAAAGCCTAGAAAATCGTTAGAAACTAAAACGAAAATTTAGAGGCTAAAAGCAAGATAAAAATGCTAGATTTAGCCTTAAAAACGCTAAACTAGCAACACTGTATGTGTGTTTACATAAGTCTATATGTGTTTGCATTTTTATAAAAAGTCAAAGAAAGTAAAACAATAAAGTTCAAGTTAAAATTCAACTTCTTTATTTAAAAGAAACTTCATTTCTTCTACATGTTTTTTTTCTATTCTTTCTATTTTAGTCTTGACTTCATGCTTGAATTGTATTTTCATTTTATTTTTGCATTTTTTAGCATTTTTTTTACATCTTTTTACTATTTTTGCCGATCATTTATTCCATTCATTCTTATGCCAAGTAGAGATGTAAGCGAGATTGTGAAACTTATAATTTAAATTGTTTTTCTTTTCAGTTTTCTTAAACTCCTATTTTTTTAACTTTGGCCTTAGTTATACGAGGACGGATCAATAAGTCCGTGACTTTTCGATCTTCCCTCGTAGTTATATGAAATGCAATACTATTCCCATCAAGTACCACCTGTTAATAGACTACTGTCATTTACTTTGCGTTTAACAGCTGCTCAAAACATAAAACCTCGTGTATTTTTCTAAAAATGAAAAAAGTGAAAAGTGCTCATTAAACATTATCAATTAAACCAATAAAAAGCTCGATAAATACTATGGTGACTCTGCACCATAGATTTCAATGGTAAAAAAATGGTTTACTGACTCGTTGTGGTCGCACAAGTACAAATGACGCTGAACGTTCTGGACGGCCAATTGAGGTCAGTACACCCGAAAATGTCGAAAAAATCCACGATATGGTGTTGGCCGACCAAGGAGTAAAAGTGCCTGAGATTGTTGATACTATAGACATCTCATATGTCAGTATGGTTTCGATTTTAAATGATCAGCTGGGTTTAAGAAAGTTGTCTGCAAGATGGGTAGCGCGTTCGCTCTCAATTGACCATAAACGTAAACTTGTGACAAATTCAAAGGAATGTTTGGAGTTGTTTAACCGAAATCCGAATGAGTTTTTGCGGCGTTTTGTAACTTTGGATGAAGCATGGATCCATTACTGTACTCCGGAGACCAAGCAGCAGTCTAAACAATGGGTGAACGGGTGAACCTGCTCCGAAGAAGGCCAAGGTAAGTTTGTCGGCCAATAAAGTGATGGCAACAGTTTTTTGGGATTCACGCGGGATAATCCACATCGATTACCTTCAAAAGGGAAAAACAATAAACGGCGATTATTGTGACAATTTATTAGACCGATTTAATAAGGATTTAAAAAGAAAACGACCCCATATAGCCAAGAAAAAAGTTATTTTTCATCAAGATAATGCACGGGTGCACACTCAATGGCAAAACTCTATGAATTGGGCTACGAATTGGTACCTTATCCGTCATATTCTCCGGATTTAGTCCCTAGTGGCTACTTTCTATTTCCAAACCTAAAGAATTGGCTCGGTAGAAAGAGATTCAGCTCCAAGATGAAATTATTGATCAAACAAATGCCTACTTTAAGGACCTCAAAAAATCCTACTTTTTACACAAATCAAATGACGACACTTGCTCAAAATTTGACAGTAGTCTATTAACGGGTGGTACTTGATGGGAATAGTGTTGCATTGCATATAACTACGGGGGTAGTTCGAAAAGTCACGGAGTTATTGATCCGCCCTCGTAATTATTTGTGTGTATGCATGTGAGTATGGTAAAAAAAAAAAATTATGTAAAGTTAGTGATTTGCAACGACTTGATATCGTTGACAATAGATATTATAATAATCTTGTTCGATTGGTTATTTTATAATTTCTTTTTCTACATATTATATTTATCTATAAGTTCTTGAATGTTTTTCTACATTTATTTATTCCTTTTTTATTGTTTTATGATTGATATGAGAATTAAGTTTTTAAATAAGATTTGGAATGGAAATCATAGTTAACTCTAGACGACTTTAAAGATAAAGAAACCAAAGAAATATTTAGCAAAACATTAAATTCAAAATATTAGAAGTTTGGCATATGGGCCACTATCAAAAATTTTTGATGTTAAACCTAAAAAAAAAAAATATTTTTCTTGCTAGCATATTAACATCCATTTGCATAAAGTGACTCGAATGCATATAGAATCAGTTCGCGTTAATTATTTCGTGCAGGGGGCGCGAAAGTTTTAGCGGGTTTAAGTTGAACATATAATTTTTTTACAAACTAAATAGAATTTTATTTGTAATATTGGTAAAAATTATCTATTGAACAGGCATGGAAAATGAAAATATTTTTGCGGTATCAAGAAATAAAATCATCTTCAGAGTACTAAAATATAATTTTCTTTTATATTTTTTAAACTCAAATATTTGTATAGGCTTTGTATATTAAAAATGAATATCATAATATAGTAAATCTTTAAAAAAGCCCCTGTTCCTGAAATAAAATTATAGAGAAAGAAATCTTCAAAGATCAATTCCTTAAAAACAATCTTTAGTTTTTTTAAATACTACATTATCTATTATCTTTGTAATTTGGAACATTTTTTTTCTACTTGTTGTCTAAATTAAGCCATCGACCTATAGAACAAATCTTTCTATAATTTAACTTATTTGCCTTATAAACTTATATGAATTGTCTTAGTTACTGGTGTAATATTTTGGAACTCGAATTCAAGCGTTTACTTAAGATATAATGAAAATCGCTATTTCATAACTATTTCTGTAAATCCAAATCCAAAGTCTTTATATCAAAATTACAATATGGTAAGTTTCTATTCAAAAATTAAATATTAAATATATACAAAATATATAAATTTTACTTTAAAAATTAATTCATTTCGAATCGAATTGTTGAATAATTAACTAATCGTTTTGAGAGTATCGAAATACTTTGGTACTTTTGAATATTAATTAGTACCAAAAAAAAAATACAATCGTATCAACTTTTCCATCCCTGCTACTGAGATCTTCAAATAAAATTTATGATATTTTCAATGTTTGATGGTATTAGTGTAGTATATTTTAGGGTTTCCTAGAAAATTAAAAAAAAAATCTTTATATTAAAAATCGCGATTTTTAAAAATTTTGCGAAAAGTGGGGTTCCAATCTAAGCTAATTCTCCACATATTGTACGAAATTATATTTTGTTAGAGTTTACTACAAAGATTTCCTATTTATTATTGCGTTTCTTTTTTTGGGTCCATAAAATTTGTATCTTTCAAAATGTTTTCATGCGCCTTTACATTTCCGTTTAGCATTACAAACACTACCTAGTTATATCAATTATAGTAAATTTCAATTTTTGATCGCCTTGATTAGGGCTATAACGTTATTAAATTAGCCAATTTTATTGTGATTTTATTATTTGTGGTCTTAGCCAGCTATTGTACGTTATTTTGTTCCAAATTTTTATACATAGGAATAGTTATTATAAATTTTGTTAAAGCGGTTATAAATTAATGCGAGCAAAAAAATGCAATTCCAAAGAAATCAACAGAATTTTTTAAATTCTGATAAAAATAATGATTGAAAAATGCTGAAAACTATCAAATTATTGCATTACCATAAATTATTACCAATTTCACAAATTTAAAGTAATTTTAACTACAAAAGATATTCATGATATAAAAAAACACTCTTTCTCCATTCTTTTTAAAAATTTAGGAATATTTTAGAATAACATTATGATGATGGTACTGAAATAATATTGATGTATAGTTCTAATATGAAGATTCTTAAAAATTATCTTGGATACACAATAATGAAACGATCATGCATGAAAAAATTTATAAATGTCGTGGAACAGTAGATATTCTATATTACTTGAATAAACACATGTGGCCATTTAAAGCTACTATGACCTCCAATCGTTGCTTTAATGATATTATGGTAAATATATTATGGTAACGGGAAACTCTTCTAATGTACCATATATTATTTACTAAAATCAAACTAGCAACTTTACTTTTGGAGGCAGTTGATTCATTATTTTAACGAGTACGGTTAAATGGAAATGAGATTCTATTACGACAATTTGAAGTAATTTGATTGTAAGCGCATATATTTCGAATTTAGACTGTGTAGATAGACATATTTCCTTAAATATTAATTTCCAATAGTAGAAAAGTGCAATAGACCAATAACCACGAAGTATGAAATTTTAATTATTTGACATAGGAAGAGTATCAAATTAGGTAAAATTTCTAATTGTCTTAGAATTTGTTTCAAAATCAAAATCAAGTGATATTTGAACATTATTGCATTATCGCGTGTTGAGCAATATCGTGTCAATGTAAAAAAAATTATTTAGCTGTTGATTCCATCACAATAACGATCAAAATTGGTCGCATTATTTCAGTCCAAAGCTCTTATACATTCATGAATTATCAAACTAAGCCAAAATATCATGAATATTTGATCGCTTTTTCATTGAGAATTTTTGTAAGATTTCAAACTAATAAAAAAAAAATAATTATAATAATAATTCCAAAAATATCAATCCTATAGAAAAATTTCCATTTCGAGTTTCCCTATTTTTTAAAGAAAAAAAAAAAAAAAAAACAGAAAATTCAAAATTAATGAGGAATGTTTATTATCATTTGAAAGAAAATTCTTTGGCATTTATTTTTTGAAGATTATGTCTATCAAATGTTGGCCGTTGCTACGTCACAGATGGTCCATCCGTTGAGTCCAATTTTCAATAACTCGTTCGAGCATTTCGTCTGATAACTGGCGAATGACACGCGTGATGTTTTCCTCCAAGGCCTGAATCGAAGCGGTTTTGTCCGCATTTACTTTAGACTTTACATATCCCCACAGGAAAAAGTCTAACGGTGTGATATCACACGATCTTGGTGGCCAATCGAACGGCCAAAAACGTGAAATTATGTGCTCACCGAAGTGTTCTCTCAATAAATCCATTGATTTATGCGATGTGTGGGAGGTGGCGCATTCTTGCTGAAACCAAATGTCGCCGAGATAACGAGCTTCATTTTCAGGCATCAAATAGTCGGTTATCATGGCACGATATGGACCGATGATTCCACCGGCCCACAACCACACCAAATCGTTGTTTTTTTCGGATGAAGTGGCAGTTCTTGAATCTCTTCAGGTTCCTTTTAATCCCAAATGCGGCAATTTTGCTTGTTTACATACCCATTGAGCCAGAAATGGGCCTCATCGCTAAACAAAATTTGCCTCGAAAACGTCGGATCTTTTTGCAACTTTTCAAGATCCCATAGACCGAAGCGATGTCGCTTGGAAAGGTCGAGCGGCTTCAGTTGTTGCACAAGCTGTATTTGGTATGCTTTTAATTTAAGATCTCGACGTAAAATGCGCCAAGTCGTTCCATACGTCAGTTCGAGTTGCTGCGAAGGGCGCCGAATCGATTCTCTCAGCTACGGCCGCTATATTTTCTTCACAGCTTGCTGGACGTGATCTATTCGGTCGAATATTATCCAATAATGAATGCTGGGTCTCAAAATGGGTGATGGTGTTGCGAATAGTATGCTCAGTAGGCCGATTATGTTGACCATAAGTTGAGCGAAGTGCACGAACAACATTCCCCACAGAACGTGAATTTTCATAATAAAGTTGAAACGTTGTTCAGGCGTAAGTCTTTCCATTATGAAATGCCAAACAATACTAAACAAAAATAAATGACAGCATGACAGCATGTCAAGGAAGGCTATTGAAAAAAGTATCTCTACTTGAATCAAAATTTAATAGAAAGAGGGATTATTTTCTAATATTTATGTTATCTGTAGATTTCATGTATTTTAGTCTATATGAAAGAATAGCAAATGATGGTACTTATACAATACTATAGTTTCCAAACTATTCCAATAACAGTTTTTATCAAAATTTAAAACATCACGTTGATTTGTTTAGAGTTTCACTTTTATTTAATAATTTTCCTTACGTAAAAAAATATTAAAATAAATTGTTTACAACAAGAACATAGAATGTACACTGAATCAATTAAGTAATAATATAAACTATCATTTTATGGTCACTTTTAAGTATATATTTTATAATCTTTTGAATTCATTTTATATAAAGCTTATAAATTAGAACACAACATAAAAAATTGCAAATATTTTGATTAAAAACATAAAATTTACATAAATTAATTAATTTCACGAAAAATAACACCAAAAAAATTTCCATACAGTTAACCGTCCTCCTTTCTGAACAATTACAGCATTTATATGGCTACGCATGTAATGCACCAGCTTTGCTGTTGTCAGGGAATATATTTTATTACACTCATCCTTAATAAAGGATTTTACCTGATCCTTACTCATTATATTGTGCTGCCGAATCTTTCGTTTCAAGTGTTTCCATAGATGCTCAATCGGGTTGAGTTCAAATGACTGAGCTGGGTGATTTAATTGCTTAGGAACATTATAAATCAGCCATTCCTTTACAAATCTAAAGGTGTGTTTCAGATCATTGTTTTGTTGGAAGCAATACAAACATCCCAAACCTAATTTTTCTGCACTTTGTTTTAAGTTTTCTTTTAATATATTAAGTTATGCATATTTGTCCATCCTTTGTCCCACCCCAAATGAAGCCATGCAACCCTAAACCAAACCATAACGTTACGTCCTCCGTGCTTTACAGTTGGAGTCAAATGCTTCGAATTCATTTCAGTATTTGGCTTTCTCCATACCATTTTTTTCCATCAGAACCAAAAACATTATTTTTCTTTTTTAAAAAATCTTTATCAATATGCTCGATAGCGTAATCCAATCTTTTTTCATATTCACTTTTCTTCTTACGGCTTACCCGGCCATTGTATTCATTTCGTTTAAGAGCGTTTCTTATAGTTTATGGGTTAACTGTTTGTTATTCCATCCATAGTTTTGAAGTTTCCTGCAATTACACATGGGCTGATTTTTGGATTACATTCTACAGTTCATAGAATTCTTCTTTCTAGGTGGTGGTTTATTTTTCTTGATCGGAAAGTTCTCGGTTTGTTTGCGATTTTACTGGTTTTTATAAATTGTTGAATAACGTATTGAATGGAAGAACGTGGTCTTTTCACAATATCACTGATTTCGCTTAGACTGTTTCCTTCATTTTTCAGATTAATAATAACTTTAATAATAACTTTATTTAATTTGCAATTTAGTCTAGATAAAACAATAGTGAAATTAGCTAAAATCAAAGTACGAAGACTTAAGTGTTTTTTTCATGGCCATCTTTGCAATTTGTCTTGACATATTGTTTTTGCCTTTTATCTGGAGATTAAGTTAAAAACTTTATGTTGGCAAAATTTTAGTTTTTAAGGAAATATATTTGATTAATTGAAAATAAAGTAACTGCACGGAGACTTAATTGATTCAGAGTATATAGAATTCATAATTTTTTTTTTTTTTTTCATTTAATTTATTGTTAATGTATAACAAAAATAAGTTCACGCAATAATCCATGCTTTCTATTAGAAACTGTGAATGTGGCTCACGAAAAACTAATAATTTTTTTTTTCTTTTGCGTTCTTATTTTTCACACTTTGAAACTATCTACTGCGTTGACTATTTAGGGAATTTCATCGAGATATAGCGTAAAATACGCATAATTACAACAAGTATCAATTACTGCTTCAAAATTTGCACTTCATTGAGTGGCGCACATAAAAATTTTAAAAATTAAAAAAATTGATATCAAAATTCAACTATCCTTTATTTAACTTTTGAAAGTCTGCACAATAACGAAGAAGGTGTAAAATTTATGAACACTAGTTTATATAAGATCGAATGAGATCAAAAATTATAAACGCACGAACAAAAAAGTGTAGAAGATTGGGAAAAAGTTAAGTAATTTAAAATCCTTTTTCTAAGTTTTTGAATTTTGAACAACAATCATGATTATAAAATTAATGGTTTCACTTTGTTAGTTGCAAGTCTTGTAAGTCCGCAAAATTAAAAATTAAAGTCAGTTTCAGCTAAGTTAAAATTTTTTGATAATGGCCCATATATATGTTTTTTTTTAATTTTTATAAAAGAAACTTTACTATAACTTTTCTTATGTCCTACGTATAATAGCAATAAGACTTTCCAATGAATTAGTTTTGTCTGTCCAACTATTATTTAACTACTTTTCTAAAAAAAATTTTAAAAAAGTTTTTTTTTTATTTTAATTGCTTTTAAAATTAAAAAAAAAATTCTTTCTCTTCCGCTGACCTCTCACCTTTTACTTATTATTTCAAAACATTTTTCCTTATTTATATACTCAAGTCTTTTGTTATCTATCAAGTAAAAAAAAAAAGTAAACTTAGATCTTGTTAATAAACTTTCTATTTTTGACTTACCTCTTAATAGCCTCTTGAAAACTTTTACTGAAATTTAATATTTTCAACCGTTTACTGTTTGCCAAAAAAAAAAAAATCAAAACATCTTGCTCGTGCTATAAAACAAAAACAAAATATTTTAAAAAACTTTAACAAAATTTTCTATACAAAAGTTTATGACTTTTTAATCCCTTAAACATTTTTTAATACTTCTTTTCTATCAAAAAAATCTGTATTTCATTACAGGAAACAAAATACGTAAATATTTTGCTCTTTTTCTAAAAAAAAGAAAGAAAAATAAAAAAATTGTCGCTAAACTGAAAAAAATTAAAACAAAAACAACCAAAAAATACAAAGATGAAAGAACAACTTTTTAAAAATATCATCATTGGCATCTTTAACGTCATACATCATCAATGAATTTAATATTTTTTTTACACATTTCATATTCACTTTACTACCCCCCCCCCCCCTTGGAAGGGGGTTAAAACAGGAAATATTTATTTATTTTTTATACCCTACACCATCATAGGTGTTTGGGATATTATGCGCTTATGCTGATGTTTGTAACGCATAGAAAAAGTTATCCAACACCCAACTGAAAGTATACCAATTGACTCAGAATCACTCTTTAAATCGATCTAACGATGTCCGTCCGTCCGTCTGGCTGGCTGGTTGTCCATGTAAAACTTGTGCACAAAGTACAGGTCACAATTTTAAAAATAATTCAATAAAATTTGACGTGTTGGACCTTTATGATACAAGGACGAAGCCTATTGAAATTTGTTGTAATCGGTCCATTATTTCACCTAGCCTGCATACAAATTTCCCCCCGGAATAGAGTTTAAACACTCAAAAATGCCTTAAAAATAAGAATAGTTTAATGAAATTCGGTGCAAAGAAGTTCTGTGCAAGTATTAATTTTTGTACCAAATTTTATGAAGATCGGTCCACAACCCACCATAGCTCCCATATAAACCTTTCTCCGAAAATCAATTTAACGTGCATACGAATGTCAATATCAAGTTAATATTCGACACAAATAAGTTTTATGTAAATGGAAATAACATTGTCAAATTTGTTATGAGATTCAGTCCATAATTTATCATAGCTCCCATATAAACCCACTTTCAAGAATAGCCCTAAAGTGCATAAAATCATCTAGATGTTGGTATCAACGCATTATTCCGTATTTGTATATTTTTTATTTTACATTTAGTAAAATTGGCCACAGGTGTAATATAAGTCCCCTTCCCGAATTTTTATGCTAGTACACAATGGTGTAGGGTATCATTTAGTCGGTCTTGACCGAATATATCTTTCTTTCTTGTTTTTAACAGTAAAAGTATTTTTACTTGTTTTTATTTTTAGGCTTATAAATAAATGTATATTCAATAATCCTTTTACCAAGTTTTTTTTTCACTTAAAAATGAAATCAAATTTTTATAATTTGATTTTTGTGACCAAAATGACGATCGCATTTTTTGCTTGTTGAATAAAAATATGAAAATCTAAAAGGCTTTAGGTTTATAGTTTGCATTTATTAAAACAGAATTACGTGACATAAATCATTTATTTGTTTCAATAAATAATCGTATTAAATATGGGAGATTGTGGTAAAGTGGAGCATAACTTCAATAAAATATCAACCAATAATCTTTTTAACCCTGCCCTGAATCTGTTACATAGAATGGATTAATGTCTGAAGTTTTGCATAAAAAAAGAAGTAAATAATAAGACTAATTTGTCTTTTGGTATTGTTTCTCGGTGCTTTTCAAATCAATTATTTTTGGATAAAATGGGAAATATTGAGGTAAAGTTGGGTATAGTAAAAATGACAAGTTTAAGTTTATTTAGTGTTTATTAAATATTTTTAAAAGACGTTTGTATTTACGAGACCACTTAAATATCAAAATCCAAGTATGTAACGAAAACAGATAGGAAATAAATAAGTGATGAAACTAATAGAAAACGAGAGAGAAAGATATAAGATTCGGGAAGGGGACATATTACTATTGTGACCAATTTTACTAAATGTAAAATAAAATATACAAATACAGAATAATACAGAATTGGTACTAACTTCTAGATGATTTTATGCAGTTTATTGCGATTTCTGGAAATGGGTTTATATGGGAGCTATGACTAATTATGGACCGATTCTCATAACATTTAGCAATGTTGTTTCCACTTACATGAAACTTATTAATGTGGACTATTAACTTGATACTTACATTCGTATGGGATTTATGCACGTTAAAGTGATTTTCGAAAGAGGGGTTTATATGGGAGCTATGGTCAATTGTGGACCAAACTTCATAAAATTTGATACAAAGATTGATACTTATACAGAACTTCTTTGCACTGAATTTCATTAAAACATTCTGATTTTTAAGGCATTTTGGTGTGACATTTGTATGAGGCCTAGGTGAAATAATGGATCGATAACAACCAATTTCAATAAGCTTCGTCCTTGTATTATAAAAGTCCCACGTGCCAAATTTCCTACTTTCAAAATGCAACTCGTACTTTGTGCCAGCCAGCCAGATGGACGAATGGACGAACGGACGGACATCGTTAGATCGATTTAAAAAATGATTCTGAGTCGATTGTTATACTTTAAGATGGGTGTTGGATAACTTTTTCTATACGTTACAAACATCAGCATAAAAGCATAATACCCCTATACCACCTATGGTGGTGTAGGGTATAATAATACAACAATATTTATAAAAATATGAAATTATTTCTGGTATTTGGAATAGTCTAATCCATAGGTGTAATAAATTACTCTAATTTTCTTACACTTTAATTACACAGACCATTTGCATGAGTTTCATCATACCAAGTATGTATTTTTGCAGCGTCCACTATTTCCTAGATTTTTAGATGCAGCTTTATTTCCTTTAATAAGCTAATGTAATGACACATGTTGGTTTCAGGAACTTTTAGCCTTATCGCTATGGAGTTTACTAAGTCATTTCCAATTTTCAAATGTTTTATTGCTTTTACTAAGACGACACACTTTTGACCTCTTTTATTAGACTTTCTTATATAAGCTCAAATCATTTAATTAAAAACAATAAAAAAAATAAGAAATAAGTGTAAAACTTGTAAAATTATACATTACACTTTACCGCAATATAGTTTTACTACATTACCCCAATTTTATAATTTTATGTTAACTAGAAATTTGAAAAAGCGTTATGTTTTTGGAACAAAACCTATTTGCAATTGAAATATGTGCAAAATAATGTATTCAATTTTGTATTCACCGCAGTGTATAGTGTAATAATGGCAAACATATACCAATAATCTTTTATGCAAAAAAAATAAAAATAAAAATGCTCGAGAAAAAACACAATTTTCTTCATTACCCCATATGCCATAATAACCCACTCTCCCCTAATATTTTTCAAAAAACTTTGTATGCAAATTTCTTTTTAAATATGTTCATCTTTTGAAAATATAGTTCGTACTTGCTATTAAATATATTTTACAAATGGGAGACTATTCAAATATGCTACCCTCTTTGGTAGATATGGTCATATTAATATTTTCAATTGAACGTGGTGTTTTTAATAGAAAAGCAGTATGATATATAAATATCTCAACAATTTAAAAAACATTTTAAAAATTATAAAAGTATGCATACGAATTTTTTTAGCCACCATCTAAAAAAGATGAGGGTATATTGGATTTGTCATTTCGTGTGTAACATGTCGAAAATATCGTCTAAGACCCTTTAAGATTCTGAGTCTATCTAGCAATGTCCGTCAGTCTGTCCGTCAGTGTGTCTATTGAAAGAGATATTGGGCTCGGGGCGGACCACCTAGAGGAACGAAATATTTATCATATATAAGGTTTGTTTGGTATTGAAAATGGGTAAAATCGTTTCATAAACAAAAATTATGTTATTTATGAGCCAAATACTAGTTTTCTCTTACAAAAAAGCATGTGCACCAAGAAAATTTTGTACAAACAGTTCAAGAATCGATGTAAACTAGTAATTCAAAAATGGGCTCATAGTGCCCACTTCACCGCCCAACTCCCATATAAAGTGAAAAATTGCAGATAGTGGGTATATAGATTTGGCCAAGCCGAATATAACATTCTCACTTGTTATTTATTACAAATGAAATGGTATTAAAAAATTTTATTTTACTTCTATAGTTTTTAATAAGCGTTTCTTTTTTCTTATCTCTCGCATATTATGTTGTTTCCAATTTGAAATGATTTTAATATTTAAAAAATTTTAATTGTATCAAAAGTATACCTACACACTTTACATACATGCTTACATACATACGTATGTACTTATGTATGTAAAATGGATAAAAATAACTTTTGTATTAGTGTTATTAAAAATCATTTCATCACTACAAATAAATGTAAATTTATATTTGAATACAATTGATGCCCAAACGTTCTACACAAATTTAATTCTACTCACACCAAAAATTCTATTTAAAATTTCAAACGCGGTAATACACTTTTACGCCGTACAACAGAATTTGTTTCACACATGAAAAGTTCTATATAGATGTGAATAAAAAATTTGTTTTTGCTTTTGAAAAGCCTTTAAAATTTTGTAGAATCCTTGAGGTTAATTTTTTATTTTGTTACTTTATAATTTGTATTATAGAGCAATATGAATATCAAATGAAAAAGGAGAATTTTAAAGTTATGTTGATAACATTTTATTAAAATTATTGAAATAAAAATTGCAAAAAATGTCACTTAAAAATTTTAAACCTTTAATATCCTTGTAAATTCCCCACAAATATTTTCCAAAAATGTATATTTTAATGTTGCTAATATGCAGTTTAAAATATTCAAATTGTATGGTTTTAACTTTATTACTTTAGTGCATACAATGCACATTGGGGCCAATCGCAAAATTGTTGGTAACAAATATGTATCTAATAAACTATTGGTTGGATAGAATTGAAATGTGTAGATATTATTTATTTTTGGAAAATTGCCAAAAATTGGTTGTTAAAGCTTTTTTAAGGATTTTTTGAGGAATGAAACAGCAATATTTATTTTATATAATACATAAGAAATAAGAGTAAAAATATAATACCAATATGTTTTTTTTTTTTTTTTGTGTAATTAAAAATAAATCTTTTGAAAAGTTAACTTTTTTCATAAAATCTGCACTTCTGCATTCGTATTTTGCCGAACGGGAAGCAGTTTAGTGCCAAATCAATGTAAAGCCTTGTTCAGACCGGCGCGAAATTACGAAATTTCATGCCGAAATTATAAATGAAATCTAAAGTGTTCATACTGGCTAAATGACATTTGATGTAATTTCGTGAACAGCTGACACTTATTGTTTACATTTTAAATTGTTATAGGGGTAAATAAAGTATTTTGAAATGGAAACAAATAAGAATCAATTACTTACTAAATTGGAAATTATTAATGAAAAACTAGCTAATAAGAAATTGTTATTTCAACAATTAAAAATGGTTAGACATGCAGAGGTAAAAGGGATACGCTTCATTTTGCAAAATCACTTTAATAATTAATTTTAAGATTTGTGTTTAAATTTAAGATCAGCTGACAATTTTTTTTTTTCTCACGATTGAAACATGCAGTACATAGTTGAAAAAAAGTATTTTTTCCAACCATGTACAGAGTTGCATGGAAATGGGCATCGTAATTTCAATGTAATTTCGCCGAAATTACACAAAATTATGTAATTTCGCAGTGTCAAAATGTATGGAAAATTACGTAATTTCAACTTGATTTCGGCCGAAATCACGAAAGCACGTAATTTCGCGTCGGTCTGAATGACCTATAAGTATATTTTGTAATTTAACAGCATCAACAAATTTAAAAAAAGTCTCGCGTGATATTTTTTTATTTCTTTTTTTTTTATTTCTATATATTTTTTCTAAAATTCACCATTTTCGATCAATGCTGAATGTAGGGTGTAAATATAAAACATTTTAAAATTTTCCCATTAACCATTTATGAAGCCTTGTCTTTTAAAATATGCAAAAAAGCAAACATTTTTGTTAACAATACTTTGAGAAAAAAGTGAAAGAATTGTAATATATTTTTTTTAAAAATAGCCATTTTTTATACTAATTTCAGAGTACTGACTTTGAAAACTTTTCACGTCTAGACGAATTGAGATATCCCAAATTTTATTTCAGCACATTATTTCGGAATATGTTAGCAACTACAGAATATTTTTAAAAAATGTTTCACTTATACACCTTCGGACTTATTCCCGAAAAGGCAATAAAATCGAGGCAAAAAATCAAAAATTCAAAATTCAAGCGTAATTATCTTTTTAACTGTAACAGATAACACAGGTGAGTAAGCATGGTTTGTTCTTATCGCGCCATGTACTTTACAGAAATATAAAAATCTTTGAGGGTGTCCCGATGGCCTAGTTGGTAGTGTTCGATTTCCATCAGAGACTCTGGTTTATTTTACTACAACGAGCACATAATCTTCATTGCCCCCGATCGTTAGAATTAAAATTTAATTTGAAATTGTATTGTAATTATTAAATAAATAAATAAAAATAAAAATCTTTGAAATAAGACTTGATTTGTTGAAGTTACGATTTTTTAAAACTTTTACATACTCGAAGTAGTAAATTTTGACACACTGTAGCTTACCTCGTTTTATTAATAGGTGACTACAAGATTACGTTTCCGAAAGCTTAGGTTCTGCTCCACAACTTTCTCATGCATTTCAATTCGAATAGTCTTGAAGATACGAGGGCGGATCAATAAGTCCGTGACTTTTCGAACTTCCCTCGTAGTTATATGAAATGCAACACTATTCCCATCAAGTACCACCTCTTAATAGACTACTGTCAAATTTTAAGCAAGTGTCGTCATTTACTTTACGTAAAAAATAGGATTTTTCGAGATCATTAAAATAGGCATTTATTTGATCAATAATTTCATCGTTGTAGCTGAATCTCTTTCCACCGAGCCATTTCTTTAGGTTTGGAAATAGTAAGTAGTCACTAGGGGCTAAATCCGGAGAATATGGCTGATGAGGTACCAATTCGTAGCAAAATTCATAGAGTTTTGCCATTGAGAATTCACACGTGTGCACCCGTACATTATCTGGATGAAAAATAACTTTCTTCTTGGCCATATGGGGTCGATTTCTTTTCAAATCCTCATTAAATCGGTCTAATAAGTTGGCATAATATTCGCCGTTTATTGTTTTTCCCTTTTGAAGGTAATCGACCTTGCAGACAACTTTCTTAAACCAAGCTGATCATTTAAAATCGAAACCACACTGACATATGAAATGCCTATGGCATCAACAATCTCACGCACTTTTACTCTTCGGTCGGCCAATACCATATCGTGAATTTTTTCGACATTTATGGGTGTACTGACCTCAATTGGCCGTCTAGAACGTTCAGCGACATTTGTACTTGTGCAACCACAACGAAAGTCAGTAAATCACTTTTTTGCCATTGAAATCGATGGTGCAGAGTCCCCATAGTATTTAACGAGCTTTTTCTTGGTTTGATTGACGGTTTCTTTTTTCGCAAAAAATAATATTTAATGAGCACTCGAAATTCACTTTTTTCCATTTACACGAGGTTGTATGTTTTAAACGCAAAGCAAATGACGACACTTGCTCAACAGGTGGTACTTGATGGGAATAGTGTTGCATTTCATATAACTACGAGGGAAGTTCAAAAAGTCAAGGACTTATTGATCGTACAGATTTATTACCAAAAATTTCGCGATTGGCTCCACTGTGTAACGATTTTAAAATTATTATTAAAAACAAAATTTAAAATTTATTAAAAAATTTTTAAAACTTAAAAATATAATGAGACTTCAAACATGCAAAACCAACATATCCATTTTCAAAGTCATCCATTGCATTTAAGTTTTAAGTAATTCTTAATTTAAGTATACAATGAAAACTTTTTTTGGAAGACTTTAAAATAGATTTGAAAGTTGAAACAACGATAAATTGAGTATTTTAATAATACCAGTCAAGAAAATGGTAGAAAAAAATTTTATCGGAAATAATTTTATGTAATTCATGTTTCTAATTCAAAATTAAAATTTCCACAACGTCACAGTTTTTTGACGTGGTCGTTAATGGGTTAAATTTGAGACGTGATGGAACAAAAATTTGTCCAGTGATTGGAATTTTAAGAACAAAAATTGGCATTAACTAAACTAGCAAATTGTGCTTTTCGCAATAGATTTAGCTCTTTTTTTTCCAACCCAAAAGTCGCATTTTTTTCCATTGGCGCTGTTTTCAAAAAAGCGCTAAATTTTCAGTAATATATTGGTTAACAACGTTTCTATTAACTAATAATAAAGTATCTTATAAATAATTTTTAAATTCACTAAAAACTAATACAATTTTATTCAATTTTAATCATTCATACCTTAATCTAAGACGTGTATATATTAATATACTGTTTGTTATTACGTGGAAACAGCAAACAACAAAAAAGTCGAACATATTTGATTGTTGCGAACATTTGGCTGGCATACGGGCAGCTAGAATGTTGGTATTTTAAACCAAAAGCAACCAAAATAGACTTTTTCCTGTTTATGTTTATGATTTTATTATTATTATCCTATCCCGGAATTCAGTTTATACATTTTTAATTAGCTATATTGGCGAATTTTTTTTAATTTCGGAAAGAATCTTAACATACGGAAATTAAAATATATGTCAAAAATTTACGCATGCATCTAAATTTTTTTTCTTAAATTATGTATTAATGGAAATAATCTTAAAGTAGCTTTAAACTAGGGTAGAACCTACTTTAAAATATTTAAAGTTAACAATTATTTACTAAAGGTAATTTAAGCGAATCATCGTTTTTGAATACGACTTTAAGGAATTTTGCTTAACAATGGTTAGTAAAGCTGTATTAAGTTTTTTTTTTTTTTTTTAATACGTCTGCAAAGTTTTGTAAGTAAACTCGCGACTTAAAACAATGCCATTGCATTAAAACAGTCGTAAGTTTAACATAGAAAATAAAAAGTTTCGGAAAAATTACATGCAATGATATTTTTTTAACTTTAAAAATAATGAAGTTGAAAAAAAAAAGAAAAAAATACCAAGAAAATGTACAAAAAAAAAATTTTACTTTGATGCCTCGCACTCGGGTCAGTAGAGCATAAACTAAAAAAGTAATTATGGAGTTGTAGAGAGTTGTAACTTTCCAGCCATGTTATTATACCCTACACCACCATAGGTGCTTGGGGTATTATGCGTTTGTGCTGATATTTGTAACGCACAGAAAAAATCATATACCAATCGACTCAGAGTCACTTTTTTGAGTCGAACTAACGATGTCCGTCCGTCTGGCTGGTTGGACGGCTGACTGTACACGTAAATTTTGTGCACAAAGTACAGGTCGTAATTTTGAAGATAATTCAATGAAATTTAGCACGACACAAGGACCAAACCTATTGAAATTGGTTATGATCGGTCCATTATTTCACCAAGTCCAAATACAAATGTACTCACGGAATAGGGGTTTCACGATCATAAATGTCTTAAATATACCAAATGAAATTTGGTTTAAGGAAGTTTTGTATAAGTATCAATCTTTACGCCAAATTTCATGAGAATCGTTACATAATTGACCATAGTTACCATATAAAACCCTCTTCTAAAAATCACTTTAACGTGCATAAATCACATACACATGTTAGTATCAAGTTTATTTTCGAAATCATTTTTATATAAGTAGAAATTACAGTGACAAATTTTATGAGGATCGCTTCATAATTTACCATAACTCCCATATAAGAACACTTTCGGGAATCATCCTAAAGTGCATAAATTCATATAAATGTTAGTATTAACGTAATATTCTGTATTCGTATATTTTATTTTACACATTGTAAAAGTGTCGGTGCACAATTGTCCACATGTCTAATATAAGAGCCCTCTACGAATTTTTATGGACATACACAATGATGTGGGGTATCATATGGTCGGGCTTGACCGACTATATTTTTCTTACTTGTTTTTTTATTTATTTATTTTTATTTATTTATTTTTGTTTTTGAAATAAAATATAATTTTTCATTATTGACTTTTTGACAATAAAATATAAATAATTAAAAAAAAAATTTAATTAATTAAATCTTAGCTTAAATCTTAATTCTGAATTAAGAAATACTAGTTTTTCATTCCATTCACAAAAACATAATTCTAAAGCTTCATTCAAAAGCTTTTGTTTAAATGGAAATAATTCTTTATTAAATTTTTGTTAACTTAAATCTCCAAATTGTAGGAAAATGTTTTTCTTTCATTCAATTTTAATATTTTTGTTTTTAATCTTTTACAAAATAAATTGAAAAATATTTTCTAAAGCTAATTTGTAATAGATTTGAATTGAAGAAAATTTGAATGATTCAATATAATTTTTAAGCTTCAATTATATAATTGTTCGTGAATTCGTTAAGAAATTAATTCTTTATAGAATTAATTAAGTTCATATGAGGTACAAAGAATTTAAGTCTATAAAGAAAGAATGAGTAGGATAATAAATTTAATTTGATTTTGAAAAGTGAATTAAAGAAGTAAACCTTTTGAAGCTTTAGTTGTAGGTATACATGGGTATTTTCAATTAATTATAAATAAAATCAAGATTTGTGCATCAATTTTGATGAATCATGACTTTAAGACAAATTATTAAAATTTAAACTTTTTTGCCGTTCTTAAAAGAACTTTTGAGGAAAAAATTCTTCAATTTTATTTACGACAGTAATCTACATAACCCCGAAAATGTTTAGCACATAAATGAGACATGTAAAAAATAACTTAGGTCTCAGATTTGGTTAATATTTGGCACTTTCATACTTTGTAAAACACATTTTAATTTTTTGAAATTTCAAAAAATCGCCATTAATTTCGAAAAATGAAAATATTTCACTTTTTATATAAATCTATAAATATCTTTTGAAGTTTAAGTTCGATTTCATTGATTTAAAAGTTATTAAAATGGCATTTAATTTCTCCTTTAATGTCACAATTAAAACAAGAAATCATTTTTAAAAATGCATGCATAATGCAAATGCATTTTTGGATGCATTTTTGAAAACTTTCTGCCGCTTCTTTTTCTTATATAAACGTAAAACTTGATATATTGACTAAACAATTCAATTTAAGTTTTTGTGACGAGAAACTGGAGTATTTTAAAAATTATTTTCTAAAAACTCATTTATTTTTGTGTTTCGTACTAAAAACATATTTTTTTTAACCTATATTTTATTTTTGGTTTATTTATAAAAAAAATTAGAAAATATGTCTCCAAATAAAGTTTTATATGGATAATTAGGTAAATTGTCAAATTTTAATAAAATATATTTAAAAAAAATTGAAGAAATTTTATAAACAATGCACTTGAAAAATTGTAAATGCATTTATGCATCTAATGCAATTTATAACAAAAATTTTATTTTTGAATCATTTAACAAAGCAAATTTAATTATAGTTAAAAAATTTTTTAAATCAATTAAATATGTCATTTACGTATGTAGTTTTACTCGCATATATTTTAAGTTGTACACTTTTTCCGTAAAACGAATAAAACAATAAAATATTTACAAAAGTAAATTTTTGTATGAAAAAAATGTGTTGGTATTTTTTTCTAAAAATTATTAAAATTGATAAATATTTCCGTCACAAAAAAATCAAAATTGAATTGTTTATCCAATAAATTGCTTTTTAATATGATATAAAAAAATTTTAAATCGTAGGGCGAGAACAGTTTTAAAAATGCATCTGAAAAATGCACTTGCATTTAAAATGCATTTAGTAAAAACCTAAAATTATTTAATAAATTTATTATAAAAGAGGGAAAATGTAGTAATCTGAGGTATTTTAAATAATGACAATCTGGTAAAAAGTATGGAAAATATCGTCTATTAAAATAACATACTTTTTTCATTTTGTTAATTTTGTAATAATTTCGAACCGCGAAATAGACCACGGTTTTTGACTTTTTCTAAAACAAAAGTTGTACACAGTTTATTAGCTTCACAGAGAACATATTTAGTGAATATGAAGAAAATTAAAAGACATGATGGCAAAAATCATTTTATGTGTTCTTTTTTTGGAATTTATGTTATATACCTATTTAAATGTTCCTTTATAGGCCTTTTTTATTATTTATAAAATTCACCAAATATTCAACAATTTAATAAATTTCTAGATACGTACTTATTTAAATCTACAGAATTCTTTACAAGAATAAATTTCACATATAAAAAGAAAAATTGGGTTAATCCTTTGTTGAGTGACAGAGTCCGCCCTGTCATTATCAACAAGAACACACGCTTAATTATACCCGCCTGACCTGAGTTTCGATATTAGCGAATGTTCGCTAAAAACGAAAAATTTTTGAAACAAATAAGTTCGAGAAAATATCTAGAATTATATTAATTATGAGCGTTCGTTACATCGAACTTTTCTCGATAATTTCTCGATATTAAACATTCACGTAATTTTCGAGAATTACTTATGATAATTCATAGTGTTAGATTGTTTGTTAAATTTTCAGCAATTTTTAATAAAAAGAATATAATATAATAAAATAAAATTTTTTAAATGTTTCCAGGTAAACGGGAAACACTTGTTATCATTGAAAAACTTTACTCTAAACATGGTAACTGCAAGAGTTTAACAACTAGAACGTTATCTGAGAGGAACTTTATTATTGCATGAATTCGATTTTTAAACTTTGAATTAGTTTTTTTTTTATCAGATATCTATCTATTTGTTCATCTATGGTTTAACGAATTTACTTACAAGTTGTTTCACATTAAATTTTAAATCAACTTTATTTTAGTCTTGTTTAAATTTTAGATATTTTAGCTTTATTTTAGATTTGTTGAAATGAATATTAAATAAGTTGAACTTCGAAAATACTCACTATTGAGTAATTCCATTTTAAATTTAAAAAAATTTGAACCTTGGTTACCAATTTAGATAAAATTTGGTGCATGTGTAGAGGAGGATAAAGAGGTATGTAAAATGAATTTTTCTTATTTTCATTTTGAGGACTGTGGCAACTATATAGCTTTGAAGAGGATTAACATATTTATTTAAATGGCCATAGCTTTTGTTATATAAAAGATATCAAATTAATTTTCCTTACAGTAGATTTGATAAAGCTTGTATTTTAATATTTCATATAAAAATTTTGAAAATATTTTTATTAACATATCTTTTTTTAAGAATTTTTTTTAGTGACGTGTATCTTAAACAGAGTCCATCTTTATATATATATATATATATATATATATATATATATATAAAGCTGGACTCTATATATATATATATATCGATATACTAGCTAAAAAGAAAATTTCAAAGAGGTCAAAATTTTTAAATTTAAAATGGAATGACACTATTATGAAAAAAAGAATTATTTGGTTGGGAGTTTTTTCATTGTACCACAACATTTTCTTTTGAAACAATATCTCTTATCCAAGCAATGGATATGTAAATGTTAGATATAAACGTTCAAAAATTCTTCAAAAACTTCAAAATACTTATAAAAAACTAATCTCATGTTGTATTCATAGGTATATGAGATTATTTTCATCTGAACACAATGATCCGAAAAACATTATTGCGAACCAATTTAATGAAATATAATGAAATATATCCAATAAATTACTGCATATTTTTAAAAAGTTTTAGCATAAAGAACACAATAACATAAAAATCTTAGACACAGTTTTAACGTTAATTACAATAGGTACTAATTTTATTTGTATAAAATATTTAAAATTTTTTCAGTCTTAGAAATAGCATTACACTTTTATATTATTTCATTTTTCGTTAATTTAGTATGATTTACAACGTGTCGTTTGATATTATTTAGTAAAAAATAATTTTCTCTATAAGAAATCATTCATTTTTTACTTCCCAGCAAAAACTTTTTGGTTTTCGGTAATGACAAGTACTTATTAAAGTAGTTTCTTGGTAATGAGGCGTCATTATTATTTGCGGATTAACAACCAGAAGGTTGTTGGTTTAACCCCATTCTGAAGCTGTTAGTTTTTTATAATAAAATGCCTAAAAAGATATTTTAAACTAAATAGAGTTTTTATCGCTTAGGATGCTATGTGCGAGATGGCGTACTGAGTAAGACGTTAGTCAGTAAAAACTAATGGTTAGTTTGTATCCAAGTTCGAGTCTCACTGACGGCAAAATTTTTTGGTTTTTTTTAATTTTTGTTTTCGTTTAGTTACATATTTTTCAGTACCCCTAGAATCAAAAAATAACTACATGAATTTGTGGACAAGTCGAACAAAAATAACTAGTTATTCAGGCAAAAAATAAGTAGTTTATTTTTGTTTCCAATTATACCTGCTAGCTTACCAGGAAAGCAAAGTTTTTGCTGGGTGATAACTAAAATATGAAAAAATTCCTGGGAAATTGATTTTCTAGTTCCCTTTTCCCGGGAAAAGAAATATTGCGGGATACCCTAAACTATAATCGCTACTTGTCTAAATAAATTTGCAAAATTTAACTGAATATTTAATATATTTTATGCACATTAATTCAGAAATTTTTGCACTAAAAGAGATGGATTTGAGCAACAGAAAAATTAATAATATTGAAAGAATAAATATTTAATGACTTCTCTGGGCGAAGTTGAAATTTGGACAAAATGCTTCAAATATTATCACTCTTATGTAAGTGATTTTAATAAATTTATTATTCATTATATGAATTATTATTTTTGAAATGAAATTTATTATATATATTTTTTAATATTTGATATATTGTGTTAAATTTGAAATAAAACATAACTTTAAAAATTAAAAAAATCTTTTAGTTTTATATTGGAAGCAAAATGGAACACAAATATTTTAGTTTTCGAACTATTGCCAATAATAACAATAATCACGAGTCAAGAGTAATATTAATAACGTATAATTTGCATAATATTTTGATATCGAAAAGGAATATTTTTACGTTTCGCTATAACATCGCTAAAGATTCACTTTAGTACGTACTTTCGAGATTAAAAGATTTGCTGCCACAAAATGAGCAACAGTTAAGCTCAAGGAGCTTATATTCGT
Organism: Protocalliphora azurea; assembly: GCA_932274085.1. Lineage (NCBI taxonomy): Eukaryota > Metazoa > Arthropoda > Insecta > Diptera > Calliphoridae > Protocalliphora > Protocalliphora azurea. Next base: position 132,456,288 of record OW026519.1, read on the forward strand.
ATCGCCAACGATAGTCATTCTCGAATGTTTTGTCAGAGAAATGTTAGCGAAATGTTTGTACGGTATATCATTATCGAAGTTTGTGGTCAGCTGGGTATAAAAGGTTATATACATATTTAATTACCTTAATTCATATTTATATATTCAGAACATAAATATTAATAAAAATACACAAAAATATTTTCTCATTAGGAACTTATTGTTAGTTGTTTTTTTTTTTTTTTTTTTTTTTTTTTTGTTAAATGATTGCACAAAGGAAATATATGTTTCTTAAGGATACAAACTTACCTTAACACTCAACACAATAATTGATAATGAGAAAAATACAACAGCTTTCATTTTGAGTGATGGTTTTAGGATTTAAATGTTATTTCTTTTAGTTGACAAATTTTAACTTTTTTTAAATGATGTTGCTGAAGATATTTATGAAATTATTAATAACTCGAAGATATTTAGTAGGTGTTTGTATTCAGCTATTATATTCTTCCTTGTAGAATAAATAAATCTTAAATGAGTTGAATTGCTCCAGCTTAGCTTCTACGTTTGAGTCCATAAAATTTAATTAACTTCATACATTTTCAAAAACAGGCGTCTTGAGTACAAAAATTATTTTGTTGTTCTTTTTTGTATTTAATCCCAAACAACAAGTGATAAATTAGCACATTAATACATAATATAATCATAAAATATTCTTGCTGTTGATGTTACTTTTGTTGTCGTTTGATTAAATCTTTAGTAGCTTAAGACGAGAAAACAAAAAAAAAAAAAGGAATATAAAGTAAATTAATTTAACACTTCAATCACTGGAAATACGTGCAGTTATTAAATAATGTCCTTTTTAAAACACAAGGCATTTTGGCTTTTTCTATTTTTTTATTTTCTTTTTTTTCTTAATTCTTTAAGATTTCAGCGAAAACACTTGTTGGTTTCAGCAGAATGGAATATCTTCTAGTGTTTAGAATTTACACAACCCCCCCCCCAAAAAAAAAACACTATTTAATGTTGTTCACAATCACGTTTCTAATGTCCAAAGCTGATTATTGAAAAATATTGCCAAAATGGAATGGAAAAATATAACAATTCTATTAGCGCAATAAATTGACAAGTAAAAATAAAATCTTAACCTTCGTGTACCCTCATCAAAATGATTAACACATATACCCTCGCAGGGTCTGTGGGACCAAAATTTTTACAGTTTATATAAATATTATTATTTAACAAATTAATATTTTCTTTATATTTATTTTTATAAAAAAAAAAATGTATTAAATCATAAAACAAAATCTTTTATTAAAGATTAACATGTCGAGCTCGATTGAATCCAAATAACATACTTTAAATATTTGTCTTATTCAACCTCACAAAGACAGGTTTGTGTCATGGCTATTTTGGTGGTCATTTATGAAATTTTGTTTAAAGGCTTTGTTGTTATGCTTCCAAAAACGATTTTATTCTGATTTATTTTTTGATTAAAATATGTATTAATAATAAAAATAAAAAAAGTATCGAAATTAATTCCAATTACTACAAATAAAATTTACATCAAAATGCAACAACTATACCCGCGCCGGTCTGACAGAGCCATATACTCCGTGTTTGTTAACACGTGTCGCTTGCACGAAGTTTTTCATGACTCTAAAATGAAGTTAACAACTAATAATAAAGATACTTTTGATCCCAATACGTTTACAAAAAAAATAACCCAAATGTGGATATCCGGTCTCACAGACCAGTACGCGGGCATAGGATGGTTAAAGGAGAAACACTTAATACCATATAGTACTAGCTTTTTTTATATATATTTTTTTGTAAAAATTGTTTCACCAAAAAAAACACGTTTAAATTGTATTAACTTCACTTAGTTACATTCACTTCACTTTTCTATTTATAAATATGAGCATCACAAAAATAACCGTTTTTTAAATTCAAATATTTTTTATTTATTATTATTATCTTTTTTTTAAATATTATTTAATTATATTTAGTTCTCAGCGACCGGTAACTTGGTCAACTGCCGTTAGAATGTTAGATGCCTTTAACACAACTAGTCCTTTTATACAAAAATCCTTTAAAAAAAGCTTTTTAAAAAAATACTCATACCTAAAAAAACCCCCAACAACAAAATTATGAATGAATCTTGAGGTTAACAACTTGTTGCCTTAAGAGGAAATACTATTTCTATTTACTTTTATTAAACTTTCAAACCAAAAGGTTTTAAACTTAGCTAAGTTACGACTAAAAGCTTTTTTCTCTTATTAACTTTCATTGTTAAAAAGAGTTGCCAGAGCGTTCATTAAACTGATAAACCCACTTCCATTGGTTGTGGCACTGGCACTAAGTTTTGTACATTTCTTGGATGATGTAGGTCTCCACGATCGTAATAATTAGCATAATGCTCCCCAGGTACATGGTAGAGACCGTAGTGGACCCCACTATTGGCCACCTGAAATAGGTTAAAAGATAATTAAACTTTAATTTTTTTGCAATATTTTTTTAGAACTTCTTTGGTATTGAAAAACTTACCCGTTTTAGGCCATTTATGGAAGCTAATAAAAGAGCCATTTTAGCTAAGAGTAGTGCTTTGCCACTAACAACGGATAACATTTGAAAACCCATAGGTACGAGTACAGCTCCAAGTGCTGTAACACCAAACATCATGGTAATCATCATGTTGAAACGATGACGTCGACCACGAGCTGTACCAACAGGGTCGGTTTTGTTAATTAAAGATGGATCTGGAAGGAAAGATTATGGGCTTTAGAAATAATTTTTTTTTTCTCAATTACACAGATTGACAAAACGAGAATTTTTTTCGGTGGCATGGGATATCTCAGTCAATTTGGTAACATATTGTTATAAAGTACTAAGCTTATAAATATTTTTTTTTTTTTTTTTGAGTTGCCTCTGGTACTCACGATAAATATTTTTTTTTTTTTTTTTGTAAAATTGATTAGGTTGCACCATATATTACTTGTCTGATTTGGTTCAATAAACTATCAAATAAATTAAAGTTTCTTTCACATTATTTTTAATATGCTTAATTGTTATCGAGATATTGAGACTATTTTGTGAAAAAAAAAATCAAATTTCTAAAAATTCTAAAAATCTTAAAAGTTCGAAAATTTTTTCGTTTTTTTGCCTTGTTCCTAAAGATAAATTTGTTGCAAATAAAACAGGACATATTTCATTCAAATTAATGCATTTTAATTCGAATTTTTTGATATTTTATTGAACCAAATCGGACAAGTACCGTTCTCGAGATATGATTCAATATATGGTGCAACCTCGTTAATTTTACAAATAGCGATTTATCACGAGAACCAGAGTCAATTAAAAAAAGTAGTTTATAGGCTTAATACCTCATAATAACGTGTACCCGAAATGACTGAGGAATCCCGTGAAGCAGAATCAGTGTTGCTCTGTGTTGTACATTTTATACACTTTGTGAGGTTTTAAATTAAAATCAAACATAATTTATAAGTTTCTATTTTGCTTTAATTGTCTTAGATTAGTTTTAGTCATTAGATTATCTTTAATCTAAGGTATAAGAGTCAAACGTAAGTCTTTATACATTATCATATTAGCTTCTATAGGGGTCTTGATATAGTCCTGCATTAGCTTCTTTCGAGGTCTTTGTAATAATATAATACATTAGCTTTCATCTCAGGGTCTTTATGGTCCTAGATTAGCGTCAAATGTGCGTCTCTATATAACACAGTGTAACAGGAAAAAATTGCCTCAATAATTTCAATGCAAAATAAAAGCATACTAGTGGTCTAAAAAGGCCCCCAAAGTATTTTTCAAAGTTAGTTCTAATTTCGTTTTTATGGCCTCTTGAAGTTTGAATTTTTTGTTGACCTTTTTCAATATTATTGGAAATAAAAAATATTTAAATAATTTAATCTAAATATTATTAAATGTTGTTGTTTTATACTCTACTAGATTTATTGTACAAGACTTTTACTATATGCCACATGCTTTTACGCCCATTTTTGTCATAACATTGTTTAACTGAAATTATATTTAAACTACTAAATCAATTAAAATTAAGCTTGGCACATATGTATATCCTTGAAGGAAGTACTGTCTGGATGCCGCGTCCGTACACTTTTCTTTAAAAGATTTGCTTTGCTTCTTAGTAAGCAAATTTCAAAAGTCATCAAAATTTCCATAACAGTGGTAAACAAATATCACAGCATAATAAAAGTTGGCGAAAAAGATATGGTACCGATACAATTTAAATTTTATAATATAAATTTGAAAAAAAAGAATTGTTTACAAAAAGTGGGCGTGGCATTTTTATTAATGTTATATTTCCGTTAGGAGAATGCACGATAAAAGTGAAAAATATCAGTTAAATTGGTTGAATTGATTGCAAACAATCTTATTGTGAAAAGGGACAATTAATAAAAATCTTACATAACATCTAAGAGAAGTTTTGAATTTTTTAAATTCTCTAAAACAATAAGTACCCATAAATATATTGCATTTTACTGATTTAAATGTTCTTTATCTTCATACTTAATGAAAAAAGTGCTCCAAAATATCCGAGGTATATGAAATACGAAATTCGAACTAAAATACGAAATTCGAACTAAATTTGCAAAACCCTTTGGAGATTTTATTAACCTGGTGGTATACTTTCATTTTATATTGGAATCATTGAGGGAAAATTTGGTGACCCAAAATTTGTCGCATAGTGTAGTAACTCATTAGTTTCTATTGGGGTCAATATATAGTAGCTTCAAACCTTTTTCCCCATATAGTTCTGTAAAAGCTTCTATGACGGTTTATGTAGGGTCCTAAAATAGCTGCAAACGTAGATCTAATCTAGTCATAGCTTATCCACAAACTTAGGTTTTATATAGTTCAAAAATATTTTATTCTGAGTCTCTGTAAAGTCCCACAGTTAGTTTCTATTGGAGGTCTCTATGTAGTCCAAGATTTGTCACAAACCTAGATCACTAAATAGTCCTACATTAGCTTCTAATGATGGTCTCTTTATAGCCCTAGATTAGTCTTTATATTGGGTCTTATTGTGGTCTCAAACTTGAGTCTCTTTATGGTTCTATATTAGCTTCTATTAAAGTCATTACTCTTGGCGGTCGCTCTAATTTTGATCTTTACTTAGACCAAGATGATTTTCGTTAATAAGAAATTCTAAATAAAGTATAATTCAAATTTAAAAAATATAAATAAATATGTAAATTTAAAATCTACTTTATTTAGAAATTCTTAAATTTTTTCCTCGATTCTAAATATAAAACTATTAATGAATAAAAAAATCTTATTATTTTCAATATAGGTGCCCCAGTATTCTCATTAGTATTGAGAATATAAATTATAATTGCATTATAAAATAAATAAAATAAAAACTGCTTTCAATATTCTTAAGTAATTTTCCCAAATAATCAGTTCTCACCTTTTCCATTCACATTCTCCTCAAAGGCTTTTGTTAATTCCTTTAAATTTATCTCCAACATATGAGTATTCAACATTTTAGTAAAACTTAAAGCCAAACGATCAAACCAGGTCAAATATTGCAAATCTTTACGTTGGAAAAATTCACTTAAAAAGTAAAAAACACTTTAAATAATCATAATCACTTAAAACACAAAAATATCTTTTCACATACTTTTCATTTATTTTCAATGACATTTGATTTTCTTTGGCATCCGGTATTTTTACAAATCTTACACCTTGATACAAAGGAATAATTGGACGTCTTGTCATCTCATTGACAATATTTAAACTTGTCATTTTTAAACACTGCCAAGTAGAGGAATTGGTGTTTGATGTTGAAGACTAAAAAATATTAAAAGGAATTATGTTTTTCATAATTTTCTTATATTATTTTTTTTTTATTTTTATTTTATATTCCTACATTTTCACATTCTTTTAATAAATGACGTAGAACACGCATTTGTTGTATCCAAGATATTTGTGGTGGATTATGTCTTTTAAATTCTTCTTTTAAGGTGGGCAGAGCATTTATGTTATTTAAATTTATTGTGATTAATATTACAAGGATTTTTAAGGACTCTTTTATAAAACACATGTTCTTTGTTTTAATAATTTTTTTCCGTTTTCTTTTTTCTGTATTAATTTATAAACACTTAATTATTTCACGTTTACTAAACAACTGAAAGTTGTATGCCACTCTAACTTTTATTTTATAAAGAAAACTATCTTCAGTCTTTCATCATTTAATCAATCAGTGAAGAGTAACAATTCCATACCAGCCCCTAATAATTATAGACCACAAAATGCATTTCAATTGTCATGTGTGCCACAAGAGTTGTGTGCACTTGCTAATGCCACTGACCGTTACATATTTTTAGTTTGGTAAGAAAATGTTTGGGAATCTCTGCTTTGAACTTGGCTGTAATTTTATTGTTTTTATAATTTAGACCCAATAACCTATTGATTTTGAAAATGAATGTGTTATATCGAAAATTGAAAATATTTTTGCATAAAGTTGAGTTTTTTTTTTTTTTTTTTTTTTTTTTTTTGCTGTGAATTGAATTGGAAATTTTCATTATAAAAGACTGTTTTTAAAATTAATTTTATTATTCACATTTTGATTTAAAAGGTACGAAGGTGCTTATTTGATATATTAAAATTGTATTGTTTTAAGTAATATTTACATGAATTGCAAGCGTAGATCTCAGAGGGGGGATATGGGAAACAAGAAATTTCACTCTATTGAAAAAATATTTCAGTTGCAAACATATAAAATTGAAGCTGATCTAAAACCAGTGTTACCGTTTGGCGACTTTAGTGACCACTTTTTAAGTTTTTAATTATATATTAATTCCAATGAAGAAATTAATTATTTGGAGATTGTTTCACAATATAGTGATGTAAGAAAAATTTATAAATTAACTGAAACTTTTAAAAACTAAAACTAATGATAAAGTTTTTAAACAACTATTTAAAACATAAAATGCCGAATCTTTTTGGCCCGGATTGGGCAAATTAAGAAATAGATTTGATTAATACTTATATCCTAATTTATATTTTTTTGCACACTCTCTCAGTGGAACGTCTTTTTTCTAAATTATCACTAATGAAAAATAAATTATACTACAGACTTCAGGTCAACACTTGTGAAGCCATGCTTTTAGACTGAAATTTGTTAGACAGGTATTTGTAAGACTGGAGTCTGAGTGAAAACCTTGTAAAAAGGACAGACTAACTAATGAAAAGAATTAACAAAATGGAATTTAAAAGCTTTTCTTACTACTTTTGTTTTTATCAAATAAACAAATTTGTAGCAGTTTTTAGGTATTGAAGCAGTTGGCCCATTTTTTCAAAAAATCCCTTTTTTGGACACTTTTTAAAAATTCTCAATGGTAACTACATAAAGAATTGATTTAGGAGTATATAATGGCCTACGGTTGAAGCAAATATATTATTCATTAAAAACCTTGGTTTGAAACTAATCTAGGACTATATGCAAATCTTCAACCTCTGTGCTAGTCGAAAATTTTAACAAGCTGAACACCCCACTGACAAAGCTAATTCGACTATGCTGAATTCAATAGTGGTTTAAACTTAATTATGAAAATAGCAAAAATTATAGAAAATTATAAATAAAAGGGACATTATTTATGTATATTTAACATTAAATTGATTGAATATATACTCCAGTAACAAATTAAGTCAATTTCAGCCCGATTTTTAATTAATTTATATTTTTGTTTTAAAAGTTGCTCATTGGTAACACTGGTTAGCTTACTTAAGAAATTATAGTAATATTTTTTGTTAGTTTAAAGTTTTGTAATTTAGAGTTTAAAATATATTTGATTATTAGAAATCATGATCCTATACATCAATAGAATATTATTATTATTTTTATTTTTTAATTTAACAACTAAATTATTAAATTTAAGCAAAAAACTTTTTTTTCAAAATTAAATATTTAAAAAACGAGTGCAAACTTTTAAAAATGGTTAACGCCATTAAATTTAGCGTCGTCGATTTAGTTTTACCCAATGGGTGCCCATCCTGTTAAAAAAAAATTAAGTGTAATTTTCGCCAATTTTTTGTTTAAAGAACTCTATTCTTATAACCGCACCTGGAAATTTTCTTTTGCATTAAACGCTTAAACACTTTGATCCCGACTACCTCTCCGTTATATTTAATTTTTTATGAATTTCTGAACGTGACCAAAAACGAGGATGCAAGTGATGGGGTAGAGTCGCTTGCCTGTATATGATGTTTTTTATTTTATTTTATTTTATTTTAATACTCCAATTAAAAGACAAACAAAAATTAACATATTTCATTAAATTTTATGAAAAATAATTAGAAATGTAATAATTAATGCAGATCCAAAATCTGTGTATTGCGAAAATCACTAAATAATTTCTTGCTTAAATACTGCTAATAGTAGAGACGTTTTATGTACAGATGTGCTACAGATTAACGTGGGTACCTGCCTTGATGGAATAACCCCACGATGGTCTTAGCACTGGGTGAAGTAGAAAGCGCCAACCAACGCCTCCATATGTTCTGACACATACAGGTTGCAACAAAAACTCGTTTTCTGGTCAAGATACTTCCCCTTGCTTAGGGGTCGGCTTATGGTTTCATGTGTTGATTGCTTGTGCAAACCATAAGCCACCATGTAACCCCCATAAAGGTTCTCACCAATAACCAGACAAGGACAGTGAAGGTTGAGGCGGCCTCACTGTCCCTGGGGCTACTGGTTCCCGTAGCACCAACTTTTAAGTTCTAGGTAAGACCTAGAACTTTCGTTTTTTCAGCTTTAGAATCCAGAAAATTCTAGGGTACTGACTCCCAATCTATTTCCTGTCAATTCGCACAAAAGACAAAGTAGCAATCTTAGGCTTAGAAAGAATTTGGAATTTTGCTCTACCATGTATTAGCTATACATCAAGGAAAAGGTTTAATATATCAAGGAAAAGGTTTAATATCTACAGCTAGTAAGTACCTCGCAGCTGAACGAGATGTTCCTAGAACATAAGTTGGATCGGTCTACCAGCAGTCTGGCGAATGCTCCCCAAGAGGAGTCTTACACACCAAAGGCAATTTTTTCACACTTTAATGAAATGAAATTATTAAAAAACTTATGATCAATTCTTGTTCACTACTATCAAGTTTATAATGCGGAAGAAAATCTTTATTAAATTCCAAAAACTAAAAAAAGTTATCACAGAAAATATTAACAGCGAAATATTTAGGAGAGTAGTGAAAAAACAGTTAATCAGGTCTACCTATGTTCAAATGCAAATTGAAAATATTAAAATTTGATGGATGATAGATTCGCGATAAAGGAAAAGAAAATCAATTAGTGCCAAAAAAATTAATACTTCATTTTCAAGATAATTTGCAATGACAGATGAACACCTATGCCGAATGCTCCCCTTTCTACCCTACTTATCTAGAACTATACAGGTTTCTAAGATTAAAGCAAATATTAGATTTACGTTAGAGTCTAATTTAGCACAATGTAAAGATCTGCGATTAAAGCAATATTATGGTCATAAAGACCTTTGAACTAGGACTATATAGATACCTTCGATTGAAGTTAATCTGGGACTTTATAATAATCGACGATTGAATATTGGGACTATATTAGGACTTATCAGATTATATAAAGTTTCAGTAAACACCCACTACTAACGATATGTTGGGGCTATTTGCAGAACTTACAACTAATCTTCAACTGTGTTAAAACTTATGATTAAAGCTATGTTAATATTATATGAAGGACCTACAATTTAAACTGATCTAATTTTCAAATATCTTCAATGTAAATAAAAATTTTCCCCTTCGAAGAACTTCAACTGAATTCGCTCCTGTATATTATAATACTGTATATAAATTTTCTCTTTCTCTGCATAATATTTTTCTTTTAATAGTTCGGATTAATAATCATGCGCCTTATGTAAAAACATACATTTTACAACAATGTTGTAAAAGCTAAAATTAAAATTTTATTTTTAAACTAAATATATTTCAAAAGTTTAAATTATTATCTATTTAAATTATAATTTTTCAATAGATACAATTATAAATACACTTTAGTTAGCAGTCATTTCCACATTTAGTTTAAAAAGAAAAAACCAATCAACAACTTTACACTAAAACCACAACATTTAAGTTGTTTAGATGATGAAAACTTTTAATTGATTCTATTCCCTTAAAATAAACACATTAATTGTTATAATGAACATTTTTGTTATCCTCTATTTCTCTTAAATAAAACTTCTTTTATTTATTTTTTATTTAAAATACTTATCTATTATTTATTTAAAGATTTATCAACAGTTTTGCTTTTTATAATTTATTATACATATTTATATAATGTTTATATATATATATATATATATATATATATATATATATATATTTAGAAAATTAGTTAAATTTAGCTATAAAAATCAAAGGAATAAAAATATATTAAGCAAAATTTCTACTATTTATTTGTGTAAATTTTAACTAATAAAAATTATTAAGTTTACTAAGATTATTATTTCTTTAATAATTTTTATATAAGTATAAACTACTTAAAAATTAATAACAATAAAAATCATTTAAACGAAAAATAATAAATTGTAAAAATTTTAAATATTTTTTAAATAGAAAATAAAATAATGAATATTTACTTAGTTACAACTTATTTTTAATGAAAACTTTAAATTCAGACTGTGTAATTGTTGTAAGATATATGAGGATTACTGTCAATTTCTATAGTTTTTTTTTTATAATATTTAAGCGAAAATGTCCATTTAATATCAAAAGTTTTGTAATTGATCATTTTTAGTAAAATCTTATATTAAAAAGCCGTTGATTTTAAAAGTCATTTTACTATAATTAGCAAACATTAAATAACTTTCAATATCATCAATTTTTTTCAAATTTTCTATTTATAGTTTTTTGAAATTGTATGAGTTCTATGAAATATGTGTATGTATTACCTTTTTTGTTAAATTTCATATCTGTTATGGGCGGCAGCGCGTGTTATTTACTTTTTTTAAAACCGAAAATTTAAACTAAATATTATTTTATTTAATTAAGAAAATTATAAAAGAATTGAATTAAGGTTGCCTTTTTGTTTTCTATATTATATTTTTATTATATTTTTATTATATTTTTAATAAATACCAAAAGAAAAATTATTTATTTTCATAATGCTATAATACAGTATTTTTAAAAATATTAGCAGAATTAAAAATTTACAATTCACAATTACTGAAAATATTTTCTTAAGATTTCAGCAGGTTTTGGAAACGTTATCGAATTTATTATGAAGCATACAAAAATTAAAAAAGAAAAAAAGCTTGAAATCGATCGATATAGATCGTCAGCTTTTTAAGTAGCTGATAGTCTTCCATTAGAAAGATTCCTGACTAACAACGAAAAAATTCCATTCCTGGCAATTTATTTGTTTATTTATTTTATTGTTTTTATATTAATTCTTTTTTTTTTTGTGGTTTCTTTTCTTTAATCTTCTCTAATTGATTGGCAGAGTTTGGATACTCTCGCAAAGCTCAACAGCTGTAAATTTAAAATCAACAAAGAAATAAAAAAAATGCGACATCATATTTTTTTCTGTGGTTCTGTTTAGAACAATTTAAAGAATTTTTCAACGATATTTTAAAGCTTTTTTGGAATTAATAGAACAATTTTTTCTCATATTTTATACTTAAGAGAATACTTTACAATTTTAAACATTATTCTTTATTTTATTTTTTTTTTTTTTTTATTATTTTATTTTTACTATCAAAGGAAAGAAATTTTGTAAGTTGCTCATAAAATATTTAATACAAGAAAATGTTTTCTTTACCTATTACAAACCTATAAAATTTTTGCAGACGAAACTTTTTATTAAATATAAAAATATAAATTTTTTATGAGAATAAATACACAAAAATGCTTAAATGAATGATTCTGTAAAATAAAAAGTAGTAGATAATAAGAAATTTTTTTCTTCATTGGTGAAATTTCTTCGTGTAAGGCAATTTTAAGAATCAAAAATGGTTAGAAAAAGACTAGAAGCTAAAAAGAAAATTTCAAGGCTAAAAGCAAAAAGGCTAGATTTAGCCTTAAAAAGGCTAAACTGGCAACACTGGCGGTAACGTCTGATTGAATCTATAACATGAAAGCGAGTGTTTTATAAAGGGTATTATAAGGAAATTTAATTGTAAACACAATTAATTGACAACAGAGGAAATTTAATTGATTGACAGGTTCGTCGTATATAAAATTATGAAAGAGTTCATCATTTATAAGGTTGACCAAATTTCCAAGGACAATTGAAACAGGATACTACACGACCATTTATGTTGATAATCCAAAAAACAATATATATATATATATATATATATATATATATATTACATATAGCTGGGGATAAATTGTATACTTTTATTTTATATATATTTTTTTTTAAATAGTTAGAATAAAAATATTTTAATAAAATGTATTTTTTTTTTTGCCACTTTTTTGGAAAATTTACGAACTACGTGTTTATTTATTTAGCTATCGTTTTATATACCGTTTTATATATAAAAATATCAACAACATAAATTACACACAATTTAGATACGTTTAAATGTTGGACCACCCTATTGACGCTATAAACAATTTAATACCTTTTGAAATCCCGTGTAAACTACCCGTAAGGTTTTCGTAAGAAGCGATCATCAGCCACTAATTTTAGAATTATTAAATTCTACTTTTTTAGTGAATTTTTAATAAATATTAACATTTTTTTTTTAGTAAATATTTTCTTTTTTAATTTGTAATATCTCAATTTTCTGTTGCAAATACAAAATTGTCTTTTAAATAAAAATAATAATATTGTATTGATATCCACAAAACTCTTTCAGGACATGTCTATTCATTCCAGTTGACTAATCAATCTTTATCAAATTTCCAATAAGGTTTTAAATCTGCTAATGCAAAGATTCATATCCCATTTGGGTCTTACTTGTTCAACTAATGAGAGTAGTGATAATTATAGTTTTTAATCCGAAAATTTTGTCCCGCTGTTCCGGAAAATTGCAAACCCTCTTTCATAAAGCATCAGTTTGAGCCAAGGTTTGTTTAAATCGGAAAAATAATTCCAAAGATGTGTGGATTTAAATTTCATGTATTAAAAAAAAAAAAAAAAAAATATTAAAAAAGGTGAAGTTTGAACCGTTTCATAAAAACTAAACTACAACGAATATGAAAATTTTGAACAACTTCAAATTTTGTATTGATGTAATGAGTGTGTATAACAAATTTTATCAAAATCGAAAATTTATATATGAATATTATGTCCTCGGTCAGGAGATTCTCGTTTTTAGTATTTCGAATATTTGTTGATTTTGAGTAACACTTAGTTGATGAGTCATATTTAACTAAATTAGATTCATGCGCATTTTTTAGGCAAATTTTGACAAGAATAAAGGTTTCAGGCCGATCGAAGAAAATTAAAATGAATGAAATTCTGCCATTATTTTTGATAATTACTGTATTATATTTACTAAAATAAATAACTATAAATATTAATTTATTATTTTTTTATTTATTTATTTCTTTTTAATATTTGAAAAATTGAGGATCATAAGTGCTGAATAACAACACGCTGTTACAGTGAAAAATCACTCGAGAAATGACATAGTGTAGGTTATAGTCCTTCTTGAGGACATCATAAGTTAGTTTTAAAAATTTCCAATACAATCTCAAAATTTCAAATTATTCGCATAGAAATATATTTAGGTAGGTTCTTGTATAAATGTATTTGTAAATCTGTTACTCTGTTGTTTATATTTCCTTTTTAAACTTCTTTGGCATGTAGAAGTAACAAGCTTTTCAACCGTATGCATTTGGTTTGTTTTGGTAAAATATTAAAAGCAAATTTTCAAACAACTTTTAGGAAAAATAAAAATTTTTCACAATTTTTCAAGTTTAATTACGATTTATAAAAAATTTTTCTACAAAAGCCTATGCAACAATATAATAATTTTTATGAGCACTTTTGTTGTGAACATAACCAAATTTAATATTTTTAAATTGCACAAAAACTGTAGAACTTATTCGAATTGATCTGTAATAACTTACTAAAACTTTCCATATATTTTTAATTTTATACTCAAAAAGTAAAAACCAAACAAAAAAAAAATATAAAAAAAATATTTTGTCTTAAAATATATAAAAAGTTTTTAAATAATAATAAAGTTTCTAAACTTTAATAACTTTTAATACTTTTAATAACCTTTTCTTTTTTGGCTTAAACATTTTATATAGAGATATCTCGTTTTATTCTAAACAAAATAACATTTCAAACTTTGTAAACAAGTATGTGTAGTCTTTTAGAAAAAAAATCAGAAAAATTTACATCAAAATCAAAATTTCGAAAAAATTTCTCATGAATAAATTTAATTTGAGTGAGTTGGTAATATAATTATAAAGCTGTGTTCTTCTGCTTTCACAATCAATTTAAAAATCTTAAATTGATTTAAAATTTATGAAGCTACGAGATCTATAGTACAGGAACTATCCCTAAAACAGTTTTTTTTTGTAATATTTCGAAATTTAGGAGGAATTACGAAATTTTTAAAAATTATTTTGTGATGTCCTCAAGAAGGTCTACAACTTACATTAGCTTGTTTTCAGAGTGAAAATAAAAAGTGCCATTTTGTAACAGCGTGTAATTTATTTTATTTATATTACTTCCAGGTTTTTTGTTCTTACAGTTCCAGTACAACAGATTATTAAAAATAGTACAGGAACGAAATGTGAGATAAATTAAAAGAAATATGAAATATATTAAAGTGTCCAGGGAAACAGTATTTTTGAGATTCTGATGTTTTATACCAAGGATGATAAATGCGAGTTTAAATATTGTACTAAATCGAAAAAAAAAAAATACTGTTTAGACCTAATAGTACTAAAATGACACAAAATTACATTAACTGCGAAAGTAGGGAGTGCCTCAAAATAAAATATACCATACACTTTTTCATACTGTAAAAAGTTTCAATTATTGACATAGGAAATAATGAAAATGTTTCTCTTGGTTAAAAGTTTAACAACTTAACAATTGAAAACAAGTAAGAAAGATATAGTCGATCAAGCCCGACCATATGATACCCCACACCATACCCTACGAATACAGAATATTATGTTAATACTAACATTTATATGAATTTATGCACTTTAGGGTGACTCCCGAAAGTGGGCTTATATGGAAGCTATGGTAAATTATGGAGCGATCCACATAAAATTTGTCACTGTGATTTCTACTTATATAAAACTATTTTGCGTCGAATATAAACTTGATACTAACATTCGTATGGGATTTATAAAAGTTAAAGTGATTTTCGGAAGAGGATGGTCAATTATGGACCGATCTTCATGAAATTTGGCACAAAGATTGATACTTATGCAAAACTACCTTACACCGAATTTCATTAAAATATTGCTATATTTAAGGCATTTATGGTCGTTAAACCCCTGTTCCGGTAGGACATTTGGGAGCTAGGTGAAATAATGGACCGATCATAACCAATTTCAACAGGCTTCGTCCTTGTGCCAAATTTCATTGAATTATATTCAAAATTGCGACCTGTACTTTTGTACAGGTTTATATGGACAGCCAGCCAGTCATCCAGCCGTTAGATCTACTCAAAAAGTGATTCCGAGTTGATTGGTATACAAAAAGGATTAAAAGCCCAAAAGATTGAGAAGCTTTTGCGAATTCTTCGTTCACAATATTAAGAATCGTAGGTACAGATATTGATAAAATTCAACTAAGTAATGATAGCTTTCACCTCTTTGGCTTTAGCAGATCTAAGAGTCGGAACACCAGATTCCTCTACTATGGTATGCTTAGATGACATATGAGGGATAAACTGAATAGAACCTCTTGTCGTTAATTTTACGAACCCAAGTTACGTGTGTTTATTCTTCACTATCTTATTTTATATCTATCTCCCTTCTTTTTGGTCTTACTTTTTCATAATCTTTTTCCGTACTCTTTCATTTCTCATTTCTCTTCTAAAGTGACTCACAATAGACCTATAGTTCTCCGAGAGTATGTACAAGTTCTCATCTAATAAACCTTGTACATCCCTTCTCTATTTACCTGCATACCTACTTACTTCCCAACGTGTGTTTAAATTTTTTTTGGTACTTTTTATGGTACTTTTTTTGGTACTTTTTTAGCATCTAAAAGGGATATGGTTTAAAAAAAATCATAATTTTATTTAAAAATTTGCCTTTAAAATTTTAAAATTGTACTAAATTACCAGAATACTGAAGTATTTTTGAAGATTGAATTTATTATCCCTCTTTTGTACTATTTGCAAAAAATATCGAAATTTTGTTCATTGATGTACTAAAAGGTCTTGTTTTTCTTTGCAATAAATTAAAAATTACAAAAATTTTGAAATCCACTTTGAGAAAAAACTCGAAACTTCATTCTTGATCAAATATGTTTATCAGATCCGATATTTTCAATATCTGGTAGGAAACTGAAGACCAATTTAATAACTTTTTTAAATAATTTCCTGCAATTAGATATCAATACGCATTACAATCTTTCTACATTTTTTTGTTTCTTAACGGGACACTAATACATTAAATTAAAAATTTAATAAAACTAGAACAGAAACTATCCCAAAAAATCTGAATCTAAGATTATGTTTGTAAATATATCTTGCTTAAATTTTCATGTTTATATTAATCCTGAAATTATCTACAAAATTTCCTATAGTAAAGGACTGTACTGTTACAAGTTTGGAAGAAGGCCCCTAAGACTCCTCATTAGCGGAGATATGGAAGCTTAAATTTGGGTACCTCTTACATTTTAAAAGCATGTCAAATTTTTGTTTCTTACATCTTTTAAAAATTTGTATATCTTCTTCAGCCGATTAGAAGATGCAAACATATTTTTAGGCTGCCCTGAAACATTTTTCTCAATATTTAATTGTAAACAAATACGATTTCAATAAATGGAGTATCCAGTTCTTAATAAAGGAAATTTTCTCATAAAGTCCACTTTTTGGTTTTTGATGTTTTAAAAATGTAAAAAAAAAAAAAAAAAAAATAGAACACATTAGAGTTTGTGCTCCATTTGTTATTTACAGCTTTTGGATTGTTGAACAAATATGCAATATGCTAAATCATTTTTGTAAAGTTATATTGCAGGAATGTATAAAATCTTTATATGTTCTTAAAGACAATTTTTATGAAAGTGTAATGGCGCTTTTAAACAATAAAGAAAATTGCAAAAATTTCAAATCCAAAAAAGTTTATTATTTAACCCGCGGAACATATTTTGTTTATATAGAAGTAATTCGCTTCACCAGCTATATACTTGCGAAAGTGCGAAGTTTTTTATATAACAACAACCGCATAGAAAACTATTTAGCACTACCTATAGCCAAGTGCGTAATTTCTTTTGCTCAAAAAAAAACTTAATAACAAGAAAAAGCACCAAATTATATACCTATTAACGAAGAAAATATCTTTTTTCTAAAAGAAAAAAGCTGAAAAAAATACACATGTCTTTTGAAAATAAAATGAATGCGGTGAAAAAATATGAAAATCATATTGAAAAAAATATTAAATGGAAATAAAGGAGTATTTTAAATAATTTAATTAATAAATTTAATTTAATTTAGGCATATTTTAATTTGTTCTTTAATTGTTACAACTTCTTGTTGTTAAAATTGGTGCTCAAGTCAACTCTAGCAAAAGAACGCATTGTCGCACTCTCGCAAGACTAAAATTGTTGACGTGAATTACTCTATAATAATTTCGTTTTTAAACTAATAAAAAACATTCGATAGAAAACGGACAAATTTTGTCCGTTTTCTTTCAAATGATATTAAAAAATATAAATTTTAATTTGAATTTTCAAAATCTTTGAAATCGAATGAAAAACAAAATATTAGCAAACGTTTTTTTGAGATCTCACAGCTCCTCTCCTTAATGATTCGTGGTCTTCACAATTAATTTTTATATAACACTTGAATGTGAAATTACAGAAATTTTGTAGTTATAAGAAAGAGAATCACTTTCACTTCTGCAAATTATTCTCTGCAATTAGTAGCATTTAGCATTAAAGAAGATTTAATATGCTAAATAAATAATTATGTAATTTTCATCTTTAAACTGTTGTACGTTTATTTTATTATTTTTATTTAAATTTTTTTATATAAAAAAATTTCTTATTTTTTATTATTATTATTATTTTTATTATCTATTTAATTTATTTTCTCTAATAAAGAAAAATTAATTGGCATTATTATAATAAATTTTTTTTATTAATATGATTTTCCCCAAAAAAAAAAACTTATTTTTCTATTTAGTCATTTATGGCAAACAATTTTTTAAAATAAAAAACCGAAACATATTTTTCTTTAATTTTCAAAATTTGATTTTTTTTATAAAATATTTAATATTTGTGTGTTTAGTTAGTGTTTTTTTGGTATTTTGTATTGAAAAGTGTAAAGTTTTTTCTACTAGCACTAACTTTTATACTTAAATATTTGTTTAATTATTTTTTACTTTACTTTTTTCTTATCTCCATTTAAAATATAATAATTTTCCTAGCAAAAAATATATTTTTGTGTGTGTTTTGTTTTATGATTTTCTCAATTGTTTTATTTGTATGATTTTTTTTTTATTTTTAACTTTTTACTAAACAATTTATTAATGATTGTATTATATATTTAATTACTCGTTTTTATTTACTCTCACTTTTGTGGTAATTTTATAATTTAATGTTTTATGAGAACTAAATAATTTGTTGTATTTTAAACTTAAAAGAATTAAAGTGAAAAGAATTTGTTTAAAAAATGAAAAGAGAAAAGAAAGTAGAAATAAAATTAACTGGCATTTAAACTTAATATAAACTACGATATCGTCATCATGATGATGTTTTAGCATTTGCTGTAGACGAAGACGATGACTGTGGTTGGAAATGGCCGAAACGTGGTAAGAATAGACCAAATTTCGATTCGATACCATTTAGTAGAGGTACAGCAGCACGATAGCCACCAATATGATCGGCATTGAAGTTTACTTTGGTGGTGTCAATGGGTTTTGGTTTGTTCACTTCTGAACCAGTGGGATGAGAACCACCAAAATCAACGTAGAAGAGACGTTGCAGTAATTCGTATGTCACCAAAGTGACACCAAATTGTGGTGATGAACGGAAGACACGGGCTGGTTGGAAAAAGTAAAAAAATCATTAGAGTTATTGAGTGAATATAGAAAGAGACGTTTAAAATATTACCGGCTGTTCCTTTCCAGAATGCTCTGGGACCTTCTTCAGCCATAATTTTTTTGGTAGCATCCCATACACCAGTATAGGTGGTTTGACCTGTTCTGGCTACTACTTGTAAACGGGTCTTTATCACATCAGCTGGTGTTACCAAGGAAGCAGCTGGAACACCAGCTATGGCACCAGCAGCCAATAAAGTAAGTGGATGATTGTACCTGGAAACAATTAAAAAGAGAAATATTTTAATAAAATGCATTTGAAGGAATCAGTAGTTTTAGAGTTTCATTCGCCGATATTCATTCATTTACATTTTGTTGGAAATTTACAATTTCTACTCACCCTTCATCATCGGCAAACATGGCCTTTGTATGAGCATAAGTTGGAAAATAAATGGCCGAAAAGGGAACATCACGCAACAGACAAGCACGAGCACCTTTGTACAGGCCAAACAAACCCAAATCACGCACAACCGATAAGGCACGAACTTTACTGCCACCAGCTATTTCACCAGCCACTTGCAAACGAATTTTAACAATTTCCAAAGGATTTGTAAAGACCACTTGAGAGGCACCAGCCTAAAATTATACACAAAATTCTTAATACAAATATTGAAATTTTTTAAATAAAACTTACACAACCACCAGCTAAAATTTCAGACCACACAGGTATTTGACCTTGTTTATCGGTAAATTTATCACGCACAAAATCGTTGACAGTTAATTTAATGGCTTTCTCGGGTGCCACACCCATCAGTTGAGGCAGTAGACCGCGGTAAAGACCTCCGACACCTTCGTGGCGTACGACCTGTTATGATAATAATAGAAAAAAATTAGATTAAAAACTCTGTTTAACTAATAAAACAAAAAGCAGCATTTACACTATCTAAGTTCACGTCTGAGTTTAACAAATAAGACGAATTAAGACATACTAGAATCAGATAAGCTTTTCAGATATTAAGTAAAAGGGTAATTCAATAAATTTGATCAGATTTTGAATTTCTTAACATTCAACTCAGATGAGATGAGATAGTGTAAAGGTAGATAATAAGGTATTCATTCGAATAATTTTCGTTCGAATAATTCGAACAAATTATTGCAAGTAATTATTCGAAAAATTTAAAAATTGTCTTATTCGAATAACGAATAATTCTAATATTTTTATGTCGAATATTCGAATAAAACAAATAATAATATTTTTTGCAATTGAGGTGGTTTTATTAATTAGATTATTAAAAAAAATTAAATGAAAATTTTGAAAATTTAATGCAAGTTTATGTCTTCTTTAAAATTTTTAAAAGACCGTTGTTATATTTAATCTAATAACCAGGGCAACCAAAAATATGCAAAATCAAATTTTTTCCTAGACTCCAAAAGAAGTAAACTGTTAGTTATTTATATGTTTCAGAATATTTTAAGAATTTTGGCATTGATTTGTTATTGCATATTTTGCTCATTACGGCATATTTTGGTCTTAACTGCATATTTTGTCATATTTTCATAGAAAATCGTTATTTTAGGGCATATTTTAACAATTTAAATGAAATTTGTTTGCATATTTTATGCTTAAGAGACAAAATTTTCACCTAATTGAACTTTTTACTAATTTGCCATAAGTAAAATGTTCTGCTTACTATCACATACGTTTTTAAAATCCGATTAATAATCCCTAATAATTTTCTTCTATCTACATTTATATTAAGAATGCTTTTTTAAAGTTATCTTCAATGATTTGTTAACTTTTAAATTGTTATTGTTATACCTTTTTTTTTTATTCGAACAATATTCGAACAATAAAAACCAGAAAAATTTCAATAACCTAGTAGCTAAAGAACAAAAGAGGTCAGTCATATTTGTCAAATATTTGAGCATAAGAATTACAAATTCTTCATTTCACTACTAATTATATTAAATAGACGTTAATTTCCTTACGAAGTAATTTTATTTTCCCACAATTTTTTTTATTATTTTACTTCTTTTATATTTGCTTAATGTGACCGTTTCAGAAATATTTACGTAATTAAGAATTCAAATATTCGCCTCCAGGTGTTACCTTTTTAAAACAATCCCAAGAATTTCTATAGGCCACTTCACCAATATATGAACCTGTGCGTTGATTTTGCATACGTGTCTTTACCAAATCAATTGGATAAACGACAGTGGCACCAACCGCTGTAATGAAATGAAATTGTTATTTAGAATTATTAACAAAAAAATAAAATGACAACTCGTTTCTTGCTAACGTTTGACAAAATTTCTTTTTTATGACTACTTACCTCCGGCTAATGAACCTAAAGTAAAACGATAAGTGCTCTCAAGAATCTGTATAAATGCTGATCTATCGGCTGGACTTTCGACGGCTCTTATTTCAGCCAATCTAGTGGTGATATGCTTCGTATAATGTTCAGGTGCTATATTATTTAAATCGCTATAAACTAGGCGGCTTTGGGAAAAAAGAAAATTAGTTATTAATTAATTGTTAGAAAAAGATATATAATAAAAATAATAAATAAATAATAATAATAAAATTCAGGGACATTGCTAAGGATTTAATGGCATTAGGTGTTTAAGGGAGAACAAAACTGAAGAATTTCTATGTTATAAAAAAAAAATCAGGAAATAAAACTTGAAAAAAAACTTTATTATTTTTTTAGTAACACTTGCCTACTTGCTTGTATCTTTTTACGTCTCCACCAACTTCTTTTACATTTTTATGTTACAATTTTTGTTATACAAAAAATAATCATAAAAAAAAACAAAATACAATACAAGAAAAGTTATTAAAATTTATACAATTTGTTTTTTTTTTTTTTTTCATTATTTCTGAAACGTTTTGTAAAGTGAAGGGATTTTAATGTCTATCATTATGCTGAAAGTTTCAAATAATATATGTATAAAATATGTAATAAACTAATAATTCTCAGGCTGTGATTGTGTAAAGATCTTCCATTTGAGATAATCTCCGTTTATGTAAATATCTGTGATTCAAGCTACTATTAAAATTAATATGGAACTTTATAAAAATTTTCGAGAAAGATAATCAGAGACTATGTCCATCAGAAAATTAATTTAGAACTATATAAGATCTAAGATAAAAGTTATCTGAAATTATATAGAGACCCTTAATTTAACCTGGGTCCAAATGAAGTTCTAATATTAAAGTTTGTTTGGGATTATATAACGACATTAATTAATACAAATATTGAATTATTACTATTTAAAGACCTTCCTTTAATACTAATATGCCATTATGTATATAGAGTCTTATAATTTATGTTAGTATCAGCGTCAATGTATAAATTCCTAATATTAAGCTTATATTTAAAGCTAATCTAGGACTATGTAATGTGCAAATCCTAGAATAAATAACTATATTGAATTTTGTCCATTTATACAATGAAGCTCTAATGCTACATTGTATAAATGTACAAAATTCATTAATAAATATTTTACTCCTTAATCCTATAACATGAACTTAGAAGAATTTCAATATTCAAAGATACAATTATTAGACCCATGTATAGAAAACAACTAGAAGTCAAACTTACTCTAAAAAAACGTTACTCAGCTGTCAAAAAAAAAACCGAACCCTTTGTATGTATTAGTAGAATTTTCTTCAGAACTAATTTATACGTGTAAAGAGAGTATTTTTTTTTTTTTTTTGCTGAGCGAATTAAAGTAGTTGGACTTCAGGTGTTTTCTATGATTCAAAAAATATATGTAAATTCCAAAAATATTCATCAGCAGATAGGACTATGACGATCTAATAGGTTCTAGGATTAAGTCAAGAAATGGTTAGTTTCCATGTTGGAAACACGAACAGTCACCACTAGTCTTGGTAATAACGAAAAGTCGAAACATGTTAAATGGGGAACCCTTCAAGACGTGGTGATCTTTTAATTATTGTGGTTTATAGTCTCAACAGACTGGATGAAAGAGGTACAAAAGTCGTTACGACGATTTGAGGATAATGGTATCGTGCTATTTACCATAGCGTTATTCTGCAACTGGGCCATGGCCAGTGGGCTGGGAGTAAATCCAAGAAAAGGGTACTTTTCCCACAAACACCAAATTCCGCTGCTGGGAAACTTCACATATCTAAAAATGAAATATATTTAGGCGCTATCCTGAACAATAAACATTCATGAATATTAAATGAATTGTAATTTCAATTAGCCTATTAAGTCAAAAACAACTCTCATATGCCGAGTTTTATAAATTAAGTTGAAATAAAATGAGGACACCTACAACGCAAAATAATCAAGATATATACAAAAAAAAAAAAATTATTAATCTTGTAACGTAAAAATATCAAATAGTGATTTTCGGAAGCTTAATCAACCAAGTCGAAGTTTTATGTCAACTTTTATTTTATTGATTTTCATTTCGAGGTTAAATTTCATATTTATTTGCAGTGAAGAAATTGAGTCTAAATAATTACGTACTTCCGGCCTACTTTTCGAAAAATATCCGATCGCAAAAATATTTACAACATAAGAGAACATAGAATATAACTAGAAGTTTATGTGAGAGATAAAAATCTACTTCAGTTGTCAAAAACTTAATTAATGCAACAACAAAACACATGTAGACACATATATTTTGTTTTTGAGTTTAAAAAAAAAATAGCAAAAAAATATAGTTTGACTGCCTCTAACATAAACTTCTAATTGTATTCTATGTAAGATAAGCTTTTTAAAGTTTTTTAAACTTGTTGATAATTAATTTTCAATCAATTATTTCCATAAAATAAATTGTTTTTTACTATGGGCCAAAAAATAGAAAATTATTGAGTTCTTTATTCTCAATCCATATATTCTAAACCTTTTCAAATAAAATGTTGTTAATAATTAAACACCAGTACATTAATATAACATTTAGTATTCTTAAATTATACTAAACCTTTCCTAGTAATCTTTAGAAACTTACCCAGTTTGATGTAAAGCTCCGGTCAATTGAAATAAGATATCAATTTCTAAAGGTGTAATTTGACTCATAGTCTGAGCAGCATATAAAAGTTCATCTTTGGTAACGGCTTCTGTGCGACTACCTTGTGTAGATTGTAAATAGATGCGTTTTATCAATTCCATATTATTTAGCAACGATGTGAAAGCCATAAAATATGGAAAGCTTACCTTATGGCCTTCGGTGACCTACAAAAATTTTTAATAAAAACAGTGAAATATGTTATCAAAACTATGGATTAAAAAAAAACAAACAACTTACGGCTACTAAATTATCTTTAACTTCGGCGGTGAGTAAATGCCTTTTAACTTTAACCATAATATCTTGAAAATCTAAAGGAGAAATATATCCAGTACCAGCTGGATCTTTGCTACGGAATGCTTCCATCGCATATTCCTCATGAAAATCATGAAGTAATTGAGTAAATTCAACGTAATTAATTAAACGTTGTTTTTTCTATTAAGAAATGAAAAATATAAAAATTAACAAAATTATTTTCATATTAAAGAATATAAAATATTTACTTACTTCACCAAAATATCGTTTAATAAAGGGACTGTCTAAGCTAAAAGGTATTTTTAAATGTAATTCAGTTTTTTGTATGACTTCAGAAAAATCAGCTGAAATTAAAAATAAATAAATAAATAAATAAATAAATAAAATTATGTAAATTATATTTTTTATTTATACAGTGCAAGCTCGGTATTCGCGATTACTCATTATCGCGACGGCCTAATTTTTAAAATTGCAGGTTTGCGACTTTTATCTGTTTTTTTTTTTTTTTTTAATTTAAAAGTGTAGAAGATAAATTCAATCTGCAAGTTGAATAAGTCTTCGGTTTACCGCATTATAAAGCAGGAAAATTCATTAAAAAAGTTCGTACGTACAACAGAAAGTAACCCTGGCAAACGTTGCAGCTTAAAGAAAGCTGAGTACCCAAGAATGGAAAAAATGCTTTATAAGTGTTTTGTAAAACAAAGGGAAAAATGTTCCAATATCAGCAGCGATTTTACGATCAAAAGCCAGTCAGTTGTATTCCAAAGTTTATCAAACCAATTCAGGTTTCAAGCTCATCTTATTGATTTATTTGTGAAAGAATTTAAGGATTACGTTAATGAGCATCTTCAATGCTAACGAATCCGCTTTATATTATAAGATTCTTCCAAATCACACTCCTGTCACATGTAATGAGAAAGCGGCTCCCGAAAGAAAAATATGTAAAGAGCGATTAACTTTTTTGACCTGTTCAAATGGTAATGACACAGGCAAACTGAAATTGTTGGTTATTGGAAAATCGAAAAACCCAAGCTCCTTTAAATGCTTTTTCAATAATCCTGTAATATACAACTCCAGTAATAACGCCTGGATGACGTTATTTATATTCAAAGACTGGTTTCATCACGAATTTGTTCTCTACGTAAATTAATTTTCACCAATTAGTACAAGTAAGTTGTTCATAAGTAAAAATTTTTTAGGTACGAGAATTTTTGGCTTCAAAAGCTCTGCCGCAAAAAACAGTTTTGTTTTTAGATAACGCGACGTGTCACCCAGTTGAGGAACTAAAAAGTGATGACGGTTTATTTATAGCTATGAATCTACCACCCAATTGCACTGCGCTTATTCAACCGTTAGATCAAAACGTTATCAACTTGATCAAATTAAATTGAAAAAAAAAACAACTGCTCCCACTTGCTTGGAGAGAACGGAACAATTTTGGAGCTCAAACTAAAAAACTTTAATTTCAAAATGCAGTTCAGATTCTAGCTACGTCCTGTGATAAAATATCAGTGTCCAATATCCGATAATCCTGGAACGCCTTGCTCGAATTCGGTAGTGAATGGAGTGAAGAGGATAACATGCCCTTAAATATCTTACAAAATATAATTCAGGAAGAAAACGAAGATTTTTCAACTTGTAGCTCAAATTGGTAAGGAACATATTTTCACTAATGCAGACATAAACAACTGGATTCAAGAAGAATTTCATGTGGAAAGTAATGAGGAGCAAATGGAATTATCAGATACGGAATCGAAGGATTTATACGATAGTGGTCATGAAGAAAACAAAATTAAAGTGGACGATTGTATAACATCGAAAAACATATGCATGCAATGGGCTTTGGAAAATGATTAGCCGACAACAGCACTATATGAACTACATGATTCAGCTGTTATTTTAAAAATAATTTTCCAAAAAAGCAACTCAAAATCTCCAATTTCTTTAAAAATGTTTAAAATGTAAATATATCAATAAAAACAATTCTAATTTTAAAATTTACATAAAATTTTTCAATAAAACTTTATTTTTCGCGACAGGTCTGGTTTTTAATTAGTCGAGAAAATCGAGCTTGCACTGTATTAACAAAAAAACACTTACCGTAGGACACTGTCCCATTGCCTTGACGATCGAATAATTGAAAAGCTGTTTTATATAGAGCGTCTGGTGTACATAATAAACCTTCAAAAGCTTGAAATTCTGAAAATGATATAAGTCCATCCTTGCTGGTATCTGCAATACCCGCTAATAAACGCACTGATTCCTGTAAATTGATTTTAAAATATCAAAAATTAAAATTTTTATAATGAATTTAATTTCACTTAAATTATGAATTTAACTTTTAACCCTAACTTTAAAACCACTTATTTAATATAAATTATGTGTTTCACTTCAAATGTTACCGTGGTTTAAAATATTTTTATTTTTTTAATAAATTTTTATGACTGGGCTAGTAGCAAAGTAATCTTTGATAGTGTTATCTATTTGGGAATGTCTGCTTGAAAATGTGTTAGTTTTTATTTTTTTTTATCTGTTTAACGGCATGGAAGAAGACATGCCTTTTATTAAGTATAATTTTTTTTACTATCAAATTAGGCTAGAAATATTATAAAGCATAGTAACAAAATCAAAATCTGTAAATATTACTCGTATCATATTTCATGAATGGATGAAGTTTATGTACACGGTCATATTTGCAACAAATTATATTATTGGACTAAATGACTAAAACCCACATATAAGGCACTTTTTGACAGACTTATCAGAAATGTTTTGTAGATTTTAGAAAAAATCACCGCAGACATATCTTTATAACGATGTCCTTCTCTTCGTTGAAATCTTACAATAAAGACTAATGAAAATCATCAAAATCAGTCAGTCCGTTATTGTGTGATGAAGAAAAAAATTTAAAAATGAACTTTTCTTCTTTCATATAACAGAATTTTCACTAATAAAATAAAATTTCACCAAAACAGAGTTTTAACAATCTGAAGTAGGGTTCCATAGAATACAACTAGAAGTTTATGTGAGAGGCACTTCGAACTAAATTTTCAAAAAAAATTACGAATTTTTTTCAAAACACAATAATATATGTAATTACATGTATTTTGTTGTTGCATAAATTAGGTTTTTGACAATTGAATCAGGGTTTTTTCTCTCAAATAAATATCTAATTATTAATCTATGTAGGGTTCATTAAATCTACTTTCGAAAAATCGACTTTTTATTGAAAAAATCGAAATAGACTTTTTGTTAAAAAAAGTCGAAATTAACTTTTTGATATGAGAGTTATCGAGAAATCGATTTTTTTGTTGCCAGATAATCGAAAAGTCGTAGAAAGTTGCAAATAGTACAACTACATCAACTAAATGTTGGAAACGTAATAACATATTTTCGCGTGTAACTAGCAATTTCATTGCATATATTGTCTGTTAATTAATCGATATATTTGATTCCGTTTTATATATTTGTATATTTTTTTTTTTTTTTAATTTTTATGACAAATAAGAAAAAATAGTTGAAAAGGACGAAAAAATTTAGAATATATCGAATAAAATCAAAGAAAGTCGGAAAAGTATAAAATAGTCAAAAAAAAAAAACGAAAATTAAAAAATAGTCGAAAAGTCGACTATCCAAAATTGAAAAAAGTTGAAAAAAGTCAAAAAGTCAACTTTTTGTTACAACTATAAAACCCTAATTTTAAGTATTTGGTTTGATCGTCAGATATTTTATTATCAGTGAACCAACCAGTATCAGAAGATAATGTTAATTAAATATAATTTTTTTATAGTTTAATTTTCGGACCTCAATAATTAGAATTTTTATACGAAAAGATTTGTTTCCATTACAGAACTAAATTTCATTTCATTTTTTTGAGATAAAAGAACAGAATCGAAAACAGTGAAAATGGCAGTATGTAGGCATTTTTGTAGAGGAAACTTTTTTGAACGCGTAGGGAAAAATCTGATTTTTTCATAGCGTTAATATTCTAGTCCCAGCTAATTTAAAGCGAAACGCGTCCATCGATTTTCATGATCTATGTCTCATTTTGTTTAAAGGTTATGTGACTTTACGTGAAAGTAATAGGACTTGACACTTTTTTACCGTTTTGGATTTTTTATGAATTAAAAATAAAAAAATTAAATTTTTTAGGCAAAAAATAGTTTTTTTTTTCATACATTTATTTATAACTGCAAAACTGTTGCTTATGTAGCAAAACATTGTGTGAACAGAATAAAGGAATTGTAATTCCAAATTTTTATAGATTTGTTTCAGCAAAATCGGACTGGTGGTTCTCGAGTTATGTCAAAAAAAAAAGACCACCAAAGGTCACAATTTCCCCTATATGATAGTTACTAACTTCAAATCGATATATCTCGATTCCTAGACGTGATCCAGCGAAACGCCGGGACACGTATAACTTCTTTTTTACCGATATAACATTTCCGTAGTTTGAACCCTTCCCGATCACTGACCCCTACCATTTGTCGCACAGTGTAATTATTGAAAATCAAGAGAACTTAAATAATTTAAAATGTTGGCTGTAGATTTTCTTAAGCACATCACATAACAATTTTCACAAAAAAACAAAAGCACGTATATAATGTATGTATATATATATATATATATATATATATATATAAATACATACATATATATACGTATATATATCTGTCTCTCTCTCTCTCTCTCTATATATATATATATATATATATATATATATATATATATATATATATATACATTCATATGAGACTATGCACGTTAAAGTGATTTTCGGAAGAAAGGTTCATATGGGAGCTATGGTTAATTGTGGATCGATCTTCAAAAATACCTGTACAAAACTTCTTTGCACCGAATTTCATTAAAATATTATTATTTTTTTTAATGCATTTTTGAGTATTTAAACTCTATTCCGGAGGGACATTTGTATGGTGGCTAAGTGAAATAAGGGACCGATCACAACCAATTTCAATAGGCTTCGTCCTTGTTTCAGAAAAGTCCCATGTGCCAAATTTCATTGAATTATCTTTAAAATTGCGATCCGTACTTTGTGCACACGGTTTACATGGACAGCCAGACGAACGGACGGACATCGTTAGATCGATTTAAAAAGTAATTCTGAGTCGATTGGTATACTTTTCTAAGCGTTACAAACATCAGCACAAACGCATAATACCCCAACCACCTATGGTGATGTAGGGTATAAAAAACGCATACAGAGTTCTATAGACGGATAGTAGCAAGGCATTTATTTAAAGAAGGTTTTACAGTTCACTACATATAAAAATAATACCCAACCACCTATGGTGATGTGGAGTATAAATATGATTTGATAAAGATCACTAAATCTGATATTCCTAGTCAGAACACTCCATTTTTTTTCTCACAATTGATTTTCATTGAGAGAAAATAATTTAAAAAAAAAAAAAATAAATACATTTACACATTTCTTTATATACCTCATGAAATACTACATCGTTCTAGTCATATTCATCTGTTCTTTGATATAGTTTGCAAAAAATAAATTCCTAACTGGTAGCTTTAAGCATATATAGCAATAATAATTGAAAAAGTAGAATACAAAATAATTGTGAAAAGCTTTATCGTAAACCATTCGTCTAACTTAATAATATATAGGGAATAGAAGTCACGGATTCCATTTCCCAAAAAGTTGTGAGTCAAATGGTTGATGTTTACAGAGAACACCACGATTGAACGCTGAAGAGTGCTGATGACGGACGTAGCTGACTAGAAAAGCATTCCATTCTGCCGAGTGTCCAATAACACTTTTACAATATATTATTCTACAATTATTCAATGAACTTAAGCTCGAATGCAAAAATTCTAAAAAACTCTATAAAAAGTTCAACAAAAATTACAAACTAATAAATTAATTTACCTCATAATATTTGTCATGGTCCTAATAAGTACCTGGTTTGATAATATAAATCTGCCACATATGTTTAGTACTTAAAACAGAAATTATAAACTTAAATGTAAGATAATCTCAAGAAATTGTTTTATTTTTATTAGCAATTTCTTTTTCAAAACAAAGAAATTAAAAAATCAAATATCTTAAAAGAAATTTACGATATTACGCCAGACAAGTGCATCACGTGTCAAGGTCAAACAATAAAAAACAAAAATAAAAATAAAAAATTAAAAAAAAAACACTAAAATACAAAAATAGCTATAATAAAAAGAAAATATAGAACAAATTTGTTCATTGACTGATTATATTCGAGATAATAATTAAATATAATCAATACTGCTAACTTGTTAGAACTAGTAAATAAACAATATTTGGAATTATGTCCAAGGTATAATATTTGTTGTTGTTCATATATTTAAATTAACGAAAACAAAAAAGTAAAAAAAGAAATGATAATTGTTTAGGTTTAATCATGGTTAACACGCTTCTAATAAGTGACTTTTTATTTTGACATTCAACAGTTAAGTTTTGAAAGACTTACATACAATCTACCCTAATTATTAAGACAGACGACAATAATTATAGCTTGATTTAAAAAATAATATGTTAAATAAATTTGCTTCGAAAACTAAAGTGGCAATTATAGTTAAAGTTATCTAGGAGAGGAGTGGAAGCGTAATTTTCTTATAGAAAATAAAAATTAAACTTATAGTTTTAGTGATAACACTACCCCACGTTGGGAAATGCTAGAATACGAGCAGATCATATATATTTGAAATTTATTAAATTTTAAAATTTTTTAAACTTATTCGTAGAAGAATACATGAAAAAAGTTTATAGGATACTCGGCAGAATGGAATGCATTTTCTAGTCAGTCGCCACCATCATCAGCACTCTTTAGCATCTCACCATGGTTAGTGAATGGTATGAAAAGTTAATAATCGATTTTCGATTTTTCGATGAACCATTTTAATTTCAATTTCTATGGTCAATTAATCGAATCCCATAATCGATTTTTTAATCGATTAATATTTGTAAAATTAATAAAAATTACTTGAAATTAAATTATATTATGTTTTAGAGGACCATTAGACGTTTAAACATGTATATCTGTCGATCTGCTTGACAAAAAATACCAGGGAGTATACTCTTTGAAATAAACATTTTGGCGGTGAATACAATAGTCGTACGACTGTTAGAAGAATATCAAAAGATAAAGTGAGTTCGTTTACCCAAAAATTTTTACTGTTTAGTGAAAACTTTTACTGGATTTGCATTCGCGTAACCAAAATCCAGTAAAGTGAGAAAAAATTAAGAAAGAAAAATCTCAGTTAATCAACTGAGCATTTGAAAATTTTGCTGATTTTATTTTGACTTGAAAATCCATTAAATAATATGGTTCCCAAAATTAAACAAAATAAAAATTAAACAAATGTAAAAAATGAAATAAAATGGTCGAAAAATTAAAAAAATAAATTTGTTCATTCAAATTTTACTAAAAGTGCATCAAAAACACTAAATATATTTATAACAAACTGAAAAATTAAGTTTTGTTCACTAAAGTGCATATATTTCGATAAAAGCTCTACAGTTTTTTTGATTGTGTTTTATGTTTATTTGTTTGTAGTGGTTATTTTACTGGATTTTACAAAATTTCTGTTATTCTGTTATTTTTTGTTTACAAGTTTTTTGAGACTAAAATTTTTAATTTACTTAGTAAATACTCAGTTTACTGGATTTTACTGGAAAAGTAAAAGAACGGACCTATAATAAATAGAATTGATCCCAATTGACGACCAATAAATTTCTTAAATTTAGCACCACAGAATTCAAATACATGTATTTTGTAAAAACATAG
The DNA here is from genome assembly GCA_932274085.1 of Protocalliphora azurea. Taxonomy (NCBI): domain Eukaryota; kingdom Metazoa; phylum Arthropoda; class Insecta; order Diptera; family Calliphoridae; genus Protocalliphora; species Protocalliphora azurea. Next base: position 132,488,573 of record OW026519.1, read on the forward strand.
GAAATTAATTAATCATTTCATCAAATATTCAATTACATAAAATATTACATGTAAAACTGACACTAGAACCGAGTCCGAAATATTTTCTGCTAAACGAGCACTTTTTTCGAAAGACTATCGATTTTTATTTACACAGTAGTAGTGAAGTCGTAATGTCTATTCAATACTCCTTAGACTTGTCTGGGTAACAGGGTATTCGTGGGATCGAAATGGAGAATAAGTGCATAAGAAATTGGTGGCCTAAGGATATAATGGAAACACAGACGGATGATCATATTACTCTGGTCGAACTATCAAATAGGGTCATCAGAAAAGAATTATTTCCAAAGTTGTTTTATTGAGGATTTGCAACGTCTTTTATGTGACCGTCCAGCTCCCTAGTAAAAACTTTGCTTTCCTGGTAAGCTAACAGGTATAATTGAAAACAAAAATAAACTACTTATTTTTTTCCTGAATAATTAGTTATTTTTGTTCGAGTTGTCCACAAATTCATGTAGTTATTATTGGACTTAAAAATATGTACCTAAACAAAAATAAAAACAAAAAACTTTGCCATCAGTGAGATTTGAACTTGGACACAAATTAGCCATTCGTTTTTAATGACTAACGTCTTACACCATCTCTCACCTAATTTTCTAAGTGACAAAAACTTTTTTTAGTATAAATCTTTTATCTTTTTAGACACTTTTTTATAAAAAACTAACAGCATCAGAATGGGGTTGAACCAACAGCCTTCTGGTTGCAAATCCAGCGCTCTAGCCAACTCATCCACGTGATTGCAATATTACTGTGCTATTATACTATTGAGTACTTATTTATGTAATACAGAGTGGGCAAATAATAATGTTGCCTCAGTACCGAGAAACTACTTTAAGAAGTAGTTTTCATTACCGAAAAGCAAAAAGTTTTTTTTTGGTCTTACTCAAAGTTGTTTTTAAAAATAATTTCTTGAAGTGTATTTTTACTGATTTTTTTTATCAAAAAATTTAAAATTGTGCTTTGAAATTTTTACAAAAAACTACTTCATTGTGCAGTGTTGATTTTTCGATTAATCGAAGGCTAAAAGTTGATTTCAGTATAAAATTTATTCGTATGAATTGACTAAAAAATAATCGTTTTTTTTTTTCTTTTTTTGTTTTTTGTTTTGACAAAGAGGATCGATTTTCGACCATAATCGAAATCGATTTACCAGTCACTAACCGTGGTGTTCCCTATACAATGATGCAATAATTTTTAAAGCTTTTTTTGTTGTAAACATAACAAAATTTATTATTTTTTTTTTTTTTTTTTCTAATTAGACAAAAACTGTAAAACTTATTTGATTTTAACTCTGAACACAACAAGCCCGGTCCGGAAATTTCCATACAAATTTGTAAGAAAAATGCGCATTGCGGCTCGGTTAAAAAATAAATTTTATTTTAAATTCTCTCCGGAATTTTTGTTGCTTTTATTTTCTTTCAAATATTTTACCATATATATTTTTTAATTTATATGAATTTCGTAAACCAAATTGAAAATAGTTTGAAGTAAAAAGAAAATAAATAAAATTGTTGCTTATTATCCGTTGCCGCCTAAGTTTATGTTTAATTTAACAATGCGGTCTATATAAAGGAATCCGGACTTGCTGTATTAATATATTTTATCTGAAATAACTTACTAAAACTTTCCATATATTTCTCATGTTTGGTCCAAAAAAATACATATGAAGAATTAAATACAAATATATGAAAAATTTTTTGATAAACTTTAAAAAATATTTAATAACTTTTTGAGTTCTTAAACGATTTTATAAATTGATACCTCGTTTTATTCTAAACAATATAACATTTAAAACCACTAAATCAATTAGAAAATTTCAAATTTACTTAAATTTAATAGAGCTACGAGATTTTTAGTGCAGCAATTTAGAAAGTATTTCGAAATTATTAAATATTGATTTGTGATGTACTCAAGAAGATCTACAGCCAACATTTTATTTTTATTTATTTTTCAAAAAAAAAAAAAAGTTTCATTTTGTAGCAGTATATAATTTATATCCTCAATTACATTCTGCTGTACAAGATCATAAATTTAATATCAAAATTTGCCAATTCAATACAAATGAGGGTTAAACTACAAACACAAGAGTAAGAACAATAAAAACTAAAACAATTGTAAATAAAGCTACTAAAAGTATGAATAGAAAAATTCTAAAACGATCCCCCATTATTTTTACACAGATAAGTGGGTGTGCATGATTTCTATAGAGTATTTTATAAATTGGATCTCTGCCACCAATTTTTTTTTTTTTTTTTTGTAAGCTTTTTAGCGTTTATTGTATAAAATACAGCATTTATGTTATTTATTATTTTGTTGCTTTTTTATTTATTTATTTTCTTATCAGAAATTTTTTTTATTATTTTTGTGTGAAATGCACATGTAAGTATTTTTGGCAAAATTCCAGTAGGAAAATGTGTTAGTGATTCACCCATGCAGACCTTTGTGAATGCCTCCACACCTCTCCGAAAAAATTTTAAACACATTATACTTTGCCTTCTATGAAAATCCCTCAAAGGAAGAAGCCTCGGATTTATTAAAAAAAATTCGGTAATAATTCTAGTTTCCCTTCCATTAGATGCAAAATGGAAGGTGTATCACTCACTTATTAACTTTCTCATTACAGACAGAAATGTAAATTAAATTGCATACTCTTTTTGTAATACACATAAGAGAGCATATTTATTTATTTATTAAAGAGTCTTTGCATTCTCGCTTCTTTTTGGAGAAGGGAACTTCCCTTAGGGAAGGCCTTGGGAGAAGAGAAGGCCTTGCCCCCAATAACACGCCGTTTAAAAAAGAAATAGTGTTGAAAATAGTGAAATAGTGTTGGATCCTAAATAATGCATTTTAGAATGTCTCTTTAGCTCTTCTTTTTCCGGCTGGGATGGAATTGTTTTCATTTTCATTACATATTAATAGTCATTCATCATACTTACATCATTAAATGCGGCATCTGTGAATAAACCCAAAAATTTCCTTACAAAATCTTCGCTAGTCATAAAATGTTCACCATTCTTTTCATATGTAGCGTATTTTAGGAAGACTTCACGTAATTTATCGGTGCTGGCACGTTTTAAAAACGAGTGTCCCTTAAAAAAAAGAAAATAAAAAATATAAAAGAGTATTAATAAATGCTATAAACATTAAGAGAGTATTATAATTTTAAGTGATTGAGGAAAAGAGAGAAACAAAAAGGATATGAGATGCAAAAAATATGAAATAAAATGCAATTGTATAAAAGTGATAAGATTTACAACAAGGTCATATAGCAACATGTATTTTTTAATGAGTTAAAGGCAAAAACTAAATGTAAAGACTCAAGAGATTATTACACTGAAAGAAATTAAAGAGATATTAAAAATGAATTTGAGTTTAAAAGATAATACTTTGTAATATATTAAAAGTAAGTTTAATTTTTATTTGATTTTTTAAACAGAATCAACTTATTTTATTATTTTTATGAAAGATACAAATATTTCATAAAAATAACATAAAAATCATTTCAAAGGCATAACTCCAAAAGCAATGAAAAATAATCATAAAAAAAAAATCTATCATACGACAATACTGCGTTAAATTTATAACTCCTGGCGTTCTTATTAAGTAACTCCTAAATACATATTCTAATTTTTTTTCGTTGTCTTTGAATTTGTTGTTTTGCTCCCCCCAATTTTCCTATATTTACGCTTCAATTCGGAATTAATGCTTGCGCCAAGCTCTCAGTCTAAAAAAAAAAAAATAATAATAATAATTCTAGTGCACGAAATTAAAAAATTAAAATGTTTCCAGTATTTGTAATGCTATAAGTTTTGCTGTCGTTGATAGAACTGGAGAGCAGGTAGACAGCCGGACCTAAAATAGACATATTAAGGGCGAGTTGTAAAATGTCTCATTTTTTGAGATTTTTTATTTCTTTTGGATTTTTTTAAAGTTAGAGCGTTTTATATACAAACCACAGATTTCGGAATATGTCCAAGAGAGTATGCGAAACTTATACGGGCAAAAACACAGAATTTTTTTCGGACTTTTTTTCTGGCACATTGACAACACTTTGAAAGAACAAAAAGCAATACTTCAGCGATTATAATCCGTTGTCGTGAATCTCTTTCGCTAGAGGGACCAAAAGTTATCGCGGTTTAAATTTAAAAATTTTCAAAAAAATCTCTAAATTTAAAATTTTAAATTATTTGCATTATAATTGCACACTTTCATAAATCCTGCAAAGAACTATCACCACATGTAAAAGGACTCGCAATATTATCATTACTAACTGAGATACACGCAAACATTAATTTTCCTAATTTTTTTCAGAATTTTTTTAATTAATAAAAAAATACATCAAGTCCAAATTTTTTTGTAACAATATATTTTGTTAACTTCAAGATTCTGTTTTTAATACCCAAAAAAGTAAATTAATATCGTTAATGATTTAAAAGTTACAAGGGTTAAAATCAAGCAAACCCTTTATCTTTACTGAACATTTTGCCCAATATTTTTTAATAACATTAATACGATTTTTTTCTTTATTTGATTACGATAGGTTTCTTATCTCCTCTGGCATTTGGTGGTGGTTTTTTAACATCCTAAATTTCATTTAACGAATTAATTTGCCAACCAAAAACATAATGTTTTTTTAATCTATGATATTTTTAGGATGTTATTTGATGAACGTTTAGCACCATTTTTTCATTTCTACACGGTATACATACGTGGATTTTTTTATTTTTAAAACTATATTCGGATTAAACTATTTTAAACATGATTTTTTAACGTCATAATTTCTGAGATTATGAAAATGCATTTTTGTCCACAAACTCTACAAACTTCGTGATTTTTTTAGATCACCCTTGATTTTAGGATAAATCTTGGCAAAACCTTGCTATTGTCACACTTTGATAGTTTTCATGTCAGGTCTTGGATGTTCTCAAGCAAAATTCGTTTAAACAAAAGTATATCGTTTTAAGCCAAAACTAATTTAATTTGGCAGATTAAAAAAATTATCATTAAAATAAACTAAAAGTAAAATCTTAGGATTTCGCTAAATTTTCAAAAAGTCTTTAAAATTTTTGCATTAAATATTTTGATGATGACCATGCGATGTTAAAGCCAAAAAACACAATTCACGCAGGAAACCGATTTTCTGAAAGTAGTCCCGACATGTGCCTGGCGAAAAATTGTACTTTTTTAAAAGTTCACGCCTATTTTTCCAATGTTTGGAGAGACCAAACTCTATTATTCACCAAGGCAAATTAATAAAATAAGTGCGTCACAAACGAAGTAGTTTCCTCGACCTTAAATTGGATTTTCATGGAGGGGCGCACATGCAGTGACCAAAAAATAGAACAAATATTGAAAAAAACCAAATTTTTGGTTTCAAAGTTTACCATCGTATAACTTTTGACCGAATAACGTTTGAGCTATAACATGTGAATTAATATTGTTCCAATATGCCTGGAGTGTAGTTCTCTAATACAGGCCAAATACCAGAAGTTTGAACTTGTGGGGAAAAAATCAAAAATATAAATAAAAAAAACTCTGGTTCGTTTCAATCACATTTTTATAATTTTTTAACTTTGAGGAACGTAACTGATCACAAAACTTTGCATTTTGTTTTTAGTGACTCTAATACATTCTTATTAGCAGGGCAAGTTTTTCGCTTAAAAAGTAAGCTTTTGCATATTTCACAAATAATTTCTTCTTTCTAGTCTTTCCATAAATTTGCCTATATTGAACTCAAACATTAGTTTTTTTTTTAACAAAAACGCTTTTTTTTGTAATTTTGTGAAGTTAGAGTAATTGATTTTTATTGTAAAAATTTAAAAAAAAAAAATTTAACTTAACAAATATCACTATTAAAGTCTATTTACGTATATTTTTATTATTATTATTTTTTTATAAAAAAAAACTGTTAGAATTAATGTTATAAAAATGCATATTTATATAAGAAAACGTATGAATTTGTCTGTTTTTTTCCTGGTATATTCATGCATATTTCTGTGCATATTACCCCATTTTTCGTGCTTTTTTAAGCGCATATTTTAATTTTTTTCGTGCATATTTAAACTTGCCCGGGTTATTTTTTTGATTTTTTTTTTGTCTTTTTGCCCATATACCGAACGATTTAAAATACTGTAGAAATAACAATCTGAACACCCATTGACCGATATTATTTTAAGAAAAATGAAAGGTCCAAATAAACATTTAGAAGAAAAACAAGTGGAAAAATATGGTCGGGCTTGTTTACCCTTATTTGATATACCATTGTGTATATGCATAAAAATTCGGTTAGGGGTCTTAAGTGGAACTTTTGGCCAATTATGGACCGATACTTGTATTAAGTGTAAAATATTTCTATGAAATATACGTATGCTTTATATTATGTTTATTCTAACATTTATATTTTATATATATGGGGACTTTGGGGTGGTTCGTGTTATAGAATGAAAATAATATACATTTTTTTTAATTACAATTTTACTTGATTCAATCATCGACTTAATACAAATATTAATTTTTTTAATTAATTTTTAATTCACTATATTAAATAGATTCTTCAAAATTTAACAATCATTATCAATTATTGATTGAACGATTAAATTAATTAATTGTTTAATTAAAATTCAATAAGGCTATAGATATTAATCGGTATAATTTATTTTAATTTTATTTTTATAAAAATTTTATTTTTATACAATTTACAAAATTTTTGCGAAAAATTAAAATATAAGTTTGATGAGAAATATGCAATTTATTTTCAAGTCGAGTTTTGTCACAAGTACAATGTGGAAGTCCCCACAAGGCTTTAATTGGAAAAAAATCGTTTTTTCAGTTATGAGTAATTAATGTGGCAATTCCTTATTTGAACTTTAATCACTCGTAACGTTCCAAACACAAAATATTTATATTATATATCATTTCAAAGAAAATTGTGTGTTCTTTAAAATATTGTATAAAACATTTTACTGTTTTAAAATTTATAGAAGACTTCTGTTAAAATAAAACAAAAAAAATGGAAATTAAGTCTGCAGGAATGCATTTTGTAAATTTTTCAGGTAATTGTCTCTGGCTTTTTCAAGAACTTCAAAAAGATATTGTTCTATTTAATTTAATTTAATTTAATTTGAAAAAGTGCCAAAGCCATCAATCAAAAATTTTTTTTGAGAATCAAAACTTAAACTTTTATTCATTAATTGATAATTTTCGACTACTGTGTATATAGAGTGATCGTTCAAAATTGCACTTATTAAAAAAATATATATATAGACATTTCACTATATTTTTTTAACAACTTTTGAATTTCTATTTTTAAAGTTATAGGGCAAAAATATAAACGAAGTTAAGGCCAAAAATGAAAAATAAAATTTGTGAAATTATAATTATATATCTTTTAAACAATAAGAGATAATAAAGTACAGTAAGCATGTTAGCAGAATTCGAATTGAAAAATATTTAATTTGGTTCACATTTGAAAACGTTAAAGCACACTAAAACTAACAATAAGCCTAACTCCTTACTAAAAATAAATTATGAAAATATTTTTATAAACTAATAATTAATGTCCTTATTCTTTGGGGCAGCAGGAGGAACTTCCAGAGATCGGTTTTAAGTTGGTGCCTTTCTCCAGGCCTTAGTTCTGCTACCTTCCCTTGTTTATGAGTGCAATCTGCATTTCCCCATTGATTATTTTTTATTTTGTGGGCCTTAGTTTTTAAATATTGTTGGAAAAATTTTAAGGGGAACTTCTCATCAAAATTAACTTCTCCTTCGTCTTTTATCTCGCCTTCTTCATTGAGAAAATTTTTTTCTGATTTTGTTCTTTTACTATTTATCTATAGGTAATCGATCCGGTTCGAAGGACCAAAATATTGAAACTAACCGGCAGAGTTTCTGGTTATAGACTGACTGCAATAAAAACCTTAAGCGCTAAATATTAAAATCTAAAACTAAACTAGAACTCATGGATACGTGGTTATCAGCATGTGTTTAATAAGAATGTGTTCTCTTATCTTAAATACATGTGGGAATAACAAGGGCTATTTTTACACATAAGTGAAAAACCAATGCACACTTGCGTACTTAGGAAAAATAAGTAAATATATATTTATATAGGCAATTTCAAACTAAATATAGAAAATAATAAATCAAGGTATGTTCAAGAAATTTCAACGCTCCTCGTCTGTCGATGTTTGAAGTTTCATCAAAATCGGTCTGGCAGTTTAAAAGATCTAACATTTTTACCAGCCTAATATTTTAAAAGATCTAGATTTACTAACAATTACTTTGCAAAAGGTACCATTATGTAGTGTAATATAGTTGATAATTTTGCCATTAGATGAAACTTCTTTCTCTGGTCAAAATTTTCAATAAATAAAGTTTTTACTAAGAGAAAATTTTAAGTTATAATTTCAAAAGTAAATCGATACAAGAAATTTAGTTTAAGCATTTCTCTTGCCATGTATTAAAAATTATGCTCAAAATCTGCTTTCAGAAGTCGATTATGCTAGAAAGCATTTAGTAGAATTTTTCAAAATAAAATTCAAAATAAATAAATTTGCAAAAAATAAAAAAAAAAAAAAATGTTTGCTAAAACTAGTAGAGAAATGCTAAAATGGCAACACTTTTATAAGATGAATAATAATCATTCACTCAACATACAATCTGTGGTGTTTTCTTCTTTAGCAGCATGTTATTTTTTTAATTCTGACGTTAGTTTTTAGTTCAATTAAAGTACTTTGGAAATTAAAATGAATATTCTTATTATTATTATTATTATTATTTTTAATTTTATCTGGTTCTATGTTAACCAACACAATTTAAAATTGACATGAATTCCAACTCAACACGTTTTCACTGAAATTTATTTCTTATTTTGGGGATTTTTTGTGCGAATTGTAAATGAAAACCGCACACGCGTTTCGACGACTTAAATTAAAATTTAATACAGAAAACAACCAAATTAAATGTCGACGAAATAACAACTAAAATAAAAACTCATTAAATGTTAGTAGTATCAAAAGAAGAAGATCAGTGTTGCCGTTTTAGTTATTTTTAACCAAATTTGGTTATTTTATTTTTCAATATGGACTTTTTTCCATTTTGGTTATTTTTTTTTTTTTTTAACAAAATTTTATTTTTATAAACAAGTCCACAAACTTTAGTTTTGTTCCGCCAAATAGAAACAATTAGGGTAATTTCGGAATGCAAATTTTTTAACATGTTTGTGGTTTGGTACATTAAAAATATCTATTGAAGATATCTTTTAGATGTGACATTTTTTCATAATTCAATCATATTCATATCTGAAATGACGTTGCCAAATTATGCTAAGATCGGCCTATAGAAGCCAAAGCTTACAAAAATAGAAGTATTATAACAAAATATACCTACAAAATCCCTTCAACAAATAATTTTTGTTTGTAACAGTTGTACCTGTACGTTGGGGGTATAAGTTTTTGCCATTTTTGCTAATATCAAAATTGCATGTAGACTATGGAAATATATTAAAAAATGAGATATTACATTTTCGCGATCGTTTCCAAGTTTCCAAGCCAAACTCCTTAAAATTTTCAAATTAGGCATAAGGTATATATATATATATACCTTATAAAAAGGATCGTTAATGCAAAAATATTGATTTTTTTTTTTTTTTTTTTTTTTTTGCAAATGTTACACATTTTTTATTTTAGTGAAGTTAAAATATTTAATTCGTAAAACCGTATATCTTAAGAATGCTTTTGTCAAATGATCATATAGTTTAATTTTATTCCGCTATTTAAATGCAAATTTGAAACGCTTTTTTAATAACTCAAAAATAGAACAATATAGTATATGGTAAATCTGTTTTAATATTTCAATATTATAGTTAATATTAATCAACTTATTAAGAGGTATTACACAATATATTAAAACCATTGCAGGTTTTTGACGCAATCATTGCAACTACACAAACATTTTATTTACATATTTTTAAAAATTAAAAATTTTCTAACAAAAAATTCCTGAAGGGTTTTAGAAATTACAAAATGACTCATTATATCACAGTATTGTCCATATTATGATAAATTTTTTTGCCGACAAAATGTAATTGTATTGTACATAACTTATTGAAAAAATTTGAAATTTTCAACTTATCATAATTTGGTTGCTATCAACACACTTAACACTAAAGATTTTTTTAATGTTTTGTAATATGAATAATTAAATTTGTATTATTGAACTATAAATATTTAAAATTTGTGTGTATAAGACAATCATTCTAAAGAATTAATTTTTAGATTTTTTTCTCTACTGAGGATATTAAAAAATATTTTAAACCTGAATATATAAAAAATATATAAAATATACATAAAAATCATATAAAGTCAAAATTGTAATTTTGGTTATTTCTTTTCTAATTTGGTTACCTTTTTTTAAAAATTTTGGTTATAAAAATTGATTTACCGTGGCAACACTGAAGAAGATATAAAACAACCTCAATTCTATGTACCCGGTGAGCGCGAATATTTGTATAAAAATAAAAAGTAAAAGACAAAACAGAACAAAAAAGTACTTGTAAATAAAAAAGAAACATCAAGTATAAATTGATAGTATTTTTTTGTATAACACTTTATGTTTTATTTGTTGTTTTTGGGTTTATTCAATGGTCTCTCTTTCTTGAGCTCGCTCCTTATCTTTTTTAATAAACCCAAATAAAAGAGAATTTTAAGCCGTAAAATGAGTATTTTTCAAATCTAGTTTTTTGTTTGTGGAAACAACTCATTAGAAGAACAACAACATACAAAAACAAACGTACTGTAGATTCCCAGAACTATGGTGAAATTGTCATAAAATTTTGTTAATTGTATCTTTTATTTAGTACAATTTATATCATAAAAGATCTATTGGAATGAATAAATAAAAGAATATTTATCTAACAATTTGCTAAAGTGTTAAATTTAGCATGTGTTTATATTTGTTAGTACGCATGATGTGTTTGTTTTTTTATTTTGTTTGCAATTTTTTTTAATATTTGTTTTGTTTTGTTTTTGTTAAAAAAAAATATATATATATGTATATATATATATATATATATATATATATATATATGAGTCATAAATGTCTTTAATATCTCAAAGCAGAGATATTAGCGTCTTTCCCAGGTCTTTTTTTCGCTCCCGGGAAATCGCGATTGATTTTTAAATTCCCGGTATCCCGTTAAATAATTAAAAATTTTAATATATTTATAAGATAATTCATTTAAAAGAAGGTTAAAAAATTTTAAAATAAACTAATTAATCATAAAACTATAAACTTATTCAGTCCTTTTTGAAATATTGACATTTTGAAAATTAAATTAAAACTTTTTATTATATAACAACTCAACCGAAAGTCGAATGCCATTACTTTGGTTTCCATATTGCTCTGTGAGTAAAATTTGCCTCGATATTTTTACCTAAGTAAGCCCCAAAGAATTTTACATATTTCTGAAGCCCTACTCTTTCAAAGTTTATAACCCATTTCTATGAATAATGGTTTTTCTCATACAAAAATATAATTATGTCCCTATTTTTATGCTTCACTATTAATCTATAGCTAAGGAAAACCTGAGCTCAAAAATTAAATTAAATCATGTACAGTTCTTGGACAATTGAACCCTTTAAATAGCATGGTGTTATATACAGTTAAAAGTTTGAATACTTTTATTCGTACTTTAACAGTATAAGTTGTTGTTTGAGAATTACTGACATTTTAAGGAGAAACGAAACGAGTAACGATATCGGTAACGATATCGCCATTCAATTTATTTTTATTTCGGTAACGGTATCGATAACGTTATTTTAAATTACTGGTACCGAAACAAAAATACCGGTATATACCGTTTTTATTCGAAAAATAGTAAAAACATTAAAAAGTTAAATCTTTTATTTGTTTTTAATTAAAATTCATTTAAAGAAACTCTGAATTATATATTTTTTACATTTTATGTAAAAACATTAAAATTCTTTACAGATTAATTTTTGACGCGGTTCAAAGTTCACTTTTTCCCAATTTTTTAAATACATGAAATTCAAAGCCATATCGAGCACTAACCTAACACAAAACTTTTCAGCGGAAGCATTTTTGTGCTTAGGTACATATTGTTATATATATGGAAAACATCACTTAAGATAAAATTGCTCTCACTATAAATCGTAAACGGTACTTGGTTCGTCAATACAATTTTTACAGATGATGTAGATGATTCGAAAATGTTGTCGGTTACGACATTTTGGCGATTAGAGCTCGATATATATATGTACTTTCAGAGTTAGTTTCAATTCAAATAAACTCAATAAAACTTTATAATTTTTCTCCTAAATGCGAGCAATAGCTTTAGCAGCAACTCCTCATGGAGTGGGACCATGAGGGGATGTTGACAAAATTTGGTATTTTAACATTTATTTTAAAAGTTTAAATGGCATAGATATCTGCTAACTTATTGACATGGTGTTCATTCTAGAAGAAGCCTCTATCGCAAATCATCCACTCGAAGTATACCTTCATATAGAAATCTATAGTTCCCGAATTAAGCTCACCGATTTTAATAGTTTCCATCAATATCAATCCTTTGATTTTTATATGATACTCCACCAATAATCCAATGTAAAAGTAAGGATAAAATCGAATGCGAGTGGCCTCGAAAAACTGTAACGCGGTACAGTTGGGCGACAGGTATAAGATTAGCCAATGTGAGCAAAATTCTCGTAGGCCAAACAACAAATATCCGCCTGGCTGTACTTAAGATATAATTACAACGACGAGGGAGTTGTTCCAATTCCAAATGCAATTCAGGCGCATTTGTATGTAAGGTGATGGCAGTTTGTGGAAAATGTTTTGTTTAAATTTTTGAGACCCCATGTCTAGGGTTGTCTCACAAGAATTAACGTCAACAGTTAAAGGATATACAATTACATTTTGGATCTAATTAAATTAAATAAATTAAATTAAATAACTTTCTGAACAAAAAGTTTCATTCTTTCAGAGAATATTAAAATAAGAACCAAATATAAATGATGTAAGAAAAGAAACTTGAATAACGTAATAACTTTTAAAATTTAAAAGTTGTTAAAAAATATCAAAATTAAAGGTTGTTTTCTCACAAAACAGTGACATTAAATAAAATTTGTAACTAATTTTTAGAAAAGTTCGGACAAATGAGAGCATTTACAAATTTACTCTCTTATAACGGTATCGGTTTCCAACCTTAGAAACTATCAAATATATTTAGATAATTCCTTAAAAATATTTTATCGCGTTTCAAAATATTTCAACTTTCCTAAAAGAACAATTACTGTTTCAATTAGCAACAAATTTAAAAATAAAAAATAAAAATTAGAAAACTTTTTCCGTGACTTGTATCCCTAGATATTCTTTACCGCATCAAAATCATCCAATAGGAGTCAATCATCTGGGCTATAAGTCAAATTCCTTAGCAAAGTTTAGCACTTAATATGCACTTGAATGATTACCTCTAATAAGAATAATCATTCGGATTTTTATCAGTCTAGTCTAACTTTGAATATTGTCTAGTCTATTTGTTGGTATCTGCTTTCTCAGCACTGTTTCCCTGATAAAATTAACTTTGAAATTTGCATCAGCCATTGTTTTTGTTGGAGATATTAAATCGATTAATTCTAAATACATTTTTATTTATATTACGGCTCACTTTATAGCTGAGCGTATTTTATATTGGTCTCATCAATTTGAAAACGTTTGTTCTCTTTTTAATTGAGTATTGTTTATGTGCTTTCTTGCGAGATTGATATGTATGAAGGATATTGTTTTTGTAAATGGGGTTTTTGCATTAGCTGCTTTAAAAAATAAAACGTATATCATGGTGGAATTATAAGGTGATATCAATAGCCCAGCTGATTATTATTTTTATTTTTTGAATTTTAATACTGTCAAAGTCCAAAAAGAACTTTCTTAGCAGTTGCTAATAACGTCAAGTTCCATATTTATAAAAAAATTTGATCAGTAATCCTTTCCGAACTGATATTACCTTGTTAAATTTACCTTGACAGGCATACATACATACATATAGTACATATCAGAGATAAAAAATGAAATATTTTTCAATACCAACAAATTTTTCAAATGGTACTTTTTTAACCGTCATAGTACTAAAATTCAATTTTTTTCATACGTAATTTTTTATTTAGTGCAAAACTCAAATAATGTAATTTGTATCTCTAAAATGAAGGATAAATGTTATATTAAAATATGAAGGTCTTTATAAATATGGGCTTGTTCTTGAAATAAAATTAAAGAGAAAGAAATCTTTAGAGATCAATTCTTTAAAAGTAAACAATTCAGATTTAGTTTGAAATTCGAATATGATCACTTTAACTGGAATTCGATATACAGAACATAGAAACTTTAAATTTATAGTAATTATTTTAGAATTATTCTCGTTTACATTTTGGAAAGTAATAAGTTAAGCACAAATGTTTCTATATTGCATTTTGTTCCCTATAAACTTATTTTAACTGTATTAATTACAATTGTTATTGTTTGGAACTCGAATCCCACCTAAATTTCATAATTACTTCTGAACACCCAACGTAAATCTGAAACGAAGATTTTTATGTACAAATTACATAACATACTTTTATAGGATCAAAAAAAAAAAAAAAAGACAGTACCAAACTCAAGGGAAGACCTCGGTACTTTTGAATGTTGAATAGTATCAAAAAAAGTATGATCGTATAAACTTTTGCCTGCTACATATGTATATGAGATACCGACAATTTTTAATACATATATTTATATTATAAAGTATCTTAAATCAGTATGCTTCGCCAACCCCATCGATAAAATAATTAATATTTGTTCTATCTGCATCTCAAAAAAAAATCTCAAAATCTTAAGACTTTCAATGTTATAGTTCTTTAGATATACAATGACTTCCCTAGGAGCTGCCAGCCCTATTTTCATTTCAGTTAGTAAGACTTTTGCTGCAATAGTACTTTAGAAAGCTATGATTATTAAATAATGTTGGTATGAAAAGTACCATTTCCCTTGCTCCGATCCTAAAATAAAGTAGCCGTTTTGATTTAATTGGAATAAAATATATTTTTAACAATGCAAAATCCTTTATCCTATATCATTCTTTAAAATTGCAAGTAATAAAAAATATTAAAAACAAAATTAGCTGTGCTTTTAAATAAATATTGTAAAAAAATTAAATACTTCAAGAACATGAGGAATAAACAGTTATTTTGATCTATTGAAATGTAGTGTTCTTAGAAATAGAGGGTTTTGAATATTAACCCACGATAAGTATTTTGTGTTCTTGAGGTGGTTTGGGTATATATGTATATAACGATGTCCTTCTGCTCACTTTCTTGTGGCCTCAATAAATTAGAGGGGGAAGAATGTAAATTTTTTTGCTTATAAAAAATGCTCTTAAAATCGGAAAATATGCCCTTAAAATTTAAAAAATGCACTTAAAAGATTAGTTTTTCTGGCTACATATTAAAATATCTACTATTCTTACTACAAATAACTTAATTTTTATTAACAATTGCTAAAAAATATTTTTTTAAAAATATTCAAAACTAATACTAATTATATCAGGAAATTACAAATGTCCTGTTAATTTATAAAATAAAAATTAAAAAAAAAAAATTTATTTATAAAATAAAAAGTAAAAAGAAAATTTCTGTAAAGGCAAATTATGTAAAAAAATCTATTGGGTGCAAAATATGCAAAATTTTTCTTTTCAGTGTAAAATATGTAAAATTATACTCTTAAGTATATAATATCCAAAAATATGCCATTTAATTTCTAAAATATACTCTAAAGTAAGGATTTTCTATGAAAATATGACAAAATATGCTGCTAAGTTTAAAATATGCAAGAATATGCTCTAAGGACTAAAACATGCAACAAATAACTAACAGTTTGATTCATTTCAAGTCTAGGGAAAAATGATTTTGCATTGATTTTTCTTTGCCTGGTTATCACCATTTTTATATCAACGGCTTTGTGTAACTATTGAAAATAATGTAGTAAAAACGAACTAGTATTCACAAAAGAAATACCCAGCAAAAATAAACAGAAGTCATTCTTAAGGAAGTACTTTTTCATTACTTCCAAAGTTTCAATAAGTGCACGGTTTCTTGTGCTTAAGAAGTTATATAAACTCTATCCAAAGATGTTATTAAAAAGCAATTCAGATAAATTTTTCTGATATAAAATGTTAAGAATTTACAAGTACTTGTTAGTTAATAATAATTGTTTTAATCAAATAAAAATTATTGTTATGCATAACTGTTTTTAATAAAAAATATTTGGTTTATACAAAAATTAAAATTAATTACTTTGAATTAATAATAAAGAACATCAAAGTAATCAATTTTACATGACATCGTGAACACTAGTTCTTACTCGGTGATTAGGTATCAAAAAAGAAAACATCTTCCAATGACAAGCCTATGTTAAATTCATTGGAAATGATCCAAATTTGCACTACTTCTGGATCACAAGTTTAGGATCTTATTGATTTCTTTGGATGTTCTTTTTTTGGTGGATAATTAAAAAAAGAAATATAACTAATTAAAAAAAAAACCAATTTATAAAAAAGTTCTAACGAAAAAAAGTAAAAAATAAATAAATAAACAAAAATTGCAAAGTAATATCAAATTATAAAAAAAAACAGAAAAATTCCAAAATAAGTCCAAATTTTACAAAAATTTGTAATTTGCAAAAAAAAAAAAATAATAATAAAAAATAAATAAATAAAAGCATCTTATAAAAAATATAGCAAAATTTATCGTAATGCTTATTATGCTATAATATTATAATTTTGTAAAAATTAACATTTAATCAAAATTATAAAAACAAAATAAAAAAACACAATTTCATCAGCTGTTTAAGAAAAACAATAACATGTTTATTTTTCATAAAATTTTCAATGAAAAAAAAATATATTTTTAATCTATATTTAAATTTAATGGCTCTCAAATGTAACAAATATATTTTACCAACCGCATTTTCTGATTATTTTTATGTTTCTCATTTTGTATTTTATTAGCAACAAACAACAAGTACGAAAATATTATAAAAATAAATATTATTATTTACAACTTTTAATACCAAGTGATGTTCATATGTATATTATTTATTGTTAATGAAAAACAATATTGCAAAATATTTACTATTAAATTTTATTCTTTATTTTTTGGGTTTAAAATTTTTGCATTACTATCATCATGATTACTCGCGTCATGCGAGTAATAAAGACACAAATGATAAGAAAGTGCTATAAGAATTCCAATAGACCAGACAGACAAAAGTGAAGATAGATGGTATCAGACCACTAGCAAAGTTGTTGATTAATTATATACATATTTATTGTAAAATGTATGAATGCATTGCCCCGAGTTTATGATTATTTATTTGCAATGATTAACTATATTATAGATTGTTGCTAATCTAAAGATTTTTAATCTTTTCATGCATTTTCTATATATTATTGTTAATATTATTATACCCTACACCACCACACAAAAATATTGGTCTAAGACCCACCATAACGTATACCAATCAGCTTAGAATCTCTCTCTGAGTTGATTTAACGATGTCCGTCCGTCTGTCCTGCCATGTATACCTTGTAATCAAACTACAGGTCATGATTTTGAAAATAATTCAATGAAATTTGGTACACAGATTATGTATGGTCCAAAGACGAAGCCTATTGAAATTGGTTATAATCGGTACAATATTTCACTTAGCCCCCATACAAATGTCCTCCCGAAATAAGGGTTTAACGATCATAACTTCCTTATATATAGAAATATTTTAATGAAATTTGGCACATATAAGTTTTATATAAACATAAATGTGTGTGCTGAATTTCATGGAGATCGATCCTCCCATAAAAGCCCGCCTTTAGAAAATCTCTTTAATGGGCGTAAATCCCATACAAATAACAGCATCAGGTTAATATTTAACATAAATCAGTTTTACATAAATGAAAACCGCAGTGGCAATTTTTATGAGAATGGGGCCATAATTGACAACAGCTCCCATATAAGGCCCACTTCTGGGAATCGCTCTAAAGTGCATAAGTAACATAATATAATGTATACAATATTGCAAATGTACCCCCCCCCCCTAGAATTAAATGTTGATATATTTTAATCTAATGCCCAAAATATTATGGTTTAATTGTTTAGTTTACATGAGCTGGACTATTTTTAAAATTCCTCCAAAAATATGATTTTCGGTGAACAATTTTTTCACTTTTTCATTTAACCCTTTAATTGTACAAGTAATATTCCCGGTCCATAATTGGTTAAGTTAATTTTTGTGTCAAATAAATGGTTAGTTAAGAAAATAAATGTCGCCAGATGCATGCATTTATCATAAAAACTATAAACTCATGTAAAATTGTGACTAAATTTCTAAAACCTCTTTAATTATTATTGCGGTTTTATTATTATTATTATTATTATTATATTTTTCATAAATTCATCTATATTTAAGTGTAATAAATACTTCCAAGTGACTTATTTACAAAAATTGTTAATGCAACCTTTCGCTAACTAAATTCATAAAATTTACCTTCTTACCGTTAAAGGGTTAATTATGTGTAATCTTCAATAGTATCAGGGTAGACCATTCCAATAAGGGAATTACGACAAAAAACGTTAGTAAAATCTTAATTCTCCACGACTAAAGAAAAGCATAAAAATTGTTTAAATGAATATTCCAGGCCTTTAGTATGCCCTTACTATGAAGTTTGAAGTTCATTTTCTTTTAACGAAAATTTTGATAATGATATTGAAAGAGATACGTATTTTTACGTATTTTGTGTTCTGAAAATGGTCCAGCTCACGTAAATTTAAACATTCAGATCTAATGTTTTGGGAATCTTCATTTCTACAGGGGTACATTTGCAACTTTTTTTCGTGAGGATTACATTTGCTTAATACAAGTTTCGGTTCACAATTGCCCACGGATCCCATATAAGGACCCTTAACAAATGTTTATACACATTCCACTACACCATTAGGGTGTAGGGTATCATATTTCTCCTTTGTTTGTTTTTTTTTACGATTATGCATTAATAAGTCATGGAATCTTTTTCCACATGTAATATGTATTTTCATCTGTTGTTATTGATGATACATTTTGGCGAGATAATGTATTTTGATTTTTATAATGACGTCAATACAAAACACAAAAGGTTTAATTAATTCATGTGTATAATTAAAAAAAATTATAGCCAAAGAATGCAATACAAAATAATAATTAATGCACTTAAGACTGATGGAAGAATTTGGAATTTTTTCAAAAACTTAATTGTGTAAAAGTCAAGTACATCCGCAAGAATTTTAGAGACATTTCATTAAAGGAATAAATCCAGGTGAAATTTAGCCTATATCAAGATATTTTAAGCTCTAAGAATTTGTCTATTGTATTTTGTTAATTTTTTAATTATATTCAGCGTTATGTTTGTACATACATATGCATGTACAAATCATGGCACAATAATACCAGGTAACAATACCGCTATAACAAATACAACAAGGCAACAATATGCATTTTTTTTTTCTGTTTTTGCTGCTCTTTGTTAGAACAATGTCAAAATGCAATAACAATATAACATCATTTTACTAACACGTGATGTAGTTTACATTTATTTATTTTCCATTTAAAAATTAATATAAAAACGTAAATTAATTGAAAAAATTTAATATAGTAAAATTCTTTCATTTTTCATTTAATAAATTTCTTAAATTGCCAAAATTGTGAAGAAGTTGGAAGTTGTTTATTTTTTTCTTTATAATTTCTTTACTTTTAATCAAAAGTATAAAAAAATATTTATATATATAAATTTCCATAGCTGATTTTCAACAATTTTCATCTTCATTTTCTTAATATTTTTGAATAAATTAAACAAACAAAAATTTACACCAATCGAAAAACATTTTTTTTTTTTTTTTTTTTTTTTTTTTTGTAAACAAAACAAAAATGTAAACAAGTTTTGACAGTTATCTAATAGAAATAGACGACGGCAAAAATGTTCTGCGGTTTTTAAATAGTCACCTTATTTATTGCATCATGGAGCAAATGTACTATTTTGTCTTAATTATTTACCAGTAATAATAACAAATAATCACACATGAATAATTTGTTTACTTTTGTTCTCTTCCTTTATACATATGTTTATTAAGTTATTTTGCATTTAACAAACAGTGTTGCCAGTTTAGCCTTTCTAAGGCTAAATCTAGCCTTTTTATTTTGCTTTTAGCCTCAAAATTTTCGTTTTAGCCTCTAGCTTTTTTCTAGCCTTTTTTGATTTCTAAAATTACCTTAAAAGGCTAAAATGTAAGTATTTGAACAACGAAGAAAAAATATTACTTTATTTGATGTTACTAATTTTATTTTTACAGAATCATCCATTTAAATTTTTTTTTTTTTTTTGTATTTATTCGCACTAAAAATCTAAATTATTTATATATAATAAAAATTTTCGCCTGCGGCCCTTTATTCTTCAAATCAAAATTAACTAATTTTATGTACTTATCAAATCGATTTTATTATTTTAATGATTATTTTTGAATATAATTCATTAAACATAGAAATTATTTATGAATATTACTTAAAATTCTTATGAAAGCGGAAATCACCCAAAATTTATAAATGCCTAATCAAAAAGGAATAGCTCAAAAATTAAGAGAAATCACTTCAAAGCATTAGTTTTTCATATGAAATATAACCCAACTTTGTGATAACTTTTTGGCCGAATTTTCATTGGATTTTTTTTGCTAGAAGCCGTTCTATGTTTAATTTATAAATTTATTAAAGTATTTGTAAAAAAAATCAAAACCTAAAAAGAACGAGAAAAAATTGTTTTAAATTAAAAAAAAAAACTTTTTTCTAGCCTTATTTTTTGGAATATTCAACCTTTTTTGGCCTTTTTTAAAGATCAATTTAGCCTTTTTTCTGACCTCCTGGCAACACTGTTAACAAGCTAACCCAGGTAACGCTGTTAACACACAAATACATATATACATGTTTATGTATGTAAATAAAATCGACCTTCATAAAGGCAGAGGAGAGGAAAATTGCATATCTTTGCCAAGTTTTTCCACAATTCATACACACACACACACATTTTTATACCAAGGATATATAAAACATTTTGTTTATCAAAATAAAAGATGGCAAGAACAACAACAACAACTAAAGGGATTGTTTAAAAAAGAAAATCATGGAAATACGCAGTGATTTAAAAGAATTAATTCATTAAGTATTGTAAAATACACGAAGTAAAAATAAAAATTTTTAAGGAAATGACAATATATAAGACATTGTCATTTGTAACTTCTAAAATAATTTGTCACCCAATAAATTATATACATTAGATGACGAAACCATGGAATTTTTCCAAAATATGAAACAAAAATGGCTATTTATCACTAAAAATCGTTTTTCACCAGAAAAAAAAAACAATTTTTTGCCAATAAACTGGTTTTTATACCCTTCAACACAGCTGTAAAGGTTTATCATTGCGTTTTTCATTTCTACAATTTTCATGTAATACCCCTTATAGATAGACAAGTTGAAATAACGATGTCCATCTGTTTGTCCCTCTACGTGTCGGTTGATGCAGCATTTATGAAGCCCGTCGATAACTTAAATATGAGCAAGATATATACATTAAAATATCGGTAAAGCATATCGGTAATGCTATACATAAATGACAGAGATATCGCCAAAAAAACATGTTTTTCGGTCTTTTTGAAGTCTATATATAATAATTTTTTCTGATTTTTATACCCTTTATCAAAGATGGGAAGTATATTGGATTTGCTATTCCATGTGTCAAAATGATCGTTTTTGGCCCTATAAAGTATATATGTATATATGAAATTCCTGACGCGAACCATGCAGGAAGACGAAATTATTTGCCTTATATAAAGTTTGTTTGGTATTGAAAATGAACAAAATCGGTTAATAAAGAAAAAAAGTTGTGGGTTAAACACTAGAAAAAGTTTTTGTTCGCAGTAACTCCAGTTCACACTTTTCTACCGTTATCTCTTAAAAAAAGCATGTGCGTCAACAAAATTTTGTACAAATAATTCAAAGATCGATGAACTTGGAAAGTAAAAATGGGCATGATCAGCCCACTTTATCGCCCACCTAGAATATAATGTTTAATTTGGGTCAAGCCGAATATAACATTATTTTTTGTTAAAGAAATGAAGTTAATTGGTCCATGATCGAAAAGTAGTTAAAAGGAAGGTTTATTGAGCAAATAATGGAATGTTTAAATGTTTCTGGAAACGATTATTTCATCATTGATTTTGTTTAATTATGGGAATTTTTGATCCGTTTTACTTACTATATGTAAAATACATTCCTTTAAACTTCTTACTCTTTTTCAATCATAAAACAAGTTGCGCCTAGTGCCAGACGCCAGATTTTGTTTTGTTTTTTTTTCTAGTTTTTTTTTTATTTTTGTTCTGTTGTCGGTACCGGCTAGAGTTTGTCTCTGTAATATTACTATTATAATTTTTTTCCTTTTCTTCTATTTTGTTTTAAAGCTGTAATAAAACAGTTAGCAGGTGGTCCCATTAGCAGATTCCAATTCACACTAATATAATGTTACGTGTTTGGATTGCTTATTGAAAAAATCATGGTGCTAATATTTCTAATGTTTTTTTCTAAAAATATATTTTTTATATGAAATTATGTTGGATTTTCGCATTTATCTTTCAATGTAAAGGTCATACATGTTTTTTTTTATCTTAATATGATTAATTTAATAAGCAAATGCAGAAATGTAGAAATTTGAATAATTTCAATAACTTCATTAAAATAATATTTCGATCATTTTTTCAACAGACAAAATTATTAATTTTCTTATGCTTCTTTACCAACCGCTTGTTATTTTACTGCAACTGATTAAAATGTTATAAAAAAATAATTGAGGCATGGAGCTACCTTAAGATTAAAATTTATAAAATATGTATAATATTTCTTGGTTCGTTGCATGGAAGGTTATTTGGTTAACCTGCTGCAAATGAAATTGAACTTGTGCATACAACCAAAATGTAGTACAATAAAGTACGCAACACAAGTTCATGATTTATTTTATATTTTTTCAGGTTTTTAATATTTTAGTATATTCCTACAATTGTACCAACAATAGCAGCAAATTTTTTTAAATTGCATACGAAAAATAAATAGCACAGTGAAATCTTGACATACTGGTAAAAATATGGGCTCAATTTTATTTCATTTTTATTCACTAAAGTATCAAATAGTTTACTGTCTTTATGAGAAAACTTTGCTAAAATAAAATTTCCATAAAATTGTGTGACATTTATAAATTTCTTTTGAAGGACATAAACAATAGATATGAAAGACTAGATCATGCAAGTGTTGTGATTTTATTTATATGATTTTTTTTATCATGTGAAATATTTTTTCTATGAATTTTTTTTTTTTTTATTTTTAATGTAAAGGATTTGGTCTATGGAAAAAAGTGGTGTGGTATGTAAAAAAAGAAAAAAATTGTTCAAGCTTTAAATTTATGCAGTTTATTCAAAAGAATATAAACATACTATATTTGAATATAAACATACAAAATATTATAATTAAAAAAATATGTAGATATTTTAAAATATATATTCTAAAGATTAATACTGAATAATTTATTGTTGATATGAAATGATTTAAAAATCCTTTTCTCAATGTTAAGTATAAACCCGTTTTAGATTTGTATAGGTAAAACATTTTACGCTAGAGGCTTTAAATGGCCATAAAAAATACAGTGCCTGCCGCTTGAATAAGGAATCAAATTTTTTGACTTTAATTAAGTATATCTCCTAAACTAAAGTTCAGAAAAAAATAATTTTTTGCGCAACCAAATTTCAAAATGTTGACTTTAGTTTCCTGAAGAAATAAAAAATATATATATTTTGTTATACTAAAATTATGCATTTATTTAAAGACATGTATTTCTGTGGTACTTTTTCGTGTGTCACTTGAATAAGGAATATTTTAAAACTAAGCAAACTGTAATTTATTTTTAAATTTTAGGTTATAAAAATGAAAGTTATTATCTTCTAGCATTCAATTAGTATTTAGTACTGCCACCATTTTTAGAAATAACCTCAAAAATGCGAATTAGCATCGACTTATATAATGACTCTAAGTAATTTAGCGAAATTGAACTCCATGCATCCGTTATTGCATCCTTTAAGGATTCTATAATCTCAAATTGTTTTCCTCCTTCATAAACTTTTCTTGCAAGCCAACCCCAGACATTTTCCATTGGATTCAGGTCTGGTGAATATGGGGGCCAATCCAAAAGTTGAACACCTTGTTGATTAAGCCATTGTTTTACTGCTCTGGCTGTATGAATCGGAGCGTTATCGTGTTGGTAGGTCCAAGGTATGGATCCAAAGAAATCACTAAATTTTGGAAATGCTTCTTCCAGAATGTTTTTGGAAGTCGTTACAGTCATTTTGTTGGATACAAAAACCAATTCTATGGTACCATAATACGAAATGGCACCCCATCCCATTATTCCGCCCTCTCGGCTGTGTCTGCGGCTCAAAAATAATTCCTCCTTATTTAGGTCATGAAAGTAATAGTTATACCCGTTGGACCATCAATATTAAACTTTTTTTCATCGGAAAATACAACTTTAAACCATTTGTCGGACCAACTCATTGTATTTTGGCAAACTGTAGACGTAGTGATTTGCGTTTTTCATTAAGTGGTGGTTTTTTTTGCAGTTTTCGTCGGACTATATATTTGGCGCGGCTTTAAAATACAGTGCACTGTTCTTAGACTGGCACTGACTCCACTTTTTTCACGTATTTTTGATACATGACAGAATTTGATGCAACTCTAAGAATTTTTCGTCTTTCTTTTGGAGTTATTGACATTTTCTTCCGCCCTTTCATGTTTTTTCCATATCTTTCCACGTTATTTAAATAATTGTACACAACTGTCTTTCCTCTATTAATGGTTTTTGCTATTTGGACCGGATTCTGACCCTGAGATTTCAAAATCAGAATTTTTTTCTTTTTCAGAGTTATTATGAGCCTTACCACGTCCCATTTTGAATAAAAACTATTTAAAAATTATCAAATTAAAAATTCTCTAGCCGTTTATATTGAAAGAAATTCATATCATAGCCTTCCTGATTAATATTAAAAGAATTCCTTATTCAAGTGACACACGAAAAAGTACCACAGAAATACACATCTTTAAATAAATGCATAATTTTGGTATAACAAAATATGTATATTTTTTATTTCTTCAGGAAACTAAAGCCAACACTTTGAAATTTGGTTGCGCAAAGAATTATTTTTTCTGAACTTTAGTTTAGGAGATATACTTAATTAAAGTTAAAAAATTTGATTCCTTATTCAAGTGGCAGGCAGTGTACATACTTTGGAACAAATCAAGATTACCAGCACAATTGAAATTAAAAAATATTTTTTAATGTTAATAAAGGTTTTTCTGGGTTCAAGGACTTTCTCTTCTATATATGTCGAACACTGGCTTCGATGAAGACACTTTTTTTAGAAATCAAAAAATTTTTGTAAATGCCGGTATATCAAAAAAAAAAAAAAATTAAAATTTTCCTCTCAGGGAATTAACGAATATGATCTAGTTATATGTCATTAGAAAGGTATTGTAACGTAGTTTTAAATGATTTTAGTATAAACTAAATCAAATATGTATTAATAAAGATATTTAGAAAAATTTACCAAGACTATAGAGAGAAAAACTATAAGCGAGTGAGCAAAATTTTTTACATTACTTTAATAACGAATAAAATTGTTACTAAATCATTATAAAAATTATTTATTTTATTATTTAAATTATTTCTTTTAAATAATAATAAATAGCGATTCATTCATTCATTATATTCATTTATTCTTTCTCTTTATCGAACAAAAATTATAAGACAATTGTTAAAAACAATATTTTTATTGATATTCCACATTTCTAACACAAAATTCCCATTTTAACATTTTTAACTCAATATGGCAACTGTATGACTTAAATAATCTACACTTTTCTCATTTCCTACTTTGCATTTATTACATTCTGTTCTATTTATTTATGATTTATATAAACAAAAAACAAAACAAAAAAGAGCTTTTATATTAACTTTGACTTTGTCTAAAGTCATTATGATACGTACGTACTTATTTAATCATTTTGCACTTTTTCAAGCTTGTGTAAATGTAATTTGTTTTTGTTTTTTTTTTCTTGTGTAGTTTTGTAATTTCTTTATCCCACTTTTGCTATTAACTTTTGTTTTTGCACATGTGATTTCCTCATCTACAGCTTAAACAAACAACAATTTTATTTTCAAGTGCATTTAACGTCTGCTTTTTTATTTTTATTTTTATTTTTTGTATTTTATTTTACTATAATTGTGTCATTTTTAACATTTTCTAGTTAAAATAGAAATCGCCTGGTTAAAAAATTGAATAAAAGAAAATTAATTTAAATATTTTGGTTATTATGTGGATAAAACATTTTTAATGAACAGCAAAGGAAAAACGTGAATATTTTGATTTAATTATTTTTTTCCATTTCCATAAATCATACACGTTTTAAAATTTTTAATTAAAACTTGTTTTTATTTTACATTGTTAAATTGTTTAGAAATATTGTTACTTTGTTTGAAAAGTAAATTAGTTTTTAATTTTGCTAGTATGAAGTTTAAGGGCTTCATGATTTTGTGAAATAAATTAGAGATAATTAAATGAATTATAATCTAATTAAATCTGTGTATATAGGATTATTCCATAGAATAAATTAAATGAAAGATACAAATTTCATTTAAATATGTAATAAAAAATTCTGAAAAGAATTATATTATTTTATATACCCTTATTAGCATAATTTATTTCGTTGTTTGTTAATAGAAGTATGAAGTATTATATATCATTAGAAAGCTTATAAAAATACGCGTATTTTGATGCTAAATTGATTTAATTTCTCCTAATATAGAAACATTTATATTTGAAGAAAAATATGTTTCGAAAAAATCTAATAAAATTCAAACAAGGTCAAGTTTTAAAAAACGGAAAAAACCGTTTCGGTATAACTGCTAGAGGATTATATTATTTTGTTCTGGTCTCATTTTCTTTAAATATTAATGTGTAAAAAATTCAAATATCCAAATTTTTTGTGAAAAATTGTAAAATTTCGAACTAATTTGGACCTGGTTCAAAATTTTTGTTATGTCATTAAATGCGCGTCTTAAATTCCTTTCTTACGATACCAAATTTAAAAAAAAACTCCGAAAAAATTCGAAAAAAAGGACCTTTCTTAATTTTGATCTAGCTCACAAAAGGTTAATGTCAGGATGAAAATTTTGAGAAACGGTATCTCAGAAGAAAGTAAATTTTCATATAAGCTGGGAACATGAATATCATATTTTTTCTCCACCCTACTGTACATATATGTACATTAGGGAATATATATATACCCTAATATATATATAATCTAGATTCTTATAGGAAAGGAGTCGTAATAACAATGTACGTTGGTTTGTTGATCCCTCCGTCCGTGCGTGTTTCGGTTGATATGACGTTTATGAAGTTTCCGAAAATTTTGATATATGATATACATATATATCAGAAGATCCGTAATGCTTCCAAAAATTGCAAATCGATCTATATAGAAAAATATCGCCGTAAAACAGTGTTTTTTGTTCGACTTTTAAAGCCCCTATATAAGCTTAAAAAATTCATAGAAAATTCGGAAACTTTTTTCCTAAGTTGGAAATAAACTAAATCGTTCTATCAATAACCGAAATATCGGCCAAAACGCATTCTTCAACTATATAATCTAGGGATTTCGTTTTTATAAAGATCTGCAACAAATATTTTTCTGAATTTTTTGCAGAAGAAAGCAACCAAACCGGTCCATAAACAAGAAAGTTATCGCAAAAAACGCAAAAATATGAAAAATCGCCGAAATACAAAAAGAAAAATTTTCAACACGAATGAACAGTATGTAAGATTCGTCACAGTCGAACTATTTTCACAAATTATTACTTGTTTTGAAAATGCCAAATTTTTTTTTTTTTAATTGGAACGCTTTTGAACAAATATAAATCGACAATTCCAGGAAAGAAAGCCCGAAAATTTTTATTTTACCTGGTGTGTTTCAATTTCCATAAAAAATTGTGCATAAACTCCATTAAACCACTTATCGATTTCAATTTCGTAAAATTGCAAAAACTCGCGATTTTATTTCGCTTTTTCACTTTCTTTAAAACCAAAAAAAAAAATAAATAAACAAAAGTAAGTATGTAACTTTAAATGACAATATATCTAAACGGCGTTTAAATATTGCCTATATCGGCTTTAACATGAATATTTTAAGAATAGGACAAATTTTTCAAAAATACATTTTAATGCAATTGTAGTTTTAAATGCATTATTCGTTAAATATCCTTTTTAAAAATTTTTGATTTTTAAACATATTTGGAAAGTATGGAATCTTTACATTAAATTGAAAATCTTATATTTTTGGGACGCACACATCTACTATGCATAAAACAATTAAAAAAATATATATTTCAAAAATATTTATATAAAAATAATATTTTCTCTTATATTCTTATAATATTTTCTCTTATATTCTTATAATATTTTCTCTTATATCTTTATAATCAAATGCAATTTATAAATGCATTTTTGACAATTGCGTATTCATTAAATTTTAATTATTTTAGATGTATTTTAAATTTATTTGTTTACTATAAATTGCAGATTTTTTCATAATGCTGGATATATAGACTCGACCAAGCCGAATATAACTTTCTCACTTGTTTAATTTGTTATTTGTGGCATATACCTTTTTGTTGCAGAATAATTACTAACATATCAGAAAATCAGAAGATTAGAAATTTCATAAAAGTGCATTTATAAATTGCAATTTTGTTGAGAGTGCATCTTTAGCAAAAGCATTTAAATTACATAATATCATTTACAATATTTATTTTAATAAACTGTTTACAGGATTTTAAATTTCTCACGAGTAGGCAGATGTGTAGTTAAAGAGTTTTGAACACTTAAAATTAGTTACATATGAGAATAACCAAAACAAATAAAAAATGAAAAGATAACGAAGAAACATTAATTAATGCGATAATAATTATTTTAAAACAAGGTGATCTATCATTTTTAATATATATACATATACTAGCTAACCCTGCAAACTTTGTTTTGCCATATAACTTATTTCTAGTGAATATTTTGGCTTTTCATTAAAAAATTACGAATGTATTGTAAGTGTGTGGGAATGGGTGGGAATTTTTTACCTTTTTTGCTTTATTTTATGCCCTAAATATTAAATAGCTTTCAAGACTTGAAACTATCATCGGAGCCTATTTTACTCCCTAAATGTTGGAATTTCCAAAAAATTTATATCATTAAGTTCCTTTCACATGTTACAGTATCTATATGCCAAATTTTAAGAAAACCGGTTGATTAGTAAATAAGATATAGGGAGGGGGAGCTTTTAACCCCCCTTACCCTATTTCTCGTCCTAAATAATAAAAATTATAGGCTATAGTTCCTTCCAGATGTTACAGTATTTGCCTGCCAAATTTCAAGAAAATCGGTTTATTAATTAAGAATATACAGGGAGGGGGAGGCTTTTGCCCTATTTTACGCCCTAAATAATAAAAATTATAGTCTACAGTTCCTTTCAAATATTACACTATTTGCCTGGCAAATTTGAAGAAAATACGTTTATTAGTTAAGAAGATATAGGGATGGGGAGCCTATTTACGCCTTGTAGCAATATGAAATATACTTTACTTTTTCTCATACCTAACAAATATACAACAAAATTTCATAAAAATCATTCAAACCGTTTCGGAATATGTAGTATATTAAAAATGGTAGATTACCTTGTTTTAAAACAATTAATATCGCATTTTGTAGCAAAACATTGCTTTTAAATATATTAAAAGAAAATTAAAATCGAAGGGGTAGAAATTTTTCAAAAATGCATTGTAAAACTGCAATTACATTACGAGTTCATTTTTAAATAAACAATTTACCTTTGAATTATTGCCTTTAAAGAGATCTCAATTGGCATTCTATATCATAAAGAGATATTGACATTTAAAATTATGTACTTTGTCGCATTTTTTAACTTTTATAAAAATTAAAATAGTGAAAAAATTCAAGATTTTTTTTCTTTTGAAAATGGTAATAAGGAATACTAAATGGTTTCATATGTTATATATGCATATAAAATATAAACAAAATCTGTTTTTTGTTTTTGGAATTTAACATTTCGGAATATTTTTTTAAAATTTAAAAAATTCAAAACAACGCCAACGCCAACTTTGGAAAGGAATTTACTTTTGTATTTAATGCATAAATATTTTTAATTCTAATATATTTTTCTTAAAGATTTTTTTTATTATTTTTTTCAAGTTTTTGGAAATATGCCATCAAAAAATAAAAAATAAAAAAGAAATACATTATTCACACTTGCATTTAAATGTATATCATTTGGAATGGTTTGCCATTTTGAGTAAATTATAAAATTTTAGCAATATTATTTTGATTTCAATAGTGTTCCAAAACTTTTCTAAAAATAAGATATAACAACTTAATCACTGTAGCGCGTTCATTGTACTCGTATATTTTAATATAAAATATTTTAAAATAAAACTATAAACCAACCTCTTGTTGCTCGTACATGTTTGTAGATTTTATTTTTGTAAAAAAACACTAGCAATAGATAATTTTTTTTAGATAAAAATAATATTTGTCTTTCAAAGAACACTTTTAAAATTTCATAAAATTTATATTAAACGGCTTAATATTTTCAATATTTTTTATATATAAATGCAAGTTAATTTTATAACTTTTTTAATTAATACCAAAAATATTATTTTTTCTTATAATTTTCTCATATATTTCACATTGAATATGACTTTTAAACCTTGAACACTGTTAGCGATTATTTTTGCTTTTCTCTCGTTTTAGCCAAAAAAATATTCAAACAATCATTTATACTAAAGTAATTTACAAATAATATTGAAAAATTTTGAACAGAATATAATTATGTACTTTAAAATAAAAAAAAACACACACACGCGTTAATGTTTATTAAAAATACTCGATATTTATTTATTAATACGAAATGACATTCGTGCGAAAATTGAACACAGACGGGGAAGAAAAAAATAATTAATATTTATATTTAATATTATTTTTTTGTAAAAATGAGAAAAAATACACGTCCGATTGTAGACTCGTTTGTTCCGTAACTGTTGTGGCAAATGTTTTTCTGTTGTTTTAGCTTTCTTCCACCCGTTAAAAGTAAATGAATGGGCAAAGAAAAATTCTCTAGCTAAAAAATAAATTTTGCAGCAGAGGCGTTTGTAAAAAGTAGGGGAAAATTATATATTTCATAATATTTTTAAGGGAAGATGTTATATTTTAATTGAAAAAAAGTGTTAATTTTTTAATTAAGGTTAATTGGATAATATGTCGTTATTTAATAAAAATGACTTTGAAAACAATTAATTATTGTTTCCGGTAAAATAATTTTTTGAGCCACATCTCTGCTTTTTTTATACTCTCTTGAGTGCAGCATAAATTTTTAATATTTTTGTTCAAAATATAACAGCTAAATGCTAATGGTTTAACATGGCCGTGTTAATTAACATAAACATTAGACCTGTTCTAAAAGTTATAATGGATTTTTTGCATTGCCTGACTTTGAACGGAGTCGGATAATAGTTCCGTATTTCAGGCAAAAGAGCAATATTAAATATGAAACATGTATATAATAACGTTCTTAATTAAAAATTTTATAAAATAATAAATATTAAAAAAACTTAATAAAAACTTAAAATACCTTCTAACAAGTTTTACTTAAAAACATTTACGCCTTAAAGTATGCTTTCATATTTTCACATTTATACATACCAAAAATAATCTAAATTTTTTCCAAACTATCCAAACAAAAAATATAAACACAAAATTAAACTATCATAGCAAACGTTGCTTCCTTAAAAAAAAAACAACAACAACACTGATAGCTTCTGATGACTACTACATTTATATACACATGTTTGTATGTAGATACATGCTTATACCCTGCCAGCATTTGGAAGTGAGTTTTTTCATCCATCTATCAAAAAGTGTCTTTTTAAACACTCTTAGATGTTCAAATGTAGAAAATACGGAAATTTACAATAACAAAACACATAAGTATCGAATTATGATCTAAGAAACTTGCATTAGGCTGCCGTTTACGTTCCAGAACAGAGAAAAAATAACAAGCATCTCCAAATAAATGCATAACTTTTAAAGTGGTAACATTGATAATAATGTCTAATAAAAGAATATATTTATGTAAAAAGGAAATCAGTTATTCGTAAATTTTTTAAAATATTACATATTTTATTTAAGTGTGATTGATAGTGATTTTAACAAAAAAGTTAATGTGCAATTAAATATAAGGTAAGCATTTAGTTCTATTACAATTAAAAATAGTAGAAATATTCCAAAAATGGATTTGTTTCTATTTAATCTGTTTTTAGTATAAAAAAGTAATTATTTTTCGATACTCTCTTGATATCCTTTTTTACACTTATAAATGTTACTATTTCGACACCCCAAAAAAGCACTAATAAGTGTCATCTAAAAAATATTAAAACTAATGCACGTTTCTTCCCGAACGGTAACTCTTTTCCGATAAGAAAATTATATCATATTCAACTGTTATTAACTAAATGAAGTTACGCAGGGTACAAAAAAACCACAACAACACTGAGTCATTGCAATGCCTCTATTTCCAACTAAAAAACGTCCAAACATACATAAATAATGATTGTGTGTATGTATATACAATCAACAACAACTATTTGCTTATACAAAAAACAACAATATTAAAAGTCATTGCAATGTTTTTTATATATGTTTGTGTGTGTATATTTTTAATAATTTTTTTCAGATTTTTGCCTATAACTCGCTTGTTTATGAACCGATATGGTTAATTCAAAAAACCGAAATTTGAGAAAAATATCTACAACAGCTTTGTACAAAAACGAATCCTAAAGCATATACAAAAGCTTCAAAAAATCCAAAAATGCGTTTTGACCGATATCTCAGTTACTTATGAACATTTCAAAAAAAGATTCCGAATTTTCTGTGTAGAAACAAAGTCGCTAGAAAACCAAAGCCAAAAACAAATACGATTTTAGAGACTTTTCGGTTTATTATTATTATTTTTTATTTTTTCTTTGAGTTATCTCAGCCATTAATGGACCGATTTTGTTGATTTTTACTAATGCCCTTCTAAGGAATATTCCATATAGTCTTATGTATAAAAAATATATATCTGATAACTGGGGCTTTCTAAAAAGTGATTTCAACAGACGACAGACGAACATCGTTATATCAACTTCCCTACCAATAAGGATCCAGAATATTCATCTGAGGGGTCTTTAATGAATATTGTGGAAATTACAAACCGAATGACAAACTTATATATATCCTTTACACCAGTGGTAAAGGGTACAAAAGAAAAGCTGCTTACGTATAACTCCAAGATGATCATGTTATTTTATTTTGATCTTATTTCGCCAAATATTTGTATGTAAAAAATTCAAATACTTTTTTTTTTTTTGTAATTAAACATTTTCGAACACATTTGGATATAGTGCTAAATTTGAGCTGAGCTGTTATTAATTCCAAAAAAAAAAAAAAAAAAAAACCTGAAAAAAAATAATGAAAAGATAAAAGTCGAAGATTTTTAGAGATGGTGTCTAAAATCGAAGTAAATTTTCATTGGAGCTGGGAACGTCGATACTTTCCATTTTACGGTCACCCTAATATGGAAATGTAAACAGATCGTTCGGGGATTATAACTTAAATCGATCTGTAAGGACACGTCCTAGTCAATTTCGCGGAAATGAGTTGATGATGAACCCTTATAGAAGTAGATACTGGGTCATAGTAACGTCGAAGGCAACGGTTTTGCTTATGCACGGCATAGCTCAGCTATATATGTGATATTAATTAAGTAGTAATACTCTAAGTAATCATAAGGTCCTTATGGCCCAAATTTTATATAGTTGACTATTATCTACTTTTAAGCATGAGTAGTGAAAGATGAATTGCAAACGGTGGAGCACATTTTTTGCAGCTTAAAATTGTACAATCACAGATATATGTAATTTTAGTAGGCTTTATCATGGGAATTAGTTGGTTAAGATACAGACTGCGAGGACAAACCATTATATTTATATACCATCACCAGTGCAACCAAAAATAGAATATAAAAAATGGTTTTATGCATATTAAACTTACTCTTAAAATCGGAAAATATGCCCTTAAAAAAATATGTTCTTAAAACCCATCAAACCAAATGATATGGTAATGATATCATTTCGGCGATCAAAAAGCCTGAGAATATAATATGTATTTATGTATTTAAAATTATAATATCATTTATTATACTATTGTTGTTGGGAATATAGTTTATCCTGGTTAAATTGAAAATAGTAAACTCAATAGAAAAATGCTTTAATAACAAAATATAAAAGAAAAAACATGAGTGTAAAATATGTAAAATTTTGTTCTTAATTGTAAAATATGCCAAATTATGATCTTTGGTGTAAAATATCCAAAAACATGTCATTTGAAAAAATATGGCAAAATATGCAATTAAAATGCGCAAAAATACGCTGCTAAGCCTTAAACATGCAAAAATATGAAGTATCAAATCGATGCCACAATTATTTAAATGAAATTGTTAAACATTTTGAGTTATTCAAATATGTAATTTTTGTTTATTATTCATCTTATTTCAATTTTTAACCTAAATATTCTCCATTATTTACAAATATAGTATGCGTTCAGACTAAGCAATTTTTCTCGCCGAAATTCTTAGTTCAGTGAAAGTAAATATAAGAGGAAAAACTTCAAAATTAGTTTGGATTTTCTTTTGTGTACTTTTAAAGAAAAAAAAAAAAAAACAGTAAAAGCTAAAATAACTCAAACAGAATTTTCTGTATGTATGCAAAGTTAAGTTCAAAAGGAACAAGTTAGAGTGCAATATTCGGCTGTGACGAATCTTATATACCCTACACCCCTGTTGAGATGTGACATAAAATTGTAATATATTTTAAAGTTTGTAAAACGAAATGTTTTTAAAATTTTTAAAGTTTGTATGAAGAATACTAAGAAATTTATTATTATTTTTTTTAGTATATATGATATATATATATATATATATATATATATATATTGATCAGAAATGTATTGGATTTAACCACAACTAACCTTAAATAATTTATATTTTTATATAAATTTCAAATATAATTAAGATTTTATAAATAAATAATAAATTTAATACTTTAAAATTTTACAAAAGTTCGCTTACTTTTAATTAATTCGGGGCAAAACATGAAAGGAAACCATAAAAAAAGGGTTTGGTGGAAAATTTGTTGACATTAAATAAATTTAACAAAAATATTTGTGACCGTTCTATATATATATATATATATTCTTTTTTTTCAAAAGCAAATTCCCTAGCTTTGAAAAATCGAAACACGGTTAAAAAACTTGTTTTTGGAAATATTTGCGCCATTTTTAAACCGGTTTTGCTGAATTTCAATAAAATAATTCTCAGAAGTCTTACTTATCATTTCATATTTATATCATGCATGTAAATTATCGGGGAGCTTCATAAACGCCATATCAACCGACACATGATCCGACGTACAGACGGACATCATTATTTCGACTTCGATTCTTATAAGGGTCCAAAAATATAAACTTTTTGCTCTCAGATGAAAATTGTGTTGAAGGGTATAACAATTAACTTGTCTAAACGCACGTATATTAAGCAAACATTTAGTAACTGGAAAATATATAAGAAATAATATATTACAGCCAACAACTCTGCTAATTTTTGTTCTCGCAAATTTATCAAATGAAAAATGTGAAAAAGCTTTTATTGTAAATAACTTTTATATACATAGAAAACCGAAACCGGTAAATAATTACAGATACTTTTTATACCAAAACAAGACGTGATTTCTTCTATAAAAAAATAAAAATTTTAAAAAGAAATTAAAAAAAAGTAATTAATTATATATATATATATATATATATATATATATATATATATATGGGTGTTTGTGTGTACACAGACAACTGAGCAAGTGTTTTGTTAAAAAAATCTGTCTCCTTCAATTTATGATTAAATGTAAACAATAATCGCTTTGACTTTGATTTTTGCCCAAAAAGCTTTTTTTGCTTTTGTTGATTTTGTTTTTGCACTTATAAAATTATTGTTTACATTTGCTATGCAAATTTATAAAAATTGTTTTTGTTTTTTATTATTCGCTGTAATTTGTTTGTTTGTGTTTTTATTATTAAGAGTCTTTACTACTTATGTTTACATTAATGTAAACACAAAAGCAAATAAATGAAAAGAATGAAAACACAATGTTCTTTTTAAAGTCATAGAAAAATTTTCGTGTCATAGTGATAACAACATTTTGTTAAATTTTGTGATGTAGATAAAATACTCACGATTAGATTTTTTTTCTTACCTTGACCGATATGTTTGCAATAACAATGTGTCTATTTTTATATCATTTAGACTATTTTTATTAAACATTTTTAATAAAAAATAGTATTATCATAATAGTATATTAAGTTGATCATTAAGTTTGTAACATTTTGAAAGGATTATAAAATTTTTTATGACACGATTTCCTCCTACAAAAAACGTCCATAGGTGCAAATTGAACTTCATATTTCTCATGACAAAGGCAACCAAAAATATGGTCTAAAGAAAATGTTTTATGCGCATAATAAAAAATGCTCTTAAAATCCGAAAATACGTCCTTAAAATTAAAAAATATGCTCTTAAAATATAATTTTTCTGGCTAAATTTTAAACTATCTATTATTCATGGTAAAATAACTTGATTTTTATTAGCAATATCTAGAAAATTTTGTCTTTTTGCAGTTAATAACATTAAAAGTTAATTAGAAAACTACAAAATTTCTTTCAATTTATAAAATGAAGTTTATTAGGGGATTGGATTTACAAAACATATGTGAAAGTAAAAAGAAAAATTCTCTAATGAAAAATTCTCTAATTATGTAAGTAATCCTATTGTGTGTAAAATTAGCAAAATTTTGCTCTTAAGTATAAAATGTATAAAAAATATGTCATTTAAATTGCTCAAATATATCCTAAAATAAGAATGTTTTATGAAAATATGACAAAATATGCTGCTAGGGACAAAATATGCTGTAGGATCAAAATATACAAAAATATGCAGCAACAAATCCAATGCCAAAATTGGTAAGATTGTCTGAAACTGATAAATAACAGTTGAGTTCATTTGAATTATAAAAAAAAAAAAATATAAAATTTTTCGTTCGTATTATTAATAGAGTATGTACAGATTTACATATATCAAAGGCAATTTTCGTTACAGTGGGGCAAATTTATTTTTGGTATATAATTATTTTAAAGCCAAAATACGTCAAAAAGCTTATTTAAATGAATTTTTTCTTTATATACATATGTATATAAAAAATTTAGGGTAAAAATGTAGAATATTTTAATCATATCTTAATAAAAATTGGCCATTATATCGGTTGTAAGTTTATTTGTAATTCTTAATAGCAAATAAATCTGAATATTAGCTCATTTTAAATTTTTGTGAAATATTAAACTTTAAAGTTGTGTAGTCTTGGTTCCGTAAAAGATATCTTTTTTATATAATTAAAAATTATGTCAACTAGACAAGAGTTTATTTGAAAAACAAGCGAGTCCAAACTTTTTATGATTTTTGAAAGTAAAGTAAATCTGTTGTAAAAAATTGGTTTTTGGAGAACCTATAAGTATTTTCTTCCTGGGTAATAGAATAATCTATAATGGGCTTTCAAAAGATCATGACCTTGATTATTCTATATACAGGAAGAAATTAAGGAAAAGCTCGAATAAATTTATAACATATAAATATTTTATCTCTAATAAAATCTTTGTTAGTTGAGATATCCTAAGGAAATTTTCAATGATCGTTGACTTTATCAATAAAAATTGTAAATTTTAATCCAATTCCCAAAAAAACTGGCGAAAATCTCAAAAATGGGATTTTTTAGAATTTTGTCCATTCGGATTTTTAGAATTAGAACATATAAACTAACTTAAAAATGTTTATATAGGTCAAATTCGGCAGGATTTTTACCTAGTCTGTTAGATATTTTACTTTGTTTTTAATTTTGAAATCATCTCTGTGAAAATATCTTTCAGAAAAGTATAAAATTTTTATATATTCTTAAAAAAAAATTTTATTGTAGAGAAAAAGGGTACAAAAGACACAAAAAATCATTATTTTTTTCAATTTCAAAATCGGTTATTTTTGGATTTTTAAGAGATATCGACTTCAAGTTTTTTTATTCTATAGATGATTTTATTCTTTAACCAATTGATCAAAAATTTAATAAAAAAATGAATGAAAATATTGGGCTATATATTGACAAACTGGACCAAGAGTTAGTAAAGTTGATAAAGTTGAAATTTCAAATGTAAATAACTTGAAAACTATAAGAGATAAATGGCACATATATGAATTTCATTGGTCTTATAGAGAGCTTAAGGAAGATGTAAAAATATTTGAAATCGGATAAGAAACAAAATTGTGGCAGTCATATTTTATATGTCAGAGGTATCCTCTTTTGAACCATAACAGCTATGTTCCTGAGGCATATGTAAAGCCCCCCTTCCACATTTAAAATTATACACTTCCCTGCTATGCCTATGTGAAATTTTATGTAAATTTAACCAGCTGATTTGAAGTTATAGATCTATTTCCAAAAAAAAATTGATTCTGCCCCACTGTGCACGAACTACGACGAAACATTTAATAATATTCTAAAAATATTTGATTTTTTAAAATGTTTAAAATAGTTCCTCATATTTGGTCTTATAATTATTTCATTCGAAGCTCAAGTAAAAGTCCCGGTATTTTACACAGTGGTAATGTGTGCCAAAAATATTTCTAAGATTGCACTTATAGTTGCATTGAAGTATCAAAAACAAATTTGATCTTATAAATATTTTCGGGAGTGTACATATATAATTATCTATTTTGCAAATTATCACCTAGCAGTTTTCATATATGTATGCATGTATGTATGTGTGTATTCATGCATATATGTATGCATGTATGTATGTATGTATGTATGCACATATGTATGCATATATGTATGCATGTATGTACTCAGCAAACACGATGTCAAACGTTTGAAATATGATGACATTAACGTTTGATATCAAACTTGTTTCTCAAACTTGTTTCAAATGTAGGTAGAGGTTTGAATTTTAAGTTTGATTTCAAATTGAGAATCATTTGGGAAAAAACGTTTGAAAATCTATACATTCTTAAATTGATATCAAATGTTATCATTGAATCATACTCAAACCTGAAGATAACTTTAAAAATATTTGAAAAATAGTATATTCTTAATTTGATATTTAATGATATTATCAAATCATTCATAAATCTAAGGAGAAAACTTAACAAATATTTGAAAAATGGTATTTTCTCAGTTTGATATCAAATGTTATTATCAAATCATTCTTAAAGGTATTTGAAACAATATAAAAAAATATAAAAAAATATATTTGAAATACATACAAATAAATTAATAAATAAAATTATTTAATCAAACATTTTCCAATTAATAAATACTTATATTGAGAGGACAAAATTAAAAGTCTCTACAAAAGAAAACTTTACAAAATATTAAAAATGCAAATTACTTCTTTTATTTATGTTCCACATGTGATCACAATCCACATTTGAAAAAAGTTTGAGAATTACATTTAACAATGACTTGATAATAATAGCATTTCTTAATTTAACAATTAATTCCACATTTTGTTGAGAAAGCTATTATTTTCAAGTTATTTTCAAATAATTCTCAAACGTTTGGCATTTGAGAAGGGAATTGATTTCTAATAACTTTCAATTTGATATCAAAGATTTGTGTTTGCTGGGTATGTATGCATGTATGTATTTATGTATGTATGTATGCATATGAATTATTATTTAAACTGTACATTAGACGCTGATAACAATCATCACGTTATTAAGACTGCATTTCCTTACAACCAGTACTAAAAGCAAAAACAACAAGTTATCTTTGTAAATATGTATAATAGATGCATTCATATACAAAATTAATAAAACTAACTTTTGAGGAATTGGAATAAAAACAAAATTCTTGATAACTTTCTAAGAAAACTTTTGTGTTTCACTAAGATTTATTTTTTATTACATACTTTTCAATATCTTATTGTTTTTCATGTATTTTTCTTTGTAATCTAACTATGTTCCGTCAATTTAATTAGATTTATTAGCAATTTTTGTTCTTGTTTTACTACCCAGCAAAAAAGGAACTGTAAAAGAGCTGAAAAAATCATGAAAAAATCATGCTGAAAAAGAGCTATAGAATTTCTTTTTTAACTCATGGTTGTCATTGGTTCTTTTATGTTTCTTGTTCATTGCTTTTGAAGTACTTCTCTTAAAACTATTTTTAATAAAAATTCTGCTTTAGTCTTATTGAAAGATAATAAAAATACTCTAAAATTTGTAAAATTTTATTTTACAAAATAAAAAAAAAGAATAAATTTTGTTTAGGTTTCAACGAAACCAAAATGGATCAGACACCACAAATGCTGACGAAGTGTGTAGCGGCACAGAAAATACGTATTCCATTCTGCTGGTGTCTAATTATAGTCCTCAAACTCTGCTTTGGTACTGCCAAACAGAGACAACAAGGCAATTTACGATTGCAAACTTGTTTATGGTCCTTCGTGCCGGATGTGACTACAGTAACAGCACTTATGGCGCTAGGTTCAATCTCTCTTTTACTTGACCCTCAAAATTGCACCCAGTGCAAGGCGGGCGCCATGCTTAGCTTTCAACGAAACCAAAATGGATAAGACACCACGAATGCTATCGAAGTGTATAGCTGCACAGAAAATACGTATTCCATTCTGCTGGTGTCTAATTATAGTCCTCAAACTCTGCTTTGGTACTGCCAAACAGAGACAACAAGGCAATTTACGATTGCAAACAAAATATGCATTTAGTTCTATTTTTGAAGTGATGGAAATGTTCTTTTTTGGAAGCACTTGATCTTTTTTTGTTTTTGTTTTTTTTTTTTTTTTTTTTTGCTGGGTATTTCCTATTTTATTTACTTAAAGAGAGTAAATAAATAAAACGAAAGCAATAAACCAAGAAGTATGGTAGTAGAGTAGACAAGAGCCTTGTGTTAATTAGAGGTTAATTGGTTAATTTGATATCTTTGACATTGATACTACTTATTTGTAGCTCAGTTAAACTATCAAGAGGAAAAAAAACGTGCAAATGGTTCATAATTAATTCAAGCAGCACAAGAATTAATAAATTGTTTGTGATGTAAAATCGATACATAAATTACATTTGAAATTTTTATTAAACGATTTACTCGTAAATTGAATAAGACAAAATGATTTGTAAAATAATTGTGGTTAAACAAAAAAATATTTAAATTGAATTTCTTAAGACAGTAGAAAAATTATATTGAGAACGGACATATGAATGTAACGATTCTTATACACATATGGGAAAATGAATTTTATTAGAACAGGGTTTTTAAGAAAATCTGCTTTTTTATTTTTAAATATTTAAATATTTATCTATATGAGGAATTTTATGAAATCGACATTATGTGTCTTGTATTTCTAGTTTATTTTAAAAATATGAATTGATTTTAATAGACCTTACGAAATAAATAAGAAGTCTAAAATTGTATGTCATTCATCTAAAATCTAAAAACTACAAAAAACTGAGTTGAAACGTTCAAGGATTTTTTGATTCAGTTTAGTTTTTAACACACACATTTACATCTTTTAGACTCAAAAACCATTAACCGGTCGGGAGACAAAACTTAAGAAATTCATATGTTATATAACTAGTTACCGTAGTACCATCTAGTGAAAAGTTGTGCGGTAATAGAAAATGAAGTCAAAAATTAACGATTTTAAAAATTTTGCGGTTCTTTTATAAAATTTATGTTGAGAACAGCATTTAAAAGACGGAGTGATTTTATACAGTTTAAGGTATATACGTTGATGTTAGAAAACCAGGTATGGGATAGCATCATCACAAACTTAAATAATTAGCGTAAATATTAGTTAAATGTATGTATGTATGTATGTATGTTTGTATGTATGTATATATGTATGTATATATGTATGTATGTATGTATGTCTTCCACCGCTGACAACTACAGTTTTTATTGAAATTGTCTAAAACATCGCGTAGACAGCATTTCTTAATAGATAACAACTCCGAGTCAGATGGGCTTTTAAAAATTTTGAAATGCAAAAATTTTATGAAATTTTTAAAAATTTCACCAAATTTCCAAAATGTTTTTACTCATTTTTTTAATATAAGATATTACTTTAGATCTTCGATACATATATGCAGGGAATTATCTTGATGGCTAAAATTGGATATATGAAAAAATTGAAAGAAATATCTTTTATACTGCCTCTACAAAAACATTCCACTTACTAACAACTATCGCAAAGTATAAATTAATGAAAGGCTTTTATTTGCCTAATACTAAAACTAGTGGGCGTCAAAATATTTAAGTACTTATAATTATATAGACCAAAAAATAATTTCATAACCTCATTATAGTTCGCATTTCAAAGCATTAAAAACTATATTCGATGTAAAACTTATAGCTAAATAAGATATATGTTTAAGGGGCCTCGGTAAAATAATGGACCGATTACAATCAACTTCCATAAGATTCGTCTTTTAATGTAAAAAAACAATTGTGCCAATTATTAAATAATATTTAAAATTGCAGCATATATTTTGAAAACGTAATTTACATTAAACACTGGCAGGACATTTATAAAATTTTAACTGTTGAAGCTAAAAGGACAAAACATGGGATTCAGAAATAAATATAATTTTAGAATAATTTTTTAAAAAACCTCAAGGATATTTAAGGATAAAATATTTGAAGGATACTTTTAATATTATAAAGATCCAAAGGGTTAGAGCAAAAAATTTACTGAAATATTTGAATCAGATTCTATAATTTGATACTCATGTCGATATTGTTGAACAAGTAACAGATTTTAAAACAATTTATAAATAATTTATTACTTTTAAAATTTTAAAGTTCTTTTAAAAGGATATACAAAGACGAAATGACAACTGTGTAAGCAGTCCTATCATAAAATTTCTCTACTTTCGATCATAGGTGAACTTTTGAAAAACTATTTTTGAAAGATGATCCCAATTCTTTTAACAATTTTTTGATTTTTTAAATTGAATTTTTAATTTTTAAATAATCGATTTTTTGACTTTTTTCAATTTTTTCCAGTTTTGACTTTCCCATTATTTTCAACTTTTTCCGACTTTTCAAATGTTTTTGAGAGATTTTTCGCCTCTTTTGACTATTTTTTGTTATTCGTGTTATAAAAACATAAAAAATATAAAATAAATAAAACTCAATCAAATATATTGATTGATTAATAGATAATATATGTAATGAAATTGCTGGTTACACACAAAGATATTTGTTTTTGCAAAACTAGTTCCAACAGTTCGATGATGTAGTTGAAAAAAAAACTAAGAAACTACTAAGAAACTATTTAAAATAATATATATATATATTTCGACTTTTTCCGACTATTTTCTTTCAAAAAGAAAGTCGATTTCACGACAACTTTTAAACCAAAAAGTCGATTTCGACTTTTCAACTTTTTTCAACAAAAAGTCGATTACTCGATTATTCGAAAGTCGATTTGATTGAAGTTTCCTTTTTTAATAA
Source organism: Protocalliphora azurea (assembly GCA_932274085.1). Taxonomy (NCBI): domain Eukaryota; kingdom Metazoa; phylum Arthropoda; class Insecta; order Diptera; family Calliphoridae; genus Protocalliphora; species Protocalliphora azurea. Next base: position 132,532,548 of record OW026519.1, read on the forward strand.
AACAATAAAACAATACAACTTGTTTAAATTTTCAATAACATTAAAAACGACAAAATTTAAAGATTATTCGATCAATTTAAAAACAGTGAAAAAGTCGAGTAAAATGAATACCCTAGTACTCACACTTGTTAATCGTATTTTACAGTTTGTAACGTTTAAATATGGCCCGCCCTGCTAGCCACCAAACTTCGCTCTTTTATCTCTTGATTTGTCGTAAATTTAATAGGTTGTTTAATTTGTACAAACAATTTTACATTTTACATTTTTAATGTTCGATGAACAAAAAGGGCTATCTGAACATTTTATAACACACATTGGTAATATATTAAGAAATAATGATAGATATAACTTCGCAAATAATGGGCTTAAAAGATGGAAAGATCTTTCGAAACTTATTTAGGCACTTAAAAAAATTGCTATTTTGTTTTCTCAAAATTAAACCATTTATGTATGTACGTTTATTTCAATAGATAGATGGTATGTTGGCCATATTTGTTAAAATACGTCCACACGCAGAGAAAAAACATGGTTACGGCATTGTCACTACAACAATATTATGTTCTAATTTTAATAATACTGTGCTCATGATAACAATGTTTTTGTTTCAGTTTTATCATTCAATGTTTACATTCAATCAAAATTTTAATATATTTAATATAGACTACAAAATTTTATGTTTTTCAATATTTTTACCAGAAACAAAATTTTTATTAATATAAAAAATATCATTACTTCTACAACATTTAAATATTACCAATCTTTTTCCTTGTTCTTAAACCATATTTTGTTTTCAAACCATATTAATATTATTATTCCCATAACAATAATATGTTACAAATAAATATGCTTTTTACAAATATGGTTGAAAAATTCATAACCCGTTTGTTTTTGAATATATTTTGCTATTAACATTTTTTTTGTCCATCTTCACTATAATTCTCATTTAGTTTATACATGAATTAATATAAGTAGACAAGGTTTTGCTATATTTGGTTTGATTCATAATTTTGAAACAAATGTAATGGAATGTAAAGATGGGATAATAATGTGATAAGATTGAATAAAAATATAAAAAAAATGAGATCATATTCTGATAGAATGGAATGATAATGTAGTAAGATGGTATAATAATATGAAAAACTCGAATCATAACATGAAAAAACAAATCATAAAATCGGATATAATATGATGAAAAGGAGTCATAACAATTATTATTTATAATCATATTTATTTTTAGCTGTGACCATATGTTCCAATCATAATATGTTGCTCTTAGATTGGTCACTGCAGCTATATTTTTTCTCTGCGTGTACCTATAGTATTCCGAAATATAATTTATAAAATAGGCTTGGGAGACATATTTTAAATAAAATAACCTGACATCAGCTGATAACGATGCGAAGTACAAACCTGTCAACATAATATAAATGAATAAAATTACGAATCACGAGACGAAATCTAAACTTTTGTCTTCAAAAGTAGATTATGGTATGACCTATTCCAAGATATAAGGGCGTATAAGTGCGATTTTTCAAAATGCGTTTTTTTTTGCATAATATTGCTTTAGTAACCAATTTACATCTATTTATATAAAAATAATTTTAAAAATGCTTAAATTTCAACACGATTTTATGGAATTTTTATTTTTTTTTGATACTAATTTTTATTTGGATTTTTTGAATAAATGGAGTACACTCCTTATTTGGAATAACACATAAACCTCAGAATAGAAAGAAGAAATTTAAAATTTTTGTACTATTTAATCATATTGCAAAAAAAAAAAAAAAAAATTATTATCTTTTGAGTTAAGAACAAGATGACCTTTTGATTTGATTTTGTTAATAATTTCAAAAAAAAAAAATTATTTGAAAAAACAAGTAAACAACATGTAGTTGGTAAAGTCGAATCATTTGATACCCTACTCATACATTTTTAATATTTTTGGAGGCCATCTTTCAGTGATAAAAAATTTCCACTAGGTTTTCAGCTAATGTAAAACTTATTGGCTTCAAATAATATAATTATATTGGCATTTATATGGGACTTATGCACTTTAAAATAATTTTCGGAAGAGGGGCTTATTTGGGAGCCATGATCAGTTTTCTACTGATTTTCATGATCCGAATTTTAATGAAATCATGAACAATATTAAGTATTTATAAACATCCATTACTACTAGTGTTCTATAAAAATATATGAATATAAGACCAAATATCGAAAAAAGTTAAGAAAACGATTAGTTTTATGATTTTACGAAGTTTTAAAAAGATAATAAATATCTTCTGTAAATTTTTCTTTATGGTTTATATGACGTTATACCCACCCATGCTTCATATGTTGGTTGATATATTATGCGTTTTGTAGTGATGATATAACACACAAAAAATATAAAAGAAGTACTGGTCGTAATTTTTTTATGAACCATCACTTAGGCTCCTAGGAAAATATGTTATGGAATGGAGGACTGTTTGTGGGCATTATATTCCTAAGTTTAAAATATTCCTAAGTTTAAGTGAGAGGAAAGACTTCTGAGGGAAGTTTTGCCCACATACGTACAGTACCGTTAAAGAACGAATATTACCTACAGTACGTAATCCACTGGCTAATAGGCACAAATGAATGTACTCTCCTAAATGAACTTGTATTTGGTGGATATAAACGCGTGTTGGAAACAAGCTCCCTAATATTCTCAGAACATATTCCATTGTAATAACGATAGAAAAAGGAAATACCACCCACATTGTGAGAATGCTCCAATGAATCAATAGAGTTGGAAGACCTTGAAGCACCGGTCCATACTTGAGAGCTGTATTCCATTGATGGTATAATTAAAAAAAATTTAAAATTTTAAAAGATCGAAGCGCTTGAACACTTCTTTCAACACTTGAAAAATGTGTTCAGTCCAACGAACATCACGCTGTATAATCTTGCCCACTATATCAAGAACTTCCGATTTCTTAATATTTATACCACCCATATATAAATGCAGATGAAGCAACATGAACCGTCAAGCATTTGTGTGTTAACATGCAACATTGAGTTTTACTAGCGTTAAAATCAATTCTTAGCACGACCCCATTTAAAGATTGTAAGGAGATCTCGGTTAAGCATATCATTCATATTTTTCCACTTTGCCCTAATCTTGAACAAGCTTGCTGTCATCTGCGAAAAAGTAGATTGAATCGGAAGTTTGATATAGAACGTCAATAAAAAAATATAAGAAATATAGTAGAAGAAAGAACGGAGCCTTGCGTTGCCACTGAAACTAGTAGACAGGATTGAAATTTTGATATAGAAAGTCATTAAGAAAGATAAGAAATAGAGTAGAAGAAAGAACGGAGCCTTGCGGTGCCACTGAATTGATATTGATGAGACCCCATCTATTACAACTCGTATAGTACGATCTCTGAGATAGCTCGATATAAACCGAGATAAGTGAATGGAACGACACCATCGACCTCTACGAATTCCATACCTCTGATCGCTTAGTAAGTTGTTGGACTCCAAATATTTAACGAGATTATAGATCATCATGCTCTCTATGATTTTAGAAAGCGCAGAAAAAGTAGCTATTGGCGGGTAATTTTCAGAATTATTAGCCCCTCCCTTTTTAGGATTTGGTGTTTCATTTGTTTGTTAATGGATATGTTTCAAGACCAGTGCTGGTATGTCTTTTTTACGGCACGAGATCGAAAAAATATTAACATGCACATAATTTCAGCCCATCACAGATCAGAGATAGCAAATATAATCCTTCACCAATGTAAGCAAATATAAACAAAAATCACAATTCTAAATTGTCTCATTTCATTCATTTCTATAACGCTTGCTGATATAAGGTATCAAAGGGATTTTATATTCCACATTTATAATTCGATGTGTAATAATAATCCGTATTTTACTTTTTTTTTTTTTATTAATATATTTACATGTAGTTCACATTTTTTTACAAATATTTATATCGGTATTAAATACGTACTTAAATGTACAATAGTGTTTAACACGCTATATGAAATAAATAAAAAAAAAAAATTATTTGTTTATTTCTCTCGCTATTATTTCTGCTTACACTATTTACTCGTATTTACATACCTTCTCCTACTCTCCTATTCCAGCTGTTAGACAGTCAGAATGTCTGAATAAAAGAAAAATAATATTGGGTACGATTAATAAATACACTCGTACACGTTCTCCAAATGACCTTGCCGTTTAAAGGCATACAAAGAATAAAGGAAGAATACAAATACATAAAACTAATCGAAAAATCCTAATAATAAGGATTTTTATATATCCACCACCACAAAATTATGAGGGCTATATTCGGTTTGTCATTCCGTGTGTAACATGTCGAAATAATCAACTAAGATCCCCATAAGGTATAAATATTTTGACTCCTCGTGAAAATCTAAGACGATCTAAGGATGTCCATGCGTCTGTCAGTTAAAAGGATAGGGTTCGGCTCAAATACAAATTTGTTTGGTATTGAAAATGAACAAAATCGGTTCATAAATAAAAATGTTATGGAACAAATACTAGAAAAACAGGCTGTCAGTCGTAACTACAGTTTATACTTTACAGCCGATATATTTTACAAAAAAGCATGTACATACATCAACGAAATTTTGCACAAATAGTTTAAGGACTAATGTAAACTCAGAAACCAAAAATGGGCGTGGTCCGCCCATCTCCGGTATAAGGTGAAACATCAACGAAATTTCGTACAAAAATTTCAATGACAAGTGCAAACTCGGAAACCAAAAATGGGCGTGGTCCGACCACCTCCATATAAGGTAAAATTTTAAGAGGTTGCAGATGGTGAATATATAGATTCGACCAAGCCGAATATAACATTCTTAGTTGTTTACTATTTAATTTTTCTGTTTTAATATTACATAGTACAACATTTTTCTTTTTCTTTTTTTTTTCAATTATAAACTGGATAATAATATAGAAAACTATATGAAAACTTTTAAAGTTATAGATAATTTTCTAGTCAAGAATTATTTATTATTATTTTTTTTAGTAAATACGAGTAGGTATACAAAATTTTCTTGTGATCGAAGTAAAGTTATTTAATAATTTTTTATTAAAGTTTTCCTGCATGTCATGTGGCACAACATGGAACTTAATATCTTATTTAACATTAATATTAATCATACGCACTCAATCGTCATTTTTCATTAAAACGAGAACGGAATTATGTATTTTTGTATTAATCACTTAATGAAACTTTTAATGAATAGAAATGAAAACAATGAAGGTTAATTAAAATAAATAACAAGTTTTACGTAAAATTTTAATTATAGAACAAATAAAGTAAACAAATAAATTTGTCTGTGATGGTTGGGTGGGAATTTCGTAAGAATTTTTTTCCATTTAAAATAATTTTAAATAAATAACAGTGTCATTGTAATAAATACTTAATTATCGATAAATTATTCTTTTCATAATTCTTAATATTATTTTTTTTTAAAGGGTAGTCCAAAACACTTTTTGTCATTTTCATAAGGCAATAACTAAGAAATATATTTCCATAAATAAAGCCAATTAAGAATTATACGTGTACACTTGGAAGATATAATTATATATTTTAAATTTGCAATAAATTTATCTATTAAATGGAAAAAGGTAGTTAGATAGATAGAGAAGGTTGATGTGATACCAGAAAGTAACACATCTCCACCCAGAGACCGATCCCGGTCCATTGTGAGTCCCTTCGTTGAAATAGCTGTGAAATATAGAGTATTGAATGCAGAAAATAGGAGTGTAGAAGTAGAAGATAAAAGAGTAGGAATGTGAACGAATCATATAGGGGGATTAGCAATGTTACCAATCCCCCTAGGGTTATACCCCTTGATTCTCCCTTAAGCAGTCGATTCCCATGACGAAGCCTATGACGTCTACAAGATCTGCGTCCCGAACGTCACTTAGCCCGCCGAGAAATTGGCTACCCAGCCATTTCATCCTACGATGCTGCAAACGTGGACAATGGCACACAATGTGCTCAATAGACTCGGTCTCGTCGACGTGTCCACACATTCTACAAAAATTGGAATTGCTAGCGTCCCATCTAGACCTCATCTTCCCTATCAAACAGTGACCCGTTATGGCCCCTATCATGATTCTTAAGCTCTTTCTATTCAAGCCCAGGAGAGTGCTAGTGCCTGCCATATCGCCCTCGACACTCTACAGTCCTCTCTACTCTCCCAAGCCGAATTGGTTCTGACCAAGATCCAATCATTGATCTTCCCATAGAAGAAATTTAGTGGTGGTTACACATAGGTTTCAATCTCCGAGACATTCTTTGCTGCGCCTTGCCTTGCCAGTTCATCAGCCAGTTCATTGCCTGAAATATTGCAATGGCCAAAAGGTAGTTAGTTCTAACTAATTGTATATTTGACTAATTGATTATACAAAATTATGGAATTTATATAGAATTTCTTATATTTTTTCACCGATATTGTTAGGAAATTAAGTGTTGCGAAATATTTTTGCACAAAATTTAACTGAAACATAATTACGAGATCATTATAATACAAATAAGAGTAAATTATCTTAAAACCTGTATGGAGACTTTCACATTCTATTGTCACAAGTATTTAAAGAAATTTTATTTCATCAAACTTATGTTTGATTTAAAAGTGAATTGTTGAGACCTAAAATATATTTTGTAAATTATATAAAAATAAAATTCTTATAAATTTAAAATAAATCATATGGATTTAACATCTATAATTGGTGACAGCCACGTGAAAGAATGCTTATTATCTAATGGTTCAATCTGGTTAAAGAAGCCGGTAAAAAAAAAATTCATGCAAGTAACTGAGAAATTATGAATTTTAAGAACGTCATAGCAAACAATCTACAGTAAAAAATATATCCCAAGATTAAGAGTTAATCAAATTATCAGATAAAATCTAATTATTCATCATTTTTGACACAAAATCTCGAATTTTAAAATTCTGAAACTGAGTGAATTTTTATTATCGGTGCAGACAATTTTCAATCTTTGGAGGTATCTACATATATAATAAGGTGTCTCAATCCAAGTCTGTAATCCTCCTGAAATCAGCTACTAAGTGTTGCACAATGATTTGATTTACAACAAAAAACTTACATCGTAACCCATTGATACTTTAAATTTTAACAGAATTTCAAGTTAATCGATGAGACCCGCATAAACCTGCTCAAATCTAAAGGATTCAAGAATTTGGCAAAGAACTCACTAAATATATGAATTTTCAAAAATTAAATTTGATATCTTGGGCACATTTCAAGGCAAATGCTGTTTAAAATTTTCATCAAACAAAAGCACTACAAATCTAATTTTAAAAAGTTTCAGAAACGATATATTCTTGATGATCAAAACTTTTATAAATTTTAGCATGGACCTAAGCTTTAAATAATTAATAATCAAAATATTAAGGAAAATATATTTTCAATTATGTAATATTAGTAAAATATAGGGGGGGGGAAGGGGGAGGGGGAGTAATGTGGAGACTTTCACATTATACTTGTGACAAAACTCTATTTAAAATCTTATTTTACTCATTAAACTTATATTTCAATTTTAAGTCAAAAATTTTCAATTGAATTGTTAAGAACTAAAATATATTTTGTAAATTATATAAAAATAAAATTCTTATAAAAATAAAATTAAAATAAATCATATGGATTTAACATCTATGCCAGTATGCATTTGAATGATAATAAATGATCATCTGAATGCCTTCTAAATATTGAACATAATTGAGCAATAAATTATAAAGTTTTGTAAAACCTGGTGCACAGAAATTATTCTGAGCATGAAAGCCCAAATTTTTTGTGTTATTTAAAGCAACTCAAGTCTCGAGATATATTTAGACATCAGTTTTTTAAATTACTAAAAAACCTGAAATCTTTTCGGTTGGTTATTTGTAGATATGTTGCGCATAATTTCGAAATGATGCTATTTAGAGATATCACCCTCAATCTGTGCCAATTAATATAGCAAGAATTAATTAAAATTGTATTATGATCAAGACTCTCAAGTACTTAATTTATTTGGCTATGTATGGAGATCAATCATTGTAGTATGTGGACTATACGTTCCAAATTTCAATTAGAGTAGTTTTGATTCTAAAGATGTTGAAATATCTTTTTGTTTTAGCTGAACCATTTAGAGATTTTATGCTCCAAATAAATCATTGTTTAGTGGATCTCCGATACCTAAAAACATTGTACAAATATTTTCAATTTAACTGAAAATCTCTGTGTAACACATACATTAGTATGTGTCCAAATTAAAAAGTGAGATTAGGAGACAAAAACGCAAATTATTCCAAAGTGGATAAAAACTCAATATTAATTTTTATTCTTGCTAAAAAAAACTAGTCATTTTATAGCGTTTTAAATACATCAAAAAGCACTTTTGACCACACTTTAAATACATTTACTTAAGATATCTACTTCATTTTATATATTAAACTAAAAGTTCTTCAAAATGAAATTGTTTTTATTAGATATCCACAGTAGTATTAATTTAAATAAATAAAGCTTCTTTTATATTTTTACACATTTTTTATTAAGCTTCATTTTCATTTAATTTCATTTTTATTATAATTGCTCTAATGACGCCATTATAGTTTTATTTAGCTTTTATCCCATAAATTTATTATTTATATATGCAACTTTAAATTTAGTATTTTCTTAAATTACAAACTATAAATTTAGTAAGTTTATTATCTTAATGACTTTTTAAATTTGAAATCTTATAATATAAATATTATTTAACAGAAATAAAAAAAATGTTTAAATATAAGCGAATACTATTTTGTAAAAAAAGGTCGAATTGTTATAAATTATCAAAATAAATAAATTACACTGTATTACAAAATGGAAATAATAGTATATACTTTTAAATAGACCTAGTGCTGCTTGTAGAGCATGATGAGTAGATTACTCTACAATTTTCAAAAATTTCAACACGACCCACAGTGAACTGTTCAGAGTAAAGCATATAGTCTTTTTTACCTCAAGATTTTTTTTTTCAAATGTATCACTGATGAGCCGAGAGTTTGTGTATTTTGAATACATACACTGCCTGCCACTTGAATAAGGAATCACATATTTTTAACTTTAATTAAGTATATCTCCTAAGCTAAAGTTCAGAAAAAAATATTTTTTTGCGCTACCTAGTTTCTTGTTTGTGCATGCAAAATACTTAAACAAAGAGAATCAGGTATCATTCTTGAATTATTCTTAATTGCTTTTGGTTGTAAAATATTGCGCACTGAAATTCATGATGTTAGTCTAAAATATATCTAAAATATTTTTTTTGCAGATTAATTCAAAAAATTTTGAACTAAAAGATGTGGACTTGAACAACAAAAAAAAAAAAAAAAAAATTAATGCTATTGAGAAAAAACTTTGATGACTTCTCTGGACGAAGTTGAAATTTGGATATAGCGCTTGAAATGTTGCCACTCTTATGTAAATGACTTTTATTTTTCATTATATGAATTATTATTTTCGATATGTATTTTTTTTATTATTATTACACAGAGGAAAAAAATGCATATATATATTTGAAAATTTTTTTCATAAATATTATGAATCGAACATGACTTTTTTTCCCAAACTTTTCTCATAAAAAATAAAATTTTGTTCAATTTAATACTATCAATTGTTATTAATTAAATATAAAATTTGTTAAATCTTTGATTTAGTTTTATTAGATTTGATTGCAAATTATAAATGAAAATAGTTATATATGAAAATATTAACAACAAATGCCTTAAAATGGCAAAATTCCAAGGAAAATCTGTTACAAAATAATGTTTAGAAATTTGCATAATTTTGCTCGCATTCTGCAGCACATCATTTTGATAAAAAGCTGAACTGAAATCAGTGAAAGTAAGCTTTTTTTTATTTATGTACAAACTTTTGTCTGTGTATTTCTTCAATATTTGATATATTGTGTTAAGTTTGAAATAAACCTAACTTTAAAAATGAAATCAGCTTTTAATTTTAGAAAATAAAAAACTATCATTTTCGAATTATTGCCAATGAAAATAATCACAAATATTAATATTAATAATCGTAAATGAAATTATTGATATCGTGAGCTCAAGAAGCTGATATTCGGATCCCCAACGATAATAGTTCTCGAAAGTTTTGTCAGAGAAATGTTCGCGAAACGTTCGAACGGCATATTATTATCGAAGTTTATGGTCACTTTAATATCTCAAAACACTACTCGTAGGTTTTATAGAATCTTGTTCTTAATCTATAGAAATAATTCTAAATACTAAACTTGTTATTAAAATTATTTTATTTCATATTCTAAACACCTGCCACAAACTTGTACCTATATTTTCGTATACCCTCAATTTTCCTGTGTAACCTCAAAAGTCAATTTGAATTCATCTGTCGTACCCATTGGTTTCTGTAAAGGCATTTGATAATGTTATTGCAAATGTTTATTTTATATCTACAATTTCATAACAACTCACATAACAGCAACAACAACAATACCTTTTTGTTTTAAATATTTGCAACAAAAACAGCAACAACAAATAAAACAAAGTGTAGCTGAAAATGTTTTCCGGTTTCCTTTTTGCTAACAACAAATTTTTATATTGACGCTAGTTTTTCTCTTTAACATTTAATAGTTGTTGTTTTCGTTGTTATTATTGTTGTTAATGTAGTGTGTTAATTCGTGTAAAAAAACTGCACAAGTTGCAACAAATGTAACGACAAAAAAAAATGAACAAAACTAATAACCTACTAACTAATATTAAGTAGTTCGTTCATATTTACAAAAAGTTCAAGTTTTATCCTAAGGGGAAAAATGGCACAAAATATATGTACGAAAAAAAGTGCAACGTGTATTCAGTGACATTGAAGAACTCTTGTAACTATTTTGCCACGTGTTAATGACTTTTAAATATCTTTTGGCAAAATATTTGTAAAAGCGTATAATGAATTGTTTATTTTGATAGATGAAAGTGTATCAGAGAATATGTAACTGTTTGTTGAAACGGAAATAGAAATGCAAAAAATAATAGTTATTCTAAGTAGAATTTTTGGCAGTGCTTAAGTAGTTTCACTAGTGCAAAGATTACATATACTAGAGAATTTCGATGTGTAAAACTGTAATAGTATTGATAAACTCAAGAGTTATAAATATAAAAATTGTGTACTACTTATATGATATGTCATCCGTAGGAACTGGTTGTGTGTAGGACGTCAATTATTTTGGGAAAACATTCTATTAGAAGATCTCAAAACGATCAGTTCAGTAGCGATACAACGCAAACGTCAACAAACATCTCATCAAAAAGAATAAGAAAATAATAGTTGTATTAATACTTTAAAATTTAAACATTCTCTCCTTGCGCCGATAAATGGTATAAAGTTGGACCAGTACTTAGACGTAAAGCTAAAATTTATAGTACTTTAATGTTTTTTTTTTTCGATAATGGGAAAAACTGGTGTTAGTGTTGGTCCACAATAACCTAGTGTCTACATTAGGCAAATTTTTATCAAAACAAACGTCAAAATCAGCGCGAATATACACAAGGTAACTAGAGTTAAACAGCTGATTATTATCTTGGTTGTTACGGTTGCCAAACTGCATATATAAAAAATAATAACGAATACGACATATTGTTGTTTTTGTGCAACTGTTGCCACCTTCCACAAATTCGCTCTAAGTTTGACGTTTGTTTTGATAAAAAATTGTCTAATGTAGACTCTATGTAACAGATTTCATACAAATTTGACAGATAAATTCGCTACTCACTGTCGCTGTGGAAAAGAATTTATTTTATTTTTAGAGCGACACTTCTTATTCTCTTGCTTTTTCTTTCACACACACTCATCAGGTTGCTTAGTTTTTTGTTGAAAGCAAGACCGGCACTCAAGCTGTTAGGTTATAGCGGAAATACTAAACATCAACCACATGACAGTTTGGAATCATTTGAAAAAGGCTGACTACTCAAAGAAGCTCAATGTTTGGGTGCCACATGAATTATCGAAAAAAAAAATTATTGACCGAAATATCATCAGTGAAATGCTGCTGAAACGCAAAGAAATTGAACCAATTTTGAAGCAGATCATTATGGGTGATAAAAAATGGTTTCATAGATCATATTATGATCAAAGGCCGGCGACCCTACACGAACGACTTTAAATGTTATGTGGAGTATTTGGCGGGATTGTAGGGAATTATCTTTTATGAGCTATTGCAACCTAACGAAACGATCAATTCTGAAGTTTACTGTTAACAACTCGACCATTTGAACTAGGCATTCAAGAAAGAGTGACCAGAATTGGCCAACAGAAAAGGTGTTGTATTGCATTATGACAATGTCAAGCCACACACATCTTTGATGACCCGCCAAAAATGCTCTGCACTTGGCTGGGAAGTTTTAATGCACCTACCGTATCGCCCACCACTGTTGCCAGATTTGCCGATTTATCTGCATTTTGACGATTTTTTATCGAAAAAATTCAAAGTGCGAATTGAAGATTTTTGTTCAAAAAATGACGATTTCACGAAATGTTCACACACGTCAATCTTTCTTGCTTAAATCTGATTTTGTATTGTAGTAGATACAGAGAGAGAAAAGGACTATAAGAAGTTTAAACTTTTACATCAAAATTCGTTTGCAATTTAATAAGTATTGGTGAAGCAAAATTTTTGTGTGAAAAGAAAAATGTTATTTTATATACATATGTATGTAAGTAAAATAGTTTTGTGCTAAGTAGTAAAAAAAATTAATTGAAAACAAAACCAATACATATGATTTTTTGAGTAATTTTTTCAATTGAGTTTATTTTCCCGTAAATTAGGATCACCGGCCCCCTTGATTTTTAAATAATTTTTATAATGATGCAGTAGTACTTTTAATTGTGATTAAGTAAATGTAAAAAATTTTAGTACGAGTTATAGATCTCTATAGTTTTAATATATTTTTTCTGAATATCCTTATTAATACATATGTGATTTAAATTATACCAATACTGTTTTAAAACTCAAATACCTTTTGAATTATATATAAAAGAACCATATTTATTAAATCTTTGAGATGATTAATGTAATTTTTATTTTGTATTGATGTACCTGAACTTATAAAATTTTGTTATTTCTAAAAAAAAAAAAAAGTTTATTCGGCAAGTAGATGTAGGAAAAGTTATTGAGTTACACGGAAAAACCATTTTTAACGTTAAGAAGAAAATATTTTCGTTTTAACTGGACCGGTAATTTTAATTTGTGTCTAGTTTTCAAATTTTATATAATATGAAACAATGCTGAAAATTTATTTAATAAACAAAGAGTCTCAGAACTTAATAATAATTAATTTTTCGCCCACCTTGACCACCATTTGTTTCGGCCTCCGCAAAACTCTCTTGATGGTAAAAAATTGGCCAACCGAAGAGCCGCTGTAATCACTTGGACAAATTTTTCGCCGACAAACCGCAGATTAAATTGATTGATTAAAACTGATTTTCAATTAAGAAAATTTTAGTTCAAAAATTTTCCAAAAAACCGCGGATACTTTTTAATATCAAATATCAAAAACAACAATATCATAATTATTATAAGTAAAAAAGTTATGGTCTTTTATTATGAATTTTGATAGTTTCAAACTTTAATTTTTTTGGTTTGATCTTAAAACCAAAACTAATTAAACTTCTTATATAATATTTGACTTTGCATTTACTATATTTATTTACTTTAATTTAGTGCGTTTCTTAAAAGTTAACATCATTGAATAAGTGCGCTACGCCATTCGCTGTTATTTTCAGTCAGTTTTTTTGGAGAGAAAAATTCGCTGCGCCATTATTCACTTATACTGAAGAACATCCCACCGAATTCTTCTGTTAAGAATATCAAGAGTTTCTGATTTTAATCTATAATTGTAACGTCCGCACAGTTATAGAAAGTTCTTCTAGGATTTTTAGGTTTCAGCTCAATACTGTAAAAAATACAAAGAATCCTTATGAAGTGTGTTGCTGTACAGAAAATGTGTTTTTCATTCTGTTTGTATCTAATTACATAATCTTGAAATTCTGTTTTCAACAGAGATCCGGTTTGAATAACCAGATGTCTGTTGACGACCCTGTAACCACATGTATATATTTACGAAGCTTTTATTTCTATCTCGCCTAAAACGTCTGACAAATTGCATCCAGTGCAATTTGAGCACCATTTTTATGTTTCAACGAAACCAAAATTGAAAAGAAAGCTGATGAAGTGTAATGCGATACAGAAAATACGTTTTCTATTCTATGGGTGTGAATTTATAGTCCACAAACTCTGATTTGATACCGCCAATTAAAAGCATCAAAGCAATTAACGATACATTAATTTATACAACTATTCGGTTCATTCTGTATCGAATATTTAATTTTTCGATTATATGACTCATTTCTCAATAAAGATACTCACTGAGTCTTGCGAAATTTTAAATCGACACTATTCGATTGTTACCATTTTGATCCCGAAATCGCGATCTCGAAAATCCCGAATCACGGTATTGGAAGAAAAAATCAATTTCGGGATTTATTGACATAAATACAATCCCACAATACTTAAGGCAAGACAGAACATTAAAACATTTACAGAAAATTTCAAAAATATTTTAAAAATCGATTACATAGATAAGAACGTTATTTTTTTGCTTTTTAAAATACGAAGGAATTTCTTTAATTGAAATATGTATAATTTTCCGTTATGTTTAAAATGTGTTTTCATATAAAATATGAAATCTCGAAAGATCCTGGGATCCCGAAAAAATTCAGTGTCGCGAATCCCGGGATTTGAAATTATAAGACCCTAAATCCCGGGATTTGCAAAATCAATCCCTGATCATACTCTATGTTGAATTGGTTTCGTCTATCGTTCAATAATATAGAACTAGCAAATGTTGCATCAATGAGGTAAAGATCAAATAGAAATTAGTTTTTTAGTTTTAGAATTTAGTTTTTCTCTTTTAACCCCATATAAGTTAAAAATCGTTCAAAAAAGATGCACTTTGACTTTTGTAAGGAAATGAAAAGAATTCGACATATGTTCTTAAAAATGTGTTTATGAGATTGTTGCAGATGACGAAATCTGGACCTATGCGTATAATTCATAAACAAAAGATCAGTCAACAGTATTACACCTTCACAGTTTGCCCAACTTCATGAGAAATCCGGATACTTTGATAGTGTACGTTGGCAATATGAAAGTACTGTTAGTTGTGAATGGTACGCAATTATTTGTTTACCATAATTCTTTCAAGAACTAAGTAAAATTAACTGCCCAACACGAATCATTCTTCACAAGCTTTGACATATTGTTTGAAAAAACCGCCAATATTATCACCCTATATCAAAATAAATTGCGTGGCCAAATTATTTCGATTCTTTAAAAATCGGTTATTGTAAAAAAATACATGTTTTTAAGGTATTTCAATCAAAGTGAAAAAACTGTCTTAAGATTTGGTTCAAACGTATCAGAAAAGGTGTGATTGTCATTTATTTTCATTTTAAAAAGAGAAATATTATTGTTTTATACGTTTTTCGCAAAATATAAAGTAAAATTTACAATAATTTAGTAAAAATAAAAATTTTCTTTATAATAAAAATTTTAAATATTTATACCACTCCTTGTTTGTAGGTCAAAATAACACCATTAGAATGATGTCGTCCTCGTTCCTTCCCCCTAAACTCATAATAAAAAACGTGGTAACTTATCAAATATTTTTCTATTTTTTTTTACTCTTCTCTAACTACTTGAAACTTGAAACCGTTATATGTGTACATAAATTCTTTGCAAAAGCTGCAATGAAAATAACAACAACTTGAACAATTTATATTTTGTAAATAAAAAATAAAATAAAATCAAAAACACAACAACAAAATAAACAGAAATGACATGAACTAAACTAAACTGACAATTTACACAAAACTCTTCTGACACAATCACAGCAAGAAACACTCTCTATCTCACACCCAGGTAACAAACAGTCAGTAAATCAATAAAGGTGGCATAAGAAAACAAAAAAAAAAAAAAAAGACAGAAAGTAAAGCAAAATAAAGTACGAAATAAACACAACATGAAATGTCATTAAGAGGTCATACACAACATAATTATAATTAATAATAATTAACTTTTTATACATACATATATGTTTTTATATGCACATATGAGCTTTTTTATACCATGAACTTAACTTACATCTTGACATTGAACTGGCTTAATAATCCAAACAAATGGATGGAAATTATTAAACATTATAATTATAAAGAAAATAAAAGCTGTTTAGTTTTTAAAGTTTTAACTTTTTGAATTTATAATTTTTTATAAATGCAATATCAAGGTTATTTGTTTAAAATAATATAATAAATGAGAACACTTTTTAATTGTAAATTAAAGAAATATAAATTCTTTGATAATTTTATTAATAATATATTTTTGATTTTTTTTTTTTTCGTCTCTGTGCTTTAGGATTTTCACTAGAATTGTTTGTAACAGGAAACTAAATATGTAATTTATGGGCGAAAACAAAATAGGGATCTGCTTAAATTTTTCTTATTTATTTTGCAAATAGCAAAATAAAATCTCTTAATTTTTTCCCCTGTTAAATTATTGATTTTTAATTTTCTGCTTTTATTTCCTCTTTTTTATATTTTCTTATTTAGATTATAAAACACTTGTGTATAAAACGACCGAAAAAGTGAAAAAACGCACTATTTTTCAACTTAAATTTATTTCTATTTGCTATTTTTTCAACTCGGATTTAATTTTTTCTTTTGATGTTGTGTTGTATTACCACCGTGTATTTGTTTGTATGATTCTCGTTTAGAAGTTTGCGTATTTTGCGTTGTTTAACACTTGACCAACCACGAAAAACTAAAGAAAGAAAATTGTATAGGAAATAGCGACTTCTCAATATTGTTTGGCTGGAAACAGTTTTTTGTATGTGTTTTGTCCACAATGTAGAGGAATGTCATGTTGAAAGGTGGAATGCTTACAGTGGAGGATAAATGTTTTAGAAAAAGGAAACTAGCAAAAGAGTAATAAAGTATCCAAAATCTTAAAAATTTAATGAAAATTTTATTTTATCTTATAAACGAACTACAATTTACAATCTTCAAATACTGTTATGTTAGTAACTGACATTTCCTGAAGTTATCGACAAACTCTTAATGTTTCTGTATAAGTCAGCAGATACATATGTTTAGAGGCATAAAAGACCAATTTGTGTACAAAATATCATCGTATCGCAATCAGCTGTTTCAACCTGATTTTTGCAGATGTGGGTGGTTAAATACAAATTAAAAGTGCGTAGCTATATGCTAACAAACTGCCAGGGTGTTTATTCCAAAAGAAGTCTGCTCCCCAAAACTCCACTCGATCTACGCCTTCGTGACAACCCTGTTCATTATTTATTAAGTCCATTCTTTTATTTTTCCAGTAAAATCGGCTGTGTTGAGTCTTTTATACTCTTCACCACCTTACCGACAGAAAATATAATTTGTGCCTTAAAGTATGCTTTATTATTTTGACATTTATACTTACAAAAATAATCTACATTTTTTTTTTGCAAATTGCAAAAATGTAAACACAAAATCAAACTATCGCAGCAAGCGTTGCTTCTTTAAAAAAGAAAACACACTGATAGCTTTTGATGACTACTAAATTTATATATATTTGTTTGTAAGTAAATACATGCTTATACAAAAAAAAAAAAAAACACTGAGTCATTGCAATGCTTCTATTTCCAACTAAAAAACGTCCAAACATACATAAAAAATTATTGATTATATGTATGTATATACAATCAACAACTATTGCTTGCTTATATAAAAAACAACAACACTAAAAAGCATTGCAATGCTTTTTGTATATGTGTATATATTTTTAATAATTTTCTCAGTTTTTTGCCCATAACTCGGTTGTTTATGGACCGATATGGTTAATTAAAAAAACGAAATTTTATATAAATATTTACAACAGATTTGTGCAAAAACAAATTCTGAAGCTTAAATAGAAGCTTTACAAAGTCCATTTGTGCATTTTAACCGATATTTCAGTTATCAATGAACCGATTTTGTTCATTTTTTCCGCAAAAACATTCGAAAAAAGATTCCGAATTTTCTTCGCTAGAAAAGCAAAGTCGAAAACAAATACGATTTTAGCTTTTTTAGCCTTTTCTGTTTTTAGCCATATCTCGGACATTAATGGAACGATTTTGTTGATTTTGACTAGTATCATTCTAAGGAACATTTCCTGAAATTTAATGTATAAAACATATATTCCGATAACTGGGGCTTTCTAAAAACTGATTTCAACAGACAGACGGACATCGTTATTTTTGGGGTCATAGATGAATATTGTAGAAATTGCAAACGGAATGACAAATTTATATATACATTTTGTGGTGAAGGGTATAAAAATTAAGCGAACGGAAGATTTGTAAAATTCATTAAATAAATAGCTGTTAGCAAACAAAAAAACAGAGGTTTTATCGAAATACATATATGCACTTAGGTAAATATTTTGTTATAAATATATTTACTGTTTTTAAATAAAATTTGAATGCAAACATATGAACATTTTTCTTTCATTATTTACATTAGGTCCGTTCTTCAACTTTTCCAGTAAAATTCAGTAAACTGATTATTTATGGAGTAAATTTAAAATTTTACTCGAAAAAAACGTGTAAACAAAAACGTACGCGAACGGAAATTTTGTAAAATCCAGTAAAATAACCACTACAAAAAATAAACATAAAACACCAAAAACAATAGTTTTTGTCGAAAAACAAAAAAGTGGACATAAACTTAATTTTTCATTTTGCTATAAATATATTTATTGTTTTTTAATGTACTTTTAGTAAAATTTGAATGCAAAAATATATTTTTTTTTTGTAATTTTTCAAACACTTTTCTTTCATTGTTTAGATTTGTTTACTTTTTACAACTGTATGATTTGCTGGATTTTCAAGCAAAAATAAAGCTAGTAAAATTAACTATAATTTTTTCCCTCAATTTTTTCTCACTTTAATGGATTTTGGGTACGCGAACCCAAATCCAGTAAAAGTTTTTACTGGACAGTATAAAATTTTAGGCTAATAACACAGCGTTGCCAGAAACCTTGACTAAAAAATCATCATTTAAGCAATAAATATAATTTTATTAATTTTGCTATAAAAATCATCAAAATTATATTTTTAATGATACATAGTTTAACTTCCCCCTATTATAAAAAAAAAAAACTTTTTATATCTGTATGATTATTCTGTATATCGATTCAATGTATAAATCGTAGAAGTTTGAGATATTTTTATGGATTCGAATTACAAAAGAAAACATTTTCCCTATAAAAAAGTCTTTCGACACTCAAACTGAGTGATCGATTTTCAGCAATAATCTTTTGGAAAGTCTACAGTTCATTATTTTCAAAGCCCGACAAAATGAGAAATTAATATTGGACAACTATTGGACTCGCCGTTCTAAAAATACGAGAGTATCAAAAAGCAATATGCGAGATCGTGTCCTTCGAATCGCAGATTTTGATCATACAAATTTGAAACACCTAAAACGTGCCCTTGTATAGGTATTAAATAATTCTCCATCGAAAATTGATTGGCATAGAAGAATTCGGTCATGTGTCAGGACCAAGGATAGCTACCGTTACCTCCAAAATACATTTACA
Source organism: Protocalliphora azurea (assembly GCA_932274085.1). Lineage (NCBI taxonomy): Eukaryota > Metazoa > Arthropoda > Insecta > Diptera > Calliphoridae > Protocalliphora > Protocalliphora azurea. The sequence continues at coordinate 132,552,244 of OW026519.1, forward strand.
ATAAAAAAACCTGCTACAGTTACCTATAAAACACCGTTAGCGAAATAATTAGAAATACCATTACCGCTAATATACCGATACCGAAATAACCCAAAATACCAAAAACGCTAAAATACCGTTACAGAAATATTATCGTTACCGCTAAAATACCTTTACCGTTATTACAAAATGTTGAGAAAAAAAACATTATTTTGAATAAAATTAAAATAAAACTTTTAAAAATGTTACAGTTTCCTAACCCGACTTTTCAATACTTGACTCTATATTTCAGAATCCGATATCTGCGAAATTTCTGAAACAGCTATTATCCTACGAACTACGAACATACGAAATACCATTACCAAAATAATCGAAAAAATCGTTACAGATAAATTTATGAATCGTCATTGGACTACTGACATAGTGATAAACCGTTTTATAATCCATTTGGAATACCGGAGGAAAGTTAAATGAAATAAATAGTAGAAAAATATATACCTTTACTGGATTTTTTCGTGTAGTTCTGTCGTATAATTTTGAATCTTTGTTATTAAACTTTAAATAAGATAAGTATAGTATATATTTTGAAATTATTTGTATGGATTTTTATAAATATATTCTAGCAAATCAATGTGAGTTTTTAAAAAACGTTAATAATATTATTAAAATAAAAATCATATTTTGTAAGGTAAAAGTCATCAAATCATATTTATGTTTAAAAATCGTCAAACATATGGTAAAATCACCATTCTGGTAACGCTGGCTACTATTTGCAAAGCGTACAACCAACATGACTGTTTGTTTACAAAACATATGTTACGTTTACTTTTTTAACTCTGCACAAATTGTTTCAAGCGGAGCATGTCAGCTGTCTAGAAAACCTTTTTAATCCAGATCAGAATCCTACCTAAGCCAAAGTTAGAGCCATTTTTATCCTGAAGATAGTAGATTTTTTCCAGAAATTTTGTCATATAATGTATAAATTTTCATACCAGAAAGTGTGTCATAGAGTCCATAGACAAATTGGACTCTATGACACACTTGGACATTATGACAATTGTCATAATATCATTGAAATTTACTCTTGTACGAGCAATAAATTACTTTCCGTTGCCGATTGATGAATGGCTTAGCAGACTTCGGTCATATGACAAAACTTTCGAAAATATTATAGTTTTTTCTTCATCCACTGTAAAATTTTTGCTCTTCATGTGTTATTTCAGAGAGTGTGATGTTTTTCATTCAAGAGAGTTTAATGGAAGTGATGGAAAAACAGAGTTGCCAGAAACAACAATAAAACAAATGAAAGGAGTACTAAGTACGGGAAATTTACAGTTTTTCCGTTTCCTGGGAATTTTGTTCGGTATTCTCGGGAATTTCAACATTAATGAAAACCACTTGATTTTTAATAAAAACTAATATATTTAAATAATTTTTTTTTATAAATTGGGGTTAAGGTAGAAACTGTATCTTAATGAGAATTTTAAAAGTGTGTCTTTAGATACAAGTTATTAAGTGATTTAATATATGGAATGGTTCAAATGGTTTTCGTTTCTTAATGATTTTGATAGAACTGTCTATTTTAAATACAGCTTTAGAGAAAAAGTATAACTGATTGAAACATTTTTAAGATACAGTATATACAATATAATAGACGCAAATTACAAATTTAAACTAATTTAGTACGAACAAAATTATTTGCTCAGTGGCAAAACGATTTCCTAAACTTAAAGCTTTGATTAATATGGTAACATTTTTTTTTTTTTTTTTTTTGTAGAAAACGACAGTTATGAATTCCGTTGTTTAATTTTATCAATTCTGTCAATATTAATTCGTGAAAACTATAAAAAGTATCAAAATGGGAGGTAGGAAAAAGGAAACCACGGAAGCGGAAAGAAAAATGATTGAATGGCACAAACAAAATAAAAGTTGTACAAAAATTGACGAAGCAGCTTTATCATTTATAGCATTATAAAACGTTTCAAAAAAACCTCAAAAGCTTCCTCAAAAAAGGAAGGAAAAACTGTAAGAAAAGTCAAACTAAACCCAAATATTTGATACAAAAAGAGATGGCCAATGAAACCCTTTCCAAAACTGTTCGCGGAACACTACAACGTGCTGGTTATAGCTCCAGAATAGCATGAAGGAAGTCTCTCATTAGCAAAGTGAATCAAGGAAAGAGAATTGAATTTGCAAGAACGTATGTGAATCATCTTGTGGGTTTCTGGAGTAGTGTGCTGTTCAAAGATAAAAGCAAATTTAATATTTTCCAAACTGATAAGCAAAAAACTGTAAAACATGTTGGTGCAGGACACACGTGCGTATGTGGATGATAGATGAATCGCCCGGCATGAATCCGTTCGAATACTTTTGGAATGAACTTGGTAGAAGAGTGGCAAAACGAAGCATTTCGAGCAATACTCAAATTATCGAAATCCTTCAACAGGAATGGGAAAATATTGGCCGGGAAACAACGAAAAATTTAGTTGACTCAATGCCAATGGCAAATAAATTACATTATAGAAACATTTGAGTTTGAGTTGTAGGTTTAATTTAAAAAATTACAAACTGTAAAACATATGTAGAATTATTACTAAAAACTACAAGTTGCTATGCTCTGTAAATCAAATTTAAGTGAAAATGTTCCGAATTTTAAAGGCATCAGAAAATGCATTAAATTTTAATGAAACTAAAGCTGAAGTATTCGATTTTAAAGAATTGATCTTGAATGACTATTTCCTCCGTAATTTCAATAACAGGACCACATTCCATTCATATTTTGTTATAATATTTAACCTGAATAAAATCATTTAATGATTTGGTATCGTATTTATTCCTTGGTTTTAGATACACAAATTGCAATACTTGACTTTTGCACTAAATAAAAAATAAATAACTGCAAAATGATTTTAGAAATCTCTAGGTGAAAAAAATACTCTTTGAAATTTATTTTGATACCGAAAAATATTTTAATTTTTCATCCCTGCACCAAATATAATAAAACCTTGTCTACTTATATTTATTCATGTATAAACTAAATTTGAATTATAATGAAGTTAAAAAACAAACGTTAAAAGAAGAAATATATTCAAAAACAAATAAGTAATGAATTTTTCGACCATATTTGTAAAAATCATATTTATTTGTAATATTTTATTGTTATGCGAATAATAATATTAATATGATTTGAAAACAAAATATGGTTTAAGAATAAGGAAAAAAAAATTATTATATTTAATGGTTGTATAAGTAATGATATTTTTTATATTAATAAAAATTTTGTTTCTGGTAAAAATATTCAAAAATATTAAAATTTTTGTGGTCAACTTTGTTAAAATTTTGTTTGAATGATAAAACTGAGACAAAAACATTGTTATCATGAGAACATAATATTGGTGTAGTACAATGTCGTAGCCAAGTTTTTTCTCTGCGTGTATAGAATTCATAAATGTGTAGCAAACTCCCGGGGTATGGAATTTCACTATTTATGGATCATTTCCCACCGTTATTTATTTTATCTATTTTTTGGGAAAATATTTTATAATACAGGTCATAGATGCTTTATACGATTCATATCAAGTCACAGCGCTGACCACTCCATTATCTTCACTTCTTCACAAAATGGGTCATCGGAAACATAGATGTTTTTTTAAAGCCGAGATCAAGCAAAGCCTATAACCACCTCTGGCACTGGTGCTATCAAAATCGGTTCTGCCATTTAGACGTGATTGATACACAAGCAAACAAATAATCAAAGAAACTTACATCTTATTTTTATAAAATATATAAGGATATAAGGATTTATAAAATCTTGATTCTACTTCAACTTTATATGAAAATGCAAATTTTTTTAAAGTTTTTAGTGTTTCCATAGATATAGTATAGGTAAATATTTGTAATAAAAGTTAGAGTGTGTTATATGAAAGTGAAATAATTACATTGGATATACACTCTAACTTGCTTATATTTTATTTGACGCAAAATACAAAGAATGCAATTTGTATATCTAAATTGAATGATGAGTACGGTACAAAATCATTAAATGATTTTTTTCAGATTCATTGTTATAGTAAAATGGGAAGATCTGTTCTTGAAATAAATTTAAAGGTAGAAAATCGTCAAAGATCAATTCCTTAAAAGTGAGCGCTTCAGCCTTAGTTTTGTTAAACTGTAATACATTATCTGATATCTTTGATATACGGAACATTTTTACTTTCACTGGAATTCGTTTTCCAGAACATAGAAATTTGTAATTTGTAGTAGTGACTACGTTTTTCAGTGATTCTCGTTTACAATTTTATAAATTAAATAATTGTGCATAGTTTATTTGCCTTACAAACTTATTTTAATTATATTAATTACATGTGTAATCTTTTTAGAAGTTAAATCTTCCGCATTTAGTCAGGGTATAGTGTCTACCACAATTTCATAATTACTTCTGAATACAAAGTATAAATCTAATATAGGTGTCTATTCGAAAAAATAGATTTTCATTTAAAAAGTTTATTTTTCAATTGAATTATATAACCAACTAATTTAATAGTATCAAAAGACTTGAGGGAGTACTTCGATATTTTTGAATGTTAAATAGTGTCAAAAAAGTACTATCGTATCCACTTTTCCATCCGTGGTTACATATATCATTGCCAATTAATTATCTTGAGAACGAAGTTGGGTAAAAAGTAAACATTCACCACTTTTTAAGTGTTCTCTTCTGATAACCATAAACGACAGATATATTGACTTTAATTTAAGTCTTTAAGCCATAGTGTAAATTCCCCAATTGGGTAGGCCATAATCGTAAGCGTATTTAAATTGTGCAATTGGAAAAACGAATTCTTAAAATATAAACAGCCTGTTTATGGAATCCAATACGGATTGGTCTCACAACACTTTCTCAACAAAATCAATTGATTGGGTTTATGAAATTCGTTTTCATTTCTAACGGATATAAAATTTAAAATTTTCGTTCGATAACGGAAATATAGGTTTATGAAATGCAATAATTGGATTTGAAAATTGAAAAATATTCGAAGTAAAAATTTTTTACATCGAGGATTTAAAAAAAATTAATTAAATTAAAGAAAAAATATTTCAAAATGAAGAAAGATCAAATCCCCAACAAAATGAAACTCTTCTTGCATTTATAATGGTTTAAGACAAATACACGGTGCTACAAAATTAAAAGTTAAATATACTCAAGATTTAATTTGGTTTGTACATATTATTGAGTAGATATTTTATTTAAATATTTACTCCCGTAATTTAAATGTCTTTTAAATTAAATTTTTCATACAAATGTTCCTAAAATTTATTTCAAATTTAAAATTGGTTTGTAAATACGCGTTAATATTTAAATTGTTTAAATCGGGATTTCAGATTTTGCGAATTTAGAAATTTTAATTTTTATTGGCCAATTTTAGTTTTTAAAATGGCTTTAGAACAAGAAGACCTTATGTCTATTATATATATTTTTGCTCATGTTATGAAGCACATCGTCATCTGAAATGCAAAAAGGGTCGACAAACATTTTTTTTTTTTTTTTTTTTTTTGTTAATTTTACAGGAGATAAAAAAATTTAAAACTAAACTAAAAAATTATTTTGTTACATTTCAACGCATTTGAAATTGAGTTTACTTAGCTTGATGTGGAATGGTATTTGCCCACGACATTTTACTTGTGAAAAAAACTAATTTGTTGTTACGGCCCTTTGAATTTCTTTTATTATATATTTTTGACAATAGAAGTTTAAAATTTTTAAGTTTAAAAATTAGGCTTGTCTCCGTACTAAAGTGCGGTAAAATGATAAAAGGATAATGTTTCTCCCACAAAAATACAACAACGTACAAAAGTACGGGAATACACAAATTCAAATTAAAATAAAACATCAAACTGTTTTAAAAATTCGTATACGAATGAAATTTTATTTTTTTTAGCATATTTCAATGTTTTCAATTGTTTAAGTGAAACTCTCCTGTTTGTAACAAAAATAAATAATTTTTCATTCATTTTCGTTAAATTTTTTTTATTTTTATTTTTTAATTATTTGATAATTAATATAATCTAACCAAAGAAATATTCTGGGCTGTTTCGTGCAATAATAAAATTATTCTCTCAAAATAGCTCTCATTCGCCCAATTTTCGAGTACGGACGCTTTTCGGTAACATTGGGATCCCACGTACGGGAACAAAGCTATTACGTATTTTGATGCAATGTACTACTATCAATCAAAAAAACCATTTTTGAATTTATTTGGTCCTTATGAATTTCAGGTCGTTTTTTACGTATACATATTTATCCCTCTTAAAAATATTAGCTTTTTTACTAAATTTGTATATGTATTACTTTTTTTCATTTTTTATGCAAAGTAATTCAAAAAAAAAAAAAAAAAAAAACCATTGCAAAACACGTAAAATAAGATATTTTAAATAATTTTTAAAATTTCCAAAAAATACATGTTTTACAATTTCAAACCGATTTTGCCAAACTCATTCGTAATGAAACGTACTATTAGACGTTTTCTCTATAGGACAACCCGTTTTAAATTGGAATTCGATTGGAAACAGGCTGAATATACCTAATTCATTTAAGGTCAGATATGTATGTACCTTTTGGAATATGTTAGATATTTTTTGGCCGTTTTCTCTTCTCATTCGTATCATTGTCAATGGGATTCAGCTTTTGATTTTCTTTTCGTCAACTGAAAAGATTATTCATTAGTTTAATTCTCTCGAAATCTCTTTGAGAAAATTGGGGACAACCAGAAGTGTTATTATATCTGAGGACTTTTGACAGAAAAACTCAAATATAATTTTAAAAAAGCTGCTGGAAGGCTAAAAAACCGTTTAAAAAATCAACTAGTACTATAAAAAATTACATTTTCTCTCAGCTACATCTATAAAATTAAAAATCGTAAAAAAACACGGCGATTAATGCAAACGTTGCCACTTTAAAAGGATCTTTTTATGATTAAAAAAATCTACTAATTATGCTATCGACTTAAGATGTTTTGTCCACAAATATGTCAATGGCCCTATTTTCTTTCTCATTAGAGATGGGATTAAACATTGCCCCTTTCCTTGTAATATTGCCTTTTTTATCAACTTAGCTATGAGTTTTTATAAGAGCGGATCGATGTTGTCAGTATCTGGCAGAAAGGTCTATCAAATCTATTATTATTATTCAGTCAAGATTCAAATTATAAAACTTTATTAAAGGAATTATTTAGAGTTCGTTAGTTACTATAACTCTTCATAGTAAAATAATTATTTAATTACCAATGTTAACATAATTATGTCATAATGTCACAAATCTGCAAATTTTGATGTATCTATTTTCTTTTTTTTATATTTAAAGAAATTACAAGTATTTAGTTCTTTTATTGTTTTTTTTTTTTTTTTTCTCCCATTTAAAATATATAATATCCTTCTTAATTTTATTTAAAAATATCAATTGTTTTTTGTTTTTTTTTTATGATGTTTATTATATCATTTCAGTTTGCCATAAAATTAAGAAATCATTAAATAGAATTTGTTTGATCAACTTTATGACATGAAATACTAGTTGTTCAAGATTTCAGTAAAATTTTTACTGTTATTTAAAACTAAACATACTGGGATTTTGTTTTAATAATAATATTTAAGCGTGTATATTTGCAAATAGTAGTAAAAGTTGTATCTGGTGGCTCTAAAATAGTTAAAGTTTTAATAAATTAATTTCGGTTTAGGAAAAGAAAAAAAAAAATAACCACTTAAATACTAAAAATAAATATAAATCAACTATATAGTAAATTGAATATATTACTAAACATAAAAATGTTTTAATAATATATAAATAACAATTTAAAAATGCTTTAATAATATATATAATTAAAAAACAGAATTATAAAATTAAACAAAAGTAAAATTTTAAAAAGTTTTAGTTTAGCTTTAATTAATAAGATTAGTAACAATGCTAAAAAATGCTAAAATAGTTGCAATTTAATAATAAAATACAGTTAAATATAGGTCATAATAATAATATTACTTTGTAAGCTGTTTTGTATAATTTCTTTTGTTATTTTTTATGGTTGAAAAAAATATTCATATAATTTTCTAAAAATATGGTTTTGTCATCAATTTTTATTTTAGTTTTTTTTTATTATTTTTTGCTTATTGTTTTACTTAACAGGTTTCCTTTACATTCATTTCATTTCTTAAAGCACTTTTTCTTTTCTTTGTTATTAATGTAAATATTATGAATAACGGATAATTTTAGCCAAAGACAAATTATTGGGTTTAATTAATTTAGTTTTACACATTTAATGCAGCCAAAAAAAGGTTTAAGTATTTTTTGTTTGTTTATTAGAATAATTTTATTTGTTGTAATTTTATAGGGAACTTCTTTTGAGGCCTTTAAAGTTTTCAAGATTCCTTTATATGTTTGGAATAGTTTGGTTTCTTAGCTTTTGTTTTAATTAGTAAGACCTTAAATTCGTGTTTTTAACTGTTTTTTGTTTTTTCTTTTTTTTAAATTTTAGATAAAGAATTCCTTAAACTATCTGCGCAGATCCACCACACGTATCTTTTGATCTGAGTCCATTTGAATGTGTTGGGCTTCCTGAAATTTATTTTAAAAATAAATAACGTTAAAATATTTTGTTTGAAGTAAAATTTGTATTAAAATTTACCATAAATAATGGCGGGTCATTGGGATGTGGATGAAAACCACTTTTACGGCATTCAGCAATATAGTTCAGACCATAAGTTGGGGTAAGTATAAAGAAACCGGTACTATAGTCAAGAAAATATTTTAAGATTAAAATAGTTTTATTTTCATATTAAATGGTGCCTTCTAATACTAGTCAGTTTTATTGAGGAGCTTGGAACGATTATTTCGATTCGAAAACAAACTTTTAAGAATTTGTATGATTTATTCATTGGAATTGGAAAGTGCTGCATTTTCCGAGCTCCTAAAACCTAATAAACGGTAATTCTCTCAATTTACTTTTTCTTCAACTTACGTTTGATATTTTGGTGCACAAACAATAGCTATAGCCTCAGGCATCATTATTTGATACGAACAGTGGGTATGCAAATCCACCGATGACAGAAACGAGGTCTGGCTAGGATGTGTCTGTTATCATGAAAAAAAATATATATATTAATTAAATTCTTTTTAATAAATTCTTCTATTTTCAACCCACATGTATCCATCCTAATGTTATTAAATTCTGTTCATCTTGCACTTCAAATATTTCCTCTTCATGCATAGTGGTACACGAATCCGGGGTACCCTGTTGTTTGGGTATTATAACGTGTGTTATGTACAAAAGATTGTGGGCCAAATGTCCTGCCAATATGCCACAAGTTTCAATATTTTTCGTGGTATTCGTTTGGGCGAGTTGTAGAAATACATCCATCGTATTTTGTGGTATAACAACGGTGCGCAGTGAACCCTCTAGCAGGGAATTGGAGCGATCGTATTGAGGTTTTGTTGAACGATCAAAAGAGGGTTTAGAAGGAAGGCTTGAAAAAAAAATTGGCAAAAATATTATTAAGAAAATTTGGATATATTCAGGTATGTTTCTTAATATTTTTTTAATTGTTCGAATATTTGTACTTTTCATATCCTTGACATAAAATGAAAGCTATAAATGAGTCATTTTATACGAAAGTCCTAAAATATATATTCAGGACCACAAAATGAAAAATATTCGTGATTTTTATGATTAAAAATAACTTTTAAGAATGTTTGTCTGTCCGTCTGTATGGTTAGATTTTTATATGTCCAACTTTGACCTTTGAAAGTTTGATTAAATAAACTTTTACATGTAGTTATAAAGGTTATATCTTTGTCTTTAGTAAGAAACTAAAACCAAAGATCTATTATATATAGTTTAGAGGTTATTAGCAATTAAACGTGTATACTTTTGTGAAGTTTTTATTTTTTTTGTCGTTTTTCAAAACGTCACATTTTTGGACGGGAAAGTGCCATATTTCCAATAGACAATGTCTGTATTGAATTTCATTGAAATCGAAGACATGAAATCCGACTGATATTCGTTTTGATATGGAATTACTCAAATACTTTTGTTTTATGTTGTTAAAAAAAAAATCAACATTGCACATAAGGGCAACTATATGGGGATCATTGGCAATAAATCAAAAATCATAAATTCGTTTTATGATACAACTGTTAAATAACTTTAAAGAGGACATTTTTCTTCACAATGTTTGTTCACGACATTTGTCGTCAACGCTTATGTGTGGCCGTGACTGAAGTTCAAAGTGAAATAAAATTTTTGTTTTCTTATGGCATGCAGTAAACCAAATAAAAACTTGTATACAAGGTACTTCCCTCTTTAAGTCAGCATATCTCTGTAGCGCTTCAAGCTTTTAAGTTAAAAGCAAATGCCGTTAAAATACAAATTAGACGGCTTTCCATAAATAATGTGTTTTGTTCAACAAATAAAAATTAAGATAATATAAAATAACTCGGATTTTCAAAATAAAAAAAGCTTGTACACTTGCGCTAGTAATACATTTTCGCATTATTCCAAGCAGCTAAGATAAATTTCTGAACTTTCACTTAGGTTTTTGAATTTTGGTGGTTTACAAGTTCTGTTTAAACAAAATCTTTAATAAAAATGGTGAATTAGCAACCATTAAAACATTTGCAAAATTTAATTTTGTTTTACTAACAAAAATTGTAGAAGTAAATGCGAAAAACTGCAAAATTGTTTACTAAAACCACAAATTATGGTTTAATACGCTATTCCGAATACGAAAAACTAAAATTTTGAAAGACTAGATGGATGCAGCAGACCAAAAAGGGTATGTACATCCCAGGTTAAGATAAAATTTTAATGATTTCTGATTTTTTTTATGAAAAAATACATTTGACGTTTGATAAGTAAATCTGATTACGCAAAATAATTTTTCTTAAAAAAAATCAAACTTTAATTGTATTCTAGGCTTTAAAATATAGAAAATAAGATAAATTATTTCATTCTGTAGGTATAGCATGTTTGGTAGATTTGTATCTTAGAGCCAGGTGCTTCGGGGTCTGTTTAGGGAGGAGTTTTAAAGAAGCTTATTTTACTTTTAAGTAAGAGAGAAATATACAATTTTGTAACACTTGACAAAAGCTATCAAATAGTTTTTATTTTTACAACTAAAAAGTTTTTCTAATCCTTAAACAAAATTATTTGATCGTTTTTATCAGAGTTCAAATCCATAACTTCGCGAACTTCCTTAGTCACATGCCCAAGAAAGCTGTTTTCTCTTTATATTATAAGTTTTCAATTTCATGGTTATCATCTATTTACAAATATGAAATATGTATACTTCCATAGCAAAGCAAATATTTTGATAAGAGATAATATGAACAACCCATTCTTTAAAATTTCTTTAATTGCGAATAGTTTTTTTTTTTTCAGAAAATATGTTTTATTAATAAATTCACGATATATGTGAATTCAAAAAAAAAATGTAATATAATAAAATAAAAAATAAAGTTTTAATGAATTTATATTTTGAATTTGTATATTTATGCAATACAGAATTTGTGAAGGATATAATAGATTCGGCAGAGTCGAATATAGCATTTTTACTTTTTTTTTGAAAACTTGTTTTCGGAAATTTTGGTACGAATTTTACAAACGTATATTATGTATATTTTATGGGTTTGGTGATTATTTCGGAAATTACAAAGTGAACGGCAAAATTATATATACCCCTGATAGTTTGGCATAAGCCCGAGAAGCCTTTTCTGCTAATTCTAAAACAAGTCAAAATAATTAATATGAAAGTACTTTAATGAATTAAAAAAAAAAAACTAATCTTATCGGGAAACTCATTGGATAATAACTAAATACAAATAAGAATAAATCACCATTACTTACTTTGATCTTTTATCCTCCTTATCCAAACTATCCTCCGTTGGCAATAGTAAATTTGATTTATGACCTCCCGTAGGAAAATCATTAGGATACACCACTTGATCCAGCAAACCCATATCGGGTGCCGTTGGTTGATTATTAGGATCCATTTTAACGTGCAAATTGGCGGGTATTAGTGAAGAAGATTTTGAAGAATCGTTAACAGCCGCTTCTCGTATACGACGTTCTCGTTCCATTTCTCTAACACGTTCAGCCTCTTTATTAGCCAGAAATTGTTCATATTCCCGTTGATAACGATCCAATAACTTAAGGCGTAATTTTTCCGAAGTCGGCATAACCTCATCTTTGATGCGTTTGTTAATGAATTTCATTTCAGACTTAATGCTGGGATAGTCGGGATGGGAACGTATCTTTTCCACAAACAATGTTAAATATTTCATATAGAGTATAAAGGCATTTTCATGATTTCCTTCGGCCAGATAAACTTGGGCCATGCGTAACATTTCTGTACCAGAACGATAGTAGCTGAGGGAAAAGTAAGTATGTATAATTAAACATAAGAAATAATACATTATTTATAGGTATTTATAGTTTTAACTGGTATCTACTATACACACATATCAACAGGAGTCTAACCTTCTGTTTAGTGTATAGACAAAAAGCATTATAAGGTTACAGTTAATTGACCTTGTTTATTTATTTGTTAGCTACTTTGCTTGAATCCTTTACTGTTATTTTTTTCAGTATAATAAAGAAATAACTGCACAAAAATACATACCAACAAGGTTAGTTATGCAAAAATTTTGTCTTATTATAAAATTATTTTAAAATCAATTAAATCTGTTTAGTTTTATTTCTCACCGATTTATAGATTGTTTAGGATCCACATCAATCGTATTGCCATGGTTAACCAAATAACGCATTCTTTCCTGGGGCTCCACTATACTCATGCCCATGTAATTTATGGCTTTCGAAGACATTTTCGTTTACACTTGCAAAAATTTCACAATTTTCATTCGTTATTTATTATTATATTAACAATAATTTATTGTTTATATTTTTATTGTAACTGTAAATATTTTTTATTTATTTTTCTAGGTATTTTTAACAATAATTACAGTAATTACTCATTACGTAGTAAAGATCAAAACAAAACAATAAGAAATTCAAAATCCGAGTAAAAGAGAATTGTCAAAATAATGTTGGGTAATTTACAGCGGTTGTTTTGGAGACTGCGGAAGATTTGTCAACTATATAAGAAAGTAACTAGAAAGCTCTGGGTTGGGAACAAAGAGCTGCGCCGATCGGTTTAACAGGCAGCTGAATCGAGCTGCCAATTATTTTTAAAAGCCGCCGCATTGAAAATTTAAGCATATATAGCCGCCGATTTTGGTCAAACTTTTAGTAAATTCAATGTATAAAACCTTTAGTAAATTCATTACATTCCACGTAGGGGATACATCAAACGTGCTATTAAATAAATCGCGTTGTTTTAACATAAATAATTGACATTGTTGAAAAGATAATTTTCTCTAAATTTTAAATATGTCTTAATATTATAATCCATCGAACAAAATTAATGTAAAAACAAATTAATGAAAAAACAATTAAACAAATGAAAAATGTAGATTATCTTTCTTAATTTTTTCTTTGGTGAGTACCAAATTTATAAATATTATTTCATTATAAAATAATTAAAAATATGTATAAGCACGTGCCAAGAATTTTTTTATTCTCAAGTTTATTCAACATATTAGGAAACTATAATTTTGGGAAAACATAACTTTTTTCCATGCATACCACTGTGTTGTCACTGTTTTCAATACCACTAAATCTGTATAATCTTATGCAAATTTGAATCTGATATTAAAATTATTATCTGATTTATACACTTTAAGTTAATTTAGGGAATTCTATATATGGGCACTATGGTCAAATGCGGACCAATTCCAGTGAAATTTGGTAGAGTAATTTATGGTTACTAAAAATGTGGTATTGCTAAGTTTTATCAAAATCTGACTACTTATATGTCTTTTATAACTGTTAAACATCTTTTTCGGTAAATCTTTTGTATGGGAGCTAGGTGAAATAATGGATCAATGATAACAAATTTTACTTGTTTCGAAAAAACTTTGGATACCAAATTTCATTCAATTATTTTCAGTATTGTGAGATCCAGGTCTAAAAAATTCGAAGATATATTAAACATTTCAAAATAACTTAAAATCGAAATTCGTAAAATATTAAAATATAATATACAACTGGACAATCTGAACTTTAGGGTGTACATAAAAATTATGGATAATTCTAAATACTTACGTTACATCTTTGTATAAAAAATATTAAAATTAAAAAAAAATAAGAGCAATTACAATATATTGACAAATTGTCACTTTGATTACATGGCGACTGCATTTTTCTACCAAAAATTTGACACTAGTTCTTTACAAAATTTGTCATCATAAATAGTAAAATTCATGACGTCGGCGACATTTTTAGCTGAGCTGCCGTCTAATTAATTTCCGCGGCAAGAATTTTCTCCTCGTGGCTATGAGATGTGCTACAACTGACTGACAGCTAACATAGTGTCTACATTAGAGATTTTTTTATCAAGACAAACTTCAAACTTAACGCGAATTTGTGGAAGGTGGCAACAGTTGCACAAAAACAACAATACGGCGTATTCATTATTGTTTTTTATATATGTAGTTTGACAATTGTAACAACCAAAATAATAAAATCAGCTGTTTAACTAAGATTATCTCGTATATATTCGCATTGATTTTGACGTTTGTTTTGATAAAAATTTACCTAATGTAGACACTAGGTAATATTGCGCTGTAATGATGTATGAAACGACGTATGACCAGCGTTGCCAGAAACTTTCGACATATATACATATATAAAAAATAATATAAGCTAGGGACTTCGTTTTTACAAAGATTTGGAATTTTTTTTTTCAATTTTTATGTTGAAGAAATGAATTAAATCGGCCCAATAATAACCGAGATATCGGGCAAAACGCATTTTTGACTTTTTGAAGCTGTTGTTTAAGATACGGAGGATTTTGTTTTCATATGGATCGGTCTCAAATATTTTTCTAAAATTTATTTTTTAATTAATTATATCGGTCCATAAACAACTAAGTTATAAGCAAAAACCTAAACAAATTATTAAAAATATACACACAAACATATTCGAAAAATAAAATAACCTTAAATTATATTTTAGAGTTCATTAATTAATAAAATGAATTAATTTATGTACATAAGTCGTAATACTTCAAAACTTCAGCTTCCTACGACAATTAGAACATAGCGGTACATATTGATGGTTCCAAAGGAAGTCATAAAAAATGTTTCTTCTCAATATTAATTTGTCTGTTGTTCAAATTCACATTTTTTAGGTCAAAGTTTACTAAATTAATCTGCAAGGAAATAAATTAATCATTAGATAAATATGTTATTCTGCAAATATTTTTAGAAAATTAGAAAAGTCGAATTATCGACCTCTTTCAATTTTCAAATAAACGATCTTTCGACTTTTTCAATTTTGATATGATCGTCATTTTGCTACTATTCTCGACTTTTTTTCAATTTTATTTTTCGCCTCTTTTGACTATTTTTTGATACTTGCCTTACAAAGAATTAAAAAATATAAAATATACACATAGGTACAACGCAATCAAATATATTGATTAATCAATAACCTAGTGTCTACATTAGGCAAATTTTTATCAAAACAAACGTCAAAATCAGTGCGAATATATACGAGATAATCTTAGTTAAACTGCTGATTATTATTTTGGTTGTTACAGTTGTCAAACTGCATGAAAAAAAACAATCATGAATACGTCATATTGTTGTTTTTGTGCAACTGGTGCCACCTTCATCAAATTCGCGTTTTGTCTTGATAAAAAAAATCTCTATGTAAGCAATATACGCAATGAAATTGCTGGTTACAACAAAATATGTTTTTACGATATTATTTCCAACAATTATGTGATGCAGTTAAAATAAAAACTGCTATTCCTTTTAAATAAAGTATTTTTTTCGACTTTTTCCGACTTTTCAACCTTTTCCGATTAGTTGTGACTTTTCGTCTATCTGACCACAAAAAAGTCGATTTCTCGACAATTTTCAAGCCAAAAAGTCAATTTCGTCTTGTTCAAAAGTCGACTTGACGAACCCTTAAAATAGAATGTTCTTTATATATAGTGTTAAACAAAGAATACAAAAAAAAAAAAAAAAAACTGGCTCAATTTCCTACAACAATATTTCTCTCTTCTACAAGTTCTGTGTGAATTCAACACACTTATGAGAGAGAAAAACAACACAAAATAAACAAAACTATATATTACTATATAGTTTACTATATATTACTCTTGCGACACATTTTTTCACTAGCACACGATATTATTTTCTATTTTTTCATGTACATTTATTACATTTTAACTCCCGTAACAAGAATATTTTCCACAAACCGAAAAAAATATATTTTTTTATATTTTTAACATTCTTTGAAATTTAAATTGAACGAACAAAGTTTTATTATTAAAGATAAAACGTATTGTATTGTATTAAAAATAAAACGGAATTTAAATTAATTTTAAATTATTTTCATATTCATCAAAAAAAAAAAAAGCAAAAAAAGTAATTATATTTATATTTGTAGATGTAATCCGCATCAAAAGATGAAAATTTCTGAAAATCTACAAATATAGTGATGAAATATATTTAGTAATTTTTGAATACTATTTTGAGCAGCTATGTGTGCTTATGACGTGTGGTGAAAGTTTCAGCACTAATACATATAAATAAAATTTGACTAACACAATCTTAGTCAAATTTTTTTTGACAAGCATTCCATTCTTTGTATTCTTTAGTGTTAAATATAATTAAAAACATGATATACAGAAGAAGATAGTTTAATTCTGTTTGTATTAGTTTAAAATCTATTTCTGACATGCTTAAGGATTAATACAGTTTGTTAAAATAATGTACTTTTTCATAGATAAATTTAAAAATTATTTAGAATTGTATAGAAATAGAATTTGAAAAAATTGTATACCAAATGCGAAAAGGAGTGCAAAGGAGATAGTTTGCTATTATTACAGCCCAAGTACAAACCGGTACCCCCTATATGTTATACAAAAATACCTGTAATCGTTAGAGTAACCAGCAAAGTATATGCATCATTGAGTCCAGCAATTTGTGAATATATTGTAAGTTGGCCACTATTGTACTAAATATGTATGTATGGAGAAAGCAACTGGTTTTAAGAAAAAAAATGTATCAAAGTTAATACCTACTAATAATCTTGAAAAATCATTGACACCAACTGTTATCCGTATCAGAAACCAAGAAATCTAATCTACGTAATCATCCCATTGGTATAAGTATCCTCCTACTATGAGAGTAAACAGGATTTTTTGTTGAAGCAACAAATATTCAAAACCATTTCTAATGGTGCCCTAGGGAAAAAATTAACCTAAATAACATGCGCAACTCTTTGCTATTAGCTATCAAGCCCTCTGTCACTACCGCACACATTTTGTATATTCATGAATCCCTTAGGCCTCACCCTTCCAATGTCTATACTCGCCGTTGTCAATTACTATTTGCTAAAAGATTTATCTGACCCGACTTGCGGGGTAATGAAATGAAAATTGAAATTATTTCCAATCGTGGGTCTATGGATTGTATAGAAGATATCCCCAAAAATGTACGTAATATTTATGGCAGAGCAGATTTGCTTTTGTTTCTGTTTTATCAATATTTTTTTCTTATTTTTGTATAAGATGGTGCAAATCTTCCAGAAAAAAATCTTGTTAGGATCTTTATTTCCTTGTTTCGAAAAGGACAATATCTGTACTTTTTTTCAAAACATACATTTTTACATATTCCTAAAATACAAGCTTGCTGGAACGAATATATATATTATATATATATATATATATATATATATATATATATATATATTATATATATATATTATATATTATATATATATATATATATATATATATATATATATATATATATATGTAATGAAAGCTTGATCCATTTCGAGTTTCCTACTTTTTTAGAGAAAAAAACACAGAAAATTCAAATTTAATGGGGAATGTTTATTATCATTTGAAAGAACATTCTTTGGCATTTATTTTTTGAAGATTATGTCTATCAAATGTTGGCAGTTGCTACGTCGCAGATGGTCCATCCGTTGAGTCAAATTTTCGATGACTCGTTCGAGCATTTCGACTGGTAACTGGCGAATGACACGCGTGATGTTTTCCTCCAAGGCCTGAATCGAAGCGGGTTTGTCCGCATAAACTTTAGACACGATCTTGGTGGCCAATCGACCGGCCCAAAACGTGAAATTATGTGCTCACCGAAGTGTTCTCTCAATAAATCTATTGATTGATGCGATGTGTGGGAAGTGGCGCCGTCTTGCTAAAACCAAATGTCGCCGAGATCACGAGCTTCAACAGTTGTTTATCATGGCACGATAACGGTCGCCATTGACGGTTACGTTCGCACTGGCATCATTTTTAAAGAAATATAGACCGATGATTCCAACGGCCCACAAACCACACCAAACCGTTGTTTTTTCTGGATGAAGTGATAGTTCTTGAATCTCTTCAGGTTGCTCTTCGTCCCAAATGCAGCAATTTTGTTTGTTTACAAACCCGTTGAACAAAATTTGCCTCGAAAATGTCGGATCTTCTTGGAGCTTTTCAAGAGCCCACAGAGCGAAGCGATGTCGCTTGGGAAGGTCGAGCGGTTTCAGTTATTGCACAAGCTGTATTTTGTACGCTTTCAATTTAAGATCTAGACGTAAAATGCGCCAAGCAACTCGGACTGACATATGGTCGTTACATACGAACTGCGAACGGCGCCGAATCGACTCTCCACGGTCTTCGTGTACACTCTCAGCTACGGCCGCTATATTTTCTTCACAGCGTGCTGGACATGGTCTATTCGGTCGAATATTATCCAATAATGAATGCTGGGTCTCAAAATGGGTGATGGTGTTACGAATAGTACGCTCAGTAGGCCGATTATGTTGACCATAAGTTGAGCG
Source organism: Protocalliphora azurea (assembly GCA_932274085.1). Classification (NCBI taxonomy): domain Eukaryota; kingdom Metazoa; phylum Arthropoda; class Insecta; order Diptera; family Calliphoridae; genus Protocalliphora; species Protocalliphora azurea. Next base: position 132,571,188 of record OW026519.1, read on the forward strand.
AAGTGCACGAAACACATTTCTCACAGAACGTGAATTTTCGTAATAAAGTTAAACGATTTGTAAACGTTGTTCAGGCGTAAGTCTTTCCATTGTGAAATGTCTAACAATACTAAACAAAAATAACATGACAGCATGATACGACTCACACGTGATCTGTCAAAAAAAGGCCATTGAAAAAAGTATCTCTACTTGAATCACTCATTATATATATATATATATATATATATATATATATATAATGAGTGATTCAAGTAGTGATACTTTTTTCAATATATATATATATATATATATATATATATATATATAGATTGTTGTTTTCAAGATTTTAATTTAAAAGAATAATTATTTTTTAACAGTTTTTAATAAAATATTTAATATATTCTAGTTACCTTGTATAAGAGCTCTTATCGCATTTTCAATTAGTTTTTACATTTTTGACTCCAAATTTTTTCTGGCGTTCCCACTAGGAACATTTTATACTTTGTAGATATTGAAAACAGCTTTTTTATAATTTCTGGCAAAAGATTTAGAGAAATTTCGTTTTTAAAACGCTTTTCTTCCAGAGATCTTGCGATTTTCTCTTAAATTTCATATTATTTTATTTGCAGTCCTACTGTCTGAAAATCCACTGTTCTGCTGACAGGTCTTCTTACAGTGGTCATGAACTCTTTATATTTTTTGTGGCCCATATAAACGGTGAGTTAATATTATATTTGCAAGTTAGTAACTCACGAAAACTAATAGTGATTAGTGAAACTAATTGCAAATAAAGCGTACGGCATTGCCACTACCTTTATGTTCATAGAATTTTCGATGATAATAGTTGTATTTTTTCTATACGGCACGACAAATAAGGAAATATATTTCTTTATGTAATTTGCGTATAAACAGTGAATTATTTATTTGAAAGATTTTTTTATTTTCAATAATCGTGCGTATAAACGTAATATGTATTTCGCTACACATCTGCATTCCTAGGAATTATTTTATAGTATATGGTCGACCTGGATTTCATTATAAATTTAGATTATGCATTTTCATAATAACTAAATTCTGTTATATTGTACAACAAAATATTATAAATAAATTAAAATTTTTGGATTATTTATGACAGTTCGAATAATATTTTAAAAACTGATGGCGCGACATGGAAAAAATGTTTCTAAATTTTTGGGACAATGAATCGTTAAACACTCCCTAATAAATTATTATTATTTATAAATTATATTTATTTTATTACATACCAAAGTATATACAACCCTGCCAACATTTTCTATCCAAATTTGCACTAAAGAGTAACCTCTTATATGATATCATTTTCTTATCCAAGAAGAGTCACCGTGCGGGAAGAAGTGTGCAGCAGTTCTAATACTTTTTTAATGACACTATTAAGTGCTTTTTTTATGTGTCAAATTGGAGTCATTTTGAGTCGCAGAAAAAGTCACTATTTTTGTCGAAATTCTAACTTAATACTATCAACATTACTATCGAAACTTTGACTAAATAGTATCCATATTTATTTTAAAATAGTAAAAGAAAAAGAAGTTATTTTCCTATCGAAGAGGAGTCATCTTTCGGGCAAAATTGTATCGCAGTTTGGATACTTTTTTAATGACACTATTGACTGCTTTTTTTGTGTGACGAATAAAGTCATTTAGGGTTAGGGTTAGGGAAAATTAAAACAACTTACCTTAGTAAAAAAAATTATAGATATATTTTGATAAATTGTAACAGAATATTTTTGATTTCGAAGAGCCTAGCAACTTTAAAAATTTAGTTGAAAGGTTTGATGAACATGCATATATGGGTTCACTTTCACTAAAAAATATACATATTTTTATGATCGAAACACAATTTATTTTGAAATTTTATATTATTAAAAGCAAGACATAAATCCAAATTTATGTGTTGACTTCAAAATGAATTTTCGCTTTGTTTTACTGAATAATATTTATTTTTTAATTAATTTAATTTAAAATTTCAAAAATTTTTTTCACAATATTGTTTTCATTTTGTCTTCATTATATTATATACATATATATATTATTTTTATCTCACTTTATCACACTTTTTTTTAATTTTTTCTTAAACTTTTAAAAAAATCGATTGCTTGCCTTTGAAAGTAACACGCCAACTAAGTGCCATCGACTTCTTCACATTTTTTGCTTTTAATTTAATGGTTTTTTATTTTCGGGAGGTCGAAAATCGAAATTAATGTTATTTGTTTTTGTAAAATTGTTTACTAACAGTAAAATAACATCTTGAGAATACTAGAAAGAGTCATTTTTCTGATAGTGGATAAAACTATCACCTAATTGCTGGCAGGGAAGTAGTCCAACTATGTGACTCTAAGAGTGTGTTAGAGAAATAGTATCTAACTCTGTGTATGTGTTAGTAAAAAAAATTAACTGTGTTAGTATTTTTTTTTTTTATTTTACCCACACAGAGTTCTATAAAAATGTTTTCAAATTCAATTTGTTTAAATTTTCAATACCAAAACTTCGGGGCAACTCCCCGAAGTAGTAGGGACCTCTGGACTGGAGCGGAGAAGCTCCATGGAGGTTGTGCTATCTTCACAGATGGCTCGACGATGAAAGTAGGCATAGGGGCGGGTGTCTACTTCTGGGGAACGGATATAAAACAGTCTTTTAAATTGTATGATAGTTGCAGCGTTCTCCAGGCAGAAATTCTAGGCATTTACAAGGCCCTTGGATTAATGGAGGAGAATGTTGAGAGGGACATTGAGGTGACTATCTATGTGGATAGTTAGGCGGTGCTGCTGGCAATGACAAGTTATTGTGTCAGGTCCAGATTAGTGCTTGAGTGTAGGAAGTAATTTAGAAGGCTAATGGATGCCTACAGAATAAGACTCTGTTGGGTCCCTGGTAACTGCGACATTCTCGGCAATGAAATAGCCGATGAGCTAGCTCGTAAGGGCTCGGGGGTGGACAGTTTTTTTGTGGAGGTAGTTAGGAGGTGCAATGACAAGTTATTGGGTCAGGTCCAGATTAGTGCTTGAGGGTAGGAAGCAATTTAGAAGGCTAATGGATGCCTACAGAATAAGACTCTGTTGGGTCCCTGGTAACTGCGACATTCTCGACAATGAAATAGCCTATGAGCTAGCTCGTAAGGGCTCGGAGCTGGACAGGTTTTTTTATGGAGGTATCCCTTAGGATTCCAATTGGGGCATATTTCATGGCCATAAGGGAATGGACTTAAGGAAGGACGAATCATGCTTGGAGGAGCAGAGTGAACTGCAAGGTATCTAGAGCGTTATGGCCTAGTCTTACACCAGCAGATTTGAAGCTTCTTCTAGGCATGAATCGTGGGAATCTAAGGGTCATTGTTGGTATAATTACTGGTCACCTCGCAATAGGGAATACGACCAGTCAGTGGGACCCTGGCACTTCAGACTATTGTAGGAGGTACGATGATGTGGAGGAGCTAGAAACAGTGGAGTACATAATCTGTCATTGTATGGGGCTTCAGCGTAATAGACTGAAGTGGTTTGGGAGCCATATTCTACATGAACTGGTGGAGGTTACGGGTAAAGGACTCAGCAACCTTATAGGGTTCGTAATGGGATAAAGTGGCTTAGAGGTAGTCAGAGTTGATTGGTGGGTCTTGGATTCCACTATTCTTTTATTTCTTTATCTTTCTATTCTAGTGCCTTCTTTTCTTTAGGTTTTTCTTTTTCTTCTCTTTCCTCTTCTATTATATTTCTTTATAAAGGGATCACAATGGACCGCATGATCTCTGGATAGAGGCGTGAAGACGCCGTTCTTTTTTGACCTAACCTAACCCAATACCAAAAATTTAAACTCTGTTAAATTCTAAAAACAAAAAAAAAAAAAAAAATAAAATGAAATGTCAAAAATTAATGTAAAAAAATTATTAAAATTGTTCAAAGTTGCCTGTTTTTTAGAATAAAAATGTGCTGAAAGTGTTATAAAAAATTTTAGAATTCTGTGTATAAGTGTAAGAATTTCAAAAATATGCAATAGGAAACTTTTTCCTTGTTTACAATTTTATCAATTCACATGGCATCCGTATATGTGAGAGAGAAATTAGAAAAATAGAGAGTCGGATTACTTTATATACTTTGTTACATACTATAATTAAAATATTTTAATAATAAACTTAATGTCATTAGTTACCCACCCATTTGTTTAATTTCGCATTTGCTGACATCTTCTAGGTTAACAAGCTATTTCTGAAAATCAATATCAAATATATTTGAAACAACTAATTTAAAGGTATAAATTATGCCTACATTTTCAACAATTTTTCTAAAAGATTCTTTTATTTATTTATTTTTTTTATTTTTTTATTTTCTTTATCATTTTTCATTCTACTTGGCTTCTTCTTGATAAGTTTTTCCACTTTTTATTATAGGTTTATTTTTATATTCATATAATAGTTTAGAACAACTACAATAAAATTTGTTTTCTAATCTAAATAATTTTTAATCGGATTATTTGTGTCTTTATCTTTGTATTGATATTATTTGTTGTATGGGTGGTAGGATTTAAACCTCTGAACTTGTCCACTATGCAGTGTTAAATTGTATAATTTTGTATTTGTTTGTTTAAAAATGTTAATAGTTTTGGCTTTCAGTTGGTCTTTGGGGGTTCGGAAGTGCGTGTGAAATAAGAAAATTATTTATTTTGCTAATAAAGAACGCAGTAAGTTTGTTTTTTTTTTTTATTTATTAAAAAATTATTTAAATTCTGCAATTTATAATTATTATTTATATCCAAGAACATAATAAGCCTAAAAATATATAGAATTAACAAGTTGATTTGTTGTATTTGTAATCTTTAAAAGCAAAAAAAAAAATTTGGTTTTCGGTAATTACAACTACTTATTAAAGTAGTTTTCCGGTAATGTGGCGTCATTATTATTTGCCTACTCTGTATTACATAAATAGGTACTCAATAGTATAATAGCGCAGTAAAATTTTAATCACGTGGATGAGTTGGCTAAAGCGCTGGATTAGCAACCAGAAGATTGTTGGTTCAACTCCATTTTTTTAACAAAATATCTTAAAAGATATTTTACACTAAAAAAGAGTTTTTGCCACTTAGAAAATTAAGTGCTTACTCAGTACACCATACTGAGTAAGACGTTAGTCATTAAAGACGAATGGTTAATTTGTGTCCAAGTTCACTGACGACAAAGTTTTTTATTTTTTTATTTTTATTTTGTTGTTCACCCATTTTTGGGTACATATTTTTGAGTATCCCTAGAGTCTAAAAATAACTACATGAATTTGTGGACAACTCGACCAAAAATAACTAGTTATTCAATCAAAAAATAAGTCGTTTTTCTAAAAATCACATTATATATATCACATTATATATATATATATATATATATATATATATATATATATATATATATATATATATATATAGTGACCCGAATGCATATAGAATCAGTTTGCTTTAGCTAATCATTTCATGCAGGAGGCGCGAATTATACATAAACTAAAAGTTTATGTATAATTCTGTTAAATAAAATTTATGATATTTTCAATGTTTGATGGTATTAGTGTGGCATATTTTAGGGTTTCCCAATAAAATTAAAAAATTCTTTATACTAAAAATCGCGATTTAATTTTTTTTTTTTTAATTGTATATTATACGAAAATATATATTATTCAAGTTTATTACAAAGAAATGCTTATATCTATATATCCCAGATTTGTACAAAATTCAATTTGCTATATAAAAATAAAAATTACAATTTTTGCGTAATTTTAAAAAGTCCATTAAATTATTTAATTAAATTTAATTTTAATGCTCCTTTGATTTTATTGTGGAAAATAACAAAAAACTGAGTTCACTCAGTAATCCATGCTACACACCATGCTATTTTTCTTGAACCGAGTTATGGGCCAAAAACTGAAAATATCTGTTAATAATATACACTCACAAACATTTGTATTAAGCATTGCAATGACTATTAGTGTTGTTGTTTTTTTTTTTTTTTTTTTTTTTCTTGTATAAGCAAGCAGTTTAGTTGACAACTAATAATTATTAGCAAGGCAAGTTTTTCAAGCTTTTCGCTTAAAAAATAAGTATTTGCATATTTCACAGTATTTTACAAAAAAATAATTTTTGTTTTTGTAATCTTTGCATAAATTTACATATAATGAATAAAAAATTAGTTTTCTTAACCAAACCGATATTTTTTTGTGATTTTTTGGAGTTTGATTAACAAATTAGTATAAATTATTTTGTAATTTTTTTTTATCATCACAAAAATTTTAAAACCAAAATGTAATGGACCAGACATTTTTTTCAATAAGTTTCAGAGGTTGAGTCTAAATATTATAGTATACTCCTAAATGTTATGAGTTAGTATTAATAAAATTCACCTGATACTACCCGCTACCCTTCTTACCACAGCATTAACCACTTAACCACTTAAAATGAGTATTTTTTCATATTTTAAATCGAACAAATTTTGAAAGTTCATAAAAATAATCTTTTTTATATACTTTATCCTTTGAGTACTAGTTATTTTTACAAAAACAACTCTTAAAACTGGGAAAAACTACGGTCATTTTGTAAAAAAATTTAACTAAAAATCTCGTTCGATTTTAATTTCACTTCATATCAATTTCTAGAACATGCCCGATTAGCCGTGTTTTTTTTTCGAAATTTATATCTATGCCTATTAATACTTCGAATATAAAACGTATAGCTCCTAAATATTAGCTTACACACAACTTTTGTTATCATTTAAAAAAAAAAAAATAAAAAAATAAAAGAATGATGTTATAATTAAATTATAATATACCATCACAAACTTTGTTAAAAATTTGAGACATTTTTTTTTTTTGCTTTTTAATTCATAAAATTTTAAAATAGAAAATCTTTTAATTGCATATTAGTTATCAAATTCACAAACCATACATTTCATAGAGTTGGTAACATTTTCCTCCCTACTAACTTTTTAAGCAGCTATAACTACTTATGAAATTTATACCTATTTTAAATTTATACTGAAATTTATATAAATTAAAAAAAAAAAAACAACTATTAATAATGATATAATTAGTATAGGATCGGACAAAAAATTATAATTTGAGTGTTTTAATATATGGAATATTAATTTTAGAGCGGATTCTTGGAAATTTGGAGCAATTTTTAATATGAAATTCATAAAATATATAATAAGTTGAACAACTTATTTATCTATTTCGCGTAATTTTTGAAAGAAAATTATATAATTAATTAATTTCTCTCAATAATTTAAAGTAAAAACGTATATGTATGTATCTTATCTAGTAGTAGTGCGGTATAAACAACTATACAGAGGTTGGCCGCATTAGAAAGGATAACAATGGTCAATACAAAACTTTCAATTTACCACTAAATTAACTATATGCTTAAATTTATTTTGATAAATGTATTAAATATTATTTTTCAAAAAATTCTCAACAATACAAATTATTTCGATTGGGTGCGTTATATGTAAGGTAAATCGCTTATATCTCTTCTTCTACTTAACCGATTTTTATGAAACATATATCATTCGAAAGCTTATAGCCTATATCTTACGCTTAAACTAGTTAAATTATTTTGATATTTATCAAATATGAATTTATCATAAATCTTCCTTGTTCCCATTTATCCGGCCATCCCCTTTTGATAAAAAAAATTTGGTTTGTGAATAAATCATTATATTTTTTATCCGTATACCAAATTTAAATTATTTACACACAGAAATAACGGAGTTATTGATTTTTGTCCGGAATTTACCATCGTGCACTGTGCAATATTGACGCCTTTTGTTAATAAAGCAGTATTTTGAAAACTTTTGAAATAAAATAGAAAAAAATGTTTCTTATTTTATTTCTTTTGTATAGAGTGCGTACCAAACGGTAGCAAAGTATGTAGAAAAGTAAAATTTTGAACTATATGAGGTGAATAAAATTTCACTAGCTCAGAGGACTACATAAATTTTTGACAAATGAATAGAAAATATTGGCAATCATAAATTTTATAACAAAAAGGAACAATAATAAAATATTTCTAATCGTTTGTATATTTTAATGTTTTTTAATTAAATTCTAATTTTATAATAGAAATAAATTAATTAAAAAAAATATATATTAAAAAGTCATATGAAATTGTGAGTATTTTTGTTTTAAAGAAATTTATAATTGGAAAAAGTTTTCATTTGGCACATTGTAAAATTTTTTCAACATAGGAAAATTTTTAATTTCCTTAGAACATTGCTACCGTTTGGCATACGCTCATACAAAACAAATTATTCAAAAAGTGTTCATCACAAAAATAGCTGCAACCTTTCAGGGTTAGTTGAATTTATAAAAAAAACAAACTTTATTTTTTTACCGAAGTTAATGCTAAAAATACTTTTCAAATAAGATATAAATAAACCCATTAAAAAAAATACTATTAAAATATATTATTTAATATATAAAACAGTTTAAATAAATTCAGCTACAATCAACACTTATATATATCATAATTCTTAATAAAAATACTTTTCACATGCAATCCGGATTATAGAGTCGGAATTAATCCGAATTATAGAGTAAGTAATGATTTGTTAAATTCCGTTCGAATTTCCGTATAAGCAGATTATCGAGTTTATACTGTATACACATTTTTTCCAAATTTATGGAAACACCCACATCCAAAAAATATTTTATTGCCAGTAGCAAAACTGCTTGTACTTTGCAATTTCAGTAGTTTAAAAGAAGTTCATAGAATTAAATTGCTATTAAATTCATAAATTGATAAAAACCACAAATATTTAACGCGTTATAAAAAATTCATAAAAAATACCAATAAAAGTAAAAAAGAGATGTTCCAAAAATATTTGCAAATTAAGCTAAATAAACTGAATTCAATAAAGACGTTAACAAAATTACATTTTACAACTTGACTTTGGCACACTTTGATAAAATTACAAATAAAAAGAAACAATCGCAATAAAATTAAGCAACAGTAAAGAAGAAATGACTAAACAGAAGTGACAGACAGACATATGGACAATAAGACTAAATGGATATGGATGGATTACTACTACCGCTAAAATAACTGCATGAAAATCTTGGCTTGAAAAAGCGTTAAAAAAAGTAAATGGTATGAATTAAATAAATCAACAAAAGTAGCATAAAACCAAAACAAAACCTAAAATATAATATAATAAAATAATGATAATAAAAACCACTAAAGGAACAACAAAAATACAACACAGAAAGAAGCAAATTCAAAGTCAGCATTTTTTCTTTTGTTTACATCAGTTTGAATGGGTGTTTTGTAAATATTTACTCAATTAAATGAAGAGCTTTATGGGGAGAACATTATTATGAGTCCCTTCTTGTCATAAACAAAGAACCGCAAAATACTGATAACAACAACAAACAATAACAAAGATTTCTATTAGCTAAAAGAGAATGGAGTGTCTGTGGGTGATTCATTTAAATTTTAAAATTATCATATCACAATTAGTGTTGCCATATGCAGGAAACTATAATTTAATGAAATTCATAAATTTGTGCAAGGACTCATCTTAAAAATCTTCTTAAATACATTTCGATTTATCATCAAAATTAATAAATTACTACAGATTCAAAAGGTATTTTATTTCTGGCATCACTGTTATCATAATCAATTGTTGCTCTACTCTCTGAGCATGAGAGTATAACAAAATCAACAAAAGCAAGAAACAAAATAAAGAAAACAAAAAAAAACCTGACAAATAACGAAAACAAATAATATAAAATATTGCTGGAAATATAAACGAAATCAACGGTCAGTTTTGTAAAAATCGTACAAGAAGTTGGCACGTCTTTCGATAGTTCACGCTTGTTAAACTTAAATTCGCTCTTCTTTAGGTGTAAAAATAAAATTGGGTGTAATTGATTAAATCGCTACTAAAACGACAAAATACACTTGCTATTTTTTTACAGTGTACGAATAACATTGATACCGTTTAAAAATTGAATTTAAAGCTGAGAGGGTGATAATTAAAACTTAAATAATTCAAAACGACAAGTCTGTATTAAATCAAATTGATTTAATTTGCAAATTAAAAAAAATAAAAAATCAAGATCATTAATATAAAATTATAGTACAGAAAGTATTTACTTACTTGTTATTAATTTTCGTTGGCCAAGCGTAAAAACATAACACCAACGGCAAATGTACAACGAATATCATTATTATCATTATTAGTTTCAGCATCATGTTCATTCATATTGTAATTGATAAATAACGTGTGATAAATAGGGATTTGACATCAGTTTCTATTTTTTTCTGTGTTTTTGTTGTCTTTTTTTTTCTGTGATACTAAATAAATGAATTACTATATTGTGTAAATCTTTTTTTATTAAAATTAGTTGTGGAAATAGTTTTGGAAAGGAAAATACAGAGACAAAATTAATAAAAAAAAGTACAAAATAAAAATATAAAAATTATTAAATAAATAAAAAAAAGAAAATAGAATAAAAAAAAAAATAAATAAAAGAAATAATTTTCCATACAAATAAAATTTGTATAATATTTTTTCAAGTTTTTTAAATATAAAATACTTGTAGTATTTTTTTATTTGAATTTTTAAGAATTTTATTTTCTGCTTCGGTGCTGGCATCCTTTTAAAAGGATTTATAAGTAAAGAGGATTAAGAAAATATAAACCGGTAAGTTAATTTTTTTTGTAAGTGCTAATTATAGATTTTTTTTTTTTTTTTTTTGAACTAAAACTACTTAAAAAAACTAGTAATTTTTAAGAGTTTTAAATTCTTCAGTAAACTATTCCCTTTATTTCGTGAGAATAATAACCTTTTAAGGATTTTTTAAAAGAATCTGCACTTTGAATATTGAAATTCCACACACAAATTTAAAAATATTTTCAATAAAATCGTCTTTTCTCAAACTTTTAAAGTATTGCAAACATTTTTAGTATTACTTATAAAGTTACTCATCTAAGCCAGTGTTCAAAAAACTTACATGTTTGTGCATTGCAGAGAAAGTGTACGACTCTGTCCTTAGAATTTTTAGTTATTTCTCAACAAAATAACTTCTGATGATTCATCTTAAATTGCTTAATGCTTTAGTTTAAAAGAGTAAGGAGAGCTACAACAACACATTTAAGTTTCCGTTGATATACTAAGCAAAGATGGCTTAACATTTCATTATATGTTCTTATGCCCCATGGTACGAATAAGTCTGAAGTTAAAGGCAAAAAAGACGAATACAAAAATATCTTAAACATTATTAAATTATGATTTCTGGAATTACAATACCAAATCACCCAAAAATCATAAAAATTAAATCTCAAATTAGGAAAAACGTTGTTAAAAAATCTGTCCAAAATTGACTATACTATACAACATAACAAATATTTAAATGCTTGTATCAAGATAAAGTTTCAACAAGGATTTCAACAAATTTCCTTGTTGACATACTTGATATTTGAAAAATGAGAGGGTCCACAACAAGAGAGTCGATAACTTCAGATGTGTATCGAAAAATCTTAAACTTATAAAATTATCTACTCAACTAGACCTACAGCCCACATTAAGTCATTTCAAAAGTATATCCAACTTTTTCCGCATAGCGTTAGTCATATAGTGTTATTCATGTCAAATTTCATCAAAATATTTTCAAAATTGCAACCTATAATTTATTCCAAGTTTCAAATGTACAGATAGTCATTTTGATCGTTGGAAGAAAATTGCTAAATCGAATCAAAAAATGATTCTAGGAGTACGACTATTATTTTTTGTACTTTAGAAACATTAGCACAAGTACTGCAGGCTGTAAAGCATGTATAAATTAGTTCCAATTCAAGTTGAAAAATAAATATTTTTGAAATGTAATTTTTATACATTTTACATATTTTTTTCTTAAAAATATTAAAAGGCCACGTGCTTGACTTTTGTCCATCTAGATTAGCTAAATTATTTGCTATACGCTGATGATCTTAAATTATTTAAACCAATTTGTACTATGGCTGATTTAAATGATTTTCATGAGGATATTAATAGATTTGTTATGTGGTCAGATGATAATGGTGTTCTTTTTAATCTTAAAAAGTGCCCTCATATGATGTTTCATAGATGTCGACACATTTTAATTACCCAATATGTTATGAAAAATCAAATTTTAGAATTAATAGATGATATATTAGACCTTGGTGTCATTTTTTGATCATAAGCTTACTTTTGTAAATCATTTAAATTATATTAATCCCCGATCTTACTTTCTGTTAAGTTTTATAAAACGAAGTTCCACCAATTTTGATTATCACACTAAGAAAATATAATTTTTCTACTTTTCTTCGATCTATATTAGAATATGTATCATTTATTTGGAGTCCTAATTCTAACATTCACATTAATCGTTTGGAAAAAGTCTAAATTATATTTTTAAAATTTGTATTTTCTTTTTTAAATTTTTCATACCTCTTACATCTTATGAAAATAGATGCATGTAGATATCAATGAAATCGTTAGAAATTCGAAAAAGAATTTCTTCACTATTATTTCTTCAGGGAATTATTTCAGGCAATATTGATTGTCCAATCCTTCTCAGTTGTATTCAAATATCTGTTTCTTAGAGACAATTAAGGAAATTCAATCTCTTTCGTATTGATACACATAGAACTGATTATGGTTTGAAATGAAACAATAACTAAATCGATAAGTATATTTAATAATCTTTATAAATATCTTGATATTAGTGATTCAAAAAATATATTAAAAAACCAATTTAATAAATTATTATAGTTGCCAAATTGTAATTGTAATAAGATTTAAGTTGCTAGTCTGTAAGGATTTGTATTCAATATATTAAATGAATAATAAATAAATAAATCAATAAATGTCAGTGTGAAACGTTTTCCGATGGAGTATTGAACTTAAAGTTGCTAAGGGTTTTCATTTTCAGTATACATTTCTAAAAAATATGATTTTGGCAAACCTGTACAATCTAAAATCTAAGCAATATTTCGATTAGGAAAAACATTCATATTTTAAGAATAGATGTTAAAAATTAATTTAAATTTGGGAAACTCCTAATAAAGAGTTCAAAATCATTAAAACTATTCAATAAAATTATAATGCTGTGATAAATATTAAAGCCTTTTTAAAATATATATATATATATATATATATATATATATATTTGTGTTCGTAAATGGCAAAACTTTTAGGTTACCAAGTTAAATATAAAAATATTTGGTTAACCTAAAAGTAATTCTAGAAAAACCAAAACACCACTCAAGTATGCATGTGCACAGTGAAGACATCAAATTAAATAACAAAAAAAAAAAAAAAGAAAAGACTTAATTTAATAATAAAAATCAAAAGTATGAGTACATTCATCCATTCAGTAATACAGACTTTGCCAAGTAAATATGTTTATTTTATTATTATTATTATTTTTTTTTTGTCATTTGTTTAATCATTTAAAGCGACAATACAAACTGATCATGTTTGCCACCTTTAAACAAATATTTTATTCCCCAGATTATCCATCCCATTCATTTATCCACATGTTTTTTTTTTTATTTCTAAATAAATGTTTAAACACAAAAAAGTGAGAATAAAAGGAAATATTTGTTTTGTGCACTTTTACATTTTGTTATTATTATTTACTACTAAAATAGTTTTGGTTTTTATTATTAAATTTATTACTCACCCAGAGTGCAATTCTTTATGTAAAATATTTTTATTTTAATACGATTTTTTCCCTGCATAAATTTATTTTTTTAATAAATTTTTTGTTATACATATGGATCCAGTACAACTTGTTGAATAAATAAAAAATCACTTTCAATGTCATTAAGCCGCTTAATATTTTGGTACGAGTGTTAAATACTTAACACAAAAAAGCAAAATAAATAAAAAAATATAATAATTTAATATGCAAATAGTGTAACAACATTAAGCTGAAGTTTAAATAAGTTTAATGCTTGTTGTTGATAATTATTTTATACCCTTCATCACTTGTGTAAAGGGCATACATAAGTTTGTCATTTCGTTTATAATTTTAACAATTTTTAATGAAGTTCAAAAGAGTTTATATATTGTGGATCTTTATAAGAAATTATGTCGATAGGACGATGTCCGTCCGTCCATCGGTTGAAATGGTGAAGCCCACAGATAACTGTCATATATAATATATCAGACGATCGGAAATCCTTTCGAGAATTTTGCTATTTGAATTCAGCAAGATCGGTTCATAAATGGCGGAGGTTATGTGCAAAAGGTTGTTTTTTTGAGGATTTTTCGACTTAATATATATATATATATATATATATATATATATATATATATATATATATATATATTTCAAAAACCTTTTTTTAATAACTGTATTTTTACATAACTTTTCTACTGAAACTCGAAAAAATCGGTTCAAAAATAGCGGAGATATAATTAGAAAATTTTTTTGGAATTTTTCTGTTGAAGAAATAAACTTAGTGATCCATTAGAGATATCAGCTAAAACACATTTTTGACCGATATCCAAGTCCTAAATAAGCCACGAATTGGTTCTTATACAGATCGATCACAAATATTTTTCTTCAACTTCGCTTTTTTGAATCAACCAAATCGGTTTATAAACAACCGATTTATTTATTTAATGTCTGTTTCCATTATAGTTGTTGTTTTCATAGGTGCTGAAAAACAACAACAATAAACTAAGGTTTTTTTTTAGTTTTCGAAACACCTATGTAAGCTAAAGACTTCGTTCGTTCACAGAAAATTTTGACATTTTTTAAGAATTTTTATGTTGAAAAAATGAACTAAGTATTAACCGAGTTATAGACCAAAACACTCTATTTTATTCGATAACTAATATTTGTTTTATATGGGAGCTACTACTCCCCCTGGTCCTATTCACCCTATTCGAAATTTGATATGAAAATTACCTTTATTTTTTTTTAAGACTTTCATTGTAATAGTCCTGTTGGATGATTAAATTTATATTTTCTTTTGCATGAGGTATAACGTGGTTTTATCTTCGGATGATGCAACTTAGTCGCGTCCAGGGTCTACTTACGATCCACAAAACTTAAGTAATAAGACATTTGATTTACCTTTTCTGGGAGTTAAAATAATATTTTCTTTAATGAGTAATTTTTAATTTCAAATACAAAATATATAGATATTACGAGAGAATAATTACGATAACTTTAGTTCGGATTCAATCGGCTTTACAGTTGTCGTCAGTGTTGCCACGGCAAAATTTTTCATCCTACCAAAATTTTCTAAAGAATCTACCAAAATCGTTTCGAGAAAAAATTGTAAGAAAACCGCTCCAATAATTGATAAGTTGAAAATATTAAAGAAAACTGAAATTTGTTCTTTGTCCACTACCAGTGATAGAAAATTATATCTTTAGCAGATTTTTCGTAGTAGCAGAATAATGTGATAGCGAAAATAAGTTAAATGCAAAACTGCTTATAAAGCATTTATCGATCAAAACTTTTATAAATGGTCATAGTTTATCTCAAAATATATCTATAAATAAAATGGTTGCAAGGAAAATATAGATTTATTTAACTAGGTAAAATATTGGCAAATATTCCAAAAAATAAACTTTAGGATAAATGTTCTGCAGAAATATAATATTCTCATTTTGGGTCAAATTTAGATTTTTTTTTATTAAGAAATATAATTTAATACTTCAGTAATTACCTTCAATATTCTTCTCAATTCACTATATTTTTGTGCTTATAATATATGTTATGTGCTTATAATAATAATGTTTGAAACATCAATATGACTATATTTATTCTAAAATCTACTTCAGTATCATTCTTAATTAAAACCAAAGGTAGCACTTAACTTATTGGGACACGTTTCTCGAACGATCTGTGGATCACATGGCACTTATTCTTTAAAAGCAAAATGTAAGCCATGCAAGCCATCAAATTGACAGACATTAGATTTTACAGAGTATTTTTGAAATTCTTTTAGTTAAGATAATTCTTCCACAATTAGGTTTTCTTTTTCTCTATATATTCAAATTTCAACTAAAATTTAAAATTTTTTGTTATTATTAACTATTTTTTTTTTAATTTAAAAAAGTTAAGCACTTTGTTTAAATTTAACAAAATTCGATTTAGCCTACCTTCCTACCAAAGGAAGAAAATCCTACCAAATTTAGTAGAAAAAGCCCAAAACGGCAACGCTGGTTGTTGCTAGTCGCTTCTTCTTCAGCTAGGCTTATTTCGGTCCTTCGGCTTATATTAGGATCGGTTCGATTATAATAGCTTATAAAAGGCTCGCTTCGGTTTAGAACAGGCTTGGATCGGTAGTAGAATTAGGATCGGCTTTGTACGTTCGGCTTCGACACTGTCAATCAGGTTCGGGTTTTCGGAGGAATCGGCTTCTGGTTCAGGTAGCAGCATTGTGTTCGAAGATCGTAAATTTTTCTACAATACGTACAATGGTTTCTCAAAATTAGAAGCCAGTTGTTAGAACAAGCAGCACAAAGCCACTCATGAGAACGAGCACCTAAAGTCACCTGTCAGAACAGCTAATCGAAGTCAATTGTGAGAATGAGCAACCGAAGTCACTCATGAGAACGGCTTACCAAAGCCAACTATTAAATTTATTTAGGCGTTTTAAAAATATGACTTAATTTGATTTTCGTAAAATTCCGAGACTTATATGGCGTATTCTGTTTTTGTTTGAATCGCCTCGACTGTAACCAAACCTTATTTACTTATACGTATTCATGTATATACTGAATGAGAATTATATTTCTTGTTGTTTACTAAGCAACATCAATTAAACAACTAATCCAGTTATTATATATATGTGTGTGTATGTATATATGGTACTTACAGTAGGGGCGTTCAATGTAATTAATTATTACTAATAGGGTATCCAATATATTAGTATGCAAATGAAAGTAATTAATATTAATAACAAAAGCAAATAAATAATATAATAAAATTCCTTAAAATGCCTTTTTTAGTTCCTTAGATATGCCATAATGAAAATTTTCTTTATATGGGAGGTACTACACCTCCTGTTCTGATCTATTTTAAACTAATCGGTTCATTTGTTTGAGTTTAAAAAAGTGGGCGTAAATATTGGTGTGGTATCCGATCAAGATCCAACGTAACCTATAACGATCTACAGTGTAAGCACTATCTGTGCGTCAAATTTCATCAAAATAGCTTCATTAATAACGAGACAATTGAAAAAACTAGGCGTAAAATGTGGGTGTGACGTCCAATCGAGATCTAACAAAGCTCTGGCACTGGTACTATCTGTGAGTCAAAATTTCGTGAAAATCGATTCAGCCGTTTAGGCGTGATTGATACAAAAAAAAAAAGAGAAAATTACACCAATTTATAATATCTTAATTCTATTTCAACTTTATATGAAAATCAAATTATATAAGATTTTAATGCTTATATAGATATAGTATAGACAAATATATTTGTAATTACATCCAATATTATGTATTTCATTTTCATATAACACATCTCAATACGAATGAAAGGTATATAAAATTCGGCACAGCCGAATATAGCACTCTAAGTTGTTTATTATTCAATTCCACTTGTATCGTATTGTTTATAATCAAATTACATGCTTGCAATATTAAAATTATAATTTTAATACGAACATTTTGAAATAATTAAAGAATACTTTTAAATATTTATTATTTTTTTTTAGTTTATAATTCTTCAAATATTCTTATTTTAAAATTTTAGAACAGATTTTCTCTTTGAGGAAATAAAAATTTGAAAGCTTGTTTTCCTATTTCCTTATTTAAATTTGTTTGAATTTTATTACTATTATTATTTTTTAATATTAAAGTTATTTTTATTTAAGATACCTTTTATATAATTGTTAGTTATTTTAAATTAATATTTATTTTTAATAAGTGCGAATATGTTGGTTTTTTGTTAAATGGTCTGCTTTGTTTGTTTATAATTATGACATGTCTCATAAGTAATCACGTTTTTCTTTATTTATTGATTTATTTATTAAACAGCTAGTGCCAAAAAATGTGACGCTTACTTATCTAGGGATGTAAAATTGTAAGCCCTTAAAGTCTAGTTTTTTTTTTTAATTTTAGCAGACAATTTTACTGTAAAATTACAATGCATGTATGTACGTTTGTTCCTGAAACTAATGTCTAAAGTTTTATCACACTGTCGGAAGATACCGTAACTTTTTCAGAATACTGTAATTTCCAGTTTTGTTTTGATATTTGCTCATCCCAAAGAGTCTGGAATAACACATAATAAAAAATAAGCCAGACGTCTTCGTTCCGACAAGATTTCGCGCCTGTGGCTGAAGATAAACCATTAATTGCAAAAGACTCGAATAGGTTGCATTGCAAAATGTATCATCTGTTATTATACTTAAATTAAACTATCACAGTAAAAACTTTACTTACCCTGTAAGCTAACATATTAGATTGCCAAAAAGCGGTAACTACTTATATTCGGTGGAAAACTCATTACTTTATTATGGCGACATCTACGAATTCATGGATCCTCATTACTTATATAAACAATCAAATAAGAAGTTCATTGAATGCTACGAAACTACACGCAGAGAAATAATATAGTTGTAGTGACCATAATCTAAGAGCAACATATTATGATTGGAATATATGAACACAGCGAAAAATAGAAGTGATTATAAGTAAGAAGTATTATGATTCAATTTTGTCATATTAGGTTCGATTTTATGGTTTGTTTTTTCATGTTATGATTCTAGATTTACATGTAAATCTAGAATCATTATTATCCCGTTCTATCAGATTATGATTTGATGTAATTATATTATTTGTCTAACTTATTATATTATTATACCACATAGTCATATTATTCCATTTTATCTTATTATTATTCCATTCTATCATATAGTTATCCCATCTTATGATATTATTATTCAATCTTATCATATATTGAAATAAAACGTATTAATAAAAAATTATTTGCATACATTTTTTTATTGAAAATAATAGAGTAAAAAAAGACAAAAAAAAAAAATACATATTATTTGTTCATTTGTTTCTTATGTTTGTTTTCATATTCGCTTGTACCACCATATGTGGTTCAAATGCAAGATAGATATGTTTTTTTTAACTCAACCCTTTAATGGTAGTTAATCATATCTTATATTGCTTGAATCACTCCGAGTATAACCAAACCTAGTCTATTTATATTTATTCGTATATAAACTACAATGAAATTGGAAAAAAACAAAACAAAAAAGACTGCAAATATTTAATGGTTGTAAAAATAATGATATTTTTTATATTAATAAAATTTTGTTTCTGGTAAAAATATTTAAAATTTTATTAAAATTTTTATTGAGTGTAAACATTAAATGATAAAATTTAAACAAAAATATTGTTATCATGAACACAGAGTTATTAAAATTCAAAAAAATTAACAACGAAAACATAATATTGTTGTAGTGATAATGCTGTAACAATGTTATTTCTCTGCGTGTACATAATTAGAATTGGCTCAAATGAAGTCTGAACATAGGCAAAAACTTTTGCATATGTTTCAAAGACTATTGTCTTATTCACTACAACATGTCCATGTTAAATTTTTGTGCATTGCTAACAGTTTTAACATATAGATAGAAATTTAAGTAATTTGCTAAAAAAAATATAGGTTTAGTTTGGGATTGGACCGACAAACGTCTGCATGCTACAAAGTCGCTCTAGCATACTGAGCCATTGTAGAACTAAATAAAGTTGTTATTTACTGGTAACTACTTATTTCACTACTCAAAGAAATGATAAAAATAATGACAACTCACGAAGTAGATGATTTTCGGTCGAAATATCGTTTTCATTTGAACGTTACGATTGAGCGATATATAACGACGTGTCTTTCATTTTTCCGAATTATAGTGGTCTACAGGGTTACTGGATTTAAGAAAAAATCTCAAACTTTTTAGTCTCTCAAAGAAAATATTTGATAAGAATGCGGTAACTAACTTTTCGCAAGAACGATAGAAAATGTGGTAAAAAAGAGTTAGAATCATCGGCTCTTACGTTTGACAGATAAAGTTTTGGATTTTAAAAAACCATCAGTAAGCGGAAAATGTCCATAATTCATAGAGCTTTCCTAAAAAGTATATCTTAGTGCATTCTTTCCTTGCTTACACTGGTCCCCAAAAAAGCATTTTTTTTGTCCTCCTTTAAACAAAAATATGTGAACTAGATGGAATTTGGCATGCTGAACACATAGCTGCTTTCATTTTTTTCTAACAGGTCTTGATTTTTGTTTATGGGCATGTCTAATATTTCCCCATTAATAAGGTATTACACGAGTATATTTTATCATAACTTAAGAATGGTTTGTCCGACTTAGATAAGTGAAACACCAAACGATGCAGACGAATTTTTTTTAACCTTTTATCATAAAGTTGGTAATACTATAAATAAAATAATCAATGTATCATCAAAATTGATTCACAAATCTTAATTTTATTCACAAGAGACACACTGAAGGGATTTTTTTTCTTTAAACAAACATAGGTGGACTAGATGGAATTTAATGCGCTAAAAATTAATTTTATTTCACTTTTTTTCTATCACGTATTAATATTTTATGGGCAAGACTAATTTGACCACCTTATTAGGCCGTCACTAATAACTGGATTTAAATAAAACTTCTACAGATGCCGATTAAAATTATCATCAAGTTATCTTAACATTATTTTTGAATGTGCTCAATATTTTCGGAGTTAAGGAGCAAAATTCTTCCAGTCTTTCATTAAATTATTTTTTTCGCAATTAATTTTCGAGTAACTTCGAAAATATATATATATAAAAAAAAAAAATAATATTAAAATCCATCGTACCAACGGTTATTGAGTTATTTTGAAATATACTCGTGAAAGTGCCTTATTAATGTTAAAGTATTAGACAAGCTCATAAAAAATCATGACCTGATAGAAAAAACTGAAATCAGATTCGTTTAAATAAGAAGAAATATTTATGTTATTTATATGTTATTTATATTTATATACTGAAGTATTGAAAAAACAAAACTTTGACGCGTTTTATTAAAAATTTAATTTTTGACAATTCTTTTTTCCTAAAACCTTTTTTTCATTAATGTTCCATTTACACCAAACAAAAACTAAAATCCAAAATTTAGAGTGCTAAAATCCAAAAATTAAAATCTACATTGTTTACATACCATTTTTCGCCTCAAAGTAGGTTTCTTTGACGTAAACATTTCTTGACGACTTCTAAATTCACTTATAATTCATTTGGATTTTGCACTAAAATGTTTTTTAATTGCATTTTAAAATAAGTTTATTGTAAAAAATTTATTAACAATTGAAAATATTTCTTAAAACTCCAAATTTTCTATTTTTATTTGTATATGAAAGCTTAATGTTATGAAATGAGTCGAACAGGCTGTTTCATAAACAATTATTTTAGTAGTTTTTATTTGGTTTTCGACAAAAACTAATCGAAAATGTTTTTTAATTTGTATGGAAAAACCACGAAATTAATATAGTTTTCATTAAAAACCGAATGAAGACAAAAACTACTAGTTTTCGTTTGGTGTAAATGGCAAAAAAAATTATTCCTAAAAAATTCTTCTAAAATTATATTACGTATATTGTTACCTTTCTAAACACGTGTATTTCAACACAATTCGAAAAATGTTTTTATTTTGATTTTTGTGTATAATACTGTGTCTATGAGCACTGTGCAGTGTGTCTCCATTTAATTGTAGCTACATATTTTCACTTAATAGTGAATATAATCACGATTTGTGCATCAATTTTGATGATACATGGCTTACTTTATTCATAGTGTTACCAACGTTATGATAACTCCGAAACTATTTAGAACTCTTTTGGTGCTTCATTTATCTAAATCGGAAACCGTTCTCGAGTTATGGCAAAATATATTCGTGTAATCGTCTTATTAAGGGGGAAATATTAGACATGCCCATATTTTTTATGGACCTGATAGAAAAAAAAACTGAAAACAGATTAAAGTTTAACGCGCCAAATTCTATTTGGAGGAGAAAGTGCTCAATGAAAGTAGTGAAATATGTATATTGTGTTAATTGAAGCAGATGTCTCATTGCTGGACATAATAAAAATCTTTTGAACCATTAGGATCGAAGTTTTTCAACATTAGAGAAATCAAATTTGAGCCTGTCTTAGTATCAATTCGTTAGTCTGGATATTTACCTACATTTGTCGAAATTCATAAAAAAATCGTCAATGAAAAATAAATTTTTTTCTCTCGATTGTCATGTCAAAACATAAGTAGTAAACCATGTATAAATATGTAAATATTTTATCAAGAGACTAGTGTAAAAACAGTTACGTAAACTTAAATTTTTTTTATCTAGTGTCTGAACAAAGGAATCTTCCGTACAGTCATGGTTTAACTAAACACTTTTTCTTCTCAGATATTAAGGTTTTAACTTTGCTATTGGTAAAGCAAATTTATGTTGCAAGATTTTTTGTGGACTCTTGTTTACGATTGTTAAATGTGTCAAGGCCACACACTTGTAAAACAAGTTTCAGTAACTGTTTACTATTTGAACAGTGTTGCCAGAAAAATTCTGCCTCCTGTTTCCAAATCCAAAGCTAAAAATCCCCATTTCAAAATGTAAATCCCCAATTTTGTTCCCAAAATGTTTTAATATAAAATTAAGCTTTCTAAATTGAAAATGTATCAAAAATTTCCTATAAATAGCTAATAATCATTAAAAATGTTTTATAAAGAGAAATTTAACGATTATTTTTAAAACAAATTGTCTATAAAGAGAAAATTTATCAAAAATTTCCTTAAAAAAATATGCACTATTTTCTATAAAAAGAAAATTTATCACTGTTCCCAATAAAATAAAATTTATCAATAATTTCCTATAAAAAGGAAATTTTTCAAAAATTCCTAAAAAAGATCAAATTGTTTTTTATTTTTAAGAAAAAAACCAACAGCAAATAATAGTT
Organism: Protocalliphora azurea; assembly: GCA_932274085.1. Taxonomy (NCBI): domain Eukaryota; kingdom Metazoa; phylum Arthropoda; class Insecta; order Diptera; family Calliphoridae; genus Protocalliphora; species Protocalliphora azurea. The sequence continues at coordinate 132,594,170 of OW026519.1, forward strand.
TAATATTTTTTATACACAGTAATCAATCCAATATTTTCACTAAATAAAAAATAATTCGACATTATATATATGTAAATAGAAAATTCATTGAAAATTTCCTTTAAAAAGAAAACCAGCAACAAAGTTTTCTAAATAGAATATTTAACGAAAAGTATTTGCATATAAATTATCTACAAAATTTAAAACTAATCGAAGTTTTTCTTTAAAAATTAAAATTTATCGAAAATGGAATAATATTTAATAAGGAATCCCCATATTTTATGAAAATCACCAAATCCCTCTCCACGAAAATCTATCCACAAATGAAAGTTAAAATCCCAAATTTAAGGATTTGGCAACACTGCATTTGATTGATAACCAGTGTTAAATAAAAATAAAAATTATATGGAGCAAAAAAATGTCATTCTAGTAAAATCAATGAGCTAAATTCATCAACTTATAAGTTAAATGGTGTAAGATCGAAAAAAAAAAATGGTAAAACAACAAAAACGTAATTCATTCTGAAATGTTAGAAATCTAAAAGAAACTCGGTTTAGCCTTCATCTGTGACTAAGACGAATCTATGACATCAATTTTTTTTCGTATTTACTTACCATTTAAATTCTTTGAAATTAAATTTTGCTAACCTACGTTGTCATTTTTTATAGAAATGTTTATATTTATGTATAAACATACAAGTACTCTAGATTAAATAATTTAAATTATATAATAAGTGCTTAATATATAATTTAATGACAAACGCACAAATATATTTAATTGATTATAATTTATCCATTAATGCTAGAAATTCATTGATTAAGTTGTTCAATTCCTTTTCTTGTTCTCCTATTTGGATTTTGACCCACTTTTTGATCATCAATAGGGCCCTTATATGAGAAAATGAATTTTTTCAAAATTTTAAAAATTCTATTACTCAAAACATATAATCAATTTTAATATTATCTTTTCTGCTCTGAAATCCTTAAGACAATGGCTTTCGAGCCTACTATGTCTAAATAGAGCACCTTTTTAATTTTGACCCATTTTTTGATCATCTATAGGGCCCTTATATGAGAAAATGAATTTTTTCAAAAATTTCAAAATTCTATTACTCAAAACCTATGATCAATCTTAATATTATCTTTTCTGCTCTGAAATCCTTAAGACAATAGCTTTCGAGCCTACTGGGTCTAAATAGAGCACCTTTTTAATATTGACCCATTTTTTGATCATCAATAGGGCCCTTATATGAGAAAATGAATTTTTTCAAAATTATATTACTCAAAACCTATGATCAATCTTAATATTATCTTTTCTGCTCTGAAATCCCTAAGACAATAGCTTTCGAGCCTACTAGGTCTAAATTTTACCCATTTTTTGATCATCAATGGGGCTCTTATATGAGAAAAGTCACTTTTTCAAAATTTTCAAAATTCTGTTACTCAAAACCTATGATCAATCTCAATATTATCTTTTCTGCTTTGAAATCCTTAAGATAATAACTTTCGAGCCTACTAGGTCTAAATAGAGCACCTTTTTAATTTTAACCCATTTTATGATCATAAATAGGGCCTTTATATGAAAAAAGTTATTTTTTCAAAATTCTGTTACTCAAAACCTATGATTAATCTTAATATTATCTTTTCTGCTTTGAAATCCTTAAGATAATAGCTTTCGAGCCTAATAGGTCTAAGTAGAGCACCTTTTTAATATTGACCCATTTTTTGCTCATCAATAGGGCCCTTATATGAGAAAATGAATTTTTTCAAAATTATATTACTCAAAACGTATGATCAATCTTAATATTATCTTTTCTGCTCTGAAATCCCTAAGACAATAGCTTTCGAGCCTACTAGGTCTAAATTTGACCCATTTTTTGATCATCAATGGGGCTCTTATATGAGAAAAGTCACTTTTTCAAAATTTTCAAAATTCTGTTACTCAAAACCTATGATCAATCTTAATATTATCTTTTCTGCTTTGAAATCCTTAAGATAATAACTTTCGAGCCTACTAGGTCTAAATAGAGCACCTTTTTAATTTTAACCCATTTTATGATCATAAATAGGGCCTTTATATGAGAAAATTTATTTTTTCAAAATTCTGTTACTCAAAACCTATGATCAATCTTAATATTATCTTTTCTGCTTTGAAATCCTTAGGATAATAGCTTTCGAGCCTAATAGGTCTAAATAGAGCACCTTTTTAATTTTGACCTATTTTTTGATCATCTCTAGGGCCCTTATATGAGAAAATGAATTTTTTCAAAATTGTATTACTGAAAACTATGATCAATCTTAATATTATCTTTTCTGCTCTGAAATCCTTAAGATAATAGCATTCGAGCTTGTTAGGTCTAAATAGAGCACCTTTTTAATTTTGACCCATATTTTGATCATTAATGGGGCCCTTATATGAGAAAATGAATTTTTTCAAAAATTTCAAAATTCTATTACTCAAAACCTATGACCAATCTTAATATTATCTTTTCTGCTCTGAAATCCTTAAGACAATAGCATAGGAGCTTACTAGGTCTAAATAGAGCACCTTTTTAATTTTGACCCATTTTTTGATCATCAATTGTATCATCATATAAAGATTTTTTGAGAAATAAAATTTTTAAAAGTATTTATTTTAAACATATATTTCTGAAACATAAGGTAGTTTAAAAATCATAGTTTTTAATTATATATATTTTTTTATTCAAACATTTAAATTATAATAATTTTAATGAAAAAAATATTACAAAAATGCTATTACAGTTTTAAAAATGTAAACAAAAGTGCAGCTAAATCTATTTTGTTAAATAAAAGTCATTAACATTTTTAAAAATGTTATTAAAATTGAAAATAATCAAATTCTGCTAACATAACAGTCTTTGAGTGAGACTATTTGATTTTTCTTGCAGTAAGAAAAAATAAAAATTTCATTAAACCTCTTTGTTTTTTGTTTACAAATGCAAATACTTCTCGTGCTTTTATTATAATTTTTAATTATTTTTGATATGTCAGTATAACAAAAACAATAATAACAATAAGTTGTTATTTCCTGATTTGAAACTTAAAAGTAAACAATGACGATTGACTAAAAAATTATATTCAAGATATCTATTAATTTTTATTTAGATAATATAAATGCGGCCTATAATTTATATTTAAATTAAAAATTTGTTATCCTGGAAATTCTTCGAATTTCCATGATTTACACATGCGTTTGGCGCGCATAAACCTTAGAGTCTGAGATCCATTCGGAACATACATCGGTATTTTAACATACATGTTAAGCAAACATACATATTAAGCAAACAAATCTTACAACTAAAAACAAAACAAAATAAACATTTCAATTTTGAACAGACTCATCCATAATTTTTTGTCTTTCTTTTGCTTAAGTCAACTTTCGAAACCACTCCGAATTGCCCCTTCAAAATTAACAGTGCGATTTGGCATCGTTGGATGGTTTCTTTGGATAATTTATTCTCGATAGATAGTGATTCTTGTCATTCTTTTATTTTTGTCCTTCAATGTACAAATCACTTATGAATAATCACTTTTCAACAACTCTAAAGTTTTATCTAATAATCATTTGTTTTTCTTTGTTTCTTTTACAGTTTTAACGTTGTACGACGGAATTTTTAAAATCTTTCCTTATGATTTGTTAAAAGATCTTTTGTGGAAATGAATTATAATTTTAAAAGTATAGCCTGTGTATTAGCATTATTATGCCTTCTATCTTTGGTATGGCAAACCGCAGAAGCGTATCAAATTGGTTTGGGACGCGCGGATATTACAGGACCTCCAGTGGAAATTAATTTTGTAAGTATTATATTTTCTTTAGTTGGAATAGAAAAAATTTGATTCGAATTTACTCCCTGATATGGATATTCATTTCTGTGTGTTTAAAGTCAAAAGAGTTGTCGAAATATTTTCCCTCCACTCCATTCTAATTAATTTAAACTTATTGAAACTAATTAATTACATATGTATTTTAAATAAAAAAAAATCTACTTACTTTATTTATCATTTAGATGGGTTATGCTAGTATCAAACAAGTTGGTCGAGGCATCCATTTGAGACAATTTTCTCGTGCTTTTGTTGTAGAAGATGAAAATAATAAACGTATCGCATTTGTGTCGGTAGATGCCGGTATGATGGGTTATGGTGTTAAGCGTGAGGTAATTAAATTAATACATTTACAACATGTAAACAAATAAACAAAAATAATTTTAATTATCTTGTTCGTGTTCCAAATGTTAAACATTAACTGAAAATCTAACATTAAAAATTTATACATTTTAATTATAGGTAATTAAACGTTTGAAAGCACGTTATGGTGATATTTACAACAATGAAAACGTTGTAATTAGTGGTACCCATACACATGGGGCTCCTGGAGGTTTTCTAATGCATCTTTTATATGATATATCCATATTGGGGTTTGTGCCACAAACTTTTGAGGCCATGGCTAATGGTATATATTTGGTAAGCTGCTGCTCTTTAAAGTAATAAATTAAATATTCTTAATTATTTATATTTTATTTATACAGAGTATTAAAAGAGCTACTGATAATATGGTGGAAGGCAAAATCTATCTTTCACGCACTATTGTGCTTAATGCCAATATCAATCGTTCTCCTACTTCCTATTTACGTAACCCCGCCGAGGAACGCGCTCAATATGAACATGATGTTGACAAGGAATTGACGCAATTGCGTTTTGTCGATGTGGAAAATAATATTATGGGTGTTTTTAATTGGTATGCTGTCCATGCCACCTCAATGAATAATACCAATAAATTGGTATCCAGTGATAATGTGGGTTATGCCTCCTTACTTTTGGAAAAGGAATATAATGCGAATAAGGTGCCAGGAAAGGTAGATTGTAATTGATTTATGATATAGCAATGAAGTGTGAATTGATTGTTTTGTTTTTAGGGTAAATTTGTTGGAGCTTTTTGTTCTTCGAATTTGGGTGATGTTTCACCCAATATTTTGGGTCCCAAATGCTCTGTAACTGGTAACCCTTGTGATTTATTAACTTCCAAATGTCCTGCCAAAGAGGGTGAATGTTTTGCTTCTGGTCCTGGTAAAGATATGTTTGAAAGTACCAAGATTATAGGTGAACGTTTGGCAGAAGGAGCTTTGGTAAGTTGAGTTTTTTATTAAATGTCATTTACAACACATTTCATTCATACATACGCACAGAAAATAGATATGTATATTAAAAAATATATTTAAATAAGATTTTTAAAATTTCAAGATTTTTTACTGGTCCTTTAATAAAGTAAATGTAAAATTCCAAATTGGAAAATTATAAAAATTACACAAAGTTAGTTAAATTTTCAATGTCGTTATCAAAAGCGCTCATTTTAAAGTTCACAAGTTTTAATTTTTTTAAATACTTCTGCGGTAAACAAAACATATAAAAAATTCCTATAATTTGTGAGATCTTTATAGAGATTTCAGACAAAAAAGTGTAAACAAAAATGAGAATATTTTTTATTAAATTATTAGGATAAGATATTTGAGAAATGTATTTGAAACATTTTTTCTTATTTCTTATTATTTTGCTATTTAGTAAAATAGTAGTTTTTTTCAATTAATAGAAAACAACCCAGAACAATTTTAGAACTTGTTCTAAAATCATTAGTTTTAGAACTAGTGTAATCAGAAACACTTAAGATTTTTTAATAACACCTTTAGAACTAGTTATGTCGCAACCTATTCTGGCATTGTTTTGATTCTAAATTGGTTTAAAGAATTGCTTGAGAACTAGTGCTTAAAAACAAGTTTTATATTACTTCAACATCACTCCTGTGAACAAATTACTTATTTCCAAATGAATTCCTAGAAATGTTTAAAAAATTTACAAAAAAAAAAAAAAAAAAACAGTATTTAAACGGATTTTATAAAACTAGTTCAGAATATGACAATTTTGATAAAAAATCATTGATTAAAGAACTAGTACTAGAACCGTTCCATACTGTTTATGTAACACTTCCACAGAACTAGTTCTGGGAATAACAATTTCAAACAAAATTCATTGGTCGTAACGACAAACTAGAGAGTACAGGCTATTTTCATACACTCTGGAAATAGTTGGAGAACTAATACATTTTTTCCTGGGAAACCCAATTTAAAAGTAATTCAAATAAAAAATGAAATTGAAGCAGCGATAAAAAGCAAAAACTAAAAGCTCTGAAGAAAAAAAAAAAAAAATAAAATATTCAAAATGTTTTAAAAATATAAAAAGGAATATTTAAACATAAAGAACAATTTAATTTATAAATTAAAATAAAAACATATAAAAATACACATAATATAGTGGTTAAATAAATAAAAGAAAATTTCGCTCGAGGATGTCTGAATGCAATACATGCAGATCAGTAATTAGGGGTGAAACTGGCACCAGATGAAATGGTGTATGTGATAAAATATACCATTGCACTAAAAAACGTTCGGGAATAGACCAATATCTACCGGAGTGTTGGAAGCATATAACGACAGATAGAGAGTGTCCAGTTTATAAAAATAAATTAAAATTAAAAAGAAGAAGAATGGGATTAAATGAGTAACAATTAGAAAGCATACAAGGAATATACACAAATATACAAGTATTAAAGAAATTATAGATAATATAGAATATGTACAATATATAAATCAAATAAATGTTATAAACTGTAGATTTAAATACCGAGAAATAACAAAAATAGAACTTAAAAATATATTCAAGGTCATGAACAACAAACCGGACTATAATAATATTAATATAAATATGATATTAGATAATTGGAACTTGAAGGGAGAAGTGTTGCTAAAAATTATAAATAAATCATTAAAAACGGGTATTTTTCCTGAAAATTGGAAAACTTCAATGGTGACGCCAATTGAAAAGGTTAATAAAACAAATTAATGTGAAGCCAATAAACTCACTAAAATTATGTGAAAAAAAATTCTTGAAAAAACCATTAAAATACAACTTGAAAATTATCTAGAATCAAACAATATTTTATCGAAATATCAATCTGGATTTCGGAAAAAATTTTTGTGTAAAACGGCAGTAAATTAAGTCTTAAATGGATGGAAAATTAATGGCACAAATAAATAAATAATGGCAATTTTTCTCGACTTTAAAAGAGCGTTTGAAACAATAGAAAGAAAAATATTATGTATTACAGAAATTATACTTCTACGGAATACAAAATATAAAATTAAATTGGTTTGAATCATATCTAACAAATAGAAAGCAAATAACTAAAGTGAATTATTACAAAAATCAGAGACAATTAATAATGAATAAGGATCAATTCTTGGAGCTTTACTATTCATAATCTATATAAATGATATGACAACTGTAATAGATAGAAATGAAATAGTACTTTATGCGGACGATACCCTAATATTTAATATAGCGGATACAGATAAACAATGCCTGGAAAACTTAGTATACGATATCCGAAATATAAATAACTGGTTAAAAATGAATAAAGTAAAACTGAACGAAAATAAGACAAAAATTATGGAAATAAATATGAATAATAATACAGAATTTAAAATTAATAACAAAATAATAGAAAAAGTAGACAAAATAAATTATTAGGGTTTATAATCGACAAAAACATGAATTTTAATGATCATATAGAATAAATATGTAAAAAACCGGAAAATGATAGGCTTTTTCATAAGGATTAGAGACAAAATATCAATAATCACTGCAATAAATATATATAATACAATAATTAAACCACATTTTGTATTCGGGTCAACCGTACTATATAAACACTTGCTGCACAAATATACAATTAGAAAGGTTACAAAACCTACAAAATAAAGCTATGCGATCGATTTTAAAGAGTTGTAGATATACTTCGATACATTATATGATTGACGCATTGAAATGGATAAGTATCGGACAAAGACTATAGCTTAACACATGTATCCTTATCTTCAAAATTAAGATGGGATATGCGCCAGAATACTTAACTCAAGAACTAGCATATGTGAATGAAAGCCAGCCATATAACTTGAGGAATGGAAATGATTTCCGAATACATAGAGTAGCAACTAAGAAAATGAAGAGATGTTTGCTGTACAAAGGACTGCAATTATTTAACCAACTCCCAAATTATGTTAAAAATTAAACAAATATTAATGCTTTTAAAAGAAATTGTGTAATATATATAAAAAATAATGTTTATCAGAGCATTTAAAAAATATAAAATTGGATAAGAAATTTAATGTATTATAGTCGTAAGAAAGTATTTCAAATACTACTAAATAAATAAATAAATAAGTAAAAAAAAAAAATATACAAGTTTTTTAAATGTCCTGAGAAGGTTATTGTGTAAATTGCTAAAAAAATAAATAATACGATACTTTCTTCGAACTATGCATAAAAAACGTGATAAATTTGGCATATCTTGAATAAAATAATAAATAATGAAATTTTGACCTTTGACCCCGAATAATTTAGAATAGTAAGGAAATTTGATATCATCTAATTTCCACACTATTCTCAATATTATTATTATTTTTTTTTCCTTGATTTCAAGAGATAAGCCATTTTAACCGAAGTTCTGTTCCAAAAAACTCGAAATAAAAATTCTCAATAAAATTCTGACCTTTTAACACTTGACTTTACACAGTTTAAGAAGTTGTGAACCGATATCTGCGAAAATTCTGAAGCAACCGTTTTAAAATAATATTAGTGAAATAACTACGAATACTGTTACAGCCAAAAATCGTTGCAGAAAATACCGTCACCCTTAAAATACCAATACCGAAATAACTACGAATAACATTACCGCTAAAATACCGATACCGAAATATCTCGAAATACCAATAACACTTAAATACGTTTACAAAAATCTGTTAACGCTAAAAAACTCTCACTGAAATAATCCAAAATACCAATACCGTTGTTACCTACGTATTATTTTTAATATTTGGTACTTTTTTGAGAAAAATCACATTTTTTAAGTTTAATTTCAAATCACTAAATAAATAAAGTTGACCATTTCTATAAAATTCTGAATGAAATAAAAAAATTTCGATATTTAAAAATTGCATATTTAAATGCAAATTGAAATGAATGTCCCAATTTAAAAATTTTCGAGTTTCAATTAAAATTTCTAGGAAAGGGAACGCTTTACACCCATTTCTTTGTATTTTATAGTTTTTCCGACAATAATGGTATTGGAGAATGGTCCTTCTATTTTTGTTTTTTGTTTAAAAAAATTATTTTTCAAGCAAAAACACATCCAATATTTCATAGATTCTGTTTTCTATAAAAATATTGCGTAATGAAAATCACACAAGATAAATATTAAAATATTTCTTATTGATATAGGAATTTTAAATTCCTTACAAATAATTTTTCCGATCTTTTGCATTTCAGAAATACTGATTCCAACACTAATTAGAATTGTAGTTTTCTTACAATTTACAGAAAAACTTGTTGTTTTTGACAATTTATGATTAATGACTGTAAAAATGACTTGTATTGAAATACAATAATCGTTTACATAGATCTAAATATATATTTAAAATTAAAAAAATAACCTTAAAAAAAATCCCAATTCTAGTAAAACAGTATTATTGGAAATAAAATAAAATTCCAAGTGTATGTGATTTGTGTGTTTTCATAAAAGCATAATTTTCATCAGTTCATTTGTACATATTTCATGTTCCATATACCCATGGCATCGATCGCATACATATTTTATTATCTTAAAAAAATCGCTTATGCCCTTTTCCCTGTAGCGCTTACTCAATGAAGCTAGCGAAGAAGACAGTAATGGTCGTGAAATAACCGGAGATTTAAATTACATTCATCAATTTGTTGATATGCCTAATTATAATGGCACCACCTACAATCCACTACAGCGTAAAATTGATAAAATTCGCGGTTGTCAACCGGCCATGGGTTACAGTTTTGCAGCAGGTACTACAGATGGACCGGGTGCCTTTAATTTTGAACAGGGCACGCTAACGGAAAATGCCATGTGGAATTTAGTGCGTGATTTTATTGTGCCACCTACACAAGATGATATTTCATGTCATTCACCTAAACCCATACTCTTGGCTACCGGCAGGGTAAGTTTGAATTTTTAATTAAAACTGAAATCTGTTAAAGATTTCCTCTTCTTCAGGCCACTTTCCCTTATGAATGGCAACCTAAAATTGTACCGACACAAATAGTACAAATTGGTGATTTAATTATTACCGCTGTCCCAGGAGAATTTACCACTATGGCTGGCAGACGTTTACGTAATAAAGTAAGAGCTGTTGCAGCTGCTACGGGAGGCAAAGATGTTGATGTTATATTAGCGGGACTCTCAAATCTCTACTCTAGTTATATTACTACACCAGAAGAATATCAGGCTCAACGATATGAGGCCGCCTCCACGATATTTGGACCCAATACCCATACTATTTATATGGATGTATTTGAACGTTTAACTAAGGCAATGTTAAGAGGAGAAATTGTAGACCCGGGACCAAATCCACCCTATATGAACGATCGTATGTTGTCCATGAATACAGGGGTAATATTTGATGGTCATCCTTTGGACAAGGATTTTGGTTATGTTAAAAAACAACCCTTAAAGCAATATAAAATAAATGATACCGTTGAAGTTACTTTCGTATCAGGCAATCCACGTAACAACCTTTTCCATGAAAAGACTTATCTGGCGGTAGAACGTAAAATCAATGAAGAAAGATGGAAAGTTGTACATACTGATGCCAGTTGGGATACTAAGTACGTACACAATCTAATTTATAAAACTATACATAAATCAAAATTAATTAAACTTTTTTTCTTCCAGATTCATTTGGGAACGTACTCATTTGATTTTAGGCTTCAGTGATGTCCACATACACTGGACCATTGGTCCTAACACTTTACCCGGTGAATATCGTATACGCCACTTTGGCAATTACAAATACATTTTAGGTGGCATCTTTCCCTATGAAGGCCAAACACATTCATTTACAGTGATAGAGGACTAAGGAAGAAAATGTATTTAATTCTAAAATATAAAACAACTGTTATGAATGAAGAAAAGAATAATGGAGTTGAGGAATTTCTCTTAAGGTTTTAGTATTGTTTGTGCTGTTTGGTCTAGTCACAGACTGTATGTTTCAGGGTGTAAATATTTAAAGAAAAAAAGAAATCACAAAACTATTTTTATAAAAAGAAATTGTTTTAGCAATTTTTTCCAATATTTATTGTATACACATAAATATTTTTTTTGTTAATATTTTGTATATAAATTATTAGAATAATTTAATATTCTATTTATAATATTCTATTTATAAAGTATATACAACCAAAAAAAAAAAAAAAAAACTTTATTCATAAAAAATAAAGTTTATAACGAAAAATTTTTATAATGAAAGAAAAAAAGGTGGTTAAAAAAAATTATATTATTTTTATGAATAAAGTGCGTTAATCTATAATTCCTACTTATTAAAGCTTTATTTTTATAATTATGTAAATAAATTATAGTATATATAATATAAAAAAGGTGTTTTATTTAATAATTTTTATATTCTCGATTACATTTAGAAATTCAGTTCTATTAAAACAAAGTTTTAATATTAAAAATGATAACTTAAATGATATTTTTTATATTAATGGCCATATTTTATGAAACGAAATGAAAATTTGTTTCGACATGTCTTTTGTTCATGTAGAATTTTTTTTTTTGACAACAGAATTAGTTTTTCGTCTCTCACATAAACTTCTAGTTGTATTCTATTCTAGTTGTATTAAGGTTTTGTTGTATATTTTAAATATACAACATTTATTTTTATAATGTATACCTATGTGTTTTAATTTTATATACATTGATATAACTACTTTGTTACTATTATATTAATATTTTTAATATTATATTAGGCCATATGCTATAATCTTTAATGTATTTTATCTGATTTATCGGTTTTTGTATTTGCTAACAAACATTAACCATTCATAATTGTCTTACCACAGCCGTCACCACTAAAGTGAGTGTTGCCAGTAACCACAACCATTCACAATAGCATTTTGGTAGGTTTATGTCTAAACTAAGGTTATGTGAAATACTTTTGTTTGAAATGTTAAACCAAACAAAAAAAAAGCATACATAAACTGATATATTTTCACCACTGCATGTTGTACAGTGGTCCCAGAATGCTTTTTTGGAAATAATTCTGTAACTTGTGAACTGTTGGAGATATCTACACAAAATACCACATGGTCAGAGCTACGTTATTTTCTCGTTGATTTAGAGGAGCACAGGTCCCTACCAGGTCACGGAGGTGGGGTAGACCTCCAGAATTGGTCATCCCAGGTAAGTATTTTTTTTTAATTTCGCCAAATTTTATGACTTGAATGTAATAAAATTTTACATATAGATATAGAATGAGATATTTAGGTCGAAGCAAATTTTACCTTCATTTTTGGCCTCGTTTTTTAACTTTTTTATTTTCTTTTTTAAATTTGGGGCTTAATTTGGGCCCGAAATTTTTTTTAAAAATATCAACTAGATTTCTTACAAACTCCTAAAAAATATTGATGAAAGAAACATATAAAAGCATATAAATCTATCCGATAAAAAGTTAATTTATATGAAGTTGACACTTGTGGTTTATTTTCCAAGAAGGTGGTAATATTCGTTTAAAGCAAAATTGAAGTCTTTTTGGGCAACGGTTTCTCAAAAGCCCCATACGAATTTTCTCAATTTTGAAAAAGTTTTTTTATTATTATTATTATTTTTTTTTTTTGTAAAATTCTCAAAAGTCAAAGTAGAGATCAACAAAAAAATATATTGGTTATATACTTTCATATGTTGGTCAAACAACGGCTGGGTGATAATTTTAATGAAAGCCAATTTTTATTTTAAGACAAGTTTATCTATATTGTGCCAAAATCTCATTAAAATATCTCTAATCATTTAAATTTTATTTAGTAAATTTCATTATTTCTCAAAAACATACTTAAAATCTAAATTTTAAGTTTTTCAGGTCAAAATTATAAGGTGATAGGTAAAAATGGACATTTTTTAAACTGGGCGAGATGAATTCCTAGAAACACTTCTGGAATTAAAATAATTCGCTTCCAAATCACCCTTGTAAATCAATAAATATAAATGGTCAAGTAATAAATTGCCAAAAATGTGATTTTAATGGAAAAAATGGACTGACCTTATAATTTTAACTCATTGGCACGTGTACAGTGTTTTTGTCTATAAAGTGATCAAAAGTCACAAAAATTATACAAACGGTGCATGTATAATGTTTTAGCACTAAGTATTTTAGCTAGCAGTACTATCAAATTATCAAATACCCCTTGAACTTTTTCATATACGGAACAAATAAAAGTGATCTTACAATTTTTCCGCTAACCTTAGTACCATAGAAGCTCAAAGTCGAAAATAATTAATTTTATGGTTTTAATATTTTGAAAAGAAATTACGTTTTACAAAGTGATTTCGCAATAAATGTTAGAAATTTCTTTAACAATTTAATGCTCATAGTTGAAATTGATTGTAGATATACACACTAATTTCTAAAATATAGTTTTTAGTTTATTTTTTAACATTTTGTGTGTAATTCGGGTGGACAAAGCTAGGCAAAACATGGGCCAATTTCAATAGGCTTCGTCATGATACCATAATAATTATTCGTGGAAAATTTCATTAACATACCTTCAAAAAATGTGTCCAGCCAGCCATCCTGCTAGACCCCCTTTTGACATTGCAATTTAAGCGTGACCCACTACAACTTTGACCAGTTTAAAAATTTGATAAAATGTTATGTAAAGATCAAATAACTTAAAACTAATATTAATAATCATTAATTAATAATCTACTATCATTCTTTGAGTCCACAAAAGATCGATTCTTCTTCTTTTTTTTTTTATGGACAAAGGAGCGAAAAAGATAGTTTCATAAAAAATGTATGTTGATGAACATTGTTTTAATAGTTTTAGGGCTTCGCAACCAACAAGCAGATAAACTTTGTTATATTTCAACTAAAATGCTTTGAAATCTCTTGATTTAAAATTGAATTTAACACATGACTTACATTTTAACTCTTTTTGATATCCATATTAAAAGGATTTTTTCATCTTGAAATTGCTTATCAAGTTATTTAAGCAAATTTTCTTTTTATTGCCCGCAAAATTCTCTGCGAAATAAAAGTTTTCAATTGGAATTTTTACTTAAAATTCTAAATAATATTTATATTAAAAAATTATGTGTTCAATGATATTTTTCGGTATCTCTTCGCGAACAACCGCGAATGTGCTTAAAGACCCCCAATTGATTACCGTTGTGCTAGACGGACGGATATTGTTAAATTGACTTAAAATTGATTCTGGGTCCCCTATTTTTATGTCATTTTATCATTATTAAAATAAAAAAAATTTTTGATCATCAAATTTTAAACTCCATAAGTATTGAAATACATACTTAAACAATTATTTGATATTTAAATATAATTAATAATTATTTTTCATCATATTTAATTAACCGTCTTGGATTTTTAAAGTCCGTTTTCATATTTGTAATTAGCGGACACAAATTTTTATAAAATGAGTTTAAAAAATTACATAAGCAAATTATTTGAATTTAATAGTCGCAATATTGGATCAGACATTTTTAATTCCTTAATTTTTATTTCCGATTCGTAGTCACCATTATCTAAACCCCTAAAATCATATTTTTATATTAAGAATTTTCAGTATTCTATTTATGGCTAAAAAATTATGATCATGGCTCAACGTGCATTGAGTGTGTGTTTTTATAATTCAAACAAAATTTTTATAAAAAAAAAGAAAATTGTAAAGCGGTCCAACAAAGCGTGCAATGCGTGTTGGTTTTTTTTTAATAATCTTATAGATAATATTACTATAATTTAAAAGAACAATTTTAGTAAAAGAAATTTAAAAATATTTGAAATAAAAAATTAAAAGAATATACGAGTAAATAAGATTATTATTTATTTACCGTAGCTGTGTACATTTTTGTTTTTGCAGATAACCTTTGTTGAATATAAGTTCTCAATAAATTCTTTAAAATTCAATTAAAAAGTTTACCTTTTTATATAGACTTTGCTTATAATTAACTTTTTTTTTAATTAAAATGATTCCTTTTTTCAATATTTAAAAGAAAAATAATAGTCTGGGAAACCTGAAATCCTAGTGTGAAAAGGGGTACTTTTTTCGCTATCCACAAGCAAACTTAAAAATATCCCCAAAAATCCCCACATAACACAAAAAACTTACTCTCAAAAAAAAAAAATTAACATAAAATGTATTTAAATACTATTTGAGTTAATGTAATTTGTACTACTCGTATATTTAAAGTTTAATGCTGAACCATCATACGGAGACTAAATGATGTTATGTATGGATTCAGCATTAAACTTTTATTTCTTAAAAGTTTAAAGGAGTTGAAAGTTTAACAGCAAAAATTATTTATATTAAGATATTTAGGTTGTTTTTGCTAACAAAGGCTTTAACAATTCGTATTGACTTTTATTACGAAGTTCAGTCGTTGTTATATAGAAAATAAATTTTTTACATACATATGTATGTATTATTTATTATAATAATTAGCATAAGAACTTCTTCAGAAAGTTTCTAAATAATGAAATGTTCCACCAGTATCTTGGAAACTTTTTTGCTTTTTTGTTTAAAGTGCTCTATTTTCTATCTGTAAACTTTCTTTTGTATTAAAGACTTAGATATGTACGCTTTAATTTATGTCCTTTTGATCCTGACTATCTCTCCGTTACGTTAATTTTTTTTTTATTAATTTCTGATGTGACCAAAAACCGCACACCCATGGTAAATTCACCAAGTGATGGGGGAAGAATCGCTTTCCTATACATGATGTATTTTTATTTTATTTTGATACTGCAATTGTAAAAAAAAACAAAAATTTTTATACATATTTCATTGAATTTTATGAAACTTAAATTAATAATGCAGATCCAAAATCAGTGCAATGCGAAAATCACGAAATAGTTTTTTGCTTAAATTCTATATGTACAGTAAAATATCTACAACTAGTAAGTACCTCGTAGCTGATAGCTACTAGTGAATGGTATGAAAAGTTAACAATCGATTTTCGATTTTTCGATCAAGCATTTTAATCTCGATTTTTATAGTATCGATTTTTTTAACAATTATTATTTGTAAAATTAGTAAAAAATGAATTAAATTAAATTAGATTATATTTTAAAGGACCCTTAGATGACAACTAAACCAGAGAGTATATTCTGTGAACCAAACATTTTGAGGGTGTAATTGTAATTGTAAACATTGAATACATTAGACGTATGACTGCTCGAAGAAGATCAAAAGATAATAAAAAGAATCGATATATTCGTTATTAACCTACTTCCGTAATTAAATGTATTAAATTTAGCACCATAGAATTCAAGTACATGTATTTTGTAAAAACATAGGAAGTAAATTAATCATTTCACAAAAAATGCAGTGATATATAACATTACATATAGAACTGACACTGGAACCGAGTCTGGAATATTTTCTGCAAGAAGGGGCACTTATTTCGGAAGATATAGACTATCAACTTTAATTTGCCGTGATTAAAGCACGGAATTCGTAAGTTCTGAAGTCGTAATGTGTACTCAACTGCCCTCAATCACTATCTATACTTTTCAGCGTAGTCATGGTAACAGGGTATTCGTGGGATCGAAATGGCGAATGAATGCTAAAGAAACACAGACGGATAATCATATTCCTCTGGTCGAATTGTCAAATAGGGGCTTGAGAAAAGGATGACTTGTTTTATTGAGGATTAGGAACATTCTTTATGTGAATGTCCGGCACTGCGGTAAGGAATGTAGATTTTATATAACTAGTATTCAAAGTTCTTCCATTATAGTTAACAATTATTTCTTGAATTGTATTTTTACTGATTTTTTTCATCTTTTAAAAAGTCTCAACATTTATTTTTTAGAAAGTTTAACATTTTACTTTTAAATTCTTGCAATTTATTTTTACAATAAAGTACTTCACTGTGCAGGGTTCATTTTTCGATTAATCAAGACTAAAAGTCGATTTCAGTATAAAGTTGGCTGGGTAAGAATCGACTACAAAGTAATTGTTTTTTGAGAAAGAGAATCGATTTTCGACCATAATCGAAATCAATTTACCAGTCATTAATCGCGACGTTCCTCGATGATAAGTTGGGTATGCTTCCCAGTAGGATCTTATGCACCAATTTTTTTCATACTTTATTTGAATTTATTGAAACACTTGTTGTTCTTGTTCTAAGTTTATAGCGTGGAACAAGATGTTTATTAAATTCAAAAAACTAAAGAACTTATCACAGAAATTGCCTACATCGAATTAGTTGGGAGAGTATTGAAAAAACAATTAATCACAAACAATTAATGTGGCTAGATTCTTAGTTTTTCTTATATGACAGTAAATTTGGAACGATTGAAAAGAACAGTTTTCGTTAGATTTAATTTTATTGAAATTATTGAAGATAAAAACCAATGTAACTATAATTAATTTATTCCCAAAAAATTTCTAAAAAAAATAACTCAAAAATTTTCTATAAAAATCAAATTTATTGAAAAAGTTTCAATTAAAAATGTATCGCAATTTTGATTTAAGAAGGAAAATTTTTTGTAAAAAGAAAATATATCGAACATTTTTTATAAACTATAATTGATAAATAAAAAATTAATTAATAGTTTTATATAAATTAAAAAAAAATAAATAATAAAATTCTTCAATCCCTCCCCACGAAAATCTGTCCCCATATAAAAGTTAAAATTCCCAATTTGGAGATAAATACCCTTATCTGGCAACACTGCCCCAAAGTTACCCCAAAGAGAGTTTACTAATAAGCCGCTATGCTCAACACCAAATAAAAATCAGTGATGCCAACTTATCTCTTTTTGCGCTATATTTAGCATTTCCGAAATCCAATTTAACTACTTTTCTGTAAATTTTTATTCATTATTTTAAGTTTGTACATTTTGGTCACCCCATATAATAACCACAGAAAATTTTCAAATACACGGATTTGTGTACTTTACTTGTATAGAAAAATATTGAATTCAGTTTATAGAAAATTTTTAATTTTTTGAATTTGTAGTTTAACACTCGTTAATGTATAAAATTAATTTTAATTTTATATTATAAATTTTCTTAAAAACAAAATTTGAAATATTAAGATGTTGAATACGGCAGAAGGCTCAAAAATGGTTCATATTACGAATAATTTTAGAACGCCCTTTCGAAGATTTTTTTAATAGACGGCCTTCAGGGTTTCTAACTGTGTCCAAAAACGTCTTCGCTAACATACATAATTTTTCCTTTTTACCCATTTTTTTATTTTTTTAAGAAAATTGGAAGTGAATAAAAACATCCTGTTTATATCTAAACGACAAATTTCTTATTTTTTTTATTTAGCTTTTTAACCTTTATTCTTCAACAATGTTGACAACACTTATACAAATCAAAGTAGAAAAACAAAAAAAATCAACATAAAAGATACAGATACATAATAACAATAACGAAGTAAAATAAAACAACATCTTGCAAAGCATTTAGTAGAGTGTTTGTGAGTGGTATAACTGTGAATGGGGGATTCATTTTATTCAGTTTTCGTTGAGTGTGTACATTTATCTACATAAAGCAAATAACGAAATAACATCAGTGTACAACTGTTATTCTTAAAGCGCGGACGCAGAATTTTGAAGGTAGTAAAGTGACAAAAATACGAAAAACAAAAAGATACAGAATAAAAATAAAATAGAAATTAGTTTAAAAGAAACAAAAGAAATCTGTGCAAAGGATTAACGAATAAAAAATCCTTAAGTGATACAATAAAAATTTTTAAATTTTATAAAATACAAATTGATGGAATAAAACGAAAAAAGAGAAGAAAAGTCATTTTAATTATAACAAAAACTAGGTGCCAATAAAAATTTATTATAAAGTGAGTGCATTTTCAATAATTTTAATGTGTATATTGAATGATTTTTTTCTTGTATTATAATGTGTATATGACAGTGTGTGTATAAAAAAAAGTTTAAAGAAATAAATTAAAGACGACAAACGTGCGTAGCCAAAGAGAAGCAAATCATTTGATTCAAATTATTATCGTTTATGTTATTGCTATTGACTAGTCTGTTTGCTTATTGTCTCTAAGCAATAACAATAACATTTGTTGTATTTGCATCATTTTCATTTACATACATACATACATATCAGTATTGCCATTTGGTTACATTTGTTACATTCATCAACGTTCCACGTAACATGTATAATTTTTATGTTTTTAATGTGCTTTTTGGTAGTTTTTGATCCCTTTAATAAAATTAAGTACTATAAATAAAAATTATATCATTGGCGTACATAGATCATACAAATATTTACCAACATTTGGAAGCTTTACCTCCTAGCATATCACTTCTGTTGAATAGAACAATATTTAAAATATGTTCTTCTTTTACGTCGCAATCTTCTTATTTTCGTGGCAGATGAAATTACATAGCTTTTTTTTTTTAATAAATTTTTGGGCTACAAAATTATGGGAAAATTTTGGCAGCATATTCTTCTCGATAGCAAGACATTAGACATTATATTCTTATTTAAGTGACGACTATTGTCATTGTTCTACAACGTATTTTAAAATTCATATATTTAGGGAATATTTAGTCAATAAAACTTATAAAATCAAATCGTCGTAAACGGTTGAATATGAACATTCTAAAGCAATTTTTGGAAAAAATCAAGATTACCAGCACTGTTGAAGTTAAAATCTTTTTTTTAACGTTAATAATTTGGACACAGTAACATTACGTTTTGTTCATCCGACAACGCCAGGACTTTCTCCGCTATGTACGTCGAACACCGATTTTGTTGAATACTTTTTCTGGAAATCAAAAAATTTTGTAAGTGCCGGTAACATCAATGCCACTTTTCCTCTTAAAAATTTGTTGAATGTGGTAATGTTATATATCATTAGTAAGGTATTTGTACGTACTTTTAAAATTTTAATATAATTTAAATCGCATGTGTTTTAACAAAGATATTCAGAAAAAATTATCAAAACTTTAGAGGCACATAACTCTTAAGCTATGGGCGAACGAGCAAAAGTTTTAAATTACTTTAATCGCAAGTAAGAGTACTACTGAATCATTACCAGAATCATTTAAAAATCAAGTGTACTGATTTATTTATACCCAAATTTTTGTATTATTATCTTCCAAATTTTGAATAGAAAATATATACGTAAATATGTACGTATATATTACGTATAAGTTCCGAAAATGTAACTTTTTGGCAAAATTGTAACTTTTGACAAAAACCTGTAACTTTTTTCAAGCTTCCCATGGCAACACTGATACATATGTAGATGTTTATTTAGTTTGTTTTTAATTTTTTGTTTATTTTCTCCTATGCGCATTTTGTCTGCCGTTGTGGTTGTTTTTTCTTGTGCAAAGAAAAGCGAATGAAGAGAAAATAACAACAAAAATACACGCATATACAAACACATACCTATTAAAGAATATTCCCATTAAGAGAATATTACTGGAAAATTGCTGTTTAATTTTTGTTTTATTAATTAAAAATAACTCAAGATTGTTGTTGCAAATTTCCTAAAAAATCTTTATTGGACAAAGTCTAATTAGTAAGTACAAGTTTTGAAGAAAATGTTTATCCTTATTTTTTAAGAACACAAAAATGTATATTTTCTAAAACGAACTCAATAATTTTTCTTTAAAAATATCTCAATCAACTGTTTCTAGTTGAATTTCTTGTTGTAATGATAACAATACAATGAAGTTGTATTAAGTCTAGCTTCTTATCTTTTAATATATTATATATTTTTTGTTTTAAAAGCCGGCTTTATTTTTAGCTTAGAACAGCCTCTTTTTCTTTTCTTATAAAAAACCGGGTCAAATTTCATACAAACTATGAAAATTCTCGAAATGTATTTATTTTATTGTTGTTTTTTTTTGTTTTGTTTTCTGGTGCCTCCATATATAAGTATGTAGTCCATTATTTCCCATATGTATTTTTGTATATATGTATATACTTATGTATATATACTTATGTATGTAGTGTACACGTCATTTTTTAATTTTTCTTCGGTCAATGTTTTCGTTGCTATTATAATCAGTAGTGGACGCTGAGACATTATTATCAATAATTCACTATATTACTCTAAAATAAACTATTATGTATTATACCTACTGCAGCATCATGTCACAAATATACTACAGGGAATTAGCATAAAGTTTCTAGAGATTTCCTTAAACTTAAAGTACAACATTATTTATTTGCTATATAATTAGCAGTACATACTTACAATATTTTCAAAGATAAATAACAAATTAATTTCGAAGGTCACATCAAAACCTTTTTAATTTAAAAGTTTAACTAAAAATCGATGTTCACGTTTAAAGCATTGGTCTAGTGCAATAGTTAGCACAGAAGTAGCACATGCTTCTGATTTTTGAAAAAAAAAAAAAAAAATAAATAAAAAAGAACTATTGCTCTGTTATCGATATAGACATGACTCTTATTATATAGTATAGTATTTTAGGTGGTTTCCTAAAACATAACGTGTTTTACGTGTTTTATATTATGTTCATACAATGAACAAATATAAATTTCATTCATAATTTTTAATTTTTTGTTTTTAAACTGTTTTACAATTTTCACAAATTTCTATGTATTAAAAATATCAAAAATTTCTTCCCTGCACGGAATTTTTGTATGTCTTTTATGTGTTAAATAATTAAAAAACTCGAATCGAGATGTTTTTGGCTTTGAAATATATGAAAAAACAAATCAATTTTTATATTTTTTTTGTGAAAACGACTCGCTTTTCAAAAAACCTTTAAATGTGAACATAGCATTAAATAAAACATGACATTTTTTTTTTTTTTAATGAAGGATGAACGGAATAAGTTAGGATTAAAACTAAACCAACCACTTGTAGTTTTTTTAATTCACATTTTTCTGAAATATCATTTTATATAAAAGTTAACTGCTAACTATGAATAAATTGCTAAATCTGAATATAAAATTAATAATCACAATTAAGCACTGCTGGGCCCATAGAATACAACCAGAAGTTTATTTTTGTTTTTTTTTTCAAAACACAAAAATAAAATATATGTGACTGCTCCATGTTTTTTTTTCACTCACATAAATATCTACTTATTAATCTATGGCTGGGACCTTCTTAAATTTGAGTTTAACTTGGATTTAATTCCTTTATAATTATCATAATTCTACGTAGTTTAAACAGTTAAAACTCTCTGGGGCTAAAATAATATTCCTAATTCTGGGTGCTTCTACTGTAACGACAAAATTGTAATTATGGATTGAACATGTTAAAAACATTGTTGCTTGTCACGAATCTCCACAATGTATTTTTATGACACTCTTTCTTATGATTGAGTTTATTCAGACTAAATAACCAAAACAATCACATATCTTGTCGCATTTTGTCACACGGCAAATTGTTTTTTAAATTTTTATGCTTTTTAGTTCGATACTATTCAGGACCATTTTCTCGATTATTCGGTATACAAAACTTGCACCTTGGAACATGAGAAAAGTCAGCAATAACGTATGTTTTGCAAGCTAATACAAAATATTGAAAATATTTTTTATTGATTATTCTTTGCCTAATTTGTTACTTAAAAATTTGTTTTAGCTTTGATTAACTATAGGTTAGGCATAACTTTAACATGGCTCATATTTGATTTTAAAGGAATGAACACCACGTGTCATTACGCATACATCTTAGGAGCTTCTCTAATTTTTGGGCTTGGAATTGCTTAAAAAATTTAAAAAAAAAGTAACTCAGCTGTCAAAAAAAAGGCGAATTCTTTGTATGTCTTAGTAGAATTTTCTTCAAAACTAATTTATACGTGTGAAGAGAGTATTTTTCTTTTTTTTTTTTTTTGCTGAGCGAAATTAAAAGAGTTGGACTTCTAGCTGTTTTCTATGTTTTTTAGGTCTTTGTTAAGCTTTTTTATTACCCTGAAATGTGTATTACATTTGTCAAAATTTACTCAATCAACATTTTCTAGTAAAAGTGTGTGCCAAACGGTAGCAAAGGTCTGTGGAAAATTTAAATTTTCTTATGGTGAACAAATTTTACACTTTTGCTGCGCCAAATGAAAATTTTTTCTTATATTAAACTCTAACATATTTTTCACAAACTTTTAGAAAGTTTAATATATATTTAATCATTATATGTTTTTATAAAAAAATACACTTTTATAAAATAAACATTAAATTACTGATTTTAAAATATTTTTTTATTATTTATTTTTCTATTCATTTGTCAACAATTTATGTAGACATAGAATACAATGAGAAGTTTATGTCGGAGGCACTTCAAACTAAATTTTCAAAAAAATTACTAATTTTTTTCAAAGCACAAAAAACAAAATATATGTGACTATATGTATTTTGTTGTTGGATGAATTATGTTTTTGACAATTGAATCAGGTTTTTCTCCTTCATATAAATATCTAGTTATTAATCTATGTATGTAGTCTTATGGGCTAACGAAATTTTATTCACCTCATAACATTCTGAGATTTACTTTCCTACATACTTTACTACCGTTTGACACACACTCTAAGTTCAAAAAAAAACTATTTTCACGATTTTTTTTGACTGCCATCTGCATGCAGACAAAACACTGGATTTCTAGAATTCGATCTGCTGTTAAATCTGACATGCCTCTAGAAGATATTGTAATCAAGATATTTAAAATTAACAGCAGTAAGAGTTATCAAGAAAATTTTGTGTTATGATTTGTTCGAAAGCAAATTTTATATACATATGTCTGTTCTAAAGAGACAACGAATCACCATAATTAAATAATCCTATAATCGATTTTCACTGTAGTTGTATGTATACTAAGGAGGTAAAATTTGTCTCGAATTCGAACAGGAATATTTATTCTCTGCTAGCTTCGAAAATGTCTGCAGAATCTCAAGCCATAGGTAAAATTACTTTTAGTCAGCTTGTCTTCAAGAGTTTTACCCAGGAGAGAAGTAGGGAATGTTTCGCCCCGTCATTAACATTCCAATTTTTGATGTTGAGTAGACAGTAATGGTCGTTTCACTATCATTGTGTATTTTGAAATTCTCATCGCATATCCGGTATTATGTTAGCTAATTTATTCTCCATTTAGAGTAGGAAGAATAGAAGCTGTGGGCTTCTGACATGTATACAATATCTATATATCTCTTCAATTCTGATTAATAACTTGGAAATTTTTTCTGAGTTGCCTCGTTTATCTACTTACATATGATCAATTAGTGACATTTAATTAAGCATTTAATGTTATTCTAGTCTCTATGGACAATTGCCCCAATAGGATAAAACAAGTTTTCATAAACCAATGAAATTTCAAGCGGTCCTATTTTTTTTTTTAAGCAGAGTTCTTGAATATAATCCTGATCATCACTATTATAAAATTTTTGACCCAAAATTTAAAAAAAATGCTGAAAAGTTTTAAGTTTTTTTTAATCATCATCATAAAGTATGTATATTAAAAAATATTTTACTTCATTTTCGTCCTTTTAGTTTAAATAAGTTTTTTGATTAATTTTCTAAAAAATTTCTGAGATCAATTTCGATCTGTACTGCATTAGAGAAACTTAGCTTAATTTTAATTCTAGAAATGAAGAATACCCGGTTTAAATCAGTTGATTCTACGTAATTTGTATTCCCTTTATTAAATACTGTTACATTAACCCTAATCGAATGGCCACTGGTGTATATTCCCAATTTGTATACCCTACCAACCGCATACAGTTCTCATTTATAAATAAATACAAATGTGGGTATTATCTGATTTTATTATTTTGTTTTGCCTTAAAAAAAGGTCAGTAACCAGTTGACTATGTTAACATAATGCACAGTTTTAAAAAGATCTTACTATAAATGTCCTCTTAATTGTAAATAACTCTATTTTGTCATTTAAAATAAGTTGTGGACTTAAATTGTAGCCTAAGTTATAAAAAAAAAAAAAGAATTTATTACTTTTTTTATCTATGGTTTTGTAACACGTTTTTTTCCTTTCTTTTGTTTTGATTTAATTTCATTGTTGTAAATAAGAAAATTTTTTATTTCTTGGGTTTTTATAATAAAATAGTAAATATTTATAATTAAAAAATTTCAATTTTTGGGATAAATAAATTTGTTTGAACAATAATGGTTTTTGTACAAGAATTTAAATTCTCATTTATTATTTACGGTAATGGTAAGAGTAACCAATGGGCATTATTCAGTAATACATATCTGTGGACTTTTGACAAAACATCTTAAGTGGGTATAAGACAATTTTCAGATTATTTAATCACTAAATTAACATGTTAAAGACGCATTGTATACACTAATCGGTAATTTCCTACAACTATTAATTTTGGAGATATAGATGACAAAAATTAAAAAAAATGTTTAGCTCTTCTGAGAAATTTTAAAATTTGAGTTAAGTTGTTTTGTTCATAGTCCATAGATATATTTAATACCATTAGAAAAAAATATTTTTAAAGTAAAATATACTTTCTGCTGATAGTCAGAGATATTCTCTTCGAAAATTCCTGTATTGCTGACATTTCACCAATTGTATGAGAAAGTCATAAATATACACCAATATATCAGCAGTCTGTGCAAATTTCAAATGAGTTATAAATATTTATCAAAATCAAAGAAATATTGTTCAAATTCTCTCAAGTACCAACTGCTCGTTTAGAATTTTTATTGACTCTTAATTGAGTATTTTTAGTCATATTGGACTGATTATAGAAACCCAGTCGTTTTCTATCGCTAATAATTTCTCCATTTGTTTTAATTTAAATAAATTGTCATACATAAAAGTTCACTTGCACTATACGCACAATCATAAGTTTTTGTTGAGCTGATTTTTCCATAGAAATACATACTTACATACATTCAAAATATTTTAACTTTAAGTTTATATTCATTCATTCATTCATTTCCCTTTTAACAAGTGATAATCTCAGATTTATTTGATCTTTAGTTTTTTTGTGTGTGTTACATTTAAAAATAAATATTATTCTGCTACTGTTCTTTAAAATACACATAATTCTGTTATCTTTTAGAATGAACTCTTTCATTTCAAATCGAGCGAGCCTGTATGCAAGTGTTTAGATCAGGGATAGAAACTTTAGGATTATCATTTGAACTTTATTAAATAAGAAACTAGTCTTTTAAGTATATTTTACTTGAAACTTCTATATCTATAAAAATCTGTAAAATTTAGATTTAAAAATAATATTTTAATAAAGGTTGCCTTACAAATATATAGGTAATTTGGAGTTGGAAGTTTTATACTCTACAGTTTTTTGCTTAATTTGATACTTCAATATAAATTTTTTTTAATTTCTTTAAAACTCCCATCTCTGGTGGCTACGTCACATAGCAGTGTTGTCAAAATATTAAAACTATATCCCAACAGATTTAAATAAAATCGCCGATTTATAACCCTGAAATATTTCTTACAAAAGAAATAAATTGTTATTTTTTAAATTACAAACATATTAAAAATTAATATTCATTACTTCAAAATCTTAATTTGAAGAGGTTACAATTAAATTGGAAAACTTTTCGCGATGCGGTACTTGCTATGTGATTGTAATCAATTATGAACCGATGAAATTTAATTGATCGATCTATAATTTCATAAAACTTAGTTGTGTCAAATTTTATCCCGATATTGATATTTATATGAGATTTATGCAAGTTTAATTGACTTTCGGTAATGGGGATTATATGGAAACAATGTTCATTTATGGACTTATTATTGTGAAACTGTGTACGATACTACTCATATGTATAAAATTTTATATTGATGTTGACAATTATGTGGGATTTATGCACGTTTAAGTAATTTTTAGGTAGTGGAGCCTATATGAAAGATATAGTCAATTATAAACCGATCTTTATAAAATTTGTTACAACGATCTATACTTGTAAAAAAATTATGTATGCTGAAATTTTCATAAGTACAACATATTTCCGACATTTGTGTGTGTTAAACCACTATTCCAGGGAAAAAGTTGTATAAATTATAAGTGAAATAATGGACCGATCATGATAAATTTTAGTAGATTTTGCATTTGTAACCCCACGCATCAAATTAGTGTAAATTGTCATTAAAATCGTGACAAAAAATTCGGCGGATTTGGTAAAGTGAGTTACAGTGGGTCAAAGGTCTGTTAATGTGAAACTTCTAAAATAATACCAAATTGTTTTTTCGCCTTCAAGAATGTGCTATATATACCACTTATTTTAATAAATAATGTTCTCTTACATTAAAGTTTGAATAATAAATTTACCAATATGCTTAAAAACCACTTAATATCTAATAGAAAATGTCTTAGTTAGTAAAGAAAAATTGTTGTAACTTCTGATTCTATTGAACATTTTATAGTACCTTGCGCCAGAAAGATGTGTAAAGATGTGACAAAGAGGAATATCAGCCCTTTCCGTTGATACCGTTTTTGTAAAAATCGGATAATGCACCTTAAAGTTGTTTACCCTTAAACTTTGTTAATTTTTGACAAAAATGCCTGAGGTATTCATAAAATATGAACCGCTAGCGATATGGTGAAGACTAATAAGCCATATAAAGCGCATTGCACATTAGATTATATGTGCTAAATTTCATCTAAATCGGAGATGGTCAAAATCCAAGGAGCTGGGTCGAATTTTTTGGAATTACCCTATACCCAACTAAAAACATTTGCAAGAAAAATCTACTATATAATTCCTCATACTGAAAAACCTCATATATTGTATATTTCGATTCGAAGAGTACATCATTCGAAATTATATTTTAAAATACATAGATTTTCGAAAATGCTTTCTTTTGAATAGAATATAACAGATTTTCTCATATAATTTAAATTAAAAAAAAAAAAAAAAAAAAAATAGAAAAACCTTTAATTTTATATAAAATTTCCGGGTTTCTGGTAACTTGATACTTTAGATAAATTTGTTAGTTTCAAACCCATGTTTTTACAATAAAGGAAAAAGTCACTAGAAACCGTCAGCTAAAAAAAAAAATATTTTAGCCAGAAAAACCATTTTGCGGTTTTTTATGGAAAGTATCAGCTGAGGACAGCAATACATCGTAAGATCTAACGGGAAAACCATCGTTTTGGCAACACTGCCTCACACACACACACATAATATTAAAGCTCAATTCCAATTTCTATTAATTAATAGTCACGTAGACCATAATTTTCATTTATTTATTCAAATGTAGGAAACTCAAAATTAAAAAAGTTCTACTACAAACACTTCTACAAAGCACTTGTCTGTGCCTAAGTGTACATATAAATGTATATGTGTAGTATTCATATTAAAGTACGACTTTGTGTGTTTTAGTATCAATTAATTTCTATAAAAAAAGAACTCATTTAGGATGTTTTTATTTTTATAAAATAAAATCTAATATTGTTTTCGTATTTTATGTTTTGTTTTTATATTTCTTAAATAATCAAGTGCATGGAATATATGTATGAATAAATATGTTTTTTGCTCTTTTCTCATTTTTGTTTTGTTGCGTTGTTTCTTGTTTCCTTTTTGTACTCCTTATAGCAAAATCAAAAAATCATCCCTTAATTCTGGTTAGATAAATTAAAGTTGCCGGATGTTTGAAGAATTTATTCTGGGAGAATAGTCAATTGGTCTAATAGGAATTATGGAAATATGAATTTACATACATACAAGAATTCAAATTGTATTTAAAGTAAACAACAATGGGTCGATTATGTATGACAACCAGTGTTGCCAATTTAGCACTTGTAGTTCTAGATCTAGCACTTTTTAAACTCATTTAGCACTAAAAAATGAATCTAGCACCTGACACTTTTTGTAGCACTTTTCGTATTATTTTTGGGATCTTTTTAGCACTTTTTGCTTTTTCTAAAAATCAAAACTGCAACTAAAATTTGGTGTTTTTAACGATGGTAACTATTGCCATTTTTAAAGAGTGTATTTAGCAAAATAAACTTTGTAAAAACCAATACAAATGCAAAGAGTTAGTTAATCTATCAAATATAATTTTGGTAGTTAATTAAACTATTATTCTTTTGCTATAAGAAATAATTATAATAAAATAATTTATTCATTTTTAAATATAGTTTGCAATTTAGTTGTGCACGTAATTGAATCAATGTCGTAAATTAAGATAAAACAAAATTTTAACTAATTTCAAATTTTCTTGAAAATTAAAATATTTATACATAATTAAACAACTTTTTACCTAATTTAAAACATCATAATATGACATTATGGGCCTTTAACTTATCGAATTTTAACCAAAAATAAAAGCCTAATTGTAGACAAAATTATTGGTTTGTGTGAAAATAATGTCATTTTATACATGGTTATTTTTTCATTTAATTTTATAATAATTTTTTGAAGTAAAACCTTTTCTAGAATTAAATTTTTTGCTAAATATTGGTTTTTGGTAAAAGTCTATTTATTTAATATTATTTTTTAATATTATTTGAATATCATTTACTTCGTTAAAAATTTGATTTTAAATAAAAATTTTATTTGATCCACTTAAAGAGAAAAATTTTTAAACAATTTCATGAAATCACTTTTTGTCGAAATGATTTCAAATCACCTAAAAGGTGTTCTGTGCACAAAAAAATTTGAAATCATGTGATTTCAAATCGGTAAACTTTTTAGTGTCGATTTCAAATCACTTGCTTATTTTTGCAAACACTGTGTTGTAAATTAAATGTTTAATGGCTTATATGTTCTTTATCCATTTTTGTTTGAATATTTTTAATTTTATTGAAAAAGAATTAAAAAAGAGCAAATTTTTCTTTAGTTCTGCATATATTTATTTTTTGTTTATTTTGTCATTTATATGAATTTGTTAATTCAACGTACATAATTGCTGTTTACCTACAACTTTTCTTCTGTTTCCATAGGATTTGATAGCTCCCTCAAAAAGAAAAAAAAAAAAAAATCCGCTCATTATTTAATCACTTCCTTTTTAAAGCAATTATTGCCAACAACGTTGCTCCTGGCGTTTTAATAAAAGGCTAAATATTTTATTTTATTGTAAACAAAATATAAAACAGCTGTTTGCTCTTGATTTCGAAAAATTAAAATTACTTCGAAAAATTTAAAATCAGGTAATTTCCGGAACAGCTGAATATCACTTGCATGATTTCAAAATCGTTCGTGATTTAAAATCACCATTCCATAACTATAATCCGGATTAAATAATAAAAAGTCCTTTCTTATTAAAATTTTAGTATAACTTGGAAAACACTACAATAAATGTATTTGGTTTCTAATAATAAGAGAGATTTTTAAAATCAAATTTTTGGTAAAAGAAAGAAGAGTTTAGTTCGACAAAATGTTATTTGCAATACGTATAACACTATAATTCAGATAACACACACTTGGATAAAATGATAAAATTTTGAAAAATACTTATAAATTTTGTTTAATTTCTCAAGAGTGAATTTCAGAATGTATTTTTATTATTTTCTTTAACATTCTTTTCGCTTTAACCCTGCAAATAAATAGTTTATCGATTTTTCAAATATAAACTGTTTTTATTAGCACTTTTCTCTAGAACTTTTTTCATTTCTAGCACTCTCTAGCATTTTTCTTTGTAAATTCTAGCGCTTTTTCCGACTTTGGTTTGGGCAACACTGACAGCAACTGATCTCTCAAAGCAAATTTATGTTATCTTGCCAAAAAGTTATCGAATTAGTATTTTGGAAGTTAAGAATAAAGAATACAGTTCAGAAACTGAAATAAATGTAAATAAAGAAATAAACATTGTAAAAAAAGTAAATTTGTCTGTTTTTCGCTTAACGGTCTCTTCAAACGGATCAATTGTGTTTGTTACAGATCTTCTGCGATCATTTCACCAGGTTTTAATAGTTCATAATAGATTACACTTTTCCTAACACACTAAATACAGAAAATTACCTTGCTGCCTTAGATATTCCATTTTGGGGTAGATTTTTTTTTTTTTGGATGGAGGGCTTCATTTAAGACTTTTTATGCATGAAACTTTCATAATTATCCTCTTAAAGCAACAAATCTGCAATATTTAACTTTTAGATGGCTCTTGGTTTAATGCTCGTGTTAAATTCAATTTCCTAATGGAATTGGTATTTGATTGATTGATACTTTACACAATATTCCATCAATTTGGAATAGTTCGTATTGTATTTGTAGAGAATAATCTGCATTTAGGTTTTTGGAAAACTTTTGACAAAGAATTTATAGTATTATCCTTCGAATTTAGAAACATACAACCTTTTTTGTCGATTATAATGTTTTTAAATTTTACTCTAATTTCGGTTTCATATACATATTCTCATGCTTTCTGTCTCAGAATTCAATTTTGTATGATATGCGAAGACACCAAAAATTATCAAGACTCTATTGTCGGAACTCATTTTGAAATAGTCCTTTTTTTATTCAAGACTGATTTCTTAAGTATCGAGAAAAATTAACACATTCATTTAAATTTTAATATCAATTACGTTGGTAATTAAGGCCCGGTTTTATATTTTTCGCTTAGTGTATTCTTAAGTGCAAACTTAGTTAAGAAACATTTACATAAATTAAAGCTCACACTTAAGTAATGTTTCATTTTACAGTTTAATATTTAAGTTGATAAGAAAATAAACAAAGAGCTTTAAGTTTTTGTGTATTTACAATAGTGTGGTCCCAACTTTCCAAAAATTTTTCTTTAGCTAAAAATCATAGATATACTTTATTTTTCCTATTTTTCCTTTATTTTCCGTTTTATCCTAGTTATGTTATTTTTTACTGAATATTTTTTAATTTAGATTACTATTTACTTATGGTAATGCCAAAAATCATTATAAATATCGAACTTACTTTTTTTGAGGCCACCTTAATGTGGCACCAAAAATAAATAAAAAAACCAACAATTTAAAAAAAAATTTGAAATAACTTTGAAAAGCAATCTTAAGCTTATGGGCTGTGAAATTAAAAAGGCGTTGGTACGAAATATATAAGCACAAAGAAGAAATAAATTTAGAGTGTATTTTAAAATCTTTTTAAAATTTCAAATACACTGCCTGCCACTTGAATAAGGAATCACATTTTTTTAACTTTAATCCTAAACTAAAGTTCAGAAAAAAATAATTTTTTGCGCAACCAAATTTCTAAGCGTTAGCTTTAGTTTCCTGAAGAAATAAAAAATATACGTATTTTGTTATATTAAATTATGCATTTATTTAAAGGCATGTATTTCTGTGGTACTTTTTCGTGTGTCACTTGAATAAGGAATATTTTAAAACTAAGCAAAATGTAATTTATTTTTAAATTTTAGGTTATAAAAATGAAAGTTATTATCTTCTAGCATTCAATTAGTAATGAGTACTGCCACCATTTTTAGAAATAACCTCAAAAATGCGATTTGGCATCGACTTTGAAATCCATTCTTCCGTTATTGCATCCTTTAAGGATTCTATCGTCTCAAATTGTTTTCATCCTTCATAAAATTTTCTTGCAAGCCAACCCAAAACATTTTCCATTGGATACTGGTCTGGTGAATATGGGGACCAATCCAAAAGTTGAACACCTTGTTGATTAATCCATTGTTTTACTGCTCTGGCGGCATGAATCGGAGCGTTGTCGTGTTGGTATGTCCAAGGTATGGGTCCAAAGAAATCGTTAAATTTTGGAAATGATTCCTCCAGAATGTTTTTGTAAGTCGTTTCAGTCATTTTGTTGGATACAAAAACCAATTCTATGGTACCATAATATGAAATGGCACCCCATACCATTATTCCGCCCTCTCGGCTGTATCTGCGGCTCAAAAATAATTCCTCCTTATTTAGGTCATGGAAGTAATAGTTAATATTAAACTTTTTTTCATCGGAAAATACAACTTTAAACCGTTTGTCGGCCCATGTCATTATTATTTTTGGCAAAATGTAGACGTTGTGGTTTGCGTTTTTCATTAAGTGGTGTTTTTTTGCAGTTTTCGTTGGACTTTAAAATACGGTGCACTGTTCTTAGACTGGCACTGACTCCACTTTTTCACGTATTTTTGATACCGAAATGACAGAATTTGATACAATTCTAAGAATTTTTCGTCTTTCTATTGGAGTTGTTGCCATTTTCTTCCGCCCTTTCATGTTTTTTCCATATCTTTCCACGTTATTTATATAATTGTACACAACTGTCTTTCCTCTATTAATGTTTTTGGCTATTTAGACTGGATTCTGACTGAGATTTAAAAATCAGAATTTTTCTTTTTCAGAGCTATTGAATAAAAATTGTTTAAAAACTATCAAATTAAAAATTCTCTAGCCGTTTATATTGAAAGAAATTCAAATCATAGCCTTCCTGATTAATATTAAAAGAATTCATTCAAGTAACACACGAAATAGTACCACGGAAATACATGTCTTTAAATAAAAGCATAATTTTAGTATAACAAAATATATAAATTTTTTATTTCTTCAGGAAACTAAAGCCAACACTTTGAAATTTGATTGCGCAAAAAATAATTTTTTTCTGAACTTTAGTTTAGGTGATATACTTAATTAAAGTTAAAAAAATGTGATTCCTTATTCAAGTGGCAGGCAGTGTAATTTTATTCGATTTTGTATTTTTACTTATTTTTTATTTTCAATAAATATTTTTTTAGGCGCCAAACAATATTCATATACTTAGGAAAAACTTTAGGGATAGAAAAGGAATACTAAAGTTTTCAATCATAAAAAAATTTTAAGAATTTAAATACAATTTTTCCACTAAGTGAGCGGTATAATACCGAGGCCTAAGTCTCCTTTCCGATATCCCAAAATATTTCTTGAAGAAAATATGAAGAATTTTTTTTATCTTCCTTTTCAGGGAGTTTATTCGAATGTTTTCCAATTATCTCAAAACACTGACATCAATTTAAGATTTTATTCCGGGTTTGGTAAAGCTTATTTTAGTTTCATCAATTTGCATTGAATTTATAAAAAATAATAATTTTCTTTATTTTATTTATTAAAGTGACAAATTAAAAACCTAAATCTTTTCAAACGTTAGACTTTATTTTTACATTTGTGTATGGATAGTTGACAATAAAGTAATTTGATGCCATTAAAAAAAAATAATAAAAAAATAAAAAAAGAATAAAAATAAAATACAAAAAAGATAAAAAAACGTAAAAAATAAAAAAAAAGTATAATAATAAAAATATGACTTCTATTAAGTGTCAACGAAATTTATATCAATGAACACAACCAGTCTTAATTTTTTCAATCAGAATCTGTTTCAGATTTATGTAAAAAGTTATAAATTTTTAATATTTTTAAATGGTTAAATTGAAAGTAAAAACGTTAAAAAAATATTTAAAGGCAAACGACAAATATTTTTTATGCGAAACTATTAAAAACGAATATATTCAAATATACAAATGTTTATAGAGATCTACTGACACACATTGGGGTAGAAACATCAAAAATGGCGCTTAATTCAGGGAAGGGGTATAACGCATTATTTATAATTTTGTTGTAATAATTAGGTCATAGGAGCACTCTTAATATAAAATACTTTGTACTTAATATTATATAGAAACATATTCGATTTTCATTTTTTAATTGTTAAATTTATTAATCATATTAGCTTTCAATAATTTTCATTATAATTTTTTAATTTCAATCAGTTCATACAAAATAATTATTTAATAAAAAAATAGAATATACAAATCAGATTTAAAAAGCTAATTTATTCCTATATAGGTCATTTGTACGTAAAATAAATACTTTCTGAATTTATAAATTTTTTTTTTTAGCCTAAACCACTGTCCGTCCGGCTGTCTGTGCATCAATAACCAACATTTGAGATAGTCTAATGAAATTCGGTACATGAGATTTTTTTGGGCCAATACTATAACATATTAAAATGGATAATAAACGAAACATTATTTCACTTAGCCCCCATATAGAATATTACGCAAAAATGGGTCTATATTTTTATAAATTTCTTAACAGATGAGTTTTGTGTAAGCAAAAAATTGTACTACTAAATTTCATGAGGATCGGTACAAAATTGACCATAGCTACCATATAAGACCGACCACCTTCCGAAAATTACATTCCCGGGCATAATTTCTTTATAAATTTTCATATAAAGATAAAATTAAATACAAATATTTAAAAGTCTTGCAATCAAATTTTACAAGGATCGGACCATAATTGACCATAACTTCCATGTAAGTACCTATCACGCCAATGCCAATTCAAAATTAGTTTTGTGCATTTAAGTGATTTGATAAGGCAAAACTTGCCCGATTGCAACTTTCTTACTCGTTTTCAATATTTTCGTAAAATTTTATATAGATCTAATTTTTTTAATTGAAGTAAATAAATAAGTTAAATAAACTATAATTTTAAATATATAATAATTTCATTTTATTTTGTTTTTTTTTTTTCAGAAAACAATCATATTTTATTAGATTTTTTGGAAAAAATTTTTTTTCTTCGAAATCGCAAAAAATATTCAAAATATTTTTTTTTTTTTTTTTGGATTTTCGTACTTCTACGTAAAAATACAAAACTTTTAGTTTCACCCAAGTTCGTCTAAAAATTCAATCAGAATCAATTACTTTTTCAAAATATTAATTTTCAATTAATTGTCATTTTTCTCAATTTCACCCCTCTGTGCGGCATAAGAGAGAAACTTAGGATCAAAGTCCAACAATTCTTTTTTTTTTCTGAAAGAGGCCTTGAAAGATACATTGATTTAATTGTCATAAACAGGTTAAAGTAAGCTTTTGCATATTTTACAAGTATTTAAAAATACTTATTTTACTATTCTTTGCATAAATTAGCATATAATGAATAAAAAATTAGTATTATTAACAAAAACGTTATTTTGTAGTAATTTTTTTTGCGTAATTTTTTTTTTTTTTGAGTTTTTCAATAGTTCGTACAGATTGTAAAGAAAACAAAAAATCAGACGTATTAAATATGACTATCAAAATCTATAAATGTTATTTTTATTTTTATTATAAAAAAATCAAAAACTATCCGAGTTCTAAGGTTAGAAAAATGTCAGTTTATGTATATTTATACATATTTTATATAAAAAACATATAAATTTGTTTGTTTTACTATGCATATTCATGCTATTTTTGCATATTTCTGTGTATATTATCGCATTTTTTGTGCTTTTTTAAGCGCATATTTATATTTTTTTCGTGCATATTTTAACTTGCCTTGGTTATAAATGTGTTTTGAAAATAGGAAGGATATTTTTAATATTAAAATTTGTTATGATATTGCTATTTTTTTATAAACCGAATCCAATATATAAAAATTAATATGCCAAAAATGTACACAGGTGCATATTCCTATAAACGCACATTAAAATTTTTTTCATTGTAATTTTAGTAGTTTAATGATATTTTTTATGGCATTTTCCTATTTACGCACTTAAACTAATGAACCAATTTAGCATTATTAATAATGTGTTGATAAACCTGTATTTTGGATAACTTTAAAAATTGGGTCTGGCATTGATTCGACTAATTTTTGAAGAAAATCTCTGTCAATTTCTTCCCAAACTTGTTTAATGTTTAGTTTTAGCTTCGTTATTGCCATTGTGGTTTCGTTCTGTGCATTTCTTGCGTAAACTTTACCCCCACACATTCTTTATTGGATTTAAATCCGGACTGTAAGCCGGCCAGTCCAATAGTGGAATACTATGTTCATTAAAACACAATTTACATTGGTTTGAGACATGGATTGCAGCGTTATCCTGTTGGAATATCCAATATTTAAGCAAGCTTGCAATCGTAAATTGCCTTGTTGTCTCTGATTGGCAGTACCAAAGCAGAGTTTGTGAACTATAATTAGACACCAGCAGCATGGAATACGTATTTTCTGTGCTGCTACACTCTTCATCAGCATTCGTGGTGTCTTACCCATTTTGGTTTCGTTGAAACCTAAACAATCTTCATCCATTTTTTCATTCATAAATGAGGGAAGAGCATCTTCCAGCAGTTCATTATAAATTTTACTGTTCATTTTAATTGGAACAAAACATATTTTTGATTATCCTGCAGCAGAAAGGCTGTCCAAACCATAACACTGCGTTTCGACATACGAATTTCGTTCATGCCAATAGCAAGAATGTGAATCGGGTCCATCCAAACTGAATTTCTTTTCATCAGAAAAGACTACTTTATTCCACTCATCTGTCCATTTTATGTATTTGCGCGCAAATTTTAAACGATTTTCCTTATGATGCTGTTTTAACATAAGCTTTCATTTTGGTTTCTTCCATATTATCTTACTACCCAGCAAAAACTTTGCTTTCCTGGTAAGCTAGCAGGTATAATTGGAAACAAAAATAAACTACTTATTTTTTGCCTGAATAACTAGTTATTTTTGTTCGACTTGTCCACAAATTCTTGTATTTATTTTTTGACTCTAGGGGTAATAAAAAATATGTATCTAAACGAAAACAAAAATAAAAAAAAAAAAAAAACAAAAAAATTTTGCCGTCAATGAGACTCGAACTTGGACACACACTAACCATTCGTTTTTACTGACTAACGTCTTACTCAGTACACCATCTCGCACATAGCATCCTAAGCGACAAAAACTATTTAGTTTAAAATATCTTTTTAGACATTTTGTTATAAAAAACTAACAGCTTCAGAATGGGGTTGAACCAATAACCTTCTGGTTGTTAATCCGGCGCTCTAGCCAACTCATCCACGTGATTGCAGTATTACTGTGCTATTATACTATTGAGTACTTATTAATGTAATACAGGGTAGGCAAATAATAATGACGCCTCATTACCAAGAAACTACTTTAATAAGTAGTTGTTATTACCGAAAACCAAAAAGTTTTTGCTGGGTATCTTTTCGCAAAATGTGTGCAACATGTTTGGAAGGGACAGGAAGGTCAAGATTATTTTTTATTTTTGTAGCTTCTAATTTATTGCGGTGGCTTCTTTTTTTATTTTATTAATTTGGCTTTTTGTTAATTTTTGAATACCTTTTGTTGGTTTCCGCACTCCGTGTTTTTGCTCTTTCTTAAGAAAGTCTTGAATAACTTCTTCCGAACGGTTAATTTTTCGTTCAATTTCTCTGAATCCATTGGGCATCCTTTAAGCTGATGAAATTTAACAATTAAAACAAAAATATTTCCAGTAAGCAGAGATGTTGTCATCAGAAACATATCTTAAGTGCAACTAACAAGTAAAACTTTTTTTTGGCATTTTCTCGACAGCGTTTATAGGAATATTCCACTGAAATGATCATCTATATGTT
Source organism: Protocalliphora azurea (assembly GCA_932274085.1). Classification (NCBI taxonomy): domain Eukaryota; kingdom Metazoa; phylum Arthropoda; class Insecta; order Diptera; family Calliphoridae; genus Protocalliphora; species Protocalliphora azurea. Next base: position 132,632,501 of record OW026519.1, read on the forward strand.
CTGATTGCTAAATTAAACAACAAAGGAAAGAAACAAATATTTCGCGAGTTATTGTAACCACAACATTGTTTTTGGTTAAGAGAAACGAATATACCTCAAAGAAAAACAAAAATTTAAAATGCGTTCATATTAATATGCACCAGTGTATATGCTAATAAAAAGTAAAAAAACAAAATACCTAATTCAAGATTTATTAATCTACTTGCAATAATTATAACAAGGTGATGTTGCAAAAAAATATATAAATATTTTAAATTTAATAAAGATTAATTTAAACTCGATTAAAAACATTTTTTTAAAAAAGAAATTATCAATGAAAACTGGTTGTTACTATCGTTATTTACATTCCCAGAAAAAACTCTTGATCACACAATAAATAAAATGAAAGTGTTGCCTTGTCCGTCAAGTCCGTCTGCCGGTCTAGTGATTGAAAATGTAGAAGTGTTGCCTTACACATGATCATAATAACATTATTCATTTATTCACTGTGCTTAAGTTACATTTATCTTTTTAACTCGTTTTATTACTTTTTTCTTCTGCATTTGATTTTGACACCGATAAATGGTTACATATCACGCGTAACGGTTTGTGGTCTTAAACTTTTAGTTTTTAGTGGCAAATGCCTTAACTCTGTAGTTGTAGAAAGATGTTTTTACATGTTTAATGTTAATTGTATAATATTTATATGGTTGCAAGTAAGTATAACCGGTACTAGTAGTTATTTTTCAAACAAGTAATTTTTTTTATGCTCTTTGAAGATGTGTCTCCAAAGTTGCTGGTTAAGGGAGAAATTCGATTTCATAGTTTGTTGGGAAAGTAAGTAGGAATGTTTTAAAAGTGTTGTAGTTATAAAAAGTAATTACTTTTAGATTTTAATCTCGTAGTGCTGCAGCCTTTAATTTTTTTATATTTTTCTTTAATAACTTATAAATTGTGTATCAGTAACTGTCAAGGAAACAACTCTTTCCCTTAACCAACTTTAACCATACTTCAACTTTTTATTTAATGATTGCTGCTAAATTTAATACTAAATAAAAAATATTATAAAGATGCGCTAATCGATCATTTTTTTATTTTCAATATCATGTTTTTTATCAAATCGTTTTTTTTTTTTGTTTGAATTAAAGAAAGAAAATAAACAAAAACCAGTCAGTTGTATTTATTCCTCGTATTACATTTCAAGGTAAAAAATGTTTAATGCATCCCATAGTTGAATAAAATAACCTTTTAATCAATTATTTTTTATATATTTATATTTAGCTTTTATGGGGTTTTTTTTTGCAATTTAAATTTAATAGATTTTACTTCTTATTTAATTGCAACTTCGTATCGTGTATTTAGCTACAAAAAGTGTTAGTATGTCATTAAGGAAACGGCAACAGAGAAACGAATAAACCTATTCAAGTAACTACTTAATGGTATTTTAATTGTATATTTAATTATATATGAAAAAAAGAAAGGAAAGAAATAAGCTATTAAATGTTGAATATCTGATGTTAAAAAAAATAATAATAATAAAATAAGCAAACAAACATTTAGCGTTTAAAATCCGGCCGGGGGCCCAAAAGTTATCGAGGTTTAAAGTTTTAAACTTAAAACAATTCTTATTCTTCACTTATTTACATTATAATTGCTCACATTCATAAATCTTGTGAAATCTTGTGATCACCACATGAAAAAAGACTGATAATATTATCATTACACACAGAAAAATTATTCCAAATAATTTTTTAATAAAATGATTAATTTTATATAGACATTAAATTATATTTTTAATTTTCTAATTGGTTTAAAATTTCTTGACAAAAATCAACAGCTCTTAAAAAATATAAAGAAAAATGTATCAATAAAAAAAATTAATTCAATTTCCAACCATTTTCCACTGTTTGGGCTCAAGTAATACGAAATATTTACATGATTTCCCCAGTCTTCGATGACGTGTTTAGTGTATAATTATTTGGTAAGTACGAATTTTAAATCTTTGTTAAGATTATTAATCTTTCGATGCTATTGTAGATGTTCTCGCCATTGGTACCGGAGGTTATAGTTTCCAGTTTATTTCAAAGCTGTTCTATGAGAGATTATTTATATATGTATTTATATAAGGTCAGTCCATATTGATTGTTTTTTACGATTTGATCAAACATCTGTCACATTGTTTTTGGTATCACGTCCTAGATCGCAAGGACACTAAGATAGGGTAATGTGACCTTTATTGGAACGTCCTGCGAAGACGAACGCTTTTATGATAAGGTTTCGGGAATTAAATATAAATATAAACATTACATACTTTAAATGTATTATTAAGAGTACACATTTTAAAATCATTATAGTGAATTATATTACATAGACTTTTATATTATACATTATGTACAATATACAGTTAAATAAGTGTATAACATCAAAATTGAATGGGGGGAACGAAACTTGACATATAGTTACTTCTTAACATCTTATAAATCCTTTTAAAAGACAACGATTATCACATGTGAGCTCAAAGATGAGGTCAAAGGGTACAATAATCTGATTTATATGTGATTATTAGTGATTTCAACGTCAAGATGAGACTGCATATATACCAAGTTTCGTTTCCCTCAATCAAATTTGGAGCTTTATTATTTTTTGCGTTAAGTTTTACTGGTATTGTATTATTTAAATATTTTTCCGATAATAAATAATTATATTTAAATCAGCGTGTTTTTATTGAAGGAGGGATTTAATTGATCATAACATTGAATCAATAAAATTTTTAGTTGATTTTAGGCAAATATTCAATCATAATTCTAATTAATTTGATTAAAAAAATTAATTGAAGTTTAAGGAAAAATCAATTATTTTAGTTAATTAATATTATCACTTTGGTGATTGGAGCAAAATCAAACAAAAGTTTAATTAATATAAGCAATTTCGTAATTGAAGTCCAGTTTTTCTTCTGCAGAAAGAATAATTTTTTTAAATAATTTTTGCACAATTTTATATATATATATAATTTCAATATTCTTTTTATTTTAATACTCAAAAGTTTGAATTAATGTCATTAATGTTACAGTGGTTTTAATGTTTAATGAACTTTTTCAAATAACTTAAATACTGTTATTTTTTTTACTGGATTACGAAAGGCTTTCTTTATCTGTTATGGTATTTGATCCTCCTTTTTTTGACATCCTAAATTTGATTTAGAAAGCTAACTTGCCAACCAAAAGACTCCTGTTAGAATTTTTACACTATCTATTTCGGATTTAGATCACCCAATAGTCTGTTTTAAAGAATATTTTATAACATCCTCATTTTTGAGATTACGAAAATGCATTTTTGTCCACAAATTCTACAAAGTTCTTATTTTTTTAGAACGCCCTTGATTTTAAGATAAATCTTGTCAAAACTTTGCTATTGAGTCACATTTTGATAGTTTTTACGCCGAATCTTGGTTGTGCCCAAGCAAAATGCGTTTAGATAAAAGTATCTCGTTTCCGCCAAAACGGATTTGTTTTGACAGATTAAAAAAATTTTCATTAGAATAATCTACAGCAAGTCTCTCAATGTGCTTTATATTATTCTGGGACACCTTTTTTTGCACTCAAAAATGGTGAAGTAAAATTTGAAGTCTTTAAAATTTTTGCTATTAAATATTTTGATGTGCCCCTCTGACCATACGATGTTAAAACCAGAAAAACTCAATTAACGTAAGAAACCGATTTTCTGAAAATAGTCCTGAGAGTGTGTCTGGCGAAAACCTGTATTTTTTCGAAATTCACGCTTTTCTTTTCAGTATTTTGAGAGAGCAAAAACTCTGTTATTCTCTAGGGCACATCACTCGGATACATGACAAACGAAGCAGAATTATCTCATTTATAACATCGTCATGTCATAAAATTGCATTTTCATGGAGGAGCTCACATACAGTGAACAAAAAGTATAAAAATATTAAAATAATTAAAATTTTGGTTTCAAAGTTTGCCATTCGAATTTGTAGGGGGAAAAAAAATACAAAAAGATCCTGGTTCGTTTCAAAAAAAATTTTTCTAATTTTTCAACTTTAAAGAATTGTAACTAAAAACGATGTAGACCGTGACCAGAAAATTTTGCAATATGAGTCCTTATGTTATATAATACAATGTTATTAGTCATTTTGCCAAAAACAAAACATTAACTCGGTTTCATTGACTTTAAAACTTTTGTGTTTTTGGCGATATAAGTAGAGGTTAGTTTAATTGTCGATGTTACATTAAATTTCAAATTCGATTTTTGCTCAAGATACCATGAACAAAAAGACAAATTAACAATAATTTTCTATTAAGAGAAAATTTTCCCAATGTATCGAACATTTTTCATTAAGAGAAGATTTATAATTCTCTATAAAAATATGATTTATTCAAAAATTTCTTTAAGAGAAATAAATTTTTCCATTAATATTTTCAATTAAAAGAAAATTGACCAAAAATTTATTATAAACAGAAAATTTGTTATTAAAAGAAAATTTCTGTAAAAAGTTCTGTTATATTTACTGATAAGAGAAACATTTTTCAAATAATTTTATCGAAAAATATCCATGTTCTATTTATTTCTATTATTAAATTAAATTTATTACTATTAAAAAATTATTTTAATAATTTTCATATGTTCAATAAATGAATTTTATCGAATATTTTATAAAATATTTTTATCTAAAACTTTTTATTTAAAATTTATTCGAAAAATTTCTATTAAAAGAATCGAATCGAATATTTTCTGTTAAGAGAGAATTTATTGAAAAATGTATATTAACAGAGAAAATATTCAATTGAGAGAAAATTTATCAAATATTTTCTATTAAGACAAAAATTTACTGAACTGAACTATTAAGAAAGAATTGATCGAAAATTTTGTACTAGAAGAAAATTTGTCGAATATGAACTGTTAAGGGAGAATTTTTATTGAAAATTTTCTATTTAGAGAAAATTCATCGAAAATTTTCTATTGATGGAAAATAAAGAGAATTATTTTCAATATTTTGAATTAAAAGATAATTTGGCAAGAATTTGCTGTTGAGAGAGAATATTGAAAATTTTCTCTCTCAATTTTTGTTGAGAGAGAATATTGAAATTTTTTAAAAAAGAATTTATTGAACATTTCAGCTAAAAGACAATTTATTGAAAATTTTCTTTTAGAAAAAAAATAATAATAATAATAATAATAATAATAATAAAAAAAATCCTATTAAGAGTTCGAAAATTTTTGACGATTTGTTCAGTAATCAACAACTTAAATGGCCGTGTAGCATTCTGTTCCAATCCTCGTAGGAAGTTGACATTTTGCAGAGATATTTTAAAAGATGTTCCCCTTTCATAACTTGAGATACGTTTGAATGTATGATACACTTTGGTTTTCTTCATACGTTGTTGAATCACCCTAGCGTACATATTTGCGACGCTTTAAAAATAGGAGTTTCTCATAGTTAGTTTTAAATTGCGATAATATTTAAGAACATTAAGGAAGGAGGTGTATCTCGTTTTTATAGATATAGATATAGATATAGATATAGATATAGATATAGATATAGATATAGATATAGATATAGATATAGATATAGATATAGATATAGATATAGATATAGATATAGATATAGATATATAGATATAGATATAGATATATATATATATATAGATATAGATATACCGTAATCTTCCAACACTTTTCCAAAGATGTAATTTTTTCGATTTTAAAAAATTTCCGAATTTGGAGGTAGTAGATTTCTAAGTTGATAATTGGAAAAGATTACAGAAGGGGATATACTAAATTTTGAAAATAACATCTCTCTGCCGTAAGTAAAATTTATCGTAATATTTTATTAAAACAAAATTTTCTATTAAAATAAAATGTATCCTAAAATTTCTATTATGATAAATTTTATCGAAAAATGTCTGAAAATAAATATTTTATCGAAAATTTTCTATAAATAAGACAATATATTTTAAGCTTTTCTATAAAAAGAAAATTCTTTTAAGAGAAAATCGAAAATTTTGTGTCAGTTTTCCTGTTAGTTTGTTTTATTTTTTTGCATAATAATGCTTAATTGTTCAATGAATTAATATGAAATTGAAATTTTGAATTTTAAAACAACTTTCATTATAACTCCAAATTTTGGTTACCAGCGTTTCTCCAGCATTTTGTTTTGTACAATATTTATTTACTTAGCTGATTCAATTAACAATAATAAATAATTAAAGGTTAGCTAAAGTGTTGTTTAAATGTCACAAGTGATATGTGTCAAATTTGAAATAACTCACATGGTTGGCAAAAACAAATAAATAAACAAACAATAGAAAACTGTCAAATTATTTTTGTATTGTTTATGTTAAAAAAAAAAAAATAAATAAATAAATAAATTAATGATAGCTGGGAAATTAATAAACTGAAATTTTTAATAGAATCAAAATAAATAAAAATTCCACATGATTTTTAACATAAATAACATTCTGCACTCATTAAAACATTAAACTATTTGTTAGTTGAAAAATATAATTAGTTACGCTACCGCTTCATATTAAATAAAATTTATTATATAATTAAAGTCTATAAACAAAAACCTGAAAATCATAAATTTTCTTTAAAAATTTAACAAGTCTTTTACGAGTTTATCACGAGACTAGACTGCTACAAAAGTTTGTTTGAATTTTATTTTAACCATCTTCATTCACCATAAGCTCAGAGACAACTTTAAATGTCATTTTTGAATTTTTATTTCTTGCTAATGGCAAAGAGCAATTTTCCTGAAATATGCTGTTAGCAATTTTATAAATTAAATTTAAGTATTTTGTTGCCACTGTTGCTATTTACTTACATACACACATACATGCATACATACATACAAACATACATACATACATACATACAAACATACATACATACCTCATACATATTGTATGTGGTATTTATTTTTTTATCAGTAACATGTGCTGCTGGTGTTAGTTTTAATTATTCTCATATAATTTATTTAATTATATTTAATTTTAGCTTTTTACCATAAGCATGTGAATTTTTTGAATATTATGATTTATTTAAATTTTGCCAAAATGTTAATAATTAAGTTTTGAATGTTTCAAGTTGGTGATGATGTATTTTAAACCCGTTTCTTATTTAAGTTTGTTTTAATTAGTTAATGAAATTTATATTGATATAAAGTTTTATATACCTGAATTTAAATAATTTTATTCAAAATTTTTATATCGTAATAAATTTTTGCGATAATCATGTTTTAGTCAAGATTTTATGATTGAAGTTGATAATAAAATGTTAGAAACAATTTTTAATGAAATTTGGCAAAGTCAGATTTTTAATTAGTCAGCTTAAATGGCTACAAAAGTTTGAAAAAGAAAAATTAAAGTTTTTTTTTTATATAATTAAGGGTCTAAGTTCTCAAAAAGTGATATAGATTTGTATAAAGGTTTTATACGGCATATGAATGACTGGAAATGTTTAAACATCATTTATTAAAAAGTCATATAATTACTAGGGTGGTCGACTCGGTTTTCCAACCGGTTTTGAAGCCGGTTTTTTTGCTTAAATGCTGTCGTTTTTTTTTTAAATAGTAATTTTTCGACTGTCGAATAAACCGGTTTTTTTTAAATACAAAAAACCGGTTTTAAAAACATTTTATTTTTTTTGCTTAAATGCTGTCGTTTTTTTAATAGTAATTTTTCGACTGTCGAATAAACCGGTCTTTTAAACACAAAAACCGGGTTTAAAAACAAAATTTTATTTTTTTGCTTAAATGCTGTCGTTTTTTTTTCAAAATAGTAATTTTTCGACTGTCGAATAAACCGGGTTTTTAAACACAAAAACCGGTTTTAAAAACAACATTTTATTTCAAAAAACATGGAATAAATACTAGTATTCGAACGGAATTTTAGGAAAATTTTGCTAACTGATTAATGTTCATAAAGGTAATTTCTTATTATATTTAATATAATATAATTATATTTAATATAATAATAATATTTAAACAAATATTAAAATAATTATCTTCAATGAAATACGCATACTAATGAAATTAGTTTATTTTTTCTCCTGTTACATCTGCAACATTCTTACAAATAATTTAAATATTTTAGGATTTTTATTAACTAAATTTTTGTACAATAGTTTATTTAATTTTTTAAAGGATTAGTATTTGAAATTCAGATACGCTTCTTCTATATTAAGTAAATTTTTACCAGAATCATACAGTTATGCACCAATAAAATCTGATGCCTTTATTGAAGAGTTTCTCAATAATTTATCTGATTTATGTCTTTTTCAAAAAAATGGGATTTGTAATGAATATGGAAACTATCTAGATATGGTTTTTGTGAATGAACCCACTAATTGCATCATTACCCGAACATTAGCAGTTACGAGACCAGAGGATCGCTACCACCCTACTCTTGAAGTTAGTCATAATATTTTGTCTGATGACTTTTGTAATCAGGATGATACAAACGATAAGAAGTTATATTTTAAGAAAACAAATTACGATGACCTGAACTATTTTTTGACAAACACTAATTGGCTTGAACTGTTATCCATTCCGAATGGTACCCCAGCTTCAATTGACTCTGTGATTAATACATTTTATACTACTATACATAATTTTTTTGATGAATGTGTGCCAAAACTTTTCGTGATTAAACATTCAGGTCCACCATGGAATTCTCCGCATCTATCAAGATTAAAAAATGTAAAAAACAAAAGCTATAAAAAATATAAGCAATATCGAACAGCTTATGATTATAGCAAATACTGTGTATCTCGAGCGGAAGATAATCTTCTCAACAGGAGACTGTATATAAATTACCTTGAGAAAATGAAAAGGAACTTTAAACGTGACCCAAAATCATTTTATAATTTTGTAAATTCGAAAAGAAAATCTACTGGCTATCCAAGAGTTATGAAGTATTTAATTAATGAATCTAATATTAATTTGATCAAAAGCAATATGTTTGCCGATTTTTTTGCAACAACATATTCCAAGCAACAGTACGATACATCAACTAAATACCCGTTTTCTCTGATGGAACATCGGGCAATATCATTTTCTTCTATTGATACTTTTCAGGTTGTTTTATCTTTTATCTGATGGCATCCCTGCTTGCGTTTTAAAATATTGTGCTCATGCCTTGGCTACTCCTTTGGCTATTATGTTTAATGTGTCATTAAAATACGGATATTTTCCCCAATTTTGGAGGAAATCCTTTATTATAGCGATATTTAAATCAGGAAACAAGTCGGACATAACGAATTATAGAGGCATTGCAAAATTGAGTGCAATTCCTAAATTTTTTGAAAAATGCTTAGCAGACTCTCAGCCACAGTGTATCCTCAATGCTATCACAATACCAGCATGGTTTCAGGAAAGTTTGTTCTGCAGTAACAAATATTTTACAACTAACAACTCTAACAAATCAAGCTTTGAAGAATGGCCAACTTATGGACGTTATTTATACTGACTTCAGCAAAGCTTTTGATAAAATCAACCATAACCTACTTCTCACTAAGCTGAATGTATTAGGGTTTACTAGCAACGCTTTGTGCTGGTTACGGTCGTATCTAACCTGCAGGACACAGTGTGTTCTTTTTGATAATATCATCTCCAAAGAAATGTTTGTAAGCTCCGATGTCTCCCAAGGAAGTCACCTAGGCCCTTTGCTATTTTCGCTTTTCATAAACGATTTGCCGCTTGTAATGAAGCATTGTAATGCTTTAATATACGCTGATGATGTTAAGATGTTTCTCAGCTACAAATTATCTTCAGATGGGGGTGTATTTGCAGCAGGATTTAAATAGCTTTTACGCATGGTGTAAATATAACCAAATGGAGCTAAACATAAAAAATGCAAGCACATGCGATTTTCTAGAAATTGCACTTCAATGCTACATTATTTCCTGGACGGGTATCAACTAGAGTTAGTTGGAGAATTTCTGGATCTTGGTATTCTACTTGATCCTAAATTAGATTTCTGCAAGCATATTACAATGACGATAAATAAAGCTCGTGGTGTGCTTGCTTATATTAAACGATGGTCTAAAGAGTTTAGAGATCCCAATGTTACGAAACAACTATACACATCCCTAGTAAGACCAATTTTGTAGTATGGGTCTACCTACCTTAAAAAGCCGAAGGACTATGCTAAATGTGGCATTTTTAATTAATTTGATTAATGGTGATGTCCTCTCCGACATCCTTCTTCGTAACATAAGTTTTAATATTCCACGACGTTTTATCCGACACCTAATACCTCTGCACCTTTCTGTTGTTCAAAAAAATTATGCCGATGATGATCCTTTGAGGAGAATATGCAAAAATTTCAATGAATTGTATAGCTTAATCGATTTTTCTGTTAATGTAAATGTAATTAAACGCAATATTATCGTGTTTTTAAATACTTCATATGTCTTAACAAAATTTTTTTTCATTAATAATGCCTTTATATAAAATCTATATAGTAGTCTGTAAGGATTCATATCCATAGATTTAATCAAATAAATAAATAAATAAAATAAAAAAATAGTTTCTGTCCACAGTGTTACCGTTGAGTATTTTTTTAAAGTGCCCAAAAATTAAAATTTCAAAAAAGTCACCAATACCGAACGATAAAGCAAGTTATAGCCCATCAAGACCGACTATATTGATACTCTGCACCATTGTGTACGAGCATAAAAAATCGGGAAGGGGACTTCTGTTACATCTGTGGCCAATTTTACTAAATGTAAAATAAAATATACAACTACAGAATAATGCGTTGATACTAATATCTAAATGATTTTATACCGGTTAACCGGTTTTTTTCGGACTTTCAAAAACTGTAAACCGGTTTATTTCAAAATTCCAGCTATTCGAAAACCGGTTTCTGCCAAAAGTCGAATAATCGACCACTCTAGTAATTATACATTTAATTTATATGATTAAATTAATACATTTATGTTTGAATTAATATTTTATTTGCTCTACATCTATTACACTACACTTAATTTGAAATATTTAACATAATACAAATTTAAATAAAAAATATAACACATTCTGCAATTGTTTATTACTCGTATTTTCTTTATACTTGGTTATTTAATTTTGCTGATTTTGTAATTTTTGTTTTTAAAATTAAAAAAAGAATTCAATTACAAAAAAAAAATTTTTGTTTTTAGAAAACCACGGCTTAGGAAGTAAATAAAAATAATATTTGGGTCAGTAGTGGAGGTATGGTACGTACCTTTTTTTTTAGCCGACACGCTTATTAAAAGTTTTAGCTTAAATATAATTTTTTTCACCAACTTTAATTTATTACTAGGTCAGTAAGATTTATAGTCTCATAAATTTTCTACAAAAACAAAAAAAAAAAAAAAAAAAATTAAACCACGATTTTTTATTTACATACAAAGTTCTTTTTTTAAAGAAAAATCTGTTAATATTTAACTTTTATACTTGATTGGAAATCATTTGAAAAATGTTTTAAATTTCATGCCAAAAAACCTAAAAACAAAACAAAAAAGAAAAAAAAATGCTAACAACTGTTCATGTAAAATACTATTTTTTGTTGATGATGATGATGATGTTTAAATGATTGTTTAAGCACCAGCAGCATCATCCATAGTCAATATTTTCGTCTTAAATTTTCCGGCATTATTGTTTAAATTTTATTGTCATTTATAGTACGTTGTAATTTCAGTTGAAAATAAATAAGAAAACAATATACAATGTAACTAACAAAATGTTAAATTCCTATAAACTACAGAAAAAAAGATAAACATTCAGGTCATTAAAATGACATCAAATATCAATAATAAAGGTATTCATAGAAAGTAGCAAAAACTAGTTAAATTTAAGCAAATTGATTTCAAATAAGATAAGACTAAGAAAACGTAACAAATTTTTAAACTCTAAATAGTTTATATGAAATTTTTATTAATTTTCTTGTTAACACGAATAGCCTTAATAGTTTTTTGAAATTTTCCAAGAAAGAGTATAACATTTTTAAATTTTAAACAGCAGGCGAACTTATTGTTCAAAATGTTTTTAAACTAAAGGTTAAATATAACCATCTTGTCAAAGAATATATGCACCCAGCAAACACAAATGTTTGATATCAAATTGAGAGTGATTTGAAATCAAGTCCTTACTGAAATGTCAAACTTTTGAGAATTATTTGAAAATAACTTGAAAATAATAGCTTTCTCAACAAAAAGGGGAATTAATTGTAAAATTGAGAAATGCTATTATTATCAATTCATTGTCAAATGTAATTCTCAAACTTTTTTCTAATGTGGATTGTGACCACAAGTGGAACATAAATAAAATTAATTTGCATTTTTAATTTTTTGTAAATGTATACGTATTTATTAATAGGAAAATGTTTGATTAACAAATTTTATTTATTAGTTTATTTATTTGTATATATTTCAAACATTTTTTTAATATATTGTTTCAAATATCTTTAAGAATGATCTATATCAATGATTGAGAAAATACCATTTTTCAAATATTTGTTAACTTAGATTTATGAATGATTTGATAATAACATTACAATATCAAATTAATAATATACTATTTTTCAAAAAAAATTTAAAGCTATCTTTTAGGTTTGAGAAAGATTTAATAATAACATTTGATATCAATTTGAGAATGTACAATTTTTCAAAAGTTTTTTTCAAATGAAATTCACACCTCTACCTATATTTGAAACAAGTTTGAGAAACGCGTTTGATATCAAACGCTAAAGTCTTTATATTTCAAACGTTTGACATCGTGTTTGTTGGGTAGTTGGTTTTTTGCTTTTAAGTAGTACTTTTCGTTTTTCAATTGCAAACAAATTTAAATTACCTTAGTTGTAGTTAAGTATATTTATTATATATAATATATTTGTAATTAAATACATACATACATACATTTGTTTTCATATAAATATATTTTCAAACTCTTTTACTTTTGGGGTTCAAAAAAATTATATATATGTATTTTTTAATGGCACATCAACGTTATTTAGTAACAATATTAGCTGGCTTTAATGAAATACAAATCTGTTCCCTTGAATGGCTTTATAAAATTTTTTATAAAAAATTTCCAAAATTCTATTTTCAACAACATTAAAAAAAAAAATACCAAATTATATAATTCACATCGATACGCAGCTTTACCAGAATGATGATTTTATTACATTTGTGATGCTTTTTTTTTAAATCAAAATATGATTTGATTATTTTTTCCTTTAAAATATGATTGTTTAATCACAGACAAAACAATTTTTTAAAGTACAACATTGTATTTAAAAATTTTAATATTTTAATATTAATATGCCCCAGATTGACTTTGGAAATACTATTAAAGTCCTATTCCCCACCAGAAGTGAATGGAGAAGGGGTAATCTTCTTGAACAATATGGAACTAGGATATACACTGACGGCTCAAAGATGAACTGCGGTGTCGGCTCTGGTGTCTTCTCTAATGATTTTGAAATTAGACACTCATGTAGACTCCCTGACGAGGCAAGCGTATTCCAAGCGGAAATACTAGCGGTCAGGGAAGCGTGTAAACTAATTCGCGATAGAAATATTGAAGGGAATATTGGTTTATTTGTTGACAGTCAAGCGGCAATACTATCGCTCAAATCATCGAAAACTACCTCTATTCTAGTCAGACAGTGTAAAGAGGAACTGCTTGGACTAAGTCGACTGTATGACATTACTATAGTCTGGGTTCCTGCGCATAGGGACTACTATGGTAATGAACAGGCAGACGAATTAGCCTGGGTAGGCTCTGCTATGAATGCCTCCTTATCGGTTTCTGTCGCAATGCCGTTAGGAACAGTCAAAAGCAGAATCCAAAAACACTTTCTAGAAAAGGCAAAAAATAGATGGCGAAATCTGGAAAAATGTAGAGTCGCGAAAGAAACGTGACAAACGCAAAGACATCTCGAGACTAATAGCATTGTTTACAGGTCACTGGACGATCGGAAAACATGCAAGCAGACTTGGTCTCCCTTACAATGAATATTGTCGTAGTTGTGGTAATCGCGGGAAGGAGGAGACAGTTTTTCATCTTCTATGTGAATGCCCAGCCTTGAACGCACGCAGACATAAATTTCTGGGAGGGCACCAATTAGACAACCTCTGTGAGATATCTGACACTAAACTCAGTGACATCATTAAATATCTCAATGCTACAGGCTGGATCTAATTAATTTATGTTCTCATTGTTCTTCCCTACATTTCTATCTCATTACAGACTCAATACAACTCATTCACCTGGCGAGTAGTGTGGTTCCATCAAAACGGATTCTATCGAGTCTAATTGATTGCCCGTAAGTACGGGCTACCACTTAAACCAATATTAATATGTGAAATTTTATTCAGACTTGAGTTCAGTTTTATTATTGAAGTATTCTCAGAGTTATCTCGTAAAAATTATAATGAATTTGTTTTTGCTTTTAAAAATTTTGTTTGAAAAATATTTATTAAAAAAAAAGGAAAATAGTTCAATCCCTAATCAAAAGGATCATATCATAAGGATTTTAAATTTAGATTATAAATGCTACATTACGTAGTTCCTAAGGAATATCATAAATGTTCTAACACAATGCTTTTTAACTGTGCTTATAATACTTATTTAGTAATATGAGTATAATTTATTTATTTATCCTAAATTCTGGATATTGAATTATTTATGGCCTTGAAAAACTTTGATTGATGTAATTTTGATGAACTGAATGAAATATAACAAAAATTAAGATGAAAACAGAAAGGATAAAAAAATTGTTTGAATTTGTATGATTAATACATTAAAACTCGAAAAACTAATATGAACGAAATATTCCCCAGAATTGTTTTTTCTGAAAATCGTGTCAGAACTACACAGAAAAAATATGATCCATTAAACGATTTATCAAAGATAAAGTTTTTATCTTATTTATCCAATTAATGTTTTAATTGTATCAATTATTCAACCGAACAAAAATTCAAATTTTCTAATATGTTTTATTAAAAATAAAATAATTTGTTGGCTTTCAATTATTTGTATTATTGAATCAATTAATAAATTAGTCAAATATGATTAAAAATAAGCGATAATCTAAATAATTGAATATACAATTTTTTTCATACGATAAGTGTCAGTTAATAAAATAATTTAATATGTATTATTCATAATAAAAATATGAATTTAATTTATTAAAATACTTTAATTTTGAGTAATTTATTTAATTAAAAAAATATTTGAAATCATTTTAAAATTCTGATTAACAATTTAATTGAAATTTTTTCTCAAATATTTTTTTCTCTGTAGGTATAAAGTTGAAATTAAGGAAAAAGATAATTTTGATGATTAATCAAAATTTTTACACTAAAGTTATGATTTGTATTTACTCAAATGATGATTTTTTGTCCAAAGTTTCTGGCAACGCTGCCAATATGACTAAAATACAAATTAAAAGTGATAAAAAATTGTTGATCATACCAAAGATGATTGCGATCATAGAGATTTTTTTAACATTTCATTAAACAAATTTTAATCAACAAAGTAAGCATAGATTTTCTCGTTTTTTAATTTTATAATTTTTTTTTTTTGATATATTTTTAATATTTGACAATAAAAAAAAATAATGATATTAATTGACAAGAAATGACCGCTAATGTTATGGTAGTTCAAATACAGAAGTTTAAAAATATTGTAAAAATTCCACTATAAATCCGATATATAAAATAGAAAAAAAGGAAGTTCGTTAAGTATAAAGTACATACAATTTTAGATCGATTTACAACGTTTTTGCAATTTAATATTTCATCGCTCCACAACGATTTTAAAATGTAATTTGGAAATCTTTTTTTTATCACGCGATACATTAGCTTCATTGAAATTACGCTGTGAGTGTGCCTCGCGCAAAAGGCACCTCTTAGAGCTATTTTCTCACACGTTTTTCTCCCCAAGTTTGGGCACCCCCTAAAGCGCTGCTATTGAGAGCACATTAACGAGATATATCTCAAATGATTCATAATTACAAGACCAATAAACCTCCATTCTTTATTTTACAATACTCTAAACGGCGCAAATTTTCTAATCGAAAAACTTCAAAAAATTAAAACTTTTAAAATTTTGGTTTCACCACTTGTCTACAATATAATTAAACACTGGTTCACGACACATTGATTATACTCAAGTTGGCCTATTTCTACAAGTGTTTGTTGTCTACATTAGAAGAATTGGATACATATTCTAAAATCTATGATTACAGGCATCAAAAAAAAAGAAAAGCAAATTGTTATTTTCAAGCATTTATTTTGGATTTTTTAAATTTTCGTGCTTACCTGTACCACATAGAACCATTTTTAATCTTGAATTTTTGTTTTTTTCTCCACGAGATATTGTTCACATAAGGAAAAAATTCTATTAATATAAAATTTTAAATATTATAATATAAAAATCCATTAAATGTCACATATTTATGAAAATATAGGAAAAAAAAATGTACATGTATTTATTAAATCGTGAATATCATCTTTTCATCTTTAAATCATTTATGCAGTTTAAATAAAGAAATATGTATATATAAACAAAAACCAAGTAATAAATAATAAATTTTATGCATTTTTTTTGTTGGTTTTGTAGTCAGTTTTCATATGTTTTAATATTTTTTGTTTAATACTACATACATCATTATAAAAATATACACAAACATTTACATTAGTGAGTGATGTTTGCCATAACAAAAAAATCAACTTCTGTTCAAATTATTAGTGGCTGTAAAATAATAATTTTTGCAAATGTTTGCTAAAAGCGAAACCATATAATCGTAATAATTATAGTAAATATATATAAATATCAGAAAATAATTACCACAGTAAATACGTTTGACTTGAGTAATTGAAGTGAGCAAATGAATGACTGAATGAATTAGCCTCACTCAGCAGTCAGTTTTGTAAGCTACTATGAGGAATAAATAAAAGTAAATGTTTGGAAAATACTTTTCGCTACGAAAAGCTAAACGTAAAACAATATTGTTTGTAATAAATTTTTAAAAATTTTGCTGTCTAAGAGTAGTGAAATTCTAGTAAATATGAGAGGTGTTAGGTAATTATCAACTATTATTAGCAAATTGAAACACAGTAACATAAATTTTAAAAATAAACATAATTTTATCTATTAAATATTTAGACACGTAAATAGCTATGTAATATGAAATTACGAAATTTATTAACACATCATGAGCAGTGTTGCCAGGGCAAAAAAATTTCTAACAAAAATTAAAAAAAATAACCAAATTAGGAAAAAAATAACCAAAATTTAGAAAATTCAAACTTATTATATACAAATTAATATAATCTTAATATATGTATTTAGGTTTTAAATACTTTGCATACTAAACATAAACTTTAGTTAGTCTTTAGGAGAAAAAAAGTACTTAAAATTTAACTGTTTTGAACAATGTTTATCAAAATGTGGTTTCTGATCCAATTTTGATGGGGGTAAAGTTTAATAATAAAAATTTAATTATTCTCACGTCCTTACGATGACGGAAGCAAACCAGATTGTAATAAATTTAGAATTACAAAACAGCTAGGTCGAGCAGTAATGGAAAATAAGATTGGCTTTTATAATTATGTGTTCACAGAAAATGTAAATAAGAGTTATTTTATATAGGGACTTAGCCAATCTTTTAAAGTATAAGATATTTAATTATGAGGTTTGACGAAAAGATTCACACAGAAAATATAATTTTTTTTTTCTTATAAAAAAGTTCCACAAAAAACTATAAACTAATTAACTCAACACAAGGCACGGTTTAAAAAATGTTACTTAACTCTACTGTTAAGTATTTCTAAAAAATAGAAAACAAACAGAAGGAACAAATCAAATAACAACAACATTCATTGTTCATTGCTACTTAATAAGTGGCTTGATGATTTACTACTGATAGCTTTAAACATATAAACAATAATAATTGAAAAAGAAGAATATAAAAATAATTGTAGAAAGGTTTATCGTCTTACTTAATAACATATAGGGAAAATAAAAAAGTTAAGCATTACATTTCCTGAAAAGTTGTAAGTTAAATAAATGATGTTTACAGAGAGCACCACGGTGGGACGCTAAAGAGTGCTGATGACGGTCGTGGCGGACCAGAAAATGTATTCCATTCTGCCGAGTGTTCAATAAAACTTTTACAATGTATTCTTCTACGATTATTCAATGAACTTAAGCCGAAATACAAAAATTTAAAAAAAACCTATATAAAAAAGTTCAACAAAAAACTATAAACTAATGAAAATATAAAGTTTCATAACTTAAAATCAATTATTTTTTTTAATGAAATCGGACCCACATTGAATTAGTAAAATCAGATATTTAAATTCATAAACGTTATGTCGAAAAAAAAATACTAATAATAATTTTTTTCTTATTAAAATATTTTTTATTTATAAAATTGAATATTTGAAAATTTTCATAAGATTTAATAGATTTTTTTTAAGTAAAACAATAAAAATAAGATTTAGTTTTTAGTAGATAATCAAACAATATTTCTTGTTGAATCAATAAAATTTTTAATAAAAATTTATATTTTTTAAAAATATTGCATATTTTATAATTAAATTGCGTAAAAAATAATTTAATAATGTTTGTGTAAATTCACTATATTATTCATGAAAGAATACGTGTATATGAAGTGTAATGTAATGTTGGTGTTTAATTTTGCAATCTAGTTTGCAAATTAAAATATATATTTTATTTAATTATGCATTTAAGGAGCACATTAAAAATGAAAATTTGGTTAGTTTAAATAATAAATATTATTATCGTCAATAATAATATTTGTTGTTATACGTGGAAATTAGGATCCATCCGAATTCCTGAATATTATTAATTAAAGGGAGTATTTGGGGAGCACAAGGGAATCTATGTTAAATAAAATGAAGGGCAGGAGGGGTTGCCTGAACGATTATAAATGGGATTCCAAAGGAATAAGACCACGTAGTTTTGAATTTTAACTTACATATTTTATTTAAAATACTTATAAATGGGATTCCAAAAGAGCCACAGGAGATGTTTAATCGTTGATAGTTAAAAACCAAGTGACCATAATAAAAAAGAAAAAAAAAAGAATTATAATAATAAACATTATTACCAAATTCACAATAAATAATTCAGGGATGGAAAATGTCAAATAAAATACCTTTTTTATTTTAAAATTAGTAAATATAAAAAGGATTAAATATCGATTAAACAGTTGGTATTTTATTCAGTTAGTAAAAATGATGCAGAAATAATAATATTAAAAAAAATTATGATCCATGGAAGCTTCCTTCACGTTATATAAAGTACCAAATCGACCTAAAAAAAAAGAAATCAAATCGTTATTAAAATTTAACATTAGTTCCAATTGATAGCAACTTACTTGTCTTAGATGTGGTTTTGATATCTAAAAGTAGTGATTTTGGTGTGCCAGCCAAAAATGATTGAAAATGAAGAATTGCAGATTGGCACAAAGCATGCAAGTCTGTAAGAAGTGCTTGCAGAAATCAAACAACAGCTTCCAAACATGTAAAATCACTTGGTTCAACCAAAAGCAAGAAAATTAAGTGCCATGGGAGCAGAAGGCAAGAGTCACTGTAAGGAGACTTAGCATGTCTGAAATGCGCCACAAAACCAAATCGTTTTTGCATCGAATTATTACGGGCGATAAAAAGTGGATACATTATGATAGATTCAAAGGAAAATCCAGATGAAACGATCATAGGAGATCTATATCAAACACAATCAATTCGTTTGAAGAGAGCATAGAACGAAAAACTGTTCGTTGGTATATTTCTAAATTAACTCACAAGATAATATGGATAGGGGATAGTAAAATTATATTACTTACGTATAGTTATTTTACGATAAAATACATTTATCAACACTTGTTCTCCAATCATCTGAAAGATACATAAATTTTAATCGTTATTAGGAAAATCTGCAATCAAATAAGGATAACTTACCTTCGAATGTCTTCAAATGTTGGATTTCATATTTTTGTGATTTCCTAATTTTTAAAATTTTATTTTTGTTTTATTTTATTGTTTTTTTTTATGTATTAGTTTTAAAATTATTTTCAACCAATAAAACATAACGTTAAAATCGAATATTTTTTTTTTTTTTATAAAATTTTATTTACAACCATATAATGATATATTAAAAAATATTAATCGTTCATATAACAAAGCACTCACATATAATAAATTTTAATAAGATAATTTTGAAAATTGTGTATAAAATTGTGATTCAATTCAAAATACATCGAGATTGATAAAACACCTTTATTGCAGTTATTTGAAAAATAATGTGCCCTTTTTAAATTTTTATTATTTAATTATGTTGTCTTGCACAATTTTAATAACGAAACAAGGTACATTCGCAACACCACGATATTGGGGAGCCCCTAAAATATACCAATCGACGTAGAATTTCCTTATCTGGTCGAAATTGATTCATTATTTCACCTAATACCCAAATAAATGCTCTGTAGAAATAATATTTTGAAGCTCAAATATCTTAAATACATATAAGCGTATTTATACATAATTCAGCACAAATAAAAACTGTACCTACATGAAATATGGCACTCAGTTTCAAAAGGAATTGAGGCTTCTATATAGCGCACTCTCCCGAAAATCAGTTAAAAGTAATTAAATTCCACATAAATGTTAATAAATTTTGGCACCCATATAGTACTCTCTCTCTCAAGTTTGCATTACTTTAATTAACATACTTAATAGTGTAGGATATCGTATAGTCGGTCTTCACCGAATATACATTTCTTTTTTAATAATAATTTATTTTGTAATTACAAGTATTTAGGTTGTTTGTTACATCGTTAGAACTTTCTCACAAAAATCTCTCAATCCATTTCACTTTTTGGTTAAATATTAGAAAATCTTTATACTTTATATCGATTTAAATTGTTTTCTTCATTTGTCAGCTAAATTTTGAATGAGCAGTTATAGAAACCTTTAGTTTTTTTAATTTTGGATGAATTTTTAGCACACTCCTTTTTATTGTTGACAAGTTTAACAGAGTAAATAGCATTTTTAAAACTATTAAAAATAAAATTTTGATTTAACAAAAAAATAACCAAAATGAAACAAAAGTCATCATCTCCACATTGGAAAATAAAATAACCAATTTTGGTTAAAAATAACTAAAACGGCAACACTGTTCATGAGGTAAACAAAGATGTGTTGTACATTGTACATTTTATTTTTTCATTTTAAGTAAAATTAAAATCATAAAAATAAAATGTCATTGAAAAGAATAAATTAAAGAATAGCAATTTTGTTTCAATTTTGTTGTATTATCAAAAAGTCAAGGTTAGTAAATTAAATGCCACGTAAGAACTTTAGATTTTTTACGAAGGTTATTTCGATACCATTAATACTTATTATAGGTAAAAATTATTTATTAAAACATTTTATGAGCTTTTCAAATTTGATCCATTGTAAATGCTTTTGGAAATCTTTTTAGATTTTAAGAAATTTTGTATAATTTTGAACCAGTACATATTTTAGGGTTAATTTTGACTGGTTTCTCGTTTATAAAAAAAGATATTATGCTTAATTTAAAAATAAAATACATAAAACTTTCTAAAATTTTAAATTCTTATACTGCGATTCAAAAAAATCTTCTATGCAGTTTTTAAATTTAATCTATAAATATTTCTAGATAGATATTTCCCTTATAGTTTTTAAGATATTTGTATATTGCAAAACCTTGGCCCAGTTTTTTTTTTCAATATATAGCCCAATATTTTTGTCCGATTTTATAAAATTTACCCAATTAGTTAAAGAACAAAATTTTATATCGAATAAAACTATGAGTAATTTGAAGTCAATGTCTTTTCCGAGTCGAAAAATAAACGATTTTGAAAATGAAAATTGCATAAAATTTTTTAAGAAATTTTCTAAAATTCTAAATTCTTATATTGCAGTTCAAAATATCTTCTATGCAGTTTTTAAATTTACTCTATAAATATTTCTAGATAGATATTTCCCTTATAGTTTTCAAGATATTTGCATATTGCAAAACCTTGGCCCAGTTTTTTTTTTAATATATAGGCCAATATTTTTGTCCGATTTTATAAAATTTACCCAATTAGTTAAAGAACAAAATTTTATATCGAATAAAACTATGAGTAATTTGAAGTCAATGTCTTTTCCGAGTCGAAAAATAAACGATTTTGAAAATTAAAATTGCAAAAATGATGATTTCGTTAAGAACATATAATAATTTTATAATTTTCTGAAAGGTACCTTTATAGAAAATTTTGGTGATTGTTTACTTTATCATAGTGTTGAAAAATTTAAGATTTTTGTAAAAAAAAAATCAGCGAAAATCTAAAAACAAAAAACTGTTTGCAACTCCTTGGAATATATTAGAATTTCTGAAACTGCATTCTGTTTATATATTCATGCTTTGAGATTTTAGAATAAATTCGGGAGAATTTAGTCCTATTAGGTGTATAAAATTATTAAAGTGTACGTTCGAATAAAATGTAACACATATTTTTGTTTATAACTTTTTCTGCTGATAACTTGTTTTTCTTTTTATGATCAATATATCTTTGAAAAATATTCCAGATTTTATAATGATACGAATTTTCAAAATTTTTTAAAACTATTCAAATTCATCCAAATTGAACTTACAAAAAAGTTAGATAAGAGCTACGTTTCTAGGCAATTGATCGGAAACTGGAACAGGAAAAAATAAAAGATCACGAAACGAGCACAAAGTAAAAAAGGTGGAACAGTTCTTATGAAGTATTCCAAACATTTCCGGGCACGAAATGGCTAGGCGTGTCAAATGTTCTTTAAGAATGTTCCAGAGAAAGCTGTGGTTAAAGAAATGGCATCGTGCTTTATAATGGTACAGTAAACATAATGTTAATTTTGTTTCGAAAAATGCCAACTCCTTCAAACTGTCCAGAACTTCCGCCAGTTGAAAGATATTGAGCCCTTGTCAAAAGGGAATTAAGGAAGACTAATGCTGCGCCCAAAACATTGACCAATTTTAAACACAAGTGGGCAGCGGGTTCCAAAAAAGTTACGCAAAGTACAGTCAAATTACTAATGGAGGATGCTTTAAAGAAAATAAAGAAAAAAAAAATCATATCTAATCATTAATTTATACTCTATTGTTAGACGTAATAAATCTGTAGAAAAAACCCTAAAATATATTGTTTCATTCATAATTGTAACCTATTCAAGTCAACTTTTATTCCAGTAAACTTTATATGTTCTATTTTATAGGAAATAGAGTCCAGACACTTTTTTAGTAAAAAAAAAACACAAAAAATCTTCACTTTTGCAACCTTTAATTTTAAAATCGTGTATTCTTGGGCTCGAAAGAGTTATCAACTTCAAGTTTCTTTTATTCGATAGATAATTTTATTCTTCAACTATTTGGATAAAAATTTGACAAAGTCGGACAAAAATATTGGGCTATATATTGAAAAAACTGGACCAAGATTTTACAAAATTGAGATACTTCATATTGGGCTTTTACAAAATGAAAAATATTCGAAATCGGATAAGAAACAAAAATTTGGTAAGCGGTTAAAAATTTTCCATGGCAGAGGTACCCTATTTTGAGCCCCAATAGCTCCGCTCCTGAGGGGTATGTGGGCCCCTCTTTCCTTCCAAACTTAAAATTGTGCACTCCTCTGCTACGCCTATGTGAAATTTTATGTAAATCGTAACAGTCGATTAGAAGTAACGGATTTATTTCTAAAAAATTTCCACTTTACATTGGACAAATATTTTCAAGGTCAGTGTTAATACTAATGCTATGCAAGTATTTAGGTAAATTTTTTCTTTTGGATTATACTCAATAATTTCAGAATAGAACCTAAACACTTTTAGATATAAAATATATATATATTTTGAAAATTTGAAAAACATTTCAGAGAAAAATTCAAATATATTTTTTTCGTTTATAATTTTTTATCTCTTGTTGGAAATATATCTGTATATATTACTATTTTTTCTTCTAAAGAAATTTTCTATAACTGGCAAAATGCATTACTCATTTTAATTATATGTTATGATTTTGTTGAAACTTTTTTTTACCATAGCAGACATTTCTTTTTTGAAGCTCCATGATGCCGCACTTTAGAGCACCTATTTATTGCAGCTAAAATACTTATACAAACATTTCAAAACTCATGCAGTCATGCAGCACATTTAATCGCATAAGTGTGCACGTACTATAAGTATCAATAAGATTGTGGTGAGCGGCTTTTGGTTGTAATGTTTTTTTTTTGTATTTTGCCATAATTAGTATTTTGCAAATTAACGATTTAATAATAATTTTATTTATTAAATAATAAATGACTAAATTATAACGTAAGGGAATAAGGAAGTATAATGCGATATGTGTAATTAAATTTACATAATTAATACCTAAATTCAAATAATCAAATACATATGGGGATTTCCCTTTTTACGTTTACCTTTAAGAAACCGACGTAAAACCTCAAATATTTGTTTTTAATTTAGATTTTTAAAATATACTTTTGCTGTATTTATGTTAGCAACACCTCCTGGTGTAAAACAACATAAATTCAACATCTAAAAGGGTTCCATGTGGTACTGGTAAGCACTCAAAGCTAAAAAATCCAACAAAAATGTTTGAAAATAACTTTAGCATATGTGTCTAATTCCTTTAATGTAAACTACAAACACTTGTAGAAATAGGTCAACTTGAGTATAATCAATGTGTTGTTGACTAGTGTTAAATTATATTTATATATTTATATGTTTATATATAATTTGCGCCGTTTAGTCTATTGTAAAGTAAAGAATGGAGGTTTATTGTAATTATGAATCGTCTGAGATACATATCTTTAATGTGCCCTCAATAGCAGCTTTATAGGGGGTGCCCAAACTTGGGGAGAAAAACATGTGAGAAAATGGCTCTAAGAAGTGCCTTTTGCGCGACGCACGCTTATAGCGTAATTTCAATGAAGATAATGCATCACGTCATCAAAAAAGTTTTCAAATTACTTTTTAAAATCATTGTGGCGCGATGAAATATTAAATTGCAAAAACGTTGTAACTCTTTAAAATCTATCTAATATTTTGGGTATTTTATATTATATTATTCTTTATTATTATTGTAGAAATAGGCCAACTTGTGCTGAATTATATTATGTGGAAGTGGTAAAAATTAAAATTTTTTGCAGTTTTTCGATTAGAAAATTTTCGCTTTTTCGAGTATTGTAAAATAAAGTATGGAGATTTATTGCTCTAGTAATTACAAATCGTTTGAGATACATCACGTTAATGTGCCCTCAATAGCAGCGCTATAGCGGGTGCCCAAACTTGGAGAGAAGAAACGTGAATGGCTCTAAGAGGTGCCTTTTTCGCGAACCAGACTCGTACCATAATTTCAATGAGGCTAAAGTATCGCGTGATCAAAGAAGGTTTTCAAACTACTTTTTAAAATCTATGTAAAATTTTGGGTATTTTATATTATATTATTCTTTATTATTATTATTATTTTTTTATATTTTATATGAAATTATGTTTATAATAAATATATCTATTCTGTTTGAGTTAAGCGAAAAATAGCTTTAAAAAAATTTTATAAAAAGTATTCATGACCTGAGATCGCGGTGTCTTTAATATTCCATAAATCGTAGAGGCACATAAAAGGCGCTAATTGAAATTGGTAAAAATGTACAACTTTTAAAATTTTTGGGTGTGTATTTTTGTCATTGAAAAATTCATTTTATTGCTATATAATTAATATATGCAGCTTTTTATTTATTAACATCATTTAAATATTTTTTTTTTTGTGGTTAAATAAGAAAAATACTCCTGTGAATTAAATGAAATTAAGAAAAAAATATCAAAAATCTGTCCACACTTTGTTGTTTGCTCCATGTTCAAAAGGGAGGTTTCAACAGATTTGTGGTCGGGATTATGTTCGATAACACAAAACTTACCTAACTTCCATTAATTTGTATTTTATATATGTCTGCGAAGGTTACATTAATGTTTAATATTAATATAATAATATTCTGAATTTTAAATATCATAACATAAACGATAATTTCTTGTTCACTAATATCATTTTAAAAAATTTTTTTATTGTCTAATATTAAAAATATATAAAAAAATTTTATAAAATTAAAAAAACGTGCAAATATATGTATTCTTTGTTGATTAAGATTTGTTTAATGAAATTTTAAAAAAATCACTATGATCACAATTATATTCGGTGTCATCAACAATTTCGTATAACTTTTAAATTGTATTTTAGACATATTGATGTGAATTATATGCATGTGTTAATTTCTTAAATGTTGTTAAAAATAGAATTTTGGCAATTTTTTATAACCTTTTATCTTAAACCTCCATAACACTAACGCCGTTCGGTAAAAGTTTTTCACGCAAAGAGATTTGTGTTTCATTAAAACCAAGTAATATTGGTACTAAATAGCGTTGATGTGTTATTAAAAAAAATTTAAAAAATTTTTTTGAACCCCAAAAGTAAACGAGTTTAAAGAAATACCCATATCTATCATTTTCGACATCACCACGTACAAAATTTGTTATTCAAAATTTTCACATTCGTTGTAGTTTAGTTTTTATCGCGATTCAAAATTCACTTTTGTCAGGATTTTTTTTCTTTTTTTTATTTCGCGAAATTGAAATTCAAATATTTTCGCGCCTATTTGTCCGATTTAAACAGAATTGATGCTTAATAAATCTAGTTTCTAATTGTTTTTGTTAAAAACTCTATTTTTGAAAAAGAGGCTAACGAAATTAATATTCGTCCTTGTATCAGGGATCTTTAAGGAAGCATATATTCCTTTTTTCTTTTTTTCTTTAAAATATTCCTTACATATGCAAAATTTAGAGTGGGACCATAAGGGGGTACTGGAAATATTAACATTTAGTAAAAAAAATAATAATATTCACTTCAGTAATAATTCGAAAATTTCTAATCTTTTTTGTATGAAACAATTTGTATATGTATTAAAGAAAGCGACTATTTTATTAATTTAAAAATTTGCACAAAATAAATATATATATATATATATATATATATATATATTGGGGGAATAATGTAAATAACTTTAAAAAATAATTCTTGAAACCAGGAAAACTGGAAATATTTTGACATTAAATCGGCGATTTGTAATTGGCTGTTTTGAATGTCAACGAATATTTGAGCTGTTCCAAGGAAACTATTTATGAGCTTCTGTTTTAGTTTTGTGAAATCATAAAATTTCGCCATTTTTAGATTGGAATTTTTTCATTACAATGGGTAATCCAAACATTTTGGGTCACACTCATTAATTATGTACGATATTGATTTCAAACAAATATACTCTCAAAGTTTCATACAAAAAACAAAAATATATAAAAAATGTCAAATTATTACTGAAATAAATGATTTTATGTTCTAAATATTAATTTTCTCAGCATCCTCATAGTCCCACTGTAAATTTTTTATATGTTGTTGCCAACAGTTTAAGGAACATTTTAAAGAAAAATTATAAAAACGAACATTGATTTCATTATATTTTTTCAAAAATAAAGTTAAAAAAAAAAAATTAAAACTAGATTTATTATACTCGTACAACAATTTGAGCCAAAATTTGTTTAAATCGAACAAATAAGTCCGAAGATATATGTATTTAAATTTAATGTATTTTAAAAAATTTTCTGAAAAAAGTTAATTAATTATAAAAAAGTGAATTATTATACGAAAATTTTTGTTTTCTCCCTATATATAATTTCCTGGGCATGTTTTCTATTTCCAGAGATTTCTGAAAATAAAAATAAAAAATTCTAACGCAGTCAGAGATAAGCGGATTTATTTTGCTTTTCTTTTAAGAAATCTTATCGGAAACTGGTTTTGTATTTCCATGAGGGAGTGATTAATTATTATTTTTGTTTTTGCTTTTAAAAGATTTACTAATTGTTATCCCATAAAATTCTAACGGCTTAAAATTTTTTAACTTCGATTACGGAGAAGTAAAGCGTCAAAATATTGTTCATATATTTTCTCAAAATATTTTTGAATTTGTGCACATTTATTATTATTATTATTATATTTTTCCTGTCATTGGCAGGCTTATTCCCTCACTTATTATAAAAATTAAGACTACAGGGATTTTATAACAACGCCTGATTTTTATTTTTTTCTTTGTCGTAAATGTAATTAAGATTTTATTGAAAATACATGATTTTATTGGGGTTTTTTAGTTCTAGAAAAAAAAAAAACAAAGAAAGATATAGTGGGTCAAGACTGATTATATGATACCCTACACCATTATGTATGAGCATAAAAATCGGGTAGGATACTTATATTATATCTGTGGTCAATTTTACTAATTGTAAAATAAAATATACAAATACAGAATAATGCGTTGATATTAACATCTAGATTATTTTATGCACTTTAGGGCGATTCCTGGAAGTGAGCTTATATGGGAGCTAAGTTAAATTATGAATTGATTCTCATGAAATTTGGCAATGTTGTTTCTACTTACATAAAACTTATTTGAGTTGAATATTAACTTGATCCTAACATTCGTATGTGATTTATGCACGTTAAAGGGATTTTCGTAAGAGAGATTTATATGGGAGCTATGGTCAATTGTTGACCGATCTTGATAAAATTTGGTACAAAGATTGATACTTGTACAAAACTTCTTTGTACCGTATTAAAATATTCTTATTTTTAAGGCATTTTTGAGTGTTTAAGCTCTATTCCTGGGGGACATTTATATGGGGGCTAGGTGAAATAATGTACTGATAGCAACCAATTTCAATAGGGTTCGTCCTTGTGTCACAAAAGTCCCTCAAGCCAAATTTTATTGAATTATCTTTAAAATTGCAACCCGTACTTTGTGCACAAGGTTTACATGGACAGCCAGTCAGACGGATGGACATCATTAGACCTTTTAAATCGGTGATTCTGAGTAGATTGGTATACTTTAAGGTGGGTGTTGGATAACTTTTTCTATTCGCTACAAACATCAGCACAAACGCATAATACCCCAACCACCTATGGTGGTGTAAGGTATAGAAATACTATTTAGTTAGTAAAAGCTTTTATGTTTTAACGGTTTAACAAGTATTAAATATAATTACATGGTTATTATTGAAGTTAAGTAAAAAGTTTATACTTACACATATAAGTTGACCATTAGGCGATGGTCAAAGGGATAGATTTATTTTGCTACTCTACTACTATATTGGTTAATATTGTACTTTAACAAAGTTTTAATTATTATCAAAATGCTTTCAGAGCACTGTTATCATTTTTATAAGAGCTGTTAGAGTAAATTATAAAATAGTTATTTTTTATAATTTAGTCTCGACGCGTTATGATATCAATTCAAAAAACATTTGAAAAGTTATTAAATTAATTAATATTTTATTTATTATATAAAAAATGTAATTATAAATAAAAAACAATAACATTTTATAACTTTATAAATTCAAATAACTTATGCGGAATAAAATTGCAAGAAAATTTTCGACGCTGACTAAAAACAGTGTACTTATGATAAAGACTCTTTAGTATCAATTTTGTATGACCACATGTCTTTTTCTATTTTTTTCAAAAATGTTAATAAAAAACGAACTACTTTGAAAAAATATTGGTATTTTTTTTTTTTTTTTATTATTTCCATATATATATCACGAACAAATTATTTATATTTTAACTCAAATGGCAACGAGAGTCCAAGAATTTTTTTCGATAGATATAAAACCATTGATAGAAAAAATAGAAAAATTAAGGCTAAAAGTTTTTCGAATAAAAAAACTGTATATAAGTCAAAATCAAAAAAAAAAAAAAAAAAATAAAAAAAAAAATGTATATGAATCAAAAAATTTTTTTTTTTGAAAAATTCTAAAATCTAATTTTATCATTAACTTTGGATGGCTTTATGTTTTCTCATAATAATATGCAAATTTGCATGAAAATTGGAGTTCTACTTTCTTCAAAATAATAACAAAAAAAAAAAAAAAAAATAAGTGCAAGCTCGATTTTCGCGACTAATTATAACCAGACCTGTCGCGAAAACTGAATTTTCGCGATAACAGAATCCAAAATTTTATTGAAAAATATTATGTAATTTTTAAAATTATTGGTGAAAATTAACTTGCGTGTGGTCCTTGAATATATATGATGTCAGGAAGCGTTACTACTGGAGTTGTATACTACAGGATTATTGAAAAAGAATTTATAGGCGCCAACAATCAACAATTTCTGTTTGTCTGTGTCTGTGCCATTTTTACATATTTTTCTTCCGGAATCCGTTTTCACATTACATGTGACAAGAGTGTGATTTGGAAGCATCATTATATAATTTAAACCAGATTCGTCGGCATTGTAGATTTGTTGAAGAGTCAACACATGCTCATCAACGCAATCCTTAAACTCTTTCACAAATGTATCAATAAGATGAATATTCGAAGACAATTTCTTGCCCGTAATTTTTAAAAATCTAATTCCATGTCCACGCTTAAATTTCTTCAACCATCCATCACTGGCATTGAAACCTGAATTAGTTTGATAAATTTTGAAATACGAATGACTGGCTTTTGATCGTATAATCGCTGCTGATATTGGAACATTTTTTCCCTTTGTTTTACAAACCAATTATAAAGCATTATTTCCATTTTTGGGTACTCAGCTTTCTTTAAGGTGCAAAGTTTGCCAGGGCCACTTTCTGTTGTACGTACGAACATTCTTGCTTTATAATGAGACTTATGCAACTTATAATTCACACAAATTGAATTTATAGAATCTCCACTTTAAAATTTTTTTTTAAAGATCTCTAATTTTTGAGAAATCGTTGACTTTAAAATATGTTGAAATTTTTCCATATTAAGAGATATACATATTTACACAAAAAATGACAAAATTGAGGATAAAAATTATCCAAAATGATTAATATACCAAATGGCGGGGATCTCTCTTTTTTGGTTATAGACATTATAATCAAATTAAAAAAAAAAAAAAAAACAGATAAAGATAGAGAAGATAGAACCCTTTTTTCGTAAACTGTCGCGATTATAGAACATGCAATTTTAAAAATTTAACCGTTGCGATAACCGGGGCGTCGCAATAATAGGTAGTCGGGAATACTGAGCTTGCACTGTACTTTGAACAAAAAATATTTAATTTTTTGTATTAATTTTATATTTATATATTCGATACAAATAATTCCATTGATAGAAAAAGTTAAAAAATTAAGGCCAAAAGTTTTTCGAAGAAAACATATTTATGGATAAAATCAATTTATGGCGAATTTTGAACATTTCTAAATTCTGATTCAACAGCATTTTTTGGTTAAGATATCAAGCTGTGTAACGCAGAGGTGACGGAGAAATATTAAAGTATATTATCCAATAAAGATATATATATATATATCTCCTAAAGTACTTTAGTCTTCGGATATAACGACAGGATGATTTTGATGGGTAAGAAAAAAATCTATAAATTAAATTAAAGTGTAAAATTGAAAATCTCCAAATAATTTTAAATTAAAATTGATTAATAAGTTTTGGACCAGTTTAAACAGAGTAGAGTTTGTAGAATGCTTTCGACAAAATTCCAAGGTAAACTATGATATAGTCAGCTAATAACAAGTTCGGAAAGTTAAAACACCGAGTTTTTAAATTTATGATAAAAAAGTCCTTCAGAAGTGCTCCAACATATTAAATTATCTTTTGAAAAAATAATATAAAATTTATGTTAATTTTTGGAGAAATTAGAACAGTTTTAATTTTGTTGCAATTTTATTACGTAAACGTTATATAAATAGAATTTAATCAAGCTTTTGTTATATTTCATGGTTTTCAATTAGTTGTCAACTGGTTTCTTTTGTATTTTATTAAGTAAATTTTATTGATTCAGGTAATCTATAAAAATTTGAAATAACTTTTTAAAAACGCTTTGCTATTAAAATGTTCTTTTTAATGCCTCTATTAAATAAATGGAACATTTGCATTTGAAAAAGTAATTGTTTCGACTTTCCAAAAAATTATAATTCCCTATGGAAATATTGGATGAACCGGAAAGTTATATATATATTATAAAAAAAGAGAAATAAATGTATTATACTTAGCAGAAAAATATATGTTTTGTAATCAATATTGAATACATATTATATAACCAAATAAATTCTCACATTGATTTTCTATTTTTAATTAAATTGTTATAATTTTGAAATTATTTAATTCAATTTAATAAAAAAAAAAAAAATATTTCAGCACCTCTTTTTAGAACAATTTAAAGTTTATCTAAATACTGATATTAAGTCTTTCTTAAATATTATTATTTTTCTTTTGTTTTTGTTAAAAAAGGTGATTGTACCTGTTTCCATAGTTCTATTCGTCATTGGATTGAATTTTAGCCAACAAAGTTCTAAATGATAAACCTATAAAATTGTTTTTAAATGATTTGTTTTAACAATGTATTTCAACAAATAGGTGTTATCAAGTTATAATCTTTTGAAAACAGTAGAGAAAACAAAGACAGGTTGTTTT
This sequence comes from Protocalliphora azurea, assembly GCA_932274085.1. Taxonomy (NCBI): domain Eukaryota; kingdom Metazoa; phylum Arthropoda; class Insecta; order Diptera; family Calliphoridae; genus Protocalliphora; species Protocalliphora azurea. Next base: position 132,665,051 of record OW026519.1, read on the forward strand.
ATAGAGAATTTTTACGTGCAAGTTTTTAGAAATAGTTAAATAATCTACATATTAGCTTTGTTTTATTTGAGTTACCAGTAATTTATAATATTCAGCTTTAAATCCTCTTAAAGTTAAATAAATTACTAAAAATAGGTTATGATAATAGATTTTATAGAATTTAGAGAAGAAGATTTCTATCTTCTCACATAATTAAAAGAATTCTATAGGAAACATAAATTATTATTTTCAATAGAAATATTTACAGTTAATTAAAAATATGTTTGCAAATATAAAAGTTAATATTTTTTAAAAATCATTATTGTATTTTATTAGATTCTAGTAATACTTTTGCATTTAAAGTACTCAAAATCAATAAAATATCCTTTTAATGGTTTTCGATAAACGTGCTTATTTTAAAGGCATATTTGGCTATTAAACGAATTTTCATTATTTCTTTAAATATATTAAAAAAAATAAATATCATGAATTCCAGGAAAGAACATAAAAACTTTGCTTTCCTGGTAAGCTATAATTGGAAACAAAAATAAACTACTTATTTTTTGTCTGAATAGCTACTAGTTATTTTTGTTCAAGTTGTTCACAAATTCATGTAGCTATTTTTAGACTCTAAATGAAAATAAAAATAAAACAAAACAAAAATTTTGCTGTGAGATTTATCAGTGAGATTTAAACTTTGACACCAATTAACTATTCGTTTTTAATGACTAATGCCTTATTCAGTACATTATCTCATAGTTATTACACCCCACACCACCATAGGTGTAACGCACAGAAAAAATTATCCAACACCCACCTTAAAGTATGCTAAGCGACTCAGAATCACTTTTTTGATTCGATCTAACGATGTCCGTCCGTCTGATTGGCTGTCCATGTAAACCTTTTGCACAAAGTGCAAGTCGCAATTTTGAAGATAATTCAATGAAATTTGGCACGTAGGACCTTCATGGCACAAGGACTTATTGAAATTGGTTGTAATTGGTCCATTATTTTAACTAGTCCCCATACAAATGTTCTCCCGGAATAGGTTTTTAACGGTCTCAAATGCCTTAAATATTGCAATATTTAAATGAAATTCGGTGTAAGCAAGTTTTCAATCTTTGTGTCAAATTTCATGAAGATCGGTCCATAATTGACCACAGCTCCCATATAAAACCCTCTTTAACGTGCATAAATCACATACACATGTTAGTATCAGGTTTATATTCGACACAAATATGTTTTATATATAGTAGAAATCATAGTGACAAATTTTATGAGGATCGCTCTATAATTTACCATAGCTCCCATATAAGCACACTTTCGGGAATCACCCCAAAGTGTATAAATTTATAAAAATGTTAGAATGAACGTAATATTCTGTATTCGTATATTTTATTTTACAATTAGTAAAGACCCATCCACGATTATTGATGATCATGCACAATGGTGTGAGGTATCATATGGTCGGGCTTGACTAACTATATCTTTCTTACTGGTTTTCTATATGATAAAAACTTTTTTTAGCATAAAATATCTTTTTAGACATTTTGTTAAAAAAAAAAAACTAACAGCATGAGAATGGGGTTGAACCAACAACCTTCTGGTTGTTAATCCAGCCCTCTACCCAACTGATCCACGTGATTGCAATATTACTGTGCTGTTGTACTATTAAGTACTTATGTATATAATATAGAGTAGGCAAATAATGGAGTCTAATTACCAAGAAACTACTTCAATATGTTGTTGTCATTACCGAGAACCGAAAAGTTTTTGCTGGGTATGTTCTCGGCGAAGCAAATAAAATTTATCCAACTTATGTTTTTTTTCGCGGTTTGAAATTATTAAAAAAAATCGAAAAACAAAAAAAAAAAAAAAAAAAACAAAAATTTGTAAAGATATTTTATTAAAATTTAACAATTATACTAATTATTCATATATAAGTTTATTTGGGTATATATTTTCACAATTTTTTAAAAATAAACCAACAAATTTTGTTAAAAAAATGTTTTATATTTTTAGCCCAAAACCCATACATTTTTAAATAAATGAGTATTTGTATAGGAAAATTTGTTGGTGTTTCTAAGATAAAAAATATTTAAAACTAGTGTATAAGCTTGGCATTGGAAAAATTGCAATTATAAATAAAAAAAAAAATATATTAAAAAAAAAAAAAAATTATGGACTTTTTGACGATTTTCCTCCCCTAATCGAAATAGAAAAATCTAAATCCATTAGAATTTGGTGGTGAATAATACTTAAAGTATTAGGTTATTATAGGTAAAATAAAAAAACGATGATTTCAAAAAAAAAAAAAAAAAAAATAATCGGCTCTCTGATTGAAAAACAATATCAGCTTCCGGTAAGATTTGTAGAGCAAACAATGAACACAGCAAATTTAAACTTTTTAAAACCAAAACGAACTTTTAAAAAGAAAAATAAAAAAAAAAAAAAAAAAAAAAATCCGCGTAACTCTACACCCTAATAGAAATTTTGAAAAACTAAAAAAAAAGAATTAAAGTCATATTTGAGCTTCAAAAAGCCTTTTATTTATAAATCTGCGAATCTCCGCTCCCTGATAGGAATTTCAAAACATGGCTTCGTAGGGATTTGTAGGACGAATAGTATTATATATATATATATATATATATAGATGTGTGATGTATCATTGAATTCATGATATATTAAAAATTTAATTTTTTTTTATCGAAGTAATCATGATATGAAGAAATATAGGTGGAGCGCTCCCTCTTTTCGTTGCCATACTAGCCTTCTAACGTTTGTGCGATTTATTATTTTATTATGCTACCATATCTTCCTAAAAAAATCTGATTTTTTTTATTTAATTCTCAACCAATTATATTTTCAATGCATTTATTGAAATAAAAGAAAGAAAACACATTTCAATTTAGGGTTTACATATGTTCGTAGTAAATAAAGATTATAAAATATCTATTACTTTATCCTCCATGAGTGACTTAGTAGTCATTATTTTAGCGATACATTCATCGCGTTATATTTCCAAATTTATAATAATAACAAAAAATTAATTACTGTTACTGTAACATGTTACTTACTTTTGTTTAAGGTAACTGAAAGGTCAAAATTCCAATAATAATACTTTAAATAACCTTTTTAAGATATATTTTCTGTAATTTAATAAGATAGCAAAAGGAATATATGTAAGACACAATTTGTCCTTAAAAGAAATATAATTTTCCTTTGTTGTAATGTGACTATGATTTTTTCGTTTGTTTATAAGAAATATATATTTAAAAAAATCTTTTATGCTTCAAAAAAATTTCTCTGAGAGTGAACGGTGTTACCTTGTTTCTTTAAATCATGCATGTAATTAAAAACTGTTTTAAAGCCATTACAGCAGACAGGTTGTCGTCAATTATTTTTGCCTTTTTTTGCCTAAAATCAGCATAAGTTTTTTGTTCTACATTTTTTTTTTGCCTATTACGGATATAAAACAAAATTCAAGTTCACTGAACTGTTACGCATTTCCAGCAATAAATATAAAAAACTAATGATGACAGTTACAAAAAAACTGTTAAATTATTAATTTATGTAAAAATAAGTGTAAAATAAAATCTTTTATAGTTGCATTAAAGTCTATAAATGTAGTAAAAAATTAAGTCTTTTTTTCGACACAATGCCTACGCATTAATTTCACAGTCATTACTTTGCAATCTGCAAACATAAAAAACTAACAATAAAAAATTTACATAAAAGAGCAAAAGAAATAAATGAACGTAATAATAAAAATTGTGCAATATAGTTAAATTTTAAGTTCTTTTATTTTTATTTTACATTTGTAGGCCACCGCTATAACTATTTGTTTAATAAGATAATACAAAACTAAATTAAAATTTTTCCACAGATTCTATTTTTTTTCTAAAGAGCTTGAATGAATATAAAAAACAAAAATTTGCATATGAAAACATGTTAAAAATTAAAAAAAAAGTATTTCTTTTTTGTGTAAAAAAGAGGAACTAACCTATAATTTGCATAATAAAAATAATAATAGTAATAACCGTTATAGTTTTAAATCATATTTAATTAACAGAGTTTTTTGAATTTAATCTAATCGGTTTAGGATGATTTAAGTGTGAATAAATGAAAAAATACAAAATAATATAATAGTGATTTTGCAAAAAATAAAAAAAGGTGTGCTTTTTTTTTTTAATAATCAGACAAGAGTATTTTTTATTTTTTTAAATTAAATTGTTTATAAATTTTAAATAGTTTCATATATTTACATAAATATTTTAGAGAATTAAAATTTCTACACAACTTTATTTTATTTATGAAATTTTAAACAAAATTTTATTTGATGGTTTGTGACTCTATTTTAGGTATAAATTTATTAACATTAATCTACATATAATGGCACTCCATGGATAATGATAGTTGACGACTGATAATATGCTGATATTGCGCGTAATCCAATATCCGTTATCCGTCCTTTTAGTATAAGGACGGATCTAACTATAGCATTTGGGAAGGATCTAATTAAGTTTAGGGCCTTGGGTTGTCTTCAATCAAAAACATTGAAATAAATTGTAATCGAAGAACTCAATATGGATCATGGTTGAGCTTTATCCAATATCCGTTATCCGTCCTTTTAGTATAAGGACGGATCTAACTATAGCATTTGGGAAGGATCTAATTAAGTTTAGGGCCTTGGGTTGTCTCAATCAAAAACATTGAAATAAATTGTAATCGAAGAACTCAATATGGATCATGGTTGAGCTTTAATAATAGATCTTTAATCTAAGTTGCTGAAAGTATTTCTCATTCGTTCGTTGAACTATTCATTGATTTTCTTGTTTTGCCTCTAATCGAAGGTCTTTCTGTAATCCTAAATAAATTCTTATTATGGATTTTTCATAATCCTAAATTACTTTAGTCGTGGGTCTATACATAGCTCACGAGTATATAGTTCTATATATGCTTTAAGTGAGACAATTGTTACAATTCCCCATAAGCAATACTCGAAAGTATTAATAAAGCCCAGTTTACTTCTCGTTGAAGATATTTGCATAGTCCCAAATTAGTCTTAATCAGAGGTATTGGTATAATCTCAGATCGGTTTGTAATATGCTCTCATCATAGGTCTTTATATAATACCAGATTGGTTTTGATCGAGGATATTGATACAATCCACAGTTTAAATCGAAGGTCTTCATATGATTCCACATTCCATCTCATCCTTTAGCTCTTGAATTGTTGCTGGCTTATCGACGTACACCTTTTCTTTCAAATAACCCCAAAGAAAAAAGTCCAACGGTGTCAAATCACATGATCTTGGCGGCCAATTGACATCGCCATTACGTGAGATAACACGGCCATTGAATTTGTTGCGCAAAAGAGCCATTGTTTCGTTAGCTGTGTGGCAAGTGGCACCATCCTGCTGAAACCACATATCGTCCACATCCATATCTTCCAATTCGGGCCAAAAAAAGTTCGTTATCATCTCACGATAGCGAACACCATTCACAGTAACTGCCTGACCGGCCTCATTTTGGAAAAAATACGGCCCGATGATGCCGCCAGCCCATAAACCGCACCAAACAGTCACTCTTTGTGGGTGCATTGGTTTTTCGACAATCACTCTTGGATTCTCATTCGCCCAAATGCGGCAATTCTGTTTATTGACGAATCCACTGAGGTGAAAATGTGCCTCATCACTGAAGATGATTTTCTTCGAAAATTGATCATCCACTGTTGCCATTTCTTGCCACCATTCTGCCCATTCACGACGTTTGGAATGGTCAAGAGGCTTTAGTTCTTGAGCCAATTTCACCTTGTAAGCGTGTAAATGCAAGTCTTTATGTATAATGTTCATCAACAACGAGCGTGAGAGGTGCAATTGTTGGGCACGACGACGAGTTGAGGTGGACGGCTCTTCAGCCACACTATCGCGAACAGCAGCAATATTTTCTGCAGTACGAGCTGTACGAGCATGCACTGGTGTTCTCACATCTTCTACAGACCCGGTTTGCTCGAATTTTTCCACGATTTTTGCGATTGTACGCACATTTGGACGATCAAATTGACCAAAAAAATCACGAAGTGCACGATATGCATTTTGATTTGAACGCCCATTTTCATAATAAGTCTGGATAACTTTAACACGTTGTTGGATTGTGTATCTCTCCATGGTTCAAATTGAATAAGTCTGAAATAGAGAAATGTCAAATAAAATTCGGAAAAAAGCTTGGCGTTTAGGTGTGGTTCACATTCAACATCGGCCCTTACAATTTAACCACCCTTTATTATTTTTTATTATTATTGAGGAGCTTTGATCATTCTCTGCCTCAGTTATTTAATTTTTTTTGCTATGATAGACAAAAGCTTAGACATAGCTTTAACATGGCTTATATTTGCTTTTGAAAAAATGAACACAACGTGCCATTATGCAGCCGAATGTGTTTGGCATAGATCTTAGGAGCTTATCTAGTTTTTGGACTTGGAATTCATTCTTGTGACTTTTTCTTTTTCAAAACCAAGTTTTTTTTCTCATTCTTTAGGTTCTTGTTAAGCTTTTCGATTACCCTGAAATGTAATACTAACCTAAGTCTGTTGTCAAAAAAACCTAAGTCTAAGAATAGGTTAGTAAAAAATTTCATTGGAAAACAATTCTACTACATGTGTTTTATTTATTTATTTTTTATTTTTGAGTAATTTTTTTCAATTGAGCTTTTTTTTGTATTAATCTATGGTAATACTTTTGTCAAAATTTTCTCGATCAACTTTCTCTTTCTAGTAAGTTAAAAGAGAGTTAAAAAAAGAAAATTCAATTTTTATTCTGTACATTTTTCTTTGACTGCCATCTTCATGTGGATAAACGACCGGATTTCTAGAATTCGATCTGCTGTTAAATCTGACATGTCTGTAGAAGAAAGATATTTAAAATTAACGGCAGTAAGAGTTATTACTAAAATTTTGTGTTATGCTTTATTCGAACGCACACTTGGAGTTAAAAACAAAGCTTACAAATCGCTTGCGTTAGATTAGCTGACACACTTACAGTCATAGTCATATATATTTACACTTTTTTAAATTTTTTTGAAAATTTTGAAATATTTGTATTTTTATAAAATACTTTGAAATAATCGTTTTGTTGTTGTAAAGCCTGAATTATGCAAAGTAGATTGTGGTAATTTATGAAAATGTTGCGGTATTTGTATCTAATATTAAAAGAAAAATTCATATGCATTTTTTGTTTCAAAAGTATTTACAAACATACATTTTTATACTTCAAAATTATTTACACAGCTTCAAAAGTCAAATATTTACGCTTAGCATTGCTAAAGATGGTCCTAAAACTGGCCTATAAGATAGTGTAAAATCTTGTGATACAAAATAAATTTTAATAGGTCGCAATAATCAAAAATATTGAAAAATAAGTTTTAGAGTCAATGTGAGATTTAAATGAAGACTTAAAATGGTACATCATCTTTAACATTTATAAAAGAGTTTGCGTAGGGTTAAAAAATCGAGTAATCTTTAATAAAAAGAATCCTTACTTGTATATGAAAATAGAAACATTTGAAAGATAAATTAGCAAAAATCTATTATAAAAATTTAACATTGTTTAAAGTATTTGCAAAATTCTCAGTAGTCATCTATAAAATTCTATTATTTTTTTGTTTTTTTAAATAGCAAAACTCGTGACTTTAGAAAAAATTTTAAGAGAAAAAAAATATATATAAGATAAATTTGATTTATTTGAATTACATAGAAAATTCAATGCAAAAATAAAATCAACAATAATATATATAATATAGCATTTTATACCAGTAAAAAACTTTTTGGTTTTCGGTAATGGCAACTACTTATTAAAGTAGTTTCTCGGTAATGAGGTGTCATTATTATTTGCCTACTCTGTACTACATAAATAAGTATTCAACAGCATAGTAATATATTAATCAGGTGGATAAGTTGGCTAGAGCGCTCGATTAGCAACCAGAAGGTTGTTGGTTCAATCCCATTCTGATAATGTTAATTTTTTATAAAAAAAAAAATGTCTAAAATGATATTTTATACTAAAATTGTTTTTGTCACTTAGAGAATTAAGTGCGAGATGGTGTACTGACGAATGGTTAATTTGTTCCAAATTCAATTCTCACAGATGGCAAATGCTTTTTCTTTTTTTTATTTTTGTTTAGTAACATATTTTTGTGTAGTCCTAGAGTCTAAAAATAGTTACATGAATTTGTGGACAAATCGAACAAAAATAACTAGTTGTTCAGACAAAAAATAAGTAGTTTATTTTTGTTTCCAATTATACCTCGTAGCTTACCAGGAAAGCAAATATTTGCTGGTATATTACAGAAAAACATTGTGGAAATATTGTAATGCAAACGTCATAACCTTTCTAAAAATTCTTGCCGAACATACCGACGACTGCAGAAAATTTTGAAAATATTCTAAGCGATGTAAAATTTTTCTGACAGATTTTTCGTAATTTCTCTCCAATTTCACTTTAAATTGTTTTTATTTTCATGTAATGATATCTTTTAAATAAGGATTATATCATCCTTTAACTATTACCGTCCCTTTTTCCAAACTATAGTTAAACATTCATTTAAATTACAACTTGCCTCTGATAGGTTTTGTTCATAATTTTTGCCACTATTTTTATATTTTTGCGATCTATTAAAGCTGTGTTTGAATCTTAAGATTTTTTATTTATTTAGAGACAAGATTTTGCACCATCTTTGGCAATGTTAAGCGCAAATAATTGATTTTTGAAGATGTGTAAATAATTTTGATGTATAAAAAATGTGTGTAAATACTTTTGAAACGAAAAATATCAGAAATAAATACCACAACTTTTTCAGAAATTACCAAAATATAGTCTACATATAACAGGTTTTACAACAACAAAACAATTATTTTAAAATTTTTTATAACAACACAAATATTTTACTTCTTTTCTAAATTTTCAAAAAATTTAAAAAAGTGTAAATATATATGACCATAAACTATGAGAGCGAGTATTTTTATGCTTGAGATACCCGATCTACAATCTATCTAGATTTCGGTTATGCTAATTATTAATTATTAATGTAGTTTTATTGAGCATCTGATATCGAAAATATTAGTTGCTTAATCTAATGCCAAAGACTTATAATTTAACAAAATATACTAAAATATTTATAAAAAAAAAAAAAATTATTTAAAGCCACCGTATTATAACAAAATCTCACCCAATTCTTCTTATGTTGTTCTATTAATTTTATAGAACAACATAACTCGTTTTAATTTGTATTTATGACTTTTTTCAAAACTTTTGAATCTATTTTTTATAACCATTTATACGCCAATTTGCATTGCTTCCAAATCTTTAAAAAAAAAAAAAAATAAAAACCAGCTTAAAATACAAGTTCAATAAAAATCTAATGTTTCAATATGTTTTTAATTAAATGTTAATTATAGCGGTAGTAAAATTTTGAACCGGATTACAAATGTTTTAGAGAACACACATTAAATTATCTAATAACTGCAAAAATCTTTAACTAATTTGAATAGATTTCGTTTGATTTATTTTGATCATGAGAACTGTTAATGTAAATAAATTATATTAATTTTATTTGTTTACGATATGATCTAATTAAAAAAAAAAAAAAAAAACATTTGAATGAGTATTATGAAAATATAAAACTTATAATCCAAACGGAAATCAAAAGTGAGCACATCCGTCTTTGAAGATCGATGACTCTTCAAAAGGATTTATACATATAATATAATCTTAAAAATATTTTTTTACTTTATCTTTGTTAAATTTTAAATATTTTAAATTATTAATATAAAATTTTTTTTTATCTAGTTTCAGTTTAATCCTTCTGCCATCAAAAACTACAAATAACTACAGACAAAAATGCTGCAACTGCGACGAAAGAGAACACTATTTTCCCAATTACTACTTCCTTTAATTTTCCTATTATGCACCATTAAATCCATTAACACAGAAGTATATACCGCTTTGGCGGATATGGAAGAGCTATTAGAGACTGAATCGGTATTAATTAGTAATTTAGAGGGTTTTATTAAGGTAGAACAACAAAAGTTGGATTATTTAAAAACGTAAGTAAACTATATTTTTTTTTAATAATTTATTTTTAATATAACTAATATATTCAAACTTGTTTTTTAAATCAAATTTAAATTTTAAAACAAGAAATGAATTAAAATTTACTACTGAAATCATTTCTCAGCTGTCAATAATGACAATTGCATACTATTGTGTTTAACAAATAGTTAATAAATTATGCAAATAATTGTGCAATAATGATGTATCGAATCTATATATTTTAGTTGTTTTTTTTTTTCATCAACATATTAACTTAATAATAGAAAATAATTTATGTCAATATTATTAAGTTATTTATTATGTCACCTTAAATTTATTTGATAATTATATTCATTTCAAATAGCGTAGATTTTTGTTAATTGAATAGCTAAAACTATTTAATGGTAGTCAAAGTTGAAAAAGTAGCATAATTATGTAGGTGTTAATTACTTGTATTAAATTGTTATCTTATTAATTTATACATAAAGTCAATCTGAAAAGTCAATCTGAAAACTCCATTCTTAAGAACTACAGTGTAATAATCAGAGCAACCAAAAATATGCAAAATCATATTTTTTTACTGGGCTTCAAATAAACCAAATTTTTAGTTAAATATTTATCTGTGTTATTATAAAAATGATCTATAAAATAAAAAAATATTTTTCATTAACTTAGTACTTAACTTAGTATTTAGACAAATTATTTTTTTTTTTATCGAAAGGTGCATTTTTAATTGTATGATCAAAATTTAAGCTTAAATTTGACGAAATTTGTAAATTTAGAATTTCGGAAACCTAGGAAAAATAAATTAAATTATTTACTATTAGAAATTAGAAATTATTTACTATAAAAATTCATATATACGTTATGTAGTTATTTAAAAAAAGTGCAATAAAAATTCTAAAAAAATGTGCATTATATACATTTTTTATTAAGCCAATTTTTAAAACCTATTGATTTGAGATTTTCGATAAATTCATCATTCATTTTGCTATTTATGACAAAACTAATTTTTTCCAAAATAATTTTTATTTTTTTTTCCATTTTGTATTGTAAATTTATTTTCTTATTTAAATTTTTTTTTGGTTGAAAATTAATTTTGAGGAAGGGAGGCGGAAATTTCCTTTCCCCCCGTGAATCCGGGCCTGCTGTTCATTGTCAATATTTTAATTCAAAATATTTGCTAAAAATAAATTATTTTCATATTCAATTTATATTTTTAGAAATAAAATAGTTTCAAATCAATTTGTACTCCTTATGATACAATTTTCAGTTAACTGAAATTAATTTGGAATAAAATTATAAATATATTATAAATTATAAATATTAATACATTAATATAATTCCCTTTTCTAACAAGTCACTCCCATACTAGAAAAACAAATTTTTGTTTCCTTTGAATTTTGGACATAATAAATTTTGTTAAAAGAAAATAATACTTTAAGATAGGCGTGACAGGATCTAACCACACTTATTTTAATGTACTATTTACGCAAACAAATTTTTCGCCATTACCTTAAAGCTTTGAATTAATTCTTAACAAATTGCTAATAAAGCGTGATCCACTTCTAGGTTCCCTACTTTTTTAAAGAAAAAACACAGAAAATTCAAATTTAATGGGGAATGTTTATTATCATTCTTTGGCATTTATTTTTTGAAGAGTATGTCTATCAAATGTTGGCAGTTGCTACGTCGCAGAAGATCCATCCTTTGAGTCCAATTTTCGATGACTTGTTCGAGCATTTCGACTGGTAACCTGGCGAATGATACGCGTGATATTTTCCTCCAAGGCTTGAATCGAAGCGGGTTTGTCCGCATAAACTTTAGACTTTACATATCCCCAAAGGAAAAAGTCTAACGGTGTGATATCACACGATCTTGGTGGCCAATCGACCAGCCAAAAACGTGAAATTATGTGCTCACCGAAGTGTTCTCACAATAAATTCATTGATTGATGCGAATTGTGGGAAGTGGTGCCGTCTTGCTGAAACCAAATGTCGCCGAGATCACGAGCTTCAATTTCAGGCATCAAATAGTCGGTTATCACGGCACGATAACGGTCGCCATTGACGTTTACTTTCGCACCGGCATCATTTTTAAAGAAATATGGACCGATGATTCCACCGGCCCACAAACCACACCAAACCGTTGTTTTTTCTGGATGAAATGGCAGTTCTTGAATCTCTTCAGGTTGCTCTTCGTCCCAAATGCAGCAATTTTGTTTGTTTACATACCCATTGAGCCAGAAATGGGTTTCATCGCTGAACACAATTTGCCTCGAAAATGTCGGATCTTGGAACTTTTCAAGAGCCAATAGAGCGAAGCGATGTCGCTTGGGAAGGTCGAGCGGCTTCAGTTGTTGCACAACCTGTATTTTGTACGCTTTCAATTTAAGATCTCAACGTAAAATGCGCCAAGTCGTTCCATACGTCAGTCCGAGTTGCTGCGAACGGCGCCGAATCGATTCTCCACGGTCTTCGTGTACACTCTCAGCTACGGCCGCTATATTTTCTTCACAGCGTACTAAACGTGGTCTATTCGGTCGAATATTATCCAATAATGAATGCTGGGTCTCAAAATGAGTGATGGTGTTGCGAATAGTACGCTCAGTAGGTCGATTATGTTGACCGTAAGTTGAAACACATTCCTTACAGAACGTGAATTTTCGTAATAAAGTTGAACGATTTGTAAACGTTGTTCAGGCGTAAGGCTTTCCATTATGAAATGCCAAACAATACTAAACAAAAATAACATGACAGCATGACACGACTCACACGTGATCTGTCAAAAAAAGGCTATTGAAAAAAGTATCTCTACTTGAATCACCCTCTATAAGTTACCGTATATTTCTTCTAATATTTTAAAACATCATAAAAAGTCGCAGACAATATTCTCAAAGATAATTTTATGGACCAATCGTATCTTTAAATCGGAACTCGATGGAACATTTTAGTTCTAGTCGATTAAAAATTGAATTTCCAAAAAAATATATTTTTTTTAAATCTTTTAAATAAATAACAAAAAAAAAAAAAAAATAGATTCAGTATTGAATTTTTACCTAAAAATTTATAATATTTTATTACTCAGCATATTTATTAATACATACCAAAAAATCATATCAATTTTTACAGTTTTTACTGAGATACATATATGTATGCGGTTAAAACTAAGATAATTCTTCATAAAAATTTTAAATCAATAAATATAAATATATATATATATATATATATATATATATATATATATATATATATATATATATATATATATATACTGTGCTCTGGTAAGATTCTAAACATTCTGTAAATGTATTTCAATTTCCAGAAGTTAAATTTATAGGAAGTTAAATTTATAAATATATCATCTTCACAAGAGGAATTTTCATTAATTTTTAGAGTCCGACCGAATATTCGGTTTCGGATTACCCCAAAAAAATAGTTTTGGCCAATATTCGGTTTTCGACTAATTTTTGGTCGAATGCCGAAACCGAAACATTTCAGATAAATACGTTAAAATTTTTCTAAATTAATTACGTGGCAGAACTGTTTTTTCTGTATGTTTCTTTCTATTTATATTATTTTATAAATATTGCTGAATAGTAATTAATTAATATTCTACACTTACTAATATATTTGTGTTACTAAAAAGAAATTTTCTTGCCGCAATTATGATTTAGTAGGCGAGAGAAGTAAATAGAATGAAAAAGTTTGGTATTCTCTTCTCTTTCTATCTTCTACGAACTCGGAATAGCGACAAAAAAAAAAAAAATTGCTGTGAGAACTCCGATTTATATAATGTCTAATAATTCAATTTGTTTGTACTTTGAAGAATGTGGACGAAAAGCCAAATGCTTGTTGTGCTCCAAGAAGATCATACTTTTTTGTAATTTTTATTTTAAGTTTATACATAGAAATCTCCATAAAAAACAATAAAATATCAGTATACTTTAAATAGTTTCGACTAGTCTCGGATTCGGTCAAATATTCGGCTTTTTGGAAGACTATAAGGTTCGATTTCGCCCCTATATAATCAGTTTCGATATGACTCTACTAATTTTACTTTAATACTTTGCTAATTCAAAAAAAGCTAGAAAATATTTAAAGTTAGTTGATTTTCTTATTCTTCATATGAATTATCTGCTCCAGGTAAAGGCAATTGCAATTAAGGAAATAAATAAAAATACTTTTGTTAAATTAATAACCATATGTAACACGTGCTATATATGATCGGATATTGGTTATATACATATGGTTTTCTTTTTCTGGTTAAAGAAACAGCTGTTGCGATGACATCTAAAATACATATATATTTACCAGCATACATACACACGAAAAACAGGATAATTGGTTTCAGTTATGCAGGGTGTTTGTTAAAAAAGGATTCAATAATTATTATTGGGTTTCAATTAAAGAAAACTGTTTAGAGTGAGTGTCACCTTTAAAAGAAATGAAAACAAGCTATTGTTTAGCATGTAAACAATATGCTTGTCTTTTATTTAAAAATATAACTATTTTATTAAAATTTTGTTAAACTTGTTAAATTCAATATTCTTAATTTCATAATTTTTATTTTATTAGAAATGTGATAAACATTTTTACATTTTTTTTATTTGTAACATAAAGATTGCGTACGAAAAGATCCGTGCTTTGGTATTATTCTCAGCAACTATGTGCTAATTACTTTTTCAAAAAATTTAAATTTAACAAAATTCATCCAAACGCATAATTCAAATTTATAGCCAAAATACATGTTGGTCATATAAAACAATTGCTAGGAGTGCAAGTGAGTTGGGAAAGTCCGTTTTTTGAGTCATAAAAAATACAAAGAGTTCATGATCACCGGAAGGAACTCTTAAAACTAAAGAAAAAGCTGATTTACTGACAGTAGGATCGCCGACAAAATAATACGATTTTAAGGGAAAGTCTCTACATCTCTGGACGAAATGTGTCTCATTTATTAAATTGGTCGATAAGTTTTATTAGAAAGGTTTAAAAAAGGTAGTTTGAGAATCCACAAAATAAAAAAAAGGGTCCTAATAGGAACGTTGAAAAAATTGAGATGGCAAAGGAGGGGTCGAAAAATATTGAGATGTTATTTTTTCAAAAAAGAAGAATGCGTCTAAAGTTCAATATGAAGTACGTACTGTCGAACTTTTTACAACATCCTGGTCAGGAATTTCATATCACAGATGCTACAGGAAATTTAGCAGATTAATATCGTGTAAAAAAATCAAAATTGTCAAACAAATTTTTGGTTTGGCATGCCACCTGCGCACTCTGATTTCGTTGATCACTTTGACCAATATTATTAAAGTGAAGAAATTGTTCTCGCTTGAAATAGTTTTTAGTTGAAAATCAAAGCAATATAATGTATTTATTTTATATCACAACCCTTTAATTCACTTTTTCACTTTTTATGCGTCAGTAGTAAAGGTTTTTTCTTTTTGGATAAAAAATCAAAGCAATATTGCTCATATTTCTCTTTCACTCCATCCCAAAGGCCTGAATTTTGATTTGGAATCAATAATTTTGATACAAAAAGGAATTACATCGACACTTGTTAGTTTAACTTCTATCTTTATATTTTTATTCTTTGTTTAAACCTTTGTAAGTGATAAGAATTGCCAATGCTAACTTATTCGGTAAACAATTGATTTTCTCGAAAAACTCAAAAAATTGCAACACTAGACAATCTGAGAAATATGGCCCAGATATGGGTCTATTTGATTCCATTGAGTTTTTGATTACCAATTTTCACCGAAAACTTGCAGGTCTATTGAAAGTTAAAATTATTTGCGAATCCAATTTTTTTTCTGAGTTCCATTAAACACACACTTAAGTTACGTTCACACTAGTCAAATATTTGATCAAAAAACCACTACATAAAATATTTCCTAATTTTTTTTTTTTTTTTAAATGAGAAAACATTTTTTTATTTATCACTAATCATGCTGAGATTTTATCGAATTTTGCTTCATGCTGTTTTCTCTTACAAAATAATTGCAAGATCAAATAACAGCAAACAATATCTTTGTAACTAGTGGTCACGAAATTTTGACCAAATATTTGCCAAATGTGAACATACCTTTATCCTCAGATCTATTCTCCATAATAAATATTTAAAAAAATATCGGTATTCAATAATTTAAAACTAATGAAAAGTGTTGAAAATATAGATTTTTTTATTTATATTTTAGATTTGCTTAAGGAACTCAATTTTGATTTGTGGTATTATGACGACAAATGAGCAAAATTAAAAACAAAATTGATTTTTAGGTGTTTTAAAGTGTTTATTATTAAATTACAATAACAAAAACACAAAAAGAAAATGTGACAAAACTTGAAATTTGACCAAGAAAAGACTTCGGTGAAAAAGCACTTCATTGATAACAAATGGCATTTTTAACAGAGAAATGTACGCAATTGAGTGCCGTTCGAAAAATATTTCTTTCTATGATTTTTCTGGCCTGATATCGCATCTTATTATTACAACAATAAAGTAGTTGAGTGGTATCAAAAAAATGGTGCTGCTATTTATGAAGAGAGATCAATCCACTAAACTGTCCAAAACTCAGTGTATTTGAAATGTTTAACGGTCTTTAACAGAACAAAATTTCGAAAAGATTAACCCGTTGGTTCCACTTTTTTAAGCTGAATTATATGCACTAATTTTTTCGTGCGCAGTCCTTATTTGTAACTAATTACCAGATATCAATCACAGAGTTAATTGGAATTTATAAAACGAACCACACAATAAATTATCAATTAGAAAAAAAGGTAACAACTGCCTCAACCATGATATAAAGAAAAGGAGATAGTTTCAATCAATATTTTGTTTACAAAAACAAGGTTTTTTGAAGTTTTGTTTTTGTAAAAATCTTTATCAAACATTGCCAGATTTTTGAAACGAGCTTTTTATTTTTACGATTTTTTTTTTATAAAATTGTGTAATTATAACATACAATAATTAAATTTATATAACAATTTTTGCAAATATAGTATATTTGGTATGTTTTGTTAAAATTAACATGAAAAGAAAATTCGACAGAATAAGCTTTATTTCAGTTTTTTTTAGCAAATAATGATTGACAACATTGAGTACACGGCGCATAAGACATTGAAAATGTCATTTCCAAAGAATTCATTATTTTCCAAAATTTGTGCGGTGGTGGCAGTAGGAAGCTAATAGCACATTTGTGCACACCATTATGCTTTTTTTCTTTTTGAAAGGTACTGTGCGTTTTAACCAATTCTTAACTGTCCTCCATGTCCTAATATGTAAACTGCTTCAATTATACTGTGCTAGTAGCAAATTTTAACAAACTGGGTAAAGCTAATTCAAGTACACTGAATTTAATGGCGGCTGCTGTTTTTCGAATTTAGTGCTCGTATTCGCGATATTTGGGTTTAAAGTTTATTATGGAAGTAGCACAAATAAATGAAAATTAGAAATAAAAAGGACTTATATTTATGTAAATTAAACAATAAATCGATTGAATATATACTCCAATCATAAATTAAATCTATTTTAGCCTGATTTTTAATGTACTTATATCTTCGTTTGAAAGAAAAAAAACAGCACTCGAAATTATTTTATTTTTATTTTTCAATAAATATAAATATCTCTACTACACAGAAAAAAGTTTGAACATAAATATAAAAATTTACCTTTATTGATTTCAGTTCATAATATTTAAGCATAATTTCTTAAGCATTAAAGCTTTTCTTATATTTTTTCAAATGAATAAAAAGTCAAGAAGACTGGAAAATTGTTTAAATTTTCGTTTATATTTTCAATTTGTAAAAAAAAAATTGTTGAAATTTTTTTTGGAAAATTTTAAGTTTTTAATGATTTTTAGCTACATTTTGGCAACAGAACAGAAGCGCTTTTCATCAGAATGATGTGCCGCAGAATGCGAGCAAAATTATAAAAAATTCTAAACATTATTATTTTTTAACAGATTTTCCTTGGAATTTTGTCATTTTAAGCCATTTGTTATTAATATTTTTATGTATAACTATTTTCATTTACATTTGCCATCTAATCTAATAAAACTAAGTCAAAGATTTAACAAAATTTTTTGCAAAATTCCTAAAATTTTCATTATGAACAATTTAATTATATCTATAAACAAAATTTTATTTTTTATGAAAAAAGTTTGGGAAAAAAGTAATTTTCGATTCGTAATATTTATGAAAAAAAAAATATTTCAAATATATGATTTTTTTTCTCTGTGTATTTAAAATGTTTTTTCATTCGTTGAAAAAACATGCCAAGGATTTTTATTTTTTAATATAAAAAAAAAAATAAATATCAGTCTTGAAAAAATCTTCGAATTATTGCTTTTTTGTTTTTGTTTCAAAAAATTTTTCTAACTTATAAACATTTGGAAGATATCTTCCAATATGCAATATCTTCTTTTTATTATTTAACGAAAATTGTCAAAGTAATATTTTTCTAATAGTGTATTTTTTTTTTTTATCAGTTTAAAGGAAATTAGTCAATAGACAACAAAAAAAAATATATACAATTTTTATTTTTTGTCATTTGCATAGTATATTTTATCTTCAAAGT
This sequence comes from Protocalliphora azurea, assembly GCA_932274085.1. Taxonomy (NCBI): domain Eukaryota; kingdom Metazoa; phylum Arthropoda; class Insecta; order Diptera; family Calliphoridae; genus Protocalliphora; species Protocalliphora azurea. The sequence continues at coordinate 132,683,691 of OW026519.1, forward strand.
ATAGCCCTTTTTTCATTAAGGTGATTATTACCTCCGCAATAAATTGTTGTTATCTCATAGAAATCATCTGGAAGAAATAAATGCAATACTTTAATTTTTCAGTCATAATTTTTTCAGTTGTCGAAAAATTATTAAAAAATGAAAAAAATATTGAAGAAGGTTTGCTTGTCTTTTAGCAAAAAATTTATATTTTATGTGAGCGCTTTAGTTTTACATATTTTATGATGTTAAAATTTATTTGAATGCATTACAAAATGAAAAAAAATTCTCTATTATATTATTTCTAGATTGATTTTGTGATAATTATGCTATATATTTATTATATCTTCTAAAAGATTATCTGGCGGTATCTTCTTTTTTTCACATAAAAAATAAATCTAGCAATATTGCCTATTTTTCTTCAAGACGTATTGATTTCTTATTGCTTAGATGTATCGCCTGTGACGCACAATCTCTCCCTATAGAGGAAACATCCGCAATACGAAAATATGATTATTGTGGCAATAAAATTTTTCTTCTAATCAATACGAATTCGAAACATTTTCGTGTTAGTTTGTTTGTAGGGTACTATTTTATTTATTTGGATTTGGTTTGTATTGTGTGAATACATTTTAAATATTTTTTTTATTCAATGAAATTGTTGTTGTGTAGCATTTGTTCATCCGATGAAAAAGGTTGAAAATAATTTTCAAGTTTTGTAGTAAATATCACAAATGATATTTATATTTTCTATTTCGATTAAAAAAAAAAATAAACTATTGATGAAAATAAAAAAAAATATGATGGATTTTTATTATTTTTTGAACACCAAAGATTGTTTTTCGATTGAAATAAAAATAAAGATTTTTTTTATTAGTATTAAAATCCGGTCTCTGCTGATAACACTAGTTAGTTCACTTACGGAATTGTAGTAATAGTTTTTGTTAATTTAAAGTTTTGTAATTTAGCGTTTAATAAATATTTGATAATAAAAAGTCATGATCCTATACCTCAATAGAATCTTAATTGTTTATTTTGATTAAATTTAACAACTAAATGATTAAATTTAAGAAAAAAATACTTAATTTCCTCAACCCTTCTTTTAGCCTTTCAAAATGAAATATCTCAAAAATGATCGCAAACTTTTCAAAAATGGTTAACACCAATAAATTCAGCGTTGTCGATTTTCGAACATTGTGCTATTTATTGATTTCAACTCTCATAGGGGCGAGCTTCTTGGCAATTGGTAACTTTGGTTAGATTTATCAATTTTTTAATACCAACCGCATTTCTTATAGGTAACAAACAAATTTAGTAAAATAGTGTCCAAAATTACAAACAGCCATCACATCGGGGCATTATATTCAACAGTTTATGCATTAAATCATGCTTATATTTTGCTCGTTACTCTTGCGATTGCACGCATCATTGTACAATATGTTGGGAGTACCGGTTTCTATTTAAAATTTAATAACGTCAAATCAAGGCAAACCGGCAGCTATCGGCCGTAGGCCATGATTAAGCTAAGCCATGAATTGAAAAATTTCTGCGCTGAGCCTTTTCGTTGTCGCTGCATTATCGTCGTCGTCGTCGTTCAAATGTTTTTTTTTTATTTTTACTATGCATAATTCACGTGATATTATAAATTTTCATTTTACTATAAATTCGAAGTTAGTTTTTAAAAAATATTAAATGTATTCCGATATTTAAAGTACTCGTACAATTTTTCAGAAGAAGAATATGGCAACGAAAAAAGTGACTATCCGCGAACCAGTAGTTCTGGACGACGACTCTCCAACAAACTCGGAAAACGAACAAAAATGCCCAAATCAGTAGGCGCTTATTTTAGGCTATTCAGAGCTTACTCCGATTTTGAATACACAAGCAGTAGAGGAAGCAATTGTGACGGAGAAGAAGATGAAGAGGAATTTTGTAATGGAGAACGAAACGAGCAAAAAGAAAAAATTGAATATAGATTTGGAAATCAAGAAAGCAACAACAGCCCAACAAGAGAATATGAAACATTTATCGCTTCTATCTAATAATTTGGACGAAAGACTTTCTGTTGCATGCGATTACGACATTGGAGATTTTGACCTCTCTCTCCTTAAAGGAGAAGTAATACGAAGCGAAGAGGTATCTACTTATATTGATGGAATCCCTTCAGTATGCCCAGAAAAATATACTTGCCCAAAAGAAAGAATTAGGCAAGTGTTCATCGAAGAGTATGGTAACCATACTCTTAAACAGCGAGTGGTTCACGACGTTTTTGGAGTGGAGAACTCGTCTTGGATTATAAATAAATATGCCGAAAATTTTCAGGGACCATTCTCATCATCGCTCTCCATGGAAACCATATCCATGTCATCCACGATTGGCCTCTCTTTGGTATAATTTTTTTTTTTTTTAATTTTATTTCTTCAAATAATTAATTCATTTATTTATGAAAAACAGAATAGAACTACATTTTTTTCTTTATATCATGACCACAACTACACAGAAAAAAATTCATATATTTAAAAAAAAATTTCATAAATATTATGAATCAAACATGACTTTTTTTCCCAAACTTTTTTCATAAAAAATAAAATTTTGTTCATATATATTTTTAAATTGTTCATAAGGAAAATTTTAGGAATTTTGAAAAAAATTTATTAAATCTTTGATTTAGTTTTATTAGATTTGATTGCAAATGGTAAATGAAAATAGTTATACAAGAAAATATCAACAATAAATGCCTCAAAATGTCAAAATTCCAAGAAAATCTGTTAAAAAATAATGTTTAGAAATTTGCATAATTTTGCTCGCATTCTGCAGCACATTATTTTGATCAAAAGCGCTTCTGTTCTGTTCCCAAAATGTAGCTAAAAAAAACATTTTTTTTACAAATTGAAAATATAAATGAATATTTAAACAATTTTTCTCAGTCTTCTTGATTTTTGGTTCATTTGAAAAAATATAAAAAAAAGTTTTAATGCTTAAGAAATTTTGCTTAAATATTATGTACTGAAATCAATGAAAGTAAATTTTTATATTTATGTACAAACTTTTTTCTGTGTATAGTTTTAGCCACAAAACTTTATTTGTTTTTTTTAAATCCATAAAAGTTCAAAAATTGGAAATAAATAAATTTAATTTTTAAAACATTTTTAGCGAAATAAATGAAACTATAATATTTTTTAATGCACATGTCATTTCAATAATTGCTGAAAGACATAAGAAACACTACAAATTTGTTAGTAAATATTTTCAGCTTTATTCTTCCCTACTTTTAATTTCTTTTCAGCTTACTTGAGTCTTTTTATTTACATCTATTGTATTTTTTTTTTTCTTATTGATCCATCGAAGTGAATGTGTGAGTTGTTTGTAGTCCGCTTGTATTTTGCTATAACCACTGACTGAAGAACACACATATGCTGGCCAGCCAGCTAACCAACCAGGAGTACAATTGTCCGCTTAAGGGATCTTAGTTAATTTATAACAATAGTCTTAAAAGCAGCAACAGCCAACTACTTAAATATAAGAAAAACATGGCAAATAATTGTAATAAAAACCGACACAACAATTAAGACTATTAACTGAAATAATTTTTTTTATTTAGGTATGTGTCAGAGTGCTGCTCATTTACAGGGAGTTAAAGTAGTGAAATCTTTAAAATAATTTAAAATTCCATATACATGAAAGTTTAACTGTTTTTGCAGTTATTTATTTCGGGTTCGTTTTCAAATTTTTAAAGGTCCTAGAATGTGTGAGGTTAACTTTTTTTTTTTTATTTTATATTTACAATTATAGTGCGAATTGCATATCAAATGAAAGATGAGCATTTTGGCATTATAACGGATAACTTTTTGTTAAAATTATCCAAATAAAAGTTGTAAAAACTGTCCTTCAAATATTTAATATATTAATATCCTTATAATATTCAAGTAGCAAAAATTTTATGGTTTTAACTTTATTACTTTATTAAGTATAAAGTTACAAAATTTTTAATCCATTAAGTGATTTTCGGGACTGGTCCAGCTATATAGATTTTATGATCATATATAGAAGATCCTTGTTAAACTTCGTGAAAAATGCTATATACTTATAATAAACGTATTTATGTCAAATTTTATTCTAAATCTGATGTTTAATTGAAATTATACCCAATAAAGTGATTTTCTGGAGTGAATCTTACATAGTAAAATACTTTTTAAATTTGGTAATGAGATTTATATTTAAATAAATTTAAATTGCTACAAATTAAATCATAGAGTAAAATATTATATGAATTTATGCTCGTTGACGTGACATTCTGAAGTTGGTGTTATATGGAAATTGTGATCAATTATAGGCTGATCCTTGCGAAATTTTACAGTAAGATTTATACTTAAATACAAAATAATTATGACTAGGGCAATAAAAAATATGCAATATCATATTTTTTTCCTGGGCCTTAAATGAACTAAACTGTTAGTTATTTATCCGTTTCAAACAATTTTATGAATTTTGGCATCGATTTGTTACAGCATATTTTTGCATATTTTGGTTCTAATAGCATAATTTTGCATATTTTGGATATATTTATGTGTATATTTTGGGCTTAGAAACATACTTTGATATTTTTTAATACAAAAGAGCTTATGTAGGAGCATACATAATTAGAGTTTAGTCAGAAAAAAATAATATTTAAAGAACATATTTTTTTAAATTTTGATGGCATATGAAAAAAAAAAACAAATTAAATTAATAAATAAATTTACTAAATACTAGAAATATTTGATTTCTGAACAATAGTTAAAAAAAAGTTAAATTTAATTTGTTACAAAAATTTCCGTCGTCGGATTTTTTTTTAGAGGACTATAGCCCCTCCTAGAAAAATTGTCTAGCCACACCAATGTGTACGAATAATGCCCATAGAATTATGATCACTAGAGAATTTTTTCGGAAAACATTTTTAGGGGGGATAAGTAAAGTAATGGACCGATTTGAAACATTTTTATAGCTTTTTCGGCTTTAAGTATAAAGAAGGACCGTTCCAATTATTTAACAATTTTTAAAATTGCAATATATATTTCGCTAACAAAATTTACTTAAAAAGCCAGAAAAAAACTGAAAATGAGCTGAAAAATGATTTTAACATTGTTGTCATTGGTAGGATGTTATTCTTTTATACTTCTTATTCATTGCATTTGAAGTACTTCTCTTAAAACTATATTTATAAAATTGTTTCATAAAAATATGGTAATGGTTTGTAATATATAATAAAATATTTTTCAATTTGTGAAACTTTTATTTTCTTAGAAATTATCCACCATTTTTCCTGCTAAAAATACATTTATGTTCACGTTTTTGTAAATAATTTTGAAGTGTTGAAAAAGTTCTTCTTGAAGCTAAAAGGACAAAATGTGAGATTAAGAAATTACTTTGAATGTGTTTAAAATTTATATAATTTCTGAAAATTTGTTAAAAAATCTCAAGGATATTTAATAATAGAATATTTGAAGAACATTTTTGACATTATAAAGCCCCGAAAAGTTAAAACAAAAAATTTTACTGGAATGAAACAAGTAATAGATTTAAAAAAAAAAAATATAAAAAAGTATTATTTTTGAAATTTCAAAGTCCTTTTAAAAGGATAATTGAACACGAAATGAAAAACTGAGTACTCAGTCCTATCCCAAAATGTTTCTAAATTCATACGTATATGAATTCGCTCATGTATTATTCAAGTATTCAAATATAATTTTTAATTAAATATTAAACATTCAAAAAGACTTCATTATTTTAAACAGTTGCTAGAATGTACTCGTAGAATAGGTATTTTTGTTAACAATTTAATGATGTTAAATAAAAATTTTTATAGTTACATATAAGGCACGAGCCATAACAAAAACATTATCATCATCATCGCATTCATCTAAATAATCAAGCTAAACAAAACATGCAATTCAGATATATTTAAAAAAAGGAAACAAATGTAGGCTGTTACATACTCATCATCAAGAAGAAGGAAAGTAAAACAAAAATATAGTGATGGAGACGAAAAGGACAAAAACATTGAATATCAATGTATAAAAAAAAAAAAATAACAGACAAAAAGACAATAGTTTTGAAACAGCTGACAGCTGTTTGGATCCTGTCTTTACTAAAACAACAACAGCACCACAATACAAATACACACTCAATCTCCTTATCTTATTTATGTATACACTCCACAAAAAATACAACAACAATAAAACAAATGATCCTTTAACATCTTTTTGATATTTTGTACTCTTATGATCATAATTTAAAAGATTTTAATTTAAATGTTTTTTTTTTTATTTTTTATTTTATATTTGATATATTTTATTTGATATTCGTATTTTGGTTCCTACCACATCCGTTTTTCTTTGTATTTAAAAAAGTATGTGGTAGTTTTTATTAAGTTTTCTATTGTTGTTGTTATTATATTATATATTGTTATGATATCAAGTTGTTTAATCATATGTACATGTATATGTTTCTGCACATAAATATATCCTGTTTCCTTTAAATTTTTCTGGCAGGGGAAGTTATATTTATTACTTGTGTTTGTATACCAGCGTTTATATACAAAGTACATATGTTTCAAGATATATATGTACAATAAAGTGCCTTACAAAAAAAAAGTTGTAAATGTACTCCTCTAGAAATGAATGAAGATTAGTGTTTACCAAAATATTACGTTTGAGTGTTTCAATTTACGTGAGCTGGGCCATATTTGAAACACCTCAAAAAATACATATTTCTTTAAATAGTATTATAAAAATCTTCGTTATAAGAAAATTAACTCCAAAAATAATTATTAATTATTTTTCTTTATTATTTTTTTTTTTTTTTTTTTTTTTTTTTTTTTGAGAAATATCATGATTTTATTAAAACTTTTTGTCATATTTAAATATGTACTTAAATATGTAATTGTATATATTTCGAACATTTTTCAACATATATGGGATTTTAAAGTATCTTTAGAAATGTTTATTCTACTTAAATATCAATGAATTTTTGAAAGTCTTTGAAATTTAGTCTCTATTTTACACGAATTTATAGTTTTTTGAAAAGTTTATGCTTCTTGTGAAATTTGTTTTCTTAAATAATCATTTATTTGTCATAAAAATTAACATAACTTATTATGGACCAGTGATCCCTAAATATTACTTTTGTTACTAAAGGGTTAAATGAATAAATATATCAATAGTACTGAATAGGACCATTTCAATGATACTCTAGAATGTAAATTACGTTGGAAAATGTACGAAATACTCAAACTTTAATAAAATAGTATTAAAAAAATTCGTAGAAAAATATACTAAAATCTTCATTTCACGATTACGTATTAGTCCACATGTGTCTGTTGGATATTGCAATTTTTTTTTTACAAAAAGTTAAAAATTGTGTTACGAAAATTATATTTTTCGGGGTATTTTAAAAATGGTCCAGCTTACGTAAACAAAATAATTGAACCGAAATATTTTGGGGATTAGTTTATAACATATCAATCTTTAATTTCAGGGGGGTACAGTTGCAATATATTTTGTATTCATATAAATCGATTCACTTTAATGTACATATGCTTTACTAATGGAAAATATTTATGTCCATATGTATGTATGTGTGTATGCATGTATGTATGTATGCGTGTATGTATGTATGTGCCAAGATAAGAACTTGTTTTCATTGTTTAACTAGAATATTAAACATAAAAGAAAATTTCGTATCCTTGAACACCTTTCAAAACAAAAATAAATTTTGTTGTACCACTAACCAATTAAAATATTTTCATAATTGTACTACGTGTGCGAGTACTACTATGAAGTAATTTATTTTTTGGAATTATGAATTCATCTTAAGCAAACATAATTGTTTGAATAAATATTTTAGGATTAATTTAATATTTTATTTTAATAGTATATAAAAATGTATATAATATATAAAAGTTTTGGAAAAATAAATAAATGTTAAAATATTTTTTTAAATTTTAACATTAATGTTTTATAAAACTTACATAATTCTATAAATTTTATTATATTTTATAACACATAATAAAATATTATAAAAGACTGAGAAAGTGCAGTCTTTTAATGATAAAAATTTGAAGTAACATAAGAAAACTATAAATAATATTTTTGAGGTGCTTCTCTCATTTTAAATGGTTGTAGAGTACTATTATTTACCTATAATATATTTGTAGGGTATTAACTTGTGTAAGGTATTAAGCAGTGTTGCCAGTTTAGCCTTTTTAAGGAAAAATCTAGCCTTAAAAATCGAGTTTATTCACATTTGCTAGAATATTTCGCCTGAGGCATATACTTCATCAGCCATAGAAACTATTCATGAAAATTATTTAAAAAATCTTGTTAATGCAAAAAATCACCCAAAAATCTTTTCAAAATATTGGGTCATTTTTCATAAGAAATATAACCCAAATTTGCATGGGAATTTTTTAGGCGATTTATCATTAAGCCATTTTGCTGGATGTTATTTATAAATTTGTTACAATTTCTTTAGAAAAATGTCAAAAACTAATGAAAAAAAAAATAAGTTTCTAAATAAAAATAAATAAATAACTATTTTCTGGCCTTATTTTTTGGAGTATTTTGCATTTGTTGACCTTTTTTAAAGTTTAATTTAGCTTCTTTTTTCTCATCTCTTGGCAACACTGGTATTAAGGATTTTTTTATTCGAAACTCCAATGTATGGAATAACAGATCCATGGTAAAACTGATCCAAGAGTTCCAATTTTAAATTACTCTGCGCACAGATCCAACTGAAATTGAGCGATGGCCTTCAAAGTTTATCGGTCGACTGCTACTTTAGAAAACCCCACAAAAAAAAAAAAAAAAAAAAAGAAATTACCATCCGATTTTGTTCGTCTCCTTCTCGAATGATAACCATAACCTCAAAACGTTCATTCAGAATGTAAATTGTGGCAATTTTATTATTTTATTACATTAAAAAATGTGTGCCGTTGCTAAATATAATTTTTTAGCCAAAATTGATGTACTCTTCCAAACCTAGTCAGTTAACAAACGGCGTTGTCTGTGACCATTAACTTTGTGTTCCTGGGTCAGTTGGATCTTAATTTGAAGTCTGCGAGTTCTTCTGTACAATGAGAATCGAATGCCTCGGGTTCTCCTGACCACTTTCACGGACATCGGCTTTGTTCTCGGTTGATCGGACTTTCCTTTGATCTACGTGCTTTGCCCGATTGTTTACCGAACTAGCCGTTTCGAATTTGAGAGGGAGATGACATTAAAAGGTCACCTCGTCGTTATGATTTGGCAAATATTTACACCCTTTAAAAGGTGAAGCTGCAACAAACATTTAGTATTGATTGGACATTTTTTCTTAATCGTATGTCCCAGAATGATTTTTTCTACTTTTCCTACATTTGAATTCTGGCCGAATCCGAAACATAATATATTCTGGCAAAAAGTCAATATTCAGTTAAATCCAAAAATTTTAAGTGCAAAAATCAGAATCTAAATCGAAACCAATAAAAAAATAAAACAAGTCATTAGTGCTTCATTTTTTAATAGTTTTGATTTATATTCTGAGTCGGTTAAACGATGCACAGTGGGAAATTTTTTGCTATATTCTGTTCATAAATCTGTAACTTTTTAATTGTTTATAATAAATGAACAAAATTTTATTCCAATAATCTTAAGAATATTTTCCATATTATTATATAAATTTAAATTGTGTTAAAAATGTATGACATTATGAGGAATTAGGGTAGGAACATTAAAGCTCTTGACTTAAAGAATTAGTGTAAATACTTTAGTTGGTTTAATCAGGATAATAAAACAATATTTAAAGGTTAATTTTCGGGAAAATATAATATACATTTTTTATGATCTATGGTAAATGGTATATTATTTATTATTTCTTCCTGTTCCAGAAAACCGTTCATTGTAATAGATTTATTAGATTCTGAGATATTAATAAAAAAAAGTTTTTTGAAGTAATTCCATTTTAGTTAAAAAAAAAAAATAAAATATTTAGTACAAAAAATGTTTAGATACCAAGTCATTTTTATTAATAACTTGGGAATCAATTGAGTAATCAGATGAAATTGTTCAGAACTATTACGGTTATAACAGTGAATCACATATGTTTGGCATATTATTTTAAAACATTTTGGTGATATAATTATGTCCGTCCGTACGTACGGCTCAGAGACAATGTTTAGTTATACCCTAGCTACATCCGCAGATATCTGCAAATAAAATTTTAAGAATCCAATACACAAAATATCAGACTTTCGTTTTATATTAGGGAGCAAAGATGCATTCTATTAAAAATAATTTTTTAACCAAAATAATTGAATGTAATCTGAATTTTCACACAATATTTCAAATAATATTAATGATCAGTCCGTATTTTAGTATTTCCCACAGTGCACTGCCATTGTGTTATATTTATTTCATTTTCTTTAAAAATGTTTTCTCAGAATAGTATTTTAAAGAACATCCCCATCTTAAATGGGGATCGATTTATAGTTTTCTATACTTCCCATAAAGGGTCATCTGCCAAAGAGCACTTAGGGTCTGATAATATAAAACAAAAGGGAAATTAGTTACAAAATGAGCTTCTTAAAACCTCATACATCACAAATAAATTTTATTACAGGTCTAATATTTATTATTGGCACAAATAAGTTTCAAAATTTTGAAATCGTCACAAACTTAATTAGAGATGGGCTTACTCATTCATTTTACTGATTGTTAAATTTTGTTCGGAACTATTAAGTCAACAAGTTCGCTCATTTTGTTCAGTTGTTCATTTTTATTCTGAGTCGTCTGACTGAACGAACCGCTTGTATTAAATGACTGAACTGTGTATTTTTATTCAGTCAATGAATAATCTACAAGATTTTGATAACCAATGCTTTTGCAAATAAATTTTGAAATATTTTAAAGTCTTCTATTAGCAAAAAATAAAAATGATAAGCGAAATAAAACTAATTCATTTTGATATTTTTTTTGTAATTAATTCTTCATTTGTATCAAATATACATATCAATCAGAGATGGACAAGTTGATACGATCGTACTTTTGTTGGTACTATTTAATATTCAAAAGTACCGAAGTACTCCCGCGAGTAATTTGATACTCTCAAAACGATTAGTTAATTACGGTATAATTTAAACAACAGATAACAAAAATGTTCAAATTTCAAAGATAATGTATTTTAATAATGAGTTTTTTTTACAAAAGCTAAAGAGCTCGTTTTTAAGGAATTGATCTTCGAAAATTTCTTTCTTTCTCTATAATTTTTTTTTAGGATCAGGAACATTTTTTTAAGGATCTATTATATTATAATATTCATTTTAGATATGCAAATATATACTTTAGTACTTTGAGGGTGAAAAAAGTACCATTTGAATATTTTTTTTATACCGAAAAACATTTTATTTTTCCATCCCTCAATATATTTAAATGATTTCAATGTGATTGAATGATTAAAAAGAAAATGTGAACAAAAAGAACAAGAATATTGAACAATTTCACATTGTTCACAGAACTGAATTGTTCAATTGAATATGTTCGTTCATGAACAAATCAATTCTAAACTTAATTTCTTCCATGTTTTTGTATGGTGCAAAAAGTCGCTGTGACTTTTTTCTTCCCAGATTGAAGTATTTAGATTTTTTAGATTAGATTCAATGTTGCCAGGAGCCAAGAAAAAAAGAGGCTAAACTTAACTTTAAAAAACGCTAAATATGTCAAAAAAATAATAAAAAATTCTTTATTTTTTAAAGATATTGTAAAAAATTTATAAATAAAACATAGAACAGCTGTTAGTAAAATGACCCAAATGAAAAATCGCCCAAAAAATTCCCATACAAATTTGGGTTATATTTCATAGGAAAAATTACCTTATGTTTTTGATTAGGCATTTTTAAGTTTTTAGGTGATTTTTCGCTTCTATAAAAATCTGCTAAAATTATGCTTATAAATAGTTTCTATGGTTAATTAAGCAAATAAAAAAATAATTATAATAATCGATTTTGCAATTCCATCAAATTAGTTATTAGTATTTTAATATATTAGTTGCGATTTGGATAATAAAGCGTCTCAGGCGAACATTTTTGTTAAATATAAAAAAATATAGACTTTTTGTGAATAAATACATAAAAATGCTTAAATGAATGATTCTGCAAAAATAAAATTAGTATTAGATAATAAGGAACTATTTTCTTCATTGTAGAAAGAGTTGCATTTTAGCCTTTTTAAGATAATTTTAAAAATCAAATAAGGCCAAAATCAAAATAAAAAGGCTAAACCGACAGCACTGATTAGATTACAGATTTATTTCTGAAAAAATATTGTCAACTAAATATTTTAAAATTTTCAATTTTAATTTTTACATTTTCACTTTTTGTTTGTAAAGGTTTTTGTTTTGTCATATTTTTTATATTAAAAAAAATTAACTTTATTATACTTCCAGTATTCCATAAAAATAAATTAATAGAGTTTTACTGCGTAATTAGAAGTAAAATAAATAACAAAATTTTTAGATAAATTCTTTAATAAAATATTCAACTCTGTGTTACAATGTAGTAAAAAGTTTTAAATATATTTTATTTTGAAATTAAGCTTAAATTCATAAGCATTTTGTTCCTCAAAGAAAGTAATTGGAAATTTAGTTCTTGTCCTTTAAATAAAATCCATAAATTTAGTTTTGCCTTCGAAAATATGCACAGAAAAAAATATTAGATAATATTTTTTGATAAATTTCTTAATCATTAAGTAATTAAATTTAAAATTGATTTAATTATTCTGTTAAATATTATTTAAAAATAGAAATAGAAAAAAATGACAAGTCTTATCAAAATAAAAGTAAAAAAAAGTTCTAAAATTATACGCATTTCTTGTTAGTAATAACAAATAAAAATTGGCGATAAACACACACCTATTGGGATAAATATCAACCAAAAAGGATATTATTCTGCAAAATTGTGTTGATTAATCGGTAAGTAGTTATCAATTGCCAATTTTGGTTATTTTATAAATTCGAGTATTATAAAATAATGGTGTCTATTCTTGAAAACGCGTCAAAGAAGTGAAAATTTCCATTAAAACAAAAACAAAGTTTAAAAATTGTTTTTGTTTACCGTACATTTCTAAAATGGAATTTACCGTTTTTAAAAGAGAGAGAGAGAGAAACTCGTTAAAGTTCTCACGTTTGTTACATTTTAAAAATATATGGTAAACAAAAACTATTTTTTAAACTTTGTTTTTGTTTTAATGGAAATTTTCATTTCTTTGACGCGTTTTCAAGAATAGACACCAATAAGTTCAAAGATAAATGACTGAAGTTAATCCTAATAGCAAGGAACGGTTTTCATGCTTGTTAAAAGTAAGTGCTGATTGTAAAATGGAAGATATTTTACTACCTATGACGGTGATTTTAGGAGGAGTACTTTCAAATTAAGTGTAAATATACATTATAATTTTTCAAACAGACTATTTGTTTTCATTAAATCCTCATTATTTCTGTGTCATTTCCTAGATGAAAAGTGCTTAAATGCATTTTGTAGGAATCCATCATCAAACCGAACACCTTTATTCCATGGATGATATTCCGGATAATTAATTTTAAATTTCTCTAATCTTTAGAACACCAAAATTACTTACAAATCTCTATCATCTATCTTTATCTATATATACATATGAACATATAACGTAATCATGTCTATTTGTAAAACTATAAAATTTGCAATAAAAATAATAATTTTAATATTTGGAACTTGATTAATTTTTTAGTTATTTCAATTAAAATTTTAATTGATTTAGCCCAAATTTTAATTACGCACGTAACTGATTTAATTAGAATTTTAATTAAAATTTTTGGAAGAAATCAATTATATTCATTTATTTAATATTATCATTTTCATGATTGGAGAAAAATTAAATAAAAATTTAATTAATATAAGCAATTTCGTAATTGATATCTATTTTTATTTTTTTCTGTGCATTTAGTCAGTTTTACTGGGAAATAGTTTTATTTTACAACATTGTATTATGAAGTATGATGATGAATTGCCTAAGATGGGAACCTTTTTAAAGATGCTATTTGATTTATTTTGAAAAACACACCTTTTCGAAAGATTTATTATCATTGTACCTAAAAGTCCTGTATTCAAATTACATCATAAAGTGTCAGCCAACACCCACTTTATAAAAGTGATTTAATTTAACTATGAAATAAGATATTCCAGGGAAAGAAGGGAAAAAATAATAAAAGGAAACTATTTTCCAAAGAAATTTATTGGTATAACTATATTTACATCAACACAAAATATTTAAGATATAAATACTAACAAGGTGCTATGAAATAATTGAAAAATGTTGGGGTCAGTTAGTTCGATTTATTAATAAAATCAATCTTTAATATTTATTTTCCAAAAAAAGGGTAGTTGGTGGTTTGTTTGAGGAAAAAAAAAAAAGTAACGGTCGTTTTATATAATCCTAAGCATGCCACGAAAAAAGGAGAAATATTATTATTTTCATTTGTTTGTTCAACTATATAAAGTCTTTTATATAGCAGTAATGACATACGAAATTATTTTCTGAAAATAAAGTTAATAAAAGCCGGCTGCGTTTGCGTTTTTCTACAAAAGATATAAAATAATAATTTTTATAAATTTCAACCCTCATTTCAACTAAATTCGAGTATAACACGAGTCAACGACTTAACAGTGTTTCAAATGAAATGACTTAGTTGTTAGTATGAGTATGTAGAATATTTTGGTAGTTTTTTTTTTTTTGCTGAGTCTATCCATAAGGAGCAGATGTTTCCTTAAGCGGAACGCGCCAACCTTATTACACGTGTATTTATTATATGTTTTGGTGTGTATGTGAGTAAATATAGTTTATATTGAATGTTGCATGTTGTACTGGTATCTCGACATAAAAAAAAAAAAATAAGTAAACTCTAAGGGGGAAGAAAAATTTATTTGAGCTGAGCTCTAAGGCGGTTGATGATATACATGGATGAACTTTTAACGTATTTTTTGTTTTTGCTTATTTGTCAGCTCAGTCCGTCTGCAACTGATATTTGTTTCTGTTCTTGTTTTGAGTTGAAATTTTTGTTGGCTGAGTTTTTAAGTGAATTGCCTTTAACAACTGCAGTTTGTAAATTAGTCTTGAAATATAATTCAGAGAGTGAACACGTCTCATTAAAAAGGAAATTAAATAAAACTATTTTATAATTTTAAAACAAGAATTAAAAAAAGAATATATTTATGTTACTTAAAGTGCTAAAGTGAATAAATAAAAAAATAAAAATGTCTAAACATAATTATACAAATCCGGCTTTTTGTCAAAATAGTGAATTTTACCCCGTGCCCTCTGCGAACAAAGAAAATGTAGAGTCAATTTATAATCGTAGTTTACAAATGAATTTTAACTCGAGTACCACGCGTTATGATCCGCGCGAAGGTCCATTGCGTATGCAACGAAGCATGTCCACGCGTTCGGTGGCCCTTAAAAAATCCATAGCTGATACTACACCAGCTGTACATCAGCAACGTTTACAGCAGCAGCAGCAATTGCAGCAAATACAACACACCCAGTATATACAGCAACAACCAGCCCGTCCTATTAAGCCTCAAAATTCAAATCGTTTAAATGAATCATTTGAAACGAGATCTGGTTCTGGCCGTTATGCTTTAGTGCCTGTGGAAGAGTTGCCCAGCAATCAAAATAATCGTTATGCCATAGTTCCTGGACCAACTTTAGATCAAGTTAATAATCGTGCATCTCCCTCACCTTTAGTAGCAGCCAGACGTTATGCCAAATCTCAAGATGATTTGGATCGTTATTCTTCACACCAGCGATTAGAACAAGAAGAACCTCATTCTTTTCATGAAGATCCTTCAGCAGCACCTTATGCCAGTTTGCCTCCCATACTAGATCAACCAAAACTACAACCTAAACGCAAAATATCTTTGCAAAATCGTCAATCAAGTTCAAATCAAAATTTACAGCAACCGAAAATAAAACATGCCTTTTCAAGTGATTTTGGCAGCAAAACTTTTTTGATAGTGGATAAAAACTCCAATCAAAGATATCAAATGGTGCCTACAGCTGAAGATGAGGAATTAGTAGATGCTAATCATGAAATAATACAAATGCATAATGGTAAAGCTCATCGTTATGCCATGATACCGGCCGAGGATGAAGAGGATTATGAGCAACCTAATGAGGAAGAAGAAACTTGTCTTAGCAATACGGATTTAAATCGTAGCGAAAACTTTTTGCCAAGAGGTTATGAACACTCCCGCACCTCCATGCGTACCTCTACACCACAAAAAGGAACCTCCATGGCTAATTTATGTTCTTATCCCAACACCCCTCTTAAAAATCCTCAAGCCACAAAAATGCTCCATGAATTACTCTCTACTCCTCCCCGTAAAACACCCGCTAAACTCACGACACGTTCCCAACATACCACACCCCGCCAAATGTACACTTCTCAAAGGGATTTAAGAATACATTATGCCCAACAAAATCATCAATTACAAAATGTTGTCCAATCTGCACCACCTCCACCGCCACCCATAATCCCGCGTAAAAATTCCCAACTATCCCCTCAAAGACTGCACTATGAGACTGTTAATCCGGTAACACCCTTACAAAATGATCGCACTATGGCTGTTATACAACCAAGACTGGCAGGATCTCGCATACATCCTCAGTTGGATGAGGAAGATGAAGATTGCAGCAGTATACAACAAAAGTCGCGCAATAATAATTCTTATCCTCAGAAAATTGCCAATGCCACGATAACATTGGCCATAGTATCGCTTATGCTGGTACTGGGTAGTTCTATGAATTCGGCTCTTATTGTGTATATGATTGCTCATGTAAGTACTTTTTAAAAATAAAGAATTTTCAATTAAAGCGACAGGCAACAAATTTAATAGAAGTGGAAAAGGTGGAAAAATATCGGAAAAGTAAATAACAATAATTTTATAACAGTTTTAAAAGAATTCGAAAAATATTGAAAATTTTAATTAATCATATAGATTTCCCTCAAGTTTTTGTGAGGATCACATGCTTTTATTATTTTTATAAAAGCTTTTATGATTACTTTTCTCTTAATATATGTATATAAATAGCAATACTGGTCTATATAACAGTTTTAGAAAAATCCATTTCCAGTGTTGCCACTCAAATTTAAAAAAAAAATTTTATTTTTGTGTTGCCAAAAGCTTTTTTTCGAAAAAAAAAAAATGGTAAAGAGAAAATTATACAAGATTTATATAACTAGTGTTTAAGCAAGTTTTCTTTTAAAATTTAAATCAAGTCTCTGTATTTTAACACTAAAACCACTAACCAAATTCCGTTAGTTGCTTGCCGCCTGTCGTTTTTAATGTAATCGCCTTTCTACTTGGCAAAAGGACTACGAAATAAAATATACTAAAATATCGTTTTCTTTCTTTTTTAGATGGGTAAATCATTTTATCTACAATTCAGTTTAGTAGCTGCAATTAGTGGTGTGGGTCTAGGTTTCTTAGGCTTTCGATCACGTCACTGTGAGTGGTTGCCTAATCGTAGTTATACGTCCGGCTATATTTTAGTAACCATGTTTTGTTTGCTAAAATGTTGTGGCCTTCTAGTGATTCTCGTATTTGATCCCTATCCCGGTTTACCTTTACATGATGTTACCACTGGCATTATTTTGGGTCTATCAACATTCACCATGTTCTTTATTGGTTTGGGTGTAATAGGCACTTTGTGGTGTTATCGTCCACCACCAGATAATCGTGTTGATGTGGTGTAATTAAGTTTTATTAATAATTTAGTAGCTATAATTTTTAAATTATTTAATTTTCTGTTAAATAATTTCTTTGTTTAATTGTTATTATATTTTATTTTAATAATTTATTGCTTGTCCCACGATAACGAACGAAAAATTCGTTTCGACAATTTATATTGAAAAAAACAAATAAATTTCGAATTTTGTTATTGTTTCCCATATATTTTGTCGAACGAGTTCTTCAATCGACATCGTGGGGCAGGCCGTTAATAACACATGTCATGACGGCTAAAATACCAAAAACACAAATAATAATAATATTATTAAGTAACACTCCGATTTTTTTTCGATTTCAAAGACTGTATATAAAATTAATTTTAATTGCTACTCGTAATTTAATTTAATTAATTGTTTTAAAAGTGTATATTATGGTGCATTTAATGGTTGTATTTAAAAATAAAATAAATAATATTTTTATGGATACTTAGTAAGTTATTAATATGTTTTAATTTAATATAATTTATTTTAATAAAATATTATTATATGTAAGACTTCAAATTAATTATAATTTTAAGCATGTTATATAATATTTATAAATAAATAAATAATGTTGTATATTTTAAATTTAAATAAAAACATTATTGTTTTTATACTCGTATCATCATTTTACAAAGTACATGAGGAGTTTTAAAAGTTGGTTTCGTTTGCTATAACTTACTCTATGTGTCAATGAAAAATCACATCCCGGGCAATAGTCGCTGGAAAAAATTCTACACATATACTATTATATGAAGTTAAGAGTAATTCTGTGGAACAAAGTATTTTTTTTTTAACTTTTTAAATTACCATACATACTATAGAAAGTTTTAATTTCAAATGTCTATACACTGCCTGCCACTTGAATAAGGAATCACATTTTTTTAACTTTAATTAAGTATATCTCCTAAACTAAAGTTCAGAAAAAAATAATTTTTTGCGCAACCAAATTTCAAACTGTTGGCTTTAGTTTCCTCAAGAAATAAAAAATATACATATTTTGTTATACTAAAATTTTGCATTTATTTAAAGGTATATATTTCTGTGGTACTTTTTCGTGTGTCACTTGAATAAGGAATATTTTAATACTAAGCAAACTGTAATTTATTTTTAAATTTTAGGTTATAAAAATAAAAGTTATTATCTTCTAGCATTCATTTTTAGAAATAACCCCAAAAATGCGATTTGGCATCGACTTGCATAATGAAATTTGTTGCGCAAAAAATTATTTTTTTCTGAACTTTAGTTTAGGAGATATACTTAATTAAATTTAAAAAAAATTGATTCCTTATTCAAGTGGCAGGCAGTGTATCTTTTGAAATAAAATTGACGCTGCATAGAATTTGATATAAAGAATTCAATAATGGGAAAACATTGTTTTTTTCATTTCTTGGGTTATGTACTTTTTTTGTTATTGCCACAGAATTGTTTATATAGTCCTAATTATTATAAACCAAAGAAATCTCTTTGAATCCTCTGCTCTTGTATAATTTTGAGTTTTCTTTACATGGCATGGAAATGATTTGAATGTATTAACATACTTGTAGCAACGCACAGTGGGGCCAAACTCAAAATTTTTGGTAATATGTATTTCCTAAACTACTGGTCGGAACGAAGTGAAATGTATGGAAGAGTTATAAATGAGAATCCAATCTTTCAGAAAAATTATCTTTTAGTCACCTGTAATAAGATGGTATAAACAACAAGGTGTCAAAGTTGACTACCTCGAATATGAAAAGGTTTAAAAAAATCGTAACCTACAAATCAAATCCGATTTCAAAGATTTTTATATTTTTGTAAAGTGCTTGGAAAGATAAAGAAAAAATAAGCTTACTCACTTGAGTTATCTTACATTTAAAAAGATATTTACGCTTGAATTTTTGATTTTTTGCCTCGTCTTTATTTCGTTCTTCGGGAAAAAGTAATAAAAAATTTTTTAAATTATTCTGTAATTTGTAATATATTCCGAAATAATATGCTGAAAACATTTTTTAGATTATTTCAATTCATCTAGTCGCGAAAAATGTTCAAGGTTAGCAAAGTTAGCTATTTTTTTTTAAAAAATATAGTACTATTCTTTCACTTTGTGAATTTTAGAAAACAGTTTAATTTTTAAAGATTAATAAAAAATATATTTAGATCATTCCTGCAAAAATCATTTAAAAGATTTTATAAACCAATTTACTATTTTACTATTTTTCACAAATGTTTGAAATCTGACTTGATTTGTACAAGTTTTAAAAAACTTTTACATACTCGAGGTAGTCAACTTTGACACCCTGTAGCTTATATCGTCTCATCACAGGGTGACTACAAGATGATTTTTCTGAAAACTAAGGTCTTCCTCTACAACTCTTCCATACATTTCAATTCGATCCGACTATTAGTTTAAGAGATATAGATTTATTATCAATCATTTTGCGTTTGGCCCCAGTGTGCAACTCGCTATACTATGTATAATATTGATTCATGTGGACAAAATATTAAGAAAAAATAAAAAAAAAAATAATAATAATAATTACATTTTATGTAATGTAAAAATTTGTGAATAAGTGAACTTTTTGATAAAATTTGTGTTTAATAATGAATAATTTTGACATAAAATAAAAAAAAAATGAAGATGCACATATCCAAGATACACACACAAAATTGTGAAAAAAGGGGACGAAGCAAAATATGGAACTATTTATGTCTTATAAAAGATGAAAATGATAGTAAATAAACGAAATTTGTTGCCTGAAAAATTTTTAAAAATGTATATAAATATAATCAAATTTAAACAGACATAAGTTTTGAGCATTGTTAAAAAGTGAAAAAGAAAATGAACTTAATGAACTGAATCAGGAATCCAAAACGACATGTGTGGATGTTTTTTAGTGTCCTTGCTGAAAGGATATTTTCCATCGCTCGAGCACTAATAGATAAAAGATCTAAAATCGGCTCTAATGGAAAATCATTTAATGAAATTTTATTTGTAAACATAAATACTGATATTTATTGAGAGTTTTTGTAATTTTGTCTTAATTTTTTTATTGAATTTTAACAGATTACACAAGACAATACTGATTTTATTATTAATATTTTGAATTAATGGAAAAAGTAAGTTTTTAATCAAAATCTGTCAATTCAGATACATGTTAGTATTAATTATTGAGTCTATAAATTACTTTTTTTTAAATTAATTCTTTTGGTAATATCAACGAGGTAACACCATATTTTGAAGCATATCTCGAAAACGACTTGTCGGATTTGTTTCAATGAAATATTTAATTAAGATTGCTTCCAACTCATATTATTTTTTAATACGCGTAATAGTTATGGAAGAAATACTAAGCCCATTTTGTGGGAAAAACTTAAATTTTTATGATTTTTTTTTAAATAATCTTTGGATATTTTGTACTAAATTTAAGTTTTTTCATGAAATAGGCTTTACCAAATCCGACAAATACTTTTCGAGGTATACTTTAATAAATGGTGCCATCTCGTTAATTTTTCAAATAACAATTTAAAGCGAGAAACACAGACAATTTAAGAAAATTATTTGTAAATTTTTACATCATAATAACATGTATCTGAATAGACAATAATATTGCGTACCGCAGAAAAAAAATTTTCTCAATCTGTTTTATTCGAGCTTACTTTTCAACCATTTCAAAATATTAATAATAAAAGTAAAATAGTTTCAAAAAGTTTAATTGTTTTTTGCCCTTGAGTTAGAATGCCCAAAGTTAAAAGAATTATATGTTGTCAAAATTCTTTACAGAATGAATAATTTATTTATGAATACATTTTTTAAATTCTGTTTTCAATATACTAAGAATTAAATCCCTATTTATTTATGAATTATTTTGTTACCAACAAGGTTTAAAGTATTTTTAATATTTTTTTTTTAGTTTAATAAATAATATATACATTTAAATTTTAATTAATATATATATATATATATATATATATATATATATATATATATATATATATAAATAATATATATATATATATATATATATATATATATATATATAAACAATATATATATATATATATATATATATATATATATATATATATTTTTTTTTTTTTTTTTTTAACTTAAAAGACTGAATTATTTTATTAACTAAAAAACTTTAAGTTTATTTAAATCAATAAAAAAATATTACTACATAAAAATGTGTTCTATATTGTTTTGATTTAATAAATTAATCATTTTAACATCTGCATTTTTATAATATGTATTCATATATTTTTATCAACATACAATAAGTACTTATAGTACAAGCTTCTATATCTACTTTATTTGTTTCAGCGAATAGTAGTAAAACAAATACGTTACTCTTATTCGCTCTTTATTTATACACACCTAATTTACTAAAGAGAATAACAATACCAACAAATAACAAAACACAAAAATACTCATCAATACACACTTAAAGTGGCAGACAAAGAAATTGGTGTGGTTTGAGTGTAATGTATATTTAAATCAAATTTTCAAGATTAAATGTAACGTTCTTGCCTTTAAAATTTATCAACAAGTATCAAATGAGGAGATCTGAGGACCAGGGATATGAAACAACATATATAAATATCGATAAGTAAATTAAATTAAACTGTAGTTTATAGTTTTGATACATGCAAACCCGGAAACGATCCAAAATAGAATTTTTTCATAAGATGCAGAAAATCAATGGCTGAGATATTTGCGAAAGCATCAGAACAAATAATATTGCGTCACGACATGACACATTTGTATACGTACATACATATTTACTTACCAAATCAATCCGAAATACTTGTAATCTGGAGGAAATTTCTCCATCGTTTCGGTACAGATAGTTTTAAATTCGATTTTAAATAAAGATACGCGATAATTTAATTTTCATTACCTTTGGCTACAAAATATTCCAAAATTGAGCCCAACATGATAGCAAAACACAGATACTTACAGATATAAGAATAATACAATTTAAAAATTTAAAATTTTACTGACAGAAATTTGTTTTTCTTTTTGTTTAAAATATTTTAAGAGTTGTCATATATATATATATATATATATATATATATATATTTAACCAAGTAAAAAAGAAACAATTAAATAAATTAAAATTTTAATTACATTTTAATATAAACCCAATCAAACAAATAATAAAAAAAAATAAACCAAATTTTTCTGTGATGCAATTATGTTAATAACACTTGTTGGAGTAAAACAAAAAAAAAAAAAAAAATCAAGAGCTAAAATGTTTCCATTTCAGCACTCAAATTAAAAAAAATCCAAAAAAATGTTTGAAAATAAAAATTTTTTTAATTTCTTTTGATTGTTGTAATCGAACCATATGTGTCCAATTCCTCTAATGTAAACTACAAACACTTGTACACAAAAAATATGGTCTTTTTTAATTGTATCAATTATTCAAGTAATCAAAATTCAAATTTTCTAATATTTTTTACTAAAAATAAAACAATTAATTTTATACAATTATTTACTTATTGTATCAATTAACAAATTTATCAAATATAAATAAAAATAAGTGATAATTTGAATAATTGAATACAACATTTTTTAATAGGTTGAATTTCAATTAATAAAATAATTGAATATGTATTAATCGTTATTAAAATTTGATTTAAAGTTTTTCTATGTAAAACTTGAATTTAATTTGTTATAGTACTTTGATTTCAAGTAATTTATTTAATTATAAAAATATTTTAAATCATTTTAAAATTCTGACTAATAATTTAATTGAAATTTTTCGAAAATATTTTTTTTTTTTTTTTTTAGAAATAGGCCAACATGTCTTCAATCAGTCTGTCGCACAGTGAACTGAGCCCATATTAAAAATGGAAAAAAGTAGAAGGAAACTATTTACAACAATGAAATTTAGTATATTTGTCTATTTATAACATAAATATTTATAAAATTTTTGTTGAATTACTAAAATTCTTTGTATTTTTCTTTGTAGTTAGCTAATTTACCCAAAATCTGCAAAAATTAAAAATTATAGGGGATGACAAAACTTGGGGGGGGGGGGGGGGGGAACGTGAATGGCTGTATTTTTCGCGAGCCACACTTACTTACACTTAATTTCTTTGAAGTTGAAGTATTGCGTGATCCAAAAAGGTTTCCATATTACATTTTAAAATCGTTGTTGCGCGATAAAATATTAATTAGCAAAAATTTTATAACTCTTTAAAATCGATATAAAATTTTGCATACTTTATATTAGCATTTTTTTATAACTTATGTGAAATTATATTTATAATAAGTACATATGTATATTCTGCTTTAGTTAAGCGAAAAATGCCTTTCAAAAAAAAATTGTGTAAAATAAAAAGTATTGATGACTTGAAAACGCGGTGTCTTTAATACTTCATAAATCGTCAAGGAACACCCAAGACGCTAATTTAAAATGGTGAAAATGCGTACAAATCTGTAGGTGTTATAGCTTATATTGGAATCAAGTGGCACTCAAAAATAATTATGCGTTTTAATTTAGTGCTACTTTTAACATTTTCGGGTGTGTGTTTTTGTCATTGAAAAATTTATTTTATAGTTATATAATCAATATAAATGCAACTTTTTATTTATCAACACCATTTAAAGATTTTTTTGTTGTTGAAGGTGAAAATATATCAGTGAATTAAGTGCAATTAAAAAATATCATAAATCTATATACACTTTGTTTTTTACTCGATATTCTAAAGCAGGTGTTCTCCTTTCAGGAATTTTTCATTTGCCCGCGGACCTTCTGTCACATTTGAATTTTTTAATAATACAACGGCAAAATGAGAAAAAAGTATTTGCGGTCTCCAAAAAAATATATTTGTATATGTATTAATTCCCATCGTTTTTTTAATAAAAAAAAACTTCCCAACCACTTTTTAACTGGTCGCGCAACATGAGGCATAGCATGGTCAAGAGGGAAAGTCATATACTCGTGTCTGGTAGTATATTCTGGCCTTTTTTTTGTTCAAAGCTCTTTTCATACTGATCGATCAATTGTGTTGAGAACAGGTCTCTCGTGATCGTTTCACACTATTTTAGCAGCGCATAATAGATCCCATTAAATATAAAGCATTACTTGGGTGCCATGGTGTCGATTTTCCATTTGGGAACTACAGATAGGTTAAATGGAAATTTTGGTCCCGATTATGTTATTATAAAACGTTCGATCCTCCTTTAATTTGTATTTTGTATATCTTTATGTAGTTTATATATCGCTCATTTGCTGCAACACGTCATAAGTATTTATTTATTTGTATCTACATACATACATATATATTTGTATATATATATATATATATATATATATATAGTTTTTGATATTGGACTTAAGATGGAATGAATAAATTAATATCATTTTAAAAAATTTTTTGGTTGTCAGATATTAAAAATTTGTCAACAAATACTTTGTTGACTAAATTTTTTTTTAATGAAATGTCATAAAATCACTATGATATCTATTATCTTCGGTGATATCAACCTCATCGTATCACTTTTATTTTGTATTTTAGACATGTTGATGTAGGTAATACACATATGGTAATTTTTTTTATATATTGTTGAAAATAGAATTTTTGCAATTTTTTTTCTTTTACTTTTACCTTTACCTTTTACTTAAACCTCCATAATACTGATGCCGTTCGCAAAAAGTCAGATTTGTGTTTTATTAAAGCTATTTAATTCTGGCACAAAATAGCGTTAATATGCCAAATTCTTTTTAACCCCAAAGCAAACGAATTTGAAGAAATTCGAATAAAAATAAAAATTGAATTTGTGACCTTAATATCTTGCATAGTTTTGCAATGAGTAAAAATGTGTATGTACTTTTTAAAAAGGGTAAAACATTTTCATTTTCGTAATGCCGTATAGAAAAAAATTAAATGGGATAACAGGTATTCGAGATAAAAAAAATCTTAAAGCCTTTTTTTTAAGTCCGAAAATCGTTTTTTGGAAATAATTCACCCATACCTACAAACTGCACTATGTTACATTCTAAGTGTATTATTATTATTATTTTTTTTTTTTTTATTTTGTAGCACCGTGTTATTAATAACTCAAAAACAAACAAAATATACACTTAGTTCTACTTTTGAGGTAGAGTGGAAGCAATTGCTCGTTTTTTTTTTTTTTTGCTATGATGTCTACAAAATATTAAATTTTTTATGTAGATCAGAAGTATCATCATTTCGACTAACACTATACATATTGTTGCAACACTAATTTATTATTTATTTTCTTCTTTTATTTCTAGTAAAATGCTTGAATACCAAAGAGAACATGCTGAAGCAGCTGTTGATATTTCAAATTATGTTTCAAATCCTATCAATGCCTATTTACTTACAAAACGTTTAACCACAGATTGGAAACAAGTGGAAAATCTGATGGCCCATGATGTGGGAGGAGGTAGGTTTCAAACAGAAATACGTACATGAAATATATAAATATTTAACTAATAGATATATTTTTATAGATTTCCTTAACAATGTAACAAATTTTCGCAACGTTTTGAAATTCCCCTCCGATGAGGATTTGAATGGAGCGGCAGTGGCCTTAATGCGTTTGCAGGATACTTATAATTTAGATACATCAAGTTTAGCCAGAGGAGAGCTAAACGGTATACAATATAGGTAAGTGGAAATAAAATATTTTTTATGTATTTTGTTAAAAAACTTTTTTAGAAAATTTAAAACTAAATATAATAAAACAAATATTTAAGGTCCCTTATTTATATTAAATTTTGAACTTGAGCCTATAAATTTATAAATTATTAGGTATATAAATAATAGCTGTGTTTAATTCGAAATTTTTATTATTTTCAAAGCAAATGTAAGTAGGTATAAATTTCATAAGTAGTTATTGGCTATAGCTGCCTAAAAGTTAAGTAAGGATAAAAATGTTACCAACTCTACCAAATAAGAAGCATTTTTGCTGGAATTCAAATTGAAACCAAATGTATTTAAAGTCTTGAATGCAGTGCCAAGCATAGAATTAAACTTGTATTGTACTTTAATTCAATAGCGTTCTTCAGTAAAAAGGAAATTTAAATTTAAGTCAAATTTATTTTACTTAAAAATTTAAATTTTTTCAATCATATGTCTTGTTCAAATATTTTTTTTTTTTTTTTTAATTCATGCTGGATTCCAGCAAAATTTTCTGAGACTTGAATTTTATAAATTTGGGTGCTTATTGTGTAGGAAATGTATGGTTGGATACAAATACCTGATTTTCAATTTTAAAATATTATTAATTAAAAAACGAAAATTTATCCCAAATATTCAAACACTTTTGTGTTGACATCATAATTTCAATTTTATTTATATTTAGAAGACATACCGTTTTATTCGAAGTTATGAAAGACATAGGTTAATTTTTTTTATAAATCTTTATTGATATGATATTAGATTATTAGACACATATTAAGGGCTATATTTAAATTGCTTTATTTAAACATAAATAAATAAATAGTTAAATTAATTCAATTCACCCTTTTGCTTTGTATGTTACATTTAAGTTCGGAAATGTCATCTGATGATTGTTTCGAATTGGGACGTCAGTCATATGTCAATCATGATTATTATCATACCGTTTTATGGATGAATGAAGCCATGACTAGAATGTTGGAAGAACCCAGAAATCGCACATTGACTTTTACAAAAGCTGACATTTTAGAATATTTAGCATTTTCAACCTACAAGCAAGGTAAGTTTATTATTTTTATAGTAATTTAATTAATTTTACAAATTATTACTTTAAATTATAATTGAATTATTTGAGCAATAATCCATACCTTCATGAACAAACATAAAACCACAAAAAAATAACAAACAAAAATGTATTCTAACACATTTTGTTATAATTTTATTTAACGTATTTAAAAACTATACCAATTGCATAATTTAATTGAATGAAATCTTAATTAATATTTTTGCATGAAGTAAGTGATAAATTTGTAAAAAGAAACTATGAAAATATAAATTATTTAATTTAAAATAACTACCAGTTTAATGGATTTTAAGTAAGTGTTAAAATTTTAAATTCTTCGAGAATGAATTTACTTGAAATTAAGTTATTAAGTAAATATTGCATTCCTTTATATCCCTGTTTGTTTGGCATTAAAAGTTTTATATTGTTGTTGTTAATGGTGTTGATGCTGTCAGTTAGTCAATGGCTGTCAGTGAAAGCTGTTAAAAGGATGTATATCCATTTAAAGATTGATATTAATACTCTCCCAACGAGACTTGCATGTTGCTACAAACAACTATGTCATGTTTATTATACTGTATTAACTGTGGGATGAAATTAACCAAAACTATAAAACAAATGTGTAAAAAAAATAATGTAAATGTCTAGGAATAAGTCGTATGGAAAGTAGTTTAGTAGTTTTTCAAAAAGCTCTATTCGAAAAAGTGCCAATTAAAAAAAAGTAAAAGAAATTTTCTTGTGAAATGTACCACCAGTTTTCCAAAAAAAGTAATTTTGTGATGTTTTTATCTTTTAATTTTTTTTTCAAAATGTCATATTTTTGGACCAGAAAGGGCCATGAGTATAAAAGTTTATGATTTGAAAAATACTTCCAATATCCAATGTCTGTAGTGAATTCTATTGAAATCGGAGATGACAAAATTAACCTTGTCATAAAGTTAATTTTAATTTGTTTTCAAATTTCTCTTCCATTCGTTTATGCTTTATATAAGAATATGTTTAATAATTTAATTTTTACTACTTATTACCTAACGTAGTCCCACTGTCTTTTACTTTTTCACTTCTATCACCACATATTTTTATAAAAACATATTTCAAAATCCATTTTAAACAACTTCTCCCACATCATAAACATTTTATAGGGAAAATATATATGTGTGTAAAACTAATACCAGAATAAACTTTAAAATTAAATGATGCACTGGAAAATGTAACTACAACCACAACAAGTGAGAATGTTAAATTAGGCTTGGTCGAATCTATATACCCATCATTTGAAACTTTTTAGAATTTCATCTTATATGGGAGGTGTACAGTAAAGTGGGCGTATCATGACCATTTTTTGCTTCTGAGTTTATATTGGTCCTTGAACTATTCGTGCAAAATTTCGTTGATATACATGTTTTTTTGTAAAAGATATCGGTCGAAAACTATAAGCTGGAGTTACGACGGACAACCTATTCTCGTTGCCTTAGGATGTTCGCACCGAACCCTATCCTGATTTACACAGGCGGATGGACATCGTTAGATCGTCTTAGATTATCACGAGGACCCGAAATATATATACTTTGCGGGGTCTTAGACGATTATTTCGACATATTACACACGGAATGACAAACCCAATATACCCTCATCATTTTTGATAGTGGATATAAAAACATAGAAATTGAGCAACAGCATCACGTAGTATAAAAAAATAAACAAGGTAGAGCGCTATATTCGGTGGTGCGAATCTTTTATAATGCCCTAAAGTATGCATTACTATTTTCACATTTATACTTTAAAAAAATATTCTAATTTTTTTCCAAACACATAAAGATAATATCCAATAGATACATGGCCCATTATCAAAAACTTTTAACCTGGCTGAAACTATCTTTAATTCTTAATAAGTTTTGCTTTAATATTATTTTAAACAAACGGGTTACAGATCTGAAATCACAAGAGAGGCTAAAAATTACTTAACTTTTTCCCATTCTTCTACACTTTTTATTCGCGCATTTATACTTTTTAATCTCGTTCTATCTTATATAAACTAATCGTACTTTGTGGATAAAGTCTGCATCATCTCTATTATTGTGCAGACTTTCTACAATTACATACAGGGTCGTCGAGTTTTGACGACAAAATTTTTTAATTTTTTTAATTGTTTGGTTTTTTTGGCGAGATCTGTGCGACCCTCAACGGAATACAAATATAAATATTGAAGTAAGGACTGATACATGTTGCAGTTGTGCTATATCTCGTTGATATGCCCTAAATAGTCAATGTGGTAGATAGTCTCAAAGTTTGGAAAACAAGAACGAAAATTTCAGTCAGTTTTTTGCGAGACACATTCACAGTTTCGTATAGAATGGTATGGATTACTGCGTGAACTTAGTTTTTTATTATTTTACACAATAAAATCAAAAGAGCATTAAAAATAAATTTAACATCCAAATTTTATGGACTTTTTGAAAACTACGTAAAAATGTGCACTTTTTGTATTTTTATATAGCAGATTGAAATTTGTACAAAAGATACACGAACGGCGACAAAGATAATTGATCAAATGTCGATGATAGATAGTTAAAAACGGGACACTTTTGTCAAAATAGATTTTTTTTAAATTTTTAAATAAAGTATTTTTTAGGAGTAATCCAGGGCAGCATAAAATTTGTTCTAGGGCCGCATTTGCCCATGGTTGTTATATACATGTACATATAGTGTAGGTATTTTCACACACCTGCATATGTATACATAAACAAATATGCTCTTTAGCAATGACCTATTTTTAGATGTACGTAGTTAAAATAAAATGATAGTAGAAATTCCTTTATTTTTATATTGCAACTAAAGTATTACAACACCCAAGAATAAATGTTAAACAAGAGATAAATGAAATGAAAAATATAAAATAGTAAATCAAAATTTGTTAGATACAAAACGAAGGAGTAGCAAGGTACACAACTACAAAATAAAATATTATATTAAAATCCTTTAATTAAGAAATTAATACCAGAGAGTTCGGTAAATCCATGTTTTTAATATTTAGTTTCGATTTAACCTTTATTGTTTAATTTTTCTTAGTTTACAAATTATAGGGCATTTAAACTACTCTATACCTGTGGATGCTTATAAACTTCCAGATAAATTTTGCTTCATTTTGTTTTTATGCCCTTCACCACAGGTGTAAGGGGTATATAAGTTTGTCATTCCGTTTGTAATTTCCATAATTTTCGTCGGAGAGCAGAACAGTTAATATTTTCTGCATCATTATAAGAAACGATTTCGATAGAACCATGTACACTGCCTGCCATTTGAATTAGGAATCACATTTTTTTAACTTTAATTAAGCATATCTCCTAAACTAAAGTTCAGGAAAAAATATTTTTTTGCGCAACCAAATTTCATAGTGTTTTCGTGTGTCACTTGAATAAGGAATATTTTAAAACTAAGCAAACTGTAATTTATTTTTAAATTTTAGGTTATAAAAATGAAAGTTATTATCTTCTGGCATTCAATTAGTAATGAGTACTGCCACCATTTTTAGAAATAACCTCAAAAATTCGATTTGGCATCGACTTGTATAATGACTCTAAGTACTTTAGCGAAATTGAACTCCATGTTTCCGTTATTGCATCCTTTAAGGATTCTATCGTCTCAAATTGTTTTCTTCCTTCATAAACTTTTCTTGCAAGCCAACCCCAGACATTTTCCATTGGATTCAGGTCTGGTGAATATGGGGGCCAATCCAAAAGTTGAACACCTTGTTGATTAATCCATTGTTTTATTGCTCTGGCGGTATGAATCGGAGCGTTATCGTGTTGGTACGTCCAACGTATGGGTCCAAAGAAATCATTAAATTTTGCAAATGCTTCCTCCAGAATGTTTTTGTAAGTAAGTTGCAGTCATTTTGTTGGATACAAAAACCAATTCTATGGTACCATATTACGAAATGGCACCCCATACCATTATTCCGCCCTCTCAACTGTGTCTGCTGCACAAAAGTAATTCCTCCTTATTTAGGTCATGGAAGTAATAGTTATAGCCGTCGGGACCATCAATATTAAACTTTTTTTCATCGGAAAATACAACTTTAAACCATTTGTCGGACCATGTCATTATATTTTTGGCAAACTGTAGACGTTGTGATTTGCGTTTTTCATTAAGTGGTGGTTTTTTTTGCAATTTTTGTCGGACTATGTATGGGCACGACTTTAAAATACGGTGCACAGTTCTTAAACTGGCACTGACTCCACTTTTTTAACGTATTTTTGATACCGACATGGCAGAATTTGATACAATTCTAAGAATTTTTCGTCTTTCTTTTGGAGTTGTTGCCATTTTCTTCCGCCCTTTCATGTTTTTTCCATATCTTTCCACGTTATTTAAATAATTGTACACAACTGCCTTTCCTCTATTAATGTTTTTGGCTATTTGGACCGTATTCTGAGCCTGAGATTTCAAAATCAGAATTTTTTCTTTTTCAGAGTTATTAAGAGCCTATTTAAAAACTATCAAATTAAAAATTATCTAGCCGTTTATATTGAAAGAAATTCAAATCATAGCACGAAATAGTACCACTGAAAAATATGTATATTTTTTATTTCTTCAGGAAACTAAAGTCAACAGTTAGAAATTTGGTTGCGCAAAAAATTATTTTTTTCTGAACTTTAGTTTAGGAGAGGCAGTGTATATATTAAGCTAAAAATTACAAAAACAGAAAAAGTTCGAAACTATTTTTTGCCAAATGTGCTATAATTGTGATTTTCAATGGGAGGTATTTTAAAATTTCTTAAATATTTTTGTTGTGTTCTGCTCCTCAAAACGTTTGAGAGGTCTTATTACAGTGAAATCGCATAAAGATAACAGTTTCTCGGGATCCTCTAATCTACATTTATGTTTTTTTCTTTCTCAGAGTGTAATGGAAAAAATTATTAAATGAATCTCAAAATTCTTGTGGTCATCTTTATATTTGTGAATTTCTAAATTTGGCCCACCCCTGGTATATAAGGACATATTCAGTCGATTTTACACACATAGACAGTTATAAAAAGTGTTTGTTCTTATGTGAGAAGAAAACACAGATTTATATATATTTATGGACACACATGATGTATATGATACATTCTCTATGCAAAATCAACCATTTGGAAATTGTATTTGTTCCGGTAGATTGTTTTCTTATGAAAAGAAAAATAGGGATTTTGTTATTTTGGCAACTTTATAATAAAAGAAAAGTAACAATTTTTTTAGGGAAAGAAATTTGTTCAAAATTGTATCCCATATTAAGACGGAGTATAAATTAAACCAATTGTGAACCAGTCCACATAGTTAATGATGTGCTAACGTTTGACAATATTAAATAATTTTGAATAGAATATTCAAATATTTAAGAAATCTTTGCTTAAGGTTTTAGTTTCAAATTCTTTAAAAAAAATTCGTCTATCCTAGATAAATGTAAAACAATTTTATTCTTTTAGCTCGTTTTATATAAATATATGTATGTATTTGAAATTAATTATTTTTATCTTTTACTGCAGTATTACATTGGTTTTGGTGTTTTTTTTTCTTGGTGGGATAATATTTAAAATATTTAATAATTTTTTTCCTATTCCATACTGTTTTAATAAACATTTTTAAGGGATTTTTTATTTTTAGTTTATTTTTTTGCACCAAGAGAAACATATTTTATGTTTAGTTTGACCAACAACTTTTTTAATTAGTTATAATGCTCATTAATTTTTTTTCAGTTTTTGCGTTTTATTTTTTACAACATATCAAAGACTTTTTGTAAATACGATTATAATTAGTATGAAAACAAAACTTTGTAAAATAGGGTGGTGTCGAAGAAAAATATTTCTATGTTTTCAGCTAAAATAAAAGTTGATTTCATTATAAGATACCAATACCTAAAATATTAAAACGGAAACAGCTTATTCTGATACAAAATCGTCCAAGTTTGAATTTTCAATCATCCTATATAATCGAATAGAATTTTTCTACAAGCCTGAAAATCGTAGAGTACTTGTGAATAATTGTTTATGGAATACTTCATTACTGCTTTCGGAACCACGTGAATTTCGATTGCTTAAGTTAGAATTCAATTGTATAGCGTTTAGCATCTCGACTGGGACAACGTAATGAACGTTACGAAGAGAAATTCATGGATGTGACTGAAAATCTCGCTGACCAGTCATCAACGTCGTCAAGATGGTATTATACGTTAT
Source organism: Protocalliphora azurea (assembly GCA_932274085.1). Taxonomy (NCBI): domain Eukaryota; kingdom Metazoa; phylum Arthropoda; class Insecta; order Diptera; family Calliphoridae; genus Protocalliphora; species Protocalliphora azurea. The sequence continues at coordinate 132,717,393 of OW026519.1, forward strand.
TAGTCATTAAATATTCGTCTATTCAGATTAAAGATCAATAGCGCTTTAATTAAGTTCTCCTCAAGCCCTATGACCCACAGTGTCCCATACAAGAAATGAAATGAAAATAAATTTGCAGTTTCCGAACGGCTGGTCCGATTTCAATAAGATTTCATATAGTGATGGTAAAGGTACAGTAGAATTTAGTTGTGATCTTGGACTATATAGATAACAGGGTCGGGTCCACAGGGTCCCATAGTTGGAAACCTCGTATATGACAAATATTTAAAACGATTCTGATTCGTTATATATATACCGGAAACTTTGCCTTCTTTTTGAATGTATATAAAAAAATTTATAATACGAAAATTTGTTGAAAACTTTTTGTAAAAATAGATTTTTGCAAAAATAGATATTTTTTAAATTAAATTTTACAGCTGTATAGATTTGTTGACGCCTAATTCGAAACTAGAGTTATTTGTTTAGATTTATCTAAACAAACTTTAAAAAAAATCCAAAAATGGTATTTTTTTGCTATATCTTCCCGACCGATACCTGGGAGTAAAAGTTTCTATTACCAAAAAATTAAAAGCATATTCGATCATATAAAACATATTAAAATTTTCTGATTCCATCTTTACGATTGGAGAAATTAAGACGAAAATTGAAAATTTATGGAAAAAATAGGTCTAGCTCTGTAGACGTTCGTCCTCGCAGAAAAATTTGTTGTCAATTTTTTTGCTTAGCACTATTTTGTATTAAGTTATCTTTTAGAAAAAAATAAATACTATACACATTATTTAAAAAAAATTTCATACAACTGAAAAGGAATGTGACTACTTGGGAGACCAAGTCTGCTTGCATGTTTTCCGATCGTCCAGTGACCTGTTGGTAAGAAGGTTTCTCCTTCTCCATTCACTCCTGGTGGGGAATAAGACTTTAATAGTATTTCCGAAGTCCATCTGGGGAATCATATAGTCGGTAAATTTATTGAATTGCGGGGGTATTAAACTTAATATCCTCGCGTGCCCATACGTTCTTGATCTCCAGCTTTCCGTTGCAGATAATATTATCGCACTATTAACTGATGATTCAATTATGTATAGGTTTATAGGTGTTAGGTGCAATATAGTGTTCAGAGCTTCTGATGGACTAGTACGTAATGCACCTCCAATGCCTATAGAAGCGGATCTTTGTATCTTGTAAAGTTGATCCACCACATATCTCCACCACACAAGAGATCCATATACAAGAATGGGCCGTACTATTGCAGTGTATAGCCATTTTGTCAATTTTGGACTCAAACCCCATTTCACACTGAACATCTTTCTACAGGTGTAGTATGCTAGTCCAAAATAATGTCCAAGTACTTTGCATTGTCCGACAAGGTGAGTTCACAGTTTTCTAACCGTGGTAGTCTGAAGCTGGAATCTTGGTCTTTGCGGTGAAAAGTACCAGATCTGTCTTGCCCGGATTCACTCCTAGTTCACATTCTTTGGCCCAGTCACTGAGTGTAGTCAGAGCAGTTGACATGATATCACTTATCACGTTCAGAAACAGCCCTGATACTAGTATTACCACATCATCCGCGTAAGCCACGATATTCACTCCCTTGTATTCCAATTCGCACAGGATGGTATTAATGACAATAAGCCACAACAGCGGAGAAATCACACCTCCTTGTGGAGTTCCACGCATAACTTGTTTGGTCTTAACACTGTTGCCTAAATTAGCAATGACGATTCTTGTCTCTAGTATTGACAACAGCCAGTTGGTGATATAATTCTCAACTCCTAGTTCCTGCAGAGCTCTCTGTATCGCCATAGTAATGACATTGTTAAAGGCATTGTTTAATGGATCGCTCGATGACCCTTACGACCTCATGAAGAGCCGTCTCCATGGAGCGTCCTTTAATGTAGGCATGTTGACATCCTGAGAGTCGAGTTGTACCCTCTAGACGCTGCCTTGTATGTAAATCAATGAGTCTCTCCAGAGTTTTCAACTGCAAAGATGAGAGACTAATCGGACGGAAGCATTCTCATGACTTCTTTTTTCGGTTTTTGGAATGAACACTACCTTCACTCTCCTCCAATTCCTGGGAACATAGTTGAGGGTTAGGCAGAGTTTAAATATTCTATGTAACCAGGGGATGATGTATACCTTTGCACTTTGTAGCATTCGTAGTATAATACCATCAGGCCCTACAGATTTGTACGGAGAGAAGCTATCCATTGCCCATGAAATTTTCTTAACGGATATTATGTCATCCTCGATTCCTTGCGAGGATTTAATATGCCCCATCTCCTGGTCTGTAACATCTGTACAACCAGGAAAATGAGTATTAAGTAAAATGTCCAAAGATTCCGCCGACGATTCTGACCATGGGCCATACAACCTTTTAATATAGGATGGATTATTGTGACCATTTGCCAAAACCTTACTGAGTCTAGCAGATTCCTTGGTATTGTCGATAGATTCGCAGAAGCCTTTTCATGAATCTCTTTTTGCGATCTTTATTGCTTTCTTATATTCCCCACGCTTATCGTGATAGAACTGTTACGATTTTGTTCTGTAGCCAATATTGAAAGCATTGCGTGCCTCTTTGCGTAGCTTCGAGAGTTGCTTGTTCCACCAGGGAGGGAAACTCTTTTAGTCATTGGACAGGATTGGACCTATACATAGATCTCGGCTAGCACAAACTACTCATATACAAATCATTCAAATAGGTTTAGATATAACAAATCAGTATCGTTTTAAATATTTTTCATACCCGTCCCAGTTATGTCTATATAGTCCAATCAAAAGTTAAACTCTACTGCGCCTGTGAAATTCCATTGAAATCGGACCGGCCGTTCGAAAACTGCGGATTTATTTCCATTTCATTTTTGAAATGAAATGTACAATAAAATTCTCAGAATAAAACAAAACAATTTTTCTTCTGGGGCTTACAAAATTCTGGTTTGATTTATGAAGAGTCAAACAATCCTTTTAAAGTGATGCGCCACTTAAGCCAAATGCGCATTAAGCCGTGGTTAATAAGGTTACGTTGACTGGTGAGCGATACAGAAAGATCAACAAAATCAAAAAAAAAAAAAAAAAAAAATTATATTGGCTCGATTTGCTGATTTGAAGTAAAGTTATTTGTTCTGGTTTCATAAGCCTAGTGTATTTTCACATCTCAAACGTGAAGTTTTCAAACGTTCCGTTTAGGTACGAAACCCAAACGAATCAATTGGACTTTGCGATCGGATTATCTGAAATCTTTGTGCAAAGTTCTCAGTTCGTGAAGTGTAAAATTTTTGAGATCATACATTCGTGCCCACAACTGTCATATTCTAGACGGTATGTACCGTAATTCCATGTTGATTTCTGTCCGTTATCTTTATCAGTTTCACCAAGTGTGGTGGGTACTGTAAGTGGAATATTTTATAATATTAATAGTTCAAAAATGAGAAAAGTTTTCATTTGCATCCGAGATAGTGAAAACTTTTTCCATTGCTACTCATATTTTTCAAAAGAGTGGTATTACAGTATTTGAAAAGATTTGTTTTATAGGCAGCGTTGCCACAAAGAAAATATTTTTCCTACCAAAATTTTCTCTAAAAACTAACAAAACCTATCAAAATGTATCAACATTTAAAAAATTTTTTGTGCGAAAAATATATTTGAAAATTAGTGCAAGCAAAACGTCCAATTATAAAAATTTAAGATTGTGGTCAAATAAATTTTCGTAAAATTTTCACCACTTCGAAAATACCTTTTTGAAAAGTAAAAATAGACAATATCAATTTTTAACACTTTCAAAATGTGTGATGAAGTACCAAACGTTTAAAAAAATATTTTTGTAGAGGTCTAGCTCTTTTTCAGGAACTCCTAATAGTTATTTTTTCTATTCTGAATAATAATGAAAAAAAAAATGATATGAAAAAGTAATGATTTTAGTATTGCGTTGCCATTGGAAAGAATTATTCAGTGTTGAAAAAGAGCTGGTGGTTTTAACTCAGAGTTGTCATTAGTAGGATTTTTTTTATAATTCTTATTCAATGCTTTTGACATTCTTCTCTTTAAAATAGTATACAATATATTTTTTTACAAACATATTTTTCAATTTTGTTAAAAGTTATTGAAAATATTTTTTAAATTGATCAAATTGCATTTTTCTTAGAAATTATTTATTTTGTATCCTGCTAGGTTTGTTTCTGTACTTTTTGGATAAAGTGTGGTAAAATGAAAAAGTGTCAACTTTTCTCCCACAAAAATACAACAACGTACAAAAGTATGGGAACGCAAAAATCCACATTGTTTACCCAGAAATAAAACATCAAACTATTTTAAAAATTCGTATATTCATGTCATTTTATTTTTCAGCATATTTGAATGTTTTTAATTTTTTTAAATGAAAATTTTCTGTTAGTAACAAAAACAAATAATATTTTCCTCCAAGGCCTGAATTGAAGCGGTTTTGTCCGCGTAAACTTTAGACTTTACATATCCCCACAAGAAAAAGTCTAACGGTGTGATATCACACGATCTTGGTGGCCCAAAACGTGAAATTAAGTGCTCACCGAAGTGTTCTCTCAATAAATTCATTGATTGATGCGATGTATGGGAAGTGGCGCCGTCTTCCTGAAACCAAATGTCGCCGATATCACGAGTTTCAATTTCAGGCATCAAATAGTCGGTTATCATTGTACGATAACGGTCGCATTGATGGTTTCGTTCGCACCGGCATCATTTTTAAAGAAATATGGACCGATGATTCCACCGGCCCACAAACCACACCAAACCGTTGTTTTTTCTGGATGAAGTGGCAGTTCTTGAATCTCTTCAGGTTGCTCTTCGTCCCAAATGCGGCAATTTTGTTTGTTTACATACCCATTGAGCCAGAAATGGGCTTCATCTCTGAACAAAATTTGACACGAAAACGTTGGATCTTCTTGGAACTTTTCAAGAGCCCATAGAGCGAAGCGATGTCGCTTGGGTAGGTCGAGCGGCTTCGGTTGTTGCACAAGCTGTATTTTGTACGCTTTCAATTTAAGATCTCGACGTAAAATGCGCCAAGTCGTTCCATACGTCAGTCCGAGTTGCTGCGAACGGCGCAGAATCGACACTCCACGGTCTTCGTGTACACTCTCAGCTACGGCCGCTATATTTTCTTCACAGCGTGCTGGACGTCGTCTATTCGGTCGAATATTATCTAATAATGAATACTGGGTCTGAAAATGGGTGATGGTGTTGCGAATAGTACGCTCAGTAGGCCGATTATGTTGACCATAAGTTGAGCGAAGTGCACGAAACACATTCCTCACAGAACGTGAATAATTTAAGAATAAATTATAATAAAATATTTAATAAATAATTTAATCAGAACAACGCAGCGTTCATTAATGTCAATGTCATATTTGATCATCAGGGTCCGAAATTTATAAACACAAACAGGCAACCAGGCAAACAAGCAGCAGTCCATGCCATACAAAGACAGTTTCATATTTGCAAACTGCAACATACTAATTACAAATAAGATAAAAAAAAAATCAGTAAAAACAACGACAATAACAAAAAAAGAACTTCAACAAGTACACGGTAACTGCATGTAGTGTTACTGAATCTACTAGTAGATACTCTTAGTAGAAGGTGTCATCATATTTTTTAAAATTTATCACTTTTATTGTACATATTTGCAACAGAGAATAAAATTAATTACATCATACATTTACATTTTCCACCTGCACTAAGCTCTGCAGTATTTACCTCATACTTATACACATACAACATTATTTATTTAAGCAAACAAACGCCCACCACCTTAATAAAACATCATACATACATACATACATACATACATACATAAGTACATACTAACATTGTGCATTACAACGTCACAAGGCTTAAATTTATAAATTGAATTGCTCCATATTATGGAGAAAAAAGGTTTTATTTGTTTGTACCCGTACTTCATGTTGTTGTCTATTTTATTTTTTATTTTTCGCTCTCTCCTTCTCCTATGGCGTTAATTGCGAAATATAAAGGAAACGTTGAAAGTGCCCTCTCTATGACAAATGAATTGTTGCAACTGATACCAAATCATGAACGTGCCACAGGCAATAAAGTTTATTATGAAAAAGAATTGAAAGAATTGTCGGTAAGAAAAAAGGTTAAAGGTGACGATGGGACAGATGAAACACCTAAATCCGATTTGGTGAGTATTAAAAATATAATAAATCATATTATTTAATTAAATAAATTATAATAACTATGATTTTTTTTTGTTATTATTCTCTCAAAAAGCCCATTTCTAAAGCAGAACCCTTTACTGTATTCGATCAAACCGAACGTAAAGCCTACGAATTGTTGTGTCAGGGTAAACTGAAACCCACACTCAGTCAAGTGAGACCTTTGAGATGTCGTTATGTTGACAATAATGTTCCCTTTTTAAAAATTGGTCCTCTAAAATTAGAAGAAGCCTCCAAGGATCCCTATATTGTAGTCTACCATGAAGTTCTTTTTGATAGTGAAATTGAGATTATTAAGAAAATGGCCCGCCCTAGATTCCGCAGAGCTACTGTACAAAACGCTCTTACCGGTGAATTAGAAACGGCTAATTATCGTATTAGTAAATCGGCTTGGCTAAAGACTGAAGAACATCCCATTATTAAGAACATTGTACAGAGAACAGAGGATATGACTGGCCTTGATATGTTAACAGCTGAAGAATTACAGGTTGTCAATTATGGTATTGGTGGTCATTATGAGCCTCACTTTGATTTTGCTAGGGTAAGTTTGATTAATATAAATCACTGCTGACCACTTGATATTTTTGTATCATAATTGAGATCGCTTTTGATGTAAGAATACATGGTCCTAACTCATTCATTGCATTATTTTCTTACTACTAAAATAAGTTATAAGAGAAGGGATAAATGAAGTACAGGAAAGATCTGTATAGTGATTTTATTCTACATAAGAATAAAATTGTTAAAAAACAAATGCTCTTCAAAATGCTTTGTGTGATCTACTTGGCAATCACACAAATGCTCTTGTAGTTAGAAGATCTTATACTAGTTCTCAAATATATTTCCAACCGTGTGACACAACGAATTTAAATTAGCTTTAGAACAGGATCAATACATTTGGATACTCCAGTGTTTTTTTTTTCTTTTACGTGGTTGAGAATTTCCAGTATAGGTTTTGAAGCATAGGAATACCCATTAGAGTTTTATTTCATCTTCGTTCGGATGATGGTGGTATAAATAATAAGGATTAAAGTATCTTTTGTACCGTTTAAAAATCGCAGTTACTTGAGTGCCTATTAATTAAGATGAAAAATTTTAATCCAACCTCGTTTACTTGCTAGGACCTTTGTAGAGTTGCAATCGCTCCTATTTGTAATACGCCACACAGTATGCGATTCAAAAAAATGAAATGAAAATAATTATGCAGTTTCGGAACGGCTGGTTTGATATAAAAAATGGCACATAGTGACAGTAGAGGCGAGTTTAAATTTTGAGTTTGGACCATATAGAGCTACCGGGGGCATGTCCAGAGAGTCTCAAATTTGAACACCTCTGGTATGATTTTTTTTAACGATCCTAATTTGTTATATCTGAACCGATGTGAAAGATTTTTATATGAGAGGATTCTGCTGGTCGAGATCTACAAACAAGATATTGGGCTTGAAGGACTAAATTTTTTATTTTTAAACGTACCTCAAAGAAGTTTTTTTCGCTTATAGCTGGTCCAAATTTCATTCGATTTCTTTAAAATTTTATTTATTTAATTAACAACAAATAGTAAAATTGAGTAGAGAAAGAATAAACAAAATATACGAAGTCAAAATTTATAGGTATTTAAAAAAGTCGATTTTTTCCCGTTACGTTTTTTTTTTTTTTTTTTGCCAAAAAAAAAAGTGGTCGCATTCTTTTTCTGTTATATAAACATTTTGCAGTGTCCTGGTGGGTAATTTTATTATTTTTCATTAAATCATGCAACCAGTCGAAGGCCAAATAGCAAATGACTGACTTAGACATTTTCGTTCGTATCGTTCGAAATACAGAAACCCAATTTAGTATGAAAACACTTAACATTTTCGTTCGACTTATTGTTCGTATAGAAGCGTGTTAGAGAAACCGAAATCAGTTTTCGTTCGATTAGAAGGCGAAAGAAAGCATTCATTCGTTCGACATAGAGGAACAGGCCGTTATTTCTAATATTTTTCGAATTTTCAATCATTTTTGCAATATTGGTTAGTTTTCGAGATATCAACAAGAATGTATTTATTAATATATTTATGATCTGATAACCAATATATTGAATAAAAGAAATTATAAATCGGAATTAAAGATCAGACAAATTGAATCGTTAGCATTATTTGGAACCTGTTTCATTTATTAGAGTTCGACAGAGTTTTCGGTTTTTGCAAAATTTTACTCTCGTTACTCGTACCATCAAATTTTTAAGTAAAAAATCGAAACGTAAATAAAGTAAATTCAATTTTAAAGATCTTCGAGCTTCAATTTTGTGTTGTTTTTGCAACAAACACTTTATTATAAAAAAAGTTAAAAAAGTTCCTAACAGGAACACTAGAAAATATTTGAAGGCAAAAGAAGAAACGAAAAATATAAATGCTGCTTAAATGATGATAAAAATTACGTACTGGCGGACTTTTTACAACATCCTTGTTGCGGCAGCAACTTGGATCCTAGAGATATAGTAAAACGCGGCTTTTCTGTTTTCGAATTTTGTCACAAGTGTGAGTGGTTATATTATCTAAACAATTATTCACATTTAAATAACAATTCGCAACTTACTTGCCTTCTTCGGCTTTCTGTTTTGTATTAATGATTTTTTTTTAAATTGCGATTTTTCTAAAAGTGGTTACCATTATACCGGCTAACCAGAGTTATCGAATGAACAGAATTGCCATAAAATGAACAATTAGAGATTTAAAGGTTATTATAAAAAAGACAATAAAATGGAATTCAATTTAACGCTTACTAATCTAATTCACCAGAATTGTTGGTCATTAATTCCATATCACAGATATTTTGGAAAATGTATCGGATAAATGTTGTGTAAAAAATCGATATTATCGAAAAACTTTAGATCCGGCAAGATATTTGGGGAAAGAAGCTCTTTATTCATAACAAATGATACTTTTAACAGAAAAATGCCATCAGAAAAAATTCCTTCCTATTATCACAAAAACGCAACCAATTCCAATTTGTTTGGTCTCATTTATCTTCCTATTATTACAACAAAAAAGTAACTAAGTGGTATCACACAAATGGTGCCGCTATGTACCAAAGGAGACTAATCCATTACAGAACTATGTCCATTTTAAATGTATTGGGTCATAGTAAAAAAATATTTAAAGGATACTTACTTAAAAATAATATACAAAATTATGTAAAAATTCATTTTAAAAAAATCTTTAAAAATTATTGAATTATTTAACAAATATTTTAAATTAGAATAAAAATCAAAAATAAAATAAAAAGTATTTTAATTTTTTATTTTATTCACAAATAACAGTTATGCTCAAAATAAATAAAATTTTAAAAAGAAGTGAACCCATTTAAACAAAAAAGTAACCGAAAACACCATAAAGCTTTTATGGGGAATATTTCAGAAAATATTAAATATTTTATTAAAAAATAATAAAAAATAATTTTTCTTTTAAATCTGAAACTAGAATATGACGAAATCAAAATTTCAAAAAATTTGAGCTTTTGGTTTCATTTTTATAAACTGAATCTTATGCACAAAATTTTTTGTGCGCAGTCCTTAATTGAGGTGGTTTCATATTCATATTTCATATTTTTTCCCCATTGTACCAATATTTGAGGAACGTTCTTTACTCATTCATTGTATTATTTTGTTACTAATAAAATAGACGTAAGTAGAGTAAGAGAGAAATTTTCCTACATTGCAAGTGACAAGTAGGATCTCAACTGTTATTTCATTCTTAGTAACAACAAAATTGTTAAAAAACAAATATTCCCCAAAATACGTTTTGCGATCTACTCGCCACAAATTGATATGTTTTTCTAGAAGATCGTGCATTAGGAAACAACTTCTTAAATACATTTCTTAAATTAAACTCTATGTCGTTCAGTCATACGGCTTTAGAACAGCGATATTCTAATGAATCAATAAATTTGGACACCTTAGTGTTTTCCCCTTCTCATTTACTTGATCGAGAAGCTGAATAAATCTTCATGATAGCAGACTCTGAATTGCTAATGGCACTTTAAATAGTGAGCGTGCAAAACGTGTAAATTTGAACGGATTATATATCATCTAAAATAAATTTTGATACCTATGAGAAACAACTAAAAATGGTTGTGTGGAAAATTCTCTTATCAAAAGAAAACTAAACACAAGTAATCACTGACGGAATGAAGGCGGATCAAGGAACTTGATTCAGAATAATGTGATCAAAGACTTAAATTCGTATGTGATGAAATTGCGATGTATTTGACACTTCTTTGTCTAAGAAAATATTTAGTGTAGGGTAAATTTACTAACTAAGAGTATTTCCTTGTCATTTATTTTTTTTTTATTTTTTTTTTTTATTTTATTTTTTTTATTTTATTTATTTATTTTGTCTATGGAAAATATTCCTTACAGACAATTAAAAATAATACATATTTTACTAAATATACAATTCATTATATAAATATAATTTTCACAAAAGTTTTGTACAGATCTTATGAGTTAAGAAAGAATAAAATATTGTTTTTAACATCTTTAGGGTTAAGTGAATAATCAATAAAATTATAATATGTATTAAACTCATTGCACATTCTTCTTAAAGAACTCACATTACCATTAATTATATTCAGCATAAAAGTTATATTGAACATACGGCTTTTCAGAGTAGGCAGCTTTATAAGGGCAAGTCTAGAAGTATATGGTGGCATATTTAATAGGTTGAAATGAAGACTTCGAAGGCAAAACAGAAGAAACTGCTTTTGGACTGATTCAATGAGATCAATGTATTTTTTATAGATAGGATCCCATATTATAGATCCATACTCCAGAATAGGTCTTACAAGTGATGTGAACAAAGTTTTTGTCACGTAAGGGTCGTTGAACTCCTTTGCCCAGCGTTTAACAAAACCAAGAACTCCTCTAGCTTTATTTACAGTAACCGTGATATGTGAAATAAAATTAATTTTAGAATCCAACAAAATTCCGAGGTCTAAAATAGTGTCAACTCTTTCTAGTTGATAGCCTCCTAGGACATAATATATCGGTAATCTACATTTTCTTACAAAACACATATATTTACATTTTTTAAGGTTAAGTGCCATGAGATTTATGTTACACCAGTTGTAAAATGAATTTAAGTCTTCTTGAAGATAATGATAATCATCTATATGTTGATAACTTAGAAATACTTTCACATCATCTGCATACATCAAAATATTTGAGTAATGAATTACTTGTGGCAAATCATTTACAAATAAGGAAAAAAGTAGTGGTCCAAGGTGGCTTCCTTGTGGTACTCCTGGCAGAACGTTTATACATCTAGAGCATGAATTTTTGTAACGAACAGTTTGTTTTCTATTAGATAAATAAGAGTGTATCCACTTTATACAACGATCAGTAAATCCCATTAAATAAAGTTTTCTTATCAGAAGCAGATGATTAACTTTATCAAATGCCTTGCTAAAGTCAGTGTAAATTACATCTGTCTGTTTTTGTTGGAGGAATGCACGATTTACAATAGTTGTGAGTTGAAGAAGATTTGTAATAGTAGAACACCTTTTACGGAAACCATGTTGATAACATGATAATAAGTTTTCTACTTGAAAACACAGTTGATCAGTGATGATTTTTTCAAATAATTTAGGTATTGTACTCAATTTTGCAATACCACGATAATTTGCAATATCAGATTTATTTAATTGGGGTTAATTGCCTCTTCACTAGAATAGTAAACAATAATGATTAAATTTCGAAAGCAACTACTTGTCAATTACCAATGCTTATCAATAAACATCTAAATCTCTGTTAATAAATAGAATATATATCTGAAAGAAAATATTAATATAATTTCACTTAATTAGGATTTTCAAAAACCACAATTAAAATATAAAACCTACACTAATATAGGCGCTAGTTTTATGCAAATGTTAAGCAATAAGATTTTCTAATCCACTGCGAATATAATACATACTTAGTTGTGAAACATTTTGTTTACATCAACTTACTATTTTTAAAATGTTATAAAAACTTTTTCCAGTGTAAAGAAAAAAAAAAAAAAAAATACTGACCGTTTCATTGTTATTTATTTAAATATTTTTATCATTTCCTCAGAGTCCAAACAAAAAAGTTCTTGCAAGCATAATACTTATAAAATTAATTAAAATTTGTTAAACTTATTTTAATTTAAAAAATTAAAATTATTTTTTGTTTTGTCTTACAGCGTGAAGAAGTAAGAGCTTTCCAGGGTCTTAATTCTGGCAATCGTATAGCCACTGTATTATTCTATGTAAGTTTCGAACATTATGATCCTTGAAATTCAATAAAAATACTTTCTATCTTTTTCATAGATGAGTGATGTAGAACAAGGTGGTGCTACTGTTTTCACTGCTATTAATATCGCACTTTGGCCCAAAAAGGGAACAGCTGCTTTCTGGTACAATTTACATAGATCTGGTGAAGGTGATTATAGAACAAGACATGCAGCCTGCCCAGTACTTACTGGTTCAAAATGGGGTAAGAAAAATTAAGAAGACAAACAATTATTTTCAATACGTTAATATATATTAATAATAATTCAATTTTGTTTTTGTTTAATTTTTTAGTCTCTAACAAATGGATTCATGAACGTCTTCAGGAATTTAGACGTCCTTGTGATTTGGAACCTGATCATGGCGAATTTGCCATATAGTGCAATTATTCTTATTGTTTAATTTTAAATATTTTCTAAAATAAATTCATTCATTAAACACTTTCTCTCCCTCTGTCTCTCTCTATCTCTCTATCTCTCTCTAACTCATTTAAGGCTTTATAAATCTTATTAAGCTTCTACATGAATACATTTTAAATATCCTTTTTATATCATTCATTTTTACTATTAATTTTTTATACACAACATCTTGAAATCTTAATTAGTTTTTTTTTTTTTTTAGAAAAGATTCAAATAAATTTTAATTATATTTGTAGAGTATAAACTTGATTATTTTCTTTTTGATTTTATTGCTTGAAAGTAATTAAACAAACAGTTTTCATTAAATATTTTCTTAGACATTCTTTTTCGTTGGAAACTCATATGCAACTGTTTCTTTTTTAACAACATTTATTATACAAATTGCTTTAATAAATTTAAATAAATAAATTCTTAAAGATTTTTATTATATCTTTTATTTTTGGCAAAAGGAAAATAAAATTTAATTGGCTTTTTATGTAAATTTTTTTTAATTTTTTTTTTTTTTTAATTCAAAAATCATTTAATATTAAACGTGTTAAGTAAACATACATTTATTGCATGTAGCTTGTCGTAATAAATTTTTGAAATGAAAATGAAACCAATAAATTGGAAATGTTAAAAAAATAATGTTAAAAATTAAAAGGCATTATTATTTGTTTTTAGTGTTGGTAAGGGGGGGGACTCAATAATTTGAAATAATTTGAAAATAAAGTTCATTGAAAACATTATTACGGGAATTCGTTTAAAAGAGATAAATTTCCAATAGGTAATATTTAGAAACATGTATATTAGGTGAATAACTGTTTGTAATTTTTGTGAATATAAAATTTTACCGTTATTTATCGTTAAAAAAGTTTGGTTAAAGTTTACAAATTAGGCATTTTTATAATCTTGAACTATTGGATTATTTTATATAATATATATATATTATATCGTCTTCAATATAAATGTTCGTTTTATAAAAAGAAACTTTACAGCGAAAATGTAGCATTTTTTAATATAAATTAAAAAAAAAAATATTTCAATAAAATTAGATTTTCTGTGTGGACCACCTACAGCGTAGTCGCGGCCAACATTTAAATTAATTAACTCTAACAAGTTTAATGTCAGAGAATGTTCTTTCGGATCATTCCAACATCCAATTCTATTTTAAAAATAATATTTTTAAACATATGAAAAGTAAGAAACAGAATTTATTTAAAAACTTTTTTTAATAAATTGTAGGGCGCCATGGTCAACTACGAACCGAACATCATAATATTTAGTATTGTGGTTACCTACCAATTCTTATCAAAATAGCGACCTGTAATTTGATTGCAACGTTTAGACGGACAGACATCATTAAATAGACTCAGCTAGTTATTCTAAGCCGATTGATATAAATTAAGGTGGGACCAATATTTTTAGACGTTACAAACATTAGCACAAACACCCTCCCCACTATGCACAGTGTCACATTTGGCAGTTTTAAAACGACAAAAAATCCAGTTTTGGAGGTATTGATCGGAAATGATATCTGTTAGTAGGCAAGGCCGTAAACAATCCCATTAAAAATGGGTACAGCCACCCCTATACTAAAAAAAAAAACAAATTAAAATTTGAACTAATTCTTATCAAATTGCTTACGCACCATACACTTTTTCTAACATTTTCAAAGATCGCAAAAAATCGCAGCCAATATTCTTAAATATAACTTTATGGATATTATTTAATATACCAATCGTATCTTTAAATTGGAACTCGATGGAACTTTTTATTTCTAGTCCATTAAAAATAGAATTTCCAAAAAATATACAGTTATGTGATGGAAATCGATTATTTTCAAATCGAACGGTTTGAAAAGTTGTGATAAATTTCGATCGATTTTAAGAATAATTTTTGGATCAGTGATTTATTTTTCCTTTACAATATATAGCACTATTGAAAACCAAGGAAATAATTTTCGTGAAATACTTAAAATTTTATAATAAAAAGTGAGTTTTCTGTTATTTTCATCAACAAAGAAAACGAAAAATAAATCCACCACATATTTTTTCGATTTCAATTCGTTTCATTTTCGAAATCGATTTCCACCACATACCCGATATATTTTTTAATATTGGGATTTTTTTGAAATAAAAAAAAAAAAAATAGCTTCGGTATTGAATTACGTATCAATTTATAACCAAATAATTTTGATACATTTATTGTTACACACCAAAAAAAAATTGTATTATCTGCAGTATTTACTGAAATATATGCAGTTAAATTTAACGTACTACTTCACAAGAATTTTAAATAAAAATAAAATTTTTTAAAAGTAGCAACTTTGAAAATACATAATTTGCGCTACAGATACTTTCCAATATTTTAAGTGTTTTTTTTTTCTATAATCATCAATTAAGCTTCTATTTTTGTATTTTTGTCGTTCTAATTTGGCAAAATGTGACACTGTGCTATGGGGTCATAGGGTATAAAAAGTATACGTTATAAAGTATTCAATTAAAAGAGAGATATTTTCTTTGCAAAAAATATAAAACTTATTTAGGCTATTTTAGAGGCTTGCAACACCGTCCATGATATATAAGTTCCAAATTTAAAAGTTATACGGATAGATAATTCTTATAATATAATGTCAGATATGAAATTATCATAGGTCTTTCAATTTAGTTCATATTTGACATACACGTACTTCATTTTACCACAACAACATAACTGTTTTAATTTAAACAAATGACAAAAATCAAAATAAAAAGAAATCAAAATATATCAAAGTTGTATTTTTATTATTTCTAATTATCTTTCGAAGACGATTTCATTGATTTTGACGGCATTAGAAAGGAAACATTTTCCAAATGCATTTTGAAAGTGTTCTTTGATTTTTTTTTTATTTTTTCAAATTAACTTAAAAATTGATAATAATTAATTTTAAGCTTTTATGTGACGGAAAGTTTTAGTATTTCTAATAATTTTTTGTAAAAAATGCCAACATGTGACTTGAAATATAA
Source organism: Protocalliphora azurea (assembly GCA_932274085.1). Classification (NCBI taxonomy): domain Eukaryota; kingdom Metazoa; phylum Arthropoda; class Insecta; order Diptera; family Calliphoridae; genus Protocalliphora; species Protocalliphora azurea. The sequence continues at coordinate 132,733,299 of OW026519.1, forward strand.
AATTTTTGTATAGATTATATTTTGATTTATTTCTAAAAAATGGAGAAAATGTGTTTCGAAATGAAAATATATTTGAGCTATTAGAAAAATTTTAATGCCATATGCTTTTTCTATCTAATTTTTGACGAAGAAATTCTACAAAAATGCACTTAAAAAAATTAATGCATTAATGCATCTAAAGCAATTTCTATCTAATCTTGAATTTTTTACCAACTAGGATTAAAGCCTATAAAAGCACAGCTTTAATGTTTCTAAATCAATATAATCTGACATCTACTTACTTGTTCGTTAAGAACATTGCATAAAGAAATAAAGCTTTCGAGAAGCATCTAGAAAGTAATGGCCGTGAGAGCACCATTGAGTCAGTCTAATTGGAAACATCGTTAAGTAAGGACAAATTAACTGCCTTGGCTGAATATTCTTGTACATTATTAAAGTGTGCTGTATAAAGTGTGTAATTTAAATGTGTGTGTGTATTAGAACACAAGTGGCTATTTAAACTGTTCTTGTTGTACATTTTTAATAAAATAAAGAGTCGTTACAACTTTTAAACTACTAAACTGCTTTTATTTGCAATCAAAGTATCGGTTTATTTAAAAGGAAATAAACCACAGTTTTTAAAAGGTAAAAATGTAACAACATTTTGTATAGAAAAAATTATGTAATTTTTTACTAAAAATTTCTAAAAATAGTAAACATTTCCATCGCAAAAAAGCCTAACTTGGATTGTGGAACCAACCAACAAATCACTTTTTAAGATGAAATAAAAAAAATTAAAAATAGAAGGGGGAGAACGTTTTCAAAAATGCATCTGAAAATGCAGTTGCATTCTAAATGCAGATTTTTTTTAACAATATTATTCTTTAATTACAGGATTTAAAGAGGACATATTACTTCGTATATTTCGTATAAACAGAAATAGCGTGTTCTTCGAAATTTAGGAAAATAAAAATGGAGATAATAATTTTATTTCCTAGCGTACATGTCTGCTTAATTTCAAGAAAATCGGAGAACTTAAAGTAAAAAATCGGCATTTTTCATCGATTTCTCCTGGAATTCAATATATAGATACATAATTTTCTAAGCATTTTTGTATATGTTTCCTTTTTTTAGAGCTTTCTGAAGCTCCCAGATGACGTAGAAAATTAATATTACTTATAAAAAAAAAATTCGTTCTACAAATCCAAACGAATGTAGATTACCTTTTTATTTTATTATTATTTTTTAAAGTCGGTTTTGGTTTTAAAATGCTTAAATTAGCTATACTAATTGTTTACGCTCCAAATCCTAACGGATGTAGATTTTGTATTTCGATCAGGAAGCGGAGAATGATTTATTTCTACTTATTTGTTTCAATTTACTAATATCTTAAAAATATACCAAGTATTTCTTTAAGTAACTGTTGTCGGCATCTTTTGGTATAATTAAAATTTCGTACAATTAAAATTGAAAATAGAATTTAAATAACTTAAAAATGTTTAGCATATCTTAAGGACTACAAATAATTTTCTTTAAAAGAATCTTATTGGAATTTACTGATCTTTAAATTCCATCGAAGTCCTATTAAAATTTATATTCATATTTGAAATGAGATTAATACAAATTGTTGAATTTACTAATTTTAACAGCAGTTTTAATTTGAGCATATTGTCAAAATCTAATATATGCCAGAGTCATTGAAAATTGAACATCATAGTTTTCACGATTACTCTTCCCTGTTGCAAAGCCCGTTATTAGTGTATTCAAAAAATCGAAATCAGAAACCGGTTAACCGATTTTATCTTTTTAAAAATTTCCGAACTATTGTTAGGTCGGTTAACCGGTTTTTATGAAATGTTCTTTCTTTTATTTTCTTACTAAAGCAACCCATTATTTTCATTCTTTACACAGTATAAACTCGATAATGCCGACCTCGATAATCCGAACTATTCGGTAATCCGGACGGTATATCCTAACTCATTACACACTCGATAATACGAACTATAATTCTGTAATCTGGAGTAATTCTGAAAAGTAATTTTTTTATATTTTAAATTTTAGTATAGTTTGAAAAATACAATTCGAATTTTGACGTAAGAGGTAATTGCTGTTCAATTACTTAATTTTTGGTTAAGTATTGTTCCAAAATTTTGTCAGTACAAAGTAGTATGCACAATTTTTTATTTCAGTAAATTAAAAACTATTGAAAAACTTATGGAAAGCTATAAATAAAAAATTTGGAATTGATTCTTTAACCTTTATATATTCTTTATATATTCTTTATATATATATATATATATATATATATATATATATATATATATATATATATATATTTAGAGCCCGATTCATTATAACAATTGTTTGAAAATAAAATTTGTATGAAACTTACTAAAACAAAAAAAATTTTCATACAAATTTTATTTTCAAGAAATTGTTATAATGAATCGTAGAGAACGATTGGAAAATTGAGTGCAGACCCCAATCCGGATTCTATATAAGCTTCAGAATTCGTTTTTGTACAAATATTTTTCTAAAACTTCGGTTTTCCGAATTAACCATATTGGTCCATAAACAACCGATTTATAGGCAAAAATCTGAGGAAATTATTAAAAATATATACAAACAGAAACATATATAAAAAACATTGCAATGAATTTCAGTGTTGTTTTTTGCACAAGCAAGAAGTAGTTGTTGATTGTATATACATACATACAATCATTATACCCTACACCACCATAGGCGGTTGGGATATTATACGTTCGTGCTGATATTTGTAAGCATAAAAAAAGTTATACAACACCCAGCTTAAAGTATACCAATCGACTCAGAATCACTTTTTAAATCGATCTAACGATGTCCGTCCGTCTAGCTGGCTGGCTGAACGGCTGGTTGTCCAAGTAAACCTTGTGCACAAAGTGCGGGTCGCAAGAATATTTTAATGTAAAAAAGTTCTGTACAAGTATCAATCTTTATACCAAATTTCATGAAGATCGGTCTACAATTGACTATAGCCCCCTATAAACTCCTCTTCCGAAAAACACTTTAATAAATCCCATACGAATGTTAGTATCAAGTTAATATTTATGTAACTAGAAATAACATTGCCAAATTTTATGAAAATCGGTCCATAACTTACCATAGCTTCCATATAAACCCACTTCCAGGAATCGCCCTAAAGTGCATAAAATCATCTTGATGTTAGTATCAACGCCTTATTCTTGTATATTTCATTTTATATTTAGTAAAATTGGCCACAGGTATAATATAGTTCCCCTTCAGTAGTCATTAGAAGCCATAGAGTACATCTAGAAGTTTATGTTAGAGGCAGTTCAAACTAAATTTTCAAAAAATTTACTTATTTTGTTCAAAACACAAAAACAAAATATATGTGACTGCATGTATTTTGTTGTTGCATGAATTCGTTTTTTGACAACTGAATTAGATTTTACTGCCTGTTTTTATAACATGAGCGCAATAAGGACTCGTCTAGCATTTAAAACAAAAACAAATTTTGAAATTTTGGTTTTGTTTTAAATGTAAATTAGATGAGTCGTTTTTGGGCTCGTGTTATAAAAACAGGCAGTTAGTTTCTGACATAAATTTCTAGTTGTATTCTATGTCAGAAGCTATCAGTGTTGTTGTTGTTTCTTTTTTTAAGGAAGTAACGCTGGCTATGATACCAGTAGTTTAATTTTGTGTTTACATTTTTGTAATTTGGAAAAAAATGCAGATTATTTCTTTTAAGTATAAATGTAAAAATAAGTAAGCATACTTTAAGGCGTAAATTGTATTATTTTTCGGTAAGGTAGTGAAGAATATTAAAAACTCGGCACAACCGAATATAGCGCTCTAAATAGTTACAGCACAATTTAGTGGAATTGCAAAAAATAAAAGAGGATAAGATAAAGGAATCAATATCAGCTTGGATCTTAAGGGGAACTGTTTTCGGATTACTAAAGTTTCGTATTAAATATAAAATTATTTGGAGCAAAATGTACTGACTTATTATTATCTCGTTTTATTTTTTGATAAAATAGTTAGAATATTATATATTCAACCAATCTTGGTATATATGTATATATTCTGGAATTATCACGCTGCTTAAATTCAACGATATCATTACTAATAACGTTATTTTCAAAAATTATAATATCATTTTCCAGTGTACCTTTTAGAAAGTAACCTATATCATTTAAGAATTATAAATGATATTATTTTCGGATTTCTTTATCACCGACATGATATTATGATGTCATTTGGTTTGTTGGGCATTCACAATTTGTGTGTTATGACTATTTTTCAGTCACAATATTTTTGTGAGTAGGCATTTTAATCTTATTGAAACATTTAAGAACATTTAGATACTTAAAAAAATAATATCTTAATTTTCCAATAAACAAAATATTTTATAATGTTTTAGAAAAACATATACTATTTATTCTCTTTGTCCTCACAATAAATAAAAATTTAAATAAGACTTCAATTGAAACACAACCGATACTCTTAGTAAAATATTTGTGCAGCCTGTTTAATTTTAAAGATACATAATCGTTTATTTCTTTTATGTGTTTATCAGATAAATGGAAAAAAAGAAAACTATTTTTCATTTTTGTTTAGTAATTGTTGTTGCTATTGCTGTAGTTAAGTCAAGTGTTCTCTAAAAACATTCTCTTTAAACCCAGTTTAGAATACATGATAGATTTCAAACAAATTAAAAAAAAAAAAAAAAATACAAAAAGTGTGTTAGAATGAAATTTCAATAGATTCAATTTAGTTACCAAAATAACATCATACGAATATAACATACATAGGTGTCATACAACAAAAAAAAAAAAAAAAAAAAAAAACAATATTGAAATAGACCATCTACTCTAGCAACGTTAACCAGAAAATAAAAATAGCCTGCTGACATTTATTTAAACCACAAAACATCCATTCATTCTCCTCAACGTCCATTGAAAACGAAAAATTTATTAAAACCAATTCTAATTATCGTTAGAACAACAAAAACAACAACTTTTAATATGAGGTTAAATAAAGCAACAACAAGAACAAAAATAAGACCAAGATTATTAATATCATTATCGTATTTTTATTGCCTGTGGATGATGTCCTACACCTTCTTCCATTGCTGCTTAATGGCCAATGGAGAATTCTATTCATCTGTGGATAGTTTGAAAATATTAGGCAACATGGAAGCAAAACTCATACAAAACTATAGACAATATTTGCAACTACAAAAACGGGATATGGATATTATTCAAAGGTAAATACTAAAACTACAACTACAACAAAAAATATCATTTTAAAAACAGGATAATGAAAATGAAAAAAAGTTTTTTTTATATTATTGACATCACCTGACTAAAGAAACATTAAATTGAAGAGGAAACAAAAAAGAAAAGGAAAAATGAAAATTGAATTAAAAATATTTTGCACACCATTGATTAAATGACCTAGAAACTCAATACGAAATGTATAAAGCTATAAGGAGCAACCAATACAAACAGCAACAAAGTTCTTTAGGATAAAGATAGAAATATTAATATCGATATATTTAAGAGACCAGCAACTTTGGTTTTAGTTAGTTTGATATATGTTTTAATATAACAGGTATATGTTTATTAAATACACCCTAAAATATAAATAGGAGAATTTTAATACGAGTACAATTTTGCATTTATTGCTGCTGTTGGTCTGATATCTGCAAGTAATTATTTGCAAATTTTTAAATTTTATAATAGAAAAATATTTGCTCTAAACTTAGAGCGATGATAGATCATCTGAAGAAAGCATTATTTGTACTTTATTTGGATGGTTAAAGGCTTAAAATGTTATGAACAGGGTGAATACTTGTATGCAATGTATTAGAGTAGTGTTTTTAGTATAGTTTGTAAATATGTGTGAGTAGATTTTTATACCATTTTTAGAATTTTCAATATGTTCCCAAACATCAGCTATCAAGCCCCATTGTATGTATATATATATATATATATATATATATACTGGGGCATATTCCTATAAACGCACATCAATTTTTTACCAAAAAAATAAATAATTAAGGGGTTACAAATTAATTTTTTAAATTATTTTTTAACTTCACTTACAAAATTAATAACAAAAAACTTCAAATGTACATTCATTTTTTTTTTTTTTCATTGAAATTTTAGTAGTTTAATGTCATTTTTTTATGGCATTTTCCTATATACGCACTTAAACTAATGAACCAATTTAGCATTATTAATAATGTGTTAATGCACTTTTATTTTGGATAACTTAAAAATTTCGATGTGGCATTTATTCGGCTAGTTTTTGAAGAAAATCACTGTCAAGTTCTTTCTAGGCTTGCTTAGTTTTTAGTTTTAACTTCATTTAGTTGGAACAAAACATATTTTTGATTTTCCTGCAACAGAAAATGCTGCCCAAACCATAAAATTGCCTCCACGGAAATTGCGTTTCGACATACGAATTTCGATCGATCTCAAATCATGTCAATAGCAAGAATATGAATCGGGACCGTACAAATTGAATTTCTTTTCAACAGAAAAGATTTCTTTATTCCACTCATCTATTCATTTCATGTATTTTTGCGCAAATTTTAAACGATTTTCCTTATGATGCTGTTTTAACATTAGCTTACATTTTGGTTTCCTTCAATTTATGTTACGATTTGTTCGAAAATTGTGTGCAACATGTTTGGAAGTGACAGGCTTCTTCTTTATTTTATTAATTTCCCTTTTTATTAATTTTTGATTACCTTTTGTTGATTTCCGCATTCCGTATTTTTGCCCTTTCTTAAGAAAGCCTTGAATAACTCCTTCCGAAAGGTTAATTTTTCGTGCAATTTCTCTGTTAGAAAAAACTTGTTTATGAAAAAATTGAATTTGATTTTTTTCCTGGTCTGTAAGAAAAGTTCCTTTGGGCATCCTTTAAGCTGATGAAAAGTAAACAGAAATGTTGTCATCAGAAACTTACTTTAAGTGAAACAAACAACGAAAACTGTTAAAATTTCTTAATATTTTTTTTTTGCAATAACTTTTAAGAAAAATATTTCTCGACTGCGTTTATAGGAAATACTGAAATGATCACCAATATGTTCTGATTGCTAAATTAAAGAAAACAACAAAAGCAAGAAACAAATATTTCTTACATAAAAAGAACCATTATATCGCGAGTTATTGTGACAACACAACATTGTTTTTGGTTAAGAGATGAATATATCTGAAAGAAAAACCAAAATTTTGAATGCGTTTATAGGAATATGCACCGATGTATATATATGTTTTTCAATATTAATGAATTGTTATATTGTTTTATGTTAATAAAACCAAAAATTTATTTAAAAAATATTAGCTGCATATTTTTTTAATTATTCGTACAATATATTTTATACTTTATTCGTTCGATTAATCGAAGAAAATTTAAATTTTATTCGATCACACAATTAATTATAAAGATTGTAAAATTTTATTCGATCAACTTCAATGTCGAATAATTGACAACCCTAATGTTGAAGAAAAACATTCGTTTGATTTCTATTTCAAAGTTCTTCATATTAAAATGTCTCTCTATGACCAATACGAGAGGTAACTTATTTCTGTTTCCTTGTTTTTCTTTTATTTTTACACATTAACTTACCACCCCCACTACACCCAGGTTTATTAAAGATGTGAAATTTCATCATGAGCTGGCCAAAGGGGATGTTGCGGATTATATAGAGAATCCCATTAATGCCTTTACATTAATCAAACGCATGGTTAACGATTGGAAGGATTTATTTGAATTTATCAAATTTCATGATGTAGAAATGGGTGAGTATTTATTATAGAAATATGAGTTTTATTTTGTATATGTATGTTTAACACACACACACACACTTACATATATAAGAGTATACTTTTTTAAATATTTATATATCAGCTTTATTTTATTAATTAAATATTTATACAAAAATAAAAGCTAACTACACTCAAACAAAACAGAATTTTAAATACGGTAAAAAGGGATGTAAAATTAAAGAAAAATAGGTTAAATATCAACCAACAAAATCATTAGTCAATTCAATAGAAATTTTTGTTAATTTTTTATAAATCAGTTAAATTGACGAAAAATTTTCAATATGATTAATTGATTTAGTTAATTAAAAGTTCAAATTGAATAAAATATTATTCAGCTTAACTAAAATTTTTCTTCATATTGAAGAATTTTTATTAAAATTAATTACACTATTTCATTTAATTATACTAAATTTTAATTGAATTGAATAAATAATTTATTCAAATTAACTAATTTTTTTCTTCAAATTAAAGAACGTTTATACATTTAAAGTATTGAATTTTATTCAATTTGACAAAATTTTGTTAATTTTAAAATGTCTTTTAAACCCCTGTAAGAAAAATTACGATTTTATATATTTATATTTATTTTATTTAACTAATAAAAAAAATTATTTTTGTGTATAATACATTAATATACAAATGACTACTTAAACACTTTAATAATATTTATTATATATAAAATAATTAACAATTCTTTTTGAAAGAGGTATAAGTGTACTTAATATATGCATAACGAAAACGTAAATATAGATTAAAAATGTTTTATTCTTTTAAACTTGTAAATATTTTAGTAATATACACTGCCTGTCACTTGAATAAGGAATCACATTTTTTTAACTTTAATTAAGTATATCTCCTAAACTAAAGTTCAGAAAAAAATAATTTTTTGCGTAATCAAATTTCAAAATGTTGGCTTTAGTTTCCTGAAGAAATAAAAGATATACATATTTTTTTATTCTGCATAGTTTTGCATTTATTTAAAGGCATATATTTCTGTGGTACTTTTTCGTGTGTCACTTGAATAAGGAATATTTTAAAACTAAGCAAACTGTAATTTATTTTTAAATTTTAGGTTATAAAAATGAAAGTTATTATCTTCTAGCATTCAATTAGTAATGAGTACTGCCACCATTTTTAGAAATAACCTCAAAAATGCGATTTGGCATCGACTTGTATAATGACTCTAAGTACTTTAGCGAAATTGAACTCCATGTTTCCGTTATTGCATTCTTTAAGGATTCTATCGTCTCAAATTGTTTTCCTCCTTCATAAACTTTTCTTGCAAGCCAAACCCAGACATTTTCCATGTGATTCAGGTCTGATGAATATGGGGGCCAATCCAAAAGTTGAACACCTTGTTGATTAACGCATTGTTTTATTGCTCTGGCGGTATGAATCGGAACGTTGTCGTATTGGTACGTCCAAGATATGGGTCCAAAGAAATCATTAAATTTTGGAAATGCTTCCTACAGAATGTTTTTGTAAGTAAGTTACAGACATTTTGTTGGATATAAAAACCAATTCTATGGTACCATAATACGAAATGGCACCCTATACCATTATTCCGCCCTTTCGGCTATGTCTGCGGCTCAAAAATCATTCCTCCATATTTAGGTCATGGAAGTTATAGTTGTACCCGTCGGGACCATCAATATTAAACTTTTTTTCATCGGAAAATACAACTTTAAACCATTTGTCGGACCATGTCATTGTATTTTTTTCATTAAGTGGTGTTTTTTTTGCAGTTTTCGTCGGACTATGTATGGGCACGACTTTAAAATACGGTACACAGTTTTTAGACTGGCACTGACTCCACTTTTTTCACGTATTTTTGATACCGACATGTCGGAATTTGATGCAATTCTAAGAATTTTTCGTCTTCCTTTTGGAGTTGTTGCCATTTTCTTCCGCCCTTTCATGTTCTTCCATATCTTTCCACATTATTTAAATAATTTTACACAATTGTCTTTCCTCTATTAATGTTTTTGGCTATTTGGACCGGATTCTGACCCTGAGATTTCAAAATCAGAATTTTTTCTTTTTCAGAGTTTTTAAGAGCCTTACCATGTCCCATTTTGAATAAAAACTATTTAAAAACTATCAAATTAAAAATTCTCTAGCCGTTTATATTGAAAGAAATTCAAATCATAGCCTTCCTGATTAATATTAAAAGAATTCCTTATTCAAGTGACACACGAAATAGTACCACAGAAATACATGTCTTTAAATAAATGCATAATTTTAGTATAACAAAATATATAAATTTTTTATTTCTTCAGGAAACTAAAGCCAACACTTTGAAATTTGATTGCGCAAAAAATTATTTTTTTTCTGAACTTTAGTTTAGGAGATATACTTAATTAAAGTTAAAAAAAAAAAATGTGATTCCTTATTCAAGTGGCAGGCAGTGTATATAAAACTGAAGGCCTATGATGCTATTGCTCATCTTTTATAATTAATGTTATAATTTGTAATTATAATATAATAAATACATAATAAATAAATAAATAGATAGATAGATAAATGAATTAAAATTATCTAAATAATTAGTATAAAATATTATAAAAAGGAATACTTTAGTTAAACTTAATTTAAACTTACGTAGCAGAGGTTTTGTTTATAAGTAATTACCAGGGACAGGAAGTTCATGCATTTAAAAATTGTGTTTTAGATGCTAAAAAATGCATATGTCCTTAAAACAGATAAAATATGCATTTATTTCTTAACTCTTTTTAAAAAAATATAAAATTTTAATTCAGTATCATATTAAGGGCCTATGTGAAATGGTAGAAAAGTTCTACGATAAGAAATCTATCTATTCTATGGTGAGAATAATTTTCATTTCTGTTGTGTGAAATGAAAACTGAAAAATATTGATAAATTTAAATTTTATTATTAAAAAATCAAAAAGAAATGTGTGAATATTGAATATGAAGTATTTTAAGGAACATTATGTGTTTGAATTGTTAAAAGATTTTAAACTATATGTTATTTTTTCAAATATTTTGTTCAATTGAAATTTTTCTATATTTTTTAAAACTTAAATAATTTATATTCATTTGTCAAAATTTTTATTAGCCCTATGAGCATAGATTAATAACTAGATATTTCTGTGAGAGAAAAAAAACCTGATTCAATTGCCAAAAACTTAATTCATGCAACAATAGAATATATGTAGTCACATTTATTTTGTTTTTGCGTTTTTAAAAAAATGAGTAATTTTTTGAAAATTTAGTTCGAAATGTCTCTCACATAAACTTCTAGTTGTATTCTATGCCTATGAGCTAGTAAAATTTTATTCACCTCATAACTATCAAAAATTTAACTAACCAGCATACTTTTTAACTATTTCACACAGGATCTAAATTAAGAATAAATATACCTTAGACAGCTTTTATACCGTTTGACATCAACAGATGTGATGGATGCATTTTTAAATGATGTGGAAAGATTTTATTGTTTTTTCATTTAAATCTAAAATTGTAACAATTATATTGCCAAAATTTCTTTCTATGGCTGTGGTCTTAATGATAGATTGATTTTTCTAAAATGATATTAAGGTTAGCTCTATATAACTTATTGTGCTCTTACACAGAATAATCTCAATGGTAGCTTCTTTAAAAAGAATTAATAAATTCTCGATGTTTTACAAAAATGTATGACAACCAAAACAAATGTTCCATATACCTAAAACGATATTAAACGATCTTGTTCTGCTTTCAGATAAAATGACTGGAAATTTCCCACTAAAAGTGTATTTCTCTCTATGTTTTAGGCTATCCAAGGGCTGATATACCAGAAACTTTTTTCAGTGATATCATTTTGTTGCATACTTTAGGACAAAATTTCTCCTAAACGAAATTATTTATTCTGTGTAATTTCACATTTTAATACGAGATAAATAAGAAACCTTCTGATGACGCACCTTTTACAATAATCAACGTACTTCTGTGATTGTTAGTTTTGAAGAAATAGCTTACCATATATTAATTTGTCCTCAATTTGTAATTTTAATATTTTAAAATATTTTTTAGCTCTTCTGAAAATTTTGAAATGTTGACTTAAACCGTTTTATCAAAAGTCCACAGAATTATTTTTTTCGTCTCTTGAAATGGTTTATATTGTACTGAACCAAACTACATATTCACAAAAAATTTCCTATTCATATCTGCAAAAATCACATCAATATTAACAAAAGTCTAAAGGCCGTAACATCAACTTCATAAAGGAAACGGTCGTTAAATGTATTCCATTTAGGAAAACTTTAGTTTGAAATCTATTTTTACTTTAAGTGAACGATTAAAAAGTTAAAATTAGTGCTGTTACGGCCTTTTGTATTTTAGGTAACGATATACAATAACTTTCAGTGTTGTTATGTTTTGTAGAAGCAAGCAGTAGTTGTTGATTGTATTTACATACACAAAATCATTTTTTATGTATGTTTGGAACAGTGTTGCCGGAGTCGATAGTTCATATTGGACAGAAAACAAAATTTTTTTAAAACTACACAAAAATTTAATTTTTTTAAAAATTAATTTTAATTTATATATATATATATTTATAAAATTTAGATTTATTTTGTTTAAGCTCTATGATCTCTAAAATATAAATATCCCAGCAAAAAAGCACTTAAAAGAAGCTATGAAAGCGATGACTTGAACAATGTGTTGTCATTGGAAGGAAGTTCTTAGTGCTGAAAAAGAACTGCAGTGTTTTTAACCCATGGTTGTCCTACCAATGACAACTCTTTTTTGTGGTCTTTTTTATAAATTTTATTCAGTGTTTCTCTTAAAAAGAATGTTTATAACATAATTTAATAAAAATGTTGTTTTAGGTTTGTTAAAAGTTAAAAAAAAAATACTTATATATTTGTGAAATTTTAATTTTCTTAGAAATTAACCTTTTCCCTTTCAACTTCCAAAAGAGTACAAAACATGCTCTTAGTTTTACCTTTGGTTAAGTAGTTAAAGTCATATTTTGGAAGCACTTGCTTGAAATCATTTGTAATTTCTGCTCTTGTTGCAATCTTGTATTAGGATACCACTGTGTTTTTGAGTTTTACTTTTTTTAAGTTCAGTTTTTCATTTGCAAAATCGTAATCTTTTTATGAACAGTTAATTTACTAATTTATGAAATTAAGTTCCATTGAAATTACACAAAAATTATACAGAAATTTCATTATCCAAGAAATTTAAAATTGTCCCATTTTTGGATAATTTCAGAGAAATCGGCTACACTGGTTTTTTACGTTTTTTAGTTAAAAATATAAGCATTAGTTATCTGTAGTATGTGCTATCCAGGAGTTTGCACATAAATTAACATTTTAAATATGTATAACTTATATAACACAAATTCACATTTGTTTTTCACTAGAATTTATTTATTCGTATATAGTATAAAGACCAAAAACATGTGCACATCCTTTGCTATTAATCATTCAACTGATTTTCTTCAATATGCGTTTTATATATTGAAGAAATTTTTTCAATTCTACATGTAATTCTTCAATTTGACTAAAATAAAATAAATAATTTTAAACCCCACATTTATTCAATTGTACATGCCTTTAGTCAATTTGGCAACTTATTAAAGCAGTTTTTTGGTAATGAGGCGTCATTATTATTTGCCTACTTTATATTACATTAATAAATACTTAATAGTGTAATAGCATAGTAATATTGCAATCACGTGGATGAGTTGGCTAGAGCGCTGGATTAGCAGCCATTCTGATGCTATTAGTTTTTTATAACAAAATGTCTAAAAAGATATTTTATAATAAAAACAGGTTTTGTCACTTAGAAAAATATATGCCAGATGGTGTACTGAGTAAGACGTTAATCATTAAAAACGAGTGGTTAATTTGTGTCCAAGTTCAAATCTCACTGACGGCAAAATCTTTTTGTTTTATTTTTTATTTTTATTTTCATTTAGATACATATTTTTGAGTATCCTTAAACTCTAAGAATAACTACATGAATTTGTGGACAACTGGAACAAAATAAGTACTTTATTTTTGTTTCTAATTATACCTGCTAGCTTACCAGGAAAGCAAAGTTTTTACTGGGTTATTCAAATTGAAGAATTTTATTCAATTTGACTAAAATAAATTAATTCATTTTAACAAAGTTTCTTCAATTTTACATACCTTTAGTAAATTTGAAGGAGTTTATTTAATTTGACTAAATTAAATTACCTTTTTTCAATTTTAATTACCTTTAGTCAAATTAGCTAAATTTTTTATCCATTTTGAGATTTTTTTTTTTAATTTAACTACTTTATTTTATTTAATTCTACTAAATTTTAGTTAAACTAAATTCGTTTTTTTAAATTTTTATAAATATCGTTTTCATTAATATATATATTCATTAATATATATATTCTACAATATCTAGTAAAAACTCAATAATTAATAAAATTATAAGACATATACATATATTTTTTTAATATTATCAAAAACTCTAATTGTATTTATTTAATAATCTCAAAAAAACATAAATTAAATCTGTAAAAAACTTATGCAAACTGATTTTGAAGAATTTTCTTCAATTCAACATGGCTTTAGTAAATTTAAAGATATTTAATCAAATTGAAGAATTTTATTCAATTTGAATAAAATAAATTTGTTAATTTTCTCAAAAATTTATAGGTTTTTGAGTTATTTTAAGTAATTCCAATCAGATTGAAGATTTTTATTCAAATTGACTAAAATATATTAAACAATTTTTAAATTAACAAAAAAGTTACTTAAGTTAATAAATAATTTATTCAAATTCATTTCTTTTGAGGGTGTTTAATTGAATAAAATTGTGTGTTTTTTTTTACTACAAAGAATTACTGGCCATTTAACTAAATTTTCGTTGATATAACAGATTTTTCGTTAATTTTTTAACGAAATCTTATTCAAATCAACATATTTTACAAAACAGCATTTTTGACAAAAATTTGTTTAGTTGATTTGAAGATAATTTGTTAATTTGAAGAAAAATTATATTGATTTGAAGAAAAAAAATCTCTTAATTTAAATATTTTTTTTTTCCGTTAAAATTCTACGAAAATTTTTCGTCAATATTACCTACGAGATTTGGTTCGTCAATATTACCTACGAGATTTGGTTCAGTGTAACGTATCCTACAATTTATATTTATAGATATGGAAGATTCATTGATTCAATTTGAAAAAGATTTTCAACTACCGGAAGAAAATGAACTGAAAGGTGCCATAGGGGGATTACAGCGTTTGCAGACTATTTATAAATTAAGTGCTGATCAAATGGCCAATGGGAAGAAATATGGGTGAGTTTAAATATATATATATATATATATATATATATAAATATATATATGACAATATTTTACTTTACAAATTTGTTTATAAACAATTGTTATTAATTGATATTATTACTTATTTTTTTTTTAATTCTTAAAAAATATATATTTTCTTGGGTTCAATTTGTAATTTTTAGTAACCCTCTTAATTGGCGAGATTGTCTAGAAATTGGCACCACTTTATTCGATGATTCACATTTTCATCAAGTCATCGATTGGCTTGAATTATCTCTATTAAAACTACAAGACAGTAAACAATCAAACGATATCAAATCTTTATACACTAAACACATCAAGGAATATTTGTCATTGTCCTATCAAAGTATAGGTGAATCCGAATTAGCTATAGAATATTTAGACGACATATTAGAGAAAGATCCAGAGAATAATGCTAAAATAACTAGACATCTTTTATTAAATGCTAAATCGGATATAAATGAAAAATCTGAACCACCAACTGAGTCTGAAACAAGTTATGCTCGTTTGTGTCGAGGAGAAAGACAACACAAATTTCAACAGCTTAATTGTAAATTGGATTCAAAACTTCACCCATTTTTCACTTTGTCGCCCTTGCAAATAGAACCTCTCTTAATAAATCCACCTATAACTTTATATCATAATCTTTTGAATGACGTTCAAATTGCACAGTTATTAAGTGAAACCCAAAATAAATTAGAAAGATCATCAGTGGTAAATGGTACTGGTAATGGCAGGATTATAGTGGAAGCACGGGTGAGTCAGCAAACCTGGGTTGATCCGAAAAAATCTGTAACTGTTGCAAAAATGTATAAATTGGTGAGTGCTATATCCGGTTTTAATATGACTAATGCGGAAGATATGCAAGTGGCTAATTATGGCATTGGGGGACAATATGAACCACATTATGATTATTTGGGTGTAAGTTTTATTTAAAATGTATATATTAAAATTTTCCATGTATTCTAAAGATTTTTTTTTTTTTAAATTTTAGGATGAATACGAAAGTGATTATGTTGGAGATCGTATATCCACAAATATGTTTTATGTAAGTTTTATAAAAGATAAAATTAAAATAAACTCAATTAAAAAAAGTTATTAATAGAAATGGATTTAAATAAGTTTTTTTTTCAATATTATTTAAATTTATTATTATTATTTTAGTTTTAAAACTTACACAATGCTTTTTTCTTAAATACTACCTAAATACAAAATTTTATTTCCTTTTAGCTTTCCGATGTTGAAGAAGGCGGTTGCACGGTGTTTCCCAATTTAGATATATATTCCAAACCGGTTAAAGGTGCCATGATTATGTGGTACAATTTACACAAATCTTTGCTCAAAGATGAAAGAACATTACATGCTGGTTGTCCGGTTTTGAAGGGCAGTAAAAAAAGTAAGTTGAATCAAAGTCTTTAAAAATTGTATTCCAACAATAAGAATAATAATAATAATTTTATTAATTAGTTGCAAATATTTGGACCCATTCGGGATATCAAGAGTTCCACAGACCCTGTGGTTTAGCAAAGGATAGTGAATTAGTAGAATAATTTAAATGACTGAAGACTTTTTTATATTTAAACATTTTAAAGTAGTTATTATTGAACAATAAAATAAATTAAATAAATTTAAAAACGAATTTTTGTTTTTATTAACTTGTCAATAGTAAACTTGAAATAAGTCAATTATTAGAGAACTAAAATTAAATAATTATTTAGTACATGATTCAATTCGGATTCAATTGTAGATTTGTGTTCTGGTTGAGAAACTATGTACAATATTTGATGTGGTAGGGATACTTTTGTACCGACCGTCCAATGTATCCCTAAACGCCGTGACAACAGGATAGAATTAGCAAAATTTTAGAAATGTTAACGCTTTTAAGATAAGATCGCTATGACATTTTTTCAGAGTTTCATCAGAATAGAACAACATTCAGTTTTTTCCTAAATCATTTGCCAGTTATGAAAAATCTTTATAAATGTTACATAAAATTAAAAAAGTCTGTGGCAGTAATTTCAAGAGAAAAATTAATAGAAAAAATGCATCAAAAATTGTAAACTTCTGTTCATTACACTGAAAAATATTAGGTCGACATATCATATATCAGAGGCACGAAAATTGCTTGAAGGTAGAGTTGTAAATTGTGAATACTTTTGAATACTTAATACATATTCAATATTCTTTTTTTTTTCTTTGTGGATACAAGATACTATTCAATACTTTCAGAATATATTTCATATTTGAAAAAGGCGACATTTGTAATTTGATATAATTTGGATGGGAAAAGGATTTCTTTTCAGTTTGTAATTTATAAAACTTTGTTTAGTAATAGCCTTAAACACCATAAGCATCAGTGTTGCCAGGAGCCGGGAAAAAAGAGGCTAAATTCAACTTAAAAAAAATAAGGTCAGAAAAAAGTTGAAAGTTTTTTCTTTTCGTTCTCATTACTTTTTTATATTTTTTAAAGATTTTGTAATAAATTTATAAATAAAACGTAGAACAGCTGTCAGTAAAATTACCCAAATGAAAAATCGCCCAAAAAATTCTCATTCATAGGAAAAATTATGTTATGTTTTGAAGTGATTTTGTGGCATATTTAAACTATAATTCCTTTTTGATTATTTTGAATGATTTTTCGCTTTTATAAGAACTTGCTAAAATTATGTTTATAAAAAGTTTCTATGGTTAATGAAGCAAATAAAAAAATAATTATAATAATCGATTTAGTAATTCCTGCAAATTAGTATTTTAGTATATTAGTTGTTCTTGATTTGGATAATGCAGCATCGCAGGCAAAAATTTTTGCTAAATATAAAAAATATAGATTTTTTGTGCAAATAAATACACAAAAATGCTTAAACGAATGATTCTGTAAAAATAAAATTAGTAGTAGATAACAAGAAAAGAAAAAAGCTAGAAGCTAAAACGAAAATTTTGAGGCTAAAAGCAAAAAAAAAAAAAATCCTTAGAAACGCTAAACTGGCAACACTGATAGGCATTAACGAATAGAACAAGTGAGTATTATACGTTTGCGTTAGTGTTTGTACACAGAAAATTAATGTTCCAATACCAATCGACTCAGGATTCCTTTCAGAGCCGGTTTAATAATCCCTCTGTCTATGTTAAATTTGGCATATGACAGTCTTTTGGACCAAGGACAAACCTTATAGAAATTAATTAAAATCCGTCATTGTGATATGTTTTGGAAATAAATTTATATTTTTTGTTGTACAATACAGCACAAGAAACGTATGTGTTACAAAATACAACCCTGAAAGTATCGAGTAGTTAAAATTTGGTACTGAGTAGAAAAATGATTAGTATCGAGTACTCCAAGAACTCTACTTGAAGGGTCAAGTTTGAAGAAAATTCAGTTCTAACGAGGGCTGCAATAAGAAATTTTTGGAAAAAACAATATGTAAAAAAGGTAAATAAAATGAAATAAAAATTATTTATGAGTATACATTTTATTTGCTCTGGTGAATTTTTTTTTTAAATACTAAAACAGAATGGAATTAGAGTAAAACTATTTTTTAATATTTAATCATAATATGTTCACATTAGTTCTTGACTTGTTTTTTGAAAAACACAATGAGTTTAAGCATCACTGTTCACCTATTATTTTATTGTGTTTTTCCTTTTGTCCCGTTTTTTGTTTGGCAAAATATTTTCACAAATTTTTGATTTAAATAAAAATTTCACACAGAAATACTTTTTTATTAAAAAAAAAAAAAAAAAAAAAATACAATTTTAAACATATAAAATTTATGAACAAATATAAATTTCATTCATAATTTTAAACTTTTTGTTTTAAAACTGTTTGACAATTTTTACAAATTCTTTTTCCAACAAATTTCAATATACTTTTTATTTGCATTTTTTGAAAAAACGACTCGTTTTTCAAAAAAAGAAAAACTCTAAATGTGAACATAGCATAAAATGTGAACAGAAATTTATACAAAAAAATTTTTTTTATAATGACCTCATAGTTACTTGTTCGTCAAGATCTATTTTGAGAAAAACTCTACACAAATTTTTGGCCCAAGATTTTCGGGAACTTAAAACAAAATGGATCTTGTCAAGTGTCTTCCTACATTTGTTTTCCATGGGATACTCGAATGTAGATTGAAAATTTTAAAGATCATTAAATTTACTTTTGAAATAGTCATTACATTTTTTTTATTTTCGTGGAACTTTTGTACTTTTTAAATATAATAAGGGCCCTCATAAAAACGCGCAAAACCCATGTGCACGTTTGCACACTCGCAAATGAACTGTCAAAAATTGTGTGGAAATTCAACAACTTGCGTTGTTTAATTGTACATTTATAAATCAGCTGGCTTTTGTTTATATTTAAAAGTTATTAATAACTGTGATGTAAAAAATTATAGTTACGTTAAGCCTTGTTCAGACCGGAGCGAAATTACGAAATTTCATGCCGAAATATACAAATGAAATCTAGAGTGTTCATACTGGCTAGATGACATTTGATGTAATTTCGTGAACAGCTGATACTTATTGTTTACATTTCAAATTGTTATAGGGGTAAATAAAATATTTTGAAATGGAACAAATAAGAAACTATTACTAACTAAATTGGAAATTATTAATGAAAAACTTGCTAATAAGAAATTGTTATTTCAACAATTAAAAATGGTTAGACATGCAAAGGTAAAAGGGATACGTTTCATTTTGTAAAATCACTTTAATAATTAATTATAAGATCTGTGTTTAA
The DNA here is from genome assembly GCA_932274085.1 of Protocalliphora azurea. Classification (NCBI taxonomy): domain Eukaryota; kingdom Metazoa; phylum Arthropoda; class Insecta; order Diptera; family Calliphoridae; genus Protocalliphora; species Protocalliphora azurea. The sequence continues at coordinate 132,753,158 of OW026519.1, forward strand.
ATTTAAGATTAGCTGTCAATTGTTTTTTTTTTTCTTCTGACGATTGAAACATGCAGTATATAGTTGAAAACAAGTATTTTTTCCAACCATGTACAGAGTTGCACGGAAATGGGCATCGTAATTTCAATATAATTTCGCCGAAATTACACAAAATTATGTAATTTCGCAAGTGTCAAAATATATGGGAAATTACGTAATTTCAACTTGATTTCGGCCGAAATCACGAAAGTACGTAATTTCGCGTCGGTCTGAATGCCCTATTAATTAAAATAAAATCATTGCATGCATCTTTGTTCTCAAAAAAATTTTTTAAATTATTTACAATGATTTCTTATTTTTTTATCCTTAATATTGTACAACATCTGAAAAGGGGGTTCATGAAATATTTCGCACAAATATGCACAATTGCACAAATAGAAAACTTAAGCGTTTAAATGTAAAATAATACATTTTCTTAAAAAAGTGGAAAAGAGAAAATTGTCAGCAGTAGTAGTGGTAATTTTTTATAGTCTAACACTTTCTATAACTACTGATACTCGCAAAAATAATAATAAATAAATAAAATAAAACTTGAAATGGAGCAGGAGCTATAAAACCTGTAGTTCGAATGCAGCAGTAGTTTTAAAAATAAAATATTTGTAGTTTAATTTTCATGACTACTTCCTTACAATATTTTTTATTTTTACTGCGACCTTCACTGTGTACTTAATACTATCGGAAGTGATAGTAATAAACTAGCAAAGAAGGTAGCTGATAAGCAACAGAAAAAGTAGTTTTTGAAGATATGGGAATCTTCACCACTTCGAAGGTAGAATTAAGTGTATATTTTACTCTTTTTTTGGAAGTTATTAATAATTACTTCTAAATCAATACATTATAAAATTACACTTACAATTTCAATGTTTTTACCCTACACCACAATAGGTGGTTGGGGTATTATGCGTTTGTGCTGATGTTTGTAAAGCATAAAAATAGTTATCCAAAACCCACCTTAAAGTATACCAATCGACTTAGAATCACTTTTTAAATCGATCTAACAATGTCCGTCCGTCAGGCTGAACGGCTGGATGGCTGTCCATGTAAACCTTGTGCACAAAGTACATTTCGCAATTTTGAAGATAATTCAATGAAATTTGGCACGTTCATGATACCATGACGAAGCCTATTGAAATTGGTTATGATCATACAAATGTCCTCCTGGAATAGGGTTTTAAGGATTATAAATGCCTTAAATATAGCTATATTTTAATTAAATTCGGTGTAATGAAGTTTTGTATAAGTATCAATCTTTATGCCAAATTTCATGATGATCGGTCCACAATTGACCATAACTCCCATATAAACCCCTCTTCTGAAAATCACTTTAAGGAGCATAAATCCCATACGAATGTTAGTATCATGTTATTATTCGACATAAAAAAGTTTTATGTAAGTAGAAACAATATTCCAAATTTTATAAGAATCGGTCTATAATTTACCATAGCTCCCATATGAACCCACTTACAGGAATCGCCCTAAAGTACATAAAGTTATCTAGACGTTAGTATTAACGTATTATTCTGTATTTTTATATTTTATTTTACATTTAGTAACATTGGCCACAGATGTAATATAAGTCGCCACTACATCATTTTGTACTTTTATGCTCGTACAAAATGATGTAGTGTGTCATATAGTCGGTCTTGACCGACTATATCTTTCTTTCACTTTTTCTCTTGTAACACCTGTAACATTCTTAAAAACAATTTAAATATTTTGTGGTTTTTATTGATTCAAAATATTTGGAACAATACATTACTTCATTTTTTAAAGGAGTAGTATTTGGAAGAGGTCTACCTGCAAAATCGATTTCGAAAAAATTAAAACATCATTTTCCCATATTAAGCCATAGCACAGTAAGAGATTTTGTAAAATTAGCTGGCGATAAAATATAATTTTTACTTTACTGAGTTAGAATTTGCTCTAATATATATTTAATACATAGCAATCAATATATTGAATAGAAATAAGATCGGCTGATATTTTAGCCTATAGCCTTTATAAATCATTCCCTCTGAATTACTTTAGAGCTCCTAAATTCTTGAATTTTTTGGTATCGAAATTAAACTCACAGAAAATAAATTTCTGGTATCAGAAAACTATTTATCAAATTATTGTCACATCACAGAAAAAGAATTATTGAAAAATTCGGTACCAATAAAATTTTTTGACGTTTCAAAGAATGATTTGACGTTTTAAAGATAATGATCAAAGAATTAACTTTTAGCCGGCTAAATCATCAAAATCTCACATTGTGCTTAGTTTCTGTACATACTGTGTAAAAGTTAATATCAATTTTGATGAATTAAGAGAGTATTCATCAAAATTGATATTAATTAAAATTTGTTTCTTAAAATATTTTATATAATAGATTTTAACATTTGTTGATTTTTTGGAACAATGGAAATATTTGATGGAAATATTTATTTACTTCTGAAAAAACGCTTAACCGGTTTTTTCAAAATTTCAACTATTAGAACACCGTTTCTTCAAAAAGTTGAATCGATCACCCTAAGCGAGAAACTGTTCTGGCTTTGAAAAAGGCTTTCTAGAAGGCCTCTTAACCCCTTATTTTTATCGCAGGGTAACGACATCACCAAACACAAATTGTATACATACATACATACATACATACATACATACATACATACATACTAGCAACAGAAAGCAAAACACCAGAAGAATAACAATTTAAATAATGCGTCAATAAAAAACACTAGTATATTTTTTCTATTTTTCATTTCTATGGCATATGTATGTAGGGGCTTTCATATTTTTATACACATAAAAGATAAAAGGATTTACCAAATAAGAGAATAACATTATTAACATCTCACTAAATTTAAAGCTCTCCACTTGGTCTCCCACTCTCTTCCCTTACAATAACTAGACAATCAATCATAAAGCATTTTAACAATTCTCTTCAGATTTTACTTTTCTTTTACAAGAAATTATGAGAATTTACAATAAATTCCTGTTTTTTTTTGCTTTAGTATAAATCTAATGGTGCGTTTAAGTGTGTTTGACACGATGAAAAAACTCACAAACATACATTTGTTTGCACATGCAAATGTTTGAATTAGTGGCTTAGAACTCTCAATAAAAGCAACAACAATCAAATAACTAACAGTGACATAGCAAAGAATAATAACAGATTGAAGAATGTAGCACAAGAAAAAAAGTATATAAACACAAATTTATTTGTTTTTGTATTTCATATAACTTCATATAGCAGAAAAAACAACAAAAATAACGAAAAACCAAAAACTTAACTAAATTGTTTTTGGTTTTTCATTACACATAAGGCACATGTATAATTTACATATGCATACACAAAACCAGTGTTGGTTTAGGGGATTTATCCGCAAATTGAGGATTGTTTTGGGAATTAGAATGAAAATTTTGGTTTGCGGATTAATTGGGGATATTTTTAAGGTTTAGGGATTTTGGAGGATTTTTATTTTATTTTATAATTTTTCCTTTTAATTTGAAAAAAAAAAATTTTTTTTTTAAAACATAATTTTCTGCCGGATATGAAGTTTATGATAAGATAAACCTATATTTATTTCAACAACAGTGCATTGAAGACTATAAAAAGTAACTGTAATACTGAATATAGTACCATAAAAAATGTATTATAATCTCCGAAACAAAATGATTGTGCGGATTGGCTGTGAGAGTAATTTTTGGAGCAATTGATGCTCCATTATTGTTAGTGCAATAGTAAACAAGAGCTTAAAAGTCTTTAATAAGTAGTTATTTAAAAGTTGAAGATTATCAAAAATAATTGAAGCAATGGAACTTGAATAACCATACTTTCTTTCCTTTGAAGGGGAAATAAAAACGTAATCTGCGGTTTTTTTTTTATTTTTATTTTCTAAAAGTTTATTGATACAAATGTTAAAAAAGTTTCCATAAAATCTTATTTTTTTGAAAATCTTTAGGAAATTTTCTTTTTCTTGAAAGCTCTTGAATGTGTATTTAAAAAAGAAAAATTAGTTTTTATGAATTCCTTTGACATATGTATATTTTTTTAATATTTTGTCATTTTTCCTGTATAGTATTTTTTTGTAATAATATTTTTCTTAATAGCGGAGCCTCAGCAGGGCGGAAAGGTATGTCCAAAAGAGGCTTCGCTTACATCATTCATATAACTACGAAGCTATTCAGTTGCAGTCAAAAAATTTTACATCACTATTTTCAACGGTGCTATTAATGATGAAAAATCGTAGCTGAGTCTTAACATTCAATTTAAGCCAGGTATTAGGTTTAGAAATTCCAAAATAATAATTTAAGAAATGGTAAAAAGTGAAAAAATGGTAACAGACCAAGAACATATCTTAAAAAATATAATGTGGCAACGTTTATAGTCTGATAAGGTATTAAAGTTGGTAGTTTAATATTATTTTAAACATTTTTATTAAAATGGAGCTAGAATTGTAAAATTTGTATTGCAATACTAGAAAGATCTATAACAGTATTGTGTAATGTAAATTGCAGCCTAAGAGATGTATTTCAAAACCACTATTTTAAATTTTATATTAATCATGTATTTGACATTATTTTTGAGTTTTGTGATCATATGGGACGAAAAGTTATGCATGAACTTGCACGAATATAAAAACTTGAAAGTATTCACTAAAGTGACTATTTTATTTAACAATTTAGATACCGCCAGCATTTTTCGGCAAACTCTTGCAATCGTTAATTTTCTTTCAGTTAAATGGTGGTAAACCTGAGAGAAAATTTCTTGATTTTCGCAAACAAGTAGAAGAAAATATTATGCTCTAACCTATTGGTTAGTTTCACAAATTAATAAAAAAAAAAACAAGTGAATATCATGTTTAAAAAATATATCTACTGTAGTAAAATTATGTGTTTTATAGGTTTTCAGCAAAAACACTTAAAAGTGGTTTTAATAAATATTATTGTTAATTTTAAATAAAATGACTTTGATACAACCACAGAAAGAAACTAACAATGTTTTTTGAATTTATGCCAGAAAAAATGGGGTTTTGACAAGTGTGTATTATATAAGTAGTTATTTGGCAACCCTGCCAAAACTTAAAAAAAACAAGAGAGTAACAGTACTAATATCTCACTAGAATGCACTCCACTTTGTCTCCCACTCTCCCCCCTTCCAAAAATTAACCAATCAATCAACAATTCTCCTTAGTTTTTAGTGTTCTTCTGCATTAAATGCCGCGTTTTTATTAAGTGTCGTTAATAAATATAAATTTAACGGTTTCAAACGTGAAAAATTATTTAAAAATATAATTAATCTATAAAAATATATACAATAAATAAAAAGTTTAAAGTCTTTAGTAAAATGTATACAATAAAATTATAACAAAATGTGCTTACAAACATTAAGTCAAGCGGAAAAAAATATAAAAGTGCAGTCAATGAAATTGTTTTTTTCTTAGTCTGTATCTTCTTATTTTCTTTTTGTTAAGTAGCAGCAAGTGGTTTTGTTGTTGCTTTTTTTTTTTTGTATAAATGAAAGTAATTGTGTGTTTAAGTGTGTGTGCTCTAGTTTTTTAGTTTGTGTTATAATATTTGTTGTTGTTTGCAAAAGAAAAAAAAAATAATAGAAAAGATGAAGCTCTGTGTAAAATTAATTAAATTGGAAATGGATAAATAAATAAAATGTAAAGTTGTTTTAAAGAGCAAATATGTACAAATATGTAGGTATATGGGCAAAAACACAAAAATTTTAAAATCAGCAAAATCGAGTTAATGTTACAAAAATTTCGAATATAGTTTTGTTATCGGCAAAATGGCCAATAATGTTGCTTTAATAACATTATAAGCAAACACATTTTAAAGTTTTGTGGTCCACGGTCTTTATCATTATTAATTACAGTTTCTCTAAGTTAAAAAATTAGAAAAAATGTGATTAGAACAAACTAAAGATTTTTTATATTATTAGAGTTGAATAAAAGGTGCTTTCCGGACATGGAGGAGCAATCTATCGCTATTTGGTCAAAACTACTTTTTGGTTACTGTATGTGCGCCTCTCCATGAAATTATAATTTGATGTCATAAATTTATTTTCAAAGTTATTCTGCTTCGTTTGTGATTAGGGTTCATCAAATCGACTTTCGAATAATCGAAGAAATTTTTGTTGAAAAAAGTCGAAGTTGACTTTTTGATTAGAAAATTGTCGAGCAATAGACTTTTTGATTAGAAATCGAGTTTCTTGTTTCCAGATAGTCGAAAAGTCGATAATAGTCGGAAAAAGTCGAAAATAGTTGAAAAAAGTGGAAAAAAATTACTTTATTTAAAATAGTTAATTTGCGGTTTTTATTTGAACTAAATCATCTAACTGTTGGAAATAGTATAGCAAAAACATATTTTTATGTGTAACCAGCACTTTCATACACTGTTAATTAATAAATATATTTGATTGAGTTGTATATATTTTATAATCTTTTAGTTTTTTTTTTTTTTTTTTTTTTTAAAGACAAATAACATAAAATAGTCAAAATAGGTGAAAAATCGCGAAAATAACATATGAAATCGATGAAAGTCGGAAAAAAGTTGAAAAAGGTCGTAAAGTTCGAAAAAGTCGAAAATAGTCGGAAAAAGTCGGAAATAGTGGGAAAACGTCGAAAATATTCAAAAAAGTTTAAGAAATCTAAAATAGTCGGAAAGTTGGAAAAAGTCAAAGTAGTTGTAAAATGTACTTTATTTGAAAGAAATAGTTTCTTAGCAGTTTTTATTTAAACTACATCATATAGCTATTGAAAATAGTACGGCAAAAACATATTTTTGTGTGTAACCTGCACTTTTCTTGCATAGACTGTTATGTAATCAATATATTTGATATATATATACGTATACTTATATAATACCAAAAAAATAGACAAAGGAGCCGAAAAATCTCGAAAATATCGTAATAAATCGAAAAAAGTCGAAAAGTCTGAAAAAGTGGAAAATAGTCGAAAAGTTGAAAAATGTCGAAAATAGTCGGAAAAGTCGAAAAACCATCTATTTAACAATTGAAAAAAGTGGTAAATTTTTTTCCCAACTATAAAATCCTATTTGTGATGTATCCCATTAATATGCCCTTCTAAATAACAGACTTTGGTCTCTCCAAATCTTGAAAAAATAAGCGTCAAATTAAGAACTACTACTTTCAGAGAATCGGATTCTTGTATGGTCGGAGGGCTTCATCAAAATATTTAATTGTAATCAGTTTAAAGACTATTTGAAAATATAGCAAAATTTTCCGATTTTACTTCAGCATTTTTGATTGCAAAAAAATGTCTGAGAATTATGTAAAGCACATTAAAAGACCTACTACAATTTATTTTAATGATTATTTTTTAATCTCTGAAAATGAATCAGTTTTGGCGGTAAACGATATACTTTTATCTAATCGCATTTTGCTTGAGTACGTCTGAGCCCCGGCGTATAAACTAATGAAATGTATCTCAATAGTTAGGTTTTGTCAAGATTTATCCTAAAATCAAGGGCTCCCTAAAAAATGAGGATGTTTGCAGAATTTATGGACAAAAATGATTTCTTCTTTAAAATGATTTATTGAGTGATCTAAAAAGTTTCTGGTTATTAGTTTAATCCAAAAATAGTTTTAAAATAAAAAATTCCATGTATATCGTGTAGAACTTAAAAAGGATTCTAAACGTTCCACAATATCTCATTTTGACTTTTTTCGTTGAAAAAAAAACATAATTTTTTTAATCATGGCAGATACTCGTATTTTCAAAATTTAAAATGCATTTTGAAGAAGATTTTAAAATGAGTACACATAACCGGTTCTAGGTATACAGGGGGCTCTAAACTTTTATGTGAAATTTCAGTACTTTCTTGAGTATAAATATTGCAAGTTTTAAATTTAAATATTTTAAATATATTAAATTTTGTATTTCGAAATATTGAAATATATTTTACAGTAACATATAAATATTAGAGAATATAAGCATTATTTTTACTTTTTAAGTAATTTTGTAGGACAGTCTGGTCCATGAAAAATAATGTAAAAACTGTGCTTTACTTTGAAGATATATTAAGGAAATTTCGTACTAGCAATGAATTTGGCATAGGTATGAAGGCTGTTGAAATTTATTATGGCCGATTCATTATTTCACCTGGTCCCCATACAAATGCTTTTCCGAAATATAAAAATGAAATTTTTAATGAAATTTGACACAAATAAGTTTTATATAAGCATTAACATGACTGCCAATTTCTATTTAAAGCTTGGTCCGTTATTGGCCATATCACCCATGTAGGGCTCAATTTCAAAAATTACTCAAATGTATATAAATATCATAAAATTGTTAGTAACAAGATAATATTTGACACAAATAAGTTTTATATAAGAAGAAAATAGATAACCGAGTTTTATAAGGATCGGTCTATAATTAACCATAGGTCCCCATACCAGCATGAAGAAAAATAAGGGTTTTATGTTTTTGCAGTTTTACTGTTTTAGAATGTACTCGAGTAAGTTAAGCAACCAACTTTAATAAATATAGATATAGTATTGATTAACAAACAATTTCTAGGTGAAATCTGAGACATCAGCCGATTTTAAAGATAGTAAGAAACAAATTTTAAAACATAATGAGATTTTATTACTCACAATATTATGTATAATATTGAATTTTGAGGGAAAAATTTTAAGCGTCTTATGGTCCTATCCCAGTGTTTTAAAGCTCATTGTAAAGCTTAAAGACTTGCTTTTAAAATATTTTTTTTAATTTTGGAAATTCCTCTTTTAAAAACTGCGACCGATTAAACAGATAGGACTATGGGCCTACTCCAAAATATTAGCGCCTACTTCATGGCCTAAAGATTTGTCTTTTAAATATGGTTTGAGTCTTAAAAATATCTTTACTACTTTAAATATTATGATCTTTTTAACGAAAAATGTCATGAAGTGCTCTTTAATACATAATACCAGTTTTATTCCGAGGATTTTTGGATTTGAATCCAGGGTGGCAGCTATGGGCAGATAAATTTTATTGAATTAGGTAGAGTATCATCTAATTAAAGTCCCACAGGTAATATTTCCCGTAACAAACTGTAACTTTTTAGTTCTGCTCCATTGATGAAAATTTGTCTATCTTGGTTTACTTAAAATGATCCTGATTTTTAAATTATACCAAAAAAATAATGATTGATTGAATCATATGGATGCAGTCCGTGTCCAAAAATAATAAATTTTTCAAAATTTTGACCTATTTTCAGATTAAAAAAATTTCAACTTTGAGCGGATGTAACGTCAACAATATTTAACCAATTAAAGTCTTCTATAATTTTTTTAATTTTGTCACGGTTTTCAGAAAAATTGTTACTGTGCGTTTCTTACCCCAGGTCTACAACTGAGATTAACGCTGATATAATATGTGAGATGACGCCGGCAGAGGAAACATTTTGTTTATATTATTTTAAATCTTAAATTCTAATAAATCCTATAAGATATTATTATTTTCAATCAGTTACAGAGTAAACATGTCCTTTTTATTTAAGCAATTCGCACTTTTTTAACACAATTTTTATAAAAATTATTTTTAACATGTAAAACAAACACTAAAAGGAAACAATTTTACAAAATAACATTGTTTTTCAATAATTTCCAAAATACACATGCACACACAACAAGCAAACTTTCGTGTATGTGTATTTTTTTTTTTTTTTTGACAGTTTATCTTATAAGATGGTTGTGTAGAGAAATCTCATCACAACAGTCTCATAATACATCTTATAATACTAATATTTGAATCTACACGTGAAATAATTCTCTCAGAGAACGAATTTGATACTCTCTGACACAAAAATCTTACATATTATGTTACGTCTAGACGGGCTGTTAAATAACATCATAAAAATAGTGATCAGTGTTGCCTGGAGGTGGGAAGAAATGAGGCTAAATAGAATTTTATTAAAAGGTCATAAAAGGCTAAATGCCCAAGAAATAAGGCTAGAAAAAAGCTACGATTTTTTTTTATCTGTTTTTTATTTAAGAATTTATTTTTTTGTTCTAATTAGTTTTTGATATTGTAGTAAATCCAGCAATAAATCGTTTAAAAAATTTTCATAAAAATTTGGGTCATACATATTTCATATGAAAAATTACACAATGTTTTGACGTGATTTTTCGTTATTTTTGAATTATAATTCCCTTTTGATTTATCCGTTTCAAATTCTTGGGTGATTTTTCCCTTATAACATAAGAACGCTTAAATGGATGGTTCTGTAGAAATAAAATACTAAAAGCAAACATTTTAGCCTTTTTAAGGCGATTTTAAGTATTAAAAAGGTCTAAAAAAGCTAGAAGCTAGAATGAAAATTTTGAGGCTAAAAGCAAAATAAAAAGGCTAGATTTAGCCTTAAAATGGCTAAACTGACAACACTGGTAGGAATGTCAATTTCATAACATAATTGTACTGGCAGAGTTTACACGCATCTTACGCTATTTCTTTTAGTCGTTGCTGACATTTATGAAAATAAATTGTTTGGTAATTACCATAAATTTCATTAATATTAATGTTTTAAGATAAATTTGGAGAAATATTAATAAATTTAGTGTAAGGTACGCAAAAATGCATTAAAAACACTTTTTATATGATAATAAAGCACCGTGTATAACTGACGCTTTTTTATTTACTATTCACAACTTTTCTTTGAGTGCATTTTTTTACACTTACTAACATAACTACATTTTCAGTCATTGACATTCTTATCTTAGAGTAAAAATTTTGACTGGAGGCTTTTGGTTGGTTTTTCAAATCAAATTTAGCACGAAAAAAAAGTCAAATGTCATAAAAGATAAAAAACGTGTCGCAATTAAGTACAAAAACAAAAAAAAAAAAAAAAAAAAAACATATTTTAGTTATTAAAAAATATAGGAAAAAATATTCAATAAAAAGTAATTTTTAAACTATTAAAGATATTAAATTATTTTTTTGGTACTAAATAAAGAATTTCGAAATATATTTCTTCTTTCGTAATTTGCACATCATATCTTTTTTATTATTTTAAAAACTGTGCAAAAATTATTTAACAATATATATACATATATATATATATATATATATATATATATATAAATATAACTAAATAATGATAATATTGTGAATATTTTACGTGTAGTAATAGTTCTTCCCTAGTTTCATGAATATGACCAATTGTAATGTAAATAAGTGAAGTTTAAAATTTTGAGAAATTTTTTATATTTTAAATTTTAAACCACGATAATTTTGGGTTCGCTCGCGAAACTTATTTACGCTAACGGATTTTGAACGCTGAAGTAGTCTTTTTGTTCGTTTAAAATGGTGTCAACATACTAAGAAAAAAAAAGGTACGAAAATTTTAATCGAATTTTAAAATTATTGTGTTTTTGCTCGTTTTTGCTATATAAAAAAAGTGTTATAGATAAAAGTAAAAAAAAATATATATATAAGAAAGTGTTTTTACAAAAAAAAAAAAAAAAAAAAAAAAAAAAAATAAAAAAAAATAAAAAATAAAAAAATATAAAAAAATAAATAAATAAAATAATAAAAAAATTTAATATGGCCTGTTTAGATTTCAATGAGCTTCTTCACTTTAAATTTAATGTTATTTTATTGGTTTAATATAACGTAGTTTATTAAGAATTTATTTGTGCTGCTGCAAACTGCAAGTTTAATAAAGGTGAGTTTTTAATATATATTAATATGATGTTTCATATTTGAATAATTTCAATTTAGATATATGATAATATAGACTTTTAAATGGATTTTACTTAGAGTTTAAGTATTTTTTTTTTTAATTTTTTATACCTAATTTTGAATGTACTTGTTGTTGAGAGAGTGCCGCTCTCCCATTTTGTCACCATGATACCATCTGGCGCTTAAGCAAAGACTAATTTCATTCTCTCAAATCGTGCTACCATACACATTTAAAGAAAATGAGTTTTTTTTATTTTTTTTATGTTCAGGTACATTGAGAGAATTATTAAGAATTATTAAAATTATATTTATATCTCCGATCTTGACAAATTTTCTAACTTTTAGTAGATCTTTTTGTTCTAAGGTAAGTAATATATACATTTTAGCTAAGCAGCTTTTAGTTTAAGAGATATAAAGATTCAAAATCTCGTTATATAAGCTTTTATATATGTTATTTTCAGACCAATCGGAATAAGATGTGTATCATTTGAGAGAGCTTTCAAATATCTATTAAATTATATTCGGAACAAACCAATTTATTGATCTGTTAAATATCTTTTTTTAATTTTTTTCTGAGTTTTTTCACAAAAGTACTGTTATCCCGGAAATTTATCGATAATGGTAATATTCAAGTTATCACATTTTATAGAGAAAGTTTCATGAATTCTTTTAATGCAAATCGTACACAGTTTTTTTTTGCAAGACAAAAAATTTTTTCAACATAATCTCCTTTTAACTCAATACACTTAGTCAAACGTTTCTCCAGTTTGGATTGGATTTTTCGAGGTCCTTAAAATAGCCATTTGTTTGGTCAATAATTTCATCGTTGGAGCTGAATCTCTTTCTTAGGTTTTGAAATAGAACGTAGTCACTAGGGGCTAAATTCGGAGAATATGGCTGATGAGGTACCAATTCATAGAGTTTTGCCATTAAGACTGCACACGTGTGCACCCGTGCATTGTATTGATGAAAAAAAACTTTTTTCTTGGGGTCGTTTTCTTTTTTATAATCCTCATTAAATCGGTCTAATAAGTTGGCATAGTATTCGCCGTTTATTGCTTTTCCCTTTTGAAGGTAATCGATGTGGATTATCCCGCGTGCATCCCAAAAAACTGTTGCTGTCACTTTATTGGCCGACAAACTTACCTTGGCCTTTTTCGGAGCAGGTTCACCCTAAAAAACCCATTGCTTAGACAGCTGCTTGGTCTGTGGAGTACAGTAATGGATCCATGTTCCATCCACAGTTACAAAACGCTGCAAAAACTCATTCGGATTGCGGTTAAACAACTCCAAACAATCCTTTGACGTTTACGTTTATGGTCAATTGTAAACAACTCTCCTAAACCCAGCTGATCATTTAAAATCGAAATTACACTGCCATATGAAATGCCTATGGCATCAACAATCTCACGCACTTTTACACTTCGGTCGGCCAACACCATATCATGGATTTTTTCAACATTTTCGGGTGTATTGACCTCAATTGGCGGACCAGAACGTTCAGCGTCATTTGTACTTGTGCGACCACAACGAAAGTCAGTAAACCACATTTTTACCATTGAAATCGATGGTGCAGAGTCCCCATAGTATTTATCGAGCTTTTCCTTTTGGTTTGATTGACGGTTTTTTTTCGCAAAAAATAATGTTTAATGAGTACTCGAAATTCACTTTTTTCCATTTTTAGAAAAATACACGAGGTTGTATGTTTTGAACAGCTGTCAAACGCAAAGTAAATGGCGACATTTGCTCAAAATTTGACAGTAGTCTATTAGCAGGTGGCACTTGATGGGAATAGTGTTGCATTTCATATAAATACGAGGGAAGTTCGAAAATCACGGATATATTGATCCGCCCTTTTGCTCTTAAACCATTGAAGAAGATATTTTTAGATTGAAAATTATATATTAAATGAATAATTTTAAATAATCAGTAACTGCTGTATTACTAGGTACTTCAATAAAAACGCTGATGTGCGTCTTTTCAATTTTCAACAATACCATGTATGCGAAAAAAGTGTTTATTGCAATTTATAAATTACACATAATAAAAAATATTCCTAAAATAGTTTTCCTTTTTTATTTTTGCGGCAACGCTTTTTTATTTATTTACAAAAGAAATCGAAAATGCTGTTTTTAAATTAATCGAACAATCGGGTAAATCTTTTTAATACTCGAGTTATTAATGTTTATTAAGAAATAAAATAAAATGTGTTGTCGTGTTTTATTAAAAAAGAATACAAAAATAATGATAAAAATTAATTTTAATGGAACATAAAATTATCAAAACGTACTGAGTTATTCAAATAAAGCTTATGATATAGGGTTTCCTAGTAAAATTTTAAAATATTTTGCTATTTAATATCGTGATCCTTTTTGAATCCAAGAAAAATTTTTTGGTCCACAAAATGTTTATATTTTCAAATTTTTTGATGCGTCTCTTCATTTCCATTAAGCATTATAAACACGACCTAATTATATCAATTATGATCAATTTAGTGTGCCATAGAAAAATGTGTTTTGATAAAAGTGACCCGTTTTTAACTATCATCGACATTTGACTTAAATTTAGGGTCCCGATGAATTATATTTATCGCCGTCCTTATATCTATATATCCAATATTTGTATAAATTGCAATTATATATATAAAAATACAAAAAAGTAAGAACGATGTAGTCGGTCAAGCCCGACCATATGATACCCCACACCATTGTGTATGTCCATCAAAATTCGTGGGGGGGCCTTATATTAGACATGTGGACAATTGTGGACCGATACTTTTACCAAGTGTAAAATAAAATATACGAATACAGAATATTACATTAATACTAACGGTTATATGAATTTATGCAATTTAGGGTGATTGCCGAAAGTGAACTTATATGGGAGCTATGGTAAATTATGGATTATGGAACTATGATTTCTACTTATACAAAACTTATTTGTATTGAACATAAACTTGATACTAACATGGGTATGTTGTTTATGCAGGTTAAAGTGTTTTTCGGAAGAGGGTTTAAATGGGAGCTGTTTTCAATGTTAGACCGATCTTCATGAAATTTGGCATAAAGATTGATACTTATACAAAACTTCCTTACACCGAATTTCATTCAAATATTGCATTTATTATCCTTAAACCTTTATTCCGTGAGGACATTTGTGTGGGGGCTAGGTGAAATAACGAACTGATCATAACCATTTCAATAGGCTTCGTAATTGTGTCATTAAGGTCCTACGTGCCAAATTGCATTGAATTATGCAACCTGTACTTTGTGCACAAGGTTTACATGGGCAGCCAGCCATACGGACGGACATCGTTCGATCGACTCAAAAAGTGATTCTGAGTCGCTTGGTATACTTTAAGGTGGGTGTTGGATGATCTTTTCTGTGCGTTACAAATATCAGCACAAACCCCAATCACTTATGGTGCGTAGTTTAGATTAAAAACTGTAAAATACACTGAATAAATGTGTCATAAAAAACTAATATGTGTTGAACCCAGCTCAAAAATTTCACAGTCTCAAAAAAAAAAAAAAAAAAAAAAAATGCGTAAACTGTAAGAAAATTGTAAACATTTATTCTATGAAATTTACAAAAATTCTTAAAATGGCGTGAAAAAAGTATCCAAACATTTTTTCTGAATTTTTAAAATTATTTGATTTTAATTTGTCGATTAATCAAGCAAACATTATTCTAGTATTGTCATTACAGTTAAAAGTTATAAAACGCAAAACCAATAATGAGTAATTAATAAACAATATATTTTTGATAATTAAAATATTTTTAAGATCAAGTAAAAGTGTTTAATTTTATTTATGACTATGATTTATTTGGTTTTAATTTATATTTAAATTGCAAACTTAAGTTAATTTAAATTATTAAAATGCAAAATCAATATAAGTTGCCAGAAATTAATCAAGAGGGTCACACTTTCTTACAAATTTCTATGTAATTATCTTAAAATTTAAATAGACTTGGAAAATATTTTCCAAGTACTAAAATAAAATCTTATAAATAATATTATTTCACAATTGATTGGTTTTGTGCATACATATAAACCTACATACATACATTTACACACACATAGATAAATTATAATCTCAATGCCACATATTGTGGCAAGAAATATGTATGTTATACATATAAATTAATTAATTAAAAACATTTTTGAGAATGTATTAATCTACAAGTTTTTTAACATTTATAATAGATTTATAGTATATGCCCTTGGATAAAATTTATGGTATAAATGCTTTTACAGGAATATTATTATATGTATATGTGTATGTAAAATACCTTTGCATTTATATATATATAAATAAATAAATAGTTGAAAAAATGTATATATACCAATTTCGAATGAAAAAAAAATTATTTTTATGGATGAACCAATCATTATTTATTTCAAACTTGATTATAAATATTTGGAGATTCAAAATTAGACACAAACAGTTTGGTAAACAATCAGCCATTCAAAAGAATGACAAATTGTCTGAGAAATTTGCCGCTGTCCGTGTATGTCTGCAGAAGGATACGAGTTAGCAAATTTTCACTTAAGGCGGTCAAAAATAGCATATAATGTAGCAATTGCCTTGTCGGAATATTACGCCTATTTCTTCAATGTGTGTTTTTGGTAATTTTTTACAAATGTGATTATCAACTTTAAAATCTATAGTTTTTTTTTTTCGAAAATGTGAGCTATGTATTAATTAAAAAATGAATTTTTGCGACCCATGTTTATCTGGTTTATTAATAATTTATTGCAAAATGTAACATTTATGATAAGATATTTAACGAGTTATGCTCTATAGTTTAGTGAACTGCAACTTTTAGGATTCGATCAGATTCGAACCAATTCTTGTTTCGTTTATTAACAGGGTTTATTGTTGTTCTGAAATTTCTAAAACGATCTGCCCGTTCTTGCCCGTTTATTTGTTAATGCACTTTTTGGTACATAGTGAATTTTTCCAAACGCACAAATATGATCAATATAATTATAAATATGTGTGCCAAATTTTATGAGGATCGGTCCATAATAAATCATATTTTCCATATAAATCTCTCAGCCGTAAATCACTTTAACGTGTATAATTCCCATATAAAATTTATATATATATATATATATATATATATATTTATATATATATCTGTATATAAAAAGAAGTGGCGGATATTTCAACAGTATGCTGCTGTATTTTTTTTTTGTCAAACAATTTTTTGCAGTATGTAAGTAGTTCAGATAAAATTCAAATATCTACAGAATTTGTTTTGGAAATTCATGTTGAGATGTAATAAGTCCAATTTTTAAATTTTTGGTCAATTTAAAATGAAGAATCGAAGAAAAGAGTACGAACACATATTTAATTATCTTGGCATTTTTTAAATGATTTATGTATTATTATTAGATTTCAGATTTATTGAAAAACCTTAACAAAAGACTTCAAGAGTGTAAAACTTTTAGCATTTTTAAACTCTAAATTAAAGCTAAAGTTGGACTTAATATATTTAATATAAAATAAAAAAAATTGTTGCCGGGATAAGAGAAATGAATATTTTGTTACGTTGTTTTTTTGAAGTTTTAAGTCGGATTTAGAATTATGTCATTAGAATAAAAGTACCTTGGAATGGAATTATTGAAATAAAAGTAAAGGATTTTTATACCCTTCACCACAGTTTGTCCTTTCTTTTGTAATTTGCAAAATTTTCGACGGAGAGGAAAAAGGTTTATATTTTCTGTATCCTTATAAGAAATGATTTCGAGAATTTTGCTATTGAAATTCAGACGTTGATTATTGTAAGTGATGCGCAATCAAAATTATCGAGTTAAGATGTCAAAATTCCACAAAATAAATAATTAAGTTTTCTCGTATTTATTAAAACTTTTGTTATAAATTTATTGCAACATTGAAGTTAATATACACATAATTGTCCATTAAAACATATTTCTTTTTAATGAAAATGTCACATTCGTACATACACTGCCTGCCACTTGAATAAGGAATCACATTTTTTTAAATTTAATTAAATATATCTCCTAAACTAAAGTTCAGAAAAAATAATTTTTTTGCGCAACCAAATTTCAAAGTGTTGGCTTTAGTTTCCTGAAGAAATAAAAAATATGCATATTTTGTTATACTAAAATGCATTTATGCATTTATTTAAAGACATGTATTTCTGTGGTACTTTAAAACTAAGCAAACTGTAATTTATTTTTAAATTTTAGGTTATAAAAATGAAAGTTATTATCTTCTATCTTTTCCATTGGATTGAGGTCTGGTGAAAGCTGAACACCTTGTTGATTAATCCATTGTTTTACTGCTCTGGCGATATGAATCGAAGCGTTGTCGTGTTGGCACGTCCAAGGTATTGCCCCAAAGAAATCAATAAATTTTGGAAATGCTTCCTCAAGAATGTTTTTGTAAGTCGTTGCAGTCGTTTTGTTGGATACAAAAACCGATTCTATGGTACCATAATATGAAATGGCACCCCATACCATTATTCCGCCCTCTCAGCTGTGTCTGTGGCTCAAAAATAATTCCTTCTTATTTAGGTCATGGAAGTAATAGTTATACCCATCGGAACCATCAATATTAAACTTTTTTTCATCGGAAAATACAACTTTAAACACCATGTCATTGTATTTCTGGCAAACTGTAGACGTTGTGATTTGTGTTTTTCATTAAGTAGTGGTTTTTTTTGCAGTTTTCGTTGGACTATGTATGGGCACGACTTTAGAATATGGTGCATTGTTCTTAAACTGGCACTGACTCCACTTTTTTCACGTATTTTTGATACCGACATGGCGGAATTTGATTCAATTCTAAGAATTTTTCGTCTTTCTATTGGAGTTGTTGCCATTTCTTCCGCCATTTCATGTTTTTTCCATATCTTTCCAAGTTATTTAAATAATTGTACACAAGTGTCTTTCCTCTATTAATGTTTTTGGCTATTTGGACCGGATTCTGACTCTGAGAATCAGAATTTTTTTTTTTAGAGTTATTAAAAGCCTTACCACGTCCCATTTTGAATTATTCAAGTGACACACGAAATAATACCGCAGAAATACATGTCTTTAAATAAATGCATAATTTTAGTGTAACAAACTGAACTTTAGTTTAGGAGATATACTTAATTAAAGTTAAAAAAATGTGATTCCTTATTCAAGCGGCAGGCAGTGTATTTTTCTGCTAAGTCTTGCCACATATTTACGGATGAACATATATTTCACAAGTTATTAAATAATCTAGAAGAAGATAAATATTAAATTATTTGTGAAATCTGGTCGATAATTAAGACAAATTACCTTTGGAATTTGTTCTTATATTTTCGAACTTCACAAATTTTAAATTTCATTTTAATTTTTATTGAAAATGTCAAAATATAAAAAAATATTTTTTGTTTTTTATTGATTTCTACATAATTTAAAACCAATAAAACTAAATTTTAAAATCAAATAAACTTCTTTATAAAATTTTGTTTGAAGTCAACTAATGATTTGTTTAAGAAAATCCTATCCATAATTTTTTTCTGTGTACCAAGTCTTTATTTTTAATTTTCAATCATAATCTTTATACATTAAAGATAATCCATGGTTTGTTGTTAGATCACAGGGTCTTGCTTTGAACTGATCAAGTTCTCTTAACCATACATTGGCAACTAAAAGACATAAAAAAAATATTTCAATTTAAATGTAAACTATTATTTTCCCAACAAACTTACTCCATTTTGAGCCTTTTAACACAGGACATGCAGCATGTTTGGTACGATAATCACTATCACCCGAGGCATGGAGATTATACCAAAATAATATGGCCCCTTTACGAGGTTTTACCAAAATATTGAGAAAAGGAAAAACAGTGCCACCACCTTCTTCCACATCAGTAAGCTAAAAACAAAATTTGAGATACTTACTTAGAAACTTGGCAAAGATCATGTTATTTAATTAATATTAAAACTTACATAAAAAATTGCAGTAGAAATACGATTTCCATCTTTATCGATTTTAACATTTTCATTCTGCAATGTAATTTTACGAGTATTAAGAATTAAGGCAACCAAAAGTTTTTAATTTGTTTTATCTTTACCGTAAAAAAATCAAAATGTGGCTCAAAATGACCACCTAAACCATAATTTGCTATTTGCAAATCTTCTGCATTTTCTGTATTTAATCCCGTCAAGTCTTGGACATGTTGTAGCCACTGTATTGTATATTTATGATAAGCATATTTAAACCAGGCTGTTTTACTTGTACGATATTGTGTCACTTCCGAATTATTACCATCGGTAGTAAATACTGTAGATCTTTGCATATAAGGTTGAGCAATATTTTTAATCACCTCCATTTGATGATCACTTAAAACATCATGAACAAATACTATATAGGGATCCACAGATAGTTCTTCGAGTTTAAAAGGTTGCAACAGACGATAAGCATGATTGTTTGTATAAAGTTTACAGCCGAGATGACTTTTCAGTGAGTTGCTTGAATGAGGTTCAAATTCTGAACGACAAACTTTTTCATAAAGTTTATATTCATTGGTGTTCTGGAAAAGGATGAATTAGAATTAAATTTTTAAAACTTTTTTTGAATTTTTGGTATATTACATGATATAGATTTTGTGTGGTAGGATTCTCATACATTAATCCTTCTCGTTTGCCTTCACTAATGACTTCTTTCAAATAAGCTTTAGTTTCCAAAGCTGTTTGTCTTGTTTCATCTTGGTTGAGTATATAATTAATAAGGTCCAAGGCTGAATCAAAATCTCCTAAAAGATATTCACTTTGAATTGAGCAAATAATTTGAAGGTTATTTTTAGATGATAGAAAATTCTTATAATATCTCAAATTTATGAAAAGTTTTAGATAACAAAATTTATATGAGGAATTTCAAAAATTTTCAATACTCTTTGAAGCGGACTTTATGTGTCTTGTATTTCTAAAGTTAGTTTTAAAAACAGGAAAATTGTTGATGCATTTTGGTAGACTTAACAAAATAACAAAGAAAACCAAAATTTAAATGTAAGAATCTAAGTAAATGTAAAAAATTGAGTTGAAACTTTCGAAGAATTTTTGATATAATTCAGTTTTGCACTGACAATTTCCGTCTTTTAGATTCGAACTTATTAACCAGTCAAGAGAAAACACTTAGGAAACTCATATCATGTATAACAAGTAACCGTTTTACTATCTAGCAGAGAGTTATGCGGTGATAAAAAATTAAAAGAAAAATTTACAACTTTTTAAATTGTAGTTTTTTTGAAAGAAAATTTACGCGCTTATGCGTGAAATTAAATTTAGAGAACAGAATTTTAAAGGCGAAAAGTGATTCTCTATATATCGTTGAAGTCAGGGAAACAGGCATGAGATATAATCATCACAAACTTCCATATAATTGGCGTAAATGTTTGTATAATGTATGTTTTTCGCTACTGACAAATATCGCTTCTACAGAAATTTCCCAAAATATCGCATAAATAGAATTTTTTGATAAATTACACTTCCAAGTCAAACGGATTTTCAAATTTTCACCAAATTTTCAATTTCTTAGTTTAGTTTATGCCATACATGGGAGTAATTAATTAAATCGACTAATGAATTGCCTATTTCATTAGCATTAAATTATAGCTTTTTCATTAGCTTTTTCATTACCATTATTAAAAATAATAATGATTCTTTTCAATAATAATTATAAAAAAAAACATAATAATAAAATGATTATCATTAAATAATGATCAAATTGAATAAATTCATTATCATTATTTAGCGGACAATTTGAACTATTTTTTAATTATATGTAATTAAAGTAAAATAATTGGTAAATATATTTTCCCATATTTTTTAAAAATATTACATTTTATATTCCTCAAAACTAGCTGTAATACAGATTTGATTTTGACTGTCGGACTTTTTACAATATTCTGGTTATGAATTCCATACCACAGATGTTATGGAAAAGGTAACAGATAAATATCGTGTAAAAAAAAAAAATAGAAATTATTGAATAAACTTTTGGTCTGGCAAGACATTTGTGGTGAAAAAAGCACTTTATTCATAACAAATGATACTTTTAACAGAGAAATGTACGCAAATGAGTGTCGCCAGAAATTCCTATCCTATCATTCCTATCATTACAAAACACAACAATTTCTAATTTAAATTGTTCCGGTCTGATCTCTTTACTCATTATTACAATGAAAAAGGAACTAAATATACACACCAAATGAGGTCAATCCACTAAACTTTCTAGAACTCTGTCTATTTTAAATATATTGGGTTATAGCAAAAATTATTTAAAAACATACTAAAAAAACAAAACAGAGTTTTAAAAAAAGTGGATCCATTCTAACGAAAAGGTAACCGAAAACACAATAAACCTCTTGTGGAGGGTATTTCAGAAAATATTAAATATTTTATTAAAATTTAACAAAAAAAAAAAAAAAATTTTTTCTTTTAAATATAAAACTTCACAAAATAGAAATTTTAAAGAGATTGACCCATTGCACGTTGGGGTAAAAGGGATCGAAAATAGCGCTTAAGTCAGAGAAAGGTGATATCAATATCTTAATGACCAGGATTTACTTTATTTTTAGAATTCTGCAATTTTTTTGGCTCTTTCACAGGAGTACCTGATTCTAAGAGTGTGTTAGTGAAAAAGTACCTAATTCTGTATGAGTTAGAGTTGTATGAAAATGTGTTCAAAATTAATTTGTTTGAATTTTCAATACCAAATACCAATTGAAACTATGTTGTACAATTTAAATTCTGAAAAATAAAATGTTTAAAATTAATGGAAAGAAATTATTGAAATTGTGTAAAATTGATCGATTTTTAAAATAAAAATGTGTAGAAAGTATTATAAAAAATTTTAGAATTCTGTGTATAAGTGTAAGAATTTTCAAAAATGTACAATTATCGGAAAACTTTTTTCTTGTTTACAGTTCTCTCAGTTCACATTTCATCCGTATATGTAAGAGAGAAATTAGAAAAATAGGGTTGTCAGATTTTCTGGAGCCTCTGTCGCCAAGTTGTTAATCAAAAATCGCCAACTTAAAATTTTATTTGATTTTTTAAAGCAATAAAAAATTAACTAAAATGTTAAGTGTTGTACACTTTTTAGTACTTAAAATTTCGTTCAATTTGTAAATGTAAATTCAGCTTTAACACCTACTGGGCACCCTACTGGTACGCTGAATTCAATGGTGACAGCAGCTTTTCAAAGTTATCGGTCACATTCCCGATATTTGTTATTAAACTTAATTGTGAAAGTAGCGAATTAATTGAAAGTTAGAAAAATAAAAGGTACATTATTTATGTATATTAAATTGTTTAAATTCAAAAATTAACCACCGTATTCACCAACCAATTTTAAATTTAAAATACATTTTAGAGACAAAATTGGTATTCAAAATTTTATTTAAAATACATTTTAAATTTAAAAGATGTTTGTGAATACGGGGGTAAATTATTGAATTTAAGCTAGAAAAATTAATTTTCCTAAACCCTTTTTTAGTCTTTCAAACTTAAATATCTCAAAAACAAGGGCTTTTAAAAACGGTTAACACTACTAAATTTAGCGTCATCGATTTAGTTAAAAAAAATTAGTCTCATTTTCGAGCACAGTCTAATTGAAAAAAAAAACCTTAAATACATGTTTCTGCTATATAGACCCTTTTTAGGTCATCAACTTTTAAAATTTATTGGACTTTATTATATTTTTTAAAAGAATAATTCTAACATTTTATAACAACATTGGTCCTATTAAACTTATTGTTTCAAAGAATTAATTTATTCATAAACGTTTATTTCATTGTGACCGAAATCATTAATAGCTTAATATGTTTGAAAGATGATGAAAATTAAATTATCAAACATTTGATATAAATATAAGTATTGTAAAATATATTTTTGGTGATAAAATTTTGTAAATTAAGTTAAAGCTATTTACAAATTAAGGCAATTACTAAAAATAGTCCATCTCTAGTAAAAATATTTAATAGTTTTCTCCACAATTGTATATTTAATAAAATTTTAAAAATTAGCCAAATAAATCACCACCATGTTATATGTCGCCAAAAAATTCGCAACGTCGCCAAAAGCAATTAAAAATGACCACGAAAAATCGCTACATCTGACAGCCCTCTATACATGTAGCCCGACTCTCTTTAGGTAATATTTTTCTCTTTCATATACGGATGCCGTGTGAATTATATAACTTGTATAAATATATATATATATATATATATACCTACAAATATTTGAATTATTAAGGCCTTTTACACTTTTTACACATCACACTCTATTTTGTAATTTTTTTGGAACGCCATTAGTCCACTTATTTCGAAAATTATTCCAATTCACACAAAACACAAAATATATTTTTTTATTTATTTAACATCTTGTTTTAGAAATTATAATGTACAACAGAGTATTGAAAATTCAAACAAATTGAATTCTAAAATATTTTTATAGAACTCTGTGTGAATGGAGAAAATATATTTTTTATAAAAAAGCACTAACACAATTAAATTTTTGTTACTAACACATACTTACAGCCTGGTGCTTTTTCACTAATACACTCTTAGAGTCAGATACAGGAGAAAGAGTCGGATTACTTTTATATACTTTGGTTGTAACATTTTTCTTTTATTCTTTAATTAAGATTGGCAACCGATCCAAAAAGCAACAGTAATATTATTATGGATTATTTCGGTAAGGGGTATTTGGTGGTAAGGGTATTTTCAATTATTTCAGTAATGGTATTTTAGGAGTAACAATAGTCAAGGGTTTTTTTTCAGCGGTAAAAGTAGCCAATCTTGGTTTTAATTCAATTAAAGAATAATTTTACTTTAAGGAACAAAAAATTTAATTAAAGTTTTATTTGAATACAAATTAATTAGAAAACATAACAAAAACATGTAGACACATGAGATCAATAGTTGATAAACAAACAATATCCAAAGATGGTCTTATATGGAAACAAAGAGAGTCTTATATGGAACCCGTGGTCAGTTGTGAACAGATTCTGGCTAAATTTGAAATGTCAATTTTAACTAAGATAATATGTTATTACGTTTATAGGCACGATTATTGCTAAAAATATATATATACGCAAATTATATAAAGAAATATATTTCCTTATTTCTCGTGCCGGATGGGAAAAACACAACTATTTTCATCGAAAATTCTATGAACGTAAAAGGAAGTGGTAACGCCGTACGCTTTATTTGGAATTAGTTTCACTAATAACGATTAGTTTTCTTGAGTTACTAACTTGAAAGTAAAATATCAATTCATCGTTTATACTGCAAAATCTTTATTCCACAATATTTTTTGCAGGAATATTATCATTAGTAGTAAGGTTTAAACGACTATATTTTTGGAACCAGTATTGCTATTAATTTTATTTTTTCAGTAGAATATTCCAAAATATGTCTATTATTATCCACTAGAGATTTTTAACCAATAAATATTTTTTGCTCTTCACAAAATTGTGTAGAAAAAAATAAATTAAAAATTTTTCTTTTCAGTGTACTTCGATAAATATTAAAGATACAGTAATAGTTTTGACATGCGCTGATTTTTTAGAAGTTCTATCAAATTGCATTACTTTGATTGAGATAAAATAATATCTATATTTTTAAGATTTTTTTTTTAGTTTCAATTTTAAACCCTCACAACTTGGTAAAAATGATTAATGCGACCATGTTTTGCATGCATAAATATTCCTTAATAAGACCAAAAAAAAATAAAAAAATAAAAAAAATAAAAAATAAATATATAAATAAAAAATAAATGAAATATTTTTTCTAAAATTTTTAAAAATTTTTTAACTTCCTCATAAAAAAATTTGTTTAACTCTACGTCTACACTAAGATATTTTTATTTCTTAACATAAGAAATAATGTCGGCAGAATAACGGGAACACATTTTTATTTCCACTAATGTTAACGGGTATAGATCACGTACATACAAATTTGAAATTGCCTTTTTTACCGAAAATTTTAACATTTTTCCCCGTTTTTATTTTTTATTTGTCTCTTTAAAACAATATTAATTAATTTTGCACCATTATTTTGTTAAAAAGACCAAAATGTTAAAAAAGAACAATAAATTTCACAGCTTATGTTAAACATTATTGCCCAACTTTGTGTTTAGACATTTATTGCAAAATAAATTGGGCAATAGATTTCCACACGTGATATTTTAAATACAGAGATAGAATTTGATAATTGCCAACATAAAAATGTCTACGTGTAGGTTAGGGTTAAATAAACTTTTAAAAATGCATTAATTTTATAGTTCCATAAGTAATTATAATTATATTTATTCCATATTTTATATCACAATAAACTTTGATCGCATTAATTTACTTAAGTAACTACTTACCTAATGTCTTATGATATTCGGCAATTATTTCTAAAAACTCCAAAGTCATCTCTGTATCTTCAAAATTACCTGACATTAACATTTTCGTAGATTGTTTTAGCCAAGGTATGGTATGATTATAATCTTGCATGGCAAATAAATATTCACCAACAAAATAGCAATCTTGCCATGACATAGAGGAGCTAAAAAAAAAAAAAAAAAAATATATAATCTTTTACATTGTTTTTGAACATTTAACAAAATTATACACACAATTTACAGATTAACAGCGATAAATCATCATGTTATGTTGCCACCTTCATACATGTGTACATACTCACCCATATTTTACACCATTTAATATACCACTAGCCACTTGTGAGACATCTAATTGATACGTTTCTTGTAAACGCACCAAGGCCAATGTCGAACCAACCATATCATTTTGTGTGGGAAAACTAAGATTTTGTTTTAATGCTTCCAAATTTTCTAAATAATCTAAAAGGAAGTATAAAAAATTGTTTTGTTGTCTGTGTGCTGATTTAAGCTTTTGGCACAAAAGTTTATTTATCTATCTACTTACCCGTACGTGTGTTCTCAACCGTAACAGACTCTTGAAATGTTGGCCAATCTGTATAGAGACGTTTTATCAAACGATACGCATTTATGGGATTGTTAAGATAACCTTCAAGATCTTTTGAGGCATCATCGTGTTCTTGATGTATAAAATTGATTTCACTAAAGAAAATTTAAGGAAATAAAAGAGAAAATCAAAAAATGTTAATTAAAGTGACAGAATGTGCTCGTGTGAGCAAACAATTTTTAAATTAATGAATAAATGCTCAATTATATAAAAGCCAAGAGTGTTCTGATACTTTTTGGCAATAATAATGAATGTTTTTGAAACTCTTTTAAAGATATCTCAGATAAAAATTAAACTCATTTTGTGTTTTCATTAAGCAAATATACTGCTTAACTTTAATTAAGTATATCTCCTAAACTAAAGTTCAGAAAAAAATATTTTTTTGCTCAACCAAATTTCAAAGTGTTGACTTTAGTTTCCTGAAGAAATGAAAAATATACATATTTTGTTATACTAAAATTATGCATTTATTTAAAGACATGTATTTCTGTGGTACTATTTCGTGTGTCACTTGAATAAGAAATTCTTTTAATATTAATCAGGAAGGCTATGATTTGAATTTCTTTCAATATAAACGGTTAGAGAATTTTTAATTTGATAGTTTTTAAATAGTTTTTATTCAAAACTAGCTGACCCGAGCCGCGTTGCTGGCCCTAAGCAAACATTAGTGTTGTATTACTGAACGATTTAAATTGATATTTTAACGAAATTTACGACCTTTTAAATAAAAATCTAAGGAATACCTATTATAAAGTGTTTTTTACAGAAGAATTTAAATATGATGTAGATGTGCGCTCAATCAAAAAATATACGCATGTATTTAAGGCAAATTTGAATTTATATTTATTTATTACTTCATCTTAAGGTTAGCGGATAGACAATGTCTTTTTTTTGAACGGAATGATGAGAGCTGTGGTCAAAATTGCAGTTGTAATGGAACGCTGCTTGACTCAAATCAGAACTTGAAGCAATTCTTCTTATGCGTTGATTAAAAATTTTAAAGTTGTTGAATTGCTACATTTGCTCGACGATTTCTCATTGCTAACCGAGCCGTTTCATTTCTCGCCTGCCTTTCTTCCTGCGTTTGTGATGTACGAAGTCGGGCCAAACTAATACGGGGTTGTTCTCGTGCGATTTCTCGTTCATATATATTCAATTGATTGACGATATTACGATAAGTACTTGCATTACGTGTTCGACGCGAAATATTAGATCTCCGGGGTCGCGGCATTGTGAATAACACTTAATAACGAACCTCACTAAATGATGAGCTTTACTTGGAACTTACCGTTTGGAAATAGAATTCTACACCACCACCAGAAAACAAATTGCACAAAAAAGTAAGCGTTTCGATAGAAACAGAAACAGTAATTGTTATAATTTGTATTAAAAAAAATATTTTTAATGATTATTAAGGCAAAGAAATTATGACAAAAAAGAGTTTTTTTTTTATCGCGGATTTTTCGCGAATTTTTTTTCGTATTATCCTTTTCTGGCCGGTGACCGGTCCGAATTGGTGAGAATCATCAAAATCGGTCTAGTCGTTCTTGAGTTATAACAATAGTAACTAACATCACTTTCTTTTATATATATAGATTGGACGTGGTAAGGCTCTTAATAATTCTGAAAAAGAAAAAAATTCTGATTTTGAAATCTCAGGGTCAGAATTCGGTCCAAATAGCCTAAAACATTAATAGAGGAAAGACAGTTGTGTACAATTATTTAAATAACGTGAAAAGATATGGAAAAGACATGAAAGGGCGGAAAAAAAAGGCAACAACTCCAAAAGAAAGACGAAAAATTCTTAGAATTGCATCAAATTCTGCCATGTCGGTATCAAAAATACGTGAAATAAGTGGAGTCTGTGTCAGTCTAAGAACAGTGCACTGTATTTTAAAGTCGTGCCCATACATAGTCCAACGAAAACTGCAAAAAAAACTCCACTTAATGAAAAAAGCAAATCACAACGTCTACAGTTTGCCAGAAATACAATGACATGGTGTGACAAATGGTTTAAAGTTGTATTTTCCGATGAAAAAAAATTAATATTGATGGTCCCGACGAGTATAACTATTACTTCCATGACCTAAATAAGAAGAAATTATTTTTGAACCTCAGACACAGCCGAGATGGCGGAACAATGGTATGGGGTGCCATTTCGTATTATGGTACCATAGAATTGGTGTTTGTATCTAACAAAATGACTGCAATGACTTACAAAAACATTTTGGAAGAAATATTTTCAAAATTTAATGATTTCTTTGGACCCATATCTTGGACGTACCAACACGACAACGCTCCGATTCATACCGTCAGAGCAGTAAAATAATGAATTAATCAACAAGGTGTTCAACTTTTCGATTGGCCCCCATATTCACCAGACCTGAATCCAATGGAAAATGTCTGGGGTTGGCTTGCAAGAAAAGTTTATGAAAGAGGAAAACAATTTGAGACGATAGAATCCTTAAAGGATGCAATAACGGAAGCATGGAGTTCAATTTCGCTAAATTACTTAGAGTCATTATACAAGTCGATGCCAAATCGCATTTTTGAGGTTATTTCTAAAAATGATGGCAGTACTCATAACTAATTGAATGTTAGAAGATAATAACTTTCATTTTTATAACCTAAAATTTAAAAATAAATTACAATTTGCTTAGTTTTAAAATATTCCTTATTCAAGTGACACACGAAAAAGTACCACAGAAATACATATCTTTAAATTAATGCATAATTTTAGTATAACAAAATATGTATATTTTTTATTTCTTCGGGAAACTAAAGCCAACACTTTAAAATTTGGTTGCGCACTTAATTAAAGTTAAAAAAATGTGATTCCTTATTCAAGTGGCAGGCAGTGTATGTATGTATATGATGAACAATTTATAATGAAGATATAGTTATCTATTAATCTATTAATAAATTTTCAACTTTAGCCCATTTGATTTAAAGTTCGAATGTGATCTTTAGCTTCGAAATGTTTCTTATCTATCTGATCACTAAGTTAAAACAGATTTAAGTTTGAATTTACCTATGGAAATACATATTTAATGAAAGTATTTATATCAAAAGCACATAACAGTTTAATAAAGTTACACTTAAATAAAAAATTTCGCCAAAGTTTTAACTAATACTTATTTATTATTACCCTTCAAACAAGTCTATAATTAACAGCTAAATGGTAACTGCTCCGACAACAAGTGATGCAATACAAAAATTAATAAAATTAAACTTTTGTTTTTATTAAGTATTTAGAACAATGTTAGCCGTCAAATAAATTTATAAGCTTTAAAATTAAGTTAAATATATGTTTCTTTTTATTATTTATTTTTATACCGTTCACCAAAACGCAAAAGGCAAAAGGCCGCAACCACGGTATAATTTTTTCATATATCTGAATTTTTTTCCATAAATATTACGAATCAAGCACTACTTTTTGCCTAAAAATTTGGCACAAAAAATAAAATTTTTTTCATAGATATTATTAAATTTTTCATAATGAAAATTTTAGGAATTTTGAAAAAATGTTGTTAAATCTTTGATTTAGTTTTATTAGATTTGGTTGCAAATGGTAAATGAAAACAGTTATACATGAAAGTATTAACAACAAATGCCTTAAAACGGCAAAATTCCAAGGAAAATCTGTTAAAAAATATGTTTAAAAATTTACATAATTTTGCTCGCATTCTGCAGCACAACATTTCTGCTCTGTTCACAAAATGTAGCTAAAAATCATTAAAAACTTAAAAATTTGCAAGGAAAATTTCAAAAATATTTTTACAAATTGAAAATATAAATGAAAATTTAAAAAATTTTTTCAATCTTTTTGACTTCTGAATCATTTGAAAAAATATAAAAAAGTTTTATTACTTAAGAAATTATACCTAAATATTATGAACTGAAATCAATGAAAGTAAATTTTTATATTTATGAACAAACATTTTCATAACATTATGAGTACGCATTAAGTAAAATTTTTAATCGTGCACTTAAAGCAAAAATAGATAAAGCATAAAACACTTTTGAAACCAAATTTTTCTTAAATTTAACAAATTTAGTGACTGATATTAACGCCTTTTAACTTTTGTTAATACTTATGTCATTTTTGAAGATATGAATAAGAAATTTTTTATGTAGATGAAGTTTCGGTCAGTACATTTAGGTGACATTATATAAGTTGGTCATTCCGTTTGTGATTTCCACAATTTTCGTCGGAGAGCGAAAAAGTTTCTATTTTCTGGATCCGTATAAGAAATTTTATCGATATGACGATGTCTGCCTGTCCGTACGTATGTCGCTTGAAATTCTGTTTATGAAGTCCACCGGTGACTGTATATGAAGCGATCGAAAATCCTTTCGAGAATTTTCAGCAAGATCGGTTCATAAATGCATAAAGGTTTTTTCGACTTAAAAATAGTTTAAATGGCCTTTGTGAAGCCTCTCGATAACATAGGTATATGATATATGTATTAAACTATCAGAATTTTTTTTCTAGAATTTTTCTATTGAAATTTATTAAAAAACGGTTTAAAAATAGAGGAGATATTTTCGAACCGTTTTTCGACTTTCTGAAGCCTCTATATAAGCTAGGGACTTCGTTTTTGAAAAACAAAATCGAATAATTTTTCTCAGTTTTACAAGTCCAAAATAAGCTAAGGACTTGGTTCTTATATAAATCGATCACAAATATTTTTTATTGAATTTCCATTTTTGCCATTATTCAAATGTCATCTTTTTGCGTCCCTTAAGGTTTTAAAGTCTTTTTGGGAAAATTATATTAAAAAAAAAATTATGTTTTCTTAGTTTTGTTTTGGAATAAAGTTACAAGAGAACATCTTATCTTACCTAGAAATGTTTAAAATGTAAATGCTAAAAGTTTTAAAAACTGAATACATAATTATTTTTTAATTTTTTCCTTGTTAAAGGACTAAAAGGTTTAAGGATATGCGAATTAAAAATTTTTCCCTAAAATGTTCACATTTTTTCTTAAATCTCAACGGAAAATAATTTAATTAAGCTCCAAAATGTGAAACGGTTCGTTTCAAAATTTAACTTTTTGTCATTTAGTCTAGTTGTTTTTATATTTTTGCAAAAAATCCCCAGTGGTGACTACTAGTTACTATACTCATTACTTTGTAAAGTGTTGTCACTATTTTTCTCATTATGTTGTGTAGATAATAGCTCATTACCGGTAAATTGAAAATTCGTTTATTTCTGAAATGGCTCAGTTCGGTAGAGCATCTGCGTAGTCAACTCATCGAGAAACCTCTTCCAAATGTTTAGGGATTTATTTATTTATTTAATAGCCAATTAAATTACAATTTCTTACAGGCTAGCATACATATTATTCTTAAAGCTATTTACAATAAAATGTTTTTCATAATCATTCAATAATAAAGTATTATTATTTAACTAAGTTAAAAATACTCCTCTTAATGGAGATTTGATTTACTGAGAAGTCAATATATTGATAAAAACTGTTGAATTGATTGTATATACGTCTCATGGAATTAAAATTTGCATAATTGGTTCGAAAATATTTTATTTTTAAATTAATATAATTTCTAGTCGGACGATTTGGGATTACGAATTCGATCTTACGAAATAGGAACTCGGAGTTAATTGAACCCTTCACTAAATTAATTACAAATGAAATATTCATGTATTTTATCCTACTTTCAAGAGTGGGAAGATCAATAAACTGTAGTCAACTATCATATGATGGTAAATTGATACTAGAATTCCATGGAGGATTACGAAGGCAAAATAAGAAAAATTGTTTCTGAACTGATTCAATTTTCTTTATATGAACTTCATATTGAGGATCCCAGGCCATGGAATAATATTCAAGGATAGGCCTTAAAAGAGGTGTGAATAATTGCAGAGTACTGGACTTCTTCTGTAGAACAGATCCATTAGATTCATCATACACCAATCATAAAGATTGTCAAGATCTGATTGGAATAGGGATCATTGATAGGAATAGTTAAACCTATGGAACAGCCTTACATCATCAGCGTACATTAATATTCTAGAATTCTTAATGCAAGCTGGTAAATTATTTATAAATATTAGGAATAATAAGGGGCCGTAACTACCTTGCGGAACACCAGATAAAACAGGAATTGTTTTCGATGTACATTCTCTAAATAATACACATTGATATCTATTTTTAAGACATGTAGAAATTCATTTAAGCAAAACAGGAGAAAATCCGAGTTTATTCAATTTGAACAATAGGAGATCGTAATTTACTTTATCGAAAGCTTTAATGAAGTCTGTATATATTGTGTCTGTTTGCAAACCGGAATCAAATGCAGTTATAACTGGGGTTGTGAACTCCAAAAGGTTAGTTGTAGTGGATGATAAAGAGAATGTCAATAATCATATGATAAATCCATCTTTCGGGGGGAAAATTTTTAAAAGGTTAAAATGAAAATCTAAAAAATCTATGATGTACTTCTTGGCTTGATATCCAACTAAATTCTATTCACAGAAAAAAGTTTGTGCATAAATATAAGAATTTATTTTCATTGATTTTAGTTCATAATATTTAAGAATATTGTCTTAAATATTAACACTTTTTTACATTTTTTGAAATGCATCAAAAGTCAAAAAGACTTGAACAAATTGTTTAAATTTTCATTTGTATTTTCAATTTGTAAATGTATGTATATTTGAAATTTTCTTTACAGAATTTTTGGGTCTTAATGATTTTTAGGCACTTGTTGGGGGCGGAAATATAAGAATTTACTTTCATTGATTTTAGTGCATAATATTTAAGAATATTGTCTTAAATATTAACACTTTTTTACATTTTCTGAAATGAATCAAAAGTCAAAAAGACTTAAACAAATTGTTTAAATTTTTATTTGTATTTTCAATTTGTAAATGTATGTATGTTTGAAATTTTCTTTACAGAATTTTTGGGTCTTAATGATTTTTAGGCACTTGTTGGGGGCGGAAATATAAGAATTTACTTTCATTGATTTTAGTGCATAATATTTAAGAATATTGTCTTAAATATTAACACTTTTTTACATTTTTTGAAATGCATCAAAAGTCAAAAAGACTTAAACAAATTGTTTAAATTTTTATTTGTATTTTCAATTTGTAAATGTATGTATGTTTGAAATTTTCTTTACAGAATTTTTGGGTCTTAATGATTTTTAGGCACTTGTTGGGGGCGGAAGAACACAGCAGATGCGTTTTTTATTATAATGATGCATGAGCTATAGAATGGCAGCAAATTTAAGCAAATTTCTAATCCTTACTTTTTAACAGCTTTTTATTGGAAAATTACCATTTAAGGAGATTTATTGGTAATATTTTTATACATAAGTATTTCTGTTTAGAATTTGAATCA
Organism: Protocalliphora azurea; assembly: GCA_932274085.1. Classification (NCBI taxonomy): domain Eukaryota; kingdom Metazoa; phylum Arthropoda; class Insecta; order Diptera; family Calliphoridae; genus Protocalliphora; species Protocalliphora azurea. The sequence continues at coordinate 132,787,248 of OW026519.1, forward strand.
AATCTAATAACACTAAATAAAAATTTTAGCAGCATTTTTGCAAAGTTCGCAAAATTACAATTAAGTACAATTTAATAATATCTATGAACAAAATTTTATGTTTTATGAAAAAAGTTTGGGAACAAAAGTCATGTTCGATTCATAATATTTATGAAAAAAATATTCAAATATATGGATTTTTTTTCAATATGTTATAACCGATTTCAAAACCAAATTATTATCTTTTGAAAAATTTAATAAAATTATCTTTAAAATTGAGACCAGTAATTTTTAAATGTTAAGGTTAAATATTAATAGTAAAAGATGGATAGGTTTTAGTCATTAAAAAATCAGCACAAACACACACCTATAACTATGTTTAATTCTTTGAAAGGAAATTTATTTATTTATTTCTAAATTAAATTTGCAATTAGTTTGGAATTATGTATTTGAAAAAATTATGGATGAATTCAAGTTTGTTTAATCAATTGCGTAGATATCAGTTTTAAAATTTTATAACCATTTTATAACTTGTAGAACCAGAAAATAATTTCACAAACTTAAATTATTCACAACTTAGTAAAAAGTTTTGTGTTTAAAAATTGTTTATGAACGCTCCAATTTCGATTATTTAAAAATCCAAAGCAAAAAAAATTTATACTAAATATTAAAAAACACTTTATTGCCATTTCATTAAGTTTTAATAATATCTATATGGTGATATACCACAAAAAAAAAAAAAAACGGCCGTATTAAAAGTGAGTGAAGAAAAATACGTCCTACACAAATGTTAAATATGCTCCACACGCTGTTAATTGATTTTATAAAATGAACATTATTTTTTATAAAAAAAAAAAAATAATAAAAATTATAACAAAATTAAATTCTAAATAAAAAATCAAAATAGATTTATAAAACATTTTAAAATATAAAATTAAATATATATAAAAAAATGGTAGAATACGTCACTTTATACATAAAATTTTTCTGAACAAAAATCGAAAACTTTAAGTGGTCCTAATGGGTGTTGAGAGCATATATGAATCGGGTAAGCGAAAGAGTGGGAGTAGTCTATGTCTAGAATATTCCAGAAATGTATGTTCTATGTCCAGATTCCATCTGGGATCAGTGATATATAATTTTGAAAAATGTATTTTTTCACTATGAAAATATCTAAAAATGTGGAATTTTCAAGTGGCTCCAATGGACATAAGGAGCAGACATAAATGGGGTAAGCGGAAGAGTGGGAGTAGTCTAGGACTAGTAGATTCCAGAAATGTATGTAATGTTCTTTTGGGTGAACTACACAAATTGTGTAATTTTCCTCATTTATTTCATTTAAATTTTCTTTTCAAATAATACAAATTTTAAATTCAAAAACAATTTCATTTTTATTTTTATTTTTTTATTTTTGTTTTTCAAATGACAAATACGGTCGTACTTTTTGTAAAAAATAGAATTAAATCTATTTGAACATAGGACGTTTCAACGTATGCGCTGATTTTTGAGTTTTTTCAATAAATATGTTTTAGTTCTAATTTAACAACGTACTGATGTATTATGTTTCTACGACGCAATTCTATTCCTATCATTATTTTATTAATTTATTTTTATTGACATTTTGTTGTATTTTAACAATATTTTATGAATTTTTATGCAAAAACATGGTTGAAATTTTGAAGCGTAAGTAGTACATTGGATTAAGAGCAACTTATTTTACAAGGTGAACCCATTTAATTTATACTTGGCGCTACGGAAACTCGTAAAAAGGCAATATACGTTGTTGCTTACATCAGGTTAGCGCACAGACAAAAAGAAAATGGTCTCTTAAACCAAGAAAACCCAGATACGCCTATTTTATTTTTGGGTGCATATCTGAAATAAATTGTAATTAAAAATTAAACATATGTGGGAAGGAAAAAATATATCTTTCGACTATGCTTATGGATATTTCTTAATTTTTCATAATATTATTATCACCACATAGTCATAATATCGTTGCCATATTCATATTATGGATCCATCTCACGTCTGTATAACCATAATATGGATGTGGAACACATAATATGGTTGTATTGCATTATTTGTATTAAAGTAATTGTTACAAACATATAAATAATATAAACACAACCATAATGTGTTCCCTACAACCATATGCAAGCATTATGTAGTTTTAGCAACCATATTATGATTATGAAATGACGATAATATTATAGAATAATTTTAATCATATTGATAAACTGTCTAATCAAATCATAATCAAAAGATATCCTCTTTAAGCTTCATTCTACAGTTACAAAAATTGTTTCGTCCTAAATTATGAATAAGGTACAAAATCTAAGACAAAAACCATCAAAATAGGTCTAAAGTAGGGGAGAAGCTGCTTAATATTTTTGTATTTAACAATAAATTAAAAAATGTAGCAATTGTTTTTGAAAACATTTTTATAAAATTTTGTTTAACAATGCATTTTAAATCTGATTAAAATTTTTGTGAATACGGCCGAAAGAAATTAATAAGAAAATAAAATAACACGTTTTAATTGCGATTTTTTTTTTTTATAAAAAAGAAATGATTTAATTTGTTTTTAATTAAGATCGGATATGTTATTTACTTATATCTTAAACGAAGACACTCACACACTAAAACACATACAAATACACATTTATATACACATATATATGTAAAATTCTTATACATATATAAACAATTTAAGATACAGATTTTCAATTATAAAATTTCTTATTTGAATTGGTGCTAATTAGTTTTCATGTTGTACTTAACATACTAGAGTATGTACTTGTTGCAACCACATGAGCAATAATTGCTAACATACATACATACATACATATGTAATTTGCTTTACAAATTAAAGTCCTTTGTTTAAAATTCAATAATCTGGTTAACACACACTTGAATGATTGAAATATCTTTAAATTAACAGAATTCACAACAAATAAAGTAAACTCACGTACACACACCACACAACCCATAAAATTTAACATTTCATGTGGCATGCAACTACATATTTATGTATATTTATAGACATGCGAATTTCCGCGAGCTGCATGAATTGACACTATAAATTAATTAACCACATTTTAAGGGGAAATCAATCAATTAATTTGTAAAGTGTTTGGTAAATTATTTTCATATTGTTTTTAACTTTTGTTTGGTTTTTATTTTTCGCTTGTTTGATTACCTTTGCAAAACATCAATATGTTGTTGCAAATTATAAATATAATTTTGCATTTCCGCTAACAGTTGTACTTCCGTTTTGAATAAATTCTCCAAACCCGCAACCGAGGAAAAATATTCATTTTCTAGCTCTATCGCCCATGCTGACTTATTGCTGTGCAGTAGTAGTAGGGTGTATGTGATAAAAATTATAAATTTAAATATATTTCGTAACATATCCTTTACAGAAAATGTTTCGCGATTGCTTCGTTTAAGCTTTAACAACGTCTTATCGTTTCTGTGTTTCTATGTAAACTAAGCTTTTTTTTCTTCAATGTTACCGTTTTGTGTGTTAGTAATTGTTTTCATCTTTTTCTTATTAGTACAAACATGTATACCTACCGGCTTAAAGAAATACAATTTATTATTTAATATTTTATAAAAAAGTATTTAATGCTAAAAAGAAAACAAAACAAAAACGTTAACTCACACATGAGCGAACTCATGAGCTTAATACTCTTCGTTTACACTTTAACTGTTAAGACAATATAATCTCTTCCTTTCACGCTGTTCGTTTGTTTATTCGTTACGCTACAAGTACGCAAAATTTTGTTTTTTTGTTTTTTACTGTTTAAATAGTTTTACTTGTTTTTAGATTTAATTGTACATGTACCTAAGTAAGTATGTATGTATACGTTTACCCTACTTTATCAGTACGGCTATGCAGAAAGCTCGCAAACACAATTGAAGCGATAATAAGTTTCACTGCTATTTCAACTTCAATAGACTCGAATATGCTATTTACACCCAACAAAAACTAGTAGTTTTTCGATATAAATCACAAACCATTTTCAACTACTTTTTATTGAAAACCAAATAAAAACTACTAAAATAAATATTTATGATAAAGCCTTATATAGTCAGATGATTTCATATAAAATATGATGAAAAAAAAAAAAAATAAAATTATCAAATTTCGTGAACTATTTTGTTTGTATTTTAAATTTTGTGTAAAATTGTTTTTTTTTTTTAATTATTGTTTAAAGCATTTTAACAAACTAAACTAAATTTGATTTAAATAAAAGTTTTTTAAAAAAAAAAAAAAAAAATAATAAAAATATGTCAGTAAAAATCACATTGGGAGAAAACAAGGTATGTAAAAACGACTTGGTTTTGTAAAATTAGTTTTCCAAAAACCAACAAATTTTTGTTTTGGTATAAATGGCATAGAAGATATGTTTTCATTAGCATTACTTTTGCAATGTATTTTTACCGTGCGTGGTGGGGAACTGAAAATGTAATTTTTACATATAATAAAAAAATCGTAAAAAAGTTGTCATATGACAAAAAACACCCAATCCGACATCATATATATTTTGGACTTACTTTCAATATCTTGATAAAATAAGTTTTCAAATTATAAAAGTGGATTTCCTTTGTAATTGTTTATATTGCTTACAAAAAATCAAAATTTTGTTTGAAATTCCGAAATTCCCTTGATATCTTCGTAAGTAAGCGTTTAAGTAAAAAAAAGACCCTCTATTTGTAATCACTTATATTTCCTACATAAAATCGAAATTTGATATGAAAATCGCAAAAAAATCTTTAAAATTCGTTATCTTGGTAAATAAGCGTTAAAAGGGAAAAGAACCGAATGTGATTTCTAATATATTTTTGTTTTTTTTTTTACCAAAAATTGAAATTTTATATAAACCATTTAATTACACTGGTCGGGAAGAAAATTGATTGTCACCCTTCAAAAAAAAAAAAAAAAATAAATAAATAAATAAATAAAAAAAATAAAAATAAAAGAAATAAAAAATAAAAATAATAATATGTGGACTACATGGAATTTGACCTGCTAAATACGAATCTGCTTTCAGTTTTTTTTCCATCCGTTCGTGATTTTCGTGTTGGCATGTCTAATATCTCTCCTTTAACAAGGCGAATACACGAGTATATTTTACCATAACCTAAAAATGGGTTGTTCGATTTAGGTAATTGAAAAACAAAAAGATGCAGTCGGAAACTATCTTTAAGTCATATTAACATTGCTTTTTTTATCTGCCCAATTTGGGAGTTATTCAGAAATTAGTGTCAGAAAAAAACAATTTTTCGTGCAAAATGAAAAAAATTTTTTCCTGAAATTTTTTTTTCTAAGAAATAAAACCGGCAAAGAAATGCAGTTTTTAGCGCCTTATCATAAAAAGAAACATATATTATTAAAATTCAGGCACAAATGTTGATTTTATTCACAATAGAGCGGAAGTGCCCATGTATACCTACAATTAAGTGGAGACAAAGTGGTGTGCAAAAAAAAAAAAAAATGTTTTTTTTTTTTTTTTTTTTTTTTTAAAATGGGTGGATTACATAGAATTTTACATGCTACGAGTAAATAAGAATCTGCTTTCACTTATTTTCTATCACGTATTCATTTTTTTATCTGCATAAATAATATGACCCCCATTTTGCGCAGGTATACTTATATAACTCGAGAACGGTTTGACCAATTTTTTACATAAATAAAGTTCCAATAGATGCCGATTAAAGTTATCTTCATTATTATTTTAACATTATTTTCTTACCCGATAATGCTTTCGGAGTTATTCGGAAATTAATTGCAAAATAAAAAATATATATATAAAATTCACGTGAAAAATTGGAAGAATTTTGGTCATTAACTTAAAAAATATTGATCGGAAAAAACATGATGATAAGATAATTTAAAGATTATTTTTGTATGCATCGGACAACCTGTTTTTTAGTTATAGTAAAATATACACATGTAATCGCCCATAAAAAAATCAAGACCTGATTTGAGTTTAGCTCGTCAAATTTCATCTAATTTACCTATTTTTGTTTAAAGAAAAAAAAAAAAAAAATAGTTTTTTTTTGTGTTTGCTACTAGTGTATCCCCACTACATGGGTATTTTCACTTAACTGTAAATAAAATCAAGATTTCAACATCAATTTTGATGATACATGGCTTATGTTTTTCGTAGCACTACCACCTTTATGATAAAGGATAAAAAAAAGAACCATTTTTCCGTTTTCACTTCTGAAAGAAAAAATTTTTCAATTTTGAAAGAAAAAAAATTTCAATTTTGAAAGAAAAATTTTTTTCGAACGCTATTTCTTTAATAACTCTGAAAATATTGAACATATTAAAAAGGAAAAATGATGTCAGAGAAGTTAAAAGACATTTTTAGTCTGCACCTTTTGGTGTATCATTATATAAATCGTATACATCGTTCTTGAGTTACTCGTGTAATGACCTTATTATGGACGAAATATAAGACATGCCCATAAAAAAACAGACCTGATGGAAAAAAATGAAAGCATTAGGCATTTATATAAGATTAATCATCACCGGCTTCCTTTCTGCAGTTTGTCGTCGCAATTGTGTTTTTTATTTGAGAATGTTTGACTTTTATATAACACTTAAATAAATTGAATTTTATATTTCAAATGTAATAAAATTATTTAATATTTTAAGCGTGATGTAAATAAAATCAATTATTCGTTTACAAAAATAAGGATTTTTGAAGTTTTCTTTTTGTAAACATTTTTAGCGAACATTGCCAGAATTTTAAAATGAATTTTTAATTTCAAGAAAGTTTTTAAATAAAAATGTGTAATTGTATTATACGATAATTAAATTCACATAAAAATTGTTACAAATATACACTGCCTGCCACTTGAATAAGGAATCACATTTTTTTTAACTTTAATTAAGTATATCTCCTAAACAAAAGTTCAGAAAAAAATAATTTTTTGCGCAACCAAATTTCAAAGTGTTGACTTTAGTTTCCTGTAGAAATAAAAAATATACATATTTTGTTATACTAAAATTATGCATTTATTTAAAGACATGTATTTCTGTGGTACCATTTCGTGTGTCACTTGAATAAGGAATTCTTGTAATATTAATCAGGAAGGCTATGATTTGAATTTCTTTCAATATAAACGGCTAGAGAATTTTTAATATGATAGCTTTTTAAATAGTTTTTATTCAAAATAGGACGTGGTAAGGCTCTTAATAACTCTGAAAAAGAAAAAATTCTGATTTTAAAATCTCAGGGTCAGAATACGGTCCAAATAGCCAAAAACATTAATAGAGGAAAGACTGTTGTGTACAATTATTTAAACAACGTGGAAAGATATGGAAAAAACATGAAAGGGCGGAAGAAAATGGCAGCAACTCCAAAAGAAAGAGGAAAAATTCTTAGAATTGCATCAAGTTCTGCCATGTCGGTATCAAAAAAAAAAAAAAAAAAGTGGAGTCAGTGCCAGTTTAAGAACAGTGCACCATATTCTAAAGTCGTGACCATACATAGTCCGACGAAAACTGCAAAAAAACCACCACTTAATGAAAAACGCAAATCACAACGTCTACAGTTTGCCAGAAATACAATAACATGGTCTGACAAATGGTTTACAGTTGTATTTTCCGATGAAAAAAAGTTTAATATTGATGGTTCCGATGGGTATAACTATTACTTCCATGACCTAAATAAGGAGGAATGTTTTTTGGGCCGCAGACACAGCCGAGAGGGCGGAATAATGGTATGGGGTGCCATTTCGTATTATGGTTCCATAGAATTGGTTTTTGTATCCAACAAAATGTCTGCAACGACTTAAAAAACATTCTGGAGGAAGCATTTCCAAAATTTAATGATTTCTTTGTACCCATACCTTGGACGTACCAACACGACAGCGCTCCGATTCATACCGCCAGAGCAGTAAAACAATGGATTAATCAACGAGGTGTTCAACTTTTGGATTGGCTCCCATATTCACCAGACCTGAATCCAATGGAAATTGTCTGTAGTTGGCTTGCAAGAAAGGTTTATGAAGGAGGAAAACAATTTGAGATGATAGAATCCTTAAAGGATGCAATAACGGAAGCATGGAGTTCAATTTCGCTAAATTACTTAGAGTCATTATTCAAGTCGATGCAAATCGCATTTTTGAGGTTATTTCTAAAAATGATGGCAGTACTCATTACTAATTGAATGTTAGAAGATAATAACTTTCATTTTTATAACCTAAAATTTAAAAATAAATTATAGTTTGCTTAGTTTTAAAATATTCCTTATTCAAGTGACACACGAAAAAGTACCACAGAAATATATGCCTTTAAATAAATGCATAATTTTAGTATAACAAAATATGAATATTTTTATTTTCATCAGGAAACTAAAGCCAACACTTTGAAATTTGGTTGCGCAAAAAATTATATTTTTCTGATCTTTAGTTTAGGAGATATACTTAATTAAAGTTAAAACAAAATTTGATTCCTTATTCAAGTGGCAGGCAGTGTACTATTTTTTTTATTAAAATGAATATAAAAATAAATTTCGGTCGAAGATAATTGTATTTTAAGATTAAATAATGTACGAATATTTTTATGGCAGAAACAAGGACAGAAATAACAAGATTCCCTCTGGAAGATTTCAAACCATCTAATGCAAAAATAACTAAAAATAAAAAGAGAAACAAAAATTTTAAGTAATGATGGGCTGTGTGAAGCCGCGATTGAAAATAATTCTATTTTTCTTTTTAATGCCTCACAATTCGAGTTCAGTTAAATCTTTTAGCAAATGATGACCGACGACATTGAGTTTTTCTAAGAGGATGCGGCGCATAAGATATCGGAAATGTCAGATCTAAAGATTGAATTCATTATTTTCCAAAATGTGGACACTAGTGGCAGATGGGAGCTAATAGCAAAGTGATGCGCACACTATTTTGCTTTATTTGTTCTTTTTCTTAAGGCTGTTGTGTTTTCAAACCATTTCATAATAGGCCTCTGGGGCACCATAATTAGGTTTGGAATATTCTTTGATTCAACTAAGAGGCCTTTTTACTCTTATAGAGATAAGGCTTTAAAATCAAGCGCTTTTTGAAGGGTAACAAATATCATTTTCAAAAATTGACGCATTTAATAGTGATTATATTTTGCTTGTTACTCTTACGTTTGCGGGTATCTTTGTAAATGTTGGGGCTACCGGTTTCTACTTGAAATTCCATAATGGCAAACTATGCAGTCTGAAATTTGACGGTGCGAACACCTTTGTCCTCCCTTTCATATTTGGTATAACATTTTTCTATTTCTATACAATTTCAATAATTTATAAATTTAAGGTAAATAATAATCAAATGAATTTATTTATGAAAAGTCTAATTTTATATAAATATGGAAGGATTATTTTAACAGAAAGTATTTTGTCAGAAAGTGATTTTATATTAATACAGACTTAATAGAACTACCTTATTTTCTTTTTACCATGATCTCAAGTATTATTATTTAAGCAAGACAATGTTTTAAAATATAAATGCCAAACTAAAATTTATATTTACTATTACTTTTTTTATTTTTTGCAAAAAACCAAACATTTTAATAATTAACATTTATGTTGTCATAAATAAACGTTTTTATGTGATGTGCAGAAAAATTTATTAAAAAAAATAAATAAAAAAAATAATAATTATAAAAATGAATACCTGTTTTAAATTTGCAAAACAGTTAATTCAAGACTAGAGACATATAAAGGTCTTCTATGATATAGAAAAGTGATAAAGAGTGATATATAAATGACAAATGTAATTATTTACTTTTGCAACATAATATGCAATATTTGTATTATATAACCTTATGATCCATAGCATGTTCATAAAATGTATATTATACTTTTATTTATTTATATATTATTTTTAGAATCGATTTCTTTTACTTTAGTAGTCTTAAAATTAAAAAAAAAACATGTGTTCATTACAGTGTTAAATTTTATGATCTCTTAATGACCATTTATTTTTCTCAAAGCCTTTTATAATTGGCAGCTTTTAATTTATAAGTTTTTGATGTTTTTTAATTTTTATATGACACTCTTTTGCTATTTGATTATTTCTAATTAGATCTCATTAAGTGCTAATGCAATTTCAACAGGTTTGCTGTATAATTAAATAGTTGATAATAAATGTATCACATCACACATGTCGCATTTTAAATAGATTTCAGACTTCTCTTAATAAAGGTTAAGTAGCTAATTAGTTATAAGGAATATCAAGTTCTTTGTCAAGCAATATACGAGTATCATCTCAACTTGATATCCACAAATAAACAACATCAAATTTTTTCTTGTGTTTAAAATAAAATTATATAATTTTTTTTTTTTTAGATAAAGTATTGACTATTGCGGTAAATAAAAATGAATCAGCTAACGAGTCTAGGATTAGGATTACCAAATGAGAAAAAAAGTAAATCTTAGCTATGATTTAGTATTTGAAGACAGCTAAACGAAGAAGGCCCTGACAGAAGCGCTAACATGGAAAAAGTCCACCGGTTTGTAATCACTAACATTTCCTAACAAAAAATCGAAAATTTGTATGAAAATATATAACTTTCTCTTTGTAAACAAATGGAAAAAGGACCGAACTCGATTTGTGATCACTTGCATTTCTTACCAAAAATATAAACTTTGTACGAAAGTCGCATAAAATATTTAATCTCTGTAAATAAGCATTTAAAAGGAAAATGACCTTGATTTGTGATCACTTACACTTCTTTAAAAAAATCTAAATTTTGTAAAAAAATCTCAAAAATCTTTAACCTTGAAATTTTAGTGAATAAACGTTTCAATGGAAAAAGTGCCTCGATTTGTGATCACTTGTATTTCTTACCAAAAATCGAAAATTTATATAAAAATCTTAAACCCTTAAATCTTTGTGAATAAGAGATTAAATGGAAAAAAATTATAAATTTATTTCTTACCAAAAATCGAAATTTTATATACAAATCTCAAAAATCTTAACCATTGATATCTTTGTAAATATGTATTTAATCGGAAAAAGAATTCGAGTTGTGATCACTTATATTTCTTACCAAGAATTGAAATTTTATATAAAAATCTCAAAATTCTTTAACCTTAGTAAATAAACGTTTATATGGAAAAAGGACCTCGATTTATGATCCCAGGGCAACCAAAAATATGCTCTAAAAAAGTATTTTATGCACTTAAAAAATCTTTTGAAATTGGAAAATTGCTCTTAAAATAAAAAAAATATGTTCTTAAAATGCCATTTTTTCTGTCTAACTTTTTTAAATTATCTGCTATTGATGCTAAAAAATGACTTGATTTCTGTTAGCAATTGCTAAAAGTATTTTCTTTTTGCACTTAAAAGCATTCATATCAGGAAATTACAAAATTTCTATAAATTTTAAGACGAAAATTATTAGGGAATCGGATTTGTAAAACGTTTTTGACAGTAAAAAGAAATTTTCACTAATGGCAATTTATGTAAAAAATTATCTAGGCAGAAAAACATGCAAAATTTTTCTCTTATTATGCTCTTTAGTGTAATATATGCTCATAAGTATAAAATATGCATTTGAAGATGTTAAAAAAATAAGTATTTTCTATGAAAATATAAACAAATATGTTGCCAAGCCCAAAATATGCTCTTATGACTCAAATATGTAAAAATATAAAATTCTTAGAATTTTCTGAAACGGATAAATAATTAACAGTTTGGTTCATTTCGAGCCAAAGAAAAAATATGATTTTGCATGTTTTTGGTTGTTCTGGTGATCGCTTATATTTCTTAACAAAAATCGAATTTTTTTAAAAATCTCAGAGAATCTTTAACACCTAATAGCTTTATAAATAAGCGTTTGAATGGAAAAAAGAATCTCGATTTGAAATCACATACATTTCTTATCAAAAATCGAAATTTTATACAATAAACTCAAAAAATTTTTAACCTTTGATATCTTTGTAAATGTAAAAAGTTCCTCGATTTGTGATCACTTATATTTTTTACCAAAAATCGAAATTTTATTAAAAAAAAATCTCAAAATATCTTTAACCCCTTTATATTTTTCTTATAAAAAAATCTTTTTTTTTTATTTTTTTTTTATCAAAAATCGAAATTTTATATTTCGTAAAAAAAAGATGTAAATTTTTTCCCAGCAAAAACTTTTTGGCTATCGGTAACGGTAACTACTTATTTCAGCAGTTACTTGGTATTGAGGTGGCACTATTTTTTGTTTGGTTTGCACTATATAAATTAGTACCTATTGGTAAATAACTAGTGTTGGTTTGTCTCAAATTATTTTCTAGGTAAGCAAAGTTTTTGCTGGGTTTATTTACTTCTTAATGAAACATTTTTGCTACATAAATAATTTAAGGATTTTATTGTCTTAAAAGTTTAACTTTTTAACTTATCAAAAATAAAGGAAAAACACTTAATCATAATACATTATAATTTACTATAAATATAAGGCATTTCTTATTAGATGGGTTAATTATTAAGTTACCAAAATTATAGATAATATATATATCAATAGCTTGTTTTAAATTTGATATTTAATATGCTTAAGGCCTTACGAGTATTTTTATATTTAGCATACATATTTAGTTAGAAGAAGAACACATCAATTTGTGTTTATTTTTTTTTATAAAGTAATCATAATTTTATTTTTATTATACATAAATTAATAAGGTAAATATTCAATGTTATACATAGATAATATCTATTATATTTTATTTAAAATATAATGTATGTATGATAATATGCTGTATTCTATTTATTTTAAAATTTGGTAATTTTCCTTATAATACCTTATAAATTAACCCACATTTTAAGTTAAATTCCTTAAATATGCCTCAGTATACATATTTATATTTTATATTAATTACATCACACAATGATTTGACATTTTGATTTTATTTAATAATTTCATATTGTAAAGAACTTTCATGATCTCTAATCAGGTCACATGGTCTAATCATTTCTTGTTTGCGTTCATGTGTCCAAACGTTGCCAACTAAAATAGGGGGGAAAAAAAAGAAAAGAAAGTATGAGCGATTTAGTTACAACAAAACCACAATAATGCCTTAAGGTTTATGAAAATACTAATACACATACACAGAAGCAATAAAAAAAAACAAAACAACTAAAACATAAGCAAAACTTACTCCATTTGGACCCCTTTAATACTGGACAAGCAGCATGTTTAGTACGATAATCGAAATCCAATGAACGATGTAAATTGTACCAAAATAATACATTGCCTTTGGCGGGCTTAACAGCTATTTTCAAAAATGGAAAAGCCGTTGCGCCACCTTGTTCCACATCCGATAACTAAACAAACGAGGAGTAAAGATTTTTCAGGGTTAAAATACAAAAAAAAAAAAAAAAGAAAAACGAGGAAAAATTGAGAAAATGATTTATGAAAACAATATGAAACCAGCATAAAGTACATATTAGCATACGAACGTAAATGTATGTCCGGTAGTAGGGTAGTGTTTGTTTTAATGGACAGAATATTTTTTTTTCGAGAAGTTTTATTTTATCCAAAGAGTTATACTCTAAATGTATTGATTCTGTTGACCCAGTCTGTCATTAAAATTCCATATTTTAATAATTAAGACAAAGATGTTTTAGAAAGCTAAACATCTTATTTTGTTTGAAATTATAAAGATTAAGAAAGATTTACGACTATAATTAATATTAATCAGAATCTAAATTTGCGTCTTTTAAGTCAAGTTTTATTATTTTTTTTGTTTTCGATTTCCTCGGTATAGTTGGAATGAAACTATTTTATTACAAATAATAGGTCCCTAATATAAAGTTGCATATTTTAGGAACAGTAGATCAAACGAAATATACGTTTCTAATTAGCAGCATAAAAGTTATCCATCTCATTCCGAAACGAAAGTTTAGCCAAGACCCTTCAAAGGAAAAAATTTTTTTTTGCAATATATTAGCTTTGATTATTTTGAATAGCGGTGAAATTCTACAAACTATTTGATAAAAATGGGTTTAATATAGGTCAATTTCTTCCATGTAGTGTGAAAATTACGTGTTTTGAGGCAGAGTCATCAGTCATTGTTTTGACTATTCTTTCCTATACAATCTTGAAAAATCCTAATCATTTCATCATGACACATATTGTTTACCTTAGCATATCAACTTTAGCTCTACTGTTTATGGAATGTTAAAATTGTGATAACAACAATGAATTTCTGTACAAGGCCTGCAGAACAGTTAAAGTTCACATAACTGCAATGGAATGACTGAAATGGTTATTTTGTCAATTTTTGCATAAACTTTCATATCAATCTAGTGTGGTCAAGGATAATTGGATTTTGCGGATTGGATTACAAATGCACTACATATGTACGGTAATGCACAGAGGGGTCTCTCAAACAGTTTTCCGGCAGAAAATGTAATTTTATAAGTTTGAATTTTGCAAAACTAAATATCACATTCAATAGACAAAAAGAAGCTGAACTTTGCTCCAAACTTATTTTTTTTTGTGTCTTATTTGTGAGCGCCTCCAAAGTCAAAGTTTTTTCAAACATTATTTTATATTTTTATACTATTGAAATGTAGCGTTAATTTTAAATATAAAAAAATATAAATTAAAAATTTTGAAAGCTTTTAGTGATAATATTTTAAAAAATTTTTTCTTCTGACACAAACTTCGATTTATGGTTTTATTAACCATATTTATGCACGCAAAGTGTGTTCGACTTGATCATTTTAATTAATGTGAGCAAAAGTTGTAAAGGTAAAAGTTGTAAAAATCTTAAAAAGATTACGGTATTAGCACTACAACAATATTATGTTCTAATTGTTAAATTTCATTAATTTTAATAATACCATGTTCATGATAACAATGTTTTTGTTTCAGTTTTATCATTCAATATTTATATTCAATAAAATTTTTAATATAATTGACTACAAAAATTTTATGTTTTTAAAAATTTTTATCAGAAACAATATTTTATTAATATAAAAATATCATTATTTATACAGCCTTCCTTTCCTTGTTCATAAACCGTATTTTGTTTTCAAACCATATTAATATTATTATTTCCATAACAATAAAATGTTACAAATAAATATAATTCATATGCTTTTTACAAATATGGTTAAAAAATTCATAACTTGTTTGTTTTTGTTTGTTTTTTTTTAGTTTATACATGAATAAGTAGACAAGTTTTGTTATATTTGGTGTGATTCAAGCAATATAAGATATTGATTAACTACTATTAAAGGGTTTAGTTAATAAAAAAATATGTTGTATTATCTTGCACAACATATAATGGTACAAATAAATAAAATTAATTAATGAACAATTAATAAATATTTTTCTGTGGTTAAAATACACTTTTATCTATTACTTTGAAACGAATGTAATGGACTCAATAAACAATCTATAAAAATAATAATAGTATTTTAGATTAATATATGATAATATGGAATAATAATATCATAAAATTTAATCAAAATATGATAAGATTGGATAATAATATAACAAGATGGGATAATAAAATGATAAGATGGAATAATATAATAAAATGTAATCAAAATCTGATGAAATGGGATAATAACATAGTAAGATGGTATAATAATATGAAAAACCCGAACCATAATATAAAAAAATTAATTATAGAAGCGGACTCAATATGATAAATTGGAATCATAACAATTATTATTTATAATCATATCTATTTTTATCTGTGACCTCATGTTCCAATCATAATATATTGCTCTTAGATTATGGTCACTATAACAATATTTTTTCTTTGCGTGAATATAGTTATTGTTTTATCGCAACCAAAACAATGCAATTTCATAGAACTTCTAAAGTGCTGTCAGCTCATGTAAGAACAACTACTGCATCTTTAATATTTATCGAAGTACACAGAAAAGAAAACTTTTTTAACTTTATTTTTACGCAATTTTGTAAATAGCAAAAAATATTTATTGGTTAAAAATCTCTAAAAATAGTGAGTAATAATAGAGATATTTTGGAATATTTTGCTGCACGAACCAAATGAATATCAATGCCGGTTTGAGAAATATAGTCGTTTAAAGTCCGATTTTAGTTTATTTTTTAAAGTGAATTTATGCAAAATTTAAAACATGTATCTTATTTGGCGATAAGTTAAAAAAAAAATCGAACTATAATGCGAAATATGTGGGGCAGATTTCTTAGGTTAAGAACATCTTTTTCGGTCAATAAGTATAATTTTCACGCTTCCTAAATTTTAGTATTAAGCAAATAAAATGCTTTCATTTGACATCAATGTTAACTTAATTTTCACTTCGAGCTAGTTGTCAGCAAGTGAAATGTTTTTGAAAAAGAATGCCGATATGGCCTGTATAAATTATGTTTTTAAAATTTTTTTTTTCACTTTATCAATTTTAACCATTAAAATGTTTTTTTACAAATAGTTTTTGATGATATAAAGTCATATCTCGTCTTAAAAAAATTTTAAAATTTGGTGAAAATTTTAAAAAGTGCATACAATTTTTGAATTTTTAAATTTTTTAACGCCCCTTTGGCTCGGAAGTGTCATTTATTAAAAATTCTGTTCATGCGATATTTTTGCCAATTTCTATAAAAGCGATATTTGTCATTAGCGAAAAGCATATATTTTCCAAAATTTTATGCCAATTACATGGAAGTTTGTGATGATGGCATAACACTCCTGGTTTCCTCACATCAAGGAGATATACTTGAAGCTATAGAGACTCATTTCGTCTTTGAAATTATGTTCTTATGTGCGAAAATTTCTATTAAAAAGAAAAAAAAAAAAAAAAAAAAACACAATGAAACGGTTTTGTTGTTGTTGTTTCTCGACTGGTTAATAGTTTGATTCTAAAAGGTTTAATATGTCAGTGCAAAATTGAAATAAATCAAAAAAAAAAAAAAATCCTTGAGTTTCGACTCAATTTTTTATATTTTTAGCTTTAAATGAGATTTTACGTGAATGGTCTAAAAGTTTAGATTTATTAGTTATTTTGTAAGGCCTACCAAAATGTATTATTGGTTTTCCTGTTTTTAAAACAAATTTTAGAAATACAAGACACATAATGTCGGTTTTAAAGAGTTTTGAAAATTTTTCAAATTCGTCATAAAGCATGTAAACGAAACAATTTTACATTTTTAAATATAAATATGTCAGCACAAAGAAGTTGTATACTTTTATAAAACTAGAGACTCTAAAGAATACAAATATGCTTGTTGCTTTTTTTTTTTGTTAGAATATAAAGATTGCAAAAATTCAGAAAAAAAGTTTTTTGAACACTTTTTTCACACCATTTTTAAAGAACCTTTTTTAAAATATTTAAAATTTTCTTACAGTTTACACCAAGGCGAATTCAAATAGGTGACCTCAATTAATGAGCTGATTTATTTTTCTTAGTAATTAGAACTGTCAAACTCCATATAAGCACAAGTTTTGCTTACCCGATAAGTGTCAAACTTCATGTATAAAAAAAATATTATGAATTCGGCGTATTGCTGTTGTTGTAGAACTACTGTCACCTGTTGCATTTCGCCATGGTTTATACGTTTTTGACACTATAATGACAATAGATGTCAAATTTTTTAACTGGGTTTATTCTTTATTAATTTGTTATGACTCACATATATATGAATACTTTTCGTTGCCATATCTAGTCGGAATATTGATTTCTACATTATCTACTATTTTAGTTGATAGATGATGACATTGAATTTTCTTTGATATATTATTTGCCGAATCTATCATTGCTAAACTAACTTGTTTTTCTTCTTGAAATTGGTTGATGCAAGGTTGAAATAAATACGCTCATAATTAATTTTGTGTTATATTCAAATTTTCAAGTTTATGAATAAACGGTTGGGATTTAGTAAAAACACACATATTCTGAATAGTATTAGATCTAGATCGCATTGCTTACAATGACTGCAATATTTATATTTTAAAATTAAAAAAAATGTTGTTTTCACATTTTTTAAAGAAATTAGTTCAACATTTTTTTATGATATTTTAAAATTTTTAACATATTTCAAAATATAAATGTTTACAAATTCTCAAGACCTTACAGAATTATAAACCTTTTAGCCTTTTCCAATACTATATACAGTGGCTTTAATATTCGGAATTTTAAATATAAAATTTTTTCCGTTTACATTCTTTATACGGTAGCATTTTTAGTTTATTTTCAATTATATTATAAGTTATTCATATCTTAAAATACAGAATCATATATTTTAATGTCCGTTTATTAATTAGATAAGTACTAATGTTAATTTTAAAATTAATAATTTTTGAATTATACAAATTTAAGTTTTGAAGTATTTAAGTTGTATAAGGCATTGGTTGGACAACATATATTTATATGCTGGTTATAGCCGGTATTCCAAGTACTATAAATATAATAAAATTATTCTGCCCTGTTGAATAATTTATGTCTAAAGTTAATTGCACAGGTCAACAAAATCGCAAAAAAATTATATCGCCAATGATTCTGCAAAATTCTTATTCCTTAGGCTTGATATAGTGTAGAATGTTAACTGAAACTTTTCCATCACTGCACACTTTTAACCCATTGACGACCAAAGAAAATATGCAACTCTGAAGAGTTTTTATGTTATATAATTTTCTAGGTAATAGGTAGAGCAAATTATTTGCTCATGTTTTATAGAGAAGAAATGTTGCTATAAAAATGTAATATAAGTCAAGTCTCCAACTTGCCACTTATAGCCCCTAGAAGAAGTCTTTAAATTTGTAAAAATCAAGAATTTCTCAATTAACCTTCATAAAACCATGGAAAAATGAAGTGTAAGGAGTAAGTGTAGAGGGGACTTTTGTATTTGATATAACTGACACATGATGGTAAAATTTTTAAAAAGATTTTGATATAATTTAAAGAAAAATTTAATTATGACTCTAGCATCCATATAAAATTTATGCACGTATGATTTTCAATAGGGAAAGCTAATTTTGGACCGATATTCACTAAATTAATTTTCACCAAATTCACTTGACAGCTCCTTGGAAAGAAAGTTATGTGTGAAATTTCATTAAAAATCTTTCGTTTCTTTCGTTTGATCAGAATGTTTAAATTTGAAATGATTAGACGGACGGACTGACAGACATCGGTGAATCGGTTTGGTAAATTATTTAGTGCCAAATTAAACACTGGAAAGAGGCTTAATAACATTTTTCTTCCGCGTTATAAGCATTATCCAAACAATGATTCAAGTTATAATTTAAAAAAAAAAATATATTTGCATAATTTTATTTTTTATTTCGCTTTTTTCAATGTGACATATAACTTATTTATTTTTCTCTTTCCAATGACACCAATATCTTGTTATAAAAATTTATGGTTTAGTTAATGCCGCTATATCCAATTTTTTACCCCAATGACAATGAGTGTATGTAAAAATGTATGTAAATTTAAATATATAATATATACATAAATATACTTACATAAAAAATAGAAGTAGATATACGATTGCCTTCTTCTGGTATCTTATCCTACATCAAATAAATTACGGACAAAGAAAAATATATATATGTACTTTTCATTATTATAATTTTTTTATATATTACAATGAGGTTGCATGTCATTTGAAGACCATTAAATGGTTTTATCTTCTTTTTTATGACCACATCACCTCTTAATCTCACCCTCATTCCTGCACACTTACCATAAAGAAATCAAAATGCGGTTCATAGTGACCACCCAAACCATAATTAGCCACTTGTAATTCTTCACTGTATGTCATGTCCAAACCGGTAATATCATGCAAATCACGTAGCATTTGTTGCATGTATGGGTGATAACGGTATGGTAGCCAGGCATTTTTTGAAATACGATAATTACGTTTTCTGCCAACTGCACCGATTCTCGAACTTACTGTAGAACGTTTCATATTGGGTATGGCCAGTTCTTTTATTTTATTGATTTTTTCATCGGTTATCATATCATGAAATATCATGACTAAAGGATCTAAATTGAGTTCTTCAATTTTATAGGGTGCCAATATACAGAATGGACATTTGTGGTAATAGCGACAGCGAAGATTGCGCTGTTCCGCAGGAGATTGTTGAATTTCTTCACGGCATACTTTTTCATAGGTTTTGAATTCTTCGGTAGCCTGAAAATGAGTAATAAAATATATGAAATTTCTAGAACTTCTTTACACTTACATGATATTCTGCCTCAACCGCACTAGTCTCTGGTAATATTTCGCCATTTTCAAATATTCTAGCAATATTATGTTTACGCATAGGATCTTCATTTAAAATTATTTGTACCACTTTTAAAGCTGAACTCATATCACCGGTTTTCAATAGATTCCCAGCTAATATTTCCATAAATTCCAAAGAGATCTTGTTAACATTAAAAGCTTCAAAATTTAAACGTTTAAGCGATTCTTGCATCCAAGGTCTGGTATGGTTATAGGCTTTTGATTTAATAAGTTGTTCACCTAACATTAAGCAATCAGACCAGGACATATCAGGACTGAAAACAAAAGAAAAAAATTAATGTTTGCTTTGCAATAAAATCTGTTCAGTTTCTATTACTCACCCATATTTTATACCATTTAGGACACCAGATGCCACTTGACTTACTTCCAAATTGTAAGTCCTTTGCAATCTTATTAAGGCTAAGACGGATTCTTCAAAATCATCTTCTGAGGGAAAGTCTAAAGTACTTCTTCTGTGATGTAACAATTGTATAAAATCTAAAAAAATATATTTATAGTTAAAAACTAAATAAAAACATTTAATCGCAAAATGCTAAAATAAATCATACATAGTATTTTATTACGAATATTTACATTTGAAATCTTTCTACACTTTTGCAAATGAAAAACATGGTTACAGCATTACTACTACAAAAATATAATGTTCTCATTGTTAATTTTTTTGTTTGAATTTTAATAACTCTGTGTTCATGATAATAGTGTTTTTGTTTAAATTTTGTAATTTAATGTTTACACTCAATAAAATTTTAATATGGTTGACTGCAAAAATTATATGTTTTTAAATATTTTACCAGAAACAAAATTTTATTAATATGAAATATATCATTACTTCTACAACCATTAAATATTTGCAGTCTTTTTCCATGTTCTTAAACCTTATTCTGTTTTTAAACCATATTAATATTATTATTCCCATAACAATAAAATGTTTCAAATAAATATAACATTTATACTTTTCACAAACTTAGTGGAAAATTCATAACTTGTTTGTTTTTAAATATATTTTATTTTTAATTTTGTTTTTCAACTTCATTGTAATTCTCATTTAGTTTATTTATATATATAAATATGTACTAGGTGTAGTTCAAGCTATCTGATATTGCTTAAATATCTACTATTAAAGGGTTTAGTTAAAAAACATATCTTGCACATGAACCACATATGGTGGTATAAATGAATATAATTATTGAACAAATAATATGTAGATATTTTTTAATCTTTTTCGACTAATGAACACTTTGTTCTATTATTTTAAATAAAAGATTTATAAAAATAGAAAGTTTTTATTAATATGTTTTATTTTAATTATGATAAGATAGAATGATATGACAAAATGAAATGACAATATGATAAAAGTCGGTAACTATATGATAACATGGAATAATAATATGATAAAATAGTATCATAATATGAAAATGTGGTATAGTAATATAATAAGATAGCGTAATAATATAATAACATAAAATCATAATCTGATAGAATGGGATAATAATGTAGTAAGATTGTTCAGTTATATTAAACTAGAATCAATTATATTAATATAGAATCAATTATATAAAACTAGAATCATAACATGAAAAAACAAACCATAAAATCGGGCACATATGACAAAATAGAATCATAATAATTATTACATATAATCATTTCTATTTTTCGCTTTAATCATATGTTTCAATCATAATATGTTGCTCTTAGATTATGGTCACTACAACAATATTTTGTTTCAGCGTGTAGTTAGTGATGCTTCGTACAGGATTCGTTGTAATAAATTTTAAATCGTTTGCTTTAAATATATTTAAATTTTGTTGCTCTTTTCATATACTAAAACATATATGGGGATTTATTCAAATTGATTTACTTTTGGGTTTCGAAAAATTTTAAAATTTTTTTAATGCACATACACGCAATTTTATACCTATATTAAATGGCTTTAATGAAAAACAAATCTATTCGCGTGCATGACTTTTCGCGAACGGCGTCAGTGTTATGGAGGTTTAAGACAAAAAGCTAAAAAATTGCTAAAATTCCATTTTCAACAATTAACAAAGTATGCATAGATCTTTTCTTTTTTAATTTTTTAAAATTCTTTGATATAAAAAAATTTTTTTAATCATATTAATGGACAAGAAATCACCGTTTACGTTATGGTAGTTAAATAAACACAAACTTATACAAAATACAAATTAAAGAAGGAACGATACGTTTTATAATAGTGAACATAATCTGGACCATAATTCTGATTTAAACTACCTTTAGAAAATCAGGTAGAAAACAAAGTGTATGTACATATATTTTTGATATTAATAATATTATGTTTAATTGCATTTAATTCGCTGATGTATTTTTCACATTTAACCACAAAAAAATCTTTAAATGATGTTAATAAATAAAAGTTGGCATATATTAATTATATAACTATAAAATAAATTTTTCAATGCGAAAACTACACACCCAAAATTTTTAAAAATTGCTTTTGACTGAATACTTTTTATGTAATTTGTTTTTGTTGAAACATATTTTTCGCTTAACTAAAACAGAATGGATGTATTTATTGTAAATATAATTTCACATGAAATGTAAAAAAATACTAATATAAAGTATGCGAAATTTTAGATCGATATTTGAGAGATACCCTACACCATTGTGTATGAGCATAAAAATTCGGGAAGGGAAGCTATAGTAAATTATAAAACGATTCTCATAAAATTTGGCATTGTTGTTTCTACTTATATAAAATTTGTTTGTGTCGAATATTAACTTGATAATAATAGGATTTATGCACGTAAAAGTGATTTTCGGAAGAGGGGTTTATATGGATGCTATGGTCAATTGCGGACTGATTTTCTTAAAATTTGGTACAAAGAATTTCATTAAAAGATTCTTATTTTTAAGGCATTTTTGAGTGCTTAAACTCTTTACATGAAATAATGTTCCGATCACAACCAATTTCAATAGGATCCGCCCTCGTATCATAAGAGTCCTACGTGCCAAATTTCATTGAATTATCAAGGTTTACATGGTCTCGCCAGCCAGACGGACTGACATCGTTAGATCGATTTAAAAAGTGATTCTGAGTGGATTGGAATACTTTAAAGTGGGTGTTGGATAAATTTTTCTTTGCATTAGCATAAATGCAGAATATCCCAACCACGTATGGTGGTGTAGCGTACAAAAAACTTGTTATTTTTTAAATAACAATATGTAGTACTTGTCGGTACAGCATCGAACACAATTACATTAAAAGATATTTTCTTAAAGGTAGAATACATCTGACATAGAAAATTTTTAATCGCAAGTCATAGTTTATATAATTATGAATTACGTCAGCTTGACAAGAGAATTTATTTGAAAAACTTTAAGTCCATTCACAGAAAAAAATAATCGATTTCAACTACAAAATTTCTTACTAATTAACAAAATTGTTTGATTTTGCTCCAATCATTAAACTTTTATTATTAAATAAGTAAAATAATTGATTTTTTGTTATTTCTGGTCTTAATTTTTTTTAGTTTTACTCCACCAAGTATTGTTAGCACAATTACATTAAAAGATATTTTCTTAAAGGTAAACTTAAAATGAGAAAAAGAGAATTCCCCATATAGGGTGCTCCGTTAAGAGTTCTTTCTAATACTAAATGAAATCGTTGAAATAGAGTTGAATGCCGGTATATTTTTTATGACCCGAAAGAACATCCCTTAATATTTACTTTTTTAAGAAAATTTCATTCAAATGTCGCCGGGGCTGTGCTGTAGGTGTTCCATTCGGAAGGTCAAATTTTCGATCACACTTTGCAGCATTGCTACGGTGTGCATCATTGACTTTCCGATCCTTTCATTGCCAGTGCCAATCCGGGATGGATGTGGTCTATTTGGTATCCCAACACTCAATAACTAACACTGAGACTTGCGAATGGTATTGCTAATAGTATGACCTAAAAGTTGCAATGCTCTATAGTGTGATTGAAAATTAAACCATCAGAATGGACTACTTACAGCGTAGACGCGGCAAGATTTGAATGAAATTATCTTAAAAAAGTAGATGTTAAGAGATGTTCTTTGATGTCATAAAAAAGATTCTGACATCCAATTCTATTTTAAGGATTTTATTTAGAATGAAAAAAAAACTAAATGTATCACCCTATATAAATAATATTCCAAAAATCTTATTAAGGTTATAAATATACATATGAACATACAATATATCAATTTGTAACTAGAATACTCGTATTGTTTAAAATATTTATGTTATACTTAAATAAATCTTAACAATTTCTTAAACTTAAAAGATTCGTAAGTGTTCAGATACAAAATATAGAATTTTTTACTTTTAAGTTCTTAAGTAGTAAGTACATTGGTGATACCGTAAAAGCATTTGCATTGTTAATAAATATTTTAAAAAAATGTAAACCATATTTTTTAGTTACTTTATACTTACCAAAGGCCTCTGCAATTTGTTCTTCATATTTAATCCATCCATTATGCAGACGATTAATTAATTTGTATGTATTCACTGGATTGGTGAGATAATTCTCTGTATTAGCTGCAGCTAATTCATGTTCTATTTCTATTTTTAATATTTCTCTGTAATTTAAATAAAAATTGTAATTATATATATGAATCATTTATAAAAAAAATACTTTTTTTAAACTATTAAAAAAATTAAATTACATTAAAAAGATTGAACAAATATTTAACGAAATATGCATGACCGCTGAAAACAAATATTTGCTGATTTAAAGTAGATTTTACTATCAAATTTAATATTTAGTTATATTTTATTCGACTTTATTCTTTTTTACACAAAAAATAAATTGCAATATTTTATTGTTCTAATTAATTATTTAATAAAGTTAATCCAATTATTAATGCTTTGATAAATGCTATTAATTACTTAATTGATTTTATTTACAATGGTGATTAATTAAATTGATGAAGATTAATGTTCAAATTCATTTTTATTTAATTCGTTTAATTAAATTATTAAACTAAATAATTAATATGTTTTTATATTTATTTAAATTAATATTGTTACAAAGTTCTACTACCGTATTTCTATCGTTAAATTGGATTTTTATTGGATGCCACACACTTTTTATGACCATTTTTATCATGATGTTGTTTGTTTTGCCTGACTTGACATTATGTTTAAACTACAGATCCAATTAAAATGAAATTAGCCATGTTTGACTATCCTCTAAAAAAGGTTATTTTGCTTTTTAGTAAATAGGTTTAAATGAAATTTCGCACATAAGTTGTTCGCCTATTTCGATAGATACCTACCTACATCAAATTTGGTACACAGAAGTGTACAATAAAACAACTAAAAAAGGTGAGTATGTAATTACAAAAACTATACCTATAAGAGGGTATTGGCTTTTATGTATATAAATCTATTTATATATCATTTCAAAAGTCGTACGATAGGTCAACTTTTATTAAAATCTTGATGACAATTGTCAAAAAAATCATATACCTTTAGCGGTTGGAGAAAAAATGTATAAAATCGATTTATATATTAAAAATATAATTAGTGTAGAAATTTTAGGTCTAGATATTTAGTTTATTATGTCAATCAATTAACCAAATGATTAGAATACAAAAAAAAAAAAAAAAAAAAAATATATATAAAATATAAATTATTAAAAAAAATAATAAAAATAATAATAATAATAATAATAATACAAATGCGCTGAGGCAGTCTCGACCGTTAGAGGGTTAAAGTTTAAAGTTTATAAACTATAGTATTTTCTGTGAGTATTTCAAATTTTATTTGGAGTACCTTAGTAGCGCCAAGGATGTAGCAAATCGTTTATTTACTTCTTTTACTTTAAGCCCATTTTAAACTGAGCACTCCATTCAACTTAAATTTAAGTCCATAGTTTTCTCCAAAAAATATTCTCGATATATTTAATAAATTTTAATTTGACCTTTCATAAATATAACGATCACATGGTTGCATAAAGTAAAGAAAACAAAAAGTAAGCAAATATAAAAAAATGAAAGCAAAATATTCGAAAAATTAAAAAAAAAAACAATTTTTTATTTGCGATTTATATCTATTTGTTTCCAATCAGCTTCGGTGGTTATTTTACTGGATTTTACAAATTTTTCGTTTGCGTACTTTTTTGTTTACAAGTGTTTTTGAGAGTAAAATCTTAAATTTACTCAGTAAGTAGGATTATACTGGAAAAGTAAAAGAACGGACCCAATGTCACATCAGTGAAATTAAACCACATTTTAGTAAAAAAAAAATCAGGGTAGTCTAAATTTATGTTTTATATATTAGAATCGAATATTTTTGGAAACAAATCTGTAACCGCTGGTTGGATTTACATAAAATTTCACACCGGCATAACAGAAGGGGGACCCTACAAACCACTCAGGAGCGGAGCTAAGGGTACAACTGACATAGACAATTTTTTAACCGCTAGTCAATTTTTGTTTTTTGTTTATGTAATTATCCAGCAAAAACTTTGCTTTCCTGGTAAGCTAGCAGGTATAATTGCAAACAAAAATAAACTACTTATTTTTTGCCTGAATAACTAGTTATTTTTGTTCGAGTTGTTTGTAGACTTTAGGGGTACTCAAAATAATATAATAAAAAAATAATTTAAAATAAAAATTTTTTTTTGCTGTCATTGAGATTTGAACTTGGACACAAATTAACCATTCGTTTTAAATGACTATCGTTTTACTCAGTACACCATCTCGCACATAGCTTCCTAAGCGACAAAAACTCTTTTTAGTTTAAAATATCTTTTTATACATTTTGTTATAAAAAAATAACAGCCTCAGAATGGGGTTGAACCAACAACCTTCTGGTTGTTAATCCGGCGCTCTAGCCAACTCATCCACGTGATTGCAGTATTACTGTGCTATTATACTATTGAGTACTTATTAATGTAATACAGAGTAAGCAAATAATAAAGACGCCTCATTACCAAGAAACTATTTTAATGAGTAGTTGTCATTACCGAAAACCAAAAAGTTTTTGCTGGGAACATAGTTCATGTAATTAAGAATTACGTCAGCTAGACAAGAGAATTTATTTGAAAAAATTGAAGTCCATACACAGGAAAAAATAACAATCGATTTCAATTACAAGATTTCTTACTAATTAAAAATTCTTTGATTTTACTGCAATCATTAAAATCATAATATAAATTAAGTAAAGTAATTTATTTTTTTATGTTAAATAGCAAAAAATATTCAGTCATTGTAAACTGAACAAAACGAAACGTACGCAGCTGCCCACTAAAACTGAACAGTATGTGATATAAATTCCTAAATAAGGTTAAAATACGTTTTTAGGCAGAAACAATTATCTCCTCGGAACAGTCCAACAAAGACGGGGGTTTAGTCTTTACGATGGTCTTGAGAAAAATAATGTAATATTTTATTATATGATGTATTGATGAAAACATCGTCAAATGTAGTCAAAACGTATTTACACTTTTTTTAAAGATTGGTCAGACTCCTAGCTTAGCTTTGATGGTTTGATATCAATACACTGTGTCAGACACGTGTTCATCTGCAATATATAAACATTTTTAGGAAACTCACTAGACATTAAAAACCAAATTGATTACAAAAAAATCTTTTTTTAATTTACCTATCCGGTTTGTGCTACATAGGATTGGCTTAAACAAATCGCAAAAGGGTAAAAAAAAATCGTCGACATATGAACAAAAAGAATCCCACAATTCCAAAAAAAAACAGCGAAAATCACAAAAATTGATTTTTTTTTTTTGATTTTTGACCGTAAAGCCCACATTTGTTATAGATCTGGAAAAAGCTGTTAGCAAACTCTTTGGAACATATTAGAGTTTCCGAAACTGCATTCAGTTTGTGGATTCGTGCTTTGGGATTTTAGAACATATATGTAGGTAAACTAAAAATGTTTATATAAAATAGGGAGGGTCTGTACTTAGTCCTATTGGGTGCTTGTATATTTTTAAATTCTAAAATCATCTCTGTGAAGCAGTGTTGCCAGTTTAGCCTTTTTGAGGCTAAATCTACCTTTTTTATTTTGTCTCAAAATTTTTGCTTTGGCTTCTAGCTTTTTCCCAGTCTTTTAGGAAAAGAAAATTTTATTTTAGAGAAAAAAGGATACACACTATTTCGGCCAAAAGAATACAAAAAATCATAATATTTTCAATTTCAATTTCAGATACCTTTATTTTTTAACTCGGAAGAGATATCGACTTCAAGTTTCTTTTATTATATAGATAACTTTGTTCTTTAACCAACATCTAAAAAAAGTATTGAGTTATATATGGAAAAAACTGACCAAACCAAGATTTTGTCAAATTGAGACAGTTGAAATTTCAAATGCAAAACTTGAAAACTATAAGAGATAAATAGCATATGCAATGTTTCTCATAGACCTTATCGAGAGCTTTAAGAAAATATAGAAATATTTGAAATGGGATAAGAAACAAAAATTTGGCAAGCGGTTAAAAATTTTCGATTCTGTCCCACTGTGCAATATTTATTTATTTGGAAAAATTATTGTATTACTTTTTATACAAAAATATCATTTTGCTAAGATTAGAAACATTTCCAACTGATGATGAGTATTGACATAAGAGTTAATTATTTATTAATTCCAGAAATTGTTATTTATTTTTACAACATACACAGATATTGATTAAAAGCTTCAATTTTGATTTAAAGTTAATTCTAATGTGGCCTTGATATCATTTCTTTAAAATTTTTGTAAAATCATGTTAAGTTTTTATAGGGTTAAATTCAGTTATATTTTTTATTGTATTTTTCTATTATATTACATGCATGTAAAATTATAATATGCAGTAATGTATTGACTACAATTTCTACATTTACACACAGAAAAAGGATTAGTTGGAAAATTGTTGCAATAATAAAATTATTATACAAATAGCTAATATTTTATTCTAATTGTTGGAAATGTTTTTATATATTGATAACATTATAACCATAATTATAAGTGAATGATGATTTCCAAAATAATAAATTTAGTCAGCTTAATCAATATGTGACTATAAAATTAATTAAAATAAATTTAAAAACACAACTGAATTTTACTATTATCGTTGATGGTTATAAATATTTGTTCCATAAAAGCAACTATATATTTCAGTTGAATTTGGGTGTTGCAAATGAATTTTTAATAAAATTCTTTTGACATTATTTATAAAATAAAAATTGGAAATAATATTTCATAATTTTAAAAAAATCATAAACATATATCAAAAATAAAAAAAAATAAATCATTATTCCTATTAAAGATAGAAATGCCGGAAAATATCTTATAAGTTAAAACGTAAG
This sequence comes from Protocalliphora azurea, assembly GCA_932274085.1. Lineage (NCBI taxonomy): Eukaryota > Metazoa > Arthropoda > Insecta > Diptera > Calliphoridae > Protocalliphora > Protocalliphora azurea. The sequence goes on from OW026519.1 coordinate 132,816,780, forward strand.
AAGATTGTGAACAATGGTGCACATGCATAAATGCTTTTAGATATATATTTTTTCAATACCCAGGAATCTTAAGTACCTACTCGTCATTTAGTGGCTATTTGAAGATTTTACAGGTGCCTATGAATATAAAAATCTATAGTACGTAAGTTTGCTGTAAAGCGGTCGGTTTAATATTATTTCGTATTGCTAATCATCTTTTCTTTTTCTTTATGCAGAACAGATGTAAGAAATCCATTAAAGTATTGCGGTTTATATATTCAAATCGGTTATAGCTTTAGCAGACAATAATTAGTCGATAAATTATTTAATGCTACATGGTTCTAATGTTTAAAGTTAAATCCAGAAAAATCCATGAAAATAACAATTTTGAATTTTACAGTATTAAGTAACCCAGCAAAAACTTGTTGGTTTTCGGTAATAACAACTACTTATTAAAGCAGTTTTTTGGTAATGAGGCGTCATTATTATTTGCCTACTCTGTATTACATTAATAAGTACTAAATAGTATAATAGCGCAGTAATACTGCAATCACGTGAGTTGGCTAGAGCGCCGGATTAACAACCAGAAGGTTGTTGGTTCAACCCCATTCTGAAGCTGTTACTTTTTTATAACAAAATGTCTAAAAACGTTCAGCCGCCTTCACAAATATAATTTATGACTTTGGACCAAACGAGTAAAATAAAAAAAGCCTGAAACGAAATACATTTTGTCGATTGGGATGCTATATGCGAGATGGTGTACTGAGTAAGACGTTAGTCAGTAAAAACGAATGGTGTGTCCAAGTTCGAGTCTCACTGACGGCAAAATTTTTTTGTTTTTTTTTTTTCGTTTAGGTACATATTTTTGAGTACCCATAGAGTCAAAAAATAACTACATGAATTTGTGGACAAGTCGAACAAAAATAACTAGTTACTCAGACAAAAAATAAGTAGTTTATTTTTGTTTCCAATTATACATGCTAGCTTATCAGGAAAGTAAAGTTTTTGCTGGGTATATACATATATAACTAGTAATTTTGTTTTATAGTAATATAAAATTAAGAAAATGAATTTTTTAAAATCAGTCTAATGTATATTGGAATAAGATATTAGATATACTAAGCGAATTATTTTTTAAAAGTAATTGCCATAATAAATTAATTCAATTATTGCTATCGAATTATAATATAATACTTGGAACCGGCAAAATTCGATTGGGTAAAAATTCGGTTGCCATAATGAAACTGTGTTTCTGTGTAAGTTAATTTTAATTTTTAAATTTTGATGTAATTTCTACTTAGTTTTTTTATTCAGTCTTGATACTTTAAGAATACAATAAAATCCCTGCGGGAAATTGGTGGCAAATGTAGTAATAGTTGGGTACCAAATGACACCGTACTCGTCACCAAAGGTACAGTTGAGAATCAGTTGACACCACCACACTCACTAAATATCAGTTGAGAGTGAATTGCTAACATACTTCTTAAGTGCCTAATTAGCAGCTAGCAGTAACAATCTGTGGCTGAATGGTTAGTATTGAAGACTATAAAAAGTAAGATACTTCAGGAGAACGTGGGTTCAACTCGAGGTTCAACTCGAAATGGAAATAGTTCATTAAAAAAATTATTTTTTTTTTTTTTGAAAAGTAAACAATTTTTATCAAATTTTTATTATATTTATCGATTATGAATATGTTCTCTTGGAGCAGTACTGTGATCTGTCCTATGATCTGCCCCAAGATGCTAATTAACCACCTCCAATGACAACCCCATGTAAAAGTGACGGGTTACTCCCATATAAAGTTTCGAAACTGAAACCGGTCACTAGCCCTAAGAACCTGCCTTGTGACACGTTTTGAACCGGTTCCCTTTCCTCTAGGGAAGCTTTCTAAAATATTCTAATACTTCCAATAAAATAACTGATGATCTAGGGGAAAGTGGGCTATTGTAGCGTATGGGGTAATGAAGAAAATTTTACTTTTTTCGCGTATTTTTAAATATACTGGTAAATATTTGTCATTAATGCAAAACATTTTTAATTTATATTTCATCCATGAAATCTCTGATTTTACTACCTTACGAGAGCAACTAAAAAATATACTGAAAAACTTTTTTTAGTGCTGATATTTCTAAGGAAGATATCCAAATCAAGATCATTTTTATATCGGTGTAAATATTTTAACTGCAGAAAAGTTTTGTCCCAAAAATATCATGCTTTTTCAAATCTCTACTTGACGTAAAAATTATGAAATTGGGGTAAAATTCGATTTATAACTTAACAAATAATCCACCAATTTTGCTGAAAGTATAGTAAATAATTAGTTAATCATCAATGATTTAAACACACTTCTTACTCGCAATTAAAAATATTGCGAAATGAAAATTTTGCCGTATAAACGGTAACTTAATATTTCATATACAAGTTAGTAACTCACTAAAACTAATCGTTATTAGTGACACTAATTGCAAATAAGGAGTATGGCGTTGCCACTTCCTTTTACGTGCTTACAATTTTCTACAACAATAGTTGTATTTTTTCCATCTGGCACAACAAAAAGGAAAATATATTTCTTTATGCAATTTGCGAATAAACAGTTTGCAAGTTATTTTTGTTTGTATTTAAGAAAATCGAATAAAACAGATAAAAAATGTGATGCTTTAGTAAAAGCAATAAAACATAGGAAAATTGGAAATAATTGAATAAACTCCACAGCAATAAGACTAAAAATTCCTAGAAATAGTGGATGCTGTAAAAATACATGCTCGATATGATAAAACTCATGCAAATGGCCTGCACTCTTAAAGTGTGTGAAAATTATAGCCTATGAATTTGAACATTCCAAATACGAGAAATAACTGCCTATTTTTATGATTTTTTTTAATTTTCTGTTACTTTTAACAGTTATTGCAGTTATTATTTTAAAATTGCTATTTTTAATATTTTTCTACTTTACCCCAACATTTCCCATTTTATCGAAAAATAGTTGATTTGAAAAAACGCCGAAAAATAAATTAATGTTATTATTTTATAGCAAAATATTAATCTATTTTATAAAATAGTTCCATTGTAGGGTTTAATAGATTATTGGTTGGTATTTTATTGAAGCTAGATTAAAGTATGCTCCACTATACCCCAATCTCCCCTACTAATTAGATATAAAAAAAAGTTCTCATCATGTTAAACTGGTTAATGTCAGTCTGACATAAAATGATATAACATAGAACATAAAATAAGACGTTTTATATTATCATATAAACCAAATAAATAAAAATTAATTTTAATAAAAATAACATTTAGCGAAATTCACGTATTCAATTATTTAAAAAAGAATTAACTAGTTAGAGCTTTATATTCGGCTGTGCCGAATCTAAAGCTCACTTTTCCAACAATTAGAAAATAATAGTATGCTTAATAGTTTCGCATTTATTCTTAAAATAACACATACATACATTGATACATACATTTGTTCCACAAGCACCGCTTGCTTAAAAGCTTATATATAACAACTTATAAGCATACATAAATGTGAACTAACTGACTGCATACACAAAAAACAACACTGATAATAGAGTGCAACAAGAAAAAATTGTTTCAATAACTTTAACGCTAAATGAAGGCGTACCAGTAGTCTAATAAAGCCCCCAAAAGGTTTTTCAAAGTTAGTTCGAATTTCGGTTTTATGGCCTCTTGAATTTCAATTTATTTGGAGCGCTTTTTTCAATATGATTGCAAATAAAAAATATTTAAATTATTTAATTCAAATATTATTATATGTTGTAATATGACTACTAGCATTATTATACTACATTTTTGGTGGATGCCACTCCATTTTGACGCCCATTTTTATCATAATATTGTTTGACTTGATCTTATTGTTTGACTGAATCTACAAAAATAAAACATGACACATATGTATATCCTTGAAGGAAGTACTGATTAGATGCCACGCCCACTTTTTTGTAAGAAAGGGTTGTTTTGCTTCGTAGTAATCAATTGTCAAATATAAAAAACCTTTTGGAGATTTCATTAATCTGATGGTATACTTTCATTTCGCGTTGGAATCACTGAGGCAATATTTGATGACCAAAAAATTTGTCGCATAGTGTAGTCATTCTAATACTGCTGATGTCAACTCAACTGCTTGCTTATACAAAAAACAACAACACTAATAATCACTGCAATGCATAAATGTTTGTGTGTGTATATTTTTAACAGTTTTTTTTAGTTTTTGACCCATAACTCAGCTGTTCGGTTTGGCTAATTCAGAAAATCAAAATTTTATAAAAATATTTATGATCGATCAATACAAAAACGAAATCCGTAGCTTAAATAGCGGCTTCAAAGAGTAAAAAATACATTTTGGCTGATATCTTGGTTATTAATGGACCGATTTAGTTCATTTATTATTCATAAAAATTCAGTAAAAAATTTTCGAATTTTCTTTGCCAGAACGCAGTCCATTGCTTATATAGAAGCTTCAGAAAATTAAAAACCGTTTAAAAAATTGTTTTTTTTAGACATATCTGCGACATTTATGAACCGATCTCATAAAATTTCAATAATAAAATTCTCGAAAGGATTTCCGATCGTTTGAGATATATATACACCGCCTGCCACTTGAATAAGGAATAACATTTTTTAACTTTAATTAAGTATATCTCCTAAACTAAAGTTCAGAAAAAAATAATTTTTTTGCACGACCAAATTTCAAAGTATTGGCTTTAGTTTCCTGAAGAAATAAAAAATATACATATTTTGTTATATTAAAATTATGCATTTATTTAAAGATATGTATTTCTGTGGTACTTTTTTGGGTGTCACTTGAATAAGGAATATTTTAAAACTAAGCAAACTGTAATTTATTTTTAAATTTTAGGTTATAAAAATGAAAGCATTCAATTAGTAATGAGTACTGTCACCATTTTTAGAAATAACCTAAAAAATGCGATTTGGCATCGACTTGTATAATGACTTTAAGTAATTTAGCGAAATTGAACTCCATGCTTCCGTTATTGCATCCTTTAAGGTTTGTATCGTCTCAAATTGTTTTCCTCCTTCTTAAACTTTTCTTGCAAGCCAACTACAGACATTTTCCATTGGATTCAGGTCTGGTGAATATGGGAGCCAATGCAAAAGTTGAACACCTTGTTGATTAATCCATTGTTTTACTGCTCTGGCGGTAAGAATCGGAACGTTGTCGTATTGGTACGTCCAAGGTATGGGTCCAAAGAAATCATTAAATTTTTGGAAATGCTTCCTCCAGAATGTTTTTGTAAGTCGTTGCAGTCATTTTGTTGGATACAAAAACCAATTCTATGGTACCATAATACGAAATGGCATCCCATACCATTATTCCGCCCTCTCGGCTGTGTCTGCGGCTCAAAAATATTTAGGTCATGGAAGTAATAGTTATACCCATCGGAACCAACAATATTAAACTTTTTTTCATCGGAAAATACAACTTGAAACCATTTGTCGGACCATGTCATTGTATTTTTGGCCAACTATAGACGTTGTGATTTGCGTTTTTCATTAAGTGGTGGTTTTTTTTTGCAATTTTCGTCAGACTATGTATGGGCACGACTTTAAAATACGGTGCACTGTTCTTAAACTGGCGCTGACTCCACTTTTTTCATGTATTTTTGATACCGACATGGCAGAATTTGATGCAATTCTAAGAATTTTTCGTCTTTATTTTGCCATTTACTTCCGACCTTTCATGTTTTTTCCATATCTTTCCACGTTATTTAAATAATTGTATACAACTGTCTTTCCTCTATTAATGTTTTTGGCTATTTGGACCGGATTCTGACTCTGAGATTTCAAAATCAGAATTTTTTCTTTTTCAGAGTTATTAAAAGCCTTACCACGTCCCATTTTGAATAAAAACTATTTAAAAACTATCAAATTAAAATTTCTCTAGCCGTTTATATTGAAAGAAATTCAAATCATAGCCTTCCTGATTAATATTCAAAGAATTCCTTATTCAAGTGACACACGAAATAGTACCACAGACATACATGTCTCTAAATAAATGCATAATTTTAGTATAACAAACTGAACTTTAGTTTAGGAGATATACTTAATTAAAGTTAAAAAAATGTGATTCCTTATTCAAGTGGCAGGCAGTGTATATATGTATGTCTTATCGACATCATTTCATACAAGATTCCAGAAAATATTAACTTTTTGGCTCTCCGATGAAAATTGTGGAAATTACAAACGAAATGACAAACTTATATGAACCCTTTACACGTGTGGTGAAGGGAATAAAAAGAACACATTCATAAATTTGATACCATGAGAAAATAAAAAAAAAGTATAAAAAAGTAACAATAAAAAAAGTTTATTTGTGAAAATAATTATATTTGTTCATGTGCTAATTTTTATGTTGATATTTTATATGTATACTTTAATTAAATTTTTAATAAAATACTTTCACGAAACTATTCCAGAGTTAAGTATTTGTTGTACTGAATCTAAGGTATGCGGAATAAAATTGCAATAAAACTTTTGGCGCTTGTTAAAAACAGTGTATTTACGATAAAGACTTTTTAGCACGAATTTTAAACCACCACATATCTTCTCATTTTATTGTGAAAATTTTATGAAAATCGGACTTCCACTTTCTTCAAAATGTTGATAATAAGACGAACTACATTGAAAAAATATTTGTAAATTTTTGAATTATTTCTATATATATCTACACGCATACAAAATAATTTATATTTTAACTCAGATGGCGACGAGAGTTAAAGAAAAACATTTTTTTCGGTAGATATAAACTCATCGATAGAAAAAATAGAAAAATTATGACCAAAAGTTTTTCGAAGAAAAAAAAACTGTGTATGGGTTAAAGTCAATTTGTAGCGATTTTTTTTTTTTTTTGAACAAATTTAAGATCCAATTTGACTTGAGTATTTTAATAACAATGTACTTATGATAAAGACATTTTTTCATTAATTTTGAACGGCTACATATTTTCTCATTATAATGTGCGAATTTGCTTGAAAATTTTAGTTCTAGTTTCTTCAAAATGTTACAAAAAAGTAATAACTACCTTGAACAAAACAATTTTTAATTTTTTGGATTATTTTTACATTTACCTTACACAAAATGATTTATTTTTTAACTCAGATGGCAATGAGTGTCAAATAAATTTATTATTTCGATAGATAAAAATCCATCTCCAAATAGGTTTAAATTAAAATCGGTTAATAAGTTTTGGACCAATTTAAACAAAGGAGGGTTTGTAGAATCCTTTCGACAAAATGTTAAGATAAACTAGGATATAATAACCAAATAAAAAGTTCGAAAGGTGCAAGATCGAGTTTTTAAACTCATGATAAAAAAGTCTTTCAGAAGTGCTCCAAAAGTGCACAAAAGAGATCTGGCTATTGAACATATAAAAACCACATAATAAGTTATCTTTTGAAAAAAAAAAATAATATAAGAATTATGTTAATTTTTGAAGAAATTAGAATATTTTTAATTTTCTTGCAATTTTATTCCGCATGTGTTATATTTATTCACAATAACGTTTGATTTTTTAACATTAAAATTAACAAACGGTGAATGTTTTTTTAATCGATTTTATTGTGTATTCATTTAATAAATTCTCATTAGTTTTAAAATTATTGCTATTAAATTAACTAAGCAGCAAAGCGAAAAATAAAATGCTAGTTTTACCAGTTTTTTTTAAATTCTGTGACATTTCTTTTAACACTTTTGATATGTTTATAATCATCTTTAGAAAAGAAGAAGGGAGGTATATTGGTTTTATAATTAGGTTAGTAACAAATTGAAATACTTTCGTTTTTTACCCATTCCCATTTTCCGTTGAAATAGTTACACTATAAAACAAATCTTGGGTTAACAAATGTTGTTTCAGTGGTTTTCAAAGCTAGTTTGAGTTTCGATTTTATGGACTCTTAAACTTTGAATATTTTGGAGTACTTTTCTCCTTAAGTGTGAAAATAAAAAGCATTTAAATCAGCAAATTTCAATATTTCTATGATTACCTGTTTTTTTTATAGTATGCAAAGCTTTTCTTGTATATTATATAGGATCCTTATTATGTAACCCTTATTTTTAACGCCCATTTTTCATTACACATTTTATTTACATTTTATTATTCAACCGATTTAAGGGATTTTTTGGACACATATATATAACGTGAATCGTTCGAAAGAAAATATAGGATATAATATTAATAAAAATATCACGCCCATTTTTTGTAAACAATTCGTTTTTGAAGGTTTTTTGAAGGAACTATGGACTAAAATATACAAGAGCGGATCAATAAGTCCGTGACTTTTTGAATGAAACACAGTTTTGTTTTTGCAAAACAAAGATTTATTTTTCAACATAATGTCCTTTTAACTCAATACACTTAATCCAACGTTTCTCCAGTTTTTGTATCACTTCCAAAAAGATGGATTTTTCAAGGTCCTTAAAATAGGCTGAATCTCTTTCCACCAAGCCATTTCTTTAGGTTTGGAAATAGGAAGTAGTCACTTGGGGCTAAATCCGAAGAATATGGCGGATGAGGTACCAATTCGTAGCCCAATTCATAGAGTTTTGCCATTGGGACTGCACACGTGTGCACCCGTGCATTATCTTGATGAAAAAGAACTTTTTTCTTGGCCATATGGGGCCGTTTTCTTTTTAAATCCTCATTAAATCGGTCTAATATGTTGGCATAACATTCACCGTTTATTGTTTTTCCCTTATGAAGGTAATCGATGTGGATTATCCCACGTGTATCCCAAAAAACTGTTGCCATCACCTTATTGACCGACGAACTTACCTTGGCCCTCTTCGGAGCAGGTTCACCCGGAGAAACCCATTGTTTAGACTGCTGCTTGGTCCCCGGAGTACAAAACGCCTCAAAAACTCATAAAAAATAAATTAAAAGTTGCTTAACGGAAAATACAAGAATCAAAAATTGAAAAAGTTTGCGAATTGACAAAATAAAACGGATTTTTTTCTCGAGAAAAGTAGTAAAAAAATACATAGGACTTTTCGCCAGCGCACCGACGAAATACTAATTACGTATAATTACTAAAAAGAGCATTGTTTGTATAGTAAACAATTTTTTTTCTTTGAAAATTTGTTTTTAATAATTTTGGATTAGATTAATCTCGTTTTAATAAAGTTTTTTAAATCATTTCAATTTAAATATTCATTACAGTTAATTTTGAGGAATATAAAATATGATTTTTTATAAATTATACAAAAATATATGTACCAAATAGAACAGTAAATGAGTACAAATTACATATAATAAAAATTTAATTGTACAAAAAAATCCGCTAAATAATGTTAATGAATTTATATAATTTGACTATTATTTAATGATAGCGGTTTTATTTTTTTAATAATTTTTAATGAAAAGGTATCATTAAAAAGCACTCTCATTATTAAAAATAATTGTAATGGAAAAAAATTATAATTGCTATTGATCAATTCAATTTTGCTTACTCTTATTATACTGTTTATTATTCTTACTACTGTCATCATGATTTTAATAAAATTTAAATTTTTTTATTTACTAAAATGCAAAAAAAAAAAAAAAAAAGTTGGTGTAACATCTGCTCAGTACTTCCTTCAAGAAAATACTTATGAGCATAGTTTTTTAATTGGTTTATTAGTTTAAACCTAATGTCAAGTCAAATAAAGTATAATATCATGACAAAAATTGGGATAAAAAGTGTGTGGCATCCACTAAAAATCCAGTGTAATAATAGAAGCACCCTATAAAACAACACATAATTATTTATTGTTTTTTTACTTCAAATCTTATTGAAAAAATCGCTCCAAAAATTTAAACTTTAAGAGATCATAAAACCGAAATTCGATCTAACTTTGAAAAACCCTTTGGGGTTTTTGATGGGCTATTGACATACTTTCATTTTGAGTTGCATTTATTGAGACAATTTTTTGTTGTTGCACTATGTTATAGAACCTAAAAGGAAATATTATTTAAGATAGATTCTTTAGGTTCTAAAGAAATCCGAGTGGAAAAGACAATATGAATGCTGATAAAGTGTGTTGTGGTACAGAAAATACGTATCTTATTCTGCTTGTTTGAGTTCCTTGGAACCGGTTCTAGTTAAAGCTGCAAATACATCTATAGCCCTTGCGTTGATGATAAAACCTCGTCAATCAGAATTAGGAATGCCAATCCCTAAATCCCGATCCCGAAAATTCCGGAATTTTTTGATATTACAAAATACCGTATCCCGGGATTAGACGAAAAAATCTTGGTATTTCAATTTCGGGATTTGTTGACATAATACAATCCAAAAAATGACAGAACATTAAGGCCCGGTATTATACTACTCGCTTAGTACGATATCTTACTTAAGTTCTTAAAATTATTTTACGATTGAAGAATTAAGTCATAGAATACAACTAGAAATTTATGTGAGAGATAGTTCAAACTAAATTTTCAGAAAAATTACTAATTTTTTTTCAAAACACAAAGACAAAATATATGTGACTACATGTTTTCTTGTTGTTGCATGAATTAGGTTTTTGACAACAGAATTAGGTTTTTGTCTCCACATAAACTTCTAGTGGTATTCTATGACTTAAGTATTTTTTTTCTATCTCTTAAGTTTTTTCTAAGTATGCAAAGTGTTGAACGTCTTAAATAATATTTATTGATATTGAAAAGGATAAATAAATAAAAATACAAAATTTTATAAAATTATTTTAAATTTCTAAAAGATTTCAACATACGTTCTAAATCTATATTTTCTTTGTGATTATATATTTCGTACCAACACCTCTTTAATTTCACAAGCCATAAGATTACGATTTTTTTACGTCTTTCAATTTATTTTAAATATGTAACTTTTAAATTTTTTCGTTTTTTTGATTTATTTTTGTTGCTACGTTAGGGTCACATCAAAAAATATTTTGCCCAAAAAGTAAATTTGATATTTATGATTTTTGGTATTACCAAATGCAAATAGTAATCTAAATTAAAATATTAAATAAAAAAAATTAACATAACTAAGATAAAATATTTTAGGATAAACAAAATATATCTGGGATTTTTTGTTAAAGAAAAATGTTTGGAAAGTTGGAACCAGTGTTGTCAGGAGATGAGAAAAAAGAGTCTAAATTGAACTTTGAAAAAGGTCGAAAAGGCTAAAAGCCCTAAAAAATAAGGCCAGAAAAATTTATTTAAAAACTTGTTTTTTCTCGTTCTCTTCCTCGAATTGTAATACATTTATAAATAACACGTAGGCAAATGACTCATTGAAGTCGCCCAAAAGATTTTTTTTTAAAATTTCGGTTGTATTTCATATGAAAAATTACTCAATATTTTGAAGTGATTTTTCATCATCTTTGAACTATAATTCCTTGTTGATTAAGCATTTCTAAATTTTTGGGTAGTTTTTCGCATTAATAAGATTTTTTAATTATTTTTATAAATAGTTTCTATTGTTGATGAAGTATATTAAAAAATGATTATAATAATGGACTTTTAATTTGGAAAGTGAATCGCCACAGGCAAAATTTTTTATTAAATATAAATAATCTCAATATTTTGTGCGAATAAATACACAAAAATGCTCAAATGTATGATTCTGTAAAAATAAAATTATTTATAGCAAATAAGAAAGAAAAAGGCTAGAAAAAAGCTAGAAGCTAAAACGAAATTTTTGAGGTTAAAAGCCAAATAAGAAAGGCTAGATTTAGCCTTAAAAAGTCTAAACTGGCAATACTGGTTGGGACCACCCTATTGTAATTACTAGAGTATTCAATTATTCGGGGTTTCAAATTAATCGGTTAATTCGTTAAATTATTACTCAAGGTTAAAATTTGATCGGTTAATATCCGATTAATGGCAAATTATTCGATTAATCGAATAGTCTTACTAATACATGTAAAGCATATAAATAACACTAAATTTAGTATTTTAAATATTGAAATAGTTATTTAGAAACATAATGTAGATCAAATTCTTTCATAATGGATTCATTTTATCAGTTCTTTTGCCCATTTGTATGAAAAACTTGCATTTTTAGACCTAATACTACCAAATATTCTCCTAATTTAATTTATAAATCAGTCTTCTTAAATTTTTCCTGTATGAGAATGATTTTCTGTCATAAATGTAGAAATTAATATTGATATTTTAACGTATATATTGTTGATGAAAATTGAAATTTTTATTACTTATAGAACTTTGAATATAGTTTACTCAAAACTACACAGAAAAAAGTATGTGCTTAAATATAAGAATTTAAATTCATTGATGTTTAAGAATAATGTCTTAAATACTGACACTTTTTTACATTTTTTTAAATGAATCAAAAGTCAAGAAGAGGTAAAATAAATTTTTAAAATTTTAATTTATATTTTCAATTTGTAAAAAAATGTTTGAAATTTTCTTCAGAAAATTTTACGTTTCTAATGATTTTTAGCTACACTTTGGGACCAGAACAGAAGCGATTTTTATTAAAATGATGTGAGAAATTATGCAAAATTATAAACATAATTTCTTTTACAGAATTTTGCCATTTTAAGGCATTTGTTCTAAATATTTTCATGTATAATTATTTTCCTTTACCATTTACAACTAAATCTAATAAAACTAAATCATAGATTTAACAAAATTTTTGCAAAATTCCTAAAATTTTCATTATAAACAATTTAATAATATCTATGAACAAAACTTTATTCTTTATGAAAAAAGTTTGTGAAAAAAATTCATGTTCGGTTCATAATATTTATGAAAAAATTTTTTTTTTAAATATATACATTTTTTTTCTCTGTGTATGTTTTTAGAAATACTATCGTAACAAGCTTAAGTTTTCACGAAGTTATAATATTAAAATTCCGGGGTTCCGAAAAATCTCTGTGTCCCGCCATTCCTAATTAGAATGCTCTCGTATGGAGAATGTTTCTTAGACTATACGATCTTAAAATACTATAGAATCTTAGAAGATGAAATTTTATGATCTGGATGGATGTACTACAACACTTGTTGTCCGCATAATAAGAAATGATTTAATAATAGAAACTTGTTTTGTCACTTGGTAAATATTAGAAATAACTAAACAATATTTGTATTTTATAAATATTCATGCATATTTAATTTATTATTTGAATTGTTTATTGGCTTCTAAAAACATTTCTTAAATAGATTTAAATTTAAGATTTTATTTATCTTCTATATTTTATTAAAGAAACCAACCATTTTTTGTCAATCTGAATTATTTTTTTCAGTAACTCTTAATCATTTGAATATACATATTTAACTGATTTGAATTTTATTGATTTTTTATAGATTTATCAAAATTTTCTCACATGTTTTTAAAATTTTATATATATTTTTTTATTACTTTGATGTTTTATTAGAGCAATTAATATTGCTAAATCTATTTATAATTTTATTTTCCCTTTTGTAATAAAAAATATCTTCTTTTTCTCTTTTTATTTAAAATCACCCGGATTCATTCCAGCTGAATAAACAATTTGTTTTTAAATTCTATATATTCTTTAATTTTCATTTACAATTTTAACTCACTTTTCCAATAGGGCAATTTGTTGTTTAGTTGTTGCAACATAATCCTTTAGATCTGCCACCAGTATTTGTTCAGTCATTAATAAACTCTCCAGACCCGCTACCGAGGAATAGTATTCATTTTCATATTTATTACACTTGACAGCACTAAAGTTATTAAAAATTAAAATAAATACAAATATGAAAGACGACAACGATGACGAAAGCGAACATAAAGGTAACAAGCGTTTTTGTAAAGTTGTCAATGATAAAAATATTGTTTTGCTACTGTTGCTGCTAGTGACAACTGTTTTAAACTTCATTGTTTGTGGCAAGTGATATTCGTGGAGGTGTCACACTTATTTTTTTTTTTTTTTTATTTTATTTTATTTTTTATTTGTTAGCATTAATTAAATATTATTTAATTTACACACTCACACGCACAATATTATACTCTAGACAGACAGTCGTTAAGTAATAAATTATTTTCAAACATTTATTACGATTTCTTCTTTGAGTTTTTAATACACGCAAATTTTTTTATTAATTTTTTTTTGTGGGGGATATCTTTTTCTTGTTACCTCTTCAAAGTTAGTTTATAAACTAAATTAAAAATGTATTTTAAAATGTTTTGTTTAAAATGATAATGAAATTTGTATTGTGTTTCATAAACTGATTATTTAAAACTGCTGATCAATAAAGTGTCGCAGTTGAATGAGTGTTGTTGAGTGAGGAGAACTGCCGGTATCGGATAACAACAAAAATAATTCTTGTTTTATTATGTATTTTATAGGTTTTTGTTGTTTGATTTTTGAGTATCGAATTAACCCTATAAAGTGTTGTAGGAACAAATTTACAATTTTTTTTTCATACATGAAAAAATCGTCATGGTGTCCCAAAATGCGGCATACCTTTATTTAATTTTTATCTAAATTTAAGATTTTGATAATTAGTTTATATTTTTTTGTTGAACTTTTTTATAGTTTTTTGCAATATTTGTATTTCGGCTTATGTTGATTGAATAATTGTAGAAGAATACAAGACTAATTTTATAATATTCTAATATGGTTACAGACCTTTCCGAATTTGACTTATTTTATATAAACATTTTCGACTTCTTTGGGATACCCGATTTAAAGGAAACCAATACGAAACGCATGAGTGTCTTGCTCGAGATCCAACGGAGAAAGGACACAACTACGTAAATGATCCACTGGTGGCAATGGAGAACGTCCTCATGCCCCCTCTTCATATCAAACTGGGAATCGTAAAAAATTTCATCAAGGCCATTGTGAAGCAACCGAAAATTCTTGATTGTTTTGAAAATATTTTCCCACGAATCAGCGAAGCAAAATTGAAGGAAGGTGTTCTGAATTGGCCGGATATACGAAAGCTCATGAAATCAAAGGAATTTAAAGGTGCTTTAGACGGTAATGATTACTTTGCGTGGAGGGCAGTGAAGAAAGTCATACGATATTTTTTGGGAAGTACGCGAGCACACAATTACCCCGCTCTTGTGACCAAGATGTTGCAATACTTCCAGAAAATTGGAGTGAATATGTCCCTCAAAATTCAATTCTTGCATCATATCAGCAAGCAGCTAGCCTCAGAGTCGGATGAACATGGCGAGCGCTTCCATCAAGTGGCAATGCCAATGGAAACGCGACATAAAGGCAAAAGGCTCGATTCGCTGGTGGCTGAAATTTGTTGGTGGTCGCAAAAGACGTACGAAACGCTGGGACACGTATAACTTTTTTTTTTACCGATATAACTTTCCCCGGTATTTTGAACCCTTCCCGATCACTGACCCCTACCATTTGTCGCACAGTGTAATTAATTTAATTTAATTATATAAGGATAATATTGTATCCATAGACTGAAACTAATAAATAAATAAATAAATAAATAAAAAGTTTTTCCAGTTTAACAATGGATTTTTTTCAAATATCGTGAAAAATATAGACATTTCAAATGAATTAAGTGCTAAAATTCGAAGCAATATTTGTTTAGCTCCGGACCATCTGATTATAAATTTCCAAGATATTTCTAAAATATTTCGAATTTATAACACTATGAGTTGCTACTTAAGATAGAAACAAAATATTCCTGTCTGTTTTTAAATTACATTTTAATCTAAGACTGTAACGATTTTTTATATTCGGTAGCTGCTCTAAGAGCTTTATCCTTCCAGAAGGTAACTAAGGGATTTTATATTTTTTGCCAAATCACTTGATCGTATTATCTCAAAAAAAAAAAAAAAAAAAAAAAAAAAATGATTAGGAATGAATTGGATCACTGCCCATTAATGTATGAATATATACGGGCCAAAATACAAAAATTAAAATCAATGAAACCAATTTAATGATACAAAAATTTTGAATATGGTTTTGCTTTTGGCAAAACGTCTTATGACATTGCATTAGCAATACTATAAGCAATCAAATTGCAAAGTTTAGTGACCCACGGTCTTTACCGCTATTAGTTACAATTATTCAAGTTTGATTGAGACGACCAGGATTTTTTTTTTAATTTTGATTATTTTCTCACAATTTTTTGTGGTAGAGTTTTATAAAAGCCCTGCACTTCGGACATAGAGAAACAATATCACTTTATATGTTATAACTAGAGCAACCAAAAATATGCTCTAAAAAAATATTTTGTGCGCATAAAAAATGCTGCTCTTTAGTGTAATATATGCAAAATTATGTTCTTATGTATAAAATATGCAAAAATATGCTAAAATATGCTCTAAAATAAGGATTTTCTATAAAAATATGGCAAAATATGCTGCTAAATCTAAAATATGCAAAAATATGCTATTAGTACCAAAATAAAATAAAAAATATGCTGTAACAAATCGATGCCAAAATTCATTAAATTTTTTGAAAAATAACTTGCTTGGTTCATTTGAAGCTCAGGAAAAAAATATGATTTTGTATATTTTTGGTTGCTCTGGTTATGACTCTATCGCTTCGGGCAAAAGTAAACTACAAACCAAAATTTTAGCTACACAGAAAAAAATATGGCTAGGATTTTTTAAACAAATCATTATTTGGCTTCAAATAAAATTTTATAGAAAAAATTATTTGATTTTAAAATTTAGTTTTACTGGTTTTAAATGATTTAAAAATCAGAAAAAAACTATTTTTGAATTTTAAAATTTTCAGTGGAAATAGTAATGAAATTATAAAATTTCTAAAACTAGAAAATATAAAAACAAGTATTTGAAGACTTCCAGATGTAAATTGTCTTAATTATGGTCTAGATTTTACAAATAAATTGATATTTATTTATCTTTTTCTAGATTATTTAAAAACTTATGAAATGGGTTCAACCGTAAATACGTGGCAAGATTTAGCAGAAAAGTAGGTAAGTAATATTGTTGTTTTACTATCATCATATTTAGGATCGATGTTCTACAAGGAAATCCTACTTTGAAGAAAATTAGGAGTTTAATTTCATGTACAGATTTTTTATGAGCGGATTTATACATACACATGAAACACCGAAAGATGCTGAGATTTTTGCTGAGCTTAATAAATTTCTAATTTCTTTAGGGGACATTAATGCCTTAAAAATCATTATGATTTGATAAAGTTCTGGTATATATGTTCTGTTTTAAGAATTTTGTACATGTGATGATAGTTCTTCATATGTTAAAGTGCATTTATAATATAAATAAGAGAAATTTGAAATTTTGAGAATTTTTTAAAGTTTTCAACTTTATACCTCTATAACATTAGAGTCATCTCGTGAAAGTGATTCACGACAACGGATTTTAAGTGCTAAAGTATCGATTATTGTTTGCTTAAATCGCTGTCAATGTGCCAAGAAGAAAAAGTCCGAAAAATTTTAGTTAAATTTTAAAATTTTTGTGTTTTTTCCCATATATCCGGACTCAGACAGGAAATGTAGTTTGTTATATTATCAATGAGTAAATTTGAATAAGCGCTATCGCTCAGCAGGAGTGGTCGCAGAGTACTAATGGTTTTATTTATTTTGTGAAATTAACGATGAGACCTGTGATCATGTATTCTGCGGTTTTCTCTATCTTGGCTTTATGTAGGACAAAGCTTCTTTAGAATCTCTCAAAAGCATCAACTTACAACACTACAATAACAACAAATAAAAAACAATGCATATATTCTCCTAAGGGATGCTTATGCCGAAATGCCGATTCCGAAAATCCCGATTGGACGAAAAAATCTCGGGATTTAAATTTCGGGATTTATTGACATAAAAACAAATCAAAAAATGAACTTAAGGCAAGATAGAACATTGATACGATGAGACCTGTAATTATGTATTCTGCGGTTTCTCCGCCTTGGCTTTATGTAGGACAAAGTTTCTTGAGAATCTCTCAAAAGCTTCAAACAGCGCATATGTTCTCCTTAGGGATGCTAATGCCGATTCCGAAAATCCCGATTTGTAAATCTCAAGATTGGACGAAAAAAATCTCGGGATTTAAATTTCGGGATTTATTGACATAAAAACAAATCAAAAAAAAAAAAAAAAAATGAACTTAAGGCAAGATAGAACATTGAAACATTTACGAAAAAATTCTACAATATTTAAAAAGTCGAAATCATAAATAAAAAAATTATATTCAGTCACACTAGACATTTTTATATCCTACACCCTACAACGAAAATGCAAAACAACGTAATATTACTTTTCATAAATTTAAAGGGGGAACAAAAAAACTTTCTAAATTCAAAATTAATTGTGCTAAGAAAATTTTTGGGTCTTTAAGCCCCTAACATTGCCCAATATTTTTGTGAAGAATATTTTTGTGTTAAATATTTTTGAAGTTATGTAGGTTATGTTTTTTGGATGCGTATTTTCTGAAACCAAAAAGACGTTCATTAATTTAAATTTTTGCAAAAATTATACTTAACAGTATTTTGATGTTTTCTTGGTAACAAATGAAGTAGTAGTGAAGTCTAAATTTGTCCATTTATGTGGTTATTTTTGGAATTTTATCATTATTTTATGTAAAAAGAGAAATTTATTTTACTAAACAAATAACTTCGTAACAAGAAGAAAATAATTCTTTTCCATAACTTGTTTCCAAAATTTTTAATAGCTTTTTTATTCTTAGTAACTTACAAGTCTAAATTCGTTAAAAAAAAAAAATTATTTTAAATATTTTTTTAACAAATGTGATGTTTTATTATTTTGACTTATCAAAATCAATGAATTTCGTTAATTTAGTCATTATTTTTGGAGATATGTTTAAAAAGTTTGCAATACATGTTATTTGTTGCCTTCAAATTTGCAAGACTCATAATATTTGAGCTAAATATGGTGTAGATTATAAAACATTATTTATAGTTAAATTTTAACAGTATTAAATTTATAAATTATTGATTTTGTATGGAAAATTTGTTTTTTTTTTAATATTAATAAATTTCTTTTGTTTGAAGTATGTGTAAAAAATTAAATTTTTCCTATATTTAGAATGTGTTTTAATATGAAAAATAAATTTCGAAAAATCGCGGGATTTGAAATTATGAAAACCCGAATCCCGCGATTTGTAAAATTTAGCCCCGCTTGGCATCTCTAGTTCTCCTGCCAACTGGTATTATTAGCTTCATTCGAAGTCTTGTATATAAGGAATACAATACATGAAACTATTCCTATTATATTTTAACTAAAATAGGTGGTTATCAGAAGCCCGGACTACCATGAACTTATGACTACCAATGATTATTTTTTGTCGAATTTTAATAGAGTAGAGAAATCTAATAATTGGCTCACGAGAATTTAATAAATCTATTAGCGATCTTAGATCGATCAATTTTTATTGGTCCATATTAAGGGTTAAAATAAATAAAAATTTTACGACATGTCCATAAAATACTAAATAAACATAAATAATGAACGTGTTTTTATATGCATTTTAACTTGTTCTTTAAATGTTGTTGTTTTTCTGTATATTTAGTGTGCGGATACCAAATTTTTTTTTAACAGATAGAACAACAGCAAACTGATACTCATTAGCACTACAATAACAACAAATAAAAAGAAAATTCTAAATGGTCAAGATCGACTTAAACAATACATACAATTTAAATAAGTGTTATTTTAACCACCTTCAATAGTATACCCTAGTATGGCAAGAGAATTATTGGTGGTTAAAAAAAATTCATTACTAAAAATAAAATAGGAGAAGTCTTTGAATTTTAAAAAACTATAGACTGAATTTGATTTAATAAATCCTTCATCAATTCTGATTAGAAGAAATGCTGCTGTGCAAACGTACTTGAATATTTGGTAGCAGTTATATATAGAATGTTTTTCTGTTGAAATCTAATTAGTTTAAAGGAATTCACAACAGTATATAAGAGAAAGTAGTTATACAAATTAACCCAACATAACAAGAACTGAAAAAAGAGCTGCAAAAGTAAGGATTTTAACGATCTGTTGTAATGGGAAGGAATTACTTAGTATTGTAGAGCTGCAGAAGTTATTTGAGGTTCTAGAGTATAATATAAATAATTTAATTGCCTGATATAGGGTATATTCTTTTTTTTTACAATTCAAATAAGCCTTATTAAAATACTCACCTTGTTGCTTTATTTAAACTACTTTTTCTACTTTCTTGCACAAAATTAATAATTTTTATACAATCGTATTAATAAATAAATGGTCAGCAAGTTTTATTTAATCTATTCTTTAAAATCAAAAACAAATAATTAAAATTAATGAAATAAATTTAATCTTCGAAATCTTTCGGGAAGTGTTTTGTTTCTGTTATTGTTGTTGTTGTTGTTGTTTGATCAAGACAACTTAACAACTTAAATTTTTATCACGTTCATCAGAAGACGTAAAGGCGTCATAAAATAAAATGATTTTAATACTAATTAATCCAGTTAATTTGTTGCCCTATTAATAACACGAAATTTAAACGTACAACATACGTATTCAATTTAATTAAATTGTTATTTTATATTGATATTTGTACACTTTGAGGATTTTTGGACCTGAGAAAATAACGATTATGTTTAGAATTGTTTTCAATAGAACATATTTAATTAGAGATATTGTTTTAAAATTCTAGTTATATTGAACAAATTTCATGCATTCTTAAAAGTTACAAGTTTTGTTTTTATTAGGATAATGATCTTTTTCGCAATTGTTTTTATATTAGAATTCTTAAAGAGTATTCATAGGTAGCAGTTTCTTCAAAATAAACTGGAAAGCATTCAGATATTTCAGATTTTTATACCCAACACCACCATAGGTGGTTGGGGTATTATGCATTTGTGCTGCAAAAATCATTCAACACCCACCTTAAAGTATACCAATCGACTCAAAATCACCTCTTGAATCGATCTAATGATGTCCGTCCGTCCGTCTGGCTGGCTGGCTGGTTGGCTAGCTGGCTGTCCATGTAAACTTTGTGCACAAAGTACAGGTCGCAATTTTGACGATAATTCAATGAAATTTGGCACATAGGACTTTCATTACACAAGGACGAAGCTTATTGAAATTAGTTATGATCGGTTAATTATTTCACCTAGCACCTGTACAAATGTCCTCCCGGAATAGGGGTTTAACGATCATAAATACCTGAAATATGGCAATATTTTAATAAAATTTGGTGTAAGGAAGTTCTGTATAAGTTTCAATCTTTGTGCGAAATTTCATGAAGATCGGTCCATAATTGACCATAGCTCCCATATAAAACCCTCTTCCGAAAATCACTTTAACGTGCATAAATCACATACAAATGTTAGTATCAGGTTTATATTCGACACAAATAAGTTTAATATAAGTAGAAATCATAGTGATAAATTTTATGAGGATCGCTCCATAATTTACCATAGCTCCCATATAAGCTCACTTTCGGGAATCATCCTAAAGTGCATAAATTCATATAAATGTTAGTATTAAAGTAATATTCTGTATTCATATATTTTATTTTACACTTAGTAAAAGTATCGGTCCACAATTGTCCACATGTCTAATATGAAACACCTTCACGAAATATAAGATAACTGCACAATGGTGTGGGGTATCATATGGTCGGGCTTGACCGACTATATTTTCCTTACTTGTTTTTTATTAGTTTTATTGGTTTGTTGGAAATACAGAGAAAATTTTTTAATTTCTAGAGAATAATGGACTTTATGAACTTCTAGATAATTTAACAAAAGTTTCATTATTAACAACTAAAATTATATTTAGAAAACGGACCTCTTACATTTCATTTAAAACTAAAACAAAAAAAATGTAGTTTTATTTTTTAATGTTAATTTTATAACTAATAAAATATGTAAAAATAAATTATTTTTTCTGTTATTTTAATTCAAAAAATTCAAACTACAAAACATTGTAAGCTACAGATTTTTCATTAATTTCAACAAACCAAGCTACCTACAAATTCAGTAATAATTACTGAAAACTCATTTATTTTTACTATGAATATATAATCTACAAAAAATTTATTAAATACGCATTTTTCATTAATTTTAACTAACTTTTTTATTTAAATTTTAACTTATATTTTTTTACAAAGCTTATGTAAGGAATAAACTTTTTCTTAACAGATATAATTATGTACATTTGTACATAAAGGATGTGGAAATAAGTTAAATAATGTTATTTCTAATTATTATATACATACACTGGTGCATATTACTATAAACGCACATAAAGTTTTGTAATCAACTTACCAAAAATCTGCATCCATTTTTTCATCCACAAATAAGAGAAGAGCATCTTGCAATAGTTCATTAAAAATTACACTGTTCATTTTAGTTGGAACAAAACAAATTTTTGATTTTTCTGCAGCAGAAAAGTTGCCCAAACCATAACACTGCCTCCGCCGAAGTTGCGTTTCGACATACGAATTTCGTTCAACCTCAAATGATGCCAACAGCAAGAATATGAATCGGGTCCGTCAAAATTTAATTTCTTTTCAACAGAAAAGATCACTTTATTCCACTCATCCGTCCATTTCATGTATCTGCGCGAAAATTTTTCTTATGATATTGTTTTAACATTGGCTTACATTTTGGTTTCTTCCATTTTATATTACCATCTGTTCGCAAAATGTGTGCAACATTTTTGGAAGTGACAGGAAGGTCAAGTTTATTTTTATATTTGTGTACTATTTAATATATTGCGAGTGGCGTCTTCTTTTATTTTATAAGGTTGCCTTTTTGTTAATTTTTGATTACCTTTTTTGGTTTCCGGACTTCGTATTTCTGCTCTTTTTTAAGAAAGCCTCGAATAACTCCCTCTGAACGGTTAATTTTTTGTCCAATTTCTCTGTTAGATCAGGTTTGATCACGAAAAAATTGAATTGAAATTTTTTCCTGGTCTGTAAGAAAAGTTTCTTTGGACATCCTTTAAGCTGATGAAATTTCTTAATTTAAATAAAAGTATTTCCAGAAAAAGAGATGTTGACATCAGAAACTTACCTTAAGTGAAATAAACAACAAATTTTTTAATATTTTTCTTTTTTTTTTGCAATAACTTTGTAGACAAATTTTTCTCGACTGCGTTTATAGGATTATTTCACTGAAATAATCACCAATATGATCTGATTACTAAATTAAAGAAAACAACAAAAGCAAGAAACAAATATTTCTTCCATAAAAAAGTACCGTTATATCGCGAGTTATTGTAACAACACAACATTGTTTTTGGTTAAGAGAAACGAATATACCTCAAAGAAAAAAAAACATTTTAAATGCGTTTATAGGAATATGCACCAATGTACTTATATTTATTTACATATGTATAATAAATTAGGACTAGATTCCTGAGTATAAGTTATGGTACCATTCTTTTATTCAGGTTTCGCTAGACTGTCATGACCTCGAGTTATTTTTCTCTAGGAAAAGGGTTTCAAATTTTTTAAGAACGTGAAAAAAGTAGTGTATAAAATGTTTCGATGGCATGTAAATAGATTACTGTATGAAATTAATCTGACTTAACTCTTACCATTTTTCAAAAGCAAAACCTTTTTTCTCATGTTGGTGAAAACTGAAATATAAGATAATTTATTATTTTATTTATCAATAAAATCAGGAAACTATGTTGGGTCCTCTTTTATACCGCTATTTTGGAGGAACAAACTCATATATTTGAAATATGATAATTTTAATATATTCAAAAAAATTCTAAGTTAAATTTCATGTATGAATTAAAATTGGAATTCATTAAAAAAAACCTGATACTTTCTAGAAACATAGAAATAAATTAATACCAATAACTGCTATTGTCAAATCAGGCTAATTTAAGAAAACAGTGAAAACATTTGATTTCTAGTAATTATAAATTTGAAATAAAACCTTTGTGTTTAAAAAATTATTTAAAAAATTGGTATTAAAAGGACGAATTGTCACTGAAAAAATCAGTGTTTTTCACAAAAATAGTGAGAAAAGAAAATTATTTCGCTTCATTTGAAATCAAACATTTTTTAAATCGCTCAAACAGATAAAAAGTTGTTTGGAAATAATCTTTATTGTATTCTAAACAAGTTTTTGAAAACTTAAAGTTTGAATGACGTGCTAATCTAAACTATTTTTAAAATCATGTGAAACATTTTTAATTTCTTACTTATGTTTATAATTTATTTCAAATTTATTATTCAACCAATGAAAAAACGAAAAAACAAATTTTATTAATTCTAAATCGAGATAAAGTTCACTTTCATGGCAACGATTTGAGTTCATCAATACTTAAATTAGTATAATATTCAGTAATCTTCATTCATATTATCAATACATTTTATAGTACGATGAAATAAATAAATAAATAAAATAAATTTGTGTCATCAATCTTTAAAGAAATACTTTAAATTTTATATCCAAACAGAAGGACTTCGTGACCACCTTAAAATGTTCGTACAGACCCCTTGTGGGTAGCGGACCCCATTTAGGAACCATCGGCATATACCATTAGCAATCAATTTCTCCAAAATAATCACTAGATCATACAATGGTTGATTTGATATGGGGAGAAAATAGTTGGAAAGATAGTCCTGTGTACAGAGTATTTATACTCTACTTCACCATAAGTGTTTGGGGTAATGTCTGTAACGCACAGAAAAAAATCTCTGAATTCGAACACTTAAATATACCGTTCAACTCAAAATCACTTTCTGAATCGATTTAACGGTCCATTATTTCACTTCGCCCCCATATAAATGTACTTATGCTATAGGGATTTAACAATCATAAATGCCTCTTCTGAAAATCACTTTAAAGTGCATAAGTCCCATACAAATGTTAGTATCAAGTTAATATTTGACAGAAATAAGCTTTGTAGTAGTGGAACCCACAGATATAAATTTGATTAGAATTGGTCCATAATTAAGCATAGATGCCATATAAGTCCCACTTCCGGAAATCAGCTTCAATTACATGTTAGTATCAATATTATGTAGTGCACACATATGTTTTATAATAACATGATCGCTCAATGGTGCGATCCCCTTCAAAACAAAGTGTGCGTTCAAATAAAATGTAACACATATTTTTGTTTACAACTTTGGCTGCTAATAACTTATTTTTCTTTTTGTGATCAATAAATCTTTGAAAAATATTTCAGATTTTATAATGATACGAATTTTCAATATATTTTATGTGCTTGCTTCACAATGGAGAATTCAAACACATAAAACAATTTTTAAAACTATTAAAACTCATCCAAGTTGGACGAAACGAACACAAATAAACTAATAAGGTGGAGCAGTTCTTAAGAAATATTCCAAATATTTCGGTATGCGAAATGCCTAGACGTGTCAAATATTCTGAACGCTAAGTACACAAAGACAATATTGGACTCGAAGCATTTAAAGTACAAAAAGTACTAGATAGAAAGGCAAAGAAGAATGCTGAAGCTATAAAGATAGCAAAGCCAATAAACAATTTTTTAAAGTTTAAATATTGTCTAGTCGATGTCATTTCTAACTTCTCACAGCTTTCTGGACAAAAGTTTTATGTAGCAGATGTTAGTGAAAATGTTCCGGAAGAGTACCTTACCAAAAAACAATCAAAATTTCGCAAAAAGTTTCTTTTTTGGCAGGGCATATGCAGAAAAAAACTCTGATATTTATATCTTTGGCCTGATCTGGTATCACGATATTACAGAAAAAATAATTAATAATCGTACAATAAGCATTATATTGATTTTGTTCCGAAAAATGCCAACCCTCCATATTGCTCAGAACATTGGCCAATTGAAAGATATTGGGCCCTTATCAAAAGGAAACTAAGGAAGACTAACATTGACAAACTTTAAACACAAGTGGACAGCTGGTTCCAAACAAGTTACGCAAAGTACAATCGAATTAATAAGAGAGGATTTTTCGGAGAAAATAAAAAAATTATATCATCAATTTATCTTTTGTTGTTACACTTAATAAATAAGTAGAAAAAAACTAAAATATAATGTTTCATTTATAATGGTAACATATTCTAGTCAACTTTTATTTCAATATTTGTGTGTTATGTTTTATTCGAACGCACACTTTATTTGCAAATTGATGCATTCGTTGGTCAAGGGAATAAAAAGATATTTCCCAGCAAATAATTTACTTTTCTGGTAAGCTAGCAATTGGAAACCAAAGTAAACTACTTACTTTTTGCCTGAATAACTACTTATTATTGTTCAGGTTGTCCACGAATTCATGTAATTATTTTTAGACTCTAGGGGTACTCAAAAATATGTATGAAAATAAAAAAAAAATTGCCATCAGTGAGATTTGAATTTTTAATGACTAACGTCTTACTCAGTACACCGTTTCGCACTTAATTTTTGAAGTAACAAAAAGTCTTTTGTATAAAATATCTTTTTAGACATTTTGTAAAAAAAAAAAAACAAAAACTAACAGCATCAGGATGGGGTTTAACCAATATCTTTCTGGTTGTTAATCCATCCATGATTGCAATATACTATTGAGCACATATTTATATAATATAGAGTAATAATGATGCCTCATTACCAAGGAACTACTCTAAGGAGTAGTTATCATTACCGAGAATCAAAAGGTTTTTGTTGGGTTAGTACAGTCATGTTGTTTACCTTTTTTTTTATTATTTTCAAGTGTTTTTTCAGCTATTAAAGACAAATCGGCTTTGGAAGTTTCTGGGAAACAAATTATAGTTCATTATTATTGAAATGGCTGTTATCTTCTAACAGAATCTACAGGTCTACAGAATCCATTACTTCTCTACTTTATAGAAGCGTTAGGATTGTAAGGTTCCAAAAACTTAATCTGTAGTTATAGTATGATTCACGCCTCTCTTATATTTACCTATATTTAGTCAATTCACATAATAAAGAATTCTAGATCACTGCTGAGTTTTTCTGGCAGAGATTTTGGCACAACAAATGATTATAGATGTATTGAATCAAAATATGTTTACATTATAATAATCCACTCCTTTTAATAGAATATATTCGATTAACTCTGTGGCCAAAAGAAAAAACTATATAACTCAAGTTATGTCGTTTTCCGTTTTCTTAATCTTTAAAATTATTGTATTTCATTACATATTCTTATCGCGAATAAATTTCCCTTTTCCCAAAATAATAATCGTGTATTCCCGACTATGGAAGGTAAATCTATTCTGATTTAGATGTATGTTTCCATTTTGAAGGAAATGATATATTTCGAAGTAAATAATTCACGGACATTCGTTATAACAAATTTTTTATCAGAAATAAAAAAATTTCCGAGTGAGTAAAATGATCACGTTTTTTTCACGATAAAGGTGATTGTGTAAATTGTATACAAAAATCTGTCCACTATTTTACTGGACAGGGGTCTGCTTAACAACATAATTCGTTTGATTTGACTTTTTTTCGAAATGTAAAAATTGTATAAATTTCCTATATAAAAATTCATGATTGAATTTATTTTAATATAATTTAATATACTCTTTGATTCGAAGAATAATATAATATTTAAGCATAATTTCTTAAGCATTAAAATTTTTTTATTTTTTTTTTAATGAATCAAAAGTCAAGAAGACTGAAAAAATTTTTTAAATTTTTATTTATATTTTCAATTTGTAAACAAATTTTTAAAATTTTCTTTCGAAAATTTTAAGCTTTTAATGATTTTTAGCCATATTTTGGGAAACGATTTTTATTAAAATGATGTGCTGCAATGAATGCGAGCAAAGTTATGCAAATTTCTAAACATTATTTCTTTTAAAAGGATTTTTTGGAATTTTGCTATTTTAAGGCACTTGTTAATATTTTCATGTATAACTATTTTCATTTATCATTTGTAATGAAATATAATAAAACTAAATCAAAGATTTAACAAAATTTTTTAAAAATTCCTAAACTGTTCATTATGAACCATTTAATAATGTCTATGAAAAAAATTTTATTTTTTAAGAAAAGTTTGGGAAAAAAGTCATGTTCGGTTTATATATAGAAAAAATTATGGTTAAAATTTTTCTAAATAAACCATTATTTGGATTTAAATTAAATTTAATAAAAAATAATATTTGGTTTTAATGTTCCATTTTATTGCACAGAAAAAATTATGACTAGAATTTTTTAAATCAACTTTTACTTAACTTTAAATAAAATGTTATAGAAAAAAATTTGTTTGATTTTAATATATTATTTTATTGCTTGTAAATTCATTCTAAACTAATACGAAACACAATAACAATTTCTTGTTTTTTGACAATTAAAAATATAAAAATAAATAAAATTATAAAAATGTTGACACAAAAAAAAAAAAAAAAAAAAATATATATATATATATATATATATATATATATATATAAAATCCATCATTTGCAGGATTCCAGAGGTAAGTTACCTTAATTTTCGTATATATTTCATTACCAAATATGTATAGTGATTTATTTTTGTGTATCTTCTAGATTAATCATAGAAAAAGCATATGAAATATGCGTGTATGTAGCAATATATCGCATAAATGATGGGTTCTATTGTATATTGCTGTATAATCCTCAAGTCGATTAAACTATGTCCTTTCAATTGTGTGTATGAACATGTATCTCCTTCTCGTGATATACTTATGTGAAAGTAGAGTTTGTTTGTTATATCCTATATTTTTTGGTTTCACTGAAACTTAGATACACTGCCTGCCACTTGAATAAGGAATCACATTTTTTTTAACTTTAATTAAGTATATCTCCTAAACTAAAGTTCAGAAAAAAATAATTTTTTGTGCAACCAAATTTCAAAGTGTTGGATTTAGTTTCCTGAAGAAATAAAAAATATACATATTTTGTTATACTAAAATTATGAATTTATTTAAAGACATTTATTCCTGTGGTACTTTTTCGTATGTCACTTGAATAAGGAATATTTTAAAACTAAGCAAACTGTAATTTATTTTTAAAGTTTAGCTTATAAAAATGAAAGTTATTATCTTCTAGCATTCAATTAGTAATGAATACACTTGTATAATGACTCTAAGTAATTTAGCGAAATTGAACTCCATGCTTCCGTTATTGTATCCTTTAAGGATTCTATCGTCTCAAATTGTTTTCCTCCTTCATAAGCTTTTCTTGCAAGCCAACCATAGACATTTTCTATTGGAGGTGTGATGGATATGGGGGCCAATCCAAAAGTTGAACGCCTTGTTGATTAATCCATTGTTTTACTGCTCTGGCGGCATGAATCGGAACTTTGTCGTGTTGCTACGTCCAAGGTATGGGTCCAAAGAAATCATTAAATTTTGGAAATGCTTCCTCCAGAATGTTTTTGTAAGTTGGATACAAAAACCAATTCTATGGTACCATAATACGAAAAGGTACCCCGTACCATTATTCCACCCTCTCGGCTGTATCTGCGGCTCAAAAATAATTCCTCCTTATTTAGGTCATGGAAGTAATAGTTATATCCGATGAGACCATCATCAATACTAAACTTTTTTTCATCGAAAAATACAATTTAAACCATTTGTGATTTGCGTTTTTCATTAAGCGGTATTTTTTTGCAGTTTTCGTCGGAATATGTATGGGCACGACTTTAAAATACGGTGCACTGTTCTCAGACTGGCACTGACTCCACTTTTTTCACGTATTTTTAATACCGACACAGCAGAATTTGATGCAATTCTAAGAATTTTTCGCCTTTCTTTTGGAGTTGTTGCCATTTTCTTCCGCCCTTTCATGTTTTTTCCATATCTTTCCACGTTGTTTAAATAATTGTACACAACTGTCTTTCCTCTATTAATGTTTTCGGCTATTTGGACTGGATTCTGACCCTGAGATTTCAAAATCAGAATGTTTTCCTTTTCATAGTTATTAGGAGCCTTACCACGTCCTATTTTGAATAAAAACTATTTAAAAACTATCAAATTAAAAATTCTCTAGCCATTTGATTAATATTAAAAGAATTCCTTATTCAAGTGACACACGAAATAGTATCACAGAAATACATGTCTTTAAATAAATTCATAATTTTAGTGTAACAAAATATGTATATTTTTAATTTCATCAGGAAACTAAAGCCAACACTTTGAAATTTGGTAGTGCAAAAAATTATTTTTTTTTTTAACTTTAGTTTAGGAGATATACTTAATTAAAGTTAAAAAAAATGTGATTCCTTATTCAAGTGGAAGGCAGTGTATTTCACTCCGTTCAAAGGTATGTAAGTTAAATTCATTTAGAAAATGCTGCAATTGATAATTATTGCGTTTCTATTTTAGATGGTTTTGGCCACTAATGAAATTTAGAAATAGTGTCGTGTCTTCTTTTATTTCATATATATCTTTTTATTCATATATGTATATTTTATGTACTACTATACATGAATACATAAACTATTAGTTGTGGCACCATTATTTTTCACTAACATAATTACACATTATCTACATACTGTACACTGTGTATTATCGCTAAACTATATTTCATCTAAAAAAGTCTCCATTAATTAGTTAGTATTATATAAAAGTTTCGCTTCTCTACATGCATTTACATAATAAAATACAATACTAACATTCGGTCCGAATTATTGTATATATTATAGAAAATGTAAAAAAAATTTGATTAAAGATTAACAATTGTTTGAAAATATCCAAAAAATTTAATATTATTTTTATTGATTTTAATAAACCATATTTATTGAATTTCTTAAGAATTTTCAAATTTATAAATAGTAAAAATATTTTAATAAGAAAAAAATTAAAATTTTTTCAATAAAATATTTACGAATTCGAATATTTGATTTTACTAATTCAGTGATAGGTCCGATTTCAGTAAAAAATATAATTGGTTTTATGATTTTAGTAATACACTACGAAGTTTAATTTTTTCTGTATAATATTTATGAAAAAATTTTCAAATATATATATTTTTTTTTCTCTGTGTATTTGAAATAAGTAGTTTTTGAGTCATAAATTTCATTTTCATAGTATTCTGGAAATGGAATGATACATAACTCATATTTCAAATTTCCATTTAGGGAAAAATTTATAACTTGAGATATTAAATAAAATATTAATTTTACAAAAGGGAAAATATTTTTGGATAGTCAATATACATATCGGTTTGAAAAATGTACCAAATATTCTCTTTACGAATTGCGGATATATTTACATGGTAGATAATTGGAAATTGTATACCGACGACCTTTATTTTCAATTTAAAACCTAAAGTAATGAAAATCAATTATGTTGTTTTTCCTTTTGGCCACAGAACTATCCTGAATACGAGTATTTATCATGAATAGTCTACGCAAACCAACTTTCAAAATGCATTGAACAACATTTTGAGACATCATTAAAAAATGTATGCTTCACTTAAGTTCAAAAGTTTAAAGTTGGGTGTGTATTAGTCAGTAATTGCTTATTTACAGTGAATAATAAATATTTGCTTGTATACAAATTTAATGTTTTTTGTTTTTCCTAAACTTCCATTTACTTAAAAAGCAAAACTTGTTTCTATTGACACTAGCAGACCTCTAAGCTTTTTTTTTTTTTTTTTGTTTCGCCTAAATAAATTTTAGCACATTGTCTTCCATCATCACACATGACATTTACTATACTAAAAATTTTGATATAAATTTGTAGAAAATGATTTGTTTGACAACTGTTCAAAAGCACCAGCTGAAAAAGCATCTTATACTACAAGGTTTTAAAATAAACAACAAAATAAATATTATTTTTGTTTTATTGAAATAAGATTTTACTTTAGCATAAGTAAATTTGCAAACTATTTAAAGACAACATATAAATAAATATTTATTTTTATTAAACTTAGACAATAATTTATTTAAATATTTTTAATGGAAGTGGTGGTGGCTGCAAATAAAAATTAAAGATATTAAAATAATTAATGGGAAGTAAACAAAATGTATAAACATGTAACATTGTTAATTAAAAATTTTTGAAATAGAAGAATTAAAAGTTTTATGGCAACACTGAATTACACTAGAGTATGAATCAATTCGCCAAACATTATCAAGGTACTAATTAAATTTTTACTTTCATTTCTTTTAAAATTCTTCTAAAACCAATTTATTTTGTAGCACTGTGTAATAAAATAAATATACTTACTAATTTGACTGCCTCCAATAACTGGACACACATGATATTTCGATCTATAGTCGTAAGTATGAAACTCATTGAGCGTAGACCAATAGAGTATAGAACCTTGAGGTAAATTTATGCCTAATTCCAATTGAGGAAATATCACAGAACCACCCACTAAAGGTTGTTGTAACTAGAAATAGTTTAAAATTTTAAATTATATTTTATGATGACATTCTCTTCCCTTTTAAATTCAACTCACATCAAACAATAATTTCGCTTGTTCATGTTTTCCATAGTTCACCAACTCTGTCTCTAATTCCATTATATTTTCAAAATTATAACGTTCCACTTGCCAATCATCATACAATTTTTCTCCATAGTGCCCTATTACATAATGTAATTTGCCATTTATTTGACGCATTTTTTTCTGACCAATTTTTGTAAACTCAAACGTGTCATCTTGTTCTTTTTGGACAACAAAATCTTTTAATTCTTTTAGTTGGTTGTCACTTAGTATATTGTGATAAATAACAATGTATGGATCCAAACTCAATATTTCGACTTTAAAAGGCTGTATCAACAGAAATGGCAAATTGTTTGTTGCGTAAGTACAGGAGGGTGAGAAGAAGGCAAATGGATTCCAAGAGGCTGTATGTATTTGTTTGTTGTTTTCTAGACTACTGGCTTCACGACAAATCTCCTCAATCATTAGCTCTTCTACTGTTTTTGTTGTTTTCTAGAAGGAAAAAAAAATAATAAAAAACAAAAAAATGGTAGGAAAAAATGTAAACGAAAATGAATATAATAGTTAGCAGTACTTTTGCCAAAATTGATAAAATTTGTAAAGAAATAAGAAGACTTTAGGAAGCTCTTAATTATATGGACACTACAGTGTTTCACATAGAATACAATAAAGGACCTTGACTTTTTAATTTATACCAAGAGACTATTCACCAAGCAAGTAATATATTACACGGGGAACATTGAACAGTGGGATGAGCTTTGATAAAACCTGGTAAAAAGTCAGTATTGAAAACCATAGCTGGTTTTTATACCCTAAATCACCATATGCGTTTATGCTGATGTTTGTAACGCATAGAAAAAGTTATTCAACACCCATCTTAAATTATACCTATCGACTCAGAATCACTTTTTGTGTCGAACTAACGATGTCCGTCCGTCAGTCTGGCTGGACGTCCGGCTTTCTGTCCAGGTAAAACTTGTGCACAAAGTATGGTCGCAATTTTAAATATAATTCAATGAAATTTGGCACGTGGAACTTTTATGATACAAGAAAGAAGTCTATTGAAATTGGTTGTGATCGGTCCATTATTTCACCTAACCCCCACACAAATGTCCCCCCAGAACGCCTTAAAAATAATAATATTTTAATGAATTTCGGTGCAACGAAGTTCTGTACAAGTATCAATCTTTGTACCAAATTTTATGAAGATCGGTTCAAAATTGACCATAGCTTCCATATAAATCTCTCTTCCGAAAATCATTTTATAGTACATAAATCCCATTTGAATATTCGTATCAAGTTAGTATTCGACATAAATAAGTTTTATGTAAGTAGAAACAACATTTCCAAATTTTATAAGAAGCGGTCCATAATTTACTATAGCTGCCATATAAACTCACTTCCAGGAATCGCCCAAAAGTGCATAAAAGCATATATATTTTATATTACATTTAGTAAAATTGGCCACAGCTGTAATATAATTCCGCTTATCGAATTTCTATGCTCGTATACAATGGTGTAGGGTTAAATATGGTCCGTCTTGACCTTTTCTTTCTTTCTCGTTTAATGTGTGTTTTATTGGCCCGTTTTAAAGGTATTAATATTAAAAATTTCTCTTTATCATTTTTCTTGTATATATTTTTTTTTATCTAACATTTTTATTTTTTAAATTAATTTTCTGAATATTGTTATTTTTATTCCTTTTACCACAGGTGTAAAGGGTATATATTAGTTTGTCATTCCGTTTGTAATTTCTAGAATTTTCGTCAGAGATCAAAAAGGTTTATAGTTTCTGTATTCTTGTAAGAAACGAAGTCGAAATAACGATGTCTGTCCGTCCATTGTTCGGTTGTTGTAGCGCTTATGGAGCAAACCGATAACTGCCGCATTTATAAATCGGAAATCTTTTCGAAAATTTTGCTATTAAAATTCAGCAAGATCGGTTCATAGATGTCTGAGATGAATTTAAAAATCCGGGATTTTAAAGAATTTTCGACTTGAACATGGTTTAAATGGCTCTTATTAAGCCTCCATATAACATAGATATACGATGTATGAGGAATTTCAAAAAATTTGAACATTTTGAGTAAAAATATTTTCATTTTTTTCTTTTGACACGAGCATCGTTTTGTGGTTTTATTAAGCAATATTTATGCATGCAAAGTCTGTTCGAGTTAATCGTTTTAATTAATGTGCGCAAAAGTTGTAAAGGTTTAAAGTTGAAACGTAAAAAAAAATAAAAATTCTAAAAATAAAGTTTTTTTTTACCGAAACCAAAACACCCTTATTTCAGAAAACATCTGAAGTGCACATGTCAAAACTATTACCAAATTTTTAATATTTTTTGCACAACACAATAACATCTTTTTTCGTCCATACAATTATAAGTCCTTAAAATATTTTGACACCACCTGAGTGTTAGTATTAAGTAAATAAAATGCTTTCATTTGACATCAATATTAACGTAATTTCTACTTCGCGGTAGCTCCTATTAATGATGTTTCTTAATTTTTTTTCCTATATATCAATTTTGACCAATAAGTTGGTTCTTTATGCACGCAGAGAAAAAAAAATATGGTTACGGGAACCATAATTGAAGAGTAACATAATATGATTGGACTATATGGTCGTTAATAATAATAAATATAAATATTATAATCATAAAATAATCTAGTTTTTCATATTATGATCCGAGTTTTTGCATTTTGTATTTAAATATTTTATAATATAATGATCCATTTTTTAAAAATTATGCTCGAATTTTCTCACGTTATGCTTCAGCTTCATCATGTTATTTACCATGAAAAATTTTATAACATGTTCAAAATTACTCATAATATGTTTCATTTTAATCTTATTTGTTCATTAATCATTATTTGTTTATTAATTAGTTTTATTTATTTTATTTACAAATGTTGTGCAAGATAATATAGTATACTTTTTATTAACTAATTGTAGTTAATCAATATCTTATACTGCTGGAATCGCACCAAATATACAGGGCTGCCAGATATCTTTTTTTGGTCAACCCCAAAAATTTAAAAAAAATATCCCAAAAAATCCCCACTCAACAAAAAGTCGTTTTATCAGTCAAAATAATTACTTTTTTTTGTTTTTAACAAATGTTTGTAGGTAATTTTTGGATAAATATTTTTACATACGTATAAAAATACATTATAAATTAAACATCTTGTAAATCAGATCAATTAGTACTATACATAACTTTAGAATTAAAATTTTTCAACATGTCTGATTAAATTCTTTGGAATAGATTTTGTTAATATTAACATATTAATGACGAAGGTAATATATAGCAGAGATATCTTGTTTTACTATTGTTTGTATTTGATGTATAAAAATGAAAGAAATCTTGAATCTCTCTTTGTGGGCAGCATATTTAATTGTAGGCAGTATTATGAACATTTCCAAGACGATTTTGTTTACAAAAATAAATAAGGAAACATTTATATATCACACATTTTACAAAAATGATAAATGCAAAATGAACATTGGGAAAAGTAAAACCTTAAGAAATTATCAAAAGATATGTTTTGTTCGTTTTCTGAAAGCGTGAAAATTCCCGATCAACTTTCTGATATTGGAAAGAGAAAAACTGCAACTCTTTAGACATCAAAAGTAACAGCCGACTCAATCAGGTACAGTGGATATTAGAGCGGGTCGGTCTCCCCTACAATGAAAGCATAGTTAATGAAGTTTCCAAATATGCAAAAATATTTTTTTTGCCATGCCCCAAAATACTGTCCTTTTTGTTTAATGTGTATAGCGTCGCCATATTAAGTCTGATCGTAGAATGTGGTATGTCTTTGTTAACGGTTTGACAACCGCTTAAATTTTCTCCTTGATCATTTTTGAATTCGACATCAAATTCTAGATATTTATTTATTTATTTATTTAAGGTCTACGGAATAAATCCTTACAGACCAATTATAAAAAAATTTATATAATATACAAATATAATATATACAATATAAAATATAATAATGTGATATACAAAAATAAAGATTAAGACATCCATTTAATTACACTGATTTAGGTACAAAATAATATTACATTTAATGACATTAATATTAACAGAATAATCAATAAGAAAATAAAAATAATTATGATGTTTACACAATTTTCTTAAAGGATCAGAATTAGCATAATTAGTTTGGAAAACTTGTAAATAGATTGGAATGTAGGAACGAGTTGATCGAAAAGGAACATTAAAATTTATGTTGCTGAGTAGGAAGTCGGAACAGACTGCACCATTTATTAGGTTGAATAAAAATGAAACGCTAAGCATAGTTTTTCTGCTCTCCAACGTTGGTAATTTTATTAATGCTAGCCTTGTAGTATAAGGAGGAATAACGACGTTAGGATTCCATGTTGAATTACCCAAGCAAAAAAGAAGGAATTATTTTTGGACTGATTGCACAAAGTTTTTAAGATAATCCACATCCGGATCACAAAATAATAGATCCGTTTTCCAAGATTGGTCTGACTAAAGATGTATATAACCGTTTAGTAATGATTGGTTCAGTAAATTCCTTGGCCCATCGTTTTATAAAAGCCAACACACCGCGTGCTTTGTTTACCATCATATATATGTGTTTCTTGAAATTTACTTTAGGATCCAAAAGTACTCCAAGATCTGAAAATTCCATAACCAATTCAAGTTGATGTCCACCCAGTGAAAAGTTAAATAAAGCATTATCATTTCTTGAAAATCGCATATGTTTACATTTTTTTAAATTGAGTTCCATTAAATTAAGCACGCACCATTGAAATATTTCATCCAAATCATGTTGCACCAAATTTTTTTCAATGTTATTGTCATAGCTATGAAATACCTTCACATCATCGGCATACATTAAGACGTTACAATATTTGATTACGCACGGAAAGTCATTGATGAATAAGGAAAATAAAATTGGACCAATGTGGCTACCTTGGGGCACTCCAGAACTTACAATAATGTTTTTTGATGTGGTATTATTGAAAACACCATTTTGTTTTCGGTTTGTTAAATATGATTTAATCCAATTTAAACTCCCGAGTGTAAGGCCCATAGCATGAAGCTTTATCAGAAGTAATTTATGATTGACTTTATCAAAAGCTTTACTAAAATCCGTTGAAATACAATCTGTACATTTTTCTGATATCTCGGATATATCCCTCCTAATGTACAATTATTTTCATGATTAATGAAAGTCTTTTGCAAACCTACTATTTTTAGTTTTTGAAGTATATCATTTTATGCATAAAAAACAATAAAATTGTATAGATCCAAAAAACTGTGTAAGCTTAAGTTTATTTCACTTAACAAAATTATTGAAATACTAAAGTTATATTAAAAAAATTAGTGGTTATGCTTTAACTTTGGCTAATAATTATAGAATTTATGGAATGAAGTGCAAAATAAACATTAGTTGCACCAAAAATATTTTTTAAACTATTTTAACTTTAATGTGTTTTAAATTTTGCTAAATAAAATTGCTTTAAACTTAAACAGTTTTTTAAAACTTTGCAATTTTGTTGTTTATACATAAAATGAAATACTTTAAAAACCAAATATATTAGGTTAACAAAGGGCTTTCATTATATATGAAAATAAGTAGACATTAGGGGGGATGTATCAGAGATACTAAAATTGACATCGAGAATTTGAGAAAGAAAAAATTTAAGCGGTTGTCAAACCATTAAAAACGACAAATCACATTCTACAATCGGACTTAAAATGGCGACACTATACACAAAAAACCAACAGGACGATATTTTGGGGCGTGGCAAAAAAATTCTTTTTTACATTTTTGGAAACCTCACTAACTATTCTTTCATTCTAGGGGGTTACGTTAAAACTCAGCGGGAGCAATAAATTTAGGCAAGTTAATTTGTAATTGAGATAGATGACAGGACTTGTGGGAGATAGGTGTGCCCTTGTTCCTATCAAATCCAGAATTGGCAGAGTAAACCTATTTTGCAAATGGTGATAATGCCCTGGCCAGTAAAGAAAATGTGTTTTTTTTAAATTTCGAGATGTATGGGAAATAGGCCTTACTCCGAATTTTTTCCAAAATTTGCATATATTCACTTTGGATCCAAGGCAATATGTGTATCAAGTTTTAATTTTTTCCGACACTTTCTTCTAATAAAGTTTTAAGCACTATTTTAGCTGAAAATTCGCTTTGATTATTTCAGGATATGTGGGAGGTAGGCGTGTTTTCGTTCCGATTAAAATAAAAATTGGCAGATTACTCCGATTAAAATATAAATTAGTAGACACATAAGTAAAATTAAATTCAAATAAAATTTTTTTTAATTTTTAATTTTATAAAGAAAAACATTTAAATTTCGTAGTGCAATTTATAAAAAATATAAAGTGTTCTCAAGTCGTTAATATAGTTTTTTTGCTAACAGTCAATATTAACACTCAGCGGGAGCAACAAAATAGCTAATTTATTCAAGTTAGTTTGTAATTGATATAATAGTAGAAGATGACAGATTTTGTGGGAGATAGGTATGCCCTTACTTTAATCGAATCAAAAATTTGCTCACTAAACCTATTTTGCAAATGTGTGGGAGATAGAGATAGACCTGCCCTTACACCGAATTTTTACAAAACTTTGCATATATTTACTTTAAAGCCAAAGTAATATGTGTATCAAGTTTTAATTTTTTTCGACACTTTCTTCTTATAAAGTTCTAACCAGAATTGTAGCTAAAAATTCGATTTTTTTATTTCAGGATATATGGGAGGTAGGCGTGTTCTCGTTCCGATTAAAATAAAAATTGACAGATTGCTCCAGTTAAAATATAAATTATTAGACTTATGAATGATCTATTTCTTAATAATGATCTGACAAAGAGTTCTGTGTGTAATTGTTTGAATTTTTATCATTGCATCTTCTAATATTATTAGTAGGGATTTCCCGAACTTTTCTACTTCCCGGGAAATGGGAGTGAAAAAAAAAATCCCAAACCTCTGTTACATTCACATACCGAAGCGTTTTATGTTACCTCAACATGTTTTGAAGTTACGAAAAGTGTAGATTTTGTACAAAAAAAATTCTCATCATACTTTTTACTATACACAGGACTTTTGTTCAAAAAATTAAAATATTAAAAAATTAAAAATAGATAAATAAATAAATAAACTATTTCAAACAAAAATTCTTATATGAATTATAATTGTTCTAGTGAGTTGGAAAATATTCTGTATAAAAACAGCCTATGTGTAGGTTTTTATTAATTTATTTTACCATTCGTGGAAGCTAAAAGATAAAAATAAAAAAATACGAAATACAAAATTAAAAAATGCTGTAAATTGACAAAATAAAACGCTTTTCTACTGAAAAGTAATGAAAAACAGATATGAATTTTTGTCAGCTTGCCGACGATATGTTAGTAATATATATTTAAATATGCTTTTAATCTGCTCCACCGATATCCGCTGATGCACAGTGGAGCCAAACGCAAAATTTTTGGTAAAAAATTTGTATCTCCAAAACTACTGGTCGGATGGAATTGAAATGTATGGAAGAGGTGTAGAGACTAACACGAGATAAGCTACACGGTATCAAAGCTGACTACATTTAAAAGTTTCGTAACTTCTTCAAATCAAGTCCGATTTCAAAAATGTTTATATTTCTATAAAGTGCTTGGCAATATAAAGCTTATTCACTTAAGTTAGCTCTTACAGTTAAAAAGATATTTTCGTTTGAATTTTGAATAATTTTAACCTCGACTTTATTTCGTAATTCGGGAATAAGTCCTGAGGTGTATAAGGAAAAAGTTTTTTTGAATATTCAGTAATTTATAATATATTCCGAAATAATATGCTGAAAAAAATTTTTCATTATTCAATTCAATTATGAAAAATGGCTATTTAGAAAAAAATACATAGCACTATTCTTTCATAATAATAT
The DNA here is from genome assembly GCA_932274085.1 of Protocalliphora azurea. NCBI lineage: Eukaryota > Metazoa > Arthropoda > Insecta > Diptera > Calliphoridae > Protocalliphora > Protocalliphora azurea. The sequence goes on from OW026519.1 coordinate 132,856,949, forward strand.
AAAGATACAAATTTTTTCTTTACACATTTCCAAGGACAAGGCTTCATAAATGGTTAATAAAGAAATTTTAAATTGAGTTAGGTTTGCACCCTACATCGAAAAAATGGTGAATTTTAGAAAAAAGTTCAATTTTTATCGATTCATAAAAAAATATCACGCGAGATTTTTTTTTTTAATTTATTGACGCTATTTCATCAAAAAATATATTCAGATCGATTTAGCATTAAACTGCTTCCTATTTGGTCAAAAACGAATAAAGGAGTCCAGATTTTATGAAAAAAGTAAATTTTTTAAAAGACTTTTTTTAATTGCATAAAAAAGCATATTAGCATATGTTTTCACTATTATTTATCATGTAATGTATAAAACAAATATAAATCTTTTATTCCAGCAAAAGTCATTTAAAAAGCTTTACAAACCAATTTTTGGCAATATTTCAAAAAAAAAAAAAAAAAAAAAAATTAGTACATAAAAATAATAAATATTAAATAAAGAAGATTTACATTAATGCCACCAAGGTTATGGCTATCGAAAATTTGGAAATAATGCAAATACCCTCCGAACGCAACGTTTTGAATTTAAAAAAAGTGTTTCTATATTGTTCTGTATATTGAAACTAGTCACTCTGTATGTCTTTCTCTGTGGTCCCTGGAGAGCTTATATGTCTTTCAACATTGCAAAATGTTCATTAATTGAAGATTCAATTCTGTAAATTATAAACAGATTTTTAATTATTCTTTTATGTTACTATTTTCATGAATTTTATGAATATCCCCAATATTTGTTGAAGTGCTTGCTTACCTTTTCCTGTTTCTCAACGTCCTGGTTAGTATTTCTATGGTTTTTGTTATTTTTCTTCCCGTTTTTGTGATTTTGCAATTCCTTTTCTATTTGCTTTTTAGATTTAATAACATTTTTTTGTTTAGGTTGAAGTTTCAACATTTCGTTGGCAATTTTTAAGGCATCTTCAAAATTGCCTAAAATGACAACAAGGGAATAATTTGAATGAAAATTTATAATTTACATAAATTTTCCATAAATCTTAATAATACGTAAAAAAAGAAAAAATAACAATTGACAGATAATTTAATTTTAATCCACTCCACCTCATTATCACATTTTGCTTCTCCTCATTTCCTAAACCTATCTCTTACTCACCTAAATCATATTCAGTTTTTAATAATGCTTTCATAATTTTCAATTTGGCCCTAACGGTTTTGTCATACTGCAATGATTTTTGTGGTTGTTGTGCTGTTGAATCGCTGTTGTTATTGTTACTGTTGTTTGTAGCATCATCAATATTTGACAATTTTTCCAAAGCTGCTTCTATCCAATATTTTGCATAAGTTTGGTAACCATTTTTACTTGACATTAAGCCAATTTCTAAACAATCACTCCAAGTCATTTCAGAACTGTAAAAAATTATTTGTGAGTGCATTAAAAGTGTAACGTCGAGTCTACACTAGAGAAATTTTTATCAAGACAAACTTCAAATTTTTATCACGATAAACATTTTCCTAATTTAGACTGAATTTATCAGAATTATTACAGCTTTAAAACATAATTGTCAGCGCTAGAGCATTAACAACTTTTTCTTGATGTTGCTTAAAAAAGACGTCATTTTGATGTTTATTGTGCTTTTTAAATGTTTTGTTATGATAATATTTTTTCCCTATAATTGTCTTGATAAAAATTTCTCTATTAACTGCTCAACGTAACAAGTGTTAACAAATTTTAGTTCTTTGCTTTTTTTGGTGTAATAATTTTGCTTATGTCTACTTTTTTGTTTTGGTTTCCACTTACCTCAATTTAACGCCATTGACTTCACCCACCGCCAAACTTTGTGATTCCAGTTGATACGTGTCTTGTATAAGAAATAAATTAATAAGTGCTGTATCATAATCTTCATCTGTTGGAAATCTTAAAGACTTCCTTTGTTGCGTGTAATTTTTGGTAAAATCTGTTGGGGAACAAAGGGAAAAAAAGGCAACATAAGCATTAGAAATTATGATGTTTAATGTACGACAAAAATAAAATTGATTGATTTTTATGAAAGCATGAAAGTGTGTATTTTTATACGAGTAACTTTTTTAATTAACTTTTATAACTTTTATAACTTTTTAAGAATAATTTTATACAATTTAAAAATACTAAATTAAAGGAAATGGATTTTGAACGAACAACGTTTGCATTCAAAATAAAGTCTCTTAATCATTATAGCAGTGGGCTATGTACAAAGTAATTACCATTCATTACTAAGTGATGTACTTAGCCAGCTTTTAGTATAAATTGCTTTGTTCATTTATTTAAAAATTTTACTAGAAAATTTTTAAAATTTTTATACTTATTTTAAGAATAGAGGAATTTCATATCAAAACGGACAGCAATCGGATTTGACACAGTTGGACATATAAAAATTAAACCATTATATTTCAAACAAGTTTGAGTGCTATATTCGGCTGTGCTGAATCTTATATAACCTTCACCCGTGTTGAGATGTGTTATATAAAAATGAAATACATTATATTGGATGTAATTACAAATATATTTACCCATTTTATAAGTACTTATATCCTCATATATTATAAAAATGAGGTGTAAGTCTGTTTGTTTATTTTTTTTTTTTTTTTTTTTTGCACCAATCACGTTTAAACGGCTGAACCGATTTGACACACAGATAGTACCAGTGCGAGAGGTGGTTATAGGCTTTATAAGATCTCGGTTGGGTATCATACCCACATTTTATGCCAAATTTAAAGAAAATTTATTTTTTAAATTTTACACGTTATTAATGAATCTATTTCTATAAAATGTGACGCACAGATAGTGCTTGCATTGTAGAATCTGATAGGTTATATTGGATCTTGATCGGATACCAAGGCCATATTTATGTTCACTTTTTTAAAACTCTCAAAAGGATGAAGTGATTAGCTTAAAATAGGTCGGAGCAGATGGTGTAGTACCTCCCATATAAAGCAAACATTCATTATGGCATGTCGAAGGAACTATTACAATGAGAGCGCTCACATTTCGTGGGAACCTTTATCCTATCATATCGCATTGATACAAAGAAAATATGAGTTTTATCTTCTAAAGGACTATTACAGTGAAAGTCTTAAACAAATGTAAAGGTAATTTTCATATCAAATTTCGAATAGGAACAATAGCTCCCATATAAAGTAAATATTAGTTAGCGTATCAAATAGGGTAGCGAAGAGCACCGGTAAAAGCTGGTAAATAACAAATATAATACTTTGTAATTTTACAAAAGCTCGCACATACTTAAGGAAAATTTAATCAATTCGGTGCAGAACAAATATTTTATAAATGTATGACAATATAAAATTAAAATTTATAAACCGATTCGACCGACTTAAAAAACTGAAATTTGAAAAAAAATATTTCTATATATATATAGGAGCTTCAAAAAATCTAATAACGTATTTTGGCTTATAACTCGTTTAATACTGGATCTATTTAGTCCATTTTTTCAACACAAAAAATTTAAAAAAATTTCTGATTTTCCTACAAAAGAACGTAGTATCTAGCTTACATAGGTAAAGTTTGAAAAAGAACCAAATATGCCTTAGTTTATTGTTGTTGTTTTTTTCAATACCCATAAAAACAAATATAAGGGAAACAGGCATTAAATAAAAAACAAATTTATCAAGAATTCGGTTGTTTATGAACCGATTTAGTTGATTTAATAAACCGAAATTTAAGAAAGATATTTGTGATCGATTTATATTAGAACCTAGCTTATTTAGAACTTGGATATCTTCAGCAGAAAAATTATAAAAAAATTTTCCGATTTGGTTTTGCAAAAACGAAGTCCCTTGTTTATGTAGGGGCTGCAGAAAATCTAAAACACGGTTTTTTTAAATATCTCTACTACTTGTGAACCGGATTTTTTTCGATTTTTAATAGGAAAGTTCTGGAAAAAAATTGCTGATCTATAGAAACATATATATATATATATATATATATATATATATATATATATAAAGCAGTTATCGATGAACTACATAAATGGCATTTACACTGACGGGCAGATGGACAGACATCGTCCTATCGATATCATTTCTTATAAGGATCTAGAAAATATAAACTTGTTTGCTCTCCAACGAAAATTGTGGAAATTTCAAACTCATATATATCCTCTACACCTATGGTGAATTAACAGAATTTTTAAATTTCTTAAATAAAATATATAAAATTGAGTAGGGAGTAGCCCTACTTGTGTAAAATTTTAAGGTGGACACTCATTTAGCTTAGGAATAGGTTATGAACCATACACAATAAAAATTTAATCCTAGTATAGTTTTAAAGATAAAGATATTGCCTAAAATGTATGTAGTAAGTCAATTTATTTCGAATGTTCAAAGGTTAAAATAAGACTTATAAAAATTAAACCATTATAAATCCAAAAACGATATTTATAAAATTCTTGAAAAATTATATAATGTTAACATAACTCTCTCCATAAAGGTGCAAAATTTCATGTTGGACACTCCTTTAGTTTAGAAGTTATGTAGCAAAATATCGTCGGTGCGCTGACGAAGAGTCCTATGTGTATTTTTTTTTTGTTTTTCTTATCGCATCTTGTATTAATATTAGACATACATTTTTCATTATCTCAACGGTTTTCGAAGTTACAAAGAAGTCCTATTTGTACATTTCTTTGAGAAAAAAATACTGTTTTTGTTTTTAACTTCACACAGAACCTTTTTAGGAACAAGAATATGAAAAAATTAACTAAAATTTTCTTATACAAAAAACCTTTTTTTAAATTTATTTTGCTATTCGTGAACATCAAAAGATATCTATTTTTTTCAATGCATAAAATTCTCATATATTTTAACGGAAAATACAAAAATCAAAAACGAAAAAAGTTTGCGAATTGACAAAATAAAACAAATTTTTTGTTCTCCTAAAAAGTAGTAAAAAATACATAGTACATTTCGTGAGCGAACCTACGATATAATTTAAAGTTAAATTTTGTATATAAAATTTCATTTGTTTTAAATATGAGCTCAAAAAAAAAAACATACTTTGAAATTATTATTTTTAAATATTTAAACTTTTTTATACAAAAATTTTAATTTTTATCTTATTTTGCTTCACAATTTCTCAACTAAATAAGTGCCCAACCTAAAATTTTGCATATGTACGGAGAAGAGTTGTGTCAACTTTATAAAAATTTTCTTAAGGATTTTAAAAATACCGTTTTTGGAGATTTTGGAGATGGTATTATTTTTATATGTATAACTTTGAATTTTGATGGAAATAAATTTTATATATATCGTTGAAAAGGTAATATCTTTCAGCCGTATTTAAAAAAAAAAAAAACAACAACACAGTAAAATTAAGCAAAATTGTTTAAAGTTGTATTCAATAACGATGATTCGCTAAATGTACCTTTAATAAGTCGCTGTTAACTTTAAATATTTTAAAGCATGTTCGACCCTACTTCAAGGTTAATATAGGATTATTTCTGTTACATACATATTTCAAGAAAAAAAGACTTTTTTGTATTTGCGTAAATTTTTGACAAAAAGGTCACATTTTTAATTTTTGGATGTTATGATTCGTTCAGAAATTAAAAAATGCATCAATGTAGTTATTTAAAATTGTATAAACTCAATTCCGGGACAAGATAATATTTTGCTCACATATGTTCAATTTAAGCTATTTTGTAATAAAATAAATAAATATAAAAAGGAAAAATTCTATTTTTACAGGAAAGATTATATTTTTCCGGCTTTGGATTAAAATACCGACATTCTGGCTGCTCGAATGTCAACCAAATGTTCGTCATAAGCACATACATATGTGCGACTTTTTCGTTGTTTATTGTTTCCACTTAATTCCAAATAATACATTAATATGTGCCACTAAACTAATGTGTCAATTCCGGGTTAAAAATTACTCATTTCAACAGAAAAAAGTTAAATTTTAACAAAAATAATGTAAACAAAATCAAATATTAAATAGTGATGTTGATTTTATCACAGAATATTCGTTATTCGGATACTTATAAATACAAACAACAAAAATTATATAAAAGTATTTATTTCTTACATAATTATATGTACATTAACTAAACAATAATTTATTTTTAAATCAAAAACTATTTATCAAAATCAAAAATAATAATGGAATAAAACAGTTAACGAATAATTTATTCTAACTATTGATAACACTGACAATGTAAATGAGAGAGAAACTGAGAAGAGTTGCCTGCATAAACAAAAAACAGTTTATTAGTTAATTTAGACTGCAAACAGTTTTTTTTAATACGATTTTCTTAATAAAGACTTGAAGAGATAAATTGTATATTAGCTAGTTTGTGCTTTATATTTAAATTAATTTTTTTTTCTAAATAGAGCTGTTTGTTTTTAATATGAGGATAAAACCAGAAGTCTATCATATATATTTTAGAAGTTATTAGCAATTAAACAAGTACACCTTCGTAAAGTTTTTAGCTTTTTTTTTTGTTTTTTAAAACGTCATATTCTTGAACCAGAAAGGGCCCTGACACAAAAACTATATGATTTAAGAAACACTTCCAATTGGAAATGATCACTGAAATTGGAGCTGTCAAATCCGAAAATGGCTATTTTTTATTCGTTTTGAATAAGTATTGGGAATTTCCCAATACTTTTATACCAATTAAAAATATATAACTGAAAGTACTGAAAGTAACGTTTGAATTTTTTGTAAACAAGTTTCTTACTCATTATAGCAGTTTCATTCATTACTAAGTAATGCTTTTAGTATATAATGCTTTTTAACTTACCTTCCGCTTTTAAATAATCTTCAGCATATGATTTCAAATTTTTCCAATCTGCTGTAAATCTTTTTAAAATCGCTAAAGCATTCATGGGATTATATAAATATTTATCTCGGTCGCTGACACTATCATGAATACTGCGAATTTCAACAGTTTGTCTAGAATATACACATATAAACATATAATAAAGAATAAAAAGAAAAAATCAAATCAATTCAAACTCAACCACAATTTTAGCTTGTGTAAATGTCTTACAAGTTAACTTTAATTATAAATCATTTTTCTTTCATTTCACTTTAAAAGAAGGTTTGTTTGTTTTCTCGTTACCTTTTCAAAAAACTTAGTTTATGCTCTTGACTTTCAATATACCGCTTCAAAGCATCAATGATTGCTTTTTCTGTATTTAACATTTCATGCAATTCATTTTGTTCTTGTTCCACGGACCATGATGCTGAAGAACTGGTAATTTCAGCATTCAAAAATGATGTTGGTGAAATATTGATTAACGTAAAGAGTATCAGAATCGTTGTTGTTGTTTTAATCACATAAAAGTTAAACATAATGAGATCGATGAAATTTAAATTGTTATTTTGTTAGAGTTCATTGACTTTAAATAAAAAATAAAAAAAAAAAATGCTCTACACTATTTTTAACTTAAACTTCAAGTTTAAAGATCTTTGAACTACTCTCTTTTTTTACTTTTTTTTTTAATATTCAGCTAATTTAGTGGTTTTGGCTTAACGGTCAAGTTCAAGTTGCTTAATTTCTTTTAAATACTTTTCCTCTATATTTTCTTTTCTCGTTAAAATTTCTTTTAATAGATTTCTTTAGGTTATTTAGATAAAATTTAGCTAAAGCTGTTAACGTTTTCAAAGGTTTTTATAAACTAAATTTTATTTTAAAAATCTAATATGAGTTGGGCTTAAGATTGTTGTAAATTTTTGGCAAAATATGTTCAAAAGAAAAAGCTTTTACCAACTTTTTAAGTTCATAAAAGTCATGTCAGAAACTAGTTTATAATTATTAATATTTTTGCAATAGAATGTATTAGACTATTAAAAGTTAAATAAATATTTATGTTAATTTCTTATCATTCATAATTTTTTCATGTAAAATTCTTCAAATAGACTTTAAATTAGTTTTTTTTTATTTTCTTCTAACTAATTTGTAGCAATGTACTTTTTTTTATAAATGTAGTTTAATGTTTATTTAGATTCACTTTTTATGTTTTTTATTTTCTTTCACATTTGTAGCAATATTTATATAGTTGTTATATTGTCAATATTGTTGACACTTATATGTATTTGTTCAGCTGTTAAAACAGATGCGGCTCTGCGGGGAGGTAAAAAAAGGAAAATGCACTCCTAAATGAATTTGTTTTATATAAAAAATGTAATTAAATTTAAAGTGTACTATATTGAAAAATCTGATTATAACATTTTAAGCTGATACGATATTATCTAAATATTTACGATTGAACCTAATCTGATATCCTATAGAGATGAAAGATTTAACATAATATAATAATTATATAAGACCTACGATCAAAGCTTAAACACAGATCATTGACTAGAGCTAGTCATGAACTGTAGCTAGTTTGGAGTTATAGAAAAACATACGATTAATGCTAACATAAACCTATGGAATGAAGTAGTATTAAAGCTTATATAGAACGATGCACAGTGGGGCAGAATTATTTTTTTTTGGAAATAAATCTGTAACTTCTAATCGGCTGGTTAGATTTACATTAAATTTTACATAGGCGTAACAGAGGAGTGTACAATTTTAACATGACATAAAAAATTTTTAACCGCTTGTCAAATATTTTTACATGTGGCACAATTATGTGGCATGTGAAATTTCAACTATCTTAATTTTGAAAAATCTTTGTTCAGTTTATTCAATATATAGCCTAATTCGTTTGTACGATTTTGCAAAATTTTTACCCAATTAGATAAAGAACAAAATATTTCTTTTGAGGCCAAAAATAAAAGATTTTAAAATTTAAAATTGCAAAAATTATGATTTTTTTTTTTGGCTGAAAAATTGTCTGCACTTTTTTATGTCTAAAATAAAATTTTCTTTAAGAACATAACAATTTTATAACATAACATAATAGTTTTATACTTTTCTGTAAGGTATCTTCACATAGAAAACTTTGGAATTAAAAACCAGCCCAAGTGTCAAATAGGACTAAGTACAGCTCCTCTCGAATTTGACCTATTTTATATTAAAATTTTGAATTTAGTCAATATTTTCTAAAATCCCAAAGCATAAATCTGCAAAACCAAATGCAGACTAGGAAACTCTAATATGTTCCAAAGAGTTTGATAACGGCTTTTTCCAGAAATGTAACAAATTTATGAGCAAAATTCAAAAAATTCCCATTCTGGGATTTTCTTCGATTTTTTTAAGGAATTGCCAGTTTTTTTTATTCGATAGATAATTTTGTTCTTTAACTAAATGGGTAAAAATTTTACAAAATCGCACAAAAATATTGGGCATTATGTTGAAAAAAACTGGATCAAGATTTGCAAAATTGAGATGGTTGAAATTTCAAATGCAAATAACTTGAAAACTACAAGAGGTAAATAGCACATGCAATTATATTTTTTTATACGTCCTATCGAGAGCTTTAAGAAGATGTAAAAATATTGAAATTGGATAAGAAATAAACATTTGACAAGCAGTTAAAATTTTCTATGTCAGAGGTATCCTATTTTGAGACCTAATAGCTCCTGAGGAGTATGTTGGGCTCCCTTCTAAACTTAAAATTTTATATACATTGTATATAGAATTTTATGTAAATCCAACCACTCGATTAGATGTTACTGATTTATTTAAAAAAAATTTCGATTCTGCCTACTGTGTAATGTAAAGATCCACGATTGATTGATTGAATTTATACTAAACCTTGAGTTAAATTTTGGCTTATACGGATTAATATTTGGATACCGAAATATAACTTATTAACTTGAAATATATTAAAAATATCGTCTATCCAATGATTTTTTTTTTTTTATTGCATATATATTGTCTCCCAGAAAATAATAAAATGCACAGAAAAATGTACAAAATGACTTTAATCACCAAAATGTTTAATTTAATTATAAAAAAAAAAAATTGCACCTTTAATGAAAATATCAATTACTTAAAACTTAAAATATGTAAAATGGTTATTTTTTTCTAATTAAATTGTTTAATTAAAAAAATAATTGAAAAATATTTAACATATTTAATTAAATTAATAAACAAAAATCAATATGTTAATTAAATCAATCAAGTTAATGATTGAATGAAGCAAACAATTAATTAAAAAAAATATTTTATTTTCATTATTTTTGTATATTTTTTGTAACATTTTGACTTTCTTAAAAAATAAAATATTTTATTCTTCCATTTCTTATCGTATGAAATTTGTGTGCCATGTATTAGACCATTTTTCCGAATTCCTTTACTATAAATTTCAAATTTTTGATTTGTTGAGATTGATCTTCTTTGGAACTTTATTTCTAATAATATTTGGGATTTCTCATTGGTAATGACTTCCTAGTTTTGTTGGTATTTGTGCTGAGAATTGTTTTTCGGTATCTATAAATGCTATTCCTTCACGCTCAGCATTAAGCCAATGCAAATAGCTTTTCTGTAAAATATAGAAGCGAATTATCAGGATATACATTTAAATTATTTTTATATACTGAATTAACTATCAAATATGTCCTGTTCTTATCTTAGATGATCGATAACTTTAGCACAATGCATAGCATTGATCATTGTCTCTAGATGGAGGGGAATACAATTAGACTTTAAATAATGAAAATGGAGGAAATATTAAAAGTCAATTTACAACTATATAGTACAGTTAGTTTTGTATATGGCGCTGTCACTACGCCTTTTAACTTTAAATATCATTCGCCATCATCGATTAATTGAAGTATTAAAGGTTAGGGCATCTGAAAAATCGTCGATAAACTTTAAAATAAATATGACATAAAAAAACTCACTTGTATAAAAACCTGATTAAGATGTACTTATGATCATAGAAGGAGCCGGTTGCCAAAAAAAATTTTACAAAATTTATACATTTGTTGCTTATGAACAGAAAAGTTTATATTCTTCAATGATTTTTATATTTGTTTTGAATTTATTTCAACAAGTGTTAATTCTTGTTGTATTTATGAAAACTTTTATAACCAATTAAATTAATAATTGAACCAATAAATTATTTGATTAAATCGCAATATAAAACAGAACAAGAGTGCTGATTGAAAAAAAATTGGGTAATAATTTTTTCTGTGTTCAAATAAGGTTCTTTAAAGTAGTATAGGAATTATTTGAAATAAAATAAATAAATCATATTCGAAAAAGGTGAATAAATATTGATGACTTTCTATACGTGGATTATCCTCAGATCTGAAAGAATTTAATTGTTAACGTGGTACGTTGTCTGATAAATATAATATATATATATATATATATATATATATATATATATATATGTATTTTTTTAGGGCTTGACATTCGCATAGAATATAAAGAATTATTTAATACTATCATAATTCTAAATGTCCTCTTCATTACCGTTTAAAAGTTGTGTAGAAAGTGTTTCATTACATGTGGACCCTGAAATTGTACTTTTAGCATCATCTAGTGCTTTAAGGATTCCACTTTAAAAGCCTGCAAAGGCTTTGTAAAGTTTATTCCTGCTAGAATTTGTAGAACAGAGCTCTGGGTCTGGGCATGAGGGTATGAGTATAAGAAACTGAATTGTTCTTCCTTATACTGATGGACTATAGAAAAGGTTATAAAAGAAAAGGTTGCATGAATATTTCTATAAAATAGTGTTTTGCCTGGTAAGAACAACGGTATGTGTTTAGATTTCAATGAAACTTAACCCTCTAATGGTCAAGTTAGGCTCAGGGTATCCTTTCTTGTTTTTATTTATTTATTTTTTAATAATTTATATTTTAACTTCTTCTTCTTATATTCTTATCTATTGATTATTTAGTTGACATAATAAACTAAATATCTATACCTTAAAAGCTCCAAAATTTTACACCAATTTATTTTTATTCTGATTGATTTTATAAAGTTTTGCTCCGACCGTTAGATAGTAGCGCTTGGTTCTTCGGACCGGACGCTCGGCTTTATTACTACCAGAGACAAAAATATCAATTACCGAGTGTAACTTGTTTAATTATAATTCTGGCCGAATGCTGTAGCTAGTAATGAGGTTGAAGAATTTGTTTCTGATGCTACATAGAATGAAATTTTCACAAAATTTGGCTTAGGATCTTACGGCATCATAAGAATAAAAACCTGGAAATTTGGAGTCTTGTAATCGAAATTTGACTTCATATGGCTTCATATGGCAGTCGAAGCACAAGTTCTATTCTAGCTAGGACAGTCACCAAGAAAAAAAACCCCAGTTCATTTCAGTGACCGACAGTTTTCTAGAAATGGAAAGAGTATTTGAAAAATTTTTTTTTGTAATTACTTTTTATTTTAGTTATTCTAATAAGTATTTTTTTTGTATTTAAACTTTTTAAAATTAACTTTTAATTGATTTCAATTAACAACTGACATCTTTATATCAAACTACCTATCTAAAAATTACTCAAACATACTCTATGTCAGCACACTAAACATTTGTAGTTTAACTACGTGACTTTTTAAGAATTTTTTTTAATAGCTCAGCACAAAAAATATTCAATTAATTTTTAAACAAAATAGAAAATAAAAGATGAAAGAAATTGATTTTTAATTTATGAAGGATTTCTATTTATATCAAGATATAAAGCATTATTTATTTACAATTAAAAATATTATAAAACATTAATTTTTTATTTATTTTATTCTATCCAGACTATTGTACATAATAATAATGTTTATGTTTATCGCCCACTGTATGCAAACCACAAGGTCGTTTTAATTCCTGACCCAAATCCTGGAACCATTCATTGCAAACTAAAATTGAAATTAATAAATAGTGTTATTCTTTTGTTTTCTTTTTTAAATAAATTCTAAACTTACTCCACTTTGAACCCTTCAACACCGGACAACCAGCGTGTCTGGTACGATAATCCACCTCTGTAGAATCATGCAGATTGTACCAAATTAATAGACTGTGTTTAACGAGAGGCACAGCTAGACGCAAAAAGGGAAAAGCGGTAGAACCACCCAATTCAACATCGTTCATCTAACAGCAAATAAAATATAATAAATTTATTATAAATATTTCTTTTATTAAAATGAATATCTAAATAATATCAAACACTTACATAAAACAAAGCCGTCAATATACGATTACTATCTTGACCAAATAAATTAAAGGGAGTCTAGAAAATGTATACAAATTATTTATTAAATTTGTCATAATTTCAGCAGCTCCACTTACCAATGAAAAATCATAATGTGGCGCATAATGACCACCTATACCATAGTTCACTACTTGCATTGCTTCTCCAGTTGTCATACTCAAACCCGTTATATCCTCAAGACGTTGATAGAGTTTCTTCATAAAATCATGTTTATTCCACCAAAGCCATGATTGCTTACTCGTACGTTCTTCTGTTAACTCAAAGTCTCCAACTGTTGATCTTGTAACATTATTTTCCACTAATTTTCTGATTTTCGCAATTTCACCATCATAAATAGTTTGATGATAAAAAGCCACAAAGGGATCATGATTAAGTTCTTCCATTTTAAAGGGTCCAATGAAATAGAAGGGTATATTGTTGGTAACATAACGACAGCGCAAATTTCTCATTTCGGCCGGAGTTTGCGTCAATTTGCCACTACAAACTTGTGCATATAAAGTGCTTAACTCAGATTTCTGTAAAGTTTTTTAGACATTTTTTAAAATTAATTTTGGTATAACTATATAAAAGAGACTAGTTTTATGATGACGTGATGATCTATTTATTTATGTTCGTTTGTAAGTCCGTCTAAAAATTCAACATTTATTTTTATTATGTACAAATCTTAAAATTTGTAAGTCATAAAGTGGCTGGAATATATGAATATATATGTAAATTTAATATTGTTTTCGTAAGCGGAAAATACACAATGAGTGCTGATGAAGTGTATAGGAAATACATACATATTCTCTTGTATTGGTGCCTAATTAAAGTATACAAATTCCGCATTAGTTTTGCCAAACAGGGACATCAAGGGAAATTAGCGATTACAACTTGTTACGGTTCTTCGAACCGGGTGCTGGTTAATGACCCAACAGTTTATTTGGTAGCAATTAACCCCCTTTTAGACAGTAAGGTTCATTGGTACCTGTCGCTCTCCCATCTGTGACCAATGTGCGTGATCACAATTGACACTTTACTGACCTTATGGTAAGCGGGAAGAAGACGAAAAGAAGATAATAAAAATTTTTATTGACCCATTCTGGTTACAATGGTTACAAATGATTTTGTGTGCATAACAGTGCCACTTAGAAGTTGTGGAGGTGACTGTGTGTGTAAAAAAAGAGTCACATTAATGGTAGTGGAGGTGATTGTAAGTGCAAAATAGCGCCACCAAGTGGCAATTGCATTACTCCTGGGACATGCCCATGTTAAAGTGACTGATTAATCACGTAGTCAATAAAGTGATTAGTGGTGCCCTAATGTAGTCAGTCAAGTAACTAGTTCGGAACAGTCACCAGAATCTCCTAGGGATTCTTTAACTACATCTACATATAACCACTTTAAAATTAAAATTTATTAGGTGTTTTCCCTACATTTTGTGAAACGAAGTGCTTGTTCCATTTACAGAAAAAGGCCGCTAAAAATCAACCGAATCAAAAAGGTAACGGCAGTAACATTCTCGATTATTTCGGCATGGGAATTTTAGCTTTATTTTAGCTTTATCGGTAAGGATATTTTAAGATTAATGGTTGTTTCAGAAATTTCGAAGATATCGGTTCACAACCATGTTATACAAAATTATGTCAAGTATGTAATGGTCCGGCTGCGATAACGACAACATTCTTACAAGTTTTATTTTTAATTAATTTCCAATTATTTCAGTATTTTACTGGTAACAGTAGTCAAATTGAATAGGTTTTTAGTTTTAACGGTATCCAACTTCATTAAAAATAAAAACCATCCCTACCTTCGGTTGATTATTAATTTTCCTTATTCGTCTTTCTTCCACAGCAGATCTTTCAAATAATTCTTTATTAGCTAATCCTATACTATTTTCCGGGTCAAATTGTAAAAGCAGCCGATTCATTAATTTGGCCAATTTAAAGTGACCTTATAAAATTAAAAGGAAAATGAATTTAATGAAATTTAAATAAAATTTATAAATTATTTAATTACCTCCATAAAATAAAGACACATGTAAATACTCCAAAATTTCCACATATAAGTCAAATGGATAATTTTCCATGTGATCTTCCTCCTTTTCATATGTAGCGTTATCCAACAGATGTATGGCCTCTATGAACCATTCACTGGCTGGTAAAAATTCATTAGAATTGAATAGACTTATGCCCATCGTGAAACAATCATCGGGCTTCATTTCTTTACTTAGTTTGTAGTCGAGTATATAACCTTGGGCCACATCTTTGGTTTCTAATTTATACATCCATTGCAAACGAGACAAACCACGTGCAGCTCCTTGTAAATCTTTCACCGTGGGTTTGGTAAAATTTGATTGGAACTTGATGATGGTTTCTTTGAATTCTATTAAAGGAAAAATTAAAGGAAAATGTTTAAATCAATAATTTAAATTCTATTTACTATTATATTCGGGTATCATGGCAATAAGTTCGTCATAATATTTCCAGTCCACCACCAAACGCTTAATGATACTGAAGGCATTAACGGGATCGCCAAAATAATAACTTTCACTTTCATTCATTTTTTTATGTTCCAATTCAAGTTCTTGCAGAAAACTAAAAAATTTTATATATTAATAACTTTTTTTTTTGCTATAACTTTTATTTTAAATGGTGGATAATTTTTAAAACCTTCCTTACTATCTTTCTAGATCCACTTATATGTTTCCTTTCGTCTTTTTAACGAACAGATAGGTAGAAGGTCGGATTGACTGACGTAACTACATCGTCTCTAATTCTTTAGTTAAATTAAAATTTACCTTTCTAAAGTCGCTTGCACCTTTTCTATATTACTAATATAATCTTCAATAGCAGTTATAAATTTTTTCTCCATGTCTAGAAGATTTTCTAAACCCACTATTGAGGAATAATATTCCCCTTTAATTTCACAAATAATGGAGAAAAAAAATAAATATTTTAAAAATCTATACACATTAAAATACATTTTAAATATTTCTTTTATAATTAAAATATTTAATATAAAAATTTATATCTATTCTCAACAACTACAAAAACTATACTAATTTCGTATTAATGTTTCTTTATCTTGAAAGTAGAAAATTTTTCATAATTTTCTTTGAAATAAAATTATATATATTTAATGCATTATTTAAACAAATGTTTTTCCACTTTGTTTCTAAAACATTTTTCAATATGGTTCGTTTTATTTTAAATAGCTAACAATAACCATAGAAAAATGAATGAATAGTTTTACGAAAAAATAATGTCATTCAATATTATTTTGTTTGTTTAGGTTTTTTATTGTTGTTGTGGTATAATTTTAAATTATTTTGTGTCTTTTAATTAATAACCAATAATGTAGTTCTCCCATAAATCAATAAAAAAAATTTAAAAACAACGTGCTTCAAAATGTATTTTGATACATAAATGATAAGAAATGATTGAAATATCATGTCATTATTTTTTTTTTACTAAAGAAATTAATATTATTAGTGCAACTAGAAATATTTCCTATTTAGAGAATGGAAAAATGATTCAAATATACTTAAGAAAATATTTGAATATGAAAACATACAAAAATTAGTTTTAATAAAAAAAATCGTAGTTTTAGTCAGAAATTGTCAGAAAAACAACAAAAAATATACCTGAATTTTTAGTACGGGCATACTTTCCTGTGAACTTTGACCAAAATTTGCAAGTTTGACAAGTTCTGATAGAGAGATAATATTGTAATAAGCTCACAAAATAAGTTAACATATTTTACGGCTTTAGAATGAGAGAAAGTCGATGCTGACAATTTCTGGCGGCGTCAACGGTTAGGTTATATACATATATTGCCAATTAGTATCTGGTTCGAAGAACTATAAACAACCAGCAGTTTCTTAATTATACGAGGGCGGATCAATAAGTCCGTGACTTTTCGAACTTACCTCGTAGTTATATGAAATACAACACTATTCCCATTCCATTAATAGACTACTGTCAAATTTTGAGCAAGTATCGTCATTTACTTTGCGTTTAACATCGGTTCAAAACATACAACCTCGTGTATTTTTCTAAAAATGGAAAAAAGTGAATTTCGTGTGCTCATTAGACATTTTTTTTTGCAAAAATAAACCGTCAAGCAAACCAAGGAAAAGCTCGATAAATACTATGGCGATTCTGCAGTAGAAGTGATTTACTGACTTGTGGTCACACAAGTATAAATGACGCTGAACGTTCTGGATGGCCAATTGAGGTCAGTACACCCGAAAATGTCGAAAAAATCCACGAAATGGTGTTGGCCGACCGAAGAGTAGAAGTGCGTGAGATTTTTGATGCCATAGGCATTTCATATGGCAGTGTGGTTTCGATTTTAAATGATCAGCTGGGTTTAAGAAAGTTCTCTGCAAGATGGGTGCCGCGTTTGCTCTCAATTGACCTTAAACGTAAACGTGTGACAACTTCAAAGGATTGTTTGGAGTTGTTTAACCGCAATCCGAATGAGTTTTTGCGGCGTTTTGTAACTGTGGATCAAACATGGATCCACTACTGTACTCCGGAGACCAAGCAGCAGTCTAAACAATGGGCTTCACTAGGCGAACCTACTCCAAAGAAGGCCAAGGTAAGTTTGTCGGCCAATAAGGTGATGGCAACAGTTTTTTGGGATGCACGCGGGATAATCCACATCGATTACCTTCAAAAGGGAAAAACAACAAACAGCGAATGTTATGCCAACTTATTAGACCGATTTAATAAGAATTTAAAAAGAAAACGACGAAAAACTTATTTTTCATCAAGATAATGCACGGGTGCACACTCAATGTGCAATCTCAATGGCAAAACTCTATGAATTGGGCTACGAATTGGTACCTCATTCACCATATTCTCCGGATTTAGCCCTTAGTGACTACTTCCTATTTCCAAACCTAAAGAAATGGCTCGGTGGAAAGAGATTCAGCTCCAACGATAAAATTATTGACCAAACAAATGCCTATTTTAAGGACCTCGAAAAATCCTATTTTTTACGCAAAGTAAATGAGGACACTTGCTTAAAATTTGATAGTAGTCTATACTGCGGGGTCCTCCTTTCAAACTTAAAATTGTACATTCCTCTACTATGCCTATGTGAAATTTTATGTAAATTCAACCAGCCGTCCCACTTGCAAGGATTCTTAGAACTCATTTGTTAAATATTTTATCGCGTTTTTAAATTGTGTATTTTTCGAAACTTTGAAGTACTTTTGAGAGAAAATTTGACGTCCTGTAGAAAAACTAAGTACGTAGTTTGATCGATATATAGATTTTGGATTTTTAATTCAATTCAATATCGAGCAACGTAAAAAATAAAATATGATTTTTTTAGAAATAAATATTATTAAGCTATGTTCACATTTGGCAAATATTTGATCAAAATTGCGTGACCACTAGTTTTAGAAAAATATTGTTTGCCGTTGTTTGGTCTCGCAAATGTTTTGTAAGAGAAAAAAGTGTCAAACAAAATTCGATGAAATGTCAGCTATGATTAGTGATAAGTAAAAAATGTTTTTCCAAGGAAAAATTAGGAAATATTATATATAGTTATGTCATTTTCGTCAAATATTTGACTAGTGGGAATGTACCTTTAGGTAATGTAGAGAATAAAAACTACAAGCAATGGAAAAACATTTTTTATCAAACATAACAGTTACAGGAAGACGAAAATCAATATTTGTTAAAAATAACTGTTACTTAAAGACAGTTTAACAGTTATGACTAAACGTTTTAACATAAATTTTATAACAGTTATGTCTCTATTTGAAAGAACTTGAGCGCTGGGTTTGACTTTTGTCTTGAAAAAATATTACGTCCTAACTACCTATTAAGTGTGTCTGCCTTTAAAATTTAAATAATTAACAATGATTGTCTGAGGGTTATTTCTTTTAAAAAGTATTGAACATTTTACGAGATCCCCGATTTTCATACGTAAGACTATATTCCGTAAATGGTTTGTATAATCCTGTTTACTAGTTAAGCTAAATTCAGATTATACAGTTTTTACGACTAAGTACAGATTTATTTGACGTTTTTTGCTTGATGAAACAGCCATCAAATATTGTAAAATACGAGAAGGGGAAAAATATTTTACGCAAATTATTTACTCAAAATTATTTTATTAAACACACAACTACCATACATTTATTTGACATCAGTTATTAAATGAATTTACCTAGTGTTTACATTAGGCAAATTTTTATCAAAACAAACGTAAAAATCAGTGCGAATATATACAAAGTAACCTTAATTAAACAGCTGATTACTATTTTGGTTGTTACAGTTGTCAAACTGAGTATATAAAAAACAATAATGAAAAAGTTGTCTAATGTAGACAAAATTGTCTAATGTAGACACTATGTTATAGGAAAATCTTATTTTTATTTTGTTTTAATTAATTTAGAACAATTTTAAGTGAGAATTTCTGAATATGTCGATATCAAGGTAATATTTGTAGCGTTTTCTTACTTATTTTAAATATAAATATTTATAACATTTACAAAATAAAATATTTACATAGAACCATTATCAATCGATTAATTGCAAGATTTAATACGCACATTAATAAAAATTACTTAAAAAAATATAAAAAAAATATTAAGTTTATACACAAGAAAAACCCTGTTTCCTCTTCTCGTCATTTACAAAACATCCCTGTCTTCACAAAACAACACTGTTTTCTTTAAACGCCACAATTAAATTAAATTAAAAAATAACATGTATTATTGTGGTTAAATAATAAAAAATATTAATATATTGAAAGTTTTATTAAAAAAATATATATTTTAATAAATAAAATACAAATTGAACATTTTTTTTTGTCAACTTAAAATTTGTGTATAACGATTTTTTCAACTCAAGCCATCCATCGCATCAGCTGTTTTTTTTTCTTTTGGGACTCTAAAAATTAAAATGGCGTAGCTGCTAGGCTAATAAAATGGGTGTCAATTCCAAAGAAGCGTATTCGGCAAAACTTGCTCTCGATCTACATCTTCGTGTAGAAAGATAGAATTTCCGAATCATCTCCCTGAGTTTAAAAGTCTCCACCTATATCAATTTCAGATTTATGTTAATTTTCAGTTTTATGTTAATGTAAGCTTCGAAAAACCGTAACACAATAGAATTAGCCGACATCGAACACTTAGTCAATACGGGGGTGAGACGCAAAATTCTCGAAGGCCAAACAACAAAAACCCCCCTGACTGTACTTAAGAAATAATTACGGTGATCAAACAAAGTTCGCTCAAAATAGTGACAAATATTTTGCAACTTGTGTTCACACAATGCACACACATTTAATTTCATAATCAAGGCACTTTTATTTGAAAGTTATACACAACTAAATATACACCATTTTGATACATATATCTTCGGACTTATTAGATATTGCTAGACTTGTAATGATGGATCGACAATATGAAATTAATGTACGTATTTTTTTAAATTTAAAATTAAAAAAAAAAAAAAAAATACAAAAAAAGCAAATGAAATGTCTGTCCATTATGATATACAAAAACAAATTTTTAATGTTGACGATTTGTTGGCGATTGCAACTAATCGATTTGTCGATTCTGACGATTTCTTTTTCACAAAATTTTACGATTTTGCACCAATTTGATCTGACAACTATGTTTGAATCATAAAAATATTTTGTATTCACATTACGTAAAGCAAATATTTGCCCAAATTATCAAATATTATCGCAGTGTGAAGTTAGCTTTACTGAATTGTTTTTCATACCCATAAACATATTTAACTTCAAAATTATTTTGTTACAAGCTACAACGGAATGAGTACGTTTCTTTGAAAAAGTGTATGAACAATTTTTTTAAATTTACCTACTTATTTTATTCATAAAAAAATTTTATTTATTTAATTAATTTTATTTTATTTTTTATTTCCAGGTAAGTGACTGCGAATTTTTCTTTAAGTAATAAAATCATAAGTAAGTGTTTTTTTATATATCAAATTTCAATTAGTTTCAAAAAAGAGTAGTATTCCTTAAGGAATCATTTACTTATTTCTTGATAAATTATTAAGTTAATAAAAAAAAGTTTAAAATATGCACTTATTTATACCATTCTTCGAAACGGTCAAAAGTGAGTCTTTAAAAGTACTTAATTGTTGAGTAGTTACTAAAAATTCGTAAACGTTATAAAAAAGTTATCGTAAAATCTTAGTGTGATTTAAATATTAGCAACATTTTATTAAAAATATACTGTCTTTCATTAAGAATTTAATTGATAATAATTACTGTATATAACATACTTATATTTTTAAAAAGAAAACCGGGAACCTTTAAACTCACGTATTAATGTTTTTCTTACCTCCTGTCTATACTAGACAAATTTTTATCAAGACAAACATTAAAATCTATCAATCAGATTATTATTTTTGTTCGCTACAGTTGTCAAACTGCATATATAAAAAACATTAATGAATTCGTTTAATTGTTGTTTTTGTGCAATTGTTGCCACTTTTCATAAATTCGCTTTAATTTTGACGTGTGTCTTGATAAAAAATTGTCTAATATAGACACTACGTTAAGAAAAACTAGCAAAAAATAATGCAACTAACTGTTATTTAAACATTTCTACTGATAATAATTAAATGAATGTCGATTTTAAAATAGAAAGAAAAAACAACCAAAAACCCAGAAATTAATTTTAAACAAATCATTTCAATTCTTTTTTATTAACTTTTGATTTTTAACAATTGTTGCTAAAAGAAGAAGAAGAATAAAATAATAATAATAAAAAAACATTTCAATGTCTACGTGAAGAACTTCATAAATTGTTGCAAGTCGATTATCAACTGATAAAACAGAGGTGTGTTAATAAAGGGGGAAAATTTTAACTTTAACATAGTTTTAATATTTTTTTTTTTATCAATAATTATTCATTTTTTTATAAAACGTTTTAATTTTATTGGGTATTTTAACTTTGATATGTATGTTTTTTTTTCTACTGCTTTCAACTTATTAATAATACATTAATATTATACATGTCGAACAGCTTTGTATGTATGTTGTAATCATATTTTTTTCCGCATTCATTTTTAAAACAATTATGAATTTTTACGTTGTGTACTCAAAGCTGCATTAATTTCATTATGTTTAATGTGCATTTATGTATTCATAGACCCGTAGCAATGATGTTTTACAGTTAATTAAAGGTATTAAATCATTGGTGAATATATATATATATATATATATATATCTTTTCAAAATTCGAGAGATGTTATAACCCGTTAAACCTATTTTAAGTGGAGCTCATTTATTTTAAAATGATTTTCGGAAGGGGTCTTATATGTGACATATGAACCACTAAGAACCGATAAAATTTAGTATTAGGTTTTTATTGATATATACAGCCTGACATGTAGACGGAAGGACATCGTTAAAACAACTCAGAAAATAATTCAAAGTCGAGCGGTATATTTCAAATGGAGATCTGAAGAAGTTTTTCTGTGCGCTACAAAAATTAGCACAAAATAATGACATTATAATAAAATTTATAAGCATTAAGTTTTTTGTAAAAATAAATCACTTTAATACAATAAATTTTGTAAGCATTTGTACAATCTTCATAGCTTAAAATCACTTCATAACTTTTAATAAATTTAGCTGATGTACTTTTAAGGAAACTAATATAATTTTCCTTGGAATTAATTCATTTAGCTTTCGTTTATACATATATATGTCTTAGTAGCATCAAAAAAGTAGCAAAGTTAATTTATACTAAAAGTGTGCTAAAAAGTGTGGGCGTGGCATCTAACTTATATTTTAGTTTTCTATAAAAAATATTTGATATGTGCTAAATTTAATTTGAAATTTCAATAAAATATTTTTATACGAAAAGTGGGCGTGGCATTTTATATCCTATATTTCCTTTCGGAGTATGCACGTTATATATATATATATGTGCAAAATATTTATTAAATCTGTTGAATGATGTAGCTACTCATATATTGCATACAATCTTGTGCAGAAAAGTGGGCGTAAGAGGGGAAGGACATTTAATAAAAATCTTAAATAATATCTAAGAGAAGATTTGTACTCTATAAAACATTAAGTACCCATAAATCCATTTAAATTTACTGATTTAAATGTTTTATATTTACACCCATAATGGAAAAGTGCTCCAAAATATTCGAAAATCAAAATTCGAAATAACTTTGAAAAACCTTTTGTATATTTAATTAATCTGATAGTATAATATATTTAATGAACCAAAATTTATCGCATAGTGTTATACATAATGCGTTTTAATTGAAGAAAATCTTTTTTGTTAAAATTCTACATATCGGTGGCAGATTTGTGAAAGAATAAACTTTCTAGATTATCTGGCGGAATGAAGTTGGAACTTTTTTCCATTTTTCCCAATAGCTTTATTATTTATGGAAATTATTAAAGCATTATAATAATTACATTCCTTTGAGGACATCATAAAGCAGTGTTAAAAGTTTCCAGTATACTCTCATAGTTTTGAGTTATGTTCAAAATACTGTTTTAGGGTAGGTTCCTCTATAAATGCATACTTTATAAACTTTTTTGGGAAGTAGGGAAATAAGGCTCTTCAACCGTATATATTTTATATTTTGCTCAAATATAAAAAGGAAATTTTTTAGAAATTAAAAAAATAATAATAGCAATAATAACAATAAATAATTATTGCACAATTTTTCAATATTAACTGCAATTTATAGTAAATATATCTACAAAGTCTATACAACAATGCAATAATTTCAAAAGACATTTTTGTTGTAAATTTAAAAAAAGAATTAGTTTTAATCATTCGACAAAAAACTGCAGAACTTATTTGATTTTATCTGGAATAACTTTCTAAAATTTCTCAATTTTGCCCCAAAAAGTATACACCAAATCAAATAACAAAAAAATACTTTGTCTTAAAATATATGACGAATTTTTTGATAAGGGTTAGAAATTCTTTAATAACTTTTTGAATTCTTAAGCGATTTTAAATATTGATATCCCGTTTCATTCTAAAAAATAACATTTAAAAGTTGGCATACAGTGTGTTACAAAATTTAAATTAAAAAATTAAATTAAAAAATGTTTAATAAATCATTACTTATTTGGGGTTTACATACACAGAGAAAAAAGATTCGTTGTGGCAACCGAAGTTTTTTCCAATGGATTCTGAGAACAAACTCATACTTTAAGTGTAACTACCGAATATTTTCGGTAGTTGTAACTAATTTGAAATCCTAAGTAATTGACAGTTGCAACCGAATCATACAGTAATAGTAAATGAAACACAAACACTATAATTTTTTTTTTTTTTTTTTTTTTTGATACGTATAATGATTTATAATTATTGCATTTTTTTTATTAAAATTCAGTGATTAAAATAATGTACTATATTAAAACCTTTTATGCATTTGTAACCCAACAAATCCACATAGTTATTTTCAAGAATCTTTTCTAAATAGTTCTCCGATTTCTATTCAATTCAATCAAGATATCATCGCAATTTGGTTCAGTATTGTTTTATTTAATAACTCTTTTTTTGTGTGACTAGATGATTCCCGTGTGTTTGTCTTTAGTGTTCATTTAACCTAAAAAAAAAAAAAAAAATACGAAAATATGTCCATGTGTATGCTCAAGAGAATTTTTGCCAAATACGTAGATGTAAACTTAGCTTTAAAAATCCATTACCAAGATCTTCTAAATCAATTCCAAAGATCTTGAACGCGTTAAATAATTTTAGTATATTCATGGTTACATATTTTTACGATTTGTAAAGAGAAATTTTGTAAAGCAAAAAGTAAATATTTTTCTTTATAAATGTCAAGAACAATTTACACTAGTCGAGAGCACCGAATAAATATAAAGATTCATTTACAATAACCGATTTGAGTAAAATTTTTCCATGTGTAATCGGTTACTGTAATTCAACATTTTGTTTATTCCTAAAAAATAACTTATTGTGAACAATTTGTTTATTGTAATAAACATAATGACAATACTCAGAAGCGTTATGGACATTTTAAATCGGTTCTCTCTTTTCTTTAAGTGGAACCCATTTGAGTAAAGACTCAAATCGGTTTGATTAACTAAAATTTCTATTGTGGTAACCTATGTTTCATTTTAATTGTGTTTTTAGGGCTTTAGGAAAAATAAATTTTTTCTGTTTAAAGACTTTAAATTGTTGCAGCAAAAATGCGATATGATTTATGAAATTTTAATAATGGGAGCCGATTTCCAACCAATCTTTTTTCTGTGTGTAAAAAAGATTTTAGTGCAGTTAAAAAAAGATACGTTTGCTTTCTAAATAAATTACAAAATCTAAAGTTGATTTAACATTTAGAAAGTTACAAGATATTTAGTGCACCAACTTCAATCAAAAGGTTTTCTCGGAATATTAAAAATTTAGAGGGTGTTTCAAAATTTTTAAGAATTGTTTTTTTTTTGCTCTCCTGAAAATTTGTATTTTTCGAAGTAGGTTTTCAATCTCGATAGAGCTTCAATATATAATAAGCGTTACCGTTGAGAAATTTTAAAAATTGTCCGAAAAAAAAAATAATTTTTTTTTCTGTTTCTAAAAAAGGTGCCAACTGCTTCAATAACTGAAAAACTCCCAAAAATTTGTTTATTTTCTAAAAGTAAAAACGAAAAATGTATTTTAAGAAAAACTACTAAATTAAAATTTATAAATAACAAAATAATTTATACATAATAATTTTTATTATCGCAAACATAAAGATTAATTTATAAAAACAGTTAACATAAAATATTCTATTTATTAATAAAACTTGTGTACTTTTGTAAAAGTTATTCACTTGGACCCCAGTTCTCCATATCTGCATCTAACAAATTTAGGGCTTAAAGCATAGAATCACAACTGTTGACCTTAAGTCTGTTGGATAATTTATTCTTCATTAGTGATATTTTAGAAAAATTATATTCCGCCGAGGCACTGCTATGAGGTAGAATAAATATACAAATTAAATATTCATCTTCCCAATTCGGTCCAACAAGATTCGGAATTTGCTGTTTTAAATAGTTGTTCATAAAATTTTTTATTAGCTTTAGCTTCTAAATATCTTTGTTCATTTATAAATTCTCCGGGTTTTTTTTTATAACATTGCACAATGGGGCAGAATCAAAATTTTTTGGAAATAATTCTGTAACTTCTAATTTGCTGGTTGGATTTAAACAACATTTTATATGCTATGTCTATATATATATAGAGGAGTGTGCAATTTTAAGTTTTGAGGGGATCCCCACATACCACTCAGGAGCGCAGGGGTTCAAAATAGGGTACCTCTGACATAGAATATTTTCAACCTTTTTTTTCGTTTCTTATCCGATTTCAAATATTTTTACTTCTGAAAGGTCTCGATAAGATCTTTTATAGTTTTCAAGTTATTTGCATTTGAAATTTCAACCATCTCAATTTTGCCAAATTTTGGTCCATTTTTTTCAATATATAAACCAATATTTTTCTCCGATTTTCTAAAATTTTTACCCAATTAGTTAAAAAACTAAATATCTATCGAATAGAAAAAACCTGAGGTCGTTATCTCTTACGAAGTTTGAAATTGTAATTTGCAAAAATTATGATTTTTTTGCAGTTTTTTGACCGGAAAAGTGTCTACACTCTTTTTTCTCCAAAATAAAATTTTATTTCAGAATATATAATAATTTTAAACTTTTCTGAAAAATGTCTTCACAGAGATGATTTTGGTATTAAATGCAAGATCAAACATGGAACAGGACTATGTAGAGGGTCTATTTTAAATCAAAATTTTTAGCAGTTTCAAAAATTTTACCAATGGCTTTTCACAAACCTGCAATAAATTTGGATTTTATGGGCAAAATTTGAAAATATTCAATTTTTAGGATTTTCGTCGGTATTTTGAAAATTGTGGTATTTCTTTTTCAAAAATCTTAAATTTTTCTAAACTTTACCATTTCAAATGATAAATCATTTTATTAGAGATAAAGTATTTAAAGTGTCTCCAAAAACCAATTTTTTACAAAGAAATTACTTTAATTCCAAAAATCATAAAGACTATGGACACCATTTTTTCGTAAGAGATAGCGACTTCAGATTATCTTTATCCGATAAAAAATTTAGTTTTTTTTAACTAATTACGTAAAAATTTAAAAAAATCAGATAAAAATATTGGGCTATATGTGGAAAAACTGGACCAAGATTTGGCAAAATTGAGGTGGTTGAAATTTCAAATGCAAATAATTTGAAAACTTTAAGAGATAAATAGCATATGCAAGCGTGTTTTTCAAAGGTCTTATTGAGGGCTTAAAGAAAATGTAAAAAGTTTTAAAATCGGATAAGAAAGAAAAATTGTACAAGTGGTTAAAATTTTTCTTTGTAAAAGGTGCCCTATTTTGAACACCAATAGCTCCATTCCTGAGGGGTATGTGTGCCCCCCTCAAAAGTTAAAATTGTGTATTTTTTTGCTAAGCCTATGTGAAATTTGATGTATATCCAACCATCAGATTAGAAGTTATAGATTTATTTCCAAAAAAATTCGATTCTGCCCCACTGTGCATTGTGAAACAATCTAAAAATAATTAATTTCTTCCTTGGAAATAGTGTATAATGGATAGTGAGAAGTATTTCAAACAATATAGTTTTTATTTTTGCCATGTAGCACATAGTCTTAAAAAATCGCCATTTAGTTCCATTTCAAAAACGGGTCCAAAAAAGTGTTCAGGTGGTTGAAAAAGGGGCTATTGGTGTCTAAAGTCGCTAAACCGTAACGCTATATATAATACAGTTTTTTTTAATTTACTTTAATACAAAAATTATTTATGGAGTAAGTATTAAGTCTTTCTTTAGCAATTACCTACTTCCAAAAATTGATGGAAAGATAGAAATAATGCATGCTTGCATCTATTGTGTGAATTTATATTAGTAAACTATATTTGATTGGCAATTACAAAATTTAAATTAGCTAATCTTGTTTATAATGAAGTTTTCATGGGATTGTAAGCAAAGTTAACATGAAACTATTGCATCCATCACAAAATTAATAGTAGGTTTTTTAAGAGTTTTGTTTCTTTTTGTAAAGATTTGTTTTTTTTTTATAATGTTCAACAAAAGGAAATTGTTGGGGTATTATGCGTTTATGCTGATATTTGTAACGCACAGAAAACTTATCCAACACTCACCTTAAAGTATACCAATCGACTCAGAATCACTTTTTGAATCGATCTAATGATGTCTGTCCGCCCGTCTGGCTGGCTGGACGGTTGGCTGGCTGTCCATGTAAACTTTGTGTAGAAAGTACAGGTTGCAATTTTGAAGATAATTCAATGAAATTTAGCACATAAGCTTTTATGACACAAGGACGAAGCCTATAGAAATTGGTTATTATCGGTCCATTACTTCACCTAACCCCCATACAAATGTCCTTCCGGCATAGGGAGGAATATAGCAGGAATATAGAAATATCGCAATATTTTAACGAAATTCGGTTTAAAGAAGTTTTGTATAAGTATCAATCTTAAAATTTCAAATTTAATGAAAATCGGTCCATAATTGACCATAGCTCCCATTTAAAACCGTCTTCCGAAAATCATTTTAACGTGCATAAATCACATACAAATTTTAGTATCAGGTTTATATTCGACACAAATAAGTTTTATATAAGTAGAAATCACAGTGACAAATTTTATGAGTATCGCTCCATAATTTACCATAGCTCCCATATAAGCCATTTTCCCATTTTCGGGAATCACCCTAAAGTGCATAAATTCATATAAATGTTAGTATTAACTTAATATTCTGTATTCCACAATTGTTCACATGTCTAACATAAGACACCTCCACCTCCATGTGGTACCACACACATCATATGGTCGGACTTGATCGACTTTATCTTTCCTACTTGTTTTTTTTTTTTTTTAATTTTAAAGAGTACTGGTGAAGAATCTGTCTTAAGTTGTAGCAATATTTTCTTTGTAGAATATTAAAGTCCTTTAAGCCAGGTTCAACGTAGCTTTTATTTAAATTTGTACTTTATATACATAAATACTGTTAGGGGAAATTATTAGCAGCAAAGTGCTGATTTTTTGAAAGTGATTGTTTCAAATAAGAAGCTAAATATGAAATATTGGTTAATAACGGCTTTCAATTTAGCAAAATTATTTAAATATTTAGTTTTGCTATCACTAATTGCACAACAGGCACTCATATCTAAAAGTTAGTTGAACTAAATAATAAATAATTAGTTACATTTGGCATTGACATAGATTTAAAAGAAAAACGCATTAAAAACAGACAATCTCCAAATAAGTAATTACTATTTAATATTTTCTTAAAGTTAATTTATTTTAAACTCCGTCTCTGTTATTTTTAATTATAAACAAAACTGGAGTGTGAAATAACAACTAAAATAAGTGATAAAAACGATAATTGTTATCTGGCCAAATAAAAATAAGTAAAACAAAAAAACAAAAAACAATCACACTATTTTCTTAACAGACAGTAGTTGTTTTATTTTAAAGAAATGTTTATATTTCAACTGAAAAAAAAAATTAAAAAAAATATATATAACACAAAAACGACAATAGCAACAACATTAACATGTATACCAATAATACAAATTATGTATAAAACTGCAAACTACTTCATACTGACTTGATTATACTAAAATATAGTAAAATATTAAAAAAAGCAATTCACTTAAACAATGAAACATACAAAGCTTTGAAACAAAAAGAAAAATTTGAAGAAATAAAATAAGTTAAGGGGGTAGTGCAAAATTTACCACTACGCCTGAGTAGTTTAAGAAAGTACGCGAATGCAACACCACGTCTAAAAATTAAGTTAATTAAAAAAATAAATTTAAGTTAAAATTTGCCACACAAAAAAATTAATATTTTATCTAAGACAAAAGAAGGAACATGTGCTTAATAAGAGCCTCCCTCTCTTTATTAATTAACATATTTATAATAAAGTGTTTGTTGCATTTAACAGCGAGTCAAAGTGATGATGAAAGAAGTTTATCTACTTCCATATCCGGTATGGTACAGCTGCTGGAAACGGAAATGCAGCTAATCGACAGTGTGGAAAAGTATACTTCTGAGTTGCAACAAAAAGTGGATGCTTTAAAAAAGTGAGAAATTGATAAATTGTGAAAAGAAAATTTGTGCTTTTATTCATTTATTGAATTTAATTTTAAAGTTTAGTGCAAGAACTAAAAGAAGAAAATCAAAAATCTGTAAATAAACGTGAGCAGTATCTATTCAATCCTTTAAATGGTTTTGCTCTCATAAGACGCATGCAAAATGATTGGCCACAAATTGAATTGTTTATGACCAAGCCGGTGGGCGAAGGTGAGTACTCAAAAAAAGTGAAATAAAAATTGATTCAAGAAGATAAAGGAATTTGGTAAGAAATGGATCAAATATTTATTATTATTATTATTTTTTTTAATAAAATTTCAATTCATAATAATCTAGATATTATTATAATACAAGTAAATAGTTGTTGAGAATGGACAAATGGGATTGATGATATTTTTAGATACTTTTCCTGAAGAATTTAGGAGATATCATTTGATTCTAAAACGTTTATCTGAAAGTTATATTTGGCTGTGCCGAATTTTATGTACCCCTAGCATACTCTTCAGTAAAAAGTCAAAAAGTTTGTTTGTTTGAGTTTGTTATTCTGTTTGTAACATATGGAAATATTCATCTGAGATCCCGTAAAGTATACATATTCCAAGCCCTCGTTAAATTCTAAGATGATCTAGCTATGTCCGTCTGTCTGTTGAAAGTTGGATAGATGTCGGGGCGGATCACCTAGAGGTATAAAATTTGCCTCAAATATTTTTCTCGTTCAAGGTTTGTTTGGTATTGAAAATGGGCAAAATCGGTTAATAAACAAGATTAAAAAAATATGAGCCAAATACTAGAAAAACTTTGTGTCCGCCATAAACCAAAAAATGGGCACGATCGCCCTACTTCCACATCAGTTGAAATTTTAAATTAAGGTTACACAAAAAGTTACTGATGGTGGGTATAACAGATTCGGCTAAGCCGAATATAACATTCTTACTTGTTTTTATTTTAAATGATCTTTTCATATCAGTACTTTTTTAAAATTTTAACTTTTTTTATATTGTTTTTTAAGTACATTAACTTTTTTGATAGATTTCTGAAAAAAATAATTCTTTCCGGCACATTAGTACTTTTTTGTTGTAAATTTCATACTTTTTTTCAATTTTTACTTTTTTTTTTTTTTGTAGAATGACATTTTTTAAGAAATTGGTAGATAATAAAAGGTACTTTTTTTAATTGGTCCTTTTTGTTTAAATTTTTACACTTTTTGAAAATTAGCAATTACTTTTCTTGAAAATATTTGAAAATTTATAAACGGTATCGTGAAATAACTTCTAAAGAAATGAATCCTAGCAAAATGTTAAAAAAAACCGGTTTTAAAACCTGTTGGAAAGACGATCACCCTGCTGATGGTATACTATCTTTTGCGTTGGAATCATTGAGGCAATGTTCGATGAAACAAAATTTGTGTTATTGGTACTTTTTTTTAAATTTCTACCTTCCTAAAATAGTTTTTCTTTTTTTTACTTTTGTGCACTTTTTCAAAAATTGTTACTATTTTCCTTAAATTAATACTTTTTTAAAAATTGAAAATTGGTATTTTTTGTAAATATTTTTATTTTTCTTAAAGATATACATATAATATTGGATCGATTTAAACGATCTCAGTACCTAAATTCTCAAGACCTTAACCTATATATTGTTGTACAAAACCTCTACCACAGTTGTCGGGAGACTTGAAAATGTTTGTTTCAAAAGACAGACGGTGGTATAATTCATCACCCTTGACATATTTATTAAAAAAAAATATTATAAATGAAGTCAGAAGAAATCAATTTTGTATTTAACTTAACAAAAGGTACAAATTTCTTAATTCAATTTGTTTTGTAGATCATTTGGATGTCATACGCCGTTATAGACCTGAAATGCCAACAGCCACGGATTTAGCTGAAGCCTCAGAAGCTTTATATCGTGTGCAAACAGTTTATGATTTAAAGGCCGCCGATATTGTACAGGGTATATTAAATGGCAAACAATATGAGTAAGTTTCATAAACTGCAAAAACATTAGGCAAATATTTGTCATAAACAAAAATTTAACTTACAGTAGAATTGGGATTGCATTTTTACATTAAATTATTTAATTAAATAAACCATTAAATATTAAAAAAAATAAATTAATTAATTTCAGATATACAATACAAATTTAAAATTTTTTATTTCTTATTCGTAGCGTAAAATTAAAATCAATTGATGCCTATTTTATGGGTTATTATTTGTTTAGTAAGAAATATTATTATCCTGCCGGTTTTTGGCTTTACGCTTCCATTGTGAACTATGAGGAGGATAATGATTTTAATAATATTGTTAATTTTGGCATGGAAAAACCATTGGAATTATATGCTGAAGCTTTATTGGGGCAAAGTAAGTTTAAGCTAAAACCTTTTTATTGGCTGAATAATTTATTATAATTTATTATTATTTTATCTCTCATGGGTTCCAGATCGTCCCAAGGATGCTTTAAGTTCTATTATTCAGGCTGCAGATTTAAAACGAACTGATGCTCGTCTTTTACATCGTAAAAATGTGATACAACATGTGGCCAATACTTATGATGGTCCACCGACAAAAGTAAGTTTCAGAATTATAAAAATTAAGGAAATTAATAGTTTTCTCTAAGAGTGAACAACAAATTTCGAAGTACTGGCATTGTAGCCAGTGCTGCCGTTTTGGTTATTTTTAATCAAAATTGGTTATTTTATATTCTAATGAAGAGATGGTGACTTTATTTTAATTTGCCTAAATCGTTTGATATTTATTATATCTTTGGATTTCATTCTTTGGAGTTATATGAAGTCAAAATTCGTTTTCAATTAACAGCACGATTCAAAACTTTGAAGCCAACATTACTTGCGTAATTCGCTAAATAACGTCAGTAATTCTGAAAAGTGTGATCGAATATTAGACCTTTCGAATGTATGTATAATAAATACTATGTTCACATATACGTGTTTTTTGAAAAACATTTAATTTTTTCATTGAACACAAACATTTCAATTGTTTTTCATATATTTCAATTCATAAAAAAACATCTCATTTTGAAATGTTTAATTATTTAATACTTAAAAAACATGATAATTTTCTATACGGGGAAGAAATTCTTAATATTTTTATAACAGTCCATCTACACATAACATAATATTTTAGACTTTTCCGTTGAAGATTGTCGAAATCGCTCTTTGAGAGAATTATCTCAAATACTAGTATTATAAGAAGTATTATGAGAGTATGTGATGATATTTCTCTACACGATCATCTTATAAGATGAACTGTAAATGAAAAACACATACGAAAGTTTGTGTGTGTGTGTGTGTGCATGTATATTTTTGAAATTACTAAAAAACAATATTTTTTGCAATATTGTTTCCATTTAATGATTTTTTTACATTTTAATAAAATATTTTTATAAGATTTAACATAATATAAGCACGAAAGCCCTATTTGTTCTAATGAACTGATTATCGGTTGATCTTATGGCCAAACAGATTGCCATTATGAAGGCGACTAGGCTCAGGACTGTAGGTGCATGGAATGATAGTGAATTCGATTGTTTTACATTTAAAAATAAATGGCTTATAAGATTTAATATAATATGATCCCAAAAGGTTACTGGTGGACCTTATGGCTAAACAGATCTTCATTATGACGGCGACAAGGCTCAGGACTATAGGTGCATGGAATGATAGTGAATTCGGCTATGCGACCACTCTTGGATTTCTTAATAGCATTCCTAGCAATATCGATTACTGCTTTCCCATACCCTTTCTTGGCAGAGATTTCTCAGTATTAAACTACTCCAGAATAAAGGGCTTTTTCAGTTGATGTTTATACTGACGGGTCCAAATCTATTGAAGGGGTTTGGGGGGGGGGTGTCTATATTCTCGTTTATAGGAAAAAGATTTCCTTTAAATTGCCAGATCACTGCAGCATTCTTCAAGCAGAGATCTCGGCCAAAAAGAGGGCGGTGAACTGGTTAATATACTATAGGGTATTCGGAGTGGATATCCAAATCTGGACGGACAGTCAAGCCGCGATCAAATCGCTCTAGGGTGTCTTTTCGACATCCAGATGTGTACATGAATGCCGGACATCTCTGAATAAGATGGCGAGACATTCAAACCTGGAGCTGGTCTGGGTTAGGGGTCATTCAAGCACCCCGGGTAATCTTATCGCGGACGCACTAGCCAGAGATGGATCTTTTTTTCGAGGTGAAGATACGGACCAACTGGTTCGAGTATAGCTTTCGGCCTGCAGATCAATAATTCTGTAGAACTCAACGAGGATTGTACAGAATAGAATGAATCCACATGCTTAACCTCGAGGCAAATATGGTCCCATTATCTCGATCTAACTTCATCATGGGACTATCGAGGCATCGGCTAAGAATTCTGGTAGCCTTGGTCACAGGGCACTGGATTGCTGGTACGCATGCTAGGAGACTAGGGCCCCCTTTTAACAACTTTTGAGGAAGTTGCCGGGATGAGGAAGAAGAGGAAACGGTGGAACATCTTTTATGCCACTGTCCCATTCTTCCCGAGATCAGGACTGCTAATTTTGGAAGACCGTTTATGCATGTTGTTCTGCGATGGGTTGGTTCGTTTCGAACGCTATTATGGACATGTGAGTTAGTAACACATGATCCCTCAGAGTTTCACAATGGGACCAAATTGGACCCAAGTGAGCTGTCTTTTATTGACTAGATAGCTGCCCTAAGAACCAAACCTAACGTAATATAAACAAAATGATTACTCTTTTCTGCCGGCGTTATCTAACATATTATCTCAGTTGTAGACCTAGGATAAGCACCTTTGTTCTAAGCATTTAAATTTTAAATATTTTTTCTTTTGAGGATTTTCGACTTATCTAAGAACAATTTATTAAGTCCTGAATATATAAAAATATGTTATCAATGTTAACATAAATAATTTTAAAATTTCAATTTTGTTATATTTTCCTAATTTGGTTACTTTTTTTTTAAATTTTGGTTACAAAAAATGACGTGGCAACACTAATTATAGCTTTATATTTCCTGTTCAGTTCGGTCGTCGTCTCTTTTGAACGAACGATAAGGAATTATTTTCTGTTTAATAGTTTTTTATTTGGATCTTTATATTCTCATTTCTTCTCTCTTCTACTGAACTAAAAATTTTGCTCGTGTGAATGCTTACTAAGCTTGAAGGGAAATGATTACATTCAGTAATCTATTATGTATTCAGTTACTATTACATGTTGTGATTAATTGGGTTTTACAATTACAATAACATGTAATGTGTAATTATTAAAATTTTTCAATTACAATTCAATAACATATACAATTGAAAATGTTGATCTACAACATTACGTAGTTGAAATTTACTCGTAATTACTTAGTTACAATTACATGTAACTAAATAATCAATCCAATTATAATGGCTAACTTATTTAGAAAGATATTGTAACTAAGTAATCAATTCAATTATAATAGCTAACTTATTTAGAAAGATATTGTCAATTAATTTTTCTTAATTATATCTTGAAATAATATACTTTAAAATGTAAAAGAAGATCGTTGATAACAATTATTGTTAATTGTAATGGAGCATGTTCAGTTACCATTACTTTAATTGCAATTAAACATTTTCAATTATATGGAAATAGATTTAATTGAAAGTGTAATTGACATCTCCCAAGTCTGACACTTACTAGGTAACTGTTTTTGTTAATAGCTGCTTTAGTTTGGGACTTACAAATTGTATTTATTTTGAATTACCTTAATTTTATTTAATGTATTAATTACTCGTATTTCAGTTATTTATCGTTCAATTGCTGGGTTTTTAATAAACATTTGTTATTTCTATTATTATTTTGAATACAAAAATGTTTAGAATTAAACCAGTTCTAAAAACAAATAACGAATTTTTACCTAAAGTCAATCAAACGTATAACTCTTAAAATACTTTGGGTTGGAGATATAGCTAGTAAAAAAGTAAATTTATTTTATCTGAATTAATTATTTAATAACGGTTTAGATATTTTTAATGAGAGTTAAGATGTCTACAATTTGATCATATGAATTTAATTTTTATATGTTTTTATACACAGCACCATAGGTGGTTGGGGTATTAAG
This sequence comes from Protocalliphora azurea, assembly GCA_932274085.1. Taxonomy (NCBI): domain Eukaryota; kingdom Metazoa; phylum Arthropoda; class Insecta; order Diptera; family Calliphoridae; genus Protocalliphora; species Protocalliphora azurea. The sequence goes on from OW026519.1 coordinate 132,893,279, forward strand.
CGTTTGTGTCGATGTTTGTAACGCACAGAAAAAATCATCCAACACCCACCTTAAAGTATACTAATCGACTCAAAATCACTGTTTGAATCGATCTAATGATGTCTGTCCGCCCGTCTGGCTGACTGGACGGTTGGCTGGCTGTCCATGTAAACCTTGTGCACAAAGTACAGGTCGCAATTTTGAAGAAAATTCAATGAAAATTCAAATTTGGCACATAGGACTTTCATGGTACAAGGACGAAGCCCATTGAAATTGGTGATGATCGGTCCATTATTTCACCAAGCCCCCATACAAATGTCCTCGCGGAATAGGGGTTTAATGATCATAAATGCATTAAATATGGCAATATTTTAATGAAATTCGTTGCAAGGAAGTTTTGTATAAGTATCAATCTTTGTGCCAAATTTCATGAAGATCGGTCCATAATTGACCATAGCTTCCATATAAAACCCTCTTCCGAAAATCATTTTAACGTGCATAAATCACATACAAATTTTAGTAACAGGTTTATATTCGACACAAATAAGTTTTATATAAGTAAAAGTCATAGTGACAAATTTTATGAGGATAGCTCCATAATTTACCATAGCTCCCATATAAGCCCATTTTCGGGAATCACCCTAAAGTGCTTAAATTCATATAAATGTTAGTATTAATGTAACATTCTGTGTTCGTATATTTTATTTTACACTTAGTAAAAGTATCGGTCCACAATTGTTCACATGTCTAATATAAGATCTCTCCAAGAAATATAAAACCCCTGAACAATGGTGTAGGGTGTCATATGGTCAGGCTTGACCGACTTGTTTTAATTAATTAAATTTATAACCTTACCTTTTTTCCCATTAATCCAGTACCCCATACCAGCTATCTTCAATTATGAACGTGGCTGTCGAGGAGATTTTTCGAATTTACCATCAAAAATGTATTGTTTCTACAACACAACCACAACACCGTTCTTACGTTTAGCACCCATAAAAACAGAAATAATACACTTAGAACCATATATGGTAATATTTCATGATGTGATATCCGATCAAGAAATAGAACATTTAAAAGGTTTAGCGAGGCCCAATTTAAAACGTGCTACAGTTTATAATGATGAAAAAGCACGTTCATTGGTGGTTAATACCAGAACATCGAAATTTTCCTGGTTCCAAGATGACACAGATGAAGTAACAGAACGTATTAATAAACGTATAATTGATATGACTGGCTTCGATATTGTGGGATCGGAAATGTTACAAGTTATGAACTATGGTCTGGGTGGTCATTATGATAAACATTATGATTTCTTTAATGTTACCGATGTAAGTATGGAAGTTTATGTTTTTTTTTTATAATAGGAATTTTATATTAATTATTAAATATTTTTAGGATACACCTGTAGTGGCCACACATGGTGATCGTATATCTACAGTATTATTTTATGTAAGTTTGAAAACTTTTTCTCAATTCAATTTTAAAGAAAAATATATATTTTAACTCTTTTATAATTTTAGTTATAGCATCAAGATTATTAAGGATTTTAAATCAATTGTTAATTTATTTATTTATTTAGTTAACCGATGTAGAACAAGGTGGCGCTACCGTTTTTCCTAATATCAAGACCGCCATTTTTCCTCTCAAAGGTTCCGCTGTTATGTGGTACAATCTCAATAATAAATTAGAGGGAGATTATCTGACATTACATGCTGCTTGCCCAGTTATAGTGGGTTCTAAATGGGGTTAGACTTTTGATTTATTATTTCTTTATGATTTGATATGCTATATTCGATTTTATTTTTCAGTCTGTAATAAATGGATACGTGCCAAGGCTCAAACGTTTAGAAGGCCCTGTTATAAATAGTTTAAACTTTAATTGTAAATAGTATTAAATAAAATATTTATTAAAAGTAAATTAAAACCTAATTTGTTTCAGATTTGATAATAAACATAAAAATATTTAAATTTATCAGGTTAATTACAGATCAATTACTAACATTTCTTAAATAACTCCTGGAAATGGAGATACTTTAAGACTGATTTATTGCTTTGGTTTTTAAAGTTTATTTTTTCAATATATCGTATTTAAACTAAACTAAAAATTTAGTTTTTTTTTCCGCTAGATACAAGTTCCAGTAGATTAAATGTGTATTATTTAATCAGAACTGTTTTTAATCGTAAATGTAAATGTTAATTTAATTCTTGTTTATTGTTTAAGATTTAACTAAACCAGTTGAATTGCAGTTTTAAATTTCTGAAATACAAAAAATATATTTTGTGTTCGTTAATTTAATTATTAATTTAACTTTAACTTTTAAAAGGCATATTTCAGTCATAATTAAGTTTTTATATTATTTTCAAATGTAGCGTAAAAAAATAATTTAAATTTTAAGTATTTCGAAAACGAGTTTGTGTGTTTCAGAATAAAGTATTTTAAATATAATTTTATACGTTGCACAGTGGGGCAGAATCGAAATTTTTTGGAAATAAATCTGTAACTTCTGATCGGCTGGTTGGATTTTCATGAAATTTGGTACAGGTGTAGCGGAGGAGTGTGCAATCTTAAGTTTGGAAGGAGGGTACAACAAACCCCTCAGGGGCGGAGCTAAGGGGGCTCAAAGTTAGGTACCTCTGAAATAAAAAATTTTTAATCGCATGCCAAATTTTTGTTTCTCGTCCGATTTCAAATATTTTTATATATTTTTGTAGGCCCTCATAAGACCTATAAAAAACATTCTTACATGTCCTATTTATCTCTTATAGTTTTGAAGTTATTTGCGTTTGAATTTTTAAGCACCATAATTTTGTATGTTCTTGGTCCAGTTTTTTTTCATATATATCCTAGTATTTCCGACCGATTATCTAGTTAAAGGCAAAATTATCTATTGAATAAAAAAAATTGAAGTCGATATCTTTACCGAGTCCAAAAATAAACGATTTTAAATTCCAAAAAAGACGACTTTTTGTGTTTTTTTTAGCAGAAAAAGTATCTACACTCTTTTTTATCTAAAATAAAATTTTCTTTAGCAACATATAATAATTTTACACTTTTCTGAAAGGCAACTTCACAGAGATCACTTTAAGATAAAAAACAAGCCCAATAACTCAATTGGTCAATAAGTCAATATCATACCTCATTTCAGAAATATGCGCGTTTAAACTTTTATATTTCCAATTTATTGTATATATGACTATATTTTTACAAACTTGCAACTTTTACCTTTAGTTTTGCGTGAATAATTACTTAGAAAATTATGAATATTTCTGTATACTTTTAATAATATCTATACACAAAATATTTTTATAAAAATAATTAATAAAAATTTTTTATTTTTAATAGCTTTGCCACATTTCCCAAATTTAAGTAAATCTTTATCCTTTTCTAAGCATTCATGTATTTCTATTAATGAATTTAAAATAACAAAACAAACAAAAAATATCTATTTTAACAATAAGTATTTTATTAGTTTACATTTATGGTGTGTACCTAAATTTAACAAATGTATTTATCTATTCGTGATGGTTAAAAAATTATATATTTATGATCTTGTGGCAATGTACAGGTATCCTTTCCGGTGATACCTAACAGCAACATATAATATCAATGAATTCGGTATTGGTACTCTTCCAAATGGACTCGTTCAGATATTTCACCTAATGAAAATTCACAGAATACCTGTAAATATATATACCTGCGCGATATATCTAATAGATATATATAAATGATTGGTGAAGAGGTTAGTAATGCCATTACGTAAACATCTTCTTTTTGGAAATGTTCACTATGTGAAGAGACGAAATCACAATTTTCGGATATTGGTAAAGCAAGGAGTATTAATGAAGAATTTCTGTCTTTCGGAATATCTCCACTTCACGGCAGAATACGCTTCATGGAGCATTTTCTGCACATAGCATATGATTTAAAGTATAAAAGTGAGGCAGAAAATTTAACAAAACCTACCAGAAACAACAGGGATTTAAAAACACTTAGAATATCCTAGAAAAGTAGAATCCAGGATGAATTCAGAGAAGAGTCGGGATTAAACATCGACAAACCTCTGCCGACTGGTGGTAGTACAAATGATGGAAACACATCAAGAAGGTTTTTCGGAAATTTAGAAGCTACATCAAAAATAACTGGTATTAATAAAGAGTTATTTGAAAGAACTAACTTACTATTAATGGCAATTAATAGTAAGCACAAAATTAACTATGCTCGAATTGGAGAATATGCAACAGAAATATCTAAACTACTTGTTTCTTTATATCCATGGAAAGAAATGACACCAACAGTACATAAAATATTGTGCCATGGCGAAATTATAATTGAACGAAATATTCTTCCACTTACAGAGCTTACAGAAGAGGCTCAAGAAGCAAGAAACAGAGATTTTCAATTATTGAGCTCCAGGAAATGTTCCAGAACGTCACAAAACGAGGAAATTTATATTATATAAGCTTTTATAAGTTATTGTTTGTTAGTAAGTAGCTAGGTTTTTTCTAAGTAAGCTGTTATATGTTATTTGATGTTACAAGAAGTTTATAGAGAGTAATTATCGGGTAAGGCACAAGTACATAAGCAGATGTAGTTAGTAGTAAAGTTAGTTTGTTAAGTTGAAGTTTAGTAGTAAATTTAGCTTTGAGTCTTAAAGATGTATAGTGTTGTAAGTTTGGCAGTCATTGCAATTCAGTTGTGTAATATAACGTGTGTATTTTAAGGCGTAAATAAAGAGCTCTATTTAGATTTAAAAGCAAATTGTACTGACGTCTTATTATTTGCAAGTAAAAGAACCCCTGTTTTTTTTAAGAAAATAAACCAACGTTTTTGAAAATGGCAAAAACGTAACAATATTTAAAGTTTATTGAAATGTGATTTATCAATATTTTTGAAAAATTAAAAACAACTCTTGATCGATAATTGGGACATTCTGATAAAACCGAAGAACTACTATTTCTTTTATACGTCCCAAATAAATTTTCCGAATAAAAATAACTTGTAAATAAATAACTCACTGTTTATACGGCAACTTGCATAAAGAAATGTATTTCCTTATTTCTATGAATGTAAAATGAAGTAGCAACACCGTAAGCGTTTTTTGTAATTAGTTGGAATAATCATGATAAATTTTCGTGAATTACTAACTTGCAAATGAAATATTAGGTCACCGTTTATGTGGCAAAATTATCAAATTGCAATGCACAATATGCATTATCCAGGGTTAGCAACCGATTCGATAAAGTAACGGTATTAATATTTTGGATTATTTCGGTAAGGGTATTTTAGCGGTAATGGTATTTTCAGTAACGGTTTGTATCGGTAACGGTATTCGTAGTTATTTCGGTAATGGTATTTTAAGACGGTTGCTTCAGAAATTTCGTAGATATCGATTCAAATCTTATCAAACTGTGTAATAATGGTAATGGTATTTTAACGGTAACGATAATTAGTTTTATTTCGGTATAGGTATTTTAGTGGTAACGGTATTTTTAACTACTTTTTACTTTAATAAGTCGTGATCTGAATTGATTTTGTTGAAACTAGAAACATCGTGTAGGTGATAAGCTTTCAGAATATTATTGACTGAAGTTGCAGCTGGAATACGGACGGCGCTACTGTAGGCCAAACTTTACCTTGTAAGTTTTGCAAATATGAACCGATTTTAAATATTTTTACATTTCTAAATTCTCCTTAGCAAGACTATGAAAAACATGCTTATTGTCCTAAATTCTCTTATTGTTTAAAAGATATTTGATTTCAAAAATTAAATTTATCATTTTATAACTTGACCTTTTTCCTTTTAAAATAAAAATTCTAGATCTTTTTAAGAAATATGGTCAAATTTTTTGAATGAGGATAAAGAAAAAATATTTTAATTATCTGAAATTGATAACTAGAAAAAAAAAATTTAAATAAAGATTTTGAAAAGGGTCTAAAAATTGGAATTTTTTGCAATAAAGTAATTATATATACTCAGGCCTCGATTTGGGTCGTTTCGCTTTGTGTCGCTGTTTTATATTTCAATATTTCGATTTGCGTCCTTATGACTTCGATTTGCGTCGCTATGATTAATGGAAAAAAAAGGATTAAATTCTCTGTGTTAAGTTAAAAAATCAAAATAGACTTTATATAAGTATTTCAATTTCACTTCTATAACAAAAATTTTGACCTTTAGAGATATACAGTAAAATCTTTATAATTATCAATTCATCATTAACTATTTTATAATATGTGCAAAAATTATTTTGAAATCTATAAGCAATTCAAAAATATTCAGGCTCAAATTTATGAAGCACCTTCCGGTAAACATAATTTCCATTTTTGTTAATTTATTTTAAGAAAAGTCTTTTATAAATTTTAAAATAGTAAAATTTGTTACAAATAATTTTAAAGAACATACAATTTCCTTTAAAATGATATATACTATTTTGTGTTTCCATTGTTTCTAGTAAATAAATTTGCAATGTTTTTTATTTCAAGCAAAACCTTGAAAATTGTGTTGAGAAATGTAAAAATAATACCGGTTTATATTTGTAAAAGTTACAAGCTTCGATATGATTTTCACTCTGGATGGTAAACTTTGGCCCACTGTGATACCGTCCGTGTTCTAGCTGCACACTTCAGCCAACAATATTCTGAAAGCTCCTCCTCTATCGATGTTCCTATTTTCATCGGTTCAGCGGTTTAAAAGATCCAGACTTATTACCATTTATTTTGCTAATGGCTCCACTGTGCACTGTTATATTTGAATTTATGATTGGAGTATAAATATTTTTACACTTGAATATTTTTGTAGGTAGACATTATTATTGTAAAAAAGTTTTTTAACATACCTTTAATTTAAATGATCTGATTTCGATATTACAGTTTACAATCTATTAATAATTAAAAAACCAACGTAAACCAACATAACTTAAAGCTTTAGTCTACATCCATATGTTTTTGGCTATAATAGAACGATCATTTAAGTTACAAAAAAATCATAATTAATTCACTTTGATCATAATTTTCTCACTAAACCAGAACAAATGTTAACTGAAAAATTATAATTGGTTACAGCAAGTCTAATGGTAAGGTCAGACTAATCAAATATTTAACGAAAATGACGTAATCTTTTTAGGAGGAAAATATATTCTATTTAGCATAAATCACAACTTAATTTTATAAAATTGTATTTCAAATTATTTGTAAGTAAAACAAGTGGTAATGCAATTTTGATCAAATATTTGCCAAATGTGCTCCTATCTTTATAGTGAAGAAAAATAAAATATCTTGTTATAAAATTCTCTACACCTTTGACATTAATTATTGATAACTATAAAAGAAAATATGGATTCAATAAAAGTCTCTTCTATGTTAACAATATTTTTTATAATAAAATTCTTGCATTTAGTTTCAAGTCAAGGAACTAATGAAAAGAGTTTATGTACTTCTATATCTGGCATGGTTTATCTACTAGATATTGAAATGCAATTTATAGAAAGTGTTGAAAAATATACCGCTGAATTGGAACATAAATTAAATGCTTTAAAGAGGTATGTTTCATATACTATAATATAAAATTAAGTTTCGGTGTTTTAATTCAGACATTGATTTTAATTTTAAAGTTTAGTGCAAGACTTAAGAGAAGAAAGTAAAAAATACTTAAATAAACGTGAAGAGTATTTACACAATCCTTTAAATGGTTTTGTTCTCATAAGGCGCCTCTACAGCGATTGGTCTCAAATAAAAAATTTTATGTCACAACCTGTGGGAGAAGGTAAGTATTGTAAATGAGAAGAGGAAAATAAGAAGCAGATTGTTAATATAAAATTTTGAGTTCTGGTTATCATCGTAAATCTGCCTTTTTGTAAAAAAAAATTAAATGCTTTGTAGCTCACGTGGATGTCATAAACAAATACAAACAGCAAATGCCTACAGTCACCGATTTAAAGGAAGCCTCAGAAGCCATAAACCGACTACAAATGGTTTATGATTTAAAGGCTGATGATCTTGTGCAGGGAATGATAAATGGCAAACAATACGAGTGAGTTTAAACTCAATTACACTTTAAATAAATTAATTTTCCAATTACTTTTATCCATGTAGCTCTAAATTAAAATCAATTGATTCCTTTTCAATGGGTTGTCATTTATTTAAGAAGGAACTTTATTATCCCGCCAGCGTGTGGTTAAATTCCTCTATTATGAATTATAAAGAAACGAATTATTATAATGAAATTATTGGTTTTGGGAAAGAAAAACCTTTGGAATTATATGCAGAAACTTTAGAAGCATTAAGTATTTTTTTTCTTCATTTTTTTATATTAAATATTACAATATTATAATTTCTTTGCTTTTAAAATCTAGAGCATCCCAAAGATGCTTTCAGTTATATTACTGAATCTTTAGATATCGAAATTTGGGATGATTATCTCCGGAACCGTAAAACTGAAATAAAACAATTAACCTATAAAAATGACTATGAACTACTATTGCAGGTATTTATATAATAAATTGAATGAAATAACTTTTTAGCCATTATTTATCTGGGTTTTCAGCAACCGGAACCAAATATTTCGCAATACGCATTCGGTTGTCGAGGAGATTTTAGCCAGAAAATATCAAAATTATACTGCATTTATAATACCACTACAACGCCATTTTTACAAGTGGCTCCTATAAAAATGGAAATTTTACATTTGGAACCTTACATGGTGCTATTTCATGATGTGATTTCCGAAAAAGAAATAGATTATTTAATCAATTTAGCTAAACCAAATTTGAGAAGGGCTGGTGTTTATAACATCAAGGATTCCGATTCTTCGTTAGATGACGAAAGAACCTCAAAAGTTTTTTGGTTACAAAATGGAACGGATGAAATACTAGATCGTATTGATCAAAGAATAATCGATATGACTGGTTTCGATATAATAGATTCGGAATCATTGCAAATATTAAATTATGGTATAGCTGGTCATTTTGGCGAACACTATGATTTTTTTAATACAACAGCAGTAAGTTTGGAAATTTTAACTTTTAAATAGTAATTTTACTTATATGAAACTGTTGAATATTTCTTTAGGATAATGTAGTGGTAGCCAATCGGGGAGATCGCTTGGCGACAGTATTGTTTTATGTAAGTTGATCAGTATTATGACTGAGTAATATTTTAATAGCTGATCTAATTAGGATATTGAACTAAAATTTTAAAATCCATATAATATTCAAAAACTTATGAATTTGTAAGATTTGTAATTTAATCTAAATCAGAGTTAAACTAATAAAATCAAAGTAAAACTCTGATATCTTAAATGTAGCGAAAGAAGAATGAAATTTGAAGAAAGTATAAATTTTAAAATTTTCGTTTATGAACTAAATGTTATAGACTTGTGTTTTTAATTCAAAATTTGTATTTTAGTTAAGCGATATAGAACAAGGTGGCGCTACTGTTTTTTCTAAAATTAAGACAGCGATATTTCCTCGCAAGGGTTCTGCTATTATGTGGTATAATCTTAATAATAAATTAGAGGCCGATGATTTAACTTTACATACAGCTTGTCCAGTTTTAATGGGTTCTAAGTGGAGTAAGTTTAATTAATTATTTATAAAATGTTTCAGAAAATATTAATTTAATATTGCATTTATTTGCAGTATGCACTAAGTGGATACGTGCCGAGGCTCAAACTTTTAAAAGACCTTGTTATAAATAAATTAGTATTTAATTTTACTTTTTGTATCAAAAATAAAGTTTTTATTTAAATATATATTTAAAACCAATTAGATCGGTATTTTTTAACATATTTTTTAAAATATTGAAATCTATTTTCATTCCATTTAGGGTAAAACGCTACCAATCGCCATTTGCTTTCGTGAAACTTATTTTGTCTACAATATTTAGATTTATCTTAAGCCTTTTCGATCCTCACCATCATCATTTTTTATTATTATTATTATTTTCTTATTTTAAAAGGTGATTTAAGTAGAGATACTTTTTTCAATAGCCCTTTTCTTGACAGATCACGTGTGAGTCGTTTCATGCTGTCATGTTATTTTTGTTTAGTACTGTTTGGCATTTCATAATGGAAAGACTTACGCCTGAACAACGTTTACAAATCGTTCAACTTTATTACGAAAATTCACGTTCTGTGAGGAATGTGTTTCGTGCACTTCGCTCAACTTATGGTCAACATAACCGGCCTACTGAGCTTACTATTCGCAACACAATCACCCATTTTGAGATCCAGCATTCATTACTGGATAATATTCGACCTAATAGACCACGTCCAGCACGCTGTGAAGAAAATATAGCGGCCGTAGCTGAGAGTGTACACGACCGTGGAGAGTAGATTCTACGCCGTTCGCAGAAACTCGGACTGACGTATGGAACGACTTGGCGCATTTTACGTCGAGATCTTAAATTGAAAGCGTACAAAATACAGCTTGTGCAACAACTGAAGCCGCTCGACCTTCCCAAGCGACATCGCTTCGCTCTACGGGCTCTGGAAAAGTTCCAAAAAGATCCGACGTTTTCGAGGCAAATTTTGTTCAGCAATGAGGCCCATTTCTGGCTCAAATTTGGTTTCAGCAAAACGGAGCCACTTCCCATACATCGCATCAATCAATGGATTTATTGAGAGAACACTTCGGTGAGCACATAATTTCAAATTTTGGGCCGATCGATTGGCCACCAAGATAGTGTGATATCACACAGTTAGACTTTTTCCTTTGGGGATATGTAAAGTCTAAAGTTTATGCGGACAAACCCGCTTCGATTCAGACCTTGGAGGAAAACATCACGCGTGTCATTCGCCAGTTAACAGTCGAAATGCTCTAACGAGTCATCGAAAATTGGACTCAACGGATGGACCATCTGCGACGTAGCAACGGCCAACATTTGGTAGACATAATCTTCAAAAAATAAATGCCAAAGAATGTTCTTTCAAATGATAATAAACATTCCCCATTAAATTTGAATCGATTACCTTCAAAAGGGAAAAACAATAATCGGCTTATATTACTTCAACTTCTTAGACTGATTTAATGAAGATTTAAAAAGAAAACGACCCCATATGGCCAAGATAATGCACGGATGCACACGAGTGCAGTCTCAATGGCAAAAATCTATGAATTGGGCTACGAAATGGTACCTCATCCACCATATTCTCCGGATTTAGCCCTTAGTGACTATTTCCTGTTTCCAAACCTAAAGAAATGTCTCGGTGGAAAGAGATGTAGCTCCAACGATGAAATTAATGTGTTTAGCCTATTTTAAAGACCTCGAAAAATCCTATTTTTTACGCAAAGTAAATGGCGCCAATTGCTCAAAATTTTACAGTAGTCATAGGAATAGTGTTGCATTTCATATAATTACGAGGGAAATCCGAAAAGTCACGGACTTATTGATCCGCCCTCGTAACTTAACCAAATGGATATTGATTATTTTATATATGGCCTCGAAATATGGCATTAAGAGCTTTTCCATATGAATATATATTATTATTGAGAAAAAAATAAATTTTCAAATATTTTATGTACACAGCTCTTTTATTGCGAAATTTAAAAACTATTAGTCCACTATTGATCCTAGCATCCATAAAAGAGATATACCTAAAAGCCATTTTACATTTCTTAAATATGTGAATGTAAAGATAACATGGTACAATTGTACTTTTTGGGGTAAATTTTTTTACCTACTGGTACCGTGATACTACCACGACTCATTTGGTACAATTTAATATTAACTAATTTGCATATTTTTTATTTAAATAGCAACATCTTTGTTTTTATTATAGAACAGTGGTTTGAGGCTGAATTCAAAATATTCAATAGTAATTAAAACCAGACATTATAATTTAACCATTTCAATTTATTAATAAGTGCATTCATCAAGTAATAAATCCTATGAATTTGGAAACGCAATCGAATGATGTAAAATTCGTATATAAATTTCTATCAAGATAAACCTTTCTATTTTACCAAATAGCTCTTCACATCAAGAACGTGAATGCTATAATAAATGTGATGTATCACTATAAACATTTCGGAAAATAATGTTTACATTAATGACTTTCTTTTGGTGTGTAGATATTTGTCAACAAATAATATTAACAGTTAATTGACGGGAAATTACAAAAATGTGCAATATTTAAAACTCTTATGTGGCCTTCTATACAAAATATTTCTGGATAATATAATTTTGAGAAGAAACTTATTCAATTGTTCCTCCTTCGTAAAATATTTTCCCAAATAAGAAAACAAATTTTGAGTTAATAAATTTAGAGAAACAAAGACTCAAAAATTTATTATTTCTGATCAAACCATCGCTGATAAAAATCGAATAATTAAGTTTCTGTTTCCAGACATATCGAGAGTTATTTTAGAAGATATGTTTATTCCCTACTAAAATATTATTATAACACAAGAAAGAATTGTAATTAATTTCTTTACTGTGTCATTTTGAATTTAACAAATTTTTTGCTACAATTTTAAAAAAGCAGGTAATATTTTTAGTAAAATTATTTAATAAAAATATGTTTGTAATCTATTAAATTTCTATGTAGATGTTTATAATTAAAATATATAGAGAAAATTGGTACCACTTAGGTCAAAAAAGTACATTTTATTTTTGTGTTTGGTACAATATAAAATAAGCCATTTTCCATCCCTGCTACAAATAAATAAAACAACACAGATGATTGATTTTAATAATTAATGATGCCAAAATTTTATCTAGTTTTACCAGACACCAAACATCGTTATAAAACTTAATTTTCAAATTTCAAATAATCGTCACTTTTGAGCGTTTTCGCTGTCATTAAATTTTGATATTATTGATCTGGAGCCTCTTTTGGGGGACTCTAAGACGTTTTGCCATAACTGGTGCATATTAGCATAAATTTTTTAATCAACTTACCAAAAATGGGGCTAAAAAATAACTAAGGTGCTAAAAGTACATTTTTTAAATTATATATTGATCATATTGACTTAAAAAATTAATAACAAAGAACTTAAAATGTACATTAAATTTTTTTCATTATAATTTTAGTAGTTTAATTTCTGTCTTTTTGGGCTTCATTACACTAGAAATGCCGATTGTGATGAATTATTTTGATGGCAAAGATGACGCTGTATGCAAACTACTTCATTTCTTCTGTAAGTAAAATTGTTTATATTTGGTGAGATCTTTCCTATACTATTATATATATTATATATTCTCATAATTTTATAAAATCTATGCCCACGTGTTAAAGCTACGTACTGCAAAATGGTTAGTATTTATATATTTCAGCGAGTTGTCTAAACAGTCTTTCACATGTAGTGTAATATCCAATTTGCTGTATCTTCCCTTAGATTGCATGATCAGTATTATTCAAAATCCTTTTGATGGCGATTCCTCCCGAGATCACCAATTTTAGTCAAATAGAAATTTTTCTGACAAAAATCACAAGCTTGTATTTACTATGTTTAAAACAAATACTCACTGAAACATTACATACATTACGCACAACATTACCCACATTATATTGATATATTATATGGTAAATAATATCAATTATGCATTACAAAAATTATATATATTTCATTTATGTACATATAATACTTGTGAAATAATTTTGTGTATTCTTTAAATATATTATAAAATACAAATGAATAATTATACGTAAATTTGTGTGTTTTAATTTAGGGCAACATTCCTGGAAATACAGTAGTATAGATTCAATTAATTATTGTATCGCAACAATAAATACAATATTTAAATTAATGAATATTTTAATCATAAATATAATTGATACAATAAAACAATTAATTAAAATTCCTTGAAAAATCAATTACATTCACTTAATTAATATTATCATTTTGATGATTGGAGCAAAATCAAATAAAAATTTAATTCATATAAGTAATTTTGTACTTGAAATCCATTTTTATTTTATTTATTTATTTATTTTTTTGTGCAACATTTATTTAAAAAAAATATATATTAAAAATTATGGAAAACAAAATTATTACCTCGTAATTCTTACATAACTTTTGCATTGAGTAAAATATTTTTGCTCGAAAATAAAAATATTGTGCACTAAAAAATTAATAATGTTTCATAATTTTTTTTTTTTGCTTTTCCCAAATACGAAATAAATTAAGAACAAGTATTATGCAAAAATACTACTGGGAAGCAAAAGAAAGGTAAAATATAGGTAATAGTTATGTAAATAAAATTATAAACGTGTTTCGATTCGTTCTTAATTATGAATTTGTATACAGTATAATAAATACAAACTAAAAGAGCTTTGAACTTGAAATATACATTTTTTTTGAAGCTTTCTTTTCCATCAAACAAGTTAAAGGTCAAAAGATATTTTTAGTTATAAGCAAAAATAGTAAGTGATTGAACCTTAAACATTAAAGACTGATTTTTAAAATAAGCTTCAAATATTAGAAAAAAAAAATAAGTAAAATAACAAAATGAAGTGGATTTTAATAAAATTTTTATTATTATTAATAAGTGAACATATTTTAATCAATGGTGAATATTATTCTTCAATCTACAAAATGTCTTTTCTTATGGATACCGAATTGAAAATGTTAGAAAATATGGAAACTTTTATAGCAAAAAATGAAAATAAATTAGAGTATTTAAAACAGTAAGTAGCCAAGTAATATTTTTTTTTTTTAAAGATATGAACAAATCTTTTCTTAATATAATAGAAAACTCTTCGAATATGAAAGAGACCATGAAGAGGCTTTATCTAATGGACCAGTTTATTTTGAAAATCCAGTTAACAAATATTTGTTAACCAAGAGATTAACTAATGATTGGGAAAAAATCGAAAACTTAATGCTACATAAAGAGGGAAAGGGTATGTATGAAATTTAACAAACAATTAAAGCAGAGAATAATTAGAAGGGAAAGTCTTTTCAAAATTCTATTCATTTTCATAAATCTTAAATTAATTGCAGAGAATTCTATTCAAAAAGATTTTATAATTATAAATGTTGGTGCTCGTTAAACTTAACCATTTAAAACCAATCAAATGGTTTCCTCACCTCTTCCGAATTTGATGATATTTGGTACAATCATTATACTCATCAAAACCAGGACCGACACACTTTTAAAATCGGTATATTTTGCAAACCACTTGATAAGAGTATCTGAAATTTTTTCTCAGTATTAGTTTTGATAAGTATTATGATTGTACCGAATATCATTAAATTCGGAGAGGTGAGGTCCAAATTTGTATTTTTTGTGTTGCTTTTGAATGAAATGATTCATTGATTCATGTAATTTGTAAAAGGAAAAGTTTCCATTATACACATTATTGTATCGTTTAAAAATCCATTGTCAGGGAAGCTCCTGTTTGTTTTATGCGTTGAGTGGTCAAATATAAAATGTTTATCCGTTTCAGAACATATAAAGCATTTTGATACAGGTGTGCATATTTTTGCATATTTTATGCTTTATAGAATATTTTTAGAGTATTTTTATATCCTATTTTGCTATTTTTACTGTATATTTAATTTCTTTAGAGCATATTTTGACATTTTAAATCAAGTAAGAAAGATATAGTCGGTCAAATCCGTCCACATGATACCCTACACTATTGTGAATGTCCATCAAAATTCGTGGAGGGGTCTTATATTAGACAAGTGGCCAATATTAACATTTATGTATATGAATTTACGAACTTAGGGTGATTTTATGCATTAGGGTGATTCCCGAAAGTGGTCTTATTATGGAGCGATGCTGATCAAATTTGTCACTGTGATTTCTACTTATATAAAACTTATTTATGTCAAATATAAACTTGATGCAAATATTTGTATGTGATTTATACACGTTAAAGTGATTTTTGCAATAGGAGTTTATATTGATGCTCGTTTTAATTATGGACCAATCTTTTTGAAATTTGGTACAAAGATTGACACTTATACAAAACTTTCTTACACCGAATAGTGTTAAAATACTGCTATATTTAAGGTAATTATAATCGTTAAACTCCTATTCCGAGAGGACATTTGTATGGTGGCTAGGTGAAATAATGGTCCGATCATAACCAGTTTCAACAGGCTTCTTCTTTGTGCAAAAATAATTATTCGCGTCAAACTTCATAAAGATATCTTTAAAATTGCGACCTGTACTTTGTTCACAATGTTTGCATGGACAAACAAGCAGCCAGTCGACCAGACGGACGGATGGACATCGTTAAATCGACTCAAAAAGTGATTTTGAGTCGAGCGGTATACTTTAAGGTGGGGGTACACTACCTATGGTAGTGTAGGGTATAAATATTTCTTTTATGTAATTTTGTATATAAAATGTTTTTTTCAAATTTGATCAGAAAAAACATATATATAAAACACATTTTTTTTTTTTTTTTTGTATTGAAATCCATATAAATTTCAATTGAATTTCCATTGGTAATTTTAGAATACTGTAAGCAAATAGAAAATAAATAAAGCTTTATTTGATTCTAACAATATATGGGACATTATTAAAAATTTTTAACGTGGCTGAAACTGACTTAATTTCTTATTGAGTATTGTGGTAAAACTATTTTAAACAAAAGAGTTACAGATTTGAATTCATAAAACTTTAAACTAATGTAGTCCAAAATTTTAGCACCTAGGTTTCTTTTTGTATTTATGATTGTTGATCAAAATTCAAAAACTTATAAAAAGGTCTTAAATGATATACATTTTATTCTGATCGGTTTACAAATAACAGATATATAATAGTTTATAAAACGAAACTTTGAATCTCACACCTTAATAGAAACAATTTTTAGTAAAATTAAAATAGACTGATCACGTACATATAAATTTTACTATATTTTTTTAAATTACATAATTTATTTGCTTTTAAAGGTCATATTTTTGTATTTTAAGAACAAATTTTTTGTTTATTATTGGATTTTAACGCATATTTGTGTTTTCTCTGCTTATTATCTAAAATTGGTTTGAATTATCTTTTGCAGATATTTTAAAGGAATTTAAAAAATATTTTATTGAAAAGGTCGAATATGAGGGAGCTATTGATGGTCTGCTAAGATTACAAGATACCTATAGATTAAACACCACCGATATGGCTCAGGGTATACTACAAGGAGTTAAATATGAGTAAGTTTTTATATTGTCTTCACACTAACTCAATTCTCATCAGAGTTGAAACTATTGAGCGCAGCCCGGAGAGGATTCTTGAATTATTTCTATAGAGCAGAGCTGTAAATGAATCAAAAATTTTTCAATTAATTCGCGAATAATTCATGCACTGAATTAACAAATTTTGAATTAATTCTTTTCATACAAAAAAAAAAAAAAAAAAAAAAAAAAACAACGTATTGAATGAAATTTGAGTCAATTCAAATGAATTTGATAAAAATGAATTGCAATTCATTTCCAATTCAAATGAATTTGTAAAATGCATTGCAATTCGTTTCTAATTCAAATGAATTTGTAGAATGAATTGAAATTCATTCCCAATTCATTTGAATTGAATTGATTTTGAATTAATTCAAATGAATTAGAAAAAATAATATGCAATTCTTTTCCAACTCATTTAAATTGAATTGATTCAAATTTGAATTGATTTTGTAAGTAAATCTACAGTAAGCATCACTGTCGTTTTGTTATTTAACTAATTATGTAAAAGAGTTTGTTGTTCGGTGGTTGTGGGTCACAATATTTAAAAAATTATTAATTGTTTCTTGAATATTGAATGTGTTTTGTCGTTCAGCGTATTTCAAAATAAAATAAAAATCAAATCTTCTTGAAGAAACAAACTCCAAACACCATGTTCTCTTTGATCAGGCGCGGATCCACGACAAGGCTTTTCAATTTTTGTACTGAATATTTTCATTTTGGTAGGAGAAATTTCCATTTTTCATTCCCCCTAGATCTGCTCTTGAATTTTATTGATTGCAACTCATTTTAGATTTCATTCATTTGAATTGAAATTCATTGTTCCAAATCATTTTAATGAATTCAAAATCAATTCAGTTCAAACGAATTGGAAATGAATTGCAAGTCACTTTAGCAAATTCATTTTAATTGGAAACGAATTGAAATTCATTTTTGCCTAATACGTTTGAATTGATTCAAATTTCATTCAATTCTTTTCTGTTGAGAAAAGAATTAATTCAAAATTTAGCTGATTTGTAACAAATTAAAATCAAAAAATAATGATTCATTTACAGCTCTGCTATAGAGCGTTTTAAAATTCTCTCTTCTCACATAAATGTCATACTACATATAAAAATAAATAATTATACAATTTTCTTCCATGTATAATAACGCCTTGGAGAATTTATTAAATTATAATTTAATAAATTCCGAGAATTATCGGTGACTGATGGCTATTTTTCTCAGACGATAGCGTAAAATCTTCTTTAATAACATTATACTAATAATATTAATATTTTTTTTTGTCAGTATCCAATTTGAAGCCCGCCATTGTTATGATATTGGTAAAAGAGCTTTAGCTAAAAAATTTAACAGATTGGCTTATTCATGGCTAAAAGAATCGTTAAAAAGATTCGACGAAAGTGAGAGCAAAAATGAATTTTCTTTTACAAAATTGAAAAAGTTAGATATTGAATTGGCTTTGGTCGATACAAAATATAAACTGGGTGATATTCGTGGAGCCAATCAATCTTATGTGGATTTAATAAACATATATCCTGATAGTGAAAAAGTAGCCAAGCTTTATACAGAATTTTCAGAGAAATCAGCGAATGCTGTTACAATTGAAGTTGATTATTCCTTAGATCATGAAGTGAGTAAAAAATTCATAATCTTAAAAAAGGTGTAGTAAAGTATGCATACGAATTATGATCGTAAAGCAGCCTTTCAATTATGGTTAATTTTAAGTAAAATTCTTTTGAAGAATTTTCGTTTAATTTTTTCATTAATATTTTTATGACTTAACATGACTTTAGCCCCTTGTTGAAAACATGTATCAAGCTGATCCATCTATTTTTTATAAATACACTTGTGCTGATATTCTAAAACAAACTCCTAAACAAAAACGTCATTTACGTTGTGGTTATTTAACCGAAACTCATCCTTTTCTTCTCATTGCACCCATCAAAGTAGAAGAAATGAATCATGATCCTCTTTTAGTCATATTTCATGATGTCATCTCTGATAATGAAGTAGCTATTATGAAAAATTTAACTAAAAGCATACGTAGAGCAAAAGTAATGGCGAAAGAAAAATCAAAAGTCTCAACATCACGTACTAGTCAATTTTCTTTCATCGATGTCAGTAAACATCCAGTTCTTCGCATCATCGATCAACGTGTTGAGGACATGACTAATTTGAATATGAAATATTCGGAAAAACATCAATTTGCAAATTATGGTATTGGCGGTCATTATGCTCAACATTATGATTATTTTACTGAAGAGAATGTGAGTAACTAACTTTAATTTAAAATCTAAAATAATTAAAATTACTATTTTGTCTTCCAGATGACTCCAGATAGATTGTCTAACTTTGAGATGGGTAATCGTATAGCTACGGTGTTATTTTATGTAAAGTATTATTTAATTTGCCATTAAAATTCAATTTACAAAACATTTTCATTTTTATTATTTTATATATATATAATAGCTTAGTGATGTAGAACAGGGTGGTGGCACTGCCTTTCCTCTTCTTAAGGTGCATTTAAAACCTAAAAAGGGTTCTGCAGCTTTTTGGTATAATTTACATGCCACTGGAAAACGAGATTTACGTACTCTACATGGTGCCTGTCCCATTATAGTGGGTTCTAAATGGGGTAAGTTCAATATTACTATTTTATTTTTTAAAACATTTTACCGCACTTTGAAGAATTTTTTTTGTATAAATTGTTTTTATTTTTCAAAAATTTTGATGGACAAATTTTCAAAGTGAGGTGAAGTGTTACACGAAATCGCGTGATTATTTATAATTTTTAAAATTCTATTTTATTTTAGTACAAAATCGTTGGATACGTGAACATGATCAAAGTGAGCGACGTCCTTGTCTTTTATATGATGATTCTTTTTATTTATAATTGGAATTTATATTTAATTTAAATAGTAATTTTTAATTTTTATTAAACTAAGATTTTGTAGACGAGATTTTTTAATAAATTATATTTTTTAAAAAAAGTAAGCATTAGATTTAATTATATGGTGCTATAGCGAAAAAGTACTTGGAATATAACATAGTGTAGTTTGTACATATAGATAAGTAGATTATTATGCCACTTTTATAGTTTTTAATATATCTCCAAAATCGGGAATTATATAAAAAATCGATTTTTCGAATAGCTGTTAACCTTAGTCTTAATCTTTTCAAAAAGTATATACACATTTATGTTCATAGCAAAACTGTGTAAGACATTAAGGACACAAACTATTTTTTTTTATTTCGCTTTCTTATTTTTAGAAATTTTATTCATTTTTAACCCACACTGTATTAGAAAAAATTTTTCTTATTCTTTTTCCTAGTACTATATCTTATTAGGAGTAAAACGAGCTATCATTTGATAAAATCGGATTGGAATTGTAGAATATATGATTTTTTAAATTTGTAGAACTCATAAAAATGCACGTAAAATAACAGGAATTCATGATTTTATTTTATAATTCTAGTCCGAATTTATCAAATGATGGCTTATTTTACTCCTAATAAAATATAGTATTAGAAAACTATAAGAAAAAAATATGTTTACTAATAAAGTGGTTATTAAAAATGGCCCAAAATTTCAAAAAATTAGAAAACAAAAAAAAAAAAAAGGAAAAAATAATTTGTGTCCCTAATATCTTACATCGTTTTCCTATGAATAAAAATGTTTATATACTTTTTATAAAGGGTAAAATCTTTTCTTTCTAATGCTGTTTAAAAACATAAATTAGGTATTCGAGATAAAAATTTTTAAAGCTCGAAGTCCGAAAAATCGTTTTTGGAAATAACTCCCTACTTTCGGGGTATATTGAAAATTCTAAAAATGGTGGGTGTAATAATCTACTCTCCATACCTACAAACTACACTATGTTAAATTTAAATTTGTATTTTTGATGATTGAAAAGTTAGTTCAGCGGACTATAAGTTAGCATTTTCTTAATGAACATTCTATGAACATTAACAAAGTTCGTTTGATTTAATAGTCATATATAATATTTTGGTGTCGATTTATGGCATGAAAGTGTTGTCTTATTACAGAAATAAAGCTATTCAAATAAAAATAAGAAGATATTTTTCGAATAAAGTTACTTTTAGTACGATTAATACAATTTATTTGCGTTTAATTTAATTTTAAAGTTTTTACTTAAAAAAGCTTTAACTTTAAAGTGTCATATAATTTCGCATCAAAAACCATCTGCTTCTGGTGGCTGTTTGAACTAGTTACTTAACCGACTACCACTAGTTACTTTATTAACTACTTGACTAGTAACTTTAACATGGGCATGTCCTAGGAGGAAGTCTATTGCCACCTCCACGACTATATGGTGTTACATTTTTGCACACAAAATCACATCCACGACTACTAAAAATCAGTAAAATGGTAATCGCCAGCTCCACAACTAAATGGTGGCACATTTTTGCACACACAATCACCTCCACGACTATGGAATGACACTTTTGTACACACAATCACTTTACTGGTTACAATGAGTTATTAAAAAAATTTTTGTTATCTTCTTTTTGTCTTCTTCTCACTTACCATATTCATAGGGTCAGTAAATTGCCATCAGACAGATGGGAATGGGGTTAATTGCCACCAAATATACTCCTGAGAAGTTTCATAATAATTTGTTTAACATTAATGAAAAGTTTTTCAATTTAATAATTGAACAGAGTTTTAAAGGAGTGTTTCTATAGGTAAAATTTATTAGACTAAAGCTATGTTCACATTTGGCAAATATTTAATCATGACCACTAGTTTTATAAAAAAATTGTTTTCCATTGTTTGCCACTGTTTGATCATGCAATTGTTTTGTAAGAGAACACAACATCAAACAAAATTCTATAAAATGTCAGCTATGTTTAATGATAAGTAAAAAATCGTTTCTATTAAAAAGAGAAATAAAAAAAATATATTATACAGCGGTTACGTCATTTTGGTCAAATATTTGACTTAAGTATTACCAGTTCGGTTCAGACACTGCAAACATTTCAACATGTTTAAAATTATTCAATAATATTATGATTACTGCAAACGTTTATAAGATTATCACAATCATATTATGGTTATAGTAATTTACTACAGTTCCGTAATCGTATGCTTTCCCTTTGTGAAATTTTATTTCAATAGAGATAGAAATAGTCAAATTTATATAGAAGTGATCACATTTCTTCTTTTCAATTGTCTACAGCTTCTGGGTGTCCATACGAGGTGCACTAAGTTATACCTTTTGATCTTGGGTGTCCTTAATATATTTATGTGAGAGAAAAAAACCTAATTCATTTGTCAAAAACCTAATTCATGCAACAACAAAATGCATGTAGTCAGATATATTTTGTTTTTGTGTTTTGAAAAAATGAGTAATTTTTTTGAAAATTTAGTTCGAAGTGCTTCTCACATAAACTTCTAGTTGTATTCTATGCTATGAAGTCGGACGAATTCAGCCTAACCTTTTGGTTGCGCTCCACTCATCGAATTCAACACGTAATTTTATCAATATTTCCATTTTAGCATTTTTCCGCTAGATTTAACAAAAAAATTTGGCAAATCTTTTAAAAATCTCACAAATTCAATTCAGGCATTCTGCTTTTATTTTTAGAAAGTATTGACTCTTGTCTACATTTCCCTTATGGTGGTATTCCACAAAACCTCTTTATTTAGTATGAATTTGAGAAATTTTTCAAAAATATCTTTAATTCTATATTTATTTTTGGAATACCTTTTTTTCCTAATTCTATATTCGAGCTCACCTGGAAATTCCAGAAATTGACAGCAATTTTCTTTAGATTTGGATTTATATTGCTCTGTTAATGTATTAACATATTATTAGCGTAATGTGAACTTAGCTTAAGAATTACTGGAAACTTAAATACAATAAACTGAAAATTAGATTTATACATTTGTTCTTAGGAATAATTGTCAAATCGTTTTGTGTATTAAAGTGATAAAGTTAAAACCATAAAACTTTGATACTTGAAACTAGATATTAGTATCTTTAACCGATATTATTTGGGAAATTATTTGTTGGAAACTTTCAAGGATTTTAAAGGATTAAAGAAGTTTTTTTTTTGCAAGTTTTATTTGGATTATTTAAAAAAAGTAACCCAATATAATGTCAAAAATTTCCTCCAGTTTTTGATACCCATATCACAGCGTAAAAGCAATTAGAAAGCAATAAAATAAAGAATTAACCTCGCACATCCTTCAAATTTTAAATTCCTTTAAAAAGGAAAAACGAAGACGAAATTAAGAAACTGAAAATGCAATCGTTATAAATTAAGTTTATATATTCAGATATATTTACCATGTGTGAGACAAATTTTTGATTATTCAAATTGGTGTTATTAATGTTAGTAGAGCTATCAAAATACTTCCAGTGTCATCTTTATCTATTCTGGCTTGAGTCTTTAATTTTGTTAGTGCATAAACTGTATCGTAGAAAAATAAAAAAAAATTAAGTGAAAAAATTCGAATTACAAATATTTTAATTTGGAAAACTTTTAACATTTATAAATATTTTCTTGTTTATGGATCGATGAATAGAGATGAATATATGGGCTAAATTTAATTCGTATCTTTGTAGATTATTTTTTTAATTACACTATTTTCTAATTTACGAATAACAAATTATTATATAATCAATATAAGGTAATGAAAAGAGTAACGTACACACTTACTAAAGCTAAATTCACACTACGCTAATACTTGACACGAAATACTTAGTGGTGTTTTCCCACAATTTTTGCAACTAAATACAGAGTTGATTTTTTATTTTTATAGATTCAGAATAATTTTCAGAACGAATTTCGAAATATGTGGATGTTAAGGTAATTTTTGTAGCTTTTTTTTTATTTAATATAAGGAGAAAATCTTATTTGTTTTATTAAAAGCTCTAAAGTATATTTTGTTACAAGTAAGTTACTTTTATATATAAGAACGACCCTGTTTCCTCTTCACATCATTTATGAAACAGCCCTGTCTTCACAAAAGAACACTGTTCATTTTGCACACCACTTTCAGCTTTATAAAATATAATAAGTATTATTATGGTTAAATAATAAAAAATGTTAATATATTGAAAGTTTTATTTAAAAAATAGTATTTTAGTATATAAAATATACATTTATCATTTATTTTTTTGTCGATTTAACCGACTTAACCGCCACATCAGCTGTTGTTTGCCCTGGTTTGATCTTACATTTATTTTGTAATATCAAACAAAAATTAATTCAAAATAGTGACAAATATTTCATAACTTGTGTTCACACTCTGTTTACACTTGACGCATTGTTAGTTAAAGAAAAATAGTTCTGTTTGTCTAAAATCAGTTGTTATCTTGTTTGAATTGTAAAAATATTTGAAAAAATCGTCAAATATTAGCGTAGTGTGAACTTAGCTTAACTCTCCTTTTGAATTTTCTCTACGTTTTGCAGAGAAATTATTTTTTTTAACTCCTTTATATTACTGCATTTCCTCTTTTAAATGATGTTTGTTTCATTATTTACATTGTTGCAAAGGTGACAAGGACTTTCAAGTGATTAAAAAATAAATACTTACATTTTTTATAACAGAAACCCTTTTTTATACCCTACACCATTATAGGTAGTTGGGGTATTATGCGTTTGTGCTGATGTTTGTAACGCATGAAAAAAGTTATCTAACACCCAGCTTAAAGTGTACCAATCGATTCAGAATCACTTTTTAAATCGATCTAACCATGTCCGTCCGTCCGTCTGGCTGGCTGTCCATGTAAACCTTGTGCAAAAAGTAAGGGTCGCAATTTTGAAGATAATTCTATAAAATTTGGGACTTTTATGATAAAAGGACGAAGCTTCTAGAAATTGATGGTGATCGGTCTATTATTTCTCCTAGTCCCCATACTCAACACTCAAAAATGCCTTAAAAATTCGAATATTTTAATGAAATTCGTCGCAAAAAAGTTCTTTGCAAGTATACATCTTTGTACCAAATTTTATGAAGATCAGTCAACAATTAACCATAGCTCCCATATAAACCCTTCTTTCGAAAATCACTTTAACGTACATAAATCCCATACGAATGTTAGTATCGAATTAATATTCGACACAAATAAGTTTTATGTAAGTAGAAACAACATGGACCATAATCGGTCCATAGTTCTCATATAAACCCACTTCCAGGAATCGCAGTAAAGTGCATAAAATCATATAGATGTTAGTATGAACGCATTATCCTGTATTTGTATATTTTATTTTAAATTTGGTAAAATTGGTCACAGGTGTAATATAAGTCGCCATATATTCGGTCGTGACCGATTATATCTTTTTTTCTCGTCAAATTTATATTTGTCGTGAACTAAAAATACTTATATTCGTTGTTGGTTTATTTTTAAATGATATTTTGTTTTACATTTAGTAAAATTGTCCATGGTGTAGGGTATAATATAGTCGGTCTTGACCGACTATATCTTTCTTTTCCTTTTTTTTTCTTTTTGTTTTTGCACATATTTCTTAAGAAAACTTACCTTTTTTACTTTTGTTTTAATAAATAAATAAAGGATATTTTTTTCTTTTGTTCCTTTTATTGATTAAAGTCTTGTGTATTATTTATGACTTCAATTTCTTCTTTTATATACTTTGCAAGACAAAAAAATAATAAATATTTTGATTTTGCTAAAATTTTAAACATTTTGTTTTATATATTTTTATTTAAACTTAAAATTATTATTATTTTTTTTTTTCTTCTTTAAAATGTCTTAAAAATTAAATTGTTTTTGTGTGGGTTTTTCTTCCATAACCTTTTCAGTTTTTTTTTCTTTTTAATGGGATTTTTAATTTGAATATAATTGTTTGTTGCATTTTAAATAATTAAAATTATTATATGATTTTCTTAATTGGGTGTGTAAATTTTTAAAATATTTCTTTATTTAGTTTTAATGTTTGACATCAATAAAAACATTTAGATTTATTTTTGTATGCTTTTTTTTATTAAATTTGCATAAAAATTCTTTTCTTTTTACTAAATCATTTAGTTTTTCAAATATTTTTTTTATTATTTGTTCTTGTTGTAGTTTAAATAGGACACCTACAATTATGATATATTTTGTGTTTTATTTTTCTTTTAAACTCGGTGTTTTTATTAACATTTATTAAAATAGTTTAATACTGTCATATGTATGTATATAGTTTGTATTTTGCTTTTTTATAAATATATATTTTTTTATTAAAGATTTAAGTGCTTTTTATTCTTTATTTTAAAAAGGTGGTTTTAGTTTTTTTAGTACTTATCCCATTTTAATTTACTTGTGTGGTACTTTTATTTTTATTTTGTTAGAAGGGGGATTGTCATAGGGAATTTTATTTTTGTTTTTATTAAATTTCTTTATTTAAAACATTTATTTAATTCTTATAGCTAAAAACAGCAAGGAGTTTGTTTTCATTAACATAAAATATATTTCAAAAATATGTTTCTTTTATGTTTTATTTAAAAATAATCCTTAAATTTGTTGTTGTTGTTTTTAAGGATTTATTCTTAATGTTTATTTGAAATTACAGTTTCTTAATTTGTTTTTTTTTTATTTTACTCTTTTAAATGACATATATTTGTTTTTTATATATATAATATATTTTAAAAATTGTATTATTAAGTAAAACATCTATAAACATTTATTTATTTAATATTTTTAGAAAGTTTTAACATTTAGATTATTTTCTGGTAATGAATTCTTTAGTATTTAAAATGTTTGTTTAATTTTTCTATTCAATTTCTGAAAAAAAATTTTAATAATATATTTTTTGAAAAAAAATCTTAGTTTTTTAAAAAGTCATAGGAAAATAATTTAGAAATTTTCTTAAAATTGGTTCATTATTAGTAGCAAGAAAATATTTGGTATAAATCGTCCTCACTTATGCAGCCGTCCATTTAAATTTCATAATTACGGAACTTGTTGGCCACATCGGAATTTTCAGTACCCCATTCTTGTTTACGACTGCCATAATAGAGAGCAGCCCCACCCTCTGATGCTCGGCGATGGGCGGGATTTGGTGAGGCAGCCGAAAGGCCACCACTACCTCCGGCACCAGCTGCGGCGGTTTCGGGTAACATGCGATCCTTAGTTTTTGGGGTAGCCCAGTGCATGGACTTTGTTTAAAAAAATCAATAAAAAGTTAAAAAAAAAAACAAACAAAAAAATATATAAATTAACAAAGTATATAAATTTAAAAAATATTTGCATGCTTTTTTACATTTAGTTTTATTTTGGTTACTTATGGATCGAGAGGTAGAGGCTGGGATTTATTACATCAAAATCTTTGTTGAGTTTGGAGAAACAAATATGTATTGTTTTCACTTTTTTAAGGTACTAAAATGTTATGCTTATAAAAGGAAAAAATAAAATATAAAGAAATTATACATGCTAACAAATTGAGATTTGGTTTAATAAAAAAATCTTGAAATTATTTACACTCACTTTAATTATTCTTTATCGTATTTCAATTAAAATTGCAATTAATTATTCTTTGCTTTATGTTGTTTTTTCGAATGCAACATATAAACTTTAAATATTTTATTTTAAAGTATCCATTAATGAAGTCTTTTTATTTTACAAACATTTTAATCAAAACCTCACAGGCAGCGTCATCATCATCATTATCATTATTACAAAAGAAATAATGTCAAATATTCAAATACATATTCACTTCAGGTTTCCCGCAAGTATAAGTTTGTTTACATTTGAAGATAATTGTAAACATGATCCTGAGATGAATGTTCAGTAAAAGGGCCTTATAGGAAGCCCAAAGCGAACAAATTTTATATTGCAAGCAAACACTTGATCAAGGTGGATTTATAATGTACTAGCGGTTTAAAAATTTCATTACACAAATCTTTTAGAAGATCGCTTAGAGAACCCAATGAGAAGGAATTTTCAACATGCAGAAAGAAATATAGTTGTGGCGATCATAATCTAAGAGCTACATATTATGATTGAAACATATGCTCACAGCGAAAAATAGAAATGATTATAAGTAATAATTATTATGATTGCATTTTTTCATACTGTGTACGATTTTATGATTTGTTATTTCATGTTATAATTTCAGTCTTACGTATAACTGAACAATCTTACTACATCATTATCCCATTCCATTAGATTATGATTTGATATTATTTTATTATTATTTTAACTTAATATATTATTATTATTATAATTATTATTATTATTATTATTATTATTATTATTATTATTATTATTATTACCACATCGTCATATTATGGCTCCATTTTATTATATACTTATTCAATCTTATCATATTATTATTTCCTTATGTCATATCATTATTCCATATTATCATGTGTTAAAATACAAGGTATTAATAATGTTTTTATTGAAAATAATAGAGAATGGTATTCATTAAAAAAATACCTATTATTTTTTCATTGATTATATTAACTTGTACCACCATATGTGCTTCAAATGCAAAATATGTTTTTTAACTAATCCTTAATGGCAGTTAATCAATATCTTATATTGCTTGAATCACAACGAGTATAACCTAACTTTGTCTATTTATATTTACTCATATATAAACTAAATGAGAATTACAACGAAGTTGTAAAACAAACATTAAAAACAAAATATATTTAAAAACAAGCAAGTTATGAATTTTGCCACTATGTTCGTGAAAAGGATAATTATTATATTTATTTGAAATATTTTATTACCATGGGAATAATAATATAAATGTGGTTTAAAAGCAGAATATGGTTTAAGAACAAGGAAAATATTGCAAACCTTTAACGATTGTAGAAATAATGATATCTTTCACGTTAATACAATTTTGTTTCCTGTAAAATTCTTTAAAACATACAATTTTTGCAGTCAACCATATTGAAATTTGTATTAAGTGTAAACATTAAATGACAAAATTTAAACAAAAACATTGTTATCATGAACCCAGAGTTATTAACAAGAAGAACATAATATTCTTGTAGTGATAATGCTATAATCATAGTTTTTCTCTACGTGCAAATAAGATAAATAAGCATTTTTTTCTCTTTTCAGAGCTTTCTGAAACTCCCACATAACGTATAAAATTAAAATTTTTGTCAGGGAGCGGAGATACGCGGATTTATATATAATTTTTTTAAGCATTTTTTCTCTTTCCAGAGCTTTTATAAGCTCTCAGATGACGTAGAAAATTAAAATTTGGCTTACTTATAAAAGTATTCGTCATATAAATCCTAATGGAACCAGATTTTGTAAGTGGTTTTATTTTGGCTTACTTATAAAGTTTCTATCAGGGAGCGGAGATACGCGGATTTAATTTTTTATTTTATGTAATATTTTTTAAAGTCGGTTTTGGTTCTAAGAAGTTTAAACGAGTATAGCTATTTTTTGCTATCCAAATCTTGTCGGAAAACTTATTCTGTATTTCGATCAGGGAGGGCGTTTACGACGATTAATATTGTTATTATTATTATTATTACTATTATTATTATTATTATTATTATTTTTGATTTTACAATCAAATTCTATCGGATACAAGTCTTTTAACTTCTATTAGGGAGAGGAAAGGCTTTAAAATATTGTTCATATATTTTTTTAAAAGGTTTTCGGACTTCTTTGTATAAATTTTTATTATTATTGTTATATTTTTCCTGGCATTACACACTGTCATATTTGACAGTTTTAGAACGACAAAAATTCAGTTTTAGAGATATTGGACGGAAATTTTATACTCTGTTTGTAGACAAAGCTGTAAACTTTCTCACTAAAATTTAGAGGGTAGAATCAGCGCCACTCCCACACTGCAAATTATTATTATTATTATTATTATTATTATTATTATTATTTGTATGAATTTCGGACATATTTATACTTTATAGAAAGGCGTGGCAGAATCTAATCACACCAATTTTAGTGAAGTGCCTGCATAACAATTTGTTAGCCAATACCATAATTTTTTGAAATAATTCTTAACAAATTTCTAATATGAGGTAACGCACAGTTTTTATAATATTTTAAAAGACCGCAAAAAGTCGCATCCGATAATCTCAATTATAATTTTATGTATGTTCCTTTATATACCAATCCTGTTTGCAAATTGAAACTCGTTGGAACTTTTCCAACAAATCCATTTAAAATAGAATTTCAGAAAAAATATATTTTTAATATTAGCATTTCTTTTAAATAAAAAAATAATTGAATTAATAAATTTTTAATAAGCTTTTATTTTCATATTTTTATCGTTCTAATATAGATAAATGTGACATTGTGCATTGGCAGGCTTATACTCTAGCATTTAATATACGAGGGCGGATTAATAAGTTCGTGACTTTTCGAACTTCCCTCGTAGTTATATGAAATGCAACACTATTCCTATCATGTACAACCTGTTAATATACTACTGTTAAATTTTGAGCAAGTGTCGTAAAAAATAGGATTTTTCGAGGTCCTTAAAATAGGCATTTGTTTGGTCAATAATTTCATCTTTGGAGCTAAATCTCTTTCCACCGAGTTATTTCTTTAGGTTTGGAAATAGTAAGTAGTCACTAGGGGCTAAATCCGGAGAATATGGCGGATGAGGTCGTAGCCCAATTCATTGTGTTTTGCCATTGAGACTGCACACGTGTACACCCGTGCATTATCTTGATGAAAAGGAACTTTCTTCTTGGCCATATGGGGTCGGTTTCTTCTTAAATTCTCATTAAATCGGTCTAAAAAGTTGGCATAATATTCGCCGTTTATTGGTTTTCCCTTTTTAAGGTAATCGATGTGGATTATCCCGCGTTCATACCAAAAAAATGTTGCCATCACCTTATTGGCCAACAAACCCGAAGAAACCCATTATTTAGACTGCTGCTTGGTCTCCGGAGTACAGTAATGGATCCATGTTTTATCCACAGTTACAAAACACCGCAAAAACTCATTCGGATTGCGGTTAAACAACTCCAAACAATCCTTTGAAGTTGTCACACGTTTACGTTTATGGTCAATTGAGAGCAAACACTGCACCCATCTTGCAGAAAACTTTCTTAAACCCAGCTGATCATTTAAAATCGAAACCACACTGTCATATGAAATGCCTATGGCATCAACAATCTCACGCACTTTTACTCTTCGGACGGTCAACACCATATCGTGGATTTTTTTCGACATTTTCGTGTATACTGACCTCAAATGGCCGTCCAGAACGTTCAGCGTCATTTGTACTTGTGCGACCACAACGAAAGTCAGTAAACCACTTTTTTACCATTGAAATCAATGGTACAGAGTCCCCATAGTATTTATCGAGCTTTTCCTTGGTTTGATTGACGGTTTTTTTTTCCGCAAAAGATGATGTTTAATTAGCACTCGAAATTCACTTTTTTCCATTTTTAGAAAAATACACGAGGTTGTATGTTTTGAACAGCTGTTAAACGCAAAGTAAATGACGACACTGGCTCAAAATTTGGCAGTAGTATATTAACAGGTGGTACTTGATGGGAATAGTGTTGCATTTTATATAGCTACGAGGGAAGTTCGAAAAGTCGCGGACTTATTGATCCGCCGTCGTATCTTAAATTAAGGCCTTTAGGGTTGTGAGCACATATCGACGTTTAAGCTCACATTTCAAATGTTAAAATAATAATAAAACTACATTCATACGCATATTAATATCCTGGTGGCAAATATACATATGCAGTTCCTTAATGTTTTCAAAAGTTGACATGAGGGTGTTGTTAACATTAAAAATAAACATCACATACATACATATATATATTCATACATATGTGTGGAACACATACTGTGGGTATTTTTATACTTCTTGAAAATGTTAATTCATGTTATTTTATTAAAATGAAGAGGTTTTTGACAGACTTGTTATTGTTTTTGTAAGAAATAATCATAAAGCAAAATAAAGAATATTTAATATAAATTTCTTACTTATGACCTTTTTTAAAGTACACTTTGAGGAATTTAAAGTAACTTGAGAGTCCTTTAATTATATTGTTTTATAATTCAATAAAAAAGGTAAAATTGATTCTTTTAAATATAAATAAATATCATTAAAGTTCAATTTCTCCTATACTTAATAGTGGTATATACTCTGTAAATTAAATCTCTTAATAAATTTCAGTTATTTGTAAAGTAACTCTTTTTCTTACAATTACAATAATTGCTCTCTCCTTTTTATCTCATTAATAATAAATAGAATCTCTTATTTTTTAGTTTACATATAATTTGTTTTTGTTATTCTACACAGAAAAAAGTTACCAATCACCAAATATATTAGTGAATAATTCATTCATAAAAAAAAACTTTTTTTTAATTGCACCTCCCACCAAAATGGTTATATCAATGATTGAGTGAATTAAAAATTTAAGTAAAAAATAAGATTTTATTTAAATTTTATTTTTATTTTATATTTCCTTGAATATATTTATTAAATTTAAATGCAAAATGAAACAACTGCGTTAATTAAAAAATACCCCTTAATAATTTTTTTCTGTGTATCTGCCTCATGAACAAAAGTTGCAATGTACATACCTCTCTAGAAATGAGAATAAGTATGTTCTTATATGATTCCCAAAATTGTGTATTACATTTACGTGAACTGGACCAATTTTAAAACAGCTCTAAAAATATAGTTTCTAAAAAAAAAAAAAATAACTTCAAAATATAATATAGATATGCTAACACCTATAAAATCCATTCAAATGTGTGTTATATCTCTTTTCATTTGCGGAATATTAAGATTTTATGTTTTTTTTTTTTTGACATATTTTATTTATTTTAACATATAATTTTATATATTTCTAAAACTTTTCAGTATAAATTGGGTATCGTTGGAAAGGTATATGCTGATACTATTGAAGTTTACAGGTAATTAACCCTTTAGCAGCAAAAGTGTCAATTTATTACATCTGGTTCCTAAAAGTTTAATTCAGCAATTTTTGCAAATATGTTGTATGAAATTAGGAATCTGTTATACTTGAATATAAATGAATTTATGAAAAATATAATAAATTCTTTTAAAGGCTCGTAAATAATCGAATAAAATAGAGTCTTTGATATTGAGTCTTTTTCGAAAATGTTCTTTATAGTTTGGCCATCATTAAAATTTACCATTTCTACGCTTTTATTTAGATGGCACTGTTATTTATTTAACCTAAAAAATTGTTGTTGTAATTTTATCCTTTTTTTCTTTTATTGTGAAACATTATAAGAGCACATATTTAGGAGAATGTATCCCCAATAACATAAAGGCTCCCATATAAAAATTAATACGAGTACCATCGATACCAGAGAATCAAGACCGATTAATTTGCAGAATTCAATATAAAAAATGTTTGTGTTTGGAGAAGAAAAATCTAAGAAAAGAACATTAAACGATTAAATTTCCAAAAAGTGTAAAATAATGCCATACAAATTTCAAGAAATATCCATGATGAAAAGAAAAATAAAATAAATAGTAAAAAAACTAAATCTTATATATTTTCTTCAATTAAAATATACATTCATTCAATCATCTATTTTCTTGATACAATTAATATATTGATTTTTTCTCAATTAACTTTTTGATTCTTTCAATCAACTTGTTGTTTAAAGTTTATATTTTTTCAAATTATTTCTTTAATTAAAATTTGAAAAGTGCTTCATTGGAAAAAAATTGTAGTTTGTAAGTTTACAAAATTATTAGTAATTTATATAATCATTTTGGTAAGAGGTGCAAATTTAAATATTTTTTTTTTATTCTAACTTCAAATTCCATATATAAAAAATTTGAACAAAAAATTCTCTCCGAACTACTATTATCTTGTTAAATGTGCCTTGGATCCTAGTTATTTGTCTTTCCCACTCCCCTTCAAAGAGAATCAAAATAACTAGGCCTAATTTAATTATTAGATGTTTGATGGTATATTTTGTAAATTATTTACACTTTTTACTTTTAATCTCCTTACATATGTACATACTTATATTCACATGACGCCACTTGTTAATACCGAAGATGATTGATTGGTTACTTTGCATCTGCTCCGAAATTCTTTTAAGGATATTCGAGTTAAGTTTTGTCCATAATATGTGAAGTGATTAAGGAAATTGTGATAAAAGTAATTTAAATAATGTTCAAGGTTATATATTTTAAAATTGCGACTAAATACTTGTGTGGTAATAAATTTCACAAATAACAAATATATACATATATAAAAATTAATTGTATTTGTTTGTTTGTTTCTAAAATACATCATCCTACAAATAACCTATTTCATTTTTCGATAGAAAGGGAGGAACTGGTACTCTCTATACAAAGATGTATTAATTATCGCATAACTTAAGAAATATTTCCCCAAAAGTATTACAATTTTACGCAAATATCCTTCTCATCAACCTCTAAACTTAAAATGAAAGTGGAACGGATAGGACCAGGGGAAATGGTACCCCCCCCTTTTAAAAAAATACAAATTATTGTATAACTTAAATACTTTAAAGCAAAAGTCTTAAAATTTCACGGAAATATCTTTCTCATCAACCTCCAAACTGAAAAGTATTTTCATTCTTTTCGAATAGGACCAGGAGAAATGGTAACCTCCATAGAATGAAAATATTAAAAATTGTATATCTTAAGAACAAAAGTGTCTTGTAGCGAAAGTCTTAAAATTTTGTAGGAATAACAATTTTTGTTATTATTATTGTTATTATTTAAGATACAAATGGGTAGGACCAAGGGAAATTGTACCCCCATACAAAGAAAATATTCATTATGGAATATCTAAGAAACTTTTACATTAATAGCACTCGAACATCGTGTAAACCAATATCTTATCATATTATATTTCTGAAATTAAGTTGTATGGATAGGTCTAATAATATTAGATAGGTCTAATTATATTATTTTATATGGGGACCACTACTTCGCTCGGAACTATCAGCTTGTATGGAGGATATCTACCCCTAGACCAAAAGTAAAATAGGTCCCATACAAACAAAAAATTAATTGTAGTATATCTAAAGAATTATTATAGCAAAAATCATATAATTTTGTGGAAATAACTTGCTTATCTTCTTCCATAATTGTGATGAAACTATAACAGTTAGGACCAAGGGGAAAGACCGCCATACAAAGAAAATATTGATTATGCAATATCTAAAGTACTGCCACAGCAAAAGTCTAAATTTTTTTAGACAACTTTCTCATTGACTTCCATAATTGCGATGAGAATAGAACGGATAGGTCATGAGGTAACTTCGGGGGACAACTATTTGCAATTGAAATAGGAATTGTTGGTTAAGGCGGTATGTTAACTCAAAACAGAAAGCTAGGATGATAGCGAAGCTCATCCTAGATTTACTTTGGATTTTCTAAAAGGAGCCCAAGTGACAGTTCTGATTACTTTTAATTTTATAAATTCGTTGACTACTATAGCTGAAAGAAGAATTTAAAAAATTAAAATGTTACATGTTTAAAACTATATTTCTTATTTGGTATAAATATTTTCGCAGGTAAAACATTTAATAGTTTTACATTATTTTCTGCAATTTTCCAAATTATTTCCTGGTCTCAATTCATGCATCATCAAAAACTTGTGTTGCAATATAATAAAAAGAAAAGGACATTTTTAAGCACTTAGCATAATATAAAAGACTTTTTCTCTTCTTATTGATGAAAACAAAGTGTTGAGGAAAATTGTTTTCTTCGCTAATATTTTCCAATAATTTTAATATACTTCAATTTCCTTTGCATTACTATAGTTATGTGTTTGTAAGTAAATTTTTCTTCCCCGTTGAAAACCACTTTCAATAATTATAAAATATTTTACCTTCATTTTTCCAAGATGTAACTTAAAATGGTATGTATGTATAAACAATTTAAATTTCAAAGCATTTTATAAACGAGCAAAAGGAAAATGTCAAAGGTATGCTAAACATGTTGAAAATACATACATAAATACAAGTATCAAGTACATGGAATGTGTTTTTAATGGTTTTAAAAAATGATCATAAAGAAATGTTTCAATTTACAAGGAGAGATTGAGTATACACAAGAGTGGGAGTTCGAATTGGTACAAAAAAAGATACAATACAAATAACGTCTAAGAAAAATAACTATAAAGAAAAACACACTTTTTTTCAAGGTTTGCCAAAGAAGATAAAAAAAAGACTTAAAGGAGAAAAAAACGAATATTTAATAGAGTATTAACAAGGATAAACAAAGAAAAAACTAAATAACAACATTTCCAATGATATGAAATAACAATTTTTTAATCCTATTTTTCTAGTTACTTCTGTAACTTTTAACATTTTCTCTGAGGGAGATTCTTTAAAACACAAACTAAGTATTTGCATTGTTAATATTTTGTATCAAATTTCTTTTTGGAAATGGTGTTAACATGCTTAGTACATTTTATGTAGTTGTTTTTTCCATTAAGTTGAAACGTTTTTCTTTTTTATATACACAGAAACAATAATGACATTTAAACACATTTTCACTTCCAATGTTGAAAAAAAAAAAATAAAAAATGCTAAAAGGGATTTTTGTTTGTAAATTTGTTTGGTTTAGTGAATTCTTGTTTCTGTTTTGTTTGTCAAAATTCCCATACCTCATTATCCACTTTCTCCGCTATAGTGTATCTTCTCACCTGACCAACATGCTCTTTCATACCCAACCAATTCTTGTAGCTCATGGCAATGCCGCTATTGCGCCATTTATCATAATTGGCCTTCTTCTCCGGATCGCACAAAGTCTCCTTGGCTTCCTAGAAATAGACAAAAAGAAAGGTAAAAATGAATTTAGCATATCTGGCGAAAAGAAAATCATGCATAATTAAATTGGGTGTATTTTTTTTGTTTCTTTTTTACTAAATTTAATTTTTAATTAAACATCCATTTTTTAACGTTTAAAGATTTTGTTTTAAAAACAACCCTGTATTAATCAGTGTGACCAGATGCGAAAAAATTTTCAGCTAAATCGTGTTTAAAATAAAGCTAAAAAATGGTAAAAAATTATTTAGAAAAGCTAAAGATAATGCTAAATTAATAAAATACTTTTTTAGTGGTATATTTGAATTTCATATTAATTTTACATAATTTTGACCTCATTATTATAAAAAAAAACGATTATAATACAGAAAAAGGAAGAAGAAGCAGAAGAAAAGCCAAAAAGCTAGACCAAAAAGTGTCATAAGCAGCTATAAGAAGAATCACCCAACATTTGCTTTCCTAAATGCTGCAATCAAGTCATTCAATTCACATGATGAATCGCACAATATTCTCAAGGTTGCAGTTACGAGTATATTTATCACCCAGTTCGTTATGGCATCCCTAACCATCTAAATCAATGATGTTGAAACCGTAGGCAGTGACAAATTACGTGTTCTACCACTTACGTTTTCCCAACATTCTCACATCATCCGCAAAGAATCGGTGTGTCCTTGTCCCACATACACAATTTCGTTCGGAAAGTTTCCCATCGTAATAATCAATGTGATACTTAAGTAGAAAATATATTATATTAATACTTCCAAATATTTGAAATAATTAATGCTTCACGCATTACCAAAAAATGCTAAATAATATGCCAAATGCTAAAATTTGCAATTAAATCTGAATAAAAAATGTTAAACTTAGCTGCAAAAATGCTGAAATGGTCACACTGGTTTTAATACATTTTATGTAAATCTCTTTAATAATTATTTTGGTCACACAGCAATCTAAAAAGTATACTTTGAAAACAAATTGGATATTCAATAAAATTTTAAAGCATATTTTAGGGGTGTAAAAAAATACAAGTTGTGTTTTTTTTAATGCCCAAGGGGGAAATTTTATGCTATTGAAAATTAAAATTCATTTTAAATAATATTAAAAAAAAAAAAAAAAATTGTTTTGTTTTTGTGAGAAATGTTTTTTAAATTAATATGCATATGAAATATATATGTTTTAATAATTTAACTAGAAATTTTAAAGATTTTTATTTACATATTTATGCAATTTAACAAATGTAGTGATAAATAATTCATAATAATTTAAAATATGAATTGATATGAATTGATAATTTCTAGACATTGACTTTTTTTTAGTTGTAGCAATGTGTTATGAAAAGAATGAATTTTAATTTTTATTTCATTTAAATATTAATTTTCCCTCTGGGACCACGCAATTTGCACAAAAAATATGTGCAAGCTAGGTTCATATATGTATATAGATAGGCAAGAAAATCGATTCTGCAATGTCTCACAGTGTGGTAAAATTGCGAAAAATGGCGATGAATTAAAAATTGAGAATTAATATTTTGAAAAAATAATTGATTTTAGGTAAAAATATATAAAATGATACATCTTTATCTGTTAAAAAATTCTTAATTTTTTTTCACTCTCCGCGTAGTGCATTGTTAAAGTCACAGAATTTTTCATTTTTAATCATAATAGTAAAAACTGAAAATTTAGGTTTTTTAAGATTAAATTTTTGTATTTTATTTCATAAAAAATACTTTTTATACCCTACACCACCATAGGTGATTGGGGTATTATGCGTTTGTGCTGATGATTGTAACAAATAAAAAAATTTATTCAACACCCACCTTAAAGTATACCAATCGACTCAGAATCACTTTCTAAATCGATTTAACGATGTCCGTCCGTCCGTCTGACTGACTAGACGACTGTTTGGCTGGCTGTCCATGTAAACCTTGTGCAAAAAGTACGGGTCGCAATTTTAAAGATAATGCAATGAAATTTGGCACGTGGAACTTTTATTATACAAGGACTAAGTCTATTGAAATTGGTTGTGATCGGTCCATTATTTCACCTAGCCCCCATACAAATATCCCCGCGGAATAGAGTTTAAACACTAAAAAATGCGTTAAAAAAGAATATCTTAATGAAATTCTGTACAAAGAAGTTCTGTACAAATATCAAGTTCAAGTATGGTCTATAATTGACCATAGCTCCCATATAAATCCCTCTTCCGAAAATCACTTTAATGTGCATAAATCCCATACGAATGTTAATATCAAGTTAGTATTCGACACAAATAAGTTTTATGTAAGTAGAAACAACATTGCACAAATTTTATGAGTGCATAAAATCATCTAGATGTTAGTATGAATGCATTATTCTGTGTTTTTATATTTTATTTTACATTTAGTAAAATTAGCCACAGGTGTAATTATATGTCCCCTAACCGACTGTATCTTTCTTTCTCGTTTTATTATTCTTTAGTAAAATTAATAGTTCTCTGAGGTCAAACAGTAGAGTATAATAAAATTTTAATGATTTCATACCAAATTATTTAGGACTAAGATAATAGTTTTAGATGAATTTCATTTATGTCTGTTTCGTATTGTGGAAGTGAGCTAAACGCAGATATGAAAATTCAAGATTCTCGCTCTAAAACTAAACCGTTCTCTGAAAATAAATTTTCTGCTGAGTATGATTTAAGATGCTATTTAGGATCTATTATTTATCTATTAGATATATTTTATTTATATTTACTATAATAATTAGCTACATTTCCCAGTTTTATATACTTAAGAATCTGTTTATCCTTTCATTCTTATTTAAGTTAATCACTTTAAAAAATCAATATCATGACAGTCAATTAATGTCATTACTTATGAAATCTTTGAGAAATTCATTTAGTCGTAAAAAATCAACAATTAAGTCAAAAAAAAAAAAAAAAAACGTCATTATGTTAGTGTTGGTCAAACAAAACATTTGCTCTTTTACTATCTTGTTTATGTTCCTAAGGGCTTAAATCAAAGTCATCACATTCTTTGAGATACTTTTTTCTATTGAGTAAGACAATGAAAAGCCATTTTTCTTTTAACGTTATTCTTAAAAAAGTGAGAACAAATTTGGTTATTTCATTTGTATTTTTTACAGCAGGATATTCTAAAGAATATATTATTTTTTCATCTATGGAGATCAACTTTCTGAAGGCTATCGATAGGGGTGTGTAATACAACTAAATATTGGAATTTATCCTCAGAATTTTAACTCTAAGAATCGTTTTTAAAATGGCTACGTTACATGGAAAATGAGTTTTAACACACATAAATGTCTTAAAAATAAGAATATTTTAAGGAAGTTTTGGCACAAATAAGTTTTATATAAGTATAAATCTCTTTGCGAAATTTCATACAGATCAGTCCTTAATTGATCTTTGCTCCCATATGAATACCTCTACCGAAAATCACTTTAATGTGCATAAATCCCACAGAAATGTTAGTATTATGTTAACATTTAATAAAAATAAGTTCTATATAAGCAAGAACTACAGTGACAAATTTTGTATGGATCGGCCTATAATTACTTTCGGAAATTACCCTGAAGTGCATAAATCCTGTATAAATGTTAATATGAACATAATATTATTTATACGTATGTTTTATAAAAATATACGATATATTACACTTAATACAAGTATAGGTGCCCAATTAATCACATGTCCCACATAAGACTCCTCCCCAAATTTTGATGCACATATACAATGGTGTAGGGTATCATATTGTATCATATATTCTTGTTTAGTTTTTACTGGGTGTATTCAGATTTTACTGAATTTATTAATAGACTTACACAATAATTGGTGGTTTTTATGTTTTCTATGAAGTACTTTTTTTAGGAAAACGTTAAATCTTTAAAAAGTTCCAATTTTAAAAGAATGAAATTTTTCAAAAAATGGTAATTTGATTAAAGTTGCAATTTTTAAAAAAGAACAA
Source organism: Protocalliphora azurea (assembly GCA_932274085.1). Classification (NCBI taxonomy): domain Eukaryota; kingdom Metazoa; phylum Arthropoda; class Insecta; order Diptera; family Calliphoridae; genus Protocalliphora; species Protocalliphora azurea. The sequence goes on from OW026519.1 coordinate 132,934,070, forward strand.
TAAAAATAGATTTTCAAAAGGGGAAAAATACAATTCTTTAAAGAAATAATTTTTATTTAATTTTTTTTAGAAATAATACTATTTTAAGTTCCTTTAAATATAATACAAAATAATATTTTTTTCATTTTTTAAAATTTCTTTTCTGAAAAATATTTTAATTTGCAAGGCAAATTCAGTATACCATTGCAAAGAAATCTATTTAAAAAAGGGTATTGTACAATACTGTCCTGTTGAGAAAAATTTTTAAGAAGACCACTTGATGAGCTGTATACAGGAAAAATAACATTTCCCTACCAGCGATTAATAATCACGGTCTTAGTACATCCCAGTAAAAACTTTTTGGTTTTCGTTAATGTCACCTACTTATTAAGGTTATGAGGTTATATAATGACGTCTCTCGGTAATGAGACGTCATTATTATTTGCCTACTCTATATTACATAAATAAATACTCAATAGTATAATAGCACCGTAATATTGCAATCACGTGGATGAGTTAGTTAGTTCAACCTCGTTCTAATGCTGTAAGTTTTTTGAACAATATGTCTAAAAGATATTTTGCACTAAAAAAAGTTTTTGCCGTAGATATTAGTCATTAAAAACGAACGGTTAGTTTGTGTCCAAGTTCAAATCTCACTTTTTTGTTTTTTTATTTTTATTTTTGTTTAAGTACATATTCTTGAGTATCCCTAGAGTGAAAAAAATAATTACATGAATTTGTGGACAACTCGAACAAAAGTAACTAGTTATTCAGTAAAAAATAAGTAATTTATTTTTGTTTCCAATTATACCTGCAAAGGAAAGCAAAGGTTTTACCCAAAAAAGAAGCCTTCCAAAATAGGTGTCAAAAAATTTGTAATTTTGAGATTATTATAAAAAAAATATAATTTTTTTAAAATATCTTCCGTCCACAAGAAATCAAATAAAACGACTGGGAAACAAAATTCGATATAATTTTATTTGATTTTGCTCTAATCACCAAAATGATAATATTAATTAAATTTAATAATTTTTTTTTTTTTTTTTTGTTGAATTTCAAACAAAATAATAATTATATCAGTAGCACCCATAATTGAAATTTTATATAGAATCAAGTAAAATTTTAATTTTATTTATTTCAGAAATTTAAACATGACTGTTTTACAAATACTACATATAAAATAAGTATTTTACAATAATGTTTTTTATATATTAAAATATATTAAATTATATGTATTTAAATGTAAAGCGGTTTTGTATGGAATTTCTACATGTTATATGTTAAAGTACCTAATATGTGTGTGTTCTAAAACTAATAAAAACTTATATTAAAATGTCTTTAAAAATTCTTGATAGAATAAAGATATTCATAGGAATTTAAAAATATCACAAAAATATCACAAAAAAAATTTCATATACCGTGATCTTCCATAAAACATGGTAAAATGAGACAAGCCTCTTGCAATTTAAAAACTTGAAATATGTAGTTTTAATATGCATGCATATGCATGAATAGCGTTCCTTATAACTGACACTAATTTTGGACATTGTTCTCAGGAACATCTAAAATAATAATGGAACGGATAACAAATTAATCAAAATGATAGATTGACTAATACTTTCCGAATAACAAGAACAAATGTTCACAATTAAATCCTGTTGGGTTAAGCATTCCAATAGGAAATAGGAAATTAATATTTAACGTAAAATATTAATTTTTTGATAATAGAAAAAATACCTACATTTTTTAAATAGTTTTCTTTTTTTTTTTAAGTGTTTTCACTTTTTTACTTTGTTTATTTTTATTTTTTATGTTACTAATTGAATAAATTAATTCAATTTTATTATAAAATTAATAAACAAGTTTATTAAAAAATATATTCTAATCATTTTTTGCTGTGTAGTCCTCTCAAGACACATAATCCCACGGAGAATATTTAAAAATATTTTTTCTATAACAAGCTCAGGGTTAGGAGTTTTTTGAGACTAATTTCGCAAAAAAATTTAAACTTTTTTGGCGTAAGTTAAGATTTACGACTTTCCAACTTTTAAAAAATCGATTTTTCGATATTTTTTTTCTTCATTTTGAAAGACTATTTTAGAATTTTCCGACTTTTCGACTATTTCAACCTTTTTCGATTTTATACGATATTTTACACTTTTTTGACTATTTCTTGTTATTAATCTTAAAAAAAACTTAAAAGCAAAAAATAAAATATGTGCAACGCAATCAAATATATTGATTAAGTAGCAAACAATCCATGCAATGAAAGTGATGGTTTCCAACAATTAGATTATGTAGTTCAAATAAAAACTGCTAGGAAACCATTTCTTTTAAATAAAATAAATTTTTTTCGATTTTCTTGGCCTAATTGCGACTTTTTTCAACTATTTTCGAATTCTCGACTTTTTCCGACTTTTTGCAACTATTTTCTACTTTTCGTCCAAACCAAAAACAAAAAGTCGATTGATTGATTTGATTAGTCGATTTAATGAACCCTGGCCTAAATGTATGAGACCCCTGATTTCACAATTGCTGGTAGGAAACTAAAGACTTAAAAAGTAGAAATATTTATAGATCAATTTTTTATAAAGACATGAATTTTCAAAATGGTGTCATTTTGGTTAAAAAAATTAATTTTTAATCAAAAATTAATAATTTTTCATTACCACCTTCTAATATTTAAATAGTACAATTTTAGTAAAATGAACTTCCTATAAAAATAAAAAAATATACATTTTCAAAAAAGTACCATTTCAAATAATTGTAGACGTTTCTCAAACATCACTAAATTTTAAAAAATTTTACCTACTGTTTAAAAAAAGAAATACTTTTTCCAAAAAGTACCAAATTGAAAAAAGTACCATAATAAAAGAAACTAATTTGTAAAATAAGAACTAAAATTTCGGCAATAATATTTTTAAGTTCCTATAAAAGGTTTCCCAAAAAGGATCATTCCAAAGAAAAAAAAACTATTAATAAAATCAGAACCACTTCAGATTCTTTAGTAACATCCTTAGAACTACTGGTGTTGCAACCAATTCTGAAACTCATGGAGTAGAACCGTATTCTGATTCTAAATTGCTTTAATATAATAACTGGTGCTTAAGAACTATTTCTGCATTACTTCCTCATTACTTTTCTAAACAAATTTGTGTTTCCCAAATTACTTACTTTACCCAACTGTTTAAAAAATGTAAAAACAAAAAGTCGAAGAAATTAAAAAAAGAGTAACAAAATTAAATTGATTTAAAAAAACAGCCTTTATAAAATGGCTCATTAGAATGAAAAATAAAGTGAAAAAAAATCATTGATTTTGATAATTGGTTCTTGAACCATTCCCTAAATCTTCTATAGAACTAGTTCTGTATGTGATAATTTTGAACAAAAATTATTGATTAAAGAACTACTTCTAGAACCGTTCTATAGAATGGGTACTGGCTAGGTCGCCCCAAGAACTAGTTCTTTTTTCGTACAAAAAAAAAATTCGTACAAAAATCATTGGTCGTAACGCCAAAGTGAAACAAGTGCAGGCCATTTTCATGCGTTCTAAAACTACCCAGAAAAAACTTTTCTCGGTAATGGCAACTACCTATTGAAGTAGTTTCTTGGTAATGAGGCGTCATTATTATTTGCCCACCCTATATTACATTAATAAGTACACAATAGTATAATAGCACAATAATATTGCAATCACGTGGATCAGTTGACTAGAGAGCTGGATTAACAACCAGAAAAATGCTAGTTCAACCCAATTCTGATGCTTTTAATTTTTTTTTTAAATGTTCCATCAAGTTCAAATTTCACTGATGGCAAATATTTTTTTTATTTATTTTTATTTTCGTTTAGGTACATATTTTTGAGTACCCCTAGAGTCTAAAAATAACTACATGAATTTTTGGAGAACTCAAACAAAAATAGCTAGTAATTAAGCAAAAAAATAAATAATTTATTTTTGTTTCCAGCTTGTGGTTTTACTGGGTGGTTGTAGAACTATTACGGTTTATCCTGGGTACTTTTTTAATGGAATGCTTTCAAAAATTGCTGGAATGATCTTATTTGGAATTTTATAGAAGCGGTTTTCTAAGATCGTATACGTTTGCGCCACGACTATACTCTTCATCGATAGAAGTCTGGCTGCGGTAGGAGTCTGTCTACCCCATGAAAAAGACGATTTATTTTGGGTTTTGTATCAATTAATTTTAATATTATTTACATCAAAATATTCGGTTTTGCCTGGAGATTTTTAATACATATTTTTCAAATTTTCGATATACGCCCAATATTAGGAATTATATTCAAAACTGCATTTTCGGACTTCACAGCTTTAACATTTTTTTATCTCGAGTACCTATTATCCAACGGCATTGGAAAGAAAAATTTTACTCTTTTTAAAAAATATATACACATTTTTATTCATAGTAAAACTGCGTAAGATATTAAGGGCATAAACTCAATTTTTTATTTTTTATTCTTATTTTTTGAAGTTTTTATCCATTTTTTTTTTTTTTTTCTTACTTTTCCTAATTTAATATTTTATTAGGGGTAAAATGAGCAATAATTTGATAAAATTGGATTAGTATTGTAGATTATATGATCTTTTTCAAAGTTGTAAAACTCATAAAAATTGGCAAAATAATGGCAGCAACAAAATACATGTAAAATAACAGGATTTATGGGTTTTACAAGTAAGAGAAAAAAATCATATGTTCTACAATTCTCATCTGATTTTACCCAGAGATAGCTCATTTTATTCCTAACAAAATATAGTATTTGGAAAAAATGTGAAAAAATATGTTTTCTAATAAAGTATAGGTCAAGTGTTTTTTCACTGTAGCACCGTGTTATTTATAAATCATGGTTGTCTACGTTGCATATTTTCAAAATTTGTCACATTTTTACAATAATTTCTTACCAGAACGAATATATTATATAACAAAATCTTTGACAACTACTTATGCATGTTCTGCACTTGTACCAAAGAATACAAAGAATGGAAGGAAGCTCTCTTTCGTACAACAACAACATTTCTTCCTCTTCACACACAAGTTCTGTGTGAATTCAACACACTTGTAAGAGAGAAAAATAATACAAAATAAGTAAAACTTTCTTTTACAATTTAAATTAGACTCCCGACATATATTTTAACTAGCATACAACATTTTTATTATTTTTTCATGTACATTTATTTCATTTTAACTCCCGTAATAAGAATATTTTCCACAATTCGAAATACTAGCGTATATACCTGTCAATACCAGGAAAAATATAATAATAAATGTGTGAAAAAAAATCGAAAATATTTTAAATAAATATATATACAATGTATATTTTGACTCTTTTCCTCTCTCTAATCGAATTTTATAAATTTGAAGCCATTAGAATTTAAAACCAAAAGAAATAAATTTATTAATCGGCGTAAATGCGCTTCCTGATCGAAATACAAAATCATTTTCCAATAGAATTTGCAGAGAAAAGATTAGTATAGCAAATTAAAACTTCTTAAAACAAAAAACTTTAAAAAATATTACCTAAAATAAAGAAATAAATCCGTGTATATCCGCTCCCTGATAGAAAATCTGGATCCGTTAGGATTTGTATTGTTTTATAAAAGTAGGCTAAATGTAAAATTTCTACGTCGTTTGGGAGCTTCCAAAAACTCCTTAGAAAATTATATATTATATATTTAGCAAACTATGTATAAATTCGCGTATCTCTGCTCCTTAACGGAAATTTCACAACCTGTCTCCATTAGGATTTGTAGTACAAATAGTTTCATAAGTAAACCGAATTTTAATTTTTTACGTCGTCTGGGAAACTCTGAAAAAAATGTCTAAGGAAATTATATATAGAATATAGGTATTTTTGACATTATTTTTTTGCATGTTGAGATTTAAATTGAACAGACGAAGCTACTACTTTTGGTATTAAAAATAAAACAGAATTTAAAATTATTTTTAATTATTTTCATATTCATTAACAAAAGACTAGAAAAAAGTAATTACATTTACATTTCTGAGTATAATCGGCATTAAAAGATGAAAATTTATTTAAGTTTTCAAATATAATTGTGATGAATTATATTTAATCATTTTTGAATACTCTTTTATACAGCTATGTGTGCTAATGATGTGTGGCGAAAGTGGCGCCAATCCTAAATAAAATTTTATTAACACAATCTTAATTACTTTTGTTCTGATAACGGAGCTAGATTTTTTGGACAGACCTTCCATTCTTTGTATTCTTTAATTTTTGCTAACAAACTATAAATATAAATTATTAATATTTTTCCTTCTCTCTTCTTTTCAGGTAAGTTTATCATGTTATTAAGTAAGTAAAGCTGCATATCTCCTCCTTTAATATATAAATATAAACTTTAATTGACTAAAATAAATCGATTACGCCTGAAAAATCCTTACTTTGAATTTTTCATAACTATCACTTATATAATGCAATATTTTAAGACATTTTGAAAAATCATTTCAAAAACTTATTTCTTCTTTAAAGCAAATTCTTCCAAAAAGTTCCATTTAGGCAAAAAATAATATTACTTTGTATTTGAACTTATATTCCTGTTTTAATACACAAAATCTGTTTCTTTTTACATTAATTTTCAATGAATATTTAGGTCATTACAGATGAATAACAAAAAAAAAAAAAAGAAAAAAAAAAGGAAAAAAAGTAATGACTACAACAAAAGAAATTATAAAGCCCTAAATCACTGACGTTATAAAAATATATATTTATTTGAAAAAAAAAGAAAAAAACATTTTCAATACTGTTGTTATAGTTGTTTAACTATAGTTTTATCTTTTCAATTTATAGACAAACCTACTGGCACACATATGTGGTCACAACACATATTGTCAGTCTGATAAATACACACATTTTTGAATGTTTTACTTAATTTAGGTGTTAACAGAGTTTCAAAAGAATAATATTATAACTTGAAAAATCAATGAAATTTTAAATAATTGAAATCTTCTTTATATATAGGGGAAAGTGGGGCATTGTAGTGTATGAGGTAATAAAGAAAATTGTATTTTTTCCCGTATTTTTAATTTTTTAGCAAAACAGACTACTGGTAAATGTTTACCAGTACATTTCTAAATTATATTACATCCATGAAACCTCCAATTTTATTGCTTTTTGAGCATAAGCAAATAAAATATACTGAAAAAGTTTTTTTAAGTGCAGATATTTCTGAGGAAGAGATCCAAATCAGAAGCATTTTCAAATCAGTGAAAGCAAAATTGAACACTTTATTTTACGCGCATTTCAATAACAAATAATTTTTTTTCTGAAATCATAATGCTTTTTTAAATTTCTACTTAAAGTAAAAATGATCGAATTGGGGAAATGTAATAAAAATATATTGTGTTTCCACTATTTTATTGCAATTTTGCTGAAAATAAAGTAACTAATTGTATTTCATATTGTTCAGTCACCAATGACTTGAACAGATATAAGAAAATCTTATAAAACATATTAATAGTGTGATGTCAGAACAAAAAAAAAAAAAAAAAAAAATAATGGACATCAATTACGATATTGTTCATATTAAATAAATTTTTAATTGATTTTGCTCCAATCACCAAAATGATAATAATTAAGTAAGAATATTTGATTTAGGTTTAAATTTGAATTAATTTTTTTAATAATATTAATTAGAATGTTCGGCTAAAATCAACTGAAAATTTTATTAATTTAACGGTTAACTAAATCCTTCCATCATTAAAAATGCATGAATTTAATACAGTTTTTTATTAAATTATTAAAAATATTTAAATAATGCAATGCAAGTAAAATTAAACGAAAGATATAATAAAACTACAAATTTGATTTGAAATAAAATTTGGCATCTTATACATCTTGTCAAAAGCAACGATAATGACGTAAACATAAGATTTTTGAAACCTTTGAACTCGTTCCAATAAAAACTTTTATATAATCCTATCAGAGCGCCTTTTGCGATTAGGATGAGATACCAATAAAAACTTTAAAGAATATGACAGATTTTGAACAAGTCGTCAGAAACAATCAATATGGACTGACCTTTTACATATAAATAATTTTTCAAAGAACAGCACTAATACAAACTTGAGTATTGAAATTAAATATAACCCTCGATCAAAACGGCGAGAACACTTACAAAAGCATCGAAACGATTAAAAATCTCATCATATATTTTATATATTAATTATTAAACGCGTCTCCAAAAACTGAGCTATAAATTTTTCTTTTTTCTGTTTATTTTTTTAAAAGCTGTCAAAAACCTTGAAATCAATTACAAAGTTAATTACATTAATTAAAAATATAATTAAATTTCAGTGTAAAATCAATTAGGAATTTTATAAAAAATTATTTGGAATAATTTTTTCTATGTAAAAGCAATGGAATATATGAATGTTGGAAATAACTCAATAAACTCCATACCGATATGAATAATAATTCCTAGAACCAACATGTGCCATTACATTAGCTAATTAAAGGAAGAAAATTTATTAAAGATATTAATTAGACTACTCAAAGTACGGAAAATAACTATTATTTTTATAAATTTTGTTTTATTATTTTCTATTAGTTTTTCTATTAGTTTTATCTGTTTTGATCACTTACTTAAATGTACGTATACTTGTGGTCTTGTAAATACAAAAATATTTAGGAAATATTTAATAAACACTAAATATCTTTAAACTTGCTAGTTTTACTATCTTCCACTTTACACAAAAACTTTCGATTTTAGCAAAAAAAAAAAAAATAGTTGTTTTGAAAAAACGTTGAAAAATATTAACAAAAGCTAAATTAATATTTTTATTTGTATGCAAAACTTTAGACAATAATCCATTCTATATAACAGAGATTTCTTGAGCTTCCAGACGACATAGAAAATTAAAATTCGGATTACTTATGAAACTATTCGTTCTACAAATTCAGCCAGATTTTGAAATTTCTATCAGGAAGCGGATATACCTGGATTTATTTTTTATTTTTATTTTATTATCAGTGTTGCCAATTTAGCTTTATTAAGGCTAAATCTAGCTTTTGATTTAGCTTTTAGCCTCAAAATTTTCGTTTTGGTTTCTAGCTTTTTTTAGCCTTTTTTGATTCTTAAAATTGTCATAAAATTAAATTTCAATAAAGATGAAAATAATTTCTTATTTGTTTTCATAAATTTTATTTTTACAGAATAATCCATTTAAGAATTTTTGTGTATTAATTCGGGCTGCCAGCAAAATGAAAATCTTAATTTTTTATTTATGGATAATTTTTCATTTCTTTTGGGTAATTTTTCATTTGGGTGATTTTTCTACATTTGCTTTGGGTAATTTTGCCATTAGTTCGCATAAAAAATCGAGATTATTTATATTTAACAAAAATTTCCACCTGCGTCGCTTTATTCTCCAAATCAAATATAACTTAACTCGTTTTATGAACTTACTTAATCAATTATTATAATTATTCTTTTCATAACGTTCATTAATCATAGAAAGTCTTTTTAAATCTTTAAAAAAATTTGGAAATGATTAATCAAAAAGGATTTATGATTCAAAAATGATAAGAAATAAATTAGGTAATTTTTCATATGAATTATAACCAAATTTTGTATGGTAATTTCGTGGGCGATTTTTCATTGCATAAATTTATTACATCAATATCTTTAAAAGATATCAAAAACTAATGAGAGCAAAAAAAAGAGTTTTAAAATAAAAAATATACGAGCTTTTTTCTGGCTGTATTTTTTGGGGCATCTAGCCTTTTCCGACCTTTTTTTAAAGTGCAACTTGACCCCTTTTTTCTCAACTCCTGGCAACACTGTTTAATATAGTCATTATTTTCTCTCCAAATCTTACCGGGAACTGATTTTGTATTTCGATCAGGGAGCGAATTTATGCAAATTTTTTTTCAATCTTTTTTTATTTTTTTCACTTAATACCAGTGTTGCCAGGAGACGAGAAAAAAGAGGCTAAATTCTACTTTAAAAAAAGGTAAAAAAATGCTAAATGCTCTAAAATATAAAGGCAGAAAAAGGTTAAAATTTGTTCTTTAATTTAAAAACTTAATTTTTCTTATTCTCACTAGTTTTTTTTTTTAATATTTTTTAAAGATATTTTAATAAATTTATAAATAGAACAAAGAAGCATAAAATTCCCATATAAATTTGGTTTATATTTCATACGAAAAATTATTAATTAATTTTTAAAGTATAATTTCTTTTTGATTAAGCATTTTTACGTTTTTGAGTGATTTTTTCGCTTTTATAAGAATTTATTAAAATTATGCTTATAAATAGTTTCTATGGTTCATGAAGCAAATTAAAAAATAATTATAATAATCGATTTAGTAATACCATCAAATTAGCAGGTGAAGGTTTTTGCTAAATATAAATAATATAGATTTTTTGCGCATAAAAATGCTTAAATGAACGATTCTGTAAAAATCAAATTAGTAAGAGATATTAAGAAATTATTTTCTTCATTGTTAAAATACTAACATTTTATCCTTTTTAAGGCATTTTTAAGAATAAAAAAAGGTTAGAAAAAGGGCTAGAAACTAAAAAGAAAATGTTTAGGCTAAAAGCATAATAAAAAGGCTAGATTTAGCCTTAAACTGGAAACACTGTTTTAATACTATAAGCATTAATCATCATCAATTTCTAACGGATTCAAAACTTTCAATTTCGATTAGGGAGAGAAAAAGCGCCAAAAAGTTGTTCATATATTTTTTAAATGATTTTTTGATTTTTTTTTATATTTATTATTCTATTGCATTTTTTCCTGGCATTGTCAGGCTTATTCTTAGCGTATATATTAAACAATTTTAAGAAAACTTAGGGAATGTTATATAATTATCGAAAGTAATATATTAACTGTAGATAAAATTATTAGTTTGCATAAAAATATATAATTTTGTCTGATGTCATGCTTTAAATCCTGGTAAAATCTGGCAAATTCAGTTATTAAAAAATTTGAACTTTCTAAGCTGGACTTTATGTTACATTTTTGTGTATCTATTTCTGTATTATAATATGAATACATTCTCTTAAATATTATTCATAACACATGTATGAATTTATTAAAAAAAAAAATATTACAATATTAACTAACGCACACTTAGTCCTCATCAATAGACCTACACAGATGCGTATGTTTATTGATCCTGGAGAGAATACACTTACATACTTTTAATAAGGAAGGTAGTGCGCAATCATTTGTATGTATGTCTCGACCTACATAAAATTTTATATACAGATGTGTACACTTACATATACTTATGTATATGTACATTCATATTTGCATCTACATTTTATGTAAAAAGGTAGAAAAACAACCCCAGCAGGAAAATATGTTAGTGCTTTATCACTGCAGGCCTTTGTAAATGCTTGCACATCTTTCTGAAAAAAAAATTAACACATTTCACTTTGCCTTCTATGAAAATTCCCAAAAGAAAGCATCGGCATCCTCTAAAAAAAATCCAGTAATAATTCTTGTATCACTCACTTCTAAACTTTCTCATTACAGACATAAATGCTTTCGTTAATGAAGATAGATGGTATGTCTTTTTTCTTTTTAATTCAATTTCAGACTCTTTTATAATAGCATTGCACATAATAGAACATATTTATTCAAGAGTCCTTGTCTTCTCGCTTCTTTTTGGAAGGGAGTAGGGAAGTGCTTGGCTCTATGACACTCCATGTAAAAAAATAAATAGTGTTGGAATGCGATTGTCATGCCTTATAGATAATTAAAAAAGCATTTTAAAATGTCTCTTTATCCCTTATTTTTCCGGCTGGGAAATATTTTTAAACAATACCCAGTCGGATAAAGAATGGCTAAATAGAAATTCTAAAATGCTGTATTTAGGGTAAACAAGACATGCCACTCCTATTCCAACACTACTTCTTTTTTACACGGCATGTCATTGGAGGCACAGCCATCTCTCTTATGCTCTCTTATGTGCAGTGCTATTAAAAAATAGTCTGAAATTGAATTTAAAAAATGAAATGCGGACTTCTTTCATTAACGACACTTAAAATAAGACCAAATAATTTTGCGCTCTGAAAGCCTCGCAATTAAAAATATTTCTGTTTGAAATGAGAAAAGAAATAAGTGAGTAAGACACCTTCTATATTGCATTTAATGAAAGTAAAACCAGAATTAGTACCGGATTTTGTTTAAAGGAAACAATTGGCTTCTTTGAAGAATTTTCATAGAAGGCAAAAAGGCCTACAGAGGGATGAAGCACTAACATATTTTCCTGCTCTGTACATATGCTACAAATGGTTGTTTGTATTATTCGAGCATATTTATTTCATAAAAATTAAATTATAGATTTTTTCTCTCCTTCATTCTTTCTTTCCTCCACTTACAATTTCCTAGAATTGATGTCACTCCCAAAACATTTGATATTTTCTTAATGTAGCAAGAAATTATAAAGAGTATTATTCTTACTGTTAATGTACTTAAGTTAGTATTATTATCATAACATCATTGTTATTGGAGAGATTATAAAAAAGTTTTTGTTAAGGCATAAATGTAAAATATAAAACTGTTCATAAAAGATTATTTTTGGGATTTTTGTGACTTTTTAATGAATTAATAATGAAACTTATATTTTTAATTTTTACTTTAATTTTCTTCAGGCACGTTGTTCATACATAATGAAGTACGAAAAGAAAAACATTTACATAGAATTGTTATGTGGCTTTTACAAAAATAATAACAAAAATAATAAAAATCATAAAGTTATAAAATTACCATTTTAGGCAAAAAATGTGTTTTTTTTCTTCTTATTCTCCAATGGGCGTTTATCTTAATTTTTATTTATTTTTAATAACAAAGCTAAATGCTGAGGATGGATTTTGTTGAAGTGTTTAGCAGATATTACTTTAAATGAAAATTATAACCTCGAGTGGTCTCAACAAATAATTAAATATAATGTCTAAGCTTTTGTAATGTACATTAAGGAGCTGTAGCTAAAGGTTTCCATATAAAGTTCTGTAATAAAATGTATCTATTTACGGCGACTTAACCTTCAAACGGTCAAGGCTGTCGCTGAGCATCTTTTCTTATTGTAATTTTTTTTAATAGTTTATATTTTAACTTCTTTTTGTATTCTATATATCTAGACCTTAAATCTTCCAAAAAATTTACATTAATTATACTTTTTGATTTGTAAATTGATATTTTTTTGCATTTTTGCTTTTACCGTTAGAGGGTTAATTAAAAAATCTCACCTGCTTGTAGTTCAAACAAATTACTTGGCCGCGTTATTACAAATTACTAATTATGCTCTACACCATCGTAAGTGGTTGGGGTATTATGTGTTTATACTGATGTTTGTAACGCACAGAAAAAATTATCCAACACCCACCTTAAATTATACGGTTTGACTTAGATTCACTTTCTAAGTCGATTTAATGTCCGTTTGGCTGGCTGACCATTAGGGTGGTCCAAAATTCCTTTTTGCAAGCTACATTTAAACGTACAATTATTGGAGATAAGGTCATTTGAAAAAACTTGGCAAAATACACTCATATTTTTTTTTATTTTTTCAAAAATGGCTACCATGAAGAACGAAATCGTCATTTTAGTAAAAATGACTCATATTAAAAAATTACATAGAAATAAAAAGTAAAAATATACTAACGAATTTTATATAAAATGTCCTTTTTTTGTTCATATTAACTTTTTTGGAAAAATTACGAAACATGGGTAAAATAATTTTTCATTAGCCATCGTTTGATGTATATATCATTAATTTTCGTGAGAAAAGAATATTTAAGATTTGTTCTGGAATCATCATTCCAATTATATGTTCTATATTATGTCCCCTATCATAATTTTAGGTACATTTAAATGTGCGATACACTTTGCTTTCCTTCATACAATGCTGGACCACCCTATTCTCCATGTAAAGTCTATGAACAAAATTCAGGTCCCAATTTTAAAGATAACTTGATGAAATTTGGTACGAATAATTACTTTGGACCAAGGACAAAGTCTTTTGAAACTGGTTACAATTATTTCACCTCCCATACAACTGTTCTCACGGTATATGGATTTAACGATCATAAATCCCTTAAATATAACAATATTTTAAATAAATTATGTGAAGAAGTTTTGTCTAAATATCAATCTTTACCCTAAAATTCATGATGATCTATTCATAATTGACCATAGATCCCATATAAACCTCTCTTGCAAAAATCACTTTAATGTGCATAAATTCCACACAAATGTTAGTATAAAGTTAATATTCGACAGAATATTCGACAAATAGAATTATAAATCACAGTGTCAAATTTTTTGAGGATCGGCTCACAATTTACCATAGCTCCCATTAATGCCCACTTTCGGGAATCACTCTAGAGTGCATAAATTCATATAAATGTTAGTATCAATATAATATTCTGTGATTGTATACTTTGATACGAGTATCGGTTCACAATTGGCCACAGGTCTAATATAAGACCCTTTCCCGAATTTTGAGGCACATAAACAATAGTGTAGAGTAAAAAATGATCGGACTTGGCCGACTATATCTTTTTTACTTTTTTTTTCTATTTTTATTTTAGTAAAAAGTCACAGTTAGAGTTGTCATTCGAAAGAAAAATTATTCGATTAATCATTTTTTGAATAATAATTTATTCGAACGAAAACAATTTTACTATTTAGAATAAAAATATTTTTAGAATAACCGAATAAAAATACTGAGTGCTATTTATTTTGACTTTAAAGTGGAATATTGAGGATTATTTTCTCAAAATAACATTTTTTCAGTTGCTCAAAAAAAAAAAAAAAAAAAAAAAAAAGTATGTGCTTAAATCGTTTAATTTTTAATTAATTTTTACATTTTTCTCTCTTTTGATATTAAGAAACTGGCAGATAGTATTAAGCAAAAGCTCATTGGATATTTTATTTAAATATAAAAAAATATTATGAATGATTTTGTTCTCCATATATCCAGCCAAAAAAGAGAGAAGTACTTCTAAAGGAATAACATTTTCACAACTTCAAAAGTGGAAATAAGTGAATAATTTGAATTTTTTTGGAAGTTATTTAAAATTAATTTTTACAATTTTTTAGTAAAAAAAATAAAATAAAATAAAAATAATAAAACCACACTTTTTCCAATTTAAAAGTAGTTTCAATTACATCTAATAAAGATTATAAATTACTTTCAAATCATGTATAAAAGTGACTTCAAAAGCTACGAGTGGAAATTATAAAAACGCACGTTCTTCAAATAATCATCATATGTTGAAATTATTTCTTCTCTATTAAATTCATTGCTTTTGTATCCTTTTTTGGAGGTTATCTTCATTTCGGTAATTTGTTAAATTTTATATTTTTCAACATAAAATGAAATGTCAGGAAACTTCATATTTTTCATATAGAAAATTACCTAAAAATATTGCCTATTTATTTTGACAATACGTATTATCCCGAGGGAAATGTTTTGCTTATTCTAAGCCATACGATTTAAAATATTTCTCTTTGTATTTTGTATCAACTTTGAACAAAATTATCATTATCTTCTGAAATTTGAATAAATTTAACATTCTAAAAATAATATAATAATTACTTTTAGCGCACAAATTCGGGAGCAATGAAAAGGTATCATAAAAAATAACATTTTTCCAATGACAGCCGTAGGTTAAAATCATTGCTTCTGCAGCTCTTTTTCAGCACATGATAATAGTAAATTCTACTTCTTTTTCACTTTTTTGGAAGTTCCTTTTTTGCTGGATAATTAAATGCCACATAAATTTACTTAGAAATACATAATTTTAAATGTAAATGAGAAATCAATCAATCAAAGGAACCAAAAATTTTATCTTTTTGAAATTATATTAATTTCTTTTTATGGTAATATATTTCAAATTTTTATATTAATCGTTTTTTTTTATTTGTTTTGTTGAATTATTCCATTAAAAATTTTCATTTGTTATTCGTTTGAATATTCGAAGAATATTTAAAAATTCATCGATCAGTAGAATAATAATAAAATTATGAAATTTTATTCGATCAAAATTAAACTCGAATAATTTGACAGCCCTAGTCAATGTATGATAGTCACTAGAAATCATACGTAGTAAAACTACGTATTCAGTTTTTCTCCAGGACCTCAAATTTCCTCTAAAAGAACTTGAAACTATCGAAAGATACACATTAAAAAATAAATAAATTTGTATGAATATATGTCAAATGAAAGCTAATAATCCCTGCAATATAATAATATTTTTTATTTAAATGTTGCAGCAGAAAAACTTAAAAAAATATCCTTTTGCAATTGTTACCCTTTACTCTTTATTTTCAAATATATAACAGCCTGCCACATTTAGATTCACACGTGAAAAAATTGTTATATTGAAAAAACCAGAGATGATCATCCATGGTAAAACTGTCTACCCAGTTTTCCTCCAGGATATCAAACTTCCTCCCAAAAGGACTTCAAAGTTTTGAAAGATGCACAATATTTAATAAGTTATAAAATATTTACGAAGCTTATATTAACCCAATATGCATGTCACATATTTGACTGCAGTACAAAAAGTTAAGAAAATAATTTCTTTTTTCAATTTAATCCTATGATATTGTATTTATTAGTTAATTATATAATTAGTATAAAGGATATTTTCTCAACATTTTGTGCTGCAATATTTAAGTAAAAACTTTTCTTATATTGTAGGGATTCTTAGCTTTCATTTGACATCCATATTACGTTGATATAATTTTTGTAAATATTTTATACATATTTTTTTAATTGTGTATTTTTCGAAATTTTGAAGTCCTTTTAAGAGAAAATTTGACGTCCTGTGTGAAATATTTTTTGGAAAATTGTTTCACGATATTATTAGCTAGCACAATAAAAATTACTTTTAAAAATTTTTTCCATTCAATTAATTTGCTTCTAAAGGGATACTTTGTAAAAAATAGCAACAGTATACCTCTACATTCACAAAGAGATTTTTAAGGACACTGACATAGTTAAATGTACAAAGGTAGTAAATAATTGAGCTTTAGAGCAAGCCACAGTTTCCATTATTATTTATATTTTTTAGTTGTAGGAAAAATAAAGATTGTGTAACATATAAATGTAAATGTTTAACCTCAATTGTATGTATATATATATATATATATATATATATATATATATATATATATATATATATATATATATATATATATATATGAAATGTTCCTTTTACTTATATACATTTTATTTTTATATGTCGGTACCCTTTAAACATTTGGAACATAAATTTGTTGCCAATCTTCCAGACGTCACTAATTAGTAACTTCTAGATGATTGCCGAAAGATTGTTCGAAACACAAATACATTTATATCGTCCTTTCATCAAAATATATTACTATTGCGCATTGATCTTCTTAACTTGTGTTAGGAATATTGTCTGTTTTTTTTTTGTTTCTTTAAGAAAATACCACCATAAAGAGGCTGGTAAAATCATGTATATCAGTAATAATTTAACTTAAGTATAATTTGGCTGTAATATTAAGTATAAGAACAACAATTTTACTGATAATTAAGTGTTTCATAATCAACAAGGGATATTTTAAAAAAAGTAAGCAAATCTTATTAACATTTTATTTAGTAAAAACATACTTTTCTCACAATTTATATTTATTTTCGGAAAAAGACTCCATTAAACAGACAAGGATGTTAAGATAGCTACGAAAGTTAGCTACGTTTTTTAATTTTATGTTACCTAACAGTTCTCTCACTCAAAGACTGTTAAGTTAGCAGAATTTAATTATTTTCAATTTTAATAACATTTTTAAAAATGTTAATGACTTTTATTTTACATGACTTTTATTTAGCTGCACTTTTGTTTACATTTTTAAAAATGTTAATACCATTTTCGTAATATTTTTTCATTAAAATTATTATAATTTAAATGTTTGAATAAAAAAAAACTTTAATTAAAAACTATGATTTTTAAACTACCTTATGTTTCAGAAATATGTGTTTAAAATAAATATCCAACTGATGATCAAAAAATTGATCAAAATTAAAAAGGTGCTCTATTTGAACCTAGTAGGCTCGAAAGATATTGTCTTAAGGATTTCAGAGCAGAAAAGATAATATTGAGATTGATCACAGGTTTTGAGTAATACAATTTTGAAAATTTTGAAAAAGTGACATTTCTTTCTCCCTATTGCTGATCATAGTTTTTAATTATAATTTTTTTTTATTCAAACATTTAAATTATAATAATTTTAATGAAAAAATATTACATTTTAAAAAATGTAAACAATAGTGCAAATCTATTCTGTTAAATAAAAGTCATTAACGTTTTTAAAAATGTTATCAAAATTGAAAATAATCAAATTCTGCTAACTTAACAGTCTTTGAGTGAGAGAACTGTTAGGTAATATAAAATTAAAAAACGTTGCTAATTTTCGTAGCTATCTTCACACGCTTTAAACAGATAAGTATTTGCAAATTTAAAAACTTCCAAACTTTGCTTGTAAAAATGTATTTTCACATTCTTTGCATCTAAATACTGTTTAATTATAAAAATTATTATTAATCTTTTATTCTTCTTTTGAAGTTATCGAAATTTATCAGAAGTTTCTAAATACAAAATTGATTTTTATGTGAATTGTTTTTTTTTTTTTTTTTATATGTGTGAAATAAAAATAATTATGAAATATAAAAAAATAATGGTAATTTTAATTATAAATACCGAAAGAGCAGAAGTGCAAAATCATGTTCTAGCAGATACTGAGACGACACTTCTGTGAGCATCGTCCGGGTGTCGTCCAGAAGACTCTTCGAGAGTTCTCTCTTCTAGAGTTCCAGAAGACTCTTAAACCAAGAACAGTTCTTCCCGACGGCAAATGATTTTCATGATACTTTGGTAATAGTTTTGTTGATGTATTTCAACTTCTGGAAAACTTTTCTTGGTGACTTCCGCAATAGAAAATGCTTGCAGGGTATAAAAAAATATAATTTTCAATATGTATTTTATATGTACAAAAGTTTCCATTACATTTCCATGTTTAATTGTATGTAGTTCAATTTATTTCCACCTTCATAGCATTACCTTAGAAACGGAAACTTATGTATATCGTGTCAACCTAGTTTCCCCATTTGACATTTTACCGTTACCATTCATTTTCATTTTGAAAATCATAAGAGTTTACGTTAATGTTGCTAATAATATTGCACAATAGTTTATGTTTAAAATAATGTAATTGCACAAAAAAAAAGGGAAACGAAAAATAATAATAATGTGTAAAACATCACGACTACCAAATATAAAAACTTATAACTTAAAAATAAACTGTAAATAAAATGATTGAGAACATTTTGTTGTTAGTAGAAAGGTTGTTTTGTGAAAATTTTGATTTTACTATATACATAAAATTATAAATTGTTATAAATCATTTAGTTTGCTGATGCATCCTTTATTGGTTATCAGTGTTGCCAGTTAGCTTTTGTAAGGCAAAGTCTAGCCTTTTCATTTTGCTTTTGTGGTGACCATAATCTTAGAGAAACATATTATGATTGCACTGTATTGTTACTATAAAATTTTTCATGATCATAAGTAATAATAAATATGAAAATTATAATCATAAAACTACCTAACTTATCACATTATGATCACATCTTTTTATATTTTATATATAAATTTTATCATGTTGTGATTCCGTTTTATTAAACTATGATCTAATTTTTTCATATAATGATACGATTTCATTATAACATGAATCGATTTTATCATACGTACTCGTATTATATAAAAAATGACCAAAATTTCAAAAAACATGTTCCAAATTTATCTTATTATGATCAAATATTATTTTTCCATTAATTATTTATCTGATTTATTATATATTGTACAAGACAATACAAAAATATTTATGTTGATTAAATTCTTTAGTAGTTAATCAATATCTCATGCATTACACAAAATATAACCAAAACTTATCTACATATATTAATTCACATATAAACTAAATGAGAATTATAATGAAAGTGAAAAACAAACGTTAAAAACCAAATATATTCAAAACCCAACAAGTTATGAATTTTTCAACCATATTTGTAAAATGCATACTTATTTGAAATATTTTATTGTTATGGGTATAATAATATTAATACGGTTTGAAAAAAAGAAATATGGTTTAAGAACAAAGAAAGGGATTGTTAATATTTAATGATAATGATATTTTTTATATTAATAGAATTTTGTTTCTGGTAAAAATATTCAAGAACATAATATTTTTGTAGTCAACTATTTTAAAATTTTGATTGAATGTAAACATTGAATTATAAAACTGAAACAAACCATTGTTATCATAAACATAGTATTATTAAAGTTAATGAAAATTAACAAAAACCATGTTTTTTTTCTGCATGTAGTTTTTTTCTAGCCTTTTTTTTTTTTGATTTTTAAGAAGAAAATAATTTCTTATTTGCTTTTACTAATTTTTCAGAAACTATATAGTATATAGCATTTCAAACTTTGTAAACAAATTTATATAATCTTGAAGAATAAAATCAAAAAATGAACACCAAAGTTAAAATTTCGAAAAATAAAATGAAAATAAATTGCAAATTGTTGAATAAAGCAATATTTAATATGAGTGTGTATAAGAGATTGTAATATAAACCTAAATCAATTAAAAATCAATTTAAGAATCTTAAACTGACTTAAAATGTATGAAACTACTAGATCTACAGGAACTACCCTAAAAAAGTAAAGTTTTAATGAGTATATATTAAGAATTTTTATATATATAATATAGACTTTGTGCAGGGTATAAAAGATTCAACCCAGTAAAAAATCGCACTTGCACTTGTTTAAACTATATTGCAAACTTTTTTTTTTAAAAAAAAAAAACATATTTTATATTATTTTAAAAGAAGACGAATTTTGTGTAGATTTTGTATTCAGTTATAAATATTAAAAATCATACAATCTGGGTTTAAATTTTTCTACATATTATATGTAAGATATGTTAAAAAATAAAATTTTAATAGAGCACAGATTTGATTACTTTATATTTATTACTTATAATATTTATTCATTTGAAAACTATTTCAAATTTCAAATACAAGCTGTGAGAATAGGCTTGAATTTCCTTTACTTTCAAATTTAAAACTATGCCTTTTCCTAGCAAAAAATTTCTAATATAACAATTGTATTTTTCAAATGTTTTCATAGTTTTAAACTGAGCTGGATGTTTCTTTAACAAATAAATATTTCTCAAATATTTTTAAAATGTTTTATAAAATTTTAAATTTTACTTGAATTAAACATGAAAAATATTTCTTTATAATTTATATCTAAATTTGTAATTTTGTACGCATAAATGTTAGATTAATATATTTTTTACATTAGCTGAAAAAGGAAATTTTGCCTTCATTATTTTAAGCATATTGTTCATCATATTTAATATGACATAATAGCTGTTTTTAACCATTTAATTGTGACACAATTGCGTATAAATATTTTCTTTAATGTATTTTAGGTATAATATTTTATTTTTTAAACAAACATATCTAAGTTTTAAACTTTTTTATGAAAAAAAAAAAAATTTAAAGTTTTTTTTAATTTGAAAAACATTTGAATATTGTCTTAATAACAATGAAAAAAATATTAAATAAACTGAATATAAAAATACTTCACTTTGTACTTTATAATCACTTTATATTTTAAAAATTTAATAAAAATTTAACATTATAATTTTGTAGGAAGTTTTCCAAATTTTCTTGCTTATTTCATAACACATATTTTGTAGCTTCGAAAACAATTTGAGAAACATGCTATTTATTAAAGTAAACTTTCCAAAAATTTCCTTAGCTTTGAATCGATTTTTAATTATCTCTACTAATACTTTCAACCAAGGGCTACAATTTGCTAACCTATATTTTTCTAGAATTTCATATACTCAGCAAACGAAAGGTTTGATTTAAATTTTGAGAATTATTTGAAGTAAAATTTTTCCTCAAATGTACACGTTTGAGAATAATTTGATAATATTTTTTTCTTCAAATTTGATGCAGATTTAAAATTGAAGTTTGAATTAACCTCTGATATCAAAGGAAAAACACATAATTTTTTAAACGTTTGAAATATGATAACTCTGTGTTTGATGGGTATTTTTAAAATAATTGTATAATTTTTAATTTATTGACTTTAAGCATCAATCTTAATAAGACATTACCAAAAAATCTGCTAATATATCTATCTCATATTTAAAATAATAAAGATAAAATTATTTATTCAAAATTGTGTTCGTTTATTAAAAAAGGTTCAAAAACTATAGACTTATCATCAGAAAATGAAAAAAAAAAAAATACACTTGTAGAGCTTTAAATATTTTCAATGCGTTATCTGTGCAATTTCACTAGGAACTATTAAAATTGAAATCTTCAAACATTTTCTTTAAAAATTTAACTCATTATAAAACCAATCATCACACAACGTAAGACGCCTTATGCAACTTAGAAATCGAAGTTAGCAAATGAAATAGAGATTGACTGTTTAGCAAAAACTTTTTGGTTTTCGGTAATAATAACTACTTATTAAAGTAGTTTCTTGGTAATGAGGCGTCATTATTATTTGCCTACTCTGTATTACATAATTATACCTGCTAGCTTACCAGGAAAGCAAAGTTTTTGCTGGGTGAGTATAAGTATATAGTTTAAAGTTAACTGCGCTTTGTGGATGTATTTATTTACGGCCACTAAAACACCTACAGGATGTTTGACACAAATCTATGTTAATATTTTCGTAGAATTTGAAAGGAAGTATATTCCTAGTGTACAAGAATATGTATGAGCCATTATAGTATATATGAATGCATATAACAAACTCTGACAGATATATTGGGCCATTCATAACCAGCAGTGCTGCCAGGAGGTGGGAAAAAAAGAGGCTAAATTGGACTTTAAAAAAGGTTCAAAAAATAGAGCCAGAAAAAAGTTAATATATTTTTTTTTATTTAAAAACATACTTTTATTTATTTTATTTTTTTTTTCTCATTTGGTTTTAAAGATATTGTAATAAATTTATAAGTAAAACTTAGAACAACTGCCAACAAAATTATCCAATAAAAAAACGCCCAGAAATTCCTACACAAATATGAATTACATTTCCTATAAAGAAAAAATTATCTAATGTTTTGAAGTGATTTTTCATCATTTATGTATTTATAATTCGTTTTCAAATTTCTTGGTGAGTTTTCGCTTTTATAAGATAACTTTTAATTATATGCACAAATAGTTTATATGGTTATTGAAGTTTATTAAAAAAATAACAAGCTGCCACATTTTCATTCGGAAAACGAGTGAATTTCGAGATATTGCGAAAAAAAAGTAAAGTTTTAATGAACACACCATATGGATATGGATATATGCATGAACCTAGAGACCATACCGAGTAAAACTACGTTTAAATTTTGCACCTCTCACCAAAATGATTATATAATTAATAAAAACTGTACAAATGTAAAATAGAAACAATTTTCCAATTAAAAAATTTATCAAATCAATTAAGTAGATGATTGAATGAACTAAAAGTTTCAGTGAGAAATAAAATTTTACTTCAATTTTATTTTTATTTTATATTTACTTGAGTATATTTATTAAAATATATGGTAATAATTTTTTCTGTATAGAGCGTATGCGTAGTAAAACTACGTACTTCGTTTTTTTCACGACGTCAAATATATATAAAATCATTGCGGACATTATATCAACCCAATATGGGTATCAAATTAAAGCAAAAAATCACTGCAATATAATATTTTTTTCTAAATGTTAAAAAAAAATATTCTTTTGAAAATGTTATGATTTAATATTTATTTACAAATATATATCATCTTGCAACAATCATTTTCATAAGAGAAAAAATAGATATATGCATAAAACTAGAGAACATAAATGGTAGAACTGTGTACTCAGTTTTTCTTCTGGATATCAAATTTCCTCTCAAAGGGACTTCAAAATTTCGAAAGATATACAACTTTTAAAAAACTTTTTAAATATTATCGTAAAAAAATCCAAGAAGCACCTTTCTGTAAGATACAAATCCACCAAACAAGCTATACCTTCATAAATAAATAATTTACCTTATTATCTGCACTTTAAAAACCTAAAACACAGTTAAAGTTAAGTGATCATTTTTTAAGAAATAACATCTCATAACTCAGATTTACTTGTCAAATGTATTTTTTCATAAAAATATTATCATATTTAAAAAGAAAAAAATCAATGGGATCCACATCCACTAGATCAGGGGTTACCACCTTTTCATGATTCTTGAACTCTTTTAGAAATTTTTGGTTCTTCGCGGACCCCTTAACACATTTTGAGTTCTATTATAGTAGAAATGAAAAATAGTAAAAACTCAAAAGGTATTTATTTTAAATAAAATCGCGTTACCATAATTCATTTATTTATTAAATATAAAAGCTATGAACCTTTTAAAACTTATAAACAATTAAAAAATATTAAATATAAGAAAGTACTGATCGCAACAAGTTCTTTTCGGTAGATCAAACAGTGAGTGTACCAGGTCATCAATTCTTTTTTTTTTTTTTTCATAGATATCTGACAGGAGAATCTTACGACAATTTCTTTTGTGGGTTTATCTAACATTATACATCAAACGACAGAAAAACAAGTCTTTATTAAAAATTCACCAATTGGGTGTGGTTTATTTGCTTTTGCTATTACCATTAATATATTTTACGAAGCTTCAAAAGACTTTTCCCCATCCAAATGACAGGCACCTGTAGAATATAACTTTGACATATTTATATACACATTCCAAAAAAATAAAAAAAATGTATGATGTGCAATAATTTTACACAAATTTTCGAATTCTCTCGCGGACCCCCTGAAATGTTGCTACGGACCACCATTTGGGAAGCCTTGCACTAGATTGTCTATCTATACTCGTAGAAATTTTGTTGAAAAACAATTATATATAACGCTCATATACATATATGAACGGTATAAAAATCACTATATGTTGAATATATTTCAAATTTAACAATGTTGAAAAATTTTTATTTTATTTATTATTATACATTTAACAAAATAAATGAATATCTGTGTTTTGCATCTCCCGCTGAATGTTAACGTTGACTTTTAGCAAAACAACGACATTAACCCGATTTGAGAGCACTTTATATTTATTTGTACACGTGTTTCTCTATAAATGTATAAATACAACAAGTTCGGATTTCTTTACATAGTCCGCATTGCTAAATTAAACAAAAACTTAGACGTCAAAGGAAAATATACAAAAATCTTATTTATTTTCTTTTCGTTTATTTTTTCCTCTAAACATTTTTCAATTCTGTTTACGAAATTCATATAAATTTTTAAAAATATAGACATATTTTTTGAGAGAAAATGAAAATAACCAAAAAGCCGGAGGGCATTTATAATAAAATTTATTTTTAAACCGAGCCACATTGCGCGTTTTTTATACAAGTTTGTATGGAAATTATTGGACCGGGCTTGTTTTGTTTATACATTAAAATTAAAAATTAACAAATTTTTTATTTAAATTTAGTTTTATTTTTATAGTTTTTCATTTCTTGTCATTCTTATATTCATAATTGCATTTTTTTTCATAAATTGGGAGCACTTTT
This sequence comes from Protocalliphora azurea, assembly GCA_932274085.1. Classification (NCBI taxonomy): domain Eukaryota; kingdom Metazoa; phylum Arthropoda; class Insecta; order Diptera; family Calliphoridae; genus Protocalliphora; species Protocalliphora azurea. Next base: position 132,959,695 of record OW026519.1, read on the forward strand.
ATCGAGGTTAAAGTTAACATGTAAAATTCTATACGTTAACTCCTAACGTATATAAATTAAAATTTTGTATGAAAGTGCCTATGAACTTTAGTATCAAAATTCAGCTAATATTAAAATTCAAATTGGCATATGACCTAGGGGGTAAGAATTCGAAGCTAGATTTTAAGTGAGCTTAGGGTTTGAATCCTGGCGAATAAAATAAGAATTTTAATTTAATAAATTTCAAAGAGAAATTTTTTAAGTTTCAAAACAAATTTTTTTTTTTTTTTTTTGGGCTAAATATTAAAACAATTTTTCAAAGTCTTTGCTAGGTATAGAACTCAGAACGTACAGTCCTTTAGTCACAAACCCAAGCTGTATACCACTTCGATGTGTTGAATTTTATTACTTTTGTTGCCCATACAAAATGTCTAAAATGCAACTCAAAGGTAAATAATATTTTTTTATGGTGAACACACCAGCATGTCTTGAAATTCCTGTCAAATTAAGATTTTTAATGTGAAAATTTTCATACTTTTTAGGAAAACGAGAAATTTTCTAGGGGGTAATCTTGTAACTAAATTCGAAAGGAAAGTAGTTCGAATTTGTATGATTGAAATTTGAAAGTGTTTTCTTTCGAATTGAAATACACAATTACCTCTCAGCAGTTACGAACTGCTTAACGGTTTGTGTTCTAGAACACTTCCCCTAGACTATTCAACATCAACAGAAAAATATTTATATAATGTTGCATGTGAGATGAAAAATATTATTCAATTTGGGCGAAGAAAAGTGGAAAAATTCTTGAGGCTGCTCCGAATGGATGGATGAACAGATTTCGCTGAATTCCAATACGAAGATTCTAGAGGCTGTATGCTATATATTTGTTGAAAAGGAAATGTATTCATTAGTCTATTGGTTTAAAAAAAACCATTTCAACACTCATACGGACAGATATCAAGACGGACAGACAAACAGACAAATATTTTCAAACGTTATTTTTAATTTTAGCAATCACGAATATTTTTCATTTCGAGGTACTATATATTTTAAGACTTTCGTATAAAACAGACATATATGTACCTTTCATTTTATGTGAACGGTAAAAAAAAAATAAAAAAATAAATTTGAAATGTCTATGGATATTTGGATATATATATATATATTGATAGAGAGATAAATTAATAAATAAATACATGTAGAGATAGATAAATAGATAGCTAGATAAATAGATAGATAGATAAATAGATAGATAAACAGATAGATAGATAGATAGATAGATAGATAGATAGATAGATAGATAGGTAGATGGATACATAGATAGAGAAATAGATAGATAGATAAATAGATAGATGGATAGATAGATAGATAGATAGATAGATAAACAGATAGATAGATAGATAGATAGATAGATAGATAGGTAGGTAGATGGATAGATAGATAGAGAAATAGATAGATAGATAAATAGATAGATGGATAGATAGATAGATAGTTAAATAAATAGATAAATAGATAGATAAATAGATAAATAGATAGATAGATAGATAGATAGATAGATAGGTACAAAATCATGTATTAATCCTTCTAAATGATCGGAAATGATCCCCATACATATTTCAAAATAGATCAAAATTAAAATGCATGATCAATAAAACTTTCTAATGGTCATAGAAAAAACCAAAAGCCTCCAAAATTAAAAAAAAATGAAAAAGAATTGTAAATTACAACAAACAATTTTATAATATAATTTTTTGTTTAACTTTATCGATTTTTTCTTTTTTTTTGTGTAGTTTGTTAATTTTGGTATTTTAGCAATACTTTTTTTTAGATCTTTCTGTTTATAATTTTAAAAAATTTTCGAGACTCCTTTTAAATTTTGAGATATTCCAAGAAAACGTTTCCAGGATAGTTGCTGCACTAAAGATCTTGTAGCCAGTGGTTATAACATTTGAAAATTATCCTGCTGACCATCAAATTTCGCCAAATACAAACCCTCGATATAACAAATTATGTAAAATAAAATAAATTTTGTCACTTTGCTTTTCAATTTCATTGATTTTTAACATTAAAATATTGTGTTCAAAACTTTGATGCCCCATTCAATTATTAAACATTCTCATGACTGTATCCCTAATATACCTGTTGAGGTGGTGTAACTGCCAAATTGTTTATTTGCCAATGAAGAACTATAAATCTTAAAACATCATCAGATGTTTAAAATGCATGAAATGCATTTCAAAAGTATTCCACAAACATAATTCAACAAGTAAACTTGAAAATAAATCCCAAATACACACACATATACACTTGTAAAAATATGATTGGCAAACTTTTTAGTTTTCTTTGAATAGTTTTGACTTCTTAAGAATTTTAAAAGAAAATGTTAAAAGAGATTGCAGTCAATAATGCATTTATAGAAAAACATTTTACAACTAATACTAATTAAACTTTTGTTACAAAAGGAATTACATTAAAAGCAATATAAAGAAAATTATCTTTTTTTTCGGAAAAGTACAGTTTTATTTGTATAATGATACATACATAATTTTATAATTTCATTTTTAAGTGTATTTCTGTTTCGCAAAATGTCTATTTTCACTCATATTTTTATATTCCCCTCAATAAAAATGTTTTCCAAATAGTTTTACTTTCTATTCGTATGTAAAACAACCAACAAAAATTCGTTCTAATGTCATGTTCTGCTCTATTGCAAAACTTTACTGATTAGTATATAAACAAACTATTTTTTTCCGAATTTAAATAAATATACTTTTTCATATATATACATATTAATAATATTAGCATTTTGTTGTCAGCTTTAAAATAACAAAATTATGTGCAACTTTTTATATAAATTACAAATTGTATATTCATTTCTGTTTTAGAATTGAAATTTTTGAAATTCCATCATTGTATTTCATAGAACGTGTTTATTTGGTAGGTAGAATTTGTTAAATAAAACTAAATTTGAATATATTAACTTGTACAAGGAAATTGGAGCAATAAGTTATTAGAAGCGCAACCGAAAATATGCTTTAAAAAAAGTAATATATGCCCATAAAAATGTTCTTTATATTTAATTTTATTGGGTGCAAAATATACGAATTTTTTCTCTTAAGTGTGAAATATAAAAAATTATGCTCTTTAGTACAATATATATGCCAATTTTGCTGTTAAGTATATGCAAAAATAAATGTCATATTTTGCTAAAATATGCTCTAAAAGAGGATTTTCTATGATAATATAACGAAATATGCTGCTAAGGCTAAAATATGCAAAAATTTTATGTTACCATCAAAATATGCGAAAATATGTTGTAAGAAATCGAATTTTTAAAATTGTCTGAAGCTTAGAAGAAAAATCAAATTCCTCTGAACATGATTTTGCATATTTTTGGTTGCCCTGGTTACTAGTAATAAGTTGTATGCAAAATAGGATATACTAAATTTTCGATAAAATTGTTTTGGTATAAACAAATGTTTGTACATTATTATTATTATTATTTTTTTTTTTGAACTAAAATTTTTTAATTAGGGATTATTAATGATAAATATTAGAAATTTCATGGGTATTAAACAATGTAATTAGAAATTGCTATTTTATTATATGAAATTTGGCTTTAATAAACATAGTATTTCTTTTAACATCTGAGTAACTTTTTCTTTAAGTATCCAGCAAAATCTTGGTAATAGCATGTAGTTACGGATGTGATTACTTTTCAATGACAACAACATACCGTCTGCATTATATAGAAGTATTTTAGTAAGTACTTATTTATAATTTGATTTTTGAGAATGCTACTTTTTATTGATTTTTAATTCAGTTTTCCAATTCATATATTTAAAGAAGGATAAATATATAAAAAGGCAAAATAAACTTATCAATTAGTTTTTAATCTAACATAGTTTTTTAAATATTACATTTTTGGTTATTGTTAAGTTTTTAAAATTAAAATTTATAAAATCTTTTTAATTTTAAAATGAAAATAAATTTAAAAAAGAAAATACTTTTTATATCCTTAGATTTCATTACTTATTTGTAACCTAAAATGTAACTATTTCCTATTGTTTTTACAAATAATGACTTCAGTAATACTTCGAAATCAATGAGTTATAGTTCGCAAGTAATTAATTCTTATTATGACATCTAGTAATGACATTTTAAAATGCCTACTTGTAATAACATGAGATAAGTACATAATTGCCTCCAATGTCATCGCTGTGTTAAAATATTGGTTTTTTCAGCTAATGTGTAAATAGTAAATGGCCGTTATAATAGTTTCTTAACTCATTACATGGCAACCAAAGTTTTAGCTGGGTAGTGGCAAGAAAGACAATATGTAGCCAGAAAAAACTTAACTGTTAATTTTAAAAGTAATAGCTTACTGTATGCATTACATTGTAGGACATTTTTCCTATTCTTACAATTAAATATTTCTGCAAATTCATTGTAGTTTTTTTATGGAAAAAACTTTATATTGAATTTCAAATTAGTATAATGTTTTCGTACGCTATTCACCAAAAAAGAGACAAAAAAGACAAGAGTATATTTGAGTTTGTCATTAATCCAGCAGAATCTTCGCCTACTAAGTAACGTGTTTTGTAAGCGAAAACAACATGAAAGACAGCTTCCATTTTTAGTGCTAACTGATGAATTTTTTTCGCGATATCCAAAATTTCAATACTTTTTATTTGGGTACCAAAACATTTGTTTTTGATGGTGATTTTTTTTATGCACAAGAAAAAAGACATTTATATCGGTTGAGATTTGAACTTACGTATCACAATACTGCTTATGTTCTCATTTTTCGAGATAATAAAGTTTTATTTTTTAAAAATGTACCAAAAAAAAAGGTTAAATTTTTCCAAACAAGTAACACGTTTCAAGGTAAGTGCCATTAAAGACATTTAAAAGCTTATCATTTTTTCAAATATATAAATACTTATTTCTCGTTTTGAAAAAAAAATCCTTTTTTTCGAAGGAATATATATATATATATATATATATATATATGATTCGAATTTGAATTGCTTAGAAGAAAAATTTTATTGCCGCAATAATCATATTCATTTTCTTCTCCCATCGCGAGAGATTGTGCGTCACAGCCGATACATCTAAGCAATAAGTAATCGATACGCCTGGAAGAAAAATGGGCAATATTACTACATAATCATCTAGGTGAAAAAAGGAAGTGCAGCCAGATAATCTTTTGGAAGATGTAATAAATATATTGAAAAATTATCACTAAATGTATCTTGAAATAATGTAATAAAGAAAACTTTTACATCTTTGAAAAAATGCGAAAAAATGCGAAAATATGCGAAAATATGTGAAAATATGCTGTAACAAATCGAATTTTTAAAATTGTTTGAAGCTTAGAAGAAAAATCATGATTTTGCATATTTTTGGTTGCCCTGGTTACTAGTAATAAGTTGTATGCAAAATAGGATATACTAAATTATGCATTCACATAAGTCTTAATATTATAAAATACGAAAACTTAAACGTTTTTTTGCTAAAAGACAAACAAATTTCTTTAATATTTTTTTTAATTTTTGAACAATTTTTCGACAAATGAAAAAATTGTGACCGAAAAATAAAAGTATTGCATTAATTTCTTCCAAATGAAATCAATGGGATACCATCAATTTATTGCGGGGGCGATAATCACCTCACTGAAGAAAGGGCGATACTTTAAGGTTAAAAATAATAAAAAAATAAATAAATTCTATATATTTTTGTTGTTTCCCAGCAAAAACTTTGCTTTCCTGGTAAGCTAGCAGGTATAATTGAAAACAAAAATAAACTACTTATTTTTTGCCAGAATAACTAGTTATTTTTGTTCGACTTGTCCACAAATTCATGTAGTTATTTTTTGACTATAGGGGTACTCAAAAATATGTACCTAAACGAAAACAAAAAATAAAAAAAAAAACAATTTTGCCGTCAGTGAGACTCGAACTTGGACACAAACTAACCATTCGTTTTTACTGACTAACGCCTTACTCAGTACACTATCTCGCCCATAGCATCCTAAGCGACGAAAACTCTATTTAGTTTAAAATATCTTTTTAGACATTTTGTTATAAAAAACTAACAGCTTCAGAATGGGGTTGAACCAACAACCTTCTGTTTGTTAATCCGGCGCTCTAGCCAACTCATCCACGTGATTGCTATTATACTATTGAGTACTTATTAATGTAATACATAGTAGGCAAATAATAATGACGCCTCATTACCAAGAAACTACTTTAATAAGTAGTTGCCATTACCGATAACCAAAAAGTTTTTCCTGTGTTATAGTCTAACTTTCTTTAAACTGATTAAAATGTAATATTAGAAACATATTGCTTTGATGATTTTTGTCCGTATAATAAAAAGAAGATATTTTCCAAAAGTTTATAGGAATATATAATTTTCAATGAAATTTATCAAATTTACAATAATTTTAAAATATACATTATATGAAAAAATACATATTTATTACAAAAAAATATTAAGAATCATATCTTGATTTTACATTATATTTATTTAAAGATAAGTTAAATTTCATAAAAGCCATACAAATAATATTTTTTCTTAAAAATAAAATATTTTTCTAACAGCATCATTAACTACAATCATTTTTATTACTTTAAAACATTTTTTACTACCTCACTATTTCTAAAGCACAATAAAACCTTATTTGCCTCCTTTACTAGTTTATAAAACTTAGTATTTACCTTAAATGTTCTAAAGTTATATAAAAAAAGAATAAAAATAAAAATAAAACTGAATTACCGCACTTACCTTTAATTTCTGAAATTTAGCTTCAGCATCCTTGTCACCACTATTTTTATCCGGATGATATTGCAAGGCCAAAACCTTGTATTCAGCTTGTATTTGCTCAATCTACAAAACGACAAGAGAGAAAAAAAAATATACACAAAATTTAATACTTTAACTTAAAAAGCACGTAATTTGTTACTAGAAAATAAGTGAGTACAAAAAATGGGAAAAAGGAACAACATGAGGGAAAAAGCAAACAAAGTTTCACTTTTATTTTACTCATTCATTTATTCTTGTCTTTCTTCTAGCAAAATTAAATATACAAGTCCTTCGAGATGCTGCAATAGTCATATTTGATGTTCTCTTCTTCTGCTGCTGCTAAAGATTAAGAGTATCCAGAAAACTGACTTTTTTAGTAAATCAATTTTTGGTTTATCCGAAAAATCTCATTTTAGAAAATACCGGTTGATCGGCTTTAAAAAACTGATTTCGAATAAAACCGAAAATTGGGGAAAAAAATCGAAACCAATAGCGTTTGTAAAAAATCTCAAACCGGTTAACCGGTTTCGGTTTTGGTTACTCTACTAAAGATGCCATATATAAAAAGTATATGAGAATTGTCGGAGAATTCTTTATGTGAATTCACAATTCACAACTTTGGAGACTAATATAAATAATGTAAAACTGTGTGTGTGTGTGTACATTTGTATATTTTAACATATTCCTCCTTACAAACATTTGTTCTTCTTTTGTCAAACATGTCATTCCTTGAAGACAAAATATTAAGGAATTTGTTGTTTGTGATGGATAGAACTTCTTCTTTTTTTACTTTTGAATATTTTACTCAAGGCTAATAGCTGGAATTTAAATCTTTGTATTAAATTTTAAGCACTAACACTCTAGCAATTTTGTATTCAATTTCTGTAAGTGATATAGAAAAGATATTGTCTATAATTTTAAAGAAAACTTTATAAACTTTTTTTATTTATAGTTTACATACATATAAAGTAGGTGGTATATAGGCTATTAACAAAAATTTTTAACCTGGTTGTAATTGATTTAAATCTTTAATAAGTCTTGTGAAAAAATTATTTTAAATAGTGACTGTTAAAATGATTTCGATTATGGTCGAATATCCGTTCTAATTATATAAAAAAAACGATTATTTTTTGATCGATTTATACAAGCCAATTTTATACTGAAATTGACTTTTAGCCTTCGATTAATCGAAAAATCAGCCCTGCACAGTGAAGTAGTTTTTTGTACAAATAAATTGTAAAAATTTCGCATGAAAATTTTTAACTTTCAACAAAAAAAAAGATATTGGGACAAGTTTTTAAAAGATTTTGATAAAAAAAAATCATTAAAAATACAATTAAAGAAATTATTTATATAAACAACTTTGAGTATGAGTTATATAAAATCTACATCCGTAAGAGAACGGTACTTGAGCATGCGTTCTTGCAGTGTCGTACAGTCACATAAAAATGTTGCAAATCCTCAATAAAACAAATTTAGTATTATTCCTTTTCTCAAGTCCCTATTTGGTAGTTCGACCACAGCAATATCATCCGCCCGTGTTTCGTTATATCTGTAGGCCACTAATTTCTTGAGCACTTATTCTCCGTTTCGATCCCATGAATACTCTCTTACTCAGACAATTCTAAGAAGTATTTATTTACGACTTAACTTCGAACGAATTCTACGCCTTAATAGTTGCATGACCGTTCAAATAAAAATCTATAGCTGATAGTGCGCGTCTAGCGTAATGTAATATTTTATGTAATTGAATATTTGGTGAAATGATTAATTAACTTCTCATGTTCCCATACATGTATTTGAATTCTATGGTGCTAAATTATAGGTCCGTTCATTTACTTTTCCAGTAAAATCCAGTAAACAGAGTATTTACTGGGTAACTTAAAAATTTACTCTCACAAAAATTTGTAAACAAAAAAGTACACCAACGGAAATTTTGTAAAATCTAGTAAAATAACCACTGCAAATAAATAAACAAAAAAACCAAAAAAAAAAAAAAAAAAAAACAACTACAGAGTTTTTATTGAAATATATGCACTTTAGTGAATAAAACTTAATTTTTAATTTTTTTTTACAAATATATTTATTGTTTTTAATGTACTTTTAGTAAAATTTGAATGTAGAAATATATTTTATTTTTTTAATTTTTCGGGCATTTTCCTTTCATTGTTTATATTTGATTACTTTTTGCAACCCTATGATTTACTGGATTTTCAAGCAAAAAAATAAAAAAAAAAAAATAAAATAAAAAATAAAATAAATAAATAAATACTCAGCTTACTAACTGTAATTCTTCTATCTCAATTTTTTCTCACTTTACTGGATTTTAGAAATGCGAACGCAAATCCAGTAATAGTTTTTACTGGAGAGTAAAAATTTTTGATTTTCTTCGAACAGTCGTACGACTATTGTATTAACGCCAAAATTTTTATTCCAAAGAGCATACCCTCTGGTTTTATGTCAAACATATCGACAGATATACATATTTTATATTCCTTTAAAACATATTTTAATTTAATTTTAAGTAATTTTTTTTTATTAATTTTACAAATAATAATCGATTAAAAATCGATTATAGGGTTCGACTAATCGACCACAAAAATCGAAATTAAAATGGCTGATCGAAAAATCGAAAATCGATTATTAATTTTCATGCCATTCACTAATTTTAAATAAACGGGTGACAGATCTGAAATCGCAAGACTTGAAGCCAATAGACAGTGTTGCCATTTTAGCATTTCTTCTTTTCCTTTAGTCTCAAAATTTTCGTTTTAGCTTCTAGCTTTTTTTCTAGCCTTTTTTGATTCTTAAAATTGCCTTAAAAAGGCTAAAATGTTATTTCAACAACGAAAGAAAAAAAAAATAATTTCTTATTAGCTATTACTAAATTTATTTTTACAGTATCATCCATTTATTTGCATAAAAAATCTAAATTGTTTATATATTACAAAAATTTTCGCCTATGGCGCTTTATTCTCCAAATCAAAAATAATAACTAATTTTATTGACTTACTAAATCAATTATTATAGTTATTTTTTAACAAAATTTTTTAACAGTGAAAACTATTTATGAGTATAAATTTAAAAATATTCTTATAAAAGTGACAAGTTACACAAAAATTTTAAAATTCGTAATCAAAAAGGAATTATAGCTCAGAAGTTACGAAAAATCACTTAAAATCATTTTATGAAATATAACCGAAATTTGTACGGGCATTTCTTGGGTGATTTTCCACTGTTTCATTTTGTTGGCAGCCGTTCTATGTTTTATATATGAATTTATTACAATATCTTTAAAAGTTATCAAAAGCTAATGAGCAGAAAAAAAGCTTATAAACTGAAAACAAAATTTAACTTTTTTCTGGCCTTCCTGGCAACACTGCTAATAGAGTGCAAAATTTTAACGCCATATGTTTCATTTTATAATCAGATTGTAGTTCAAAGCTCATAAACTTAGAAAAAGGGCTTAAAATTATTTAACTTTTTCCCATTCTTCTTCTTTTTGTATGCACGTTTATACCTTTTGACCTATTCGATCTTATATGAACTGCATCATCTTTGTTATTATGCAAACTTTCAACAATTACATACCGGGTTGTCGAGTTTTGATGACAAAATTTTTTAATTTTTTTAATTGTTTGGTTTTTTTTTTTTGGATGGGATCTGTGTACCTCTCAACGGAATACAAATTTTGAAATATATATCCCGTTAATGTGCCCGAAATAGTTAACGCCGTAGATAATCTCAAAGCTTGGAAAACAAGAGCGAACATTTTTAAAAAGTCAGTTTTCACACAGTTTCATATGGAATAGCATGGCTTGCTGTGTGAACTTAGTATTTTGTTATTTTATGCAATAAAATTAAATTAATTAAAAATTTTTTTAAAAATAAATTTATTAAAAAAATTTAATGGACTTTTTGAAAATTACGCAAAAACAGCACTTTTTGTTTTTGTATTTCTATACAACAAATTGAAACTTGTGCAAATCTTGGATATATAGATATAAGAGCGAGTATAAATATATGTATGTTGTTGTACCTCTAGTCAAATTGATGACTATATGGCCGACAGTGTTCTGAATTTGTAGTATTTGAACTTTATTGTTTCAATTGTCAAACAATTATTTATTTCTTGAAAAAATATTCATTTTGTTCAAAATAATAATAATACAACTCTAATTATTTAGCGTGTGTTAAAATTAAAATAATTAAAAATAAATGAATATTATTATAGCGAGAATTATGCATTCATACAATGGTAGTCTTTGGTATGAATTGGTGGTCTCTGGAGATTAATGATGGCCAATTTATTTTGGCTCCAAATTAAATGAAATAAAGGTAGACGATATGTGGTTGCAACAGGATGGCGAAAGATGCCACTATGAACATTTTGCAAAATCAGAAATCACAAGACTTGAAACTAATTGAGTGCAAAATTTTAGCACCTTAGGGCTAAAAATTACTTAACTTTTTCCCATTCCTCTACACTTTTTGTTTGCGCGTTTAATCTTTTTGATCTCCTGCAATCTTATGTAAACTAATCGAACCTTGTGGATAATGTCTACAACTTCTTTGTTGTTGTATAGACTTCCAAAAGTTAAAAATTTTGATGACAAAATTTTTGTAATTTTAAAAATTTTTCGTTGTTTTTTGGTCGGGGTCTGTGCACGCCTCAACAAAATAAAAGATTTAGAAAACAGGAGTGAAGATTAAAAAAAAATCAGCTTCTCGCGAGGCACATTCACAGTTTCATATAGAATAGTATGGATTATAGTGTGAACTTAGTTTTTTGTTATTTTACAAAATAAAATAGAAAGAGCATCAAAAATAAATTTAATAAACTTTTTGTTTTTGTATTTTTACATAGCAAATTGCAGTTTGAAGAAATCCTGTATATAAAGATATAGGAATGGCGATAAATATAATTAATCGGAACCATAAATTTAAGTCAAATATCGTTGATAATTGAAAATGAGACACTTTTGTCAAAACATTTTGCTAAGGCACATTGCATGGACAACATGAAATTGACCATAATTGATACAATTAGTTGGAAATTTAGAGGCGCATAAAAAATTTCGAAAGATAAAAATTTTGTGAAATAACAAATATTCACTTCGGTTAAAAAGGATCACAATATTAAATAGCATTTCTTTGTAATAAACTCTAATAAAACATACTTTCATATAATATATGGAAAAATAACTTTGATTCGATTCTCAATTTTTTGCAAAATTTTTTAAAAATCGCGACTTTTAGTATAAAGAAAATTTTTAAAATTTTACTAGGGAACCTTAAAATATGCTACACTAATACCATCAAACATTGAGAATATCGCAAATTTTATTTGAATAACGCAATAGGTTTTGATATTGCGCGTAATTTTTACTAGAATTACACACAAACTTCTAGTTTGTAAAAATGTGTATATGTTCAAATTAAAACCACAGTAACCATCCCCGCTCCCTGCACGAAATGATTAAAGCGAACTGATTCTGCATGCATTAAAAGATTAAATTTATACAAATGGATTTCAATTTCAACGTGCCGTCAAAAAAAAAAAACATTTTTTTAAAATCAAAAATTTTTGATAATAGCCCATATACATTTAATTTATTAGAATAAAAATAAAAGTATACGACTATAAGGATATCTGATAAAAAAAAAAAAGAAATGTGTATCGTAAAATAATAATAAACAATTTACACGTTGCTAGAAAATATGTCACATTCTTATTTTTATGATGTGTGACTATATATTTTTTTTTTATTTCTTTGTTCTTATTTTTTTCTACATTTTTCCTTTGGTTCCTGCTGTTTCATATTTGAGTGTGTAATGTAAAAAATTACTATCAGATGCTTCATATCTTTAGTAATATAAAATTGTAACAAATTGATGGTGCATTTTGCATTTTGATGGATAGTTGTGATGGTTACAAGGTTGTAGTTAAAATATTATATTTTTCTATATTTTACAATTTTCTGATGAGTTTGCGGTTAATGCTGAGATTTATTAATAACGTTATTGATTTTATTAATGTATAAATTTATTATTGAAAAATATTCTTAACGCATTTTAACGCTGTATGAAAATTCGTTCAATAAAAGGAAACTGTACTCAGTGTTAAAATTCAAATTGAATTTTTAACAAATTTCTTCTAATAATATTTCTATGGAATTTATATTTAGGATTTGTGCAGCTTACATGCTGCATCACTTGTTAGTACCATAACGAAAATTAAAAAATAAAAAACATATTAATGCTATCATTATTTTCTTCTACTGCTGCATATATAGTATTATTGGCTGTGTCGTTTTTACCGAAATGTATACAAATTTTCAGTATAAATTTAAGTAGGTATAAATTATAGTTATAGCTACTTAAAAATTAAGTAGGGATAAATTTTAAAATTTTATGAATTAAAAAAAGAAAAATAGTCCTAAATTAAAAAAAATTGAGATGGTAACATAATTTAAATTTTATTTGAAATGGTAACATAAATTATGTGCCTAAACTAATCCTTAATTTTTTATTAGTTATTTTTTCATATCTGTGAGTATTTAAAACAAAAAAAAAAAAATGAGTTAAGTAGTTGTAGTAATATTCTTTAAATGTATTTGTTTTTATTAAGAATTGCTAAAGTCCTTTTGATTTTTTTTTTAGAATTTGCTATAAAATAAATTAAATAACTTCATATCAAAACAAAGATTAAACACCTATTTTCAGATCTAATATCTTCGATTTCAGTGAAATTAGCTACGTACATTTGCTATTGTAAGTGTTGACTAAATCATAAGTTTTTAAACTCAAGGCACTTTCCGGTCCAAAAATATAACCTTTTGAACTTCTGTAGTAAATTTTATTGAAATCAGAGATGTTAAATCCAATTGCTGTTCGTTTTCACATGGAATGCTCTAATATTAAATAAATTGTTTTGTTTTTTTAACCCTAAAGGACTAAATATATAATCTTCGCTAATCCTACAATTTAAACTCTATATCAATCTTAATTATTGATAATTTCTACTACACATTCTGCTACATTTCTAACCTCAATTGTGTAATGCTGTGAACGAATTAACTTTTGCTTTTTAATCCATTTTGACTTAGTTGCTCAGTATGCTCGCCATTACTGAAATAATAAGTTTTTAAACAAATTCTCAGAAATCAATTACAAGTTACAAATAAGTTTCTAATACTCTTAATTTAATAAATCTTTTCGTTTGCTCTCATTAGAGCAAGCATTTGTAAGATTAGTTGTCGAAGTAAAAAATAGTAAAAATACTTGGTAATAATGGCTATTTGTTAATAAGTTTTCAGCTGTCATTGTTATTAAAAATGACTAACTTTTCAAAGAGTATTGTGTACAAAATTTAACAAAATTAAATCAGTTTTATGATAAAAATGAATACGCAATTGTTAATGGAAATTAGGAAATATTACCCTAAAGGAAAGGGTTAGTAATTTTAGTAATGTATGTATGTATGTATATATGTATGTATCTATGTATGTACAGTATCGATCATAAAAAATGCAACGCTATGTGAGGTAATCTTTGTTCGCACATATTTTGCTTATAGCGCAACCCCATGTAACCATACTGTAGTGATTTTAATATTTGAGTCCATAGACTCTTCTTGTATAAATTTTTTTTGAATGTATGTAGTTTTGTTCGTAAGAAAAATTATTAAGCTTTTAGTTAAAGCAGTTGTAAATTTGAGCTAGCCAAAAAAAACTGCAACTCTAAACAAATCAATATTGTTATTTTTTTTTTAATTTTTAAAAAAATCGTTATTGGAAAAGCTTGGAAACTCTAGTATTGTTAAGTACCATGATTTGCTATTCTTTTGTATGAACTAAAGGACAGATAATATAAATATTAACAAATAATCCCACTTTCTATTAAATTTTGTTATTTTGTTTAACTATTTTGGAAAATTTTCCATAGAGATTGATATTTTTGGAATTATTATTTATTTGTTTTAATAGTTTGAAATCTTACAAAAATTCTTTATGAAAAAGCGATCAAAAGTATTCATGATAGTTTGGCTTAATTTGATAATTCATAATTATATAAGAGCTTTTGACCGAAATTACGCGACGAGTTTCGATCGTTATTGTGATGGAATCAACAGCTAAATACGCTATTGTTTAATGCCCGATAACGCAATAAACAAATTCAAACAAATTCAAACAAATACAAATAGGATTACAATTAGGAATTAAATCTATTTTGACACTCTTTCTATATCAAATAATTAAAATTTCATTCTTCTACCATTGAAAGTCAATATTTAAGGAAGGTCAGTCTAAATTCAAAATATATGCGTTTAGGGTCAAATTAATTGAAGTTGTCGTAATAGGATCTCATTTCCAACTCATCAAAATAATAAATAACCTTTCACCAAAACTAAAGTTGCTAGTTTGATTTTAGTAAATAATATTTGGTATATTAGAGGAGTTTCCCGTTACCATATTAATATCATTAAATCAACGATTGGTGGCCGTAATAGCTTTAAATGGCCACATGTATTCATTCGAGTAATGTCAAATATCTACTGTTTCACGACTTTTATCAATTTTTTGATGCATGATCGTTTCAATATTGTGTATCTAAGATAATTTTTAAGAATCCTCATATTAGAACTACACATCAATATTTTTACGAAATTTTACTTGAATTCGTATATAACGGTTTTAATGGCTGCTTTAAAGTTAAATAATGCTTCTCAACCTTTCTCAATGTTTCTCAACCTTTCTATTTATGTTAACAGCACTTAACATATCTGTGGAAATTATTAACATTGCTGTAAACATACAACGTTGAATGAAAAGCTTTCACCATTGTTTGTAAGAATAGCAACACTATATGCTTCAGCTGCTAACATTAACATCGAAAGCTGTAGAATTCGAATATACTAGTTTGTCCGTTAAGATCATTGTAGAAATAGAGCTTTCAAGAAGCTTCTAGATGGTAATGCAGTGTATATAAATTGGCCTTGAGAACACCATTGAGTGGAATAATTTGAGTGAGTCTAATTTGAATTATCGTTAAGTAAAGACAAATTAAATGCCTTGAAGTTGGCTGTATAATCTTGTACATTATTCAAGTGTGCTGTATATAGTGTGTAATTTAAATGTGTGTGTATTAGAACACATAGTGACTATTTAAATTGTTGTTGTACATTTTATATAAAATAAAGAGTTGTTACAACTTTTAAACTACTAAACTGTTTTCATTTGCAATCAAAAGTAACCGGTTTATTTAAAAGGAAATAAACCACAGTTTTTAAAAGGTAAAAACGTAATATTATTTCAGTACCATCATCATAATGTTATTCTAAAATATTTTTAAATTCTTAAAAAGAATGGAGAACATCATGAATATTCTTTGTAGTTAAAATGACCTTAAACTTATTTATATTGGTAGTTATTGATGGCATTGCATTAAAATTATAGATTTCAGCATTTTCCAAATAATGGGTGATTCCAGTAGAGATACTTTTTTCAATAGCCTTTTTTTGACAGATCACGTGAGGGTCGTGTCATCCTGTCATGTTATTTTTGTTTAGTATTGTTTGGCATTTCATAATGGAAAGACTTACGCCTGAACAACGTTTACAAATCGTTCAACTTTATTACGAAAATTCACGTTCTGTGAGGAATGTGTTTCGTGCACTTCGCTCAACTTATGGTCAACATAATCGGACTACTGAGCGTACTATTCATTATTGGATAACATTCGACCGAATAGACCACGTCCAGCACGCTGTGAAGAAAATATAGCGGCCGTAGCTGAGAGTGTACACGAATACCGTGGAGAGTCGATTCTGCGCCGTTCGCAGCTACTCGGACTGACGTATGGAACGACTTGTCGCATTTCACGTCGAGATCTTAAATTGAAAGCGTACAAAATACAGCTTGTGCAACAACTGAAGCCGCTCGACCTTCCCAAGCGACATCGCTTCGCTCTATGGGCTCTTGAAAAGTTCCAAGAAGATCCGACGTTTTCGAGGCAAATTTTGTTCAGCGATGAGTTCATTTCTGGCTCAGTGGGTATGTAAACAAACAAAATTGCCGCAATCAGAAGAGATTCAAGAACTGCCACTACATCCAGAAAAACAACGGTTTGGTGTGATTTGTGGACCGGTGGAATCATCGGTCCATATTTCTTTAAAAATGATGCCGGTGCGAACGTAACCTTCAGTGGCGACCATTATCGTGCAATGATAACCGAATATTTGATGCCTGAAATTGAAGCTCGTGATCTCGGCGACATTTGGTTTCAGCAATACAGTGCAACTTCCCACACATCGCATCAATCAATGGATTTATTAAGAGAACACTTCGGTGAGCACATAATTTCACATTTTGGGCCGGTCGATTGGCCACCAAGATCGTGTGGGGATATGTAAAGTCTTAAGTTTATGCGGACAAACCCGCTTCGATTCAGGCCTTGGAGGAAAACTTCACGCGTGTCATTCGTCAGTTACCAGTAGAAATGCTCGAACGAGTCATCGAAAATTGGACTCAACGGATGGACCATCTGCGACGTAGCAACGACCAACATTTGATAGACATAATCTTCAAAAAGTAAATGCCAAAGAATGTTCTTTCAAATGATAATAAACATTCCCCATTAAATTTGAATTTTCTGTGTTTTTTCTTTAAAAAAGTAGAGAACCTTGAAATGAATCATGCATTATTTATTTTTTTTTTTTTGCTCGCATTAATTTACAATCCTTTTAACAAAATTTATATTGCTGTGTATAACAATTTGGAACAAAATAAAATACAATAGTTCGTTAAGACCGCAAAGAATAATATCACAACAAAATTGGCTAATTTAATAACGCTATAACTCTAATCAATGCGATCAAAAATCATATAGCCTAGCGTTGCATTTTTTATGCTCGATACTGTATGTATGCTCAGAAATTGATATGTTTTATTGAAGGTTATTAGTTAAAAAGAAACTAATAAAATACTTTACAAGTATTAAATAGATTTTTGAATTATATTGAATATATAAATACGGATGGACGGACATTGCTAGTTGAGCTAAGAAGGAGATTCTGTGTCTATTTTTTATTATAATAGCAGAGTGTGGTACTACTGTGGACAAATAATTTTTTCTCCCAACTATAATGCAATAAAACATTTTAAAGGTTTGAACGAAATTACTTATTTACTTATTTATCTACTTACAAGTGTCTGTAATTAAGCTATTTAGCTTGGGTTTACATAACAAATTTTATTTAATTTTCATATGTATTATAAAATATTCGGTAACATCATAAGACATTTTATATTTTATTTTCAATTGGCTTTACTCTAAAAATCATATTCAATTTAGCGCACAATAAAATTAAATGGGATTTTATTTGTTACTTAAATAAAATCAATCTACACCCTTTAAAAAGGAAAAAAATATATCTTCATAACTGTGGACTTTATACAAAATATCTTAAGTCAAATAATTAAAAAACAAAACTTTTGATAACGTATGCTTTAAACTAATCATAGTAGTCTTTCTGCGATTGTTTAGCTTTGGATATATTAAGCTCATAGAAAATTTACTTTCCTTTATTATTCATTTTTTTTTAACACTTCTGAAAAATTCTAAACTTAGACTTAAGTTGTTTTGTCAAATACATATTGTTATGTGTAAAATGCACATATACATGTAAGCAAGAACAATTATGAAAATGTGTATAGATTTAGTGACCCTCAATAAATAATTCAATTTTTCTATAATTCACACAATTCAGTGGTTTCTTCAAAAAAAAAAGAAAAAAAAAATAAAAACAAATATATCGACAGTTCCATGAAAGAACGCCTGAGAAAGGGCATTTTTTCCTGATGTCTTTCAATTTCCATAAAAATTTGTATACACAAAATTCATTAAACTATTTATCGATTTCAGTTTACAGTTTCTCAGAATTGAGGAAACTCGCGATTTTATTTCGCTTTTTTAATTTCTCAAAAAATGTCAAAAGTATGCAAATTTAAACGGCGATATCTCAGGGAAGGCATTACGATTTTTAATAATTTAGAAGGCGTTTTAATTTTACTTATATCGGCTTTTACAAGAACATTTTAACAAACGGAGCATTTTTTCAAAAAAGCATTTTAATGCAATTGCATTTTTTAAATGCATTTTTTGTTAAATATGCTGCTTAGAATTTCTTTATTTTTAACATATTTGAAAAGTATGGAATACATACATCTATTATTAATAACATAATTAAAAAGAAGACATATTCCAAAATTTTCATACAAAAATAATATTTTTTTTAAATTTTTTAAAAAAATTATTTTAATTTGTATAAAAGTTAACAAAATGTATAAATTATATAACATTAAATAGCCAAATCTCTTGAATTTATTAACGTATTTATGTAATTTAAAAAGCATATAAAATTATTTTGACTCCACTTTAAGTAATTCAGTCATTATCTCCAAAATATCCTTTTCTTTCGAAAATATTTGTAAATTACATTTTTAACAAATATGAATTCATTAAATTTTAATTTTTCTTTAGGTGTATTTTAAATTGTTTTGTTTGCTAAAAATTGCAATATTAATTAGT
The DNA here is from genome assembly GCA_932274085.1 of Protocalliphora azurea. NCBI lineage: Eukaryota > Metazoa > Arthropoda > Insecta > Diptera > Calliphoridae > Protocalliphora > Protocalliphora azurea. The sequence goes on from OW026519.1 coordinate 132,979,072, forward strand.
CTATTACATAAAGTTTTACTATTTTCAATAAGTTTTAAAAAAGTATCCCAATGCATTTTTTTTAAATAAAATATATAAAATTAAAATTAAAAATAATACCAGAAAATGTGCGTAGTATATGTGTGCGTCCCAAGAATATGAGAATTTTGTTTTAATGTAAAGATTCCATACTTTCCAAAAAATTTAAATGTATTTTTTAAAAACTTTTTTTTTTTTGTAAAATATATGTATTGAAACCGATATAATCACAATTCAAACGCCGTTTATATCATTGAATTTCACATATCTATCGTAGTAATATTGCTATTGTTTTTTTAGAAAGTGAAAAAGCGAAATAAAATCGCAAGTTTTTTCGCAAATCTTAGAACTGAAATCCATTTACGTGTAAAATTTTATGAAAATCGATAAATTTTTGATTGTTCTTTCATGGAATTGTCGATATATATTATACAATATTAATTTTTCCAATTTTCTTGAAAATGTATTCTATTCAAAACTACAGCAAATATCGTACAATAAAAATAAAATTATTATATGTATGTAGCTCAAAGGTGTTATTTACTGTTATTACAATAACAATTACTAACGCGGATATTACTAGCACGAATGCTACTATTATTATTATTATTATTACCCCTACTCTTATATACTCGTACTCTTATAAACATTACATAATGGATATTTTGTCCATATTTATTTTTCGATATACGATTACAACGAAAACCGCACATAGCTTTCAGTAAATCACATTGCATCAAATACATATATTATTAAATCTAGTATATTTTATACCACAATTGCTTTTAGTCGTAATAATTTTTGTTAGTTTTTTTTTTTTTATAAATTTAATTTTTATTTTCTATATCAAAAATGTGTTGGTATTTAGTACAATAATGTTATTGTTGCTGACGTTCTGTTCTGTTCTCTGGTCAAAATATGTAAAATGTTAAATTTATTATAGCTGGTCATGATAGTTATCAGGATTTGGTTCTTGTTACTTATTATGCAATAGTTTTTCTTTAACAATATGTTTAACCAACAGCTATTGATTTATTGATGTGGAAATTTTATTAGTTTTGAGCAAGAAAACAAACAATACAAAATCATATCTTTCTTTTTAGATCTTTTATCAAATTCTCCTAAATGAAACATTGAATAATATTTGTGTGCAAACTATAGTTTAAATATAAATCTCTATAGACAATTTATGACAGAAAGGAAATTTATATTTTATAAGAATAGTATACTCGTGTGTATATTGTGTGTAAATATTGTATAAATAATAAACCCTTATTGTGCAATTTCTTCCTAAACATAATAAAAGGAAACTTTTTTTAAATAATTTGTATAGTTTTGTGAGGTGGAAATGTTAATGCTGCACAGTGGCTGCAAAACGTGTTTTTTTTTTTTTTTTTTTTGAAATAGTTCTGTAACTTGTGAACAGTTGGAGATATCCAAATAAAATTTTCACAAGATCAGAGCTGAAGTATTTTCGAGTTGATTTAGAGAAGGGTAGACCTCTAAATTTGGTCACTTCGAATAAGAATTTTTTTTTAAAAATTTGCCCAAAAATTAATTTATAACTTGAATGTAAAAAAATTTTACATATAGGTAGTCTTATAAATCTCTACGAATAGCATGCGCATAGGTTAGCTCTTCTACTTTAGGAGATATTTAGCGCGAAGTAAATTTTACCCTCATTTTTGGCCAAGTTAATTTGGTCCCTAAATTTTTTGGAAAATATGCTGCACTAGTTTTTTGAAAAAATTCTAAATAATATTGCTGCAAGAATCATATAAATATATCTCATAAAAAGTTATATTAATCTGAAGCTGAAACTTTACAAAAATTTCATATTTTTGGGGTTATTTTCACTTTCACTTTTAAAATATTTTGTTTTCTTTGGATTATTGATTTTTTTTTTTTGGAAACTCAAAAGAAATCTTCACGTAAATGCGTGTAGGGCAAATTCGGAGGCACTTTAGGAGACGGTTTCCCCCTAAGCCCTATCCAAACTTTAAAACAAAAACAAAGTTTAAAAAATTGTTTTTGTTTACCGTACATTTCTAAAATGGAATTTACCGTTTTTAAAAGAGAGAGAGAAACGCGTTAAAGTACTCACGTTTATTACATTTTAAAAATATATGGTAAACAAAAACAATTTTTTATACTTTGTTTTTGTTTTAATGGAAAATTTTCACTTCTTCGACGCGTTTTCAATAATAGACACCATTATTTAAACACACAAAAAATAGTTTCTGAGCCACTCCTTTTACAACGGCCGGGTAATTATTATAATGAAAAAGTAAAGTTTTTTAACAGGAATTCCCGTACTGGTATTTTGGATATTTTGGTATAAAAATGTGGAAGTGATTTTAAAACCCGTTTATCTGCATTGTGCCAACATTTCATTAGCATACCTTAACTCGTTTAAATTTTATTTATATGCAAATATTAACATTATATATCAAAAATATACTTAAATTCTAAATTTAAAGTTTTACGGATCATGGTCTGGGACCACTATGTTGCTGCTTAATTCCACTGGCAATGGAAATAAGAAAGAGAAAGTTGTAGTGCGATATTTGTTTCTGTCAAATATTGTAATCTCTCTTGAAAAGTGCTATTCACAGCATTTACTCGGCAACCGTTTGTTAAAAGATATGTATATACGTATGTATATAAAAAATTAACACTAAATCGCACGTATAAACGTAGTATTATAATTTTTATGCAATACTTTGATCTTTTATAAAAATGAAAACAAAAACGGAAACCAAGATAATACATTTTAAATCATATTGATTTCTCAGTGAACCCAAAAATAAAGAATAAGAATAATGAAAATAATAAATGTAATTAAATTTTTAATTAATATTAAAATAAAATTTATTTATATATACAGAAGACTAGCAAGAATCCACAAAAATTTTAATATGCACAAAATTTTTACAAAGGAAAAATAAGTAAACAAAAAAAATATGCTTTCATAAGTAAACTTAAATTTTATTTTCAATGAGCAGTGTTGCCAGGAGCTTCATACAAAAGAAGGGTAGAGATAAAGAGGTTAAATTTCCTAAAAAATAAAAAAGTTTGGAGGCTGAAACGAATAACGGTTTGGGTATTTCATTTATTGTTATTGTTATAGTGGTATCGGTAACGTTATTTAAAATTATATGGATATATTGGTGCCTAAACTAAAATACCGGTACATAACGTTATTATTAAAAACTTTAGAAAAGTTAAATTTTTAAAATTTTTAAATATATTTTGCAAAAGAAAAACTCGGAATTGTATATTTTGTTTAACTAATTTTATGTCACTTTAAATCTTAAACATTTGTTCTTCTTTAGTTTTTATCGTTGATCAAAGTTCACTTTTTTCAAATTTCTTTAAATACAAGAAATTCAAAATCATATAACTTCGGGCCTAGCTACGATTCAAATAAATCTAGTTTGTACTTACTTTAGGGATATAAACATCCGTCCTTGTATCAAGAAAATTTAAAAGGGAATATCTTCTATTTTTATAATTTGAAAATATTAAGAAAATTTACTTTTAGCAAAATAAATTCATTTATTTCAGTAATAAGCAGAGATGACAATAAAGTGCGAAATAGTAGGTATTTATAACAAAAAATATCAAGAAAGAAGCAACTAAAAGCAATGATTTGTTGAAATAAATATGAATTTTCTTCGTTTGATAAACTTCATACATCAGCGGATATTGATGCGGTGGAATTACATATTAAAAGATTATTTAAATACAAAATGCTAATAAGTTCATCATCATAATTTACTCCAGTATCTAAAAGTTTTTCTTTTTTATTGTAAAGTGGGTTTATTTGAAATACTGCTTCGATTTTTTTCATGTATTTTTTATATTGAATTTTTACAAAAGCTTATTTAACGGTAAATAGTGGACATCTGCAACAATTCATTTGTAACTCAATTCAAATCACTTTCTTTCTTTTCAGTTGTTAACTGCTATTGCTTTATTTGTTTTTTTTTTTTTTTTGCTCACAAATCAATTCAGTGCGTGTGCGTATGTATTGAAAAGGAAAGAGAAACAAAACAAAATGAATCAAATTCAATTGTGTAGGGAATCATGAACAGCAAATCATTTTGAATTGATTTGAAATGAATTATATGAAGAAAGGCAACAAATGTAATGTTGTTGAATTTTCTTATAGAAAATTTTTGCTTAATTATCATTTTACAATAAAAAATTTCGTTAAATTTTCTTTTTTTTTTTTTTAATTTTCGTCAAATGTTGTTTCAAAATATACAAATTACAGCGAGTATTAAGGCTTTAAAGTAGAATCATATAAATAGAAAAGTAGAAAAAATAGTCAAATAAATAATATTAATATCCCAGAAAAAATTTCAGAACTTTTTCTAAAATCATTAGTTCTAGAATTAGTGCAATCAGAACCACTTCTGATTCTTTAGTAACATCTTTAGGACTAATGGTATCGCAACCAATTGTGATGCTCAAGGAGCAGAAACGTAATGTGATTCTAAATTGAGTTTAAAGAATGCTTTTAAGAACTAATTCTTCTCTGAAAAAATTACTAGTTCCCCAACGACTTTCTAGAACAGTTTAAAAAACTTAATAAAAAAATTTTAAAAATTAAAAAAAGAGTAGGAAAATTAAATTGAATTAAAAAAATGGGCTAAAAAATAAAACAAAAAAATCTTTGATTTTAGTAAAGGATTCTTGAATCATTTCCTAACTACTTCTGAACAATATTGTAAAATTTCGAGCTAAAATCATTGATTAAAAATAGCTCTAGAACCGTTCCGTATAGGGTACTGGCTTGGTAACAAACCTCTAGAGAACTAGTTCTGAAAACTAGAACTAGTTGTAGAAAAAATACAGTTTTTCCTGGAAAATGAGGTATTAATTTGATTAAAAATATTTTTTTATTTTATTGATTTTATTTGAATTACTTTATTCATTTAATTTGTTTTATTTTATTTATTATATAATTATTGGATTTACTTTATTTATTTAATTTTATTTAAATATAATATATATATATATATACTCGATTCGAGTTTGTATTTTCGTATGTTTTGACATACGAAAATACATATTAAATTTTCGTACAAGGAAGAAATTTATTTTTATATTTTTAGTACATAGAAATTTTTGAGAAAAGAATTTGTAAAATTTGTCAAACAAATACAATACAATACAAAAACTTAAAAATTATGAATTAAATTTATATTTGCTCATAAATTTTATTTGTTTAAAAATTTTATCTTTTGAATTAGAAAGTGTTTGTGTGTAAATTTAAAACAAAAATTGTGAAAATATTTTGGCAAACGAAAAATAGGTTAAAAGGAAAAACACAATAAAATGATATGTGAACAGTGATGTTTAAACTCATTGTGTTTTTCAAAAAAACAAGTCAAAAACTAATGTGTATGAACATAATATATTAATTAATTGTTATTTTTAAGACATTAAGTTAATAAAACCAAAAGTTGATTTTAAAAATACCAGCTTTTCCATTTTTGTAAACTTTTAAATCCGATTAATCGAAAAATTAATGTCAATTTTATTCGATCACACGAATAATTAAAAAAATTACAAAATTTTATTCGATCAAATTCAATGTCGAATAACTGACAACCCTAATTTTAATATAGCGAAATTGAAATACCGTTATATACCGCTATTGGCGTAAATGTTATTTGAATACCGCTACTTTCGGAAAGCAATAATTTAATCGGTATCGGTATTTTTAAACGTATTGGCTTCCAACCTTGAAAATAAGGCCAAAAAAGGCTAATATTTTTAATTTAAAAACTTTTATTTTTGGAATTTATAGAAAAGTCACCAATCACCAAAATAATCATTGAATTAAAAATTGTTTAAATTTACCCCTCTCACCAAAATGATTATATCAGTTGCTAATAACTGTAAAAGATGAAAAACAGAAAAGTTTTTCCAATTAAAAAATTTACTAAATCAATCAAGTAGATGATTGAATGAATTAAAAAATTTAGATGAGAAAAAAATCTTACTTGAATTTTATTTTTATTATTTATTTTTGTTTGAATATATTAATTAAATTTTGATAATGATGATCACTAGTATTTAAATATTTTCTAAAGATATTGTAATAAACCTTCTAGCTAAAATCTTGCCTTTATTCTGTATAAAGATAAAATTCTAGGCAGAATAGAAAATTCAAATTTAAAACTTTTCAGATAATCGTTTATAGTTCTTTATTGAATTTAGTAACAATAATTTGATTCAAAATCAGTAGAATAAATATTATAAAATGGAATAAATATTTGAAATCTATGCCACAAATATCCGTCAAATTAAAACCTTCTAGTTAGTTAAGCAGGACTAAAACCATGTATAGTTTTGTTATTATCTATAAATTAGAAATAAAATTGGTGACTCAGTCCCAACCAAGTTTGTAATCTAAATCCGTCCATCGAATACTCTCATGTATAAATTAATAGACAATAATGTTTAAACTGAGGACGCTGTTAAATTAAAACTAGTAATAGAAAAGTAATAAACAATTTTATTTGTTGCTTATATACTAACATTTTAGTCTTTTGAAGGCAATAAAAAACTGCTAAACTGGCAACACTGTCTACTAGTATTAATATACATTTATAAATAATTTAAAATTTATTCTATAATAATTACATTATAAAAGTAAAATTTCCAAAAAATTCAAAGTAAAAAGAATAAAGAACAAAATTTTTGTTCACGCGTCACCTTGTTTTCTTATTATTGTACGGTTTTCATGGTTTTAGCTTTTTCATTCTTTTCAAAAAATCCATTTGATAAATTTGAAATACTTCTTATTATTATTATTATTTTTTTTTTTTGAACTCAATTTACATAAATTTTATACATTTAGAAAGTATTTTATATTATAAACACACAATACTTCCTTTTCATTATCCTTAATATCATGAATGGAATGACTTTTAAATGCGGGGTGGGTGGTAGCAAGGGAGTGAAAAATAAATTTAAATAAGTTACACCCAGATTTTAAATGAAAGTACGTACTTGCTTATTATTTATACATTTTAAGTAACAATGTTAGCTATTTTTACTAAACTCAATGTAAATTGTTCATTTAATATACTCGTGTCATAAAACAGAGAGATAGACATGAGTAGTAGAAAGTATTTCTCTTGCGGACATTAATGTTACAACATGATAATCTCATTATTTATACACACTCATTACATTTTGCACATGAAACATATTTTAGTCATAAAAAAATATACGAAGGCAGATCAATAAGTCCGTGACTTTTTGAACTTCCCTCGTAGTTATATGAAATGAAACACTATTATCATCAAGTACCACCTGTTAATAGACTACTGTCAAATTTTGAGCAAGTGTCGTCATTTATTTTGCGTTTAACAGCTATTCAATCAAACAACCTCGTGTATTTTTCTAAAAATGGAAAAAAGTGAATTTCGAGTGCTCATTAAACATTATTTTTTGCGAAAAAAAACCGTCAATCAAACCAAGGAAAAGCTCGATAAATACTAGGGAGACTCTGCACCATCGATTTCAATGGTAAAAAAGTGGTTTACTGACTTTCGTTGTGGTCGCACAAGTACAAATGACGCTGAACGTTTTGGACGTCCAATTGAGGTCAGTACACCCGAAAATGTTGAAAAAATCCACGACATGGTGTTGGCCGACCGCAGAGTAAAAGCGCCAGAGATTGTTGATGCCATAAGCATTTCATATAGCAGTGTGGTTTCGATTTTAAGTGATCAGCTGAGTTTAAGAAAGTTGTCTGCAAGATGGGTGCCGCGTTTACTCTAAATTGACCATAAACGTAAACGTGCGACAACTTCAAAGGATTATTTGGAGTTGTTTAACAGCAATCCGAATGAGTTTTTGCGTCGCTTTATAACTGTGGATGAAACATGGATCAACTACTTTACTCCGGAGACCAAGCAGCAGTCTAAACAATGGGTTTCTCCGGGTGAATCTGCTCCGAATAAGGTCAAGGTAAGTTTGTCGACAATAAGGTGATGGCAACAGTTTTTTGGGATGCACGCAGGATAATCCACGTTGATTACCATCAAAACGGAAAAACAACAAATGGCGAATATTATGCCAACTTATTAGACCAATTTAATGAGGATTTAAAAAGAAAACGACCCCATATGGCCAAGAAAAAAGTTCTTTTTCATCGAGACAAGGCACGGGTGCACACGTGTGCAGTCTCAATGGCAAAACCCTATGAATTGGGCTACGAATTGGTACCTCATCCGCCATATGCTCCGTATTTAGCCCCTAGTGACTACTTCCTATTTCCAAACCTAAAGAAATAACTCGGTGGAAAGAGATTCAGCTCCAACGATGAAATTATTGACCAAATATCAAAAATCATATTTTTTACGCAAAACAAATGACGACACTTGCTCAAAATTTGATAGTAGTCTATTAAGAGGAGGTAATTGATGTGAATAGTTTTTCATTTCATATAACTACGAGGGTGGTTCGAAAAGTCACGGACTTATTATATTCAATGTAATTTTTTGTAATGTTCTACTGAAAATTTTTGTAGTGTTATCGTATTAGAGAAAAATATGTATGCAAAAGGAAATATTTTACATCTTTTTATAGGAAAGATCTTTGAGTAAGTATTCAAGCTTTAAGCCTAATGTATAATTTCTTTTTTTTATATATCTTTATTTTACAATAATTAAGTGAATGGCTCAGCACCAAATTGAGATTTTAGAAGCTTGTTAGCAAAATAAAATATATTTAAAAAAATGTCCAAATAACTTTAAATATAGAAAAATAACATTTCGTGAAATATATGGCTTATTTTGTACATAAATGACTTTATTTCTAACATTATACCAGAAGCGCATCGACATGTTGTATTCAGGGCTATTAGATGTGGCGATTTTTAATTGCTTTTGATGACTAAATTTTACATTTGGCGACATAGCGAATTTTTTGGCGATATATGACATGGTGGCGATTTGTTTCGCTAATTTTTAAAATTTTATTAAATAGGCAATTGTGTAGAAAAATTATTAAATTTTCCTACTGGAAATCGACTATTTTTAGTATTTGCCTATCTAGCAAAATTATAAGTAATGTAAGTAACTTCAATTTAGTTTACGAAATTTTATACCCAAAAAATATATTTTACAATTCTTATGTATTAAATGTTTGATAACTTGTTCTCCATCATCTTGCAAATATATCAAGGATATTAATGAAATAAACGTTCACGAATAATAGGACCAATTATTTTTTTTTTTTTAATACAATAAAATTCAATAAGTTTTAAAAGTTGATGACCTAAAAAGGGGTTATATGTCAGAAAAGTGTATTTTAAGTACTATTTTTTTTTATTCATTTACACTGTGCTCGAAAATGAGACAAATTTTTTTAACAATATGGGCACTCCTTGGGTTAAACTAAATCGACGTAGCTAAATTTAGTGTTGTTAAAAGCATTCGTTTTTAAGATATTTTATTTTTGAAAGGCTAAAAGAAGAGTTTAGGAAAATTACTATTTTTAACTTAAATTTTATAATTTACCACTGTATTCACAAACAGCTTTTAAATTTAAAATGTATTTTAAATCAAATTGTTCATAAATATTTTGTCTCAAAAAGGTATTTTAAATTCAAAATTGATTTTATGAATATGGGTGTTAATTTTTGAATTTAAACAATATAAAAAATTAAGATTCCATTGAAGTGTATAATAATGAATTCTTATTGTCAAATATATTTTAAAAGCTAATAAACAAAACTTTAAACTGGCAAAAAATATTAGCATAAATCTGTAAGCAAGCTGACTAGTGTTACCAATGAGCAACTTTCGATTTATTATTTAATATTAAATAATGTCCCTTTTATTCCTAATTTTCAATTAATTCGCTACTTTCATAATTAAGTTTAAACCCAAATATCGCGGCTGTCATCATTTTGAATTCAGCGTACTCGAATTAGCTTTACCAGTAGGGTGTCCAGTTTGTTAAAGTGCAACTAGCACAGTGTTATTATTAGCTATTGCAATTATCGTTGGCCGGTAAATTCAGCAAATTATAGAAAATTTTAAGTACTAAATTTTGTACAGCACTTACATTTTATTTATTTTTTTAATATTTCTTTAAAAAAAAAAACCAAATAAAATTTTAATTTTGCGATTTTTGGCGATTTCTGATTAACAATTTGGCGGCAAAGGCTCAATAAGGTCTGTCAACCCTGGTTGTAATAAATAGTTTTTAAATATAATTTAAACTGAGAAAATCTCTCAACATATTTAATACTAAGTCATAAGTTATTATACTCGTTACTACCAGAATGTTCAGTACGTTACTTTGTTCTTTCAGATTGACAAAAGGCCACTCTGAAATGTATTAAATGTATTTTGATTCTACACAAAATATATGGTATTGTGGAGACATTTATAAATTTAAACTAATAAAACTGTTTATAAATACCGTAAAACATTAGAAAAAAATTTCAATTGAAAACCGTGTAGGTAAATTAGCTACAATCTTTAGTGCTTTATTTTGAATTTTTTGACGTGACTTAAACTCTGTAGTCTTTTTGAACTCATAAGTAGATAAATTAGAAGTTTAGTTTTTATATTAAATTTGTTATTAAATTTATTTTATTTAAACCTAAAGCTGGAAAAATTTTAGATTTGAGGTATTTAATGTGTCGATCCCACATGAGATTCCCACCAAATATTTAACAGATGTTACTTCTTTAAACTTCTTTCCATCTATAGAAAACTGAATTCATTATTAAAACCAAAATGAGCTTTAAATCTAACAAGCTTCTGTAGTTAAAGCAGCATCTCTTTCTAAATATGGCTTAAGAACAGTTTCGAGCATATAAGGTTAAAATATTCTAATATCATTTGCATATATGAACATTTTTCCTGATATAACAAGGTTTGTGAAGTCATTATTATATATTAAATGCTACAATGGACCTAATATACTTCCCTGGAGAACTCCACATCTAACAATACCCAAAGTATTTACAATTTCCTTAATTTAAACAAATTGTTGTATATTTCTTAAATAGCTTCTTAAAAGCGAAAGTCCATATAGTAATGGATATTTTGCGCCAAGATATTATGATCAATAAGATCAAAAGCTTTTGTTATGCCATAAAAACTCCTGCTATACCACTATGTCCTTCATTTGAAAATTTACATATATAGTTGTGAACATTCATAGCAGCCTCCTCAGTACCAGGGTCCTTTCGAAATCCAAACTGAAAATTATTAAATAAGTTACTTCCTATAAGATATGTAAGAATTTGATTATACCATATACGTTAAAATTTTTTATTCCAGGATTTCCGTGCAAAATATCATCGGGAATTCCAGGGATTTTTTTAATTTTCCTGGGAAAACGGGAACTTTAATATTAATTTAATCTTATAATAACAAAGCTATTACTGTTTTTAACGCCTCAATAACAATTTTACATTATTTTACACACGATACTTACTAAAGGCATTTTTAGATGGTAATACTGAATATTAAGATTTGTCAAAAATGCGATACAAAAGTGATATTTTAAATTATTCAAAAATATTTGATTCATATGTATCAATAAGGTATTTTTTCTACATTATCAAAAATGAGATTATACAAAAGTTTTCTACAAAAAAAAAAAACTACAAAAAATAAAAATAAAAATAAGAATAAAAACAAAAAAGAAAAAATTTTTAAAGAAAAATTAAAAATTATATTAAATATGCAATCACTGTATAACCACCTGAAGTAATCTTTATCGAATCTTTTGACATATTGATAAAATACGAAATGTTTTATTTTTCAAAAGAATTAATACTTCTCGTCATAGAATATCTTAAGAACTTAATGAAATTTCAAAACAATTTTACTTTTTTGAGTTTTTAATTGTATTATGGGTTTGTGGAAATGAATATTAAATAATTTGCGTTTCGAAAATATTCACTGTTGTAAAAAATTATTCTGTTGAGAGTTTTTGTATTGAAAACATAACATGTTTTAGTTCTATTGAGATTGTAAAGAAATATATATAAATGTTAAGGCCTCAAAACTTAACTGAGCATTTTAAAACGATTAATGGAACCAATTTAAAACATTTTCCAGAATTGTGCTTTACATCTCTAAATTAGAAAGAATTAATTAATAATGAAAATAAAATGAAAATAAAACGATAAGAAAAACTATTTGTATTGTAACTTAAATATAGTACCATATATTTATTAGGATTTACTATTATTATTTTTTAATTTTTGGAATGAAAAACTAATCTGAGATAAACAGTTTTTTGTATAACTTACAATGAAATGTTTAAAATTACTTAAATCTTGAAGGATGTTTCATACTTTAATATTATTTTAGTTTTTGTTAAATAATTATGATTTATAATGTTACTTCCTTCTTATAATTTAAACTTTTAAATATGCAAAATTCAATGTCCCGGGTATTCCCGGGAATATGTAAATTCATTTCTGTTTCCCGGGGAAAAAAGTATCACGGGAACCCCAAACCCTAGTAGTTTACTTTACTTTCATTGGGAATAGGAATAATCTTATGTATTTTCAAAACATCAGGACAAACTGACTGCCCTTATTATAACTATCCAATAGCTAAAGTTAGGATGTTATTTGGGTACATTAACTGTTTTTGGTTATTACAAGTACATGTTATGCCAAAAGTTATCGATAAGCTAAAGGACAGAATATCTGACCATTAACTATTATCGCAAAACTTATGCATTTAGAGCTGCCATATTTTCTGCCTTATTAAAGAAATAAATAAAAACATATATATTCCGGCGAAGTTTTTAGTAATTTTTCTGTTTATATTTACAATTGTTCCGGTGATGAATTTTAGTTTATTTTAAATCATTTATTTTAAAAAATTCCTTATTTTTTATTCGTTTGTATTACTGTTACTAGCCGTTACATTTAAATTGTTCATGTTGCCACTACATTAAGTGGTCAAAAGTTATCGCTTATTGCTTTAGCCTTGTCATATTATCAAAATTATAAAATTTAATTTAAAAAGAAATTTGTAATAACCAAAAATAGATAAAGCTTACTTTATTTCTCACTTTAGCTTATCTTACCTTTAACTATTTGATACCTTATAGGAAAATTATGAAACGGCTCTAAAAATGTTTGCCAAAATTGGGGTAATACAGCTCGTGCAATGTGAAAACATTAAAACGTTTAGCCTCCTGGTTGGCACCAACAAAATATTTGCCATTGTCACTTCGCATCTTCTATGGCGTACAACCACGATTTATAAAATTCCTTATGGCCAAAATACAAGCATCGGTTGAAAGGTCAAAGGCCATCTCCAAATATACATCTCTAAGAGTTAGGCACGTAAACAAAGCTACGTAACGTTTCTCATGACGTCTACCGACAGTTATGGTTATGGGGCCAAATATTGGGTAAATATTGTTATAACCACAACTCTTTCTAGGTAAAATGTTTGCAATGATTGCTTTAACATCTTCGTATGAATTATAACTTAGACGAAAACTGTTAAAATGGGGTATAAAGTTCCCAACCCATTACATGATTGTGGATAAATTTTGATATTTAAATTGCATGTGCTGAGTTATTGTTGTTTAAAATAAATATAACCTATGGAGCCGTTTAATTTTTCTCATTATTATTTTTTCAATTTAAAACAAATTTGAAATTTGTTTAACAAAACTTTTAAAAGTTTGAAATTAGAAATTTGAACATTTTTTAACCAAGGGGTTTGAATTATCCTACAAAAACGAAAACATGTTTTTCAGTCATTACTCGGAGAGAAAAAACATGGTTTCATCATGGTTACCACAATAATATAATGTTTTCGTAGTTATGTTTTATTGAACTTAATAATACTGTGTTCTTTATGTTTAATCATTAAATGGTTACCCTCAATCAAAATTTCAACATGGTTGACTATAAAAATATTATATTTGGAGTATATTTTTACCAGAAACAAACATTTATAAACATGCAAAAATTTTGTTATTTATACAACCATTAAGTGTTGCCAATATTTTGTTTTGTACAACTTTTAATATTAGATTTTAGAAATGTTTTTCTCAAAGTTAGAATGTTTGTTTTAGACCATTTTTTGTTTTCCACAACTATTGAGTGTTTGCTTCTAAAACATATTTTTTTTCTTTTCAGCTATTAGATACACATTTTTGTGTAGCCTGTCAGTGAGCAATTAGTTTTTTTTTTGTGTTTATGTATTTATTAAAAATTCGTGATAAAATAAATAGATAGATAAAGTAAATACAACTAAATAAATGCAAATAAAAATAGTAAAAACATAAAACCTGAAACTGACATTCTATACTACATTAAAAATTTAGATAATATATAATATACTTCCGAGGATGTTAATTTTTCGGTTTCCATTAAATCTAGTTTTACTGTATTTCAAAAGAAAATGTAAAATTACCGAACTAAGTTCATATATAAATATTTTTATGTAAATAATTACTAATTATTACAAATATTAATTATTGTGTAAATTTTAAAAATATTAATTAATTTTAATATCTAATAAATATCTTTTCTATTATTTTGTAAAATAATAATTTCAATAAAAAAAAAATAATAATTTCAAATTAGTAAGTTTTATTTTAAAAAAAATAGTACAAGAAATTTATAATTTTTGGTCATATTATAATAAAATGGGATTATAATATAATACAATCAAATTATAATATGAAAAAATGAGTTAATAATATCATAAAACATGATATAATAAACATGATATAATTGAAGGGAATTTTAGTATGATAAAATATGTATGATAAAAAGGGATCAAATAATGAAATAAATGCACCGTAATATGATAAAATATGATTATAAAAAGATGAAATCGAATCATAGTTCGATAAAAACACACTTTTATATTATGAAATCGAGCATAATATGATAAAATAGGTTCATAATATTATAAAGTTAAATCCCAAATTTATAAAACCGGACAAACATCTGATAAAGTGGATTCATAACAATTATTATTTATAATCATTATAATTTTTAACTGTAATCATATATCCCAATCATAATATGCTGCTCTTAGATTATAGTCACCACAACCATATTTTTTCTCTGCGTGTATGATTCAAATTTAATAAAAGTAGCACTTTATTTAAAGATTTTACAAAAAATTAAAAATTTGTTTGTATACTCCTTACACGCAAAGAAAAAACATGGTTACAGCATGATCACTACAACAATATTATGTTCGCATTGTTAATTTTAAATAACTCTATGTTCATTATAAAAATGATTTTGATTAAATTTTGTCATTAAATGTTTACACTCAATAAGAATTTTAATATGATTGACTGTAAAAATTATATGATTTTAAATATTTTTACCAGAAACAAAATTTTGTTAATATGAAACATATTAAATATTTGCAGTGTTTTTCCTTATTCTTAAATCATGTTCTGTTTTTAAACCATATTAATATTATTATTCTTATAACAATAAATATAAATAGACAAGGTTTGGTTGAACTCGGTGTGATTCAAGCAATATAAGATATCATGCATTTCAACCACATGGTGGTTGAAACAAATGAATATAAGTAATAATATGTAAATATATATATATATATATATATATATATATATATATATAATTTTTTAATAAAAATTTTATAAAAATAATAATAATTTTTATTAATATATGATAAGATGGAATAATAATATGACAAAATGAAATAATAATATGATAAGATTGGGTAACTATATGATAACATGAGCTAAAAATTTGATAAAATGGAATCAAAATATGACAATGTGGTATAATAATATTATAAGATTGTTTAGATATGTGAAAAACTATAATCATAACATGAAAAAACAAACCACAAAATCGGGTATAATATGATAAAATTGAATTGTAATAATTATTATTTATAATCATTTCTATTTTTCGCTTTGTTCATATGTTTCAATCATAATATGTTGCTCTTAGATTATGATCACCACAACTATATTTTTTCTCTGGTCTAAAATACATTAATGATCTGGGAAATTCGTCAAAATTCAAAGTCGGTAAATTTTGGTGCAGTATAATGTACATACATACATACATATGTAATTTGGTGAGCAAAGTTAAATAATTTTAATATTAAATATTTAAACAATTTATTAAAACCTTCATTTTACTTTTTTCCTACTTCAGTTTGTTTTTATGTATTCACTTTTCAAACAGAAACTTAAGAAACATACTTTTACACAGTTTGGAACTGCATAAAAGTTTGAAATATGGAAAAATTCCTAAATATTTAAGAAACATAATAAATTCCTTAAAAAAAAAGAAAATAAGAGACAATATAACAACACCATATCACAAGCATTTAATTTTATATATTGAAATTATATTAAAAAAATTAAAATGATATTTGATGTTAATGGAATATACATAATTTTAATTCTTTAAATTTTGAATTTCAGACTTCAGAGTTAGTTAAAAACAAAAAAAAAAAAAAAAAAAAAAATAATAAATTTAAAAAATTAATTTAAAACACCCATTAGAAACAGTGTATTTAACTACGAATACGAACTATTTAAATGCGAATAGCTTAAACTATAGTACATAGCAAAACTTTAAGTTTTTCCTTTTGAAAACTTTATCTTTTTTCTATTAAAAGATAATGGTTGTCGTAACTTTGCCACTTACTCATTTAGTAGATAAAGCCAAATAAATCCTTTTTTAACTGCGTATGTCAAATTAATAATTCATTATATAAAAAACTAAAATGAAAATAAAAGAATCATCGAAAAGGAAACACGTCTTTGTTCATTTGTTGAAGAAATTATTTTCTTTAATGGAATTTTTTAATTCCAGTGATTTCGAAATGATGACGATAAATGATGCCTGAGTGAAGATACATACATACATACATACATACATAGTTTTATAAACAATAAAATAAAAAAGGAAACCGAAATAAAAAGAAAATATTTATGTATGTGTATTCAACGCAAAACAAATAGCTTTTGTACAAATAAATTTCAAATCACCACACAAATAAACCATTAAAAATCCGAAAAAGGAATGTCTGGTAAAATACAAGGATTTACATAAGAAAACAACATTCTTTGTAACACCCAACAAACAAATGGAATTCTTACATATGTACATATTAGGATGATTATTTGACTTTTTGGGGAAATCGATTTTCTAATAGTCAGAAAACTTTGGCATTTTTTGAAATTCTCGAAAAAGCGTTTTTTTTTTGAAGTAAATAATTCCATCAAAAGGTTTATTTTCTATTTTCTACTTCTTAACAAAAACACAACAATTCTTATAATATTCAAATTAAAATTTATTATTTTTTTTTTTTTTTTTTTTTTTTGAGTAGCAACTTGTATTTAAGGTTAGAATATAATTACTCGTATCAAAATTGAGACCAAGTTTTATATATTATGAGTAGAATCTATAGCTAAATATGGAGAAAGCATGTCTCAATTTTTTCGAAATCCATTTTACAGTTAGACCTCTTTCAATTACAACTCGTTTAAAAAATGAAGTAAGCTATTATAACACATATTGAAAAAAGCTCTAAAATATTTAAATTATTTACAAGAATGTTACAGATGCTACAAGAGAAAAAACTAATTGCGTTGTTATGAGTAATTCATTTAAGATGATTAATACTTAATTATTTGTTTAAACCCAGTAAACAATTCGTACAATTCCGAATACGTTCGCATGAAAGAAGAGAGCGTCTTTTGTGTTAAAAATATATCGCTTCCAACGGGAACTAGCCGTACAAAATTCATTCGTAAGGGAATAAAAAATTCCTTCTTTCGAAGCTGTCAACTTACAAAATTAATTCCAATTTAACCTTAAACTGTATTTATAAAACATAACAAAAAATTAGACTTTATGCATATTCATCACTTAAGCTATGTTCACATTTGGCAAATATTTGATCAAAATTGCGTGACCACTAGCTTTATATAGATATTGTTTGCCGTTGTTTGATCTTGAAAACAGAATCAAACAAAATTCTATAAATTGTCAGCTATGATTAATGATAAGTAAAATATTGTTTCCCATTAAAAAAGAGAATTTAGGAAATCTTTTATATAGTGGTTACGTTATTTTGGTTAAATATTTGACAAGTTTGGACATAACTTTAATAAACTTATTTCTAAGTTTTCATTAAAATATTAGTATTTAGTATAATATATAAATCTAATATTTAAACTAAAGACTTTGCTCTTTACTTTTTATGGATTATGGGACAATTTCCTGGTGATTTATAAAGTTTTGTAGCTTGTTTCATTAGCTAACGTTTCCCACTAAAAAGCTAATTCTAGAGCACTTCAAATTCCACCCCCAGTTGAGTAAACAATTACGAAATTCACAAAGTATATTATTTGAGTTATTGTGTTATATGTTATTTGAAATAAGACAATTATTTAACATTTTTTGAAAACTTAAAGTAACATTATAATATTGTGAAACCTATATTTATCAATTCTGTAAAAATTATTTTGTTCAAAAATTTGTTAATTTCTTAAAAAAATTTAACTTTTCATTCAAGACTTTTTTTTACAAAATTTTTCACCAAAATACCAAATTTACACCAAAAATCTAATTTAAAAAAATACAAATTTTTAATAAAGTCTGATTTTTCACTAAAAATTAGATTTTTTACTAATAAAATCGATTTTTCACTAAAAAAAAAAAAATAATTTTTACTAATAAAATCTATTTTTCACTTAAAATTAGTTTTTACTAATAAAATCGACTTTTCACTAATTTTGTGAAAATTTTCAATGAAAATTTTAATTTTACAAAAAAAAATTCAATTTTTCAATAAAAAAATAAATTTTTCAATAAAAATTAAATTTTTCAAAAAAAAAAAATCAATTTTAAACTAAAACTTTTTTTTACTAAAAATTCGATTTTTCACTAAAAATTTAATTTTTCACTAAAAAATCAGATTTTTAGTAAAAAGTCAGATTTTTAGAAATCTAATTAAAAAAAAATCGGACTTTTCAACAAAATTAAAAAAAAAAATTGTTTACCAAAAGAAAAAAAAGCAAAAAAAAAATGTAGTTAAACAAGCCCGACAATATGATATCCTACACCATTGCGTTTGATCCCCAAAATGATTTACGAGATTGACGGAAATGGCGTTATATGGGACTTATGACCAACTATGAACCGATTCTTATGAATTCTTGGTATTTTGATTTCTCTTTATATAAAAATTACTTGTGTCAAATATTATCTTGATACTGTCATTTATATGGTGTATTTTCGAGTTAATATGATTTACGGATCTTTTATGGGAGCTATGCATAATTATGGATCGACGAAATTTAGTTTTCTGATTCACTCTTATAGAAAATTTATTTGTACTAAATTTTATTGAAATACTAACATAAATACGGCATTTATGAGTATCAAAACCCTATTCAGTTGGAACTCTTCCATGGGGACTATGTGAAAAAATTGACCTATCATAACCAATTTCAAAAGGCTCCTTTGTAATACCAAAATTGTAGTACTCGTATGATCCACATTTCATCAAATTATCTTTAAAATTACGGTTTGTACTTTGTGCACAAATTTTACATAGACAGACAGCTGGCCGTCCAGCAAGGCAGCCTTTCAGACGGACATCATCAAATCTAATCAGAAAGTGATTCTAAATCGATTGGTATACTTTATGGTGGATGTTGGAATATATTAAATTCCGAGTTAAAAAAAAATAAAATTTTCACTAACATTTTTCATTAATAACATATTTATTTATGTTATGTTTATTTATATAAAATAAAAAAAATATTATAATTCATTTGAAAATAACATACTTTTTCACAAAGTGTGTTATTTTTTCAAAAATCTTAATTTTCTTCATATAATACTTTAACAAATATGACAATAACGAAATTATACATTGGGTAAATAAAAATGCTTTTTTTATAACATTCTTCCTGATACAATTGTAATCATTACTACCATTCCTGATACAAATAATTTATATTTCAAGGAGTGTCTGACTGGATGGGTGTTGCCAAAAGCCAATATACATATTTAATTGCATACACATACGTACATACATTCATACATATATACATACATACATACGTACACACATACGTACATACATACGTACATACATACGTATGTACATACATAAGTACATACACACATTTATATTAGTTTGGCCCCGTTTGTATGGAGATAAAATAATATGTCAATGTTACCAGCTGAAATTAATATTTACTACGTTTTAAGATATCGTTTTTCAAAATTTTCGTCCTGTTGTTATCCTTTCGTGAGCTGGATCAAAATGAAAAAAAGGTTCTTTTTCGGGATTTCGAATTTTTTTGATATTTTTGCCAAAAGAACACTAAGAAAATTTGGTATTGCAAAAAAGGCGCATTTAATGACATAACTAAAATTTAGGACCAGGTCCAAATAAGTCTGAAATCTTGCAATTTTTCATAAAAAAATATGCAAATGTTTCTATATGAAGAGAAATTAGATGATTAATTTAGTATCAAAATACACATATTTTCATAAGCCCTTTAATGATATAATAAGACTATATGTTTACAATTATACCATTTTACCAGAGAGAGAGAGAGAGAGAGATTTTTTCTTGGGACTCATGATGAGAAGTTACTCTCTGTGTGTAACAAATTGTAAACAAATAACTTCCTAGTATAATTTTTGTGGGTGTTTCACTTAAACTTAATTTACTTCGTTGTTTATTAACAGAAATATAAAGTGTTATATATCAGTAAAAAGCTTAATTCATTTAATTTCTCCTCATATAGAAACATTTGTAAATGAAGGAAAATATCTTTCGAAAAATTCGAATAAAATAAGAAAAATATCGAATTTATAAAAATTTCAAAATGTTGGACTTATCTGGATCTGGTCCTAAATTTTAATTATATCGTTAAAGGAGCCAAAGACTTTCTGGCGATACTAAATTTTCATATTGTGCCTTTGGCCGAAAAAAATTATATTTTTTCAATTTGATCCAGCTCACGAAAGGATACCGTCAGGACGAAAATTTTGAAAAACGGTATCTTAAAGTGAAGTAGATTTTCATTTGAGTTAGGAACGTCAATACTTTTAATTTTGGTACCACTCTAATATGTATGTATGTATGCCTATCATATTTTTAATATTATAAGGAAGTCTGTCTATTTTTATGTATATAATTAAGATATTTATAAAGCATATTTTAAACATGCAAATTAATGCTGCTGCCAACTTTGTTATTATACATATGGTATATTTGTTACTTATAATGATATCGATGGATTTACTCCTGCAGAGAATATATACGTGTCTACATAACAAACTCTTCATTTTTAATATAAGCCACTTTGTTAAAGGAATGTATGCATAAATAAGTAGGTATGTTAAAAAAAAAATCATGGAGAAATTCTTTTATGATAAAATTAACATAAAGCCTTGCAAGAAAGTGAATTACAATTTATAAATTCTTTTGTTGAAATGTCATGAATTTAAGTTAATTTTATTATTTTTATTTTTCATCATATCCTTGCTACAATAAACATACATTGATATGAATTGTGATTACAATTACCACAGTCATTTGACCCCTGCTGCCGCAATTGTAATTGATTTTTTTTTTTACATACAATATAATAAAAACTTTTCTGAAAATTCTATTAAGTCATTTCATGACCAGTGTTGCCAGAGGGTGAGAAGAAAAGGGGGCTAAATTTTATTTTAAAAAAGTTAAAAAAGGCTAAATACACTAAAAAACTAAACATAGAAAAAATGCCAACATTTCTTTTTTAAATTTAAACTTATTTGTTCACCTTTTACATTAGTTTTAGGCATTCTTTTAAAGACATTGTAATATATTTTTAAATAAAATATAGAGCAACTGTGAGTAAAATTACCTAATAAAATATCATCCAAAAAATTCCCATATAAATTTGGGTTATATATTTCATATAAAAAATTACTCAATGTTTGAAGAGATTTTTCCTCATTTTTGGATTATTAATCCTTTGTGATTAAGCTATTCGAACTTCTTAGGATTCTTTTTTTTTTGCTTTTATAAGAATTTTTTGAATTATTATCGTAAATAGTTCTATGGTTAACGGTTAAGTATATTAAATATAATTATAATAATCGATTTAGTAAGTCAATAAAATTAGTTAAGTTATTATTTGGATATAATTTTTGTTAAGTATAATAGATCTCGATTTTTTCATTCGAATAAATATACAAAAATACTTCTGTAAATGTAAAATTAGTAATAGAGTAATTGCATGTTAAATATAAAAAATTTTGTACTTTGGTTACCGATTTAGATAAAATTTGGAGCATGTATAGAAGAGGATACAGAGGCATGTAAAATTAATTTTTCTCATTTTTATTTTGAGAACTGTAGCAACTCTATAATTTTGAAAGTGAATAACATACTTATTTAAATGGCCATAACATTTGTTATTATTATTTGTTTGTATCTGGAAAAGTCCATATATATATATATATATATATATATATATTTTTTTTTTTTTTGGCAGGAAACTTTATCGGTATACTTGCTACAGAGAAAATTTCGGAGAGGCCAAAATTTTTAAATTTAAAATGGAATTACTCAATACCAAATGAGAAATTATTTATTTCATGATTGAAATACTAATATTTTCAATTTTTTAAGGCAATTTTAAGAATAGGATAGAAAAAAATAGAAGCTAAAGCAAAAATTTTTAGCCTAAAAAAAGGCTAGATTTAGCCTTAAATAGGCTAAACTGACAACACTGTTCATGAATTTTTAGCTGTGAAAAAAATAATATTATAGCATTAGCAAAAGCAATGAAATTTATATTTCTTGCCGAAATAATACTAAAGCAAAAACATCGTTTAAAAAAATCATACTTTATCGCAATTTAAATATTTTTTTATTTAAACACTTCTGTGGCAACTTTTTTTTCGCACAATTACTATTTTAAATAGTTATTAAAAGTTGGTAAAATCAAGATTTATGAAAACTAAAAAGTCAAAGTAATAAAAAATTTTAATGCTGGATTAAAGAAACCAAATATTCAATCAGCAGATTTGAAAGTTATAAAAAAAAAATCAAGAGAAGCATTTCGTAACTCTGCGTTTACACGACGAGCTTTTTGTTTTCTAGCATAAAAAATAACGTCGACAGAATAATGGCAACAAAATTTTATTTCCATTTTTAGGTTAACGGGTGGAGAAGACGTACTTGAGAAATTTAAATTTTAAATTGCCTTTTTTACGGAAAATTTTAACTTTTTTGTCGTTTTTATTTTTTTATTTGTCCTAAAACAATATTTATTCATTTTGCACCTTTTTTCCGGTAAAAAGAGCAAAATATTAAAAAAGAACAATAAATTTGACAGTTTATGTCGAACATTATTGCTCAACTTTGCTCAAATATTAATTGCGAAATAAATTCAGCAATAAATTTCTTATTGGTCCACATGTAACATTTTCAGGAGAGAGAGATAGAATTTGACAATTGCCAACATAGTCTACATAAAGGCTAAGGGTAAAACTACTCCAAAAATCGGAATTTTTTGGGCGATTTTTCATTGAGTGAGCTGGGTGTTATTTATAAATTTATTATAATTAATTTATATTTTTAGTGGAACTATAGAATTTTTAGAATTATTTAAAAATTATTCGGGCTCATGATGCATTTTCTAGTCAGCCACGACCATCATCTGTCTCCTTAGTAACCCACCGTGATGTTCTATTTAAACATCATCTATTTAAATCACAATTTTTTAGGAAGTGGAATTCGTGACTTTTCCCCAATTGAGTTAGATGAATGGTTTACGATAAGGCTTTTACAATTATTTTTTTTTTTTGTTCTCCTTTTTATTATTTTTTGTTTATTTGCTTTAGCTACCAGTTAGGTAGCAATGAAGCAACGTATATTGTTCTTGCTTTAACGTATATATATATATATATATATATATATATATATATATATATTTAGAAAACCTTAGCAGGAAAGTCAAGTAACAATTGACTGCACCGTGCCCAGTGTGAATAATAACAGTATCAAGGTAATATTTGACACAAATTTTATATAAGCAGAAATCATAGTACCATGGATTCATAAGGATCAATTCATATTTTTCCATAGGTCTCATATAATTCCATTTTTTAAAATCTCTAAAATGATTTTGAGGTTCAAATGTAATAGTGAAGGATTTCATATTGTCGGACACGACCGATTATATTTTCTTTAATTGTTATTAATTATAAGTTTTTTTTTTTAATTATCGGCGAAAAATCCGATTTTTAGTGGAAAATCAGATTTCAAGTGAAGAATAAAATTTCTAGTGAAAAATCGAATTTTCGTGAATAATCGTTTTTTTTAGGTGAAAATTTGGATTTTTATAAAATTAGACGAATAGTTTACGATATTTTGTATTATCCTTTTTCAATTATTATTGTTTATATGCTTAAAACTACCAGTTAGGTAGGTTAATAACATATGTATAAGGAAAAGAAATCACAGATTCCATTTCCTTAAAAGTTATGAATTAAATAGTTGATGTTTATAGAGAAAACCACGGTGGGATGTTGAAGAGTGCTGATGACGGTCGTGTGCTGACTAAAAAATGCACTCCATTCTGCCGAATGTCCAATGATCTTTTACAATGTATTCTTCTACAATTATTCAATGAACTTTGAGTCCGAATAAATTTACACAATTCTAAAACTCTATAAGAAGTTCAACAAAAATTATAAACTAATTAATATAAATTTTTGGTGAAAATTTAAATTTTTTGTGAATAGTCACATTTTTATTGAAAAAACGAATTTTTAGTGAATAATCAGTTGTTAATGAGTTTGAATTTTTGGTGAAATTGAATATCGGGATTTTTTGGAAAAATTGAATTTCTAGTAAATAATTGGTTTTTTAGTGAAAAATTTATTATTATTACTTTTTTTTTGTTACAGTTTGAGTTTTTTTGTTGAAAGTTTTGTAATCAGTTTGAATTAGAACTTTTGGTGAAAATTTATTTTTTTTTTAATAATCGGATTTTTATTGAAAAATCGAATTTTTAAAGAATAATCAGTTTTAATGAATTTGAGTTTTTGGTGAAATTGAATTTCAGGATTTTTAGGAAAAATCGAATTTCTAGTAAATTATTGGTTTTTAGTGGAAATTTGATTTTTTTGTGAATTTTTGAATCTTTAGTAAAAATTTGAATTTTTAGTGAAAGTTTGAATTTTTTTGTGAAAATTTGAATTATTGGTGAAAATTTGAATTTTTGGTGAAAATTTGAATTATTGGTGAAAATTTGAATTTTTGGCAAAAATTCGAACTTTTGGTGAAAATTTAAATTTTTTGTGAATAATCGGATTTTTATTGAAAAGTCGTATTTTTAGTGAAAAATCAGTTTTAATGAATTTGAGTTTTTGGTGAAATTGAATTTCAGTATTTTTAGGAAAAATCTAATTTCTAGTAAATAATTGGTTTTTAGTGAAAATTTTAATTTTTTTTGTGAAAGTTTGAATTTTTAATAAAAGTTTGAATTTTTGAATTTTTGGTGAAAATTTTAATTATTGGAGAAAATTTGAATTTTTGGTGAAAATTTGAATTTTTGGTAAAAGAAAGTTTGAATTTTTGATGAATATTTAATTTTTTTTATGCATAATCGGATTTTTATTGAAAAATCGAATTTTTTGTGAATAATCAGTTTTAACTAATTTGACTTTTTGGTGAAATTTAATTTCGGGATTTTTAGGAAAAATCGAATTTCTAGTAAATAATTGTTTTTAGTGAAAATTTGATTTTTTTTAAATTTTTGAATCTTTAGTGAAAATTTTAATTTTTAGTGAAAGTTTAAATTTGGTCAAAATTTGAATATTTGGTGAAAAATTTTATAGAAAAAACGTTGAATAAAAAATTATATTTTTGTAAGAAATCAACAAATTTTTAAACAAACCCAGCAAAAACTTTGCTTTCCTGGTAAGCTAGCATGTATAATTGGAAATAAAAATAAACTACTAATTTTTTGCCTGAATAAATTTTTTGACTCTAAGGGTACTCAAAAATATGTACCTAAACGAAAACAAAAATAAAAAAAAAAACAAAAAAAATTTTGCCGTCAGTGAGACTCGAACTTGGACACACACTAACCATTCGCTTTTACTGACGTCTTACAGTACACCATGTCGCACATGGCATCCTAAGCGACAAAAACTCTATTTAGTTTAAAATATCTTTTTAGACATTTTGTTATAAAAAACTAACAGCTTTAGAATGGGGTTGAAAACCAACAACCTTCTGGTTGTTAATACGGCGCTCTAGCCAACAGAGTAGGAAAATAATAATGACGTCTCATTACCAAGAAACTACTTTAATAAGTAGTTGTCATTACCGAAAAAGAAAAAATTTTTGCTGGGAAATAATGAACTTCACAATGTTATGATGTTATTTTAAGTTTCCACATAAATTTTTAAAAAAATTAAATAATGTGTTATTTTAAATAACATATAACACAATAACTGAAATAACATATTTTGCGAATTGGGTAATTGTTATAGACACTTTAATACAAACGACTATAGCGGTAGTTATTGTTGTTGGTGGGTTTGTTGAGAAAATATTTACACTAAACAATGAAAACAATAATAAACATTTAGCAAACAAACCAAAGAGCTTTCATCATCATCATCATCATCAAATACTTTTATAAAAAATCATTTCCCTGTTTATATTTTATATCATCACATGCTTGTTTTAATACTGTTCCTGCTGTTTTTGACATTTGATCTTGGGTCAGGATACCTGATATGCGTATGTTTTGATTTTGTGGTTTTCTTTGTAAAGTTTGTATAAATAATAGAAAGAGTGGGTGTATGTGTGTTGAAAAGTATGTACTTAGCTTTTATTTTAATGTCATAAAAATTCAAAAAGGTTTCCTTTGAGGTTGTACTGTCTTCAAGTTTATATGTAAATTTACACAGAGAAAACAAGTTCGTTGTGGCAACCGAAATGAATTTAGTCGGTTTCACGTACTGTTTCATAATTCGATTGCAATTGCTGAATATTACGGTAGGCACAACTGAACTAAAAAGGGAAATTTGGCTGTGATAACAGTAAAAGTTCATAAATTAAATATAAAAAGATTGGGATGGTCCAATTTATTTATTTTTTTTTTCTTTTTTTTTTAATTAAAGAAATATATTTTAAAATTGTTGTAATAGAGAACGGATAACAAAATCACGCTTATTCACGATAGTAACGAATATCACTCATCAATAAATTTTTCCTTTGGCCCAGAAATAATATTAGAAATCAATCAATCAATGAATTAAATTAATAAATATAAAGGAAACTTTGCTAATATTTACTTTAATAAAAGTTGGCTTTATTGAAAAAATCGTATATGATTCACGAAAGGATATATTATATTGTGGTCTGCTTTATTGTACACCATGTTACACATTTGTATGTAGAAATTTTAACATTCACCTTTCTTGAGACCCTTGTATTAGCTTGAATAAAGGGAATTGACAAGAACCATACATGTACAATATATACAAGACCATAATAATAGATGGGTCTATATAATAAAAGTAAAGCAAAAAGATTTATAAATATGAAGGAATATTATATAGAAATGTGATTCTTACCCTTATTGTGATTTTTGTTATGAAATATCACTTGCTTGGGATAATTTGGAAAATGGTATATATCACTGCAGGCTGTTAATCAAAAACCAGCTTGACGCTAACCGATATTTAGATTAAATTTATACATATGTACATTTAAGAACAAATTTTTAATTTTCTTTTTTAATCATTTATTTTTATAAGCTTCGTGCACAATTTATATTTCAAATAAAATATATAATTAATTTATTCAAATATCAGTTGTCTCAACAAAGTTGTTTAAAATAAATTTAAAATAATATAATTTAGTTTACCTAACTATATTTATTATTGTAGCAATATTAATTTCAACATTATTATAAATTAGTTCTTATAGGCATGGAAAATTATTTTAGTCAATTAATTTTTGGTAATGACAATTGAATGCTAGATTTATTAATTAAATTTTTATTATTGCAACTGTTTAATTTAATTTAATTTTATTATATTTTAGTTTTTTTGTTTTTTTTTTTTTTTTTTGTTTTTCCATAAACAACAAATTCTGTTGCTAATTAACACAGGTGGCAATAGGAATTTAATAATAAAAACAAACAAAAAAAAAAAAAATAAATAAATAAACTAAATACACGGAGAAAACCGATTCGTTGTGGCAACCGAATTTTTAGCCAACCAAATTTAGTCGGTTCTGTGTACTAATCCCTCAATTCGATTGCAATCACTGAAAATATTAGGATATGCAAATGTATAAAAAATTTAATTCGATGAAAATAACAGAAACTTTTAATAGGACTAATACTTTTTTGTTTGTATTAGAAATATTTGCAAAATTATGTATTTTTTATGAATTTATTAGAAATTAACTTAAAAATTATTTTTAACATAGGACCTATATAAGCAAATAAATAGTAAATTGTGTAAGACTATAACACGATTCAATACCTTTTCTTGAATACAGAGAAAAAATATTGATTGGAACGTATAGTCACAGCTCAAAATAGATATTATTATATAAATAATAATTAGTATGGTACCAGTTTATCATATTTTATGGTTCATTTTTTCATGTCTTTCATATTATTATACCATCTTACTACATTATTATCCCACTCCATCAGATTATGATTTAATTTTATTATATTATTCTACTTTATCATATTATTATTCTACTTTATCATAATATTATTCCATTTTATCATATTATTATCCCATCTTAACATAATATTATCCAATCTTATCATATTATTATTTCATCTTGTTATATATTAAATAAAACACATTAATTCAAAATTATTACTTTTACGAATTTGTTCATTAATTAATTTTACTTATTTGTGCCATCACATGTTGTGCAAGATAATACTAGATATTTTATTAATTAAACCATTGAATAGTGGTTAATCAATATCTTCTATTGCTTGAATCACACCAAGTATAACAAAACCTTGTCTACTTATATTAATTTATGTATTAACCAAATGAAGGTGGAAAACAAAATTTGAAAATGAAATATATTCAAAAACAAGTCAAGAATTTTTCAACCATATTTGTAAAAAGCATATTTCTTTGTAACATTTTATTGTTATGGCAATAATAATAATAAACAAAATATGGTTTAAGAACAAGGAAGAAGATTGATAATATTTGATAGTTATAAGAATAATGATATTTTTTTATATTAATAAAATCTTTTTTTTTGTTAAAAATATTTAAAAACATAAAATTTTTGTAGTCAACTATATTAAAATTTTTATTGAATGTAAACCTTGAATACTAAAACTGAAAAAAACATTGTTATCATAAACATAGTATTATTAAAATTAACGAAAATTAACAATGTTGTTGTGATAATGCCGTAATCATGTTTTTTTTTCTCTGAGTGCAGCTGAAATCTTCAACGGATTTGTATCTTCTGCAGTACTTTTTGGGTTCCAGTACATAAAAGCGAATCGGTAAACAGAACATAACGTTAATATACCGACAATTTCAAGGCAAATGTTTTTAATTACATACGCACCTTCACAATCTCCACATGCGCACTAATTGACGATTATCTAGGATTTACGAATATTAAATTGCAAAGGATTTCTAAACACTAATGTGCTCTATTATTTTAACAATTTTCCTCGCTTTTTCAGTACAGACTTTATTATCATTACTATTTGATATAATTTAAAATTGTAGAAAAATAAAACTTTTATTTTAAATAACTTATTTAATAAATGTCAAAAATATTTTACTGAATATTTGGTAGATATAACCGAATTTAGTATTTTTTATACCTCAACCGAATTATTTGTTATTTTAATAAAACAAATTATTGCAGCAATCAATAATAATATGTTTTCTAAATAGTCTTAATCAATTTTATACCCAGCCAAAAAAAAAAAAGCCAAAACGAACTAAAAAATAGCTGAAAAGGTCATGATTTTAATATTATGTTGACATTAAGTGGAAGCACTTAGTGCTAAAAAAAGAGCTGCAGAAGTATTTTTCTGAACCCATGGTTGTCATTTTTTTTCAGTTTTTTAGAAGTGTTTATTAATAACTTCGAAAAAATCTCTAAATATACACTTATTTCTAGTTTTGAAGTGGTGGAAATGTTATTTTTTGGAAGCACTCGATAGTTGTTTTGCTGGGTACAGCCACATACTGTTTAAACCGAACAAATTTACTTTCTTAGAAGTCATCATTTAATTATAATTATGCTTAAAATATTAAAAATATATAAAATCGTTTAGATTTCACCATCTTAATAATTTTAATAACATATTAGTTGTTTTTATTAAAATTTTATTGTTTCAACTGTTTTCCAGCCAATCTTTTTTCTATGTGTATTAACTCGACTTGCTCTTATTGCAATTTTTAACTATAATAATATTTTTAGGTTGGCAAGAAAATTTTTCTCTTTTATAATTTGGTTTGTATATACTTTACGATTACAAGTACTGGTACAAGTGTCCTGTGTACCAAAAGAATAAAATTAATTGCTGAAATTAATACTTTATCGCTTTCGTTCCTTTTTTAATTTTTTTAAAGGTAAAAGTGTTGTTGAGGTAGCTAATTTTTAATCTGTGAAAATATTTTATAAAGCAAAAATATTTCTAGTATGAAAACATAATTAAAATCTGGTGGTTATAGAATTTATTGGAAAACACAATAGAGCAATAATAAAGGCTAAGTTTATAAATATTTTCATTTCAAAATATAATACATATGATAATAAACCATTATATTATATATCGTTATATATTTCGAACTTTTTAAGGAACTAAATTAATAATTTTCATAGGTAAATTGATTTTTATATTTGTATTTTATTTTGCAATATTTCTCAATAATTTCATAATACATTTTAATTGGCTTGATTACAATACCTACTTTATCTGTTACTTATTTTCAAGTACATTTTTTAAATATTTATTTTCATTATATATATTTCTATTTCAAAATGTTTTTTTTTTCAAACAAAATCATATTCCCTCTTAATTCCCGCACAGATGTCAATGACTAAGAGCACTTCAAATTTATTCATTGTATTAATTTGCATTGAATTATGAAAAATGATGGAATTACTTAGAAGTAGAATTTACAAGTACAAATATATGATGACAAAAACTCTAGAGGGTATAGAACAGCAAAAAACTGAACTCAAACTAATAATTTATTCAATTCGATATTTAGTTTTTTATATCCTTCACTACCATAGGTAGTTGGGGTATTATACATTTGTGCTGATGTTTGTAACGCACAAAATTACACTTTAAGTGTACCAATCGACTCAGAATCACTTTCTGTGTCGATTTAACAATGTCCGACTGGTTGGCTGGCCAACTGTCCATGCAAACTTTGTGAACAAAGTTCAAGTAGCAGTTTAAAAGATATCTTGATGAAATTTGGCACAACTAATTATTTCAGTGAAACTCGATGCAAAGAAGTTTTGTATAAGTATCATACTTTGTACCAAATTTTATAAAGAGCGTTCCATAATTGACCATAGCTACCATATAAAGCCCTTTCATCACTTTAACGTGCATAAATCACATACACATGTTAGTATCAACATGTGTCGACACAAATAAGTTTCATATAAGTAGAAATCATGGTGACAAATTTTTATGAGGATTGCTCCATAATTTACCATACCACCCATATAAGTCCACTTTCACCCTAAAGTTCATAAAGTCATATAAATGTTAGTGTTAACGTAATATTCTACATTCTTTATTTTATCCTTAACACAAGTATCAGTTCACAATTGGCCACAGGTCTAATATAAAATACCTAGACACAGGTCTAATAAAAGACACAACGTTGTAGGATATCATGTGGTCGGGCTTGACGACTATATCTTTTTTACTTGTTTTCTATCGCGCTTGTAAATACGATTTTATTATTAAATGCACAAGTTTGTTGGGAGAAAAGTGAGCAGGCATGTTGCAAACAATTTTATCATTTTTTAAAGATCTTTTCTTTTATTTAAATTTAAATTATTATTTATTTATATAACATAGGAAATTAAAAGAAAAAAGCTTAAAGTTTGCATAATATAACTTTTCAAAAAATGGAAGAAAATATGGATGAAATATGTCAGGTTTAATTTTAATACAAAGGAAAAGTAGGTCATTGGAAAAACAGAATATATGTATAAAAGGTTTTCTAAAATTAAATTCCGAAATTTTTTCTATAATAAATAATATATATAATAAACAATACTTATATATATATATATATATATATATATATATATATATTAAAAAAATGACGTGTAAGTTTCTTTGACACACAGATAGTGATAATGCCAGAGGTGGTTATAGACTATATTAAGTCTTGTTTGGATGTCACGCCCACATTTCTCGCCTACTTAAAAAAACAATTTTTTTAACTTTGCACTTTATTAATGAAGCTATTTACATCAAATTTAAGATAGATAGTATTTGCACTGGAGAATATTACAGACTATGTTAAATCTTGATCGGATGCCACGCCAACGTTTTTAAAACTCTCAAATAGCTAATATTCAGTATGTTATATCTAACGAACTATTATAGAGAGAGTCCTCAAACTGCGTGAGAACTATTATGTTATCACATTGCATTGATGAAATGAAAATAGGTAGCAGGTAGCTCCCATACAAAGCTAATATTAATTTTCGTATATCTAAGGTAGTATTGCGAAAGTCTTAAAAACTTGTAGAAATAATTTTCATATCACATTTAGAATATAGCGCATAGGTCGAAGGGGAATAGTAGCCCCATGTGAAGTAAATATTATTCATCGAATCAGAAGAGGTGGCCAAGCGTACCGGGAAAAGCTAGTAAAATATAAATTAAATTTGATATTGATTTTCTTTTTATTAAACGATAAAATTGACAAAATATTGGGTAAAAGGGGGAGCATTCGTCACTTTTTTGTTTAAAATACTCTCTTCTCATAACCATAAATCATACGTATAAACTTGCTTTTGTACTAAAAACTCAGATATATTGGCTTTAATTTAAGTGCTTTTGATCGTTTATTTTTTGGGTGACGGTAAAAATAACCCAACCCATGCACTATGGTTTCGTTGATCAATTTTCTTGGCCATTTTTATCAAAATGCAAAAACATTTTTTTTTCTCGTTTGAAATATAGTTTGGATGGAAATCAAAGCAATTATGAGAATTTATTTTGTATCATAAATCTTTGATTAATTTTTGCGCATTTTAAGCGTCATAAGTAAATTTTTCCTTTTTTGGTTAAAAATTTATTCCAAAGGAAGTTTGCAAATATTCCACTTATAATTACACCCAAAGAGCTGCATTTGCCTTTTTTTCATACAGAAAGGAAATAATTTTCATATAGAAAGGAAATATATCGACAATTGTTAGTTTCGTTTCTATATATTTTCTATATATTTTTATTTTTTGGTTTGGCCTTTGTAAGAGATAAAACTTGTCATTGCCAAATTTATTATCTCAAAAACCCAAAATCAGATAAAAGGGAAAATTTGGCCCAGATATCAGTCTATTTGTTTCAATTGATTTTTTGTTTACCAACTTTCACCAAAAATTTGCAGGCTCATTAAAAATTCAAATTTCTTAAAAACCCGATTTTTTCCCGGGTTGTATAAAACATACATTTTTTTCCTACTATTTTCATATTAAATTATAAAAATACTTATCCTCAGATCTATTTTCTATAATAAACACTTTTAAAAACTTGTTGTATTAAAAAAATTAAAATTCATGAAAACAATCTGCTCGAAAGTGAGATTTGTTTTTCTAAAAAGATGAGCATTTATTGGGTAAAACTAATTCGATGATGCACGGTGGGTCAGAAATTAATTTCATTGGCCATAAGTTAGCATGGATTTCCAAAATTTTAATACCATTTAATAGTAAATATATTGAAACTAAGGTGGCCATGAAATTATATCAAAATATCGGTAATTGTGGGCGTGGCATGCTGTTAAAAGTAAATATTTTATGTTATTGAGATTTTTGTAAATTTGATCAGAAGTAAATTATCATAACTATTATCGATAATTGGCTGCATTTTTTTTTGTTACGCTGGTAAGATAATAGTCTCTAAGATATGGTATAATGTGTCACTAAACCGTTTATATCTGGTGTTTTCTCAGGAATTATATTTTAGTAAAATTTTTATTTTAGTAGAACAGAACTTTTGAGGGTCAAAAGGGGTTGAACAAATTTTACTATCAGAAGAAAGGCGAAAGTGTCCTCTTTAACCCCATATATACTTTTGTACCTTTCTGGTCACATCTGTAGAATACTTCTTCCATTTGAATGAAATTACTCAAAAATTTTTTTCATGAAACACATACTAAAAATTCGTTATGATTTGGATTTTAAACCTACAGGATCAGTAAGAAACAACGACACCAATAAGGAGTAAAGAAGTTTCAAAAATTTCTCAAATATGGGTTGATTATAGATCAAACAAAATAAGGATCAGGCAATACGAATGATGGGGACACAGCAGGAAGGTTCTTTTCAGATCCCGAAAGAGCTATTTTCCAACCGAATGAATAATAATTATAATTTTCTTTTAGTGTTATTTAAGTAAAAAAATAAAACAAACATTAAAAAACTTTCAGTTATTATAAAAAATAAAAATTTTTGTCCTTAATGTTATTTGAATAAAAAACAAAATAAAAAAAAAAAAAAGTTCAACTTTAGCCTTAAATTTCTCAAAAACTGTGAACCAATTTAAATGGTTTTAAAACTGGAGAAAAATTTAAGAAAATATCTCTTCATAAAAAAAAAAAAATCTAAAATATCCCTATCGATTCAAAAGTTACAGAGTTTTGACCGAGTTTTGAACGATTGTGAGCCACTGTGCGACGTTTAATTTAATGGTATTAACTAGTTTTATTTTTTTCATTTTGAAGGGTTAAAAGAGGGGTTAGAAAAATTAAGTTTGTTTTGCATGGATTTAATAATTTAGTTGTTAAAATTTTATTATAAAATATATTTTAAACGCTAAATTACAAAACTTTCAACGAACAAAATATATTACTATAATTTCGTAAGTAAACTAACTAGTGTTACCAATGAGCAACTTTTAAAACAAAAGTATAAATATATTAAAAATCTGGCTGAAATTGAATTAATTTATAACTGGATATAACGGGTTTTTTAGAGGTTCATAACTCTGAGTTGGCAACACCGATTTAACAGCTGATAATTTGTTTAATTTGTTAATTGTTTAATTTGATATTTTATTATGGATAGACTTACACTAGAGCAACACTTGCAAATTGTTGAAATTATGGGCTAAAATACAAATAGATATTTATATTGAGTTTCCATTCAAAATTTTCTTTTCCGATGAAGCCCATTTTTAGTTGAATGGGTACGTAAATAAGCAGAATTGTCACATTTTGAGTGAGGATAATGTACAAGCTTTTATCCAAATACCATTACATCTACAGAAAATTACTGTTTGGTGCGCTTTATGGGCTGGCAGAGTCATTGGTCTATATGTCTTCAAAAACGATGTTGGTCTGAATGCTACTGTCAATGGTGAACGGTATAGGGACATGAATAGAAATTTTTTCACATTTCAATTAGCTGACATTATTCTTGCTGACATGTGGTTACAACAGAACGGAGTCACATGCTGCATAGCGCGCGCTACAATTGATTTACTCAATGAGTAACTTCACATAGTGGTCGAATTAATTGGCCACCAAAATCGTGTGATTTAATACCATTGAATCATTTTCTTTGAGGTTATGTAAAGTCACTTGTCTACGTCGATAAACCAGAGACAGTTGAACACCGAGAAATCAACATTCGAAGAGTTATTGATGAAATACGG
Organism: Protocalliphora azurea; assembly: GCA_932274085.1. Lineage (NCBI taxonomy): Eukaryota > Metazoa > Arthropoda > Insecta > Diptera > Calliphoridae > Protocalliphora > Protocalliphora azurea. The sequence goes on from OW026519.1 coordinate 133,015,054, forward strand.
CCACATATGCTGCGAAAAGTTTGTGAAAATTGGTGTTCCAGATTGCGCTTTCTGTCGGACACATAATGTAAATCATATTTAAACATTAATGTCATACAATTTTTTATTCAACGAAGCTCGTTTCATTGATATTAAAAATATATTTCTTTGTTTTATTTTGATTGAAACTTGTGTAACTGCAAAAGAAAAACACCTGATATATTCAATCAATTTATTATTCAATTTGCATAAATAATATCCCTTTTATTTCTAATTTTTTATTATTTGTGATACTTTCATCATAAGTATTGCGAATACGAGCGTAACTTCGAAAAACGGCTGTCACCATTGAATTCAACGTGCTCGAATTAGCTGCCTGTTAAAATTTATGACTAGCACAGTGAAATTATTGCAAAAAGACGAATTCTTATTTTATACACATTTTAGATTCTCTTAATAAACGTAACTTTGATCTGTTGTATTATGATGGCAAATCATTATTAATAAAAACAAAATTTATTTTCTGAAGTTCTGAAATATTTACTATTAAACAAAACAAAATGTGACAAAAATAATATTTTGGGCAAGAAAACTGACGGTGAAACCTTTAGTGTTTTGGGGTATATTCGTTAAATGCATTTGAAGAAACAAACAAAAAATGCTATATACAATTGATTTTTATATAAAATAAACAAAAGTGGGATTAATAATTATAATTCTGTAAAACCTAGAGAATCTATATATACGCTGAAAAGTAGTCACTATCTCGTAGTTGATTACGACTTTCCGACCTAGCAGCAATTTGTTGAATGGTCTTCAGGAGGAATCTTGTGAAACAGTGATCATTTGTTTGACATTATAAATACATTTATTAAAACCAAAAATGGGCTGTTGTCAATTCTTTTTCACTACTATCAAATTTATAAAATTAAACAAAATCATTATTAATTGCAATAACTAAAAATGTTATCGCAGAAAATAGCCACAGCGAAATATTTGTTAAAGTATAAAAATGTCTACCTTCGATCAAATGTTAATTAAAAATATCAAAATTTGATGGATGAAAAATCTGCGGTAAAGGAAAAAGAAAATCAATTAGTGCCGCAAAAATTATTACATCGCAATATAACTGTGCATCGTTTTCATGATAATGATGCTATTAAACGTTTTTGTACTTTCATTCTTCTTCGAGCTATCCTGTGATACTGTGTTATTTTTAGTTTAAAACAAACTAAACGTTTTCCCTGCTTTTCTTCTTTGAATACTTCCATCATATTATAATTTTTTAAATCATTAGATTACGCATCTTAAATTAGTTTACTTGCAAATGCCAGAATGTCAAAGTAACTCAAAACCTTTTTTTCATTATTTAATTCATGTGAAATGTCCACAAGAATGTAAATTTTAATTTCCCTTCTTAAATATGCTTTTTAACTTGATGAAACAAACTTTGTAAAAAATTTTAATTAAATAATGCAACAAACTTTCATAAACATGAATTTCTTCTGCTAGAGTATTATTATACATACAAATTTTATGAAACACATGTACAGGAAAAACGCCAAAAAAATTTTTTTTCAACATACACGTAGAGAAAAAATATAGTTGTAGTGACCATAATCTAAGAGCAACATATTATGATTGCAACATATGATCACAGCAAGAAATAGAAATGATTATAAGTGATAACTATTATGATTCTATTTTGTCATATTGTGTTAGATTTCATGGTTTATTTTTTAATGTTATGATTCATATAATTGAACAATCTTACTAAATTGTTTTCCCATTCTAACAGATTATGATCTGAAGTAATTATATTATTATTATATCTTATTATATTATTATTATATTATTATTATCATTATCATATTATGATTCCATTTTATAATATTAATATGCCATTCTTCATAGTATTATTCTACTTTATCATATTATTATCTCATGTTATCATATAGTTATCTATCCAATCTTATCATATTATTATTTCATTTTGTCATATTATAATTAAATCTTATCATATATTAAAATAAAACGTATTAATAAAAAATTATTATTTTTATTAATTTTTTACTGAAAATAAGTGAAAAAAGTGTTCATTAGACAAAAAATATTTACATATTATTTGTTTATTAATTATATTCATTTGTACCCTTTAATGGTAGTTAGTCAATATCTTATATTGCTTTAATCACACCGAGTATAACCGAACCTTGTCCATTTATATTTATTCATATATAAACTAAATGAGAATTACAATGAAGTTGGAAAACAAACATTAAAAACAAAATATAATTAAAAACAAACAAGTATTGAATTTTTCCACTAAGTTTGTGAAGAGGATAAGAATTATATTTATTTGAAACATTTTATTGTCATATTAACATGGTTTAAAAACAGGATATGGTTTAAAAATAAGGAAAAAGAGGGTAAATATTTAATGGTTGCAGAAGTAATGACATTTTTCATATTAATAAAATTTTGTTGCCGGTAAAAATATTTAAAAACATATAATTTTTGCAATCAACCATATTAAAATTTTTATTAAGTTTAAACATTAAATGACAAAATTTAGAAAATTTAGAAAGAAAATTAATAAGGAGAACATAAAATTGTCGTAGTGATAATGTTTTTTTCTCTGCGTGTAATTATCCATAGAATGCATTTTAATATACTTTACATTTCATTTTAGCGCAATAAGTTGGAATTTAAAGTAGATTTTGAAAATGAAATAAGTTAGAAAATATTAAAAGCAGAAAAAGGAATTTAATAGAAAGTTATTTTGCAAGCGATAATGATACTAATTTAGCTTAAATTAACATCAGTTTTTTAAATATAATACCTGAAAAATATCTAGAATATCTAGAAATATCAAAATATCTATTAAGCATCTGTTTAGTTAACCGAAAAATGTGAAGAATGAGAAATAATTTTATTACTGCTGTGGTTAAGGGTCATTTTGTTAAGATCAATTATAATCATTTTGGAATATTAAGACTCTTATTATAAGAATTTTTAAAAATACGATTTAGGAATAAACTAAAATATTCTCATCTTAAAATTTATATAACAAAAAAAAATATGCTCTGAGGTCAAAGGTCATTTGGCGGTTTTAAATGGTACTACAAAGATTACGTACTTAAATGTATGAAAAATTATTTCCTGCAATTTATAATTAATATTTCAATCAAAATTATGAATGCATATTGCCCAAAATCATGTACGTTAGACCACCCACGAAATGTATGGAATTTACAAAAGTTTTGATTTTGCTTGCTTTGATAGATGAGGCTAAAAAAAATAATATATGTGCAAAAATTTGGTTGATCCATTGTAAACCGGTCGGTCGACTTTGTATTTTGTCCTATAAAAAGTTTTAAAAGTAATTAAAATCTTTATTGTGCATAACTCTTTAATTTAATATTTCGCGAAAAAAAACTATATAAGCTTTTTTATTCAGAAAAAAATAAAAAAATTTTTAACATATATTCCACGTGGCTATACTTAATGTCCGTTTTGTTTTACCTCCGGGGATTCTTAGCACCCTCGTATTTGATTGTTTGTATTTTTCATGTAGTTTTCTAGGGATTTATTACTTCTTTGGTTTCCCGTTGTGGTTTATAAGTTTGACTTGTTGTGATGTTATAAGTAATCGAAGTAGAAATTTATACATGGACTTCTTCTAAAAAGGCCCTCGTTTTAATACGGATCGTGGTTTTTATAAATGAATAGATTTCGACATATATGAAAACTATTCCAGCACAGATGGGCCAAAGTCTTACTTTGAGGTATTGATTTTCTACTTGTTACACAAATATTGGCATAAAATGCGGAGTGGAGTGCGAATTTTTGGATAATTATAGCGAGTATTTTTAGATTGTTATTGGTTTAAACAGTCACTCGAAATTTAGATGTTGCCGATTAACCAAAAATTATAAAAGTTGCCATGTTAATATTTTTACATACAAACACTTCTTTTATTTCTTGTACTTCAAAATTGGCAAGATATATAACGATAGGATTTTTTTTAAACATTAGTCATAAATGTAACAAAATATGTGGCAGCCTTAAGAAATAGGTTATTAATGAAAATGTTAATTTATTTTTTAATCGAAGCAAAGGCACCCTTACCTCCCATATATTCTGAAATTACAAAGTGCATTTACTGCTAAAATACTCGTTAAAATTTTATAAAAAAAAATTGTGACTGCAGTTATTATAATATTGATTAGTTATGAGTTCGCCAATTTTTATTTTAATCTAAACAAGAGCACCCCTACCTTCCATATATACTGAAATATAAAAATATTTTCAGCTACAATACAGTTCAGAATTATGAAAGAATAGAAGGAGGACCGTAGATACTTGAAAATTGGTACATATATTACTTTAGATACTCATATCTAAAAAAATTTATAAAACATTTACGTATAATATAATATCAAATGAAAGCTAAGAATTCCTGCATTATATAATAATATTTGTTTTCTTTTTTAAAGCGGCACAAAACTTAAGAAAATATCCTTTTCAAAATGTTACCTTTTACGAATTATTTTCAAATATATATCAGTCTGCAGCAATCATTCTCACACGTGAAAAAATCGTTATATGGATAAAACTAGACACCATCCATGCTGAAACAGAGTACTTTGTTAACTTCAGTGTTAACAATTTGAGGAATTAGTAGATCAAGTACCAATTCTATATATTTATTAGCACTTAGATTCATTCAAAAGCTAGAAAATTGGATGCAACTCAAACGTTAATCTAAGAGGCACTTAAAAGCGATTTTGCATGTATAAAATTTTGCATGTATAAATGTATAAAATGCAGATTTAGTATCAAAATCAATGCTGTTCTATGAGAGGATCCATTATGATAATCTCTTTCATTCAGAAAAATCCATACCAAATATTAAGAGCTCTTTAAACCTGATGAAATTATAACGGAAGATCTGTAACAGACACAACTGATCCATTTAAAGAGAGCGTTGAACGACAAATTCGCTTTCATTATTATTATTATTATTATTATTATTATTATTATTATTATTTATTATCATTATTATTATTTATTATTTTCGTTATTTTCATTATTTGTTTATTCACATTTATTTCAGTTTTTAAACTTTCAAAATAGTAAGGATTCTCATGAAAACGCGCAAAACCCTCGCAAACTGTGCAATGTGTGCAAGTTTGCACACTTATATGTTTGCGTGACTATTTATTCTAGCAAACTTGCTCTGTTTAATTGTGCATTAATACATCAGCTGTTTTTTGTTTATATTTAAAATTTATTAATAACTGCAATGCAAAAAATTATATTTACGTTAAATAAAACAAAATCATTGCTTGTATCTTTGATTTCAACAAAATTTTTCAATTATTTACAATGATTTCTTATTTTCTTGTCCTTAATATTGCGCAATATTTGAAATGGGGGAAACTTAAGCGTTTAAATGAGAAACTTAAGCGTTTAAATGAGCACCCTTAGTGTTTTCGATAACTTTTTGGCAACTGAAATGGAGTTCAAATACATAATATACATAAACATTTTATCAAAAAATTAATTTTGTCTATTATTTGCCTAAAAAACCTTAAAACCACATGCTTTGTTCATTGATATTTGTTTTAAATTATCTGACTTGTAGCCACAAAAAATAGCTATTTTCAATTTTTTTTTTTTTTAATGATTTGAGTTATATTGTTACGTTTCTATAAAATGTATGTTTCAAAACATTTTGAAAAAAAATTTTATTTTGATTTTTTTTCTATAGGCCAAAGCACTGTAGGGCGACCAACAAATCTATTGTTTATTCAATCATTGACAGGCGCATTTTTTTGTCAAAAATCAATTTATTTTGACCGAAATTTAACGATACTGACCTGAACGATATATTAGGTTTACTGAAGATAAAAGCCCTTTAAATATTTTTTTTACATTTTCTATTACATCGCGACTAACTTTATAAGAATCTGAAACTGCTTCTTAAAAAAATCTGGTAGTCCTAATTTTGTTTTTTTATTTTCGTCCCAATAGTATTAGAATTAATGAACATTTAGAAAGTAATATTTCTTGAAGATGGCAACAACAACTTTTGAATTTGTTTGGGGTTCTAGTGACCTCAGGCGTTCTTTTACTTAAAAAATGTTTATAGTTGAAAAATTTCAAGAAAAAAAAAAAAAATAATAAATAAATAAAATACTTTTCTGTGATAAAAAAGTTCAGTTATCTTGAAATGAACTAGAACTTGTGAATGTATTTCTCTCAAATCAAATAATTTTTTTTCCAAGTATTGGTTACTTAAAGCACGCTTGGATAGCCAGCATGAAGGGGTAAGCATTAGTAACATAACTAGTAATATGACAACTAACTTTTCATACACAGAGAAAATATTACCTTATATTTTCCAATTAACACAGTTGTTTCATTTTACATTAAAATTTAATTAATATATTTAAGCAAAAATAAAATAAATAAAATTGTAAAAATAAAATTCAAATAAGTTTATTTTTCATTAAAAACTTTAATTCATTCAATACTCTATTTGATTAATTTAATAAATTTTTTAATGGGAAACATTTTTTGTTTTTCATTTTATACATATATTAGTAATTGATATAATCAGTTTTGATGAGAGGTGAAAATTAAAAAACAAAAAAAAAAAAAAAATTAATTGAATAAATTATTTTGGTGATTAGTGACTTTTTTCTATCTACAGTATGACTCCCCATAAAAACTTGGACATTTCACCATTCTTATGTAGCCAATTTATTTCGTAATAACACAGCAAAAATAACTTGAAGTGGTACAAAGTGGTTGTCATTTTCAGGAATTCCAAAGTGCAATCAAAATCGTTCTTAAAGCCTTTTTAAATTCCAAGTTATTTGTCATTATTGAATTGATTAAAATGAACATCCAAAAATATAATTTAACAAAGTTCTAAAAGTTGTTAATATTTCACTTATTTACACATTTATTTTATCAAATATATTGGTATTAAAAAATATTTTTTATATAAAATTTATATAAAGATGAAAAATCATCTTGATTCTATATTAAACTGGATACATCCGTACACGCTTATGCATGTAAGATTAGGTTTAGCCTATGTTCTACATATGTCGAAGTTAAACTATTGCTTAGAGGTTTACTCTGGGACATCATCATTTAATTTGGGTTATCTTGAGAAAATTTTTGGAAGAATTATTCGCTATATATTTAATGTTTCTATACGTGATCATTATAGAGAGTAGGAAATTCTTCCTGAATTACTAGGTTACGATTTTTATAATTATTTGGATATGCGTTTGTTACTTCATTTCTATAAAGTAGTTAAATCAAGGCTACCTATCACTGTGAAAACTTTACTTTTAATCACTCAACTCTAATGTATTGTTAATTCCATGAAAATATTGCTTTCAAAAACGAAAAAGTAAGTTTTTTTAATAAAAATTTTTATTCATATTTGGACATCAAAAATTTTTATTCCTTTCATCAGTGAAAAATCATTTTCAAATCATGAAACATGCATGTGTTTATCGTACTCATTCGAATGAAAAGCCAGCCGTTTCATTGAATTTTCGCATTAACACATGAACTCCAATAACAGGCTAATGTTAATTTCATGCATTCTGCACCTAAATCGAACCAAATCTTTATCACCTGAATCTCTGATTCAACTCCATCTTTATCATGCAACTTTTTGCTGGGCAGTTACTAAAATTTGAATCGACCCCACGAGAGACAACAACAAATCGATTTCTTAAGTGTAGAACTTGCAATGGAGCAGAAATTCTCAATTGTTTTGTAACTATGCAACTGACATTTTAAAATCCGCATATAAATATTTTAGTTTGTATTTCTTTACCGTGCATCCACTTTAAAATATTTTAAACTTTTTTGATTTATTTAAAATTCTAGCTTCGGTTGCTTTTGCATCATAACAACTACTTGGATAACAAGAGCAATTACTACAACAATGTTAAAGTATTGCTACAAAATAAAAGGCAACTCTTGTAGCATTAAAATGCTCAACTTTTTTCCTTTTTTTTTCCTGTTTTAAAGTGCAAGAGAGAACAAAAGAAAACAACAAGTGAAGTATTTGAACAAGACATTATTAATGCAATTGGATAGTTTAAACTGTACAGTGTAAACTGTTGTATAAAGATTTTAAATTGTAACGGGCACTTTTATACTAAAACCAAAATAGAAATGCAAATCACAACTGCCCCCACAAACATTTTATTTCAAAATCCGGACAATAACAAAAAACCATAAGGGATTTCTTTATGCTGAGCAAAAAAAAAAAAAAAAAAAAAACACAAAATACTAGAAACAAAAGAAAATTGAAAAAAGTAATAAAAATATATTGCTCTTGCTTCTTTTTCTTAACAAAGAAAAAGTTTTAGGTCAGTACTCACTATGACAGCAACAGCTGTCAGCACATAGATACGAGAAAAAAATACACCACAATAAAACAACACACTTTTACTTGAATTGCGTGTGTTGTATTGTATACTATTTGCATTTAATGTGAAGTAAATAGCTTTTTTGTGAAAAACAACTTTTACAAACAAATTGAATAGAAGATTATCTTCAAATAAGTTAAAGAAATTGTTTTCTGTGTTTCAATAAGAAATAATGGAACAAATAGAAACGAGTGCTGAAAAAATCTATAATTTGACTTGTAAATACAGACTTGATTACATATGTATTTTTTTACGATTTATTTATATATTGAATCAGTCTTTTATTAAGGCCTAACAATATTTAAATCTTAAAACTAAACACTAAAGACTAATTGATTGATTGATTGATTGGTCTTACAAGTAACGGGGTAGCAAATTAGCTCTGCGAAGTCTTGAATTCGATTGATCTTCAGTAAGAAGTCTTGCAAGAGGGTTGTTGTGAGTCTGCAGTTTTATAATGTATTTTTCACTGTGCTTTTTAAACCGCCACGGCAGCTTGTCCATTAGTATAAAATCTTACCCTTGATGTATAGCTCATACGTGGTAGAGAAAATCCTGTCATGCTACACTCTAAAATATCTTCGGTCATAGAGATCGCAGAAGTGTGTCAGGTATATATAGCTGTACCATTGCCTGAACTTGCCTGGGCTCTATAATGGAAAAAAAGCCTACGGGTCCTGTCCACAGACTTAACACAACCTGGTACCAAGGAAGCCAATAGCCCCTGGTACGGCAACACCTGCTTGTCGGTGTTGTCGTACTGGACTGGCTGTTGGTTGAGGCCCTTCGGTTAGTCAAGTGGTGGCTGTGGTTTAGACCTAAACGGCAGGAAGGAGTTTATATTCTCGATGTGGTGGTGCATGGCAACACAAGCCGCCAATAGTGCGGCAGGAGGTTAGATAGCTCCAACTCCTAAGCAAGGGGAAGTGGACTTATCCAGGAAATGAGTCTCTCTAATTAACACGTGTGTTTTCTTAACATGCACATGGGAGCGTTGGTAGGCGCATTGAACCTCACCGGGGGATAAGATCATCGAAGGGTTAGACCGCCATGGCAAGTAGTCACGTTAATATTTAGCACATCTGTGCTTTTAAACTCCTCTTTTACCAATGGAACCTCTAAGTTTCTATGTATATTTTCACTTCTTGTATAGAAACTTTTAACTTCATATGAAGTCTCTTGTTTTTTCTATATGATGACGCCAAGTTAGTCAATCGCCTATCTGAATGAATACCAAGATATGTAACATGATCTGACTAAGGTATACTTATGCCATTACGTTTAACAAAAGGACAATTTCCTCATCTGAGGCTAAATGTAACATGGTTACTTTTCAATTCATTTACTCGTATAGGCCAGTTTTTCATCCATGTCTCTACACGTCGGAGGTAAAAACCAAGTTGGCTTGATGCTATTAGCGGGCTTCCGTGGGAACTGAGTATAGCCATATCGTGAGCAAACGTAGAAACTGTCAGTTCGTCGCGTACTGGTAAGTCAGAAATGTAAATTAAATACAAGGTAGGTCCAAGAATACTTCCTTGTGGAACACCTGCTTTTATTAGAAATTCTTCTTTCACAAATTCATTATACATTACGCTAAATAAACGGTCAGATTAATAGGACTCCAGCAATTTGTGCATACATGGTGGTAGTAAACATTTAATTTTATATATTAAACCTTTGTGCCATACATAATTGCGCGATATCTAGAAAAATAACTGAACAATACTTCTTTAGTTCAAAACATTTCCTTATCTCTCCAGTTAAAGTTGAAGAAAGTCGCCTGACCTGAGTTTCGATATTAGCGAATTTTCGCAACACATATGTTTGAGAAAATATCGAGAATTATATAAATTATTAATGTTCGTAACATCGATCTTTTCTCCATAATTTATCAATTTTAAACATTTGCGTAATTTTCGAGAACTTCAAAAATGCGAGTATCGATATCGCAATATTTAACTTTTCTAAACAAAATATCGAAACTAAATGTTTCGAGACATTTTCTAAACTTCATAATTTCTTGAGGAAATTTTTGGCAAACAAAAGCAATGTTCATATGTATTTTTTTTGTTTGTGCATGCAAAAGACTAAAACAAATTGAATGAAGTGTTATTCCTTTGCCATAATTCTTAGCGATCGGTTGTAAAATATTTCGCTTTTTAAAATTTAAGATGCTAGTTAAATTTTCAGAAATTTTTAAGAAAAAATAATATAATAAAATTTTAGAAAAAATGGTGTTAAATTTGAAATAAAACATAACTTTAAAAATTAAATCAGCTTTTCATTTTAGATTGGTAACAAAGTGGAAATGAAACAATATAGAAAACTATCGTTTTCGAACTATTAGAAATGATAATAACCACAAATCATTAATAATATCAATATCGAATAATGTCCATATCGAAAACGAATTACTAACGTTTCGCTACTGATATCGCTAAAAGTTCACTATTAATAGGATAGACGAACCTTCGAGATCGAAAGATTTGCTGCCACAAAATGAGCAGCGGTTGAGCTCATGCAGCTCATATTAAAATCGCCAACGATAGTTGTTTTCGAATATTTTATCAAAGAAGGATACCATTATCGAAGTTTGTGTTCAGCTGGGAATTGCATATATGTATAGAATATCACTACAACGTTAACATGAAATAAAACATTGATAATTGAAGCTAATGCTTGAAATCAATAGACTTGTAAGTAAATATTCCTGTGTAGTTATATGTATATTTACTTATTTTCTTACATACTTAAACAATTACTTTTAAGTAATTGTAGTATGAAATGTATTTCAGAATGTGAAATATATACAGTTCATATATAAATATTTAATGAATTTCATGTAATGAGAATTTAAATTTTATAGATTACAATGATAAATGTTTTCTAAATTATTAATATGTATGAGCATAGTATTCCCTTTAAGTCAAAAGTGAGGCAAATGTGAACATTGTATGAACACAAGGCGTAATATCAAACTGGGGCAAACAACAGTTGATGGGGCAAAAGAATTAATAATTTACATTTTATTATTAAAATACAGTATTTTTTAAATGAAACTTTCAATGTATTAATATTTTTATTATAATAGTTCTTTTATACAGCTGACAGCCCGTCTAGACGTAACTTAATATGTAAAATTTTTGTGTCAGAGAATTATTTCACGTGTAGTTTCAAATATTAGTATTATAAGATGTATTATGAGACTGTTGTGATGAGATTTCTCTACACAGCTATCTTATAAGATGAACTGTCAAAAAAAAAAATTCACATACACGAAAGCTTGCTTGTGTGTGTGAAAAACAATGTTATTTTGCAAAATTGTTTCCTTTTAGTGTTTGTTTTACATGTTAAAAATCATTTTTATAAAAATTGTGTTAAAAAAGTGCGAATTGCTTAAATAAAAAGGACATGTTTACTTTGTAACTGATTGAAAATAATAATATCTTATAGGATTTATTAGAATACAAGTACCCCTTATTTAAGATTTAATATAATATAAACAAAATGGTTACTCTCCTCTGCTGGCGTTATCTCACATATTATATCAGCGTTAATCTCAGTTGTAGACCTGGGGTGAAAGTGGCATGCAAAGAAAACAGTGTTGTTTTGTGAAGACGGGGCTGTTTTGTAAATGACGTGAACAGGAAACAGAATTGTTATTTTGTATAAATAAATATTACTTATAAAAAATTTAAAAATATATTTATTTTTAAAGTAAGTTTCGTGAATGTACGTTATGAATTTTGCAACTGATAAATTAATAGCAGTAAGTATTTTTCATTTATTATCTAAATGTTTTTCTCTATAGTAAATTTTACAAATATGTAACTAAAATAAACAGCATTTTCACTCTATCTTAAACAAAAATTCTACAACAATCACCTCGATATCCACATATTCCAAAATTCTCTGAAAATTATTCACAATCGACAAAAACAAAATAAAAAATAAGATTTTATATAATTTACTTTCATAACTGATATGAAATAATTTTGAGTAAAAAATTGGTATCGATTTTTAACAGGCTTAAAATATGTTTTCCCCTTCACGCATTTTACTATATTTGACAGCTGTTTTATCGAATAAAAACATCAAATAAATGCGCGCAATGTGAACAAAAAATAACTCTGTATACGACTATGACCAAATATTTTGTGTCTAATATTGGTGTAGTCTAAACTTAGTTTAACATGAACATTTGTTTCTCAAAATTTTTATCTTTGCGATATCCATTCGAAATGTGGATCAAAGGATACAAAGGTATTCTTTTGGGGTTTTTAATTTTTTAGTCAAATGTCTTCCATGGGAATAATATAAAGTGTTGGTAGAAGAAACTGTAAAGCTAAGTTTACACTATGCTAATAGTTGACGATTTTTGCAAATATTTGCTTTGCGTAATGTGTACACAATACATTTTTATGATTCAAACAATATAACAGCTGATTTTGAAGAAAAATATATTTGCCCTTAACTAAAAATGCCGCTAGTGTGAACATTGTGTGAACACAAGTTGTAAAATATTTGTCACTATTTTGACTGAATGTTTGTTTGATCTTACAAAATAAATATAAGATAAAACAGCGCCAAACAACAGCTGATGCGTGGACCGCTTGAGTTGAAAAAAGTGTTTGTTTTTGTGTACACAAACCATAAATTAGTAAAAAAGAATAATTTATAATTTATCTATTAAAATATACTTTTTTAAATAAAACTTTCAATATAATCATATTTTTTTTGTTAGTGGCATGCAAAGAAAACAGGGTTGTTTTTTGAAGACAGGGCTGTTTTGTAAATGACAAGAAAAGGAACAGGATTGTTCTTTGATTAAGCAATTGATCAAATTTCCTTTTCTCAGTATATTTACAAGCCTGTTTTAAATCTGCTAATACAAAGATTCATATGATATTTGGGTTTCAGTTCTTCAACTAATGAGTGTAGTGATAATTATAGTTTTTAATACGTGATACCGGGAATTTCGGAAAGTCGAAAAAATTTTCCCGTTATCCCGGGAAATTATGATCCCTAGCTGTAATATTTAAAATGTTATTATGATGGAATTGTATTTATACAATTGTAAATTTAGTTCAATATGCCAATTCATATAATTGTTTGAATTTATTTGTAAAAACTTGAAATAATAACTGAATTTAAATCAGAAAATAAAGTCATAATATAATATGTTAGTGGTTGAAATTATAAAATTCGGTTACAGTGCAAGAAAATTAAATTCGGTTTCCTCAGCTGAATATTTCTTTTATAAATTTGTTAACATTTTAAAATTATAAATTATAAAATTCTAAACAAAAAAAAAAATTAAGAATATAAGTTTCAATAAATATTTATAATTTAGTTTGCAAAAACTTCTGTTTAAGTTTTGGCTTTCAAATATCATTTATTATATTAGGACGAATGCTAAGAACTTAATTTAAATCTGTGAATTTATATATATGTGTGTATGTAGATAAAATAATTTTTTTGACGATGAAACCATGCTAAATTCTTCCCCTAAATGTTTAGTTATTAATCTCTACAATTTTCTACAACGACTGAAGTTCGTTATTACATGATTATTAGTAACAAGGTAAGAAACAACGTCAAATGATTTTAAGCAATTTTTTGAAATTGTTATTAATTTTTAATTATTTATTAATAATCTCCATTACCATATAATGTTTAGCTTTATAAATTCATACCTATTGACATTGTTAAAACTGAATATCGTTAAACTATGTTCACTACGTTCTGCAATTTCATTAATAGTCATATATTTACCAGTGTCCATGAAGTTGCTTATAAAACATTTAGTTCAATAGTATAAGAAAAATGGAATATTACCAATTATTAAGTCAAATGTTACTTGTGCTGTTTTTCACTTGAGTATTTAAATTTATGCAATAAAATTTCTTTAATTTAACATAATTAACCAACTTATTATTTATTTGCTCGTAAAGAAAGTGTCAAATGTATAAAAAATAAAATAAATATTAACATAAAAATATATTCACTCAAAATAATATAAAAAAAAATAAATAAATTAGCACAAAGCAATTTTAAAATTCTACTCAGTTACCATAATGATGAGTATAATAATAATTTGAGTATTAAAAGAAATATTTATTAATATTGTTTAAATATTGATAAAAATCTTTAATTTTCGGATCCCTGTAGCTTCCTTTGGAAATTCTAAAAACCCTGTTTTGAAATTACAACTCTTAGTTTTTCCCAGAAATATTGTTTTGATATTAGACTTTAGGATTTTTATTCAAATATATCTCTTGCCTTATAAACAATTCGGATTTGAAATAAAATTTGATTTTAATGTTTAAGTAATAATCCCCAAATAAAATATTTCAATTTTAAGAAGACTGAACTTTTTGTTTAATTTACTTTCCCTTTTGAGAAATTTTCTAATTTTTTTCTAAATTTTTATTTTTTTTATTTTTGAAAATGAAATTTTAAATATTGAAATTTATTTTTTTTTTCCCAGTGTATTATATATTCGTATTATTCATTTTATTTCTAGTATATTAAAACTGGCAGATATTTTTAATACTTTTTATGTTATTTTCGAAATCAGTTGTGAGTACCATATTTATATAGTTGTTGCAACTGAATTATGGCAAAAAAAATCGATAGCCACAATAAATCTGCTTTCTCTGAGCATATTTTTAAATTTAGATATTATTCCTTTTGATCATTTATCAGCTAATACTAATGTTCTGAATTAGATGGTTAAGCAAATTGAAGATCAATAAAGTTTTTACGTTATATGATAAAAAAAGGAAATGGGTAATTAAAAATTAGACTTTTCGATACAGTTGATAGATAAATTTTAGCTTTGCCTTATATTATAAAACTTAAATATTAATAAAGCACTTTGTTTTGAAGAAAAAATAAATTTTGTTTAAAAATGAAAAATATTTTTAGTTTTTTAAGAGCATTTTTGAAGCATATTTTTAATTTTTTTACTGCATATTTAATGCGCATAAAATAATTTTATTAGATCATATTTATCGTTTCCCTGCTCATAATACTGGAAAAATGGTTTAATTCAAACCACAGAATTATCACCTTGTAACCTAAATAAAATATTAATTTATATTATTTATGTTTAAAATTTATTTTGATTATTTCTTTTTTTTTTATTTGTTTTTGCCAGTCTACCATTTTATACTTATTTCACTCTAACTGAACGAGTATTCACACGTATTTGAAAATAATCGTTGGGTTTATGGTTAATAAAACAGTTTATTTATCTTTTTCTTTTTTTCTGTTTTCCTATTGTTGTTATTTTGTTATTTATTTAGAAAATATATTATTACAATTGATTTAAGCCATATAAAATTGTTTTTTTTAATGCCTCTCAGATTTGCGTAAAAAGGTGAACTTACCTTGAAATTATTATTGTTGCATACGGATGAATATTTTTTTTTTTTTTTTAAATATATATTTTGGATATTATTTATATTTTCTATTTACACATCTTACAATATAATTTATTTAAAATGTTTTTCTTTTTTATTATTTTTATTTTTTCGAAAACTGTGCTAATGGTTTATTATTTTTGTTCTAAAATATTTTGGTGTTTGCTTACTAAAATTTAATTAGCTTTATTAGAGAGGCTTAAATTTTTATCTGTGGAATATTTTATAGTTATTTATGAATATTTATTAAAAATAATTTATAACTTGGAGCATTATTAAAAGTGATCATAAGTAACACTTATTATTTATAATTTTATATTTTTTTTATATTTTTATATAAGAAAACATTTAGTATTTGTAAGAATTAAATAATTTCAACGTGATCTTATTGACGAGCATATATTTTATTTAACATCTAACCTGATGAAATTTGATAAGAGGTGTTAATACTATTGGTAAACTTTTAACTGGGTAAATGTAGTGGTAGTAAATTGAAACATAAAAAAACACTACTTCTATTTCTTTATGACCTTATAAATGCTATTATAAACTGCGGACTATCACATTTCCTTTTTTCACGAAAAGTAGCTAATCAAGCTTATCAATCTCAATACATACGTATAATTTATGTGAAAGGTAAGCAATGAATCAATTCTTCTAAATGTAATATTATGGGTGATTTGGTGAATTATGAAGCAACTACTATAAAAGCTTTTTTTAACAAATTATAAACATAGGACATTGGTATGTACTGATTTCCTCCAATTTAAATTTTGGCCAGTATTTTGATAACAGATAACAAATTCCCAGACACACGTATAGACATTGCAGTGTGTGTGTGATGATGCTTCAATTGTCTTGCAAAAACTAAGGGCGTTTCTCACCTGGCATGTAAAAAGGCATTTAGTGTTTTTAACTTTAAGAAATGACCGTCATACGGCAATTGAAGGTTTCAGAATGCTTTTTCTTCTTTTCTAAAAAGTCGACTTTCTTAATTAAAAAAAAAAACACAACTTTTTCAAATTCCAATAAAAAAGCCAAGATTATTTAGAAATAAGCTTTATGCTTATATAGCGCTCTTAAAAGTCAATATAGGGCTAATTTAATATCACTAATCAGAACTTTAAGAAATGACCGTCAGACGGCAATTCAAGGGTTCGGAATGCTTTTTCTTCTTTTATAAAAAGTCGATGTTCTTAATTAAATAAAAAAATTACAACTTTTTCAAATTCCAATAAAGAAGCCAAGATTATTTAGTAATAAGCTTTATGCTTATATAGCGCTCTTAAAAGTCAATATAGGGCTAATTTAATATCACTAATCAGAACTTTAAGAAATGACCGTCATACGGCAATTGAAGGGTTCAGAATGCTTTTTATTCTTTTCTAAAAAGTCGACTTTCTTAATTAAAAAAAAAAAAAAATCACAACTTTTTCAAATTCCAATAAAAAAGCCAAGATTATTTAGTAATAAGCTTTATGCTCATATAGCGCTCTTAAAAGTCAATGTAGGGCTAATTTAATATCACTAATCGGAGCTTCTATGTGCATCTCAGTTTCATAAAAATACAATTAAGCATTGTTACGGCAAACATATCATGTTTAAATGTTATTTTTTATAATATTATGGTCACAGGAATAATTTATATAATTTCAGTAACTAATTTCTAGTTGCAATCAATGTTGCCTGTTTAGCCTTTTTAAGACTAAATCTAGCCATTTTACTTTGCTTTTAGTCTCAAAATTTCCGTTTTAGCTTCTAGCTATTTTTCTATCCTTTTTGGATTGTTAAAATCTGCCTTAAAAAAGCTAAAATATTACTATTTTAATAACGAAAAAAAAAAAAAAATAATTTCTTATTATCTACTACTAATTTTATTTTTAAAGAATCATTAATTTAAGCATTTTTATGTATTTATTCCCACAAAAATATCTATAGTTTATTATATTTAACAAAAATTTTCGTCTGCGGCGCTTCAATATCCCAATCAAGAACAACTAATATACAAATATACTAATAATTAATTTGATAGAATTACTAAATCGATTATTATAATTATTTTTTTATTTGCTTCATTAACCATAGAAACTATTTGTAAACATAATTTTAGCAAATTCTTATAAAAGCGAAAAATCACCCAAAAACTTAAAAATGCTTAATCAAAAAGGAATTCAAATTTAAAATTAATTAAAAATGTCGAAAAATTACTTCAAAACATTAGGTAATTTTTTATGTGAAATATATTTTTTGGGCGATTTTTCATTTGGGTCAATTTATTACAATATCTCTAAAAAAATATAAAAACTAATGAGAACAAGAAAAAATAAGTTTTTAAATTAAAGAAAAGATTTTAACTTTTTTCTGGCCTTATTTTTTGGGATATTTAGACTTTTTTGACCATTTTCAAAGTTAAATTTAGCCTCTTTTTTCTTGGCTCCTGGCAACACTGGTTACAGTAATCAAACGTACGTTTCCGCAAACAAATTTATGTTTTTAGTAAATATAAAATATATTTGCCACAATCATTTATATCAGATTTTTTTCTTTTGAGTATAGATCCAAAACTTTAGAATTTTATCTCTGGTACACCTTTGATTCTGTTAACAAGAACTCAAATTTAGTATTTTAAAAATTGTTGTTAACTTTCTTAAAAACTAATTATAAAAGGAGTTTTAAATAAAATTTAAGAACATGGCCTGGGAGTTTTGAAAGCTACAAGAGTAATAAACGAAAATGAAAAACAGCAGAATAACTGTTTTCTTCGAAATATTGTTTTATATATTTTAACATTTTAAAAACGTTTCTTATGTTTTTAGTCTAAACATTAAGAAAAGAAGCTAATCAAATATATTTGCATACATTTTGAAATGTTAAATAAAGTTTAAAACTTTTGACAAGTAATGTAAACTGTCTGATAGATCATTATTCTGCCTTCTCATCAATATTAAATTTTACTTTGAATTAATGGCAAAAACTTATCAAACTTTTTTTTTTTAAATTGAGTGATGCTTTCCTTATATCCCCACACATTGTAAATTTATTTATTTATTTTTTTTTTTTTGCATACGTAAAAGCTTTTTATTTAGATAAGATTTTCCTTTATCTTAAATCATACATACACTCAGTCGCAAAAATATTGATCCACCTTGTATGTTACTCAAATTATCAATTTTTTACTAGTTTGTTCTAAAAATATTTCTACTTTTATTTTTTACTTTTTATGACTTTTTCAATCATTAGCAAGAAAAAAAATTAAAGCTCTTTTATTTTTTTTAGATTTTATATTTCAAAGCTAATATTTTACGTCACAAAAGTATAGATAGACAGTTGATAAGAGTAATTCATTAAACCTGGTAAAGTTTTTGAACGAAAATCTCTATAAAACATTCAAGCATAAAATTAAATATACATAAAATTAAAAATTCTGGAATATCCCAATTCTTAAGAAAATTTTAATACTTTTTACCATCTGAAAATAGTATTATGATCCATTTTATGCCACTTTCCCAAGCCTGCCTTTAAAGCAGGCTAAAATATAATAATCTTTATTACCACCTTGGAATGAAAGAAAAAAAATTTGGAATATCAAAATTATTTAAAACTTAAAAAAACTTAAATTTTCATTAACGGATTCCTCAAGAGTAAATTGCGGAATATCCTTACTTTAAACCCCTTTGTTAGTAAGAAAATTTGAAAAATATACATCAATTTATACAAATATTTCAAATACCTATAAAATCCGATAAAAATGTTAAGAATACAACTACAAAATAATTCCATACCAAAATGATATTTAGCCAACACTTCAGCTGGGAATAACGGTCGAAGTATATGACTAAAGCCACTGCTTGGTTAGTCGAGAAAAGATATTTGAATTGCCGAAAAAGTGAAAAAATTAATCAAAAATATTCTGGAAAAAAGTAATTTTTTTCCGATGAGTCCAATTCTAACATTTTCGGTTCAGATGGGCATATTAGAGGCAAATTCAAAATAAGAGCCTAATAAACATGTATTACTATAAAACATGGTGGTAGTGCCACAGTAGTTTGGGAGTGTATAAGTGCATCCAAAGTTAGGAAACTGGTATTTATTGATGGAACTATGGATACATATCATTATGTAGGTATTTTGTAGGGTATACAATTATTCGGGATATCATATTAAGCGGTTAACTCGACAAATAATTTTTCGAGGTTAAAAGTTGATCGGTTAATAATCGTTTAATAGCAAATTATTCGATTAACCGAATAGTCTAAGTAAACCGATATATAGTATATATGGTAAACATATAAATAACCCTAATTATAGTATTTAATCCACTGAAACAGTTTTTTAAAAAAAATATAATATAGATCAAATTCTTGCAAAAAAGGGTTAATCTTACAGTTCCTTCGCCCAATGGTATGAACAAATTTAATTTTTTGACCTAATATTCAAAAATTTAGCTTTATTTAATAAATCAGACTTTTCAATTTAACTCTCTTTATTTTCTGTCAGCGAACGATTTTTGTCATTCTATTATCAAAATTTTAAGTATTTATTAAATTATAATCATGTTGCATTTTATTAAAAATTCTATCCCAACAAAAAAAAAAAAAAAAAAAAAAAAAAGATGAACTTAACATAGTCTTGCCATTAGAAAATATTCTCTTTTTTGATATCTATTCATCATTGGAATCTCTTTTTAGTAATATTTTTGGATACTCTTTGTATTTTTTCTTAAGCACAAGACAACGTACTCTTATTAAAACTTTAGAAATAGTAAAAAAGTACTTCCCTAAAAATAACTTTTATTTATTTTTGCTGGGTTATAACAGACATTTAAAAGAAGGATATAGCTGACATAAATTTACTTTAACAATAAAAAAACGTTCATAATTTATAACTACAAAAAACTAAATTACGTTTTATCGGTTATACGACACAAATTATTCGATTTACTCGTTATTCGAAAATTTTAAATTATTCTAACAGTTAAACGACCAAAATTAATCGGATGACTGAATGACAGTGAATCGATTGGATACTCTAATATTTTGCATAAAAATCTATCAGAAAGTGGCAATATATTGGTCAAAATGAACAGCAGGACAATTATCCGATGTGTACCTCACATATATAAATCGCTCGATATAAATGACATGACATATTTGTGGATCCTCCTGACCGAGCGATTAGATACTAGCTTTTGGCTATGATTAGCGACAAATATCTATAGAAAGGTATTACAGAAAAATGAACCGAGGTTTGTGAACCGAAACTTGGTGGACTCTACGAAAGCTCATCTTTAAAAAGTTATTTAACATATAGAAAAACCAACAAACAACAATATTTTTATGATATAAACCGAAAATCTTATCCAGTTTATTATTTCAGCGTCTTTCTTTGACCTAGTCAACATAAATTCATTATAAAAAAATATATATTCAGCTAACGTAACTTTTTTCTGATAAATAATAACTAATGAATGACATATAATTTAACTAAAAAGATTTTTTTTTAATGCTATTTAAAAAGTTCAAGAGCGGATCAATATTTTTGCGACTGAGTGTACATATTTACATATTCATTATTGTTATCATTTTCACAACAGGCATTGGCAGGTTGTGACTTTTTGTTAAAAAACTGAATAAACAATAATTTATCCAATAATTTATTTTAATTAATATAAGTTGGAAATTTTTATATAAGTATTCATTGCACAAACTGTACAGGAATTATGAAGGGAAATTATTATTAACATTTTTTAAGGCTTAACTTGACAGTAGAGTATTCATTCGAATAATATTCGCACAAATTGATACGAATAACTGTTAGAAGAATCTAAAAGTGCAAATTTTCGAATAACGAATAATTTGAATATTTTGATGTAGAATATTGAAATTTAAATTATTTTTAACTATTTGTATAAATACATAATAATTTATACCAATTTATTTTTAATTTTCGAATTTAAAAATTTGCTTGTTATTTACACAACAGAAATACAGAATTATATGGACAATTTCCATTTTGAAAAGAAAAAGATATTATTTCAGAAATCCGACAAATTATCGAAAATAAAGGTTGTTATTCAATAGCAGTAGATGAGTGGTCAGATAACTCTTTTTATAAATACATAAACGTTACAGCAAGAAGTTATAACTCTAAAAACAATTTATTTAAACATTTTATTTTCAGACTTGAACAATTAAAAATAAAAGAACTGCTTCTAACATTTGTTATTTAGCAAAAAAAAAAATATATATATATATTTAATGATTTTGGAATCAACATAGAAACTGAAATTGTTCTATAAATGATGAAGAGAAAAGGACTAACACATGATGTTAAATATCGATGGGCATCTTTATCTCACATTTATACATACAACTGTGTCAATATTTTATCCGATTACTCTCTCGGATAGTGATAGCCATCTGCTGTGGTCATGAAAGAATCAAATAAAAATTCGGCAACATCAATTGAGTTTGAAGGTATTATAATATTTAAAAAAATAATTAAAAAAGGTAAAAATTTCTTTTTCTAAAGAATTAGTCACATTTGAAACATCGTTTTCATGAAAGACGTTAAAAAGTTTTAAATACTCTTATATTATACACACTGGTGCATATTCCTATAAACGCACGTCAATTTTTTTAATCAGCTTACCCAAAATAGGGAAAAAAATAATTAAATTTAATCTTTTAAATTATTTGTTGACTTCACTTAAAAATTAATAACAAAAAATTTAAAATGCACATTAATTTCTTTTCATTGTAATTTGAGTAGTTTAATGTCATTTTTTATGGCATTTTCCTAATGCACTTAAACTAATGAACCAATTTAGCATTATTAATAATGTGTTGATGAACCTTTGTTTTGGATAACTTAAAAAATTCGATCTAGTATTAATTTTACTAATTTTTTAAGAAAATCACTATCAATGTCTTTCCTCTTTGCCTAATTTTTAGTTTTAATTCCGCTATAGACATTATGCATTTCTTGCGTAAACTTTACGACCCATGTACCCCCACAGATTCTTCATTAGATTTAAATCCGGACTACAAGCCGGCCAGTCCAATATTGGAATCCTATGTTCATTAAACCACGATTTAGATTGGTTCGATACATGGATTTCAGCGTTATCCTGATGAAATATGCAATCTTCATCTACTTTTTCATCCATAAACGAGAGAAAAGCATCTTCCAACAGATCACTATAAATTGCACCGTTCATTTTAGCTGGAACAAAACATATTTTTGATTGTCTTGCACCAGAAAATGCTGTTCAAACCTTAACACTGTCTTTAATGAAATTGCGTTTCGACGTACGAATTTCGTTCAACCTCAAATTATACCAATAGCAAGATTATGAATCGGAAGGGTACAAATTGAATTTCTTTTCATCAGAAAAGATTACTTTATTCCACTCATCTGTCCATTTCATGTATTTGAATGCAAAACTTTAAACGATTTTTCTTATGATGATATTTTAACATTGGCTTACATTTTGTTTTACTCCATTTTATGTTACCATTTGTTCGCAAAATGTGTGCAACATGCTTGGAAGTGACAGGAAGGTCAAATTTATTCTTATATTTATGTAGCATTTAATTTATTGCGGATTGCTTCTTCTTTTATTTTATTAATTTGCCTTTTTGTTAATTTCTGATTAACTTTTGTTGGATTCCACACTCCGTATTTCTGCCATTTCTTAAGAAATCCTCGAATAACTCCATCCGAATGGTTAATTTTTCATTCAGTTTCTCTGTTAGAACAGCCTTGACAACGAAAAAATTGAATGTGAATTTATTCCTTTCCTTTAAGCTGATGAAATTACCCAATTTAAACAAAAATATTTCTAGTAAGTAGAGATGTTGTTTGTCATCAAAAACTTACCTTAAGTGAAACAAACAACTAAAACTGTTAAAATTTTTAAAATTTGTTCTTGCAATAACTTTTTAGACAAATTTTTCTCGAGTGCGTTTATACTGAAATGATCACCAATATGTTCTGATTGCTATATTAAAGAAAACAACAAAAGCAAGAAATAAATATATCTTACATAAAAAACAACATAATTTTTTGTTAAGAGAAACCAATATACCTCAAACAAAATCAAAAATTTTAATTGCGTTTATATGAATACGCACCATTGTATATATTCTGGAACTTGCCCACAATGTGAAAGCGTACAAAAAGTTCACGAAAAAAAAAAAAACTATGATACCATTATGGACAATATTTTATAATTAGGCAGAACGAGGAAGAGAACGAATAAGTTGGATATGCTTTTCAATGCATTTTTAAAAAAACTAAAGAGCGAAATCGGCTTATATCAAGACTTTTAAATACTCTTCTTTTTTTAATATTATTTTAAGCCATTTCCTTAAATATGTGGGCATTTCTTTAAACTACTTTTGGGGTTCAAAAAAAAAAAAATACAATTTTGAATATCCTATTAACGCTATTTAGTACCAATATTAGCAAAAGTAGGCATAGATTTTCTCGTTTTTGAATTTTATAAAATTTTTGAGACATTTTTAATATTTGACAATCAAAAAACTTTTTTAAAATGATTTTAATGGACAAGACATGACCGTTTATTTTATAGTAGTAAAAATTTAGAAGTTTAAAATGTTTGTAAAAATTCCTCTTTAAGTCCGATATCAATAATAAATGCACATACATATGTAACCTACACAGACGTATATAAAATACAACATAAACGCGACCACAAATCTGTTTAAACCTCTCTTTAGAAAATAGAGCAAAAAACAAAGTGTGCATAGATTTTTGATATTTTTTTTATTGCGTTTAATTCGGTGATGTGTTTTTCACATCTAACCACAAAAAAAAAAGTTCTTAAGTAATGTCAATAAATAAAAAAAGTTACATATACCCAGCAAAAATTTTTTGGTTTTCGGTAATGGCAACTACTTATTAAAGTAGTTTCTCGGTAATGAGGCGTCATTATTATTTATCAATTCTCTATTACATAAATAAGTAATCAGTAGTGGATGTTTTTTATAACAAAAAAAAAAAGATATTTTGTACTAAAAAATTCTTTGTCACTTAGAAATTTAAGTGTGAGATGGTGTACTGAGTAAGACGTTAGTCATCAAAACGTATGACTAATTTCCAATCGAAGTTCAAATCTCACTGACGGCAATTTTTTTTATTTTCGTTTAGGTATATATTTTTGAGTATCCCTAGAGGCTAGAAATAACCACATGAATTTTTGGACAACTGGAACAAAAATAACTAGTTATTCAGGCAAAAAAGAAGTAGTTTAATTTTGTTTCCATTTATACCTGTATAGCTTACCAGAAAAGCAAGGTTTTTGCCGGGTAGTAATTATATAACTATAAAATACATTTTTCTATGACAAAAATTCACCCAAAAAATATCAATGGTTGCATTAAATTCAAACGTGTAATTAATTGTGAGTGCCACTTGATTCCGATATAAGCTATAATAACAGCTACAGATTGATATACATTTTCACTGATTTCAATTAGCTCCATAACACTATTTCAGGTGTGAATACTTTTTAAGCAATTTTTTATTTTTATTTTTTGTTATGTTGATACCTATTTTTCGCCTAACTAAAAGGGAATAGTTGTATTTGTTATAAATGTAAAAAATGCTAATATAAAGTGCTCAAAATTTTATATTTAGCTTTAAGAATTATATCGGTTTTGCAGTTTAATATTTTATTGCCTCACAACGATTTTAAAATATAATTTGAAAACTTTTTTGATCAATCGATACTTTAGCTTCATTGAAATTATGCTGTGAGTGTGCCTCGCGAAAAAGGCATCTCTTACAGCCATTCACGTTTTTTCTCCCCAAGTTTGGGCACCCTCTATAGTGCTACTATTGAGGGCACATTAACATAATGTATCTCAAACGATTTGTAATTACTAGAGCAATAAATATTCATACTTAATTTTACAATACTCGAAAAACGAAAATTTTCTAATCGAAAAACTGCACAAAATTTTAATGTTGAAAATTTTGGTTTCACCACTTCCACACAATATAATTCAGCACAAGTTGGCCTATTTCTACAAGTGTTTGTAGTTCACATTAGGTGAAATTCAACACATATGCTAAAATGCGCGATTACAGGAACAAAAAGAAAGAAAAAAGAATATATTATTTTCACACTTTTTTTGGATTTTTTAACTTTGAGTGTTTGCCGATACCACATGAAACTTATTTCAGATCTTCAGTTTTTGTTGCTTTACGCCACTAGGTGTTGTTTACATAATTGCATCAAAAGTTAATTTAAAAGATCTAAATAAAAAAGGAATTTTTTTAAGTTAAAGGTCGGTTTCTTAAAGCGCAAATATAAAAAGAGAATTCCCCATATATATTTTAACACAAACCGATATCTGTTTACTGTATTAAAAGATTTGTTAATTTAATATACTTACAAATAATATTTATATTGTAAACATACGAGGGCGGATCAATAAGTCCGTGACTTTTCGAACTTCCCTCGTAGTTATATTAAATGCAACACTATTCCCATCAAGTACCGCCTGTTAATAGACTACTATCAAATTTTGAGCAACTGTCGTCATTTACTTTGAGTTTAACAGCTGTTCAAAACATACAACCTCGTGTATTTTTCTAAAAATGGAAAAAAGTCAATTTCGAGTGCTCATTAAACATTATTTTTTTGCGAAAAAAAACCGTCAATCAAACCAAGGAAAAGCTCGATAAATAATATGGAGACTCTGCACCATCGATTTCAATGGTAAAAAAATGGTTTACTGACTTTCGTTGTGGTCGCACAAGTACAAATGACGCTGAACGTTATGGACGGCCAATTGAGGTCAGTACACCCGAAAATGTCGAAAAAATCCACGATATGGTGTTGGCCGACCGCAGAGTAAAAGCGCCAGAGATTGTTGATGCCATAAGCATTTCATATAGCAGTGTGGTTTCGATTTTAAGTGATCAGCTGGGTTTAAGAAAGTTGTCTGCAAGATGGGTGCCGCGTTTACTCTAAATTGACCATAAACACGTGTGCAGTCTCAATGGCAAAACTCTATGAAGTGGGCTACGAATTGGTACCTCATCCGGCATATTCTTCGGATTTAGCCAATAGTGACTACTTTTTATTTCCAAACCTAAAGAAATGGCTCGGTGGAAAGAGATTCAGCTCCAACGATGAAATTATTGACAAAACAAATGCATATTTTAAGGACCTCGAATAATCCTATTTTTTGCGCAAAGAAAATGGCGACACTTGCTCAAAATTTAACAATAGTCTATTAACAGGTGGTATTTGATGGGAATAGTGTTGCATTTCATATAACTACGAGGAAAATTCGAAAAGTCACGGACTTATTGATTCGCCCTCGTACTTACAAATAATTATTAACTTTTAAGTTATTTCTGTTCTCCTTTTATAATAAAATTTTTGAAAACTTGGAAATTTTTTTTTTTTTATTTTTAATTATTTGAACAATTCGATTAATCGTTAATGCTTGATGAAATAATTCGAATAAACCAAAATGCCTTATATATGAATTATTCGTTTTATTCGAAAAGTGAAAAAATCGAACAATTTGGATACCCTGTTAAAGAAACAAATTATTTTTTCTATTTTGAGGCCCTGCAAGAGTTTGATAAATATAAATTAAGATTAATAATTGTAGATGTTGCCTTATAAGTATAAGTACTCATCATTATTTATTTGTGCTTCACATCTACTGTTGCTTAGAAATTGCGCAAAATAATGCTTTATTAAATTTAGTCCTCTTTAAGTACTATTTGTCGAAAATAAATGGATTGTGGCAAATAAAGTAATCATTTATTTTGGCTTAAAGTTTTATTTCAGTCCCCATTGATTTAGAAAATGACTACAACTCTAAGACGTTGTTTTGTCTGTTTGTATATATTAAAGCCAAAAATCGTAAAAACAACTGATGCCTACGCACACTTTCTCTCTATCTCTCTCTCTCTCTCTGTTCTAATTATATTACAGGATTAAGTGGATGGATGTTTGTTTTTATTAAATCAAATTGATTTAAGTATTAGATTTTATATAACTGCTGGTACAGTTGTTGTACTTTATTTATTTGTGTGTGTGTATAAAAAGAAAATCGCTGTATATGGATAATAAAATTCATCATAACTGTTAGAATTTTATATTAAAAATATTGCTTTTTGAAAGTAATTGATAACAGTATTTAGTTGTGAAGTGTATAGAACAGCACTTAAAATATATTAACTGTATTTGACGTAATTTTAGCAAAAAAAAAAAAATTAAAAAAATAATAATAATAAAAAAATAAAAAAAAATAAATAAATAAATCTATAGTAACCAGTATAAATATGTTTTGAAAATAATGAATAAATTTTGAAATAATGAAAGAATACTACTAACCTTCGCTCACAGGTTGGACCCATTGTGCTCACATTTTTCGTTTAAAAGTCATACTTTTTAGTTCATGTTGGTGAAAGTTTATTTTATGGGATATAGCGCTGGTCGATTCGGTGAACATTAGTAACAACGCGATTATTTTTTCTTCCTAGTTTTTTGCTTCATTGTTTATTATTTTAGAACAAAATAAAAATCCTACACTTGTGGGCCATAACGTATTAACAAGAAGAAAGTCCCTAAAGAATTGCTCAACAAAAAGAGGCGAGAATATCATACTTCCATTTCTTAATATAACCAGGATTTAATACAAAATTTTATAAAAAAAAAAAATACAATTAATAATAAAGAAATAAGAAATAGAAAAGACGAAGTATGTGCTGTACCAAAACGACGAAATCAACCCGTATTGAATGCCCAAAATCTTCATGCAGAGAAAAAACATGGTTACAGCATTATCACTTCAGCAATATTATATTCTCATTGTTAATTTTCTTGAATTTTAATAACTCTGTGTTCATGATAACAATGCTTTTGCTTAAATTTTGTCATTTAATGTTTACACTCAATAAAAATTTCAATATGATTGACTGCAAAAATTATATGTTTTTAAATATTTTTATCAGAAACAAAATTTTATTAATATCAAAAATATCGTTACTTAGACAACCATTATATAGTAGCAGTCTTTTTCCTTGTTCCGCCTTTAAATCCATATTAATAATTTTATTCCCATGACAATAAAATGTTTCAAATTAATACAATACTTATCCTTTTCACAAACTTAACTTGTTTGTTTTTTAATATATTTTTCAACTTCATTATAATTCTCATTCAGTTTATACATATATGAATAAATATAAACAGACAACGTTTGGTTATACTCAGTGTGATTCAAGCAATATAAAATATTGGTTAACCCAGTGATGCCAACTGTTGGGAACACAAACACAGCAAAAAATAATTGAAAAAGAGTTGAAAAAGTAATGATTTGAACATTGTGTTGTCATTGGAAAAAAGTGCTTAGTGCTGAAAAAGGGCTCCAGAGTTTGTGTTGTAAAAAAATAGTATATATATATATATATATATATATATATATATATATATATATATATATATATATATATATATATATATATATATATCTGAAAACATATTTATCAATTTCGTTAAAAGTTATTGTATATAGTTTCAAATTGTTGAAATTGAAATTTTCTTAGAAAATCAATTATTTTTACTTTTTTGGAAGTAGTTGTTAATAATTTTCATAAAGTTATTATTATTCCCATTTTTTTCGGACACTTTTATTTATTTTTTCCGTCAAAAAAAGTGTCTAACATTTTTTCAAAGTTATAAAGCTTTCTACAAAAAATTGGAATATTTGGAACCAAACAACCTAACTACCAAACCTCCGAAAATTAAAATAAATCAACCAATTTTGGCAACGCAGTTTAAATTAAAAACACAACAATTTTGTGTTACAATCAAGACATGTTTTGTGAAAAAGCACGGAAAAGGGTCTAAGATTAAAACTACATCTCAAAATATTAATATCAAACTGGTAAATTAAATTACAGGTTGTAGAGTTTTTATTATTATAAAGCTCGATCTAAAATGTTTTAATTCTTTCAATAATTTGCAATTGAAATAATTTTATTTATATTTTATTTATATCTATTTAATATAGTTTTCCAAAAATAAATTAAGTTTCCTTAAAATTTGTGAAGATCTCTTAAACATTTGGGACTAAACTTTTTATATTGTATTATTTATATTTTCAGAACTTAGTGCAAACATTAAGATGTGAAATATTGTTTAAATTGTCAAAATAAATTTATTCCATACTGAGCACAATCAATACGAGTATTACGCCATTAAAAAAAATTACTCAAAACAAAAAGCGATCGTAATATGCAAGAGATGGGAAAAAGTAAAAGGGGTAAAAAAAATATTAAAAAATATTAAAAGCACTAGATTTGCGCATTTTTTAGTTTCGGGCTAAAAAATATTTTTCGCATTTTAGACCACTAAAAATTAGCATCACTGGATTAACTACCATTACAGGGTTTAGTTAAAAACACATATCTGGCATTTGAACACTTTTCTCTACTATTTTCAATAAAAAATTTATAAAAATAATAATTTTTATTAATATGTTTTATTTTTATATATGATAAAATGGAATGATAATATGCCAAAATGAATAATAATATGATAAGATTAGATAGCTATATGACAACAGAAAATATAATAATATGAAGAATCGCATAATAACAATTTGACAAAATGGAATCATAATAATTATTACGTATAATCATTTCTAATTTTCGCTGTGATCATATATAACTATTTTTTTTTTTTTTTTTTTTTTTTTTTTGTGGGAAACACAAAGTGGAAGTTTGTACTTCTTGCCCAAATTTTAAAATTTTTAATATGATTTTATAATTTTTATAATTGAACTTGCGTGTTAAATTTAATTTGCTTTTGATTTCATATTTTAAGCTGTGATCATTTTTGGTTCTTTTCTCGAAGTGATCTCAGAAAAATTCACAAAAAAAAACTACGTTGGCTATAAGATTTTATAAATAGTTTTTCCCATGAGCTATATCCTAATAAATTGTTTATTTCGAATTCTGAGGAATTGAAGAATCAAGTAAAATTTTTTTAATATTTATTGTGACCTTAACTCATAAGATAAACTGCTTAAAAAAGTAGTCATCGAAACGACGATCGTCAGTTACAACGTATGTAAAATACGCTTCGTACTCTACGATTAAGCGTCTAGTTCAACTTAGTTTTAGAGAGGATTTTGTGGGATCATTCTGAAGTACCAGTTTTTTTTATTCCTCTTCGATTTCCTATAGAAATCACAAATTTATTTCCAAAGCATTTTACTTCTGCGTCACTATGCACTGCTCCATTAAAACTATCTTAACAATTTTGTAAATAAATATTTACATAAAAGATTTTAGGTATT
Source organism: Protocalliphora azurea (assembly GCA_932274085.1). NCBI lineage: Eukaryota > Metazoa > Arthropoda > Insecta > Diptera > Calliphoridae > Protocalliphora > Protocalliphora azurea. The sequence continues at coordinate 133,046,293 of OW026519.1, forward strand.
TGTTTTCTGATAAAAAAAAATTATAACCTACGAATGCGTTTATACAAATAATTATAGTATTAATTACGATTAGAAAACAAATTTTAATCAAACATTAACACACAAAATTACTCAAACAATTATAATAATTATTATACCCTACAACACCATAGGTTGTTGTTGGGGTATTATGTGTTTGTGCAGAAATTATAACGCCAAGAAAAAATCTTCTGTTCCCCATCTTAAAGTATATCGTTCTACTCAGAATCACTTTCAGAGTCGATTTAACGACATTCATCCGTCCATCCGTCTGATCTCCATACAAAAAAAAAAAAAAAAAAAAAAACATTATTTATACCAGTCATCCCCTAAAATGAAAGAATAGTTCATGAGGTTTCCAAAAACGCACAAAATATTTTTTGCCAGGCCTCTAAATACCGCCCTGTTTTGTTTATGTGTCTAGCGCCGCCATTTTGAGTCCGATTGTAGAATGTGGTATGTCATTGTTAATGGTTTTACAACCGCTTAAATTTTCTCCTTGGTGATTTATGATCTAGATGTCACACACCTATAATGTCTAATTACTTTCATGTGTAATGAAAACCTACTATTTTTAGTTTTTAAAGTATTTCATTTTATGTATAAGCAATAAAATTACAAAGGTTCAAAAAACTATATAAGCTTAAGTCTATTTCAGTTAACAAAATTGTTGAAATAATAAAGTTAAAAAAAAAATCTTTTATATGAAAACTTTTATTTATTTGTGGTTATGCCTTAAATTTAGCTAATAATTGTAAAAGTTATGGAATGAAGTAAAACATTAACATTTGTCGCATCAAAAATATTTTTTAAACTATTTATTTTAAACCTTCGTTTTTATGCATAAAATGAAATACTTTAAAAATTTGATATAATGGATTAGCAAAGGGCTCTCATTACATATGAAAATAATTGGACATTAGGGGGGATGTATCCGAGATACCAGAAGTGACATCCAAAATTCGACATAAATTATACAAAACATTCTGCAATTGGACTTAAAATAGTGGCGCTGTACACAAAAAATAAAAAGGGCGGTATTTTGGAGCGTGGCAAAAAAAAATAATTTTTGAATTTTTAGAAACCTTATTAACTATTCCTTCATTCTAGGGGGTGCCAGTCAATCCTTTTTTTCCACCCATCCTACTGTCCATGTAAAGTCGCAATTTTAAAGATAATTTGATGAAATTTGGTACATATGATTTTTTTTTTTACAAAAGGACGTAGCCTATACAATATGGTTATGTTCTCCCAAAATAGAACTTTAACGCTCATAAATACCTTAAAAATAAGAATATATTGATCCATAATCGACCATAGTTCCCGTATATAAACCTCTTCCGCAAAATCACTTTAACGTGCATAAAACCCACATAAATGTTAGAATTATGTTAACATTTAATACAAATAAAGTACTCGTATATGTAAGTAGAAACTACAGTGTCTAATTTTACGTAGATCGTTCCATAGTTAAACATAGCTGCCATATAAAGCCTACTTCTGGTCATTACCCTAAATGTATAAATGCCCTATAAATGTTAGTATCAACGTAATATTATGTACACGTATTTACATTTCCATAAAATCTAATTTAAATGATATTTCAAGCAAAATTTGCATAATATTATTAGATTTTAAGCAGATTTCCCATACAAATCAAAATCTAGTTTCTAATAAGATTTTACCAAAATCTTATAAAATTTAATTAGATTTTGAAAAATGTCATTATCCAACACCGGTTTGCCTTCAGTGTGTTGGTGAAATATACATTGACATATTTCACATTTCAGTGAAAATAAATATTTCTAAAATTAAAATAAAACAGAGAATAAACACAATTTCAGTTTAAATTAGTAATAAAATTTAAATAAAAAATGATTTTGTGAAAAAATAACATACACTGCCTGCCACTTGAATAAGGAATCACATTTTATTAACTTTAATTAAGTATATCTCCTAAACTAAAGTTCAGAAAAAAAAATAATTTTTTGCGCAACCAAATTTCAAAGTTTTGGCTTTAGTTTCCTCAAGATATAAAAAATATACATATTTTGTTATACTAAAATTATGCATTTATTTAAAGACATGTATTTCTGTGGTACTATTTCGTGTGTCACCTGAATAAGGAATTCTTTTAATATTAATCAGGAATGCTATGATTTGAATTTCTTTCAATATAAACGGCTAGAGAATTTTCAATTTGATAGTTTTTGAATAGTTTTTATTCAAAATAGGACGTGGTAAGGCTCTTAATAGCTCTGAAAAAGAAAAAATTCGGATTTTAAAATCTCAGGGTCAGAATCCGGTCCAAATAGCCAAAAACATTAATAGAGGACAGTTGTGTACAATTATTTAAATAATGGAGAGATATGGAAAAAACATGAAAGGGCGGAAGAAAATGGCAACAATTCTTAGAATTTTTCGTCTTTCTTTTGGAGCCATGTCAGTATCAAAAATACGTGAAAAAAGTGGAGTCAGTGCCAGTCTAAGAACAGTGCAACGTACTTTAAAGACGTGTCCATACATAGTCCGACGAAAACTGCAAAAAAAAACCACCACTTAATGAGAAACGCAAATCTCAACGTCTACAGTTTGCCAAAAATACAATGACATGGTCCGACAAATGGTTTAAAGTTGTATTTTCCGATGAACAAAAGGTTAAAATTGATGGTCCCGATGGCTATAACTATTACTTCCATGACCTAAATAAGAAGGAATTATTTTTGAGCCGCAGACACAGCCGAGAGGGCGGAATAATGGTATGGGGTCCCATTTCGTATTATGGTACCACAGAATTGGTTTCTGTATCCAACAAAATGACTGTAACGACTTACAAGAACATTCTTGACGAAGCATTTCCTGGACGTACCAATACGACAGCTCTCCGATTCATACCGCCAGAGCAGTAAAACAATGGATTAATCAACAAGGTGTTTAACTTTTGGATTGCCCAACATACTCACCAGACCTGAATCTAATGGAAAATGTTTGGGATTGGCTTGCAAGAAAAGTTTATGAAGGAAGAAAAAAATTTGAGACGATAGAATCCTTAAAGGATGCAATAACGGAAGCATGGAGTTCAATTTCGCTAAATTACTTAGAGTCATTATACAAGTCGATGCCAAATCGCATTTTTGAGGTTATTTCTAAAAATGGTGGCAGTACTCATTACTAATTAAATGCTAGAAGATAATAACTTTCATTTTTATAACCTAAACTTTAAAAATAAATTACAGTTTGCTTAGTTTTAAAATATTCCTTATTCAAGTGACACACGAAAAAGTAACATAGAGTTACATGTCTTTAAATAAATGCATAATTTTAGTATAACAAAATATGTATATTTTTTATTTCTTCAGGAAACTAAAGCCAACATTTTGAAATTTGGTTGAGCAAAAAATTTTTTTTTCTGAACTTTAGTTTAGGAGATATACGTAATTAAATTTAAAAAAAAATGTGATTCCTTATTTAAGTGGCAGGCAGTGTATTTCACTTTGCATAGAGATTGTTTAAAATATATTCAAAATCCAGACGCCAAACAAAGCGAACATAACTGTTGAAAATATTAACGTAAACAGAGAAGATTTACATTAATATTGAGTATTTCCATTTTAAATTTAAAAAGATTTTTCCTTAATTACCGATTTGGATAAAATCTGATGCATGTATGGAGAAGGATACACAAGCATATAAAATTAATTTTATTCACTTTTATTTTAAAAACTGTGGCAACTCCATAATTTTGAAAGCAATTAATATATAGTTTTTTTAAATGGCCATAAATTTTGTTCTATGAAAGATATAAAAGTATATTTTTTGCAGTGTATTTAAGTTAAAGAAAATGTTTTTTTAAACATATTTTTTATAAATTTTTTGTTTAGAGACGTATACTTAAAAAAGTCCATTTTTAATTTTTTTATATTTTTTTTATAGGAAGCTTTGTTAGTATACTTACTATGAAGAAAATTTCATAGTGATCTAGAAAGTAGTTACTGAGATATAAGCAAAATTTTTAATGTATATACAAGAAAAAAATATATATTTTTTATTTTTTTAGTAAAAATTTTAAATATCATCAACAAGTACATTAATTCTATTTAATTACACTAATAGGAGGGATTTCATTTGAATTTGAAAAAAAATTTTTGCACTAACTTGTGTTTTTGAAAATGGTACGAATGAGTGAAGACTATGAGTTCCTTTAAAACCTGCGATTTAATTTATTTTCTTTGCTTTTGGTATTCTTATTTTGAGCACAAAGCTACATTTATATTAGCCAAATTTTTAGATATGGTCGAGCATGATCGACTATATTTTGTGACTAGTTTTATATTATTATATTTATTTCTTTTATAAAAAAATAGTTATTAAATTTATTAATAATCAAATAAAGTAGCCAACTTACCGATGAATTCTCATCACAATTGAGCATAGCATAGAAATCCTCATTGGGATCACGTTTAAAATTTATAATCGCATCGACAGCACTCATTTTGTCTAAGATGTTATTTTTTTTTTTAGTTGTTTCGATTTTTATTTAAATTCCTTTAATAAATAACAATTTCAATTTCCAATTGAACACTAAAATAAACAATTATTTTTATTTTATTTATATTGATAATTGAAAGAAAAAATAAAAAACAAATAAATAAATAAAAAAAACGGGAGTAAATGTAAAAATAAAATTGAATATGAATATTATTTTATTATTTGTTGTTTCATTTATTTTGTATTATTATTTATTTTATTTATTTTTTTTTTGTTACTTTTTTGTCGCTATAATCTAATGCTATTTAATGGAATTGATTCACAAGCACGAGTACTCCAGCAGGCAGTAAGCAGGGAGCTCGCCTGGAGGTGTAAATAAAAGCAAAACCCATTTTTATTTTTTTATTTTATTTTATTATTATTTTTTTTTTTTATACACTTCCGATGTTGATGACAATTGATTGTGATAAGAAGAAAATAAATAAAAATAGGAAACTGCTAAATTGTATTGCGGCTCAATCACAATGCACACTGGGTTAGAAAAGGGATGATCGATCGATTTTTTTAGCCTTAAGTAAGAAATTAAATTAATGTTATATTATGTTTTTAATCCTAAGAAAATACATCCCTATAAACATTTGGAAGCTATCTTCATGGAAGAAGTTTACGTAATATCTTTTTTTTATTATTTGGATGAAAATCACCAAAGCAATATTTTTCTAATATTGCATTTTTATCAGTTTAAAGAAAATTAGGCAAGAAACAAAAAATATAATATATATATATATAAAATTCAAAATTTTTTTTATTGTTTTTATCCTCAAAATATCACCCTTTTTTCAGTAAGTTGATTTTCACCTCTGCAATAAATTGATGATATCCCATTGAGATCATCTGGAAGAAATTGATTTCTCAGTCACTTTTTTTTCAGTTGTCGAAAAATTGTTTAAAAATAAAAAAAAAATATTGAAAAAAATTGTTTGTCTTTTAGCAAAAAATTGATATTATCCATGTAGTTATCCATGTATTTATTACATCTTCCAGAAGATTATCTGGCGGTATCTTCTTTTTTTTCACTCTTTTTCAAGGCGTATTGATTTCTTATTGCTTAGATGTATCGCCGGTGACGCACAATCTCTCCCGATGGGGAAAACTTCCGCAATACGAATATGATTATTGCTGCAATAAAATTTTTCTTCTAAGCAACACGAATTCGAATCACTTTCGTATTATTTTGATTGTAGGGTTATGTTTGAAAAATATATATTTTTGTATTGATTCAACAGTCCCCAAACTGACATACTTTGAAATATTGAAAGCAAATAGGATTCGTTTGAAAAAGTTCTTAAACTATTAACAGAAAGGTGAATTGGATAATCGAATTTTTTAGTTTAATTTTTTAGATTTAGCTAAGAGTTTTTAAAATTAGTAATTACATTTATGAAATAAAACAGAATCAGAAGTGATTCTGATTACATCATTCTGAGGACTAATAATTTTAGAACATTTTCTGGAAATTGAAAAAATCGTCGAATTGAATTTTAGAACATTTTCTTGAAATTGAAAAAATCGTCGAATTGATTTCTTTTTGTCAGTCTAAAACTTCAGTAAAATTTTTTTAAGTCTTAAATTTTAACACTTTTCTATAGTAAATGTCTATTCTTAGCACTCTAAATTAAGTTCTTTTTGTGGTCTTTGAAATGAGAAAAATATCGAATAATGCAGGCTCATCATTTTGTGCTTGTTCTGAGAGAAATATTAAACATTTTGTTCACAAAAATGTCTGTCCATAAGCTATTATTTAAGTTATCAATTCAAAGTTCAATAATCTTTTTTTATGAGTAAAATATTGAAAATTGTTTTGTAGTAGTTATAGTCCATCATAAAGTAGTTTTAAAAAAATTTTCTCTCTCTAAGAACAAAATCACATGGGGAAAATTTCAAAATATATCTTTTATCTATTTCGAAAAAAATTTTCAAATTTTTTGAGTGCTAGACCCGTGATACAATGTCACATTAGAATGTTTTAGAAGAATGAAAATCCAGTTTTAGAGACATTGGACTAAAAGTTTGTATTCTGTTAGCCTACAGACCCAAAAATTTTACTTTGCGATTAAATTTTTAAAATTGTGAAATTCATAAAAGTTATATTTTTTGTGATGTAAAAGTTTTTTCTTCCAAAAAATTAAGAGCAAATGTAAGATATTTAAAAATAATATATGGCAACACTGGCCAATCCCAAGCTAATAAAAAGTTTCGCTTAAATTTCTTTCAGACATATTTTTTGAAATTGTATTAAAAATGGAATACTTTTGAGGTAGGCGTGATGGAATCTTATCACAATCATCTTAATGCGCTATTTCCATAACAAAATTTTAGCCATTACCTTAAAATTTGGAATTAATTGTTAACAAAGTTTTAATACGAAGTAATGCACATTTCTTTTAATATTTTAAAAGGTCGAAAAAAATAGCAGCCAATATTTTCATATATAATTTTATAGTTATTCTCTTATATACCAATATTTTTTAAAATGAAACTCGATGAAACTTTTTATTCCTAGTCGATTGAGAATATAATTTCCAAAATATAGAGTCAAGTATATTTTAAAATTTTCGAGTTTTCGATAAATTTTTTTTGGAATACATTGAATTATAAACCTACACAAAGTTATTATCTTTTATCAATAAAAAAATAATGGTACATCATCTCAACACACAGAAAAAAAAAAAAAAAAATATTGTTGTAGTTACCATAATCTAAGAACAACATATTATGATTGGAATATATAATCACAGCGAAAAATAGAAATGATTATGTATAAGTATTAAATTTGTCATATTGTGTCCGTCTTTATGGGTTGTTTTTTCATGCTATAGTTCTAGTTTTACATAAAATTGAACAATTTTACTACATCATTTTCCATTCTATCAGATTTGATGTTATTATATTATTATTTTTTCTGATTATATTATTATAACCATGTTTTTTCTATGCGTGAAGAGCAAATAGTCCTTTTTAAGTGCGGACAAAAAAATAAGTCTAGCAGTAAATTATTTTTATCGAAAAGAATCCATAGAATAGGAACTTTGAAAATATGGAAAAAATATAAGATCAAATGAAATTCTAAATATAGCAATTGATCGATATATTTAGGTAATTTTATTTTCAATAAATAACACTCAAGAATAATTTGAAAAAGTTCAGGGTAAAAACATCATCCGAAAATGTTATTAAATCGATTCAAAATTCGCTAGGAACATAAATTTCTTCTAAGAATATGAGAAGAAATTTATGTTTATTTTCCCGGTCTTATAATACAGACAGGGAAAAGCTTCAAATAATTTCCTCATATACCCAAATGTATAAAAATTACTTTTTCGTAAAACTTTCGTAAAGATCCAAAAAATACAAAACTGGGAACATTTTGCACTCCCTGTGCAATTAAGAAACATAACGGTAATATAACAGTGTGGGTTACTACCATAAAAAATTTTCAGGAACTTGGGAATGATTTTGTAGAGAAATAATGTTTCTTCCATTTGTATTCTTATATTCCCAGAATATATTTATGTTCTTAGAAGATTTTGAACCTATTTAATGGTATTAAAAGTGACAAATTTATTTTGGTGACTTTCTGTTCCAAAAGTACTTTTATTAACTAAACCCTTTTAAAGTGTTTTTAAGAGTCGCCTTCTAATTGGCAATAAAATTATTTTATATTTACAATACAATTACAAATTATATTCTAATTCTAACCGAGCGGAGTAACGAAGACCATAGCTCGTTGTAGTGAAACAGACCAGAGTCTCTGGTGGGAATCGAATCCATAACCCCCAGACTGACAGAATAGCTCACTACCAACTAGGCCATCGGGGCACCCAAAATTATTTAAATATAATGATCGATTTCGGTACATAGGATTTTTTCAGACCTTTGAATTTTTTACATTTTATAATTGTTAATATCATTACCGAGATTTAAAAAAGTAAAATTTCTAAAAAAAAATTTTACAAAAAATTTAAACAAATTTTGACGAATTTACTGCTGACCCTATTTTTTGTCCACACTGAAAAAAAGACTATTTACGATTGAGACGATGTACCGTTATTGGGATGATGTTAAAGTATATTACTTTTGTTCAGGATTATTGTCCAGCAATTACTGTATACACAATTATTTGGCACTAAAAGTTTTATTGTTTTGAAAGCTCGGAAAATTTAAAATAAAGGAATATATATATTTGTACTTAATTACTTAATAAAAAAAATCGTTCCGGAGTTCTATTCCTATCTGATAAATGCTTTGATTAAAAGTATTGAGCTTTAAGCGTTTGTAAATTCGTCATTAAGAAAAGGTGTTGCGAACTAGTCCAAGTCTGTTTAGATCTTTAGTTAGTAATAGAAAATGAGTTAGGTTTTTAGGATATCTCCAGAATTAACGCAAAATTTTAGAGTGCACTGCTGTAGACCAAAGTTTAGTATCGTAACTATTTTATTACTCTAGACTAAAGTTTAAAACCAGAACGATTTCAATTTATCTTTTGTAATCAACTTAAATGAAAATTAAGAATTTCGTTATTTATGTCAGAAATGCAAAAAAATCCATTTATAAAAAACAGGCTTGTCCAAAAAAAAATTCAACAAAAATTAAATTCTCAGAAAAAAACGGCTTTTTACACAATTTAGGAATTTTAGACTGAGGACGGACATGAACATTTTTTCTACATTTGATTCCAAGTGTACTTCAGATTTAACCTTCCAAACAAATATGATATTGCAATCTTAGAATTTTATTTTTGAACTGGCAACTATATTTCTGTTGTGTTGTTTAAATACCAATCCTTTTTTTAATATATTTTGAACCTCCTTCTGCCCTTCCCTTCAAAATTTGATTTAACTTTTTTTAAGCTCCTGAAAAATTGGTTATTGAAAATATTAGCTTTGTTCCAGTTCTAGTCAGATTTACAGGTTTTAGCCGGAATTTATAGGAAAGCATTCCTATACTCAGAATTTCCTAGTATCTTGGTTTTTTTTTCTGCTAATTTCGGACTGATTCTAATTAAAACCTGTAACTTTGACATATACTGGAACAGAGCTATTATAAATATGTACAGATTTAAAAGAGCTTTTGATTTACTTGTCAAAAGATATTAAAAATTTTGGGGTTTATTTTTTTAACGTCTACTGAAATCTTTTTTATAAGAATTCTTGGAAGAAAAAATTATGAAATTTAAAAATTTAACCCTAAATTAGGCTGTGGTCGAAAACTACAAGTTAAAATCTAAAAATGTGTATTTTCCTCTTTTTTTTTATTTTAATATTCTACTTCATGACGTAGTTTTTGTGAAAATTGATTTGAACTATAAAAACTTTTAGTGAAATTTTAGAAAGATATTTATATAGATATAAGATTTACTTATCGGAGTTTCTAATATATAACATAATATATTTATTAAATAAATAATCCAGTTGTAATCTTTTGAATAACTTTTTTATAGAATTTAATTTTTATTTTCTTTTATATGGATTTTAAAACAACTTTTTATTATTTATTTGAGTATTTTTTTAAATGATATTTTTAATATAAGTCTTAACTTTCATCCCAGTGTGCATGATTTGTTGATTGAAAAAGAAGCACTAGATTAAAAAGAAATTTGTTTTCTTAAAAGAATTCATTTGTCGATTTTTTTCGTTAATTTAATTTTATTATTATTATTATTTTTTTAATGTTGTTTCTTGTAGATATATTTCTTGTTTTTTGTGGCATCACACGCGCTTTCAATTTAATTTAAAAAAACTTAAATGTAAACACCAACAACGGCTATATTAGAATGCAATTTATTTAAGATTTTGTTTGTAAACTTTTTTTTAAGTACTTATATACAAATGTTATTGTTTTTTGGTTTATAAATGACCTTCAACATTTTAAAACGTACTTAACAATAATGAAATTGAAATTATTATAAATCAAAAGCGGAAAAGCGAATTTTTCTTTGTAATAATCCAAGTTAAGTTGTATAATAATTAAGCAGGTTTATTAATAAAAAAAAAAATAAAACAACAACAAAATTTATTGAAAACTTGTTAAACTTTTTAAATAAATAATAACAATAAAATACTTTCACTTTTATTTAAAAATGAGAAAAAAATTAAAAATATATATTTTTTATAAAAATTATTTACTTCACTTTGATTTTAACTGTATTTGAAATTAAATTAATTTAAATTAAATTTAAAATTTATTTTCGAACAGAAATAAATCAAAAACTAAAATTTTGAAACCAAAAAATACAAATTGCCAACTTTAAACGTTTAAATGTTTTATATATTTAAAATATATATATTTTTTTTTTTTTTTTTGTTTTTAATTATATTTTAATTTTAAAAATTTTTATAAGTTTTATTAATTAATTGCTGTTGTTGTTGCTGGCAATAAGTCAAAATTATAACTGCCACTTGTTTGTTTTCGTTTGATGCGAGTAACGTACCGTTGTTGTGTTTGAAACTCTTGGCTCTGATGAATGTTTAGTTTTTCGTCGTTGGTTGGTTAAATGAATGAACAAACGAACAAATGGATGGATTGGATAGATGGAAGTTTCACACTCAATATTGACTGGATTACTTACAATAACTACAACATTAAACTAAACGAGAAAATTCAACAATTTAACCATCAACCTACTACTAAGTTACCTGAAAACATGTATTCGAAATAAACCAAAGAAAATAAACCAACGAAACTGGAATTTGACTCATTTTATTTAAAAAAAATGGGGGGATTTTTTAAATATTTATTCAGTAATTTATTCTTTTCTATCTGTATCTCTCTCTCGCTATATATATATATATATATGGCTCCAAATCATTAAGCAGCTCTCTTTTATGTTGTTGAACTGGAAAGTACCAATAACCTAGAAACACAATCATCTCATTTAATGATTTTACTTCTGCTATTCCAAACAACAAGTAGTTTTGATTTTGAAACTGTTGCTTTTTGTATCTCTCAGGGATGGAAAATGGCTTATTTTATATTGTAACAACCATAAAAATAAAAAGTACTTTTTCAAACATTTTTGTCAATATATTTTAATTACAAACATTTACATAGAAATTTAATAGATTCTAAAAATATTTTTATTAAATAATTTTAGTAAAAATATTACCTCCAATTTTAAAATTGCAGCAACAAATTTGTTGAGTTCAGCTTGACACAGTTGAGAGATTAATTACAATTATTACTTTTGTTATAATAATATTATAGTATGAAACTTTCGCTTACGAATGTGGAACATACCGAATTCCTAAAAACTTAATTAGTCAATTTTTCATCCGCGATAGTTTGACCAGAAATAATGTTTACTGGTAAACATATCATATTTTTCCAATATAGCGCGAATTGTGTATTGTCAAAGTGACTACTTAAAAAAATATATATATATATTTTTATTTAAAATTTGTGTGAAGAAGTATATTAACTTTAACTTCATATATTTCACTAAATACTGCAGATACTGATATGTTTTCTATTTTTTTTTTTTATATAATAAATGTATCCATATTATTTTTGTATACATTTTTAGTTAAAAATGTTGAAGCTATTTTTTTATTTAAAAGAAATCCTAATATTAAAAAATATGTAATACATATACATTTTGGAAATTTTATTTTTAATAGACTAGAACTAAAAAGTTTCATCGAGTTCCATTTTATAGATATGATGAGCATCCATAAATTTATATTTAAAAATATTGGCTACGGTTTTTTGTGATCTTTTAAAATATTATAAAAATGTTCGGTACCTAATTTTAGCAATTTGTTAAGAATTAATTCAAAACTTTAATATAATTTCTAAAAATTTGTTATGCTTATAGCACTCTAAAATATTTGTGGTTAGATCAAGCCACGCCTACCTTAAAGTTTTTTTTATAAAATTATTTAAAATATGTCTGAAATTCAAACGAAAAAAATTATTTTTTTATGGGAGTTGAAGCGATTCTGCCCGCCCATTTTTAGTGGAAATATTTGCGGCCTTGTCTACCAACGGAATATGACATTTCATTCGAATATCTCCAAAACTGGATTTTTGTCGTTCTGAAACTACCAAATGTAACACTGTGCGCTGTCTACTGCTCCATATTAAATATTTATAAACTCAAAATTTGGTTATGTCTTATTTGGGAAGGTATTTCACAAAGGGGGAACTTTTGTCCCTAAATTATATTTTCCGGAAATATTTTGTAACTAAAAATATGTAAATAATCAAATTGTACCAATTGAGCCATGGTAGTACCACGGTACCAACAGATATAAAATGTACCAGAAAATGTACATGTGTACCATATTTGCCATTCATGGTATCTCTGAAATTGTTGTGCCTTTTGACTCTAAGCTCCATTGATAACAGTACTATATAAAATCTGTGTTAAAGCTTTTGTTTGTTTACTGTTTTTGTATATTTCCAATATCTCTCATAGTGTTTTTATTTTATATTCATTTTATTTCCAATGCACAGTGGCGTGTGTTTGTTTTTATTCGCTGTAATCCCTGAAACCCCTATAAAACCTACGCATACAGCATGCGCATTTTTAAGGGTTGAAGTTTTTTCATTATGTTTGGCCTTATCTCTATACAAAGCTTCCTTAACCGAGAAAAAGTTAAAGATGTGGATAAAAATATGGCAATTATATCAAAATTATGTATCAAGCTTACAAAGAATTTTATTTATGTACAATATTTTTACTTTTATTCACTTGATTCAAGAATCAATATTGATTTCATTATACTTTTTTGGAACAACATATAAAAAATCGAAGTAATAACATGATGAGATGCTGAGAAATTTAAAATGTAGTAAAAAACTTATTATTTCAAATTTCGAATTTAGATATATGGATTTAAATTTCATGTATTTTAAATAATTTCTGAAAAAAATAAACTTTTAACCGCAATCAAAACTAAACTACCAAGAATTTGAAAAATTTTTGAAGAACTTCAAATTTTGTATTGACGTAATAAGTGTGTATTTCGAATTTCATAGAAATCAGAAATGATAGGTTCGTCGTGTGTTTGAAAATTTTTGCTTTACCTTCCTATATTATTTTTAATAATTTTTTTCTGATTCTGATTTCTGACCCTAAAACAAAATATTTTTTATAGACTCATTTAAATATTTTCTGAATTATTTATAAATATATAAATTCCCAGCAAAAACTTTGCTTTCCTGGTAAGCTAGCAGGTATAATTGGAAACAAAAATAAACTACTTATTTTTTGCCTGAATAACTAGTTATTTTTTTTCGAGTTGTCCACAAATTCATGTAATTATTTTTTGACTCTAGGGGTACACAAAAATATGTACCTAAACGAAAACAAAAATAAAAAAAAAAAACAAAAAAATTCTGCCGTCAGTGAGACTCGAACTTCGACACACACTAACCATTCGTTTTTATTGACTAACGTCTTACTCAGTACACCATCTCGCACATAGCATCCTAAGCGACAAATATTCTATTTAGTTTTAAAATATCTTTTTAGACATTTTGTTGTAAAAAAGTAACAGCTTCAGAATGGGGTTGAACCAACCGGCGCTCTAGCCAACTCATCCACGTGATTGCAGTATTACTGTACTATTATACTATTGAGCACTTATTAGTGTAGTACAGAGTAGGCAAATAATAATGACGCCCCATTACCAAGAAACTATTTTAATAAGTAGTTGTTATTACCGAAAACCAAAAAGTTTTTGCTCACGAAAATTTAGAAATTTTCGTGAGTTTTTAACAATATGTTTAGCATTAAAATTGATATGAAAAATCCATAATTGTTCCAACGTTTTACACTGTTTTTGATAAGTAGTATCTTCTTTATTTGGACTTCTTTTGTTTATACTTGTTTTTGTTTTATTAAAATATCCTCGTGTAAAGTTCTGATTTGTTATAGTAATAAATATATAAAATATGTCTATTCTCAAGTAATCGTATTACATATAAAGCATGCCAACGGAAACTTTTTACATTCTCAAGTGTAAGTTGTATACTTTTATAAAACTAGAAACTCTATGCTTGTTGTTATACCCTTTACATAAAATGCATATCTCTTCTTTATTCAGCTCTTCAATACAGATGGTTTGAGCTATAGATTAACATGGTTAACACCAGTTTAAAAATATTAAGTAAATTTCTAGATTAAAGCATAAATTTTGATAAGAGATTTTTAGGATATGTATATATATTTATGAAATATAGATTTTGTGAAGAGAATAAAAGATTCGGCACAGCTGAATATAACGCATCGACTTATTTTTTTTTTTTAACACTATGTCGAATTATTATTATTATTATTATTATTATTATTAGTATTATTATTATTATTATTATTACTATTAATTACTATTACTATTAATTCCTTATGACATACACATTCAGCGGGTTTTACAGTTTTTAATCTAAACCATTTTACCGATTCACATTTCATCGCCGAATCTAGTCGGAATATCAAACTGTAAATTATTTATTATTATATTAATTGATAGATTATGACACTGTTCTTTCTTTGATATAGTATTTGCCGTATTTATCTTTGCTGAACTAACTTTCTTTTTTTCGACTTGATTTTGCTTGATGCTGGGTTCAAAAAAATTCTCCCAAGAATAATTTTGTGTTATATGCCAATTGCCAAATTTTTCTAATCTCCGGAGATTGAAAAAAGTAATTGTTTACAGGGACTGAAATATTTACGTTTTAAAATGTAAAAAAAAAAATCATTTACGCATATATTAAAGAAATTTGTCCAAAATTCTTATGTTTTACAGTTTTTTGTTGACTGATCTCTCGAAACACAAAATATGAATGTATATATATATTTTTTTTCAAGACTTAACAGAATCATACAATTCTTAGGTTTTTCTAATAATACTATGTACAGTGGATTTAATATTTGCAATATAAAATGTAAAAAATTTTCGTTTACATACTTTATTTTCGCTCATTACTGTAAAAATGCATTTTCCAATACACCCCCCTTTAAAAGCTTAAAATCTATTGGAAAATTCTCTAAATTTATTTTTAAGCATAAAGCTTAT
This sequence comes from Protocalliphora azurea, assembly GCA_932274085.1. Taxonomy (NCBI): domain Eukaryota; kingdom Metazoa; phylum Arthropoda; class Insecta; order Diptera; family Calliphoridae; genus Protocalliphora; species Protocalliphora azurea. Next base: position 133,061,880 of record OW026519.1, read on the forward strand.
ATTACCAATAAACTTTAACGTAGTGTCTATACTAGACAATTTTTTTTTTTTTTTTTTATCAAGAGAAACGTCAAAATTAGTACGAATCTATACAAGCTAATCGCAGTTAAACAGCGGATTATTATTTTTGGTTGTTACAGCTGTCAGACAGCATAAATAAAAAATGTTAAATTCAGGTTCATTTGACGTTTTTCTTGATAAAAATTGTCTGATATAGACTCTACGTAAGCGCTAAAAATGTTAAACGAACTTTTTATAAACTTGCAAAGCTCAAGTACTAAAGTACTGCAGACATCTGAAATTTGTTTGTTCTAAAAAGCTTTTTAATGTTATTTTCAAAAATATTTAATGTTATTTCAAAAATATTATTGCTGTTACAAATGTTAGTAGCATTTTTTAGCATTTACTTCTAGATTTTATTTTTAATATTCTAAAAGCTTTAAAAAGTTGTAAAGAATTTTTGTTTAAAATTGTTGCATATTATTTGTCATTCTTAATTTGTTTTTCTGTAAGTGTGTATGTTTATAACTGAAATATTTAATTACTTTCTGTCATTAGTTGAACAGTTATTAAATATGTTTAAACATTAATCATGTTAAATGGACAAATGCCTTTAGGTAAATCCATTAGTTTGTAAGTAGGATTGTCAATAAATATATTAAAGACTGTTATAATATAGTCTAGAGTAATTTGTTTATCTTATTCTGGGAAATGAGCTGTTAATATTCTTGATTAAAAAAATTTTGTATCTTTCATCCATAGAAATAATGTACTCAAAGTATTTTTTCCAAAGTTATTAGGTAAGTGAACTATTTATTCAATTGTAATAAAGTAAAATATTGTAAAATATTGTATATTTCATATTTAGTTTTCCAAAAATATTTATCTATTCTTCCTCAAAAATCCAATCTCTACAGAATAAGTCAATATTCAAAACAAAACAATTAATATAAGATAAACACTTGAAAAACCAAATGGCAAAATGTTTAAAACAAATAAATGTACACAAAATATAAGAGGAAAATTAAAGTAAAACAACATGTTTTTTTATTATAATTTATTTGCAGTTTTATTCTGTCGATATTATTGAATACATGTATTTGTGGTTGGAAACGTACAAATGTGAGGAGTTCGTTGTTGTGCCAGTACCCTGCAAGCATTCAGTGAATTCTTTTTCGAAATAGCTCAATTCTTTGGCACTCTTAGAAGTATATGAATTGAATCTTCTAAACGTAACTTCTTTAATCACTATTAGAAGTTGTTTGGATAACAGTTACAGTTATCCAAAAACGAAAACAGTATTTTTCAACACCTTTGCTAGCATTTGGAAGATTGTTTTTTAACAATCCGCATAATCTGTCGAATTTGGCACTCTAAGATGATTAATAGTAGAACGTGCAAAACTTTACAAAAACAAAACACATTAGGTTCGAAATTTTATCATAAAATCATGATTTTGACGATTGTTTACATTTCATAATGGGAAAAAGAACAAGCAGAAACATTATAATTTTGCTTAGTAAAAATATAAGTTTTGAAGTGATTAGAATGAAAAAATGTTGATATTAACTAAAATTATTTATGTAAACTCATAGTGTAAAAAAAAATTCATAAGTTTTACTTATAAAAGAAAAATTAAGAAAATAAGTTAAGCATTTATTATAATTTAAAAGAAATTATCAATATTTCAACTAGTTCTGGGCAAGCGAATAAATTTAGAAAACATTTTCTATAAAATTAAATTACGTTATTAACAATTTGAGGGCCAGAACATGGATAGAAAAATCTGTTTTATATAAAATTCTTAATAACTTAAACAACATTTTTTAAAAATGTGGGGGCTTGACTGATGTATGACATGCCCGCAGCAAAAGTCGCTAATTTTCTGAATAATTTTCTATAGAACAAAAAATTACGAATATATTAAAAATTCAATTTTACAAGTCAATTCTGTGGAAGGTTAAAATATGTATATATAGCAATCAAAATTTTGAGAATGCATTGCAGAGCTGAATTTTTGCACTTTAAATTTGAATTTTCATAATTTTAAATTAATTTTTTTTTTAAAGTTTGAAAAGTATTCAAACATTGTTCTTGTTATTAAATATTTTAAAGAAATTGTTTTGTTGTTGTAATGCCTGAAATGTGTAGAGTAGATTGTAGTAATTTTTGGGTAATTAGCGGTATTTATTTCTAAGTCTCAAAAATCTTAAATATTGACAAAAATGATAGAAAAAACTTTCAGGGCCAAGATAAAATTTAAATAATGATTTTAAATGGTACAACATCATTAAAATTGATAATAGAATATGGAAATGATTAAAGGATCATATAGTCTTTAGTAAAGGGAATCCCCTTTATAAAAATGAAAACATTTGAAAGAGAAATTAGAGAACATTTGTTATAAATATTGTTTCAAATATTTTCATAATTCTTAATAGTTAGCTATTTGTTCAGCGAGAAAGTATGATTTTAGAAAAATATATGGTGTTCGCCTTGTAAAAAGTGTAATACATTTGTTCTTTAATTGTTTTTTTTTTTTTTTTTTTTTTTTTTTGTAGCAAAACTGACGATTTTAGAAAAAAATTAACTAAAAAATTTTTATTTATTTTAATTACATAGAAAATTCAATACAAAATTAAAATAAATAATAATGTAGTCTTGTAATATTTAGAAATCGTATATTATATTACTGAAAAACATTTTGGAAATATTGAATTACACATTTTATAATGCGAACATCATAACCTTTCTAAAAATCATACATTGTCGCCGAACATACTAATAACTGCAGAAAATTTTGCAAATATTCTAATAGATGTTAAATGTTCATTTGAATTCAAAATTTTTTGTGCAATTAATTTCATTGTTTTCTATAATAAATACAAGGAAGAGTTATTTTTGTTATTTGAAAAATAAATTAGATTTAATAATTATTCTTATTTTATTATATATACCTACTTTATTAAATTTGGAAGAAGCAAATATTATTTTCTAATTTTGTACTTAAAATATTTCTTAGTATTCTTTTTTAATTTAATTTTTTTTAATGTTAATTTGAATTGAAAATATTGTTGTGCAATTAGTTTTATTGCTTTCCATAATAAATACCAGAAAGAGTTAATTTTGTGATTTAAAAAATTGTAATATTTTTACTTTTGATAACTTTGTTCATTCCTAATCCTTAATATTATAATGTAAGTATTACTGGCAATATTATTTTAAAAATTTGATGCAAAATAGTTTTAAAATTCTGCAAATATTTTCTATCAAAAGTGTAACTACGTCGGTACACCGGGAAGTTGATATGTTTCACTTTTACTATCGAATTCTCATATAGTTAGAGATAGCTTCTTTTGAGTGACGCTTTAGTGGGGATTGGAAGATTCAAATTAGAATTTTTTATTAGACACTTTTTACTACGTTATAGTAGAACTTAATACGTGACGTACAAAAATTTACTAAAGCGTTACGAATTCTGATCTACTTAGTAACACCGTTCGGGAAGAAATGTGAAACTAAGATAACGCTTTAGTGGGGATTTAAAGATTCGAATTAGTGATATTCAAAACTGAGTACAGCGTTATTCAAAAGGAACTATCGCTTAGCAGCGAACGGTGTTACTAAGTAGATCAGAATTCGATAGTAAAAGCGACGCATATCAACTTTCTGGTGTGTCGATATTGTTACGCTTTCGATAGAAAATGTTTGCAGGGTAGTGGATCAATAACATCATATTGACTATTTTTTACTCGAGAACCATACACAGAATACAAGAATAATAAAAAAATATACATATTCATTCACATTTAACCTTATCGTCAAGCACATCAACAGCATCAATTTGTTATGTATGTATGCATGTATGTATATATATATATATATATATATATATATATATATATGTATGTATGTATGAATGTATGTATGGATATGTGTATGTATGTATGTATGTATGTATGAATGTATGTACGTATGTATGTATGTATATATGAATGTATGTATGTACTTGCTTGTTTGATTTTTAGTCTGCACTTATTTATATTTGCATTCGATATGAAAAAGTCCAATTGACCAAATGCTCATACACGATATTGTCGTCGACGAAGTTTGCAGGAAATTGTGTATTTTGTCGTTTATAAAATGTTATTCAAAACAAATTAATTAACAATTTAATGTATATTGTCGTGCTTCTGACCATGAGCGACAATGTTCTGAATTTGTAATATTTGTAGTTTATTGAGGACAGAATAAACAACAGTTTAATGTAATTGTCCTGTTTCAATTGCCAAACAATTATTTATTTATTTATGAAAAAACATTTATTCTATTAAAAATAATAATATTAACAATAATAATAATAATAATAATAATAATAATAATTTAGCACGTGTTAAAATTAAAATGAATAAAAATAAATGAATATTGTTATTGCGCGAAATATACATTCATACAACGGTATCCTTTGTTGTGAATTTTTGGTTAGCGGCACCATTTGTGCGCAGTTCTTCGAATACGTTGGTGGGTTCTAGAGATTAATGATGGCCAATTTATTTTTGCCGGAATTAAATGAAATGAACGTAGACGATATGTGTTTGCAACAGTTCGCAGCTATGCAGTAGAGACACTGACATTTGGAACTTCGACATCCTTCCCACCATTCGAACTATATATATATATATATATATATATATATATATATATATATATATATATATCTGAAATGGTTCCATGTCGTACCAGTAAGCATTTGAATTTGAAAAATCAAAAAAAGTTTTATTTCTTATGATTCCTGTAATCACGGATTTTAACATATGTGCTCAATTTCTCTAATATAAACTACAAGCACTTGTTTTCAATCAGTCTATCGTTGAACCGTGTTATATTATGTACATGTAGTGAAACCAAAATTTGTAATATTTTAATTATTTTACAGTTTTTCGATTAAAATATTTTCACCGTTTCGAATATTGCAAATTAAGGAATGGAGGTTTATTGCTCTTATAATTATGAATCGTTTGAGATATATCTCGTTAATGTGCCTTTAATAGCAGCGCTATAGGTGGTGCCCAGACTTGGGAAGAAAACACAGCATAATTTCAATAAAGCTAAAGTATAGCGATATTAAAATAAGTTTCCAAATTACATTTTAAAATCGTTGTGGCGTGATAAAATATTAAACTGCAAAATCTTTATAACTTCTTAAAACCGATCCAAAATTTTGCGTACTTTATATTAGCATTTTTCACATTTTATGTGAAATTATATTTATAACAAATGCAACTATTCTGTTTTAGTTAAGCGAAAAATAGATTTCAACAAATATTTGCATAAAGAGTATTCATGACCTGAGATCTTAGTGTCTTTAATATTTCATAAGTCGTCGAAGCACACCCAAGGCGCTAATTAAAATCAGTAAAAATGTATACCAATCTATAACTGTTATTATAGCTTATATCGAAATCAAGTGACACTCAAAAGTAATTATGTGTTTGAATTTAATGCAACATTTAACATTTTTTGATGTGTTTTTGTCATTGAAAAATGTATTTTATAGTTTTATAATTAATATTTGCAACTTTTGTATTATTAACATCATTTAACAATTTTTTTTGTGGTTTCATATGGAAAATATCTCAGTGAATTAGATGCAATTAAAAAAAATATCAAAAATCTATGTACACTTTACTTTTTACTTGATATTCTAAAGGTAGATTAAATCAGAATTATGGTCTCGATTATGTTTACTATTATAAAACATATCGTTCCTCCTTTAAATTGTATTTTGTATACCTTTTACATATGTCCATTTATTTTTGATATCGGACTAAAAATGGAATTTATATATATTTTTTTTAAAATTTTTGTTTTTTAACTACCATAACATAAACGGTCATTTCATTTAAGAAAGGAAAAAATCTATGTGTACTTTGTTGATTAAAATTTGTTTAATGAAATGTTAAAAAATCACTATGATCGCAATTATCTTCGGTGTCAACAACAATATCGTATCACTTTTAATTTGTATTTTAGACATATTGTTGTGGATATAAATTTTGGCAATTTTTTATATCTTTTTAGCTGAAACCTCCATAACACTAACGCCGTTCGCTAAAAATCATTCACATGAACAGATTTTGTGTTTCATTAAAGCCAGCTAATATTGGTACTAAATAGCGTTGATTTGTTTGAACCCTAAAAGTAAACGAGTTTGAAGACATGCTCATGTATATGTATGCATGCATGTATGTATGTGTGTAAAGATGTATTTAAATTGAAAATTCTATAGATTTCTGTGGTACGCTTCCTACAATTTTTGTGTCAATAGCTACTTACATACATCTGCATAAAGCAAGTTGAAAGAGCTGATTGTGATGATTTTTTGTTCACTGATATTTCTTTTGTGCGTTATTTTACACTGAAGAAAATTAAACAGTTTTGTTGCTATCTAATCAAAGTAAATATTAAAGATTGTATATCTAGAAATCTAATTTTAAACAAACACTTTTTAACTATTTAATAATTGCCTGAAGATATTTGGTTAATTTTTTATTTTTTATTTCAATAGTATTTTTTCTGAATATTTATAGTTAAAAGGAATTTCTGGTGGGAGTAAGAAAACGCACCACAGAGAGGACCAGATTGAAGGTGACTTATTTCATTAAAACTTCTTCAAAAGAAGTACTAATTTTTGAAAATTTTCTCCAAAAAACCGAATTAATAAATAAGTCAAAAAAAGTACCAAATCAAAAGAAAAATATTTATAAACAAAAAAAAAAAAAAAAAAAGCTGAAAGAGTATTGATTTTCGTATAAAAGCATGCCAATTTTGAAAAATATAATTTTTTAAAATAGTTAAGCAATTTTTCAAAAAATGTCCAATTTTTAATAAAAGTATCGATTTCAAAAATTTTCTAATTTTCAAAACATTAAAAAAAAATAATAATAATAATAAATAAATAAATAAAAATTTTCGAAAAATGTTAAAATTTTTAGTAAAAGTTCCAATTTCCAAGAAGTAGGTATAATTTTTTTTATACCCTACAACATATTATGATGTTGTGCTGATGTTTATTTAGCTTAATAGAAGATTATCCAACACCCACCTTAAAGTATATACCAACCGACTCAGAATTACTTTTGGATTCGTTCGCCTGGCTGGGTGAACAACTGATTTTCAATGAAAACCTTGTGCACAATGAAATTTAATGAAATTTGACACGTGTGATTTTTATGTTACAAGGATTAAGGCAATTAAATCTGAATATGATCAGTCCACTAGCGTTTTAATGCTTAAAAATGCCTTAAAAAATTCCTATTTTAATTAAAATTCGATACAAATAACGAACAAAAATCAGTATGTTGAGTTTTACGAAGATCTGTCCCATGGATCTCAGATGGAGGGAATTTTTCCTTTTTGAGGGAATTTTTAAAGAAAATTTAATCTGAAGGGAAAATAAAGGAAGTTTTCGATATGTTTATGTAAATGTTTAATGTACTTTTGGTAAAAAAAAATATATATATATATATTTTATTGAATACTAGCTTAACCCGGTGCGCTTTGCTGCCCTCATTGCAGTAAAGCAAAATAATTATAAAATATATATGTATTTATTTAAGTTATAATAAATTAGCCTATTTTACTTTCAGAAATTACATATTGCTGCTGTGAAAATTTTAAGAAAATCGGTGTTTCTTTGTTTTCCATAAAGCCCAAACAAACAAACAAACCAACAAACAAAAAACTTATATTCATTTATATATATATAGATGGGGGCAATTACTCCTCCAAGACCTACCCGTTTTATTTTCATCCCAATTGTGAATCTTATTGAGAAAATTATTTTTACCTATTCTTCAAAATTTATCTGCAATAGTTCTTTTGCTATGTTGTAATTAATATTTGCTTTATATGGGGGCTACCACTACCCCTAGACTTGTTCACCCTATCTTCATCTCAACTATGGAGCATAATAAAAAAATTATCCCTACCAAATCTTAGGAATTCCTCTGCTTTAGTCTTTTACGTATGTAATAATTAAGATATACTTTGTATGGCGGCTACCACTCTCCTCCCTAGCTTCATCTCAATTAGATATCTTGATAAGAAAATTATCTCAACAAAATATTAAGACTTTCACAGCTGTAGGTTTTCAGATATGTATTAATTAAGATTAACCTTATATAGGGGGGCTATCACTCCTCCTAGACCTACTCGTCCTATTTTCATTGAGAAAATTATTGCCACCATATATTCAGAATTTCTCCGCAATCTCTTTAGATATGCAATAATTAAAATTTGATTTGTATGGGGGCTATCACTCTCCCTTAATCTATGCGCCCCATTTTCATCTCTACTGTGGAACTATATAAGAAAATTATTTTTACAAAATCTTAAGTCTTTCGCCGTTATAGTTCCTGAGATAGGCGATAATTAATATTTGATTTATATGGGGGCTACCAAGTCAAGTGGCCCTATCTTCATCTCAATTGTGAAAATTATTCCCACTAAATCATAACAATTTAACTGCAGTAGTTCATTAGATATGGAATAATTAAGATTTGCTTTGTACTGCTATCGAAAAATAAAGTAGCTTAGCTTTACTCTTTTGGGTATCCCAGAATGACACTGTGAAAATTTCAAGTAGATCGGTCCAGCGGTTTAGCTTTCTCTTTTGGGTATCCCAGAGTGACACTGTAAAAATTTCATGTAGATCGGTCCAGCGGTTTTGCTTTCTATAAAGGCCAAATAAACAATTACATTACACTACCAAATTTCACAATGATCGCTCCATAATTGATCACAGCTCTTAGACATAAGGACCTCCCCGAAAATCATTTAAGGGTGCTAAAATCCTACATAAATGTTTATAGCGACATAAAATTTGACACAAATACCGTTCGTTTACGTTTAAATCGGTATGTCAAATTTAAGACATATCGGTGCAACAGGAACCCTAGTTCCCATTTAAGATCCCATCTCGAGCATCACTGGTGGGTCTAACCCGATTGTAACTACTTCTTTCTTTTTTTTTTTTTTTTGTCTAAGTGTATGTTTGATTTCATTTTTCCTTTTTCAATGTATCAGTGCATCGCATACCTATACTCTCTCATATGGATTGAAATTGAATTGGCTATGTAAATCCACTATTGGAGTGCGAGTCTGTGTATCAGTCTGATTGCCTGACTAACCGAAGCGTAGTCTATGTATGTTTGAATTTTTCTTTCATTGAGAGTGTGCAAGTGCGTGTACTAAATGTTTTCACTGGTTCAATATATATGTATGTAGTTGCATTACTTAAAATACAACTACTTTTACCGTAGCACACATTAATATGTATTAATATACATATATAAATAAAAGTAATTAGTATGCGTGTCTATAGTTGATTTTGTTTATTTAGTTTTTAAATCACCTCTTCAATAGTAATGTACCATCGGAGAGAAATTATTTGGCTGCGGAATAATTCATAATATCTTCACTAATTACGAAAAAAACGACTGAGGAGCCTGCTCCGAAACACTACCTTCGACCCACACCTACGAAACCGGAGTCTCCTAATTCAACTCCTATTCGTAACCAAAATTGAGTTTTGTTTGGTACTCCAACATGCTAATCCATAGAACTTTCCTGGTTTCAAAGTAAGATCATATATGGTTAATGCAAAGCCTAGGAGAAACGTAACGTGGTACAGTTATGCGATGCGTATAACATTAGCTAATGCGAGAGTGAGACGCAAAACATTCGAAGGCAAAAAAAAGTGCAGCCTGATCGCCCTTAAGCGATAATGACGTAGACGCGGTAGATGTTTATCCACCCAAAGCTGCTTTGCGATTGATATAGTTCATTTTATTTATAGTAATTTTCTTTTTTCATATATGTAGATACAACAAACTTATTTATATGTTACTATATTTTTTTGTTCTTTTTTTTTTTTGTTTTTTTTTTAACAAAATAACATTTTCTATAAATAGAATAAACAATCTAAAGGTCAAATGCGTGCATCTTTAAAAATAATTTCCATAAATAAACTTAAATGTATTATGCAGTGATTAAAATTTAAGTAAAATAAACAATAAAACTATATAAATATTATTATTTGTTTTGCGTTTCTATTTAATAATTAAGCGCAATATGGTTTTAGTAATTTTAAAGAAAAAAAAAACTAAATAAAATTTTTAAAATTTCGGCTTTTTAACATGTTCTTCAATACATTAAGGGCGCTCGCTGGAAAAGTGTTTCTGTTGCCCCTCTGAAAATTAAACTTGATATAGTTTATGATTTTTTCCAAAATATTTCGGGTTTACTGATGATTATTGAAATACTAATTTAACAGATATCAATTGTTGCCAGTTGAGGCGATTTTTCTCCAAATTATGGATTTGAACTTTCATTTGGGGACAGATTTTCGTGGGTAGGGATTTGGGAATTTTCATAAAATATAGGGATTTATTAAATAAAATTCGATAAATTTAAATTTTTAAAGAAACACTTCGATAAGTTTTAAAGTTTGTAGATAATTGCGATGAATTTAATATGTAAAAATGTTTCGTTAAATATTCTATTTATAAAAATTTGTTGCTAGTTTTCTTTTTAAAGGAAATTTTCAGTGAATTTTCCATTTACATATATATAATGTCGAATTATTTTTTATTTTTAGACCTCACTTTATTAAGACTTCACTTTGTAAAACATAATGACAAATGTCTAAAAGAATTTATGTGAAACGTTTGAAAACGTTTCATTTCACAAAATGAGGCTCTTAGTGAAAATATTGGATTGATTTCTTTGTATAGAAAATATTAAATTATTATTTGTGTTTGTGTGCTGTATACACAAAACGAAAGCTGGTAGCTTTTGGCTTCATTCTTTTTTTTTATGAAAAAATAAATTAATTTCCTTGGTTTTTCCTTACAAATCAAAAACTATTTTCAAGTTAATTATCTATGAAAAAGTCTGTTTAACTCATTTCATAACATTAAGCCCTCTTGGCTTTCGGCAAGTTTTTACATAATAGAAAAATTCTACACATTTTCTTTTATAAAAGAATGTTTAACATTTTTTAAAAATTATGTTTTTGTTTGGAAAATTTCTATATGTGTTTTTATTATAGAAATTTTTCACTAAATGTCCCTTTTTTAGGAATTTTTGATGAAATTATTGATAAATTTTATTTTATTGGGAACAGTGATAAATTTGCTCTTTATAAGAAAAAGAAAAATATTTTTCCAGGAAATTTTTATAGAAAATTAATTTTAATAAAAAAGTTCATTAAATTTCTCTTTATAAAACATTTTTAATAATTATTAACTATTCATGGAAAATTTTTAATACATTTTCAATTTAAAAAAAAAATCTTAATTTTATATTATATTAAAACATTTTAAGATTTACATTTTAAAATGGGGATTTTTGGGGATTTTTAGCCTCGGGTTTGGGGACATAAGGAAAAATTTTTTTGGCTGAAAAGTATATAAGAAAAAAAATTTATTATTGTGTTTTCTCAAAGTTCTGGTGTTTTGTACATTAAACGTATTTTACGCCCATTGAGTTCAAATATGTTTTTATGTATAAGACATCTTTAGCTTTTTAAAATTCGGGAAAGGTTTCCTAATAAGCTGGCTTAAGCTACCAGCATAATACGCATCGGAATTAGCTTATCCCCACAACAATAAATTTTAACTTAATTCTATCTTAATTTTTAAATTAAGCATTGGAAACAGTGTTGCCAGAAACTTAGCTATAAAAATCATCAAATTATAGGTCACATTTTGTAAAACAAAATATTTTCAAACGAATGAATTTTGTATGGAAAAAAAAATAAAATTTTAAAAAAGATTTCAAAATTTTCTTCATACCAAATTCTAACGTTTGAAATGTTTCTTTTTCCAAAATGAGGCCTGATAATTTCAATAATACATGGTTCAACTTCCCCCCACTGGAAAACAACTTTTTATATCTGTATGATTATTTCGTATTCCCAGAATAAAAATCAAAAATCTATTTCAATTACAGAATTGCTTACATCAATTAATTTTTTTTTTTTGTACAGCTCACTTCGGTTCTATTGGTCCCATTGTGTTACCCTGATGGATCATATGAATCTGTTTTCACATGTCCGAAAATAGGTTCGAATCGAACCAACCTGACGCACGAACAAAATATCTGATTCATCTAACATCAATTTTCAGAGAGATCAGATGGTCCGTGCATATACGGACTGCCAAATTCAGCAGTCCTTATATTCGCAAGAGCAGGACAGTGGCAAAGAAAATGTTTTACTGTTTCTTCCTCCTCCTCGGTAAAGAAACTTCTACAATAGTCGTTAAAAGGGAGTCCTAGTCTTCTAGCGTGTGCGCCAGCAAAGTGACACCTTGGCAATCCCAGAATGAAACTCGACCGCTTCTGATCGTACTGGGGCCATATCTGTCTCGAGACAGAACATACGGACTCACTTGTCTATCATTGTTTAGCTATTCTCGACAAGTACTGCAGTATAATTGATCTGCAATATGACAGCGGTACGCTTATTAACTAATCCGTTTCTTCACTTTGAAGAAGAGACCCAGTTCTGGCTAATTCATTCGCAATAATATTTCCTGGGGTACTTGAGTGACCCCTTACCCAGACCAATTCTAGGTTTGAATGTCTCGCCATCTCATTTAAATGTCCGGCATTCATGTACCAGCCTGGATGTCGAGTAGACACCCGAAAGAGACTTAATATCTACGCCGAATACTCTATAGTACATTAGCCAATTTACCGCTCTTCTAATGGCTGAGATCTCCGTAGTGCAGTGATCCAGCAATTTAAAGGAGATGTTCCTCCTATATGCGGAAATAAAGACACGCCTTCAGAAGATTTGATTGAGATTTGATTTCAGTCCAACAAAGAGGCGGGGTACAACCCTTAGTATAACAAGAAAAATAAGGTAAATATGGTAAAAAATCAAATGAACTTGCCGAATTGATTACAAAAAATCTGTTTTTGAATTTAAATATCCTCCTTGTGTTACATAGGCTTTGCTTAAAAAATCACAAAGTCGCTAAGAAAATCGCTGACGCAAGGATATACAAACGTATATTTTTATTTTATTTATTGCTGCACTGGACACATTTTTATATTTTTTTTAAATATTTTTCTTTTTGGTTTGAAATTTTTGACAGGCTGTTATTTTTTGTACAACAGAAACTATAACCAATTAAAATATTAATTTAATAAATTATTATTATAATTAATAATTGAAATAAAACGAAACATCATATTAATTGAAAAATTTTGTTCGAATATTTTTTCTGCCTTTAATGTGTAAATTGTAGAAGTCTTTCTTTGTAGTAGTCTTTCTTGCAATTTTCAAATTCAAAATCGTTTATTTTTGGATTCGGTAAAGATATCGACTTCAAATTTTTTTTATTCAATAAATAATTTTGTTCTTTAACTAGTTAAGAACAAATCGAATAAAATCGGTCGGAAATACTGGGATATATATGAAAAAACTGGACCACGAACATGCAAAATTATGGTGCTTAAAAATTCAAACGCAAATAACTCGAAAACTATAAGAGATAAATAGGACGTGTAAGCATGTTTTTTATAGGTCTTATCAGGGCCTACAACAATGTATAAAAATATTTGAAATCAGACGAGAAACAAAAATTTGGCAAGTGATTAAAAATTTTTTATGTCATAGTTACCTAATTTTGAGCCCCCTTAGCTCCGCCCCGGAGTTGTTTTGCAGTGCTCCCTTCCAAACTTAACATTGTGCACTCCTCTGCCATGCCTGTATCAAATTTCATGAAAATCCAACCAGCCGAAGTTACAGATTTATATACAAAAATTTCGATTCTGCCCCACTGTGTAATACTGAATTATTTTTTCAAACCATACCATATTCACCATATTCATCATATTCATACAGTGATCACAACTGAATTATAAAATATTACTGGGAACCGAACAAATTTGATTGGCAATAAATTCGGTTGCTGCAACGAACCTGTTTTCTCTGCGCATTTACCATCTAAATTTGATATACTTATGGAGCGGATTGAACTATTTTCCTATGACGATTGTCCGCAAACGTATTCTCCAAAAAAAAAAAAAAAAAAAAAAACAAAATAAAATAAAAAAACAATTTCTATACATCCTAAGTCAATAACAATATTAGCCAGGACTGTGACATAAAAAATTAATGTATTGTTATCAAGAATGCTGATACTAGACCAGATAATATATTTCCCATCAAAAATTTAGCTTGAGTCGTGAATAAAATTTCACATAATTATCAATACTATGATGTTACAATTTTTAAATAAAATCTTGTAATAAATCTTTGGAAGACTCCAAAAAACATTTTTTTGGTGATCCGAAAAATCATATTTTGAAGGAAAAAGTCATCAAATCATTTTTTGGTTAAAAAATCATCAAAAATATAACAAAATCATTATTCTGGCAATGCTGAATCTGACCACCTGTACTATTATTTAAGAACTAAAAACATAATTCAAAAAAGTCTCTAATTTATAATTAACAAAATAAAGATAGGGCAGGTATTTTTTTCTTTTTTTTTTTTTAAATTATGTATTTTAAAATTAAATACTGGAGCTTCAAATATAAGCAACAAACATTGCAAGTCTAAAAGCACATACTACTTTATTAAAATCTATAATATTATTTTTGAGACAATAAATATTAAATTCTGTAAGAGTTTTTTTTTAGCTCTGATAACAATAATTTACTACTAAAATAAATTAAATTGACAAAATACCACTACCACGAAATATTTATAAATCTTCATTAACCAATATAAAAATCTATTCCTATAATTATAATAATCTCTGCATACAAATTTATGGTTACATTAATACTTTTTTGAATAAAGTGCCAACCCAGCTGACTATAAAAACCTTAAACAAATGTGTTAACCAAAACAAAATTTATCAACTAATTCCCCAAAGTCTAATAAGGCTAAATGAGAAAAAAAGTAAAAATAAAGCCATTAAATTTTTAGCAAAAACAAAAAAAAAAAAAAAAAAAAACTGTATAAAAAATCCATGCAGCCGAAAATCTAAAAATATATGATATTTTGCAAAGAAAAAGCAGCAGCTGTGTAGGTTTTTTTCTTTTATATCCTCATAAATGAAACAAAATATAAATCCAAATTATAAAATGTACACAGAAAAAAATATGGTCTACTAAACAATTTATCAAAAATAAGAACTTTTGTAATTACTTTTTTAATTGCAGAAATTATTCAAGTGATAAAAATTTTAATTTTCTAATATATTTTTTTAAATAAAACAATTCATTGGATTTCAATTATTTTTCTTATTATATCAATTAATAAACTAATCAATTATAATTAAAAATATGTTACATGAATAATTGAATATACAATTTCAATTAATTAAAACAATTAAATAATTGAATATGACTCATCTGGAATTGAAATTGGATTTTAGATTTTTTTTGTGTAAAATTTGAATTTAATTTGTTACAATACTTCGGTTTTGAGTAATTTATTTAATTATAAAAATATTTGAAATCATTATAAAATTCTGATTAATAATTTAATTGATTTTTTTTTTAAATATTTATCATTTTATTAATATTATTAATCAATGTAATTAACTTTATAAATGGTTTAGATTTTTTTTACAAATTCTACAGCTCTCAAAAAAAAAAAAAAAAATGTAAGAAATGAAAAACTTGTCAATATAGAAATAAAATAACTTTAAATCAATTTTTGAATCGTTTCAACTATTTGCGCTCATTATATCTATTTAAAAAAATAGTAATACGATTTATGCACATAACTTCTCAGTGTTCGGACACGTTTTTAATAATCATTTGATATGTACGAATTTTAGATTATTATTTGATGAGATTATTAATCATTTCAATATTTTTGTAGACGTTTCAGTCATTAGCACCGGGTTTTAGATTAGAATTAGAAAATCCATTTTTGTTTCAAAGCTGTTCTATGGAAGATATTTTATATAAAAAGTCAGTTCACATGGATTATTTTTATCAATTTTTTTCAGACACCTGTCATATTCTTTAATGTTTTTATACGTTTTATTTGTATATTGAATCTGTGTTATTTTAGACCTCACAATATGTATTAAAATCTTAAAAAACTAAAAATTAAACACTATTCGATCTCTATCGAGGGTGGAAAGTAGGCTCTACGAAGTCTTGTATCTGTTTGAACTTCAGCAAGAAGTCTTGCGAGTGTTTTGAGAATGTATTTTTCATTGAGCTTCCTAAACTCGTCTCTTACAAATAGTACCTCTAAGTCTCTATGGATATTCTCATTTTTTATCTTCACCCGTCGTAATCCTAAGAATTTTTGATTGGGCTCTCTGTATAATGTAGATACTCGTATTACTGTTTGTTCCCCATAGTTGGATGACGTATGTCCAGATTCTCTTTAAAAATGATTTTATACAAGATGACTTTATTGTCAAGGTTTAGTTTTGAGTGACTGTTAATTAACCAATGAAGACTGGAAGATTTTAACTTCATATGAAGTGTCTTAGATTCTATATGACGACGCCAAGTTAGTAGCCTATCTAAATGAATATCAAGGTATATCTGACTGGGGTATATATTTAGTTGGCTGGATGCTACTTGTGGGTTTTCATGAGAACTGAGTACTGCAGTATCGTCAGCACTTCCCTGTGGAAGAACGGATTATATTTCAGATAGATAGGTCTCCAACAATTTGTTTTTTTTTTTTTGATTCCGTATTTTTCACGAAAACCAAACTGGTGAACTGGGACGATATATCAATCGTTCAAGGATGGTAGAATTTTCTTTTAAAAAACCTTTTTCGAACAGCTTCGACTAATAAGATGTTATAGTAGAATCTTTTCCTGGCTTTAGTATCATTTTAATCAGAGAAGTTTTCCAAATTTTTGGAAAGACTCCTAGTTTCAAGATCGCGTTGAAAATTATTGATAGCACAATTATTATCACATTCGGTAGGTTTTTAATCATAGATGTTATTGATTCATATCAAGGGGATTTTCTAATATTTATATTTTCTTTTATGATTGTATCAATGTCCTCTGGGCTAACAACAATTATGTAGTCATAATTTAGTCTAGTGTCAAGTATCTCTCCCAATACAAAGTCATTTGTTTGGGGATTTTACTGTGCTTATGTAGCATGCAAATAAATTGGCCTTATCTTCTGCACTACAGGCCCAGGTAACGTCAGCCTTCCTTAAAGGACTTTGTGCCTCCACCGATGTTTTAATATCCTTCGCTACTTTCCATATTGAAAAATTTGTATTTTTTTATCGTTAATTGAAGGGTCCGTTTTAGTTTTTTGCTTTCTATGGGCAGCCCCAGCTTTGCAGCTGGTGATCTGGTTTGTTGCCATTCTCTTCTGAGTTTTATTTTTTCACGGCAAAGTTTTTCAATTTCTGTACTGGAAGTGATCTTATCATCCTTTACAACAGTTTGACTATTAGAATGTTCCATTGTTGAAGTAAATAATTCCGTAAAGTCATTGACGCATTTATTAATGTGTTCCTCACACTGAAAATTTAGATTCATGTGCATAAGACTACTTACGTATTTTTTATATTTTAATCAATTTGCCCTATAGAAAGTATTCGTGGGATAATTTCGTAAGTTAGTCCTTCCGTAGTTTGTTACTACTATAAGGGAATGATCGGAAGTTAAATCATAAGAAATTTCTGTAGTTATTGAATTTCGATTTACATTTACATGTTGGTATATCATCCTAGGATATAATGACGCTCTGATAGAATGATATGAAATTAAGGCTTATATGATATGTTTTCGGAAATTAAATATAAGTATACTATATATTAAAATTTATTTAAAAAGGTCAGTTACACAAACATTTCACACATTCAATGTATATTATACATAAACTATATATAAAAATTGTAATTCTAGTTAATTAAAGATATAACACCAAAATTTCATAGAAGAAACGAAACTTGACATATATTTTCGTCTTGGCATCTTATATATCTTATTGAAAGTCAAGGATATTTGAGGTCAAAGGTTACAAAAATCGGATTTATTATTGATTTAACAGAGAGTATATAGTGCTAAGATGAAACTATATACCAAATTTTGTTTCTCAAAATAAAATTTGTAGTTTTCATATTTTTTTCGTCAAATTTTGCTTGTATTGAATTATTTAAATATTTTAATAATTAAATAAATAATTGTATTAACATCAGCGTGTTCTATTAAAGGAAGGATTTAATTAATTGTAGAACTGAATTAATAAAATTTTTAGTTGATTTTAGGCAAACAATTGATAAAAAATTTAATTGAAATTTAAGCCAAAATCAATTGTTCTAGTTAATTAATATTATCATTTTGGTGATTGGAGCAAAGTTAAATAAAAATTTAATTATTATAGGCAATTTCGTATTTGAAGTCCATTTTTATTTTTTTCAGTGTGTTATAATTTGTAATTTGAAAAATAAATTTATTACTTTGTGTCTCTTTTTTTTTAGACGATAATAAAATACTTTAAACAAATGATTTAATGTAATTTTCGTTTGTAGAAAAAATATATATTTAAATTTTATAATCTATTGTTACACTATCTGAATTCTCATCTAATATTCTTTGATAGAACGAGTTTGATGAATTAAATGATTTTTGCAATACTTTAAATTAATTAGTTATATTACATTCGATTCATATAGTGTTAAATAGACTTCAGAGAATATAAACTGGATTTGAAATATACATATTTAAATGTCTGTTCACGAAATTTATTAAGTAAATGCATTAAATTAAATTTATAATGACCCCCCAAATGACGTCAATAAATTTATAAAAAAAAAAAAAAAACAATTGTTAATGTCTTTTTCATAATTCGATGTTTACAAATACGTAATTGAATTGTTTACAATTAAAGATGTTGATGATCATATATTTATGTACATATAAACTTGTTTAAAAAAAATGTAGAATTTATCGTAGTGAAAAAATCTTTAACAAATTCTTAAATCCGAAAATGTATTGTATTGGAACAACTTATCGTTAAGCGTAGGTTTGGTAGTTTATTAAAAAATTTGAGTAGCTTCCATCTTTGGTATGGGAAATCTGTCTAAAACTGACTAAGTCATTTGCAAATAACTTAAAAGTTATTAAATTATGATTTAATCCACACAGAAAAAGTCACCAATCACCAAAATAATTCATTCAATTATATATTTTTTTTTTAAATTTGCACCTCTCGCCAAAACGACTATATTAATTACTAATTACTAACTGCAAAAAAATAGAAACAGAGAATATCTTCCAATTAAAAAATTTATTAAATTAATTAAGAATTAATTAAAAATTTAAATGAAAAAAACCTTTACTTGATTTTATTTTTACTATTTCTTTTATTTTATTTTTGCTTGAATATATTTTGTAAATTTTTTATGCGCATATGATAATTTATTACAAATTTCTATAGATTTTTAAGACTAGAAGAATATATCGACAGATTAAATAACACTAACCACTTGGCGATAAAGTCTTTTACTTGTCAATGCGAAATGCGAAGAACAACTTCTTTGTAAACATATTCTTCAATAGGGTTTCCCGATGCCCAGTATTATATTTGGTAGTTTTAGAACAATAAAAATCTAGTTTTTGGAAATATTTCACATTCTAACCAAAAAGTGGGCGGGTAGAATCACTGCCACTCCTATAATAAAAAAAAACATCTTTTTCTTTTGAACTTCGAACATATTTTAATAAAATTTATTTAATTTAAGTTAGGCGTGGCAGGATCCACACCTATCTTAATGTACTATTTGAATAAAGTACTATTACCAAATTATCTTAAAGTTTTAAATATATAAGTTTTAAATATACAACAAATAAAATTACATATTTTAAAAATCGCACAAAGTCGATGCCGATATTCTGAAGTATAATTTTTATGGATGTTATTTTATATACTAATCGTATCTTTAAATTTGAACTCCATTAAGCTTTTTAATTTTATTTCATTAAATTAGGATTTTTTTAATATTAAGGTTTCATTTAAATAAAAAAATAAAAAGATAAATTCAGTATTAAATTTTTTTTGAAAAATTTATAATAAAATAATTTGGATATATTTACACAGAAAAATATAAGAATGGAGTTCAATTAGGAAATTGCTTATATTAATTAAATTTTTATTTGATTTTGCTCCAATCACCAAAATGATAATATTAATTAACTTGAATAATTGATTTTGGCTTTAAATAAACAAGTACAGAAGACAATTTAAGTAAACATTAAGGTTTCTCACAAAACAAACTAAATTCAAAATAATATAAATAAATATAGGCAAATAAATAAAATGTACAAATAAACAAAATCATTGCTCAATATAAGAAATTAGGCGACACTCATCAAATTTTTTTTAAATTCGTACATATCAAATGATTATTATTAAACACGTCTCCAAACTTTTTGTTTTTTAATAGATATAATGAGCGCAAACACTTGAAAAAATTAAAACTTGAATTAAAGTTATTTTATTTCCATATTCTTTATTGTCAAGTGTTTCCTTTTTATTTATTTTTTTTTTAAGAGTTATCGATTTTTGTCAAAAAGTTTTAAACCAATTAAAAAGCTAATTACATTAATTAATAATATAGTAAAATTTCAATATAAAGTTAATTAATCATTTTGATACTTATTTCACTTACTTATTAGGCTAATATGCCTTTTTCATAAACTCTGCACTCCTGCATTCGCTTTTGGACAGGCGGGAAGCAATTAAGTGTCAAATCGATCTAAATCTATTTTATGATGAAATATCGTCAATAAATTTGAAAAAGCTCCCGAGACAATTTTTTTTTTTTTTTATTAATTGATAAAAATGCAACTTTTATCTAAAATTCATCATTTTCGACTAATTTTGGATATACCATTTACGAAGCCTTGTCTTTTGAAATATGTAAAGAAAAAAAATTTATTAAAAAAATTTTGAGAAAATATTGAAAAAATAGTACTATATTTTTGTGTAAAAATAGCCATATTTCATAATAATTTCAGAGTACTTACTTCCAACATTTTTCATGTCTAGACGAATTGAGATATTCAAAAATTTTTTTCGGCATATTTCTTTGGTATACATACACCTAAGGACTTGTATACCCCCCCCCCCCCCCAAAAAAAAAATAAAATAAAGCCGGAAAAAAATGAAAAATTCAAAATTCAATCGAAAATATCTTCTATATTTTTTCTTTAACTTGCCAAGTACTTTACAGAAATATAAAAATATTTGAAATCGGACTTTATTTGTAGGTTACGATTTTTTTAAACTTTTACATACTCGAAGTAGTCAATTTTGACACCCTGTAGCTGATCTCGTGTTATCACAGGGTTTCTACAGGATGTTTTCTCTGAAAGCTTAGGTCCTCTTCTATAACTCTTCCATATATTTCAATTCGATCCGACCAGTCTGGCCCCACGGTGCACTGTAAAATGGGCTAGTTGGTAATGAACTAGTCTCTCTGCTTTATTTCACTACAAAGGGTAATAGTCTCCGGTCTTTTAATAAATAAATAAATAAGTAAACAAATCTTCAATATAAATAGTTACCCCCGAATATATATATATATATATATATATATATATATATATATATATACCACACCCATTAACCCTTGTAAGCATGTGTACATCATTAAGTTATTTCTGAAGAGGTTAAAAATAAATTATTTCTCAAAAATTTTTGCATATTATAAAGTTTTTTCTACTTAAGTCCACTAAAATTTGAAATATTGCATTCTTCATATTTTGCAACAAAATTAATCAAAAATATTTTTTTTTAAACGCAATTCCTATAATGGAAAAATTGAAACAAGCAAACAAAAATAATAAAAGACGCCAGACAATAATTTTTATTTACTTAAAAAAAAAACATTTAAGGAAAAATTCATAAATATGTCAGAATTCTTGTACTTTTATATTTTTCAGCTTTTTCTTAAATTTTTACAAATGTTTAATGTAAAAGAAAAAAAAAATAAATAAACAAAAAGTTCATGGCTCATTTTAAATAAAACAAATAAATCATTTGGCTCTGTTTAATGTTTTTTTCTTTTATTTCTCTAGTAAATTATCAAAAAAAAAAAAAAAGGATTATTAAAATGTCAGGAGAGTTAATATATCGTTTCTTGTTTTTGTTATTTTTTGGTAAATGGTTTTCCGTCGGGAACAAAAACAAACAAAAAATAAAGAAAAATCAGCTTAATCATGGAAAGCCTGAGGTCATGGTAGTTATTGAGTGCTTTTAAAATTAAATTTTGTTTTATAAAATTTATTCTTAAATAAATTTAGATGAAAACTATACATTTTATTTAATAGTTTAAATATATGTTTTTTTTTTACTTTATTAAATTTAATAAGAATTCATTCTCCTATACAATCTTGCGGCGAGTATACAACTTTTTACTTTATTTATTGTCTGGTGGTTGATTCTTATTTTTCTTTTTGTTCTTTTGGTTTAACAAAATTGTCGTATTATGGTGAGACTAAAAAAATTGAGATGCATCAGCACCGACAATCAGTAGGATGCCACAAAAGGCGTCCATAAATTAAAAGTGCATTAAGTGCACTGAAATGTGCGTCACACAGTCAATTCCCTTATGTACTCCTTTATAAGGAGGTTGTGTGATAAATACAAATATGAGATATTTAAAGGTTTTCTTTTCTTTGTAATTTTTACAGCACATGAAATAAAAATTCATTCTGAAAATTTCTGTATGTTAACAGTTACCCTCGTATTTACATGTAATCATCATAATCAGGGCAGCCAAAAACATGATCTAAAAAAGTGTTTTATGCACTTAAAAAATGCTTTTAATATCGGAAAATATGTCCTTAAAATGAAAAAAATATGCTCTTAAATTATTACTTTTTCTGGCGAAATTTTAAATTATCTATTGTTCATGCTAAAGCAATTGCTTAAAAATATTTTCTTTTTGCGCTTAAAAGCTCTCAAATCTAATACATTTTATCGGGAAATTACAAAATGTTTATAAATTTATAAGATGAAAATTATTAGAGAATCGGATTTGAAAAAAAAAATTCTATTGGGTGGAAAATATGCAAAATTTTTCTTTTAAACGCAACATTATACTATTTAGTATAAGATTTTCTATAAAAGAATATGACAAAATATGTTGCCAAGTCCAAAATATGCAAAATTATGCTGTTACAAATGGATGCCAAAATTCTTAAAATTGTCTGAAACGGATAAATTACTAACAGTTTGGTTCATTTGAAGCTTAGGCAAAAATATGATTGTGCATATTTTTGTTGTCCCTACTCATAATTAAAATGATTTTTAAATTGTAAGAAAGAATTATGCAAATTAATTATTAATTTTAAGCGACCCTCCTGTAAGTAGAACGCACTTGCATACATATGCAAGTCATATTCATGTGTGACTGCTTGCAAAAATAAAAAAATGCGTCAGCTTGTTATTGTCAGCCTTTGCAAAGTTTATTGGTCAAACTTTCAAACCACCCACACTCAAAAACATCCCAACAAATATCTGACATTCGAATGTATTATATTGTATATAATATGAATGCATATGTCTATGTAAGTACATGCGTTTTTTGCGTATTACTTCCCCAGGATTTATTTATTGCTCCTGTTGTTTCTGTTGATGAGATTTTTTAATTTTTGTCAAAAGTGAACAACGTAGGTCAGCAAAATAACCAGCCAACGATACAATATGTTGCAGTTATAGTTTTTATTGTTGTTGTTGATTCTGAAATTTTACTTCACGTACATTTTCCAATACTTGTGCGAAATTTTTTACATGCGATTTTATGTGTTTTTCCACGAAAATTTTACTTTTAAAAGAAACATGAAAACATTGAAAGAAAATTAGTTACTAACAAAAAATCAAACAAATTTCAAAAATATAAGTTTTAGAAAATTTTACTGAAGTCCAACTTGAATTCAAATATAAACAAAATTTAAACATGAAATAAGAATGAAAAAATTAAAAATTTTCAAGTAAAATAAATTAAACTGTAATTTAAATTTTCTTTTAACTGGAGAACGCTACTGAGTTCAAGTGCACAGAAAAACAGTCACCAGTCACCAAAGTAATTTAATCAATTAAAAATTGTTTAAATTTGCAATTCTCCCCAAAATGATTTTAATACTAATAACTGCAAAAAATGAAAAACCAAAAAATTTTTCCAATTAAAAAATTTATTAAATCAATCAAGTGGTGACTGAATGAATTAAATTTCTAATGAGAAAAAAATTACTTGAATTGGTTGAATCTATTAATTAAATTTTATTGTAAAATGAAACAACTATGTTAATTGAAAAATATAAGGCAATAAGTTTTTTTTGTGAATAATACAAGTTTAATTTAATGCCTGACACTGAAATCAAGGCTGAAAATATATTTGGTTTCAATTTGAATTCCCCTAGAAATGCTCATATTGTATGGATAATCATTCGTATAAGTATTTGTATTGTATTTTTGAAGGAAAAAAGTTTTGACTTATCTCGAAATGAGTCTCAACAAATTTTTACATAAATCCTTTTTTAAATATTTCTCCATTGCATTTTGATCTTCAACAGGACGTTTTTGGGCATTTTGGTGAACAAATTTTTTGAAACTATTTATGATGGATCATGATTACAAAAAAAAATGCTTTCAATATATTTTTTTTTTTTCATTAAAAAAGCTATGAATTTTTTATCCATTTTGCAATGAATTAAGTGGATAAGGTAGAGAACTGAAGATCTTTTTTAAAATATTTTTGCTGTATTTTTCTCATCAAGACCAGTGTTGCCAGGAGATGGGAAAAAAGAGACTAAATTTAACTTTAAAAGGTCAATAAAGCTAAATGCCCAAAAAATAAGGCCAGAAAAAGTTAATTTTTTTTATTTAAAATTTTTTTTCTCGTTCTGATTAGTTTTTAAATAAATCATGGAACGGCTGCTAACAAATTTACCCAAATATATTTCGTATTACTCATACCCATTGTATTTAGGTTGATTCTTCATGATTTCTTAACTATAATTCCATTTTTATTAAGCATTCCCAAATATTTTGGTGATTTTTCGCTTTTACACGATTTAATTTAAACAAATAGTTTCTATGATTAATGATGTATATTAAAAAATAATTATAATAATCGCTTTTGTAAGCACGTAAAATTAGTAAAGGTTTTCTTTGGTTTGAAGAATGAATAGCGTCGCAGGCGAAAATTGCTGTCAAATATAAATAACCTCTGTTTTTTATGCGAATAAATAAACAAAAGTGCTTAAATGGATGATTCTTTGAAAATAAAATTAGTAATAGTAAATATGAAACTATTTTATTCGTTGTTGAAATACTAATATTTTGTCGTTATTAAAGCAATTTTAACAATAAAAAAAATATAAAAAAGCTAGAAAATTTTGCGTTTAAACTAAAAATAAAACGGTTAGCTTTAACCTTAAAAAGTCCAAACTGGCAACACTGATCAACACCCATCGTTTAGAATATTTCTTTCAACGGGGCATTCTAATATAGATACGTGTTTATTGCAATTTTCTAATTTTTCATCTTTTACATATAACAATTCACTTAAACTCCCTAATTATGCTTTATTTCGGAGAAAATCCCATATCATCAGATTTAAATGTTTATAAATTTAAAATACTTTTTTTGTGAAATACAAAAACATATACAAATTACCAGGCAAACTTTCAATTCGTGCACAACAATTGTTTGTATCAAAAAGAAGACAATAGTAAAGGAATAATAATAAAGACAATTAACATGACATGACATCCCGGTTTTTGAACTTCGTTCCCGCTTAAAATATTTTTTTCCCTTTTTATTGAAAAATTCCTTCCTATTAACTCTAGCCATTACTTATCAATTTATTTTGTTTTCTGCAACATTCTTTTCAATATTTAAGTTTAAGTTTAAATGAAAATAATTTGATTTTTTACTCTTTCCACTCTACAAAAAAATAAATAATAATAATAATAAAAAAATAAAAATCGATTTCAATTACAAGATTATTTACATTAATTAAAAAATTGTTTGTTTTTTTATCCAATCAACAAAATGATAATACTAATTAAGTAAAATGATCGATTTTTTTTATAAATATCAATTAATTATATTAATTGAATAAATTGTACTCATGATTGAAACTTTGCTTAAAATTGATCAAGCTAATAATTGATTCCATTTAAAAATTATCTGAATCTGTTCCATTGCACAACAAGTAATATACAATACAAATGTAAAAATTTGATGTAAAATATTTATTACAAACTTATGTAAATATATGAAATGTTGTTTGTATACTTATGTAAAATAGGAAATATATTGAGTCCATGTAAATAGAACAATATTTGATATAATCTCCTGAATCTAGATAAAGCACATTTTCAGGAGAAGGCAAACAGCATTACCATTTGGATACTTTAGTCACCAATTGCCCCTTTTTTAGCCACCTGGCCACTTTTTGGCCTCTTTTTTAAAATGGATATTTATTTATTTTATTTAATGGTAAATGAGGAGAAACTAAGTTGCTTGAAATATCTCGACCCATTATATATATAAATTATTAATTATTTTGCGATTGTTACACTATATACTGATGTAAAAAAGGACTCCGAAAAAAACTAAAGGTAATGATTAAGTTTTCTAAATTATCACTGATGAAAAATAAATTATCCAACAGACTTGTAAATCCATGCTTTCAATTGTTAGTCTGTTAGACGGGGATTTTTAAGACTAGAGTCCCTATGAAGTCCAGAAGTTTATAATAAAAAGAGAATTTTATGTTAACTATTTTTATGAATAAATCTTTATTTTTACAGTAAGAAAAATCATTATAAATTATTTTGTTATTAATAAAACTGAATTTAGTAATTTTTCTTAAAATACAATATTGTTTTGCTTTTATCAAATAAATAAATTTTAAGGAGTTTTTTAGGTATTAAAGCAGTGTAGTTTGGCTACGTTTTTAAAAATGCCCTTTTTTTGGACACTTTTGAAAAATTCTCAACGGCAAGCCTGGAACAATTATCACCTTGTCCAACAAATCACAGTCCAGCAAGGAATAAAAGCGCAACCTTTAGTATAATAACATGAAAAAAACAAGGTCCAAATAAGTCCGAAATTTTGCAATTTTTCACAAAAAAAAAAAAAAAAATGGATATTTGAGTTTTTTTACACATATATACACGGAAAAAAGGATTCGATAAAGTTTTTCAAATAATTTGTTACTTAATTTGTTTAATTAACATATTTTCTTAGCTTTATGTTTTTTTACACAAATTGACAACTTTAAAAAAAAATTCAAACATAAAAGAAAATTAATTTTAAAAATTAGTTTAAAAACAACAATGAAATGGAATTTTTAATTAATTTATTGAGTTTAAATGATATTTTCTTAAAGAAAACAATATCTGTTACGAGCTGTGAAAATTATCTTATAAATCAAAGAAAGTTTAATAAATATATTCAGTAAGTACAATTATATGAAGTTTGGTGTTACCATTATGTGTTCCGTTGTTTTTATAGATGTTACAGTTTTTGATACCGGAAAAAACCAGGCCCTTCTAAATACAAAGCTAAATGATGTAGTTTAATTCTCTTTGAAATAATTTTTTTATTAAAAGGTAAGTGAAAAGGTAAAATTCTTTAAGAATTTCTAAAGAAAACAGTCATATTTATTGATTGTGTATATTGTTGCGTCACCCCTAGGTCAGAAAGAAAATTTGATATCCCCTACGGTAACGTTCCTGCCACAAGAGATTTCCTTCGAGTGAAATAAGTATTAATAAGTTTGATTGTAATATAAGTTACTCACTGACATATTACAAACGTTCTTTACATCACATGTTACTGTTATATCAAAAATAATAGTCTGTCCAATCTGACAATATGTTACACTACATCATTTCATAATTGCTGAATTATTACTTTCATAAATTCCTTTTTTTTCTCATAAACTGACTATTGGTTAACAAAAATTGATGGTAATCTGAAATTTGTTAGTGGTATCTAAACTTTTACAAAATTATCAAAATGATTCAAGTAGAGATACTTTTTTCAATAGCCTTTTTTTGACAGATCACGTGTAAGTCGTGTCATGCTGTCATGTTATTTTTGTTTAGTATTGTTTGGCATTTCATAATGGAAAGACTTACGCCTGAACAACGTTTACAAATCGTTCAACTTTATTACGAAAATTGTCGTTCTGTGAGGAATGTGTTTCGTGCACCTCGCTCAACTTATGGTCAACATAATCGGCCTACTGAGCGTACTATTCGTAACACCATCACCCATTTTGAGACCCAGCATTCATTATTGGATAATATTCGACCGAATAGAACACGTTCAGCACGCTGTGAAGAAAATATAGCGGCCGTAGCTGAGAGTGTACACGACCGTGGAGAGTAGATTCTGCGCCGTTCGCAGCAACTCGGACTGACATATGGAACGACTTGGCGCATTTTACGTTGAGATCTTAAGTTGAAAGCGTACAAAATACAGCTTGTGCAACAACTGAAGCCGCTCGATCTTCCCAAGCGACATCTCTTTGCTCTATGGGCTCTTGAAAAGTTTCAAGAAGATCCGACGTTTTCGAGGCAAATTTTGTTCAGCGATGAGACCCATTTCTGGCTCAATGGGTATGTAAACAAACAAAATGGTCGCATTTGTGGCAACCTGAAGAGATTCAAGAACTGCCATTTCATTCAGAAAAAACAACGGTTTGGTGTGGTTTGTGAGCCGGTGGAATCATCGGTCGATATTTCTTTAAAAATGATGCCGGTGCGAACGTAACCGTCAATGGCGACCGTTATCGTGCCATGATAACCGACTATTTGATGCCTGAAATTAAAGTTCGTGATCTCGGCGACATTTGGTTTCAGCAAGACGGCGCCACTTCCCACACATCGCGTCAATCAATAGATTTATTGAGAGAACACTTCGCTGAGCACATAATTTCACGTTTTGGGCCGGTCGATTGGCCACCAAGACCTTGTGATATCACACCGTTAGACTTTTCCTGTGGGGATATGTAAAGTCTAAAGTTTATGCGGACAAACCCGCTTCGATTCAGGCCTTGGAAGAAAACATCACTCGTGTCATTCACAAGTTACCAGTCGAAATGCTCGAACGAGTAATCGAAAATTGGACTCAACGGATGGACCACCTGCGACGTAGCAACGGTCAACATTTGATAGACATAATCTTCAAAAAATAAATGCCAAAGAATGTTCTTTCAAATGATAATAAACATTCCCCATTAAATTTGAATTTTCTGTGTTTTTTTTTTTTTTTTCTTTAAAAAAGTAGGGAACCCAGAAATGGATCACGCTTTAGTTATGAAATTTGGCAATACTTCTCAAAAATAATGTATCCTGGTATATTGAGAATTTCAATTTATAAGAGAGAAATGTTTTACTCATACTATGTGCTGCATTATATACATATAAATATAGACTTATTTACGGCATTAATGAGAATTGTACCTCTTTTTCGTATATCATTTTTGTGGGGCCTGATTCTCTTACTGTACCGATTTAAACCAAATTTTGAATTTTTTCAAAAGATCTTCAATATGTATTTTTTTTATAATTAATTTAATTATAAATATTACAAAAAATTTTTGCACAAAATCTATTATTTTCACTTAATTAATATTATAATTTTGATAATTGCAGCAAAATCAAACAAAATTTTAATTAATATAAACAATTTCATGATTGAAATCCATTTTTATTTTTTTCTGCGTATTTAAAAAAAATAAGTAGGTCATTAAAATACATATAAATAAGTATTCGGTGAAAGGAATAATATTCCTTTAGTGAGATTTTTTGTTGAATTATGGAAAAATTTTTACGAAGATTTATAGATTTATGCTTTGAGATTTTAAAACATATCAGTTAACGTATAATTATATGGACCAAAAATGATTTATTATTATTATTTATTATTTATTTATAGATTTTATATGTACATATTTAATTCATTTACAATATGATTGATATCTAAATCTATATATGGCATAACATATTTGTTGTAAGTCAGATTGACACTTTTCTAGGCAAGTAACTTACATTCACATAGTTTTGATTTTATATAAGTTTTAATAAAGCTACAAGCTATTTTTTAAGTTTACATTTTCATGGAAAATTAAAAAACAAATTCATTTAAAATTAATCTTCAACATTTTAAACAAACTTCTATGTATTTATTACATAATTTAAACTTAGTATGGTTTTATCAAAATATTTTATTCGAAATTCATTGTATATTGGACAAACATCGATGAAATGAAATATGTTTTCCGCAGTATCTAAATTACCAATTGAGTTATATCTAAAGGATCTAGCATTCAAGTTTAATAATCCACCTCTAGCACTTATTATTAAACTGACTGAACGTAGAGAAAAGTATGAAGTATATACAAGGTGGATCAATAAGTCCGTGACTTTTCGAACTTCCCTCGTAGTTATATGAAATGCAACACTATTCCCATCAAGTACCACCTGTTAATAGACTACTGTCAAATTTTGAGCAAGTGTCGTCATTTACTTTGCGTAAAAAATAGAATTTTTCGAAGTCCTTAAAATATGCATTTATTTGGTCAATAATTTCATCGTTGAAGCTGAATATCTTTCCACCAAGCCAATTCTTTAGGTTTGGAAATAGGAAGTAGTTTGCCATTGAGACTGCAAACGTGTGCATCCGTGCATTATCTTGATAAAAAATAACTTTTTTTCTTGGCCATATGGGGCCGCTTTCTTTTCAAATTCTCATTAAATCGGTCTAATAAGTTGGCATAATATTCGTCGTTTATTGTTTTTCCCTTTTAAAGGTAATCGATGTGGATTATTCCGCGTGCATCCCAAAAAACTGTTGCCATCACCTTGGCCTTCTTCGAAGCAGGTTAACCCGGAGAAACCCATTGTTTAGACTGTAATGGATCCATGTTTCATCCACAGTTACAAAATGCCGCAAAAACTCATTCGGATTGCGGTTAAATAACTCCAAACAATCCTTTGGTTCTTAGCGCAGTATATGTTCTGCTCTATAATATTTAATGCTAAATGCGAGGTAATCTGTGAGGATTCATATTCAATATTTTGTGAAGTAAGGTAGATATGTATAGTGATTCAAGGTTTGTCTCTAAATATAGCATGTAATTAAGTGTCGTGTTTGGTAGGTATAGCATCCTTTTTATAAAAAAATCTAAATTTGAAGAAATTCGTGTACCGATACGAAATACCATTATTTTAGATTAGCCTTCAAACACCACATTGAACAATAATTATATAAGCAATTAATAATTTTTTGCAATTCCGTTGGGCTATCTGATAAAGTAATGGTCGGCGTAAAGCAATACTTTAACATTGACGTCAGCAATATTTACTCCTCCAGATAATTCTTCTACTAAATCATTAATATATAATGAGAATAATAGGGTGCTTAATATACAACCCTGTTTTATACCTATTTCGACAGAAAAAGGATCAGAATAAGAGTTTCCATCCCAGATATAACTTTCAGTATTTTCATACATGTGCTGCCCAGACACGAGAGCTTGTAGAATAAACTGTTACGAGGAATTGTATCAGAAGCATACGAAAAATCAACAAAGAAAGCATATGTATTCTTGTTGTTGGCTTTATTTAGATACACAATATTAACGAGGCTGAAAATGTTATCAACGGTTAAATAATTTTTCCTGAATTCGCCTTGAAATTCAGTTAAAATCATGTTATGATCGATTCATTTCGTTAAACGATTTAGTAGAATGGTATTAAATATTTTGGCATAGGGTATTAATTAGCTATAACCCGCGAAAGTACAATGGACGGTTAGGATAACCCTTTTTGAAGAGAGGAATCAGTATCGATTTTTTGAAACTGGATGGAATTTTCTCATGTAGAAATATTTTGTTAAAGACGGATAAAATTTCAATAATAAAAGAATTAGGAGCATTTTTATTAAATTCATAACAGATTCCATCTTGACCGGGTGATTTACTATCTTTAAGTTCTTCTAAAACGGAAGAAATTTTACAAATTTCCATGGGAGAGTCTAGAAAGGCATCGATAAAATATGGTTTTGACCAGCTGATAGTCTGGGAATCAGCACTTGTTTGCAATAACTTGCTAAAGTGAGAGCAAAAATCATTGGTATTCAATGAACCTTTTACTGTGTATGTACGCAATCACATAGAGTTAGAGAGCGTCCACCAATCCCTGCTACATTTCATTTCAAAAAAGATTTTTTTAACCTTAAAAATCAGACCCACATATTTCGCATTACAGTTCGAATTTTAAAATAATTAAAAATATTTTTGATGTAAACTTGTCACTAAATAAGATACATGTATAAAATTTTGGGAAAATTCAGTTTTTAAAAATTATAAAATCGCGTTTTTTGTAAGGAATATTATCATGAGTAGTAAGGTTTAAACGACTATAATATTTCAAAGCAGTACTGATATTCATTTGATTTTTTCAGAGAAATATATAAAAATATGTCTATTATTACCCTCGGTTTTTAGAGATTTTTGATAAATAAATATTTTTATTATTTACTAAATTATGCAAAAAATAAAATTTAAAATTTTTCTTTTCAGTGTACTTCAATAAATATTAAAGATGCAGTAATAGTTTTGACATATGCTGAAAGGACTTTAAAAGTTCTATAAAATTATTTTGATTGCGATAAAACAATAGCGTTTTTTTAATGTTTTTTTTAGAGCATCAGCTTTAAACCTTTACAACTTTTGTGCACATTTATGAAAATGATTAGCTCGAAAATATTTTGCATGCATAAATATTGCCTAATAAAACTAAAAATCGATGTTCGTTTCAGAAGAAACAAAATTTTGAAAATAGTTTTACTAAAATTTTTCAAAAATTTTAAAATGTCTTATATGTATAAAACTCGCAGTTTATCTTGTGGTCATATTGCCAATTTACGGTATCTTCTTTTTGATACCATATCGTTTTCTATAGGTATGTGGTCGATTTTTTTCTGGGTGTACAATTATATATTTTTGCTTTTAAAGAAAATGTTTTTTCTTAAGTAGTTATATTCTTTTGTATTTAATTCGGAAACTCAAAACGTTAAGATTTAAAAAAATATGTGTTAAAAGAAAATTCTTCTATTTTACAAAAAAAAAAAAAGTGCAAAATCCCACTTTTTTATAATACTTTTCAAAAACCCAATTTTTTATAAAATGGTTTAGTTCTCATTTTTTTACAAGAATCATCTGGTCACGTTAGTCATACTACGCATTATCATCAGTTCACCAACACACGTGTGTTTTGGTGGACAATGACAGCGAGAATAAAAACAGGAAAAAATCGTGTTTTACCAACAATTTCATTTAATTTTCTCATCTTTAACAAACCACAAAAGGCTAAAAAATACAACAACTTCACTTACTCACACTTGTACATAATGAAATATGTCCGAATTCACACACAAATACATACGTAGAAATTCAAAATAAAATCATGCTATTTTTTTTGCCATCCAACAGTTCAACAAATTGCTGTTATGTAGAACTGTCTATTTACCTTCAGTACCACTGGTGTGTTATAAAGTAGTGTATTAAAGCGGTTTCCAAGAAGCTTCTTTGAGCTAAAATAAGGCAACTAGAGGACAATAAGTACATTGAAATATGTTTTAAAGTAATTTATAACGTATTTGTGAGATATTTATGTATAAATATGGTAGTGCAACATGTGGAAGGATATTTTACCAAATCTATATGAGCTTGAAAATTTTTAAAATCGTAACTAGTTCCAAAAACTGTAGGGGGAACTACAAAAATGTAAAATTAAATAAAATCATGTAGTTTTGCCATTGTTGCGAATTTTATTTGTTTGTGTGGGTGAATATAAATGTGTTTGTGTGCACATATTGCTATTGTCTAGCGTGAACATACATACAGTATCTCAAGAAATAATTTTTACAATAACAAAAATATGATTTTTTTTAATTTTATTTTATAAAATTAGCAAATGTTTTATAATATTAAAATTTTTTTGTTACATTTTATTCTATTTATTTAACGGGTTTTACCAAAAAAGAAATTATTATGATTGTAATTACGAAATTACAACAACAAAAACTACACTTTAATCTACCTGTCAAGAAATTGTTTTTACATATGCTTTTTTACTGCCATTTGAAACAATTCTGAGGATTTTTGAATGTATTTATAGTCATTCATGCTTGAGTGTAATTAGGGTTTGGAGTCCGAGAATTCCCGGAATTTCGTGGGATTTTTTTGTATTTTATATATAGTTTTAAAATCCTATATAAAATCCTATCAAAAATAAGATTATACAAAACCTTAAAGCAAGAAAAATAAGATTTTTTTTGTTAAATCATAAAATATTTTTTATTTCTTTACACTATGGTTATCACACAATTTACAGAGTTTTAGTTATTTAATAACTTTTCATATAAAAAATTTATATAGATATTAGATTTTCATTTCAAATATAATTTTTCAGAGGAAAATTTTATAAGAAAAACTATCAGAAGTTTTTCTTATAAAATTCATTATGTATATATGTAACGCTTACTAAATCAAGTAACAAAAATTAATTAAATAGACTATA
Organism: Protocalliphora azurea; assembly: GCA_932274085.1. Taxonomy (NCBI): domain Eukaryota; kingdom Metazoa; phylum Arthropoda; class Insecta; order Diptera; family Calliphoridae; genus Protocalliphora; species Protocalliphora azurea. The sequence goes on from OW026519.1 coordinate 133,096,523, forward strand.
AATTAGTGGGTTATTAGACTGTCCACATACCAGTATAAAATGTTCTGTCATGATGAGTATTCTGTCGCGGATCATATTTACATTGTTTTCGTTATGGAGATTGTTAGTAGAGAAATGCCATGGTAAATTTAGCATCATCTTAAGTAATTTGTTTTGAAAAATTTGCAATTTACTAATGTGGGACTTTGCACATACCCCCCGAACAGGACAAGGGTATAAATAATGGATTGGAAAACTACATTAGCTAAAATTATTTTAATCTCGCGACTTAAAAAAATTTTCACCCTATTAGCGGATATAACATATTTTTTGCTAAGTTAAATTTTTCTATTTGCCTTTTTTATATTCAGGTCAAAAATTAATTTTCTATCAAAGGTAACTCCTAAATATTTCACATTGCCACACCACTGCACAGCAGAGCCAATGATTCTCAATTGGTTTGTGGGATAGAAATAAGAATTTCTTCTACGACTAAAGAAAACTGCTTGAGTTGTACTTTCGTTAATTTTTATTTTCCAAGTATGAAAATAATCAACAAACTGGTCTAACGCAAATTGTAAATTATCTATAATATTTTGGCCAAGTTTATGTGATGAAAATAGACATGAGTCGTCAGCATAGGCTGCATATTCTACAACATTGAATTGTGGCATATCAGAGCAGTATAAGTTTTAGAATAATGGTCCCAAAACTGAGCCTTGGGGGACTCCTGCCGGTATTTCATTAATATCGGAATGTTTATCATTTAAATTTACACAGAAAGATCTTTTTTTAAAAAAAGATTCAATATATTCTTATAAGATAAAATGGAATATTGTATTGGATCATTTTATGTAATAGACCATTACGTCAAACGGTATCGAAAGCTTTTTCGATATCAAGTGCGACTACAACTGTAGATAGTCCATTCTCAAACCCTGTATTTATATATTTGTATATACGTTTAATCTGGTGAACAGTACTGTGAAATGGTCTGAATCCAAACTGTTTAAGTGGTAAAATATTATTTTGCTCAATAAACTTAGAAAGTCTTGCTTTAAGGACTTTTTCCAAGATTTTGCTTAGGCTACTTAGTAGACTAATTGGGCGATAGCTTTTTAGTGAATTCGGCAGTTTGTTTGGTTTTAAAATTGGCACTATTTTGATAAATATTGTAGTTTTAGACAACAGTTTATAATAAAACAGATATAGACAATAGCTGAACCTGGTAATTGCCTTAGCATTATATTTTTGATCCCATCTAACCCGGAGGCTTTTCTAGCTTTTAATTCTTTTATATTTGTTAAAATTTCACTAACGTCCGCATAGTCGTTTGGATTAAGGCTTATATGAAGTGAAGAGAAACGTTAGTTTATTGTATCTACCAATGAGATATGTGAAAGATTACTTAAGTTGCTTGAAACTAAATGATTTTGCAAAAAGGTTGTAGCCAGTTGGTTGCATTTTTCTTCATCGATATAAAATGTTGTCGAGTTTTCCCTAAGTGGTGGTATATGCATTTTTCGAAGCTTAGAAATTTCACTACGTATTGTCCTATTAAAACTTTCCATAATTTTGAGATCAGTTTTATTTCGATATCTAATCCACTGCCTACGAAAATAATTTCTATAGTTTAATATTGCCTAATAAATTGCGGTAGATTATTTCTATTAAAATCAATGTTTATAATCGGCGTTGCAGAATTCAATCTTTAAAAAAAAACCGTAAACTATTATTACTTCTCGTCATAGAATGTCTTAAGAATTTAATGAAATTTCAAAACAATTTTACTTCCGCCAAGTTAAATTTTTGATTTTTTAATTGCATTATTGGTTAGTGGAAATAAATATTAAATAAGTTGCGCTTCGAAAATATTCACTATTATAAAAAAAAAAATTATTAAGTTGAGAGATTCACTGAAAACGCAATATGTTTCAGTTCTATTGAGACAAATATTCTATACAAGCAATGAAACCCCTAAAAAATATATATAAATGTTAAAACCTCGAAACTTAACAGAGGATCAGTGTTGCCAGAAAGTGGAGAAAAAAGAGGCTAAATTGAACTTTAAAAAAGCTTAGAAAAGGCTAAATGCCCTAAAAACTAATATTTTTTATTTAAAAACTGATTTATTTTTATTTAAAGAAATTTGGCTAGATTAATAATATGAACGCTGTTAATGCAAATACCGATTTTTATCACGATTTTCGCAATAATTCGTGACTTAAAATACTTCTAAAAAAGTATTCTAAATAAGTGATTTACAGTACATTCAATATATATGTTACAACAGTTATTGAGCTTTATAGTTAAAGTTAATAAAATTGCGTTTAAAATGATAACTGAAACATGTTTTTATGATATTTCGTGGTCGCGTATTTCAAAAAATGATACTTTTAAATTCGTGAAAAAATATATATGAACGATGAAGCTTTCTATATATTCTCGTTAAGTATCGTGCTAGAACTCTCAATGGCTTCTTATTTCTTATTTGGAATATTACCAAAATGATACTTTTCGTGTTCCAAAACTCATATTGATATCTAAAACGTAATTATTTTTTACATTTTCAAATCAAATATAAACTTTTTTTAAATTTTAAATTTATAAAAATTTTCAGCTAATCATCTTCCATTTTTTTTAACTTGTACAACATATGAACAAAATATGAATATAGATATATTTACCTATACTATGATACGAGGGCGGATCAATAAGTCCGTGACTTTTCAAACTTACTTCGTAGTTATATGAAATGCAACATTATTCCCGTCAAATACCAACTGTTAATAGACTACTGTCAAATTTTGAGTAAGTGTCGTCATTTACTTTGCGTAAAAAATAGAATTTTTCGAGGTCCTTAAAATAAGCGTTTGTTTGGTCAATAATTTCATCGTTAGAGCTGAATCTCTTTCCACTATTGGCTAAATCCGAAGAATATGGCGGATGAGGTACCAATTCGTAGCCCAATTCATAGAGTTTTGCCATTGAGACTGCACACGTGTTTATGGTCAATTGAGAACAAACGCGACAACGATCTTACAGACAACTTTCATAAACCCAACTGATCATTTATAATCGAAACCACACTGACATATGAAATGCCTATGGCATCAACAATCTCAAGCACTTTTAGTCTTTGGTCCGCCAACACCATATCGTGGATTTTTTCGACATTTTCGGGTGTACTGACCTCAATTGGCCGTCCATAACGTTCAGCGTCATTTGTACTTGTGCGACCACAACGAAAGTCAGTAAACCATTTTTTTACCATTGAAATCGATGGTACAGAGTCCCCATAGTATTTATCGAGCTTTTCCTTGGTTTGATTGACGGTTCTTTTGTTTAATGAGCACTCGAAATTAACTTTTTTCCATTTTTAGAAAAATACACGAGGTTATATGTTTTGAACAGCTGTTAATCGCAAAGTAAATGACGACACTTGCTCAAAATTTGACGGTAGTCTATTAACAGGAGGTACTTGATGGAAATAGTGTTGCATTTCATATAACTACGAGGGAAGTTCGAAAAGTCATGGACTTATTGATCCGCCTTCGTATGTATAATAAAATATAGAAGCCTAAATTCAGACATCTCTGGTGAAATAAAAAAAAAACATTGTTTTCAATAGTTTTTGTTATTTATTTTTTTTAAAGATATTGTAATAAATTTCTAAATAAAACATAGAACGGCTGGCAGAAAAATGATCCAGTAAAAAATCTTCTACAAAATTTCCATACATATTTGGGTTATATATTTCATATGAGAAATGACCCAATGTTATGGCGTGATTTTTCATACTTTTTAAATTATAATTCCTATTTGATTAATCATTTCCAAATTTTTGAATGACTTTTCGCTTTCATAAGAATTTTTTCAAATTATATTTATAAATATTTTCTGTGGTTAATAAAAAATAATTGCCTATAATAATTTTTTAATTAAGTCCATAAAATTAGTCAAGTTATATTTGATTGGGAGATTCAAGCGCCGCAGCTGAGAATTTCAGTTAAATATAAATAATCTCGATTTTCTTGTACGAATTAATACACAAAAATGATCAAATGTAGAATTCTGTAGAAATAAAATAGTAAAAGCAAATAAGAAATAATTTTTTTCTTTGTTGAAGTACTGAAATTTTAGCCTTTTATGGGCAATTATGAATCATAAAAATAGCTAAAAGCTAAAAAGAAAATTTTGAGGCTAAAAATGCTAAACTGGCTACCCTGCTGAGGAGTTTAAAACAATCAATAGAACCAATTTTAAATGTTTCAAGAACTGAGTTTTACATCTCTAAATTAGATGGAATTAATTAATAATGTAAAATAAAGATAAAATGGAAATAAAACGATAAGAAAAACTATTTGTATTGAAAATTAAATAAAGTGCCATAGATTAGGGTTTATTTATTTATTTATTTTTATTTTTTAATTTTTGGCATGAAAAATTAACTAACCTAAAAATCTGAGATATACCGTTTTTAATATAACTCATACAATGTGCAATAGATACTATGAAATATTTAAAATTGTTTGAATCTTGAAAGATCCATCATACTTCAATATTATGTAATGTATTAAATAATTATGATTTATAATGTTGTTTAATATTCTTTATAAGAAATCAGTGCAATTTTCTTATAATTTAAGTTTTTAAATATGAAAACTTGTTCATTTCCGTTTCCCGGGAAAAGAAATATCACGGGAAACCCCAAAACCTAAGTGTGATGCTTAGAATCACCTAATACACGAACTTGCGTTCTAGTCTGTAATCAGTGTTGCCAGAAGTTAAGAAAAAAAGAGGCTAAATGCCCAAAAAATAAAGCTAGAAAAAAGTTTTTTTTTTTAATTTGGAAAAAAATATTTTTTTAAAGAAATTGTAATACATTTATAAATAACACCCGGCAAAATGACTCAATGAAAATCACCCACAAAATTCCCATACAATTATATTTTATATTGAAAATAACCCCATGTTTTTAAGTGATTTTTAGTAATTTTTGAACAATACTTGCTTTCTGGTTAAGCATTTCTAAACTTTTAATGATTTTTCGCTTTAATAAGATTTTTGTAAATCGTTTCTAAGGTTGATGAAGTATAAAAAATAATTATAATAATCGACTTAGAAATTAGTTTTTTCGGTTGTTGAAATACAAATATTTTAGCCTCTTTAAAGCTACAAGCTGAAAACGGAAATTCCGAGGCTAATAGCAAAATAAAAAGGCTACTTTTAGTTTCGAAAAGTCTAAACTGGCAACACTGTCTATAATACATACCACCAATGATTCTCAATTATATGTTAAGTATGTCAAGTGGAAGCATAAAAAATTTTGAAGATTATTATAACCCCAAATCGGAAAAAGTGTCAAAAATGTTGCAAATACTTCGCTTCAAAAATAACGAAACTTTGTAGCTTAAATCTAGTAGTAGCCGTATGCATAAAATATTCGGCAAAGTTAAACTTAGAAAAATAAAGCAAACTTTGCAAATATTCAACAGGGCTCTTGTGAAAAGGCTCCAACAAGACTATGTCATTTTTGTCTCTCAAGGAACAATAAGAAAAATACTAAACGAATACAAATACAGGTTGAAAGCTTCTAGGAAAGAAAAACTCTTATTGTGACAAAAAGTTTAAAAAATTATTGTAATTCGCTATGATCCGTCCTGCAAGCCTAAAAATTTCAGGGGCGAATTAATATTTTATTGTAGTATAATTTAATCCAAGTAGAGTATGCCGGATATCTTCAAAAGCCTTTAGAATTAATAAAAGAGATATTCATACATTCATATAAATATTCTTAAATACAGACACATACAAACGTATTTTGAATTAGTATTTTGTTCAAAGTAGTTGGAAATTCGGTATTTTTATAAAATAGCATAGATATGCAACAATATTTGAAAGCTTTGAAAACTAGTTTATTAAAAAGTTTTAATAAATTTTAGCTTATGAATGACAACAAGCCAAAATTCAAGTTATGTTGAAATACTGACACCAAGTACGTAGCGGCAAAGAGTGATAGTCCGGCTATTGTTTAATTGCGAAAGTATTGAACATCCAAGCGAAGTGTTCAAACTTGAAACCCACATTACGTTTGTGCCCATATATACATATATGAAGAAGAAAGTAGCTAAGAGTTATTACAAGACTATAATTAATTAAAAAACGCAATATTGGTGGAATATTTAAAATTTCAATTAACTATGACATTAATTTTTTTTACTTATTTATTTATCTAATAGCCAATGAATTTACAATGTCTTACAGACTAGCATACATATTATTCTTAATGCCATTTACAATAAAATGTTTTTCATAATCATTCAATAATAAAGTGTTATTAAATACTCCTCTTAATGCGGATTGGATTTAATGAGAAATCAATATATGGATAAAAACTGTTAAATTGATTGCATATACGTCTCATGGGATCAAAGTTGGCATAATTGGTTCGAAAATATTTTATTTTTAAAGGAGTATAATTTCTAGTTGGATGATTTGGGATTACGAATTCGATCTTACGAAGCAGGAACTCAGAATTAATTGAACTGTTTACTAAATTAATTACAAATGAAACATTCATATATTTTCTTCTACTTTCAAGAGTAGGGAGATCAATAAGTTGTAGTTGACTTTCACATGATGGTAAATTAACATTAGGATTCCATTGAAGATTACGAAGACAAAATAAGAGAAATTGTTTCTGGACCGATTCAATTTTCTTCATATGAACTTCGTATTGAGGATCCCAGACCACGGAAGCATATTCCAGGATTGGTCTTACAAGACGTATGAATAATTGCTTGGAAACGTAAGGGTCATTAAACTCTCTTCCCCAGCGCTTGAGGAAACCTAGAACTCCTTTTGCCTTATTGACGATTTGTGAAACGTGGGAATTAAAGGATAGTTTACAATCAAGCAACATACCCAGATCAAGAAATTCCTCGACTAGATCAAGTTGATATTCATTTATTGTATATCTGTAGAGCACTGGACTTCTTCTGTAGAATATCATGTGTTTACACTTTCTTAAATTCAGATCCATTAGATTTATCATACACCAATCATAAAAATTGTCAAGATCTGATTAGAGTAAGGAACATTGATTGGAATAGTTAAAGCTATGAAACAGCTTTACAACATCAGCGTACATTAATATTCTCGAATTCTTAATGCAAGCTGGTAAATCATTTATAAATATAAGGAATAATAAGGGACCGAGATGACTACCTTATGGAACACCAGATAAACAGGAATGGTTTTTGATATACATTTTCTGAATCCATGCTGAAATGGCGAAAGATAACATAAAACTTGATGCGAAAGCATTTCAGTAACTATCTTTTCGAAAAGTTTTGGAATAGCACTTAATTTAGCAATACCTCTATAATTGGAAATATTGGATCTGCTTCCGGATTTAAACAAAGGTATAATATAAGATTTCCCCAAAACTTCAGGAAAGTAAACGCTAAATATTGATATGTTGAATAATTAGGTTATTGGAGATATAAGAAAATGTAAACATTTTATAAGAACACAGCTTGGAACATCGTCAGGTCCACATTTATCAGAAGATTCTGCTCTCAGTACCACCGATTTATCTAATGTTGGACAATTTATTAGGGTTGCAGCAGGAATTGAATATGGATAATTGGAAAGTTGATGTAAAACTTTATCAGAATAGGCAGATGAGAAGAAAGCAGCAAACATATCGCAAATATCTCCATCGTTTGAGGATTCTTTATCTCCCAATTTCATCATGGACGGATATCCAGAGACTCGACGCTTAGAATTTACGAACTGGTAAAAATATTTTGGACTATTTTTAAAGTTTCCTCTCACCTTAAAAAGATAATTATTGTAGCATTTGATATTTTCCGAATTGTAAACTGATCTTGATATGGAGTTCCTCATACAATCAATAGATAAACCGGATTTTTTGTATTTTCTATAATGTTTGCTTTTCAAATTTTTCAAGCTGCTTTGTATTCCAAGGCGGTCCATGTGCAATTTTTTTTCTCGTCATTGGTATTGATTTCTCAAAGTATTTAAACAAACCATCATATCATATTTATTAATTTATTTGATGAAAAAGTTTCCTCTAGTAGTTATACATGCCAGCTCTAGCCATATTATATCCTTTTATAAATGTAAAAAGAATTTCTTGATACGAAAATTTTTGTGTTTGTTTAGTTTTTGCTCTCTTTTTAGTAGAGCAATTCCATTTTAAATTTTAAAAAAGTTGGTTACCGATCTAGATAAAATTTGTTGCATGTGTAGAGGAAGATAGACAGGCATGTGAAATTAATTTTTCTCATTTTTATTTTAAAAATTGTGGCAACTTTATAGCTTTGAAAGCGATTAACATATTTATTTAAATGGCCATAACTTTTGTTATATAAAAGATATCAAAATAATTTTTATTTTTTGTTTTTAGTGGATTTGTCAAAGCTTATATTTTAAGATGCCACATAAAAATTTTAAAAATATTTTTATTAACATATTTTGTTGTAAGAATTTTCTTTAGTCCATTTTAAATTTTTTTTTTTTTGTATATTTTTTTTTTGGCAGAAAGCCTTATTGATATACTTGATACAAAGATAATTTCAGATAGGTCAAAATTTTTAAATTTAAAATAGAATTACTCAGTCGTTAAAGTCTTTATATTTTATTTTATATTAGTTAGCATATTCATATTAAAGAATATTATATTAAAATTATATAATTTTTCAAAGCTAAACTATGGAAAAATCATATTCACTTTCAATGTAAAAAAATTTCTTGACAAACTGTATCTACTATATAGTAAATGTGTTTTTGTTTCAGAAAACGAATGGTTGGATTTTTGGTTATACAAATGGAAGTATGAAGAACCCACATACATACATACATACCCTGCAAACATTTTCTATCGAAAGCGTAACTATATCGGCACACCGGGAAGTTGACATGCGTCGCTTTTACTATCGAATTCTGATCTACTTAGTAACACCGTTCGGGAAGAACTGTGCCACTAAGCGATAGTTTCTTTTGAGTAACCTTTTAATCAGTATTGAATGTCACGTAGAAGGCGTATAAGGAAATGTGCTAATACGAATCTTCCAATCCCCACTAAAGCGTTACTCAAAAGGAACTATCTCTTAGTGGTACATTTCTTCCCGAACGGTGTTAGTAAGTAGATCAGAATTCGTAACGCTTTAGTGAATTTTGTACGTCACGTATTAAGTTCTACTATAACGCAGTAAAAAGTGTCTAATAAAAAATTCTAATTCGAATCTTCCAATCCCCACTAAAGCGTTACTCAAAAGAGGCTATCTCTAACTATATCAGAATTCGGTAGTAAAAGCGATACATTTCAATTTCCCGGTGTGTCGATGTAGTTACACTTTCGATAGAAAATATTTAAAGAATTTTAAAACTAGTTTGCATAAAATTTTTAAAATAATATTGCCAGTAATACTTACATTTTGAAATGAAATTAATAGCACAACAACATTTTTAATTCAAATTAACATTAAAAAAATAAAAAATAAATAAATTAAAAAAGAATACTAAGAAATATTTTAAGTACAAAATTAGAAAAGATTATTTGTTTCTTTCAAATTTAATAATATTTTAATAAAGTATAATAAAATAATAATAATAATTATTAATATTCTAATTTATATTTTAAATAACAAAATAACTGTTCCTTGTATTTATTACAGAAAGTAATGAAATTAATTGCATAAAAAGATTTGGAATTCAAGTGAACATTTAACATCTATTAGAATATTTGCAAATTTTTCTGTAATTATGTTCGGCTACAATGTATGATTTTTGGAAAGGTTATGATGTTCGCATTATAAAAAGTATAATTCAATATTTCCCCAATGTTTTTCAGTAATATAATATAAGATTTCTAAATATTACAAGACTACATTATTATTTATTTTAATTTTGTATTGAATTTTCTATGTAATTAAAATAAATAAAAATTTTTTAGTTAATTTTTTCTAAGATCGCCAGTTTTGCTACAAAAAAAAAAAAAAAAAAAAAAAAACAATTAAAGAACAAATGTATTACACTTTTTACAAGGCGAACACCATATACTTTCTTAAAATCATACTTTTTCGCTGAACAAATAGCTGAATATTAAGGATTTTGGAAATATTTGAAACAATATTTATAACAAATTTTCTCTAATTTCTCTTTCAAATGTTTCCATTTTTATAAATGGGATTAATCATTTCCATACTCTGTTACTAATTTTACTGATGATGTACCATTTTAAATCTTTATCTAAATCTCATTTTGGCCCTGAAAGTTGTTTCAATCATTTTTGCCAAAATTTAAGATTTTTGAAACTCAGAAATAAATACCGCTTACTAACCAGAAATTACCACAATCTACTCGACACATTTCAAGCAAAACTATTTCTTTAAAATATTTAATAACAACAACAATGTTTGAATTCTTTTAAAAATTAAAAAAAAATTATTTAAAATTTTGAAAATTATAAATAAAATTTTGAAAATTATAAATTCCTTTTCAAATTTAAAATGCAAAAATTCAGCTCTGCTAAAATATTTTTCGGATACTCTAATGCGATGCATTACCAAAATTTTGATTACTGTATATACAAATTTTAATCTTACACAGAATAGACCAGAAAATCGAATTTTTAATATATTCTTAATTTTTTGTTCTATAGAAAATTATTATGAAAATTAGCGACTTTTGCTGCGGGCATGTCATACATAAGTTAAACTCCCACACTTTTAAAAAATGTTGTTTAAGTTATTAAGAATTTTATATAAAACATAATTTTCTGTCCATGTTCTGGCCCTCAAGTTGTTAATAACATATTTTAATTAAATAGAAAATGAAAATGTTTTCCTAAATGTATTCGCTTGCCCAGAACTAATTGAAATATTGATAATTTCTTTTAAATTATGATAAACGCTAACCTTATTCTTTTTAATTTTCCTTTTATAATAATTTTAGTTAATGTCAATATTTTTTCATTGTAATCACTTCAAAATTTATATTTTTACTAAACAAAATCATATTGCTTCTGCTTGTTCTTTTCCCCATTATGAAATGTAAACAATCGTCAAAACCATGATTTTATGATAAAATTTCGAACCTAATGTGTGTTGTTTTTGTAAAATTATGCACGTTCTACTATTAATCATCTCAGAGTGCCAAATTCGATAGATTATGTGGATTGATAAAAAACAATCTTACAAATGCTAGCAAAGGTGTTTCGTTTTTGGATAACTGTAACTTTTATCCAAACAACTTCTAATAGTGAATAAAGGAGTTACGTTTAGCAGATTCAATTCGTATACTAATATATTTTGTTGTTGGAAAATTGAAGGAAATCTTCTGTTGCACTTCTAAATGCTTGCAGGGAATTTGTTTCTTGCTACCTTATTGAGTATGAGTGATTTTGTGTAAAATGTATTTCATTTTATATTTTTCGTTTTCATATTTTTTTTTTTTTCTTTTTGTCATGTGTAAATTGACTTCTTTGTTGTCACTATTAAATGTAGAGTATTTTGTTCATCAAAACGAAAACATTTTAAAATATCTACTTAAGTTGTTTTTTGCTGCTCGCTGTTGTTTTCCACTACAAGTGTAACATCATCAAATCATCATGACACCCTCATATTGTCATTCTTTACACTTTTCTTTCCTTTCTATTCTCTTTGTGTGAGGAGTCTTTATGTTTTAAGAGGTTTTGGGGAACTTTATGATAATTTTTGTACATATTTAATCATCTCTGGCTTGTGTTCTTCATAATATTTTCAGCCAGTTTTTAATATTGCTAAATGTACTTTTTTTATTTTTTTTTTTTTTTTTTTGTTTGGTGGGAACTAGAAATAATATAAAATATTGTTTTTTTGTGTGTTTTTAGGTTGCTGTTTTTTTTGGTTCTTGATATTTGTGTATGCACTATGGGATGGTATTTCTAACAAATATTAAAACTAATAATGAAAGTAGGAAATATTTCTGTTGCCAAAAGGAAAAATGGCCTAACTTATGTTATGTCGTTTGTCGGTTTCTTAATTTCTAGAATTGTTGTATCAGTCCATTACTTTTGGAGATAGTGGTCTGCATAACAACATAATTTATATGTCTTCCGAAATGTATAAATTGCATAAATTAACATATGTTGAATTTAATATACTTAATTGAAATATATAGTTTTTTAGATATAAATTTTATTTTCATAATATTTTTGAAATGGAATTCAATATATTGAAGATATATTTTAAAATTCCACTATGGAAAAAAATATATAACTTGAGATATTATTTAAACATAAGAATAATTTTATAAAGGGAAAAACAACACCATTACTTTTATAATTTATTGCGGATAATATTTACACGATAGATAATTCAAAATTTTATAGCCTACGACTTTTAATTTCAATTTAAAACCTAAAAAACGATCTTCTGAAAAGTAAAAAAAAAATCAATTATATAGTTTCCCTTTTTTCCACAGCTTTTTAATCATTCTATTCAATTACTGTTTTATTCTTTTTTCCCCAATTTTTAACACTCTGCTATATGTATGTAGATACATTTTTTTTTTTTTTTTTTTTGTTATTTTTGTTCACTAGCTAATACCTGGTGCTCTTCACTACACGCTTCGTTGTGTACATTACGCAATTTGATATGATAGTATTGTTATAGGAGAGTACTTTGCCTACAATTTCCAAAAAGTTTTGTCCTCCTACGTTGCCTCCTTTTCTTGGAAACTGGATTTGAACCACACAGAATCTCAAATTTTGAAATTTTGAAAAATCTTCATAATTTGTTCCAATACGCTCTGTTAAAAGTTTTGAAAGTTTATTATAATGCGGGGCATACTGTGTTTATAATATTCAAAAAGTTTTGTCCACCAACCTTGTCTCCTTCTCCTGGAAACTTGATTCATTCCACATAGAATCCCAAATTTTATAGTTTGTTCCAACTCGATCTGTTAAGGATTGATTATAACTTTTTTCCAAAAAGTTTGGTCCGTCAACTTTGCCTTGTTTCCTGGGAAATGGAGATGTCCTGCCCTAAGATATATATTTTTTAAACTAACTTAAAGTTAGTTTTTTTAAGATATTTTTAATAAGATTAATTTATTTTTCGATATCATTTACACCTCCTACATTTTTTTTGGATGCATTTTGTCCAAAAATGTGGTCCTAAATCCATTTTATATACATAGATATAATTTTTATATACTTATCAGAGCTATGTTAGCTAGTAAACAGCGCTCTGTTGACTCAGCAGGTTCGTGTCTAGGGTTTTAAATTTCAAAATTTATCTCCACGCGCGTAAATTATTATAAAAAGTTGAAAATGGTACCATTGAAGGAACAAAAAAGTACCATATAGTGCCCGCTTGTGAATTTTAAACCACTTTAACCATATTACCTTTAATTTCATGTTTTTAAGTCAATTATTATAAAAATTACCATTAGAAGAACGATAAAGTATCACACATATAAGACTATATAGTTTTAATTTCATGTTTCTAGGTTAATTATTATAAAAAAAATTCATAAAAGTGCCATTGGAAGAAGAAAAAAGTACCACAAGTTCCCCCTCTTGAGCTCTTACCTACATAGAACCATATATCTTTATTTTCATTTCCATAAGTTTTAATACTATAAAAATAAAAAACGAAAAAGTATCACAAAGTTCCCTCTAATGAATTCTCAGTCATTACTTTGATCATATACTCTAAATTTCATATTTTTAATTTCAATATTATAGAAAATTCAAAAAGTACCATTAGAAAACGAAAAAAGTACCACAAAGTCCCCTCTTATGAATTGTCATTCATTTAGAACTTTTTTTTTAGATTGAGTATTATAGAAAATTAAAAAAGTAAAGCCCCCTTGTAAATTCTTGTCCATATAGGACCATGTATTTTTAATTTCTTGCTTCTTGATCAATTGTTATAGAAAATTCAAAAAGTACCACAAAGTCCTCTCTAATGAATTCTTACCCAAATAGGACCATATATCTTTAATTGCACGTTTCTACGTTCAACATTATAGAGAATTCTAAAAGTACCATTAAAATAAGGGAAAAGTACCACATAGGACCTTATATCATTAATTTCATGTTTCTAGGTCCAATATTATAGAACCGTTTATGTTTAAGAGACGACATTCAAAGAACGAAAAAGCAACTCAATGTTATCCCTTGTAAATTCTTAACCACATAAGACCACGTATCTTCAAGTTAATATTTCTATGTTCAATATTATAGAAAATACTAAAAGTACCATTAGAAGAACGAAAAATCACCAAAACGTTCCTTCATATTTGCTCCCATTTACTCAGGTCCACGTAAGTTTAATTTCATGTTTTTATATAAGGTCATAGTATACGAAATATAGAAAGTACCATTAAAGATTGAAAAAGTACCCGTCCCGCTTTTTGAGAATTCTAACTAAATAATATATAAAAAAGTACCTGAATATAGCAAAAATTGTATTTCATCGAACTTCACAATGGTAGTGGAGTTCCATAATAAAATATTTATATTCCATAATATAATATTCATATGTATGTAAATAGCTACGATTTTTTACATTTGAACGTTCGAATTTCCAAAAAGTTCAAAAATTAGGGTGTCAAAATAGTACCAAAATAAAGTTTCTACCCGTTTTCTCCCTAAAAAGGCCAATTTTAAAAATAGTACCAGTCACCTGTCCAGTTATTTTTTAAATGAATACCGATTAACTAACTCCTTTTTGTATCTATATTAGTTTAGGAGATTTTTCCAAAAATGCCGTCTTAGTGGATCCATATGGCTGTAAGCTAATCTACAGTTCAAATCAGTTAATCTCTTATATATATATGTATACAGATTAAAAAGCATCAGAAGGTGGTTAAAACAAATAATAACAACATTTTCAATATTTAAAAGATTTGTATAAATTTGTATCATTTCTCAAGATTTGGTTTTGAATGGAATGAGAAAACTATTGTAAGTTTTTCAAACTTGCTGACCAATTACTTAAACCAAAATTGTTAGTTTAAATCTATAGTGCGTTTATTGTAATAGCTTTGAATTTTTCTTTAGAATATTTAATTATTGTTAACTCTATGTACTCATCTTTTAAGGTTCCTTCAACCCACAGTTCTCTATATGATATGCACAAACTAACTCAAATAACAAAAAATATTGTGATTTGTATTTTTCTTTTACAGACATATACAGAACATGTTCCGACATATAAATAAAAATTTTTAAATTTAACTATTAAACATTTTTGCAGCAACCTCAGCGAATTCAAAGCACTTTATATATAAAATTTTTTAACTCAGAATAAGTGTTACTGTTTAGCTACTTTAATCGCCAATTGCCCCTTTTTCAGCTACCTGACCACTTTTTTAGCCCCCTTTTTTTAAAATGGAACCAAATGTTGATTTTTTAAGACTAAGTGATAAAGGACCAGAAACTAAGTTGTTCGAAATATTTCGATCAATCATATATTAATTCTAACGAAGGAATTAAATATTTTGAGATTATTCACAGTATACACGCAGAGAAAAACATGGTTACTGCATTATCACTACAACAATATTATGTTTTCATTGTTAATATTCTTGAATTTTAATAATTCTGTTTTCATGATAACAATGTTTTTGTTTAAATTTTGTCATTTAATGTTTATACTCATTAAAAATTTTAATATGGTTGACTGCAAAAATTATATATTTTTAAATATTTTTACCAGAAACAAAATTTTTTTAATATAGAAAATACTTTTACTTCTACAAATATTAAATATTTGCAATCGTTTTCCTTGCTCTTAAACCATATTCTGTTTTTAAACCATATTAACATTATTATTCCCATGACAATAAAATGTTTCAAATAAATATAATACTTATCCTTATCACAAACTTGGTGGAAAAATTCATAATTTGTATGTTTTTAAATATATATTGACTATAATGTTTGTTTTGCATCTTCATGGCAATTCTCATTTAAATAGGCAAGGTTTGGTAATACTTGGTGTGATTAGTTAAAAAAAATATCTTGCAGTTTAAATGCATATTGTGGTACAAATTAATATAATTAATGAACAAATAATATGTAGATATTTGATTCTTTTTTTTTTTTTTTTTTTGCTAATGAACAGTTTTTTTTATTATTTTCAATAAAAAATTTATAAAAATAATATTTTTTTGTTAATATGATAAAATGAAATAATAATATGATAGGAATGAATAACTATATGATAACATGGGATAATAATATGACAAAATGGAATCATTATATGACAATGTGTTATAATATAATAAGATAAAATAATAATAAAATAACATCAAATCGTTATCTGATAAAATGGGATAATAATGTAGTCAGATTGTTCAATTATATGTAAAACTAGAATCATACTATGAAAAAGCAAACCACAAAGTCGGACACATTATGACAAAATAGAATCATAATAATTATTACTTACAATCGTTTCTATTATTCGTTGTGATCATTTGTTCCAATCATAATATGTTGCTCTTAGATTATGGTCCCTACAACTATATTTTAATTTAATTTAATTTATAAATGAACTGAAACTGTTAAAAACTAGAGTTTAGGAACAACTGTTGATAACATTAAATGTCGATTCTCTTTGGACCGGTTTGGGAAAATTAAATAATAAATTTGATGAATACTTCTATCCTAATTTATATTTTTACTTTGAGTTATAGCAGTGCCTTCACGGAACGTTTATTTTCTAAATTATCGCTAATGAAAAATAAACTATCCAATAGACTTAAGATCAACGCTTGTGAATCCATGCTTTAAATCCTATATTCTTTAAACGAAAATTTATAAGACTGGAGTTCGTGTGAAGAGCTCGAATAATTGTACAGAGGTTTGATATTTCATATTCATAAAATTTTAACTTTTTTGTGAAAAAAAACTTTATTTTTGCAATATTAAAAATGACTATTATAATTATTTTGTTGTTAATAAAATTAAGTTTAGTGGTTTTTCTTAAAATACAATATTTTTTGTTTTTGTTGTTATCAAATGAACACATTTTGATGAGTTTTTAAAGGTAATTAAGCAGTTGACCCCCTTTTTCGAAAAATCCTCTTTTTTGATGACTTTATTTCATGAAATCTCCTTTTTTGGATACTTTTTAAAAATTCTCAACGGTAATGCTACTCATCATGTCTATAGTTCTGACTGAAAATGGCTAGAGAATTTCTTTAAAGTTTGTATGACAATCTAACATAAGAAATCTTTGGAAATGGATCTATTTGAAACATCTTTTTAATTGAAGTTTCGATTTAATGTTTGTGACTGAAATTAAAATTTATAAGATATAACAAATTATTGCCTTTTTGTTTTAGTACAGACAAAAGAAGAGAAGGTTAAAAGTTTACCAAATTCTATTGCAGGGTACAGAATTGAAAGAAATTCATACGCAAAATAAACGAGCATTTATTATGATTATCATCACCAACAGCCGTTACAGCCTAAACATGGGTAATATCATCAAAATTAAAACTGCCAAAAGAGAGAGATGTAAAAGAATTCAATTATTAAAATATTATACAAAATTAGTGGTCTTTAAAAATTAATACTGAATAATTTTTTTCTTAATTGATTTAAGCATTTAATTAATTAACAAATTTTTTTATTTTTATTTTAATGTTTATTTAATTATTTAATGAAATTTTTAATTGATATTTTTTTTAATTGAAAAAGAATCCAAGTCCTTGTTGGTAGGTTATATCGGCTTTAATAAAGTAATTTTCATTAACAAATAATAGCATGAAAAAATCATGGACACATATTTATTTACATAAATAGGCTGATAATGTGGACCTCTTTCCTCCTAACTTTTTGGTACATGATTTTTCTCCTTTGATCTTCCAGTTCCATCTCATACCATTACATACCGGATCATAAAATTGACATTTAAATTTAATGACTAAACTGTAAGTTTCTATAACAAGTTTTTGTAATAGGTGCCGTTGAAAAGAGGAAGATTTCAACATCTTAAAAATGTTAAAAAAGTTATACGTTGAATTTGAAAAACCGAAATAAATAAAAAAATAAAAAAATTCTTATATTTTTACTATACCACATTTTTTTCCCTCTTAGATTATAGCTAGCATCATTGTAAGCTGCGAACTTTTATGTTATTTTCAATAGTGCTTATAACGAGCAAAAGCAATTTTATTTAGTTACCTTGAAGTGCTTCATTTGGTAGTAAATAATTTACTAAACCGATTCAGCGGTGTCCGTCAGTCCATTTGTCCTACCGTTATTAATGTAAACATTCTGATCAAACTATAGGTTACAATTTGCACTATTATTAATGAAATTTAACACATAACTTTCTTTCCAAGCAGGTCTCAAATGACTTTAACATTATTAACCCTTATGTGCACACCTGGGTACACAGGTATCTTTGTCGTTTTCAACCAAAATTTTTTTCATTGAAATTGATAATATGCACATCTGAA
Source organism: Protocalliphora azurea (assembly GCA_932274085.1). Taxonomy (NCBI): domain Eukaryota; kingdom Metazoa; phylum Arthropoda; class Insecta; order Diptera; family Calliphoridae; genus Protocalliphora; species Protocalliphora azurea. The sequence goes on from OW026519.1 coordinate 133,114,997, forward strand.
ACTTATTGAGACCTACTAACTTTCAAAAAATTTTGTTTTATTGTAGCCGTACAGCTATTATTTTCTTGTAATTTCCGTGAGAGACTAATTTACTCTTAACATCTTTAACTGCGCACGACGGTAGCCGGTTACCTGTACGTATTTTATGTGTGAAAGGGGCCATTGTAAGTATATTTTTTGAAGTTTCATAAATAAATATAAACAAATTTTTATTTTTCAAACAATAAAATAAAAATCAAAAATAATTAATATTTGATTTATTTTTTCAACTTATAATACTTATGGTCTGACTTTTCTATTATTTTGAAGATACATTTAAGTTAACTTTAGGATTTAGAGTCCGTGAATTCCTGGGCGGGAAATTTAATTTTAATTTAATATGCAAAGCAAAAATATTGCTGTTTTTAACGCCTCAATGTCATTGTACCAAATTTTATGAAGATCAGTCCATAATTGACCATAGCTCCCATATAAATCCCTCTTCCGAAAATCACTTTAACGTACATAAATCCCATACGAGTATTAGTATCAAGTTAATATTCGACACAAATAAGTTTTATGTATGTAGAAACAAAATTGCCAAATTTTATGAGAATCAGTGCATAATTTACCATAGCTCCCATATAAATCCACTTCCTGAAATCGCCCCAAAGTGCATAAAATCATCTAGATGTTAGTATCAATGCATTATTCTGTATTTATATATTTTATTTTACATTTAGTAAAATTGGGCACAGGTGTAATATGGTTCCCTTTCCGAATTTTTATGATCATACACAAAGTTGTAGGGTATCACATAGCCGGTGTTGACCGACTATATCTTTTTTCTCGTTTTTTTTTTATTCAAAAATGTTGTTTTGTATAAAACTAATTCCTTTGCGCCTATAAAACATAATTCTGATGTTCATTGCAATTTTAAATGAAATCTCGAACATGACTTGCTTTTCACTGAATATGTATTAAAAGAGAAAATCCTTTGGAAATGATCCGAATTTGAGTTACTTCTAGATAAAAACTTCTGGAACATGATTGACTTCTTTTTTTTTTTTTTTTTTAATAAAATTTTTTACTGTTCCCTTAGTATATACTTAAGAGCAAACTTAGTTAAGAAACATTTAAGTTAAAGGTCACACTTGTGTAATGTGTCGTTATAGAGTTTAAAACTTAAGCTGACAAGAAAATAAACAAAGAGCTTTAAGCTGTTATGTATTTACAATAGGGTGGTCCCAACTTTCCAAATATTTTGCCTTTAACTAAAAATCATAGATGTATTTTATTTATACTAAAATGCTTTATACTAGTTATGTTAAGTTTTTATTGAATATCCTTTAGTTTAGATTACTATTTGCTTATGGTAACGCCAAAAATCATTATAAATATCGAACATTTGTTGATGCCATTAATTTTCTTTATTTTTATATATTTTTTTGTTTTTGTTGTTATTTACTTAGGAAAAACTTAAGGTGTGGAATAAAGGTACGGTCGGATTAAGCAAATGTTTGTTTCTAATGTTTTTGTCCGAACGTACATCAAATTTTTCCAAAGTAAAGCTTTGTTCACATTTGGCAAATATTTGATTAAAATTGCGTGACCTCTAGTTTTATAAAGAGAAACCAGCGTCAAAAAAAAAAATATATAAAATGTCAGCTGTGATTAATGATATGTAAAAAATTGTTTCCCATTATAAAAGAGAAATTAGGAAATATTTTATATAGTGGTTACGTCATTTTGGTCAAATATTTGACTAGTCTGAATGTACCTTAATACGTGGTTTATTTTTTGGTTACATTACACACATTTATTTTTTTCCATTTTTGTTTGTTCAAACAGCCATTAAAAATATTCAAATAGGCAAATAGGAAATGTTTTCTCATCGATCATATTTGAAAAATGATTTGTCTTCAAAAATTATTTCATCAAACTGACGAAAACAATAAATTTATTTTTACTAAAAACATAATAAACAAAGAGGATAAAAATTTTTTGGTTTCATGATAGCAGCTGCGATAGCTTCTTTAGAAGAGAAAAAAATATTAATATTAAAAGAAAAATGCAATGGGTTCGGAAGTGGGATTTAAGGCGAAATGAGGAAGGGTTTTGTGCAAAATTGTTAAAAAAAAATACAGTTAAAAACTTTTAATAAACGTTATATTTGAAGATATAGTAAAATTGTAAGGATAATTATACCAGTCATCTTTTAAAGATATGTACTTAGACTTTATTATACAAATTATCAAGAAACGACAATTTTGTTGTTTACTAATTTTAACGATTCGATTATCGTTAAAATAAGTTACTGAATCGCACTACTGGCCTCTGTTCCACAGCACTGTTTAAAGTATGTTGTGGCACTTTTTTGTTTGCTTTGAATAAACAAGTTGGAGAATTCTTTATCAAATGCAGTCTGAAGGAGAGAATGAAGCCGTTAATGAAAGTTTGCCCGCGGCGGCTAATCAGAAAGTCAGTTTCCAGCTCCATATTAGGGTTCCGAAAATGTTAAGTTTTAAATAAGGCCAATAGAAAACTGAAAACAATTCGACTACATACTTGAGCAATTCAGAGACTATTCCTACAATTTTTTATTAAAATTATTAAAATTGGACCAAATTTAGGCCTAGCACGTATATAAATAGTCGACTAAAATCACAATTTTTCAGTGTTTTCATTGTACCACTTATATGGATGCTAGTTGAAAATTATCCGATTTAAAAAAAAAGCATGTAGAGGGACATTCCTATGACTTGCTCACTGTTATTTTACCCTGTAGCCTCATCGAAAATTTTACATTTGAGGACACCATAACATGGACCTGAAAAATATTTATCGACAATATGTGCAACAGAAGATAAGTGAATATCCTTAGAAGATGGTTGGTATAATGATCCTTATAATTTGATTACATTGTCCTGTAATAAAATGCGCTATAACTCCAAAACTAATAATGACGCATACAAATGTATTTTAGCAAAATTATTAGAAATTTTATATTCTATAAATGTTGAAGTAGCATCAAAATAATGCTAAATCATTACTAAAATGATCAGCAATATTGTATTAGCGAAATTTATTGCTTAAAACTTCTCATTTATTTACTTGTCCAATTGATCTTTAAAATTTTAGAATATATTTTCTGGGATATGGTTTACTTTATTGTGTAATAATTTTTTTTTAATCTGAACATCGGTACAAAAAAAATTTCTTTATAACTAAAAAACTGTAAAAAATGCATTTTTGTCAAAATCCGCAAAAAATTCATATCGCAGATATGGCTTAGTCATCAGGGTATTAACCTGATTATTCTTTAAATTTATTTCCAGTTGTATTATCTATAAATCCGCAAAGTATTATTTGAACTTTTTTGAAATTTCTTTGACAAATTTTACAAAAAATTGAAATTGGAATTTTGAAACAGCCTTAAAAAAATCAAAAATTTTTAAATAAGCATGAAAACGTGTTTTAATTATCCTGTTGAAACAAAAGCATACTTAATTAATACAATAATTATGGTTCAAATTTAATTAAAAATGGTATTTTATTTAAACATTTCTCAAAAAATTACAAATTTGTTTATACACTCTTTAGACAAGTGGTCTAAATCGTAATAACTTTAACATTTTTTAACCGACTTTTTGTTTTTATATCTTGGTTGACAGGTAATTATATGTAAATTGCGATTTTTTAACACTTTGTTTTTATTGCTACATTTTTCAAAAATTTTAAAAAAGTCATATTTTCCCCTTATAAACGCACCATACAAACTTCAGGTCTTCTGATTCGGTACGGGTTAACTATATCCGATTTTAGTAATATTTCACACAATATCTTTTTACAACTCAATGAACGATTCTAGGGGAAGTTATTGTCAAAATTCAAAAGTCGGTAAATTTTAGTGCAGTCTAACATGAGCACCAAATGTTAGTAGTCTTACCTACTATAAAGAATGCTTATAATTTTCAGGGAAAATAAAAGTTCAAATATGAACATGAAATTGCCATGAATTGTAAAAAAATATTCTCATAAATATAAATAAACTTCATCGAAAAGATTTAATTTTATTTTAAATTTTATAAAGAAATTCTTTGAAACTACTGTTTAACAATTGGCCTTAGTTTTCTATAGATTATTTGTTTATGTATATATATGTATGTATGTATGTATGTATGTTTGTGTGTATGTATGTATGTATTTAATGTATTTGTTATTTAATTTTCTATAATTTTCTTCTTTCTAACTTTGCATATAGTGAAAAAAAAGTCAAAATAAAAAATAAAATAATTTTAGAAATTCATGCCTTGTGCGTGCTCGTACCCCGTGGACTGTTCCGTATATAAGAGAATGTTTCTTTTGTTGTTGCACTATTAGATTGACTTGAACACCAGCAGCAGCAACAATAGTCTCTGTCATTGTATTAGTATGTATTTCCTTTAGACATTGTAAATTGTATGCTCTGGTACAATATTGAATTTTTAAATGAAAATTATATATTTGTATAAATGTGTTGTGTTTTCTATTTTTTTTTTTTTTTTTTTTTTTTTTTTGTGGAAAGCGTAAAGCGTGCACTTGTCTCTCATATATTTCAGTAACAAAAAATTATTTAATAATAAAAAGAAACTGGGTGTCGAAAAGAAAATTTAATAGCCGTTAATAAAATTTGAAAGATTATAGCTACAGTATTGAGGATATCTTACAGTTCTTTTCTCTGAAAATGAAAAAGGTATACAATATATATCGATCAATATGCGGTTCGTAAACACGAACCGAATTAAAAGCTGTTTATTAATTCCGTATTTCAAAGTTTGTACCCTAGAAATTAATTACGATTCTCACATCCATTTAGAGATATTTGTAAATACAGTACTGTGCAGAACATAAGCAACAAAATAAGTGTTACCCTGAAAGCTGATTTATTCTCCAAAGTATTTAATTTGCTACAAAACTAATTTTATATAACTGTTAACGTATTTTAGTACTAACAATCTTTAGACGATATGAATCTATTTCTCTTAAAAAAAAACGAGAAAAAACCATATTTAAAAGTGTGCACAACAAAAGCAACAAAATTTTTAAATGTGGGATTTTCTTTAAGATATTGGCAGTTTTAGAATAAAATAACTGAATGCAGTATTATTTTTGTTTCTTTGTGTTAATTTTTTTTTTTTTACTCAAAAATTTTTTAATTGAAATTATGATTTGTGATAATCAGAGTTTTTCACGGGAAATACAGGGACGGGAATTCCTCAAAATGTTCAGTATCGTAATCACGGGAAATCATGCTGGAATTCTCGGGATTTCTTGTGTATGCAAAATGTTTATATTTTCTAATTTATATTTGGGTTATTTAGTTTAGTTTCTTAACTTGTTTTTATTTATTTTGTTACGAATATAAATATCTTTAAGGAAATATCTAAATATGTTTGATAGTTTCTGTGTCCTTAATGCATAGATGGAAAATAAAATAATTCTATTTATGGGAATATTTTAGATGGAAAAAATATATATATTTTGCAAATTTTTTCATTGTGGTCAAAAATAATATGTTTCAAAAGGACTAGTAAGAAGTAAAATTCGTCATTTGAAAAATATATTTATTAAACGATTTGAAGATATAATTTGCACGCACGTGAAAATTGTAAGAGGAATAAAAAATAAACAACAACTTACATTTTTAAAGCATCAGTAAAAACGTGGACCTAAAGGTAACCAAACTATTAAGTGTATATTAATTTTTTTTATCAGAAAATTTACAAAAAGTTTATTTATAAGACCATGCAATTTAAAGGGTCCAATTGTCCAAGAACTGAACGTGGTGTAAATTAGTTTTTGAACTCAGGTTTTCCTTAGCTATAGATTAATAGTGTAGCATAAAAATAGAAGGAACTTAATTCTATTTTTATACCTTACACCACCATAGGTGGTTGGGATATTGTGCGTTTGTGCTGATATTTGTAACGCATAGAAAAACTTATCTAACACTCAGCTTAAACTATACCAATCGACACAGAATCACTTTTAAAATCGATCTAACGATATACGTCTGGCTGGCTGGACGGCTAGCTCTCCATGTAAAATTCATGCACAAATTACGAGTCGCAGTTTTAAAGATAATTCAGTGAAATTTGACACGTGGGATTTTTATGATACAGGGACGAAGCCTATTGAAATTGGTTATGATCGGTCCGTTATCTCACGGAATAGAAATTAAACACTCAAAAATGCCCTAAAAATAAGAATATTTTAATGAAATCGGTGTACAGAAGTCCTGTAAAAGTATCAATCTTTGTACCAAATTTTATGAAGATCGTTACACAATTGACCATAGCTCCCATATAAACACCTCTTCCGAAAATCACTTTAACGTGCATAAATCCCATACGAATGTTTGTTTCAAGTTAATATCTTATGTAAGTAGAAACAACATTGCCAAATTTTATGAGAATCGGTCCATAATTTACATAGCTCTCATATAAACCCACTTCCAGGAGTCGCCTTAAAGTACATGAAATCGTCTAGATGTTAGTATCAGCGCATTATACTGTATTTGTATATTATTTTACATTTAGTAAAATTGGCCACAGATATAAGTTAACTTCCCGAGTTATTAGGCTCGTACACATTTTGTAGGGTATTATATAGTCGGTGTTGACCAGCTATATCTTTCTTTCTCGTTTTGTATGAGAAAAAACCATTATTCATAGAAATATGTTATAAACCTTAAAGGAATAAGGCTTCATAAATCTATAAAATTCTTTGGGACTTTCTTAACAAGCTTACTTCCAAAAAATTATCCAGGGAAATTTCACCCTCAGACCAATATAAAAACCAAAGCAACGATTCGACTTTCGGATGAATTGTTATGTAATAAAAAGTTTTCGTTTAGTTTTCAAAATGTCAATAGAACCTTCAAATGAACTGAATTAATTTATCGTTTTAAGATTAATTATTATTATTATTATTTTTATTTTCATATTTTTTATCCTTTACTTAACTAAATTATCTTATAAATATTTAAAAATTTTAATTATTTATTTTTAGCGAGAATTCCCGGGATCCCATGAATTTTCAAAATAAATCCCGATTTCCTGGGAGTGGAGAAAGACCGGAAAAATAAAAACTCTAGTGATAGTATAATTATGACTTTTCAGTATTATGTAACGAAAACGTAACATGCTAAAACAATGGATTTGATAGCATAAATGGATTATGTAGTCTATAAAATTTAATATATACTCCACACAACATTTTTTGTTACAGACCAATCAAAATAGTATAGGTATAGTTTTTTATTTCTGCTTTTATATCGGAAACATTTTATAATTTTTATGGATTTTTACCTAAATTCAATAAAATTGAATATATTAAAAAAATTAAAGTGCTTTATTTAATTTAAAGTAATATTCAGTTACCCTATAAAAATTTGGAAGATATCTTCTTGGAAGAAGTTCACGCAATATCTTCTTTTTATTATTTGGACGAAAATCATCAAAGCAATATCTTTCTAATATTGCATTTTTTTCACTTTAAAGAAAGTTTGGCAATAAATAACAAAAAATATGTGAAATTTAAAAATTTTTTATTTTTATCCACAAAATATCGCCCTTTTTCAGTAAAATGATTATCACCTCTGCAATAAATTGATTATATTCTATTGGGATCATCTGGAAGAAATGTATGCAATGCTTTTATTTTTCAGTCACAATATTTTCAGTTGTCGAAAAAATGTTAAAAATAAAAAAAATATGGAGGAAATTTGTTTGTCTTTTAGCAAAAAAAAAAAAAAAAAAATGAATATTTTATGTTAGCGTTTTAGTTTTCGTGATTTATAATGTTAAGATTTATATGCATGTATGCTTTACAAGATGTAAAATATTTCTTTATTGTAATATATCAAGATTTATTTAGTGATAATTTTTCAATATATTTATTATATCCTCCAAAAGATTATCTAGAGCAATATTCTTTTTTTCACCTAGATGATTATGTAACAATATTGACTATTTTCTTCAAGACGCATTGGTTTCTTATTGCTTAGATGTATTGCCCGTGACGCACAGTCTCTCCCGATGAGGGTACAATAAAATTTTCCTTTTAGTCAATACGAATCTGAATCACTTTCGTATAATTTTGCTTGTAGGGTATATTCAATCTGAGCGGGTACGTAACGCACTTCATCGCGGTGAACCGTCAAGGTGTATATCTTACATCGCACAATTCCAAAAAATATTTTGGATAATAATGTAGTTATGAATGTACTTGCATTTAGACAAAAAATATAGAGAAATGTCTTGTTTAATTCGACTTTTGAGCAAGAATAAAATCCAAAGTATATTTTAAAACTTTTAAAGGATTATATTAAACATAACTATTTAAAACTTTTTATTCATGTGGCCTAAATCTCAGATGCGAAACCCTATGAAATTTATTTTATTCGATTTCAAAATTTAAATGGGAACTATTCTAGACAAAACAATTAAAAATTTAATTTTACAGAAAATATAAAATATCAATAGGTTACTATTGTTGTGCACACTTGTGTATGATGATTGTAGGGTTTCATTCCCGGTTTTGTTAATAGACAAACTTAAAGCTATTTGAAAGTTTGTGTTTTTATTAATACTTAAATTTTTTATTCATATTCGTAAAATTATTTTTATCTTAAACTAAATATTATAAAAAATTAATCATTTCATAGGTTTGCCCTAATTTTATTGCTTTTGTTATGCACAGTACTGTACTGGAAATTAGAAATTAGTACTGTATATTCAAATTAGATTATTGCGTTCAAAGTCTTAAGTCTCAGTTTTTTTTAATTCTTAAGGCAATAATTTGTATGTATGTCTCTTCCATTATTTATCCAAATTACATTACAACACCCTGTTTGAAATCCCACACATGTATATATATACATACATTCACACATTAAAAAGCCGACCGGTTAATGAAAATTTATACATGAGCAAATATATTCTGCTGTCTGATTTTATCAAATACGGAAAATATTATATGAAAAAAAGAGAAAAACAAATTGTTCTTGCTAAAATAAATAAATATAACTATAATATAATATTCTTTTAAAAAATAAATGTAAATATAAAATACTCTCTAGGGTATTTTAAATTTAAATGATCCAAAATCTCTCTCAGAAGAGATATAAAATCCTTTATCTATTAAATATCTACTTTTTCCATGACATCATTGTTATTTTTTGAAAAAAAAAAAATCCCTTAAGTGAACATATAGAAAAATCTGAAATTTTCTCAAACTTTCCCACTCTTTCTAAAATATTATTTTAACAATTTGTATTTTTAGTTTTTCTTTTGCATAAAATAAAAAAAATATAAGTAATTTCTTGGATCTGCATTTAAGAGAGTTTTTTTTTTCTTGGGAGTAAGAGTGATAGTTTGAAGAGCGCTAGCATAAGTGTGAGAGTGTTTAGTTGGATATTTTTGGATTTTCCCATAATAAATAGAATTGATTTTTTTTAATGCTTCGCAAGAAAACAAGGAAAATCAGAAAAAATTTAGTGATGCTAATTGTATGAAAAAACGCTTTAAATAGAAGAATATAATGACTAAAATATTTGACGTAATGTTGTTTTAAATTTAACCTTACTTCTAAGAAGTTGCTTAGTAACTAAAACGTTTGTGTATTAAAATTTATTGGAAAAAAATGGAATAAGGAATTTAATTGTTTCAACGAAACCACTTGTCCAATTAAAAATTTTAATAAAATATACTATTGTCTTGAATACTAGCGATTTTAAAATCACAAAATTGTTAACATTCTTTAAAATAATAATACTTCTAGCTGCTGGCTGCTATTTTAAATATGATTTCAACATCCTACATGATCTTTTTAAATCACTTGAAAGAGAGTTTTTTTTCTTTCTTTCTTGGGAATATTCTCATTTAGTTTGACGTTTAGCATTTAGTATAATTGTTTATGGATGTGTGTTAGTATTTAAAATATAAAATTTATATCTTTTGGTATGAGTACATGTGCGTTTGTATGTATGTTTCCAACATAAAACATTTTGTACACATTACTTGAACATTTCAATCGTTTTGTACAACGCAACGTCGGTATCGCTTTAAAACTAAAATTATTTATTTTCGTTTAGATCTTCAACTCATTTGTAAAAATAAATGTTAACATTTTCATAGACGACATTTAACAGGATTTTAAAAAGAAAATTTTGAAAATTAACAAAATAAAAAATATATTTCTAAATCAAATCAAAAATATGAAAAATTATTTTTCATAATCTTTTTAACATATTTTCCTCTTCCATCTGCTTTTAAATGTCCAAATAAAATTTATTATTTATGAAAATTGTTTACGACTAGAAACAAAGACGGCGACAAAACATTTTTCAGAATTTTGTTTTTTTTTTTTTTTGCATCTGTCAAAATTCGGGTCTCTATAAATAAGGGAACTTGTTAAAAAGAACAAAAAACAAATGTACTCAACAAAAACAACTACACATTAATGAGAAACAAGAAAAAGTGACAATAATAATCGTGACAAAAAATTTCAACTCATGCAAATAGAATATTAAAGATTTTTCTCCTATAGGCGATATTTTGTCTTTAATTTGCTTGTTGTTTAATTTATTCGCAGTCGTTTAGAGAAAAATTATATTTTATTTAATTTTATTGTTTGTTTGGTTGTTTTTCAACAACATCACCACCACCCAGCAGCAACAGCAGAATCAGCAACACCATTATCAATACAAAATCGTTTATGTCGTGCAACTCGTTGATCCATCAACCAATTCTGGCGCGTTTCTGAACAGAAAAATTACTTAAAAACACAATAAAAATTGTCAAAAATATATAAACAAATTTATTGTAAATGTAAAATTAACAAGTTACAATATTTATTAAACCAACGAAAAATTTATTCAAAATTAAAGTGAAAATTAAGAAAAAAGATACAAAAATAAAAATATCTAACAAAACAAAAAAAAATTTTAAATAAAATTTAAACATATTATTAAAAAAAAAAAAAAAAAGAATTAAAAATATATATCAAAATTTCATAATTATTTTAAATTTCTTAGTGTTTATATAACCTTAAAATAAATTATTGAAAAAAAACATATAATCATTCTTAAAAAACAAGACAACTTCGAATTTTTTTTTTTCAGGGAAATTTTTCAAAATTTTATATTTATTTACTTGCTCCCAGTGTTAGTGTGTGTTTTTGAGTGCGTGCTTGTTCATTTATTTAAATTTTTTTTTATCCAAATTTTAGAGCATAAAAAAAAATAAAAAAAAAAATATCAACAACCACCCTAAGGTTAAATAAATACAAGAGCAACAAAAATAGTAAAATATTAAGAAGAAAAAACAACCTTAATAAATAAAAATATATACAGCAACAAAAATAAAAATATACTCAGTATTTTTGATTTTTCAATTTGAAATATATAAAATAAACTTCGCTTAACATGTCTGAAATGGAAGATGTTATATCTACCGAGGAGCAAACTCCTGCCGCCGATACTACTCCTTCTGATAAATCTACCAAAAAAACTGAATTGGTAGATGAAACTATGGAGGTGCTACCGGGCGAAAAAATCGTTACTGAAGGTATTGATGAAGATGGCGACGAAGTGGAAGAGGTCACACAAGTGACCCGTAAAGTTGTCAAACGCACTATGAAAATTACTGAGGTATGTTTCTGTTTGGTTCCTATTAAGATTGGGTTATAATGTTAAGGTACGGTCAGATTAGGCAAATGTTTGTTTCGAATTTGTTTGCCAGAACGTACATACAATTTTTTCTAAATAAAGCTGTGTTCACACATGGCAAATATTTGATCAAAATTGCATGACCACTAGTTTTATAAAGAGAAAACAGCTGTTTTAAAAGTATTGTTTCCCATTAAAAAATAGAAATTAGGAAATATTTTCCATAGTCAAATTGGTCAAATATTTGACTAGTCTGAACGTACCTTAATACGTAGTTTATGTTTTGGTCACATTACACATATTTGTTTTCCCATTTTTAAATATAGTCAAATGGGTAAATAGGAAGACATGTTTTCTCATAGATCACATTTGAAAAAATTTTTGTTTTCAAAAATTAATTCATCGAACTGTCGAAAACAATAAATTTATTTTTACTAAAAATAATAAACAAAAAGAATAATTTTTTTTTTTTGGTTTGATGATGTGGAGCAGCTTGATGGCTTTTTTAGAAGAGGAAAGAAAAAATAAGAAGAAAAGACAATGACTTCGGAAATGGGTTTAAAGACGAAATAAGAAAGGGTATAGTGAAAATTGTTAAATAATACGGTTAAAAACTTCATATTTATATAGATATTGAGGATTTACTATTATTTATCGTCTTGAAATATAGCGGTTATATATCAAGACGATATGGTAAAATTATACCAGCCATCTTCAGCTTTTATTATACAAATTGTCGATAAATCTATCCCTGGTCCATATTTGGGTGTCCGCAAATATAAAATTTTCAATAAGCCTACAGGGTAATATTTCAATAGCAAACTGAAAAAATTTCGGGTACCTGAGCAAGTCAGAAAACTGTCCCTATAACTTTTTTATTAAAATTGGACTACATTTAGACCAAGCAAGCATATAAATAATCGACTAAGATCACAATTTTGCTGTGTTTTCGTTATATTTTATATGGATGCTAGTTGAAAATATTGTCCGATTTTATCAAAACCTTGTAGAGACAGTCTAGTTATGTGCCTGAAGTTTTTGCTCAGTTATATGATAAGATAAGTGAATATCTTTAGAAGATGATTGGTATAATTATCCTTATAATTTGGTTATATTGTCCTGCAAAATAGTGGATACTAAACAATATTAAATCTAATATAAAATGCGCTATAACTCTAAAAATAATGATGGCGCAAAAAAATTTATTTTTGCAAAATTGTTAGAAATTTTATATTTTATAAATGTTGAAATCTCATCAAAACATGCGTGATGCATAATAAGCGATAAAAAAACAGATTTTGGCATCTTCAACCGCGAATAATTCACGCTGCAAACACGTGGTCATCGGTGACTTTTAGCAGTATGAATAAGATACGCAGACGATGGTGTATCCAACATTTCCGATATTGAGCCATTTTTTCATATAATTTGCATGGTGTACCAACTAGGGATATAAAAAATAATTACACGTCCAGCTTTATTGTATTATTTACTTTTGCTTGCTTAAGTTAATAAAATTATTAAAGTGATAAGCAGTATTGTATTAGTGGAATTCATTACTTAAAACTTCTCATTTATTTATATATTATTTTTTACATTTTAATGATTTAGATTCAATACAACTGTTATTTGATATTATTTTCTCTTACAAAAATTTTGTAAGACCAAATAATTATTTACCCAAAAAATGGGAAAATACTTTCCATAAAGTGTTCACACTGTGTTCACATTAAAAACTTTTTTGTTTGCTATTAAATACTTTCATTTGCCCAAAATCAAATGATTTGTTGTTTGCCACACAAAATTATTTTATGCTCATATTACGCCAAAGAAATATTCGTTAGTTTCTGTTAAATATTTCCCTAATCTGACCGTACTTTTAGGGTCTTTTAAAAAGAAGTGAAGGAAATATTATTCTTCAAATAATCTCGATTTGAGAACTTTAAATTTTATGAACATTCTGATAAAAAATCGTTCCAAATATGCAAAATCTTTTGACAGATTTGGTACCATGAATTCCCGACATTTAAAATTATAAGTACCAAATATATATATATATAAATAAATATATATATATATATATATATATATATATAAATATATATATATATATATATATATATATATATATAATAAATATATAATAAATATTAATAAATCGTGAAAAATATATAAGGTATAGTCATTCCGATCAGCGTTACATTTTTAACCAATTGACAACCAAAGAAAATATCCTTCATGCGGAGTTTTAAGGTTATATAATTTTCTAGGCAATAGATAGAGCAATTCGTGTTTTGTAGACAAGAAATAATGCTACAATAATGTAGTAAAAGTCGAGTCTCCAACTTGAAGCACATAGCCCCAAGAGGTCTTTAAAGTTGTAAAAATCCAGCATTTCTTAATTAACCCTCATAAGATAATGTAAAAATGAGGGGTAAGAAGAGGATGTAAAGGGGAAATTTGTAGTTGATATAACTAACTATTTTTTGCTAAAGGAATTCAAATTTTTTTAATATTTTTGAAAAATTTTTGAACAATTGAAAAAATTGTGACTAATAATGGTGATGATCTCAATGGGATATCATCAATTTATTGCGCAGGTGATAATCACCTTACTGAAAAAACGCTGATATGTTTGCTTGTGATCCTAGTCTTCTCAGCTATTTGATCAGATTCCACAGTGGGGCAGAATCAAAATTTTTTTGAAAATAAACTAATTTGCTGGTTGGATTTACAGTGGGTAAAAATTTTAAAACATCGGGTAAAAATATTGGGCTATATATTGAAAAATCTGGACCAAGATATGGCAAAATTGAGATAATTGAAATTTCAAATGCAAATAACTTGAAAACTATAAAAGTTAAATAGCATATGCATGCTTTTATATGCCTTATCGAGGGCTTTAAGAAGATTTAAAAATATTTCAAATCGAATAAGAAACAAAAATTTCATGAGCGGATAAAAATTTTTTATGTCAGAGGTACCTAAGTTTGAACACCAATAACTGTGATCCTGAGGGATGTGCAGGGCCTTCCTTCCAAACTTGAAATTTTACACTCTATGTCTGTGTGAAATTTTATGTAAATCTAATTAGCAGATTAGATGTTACAGAATTATATAAAAAAATTTCGATTCTGCCTACTGTACATCATTACCATTACCATTTGCAAAATAAATGGTAATAAGTCCGGATCTTTTAAACCTCTAAACCGATTTTGATGAAACTAAGAACAGTGATAGAGCAGGAGTTAGGCTTTCAGAATTTTTTTGGCTGGCATGTATAGCTGAAGCACAGATGGCGCTACAGTGGGCTAAAGATGGCTACCTCATGAGTGAAAAACATATCAGAGCTTGTAACTTTTACAAATATCAACCGATTTTAGATATTTTTATATTTCCTTTTATAGTTATTCTAAGCAAGGCAATGCAAAAATATCTCATCCTCACTGTACTAAATTGTCTGTTATGGTTTAAAAGGTATTTGATTTCAAAAATTAAATTTCTAATTTCTTGCCTTGACTTTTTTGCGATTTTGCTCTACAACTTTTAAAATAAAATTTGTATTTCTTTTTTAAATATGGTGAAATTCTCTATAATTTTTTAAATTAAGCTTAAGAAAAATAATTTTAATTATCTCAAATCGATAACCCAAAAAAAATGTTTAAAACAAAACTTTGACTTTTTTTTGCCAAAAAGTTAATTTAATATATTTTATTTCTTTTCTAAATTTTGTTTATTAAATATTTATTCAATATTTTCTACCATTTTCTGAAATACTGTAGCCTAGGAAAGCGTATAAGTGTAATTTTGGAATAATTCGAACGTGCACCCTACATCCAGCAGCGGTCGAAAATGCTCAATTTTGTAAGAAATGTTCAAAATGTTTGAGCCTGTAAAAAATTTTAATTGCTGACTTCGGTACTTCTGCGAATTAAATCAGATAGTCTAATATATTTTTAAATGTTCTGAAAAAAAATGGGACAGCCTACCGGTAAATTTAGTCATACGAGGCAATTATCTGAAAAAAACCCGTATTTTCAATAACAAAAATTTTGACCTTTAAAAATATATAGCAACATTATATATATATTTTTGATCTTTACAATTATCAATTCTTAATTAACTATTTTATAACATGCGGAAAAGTTATTTTGATATTTATAATCATTCCGAAAATATTCAGACTCAAATCTATGAAATATGTCCCTGTAAACATAATTTGTATTTTTTGTTTTATTTTAAGAAAAGTCTTCTATGAATTTTAAAATAGTAAAGTTTGTTATATATAATTTAAAGAACAGACAATTTCCTTTAACGTGATGTATAATATGAGTATTTTGTGTTTGCAACGTTTCTTGTAAATAAATTTGAATTTAGCAAATTGTTGCATATTGTAAAATTTTTATGAAGTATGGTGAACGTTCAAAAATTTTTTAAGGTGCAAGCTTTCAAAAAATATCAGACAATATTGAATTTATTTAACAAAAATTAAAATAAATAAATAAGTAAATAAAACCTATAAGATTACCTTTTGGCAAAAAATTGCAATTTTTGAGGCCCGTTTCAAAATTTTGAATTTAAATAATTTTTCTAGTTATCGATTTGAGATAATTAAAAAAAACTTTTTTTTAGAATAATTCAAAAAATTATAGAGAATTTCATCATATTTTTAAGAAATTTGAAAAAAAATTTTTAAAGTTATAGGGCAAAACCGCAGAAAAATCAAGTCAAAAAATGAGAAACTTAATTTTTGAAATCAAATATCTTTCAAAACATAAGAGATAATGTTCTAATAATAATCTCTTATGGTTTAAAAGATGCTTTTTCTTTGTCTTAATTTTAAAAAATTTTACTTAATAGCTTAATTCAAAAATAAATAAATAAAAATTATAGATACGTGCTTTTGCATTTCCATAATGTTTTTACTTCTGATTTTAAAAATGTAAAGGAGTGAATACGGCCTTTTGCATTTTAGGTGACGATATATATTATTTTAGATTTAATAAAAACTTACTTGATAAATTGTGTGCCCGAAGTTTTTGTAAACTAATTGTAAAAATTACAATTGCAGACACCCTAACATGGAAGCGATTTCTACAACAAAAGATAATTCAGATAATGGGTGGTTTAATTATGTTTACAATTCTAATATCCTCCTAAAATATAGCGGATAATAAAACACATTAAATATAACATAAGACGCGCTATAACTCCAAAACTAATGATCATACATAAAAATGTACTTCAGACAAATTGTTGGAAATTTTATACTTTATAAATATTGTAATGGCATCAAAACACGTATGAAGCAAAATAAGCGAGATATTTATTTATCGAAGACTTTTAACAGCATGTATAAGACGGCAAGACGAAACAATATGCCAAAATTCGCTTCCCCCCATCAAATTCCGAGATTATTTTCTTTGGCTAAATGTTTCATTTATACAGTACAATTTCCACAGCTACTATATTTTTATACATATTTTATTTCTTATAAATCTCTTAATTAAATATTTTTTAAGCATTTTTTTTTTTTAATCTTATAATTATTTTAACCCAGTAATTTGTCATGCGTTTTATTATGCATTTATCAAAATATTTATACGTATATAAAAAAAGCGACAAACAAAATTAAGCTATTAAAAATTTTAATACTCACCACTAAAGATTTCTATGCAAAATTGTTTAAACATTAAAAAATAAAAGATAATAAATGAATAAAAAAAAAAAATAAGAACACTTGTGGGTACATATATTAAACTAATTTTAAATATTAATTTAAAATAAAATTTAAAATTTGTACCACCACAAAGGCAATTTATAGCAATTTCAAATAAATTTGATTGCGGAAAAAATTGTCACGATACATCATCACCAGGCCAACCAAAAATATGCACAATCATATATTTCCTTCAAATGAACCAAACTGTTAGTTATTTATCAATTTCAAACGATTTAAAGTATTTCAGCATCAATTTGTTATTTATCTACTACAAACAATATTAAAAATTCTATCATTAATTTGTTATAGCATATTTTTGCATATTTTTATTTTTTATCTATTTTATAATCACAATACAATTACAAATTATATTCTAATTCTAACAGACTCGTTAATTCTAACAGCTCGTTGTAGTGAAACAGACCAGAGTCTCTGGTGGGAATCGAACCCACAACCCCCAGACTGACAGACTAGCTCACTATCAGCTAGGCCATCGGGGCACCCATATTTTTGCATATTTTAGCTCTATTAGCATATTTTTCATATTTTTGGTTTAAAAGCATATTTTGTCATATAGCAGTTTAAAGGGCATATTTTTGCATATATTATACTTAAGTTTGAAAATTTTACACTTTTTAGAAAAAAAAAATTTACATAATTTTCCATTAGTGAAATTTTTACTATAACGTACAGCGTTTAGCGACTTTAGTTGCCAATTACCCTTTTTTTAACCACCTGGCCACTTTTATGGCCCTTTCTCAAAATGGAACTAAATGGCGACTTTTTAAGACTAAGTGCTAAATGGCGAGAAACTAAGTTGTTTGAAATATCTCCACCTATTATATATTAATTCCAACGAATAAATTAATTATTTGAAATTGTTTCACAATATAGTGATGTAAAAAAAGACCCATAAAAATTTATAAATGAACTGAAACTGTTAAAAATTAAAGCTAATGATAAAGTTTAGGAATAACTATTTAAAACATCAAATGCAGAATTTTTTTGAAAAGTATTGTGAACGTCTTTTTTCTAAATTATCACTGATAAAAATAAATTGTCAAACTTAAGTTCAACACTTGTGAAACCATGTTTTCAGTCCTAAATTTTTTAGAAGGGGATTTTTAAGATTGGAGTCCGAATGAGGATCTCGTACAAAAGTACAGAAATTTAATTAATAAAAATATGCTCTTTTTTATGAATAAATACTTTTTTTGCAATATTAAAAATTAGAAATTTTTATGTTATTAAAAAATTTTAATTTCGAAGTTTTTCTTGAAATACAATATTTTTTGTTTTTGTTTTTATAAAATAAACAAATTTTGAGCACTTTTTTAGGTCTTAAAGCATTTTGCCCCAAATCAGTTTTTTCAAAAAATCCCTTTTTTTGATACTTTTTAAAAATTCTCAACGACAACGCTGGTCACACATCAATTTCAAATCCTTATACCCCAATAATTTTCATCTTATAAATGATAGAAATTTGTAATTTCCTGATGCAATGTAGTAGCTTTAGTTATTTTTAAGTGCAAAACGAACATATTTCTTTGCAACTGCTAATAATTTTTACCATGACTAGTGATATAATTTAAAATTTATCGAAAAGAGCATATTTTTTTATTTTAAGGGCATATTTGAAGTTTTTAAGAGCATTTTTTATGCGCATAAAATACTTTTTTGAGAGCATACTTCTGGTTGCCCTGATCATCACTTTATATTCATTAAATATTTATATCATTGGCAGTCACAATAGTGAAAAATCATTTTTCTAGTTTTTATTGTTTGATTCGAAAATTTGTTGGTTTTTATTTCTATTTATCAAAAATTAATTGTGTTACATTTTTTTAGCAAACATGTTGCAGAAAAAATTAATGCTTGAGAGATTTAGTTTTAAATACAAATAAATTCAATTAAGATCATAATAAATGAATGTGTGTGTATGTATGTGGATATGGTTGGGAATGTTTTTCATACACATGAGCATAAAATGACTGAAAGAATGAATGAAAATGCAGCTAACAGTAGTTTTTCTATATAATTTGGTAGTTAAAAGTATGTGTAAGTTTTTACAGATGTAAAACAATAAAATATATATTTGAGTGCACACACATACATATACGCTGTCTCATGCTTACACATTTATAATAATACTGACTGACTATTTTTCCAACCGGAAATTCATGTTCAACTGTTTAAAAATTACAAAAAGTTTAACAACTCTGTTCATTCAGCATTTTAGTTTATGTGTGTGAGTAGGACTCGTAAAGAAGCGTTAAACTGTATAATAACTTTATTATATTTTTATTTAACACTGTGTAACAAGAAAAAATTACAATTGAAATTTTTAGCGTAAATCTAAAGTAGGCAAAAATTGTTTTTGCAAAATTAAATCGAACATGTTAGTTTTCTTTTAATATGAATTAACGTTCACCCTTAAAAATTTGTAGTTTTTGCTGCACTGTGTAATTTATAATATTTCTGTATAGCTATACTTGTTGACTTTGATTTAATTAATTGTTATCTTGTTTTTTTATTCATTTTGGTTATGTTTTTATTTAAAATGTAACATTTATTAGATTTAACGAATTTTATATTTAAAATTTATAATCTTTTTATAATAAATTTAATTTAGTTTTTTGTTAAATTTTATTTTTATTATTTAATATGATAAAGTACTTGATATATTATATAAGAGTGTTAAAAGTATTATATTTTGTATAACAATTGTTTTTTTTTCTTTTTTAATGTTAATTTCTAAAGTGCTTTTATATGTAGTATTAATTAAATTTTTTATTTTTTATAGGTTTTTGTAAAATTTTAAACTGATAACATTTTCAGTTAATTAAATTGTAAAATATTTAATAAAAAACGAATTAAATTAAAGTCATTTTTATATATTTAAGAAAAACTAAAAATTTCATTGAATATTAAAAAAAACTTGTTTGGTATTGCTATAGTTAGTATTATCCCTAAGTTCCCTGAAATCTCAAAAGAAAATTATTAAATATAATTTTTTTTTTTTCTTGAATCATTTGAGTTGAGACCGTAGAGATATTAGAGCAGTCACTGTCGGTCCACAATGTACACAATTCGTTACCGGAATTAATTGTTTCTCAGTTACAATATTTTAGACAATTAAAAATTAAGTATTTTTCCCAGCTCTTTTGTTGTAGTGAAAATTTCCATTGCTAAAGATTAATTTAAAGAAAAAGAGAAATTTGTTTTATGTGTAATATTGTAGCATACTTCCAGGGATCACAATGAAAAATGTTTGGGAACAAAGGTGAATTACTTGCTTTTAATATTTTCAAAAAGTCAATCTCTTGAAAACTTATCCTTCGAGATCACTGGATGTGAATATTTCCTCTGATGACAATCTCATATCCTTTTTCCAAGAGGAAGTTTAAAATATCGATGTAATTGAGAAGCGAATTTGATAACGATGAAATTCATTGATGAGATTGCTCTTGATGAGTATGTCATAAAAATTACACATCTTACTGGTGCAAGGAGCCCTAAAATCAAAAATATATTTTGTCCTTGGATATACAGAAAACGGATCTTTTGTATGTTCTTTATTTATTTTATCATTACCCTGCAAAAACTTTGCTTTCTTATTTTTTGCCTGAATAACTAGTTATTTTTGTTCGAATTGTCCACAAATTCATGTAGTTATTTTTTGACTCTGGGGGTACTCAAAAATATGTACCTAAACGAAAACAAAATAAAATAAAAAACAAAAAAATTTTGCCGGCAATGAGATTTGAACTAGGATACAAATTAACTATTCGTTTCTAATGACTAACGTCTTATTCAGTACACCATCTCGCATTTAATTTTCTAAGTAGCAAAACCTTTTTTTGTAGTATAAAATATCTTTTTAGACATTTTGTTATAAAAAACTAACAGCATCAGAATGGTGTTGAATCAATAACCTTCTGGTTGCTAATCCAGCGCTTTAGCCAACTAACTATTCACGTGATTGCAATATTACTGTGCTATTATACTATTGAGTAGTTATTAATGTAATACAGAGTAGGCAAATAATAATGATGCCTCATTACCGAGAAACTACTTTAATAAGTAGTTGCCATTACCGAAAACCAAAAAGTTTTTGCTGAGTATAGAGTAATAATTTTAAATTGTGACCTAATGCGATTAGAAGTTACAAAAAGTTTTTTTTAGTAACTAACACATTTTTTCATATAAATATTATGATGAATCACATATATTTATTAAACATTTCTGATTAAAGTAAAAAGTTTGTTAGTAACTTGCAGGTTTCAAGATTATATTAATAGATCTCTAAATCATTTTACAAGATCTGTTTATTTATAAAGACAAAATCTACTGAAATTTATCATTATTGTAATTGATCCATTATTTCATCTAGATCCAATACAGTGTTTTTCCTAGAATATGGGTCTAATGCATTTAAATGCCTGAAACATGTAGTATTTACAATTTTACGTGACCAAATACGAGCCTGTGCTTCTCCAAGTCATTTAGATTATTTAGATATCTCTAATGGTTAACAAATTACAGAATTATTTCCAAAAAAATAGTTTTGTGTATAGGTCCCATATAAGGCCATTTCCGAAAAACTCAAAGATCATTTTGATTCTCAAAGACAATGGCGTAGAATATCATATTCTCGGGCTTGGCCCATTATAAGTTTTTACTTGTTTTTATTGATAAATTGATTTTTTTTAATTTTTGGTGAAAAATCAGATTTGTAATGAAAAATTAGATTTCTAAAGAAAAATCGAATTTAAAGTGAAGAATTGGGATACTAGTGAAAAATTTGCTTTTTAGTAAAAAGCTAAATTTTTAGTAAAAAATCAAATTTTTAACGAAAAGTGTAATATTTAGTTAAAAATCTAATATTTAGTTTAAAATCGGATTTTAGTAAAAATTTTGCATTTCAATTAAAAATCGAATTTTTGGTGAAAAATTTTGTAAAAAAAATGTGAATGAAAAATTTAATTTTTTATAAGAAATCAGCAAATTTCTAAACAAAATATTTTTTCAGAATTCATAAACATTATTTAATAATTATTTAATATATGTATATATAATATACATATATTATATATCATGAGACTTATCTATGTTAAATGATAAAACTAAAATTATTTTAAATTTAAAGTTTTTTTTTTTTATAAAACACCTGTCGTCTGCTGAAGATAATAAAAAAGAAAAATATTTTTTATTTCTAAATTCAATTTATCTTTTCTATCAACAAAAGTGAAATCTAAAGAATATTATGACGCTTTTGATAAAGAAAACAAAAAATTGATTACACAAGTATGATCAAAATAATTTTGCCAAAATAAATATTTGTCAAACATTATGTATGATTATTATTTAAAAAGCATTACAGTGTAGACATATTTAATTTTGAAATAAATTAAAAGATAATTATGCATACTATAAACTTGACAAATGCATGAAGATCAGCAACACTTTCTATTGAAAAAAAAACTTTCAGCAAAGAAGAATTAAAGGACTTTAAACAAATTTAGAAAAAAAAACATTAACATTCAAATGAAATTATTTTTTTTATGGATGCAAATGAATTAAAACTAAAACAAGCATAAAATGCGAAATGACATTGATTATTTAAAATAACAATGTTTGACAACAACCTACAATATATGAGTCTGTCAGTTTTTTTTTTTCTTTTTTGCTAAAATTACTTAACATTTTTCTTGTTAATTATATTAAGAGCAGGAAAGACGAGGGGATATATATGTTAATACTATACGGTATTTAGAAGTAATGACGCGTAAGCACATCATAAAATATATTTTGTAAGCATAAGTCTCACAAAAAACAAATACTTAATCATTTAAACTTGCACAAATACATTCATACATATAAACATATTGCCAGTCATTTTTACTTAAAGGCAGACGTAAAAACAGACAACTCTACACCTAGACAATTTTAACATGATTCTTCGAAAAATTTTTTGTCTGTAGGGCAAAAAAAAATACATACATATATAATTACATATACACATTTACCTTGAAATACAACTTCAATATGCTAAAGTTTCTCTGTATAAATGAAACGCCTCATTTAAGTCTCGACAATTATTTAACTAATCCATCAATAATCTTTTATTTCATGTGTATGTGTGTGTTTTTCTTTTCTAAGTATTTGTTCAGAAAACATTTTTATATTTTGGCATATTTCAATAAATCCAAGACAGATTTCATTCATTTATTCTTTAAATGCCTCCTGCAAGATTTCTAATGATTTTTTTTTCGCATTTCAAGGTGTGTAATTGTTTAGAAACAATTCTCTAAATGTAACTAGCTAAACATAAATACTAGTACAATATATGCCTGCAATTGTACATATGTATTTGTATTAATGTATGTGCCAGGTAGAGTATTTATGTAAAAAAAATACATATATATATATATATATATTAGTGAATATATATATACCTACTTTAGGCTTTGTAATAATCTTACCAACCATGTATTTACCAGAAAATCTTTTAAAAAGCTCTTAATGTTAATCGAATTTTATGTATTTAAGTGTAAAATGTTTGTTGGGTTATTAAGATATCGAAAAGCTTGAGTTGTATTTAATAGGATGTGTTTGCGACTGGAAGCAGGCATCATATAGTTAATGTCAAACTTTAAGATAACCCAACAAATTTTAAATGAACTGCGACATAAAAAGATTTAGCAATTAAGAATAAACCTAGATCAGCAAAGGGATAAAGTTCACGTTGCCACAAAGAAACTATTTTTCCTACCAACATTTTCTCTAAAACCTATCAAAAGCTACCAACTTTTAATATTAACAAAATTATATTTCAAATTATTGTAAGTAAAACGTCCAATAATAAACATTAAATATTGTGATCAAATAACTCCATGTAAAATATAAATATGTATGTGCTTTTCATTTCACCACTTCGACGATACCTTTTTAAAAAATGAAAATAGATAATTTCAGTTTTTATCACTTTCGTGAAGCTACTTTTATTTAAATATTTAAGCTCCAAAAAATGGGATGAAGTACCAAAAGTTTTAAAAATATTCTTATAAAGGTTTAGCTGTTTTCCAAGAACTCCTATTAGTAATTTTTTTCCATTCTGAATAATAATGATAAATAAGGTCCCAGCAAATAAATAACTGAAAAAGAGTTGAAAAAGTAATGATTTTAATATTGTGTTTTCATTAGAAAGTTTTACTTAGTGCTGAAACAGAGCTGCAGTATTAGTGGTTTAAAAATAAAAAAATAAAAAATATCTATATTTTTTAGTAACATATTTTTCAATTTTGTTAAAAGTTATTGAATATAGTTTCAAATTATTGAAATTTCAATTTTCTTAAAATTTATTAACCTCTTATTTTCAATTATTTTCACTTTTTTGCAAGTAGTTGCTAATAACTTGCACGAAGTAATTATTATTCCTATTTTCTTTGGATATTTTTATTTACTTATTCTGACAAAAAATGTCTAATATTTTTTCAAATTTATAAAGCATTCTACCAAAAAATCAGAATATTCGGAATAAACCCACCAAACTACCATACCTCTGAAGATTAAAATAAATCTACCAATTTTGGTCTAATCGGATCAAAACGGCAACGCTGCTTTTGGGAGAAAACTGCCTCAAGGCGTTGGGTGACTTTTTCTGTGTATGTTTTTGAGCTCATCTTTAATTGCAATTTACTCTCGTTTATATTTTGTTACATAACTTCTAAACTAAAAGAGTGTCCAACATGAAATTTTGCACGAATATGGAGAAGAGTTGTGTTAACATTATATATTTTTTTCAGATTTTTAAAAATATCGTTTTTGGAATTACAATGTTTTAATTTTTATATGCCTAATTTTGATGTTTGAAGTTTCGAATTAAACTAACCTACTACATATCATTTCGAAGGCAATATCTGTATCTTTAAAATGATACTAAAATTTTATAGCATATAGTTCAAAAGTTATTAGTAATTAGATTTTATTTTGGTCCATAACGTCTTGAAATTTTACACGCGTAGGGGGAAGAGTTATGTCAACATTATATAATTTTTTTTATTAGGAATTTTTTTAGATATAATGGTTTGTTTTGATATGTCTTACTTTGACCTTTGAACTTTTCTAAAAATTCCAGTTTTTTAAATTCTTGAAAGTTTTTTGAGAATTGAAGGTTTTCTCAAAACTTAAACTGACCTAAACCTCTACCATCACTATGTAAAATTTCATTTTAATCGAACCAGCCATTATGAAACTGCCGAATTATTTCCATTTCATTTTTTGGATCGCACACTGAGAGATCTATAAATTTCGGAAATTCCTCAAAACTTGTTTTCTCTTAAAATGTTTTCTGTTTTCTGGGTTAAATATTTGTTATTGTACAAATTATTCTGTAATTACCTTGTGGTGTTGTAATCCTTGTTGTTTGCAAATCTCTTATTATAACTAATATTTATTTATCTGCATTTTGATTGGCTTGTTAAATACGTTTATTCTATGTGTGTGTTTGTTTGTATGAGTATGTAATTATTATACATACACTAATGATTTAATTAATTATAATGTAATGGGTTGTCGGTCTGATTAATAATTGTTATTACATATTAACAGATTTATAAACAAAAGAAAAACACATGGATTAATTAAGAAATAATATAATCGATTTTATTTAGATATACATATGTATATGCATACATACATACATATGTACATACATGAAAATTCATATTATTGATAATATTTGATTCTCAACAAAATAAATATGACATCAAATAAATTTCCAGAATTGTTTTAATATAGGACAAATTTTTTTGGTTTAAGTCCAAAATATTTTGTTTTTTATATTATTTTTTAATATTTCAAAATTTTGCGAAGCAGATTTTTTATAAAAAAAATTATAAACAAATGCGTTTTGTACTGTCAAAAGTTATTTAGGTGCCCGAAGAAATGGAAAGAAAATATTTAAATACACACACAAAAAAAAAAAAAAAAAAAAAAAAAAAAAAAACAATAAATATATTGAAGCTATAAATGATATTTATAGGATCTTTAAAAAAAATAACAAACAATTATATAGAAATTGGATAAAAAATAAAAAGCTATTTAAAAAAACTAATCTTATTTATAACCACATTTAAGTTTAAATCGTAATTAAGTTTTAATCAGTTTTAGGTTTTAATCAGTTTTCTATTAGGAAACCTTTTAATAGTTTAAGAAAAATATTATGCAATTTTCATTTGATTATATTTTTATTGAAATTTTATAATTTTTTACGCAATTTATTTGTCGCAAAAAGAATGTAAATAATATTTATTTGTAGATTTATATTTATTCTCAGAATCAACCCAGCAAGTGTGGAACTTTGGACAAAGATTTGTTACGAAAATTTTTTCAATTTGTCAACACTTTTTTGTATTTGTTGCTTTTGATAAAAAGAAAGAAAAATTGCATTAAGTTGTTGTTCAACAACATGTTTATCTTTTTCATAAATGTTTCTATGTCAACAAGTTTTTCTTTGTACGCAGACAAACTACATACATAGATGATCACAGACAAATCGTTACAGTGGAGCGTAATATGTTGCGTAACAGGGATTGATTTCTTGGAAGTTATAATTTTTCAAAACAGTTTTGCCAAAAGTACACTTAAGAGCTTTCAAGAAAGCTTATCTGAGGTTTTAAGGTATTTTCGTTTTGTTTTTTTTTTTAGATTTATACTTCTTTCTGTTAATTCACTTTCAGAGAAGAATGATTTTCACAATTTTGCAGTATAAGAAATCGCTTATTTGAATCCCACAAATAATGTTTGACTTTTGTCTGTTATTTTCTGTGAAACTTTAAAAATTAGCCTTTCTTACAACGACTCTATGGCAGCCTCAGTTATTACAAATTATCTCTATGTTGCCTAAGAAGGAAACCATATTTTGCAAGAAAGATATTTTACCAGAAATTCCATTTTAAAAGAAAAATGTAAAATCGATTATCCATTAGAAATTTTTTTGTGTTATTTTTCATATATATTTTATTTTTATTGAATCTTTCTTTTAAGAAATTTACAATAAATATTCATATATTAATCTAATATAAAATTAATATTGTTATTGCCACTAAAATGTACAACTTTAACTTGTGAACCATTGGAGGTATCTAAACAAAATTTCATATGGTTAGAGCTGAAGTGTCTTCGAGTTGATTTGAAGGAGTACAGCTCCATAGCGGTTCACGAGGGTAGAAGGTGTACTACCAAAGTTTGTCGCCTCGAGTATGTATTTTTTATACCTCACACCACCATAAATGGTTAGGGTACTCGTATTATGCATTTGTGCTGATATTTATAACGCACAGAAAAAATCATCCAACATCCACTTTAAAGTATACCAATCGACTCAGAACCACTTACTGAGACGATCTAACGACGTCCGTCCGTCCGTCTGGCGGGCTGACTGTCCATGTAAACTTTTTGCACAAAGTACAAGTCGCAATTTTGAACTTAATTCAATGAAATTTGGCACATAAGACTTTCTTTACACAAGGACGAAGCCAATTGGAATTGGTGATGATCGGTCCATTATATTATATTATTATAGCCCCCATATAAATGTCGTCCCGGAATAGGGGTTTAATGATCATAAATGCCTTAAATACAGAAATATTTTATTGAAACTCGGTGTAAGGAAGTTTTGTATAAGTACCAATCTTTGTGCCAAAGATCGGTCCATAATTGACCATAGCTCCCATATAAAACCCTCTTCCGGAAATCACTTTAACGTGCATAAATCTCATACACATGTTAGTATCAAGTTTATATTCGACACAAATAAGTTTTATATAAAGAGAAATCATAGTGACAAATTTTATGAGGATCGTTCCATAATTTACCATAGCTCCCATATAAGTCCATTTTTACAAATCACCCTAAAGTGTATAAATTCATATAAATGGTAAAAGTACCGGCCCAAAATTGTCCACGTATTTAATATAAGACGCCTCCACGAATTTTGATGGACATACACAATGGTGTGGGGGTATCATATGATGGGGCTTGACCGACTATATCTTTCATACTTATTTTAAATATTGTTTAAAAACTTGAACAAAACATATACAAATGTATATGGATAACAAGCTTGATTCTTCTACTTTCCAAAAAAATTTAAAAACAGAAATCAACAACACAATACAACAACACAATAACCAAAAAAGAACTGTTTTTTTTTGAGCATAATTTAAAATTTTTAATGATTTTTAGTTAGAAAATGCATAATATTTTTAATTAACCTTTTTGTAAGATTTTACATGAAAAATTGCCATTTTTAGACATTTTTCTTTGATAATTTATGTGTAAACATTTTTATTTAGATTCAAAATAAAATTAATCCAAAATATGTAAAATTTTCATTATGTATAACTTAACAATATCTAGGATAAATATTATATTTTGTATGAAAATATTCGGGGAAAACTTTTTGGTGTTGTTACTTAAGCGCTGATAAAACTGATAAAACTCGTACTTAGACAAATTATTTTTTTTTTTTATCGAAAAATTTATTTTAAATCGTATGGTCAATAAAATTTGAGCTTAAGTTTAACGAAATTTGAAAATTTATAATTTCGGAGAGCCAAGAAAGATAAAAGAAATTATGAAAAATTATTTACTGTTAGAGGAATTCAACATTTTACAAAAATTCATAAATATGTTAAGTATTTATTTAAAAAAAAAATTAAATAAAAATACTTAAAAATGTGCATTTCTTACATTTTTTTTTATAAAATAAGTGTCAATTTTTAAAACCTATTGATCTACTTAAAAATTTTCAAAAGAAGATAAATTCATCAATCCTTCTTCTACTTACGACAAACTAATGTTTTTCCAAAATAATCTTATTTCCTTTTCGAATTGTAAATTTTTCTTCGTGTTTACTTTTTCTTAGCCGAAAAATTCGTTTTTATAATTTCCTTGCCCCCACCACCGTGAATACATCTAGTCGTATGCATTTTAAAGAAATTTTCCAAATTTAAAATAAAACAGTTGTCGCTCTCCTGAAAACCTAATAAAAAAAAACACACAATCGAGCAGCGACTTAGTATAATATTTTAAAAACTATTTTAGATTAGAACTTATGCTGACTTTTCATATATTTATTGCTTCTTTAAAATTAATTGGTAAAATAAATTACTAAATAAATAAAATGTAGTATTATTTAAAACTTGATCATAAATAATTACATACCGGTTTATAAATAAGTAGTTACCAAACTACTTCTATGTAATGCAGTTTGTATGATTTTGTCATTAAAATGTAACTACATTTGCAACCACGTAACATTACCAAGTTTTTGCTGGGTAGTTTCTACATACAAAATTTAGTTAATAGAAAGTTAAAATTAGTTTGT
This sequence comes from Protocalliphora azurea, assembly GCA_932274085.1. Taxonomy (NCBI): domain Eukaryota; kingdom Metazoa; phylum Arthropoda; class Insecta; order Diptera; family Calliphoridae; genus Protocalliphora; species Protocalliphora azurea. The sequence continues at coordinate 133,144,805 of OW026519.1, forward strand.
TATTTGTCCCACTGTGTTTTTATTTAATAGAATATCTTTTGTTTTTCTCTTCAAAAAATATTTATGGGACAAGAAAATTTATTTTAATGAAATATGACGTCTGCAATATGTTTAATATTTTCTTTTCTTTTTTTTTGCTATATTTTGTCTTTTTTCTATGCTACATCTGTATTCAAGAAGAAAAAAAATCACAAAATAGCGCAAAAGAAAACAAAAAAATGATAATAGTAAATAATAGAAATTTGAAAAAAGATATAGAATAAAACAAAAACTAATAAATAAGACAAAATCTGCACAAGTAAACAATATAAAATTAAATATACTAATACATACGCACACAAATAAACAAATACCTACACATTTATACAAACAAATATATAAACAAATAATAAGATAACTAAATTAAAATACACTAGAACAAATAAAAAAAAAAGACAAAATAAAGGGAAAATGAAATAAAAACTTAATGAAATAAAATCATATTAAAAGATAAATATATATTATTTGTATATAAAATTATAGCATATACAGATTAATAAATATATAAACATTTGTATATACATACATTTATTAAGATGAATGTACATATATTTATTTCGTATATACAATAATATGTGCCAAATTATTTTTAATACAAAGAATGAACAAAAAAGCAAAATACAATAAATAATTTTAAATATTTTCCCCTCATTGTTCTATTTTTTTTTTTTTTTTTTTTTTTTTTTTTTTTTGTTAAGCAAATATAAAAATCATCAACAGAATATTTTAATTTTTTTTTTTTTTTTTAATAAATAAATTTCAATTAAATATATATTAAATTCTTACACATACATATGTATTTAAAGAGGTTACAATAATTCAATAAAATATTTGGTGTCTCAAAGGAAATGAATTTGATGTAAACTCGTAAAAAATAACTTTATGATATTGCGTAAAATTGGCAAAAAAAAAAAATACATATATGTGTAAAAGAAGACATAAATAAAATTTAATTGCTTACGAAATATGGCTTAATAAAATTATAATAAAATCAACAATTTCATAAACAAATTTAATTTATTATCAAAAAATTATAATAAGCAAATGAAAAGAAATTTCTTTTTTCAATTATGAAAATGGAAATTTTTTGGCAGCAAACTTAATAAAAATTTTATAAAATAATTAAAAATTTAAGGAAAATTTATAATTTTTTTATAATCAGCAGAATTTATGAAAACATGTTGCTTAACAAATAGGAAACTCATAAGAGTTTCATGGGTGCTGTTGATTATAGAGTCCCGCAGGGAAGTGTGTTGGTTCAATGACTTTTTCAAGTTTTCCTTAATGATATAAAGAATCTACAACTTTTTGGAAAATAATTTATATTTGCTGATGACATTAGTGTTTTCTATTCCATATAAATACGAAACATCTATACAAAACTCAAATGGAATATAATGCAGCAATTATTACAGAGTTTTCTAGAATAAATAAATTGTGTTTAAATGCTGATAAAACCAAAATGATAAGATTTAGACCATATCTTGTTTACAATCAAAATTTTAGCATCTTTGTTGATGGAAAAGAAGTACTTTAATCAATTTCGACAAAATATCTGGGAATATACTTGCAAAGTAATTTATCGTGGGACATGCAAATTAAACATTTAAAAGAATCGTGAATGCTACTGGTTTAATTTACAAATTTAAAAATAAGTTCAACATAAAAACGAAACTTCTTATTTACCAATCGCTAATACAAAGTAATTTAAACTACTTGGCTATTGTTTATGGTTATAACAGAACTAATGAATTAAAAAGAGAGCACAAAACAAAGTACTTAAAACTATTTTTAATCTACCGTTTCAACATTATCTCTATATAAAGATGTGTCACAAAATGCAACTTCTATTGTATATTTTTAAAACTTTAAATATGATAGGGTTTTACACTATATTATTTAGAAGAAATCAAACTACATTTAATACAAGAAATGCGTTGGACTTAAGAGTTGCGAGATGCCGTTTGGAGACTACCAAGCAAAGGGTTGAACACCTGGGTAGTTTGGAATATAATAATATTCCAGAAAATTTGAAAAATATTGAAAGAATATCGATTTTCCAAAAAAGAAATAAAGAAATATTTATTAGAGTATATAACAATGCTTCTATTGTAATCATCTCATTGTTTTAATATATATATATATTCCTAATTTGTATAATTTTGCCAACTGACATCAATAATGTTCAATGGACGCTGAGACACTTAATTTTTTTATAACGAATAAATAATTTCAGAAAAAAAATTAATAAAAAAATGTTAGGTTTTACGTAAAAGAAAGTCGTGTTTCCCATATTTATTATGGTTATTCATATTTTCCTTTAAAATTTTAAAATAGCAAGTGAAAGAGTTATATTCGGCAGGGCCGAATCTTTATACACCCTTCACTAAATCTATAATGCTTAAATATAGGTAGAAATTCAAAATATAAATTTATTAAAACTTTAATTTTATAAAATTACATTTTTGTTGAAATTGCAAATATCGTGAAGTTACTTAAAAATATACGCAATTAAAAAATCCTAAACAATGGATTTATATGCGCATTGTCTCTTTTCAAAATGTTTGCTGTACTGTGGAAGTATATTTTATAAGTATTTATTAATAGACGTTGACCATGACATTGGAAACTTATAATATAAAGAGTCCCCGAAAACTGTTTACTTCGGCATATGACTTAGGAAGATCGCTTAGACAATCTGTGTTGTATAGCCGAATAATGAAGATATGAAAAAAATGTTTAATTAATTTTTCAGTTTTCTACCAAAATTTTTTTTCGAAACAATTACCTAGGAATTAGCTATTTGGAACTTGAGTTAGCTATTTTAAAATTTTTAACTTTGTGGTTATGGCTTCGTAACATTAAGCAATTTTGTTTAAGGATTAGAAGAAAAAACTTTTTAATTGTAAATATGAAAGTTATTTGATAACTGCTTTCAAGTATTTCTAAAATTTATATTTCTCTTTTAGTTAAAAGTAAAATAAGCTTCCTCAAAACTCCTCCCTAAACAGATCCCAGAAGCGTCTAGCTCTAAGACACAAATCCAACATAATTAAATGATTTTTGTTTTTATTTATATTTTAAAAACTATTAACACAATTAAAGTTAAGTGATAATTAGGGCAACCAAAAATATGCTATAAAAAAGTGTTTTATGCGCATAAAAAATGCTCTTGAAATTAGAAAATACATATATACATACAAATATTACACCATAACATATATTGTAACTACTATAATAGTTACAATATAATAAGGAAACTTTATAATTCTCATTTAGTTTATGTAAATTTAAAAATAAGATAAACAGTTTGGTTTTTTTTTTTTTTTTTTTTTTTTGATTGAAAAGTTTTGCATAACTTTTTTCTAGATTGATGAACTTGAAATTTTGTTTTGAAATTTTTCACTTTCTACTAGGATTGTCAGGTGGCCTTGAATGAACTTGATTGTCAAAATATTTTTTAAATTGTCAAGATACAAGTAATTTTTCAAGCTAAAAAAAATTGTACTTATATAAAAAGTTAAATAAAATTAGAAGAATCGTTGATGAAAATTTGTTTTCTTTTCTGGTATTGATAATTATTTTTTTTATATATATTTTACAGAATACACTGCATTATGCTTTATTGCACCCTGAAATTGAAACTTGTACAGAACTACTCTGCATGAAATATACGAACCGTTTTACAAAGGAGAACTGTTTTAAATTTAAAGAAATCTGTTATACATGGACCAGTGATAAATGATAAATATATTTTTATATTTTATAAAATATATTGCATTCTGCTTTAATACACTTATTACAACCTGAAATTGTACAGAACTACATTGCAAAATGACTGAATTTTAAATTATCTCAAAATCATACGAGATATTAGAATCGTTTTACAAAAGAGCACAGTTTTAATTTTAAACACTGATTCCTCGAGACTTTTTTAAAAATTTCCAAACCACATTAGTTTGTGCGATGTAGTAATTTTTTTAATGACGTGAATAAATGTTCAAAATCAATATTAATGACTATTGAAATATTTGTATTAAGTCTATATAAAGAAATTGTGCCATATATTGTATTTATTTTGTTTTTTTTTTTTTCTTTTTCAAATAATAATTGTAAAAATCTATTACCATGGCCTAAAAGGTATGCTATATAAATTTTTATTTTCGCAAAAATTCCTATATTCCTATTAAACCGAAATATTTATACTATCATATAGGGTTCATATAAAAAAATAAAAGATTTTTGGCTGAAATCGATTGTCAATTTTTTTTTCCTTTTGGAAATCAAACTCATTTTTCAGGAATATCAAGTTAGATAACAATTTGAATCTGGCAACCCTGTTTTCAACAAATATTGCTCAAGTTTACTACTAATGATCCCTAATATCTTTTCTTTCATAATATGTAAAAAGAAAAAATATAACTTAAAATAATAATAATTTTACGTGATTCATGTTCCTTGTACTCGATAAATAATAAAAACATAAAGTTAAATACTTCTTTAATGTGGAAGAGAATGATAGATTCTATATTAACTGTTTGATATTTTCTAAACATTCAAAAAGTTACTGCGGAATCATCTTTGATTAGAATTTTAACAATATTTCTGATGATTTTCCAGCAAAGTTATTTAAAAAAAAATTTTGTTAATTTTGGAATCTGTTACGATAACTAATATATTTTAAAAAATATTGGTTCTCTAGGGCTCAACCTAAATACTCCTTTATGAATTAAATTTTTTGAAGAATAAATTTGTTTTTAAACTTTTTATGTCCAATATTTTTGGTCGTGCAATTTTGATTGCTTTGTAATTTTCGTGACCAACTATCATGTATTAGCTATAGCCATTGTTTTATCCCGACAATGCTCGTCCAAATTTCCCGGAAATTTTGCCAATTTTTCATTTCCAGTTAATATCATATGCAAATTACCCCATTATACCCTCTTTAACCCTGCGCGGATTAAAAAAGAAATTTTTAATATTTTCAATTTTATTTCTAGCACTATTTTTCCTCTATAAAACATAATTGATATATTTGCTTTAGGATTTATCTTGATAACTATATAACCTAAAAACTCCTTAAGGAATACTATTTATCTTTGTCGTCAGTGGCTTAAATTGGAGAAGTGAAGGAATGCAACTTAAATTTCTTTGGAGAATGGAGAGAGTATTCTTACGTAATTCGCAACACTTTTACCACATTCATACTTATTCAAAATGTTTGCTTTGACTAGAAGAATCGGAATATTAAAAAGAAAAAATCTTTCAGTACATCATTTTGAAATGTATACCTAAAATATAAACTTTATTGTCCCTCCATTACCGAAATTATTTGCGAAAAATAAAACAAAGTCATGGCAAAAAATAAATAAAAAATAAAAAAATAAATAAAAGATAGATCATTTTTTATAACAGGTTAATTGTAAAATAATTTTTCTGAAAGTTTGGTTTATTCAGACCAGCAGTTTGGAAATATATATTTATTACCATTTTTACTTTTTTTTTATATGAATTGCTAGAAAATTGTTCTAGAATCTTGACAAAGATTATATCTTGATTTGATCATTAACATTTTGCTTGGTATTTATAGTCATTTCTTTAGGAATTAGCCCCCTCTGAAAACACAATTTTAATCCAACTCATTTGTAAATATATTTCTACACCTGAGATAAATGATCTTGTCTTGTTAAGCAATTTTCATAATAAATTAAAATCATTTAATTTTAATAATTTTTCATATTGTATCACAGAATTCTCAAGGGATTTTAATTTAATAAAATAAGTTTTATTTTATTAAAAAAAAAAAGAAAAAAATACATAAGCAATTTTTTTACACATCGGAAATGGCTGTCAGGCAAATGTTATGGCCTCAATAAAAACAAAAATTTTTACACAAAATATTTCCTAAATAAATTAAATTCAAAAAAAAATAAATAAATAACAGAGACAACTGCATATTTAATAATAAAAACAAATAAAACAAATCATGTTATAAATCTATAAAATACACATATGTAGTGCAATGATGATAAATGCCAAAAGTTTATTTGGTTTTATATGAATTTTGAAATTTTAATCGAATCAAAAAGAAACACAACATGTGTATTTTATAAAAATACACAAAAGACCACATAAAACAAAAATAAAAAAAAAAAATATTTTTTAAAAGAATAAATGAATATGACAGCAACTGATATTTAAAATGTAAAATGGTTCAGAGTTATAGAATTTTATTTATAATGCATTTTGTTACAAATATAAGGGGAGTTTCGTAAAAGAAGATTTGAAAGAAAAATTAAGATAAATTTGTTGAATAACTTAAGGTACGTCCAGATTGGTCAAATATTTGACCAAAATGACATAACCACTATATAAAATAATTCCTAATTTATCTTTTTTAATGGGAAACGATTTTTTACTTACCACTTACTCATAGCTTACATTTTATCGAATTTCGTTTGACGCTGTTTTCTTTTACAAAACATTTGCAAGATTAAACAACGGCAAATAATATTTTTATAAAAATAGTGGTCACGAAATTTTGATCAAATATTTGCCAAATGTGAATATAGCTTTTTTTACAGCTAAATAATATTAAATTTAAAGTAGAAGTTTCATTTTTTTATAAATATAGTTTTTTATAAATATGTTCAAAGTTTTGTAATTGAATAAAAAACAATCATTTAATTTACTAAACTTAAAAACACTTTATTTCGGTTCTGTATGTCAAATGTATGTTTTTATGTAATTTATTTAAGTGCTTTACTAATACTTATTTATAATGAAATATTTTAATTAGTTTCCCTTCCAAACTATTTTTAGTTTCTTACCTTTTTCCTTAAGTTATTTACCCACTTGGAAATAATCTCTTTAAATTTATAAATATAAATAACCCACTATTTCTGCTTAAAAATAAGAATAAGAATTTCAAAAATGTCTATCTAAATTAAAACATTTAAAAATGTATTTAACCTACAACAAATTGAATTTAAAGTCTTTTTACGCACAAATAACACGTCAAAAAGAACAATAAACGAACTAAAGCGAAAAAGAAAATAAATCAAAATGTTTTCATTTTGGCAAATCAATCCGGAAATCAATTTTTCAATAGAAAAACAAACTGAACTAAACTTTTCATTTCATTTCTTTAAATTATATGTTACACGTTTAAATATATATATATATATATATATATATATATATATATATACGCTATTTAATTCACAGAATAAAAAGGTAAAAATGAAAATAATTTAAATTTAATTTTTCCTATTTGCTTCTAATAATTGTTAAGCAAATTTAAAAATCGTAAAATTAATAAGAATACACAATGTTTATTTATTGCGTTTATTTGAGGCCAAATTTAAATATTTTTAATGTAAAAAAGTACACGTATGCGCTAAAAAAATTCATTTGCAATATGAAACAAATTTGAATAATATTTCAAAAATATATGTATTACAAATGTATGTGTGCGTGTGTTTATAATGTACGCATTACTCAATATGTTTATTTTAAAATTCAAAAATAAAAATACATTAAAATTTACCAAAATAAAATTGCAAAATCAATATTTTTCGTTAATAATATATCAAATCAATACATTAAAGACAACGTTTTGTTGCATAAATCATGATATATATATAACATTCAGCAAATAACCTACAATGTGTTATATTTCTGTTAATGAATACAATCCAAAATGTATGCATGTAGAATAGACTTAACGCAAATATATCGACTTTTGAAATTTTACCGTAATTTCCTTTAGGATCGTTCACAGCGTTGTAAAAATACATTGTGGGAAATATTTACGAAATTAAATATCGTAACCTTTGCAGCATCGTACATAAAGTTTATATGGGAAAAATATCACTTTTTTTAAAGGGTTTTAGAAAAATATTGCTATTAAATACTTTGTTTTGTAACAAAGTATTAAAAAATCATAATCTACATATAACTCTTTATCAAAACCGATATAAAATTAAAAAATCTGTTAAAAAAATATTTAAATTATTACGAATTCCTTAGACCATTAAAGTGCTTTAGATCACTTGTGTAAGGAATGATCAAAAAAAATTTTAATTTTTTCAGAAGTTTTTAAATGAAAAATACAATTTCGTTTTTCCAGAATAATTCAAACCCCTTGGTTAAAAAATGTTGATTTTTTTCCTAAGACTTCTTCAAACTCCACTTCCAAACTTTTAAAAATTTTGTTAAGCAAATTTCAAAAAAAAAAATCGAAATAAACTGTGCATGTTTATAGACACTACAGGAATTAAATTTCAAAAAGGACTACGTCAATACGTTGCATGACTGAGTAGCACCAGCGCTTTGAATTTTGCGGATTTCGAAAAAAGCCTTTTTTTGAAGTTATTTAGTTATAAAGTCAATTTTTTTCAACCGATATTCAGACTAAACAAAACCATTACACAGTTAGATAAATCATATGTCAGAAGATATATCCTGAAGCTTTTTAGGAAACTTGGACAATGATTATCTTTAAAATAAAGGGATCTAATGTTAAAATTTAAAATATTTAAAATTTTTAAGGAAAATATCACAAAAATTTTTTGTTATCTGGATATATATATTTATATCTATATCTATATCTATATCTATATCTATATCTATATCTATATCTATATCTATATCTATATCTATATCTATATCTATATCTATATCTATATCTATATCTATATCTATATCTATATCTATATCTATATCTATATCTATATCTATATCTATATCTATATCTATATCTATATCTATATCTATATCTATATCTATATATCTATATCTATATCTATATCTATATCTATATCTATATCTATATCTATATCTATATCTATATCTATATCTATATCTATATCTATATCTATATCTATATCTATATCTATATCTATATCTATATATATATCTATATCTATATCTATATCTATATCTATATCTATATCTATATCTATATCTATATCTATATCTATATCTATATCTATATCTATATCTATATCTATATCTATATCTATATCTATATCTATATCTATATCTATATCTATATCTATATCTATATCTATATCTATATCTATATCTATATCTATATCTATATCTATATCTATATCTATATCTATATCTATATCTATATCTATATCTATATCTATATCTATATCTATATCTATATCTATATCTATATCTATATCTATATCTATATCTATATCTATATCTATATCTATATCTATATCTATATCTATATCTATATCTATATCTATATCTATATCTATATCTATATCTATATCTATATCTATATCTATATCTATATCTATATCTATATCTATATCTATATCTATATCTATATCTATATCTATATCTATATCTATATCTATATCTATATCTATATCTATATTTATATCTAAATCTATATCTATATCTATAGTCTGCACACCTTATAGATATCTTACACCTTATATTAGCTTATATTTTTCAATAAACAGAGTTGTTTCGTTTTACAAAAAAAATTAATAATTATACTCAAGCAAAAATCAAATAAAAGAAATAGTAAAAATAAAATTGAAATTTTTTTTTTTTAAATTTTTAATTCATTCCATCATCTACTTGATTTATTTAATAAATTTTTTAATTGGAATATTTTTTCTGTTTTTAATTTTTTGCAATTACTAGTAATTGATATAAACATTTTGGTGAGAAGTACAAATTTAAACAATTTTTTATTGAATTAACTATTTTAGTGATTGGTGACCTTTTTCCATGTAAAAGGTTTTCTTCATTTGAATTAAAGACACATGGTATAACTCCAAAATATTTTTAACAATATTTTCTTTTTTATTTCTTTCACAAACTTTGTACTTATTTTAATTAAATTTTTCATTTTATTCTCTTTTCAGGTAAGTTTATAATAATTATTATGATGTATGTAAGTAAAATGAAAAAAATAATTTTTTTCTAAAGAAATTGTAAAGCTTTTTTTTTTGGCAAGTTAAAAAGTAATCAAAAAGTAGCTATCAATCAATTTTCTTGAAAACCATTGTTAAGACAAATTATTAAAATCAAAATAATGCATGAAAAATAAAGGAAATTTTGCACATTATAAAAGCAATAACTCTTAAAATGACAAAACTTTTTTCAAATAAGAAAAATATATGGTTTTCTTTATAAAATCTTTAAAAAAAATAAATACACTAATGTGCAATGACAAGGAAAAGTGCTGCAGTAATTTTGAGTTTCTTTTTTATAATTTTGCCATGAAAAACTTAACAACGTCACTAATTGATAAAAAAAAAAAAAAATAGCGTATAAACTAAATGTAAAATTTATCTATTATTTATACGTTAACAACTACGCAAAACTATTTAATTATTGTGGTAATAAAAGACAAAGGAAATTAAGATAAAAATCAAAATCAGAGAAAAACAGATTTAGTTTATAAGATTAACTATTTATTTAATTGCCAAATTGTTTCAATTAAATTGAAATTGAAAACAAAGCAAAACCAGAAGAAAAAAACTGCTAATGCATTTTATTTTTTTATGCAGAATTTTAGTAGTTTTATAAAATTCTTAAGGATCGTTGCACGAGCTCGTAAAAACCCATTACGCGGCGGGCAAAAGTAGCCTCTCCAACCCCTTTTTTAAATTTCGTATTTTGTGTAAAAAGATTAAATGATTTTTGGAAATCAAAATTTTGTTTGAATTGATGGAATAAATATTTATTGTTTTACGTAGTATAGTAATTTGGGGTGTTTTCTTTTTTTCATTGAAAATAAAGTAAAATAAATAAAAGATTTTGAAAATTAAATATTTAATTTACATAAATAAATATTAGTTTATTATTTTATTGCTGTAAATTATAAATCTGCGTTCTAAATAATTTGGTGTCCTATTTTTAAAAGTAGAACAAAGGAAATTTTTAGTTAAAGCGTATTATTTATAGTGAAAACATCTACAAATATTATTAATTTTGGAAAAAAAAAATAAAATATAAAAATATTGTTTATAACAAAATTTTGCGCATTTATTTGTAAATTGAAAAGAAAATTTTGCGCAATAATTTAATTAAAATTAAAAAGTGCTAAATAAACATTTAAAATTATATAAAAATTAATATAGTTTTTTATTAATAATTAACTCCAAAAGTGGATTATTCTGTAGGAGGACAAATTTCCATATTATAAAATTACTCTTAATTAAATCTACATTATGGCCATAATAGACGAGGTAAGATTTAGTAATAAAATGATGCTCTACCTTAAATTAAATGAATATTTTATTTTATTACTTTTCTGAGCACCACAAAAATTGATATTTATTTTTAAATAAATAAATGATTGCAATTGTTTAACATTTCACTTAAATTACTATTTTACATATGTTTTAATATTCAACATAAATCCCTATAAAAAGATATTTTAATATTAAATGAATAATACCATTTTTTTTACTCATAATCGTAGTGACATTTTATTAATGGCTTCATTATAATTAATGTTGCATTATAAATTATTAAATTTATGGCTCATTATGATTTATATTTAATTGTGTTATTTTTCAACATCCGTACGTATACGTATTGGTAATTCTTGCCAATATTATTCATACACCTTATGTTTCAGTACTGTAATACTTTTAAAGACTTTTTTTAAGGGAAATATTTTTTTTCTACAATTTTTTCCCAATAAAAATTTGTTAATTGTTTTCACTTGCTGTTGCTAGGGGAAAACATATAATAAGTTAAATAGCAACGACAGGAAACTATTAAAAATCTGTTGGACACAAATTTACTGTATACTTTAGGGCATTAAATTTGATTGATGCAATTTAAGCAGGGGTAGTATGGCTTTTGATCAGGTGCGGATCCAGCCAAAGCATTTGGACGGAGGGGGTTGTTAATTTTTTTTTCTTTTTTTTTTTTTTTTTGGTTTGTTTTGAAAAATTCGAATTTTTTTTGTAAAACGAAACAACTATCTATTAATTGAAAAATATAAGCTAAGATAAGGTGTAAGCTAAAAATTTAAGTTGATAATTGGCGATCAAATTTTATATTATATTTTTATAAATAACTTGAACTATAAAATTTTTTGTGTCACCAAAAAACTTGATATATTACTCTATTATACCTTTTTAGTTTTGAAATACAAACAAAAATTTCCACGAATTTTATGATTCGCAAATTTCAGAGAATATTTATGGTGTGTTTTTATTGAATTATTATCCTCTAAGGCATTCCAAATAAATAAATAAATGCGTTTCAATGAGTTATGTAAGTTTTAATACCTAGAATATCAATTTTACTTAAATATATTTAATTATAGTTTTTAATATCAAAAATTTACTGATGCAAAAATTTGTAACTAATCTGTTAAAAAAAAAGGATCCGTACAGAAAATCGTTATTTTTTTATAAAAATAAATACATTATTTTTATTTGATTTCAGTTAGTAATAGCTTTGCTCCATCACTTTTCGTTACTTGTAAAAAATAAGAAATTGTAAAAAAAATCACAGTTGTCAAATGTGAAAAACTAACAAATTTTCAGAAATTCAAAATACTCTGAATTTTGAGATATTTCGAAAAAAAACGTAGTTACCTAAATTTTAGGCCAATTTTGAATTTAATTGAATGAAGAAAGCAAAAGAACGTAGCTTACGTTCTTATTTTATTTTTATTTTAATCTCTTATATTTACTACAAATAAGAAATAATTTATGAATTTCAAAATAAAACTAAAGATATCAATTTTTCAATGCTATTTTATTCAAAATAAAATGAGACATCAATATTTCAAATCGTTTAAATATTCAAAAAATTATTTAAAAATTTCAAAACTTTATCAAATTATTTTCAATACATTTTTAAGCAAATCACTTTATGTTTTATTTAAAACATACACTGGTGCATATTCCTATAAACTCACATCAATTTTCTTTAATCAACTTACCAAAAATGGAGCTAAAAATAACTAAGTTTCTACAAACTAATTTTTGAAATTATTTGCTGATTTCAATTAAAAAATTAATAACAAAAAATTTAAAATGTATATTAGTTTTTTATTGTAATTTTAATAGTTTAATGTCATCTTTTATAGCATTTTCCTATATAAGCACTTAAACTATTGAAACAATTTACCATTATTAATAATGTGTTGATGAACCTTTATTTTGGATAACTTCAAAAATTCGGTCTAAAACTGATTTGACTAATTTTTGAAGAAAATTCCAAAGTTTGCTTAATCTTTAGTTTTAACTGCGTTATTATCATTATGGTTTCATTCTGTGCATTTCTTGTGTAAACGTTACAGGCCAAGTACCTCCATACATTCTCCATTGGATTTTAAATCAGGAAGAGTGTAATACTATGTTCATTAAACCACGACTTAGATTGGTTCGCGATATGGATTGCAGCGTTATCCTGTTGGTATATGCAATCTTCATCCATTTTTTCATCCATAAATGAGAGAAGAGCATCTTCCAATAGTTCGTTATACATTGCACTGTTCATTTTAGTTGGAACAAAACATATTTTTAATTTTTCTGCAGCAGAAAAAGCTGCCCATACTATAACACTGCCTCCACCGAAATTGCGTTTCGACATACGAATTTCCTTCGTCCTGCCAATGCCAAAAGCAAGAATATGAATCGGAATCGTCCAAATTGGATTTCTTTTCATCAAGAAAGATTACTTTATTCCACTTATTTGTCCATTTCATGTATTTGCGCGCAAATTTTAAACGATTTTCCTTATGATTCTGTTTTAACCATCTGTTCGCAAAATGTGTGCAACATGTTTGGAAGTGAAAAAATTTGAATTTGAATTTTTTCCTATCCTGTAAAAAAAGTTCCTTTGGGCATCCTTTAAGCTGATGAAATTTTCCAATTAAAACAAAAATATTTCCAGTAAACAGATATGTTGTCATCAGATACTTACCTTAATTGAAACAAACAATTAAAACTATTTAAATTTTAGATAAATTTTTCTCGACTGCGTTTATAGGAATATTCCACTGAAATGATCACCCATATGTTTTGATTGCTAAATTAAAGAAAACAACAAAAGCAAGAAACAAATATTTCTTACACAATACAAATATTTCTTATATCGTGAGTTGTTATAACAACACAATATTGTTTTTGGTTAAGACAAACGAATATATCCCAAAGAAGAACAAAAATTTGAAATGCGTTTATAGGAATATGCACCAGTGTACTTGGGTCAAAAATAAAATCGTATAAAATGTTTAAATTATTCCATATAAAATCGAATAATATCTAAGATTGTTGTCTAATTTAAAAGAAATTAAATCCTGTTATGCTTACAAAAACAAAAGGTTTTTAAAAAATATTGCATTGTTGCATATGCTTTTGTAGAAAAATTTATAAAAAATTGCATTAAAGCTCGAAAAATTTCATCTTTTTAAATATAGTTTAAAAATATTCTTTCAATATTTGAGCAAAACATATACAAATGTATACGTGTAATAAGCTTAATGCTTCCACCTTCCAAACAATTTTGAAAAGATGAAATTAACAAAACAATAATAAAAGTTAACAAAATTCAAAATTTTTAAAGATTTTGAGTTACAAACATCATATTTTCAACTAAACTCTTTTTTTTTTTATTTTTGATGCTACTTGAAAAATTACCTTTTTTAAACATATATCGTTGATAATTTATGTGCAAATATTTTTATTTAGCTTTCAAAATAAAATTGTCTCAAAATATGCAACATTTCCATTATATAATTTAGTATTTATGAAAAAAATTAGTTTTACCTAAATTTATGAAAAAAATTTAGGGAAAACTTTTTCTTACCTAAACGCTTTTGATAAAAAGTTTTGGATAGACTTTGACTTATAAAATAAAAATATTTTTCATTAACTGATAAACTTAGACTAATTATGGGTGCCCCGATGACCTAGTTGGTAGTGAGCTAGTCTGTCAGTCTGGGGGTTGTGGGTTCGATTCCCACCAGAGACTCTGGTCTGTTTCACTACAACGAGCTATGGTCTTCCTTACTCCGCTCGGTTAGAAATAGAACATAATTTGTAATTGTATTGTAATTATAAAAATAAATAAATAAATAATAAGACTAATTATTTTTTTACCGAAATATGCATTTTTAATCGTATGATCCTTAAAATCTAAACTTACGTTTAATGAAATTTGAAAATTTAGAATTTCGGAAATCCAGGAAAAATAAGTGAAATTATAAAATTATTTACTCTTAGAAGAATTTAACATTTTACAAAATTTCATAAATATATTATGTAGTTATTTAAAACAAGTGAAATAAAAATATTTAAAAATGTGCACTTTCTACAGTTTTTATTAAACAAATGCCAATTTTTAAAAATTCATCATTCCTTTTTCTATTTATGACAAACTAATTTTTACCACAATAATTTTTATTTTTTTTCCTTTTCCTGTTGAAAATTTGTCTTCGTGTTTAATTTTTCTTTGTTGAAAAATTCTTTTTGGGGAGAGGGAAACTACCTTTTACCCCCCAACCCCCCTCCCACCCACCGTGGATCCGCGCCTGCTTTTAATGTTGGGTTACACGTATTTTTTTATATTCACAGTTCAAAGAATTAACCAACAACTTGGAGATAACAAGTTTACCTTAATAATATAAAAATTAATTTCCATATTAAAGATTTCACTAATTTAAACAAAACTTTAACTAATAAAAATAATATAA
Source organism: Protocalliphora azurea (assembly GCA_932274085.1). Taxonomy (NCBI): domain Eukaryota; kingdom Metazoa; phylum Arthropoda; class Insecta; order Diptera; family Calliphoridae; genus Protocalliphora; species Protocalliphora azurea. The sequence continues at coordinate 133,160,547 of OW026519.1, forward strand.
TTTAATATTCTTAAATTCAAATTAAAAATAACTAAACATTTAATTACATATTTACTAAAAAAAAAAAAAAACTTCTAAATCTCAAATCGGATTTCAATATATATTTTTCCTTTTATTAGCTAAATATTGACTTTATTTCATCAAGACTATTACAAAATAAAAAGAAAATCACAAGTATTCCCTTAGGCTTTTATATGAATACTATATAAAAATTTTATTGTAAAATATAGACCGCATTTTAAAAGGAAAAACTTATTTGACTTTCACGATTGTTTTTTTTTTTCCTTCTAAGAATTAAAAGTCATATGTGGAAAACACAAAATTATCAAATATTGCTAACAAATACGTTTTCACTTTAAAATCTTTAAAGTAAAAAACCAATAAATCAAATTGACGTTTTTATAAAGTGAGTATGTGTATTTCTTTTTACGAATATCAAGGTCTATGTCCTACATATTTTTGTGGATATTGTTTTTTTTTTTTTTTTCTATATAAAAACGAAAACAGACTTTCCAAAAGGCACAAGTATTTGTTCGTTTTTTCTGCTCAAAATAGCAAACTAAATAAAATATTACTAAATAAAGAATTTCTATCAAATATTTTTCTATTACCAAATTGAAATAATAGAGAGAGAGAGAGAGGAAGAAGAAATCAATTGCTAAATAAAACAACAGCTGATGTGCTACTGACGAAGAAAATAAAGATGTAGGAATTGTCAATAGAAAATGCTGAACTATTTCAATTAATATTTTTTTATTTTATTTGCTAAGAAAAAATAAAAGATAAACTTAACACTAAAGAAAAAGGTGTGATATTTTATTTTATACTTGTATTTTCTCCTTTTAAATTCTTTTCACTATTTATTAAGTGTATACAATATGTCATTTTACGGACAGTGGGATAACCAAAATAAATAAATTGTAAATAAAATAAAAAAGTTCTTTGAGTACTATCTAGTGTTCGACCGCTAATTTAGCCTGTACTCTATTCCATAGCCTAACCTTTTCTATATTCCTTTCTGTACCTTAGCCTATAATCTATTCTAAAGTCTATTCTGTATGATATTCTATAGTTTATTCTATAGCATATTCTATAAGACTATAAGACTATTCTATAGTTTATTCTATAGTCTATGCTACCATATATTCTACATTTTATTCTATATTATATTATATAGTATATTCTATAGTCTATTATATACTTTATCCTATAGTTTAGCACATATTATATTCAATAGTATAAACAATGGTCTGTTCTATAATCTAGCCTATAATATATTCTACAGTCTTGCTTATAATCCATTCTATAGTCTAAGCTACAGTATTTTCTAAATCAAGCCTACAATCTATCCTAGAGTCTATTCTATAGACTTTTCTATAGCCTATCCTATAGACTTTTCCATATACTATTCTATAGAGTATTCTGTAGTATATTCTGTAGTATATTCTACAGTATAGCCTATAGTATATTCTACAGTTTAACCAATAAACTATTCAATAGTCTAGCCATTAACTATTCTAAAGTCTATTCTATAGGCTATTCTATATTCCACTCTATACACTATTCTATAGTCATTCTATAACCTATTCAATAGTATATTCTATAGTCTAGCCTATAGTCAATTCAACAGTATAACCAATGGTCTATTCTATAGTCTAGCCTAGAGTGTATTCTTTAATTCTACATACATTCTAATCTACAAACTATTCCATAGTTTATTCTATAGATTTTTCTATATTCTTTTTTGTAGTCTAGCCTACTCTATAGTCTATTCTGTAGTATATTCTATAGTTTATTCAATATTATATAGTTTATTCTATATCCTAGTTTATTCCATATTCTATATTCTGTAGTATATATAGTCTATTTTATATACTATTCTATACTTCTATTCTATAGTCTCTTCTATAGTATATTCTAAGACTGTTCTATAGTCTATTATATACTTTAGCCTATAGTTTAGCATATAGTCTATTCAACAGTCTACCAAATGGTATATTCTATAATCTAGTTTATAATCGATTCTATAGTCTTGCTTATAACCAATTCTACAGTCTAGTCCATAGTATTTTCTAAACTCTAGCCTATAATCTATTCTATAGTATATTCTATAGACTTTTCTATAGTCTATCCTAAAGACTTTTTTATAGTCTATTCTACAGATATTTTTATAGTCTATTCTATAGTATATGCTATAGGTTATTCTATAGTCTATTCTATAGTCAATTCTATAGTCTAATCTATAGTCTCTTCTATAGACTATTCTGCAGTCTATTCTATAATCTATATCATATATAATATATATATATAATAGTATATTTTATAGTTTATTCTATAGTCTATTCTATAGTACATTCTATAGTCTATTCGATAGAATATTCTATAGTCTATTCGATAGAATATTCTATAGCATATTTTATGGACTAGTCCACTGTCTAATCTATAGTCTTTTCTAATGTCTAGTCTTTAATCAGTTATCAATAGTCCGGCGTTAAGTCATATCTAATCTACAGTATTTTCTATTTTTTTTTTTTTTTGCGACTTACCTTTTCAAATTTATTTTCTTTTATTTCACTGTATTTGTATAGTTTATTAAATTTTGTTTTAACATATTTACATTACAAACTATACAAGAACAAATAATACATTGTAGTAAATATGTGTACGATTACATAGTGCTACCAACATATTTAATTCATTGATACAAACATCTGATACAAGAAAAATAAACAAAAAATTCTATTGAATGGTTCAAGGTAGAAATAAATTTCATAAAGGAAAAATATAAAACATAAAGATTTTTCACAGAAGTACTTTTAGACATGTGTATGTCTTGTAAGTGTTTATGTATGTGTTAAGTTTTTTTTAAATATTATATGAGCATATATTCATAAATGTAGTAGTACATGTTTGTATTTGTGGGAATTTTATTTGAAATGTTATCGACACAAACGCATCTTTCAATCAGTGTTAAAGAAAGAAAAAATGTAAAATGAGAGAAAAACAACAACAACAGTTTACCCAGCAAATTGCCAATACACAATGGTATGCGACACAACTGCTGTTATTGCTGCTACTGCTGCTGACGATAGATGTTGTTGGCAATAAATTTTCACACCTACAATTGACATACTCTTACATACAAGTTTATGTATTTTCACATACACTTATACATTCATTCATTCATTCACCTAAACACTCTAGTACTTAACCAAGCAATTCGTTGTTTCAGATAATGAGCATTGTATTGATGATGCTGTGTTTTTGTTATGTTTTTTTTCGCTTTCAGTTCTTTAATTTTCATTTCTTTTGTATATCTCATAGATCACTGCCAAGGATTTTTTGTTCTCCTTGTTTTCTTTTCAAAATTGATTGTTTTAAATTGATTAAATTTTTTGTTTTGTATATAAATTACATACTATTTAAATTATATTGCTTCCTATAGGCAAATTTCTTATATTGCAGACATCCTTCCTCTTATTACGATAAGTGATTTTAAATTCTTTTAAAATAGATTTATTAAAAAGTATTTAAAGCATTTAAATAATGTTGCAGGAAGAAATAATTTAAGATTTTTGTTTTTTTATTGAGCCTTTTAAAGTATTCCTGATATCCCGTCTGAGTATTTTACACCAAGAAACTAGTAGTTTAATTAGCCCAAAGTTAATTATTATGGAACCAATTAAAACATTATACAGATTTTTGATCTAGAGATTTTAGGTTTTATGTCTATAAATTTTTATATTAATCAGGCTCACCGTTTTTTGACAATAGGAAGTCGATTTTTGCTGCCATTATCGATTTATTTTAAATAGGGTATAATAATTCACAGATACATAAAAAATTGTTAAAAAATGGTCACAGATTAAAGAAGTGAAAATAAATATCTAAAGGTATTTCCAAAAAATTTCGACACAAAATTACAATTTTAAAAATTTTACAACTTCCAATTTTTTTGGTTTGGGGTTTACGTTAAACTAGTCATCGTACATTTTATTGCGAATGAAGCAGTTCCGTATCGCTTAAGGTTAAATAACTTTTATATTCATTATCCAATTTTAACAAAATTGGATATCCTGAAAAAGGGTCTATTATTTTCCATTATTTTTGGCAATGAGATCAGAAGAGTTATGGCAATTTATCGATAACAGTTAGTACAATTTTACTAACAAATTAATATATTTTCAGTGTTCTGATACTTTTTTTAAATCTAGTATCAGAACAAATAGGAAAGGATAAAAACAAGCAGTGCTAGCCAAGATCGAGCATATAATACCCTACATAGTTGTGTATGGGCACTAAAATTATTTGTGATTTTTGGTCAATTTTGGAACGATCCTTATGAAATTTATAACAATGCGTATAAGAAAATTATTTACACTGCCTGCCACTTGAATAAGGAATCACATTTTTTTAACTTTAATTAAGTATATCTATGACGGCTATAGAATTTTTAATTTGATAGTTTTTAAACAGTTTTTATTCAAAATGGCACGTGGTAAGGCTCTTAATAACTCTGAGAAAGAAAAAATATGATTTTAAAATCTCGTAGTCAGAATCCGCTCCAAATAGCCAAAAACATTAATAGAGGAAAGACAGTTATGTACAATTATTTAAATAACTTGGAAAGATATGAAAAGGCGGAAGAAAATGGCAACAACTCTAAAAGAAAGACGAAAAATTCTTATAATTGCATCAAATTCTGCCATGGCGGTATCAAAAATACGTGAAAAAAGTGGAATCAGTGTCAGTCTAAGAACATTGTAACGTATCTTAAAGCCGTGCCCACCACTTAACGAAAAACTCAAATCACAACCTCTACAGTTTGCCAAAAAACAATTACACAATTTCACCTATTATTGCGAAACTGAGCTTATATTGATAATATCATTAATGTGGAATTTATGCGCTTTTAAGAAAATTTTCGGCAGCGGAACTTGCATGAAATATATCATCAATTATGGACCGACTTTTACAAAATTTGGTATAACGATCTATACCTATACAAAGCTTTTTGTGTGTATAAATATCACATATTTCAGAATGTTTCGAAAAAAAAAGTTGTATGGGTTATAGGTGAAACAATGGACCGATCATGATTAATTTCAGCACATTTTGCCTTTGTAACCCCATGTATTAAACTTGAGTAAATAATCTTTAAAATCGTCACAAATAATTCAACGGATTTTGTAAAGTGGATTAAAGGTATATTAATGTATTCTTGAAGCATCTGAAATAATATCAAATTATTTTATTAGGATCAGGATTGTGCCATATATGAGACTTGTTTCAATAAATAATGATCTGTTATATTAAAATTTCAGTAAATATATCAATATGCTTGAAAAGCAATTAATATTTAAGAGGAAATGTATTAGTTAGTAAAGAAAAATTGTTGTAACTTCTGATACCATTGAGATAATTAAAATTAAAATACCGTTTTCCAGGATATTGAACGATAAAGGTAATTTTTCATTTTAGACGACCCAGTCCTTTCCAATGATACTTGTTGAAATCTGATAATGCACCTAGAAGTTATTCAAGCTTAAATTATGCTCCTTTTTGACAAAAATGGTCGAGCTGTTGAAATTTGGAGGATCGTAGAATATGAACCGTTATCAATATGGTACAAGTTAATACGCTATATGAAGTGTATAGAGAAACAGATTATATGTACTGAATTTCATTAAAATCTGTGATGGTCAAATCCAAAGCAAAGACGAAATTTTTTTGAATTACCCCTAAATAAAAATAAAAATCGTGATATTGTAAGGCAATTTCATATAATTTCATAGTAATCTTATTTGTCAAAAATATGATTTTCTCTAAAATGGTGAATTTTCAAAGTTTGGTGACAAGCAGTGCCAAAGGATATTTTCATAGTAATAATAATGATGAATTCCCTGAGGACTTTTCTGCCTAAGTTTTTGTGACTGTCTGCGACCTTTCATTAATTAGGCTATAGCCCTTTAATAAAAAATACTCTTTAAACCTCATTTATTTTACTGCAAACAATTTTATAAATATTTTTTTTTTTAATAAAAATTAAGATAATAAAAAAGGTCGAGCTGTCCAACTATTTATTTTACTGTAAATAATTTCGTATTTTTTTTTATAAAATTAAGAAAATAAAAAATTAATTGTTATTTTAATTTTTGATAACTTTAGATCAAAAAAGGAAAAAAATAAAATGGCGAATACAATAGGTTAGGTTAGGTTAGTTTAAAAAGGCGGCATCTTCACGCCTCCATTGTGGTCCCTTTATAAATACCAGAGAAAGTTAATAAAATGAAGAAAGAGAAGATCCCTAGTACAATAAGGCACAAGAGTAGAAAGAAAGGAAAAGAAATATAAGAAAAGAAAGTTGTGAAACCCAAGGCCCATCAATCAACTCCGACTACGTCTAAGCCACTTAATCCCCATTACTAATCCTATAAGGTTGTCGATTTCACTACCCGCAACCTTCTCTAGTTCGTGTAGAATGTGGCTTGCAAACCAATTCAGTCTATTGCCCTGACGTCCTATGTGTTCCACTGTCTCTAACTCCTCCACATCATCGCACGTCCTACAAAAGTCTGACGTGCCAGTGTCCTTCTTACTGGTTACAATGACCTCTAGATTCCCACGACTCATGCCCAAAATATGCTTTGAATCTGCTGGTTTAAGACTAGGCCATAACGCTCTAGATACCGTGCAGTCCATTCTACTCCTCCAAGCATGATTCGTTCTTTCTAGAGCCCATTCCCTTATGGCCATGAAATATGTCCCAATTGGAATCCTAACCGATACCTCCACAAAAGACTTGTTCAGCTCCGATCCCTTACGAGCTAGCTCATCGGCAATTTCATTGCCGAGAATATCGCAGTGACCAGGAACCCAATCGATTCTTATTCTGTAGGCATCCATTAGCCTTCTCAATTCCTTCCTACACTCAAGCACCAATCTGGACCTGACACTATAAGTTGTATTCCACATAGATAGTTACCTCAGATGATGAATCCAATGTGGCGACAATAATTTGTTATATTTTTATATTAACATATACCCAATTTATAAAATGTCGATTACTTTCCAGGGCTTTCTGAAACTTCCAGACGACGCAGAAAATTAAAATTCGACTTACTTGTAAAACTATTCGCTCTACAAATCCTAATGGAGATACATTTTAAAATTTCTAACAAGGAGCAGAGAAACGCAGATTTATTTTGTATTTTCTGTAATATTTTTAAAAGTCGGTTTTGATTTTAAAAGGTTTTTGCTATACCCATTGTTTGCTCTCCAAATCTCACCGAAAACTTATTTTGTATTTCAATCAGGGAGCAAATTTATGCTGATTAATTTCTTATTTTTTTCTTCTTTTTTTGTTTAAAAAAAAAAAAAAATACTTTTTAATACCTTAGGTATTATTCACCGTCAAATTCTAACAGATTCAAATCTTTCAATTTCGATTAGGGAGAGAAAAATTTTGTCCATAAATTTTTTAAAAGATTTTTTGATTTTTTATTATTATATTTTTATTATAAGCTAGTTCTTTATATAAAATATTAAAGATAAAAAAAATTATGAATCGAATATGACTTTAATCTCTAAAATAAAGTTTTTTATTAAAATTAAAACAGCTGCGAATTGTATAATATGCCTTTTATACCAAAGCAAAAGCCAGTTGGTTTTTGAAAAACTAAATTTGAAAAGCCATGTCGTTTACATACACTGCCTGCTTGAATAAGGAATCACATTTTTTTAACTTTAATTAAGTATATCTCCTAAACTAAAGTTCAGAAAAAAATAATTTTTTGTGCAACCAAATTTCAAAGTGTTGACTTTAGTTTCCTGAAGAAATAAAAAATATACATATTTTGTGATACTAAAATTATTCATTTAATTAAAGGCATGTATTTCTGTAGTACTTTTTCTTGTGTCACTAAAGGCAACACTTTGAAATTTGGTTGCGCAAAAAATGATTTTTTTTTTAATTAAAGTTAAAAAAATGTGATTCCTTATTCAAATGGCAGACAGTGTACCTTGTTTTCCTTAGATATGGTTTTTCTTAACGTAAAAATTTTTTTCATTAGTTGTTTTCCAATCGAATTCGATAAAAAAAATCTTTTTTATAACATTTCAAATTAAATTTGTTTAAAATATAAAATGACAAATAAAATAATACAAGAAAATCAAAAATTTTATTTTATTCAGTATATAAAAAAGCTTACTGTTATGAAATCAACTGAACAGGCTGTAACAAAAATAGTTATTTTAGTAGTTTTTATTCGGTTTTCATTAAAAACTGAATGAAAATGGTTTTTGATTTATATAGATAAACTAAACAAATTTATGTAGTTTTTCCATCAAAAACCGGATAAAGCCAAAAACTATTAGCTTTCGTTTGGTGTAAATGGCATATAAAAATATTCATATGCTTGAATTTAAAAACAATAAATAAAAATCTGCTTAATTTCAAAATATTTTACATTGTACTTATTGGTCGCCATATTCAACCCGCTATTATGATTTTTTTTTAAATTTATCTTAAATTCATTATTAATAACCTTACAAATATATATGTTTTACATATTTTTGGCATTTAAATACAATATTGTCGTATAGGGCGAAAAATTACCTTTCAGCTACCTATAATCCGTCGTATTGCTACCGTATTTCCGAATTCGGAAAATCAATCAAATCTGCCATTTTGAATTTAGATTTTTTTTCTTATAGAGTCATAATCAGCCTCCCGAAAAATCTTATATGTGATACTTATTTTTTACTTAAACCAATCATTCTAATTTTGGCCAAAATTTAAGGACCTGAGATTATTGTAATGTTTATTATGTTATGTAGGTGGTAGTCAGTTATTATCAACAACTTATATAATATATCTTCTATACATCTTATTGTAATATAAAATTTTCCACTTTTTAAAAGGCATCTGCCTTTTAACAGTTTTATTGCTTCTTAGATGAGGATATTTTCTAGTACCTTTTTTTCAAATTTTTTTCTTTTTTTTTTCATCTTTGTCGATAATGCTCCTTTAAAAGTGATAAATTCTATTACATTTTATTAGATGTCTATTTAAATTAATGTGTGGCTATATAAATATGAGTTTATGTATGTGTTTGTGCAAATTCAAACTTCATACCCACAATGATTTCCTATGTGGCCATATTTGTAGTAAATATGTCTTAAGTACGTACCCTGCCAGCAATTAGGTGATAGTTTTATCCACTATCAGAAAAATGACTCTTTCTAGTATTCTCAAGTTTTTATTTTACTGTTAGTAAACAATTTTACAAAAACAAATAACATTAATTTCGATTTTTGATCTACTTATTTTACATTTCTTACTAACTAAAATGTCGAAAAAGTCACTTAAAAGTTAGTTTTTGGATAAATATAAAGTTACCAAAAACTGCCTCCCATTAGTGTTCTCAAGATGTTATTTTCCTGATAGTAAAAAATTTTACAAAAACAAATAACATTAATTTCGATTTTCGACCTTCTGAATTAAATTAAAAACAAAAAATGTAAGGAAGGCGATGGTACTTAGTTGGTGTCTTGCTTTCAAAGGCAAGCAATCGATTTTTTAAAAATTTTAAGAAAAAATTAAAAAAAAGAGTGATAAAGTGAATGTTGTTTATAATGAAGACAAAATGAAAACAAAATTGTGAAAAAAATTTTTGAAATTTTAAATTAAATTAATTAAAAAATAAATATTATTTAGTAAAACGAAGCGAAAATTCATTTTGAAGACAACAAATAAATTTGGATTTATTTCTTGCTTTTAATAATATAAAATTTCGAAATAAATTGCGTTTCGCTCATAAAAATATGTATATTTTTTTTTGTGAAAGTGAACCCATATATGCATGTTCATCAAACCTTTCAACTAAATTTTTAAAGTTGTTAGGCCCTTCGAAATCAAAAATATTCTGTTACAATTTATCAAAATATATCTATATTTTTTTTTTACTAAGGTAAGTTATTTTAATTTTCCCTAACACTAACCCTAAATGACTTTATTCGTCACACAAAAAAAGCAGTCAATAGTGTCATTAAAAAAGTATCCAAACTGCGATACAGTTTTGCCCGAAAGATGAGTCCTCTTCGATAGGAAAATAACTTCGTTTTCTTTTACTATTTTAAAATAAATGTGGATACTATTTAGTTAAAGTTTGGATAGTAATGTTGATAGTATTAAGTTAGAATTTCGACAGAAATAGTGACTTTTTCTGCTCCTCAAAATGACTCCAATTTGACACATAAAAAAAGCACTTAATAGTGTCATTAAAAAAGTATTAGAACTGCTGCACACTTCTTCCCGTACGGTGACTCTTCTTGGATAAGAAAATGATATCATATTCGACTGTTAAAAACAACTTGAGGTTACTCTTTAGTGCAAATTTGGCTAGAAAATGTTGGCAGGGTATATGCCATTTAAGAGTATTAGTTGTATGTATATGTTCTCTAATATAAGGGTATTTATTAACAAAACATATGTTTATACAATATCTTTTGGCAATATTATTATTATTTGTTTGATTTTGTAAGTAGATTTACGGATTGTAATTTTCATTGATAAACATTGCAAACATTGATTTTTTTTACAAATACTTTATACGTGTTTGTGGCTGAAACTGTATATGAATTTAAAAATTTATTTTTGTAAATAAAAATAAATTTAATATGTAGTCTTTTATATATTGAGGTTTGTCTATTATATTGACTTCATCTTAAATTTGTCTCATCAATACTAAAATATTTTATTTTGCTTTTTAGTTGTATTGCATTGATTTTCTTTAAGGCTTTTTATATTTTCAATTTATCAATTTTTTTTTATTTATTTGTTTGTTTGTTTGTTTTTCTTGTAAAAATAATAATTTATATTTATTAGCATTTTGGTTAGACAGTTGTCTATCGGTATGTTGGTATTTAAAGGACTAAAATTTATGATCTATAAATAAATTGTTTTGTTGTAGATTCGATAAGGTCTGTAAAAAAACGGCATTAAATAATATTCATATAAAATTTGGTAAATGTTAGTAAATTTAATAAATTATACTTTTCTCCTTAGCCCTCTAATAATTTATATTTTAACTTCTTTTCGTAAATAATAATAATGTGGTTAAATAGTTGATATAGTAAACTAAATATATATAAATTGTATTTTTAATCTGTAAAGCATTTTATACATTTTTTCTTCAACCGATAGAGGGTTAAGATTAGGATTTGGGATTAGTCGTGATATTTCTTTTCCCGGGAATAACGGAAATTTCTGGGAAATTGAATTATTCATATTTAAAAACTTAAGTAATAAGAAAAAAAATACTGATTTCTTATAAAGAATATTAGACAATAATACAAATCTTAATTATTTAATAAAAAATGAAATAACACTAAAGTATGATATATCTTTCAAGATTTGAACAATTTTAAATATTTCATACAAATAAAATAAATACCTAATGTAAGTTATATTAGTGACTGTATATCTCAGATTTTTAGGTTAATCAGTGTTTCATGAAAAAAACTGAAAATATATAAATAATCTATGTTACGACATTTAAGTTTCAATACAAATTGTTTTTTTCATCGTTTTATTTACACTTTATCTTCATCTTATTAATTCTTTCTGATTTAGAGATGTAAAAAACAATTCTGGAAAATATGTAAAATTGGTTCTATTAAGCGTTTTAAAATCCTCGGTTAAGTTTTGAGGCTTATATATATATATATATATATATATATATTATATATATATATATATTATATATAGTCGTTACAGTTTCTTTACCTGTATAAGACATGTGTATCAAAAGAACTGAAATATGTTTTCAGTGAAAAAACTCTCAAAATAATTATTTTTTATAATTACCCAGCAAAAACTTTTTGGTTTTCGGTAATAACAACTACTTATTAAAGTAGTTTCTTGGTAATGAGGCATCATTATTATTTGCCGACTCTGTATTACATTAATAAGTACTCAATAGTATAATAGCACAGTAATACTGCAATCACGTGGATGAGTTGGCTAGAGCGCCGGATTAACAACCAGAACATTGTTAGTTCAACCCCATTCTGAAGCTGTTACTTTTTTACAACAAAATGTCTAAAAAGATATTTTAAAACTAAATAGAATATTTGTCGCTTAGGATGCTATGTGCGAGATGGTGTACTGAGTAAGACGTTAGTCAGTAAAAACGAATGGTTAGTGTGTGTCGAAGTTCGAGTCTCACTGACGGCAAAATTTTTTGGTTTTTTTTTATTTTTGTTTTCATTTAGGTGCATATTTTTGAGTACCCCTAGAGTCAAAAAATGACTACATGAATTTGTGGACAAGTCGAACAAAAATGACTAGTTATTCAGGGAAAAAATAAGTAGTTTATTTTTGTTTCCAATTATACCTGCTAGTTTACCAGAAAAGCAAAGTTTTTGCTGGGTATTAATATTTTCAAAGCGCAACTTACTTAATATTAATTTCCACAAACCAATAATACAATTAAAAAACCAAAAAATTAACATGCTAAAAGTAAAATTGTTTTGAAATTTCATTAAATTCTTAAGACATTCTATGACGAAAAGTATTAATACTTTTGAAAAATAAATTATTTCTTATTTTATCAGTGTCAAAAGGTTCAATAGGGAATATGTCAGACGGTAATACAATGATTTAGTAGTACCATCTAAAAATGCCTCTAGTAAGTAATGTATGTACAATTATGTAAATGTTTCATTGAGACGTTAGAAACCGTAATATTTTTGTTGTAGGATTTTAAATCTACATATTAAGTTAATATTAAGTTTTCCGTTTTCCTGGGAATTCCCGAAGGCATTTTGCCGGGAATTCCCGGACACCAATCCCCAGTTAAGATGAAAAAAATTGCATTTGAATATAAATGATACAAATTTATAATAAATTTTCTTCGCTTTAACTAATTTTATCAATGCATGCAAAAGTTGTGAAGGTTTCAAGCTGAAACTTCTCAAAATATTTAATACATAGATATTTTGCTTTATTGAAGCCGACACAATGCAGCTTCATAGAACTTTTGGAAAAAACTAATTTAATTTTTTAAACGATATAGTAAATACCAAAAAAATAATATTTTCCCTTTATATTCCTTACAAAAAGCGTGATTTTATTATATATATTTTTTTTAGTGAATTTTCGCAAAATTTTAAACATGTTTTTTTATTTAACGATAAGTTGTACATCGAAAGTAGTTCATATTATTTTAAAATTTAAACAGTAATGCGGTATCTTCCCTTTTACACCTAGATGATTATAAGGCAATATTGCCTATTTTTCTTCCAGGCATATTGATTGCTAATTGCTTAGTTATATCGCCTGTGATGCAGAATCTCTCCCAATGCACAGTGGGGCAGAATCGAAATTTTTAGGAAATAAATCTGTAACTTCTGATCCGCTTGTTGGATTTTCATGAAATTTGGTATAGGCGTAGCGGAGGAGTGTACAATGTTAAGTCTGGAAGGGGGGCACAACAAACCCCTCAGGGGCGGAGCAAAGGGGGCTCAAAGTTAGGTACCTCTGACATAAAAAATTTTTAATCGCTTGCCAAATTTTTGTTTCTCGTCCGATTTTAAATGTTTTTATATATTGTTGTAGGCCCTGATAAGACCTATAAAAAACATGTTCTATTTATCTCTTATAGTTTTCAAGTTATTTGCGTTTGAATTTTTAAGCACCATAATTTTGTATGTTCTTGGTCCAGCTTTTGTCATATATATCCTAGTATTTCCGACCGATTTTATTAGTTTCTTTCCTATCTAGTTAAAGAATAAAATTATCTATTGAATAAAAAAAATTGAAGTCGATATCTTTACCGAGTCCAAAAATAAACCAGAATTTTGTATGTTCTTGGTCCAGCTTATGTCATATATATCCTAGTATTTCTGACCGATTTTATTAGTTTTTTTCCTATCTAGTTAAAGAACAAAATTATCTATTAAATGAAAAAAATTGAAGTCGATATCTTTACCGAGTCCAAAAATAAACGATTTTGAATTTGAAAATTTCAAAAAAGACGACTTTTTGTGTTCTTTTTAGCCGAAAAAGTATCTACACTCTTTTTTTATCTAAAATAAAATTTTCTTTAAAATGTTATAACTTATATTCCGCAAGGTTAAAGTTGTGAAAAAAATATTCTTTAATGTGTGCCAGCTTTTGTTTATTTCAATTACATATACCAAATTTAGCGAATATTTTATGACAGTTATATTGTTTAGAGTTTTTAAACGAAATAGTTTGTGATTAGTTAGCTTTACAGTAAATTAAAAATTTTATAAAATATCAAGAATTTCAAAAAAGAAATATTTATAATTGGATCATATTTTACCACGTTATATATCTCGAATGTATATGTAGAAAATCACTTCGTCTTATAAATTATGTTTTCCAATTTTAATTTTTCTTAGGCGCACAAATTTTCTATTCAAAAAACTGCAAAATAGATACATATATATATATATATATATATATATATATATATATATATATATATATATATATATATATATATTACATTTTTTGTTTAATTTTTTATAACCACATAACTCACGATGGCAGATCAATAAGTCCGTGACTTTTCGAACGTCCCTCGTAGTTATATGAAATGCAACACTTATTTCCATCAAGTACCACCTGCTAATAGACTACTGTTATTTTGAGTAAGTGTCGTCATTTACTTTGCGTAAAAAATAGGAAAAATAGAATAGAATAAGAGGTCCTTAAAATAGGCATTTGTTTGGTCAATAATTTCATCAACCGAGCCATTTCTTTAGGTTTGGAAATAGGAAGTAGTCATTAGGGGTTAAATCCGGAAAATATGCCGGATGAGGTACCAATTCGTAGCCCAATTCATAGAGTTTTGCCATTGAGACTGCACACGTGTACACCCGTGCATTATCTTGATGAAAAAGAACTTTTTTCTTGGCCATATGGGGTCATTTTCTTTTTAAATCCTCATTAAATCGGTCTAATAAGTTGGCATAATATTCGCCGTTTATTGTTTTTCCCTTTTGAAGGTAATCGATGTAGATTATCCCGCGTGCATTCCAAAAAACTGTTGCCATCACCTTATTGGCTGACAAACTTATCTTGGCCTTCTTCGGAGCAGGTTCACCCGAAGAAACCCATTGCTTAGACTGCTGCTTGGTCTCCGGAGTACAGTAATGGATCCATGTTTCATCCACAGTTACAAAATGCCACAAAAACTCATTCGGATTGCGGTTAGACAACTCCAAACAATCCTTTGAAGTTGTCCCACGTTTAGGTTTATGGCCAATTGAGAGAAAACACTGCACCCATCTTGCAGACAACTTTCTTAAACCCAGCTGATCCGTTCAGAACGTTTAGCGTCATTTGTACTTGTGCTACCACAACGAAAGTCAGTAAACCACTTTTTTACCATTGAAATCGATGGTGCAGAGTCCCCATAGTATTTATTGAGCTTTTTCTTGGTTTGATTGACGGTTTTTTTTGGCAAAAAATAATGTTTGATGTGCACTCGAAATTCACTTTTTTCCATTTTTAGAAAAATTCACGTGGTTGTATGTTCTGAACAGCTGTTAAACGCAAAGTAAATGACGACACTTGTCCAAATTTGACAGTAGTCTATTAACAGGTGACACTTGATGGGAATAATGTTGCATTTCATATAACTACGAGGGAAGTTCGAAAATTCACGTACATATTGAGCCGTCCTCGTATCACCAGATAGTAATATGGTAACTACTTATTTCCTAGCTTAATGTTTTGAGTGTAACAGATGTAAATTTTGAGTGTAAAAATAAAATTAATCAACAAATATTCAAATGTTTTAACCTAGTTTTTCATATTTTCTTTAGCTTTAAATGGCTGTAGTTCCTTAAGTTTTTGGATTTCCTAGTTATTTTGTAAGATTTACCAAAACTGTTTTTTTTTTTTTTGTTTGTTTTTAAAGATGAATATATTAATTTCGTAAACAAAATTGAAAAAAGTTTGAAATAAAAAAAGAAATGAAAGGAAAATAAATAAAATTGTTGTTTATTTTCCGTTGCCGTCTAAACTACGTTTATACCAAAACAAAACCAATTGGTTTTGACGAAAACAACATTTTAAGAACTAATATACTTAGTTTTCCACACAATGTGGTATTTTAGACGTTTGCATTTCTTCCCTTATTAGTTTTCTGAACTTAAACGACATAGTTTTGTTTTTATAAAAAAATTCATATGGTTTTAAAATATTTTTAAGAAAAAAGTTGTAACAAACAAAATAATTAAAAAATAATACAAATTTTCTGTCATTCATATATTTTTATCTATATATATATATATATTATAATTTCATATATATAAATGAAATATGTTTGTCTGTTGGCTTATAGACTCCTAAACGACAGAACCGATTTTCCTGAAATTTTTACAGTAACATCACATGAGCGTCGAAAATAAAATAGGCTACTTATTTTTTGATAGGCGCAGGGGAAGTGGTACCCCCCATAGGATATCAATATTAAGTATCGGATATCTTAAGAGACGCTGAGCCCATTTTCTTGAATTTTTTGTAGTGGGATCTTCTGAGCAACGAAACTGAAGTAAGATAGCTGCAGAGGAGTGGTAACCCCCCATAGGACGCCAATGTTTAATATCGTATCTTAAGTACTGTTATAGTGAGAATGTTCAAACTTGGTAGGAGTTACTCTTATGATAAACCACACCTTTAAAAAATAAAATAAAGGGGATAGGCGCGGGGCGATCAATACCCCCATATGATGCACATATTAAACATCACGTAACTGAAGAACTTGGTTAAAGCCATTATAATGGAAAATAAAAATGAATTGGGTGCATCGAAGCGCACCGGGTTAAGCTAGTTATATATAAAAGCTTACGGTTCTGAAATAAACTGAACAGGCTATATCGTAAATAGTTATTTGAGTAGTTTTTATTTGGTTTTCAATAAAAACTAGATAGTAATGGTTTTTGATTTTTATGGAAAAACCAAAGAAATTCATGTAGGTTTTCAATAAAAAATCACATGAAGCGAAAAACTACTTGTTTGTATTTGGTATAAATGCAGTATAAGTTTATATAAATATAACTTTATATTCAATTTAACAATGTGGGCTTTGTAAAGGAATCCGGACTTATATGCCATTTACACCAAGCAAAAATTTATAATCTTGGCCTTATTCGGTTTTATATATATAACGTTGAGTTACTAGCAAAATTTTTAATTTCACTCAAAAACTATCGTCCTACCTTTATTCAAATAAATAGTCAAAAAAAAAAAAAAAAAATCAGGTACTTTTCTTACTGAAATCGGACCTACCACGAAATTAGTAAAACCAAGGATTCAAATTCGTAAAGGTTTTTTTGAAAAAAAAAAAAAAATAATAATAATGTCTTTTCTTATTAAAATATTTATAAAATATTTAAAATTACAAAAAAAAAATTATAAAGTTTTTTACCAAAACAATAAAATTATTATTTAGTTTGGTGCTCGGATGGCCTAGTTGATAGGGAGCTAGTCTGTCAGTCTGGGGGTCGTGGATTCAATTCCCACCAGAGACTCTGGTATGTTTCACTACAACGAGCATTAGTCTTCGTTACTCCGCACGGTTAGAATTTGAATATAATTTGTAATTGTATTATAATTATTCAATAAATAAGTAATATTATTTGGTTTTGGACCGATAACACTATGCGACAAATTTTGTGTCATCAAATATTACTTCAATGATTTCAATGCGAGATGAAAGTATAACATCAGATTAATTAAATCCCCAAAGAATTTTTCAAAGTTAGCTCGAATTTCGATTTTATGAGTTCTTAAACTTTTCATTATGTGCATAAATAAAAAACATGACAATCAGTATATTTCAATGTATTTATGAGAATTTATTGTTTTATAGACTATGAAGCCTTTGTTAAATATTATGAACGAATTTTTTTTAAATGCCCCTCCCTTTTTACCCCCAATTTTCATAACAAGATTGTATGCTATACTTAAGCACTCATAATATTCAACCGATTTAACTGATATTTTGAATATATATATCGTGTATTCTCCGAGAGTAAATAAAAGATATAAAATTAATAAAAATGCCAAGCCCACATTCGGTAAATAATTACTTTTTTGAAAATTAAAATATAATATAGCACATATATCAACTATACTGAGAAGAAAAATATGGACTAGAACATAAGTTGGATGCCAGTTTTTAGACCACTTTCAACAAAAATCAATTTTGCTACTTTCTTGATGCTACTTAAATAATTCACATAAAATTTTACATACACAAGGAATGGGAAAGAACTTTTTTCTGATCTAGAAAAGAAATTTTTGTAATCATATGCTAAAGCTTTATTACTTAATTTATAATAATTTATCTCTGGGTGTTTCTAAATCATGGGAATATTGATATTCGTATTTTGCTGATTTTTTTTTAAAAAATTAAATAATTTCTTTGGTAATTTTATAGTAGATGTCAAAATACTAAACTCTTTTTTTCAGTTTTATTTTTAATTATTTTTTTTAATTTATAAAATCAAATTAAATTTGAATTACAAACCGAATTCTGATTTATTAAAAAATATTTTAATATTTTTTTCTATGTAATGGATAACAAGTACTTCAAAAATTTTAGATTCCACAGAATTGAATACAATATGTCTATTCCGTCAAATGTCCTTTCTTAGTAATTTGAACTGAAATTAAATAGTATAAAATTGTACGGTAGTGTAAAGGTTAAATAACCACTTTGTAGTTTGAGATATAAATATTCTCTTTGTAATTTAAAATATCTAAGCATTTAAAATTTTTAATTATTTACTGAAATTATTATCAATAATTTTTGGATTTTTCAAAGGAATTGTTCATTGTAATTCTTGTTCAATAATATCAATTTTTTATAAAAAACTAAGTTACTATCTTGGTCACAATTGAAAATATAATTGATAAAATATTGGAACTAAAAGTAAGTAATATTATAACAAGTTATCCAAAGCAACATTATTTTAAAGAGATAATTATATTCAAAAGTAAATAAAACCGAGTAGTTTTGGAGAAATTCTATGAAATTTGAGATAAAAACACTAAACTCATTCAAATCCTTTGGAATTCAACAATTATTTTTTCTAAGACTCTTATTAAATGCAAACAAATCTATTATATGCGCAAATTTACAATTGGACACCTTACATTTCTCTTGCAAAACTATTATTTCGATTTTCACTCAAAAATTAAAAATTTTAAAACAAAAATAAAACTTTATTTCCTTTTTTTTATTTATAACCTTGATTAAAATATTATTTTTTGTTCAACAAAATTTTAAAGTTATCATTGTATACTAGTTTAAAAAAATAATTGTCCTTCAAATTGTTTTTCCTTTATTCTATATTGTGTATTCCTTTACAAATGCCATCTATTCCCTATTGTTTCTTACAACAATCGTTTTAAACCTCCATTGTAAATTTATTTTTTCATAAATCTCTAATCAATACAAAATTTGCATTATTTTGATTAAAATGTTGCTGCTGTAATAGCAAGCAAATTGTTAGTGCAATATTGATTTCTCTTAAAATAAAGAACATTACGCGCATAAATACAAATGTATTGTAAAATGGAAAATAATAAAAAAAAAAAAAAAATACTTAAAACACATAAAAAATTATTGCCTCAAATTTTTCCATTAATACAGTGGTTTTATTTTACATCAAAATTTAATGAATATATTCAAACAAAAATAAAAGAAATAGTAAAAATAAAATTAAAGTAAGATTTTTTTCTCATTTAAATTTTTAATTCATTCAATTATCTACTTAACTGATTTAATAAATTTTTTAATTGGAAAAGTTTTTTTTGTTTTTAATTTTTTACAATTATTAGTATTTGATTTAATCATTTTGGTGAGGAATGCAAATGTAAATAATTTTTAATTTTAGTGATTAGTGACTTGTTTCAGTATACAGAAGAATTTATCTTCCAAAAAATTTCAATTAAATTATTAATCATAATTTTAAAATGATTTCAAATATTTTTATAATTAAACAAATTACATAAAATCGAAGTATTCTAAAAAATTAAATTCAAATTTTACATAGAAAAATCTGAAATCTAATTTTAGTTACGAATAAAACATATTTTATTATTTTATTAACTGAAATTCAACCTATTATACTTAATTAAATTATTAATTGATACAATAAGAAAAATTATTAAAAGCCTATAAACTGTTTTATTTTTAGTAAAAAATATTAGAAAATTTTAATTTTGATCACTTGAATAATTTACGCAATTAAAAAAGTAATTGGAATAGTTTCTATCTTTTATATGTCACTTAATAGATCATATTTTACTTGCGTATGTAAATATTTTCTACAAATGAAAAAAAAGAAAAGTATTTATATTCTATGTGTGTGTGTCTATGTGTGTTTCTTAAAGCATTGACAAATGCATAATCAATCATGTTGAAATCATTAAAATGTTTTCTTCAGAGTTACAAATACAAGAAATTAATATATCTACAACAAAAAGAATCTACAAAATATACAAAATATATTATTTACAAATACATAATGTACAAACGCAATTTGTAAATTTAACCAAAAATATATAAGAAAAAAAAACAAATCATGTAGAAATTTAAAACTATTTTGTTTTCTCTTACATTTTACATATTCAAACGCCCTATAAACTGACAAGATTTTGTTTTATTTCATTTTTCTATCTTCTACAATATATGTGTGATTTCTTTCTATCAAAGAACGCGGAATTAAGATCAAAATATTTTTGTTTAACTCAAAAAAAAGAAAAGCATGGAAAAAATACGCAAAATCAAGAAACATTAAATGGATTTCAAAATATTTTCATTTTCATTTATTTCATGTTATAGTAAAATACATATTTATGTTAAATAAAATTCATACAAACATGCGTTTAGATAAAAAAAAAGTTCATACGAATCGAAAAAAGAATTATATGAATCATCACATGAATATCTTTTTACTATAGAAATGGAATCATTAGGCTAGAAAGACAAGCCCTCTTTAACCATTCAAATAACAAACACCACCAGCCAGTCAACCAACCAGCCAGCCAGCGAGCCAACGCATTAAATTCATAGGAAATTGATGCCACATCTAGAAACACATAAAAAGACAGAGAACTACCAAATGTCTCAACTTATCAAAAGTTTTTAAACAAGAAAAACAACAAATATGCCTGCAGTTACACAAAATTTTAAAAATTGCATTTTGTTAAACTAATTAGTTGTAAGTTTAGGAACCAAACAGACAAACAAACATCCAACAAGACATCAGCAACTGCAGCTGCATATACTTCTTTAAACCCCCCCCCCCCCCCCTCTCTTCTACTTAATAAATTCAAGTAATTTTTTATACTATACAACCTCCAATAACAGCGTCATCTTTATACCACTCATACACCATCTTGTACAAGTACCACACACATGTGTTCACTAAACATCACTTTTAGACATGACAATGTTTTTTTTCTATATTCTGCTGTCCGAAAAACGCATTTTCTTTATAAAACACACACATTTTCACATGTGTAATTTGTCTTTCTACTGCTATCAAACTAATACAACAGTAACAACAAAACAGAGAGCAAAGGATTTGAAAAATCGTTTGTCGTTCAAATGATCCCGGAAACATTGCCAACAGCTCATTGTAGTTTTTATTGTTGCTGCTATCGCGTAGTAATTCAGACAGTAGAGAAGCAGGCAAACGATTTGAAAAGAAAAATATATATATTTGTTCAATAGAGAATGAAAAAAAAAGGAAACTGACAAAAACTAAATCCACATAAATAACGTTTTTCTGGCCCAGACATTTACTTAAATCGTACAATTGATATTGCTTCTCATGTACGTATACTATAAGATATTTGAGTAGAGCAACAAAATCGCAAAAAAAAAATTACATCGCGAATAATTCTGCGAAATTTTTATTACTAAGAATTAATATATATATATATATACTAGCCAACCCGGCAAACGTTGTTTTGCCATATAACTATTTTCCAGCGAATATTTTAGTTTTCAGTTAAAAAATAACGAATGTATTGTAAGTTTGTGGGGATGGGTGGAAGTACTTTTAATCTTTTTGCTTTATTTTACGCCCTAAATGTTAAAATTTATAGCCTTTAGTTCCTTCAAGACTTGAAACTATCATTAGATAATTAATTAAAAGGACATGGGTAGGGGGAGCTTTTAACCGTTTTGCCCTATTTTACGCCCTAAATGTTGCAATTTCCCAAACATGTATATCTTTAAGTTCCTTCACATGTTACAGTGTCTGCATGCCAAATTTTAAGAAAACCAGTTGTTTAGTTAAGAAGATATAGGGAGACGGAGCTTTTACCCCTCTTGCCCTATTTCCCGTCCTAAATAAAAACTATAGGCTACAGTTCCTTCCAGATGTTACACTATTTTCCTGTTAAATTTTGAAGAAAATTGGTTGATTAGTTAAGAAAATATAGTAAGAGAGAACTTTTACCTCTACTGCTCTATTCCCGTTCCTTGCAGATGTTACATTATTTGCCTACCAAATTTTAAGAAAATCGGTTTATTAGTTAAGAAGATATAGGAAGGGGAAGCTTTTACCCCTTGTGCCTTATTTTACGCCCTCCAGCGATATGAAATATACTTCACGACCTATTCTCATACCTAACAAATACACAAAGAAAATTTCATAAAAATCGGTCAAGCCGTTTCGGAGAAGTTCAATTACAAACACCGTGACACGAGAATTATATATATATATATATATATATATATATATATATATATGTGTGTATATATATTAATTAAAAACCAGACCTGTCGCGAAAACTGAATTTTCGATAATAGAACCCAAAATTTTATTGAAAAATTTTATGTAATTTATAAAATTAGAATTGTTTTTTTTTTCTTTTTATGATATATTTAGACTTTAAACATTTTTAAAGAAATTGAAGATTTTGAGTTGCTTTTTTGGCAAATTTTTTTAAAAATAACAGTTGTCGGCTTATCATTTTCCAAAGCCTAAAGCATATGTTTATTGATTTTATACAGTCGTCCACTTTAATTTTGTTTTCTTCATGACCACTGTCGTATAAATCCTCCGATTCTGTATCTGAAAATTCCATTTGCTCCTCATTACTTTCCACATGAAATTCTTCTTGAATCCAGTTGTTTATGCCAGCATTCGTGAAAAGATTTTCATACAAACTTGAGCTATAAGTGTACCAATAGTTGAAAGATCTTCGTTTTCTTCCTGAATTATATTTCGTAAAATATTTAAGTGCATGTTATCTTCTTCACTATATTCAAGTTTTCCCATATTAAGAGATGTATTTACACAACAAATGACACGTATAAACTGACAAAATTGAAGATCAAAATTATCCAAAAGGGTTAATATACCAAAAGATGAGGATTTCCCTTTTTTTAGTTATAGACATTGTAGTCAAGTTAAAAAAAAAAAACATATAAAAGTTGCAAAAATATGACCTGTTTTTCACAGACTGGCGCGATTATAGAACCTGCAATTTTAAAAATGAAGCAGTCGCAATAATGGGTAGGAGCGAAAACCGAGCTTGCACTATATATATATATATATATATATATATAAGCTTTTGTCTTTATTAAAATATACTATCTATGAATCACAATATTTAAGAATTCTCACAAAATTCAATTACTTTTTTGAATAATAAAACAAAATTTATTTTTAATTCACTAAACATATTTATAAAAAATATTTTTTAAATCAGTTTATTAAAATAACAATTTTTATATGTGAAATTAATGATTATTTATGTATAAAACATGTAAAATTACTACATTTTTCATCCTCAGCTTTACTTTGTTGGCTTCGTGGAATTATTATATGTATGATTACAAGACTCCGTAATCTGATGGGTTACAAAAATTTGTCGGCAAAATGAGTGCCATGTGTTGAAGTGAAGAAAAAGCATTACTCAATTGCATTTCAATTTGCATTGTAATCTTAATATATGTATTCAAGTTTTAAATACTTTGTATACTAATCATAAACTTTCGTTAGAATTGCGAAGATAAAAGTACACAGAAAAAATAAAAAAGACTTCAATTATGAAATTGCTTGTATTAATTAAATTTTTGTTTGATTTTGCTCCAATCACCATAATGATAATATTAATTAACTAGAATAATAGATATTGGCTTAGATTTTGAATTAATTTTTTGATCAAATAAATTAATATTGTGATTGAATGTTTGCAAAAAATCAATTGAGCTTTGTATTAATTCTATTCTGTAATTAATTAAATCTTTACTTCAATAAAAACTTATGGATTTTAATATAATTATTTATTTAATTACTAAAAATATTTAAGTAATACAAGTAAAATTAGACGAAAATAAAATATATAAAAACTCCAAATATGATTGGAAGAAAATAAAGTTATTATATAGTCTTAGCGTTATATTAAATCACCAATAGTCACGTATAAATTTGAGATTTTTGTAACTTTTGGCCTCTAGTTTCTCATGTAACTCATATGTGATTATCTTTGACTTTCAGTAGGCAAATTTTGGTGTTACAGCCTTGTCTAACTAGAAATTACAATAATACACTCATATATGTAGTTAATATGTAATATATTTTGAATACGTGTAATGTTTGTTTAATAGTCCTTTCTAAATAAATTTTAATATATAGTAGACTTATATCTAATTCCCGAAAACATATCATGGAAGCCCTCATTTCTGCGGGAGAGATTTTCATATTATCCTATCTAAGTGCCTTTATGACCTAGGGTGATATACTAATAGAAACATTAAAAAATATGTTGGATGTTTGAACAAATGATCAATAATAATCAATACAAATTTGAAACAAAAATGGATAATCTTTGGTACCAATAACCGAAACATCTAAAAAAATATTGAAACGATTAATAATCTCATCAAATATTTAAAATTCGTACATAACTGTTATTATTAAACATCTATCCGAACACTGAAAAATCACGTACATATTTCGTATTACTGTTTTTTTTTTTAATAGTTATAATAAATGGTTGAAAATTGATTTAAATTTATTTTATTTCTATATTTCTTATTGACAAGTTTTTCTTTTTTCTTTATATTTTTTTAAGAGCTGTTGATTTTTGTTAAAAATTATAAACCAATTAAAAAGTTAATTACATTAATTAATAATATATGTAATTAAATTTGAATATAAAGTTAATAATGATTTTATTAAAAACATATTTGGAATATTTTTTTTCTGTGTATTTAAAATTTAACTGTTTACAACAACGTTTATCAAAATGTGGTCCCTGATCCAATTTTGTAGGGGGTAGTTTAATAACAAGAATTTAATTATTCTCACGTCCTTATAAAATGATGTCGAAAACAAACCAGAATGTAATAAATTTAGAATTCTAAATATATTACAATTCCAAAGATTTAAAGTAAAAGGTATTTAACTGGAGGTTTGGCTAGAAGATTCAATATCAATCGCTTATGTACCAAAGCACTCATATATATTAAATTTTAATAAGTTAATTTAAAAGTTATGGACAAAATTGTGATAAAACACTTTTACTACGGTTATTTTTTATATAATGTGGTGTCCTCTTTAGTTTTATTATTTAATTATGCTGTCTTGCACAGCTTTAATAACTAAACTGGTCGAAATTAGTTCATTATTTTACCTAGTCCCCAAATAAATATTTTTTTTTTCGAGTAATATTTTGAAGCTTAAATATCTTAAATACATATAAGCGTATTTCTACAGAATTCTGCACAAATAAACATTTCGAATTCTAAAATATTCTATAAAAAATGTATATGTAGTTAAATAAAATATGGCTTTCAATTTCGTTTTAAAATTAATTGTAGCTTCAATACAGGGTTCTCTTTCGAAAATCAATTAAAAGTACTTAAATCCCACATAAATTTTCATATGTTAATAAAATTTGGCTCAAATAAGATTAACCATAGCACCCATATAATGCTCTCTCTCTCTAGTATGTATTACTTAACGTCACGAATATACATTTCTTTTTTAATAGTAATTTATTTTGTAATTACAAGTATTTAGGTTATTTGTTACATCGTTAGAACTTTCTCACAAAAATCTCCCAATCCATTTAACTTTTTGGGTAAATATTAAAAAATCTTTGTCTTTTCTATTAAAGTTATAATTGGAATGAGAAGTTAAGGAACCTTTAATTTTTAAATGTGTGATTAATTTTTAGCACACTCTCTTTTTATTTTTCTTTATTGTGGGCAAGCTTAACGGAGTAAATAGCATTTTTTAAAACTAATAAAAATAAAATTTTGATTTAACAAAAAAAAATAACCAAAATAGAAAAAAGCCATCATCTCCACATTGGAAAATAAAATAACCAATTTTGGATAAAAATAACCAAAACGGCAACACTGGTTGTCACCATAACCCTGTTAGGTAATAACCCCACCTTGATCTTTTATGGGTTAATGTATTAATGTTAATATAATAACTTTGAATTTTGAAAATTTAGTTATTTTTTCAGAATATTGTTAGAAAAAAATGTTCACCTTGGCAACACTGTGGAATGCTTGCTGTTTAATACATATTGTTTACATTCAAAATTGAATATCAATACATTGTGAAATAGAAAATTACAGATTTATTGGTTCGACTTCGTATTTACTTTGAAAAGAGACTGAAGTTAGGCCCTGTGTATCCTTACGTAAGTGGCCAAATTTCAGTCGATCGATACAATCGCTACCGGCTGAATATATTGTATTTTCTTTTCATTCCTCAAAATGTCTTGATATCGATGGAATTCTTGTCTTTTTTTAATTTTTTTTTTTTTTTTTTTTTTTTGGTGAAGTGCTTTACTCACTCAATATTGGTAATCACCATCTTCGCCTGTCTTGGGCAGCATCGTCAAAACGAACTTCTTCGAAATCTTGTTCTAGAATTGCAATATCTTTACGCACCTCTGTAAATCATCTTTCCTTGCTCATGCGAACAAAAGCCCGTTTCTTAAACATCAAGTCAAATTTATAAGGCAAATAATAGTATTCAATAACAAGCATACTGCTCACGAAGTACAAAGGTTGGTTTTTCGTAGTTAATATTTATTTTTGAAGTCTGTTTGATTCCAATTGATAAACTGAATGTAAAGTTCCGAGTTAATGGCCGAAACAGCGTCATTGACATTTTTGGGTATAACCTCACGACGATACAACGTACCACCAGCTATATATTTTCCAGCTCGGGAGTTTCATTAAACCATCATATTATCCGATTCAAGCATGTAATGGCGTGCTTTTCATGAGATACTCTTGCTACCGACACCAATGGGCCATATGTCACCAAGAAGAATGTATACGTAGAAATGGTAATTTGCAATTCATTCAAGTCCACATTTATGTAGCCACTAATAAACATAAAAACTTAGCTTCATTGTCCGCCAAGAAAACAAAATCTCAATGCTCCTGTGTAGAATGAGCTGTAGACATAAAAAAATAAATGCGCTCTACTTTAAGATCCTTCTGTCGTCTTCCTGAAAAAAACTAAAGCGCAGCTCCTCCTCTGCTAAAACTAATAAGCCATATAGCATATATTTTTATCTTTAAAACTATTCTTCATCTATTAACTTTTTACAGACGTTTAATCAATTTCTTCCTTATTCAATTAAACCGAAGTGTGCAGTTTTTTTGTGCCATAAAGTGAAGTAATTTCAGATTTGATTTTGGATATACGCATATGCCCGAATTTGCACGATAACAATTGCCACTTTACTGACCATATGGTAAGCGGGAAGAAAACAAAAAGAAGATTACAAAAATTTTTTACCGACTCATTGCAACCAGTAAAATTATTGTGTGTGCACGAGGAGGTGGCAATTAGAATTGAGTTTATTAGCTCAATGAATTGACACTCTTTTTAGCTTACTCACTCATTCTTTTAGTTCATTCGCTCAGTTGACTTCAAATGAAACAGCTTATAATGTGAATGATTTTTAGTAAATATTTCACATAAAAGAACGACCTAGTAAAACATGTCTGTTTACTGAAAACCATTAACTTAAATAGCTGTTTCTGTTGTTTACAACAAAATAATAACAGCCTAAAAGTAGACTCTGGTAATAATAAAATTAATTTGTTTAATATATCTTTTTGGTATGGTATGAACCATAGATTGACATAGATATGAAGCTCCATTGTCAAAAACCTAAGTCGGTTCTCAAAAAAATCTAAATGAATTAGTAAAAAATGTCACTAAAAATAAAAATAATTCTAATACATGTGTATTTTTTAGTTTTTTTTTTTCTTTTTTTTTTTGAGCTTCATATCTATGTTAATCTATGGTTCAAACAGAAATATGTTTTGCAATTAGGCCTGCCAGATTTGTTTTGTACCTTAAAAATATCAAAATTCCGATTTACCGATTTTTGCTTAAAGGATGCCAATTTTATAAATGCAGTGATTTTATTTAATTTTGGTTTTTTTTTCGATAGAAAAACGTTTTTTTTAAGTCAACCTCAATAAAATAGAATAACTCTCTTGAAATTTATTTATTTATACCTAGTTAAACTTTTCAAATTTGTAAGCGATTCATTATAGTTCAACAATATAGTTCTTTTGAAAGTGTTCTGGGGAATTCGTAATAACTTTAAAATTTTTTAAGCAATTCACTCTTTTTTATAACTTTTTGATAGATAATTATGTGCAGATTACGATTATTTAATATTTACTTACAAATCAAAGTATTTAGAAGCCAAATTTTTCTAAAAACTGTAAAAAGTACCATATTTTGCAAATATAAATGCACCCTATAAACTCCAGGTCCTATGCGGCATTGGTTAACGATATCTGCTTTCACACAATATCTTTTTACAATCCAATTAACGATTCTAGGGGGATTTACAGTCAAAATTCAAATGTCGTTAAATTTTGATGCAGTCTTATGCAGATATGTAATCAAATGGTAATAGCTTTTTAAATGCTACCAAATTCGTCTATGGTTAACTAAATCCTGTAACTGCAAGCTAACTCTGAATTACATATGAACATAATCAGTCATTAAAACCAATATGTTAAAATATAAAAATATGAAAATAAAAAATTGTGCATCGTTAAAACTGATTTAACCAATAAGTGTCGGCTCAGAATGCCAGCGCAGCGACACTAATTTTTCTCCCTCAAAAAATTTTGCACAGCTCAGTGCGCTAATTCAGTGATGTCTACTTTTAAGAAGTGTATTAAATTATAAGCCGAATTAAAGTAAATAAATGGTACAGTAAATGCAAAGTTAAAGATTTGATAAAAAGTATAATTAGTTTTGGTTTTAAGATCAAACTATCTAAAATCTATATAATTTCTAAAGTTTACTCTAAAAATATTTTACGTTATACAAAAAATTGTAGTTTGAAACTACTAAAAAGCAAAATAAAAGAATACAAATTTTTTACATAAACTATTTATGATATTGTTGTTTTTGATATTTTATTTAAATAAATAATGATTTTTAACGTCATTTTAAATTTGCAGTAGTTTTACAAAATTTAAATTCTCTGTTTAATAACGTTATTTGTAAGCTTCGATTGCGATTTTATTTTTTAGTGTATGCAACACTTTACACTTTTCTGTTTATAAAAAAAGAAAACAAGAAACTAGGCAACAATAATTACATAGTGTCTACATTAGAGAATTTTTTATCAAGACAAACGTCAAACTTAACGCGAATTTGTTGAAGGTGGCAACAGTTCACAAAAACAACAATATTGCGTATTCGTTATTGTTTTTTATATATGCAGTTTGACATCTGTAATAACCAAAATAATAATCAGCTGTTTAACTAAGGTTACCTTGTATATATTCGCACTAATTTTGACGTTTGTTTTGATAAAAAATTGCCTAATGTAGACACTAGGTAATGAGTGTGTGAGAGAAAAATCAAGAGAATAAAAAAATGTCGCCAACGTTGTCAACTATTTGTAACCAAAACGCGCAGGAAAAAATTCAAAACGCACTAAAAAGCGTTAAATTGAACCAAATCCTTCAATTCTGGGTTAATTTAGCGCTTCTTATCTCATTTTTTAAACTAAAATCTGATTTTTATTAAGAGTAACAACATAAACATTACTTCAGAAGAATTAATAAATTATATTTCAAATCAAATGAAAAATTAATGTTTTTATTTCAGAAGTAAGTGGTCAAATTTTATGCACATTTTAAATTCCAAATTCATAACATGTTTTTTTCCAAGAATTTAAATTTTTAAAACTGTTTGTCTTCGGTTAGATTTTTTAAAATTTTGGTGCAAAACCTTTGATTTAATCAGCCCTTTTTTTCAAAAGAAAGGCAATTCCTAAAATAAATAGGAACGTGTTTGGAACAATCTGGAAAATAGCTAATAAATCCTTTATTCGATGGAATTTAGAAAATGGATAGACACCTCAAATGACCACTTGAAACAAAAGATTTCTGAAGGTATATTTTAATATATTTGGAAATTAAATAAAAAACTCTTATTTCTGTTAAGTGAAAATTAAACTTTACAAAATATTTACAAATTAAATAAATGAGTAAACAGAAAAAATAAGAGATGTGAATGAACAAATTTCAAATGTTTTGATCGCATTTTAAATCCATTCTGAGGGCAATTTTCTATTTTGGTAATGGACATTTAATAAAGAATATGAAATATTTTGAAGAATGTAATGTGATGAAAACATAAGACATACATATAATGTAAATTTTCTAACTATTTTACAATATTGAATTTTTTTCGATCAATTTTAAAACGTCGAAAATTTATATAATTTTGTTAAAAATTCTAGTAGTAAAATTTTTTTCAGCTCATATCTGTCTAAGATTGCGAAAAAGAAACATTTTTGTAATAGTTCACACAGGCAATAATATTTTTTATTAGTTATTAGTTTTATTAGTTAACATGTTCCTAATCGATATATTACTAAAGTAAAATGCGCCAATTTGGCGCTTTTTTCAAAAGAAAAGATGCGACTAAGCGCTAAATTGGCAACGCTGAATGTTGCTCTGAAAATAAAATAAATTCAATTTCAAAGCAACAGTGAGCAACATAGTTATTTGTCAAATGTGTATGAAAATGTCGCTGACTCTGTTATTCTGGGCTGACACTGATGCTACTAGCTAGTGTTTTTTTTTCTGCTTACTTTTTTTAAGTAAATCACCAACAAATGCATTTTAGCCATTCTGTTTTTATTTGTTTTTCGTCTGTTTTAATTACAAATTTATAGAGGATACACGCAGAAAAATAAAGTTAATATTTAAATTTAAAATTTTTTAAAATTTTCTATTTTTTTTTTTGGCATTTAGTAAAGATTTTTGTCAGTGTATTTTGTTTTAGGGGGTGTTTATAGTAACATGTTGTTTTTGTTGTTCATTTGAGTGTTTGCAGTTGTCAAAATTAATTACTCCACCATATTGAAGATGTTTTTTTTTTGTTTTTTTTTCTATCCATCAAAAAAAAAAAAAATGAACACGTTGTCGATTACAGTTGCCAATTTTATTTAAATGTTTTTTTATACCCTTCACCACAGCTGTAAAGGGTATACAAAAGTATATCGTTCCGTTTGTGGTTCCTAAATATTCATCTAAGAAAATGCCTCTAAAAGCTTATTTGTTTTCGACTTTTATAAGACCCTATATAAGCTAGAGACTTCGTTTTTGCACTGAATCTTTTTCGGAATGTTTTTGCATAAAAAATTAAAAAACTCGCTTCCATAGTAACTGAGATATCAGTCAAAATGTATTTTTGGACTTTATGAAGCTTCTATACAAGCTTCAGAATTTGTTTTTATACAAATCTATTGTAAATATTTTTCTAAAATTAACCACACCGGTCCATAAACAAACGAATTATAAGCAAAAATCTGAAAAAGTTATTAAAAATATACACACAAACATATGTATATAACATATGTATATAAAAAGCATTGTAATGACTTTCAGTGTTGTTGCTGTTTTTTTGTATAAGCAAGCAGTAGTTCGTATATACCACAATATTTTTCTTATGTATGTCTGGACGTTTTTTAGTTGGAAATAGAAGCATTACAATGACTCAGTATTGTTGTTGTTCTTTATTTAAGCATGTGTCTACATACAAACATATATATAGATTTAGTAGTCATCAGAAGCTATCAGTATGTTGTGTTTTTTTTAAGGAAGCAACGCTTGTTATGATAGTTTAATTTAGTGTTTACATTTTTGTAGTTTGGAAAAAAATGTAGATTATTTTTGTAAGTCTAAATGTGAAAATATGAAAGCATACTTAAAGGCGGAAATTTTATTTATAATTTTGTTTATAAGGTTTTAAAAGGTATAAAAGTTTCGGCACAGCCGTATATAGCGCTCTAACTTGTTTTTCTTTTTTTTGCTGTTGTTTTGTATGTTTACAATTTGTTATAATTAATGGAAAGTTTTTGCAAAATGTGCTCAATTCATTCTTGCTGTTCTTATTTTTCTGGCATCATGAATTATTAATGTTTATGAATTGCATACAAATTATTTTTAATTTGAATTTATTTTCATTTAGTTTTTTTTTTTTCTGCACATTATTAACCCAAAACAAACATTGATGGTTTAATTTTTGTCTATTTTTTTCACTATATTTATATTCTAACAAGATATGACCAATTATGATTAAAGGAATAAGCACATAAGGAATTCATTACAAAAGCTATTATATAGAAAGAGTTTAAGAAAGAGTTATTTATTACAGGGAGGAATTTTAAATAAAGGAAACACAGAAAAAATAAAAATCTTATTTCATTATAAAATTCAAAGATCCAAAATAAAAACCTTTAATTTCCAGCTTATAAAGATTTTTGTCATATTGACTAATACATTTTTAATTTTTGTGTCAACTTGCTTAATTTAAATAAATGACAAAAAAAAAATCATATTGACTAAGAAATTTATTGCATATTTATTTTAGTTTTCAACAACGTTTTATCATGATTTTTGTTGAATAAAAATTAATTCGTTTGTTTGATTATGATAATTGTTAATTAATTTCAGAATTTTGAGCAAAATTTTAATTACATTTACAAATTCTTTAATGGATTTTATATCTTTTTCAAACTAAAGATTACATTTATTTAACTAAATTTTGACGAAAAAAATCATCAATTTTGTCGCTGGATTTTTATTTATTTTCAATTAAAGATTTTATCATTTAATTTCACCCACCACAAGAAATGAGAAAAATATCTGAAATTTATTTTATTTCTTAAAAGAAATATTATATAAAAATATATAGTTTTAAAATATAATAATATAACTTGGAACTATTTTGTACATTTAAAGAACATTAATTATTAACTTTTAACATTATATTAAATTAATAAAATGTTTTATATTTCTAGATATTAATTAACTTTAGAATATTAAGTATAATCTCTTATATTTCTGAACACATTTTTAAATGAAAAGATTAATTTATAAACTTAAATACTTTTGAATATTTTTGTCTGAATTAAATGCATAACAAATTTTGTAAGAAGTTGTAAAATAAATCTGACTCTTTAGAAAACTTCAGATTACAGAATTTTATATTTTCATTTGTTGTAATCTATATTGACGACATTTTTTTTTAGTGAATATTCACTTCTTCATTTCTAATAATTCCATTTCAAAGTATAGTATTGATTCCAGAATCCTTTCTTAGTTAATCTTACCAAATTCCTCAGGATAGCTAGTATCGCTTTTTTCTGACTTGAAAATACTCTTTGAAACATGTTTTAGATTACAAACATTGCTGCATATTTTGCCCATTTTGCCAGTAATGTAGCATTGCTGAAGTTATTTGATTTCAAGTTAATACTTAAATTATTTATAAGTCTAAAATTTTATAACAAAACACAGCGGTTTTTTACCCAATTAACAAATTTTTTATTCAAGACTAACTAAAAATTTGCAATGATTTTTATTAAAATTATTTATTGGCTGCTTTTTTCCGCAAGATGATATTTAATTTTTTTATCAATTCAATTAAATATTTTATTGAATATTTTTAAATTCTCCATAACAAGTTATTTAAACCAATCAAAAAATATTTCGGTTAAATTAATTTTAAACTGACTAATCTTTTTTTCAAGTGAATTTTTCTATTGCTTTTTAGCACAATATTTTTGTTTTTAAGCAAATATATTTTTATAATGATAAAACGTTGACAACATATTATGAATTCCAGAAAAAAGCTACCAATCACCAAATATATTGGCAAATAATTCATTCAATTAAAAACTCTTTTAAATTTGCCCCTCTCACCAAAATGATTATACCAATTACTAAAAGCTGTAAAATATTAAAAACGGAGAAAATTTTCCAATTAAAAAATTGATCAAATCAATCAAGCAGATTATTGAATGAATTAAAAATTTAAGTGAGATATACAATTCTGCTGTAATTTTACTTTATATTTACTTAAATATATGTATTAAATTTAGATGCAAAATGAAACAACTGTACATTGTGTTAATCGAAAAATATACGGTAATAATTTTTTTCTGTGCAGGAGAAATCGATGGAAAAATTGCGGTTATTGACATTTATGCTAGGGAATATGATAACAATACGATTTTTATTTTATTTTTTTTTTTTTTATTTCGAAAAACTTGCGATTTTTGTTTATAAAAATGGTCAAAAATATTTATACGAAGTATCAGGGTTTAAACATTCATAGCTTTCTAAGTAGCAATTCGATTTCACTGAAATAAATGCAAGCGAGAAAAAATTATGTTCTCTTTAAATTCCATAATTTTAAAGATAATTCTGTTTAAGAAATGTGCATTATAATGTAACTGCAGTTTTCAGATGCATTTTTGAAAACGTTCTCTTCTTTCGATTTTTAATTAACAATTCAATTTTGGTTCTTTTGTGATGAAAATATTTACTATTTTTCAAAATTTATAGTAAAAAATATCATCACTTTTTCCAATACAAAATATTAGTGGTATTCATTTAAACGTTTAAGTCTCCCATTTGTGCAATTGTGCAAACTTACTCGACATGTTCCATGAACACCCATTTCAAATGTTGTGCAATATTAACGATAAGAAAATAAGAAATAAGATGCAATGATTTTATTGTAATGAACATAACTATATTTTTTTACATCGCAGTTGTTCACAATGTATAAAATACACAATTAAACAGTGCAAGTTTGCAAAACTAAATAGTCACGGAAATTTATAAGAGTTGTGCAAATGGTTTGCCATAAAATTTTTGATAGTTCATTTGCAAATGTGCAAACTTGAAAATATTGCAAAGTTTGCGAGGCTTTTGTGCGTTTTATGAGGGCTCTTATTCTTTTTTTTTAATATTTAGGCTTTTACGCAAAGATTTTGTAACAACCAAAACTCAATGCGTAGATGTCCGATTTTATTAATTTAAAAAATTATTTAAATTGTGCTCTTATACACTTTAAGTTAAATTAGTAAAAAATGCAAGATTTGTTAGAAATTGCATTAATGCATATGCATATTTTAAATATGCATTTTTTACAATTTCTTTGTTAGAAAATATAAAAAAGATATGATATTAAAATCTTAAAATTTTTTTAATAATTCATATGAGGAATTTAAAAAAAATTTAAAATTTAAATATTAAATTTTTTTCTTCTGACAAAAACGTTGATTTGCTAATCTTCAAGTTAAACATTTTTATCAATGCACGCAAAAGTTGTGGAGGTTTAAAGTTTAAACTGTGAAAATCAAAACATAGTGTTTTCCTAAATCATCTAAAATGCTATTAGGACATGTCAAAAATATTGCTAAATTTTTAATATTTATCGAAATACACTGAAAAGAATAATTTTTAATTTAATTTTTGCACGATTCAATAAATATCAAAAAAAAAAAAAAAAAAAAAAAAAAATTATTGGTTAAAAAATCTTAAAAAACTATGAGTTATAATAAACATACTTTCAGAAATTTTGATGAAAAAATGAAAATTATTGAAAGTGGGGCCAATCGCAAAACTTTTGGCAATATATAAGTATTTCCTAAACTATAGATCGAATTGAAAGGTATGGGAAAGTTGTAGAGGAGGTCTTGGACTTTCAAAAAAATAATTTTTTAGTCAGCCTGCAATAACACGAGATGAGCTATAAGGTATCAAATTTGATCACCTCGAGTATGTAAAATATTTAAAAAATCGTAAGATCCACAAATTAATTCCGATTTCAAAAATGTTTATATTTCTGTAAAGTGAAATAAATAAAAAACTTGTTTACTCATCTAAGTTATCTCTTACATGTAAAAAGATATTTACGCTTCAATTTTGATTTTTCGATTTTTTGCCTCAACTATATTATCAGTATTTCCTAAACTATAACTCCGATCGAATTAAAATGTATTGGAAAGTTGTAGAGGAGGTCTT
The DNA here is from genome assembly GCA_932274085.1 of Protocalliphora azurea. NCBI lineage: Eukaryota > Metazoa > Arthropoda > Insecta > Diptera > Calliphoridae > Protocalliphora > Protocalliphora azurea. The sequence goes on from OW026519.1 coordinate 133,196,966, forward strand.
GGACTTTCAGAAAAATTATTTTTTAGTCAGCCTGCAATAACACGAGATAAGCTATAAGGTGTCAAATTTGATCACCTCGAGTATGTAAAATATTTAAAAAATCGTAAGATCCACAAATTAATTCCGATTTCAAAAATGTTTATATTTCTGTAAAGTGATTGGCGAAATAAATAAAAAACTTGTTTACTCATCTAAGTTATATCTTACATGTAAAAAGATATTTACGCTTGAATTTTCATTTTTCGATTTTTTGCCTCAACTTTATTTTGTTTTTCGGGAATAAGTTCTGAGGTATATGAGAGAATTTTTTTTCGAAATATTCTATAATTTCTAATAAATTTCAAAATAATACGTAAAAAAATTTGTTTGATTATCTCAATTCGTCTAGCTGTGAAAAATGTTTAAAGCCAGCACTATGAAATTAATATGAAAGATAACATTTTTTTAACAAACATATCTGTGGCAACAAGGAAAAACAACTTAACTTAAGATATGCAAAAATCTTATTTTTCCATTTTTGAAATCTTTATATATACTGCATCAATTTATTGTAAAAATTTAACAAGTATTTCTAGAGATATTTACATTTAAAATTACAATTTCCTATAGTGTTGCATGGAAATTTAAAAATATAAACTGCTGTCCTGAAAAGCTTAAAAATACTACTTATGTAGTTTTTCCTTGCTGCCACAGATATAGTATAATTCTTTCACTTCTTTCTCAAAGTTTTTTTTTAAAGAAAAATTTTCTTTACATATTTCAAATGTCAAGGCTTCATAAATGGTTAATAAAGGAATTTTAAATCGAGTTAGATTTGCACCCTACCTCCAGCACTGGTCGAAAATGTTAAATTTTAGAAAAAGAAATTATGTTTATTCATTAATAAAGAAAACGTTACGCCAGTTTTTTTTTTAATTTATTGACTCTGTTTATTTAAAAAATATATTTAGAAAACAAACAAAAAAAAAACAAAATCAGGAGTATAGATTTTATGAAAAAAGTCAACAATCAAAAGGCTTTTTTTTTTCAAATTGTATAAAAAAGCATTTCAGCATTACAGTTTTACTAATATTTCTCATGTGTTGTATGAAGTATCAATCTTTTATTTCTCCAAAAATCGTTTAAAAAGCTTTAACAACCAATTTTTGGAATTTTTTCAAATATAAACAATATTTAATAAATTTAATCAATTATTACGAATATTATCTCGTTACGCAAACAACACATGCCATTATAATTGTGTGTTACGTCTACACACATTTGGAAATACACAATAAAATAGTGAGTTTAGTGAGTTTTGATACGAGTTGTAAGTTTTGAGATTATTATATCATCTCTTTAAAACGACCTATATAGACATATAAATTGGTAAATAAGTCTGTTTTTATATTCCTTTTTTGCTTATAAAAAATATTATTGTTTTTGGTTTTTAATTTTTTAATATTATTTATTATTTAAAATTTACAAAAAATTGGTTGTTGAAGCCATTTGAAAAACATTTATTTGTCTTATATAATACGTAACAAATAATGTTAAAAATATTATGCTAAAATGTTTTTTTTCTTTTTGTGCAACTTAAAAAAGTTTTTGGAAATTTGACTTTTTTGATAAAATCTATACTTCTGCTTTCGTTAGTGTCAAAATGATCTAAATATATTTTAAATAAATAAATAAACAAATCTCGTGACATCTTTTTTTATTAATCGATAAATACAAATTTATTTTCTAAATTTCACCATTTTCGACAAATGCTGGATGTAGGGTGCAAATCTAAATCGATTTAAAATCTCTTTATTAAGCATTTGCGTAGTCTTGTCTCGTAAATATATAAAGAAAATTTGTTTCTTATAAAAAACTTTGAGAATAAAGTAAATGAATTGTACTATATTTGTGGTAAAAAAATGCCATTTTTCAAAGTAATTTCACAGTGCTGTCTTTGCACATTTTTCACGGCTAGACGAGATGAGATAATCAAAAACATTCTTTGGCATATTATTTTAAAACGTATTAGAGATTGTAGAATATTTAAGAAAAATTGCTTCTCAGATACCTCAGGAGTTATTCCCGAAAAACAAAATATAATAGAGGCAAAAAATCAAAAATTTTAAATTCAAGCCTAAATACTCGTATCTTTTTAAATGTATGAGATAACTCAGACGACTAAGCTTGTTTATCTCGCCAAGCTCACCAATCGTAATTAATTTGTTTTACACCGCAAATAGTTCTTATTATTTTAAAACTCGAAGTATGTGGAATTGATTTTTGGGGTAAAGAATTTTTTTCCTTTTTTTGGTCCATACAATTATATGTATGTATTTTCACTTGATATCAATATTAAAGTAATTTATTGTTCGCGATAGATGTTATCAAGCGAAATGTGTTTGGAGAAGATCATCGCTATAACCGGTATAAACAACGTTTCCAATTTTAATCACTAAGATGATTCTAAATACTTTTCGATTATTAAGTCATATACGGTGTTAAAAAAAATGTGTAAATTTAAAAAAGTAAATAAAATTTTTGTGTTTTAAAATTTTCTAACGCCTCTTGACTGGGAGGTGTAATTTATGTAAAAAAAATCTATCTATGCGATATTTTGGGCAATTTTTGTAAAAGCAGTATTTATCAGCAGCAAAAAAACATAAATTGTACAAATATTTACGCCATTGTGACGATGGTATCTCATGCTTGGTTTCATGACATCAGCGAAATATACCTCAAACTGTAGAGAATCATCACTTCGTTTTTAGAATTCTGTTCTCTAAATTTAATTTTACTTTAATTATGTGGTGTAATTTTTTAAAACAAACTTTAGAAATACAAAACACATAAAGTCGGTTTCAAATAGTTTCGAAAATTTTTTATAAGTCTTCGTATTAGTTTTAGAGGTTATTGAAAGCATATTCATATGCTCTTGCCTTATTATTAAGCGAATGTGGCAACAATAATGAATTTTACAAATTAAATATTAAGTATACGCCCCATACAAAAATATATAAAATCAATTCTATAGGTTTCTCTACATTTGTTATTTTATAGAAGTTTTAAAACACTGGAAAATTAAATATTTCTTTTTATTACATGTAATTTTTTGTTGCTATTTTATGGAAGTTTTAAGACATTTTAAATTTAAATATTTTCTTTTATTGCATATAACTTTTTGTTGCTGCCTTTCATTATCTAATGTAGCTTTAATGTGTTTTTATATTTAAATTTTACATATTTCCCCAACCTTCACAGTGAATGTTAAATGCACTTTAATCATTTATAAGAAGACATAAAACAACAATAAAAACCTTGAATTGTCATTAGACCACTTAGAATAACAATAAATTTTCATATAATTAGAAATTTTTTTTATTATTATTTTTATTTTTTCTTGTTTCTTCTTGCACCCGCACTTAATTAAGCAGAACTATAAAATGTGTCTAAAGTATTTACAAGCATTTTTAACAGAAAAAAACACACCTTTTTAACAAAAAATAATGAAAGCTAGACACAATGCATTAAAAAAAAAAAAGACAACAAAAATAAAGAATAAAATTTATTGGAACAAGTTTGAAAGATTCTAATAATATGTTTATGATATTTGGAACATGTTAAAAAAAAGATATTTATATATATATATATATATATATATATATATATATATATATATATATATAAGTTAAAAGATCACTAGGGAATTACTGGAAAATTAGAATCTAGAGAAAAAAAATTCAATTATCAAAAACTTTTTGAAATTTTATTTATTTGAAATTTTTCATGATTTAAAGAAAAAAGTGTAGGGATTATTTTTATAAATTCTCTATGCTTTTATCACTTAATTTAAAAGAAAATAAAAATCTTTTATATTTCCATTTTCACTCAAGAGCTTTTTGTAAAAATTCCTTAAGAGCATTTTTCCTATAACACTCTTATTTAATGTAAAATTTTAGCTCTTAATTTGTTTCTTTGTCATTATAAATAACAACAACTATAAAAAACACCTTTGAGTCATTTTTGATTTGATATTGTTTTTATATTTCTTTTAACATCTTTTGCTCAACAATGTCACGAACTCTTTATTTCTCTTTTTTAATTATATGTTTTTTTTTTTAATATCGCCTTAAAAATTACATTTTGCTAGAAAAAAAAATAATAAGCAAGAAAAAACTTTCCAAATTAAATGTTTCATTTAACTTATCAAATTAAATCATAATTGTGTAAATTCATTTAACTTATTCAAATTAGAATAACGATTCTTTCATTTAACATTATAATCATCTTAAATTTAATTACACTTTGTAAGAAATAAATAAAAATAACATAAAAAATATATACAAATGTGAATATAAAATTAGCAAATAATACAAATAATGCAGACACATACTCAGCAGACTTAGAAAGTGTTCTAACACATATACAAAATTCATTCACACCTTTAGAAAATAAGCAAAATATAGACACAAGGTAAACGGAGAAGTCCTCAAAAAATATAAAAAATTAGACTTTTATAGCCTTTTATGTTATACTAAAGACAAATTCTTTGCCTTTTAATAAGTGAGCAACTCAACAAGTGTTTTTTTTTTTGCGATTTGAAAGTAATTTTTATACAGCTCTAGTATGTTTTTAAAAAATATACATTTATAATAAATTTATTTATTAGACACATCTGGCATTTTTTCTTTTGTTGTGTTACATACACAACTACACTGAACTAAAAAGGTATATAAATACAACGAAAAAGATCATTGAATAAAAGAATTTGTTCTCTAATTGTGAACTAATTGATTCAGCTTGTTCGTACTTTGTTTTAATGAACACATTCGTTGAATAAAATAAATAATTTCAATGAACAGTTCGTTGAGTTGCAATGAACATATACGTTAATCTAATGAAACTATACGTTCTACTCTTTTTTGTATTAATTTTTTTGCAATTATATTATTATATTATATAAATTATATTACATTCTAAATTAAATAAGATAAAAAATAAAATAAGTAATTTCATGTTCTTGGTACCAATAGCCAAAATGGACTTCAGTTGATAACTTGGAAACGTATCGAAAACATCCTGTACGCTATTTTTTAACAAATATAAGAGCTTCCTGGAAGTTCCACACTGTATATTTAATAAAAAATCATATGATTAAATTTGGTTTTGGTTTTTTGTTTGTTTTATAACGCTCAGTTGTGGTAAAAAAAAGTGTCAGGATATGAGAAAAAAAGAAGCTAAATTAAATTTGAAAAGAAGGTCAGAAACGGCTAAATACCCCAAAAAATAAAGCTAAAAAAAACTAATATATTCCTTATTTAAAAACTTTTTTGTTCTCATTAATTTTTGATATATTTTTTATAGATATTGTAATAAATTTATAAATAAAACATAGAACGTCTGCCAACAAAATGATTCAATAAAAAATCGCCCACAAAATTTCATACAAATTTGAATCATATTTCATATGAAAATGTTTTGAATTGATTTTTTTTTTTTATTTTTGAATCGTAAATCCTTTTTGAATAATAATTTCCAACTTTTTATGTGATTTTTTGCTTTTATAAGAATCTTTGTTAATTATATTTATAAAGAGTTTCTATGGTTAATGAATATTATTAAAGGAATAATTATAATAATTAATTAAGTAAGTTCATAAAATGAGTTAAATAATGTATATCTGATTTGCAGAATTAGGAGCCACATGCGATAATTTTTGTTAAAAATAAATAAACTCAATTTTATGTGTGAATTAATACACAAAAATACTTAAATCCATCCATTCAGTGAAAATAAAATTAGTAGTAGCAAATAAAAATCACAGAAAATTTTATTAAAATTTTAATTTGCTAAATTTGCTTTTTAGGAGAATGAAAACTAATTTTAAAAATTTCTTTACTCATTATGTATTAAACGTCATTTGTCTATCATATTTTGTATTTTTTTTTTTTTTTTTTTTTTTTTTTTTAAAAAAAATTGTTCGAAAACCATATTTTTGGAGGTATTTTAAAAATGGCCCAGTTCACGTGAACGAAATAATTATGTCGAAATATTTTTGGGGATTAGTTTAAAATATATTAATTTTAAATCAATGCACTTTACTCTATATGTTCTAAATAATTCAGAATTTTTTGACTTTACAATTATCCCATTTAAATTATTGACTTACTGCCATTACAGATCGGATTGGTTTTCTTTTCTTTTACGTTTTTGTTTTAATATATTTCCCGTTAGGAAACAATGCATTAGTAGAATGAATTTTAGATAAGTTGACGAAAAAATTCTTTAAATTCAACAAACATGTTTGTTCTCTGATTATAAAAGTGTTCTTTAAATCAACGAACTAATACGTTGAATTAATGAACTGATTTAGTTGCTTTATTAAGTAATAAATTTAATGAATGGTTCTATTCATAAGTGCGTTGAATTTTTTTTCGTTAATTTTCAATAAATATTATCCTTGAAACAACGAGTTCGTACGTTGAAATTACTTCTTTCAGTGTACAAATGTATATTAGATCGCGTCGGTCTCCATACAAAAAAAGTAACCCCGTAGAATGAAGGAATAGTTAGTGAGGTTTCCGAAAACGCAAAACTTATTTTTTTCGATTTTAGAATTGAACCTTTGCAATTTTATTATTTATACATTAAATGAAATACTTTAAAAAGTAAAGATACTAGGTTTACAAAGGCTTTCATTACATATGAAAATAATTGGACATTAGGGGGAAGGATCCGTGATACCAAAAGTGGTATCGGAAATTTGATGTAGGATTTGAAATTCACCAAATAGAAAATTTAAGTATCTATCAAACCAATAACAACGATATACCACATTCTACAATCGGACTTTAAATGGCTTTGCTAATAATAATTTTTGAATTTGTGACTGGCACAACTTTTATTCGACCCACTCTAATACATACAATTTAAATGAGTGTATATTAAGATTTATAATAAAAGTTTAATATATTAAACTCAACCTACACACACACATATGTACATACCCCATGTAAGCTTAAACCCCACCAGCATTTGGAAGATAGCTTTTTTCATCCATACACAAAAAAGTGTCTTTATTTGACACTCCTGGATGTTTAAAAGTAGAAAATACACAAATTTACAACAACAAAACACATTATTAACGAATTTTGATCTAAAAAACTTTTAAAGAACAAGCAAGACATAATTTCGCTCAGTAATGTATAACTTTTAAATGAAGAATTTATTAAAAAATTATTAATTTTTAATTAATGATTTTTGCCTTTAAATATTTCATATTTAATTTAAAGTTATAGTAAATTATTAATTTAGTCTAAGATAATAGTGTGTTTGAATATAAGGTAAACATTTAGCTCAATTATAATTGAAAATATTCACGAGAAATATTCCAACTTCATTAAAAAAATGTTTACTATACAAAAGCGATTAAATTTCGATACTTTTTTAATGTATTTTTTTTTTACACTTCTAACTAATAGTATTTCGACACCCAAGAAATGCTTTAAATAGTGTCATTAAAAAAGTATTAGAACTGCTGCATACTTCTTTCCACATGGTGACTCTTCTTGGATAAGAAAAACATATCATATTGAACTGTTGAAAACAATTTGAGGTTACTCTTTAGTTCAAATTCGGATAGAAAATGTTGGCAGGGAAAATACACATTAGTGCTTATTTACAGTTAAACTCTCATAAACAAAACAAACCTGTAAACTAGTAGCCATACAAAACATTTCATACATGCAGGTGAATAATATACTCACCCTATTTAATTGTGAATTTCTGCCCTCTTTATATCTAAACATATAAATATATACACATGCATACATACATACATAAATACATACATACATACATACATATGTACATACATATATACATACATATATACATACAGACATACATACATTCATACATACATACATACATACAGACATACATACATACAGACATACATACAGCATACATATAAGAGAGAGTGTGTTAGTAAATATAAATGTGAGGTTAAAGTACTTTAATTTGTTTTTTTTTTTTCTCTCTATTTAACGAATTTTGTTTACATTTTTTCTAAAGCTTACAGAAACACAAAACGTAATTTCACATTTACACACACTCATACAAAACATTGCTTAATTTACAACCTGTGAATCAGTCAGTTTTTGTATAAACACATGGAGGGAAATTTAAATGCACTGTTTCAACAATACAGGAAGTGTTATGATGACATTGATCATTATTATTATCGATGAAAAATTATTGATCATCAAAAAATTTGAGTGTTTCAGTGTTTATTGAAAGGTGAAGTGATTATCTGAAATAAGTGAAGTTATTAAAAATAAACAAAAGACAATAAACTTTTTAATCCTGTGTAAATTTGAGAAGCCCATAGAAGGCAACATTGTTTCTAAATATAAAAAGTGTTGAAACAAAACTTAATCAAAAACTGTTTTAACGTGAAGAAAAAGCCCTTAAAGGGCAAAGACTTTTATTAAAATGAATAAATCATCAAGATCTGATGATGAGGAGAAATCGTCCTCTGTAGAAAAGAAAATGAAGTATGATGAACATAACATTCTTAATAAATACGAAAAACAAGTGGAAGAGCTGTCTATTACAAATGCAGCTCTTATAAAGAAATTAGAAAAGTCTGATCGTAAAGTGGACTATTTGATTAATGAAAACGACTCCTTGAAGAAGAGATTGGACAACCTACTTAAACTATATGAGGAGAATCTCAAACTAAAAAAAGAGAAAGATGAGGAGAAAATGGAAACTGTAACTGAAGCTCCTTTACAGCCTGTAAAGCTAATCAAAAAGCCGGATCAAAGCAAGAATCTGGGAGCATCCAACAAGAAGTTATCTGCTGCAGATGGTGGAAATACTTCATCGAATGCTGAAGCAAGTGGAGTGGTCACATCTCAACTGAATGATAATACCCAATCGAAATCAGTGAGATCAACATCTGATAAATTACCTGCAGTCAAGAAGAGTAAGTCAGTGCCTATAATCACATCTTATAATATAAATGTTAAGGACACTATAAGCAAAATAGATAAACTCTTAGGTCATAAGAACTTTACTGTAAAAATATTAGGGAAGAGTGTATCAAACATAGGGGTCTGCACTCTAGATGACTATGAGAAGGTTAAGGGTCTACTAGCTGAGGAAAAAGTAGAATTCTACACTTATACGCCTAGGAGTCGGCGACCATTTTCAGTGGTTATTGAGGGTCTTCCGGACTCTTTTGAGTCGACGGAGATACTAGAGTACCTGAACGGTCTCGAAATGAATGTTAATATTACGGGACTAGTTAGACTGGGAAGCGACAAATGGATAGTTAGACTGTCAAGAGATTCTGATATCAGAAAATTTTACGAAGTCAGATATGTATTGCGATGCAAAGTCAACATTAGGAAGTATATAAGGAAGGGCATCACTCAATGTTTTAATTGTCAGCGCTTCGGACACGTCTCGTCGAATTGTCAGATGCCTTATAGATGCGTTAAATGTGCGGAATCCCATGGGCCGGGTAATTGTAAAGTACCTCCAAGGTCGGAGAATACTGAGGAGACTTTATCGACTGATCGTGTGACTGGTGAGGTTACTAGAAGGGTGGGTCTTCCAGTTAAATGTATTAATTGTGGTAAGGAGGGTCATGTGGCCAGTTCGAGAGAGTGTCCACGTAGGATGGAATTATTACGTAGATTAGAGGCTAGGAAGACATCGAGAATAAGTCCCCGTAGTCAGGTCTCGGCTCCCAATATCAGCCAAGTTAGAGCTGGGGTCTCATATGCTGCTGCAGCAGGGGCTACTTTGGTTGACGAAAGACCATCGATAAAGTCAAGGGTTGTATCTGCAGGTTCGGAAAATTCGAGTGGTCCTGATATTACACTAGGAAAGGCAATAGGTCAGTTCGACATTATTGACAAGGACTGTAGACGCTTTTTTAGAGGAGGTTTATTGCAATGCCTTAGCAAGATAGGTGGCTTTGCAAAACAATACAAGGAATTAGGGAATGATGAGGACAGATCGCGTGCCCTCCTTGGTTTACTAATCTCCCTTGGGCAAGATGGCTAACTCTATCAAATGCATTTTTCTTAACGTCAATTCAATTGTCTCTAGACACAAGAGGCACTACTTGAATTTGTTCTTAACGAGACATAAACCTGACATATTAATGCTGGCAGAGCACAGACTAAGTCCTCGCCATAGACTTGAAATTAAGGGTTATGTAGTTTTTAGACAAGATCGACAGAGCGGACGTGGAGGCGGTACGGCAATTCTTGTTAGGGACAAGATTACTTGTGAGGAGATGAACCTCAATACGGGAGCTATTGAGAATACAGCGGTACGGATACGAAGAGTAAACAATCATGATATAATTGTGATCTCAATGTATCTGAGGCCAAGAATTACGTTTGAGACAGAGTTTTTTGACTCTATTCAGGATCTCGCAAGAAATAATAGTATGATAATTGGCGCAGATCTCAATGCAAGGCATCCGTATTGGGGGGATCCATATACTAACGTGAGTGGAAGTAATTTATATGAATTCTTACTAGGCTCTCCAGACATTGACATTAGACAAACTGAAGGACCGACGAGGGAAAATTCCGTCATATCCTCCTATATTGATATTTTTATGACTACTGTGGACATCGTGCCGACAGATGGGCATAATTTAAGAACTTTGGACTTTGAATCAGACCATAGGGCCGTTGAATTAATCTACCATATGGGAGATTTTTTGATACAGGAACCCCTGACAAGATATGATTACGACCGGATTGACATTAGGAAATTTCGCAATAGATTGTCTAGGAATATGGAACAATGTGGTTTGCCGACTGACAGAAATGTCACAGAAAACGAAATTGATGAATGTACAGAGTCAATGGAAAGGGCATTTAAGGATGCGATCGATTATTCGGTACCGAAGATAGTTATCAAGAGTAGGGGAATATTGAAGCTTCCTTCACACATTCTCAATTTCATTGACCAGAAGAAAAGACTTAGACGGATTATACAAAGATGTGGGGACCCAGGTAGGTGTATCACAATGAGGGCGGAGGTTCGTAATTTGGACAAGATTATCCAGGGAGCTATTTCTGTTCATGAGAGGGATCGTTGGACTGAATACCTACGTAACATTAGACTGAACAATAGGACTTTCAGGAATATAAAATCGGCAGCGGGCCTGAATAATCGCCCAGTAGTCAGTAATCTTAAGGGCCCTGATGGGTTAACTGTCACTAGTGACCCTGAGAAGGCGTCTCTACTATCGGATTCTTTTTTCCGGATCCATCATACAACATCGAGTGTAGATACCTTTAGGTCAATGGTGGGGGAGACGGTTTCCTCCCTTGACAGAACTGAACCTATTACGACATTTGGGGAGACTTTTATGGCTGACGGTGAGACTGTTAACGCTGATGGAGACTTTACAGGACTTGGCTTTATTGACAGGAAAACTATCGGTATTGCATTAAAGAGGAGACCAAACAAACGATCCAGCGGGGTTGACGGAGTACCAGATTTCATACTGAAAAAGACTGATGATAGAGCATGGAGATATATATCGGTGATATTTAACCACTGCATCAACATCGGTTATTTCCCTAAAGCGTGGAGGATGGCAATTGTGATCCCTATCCTAAAACCGGGCAAGGATCCTGGGGAGGCTGGCAACTATAGACCAATTTCCCTTTTGTCGGCCCTTGGTAAATTATTGGAATATTTCATCTTGGATGGAATCAATAGAATTATAGAGGATAAGAATATTTTACAGGAATGTCAATTTGGATTTCGCAAGGGGCTGTCCACATCCCATGCCCTCATGGTTTTTACTGATTATGTGGCTAAGGGTTTGAACAATAGACGTCCGACAATAGCCGTAAGTCTTGATTTCACCAAGGCTTTCGACACTGTTTGGCAAAAGGGAATAATATACAAGATGATGGGCATGGGGTTTGGAACTAACCTCGTTCGGATGGCTGCCAGCTTCCTTGAGGACCGAAGATTTAGAGTGAAGGTAGGGAATGCTCTATCCAGTGAGAGATCCATAACTGCAGGTGTACCACAGGGCTCATTACTGGGGCCTGCGCTATATAATATTTTTATTTCGGACATTCCACAGCCCCCAGAGGGGGATCTTTTGCTAATTTACGCTGACGACATTCTGATCGCTTCTTCGGGTCCCAGGGCAAGGGCGGTAAATAACCGACTTAATGAATACCTCAACGGATTGGGGGAGTACTTTAGAAAATGGGGACTAAATTTGAACATGGGAAAGACTGTGACTGTTATGTTCAAGGGTACAAGGAAGTATATATATCCGAACTGTAGGTCTTACACACCCTCTTTGTGGATCGGGGGGGAGAATATTCGGACATCCGACCGTATGAGATATTTAGGGGTGGTATTTCATGAAAACTTTGAGTTCTACAGACACATTGACGATGTACTGGTAAGGACTAAGAGAATCTACTCTACATACAAGAGTATACTACGTAGAAATGGGGGCCTCGACCAGAGAATACGACTCTTGCTCTATCGCCAGTTGATACGTCCCCTCATCGCCTACGCTTTTCCTGCTTGGTTCGGCATCTCGTCATCCCAGATGGAAAGGCTTAGGAAATGGGAGAGGGCGGTTCTGGTTGCATGCCTGGGAATGAGACCACGGCTCGGAGAGGATGGAATGCCGCGAAGACCCTCATGCACATCAATCTATGGGGCTATCGACTTTGACAGAATTGATGTTTTCTTGATACGGAGTGCCTTGAAATTTTTAGAGAGTGCGTGCTCTTTAGGGAACAATTTAGTCAGAAATTGTCTTGATAGTGTTAGTAATATTGAGACTGTTCAGGGCTCAAGATATCTGTCCCCGGTGGATCTACTGACTCTTAGGGGAGCTGGCCTCCTTTTTGAGGGTGCAGACCTCCTATTCTATCACAGGAGGGTACATTCTTTGAACATAGTCGATACAGTATATAATACTGCTCAATGAACTATTCTATTGTAAATATATTTCCTTCTATCCTTAGTTTTTACTGTTTTAGTAAGTAAGTTGTATAATATTATTAGTCTTAAGATACTTTTAAGTTATTTGTAAGTTGTATTAGTATATAAGTTATAAGAAAGGATTCCTCTTTTTCACCCTTTTTTGAGGAATGTATGAAAATGAAAAGATAATGAGAAAAACGGTTGTAGCAACACTGCATATAGTACAAAATTTGAAAGTCCTTGTAAAATACTATGTATGTAAGGAATAGGTTGTAAAAATAAACTTAAATACTATAAGCTAGTTTTAAGAAAATTTGTAAAAGAAAATGAATGGGTATAAATAAAACTTGAAACTTGAAACTTGAAACAGGAAGTGTTATCTAAAAAAAAAATAAAAATAAATTTAACAACAGCAATAAAATGAAAAATAAAATAAAATAAAAATAGAAAAATGGCTATAAAAAAGTTTAATAACTTTTACAATAGATTTTTTTTTTTTTTTTTTTGCGCAAATAAAACATTTAATATTACGGGTGTGTGTATTTTTTTATTAAAACAAAAAAAGTTTTTCAGGTATTTGTTAAACAAAAGACATAAAAATATTTTTTTTAACCGTGTCTTAGTTTGTTATATACTTGAAATATATATTAAGTAGGAAGGTCAAATTTATTCATAAAACAAATTAACTTGTATGCAGATAACAATTCTATTACAGTTGCTTTTATACAAACAAAACAAGATAATATCATATATATTTTTGTGTAGGATGAAATCAGCATATTTTAAATGATATTCAAAATATTAAAGTATTCCTTTATTTTGGGATTTCTAAAAAGGTCTTAGTTTAAGGGAGAGAATAAAAAACTTATAAAATAGACTTTTTCAATTTTATTTCATAATTACTTTACTTTGATTCTCAATGTTATTACCCAGCAAATTTTTTTTAAATTATATTGTATAAGATACTGTTATTTTTGATACTGTGTGGATTCATTCGTCCTTACAAAAATTCTTCAGTCATATTTCGAAGTTAAAATATATAATTAAATAATCGAGCTATATATGGGAAATAATCTTTTTTTAAATTTACTTCTATGAAACCTACCTTTAGTTAAGGTTAGTTGGACAGCTGTAAAAGTTCACTAGGTCCTATTGGTTCCGTTGTGTTATACTGATGGATTATGTGTATCTGTTTTCAGTGTCCGAGAATAGGTTCGAATCGAACTAACCTGACGTACGATTAAAAGATTTAATCCGTATGACATCAGATGCAGAGAGATAAGATAATCCATGCATATATCGACTTACCTTGGCAATTCCAGAAAGAAACTTAACCTTTTTTGATCGTACTAGGATCATATCTGTCTCGAGATAGAACATGCTGACTCATTTGTCCATATTTGTTGAACTATTCTCGACAAGTACTACAGTATCATAGATCTGCAAGAATAAAATCTACCTTATAGTTCCAAAATTTTTTATTTTATTTTTTATTTTTTAAAATAACTTTTGACGCAATTATGTTAACAACACCTCGTAGAGTAGAATAACAAAAATTTAAGATCTGAAGTGGTTTCATATGATACTGACAAACACTCAAATTTAAAAAAAAAAATCCAAAAAAGTGTTTGAAAATATAAACTTTTTTTCTTTCTTTTGATTTCTGTAATAGCGGATTTTAGCATATATATATTCCTTTAATGTAAACTACAAACAGTTGAACAAATAAACCAACTTTTGATCGATCAATGTATCGTTGACCAGTGTTAAACTATATTGTGGACAAGTTGTTTTTTGCAGTTTTTGATTAGAAAATTTGCGCCGTTTCGAGTATTGCGAAATAAGGAATGGATGTTTATTGCTTTTGTTATTATGAATCGTCATCTCGTTAATGTGCCTTCAATAGCAGCAATATACGGGAAGAAAAAACGTAAATGGTTCTTAGAGGTGCCTTTTTCACGAGGCACACTCATAGCGTAATTTCGGTGATGCTAAAGTATCGTATGATCAAAAAAGGTTTCCAAATTACATTTTAAAGCGGAAGATAGGTAAAAAAAAAAAATGAAAAAAAATTATTCATGGCCTAAGGTCGCGGTGTCTTTAATATTTCATAAATCGCCGAGGCATACCCAAGGTGCTAATTGAAATCGGCAAAAATATACACCAATCTTATATGGGAATCAAGTGGCAGCCAAAAAATAATTTAGCGTTTGAATTTAATGCAACTTTTAACATTTTGGGTGTGTAGTTTTGTCATTGAAAAATTTATTTTATAGATATATAATTAATATATGTAACTTTTTATTTATTAATATCATTTAAAGATTTTTTTGTGGTTAGATGTGAGAAGTACGTCGGCGAACTAATTCCAATTATAAAAATATCAAAAAATATCTCTGTAGACTTTCTTTTTTACTCTATATTCTGAAGGTAGATTAAATCAGACATATGGTCTCGATTATGTTCACTATTATAAAACGTATCGATCTTACTTTAATTTGTTTTTATAAACCTTTCTGTATTTCTGTATGTACATATGCACATTTATTTTTGATATCCGACTTTGGTATCTCTGAACTCGTAAGATTGTACAGAATTACAAATAATGTATTTAATTTATTTACAGTCAAATTTCATCAGACTATGAACTGAAAAGTTTTAAATTTAGATTATATGTACATTTTTGAAAAATAATGTTGATATTTGTAACTAAAGAATGAAATTTTGGCACAATGCACACAATGTTGAAAACTTGCTTAAAAACTTGTTAAAATGATTGTTGTTTAAAATGATCACACAATCGTTGTGTTACAGAATTATTTCCCAAAAAAGTTTTGGGCTCACTGTAAGCCATTAAAAACAATGTGAAATTTTTTCGAACCCCAAAAGTAAATAGATTTGAAGAAATCATCATGTGATTACGATACAATACCAATAACGATGTTATACTTTTCAAAAGTTATGTAAGTGTAAATGGCAGTGTTTCTGGGAAGGCTTTGTGGACTTTAATATTATGATGTGGATTTTAATATTTTGATAGTTAATTTTACTTATATATCGCTTCTTTGGGAGTTTCTTTTTTACTGGGGATATATTAGTTTGACTCATTGCGTATGAGTAATATAAATCAATTATAAAAAGTATAGACAAGTGTAATGAAATCTGCCAGTTTTGATTTATTTCGCCAATTTCAAAAAAAAAAAAAAACTTTTTATGAATATTCTCGCTACAAAAAGGAATTAACAACCAACATATTTTCATAACAAACTCAATAAATAAAAAAACTTCATCATGACTATTTTCAATCCAAATTTCATTAAAATAAACAAATTTGTGGCTTTACAAAAGTATAATTACACAGGTCAACACTAAAAAAATATGTTGCATATATTATACGTATAGCCACTCCAATCATTCAGAACATTTCGGTTTTTCTCCATCATGTCACAAATTTAACTCACTGATGACCAAAGAAAATATTTTTTTCTGTGGAGCTTTTAGGTTATATAATTTTCTAAGTAATATGTAGAGAAAAATTCACTCATATTTTATAGACAAGAAACGGTGCTACAAAAATATAGTGTAATTCAAGTCTCCAACTTGCCGCATATATACCCCAGAAATCTTTAAAATTGTAAAAAAACAAGATTTTCTCAATTAACCGTGCAGAAATGTGGTGTAAATAATGGTTATAGAGGACAAATTTGTTTTTGATATAAGCAAAACATGACCGTAGAATTTTTACAGCATATTTTGGAATTAACGGCATGTTTTATCATGTTTTCAATTAAAATCCATTTTTAAAGCATATTCTGGCAATTTATAGGACATATTTTATACTTATGGATTAAGGAGCATAATTTTGCATATATTTCACTTAAGAGCAATATTTTGTATATTTTGCACTTATGAAAATGTTTACATACATAGTTTGCAATTGGATTGTTTTTGTACAATATTTACTGTTAAATACACTTATCAAATTCTATACCACAATTATTTTCATCTTATAAATAATTAAAAATTTTGCAATTTCCTTTTGCAATAAATACTTTTATGTGCGAAAAAATATTTTTTAGCAGCTGCAGAAAATCTTCAACTTATTTTTAAGAATGAGAATAAGATTATTGAAAATATATAGCCAGAAAAATAATTTTTCAAGGGCATATTTTTAATTTTTAGGAGCAAATTTTCTGATTTTAAGAGCAATTTTAATACGCATAAACAATTTCTTTAGATTATTTTTTTGGTTGCCCCGATAATTATTCATATTATCTATATATAAGAGAGTAGCGTTACCGACTGAATGACTGACTGACAGATTGACCATAATACAGCCCAAATGCAAATATGGTTATATGTGGGTAAGAATATACAAGCCCAATGTATTTTTTAAGCCAACAAACACAGGGATACAATTAGTCTCTTTCTTCTTTATTAAAAAATATGGCAATAAATCATTTCGTATTTTTTAAACCTATGAACTTTTAGGATGCAAAACAATACTTTGTTTCAGTACTTTATTGGTATCCTACAGACCTGTTGAATTAAAAAAAAAAAAATAAATAAAAATAATATAGAAATCACGAATACATCAAATATGTCGATGGTATTTTTTGAAACTTTTTGATACTTTTTTAACTAAAATGTGTATCTCCTCCAAAATATCTACACTTGGGTAGTTTTTTTGTACCCTGTGCTATTTAATGAGGAAGTCGAATCACTAGGAGGTACGATTAAGATGTGTGTTACTAATTTTCTGAAGAAACCAATATTACAGCGGTTAGGGGTTATAGTTAAGTTTTAATTTTTTATTTTCTCAGTACAATTTGTTTCTTATAAATAAATAAAGCCACCAAGTATATATCTAGCCTGTGTAGGAGTTCCACAATTCCGCTAATGCAGTAGCGGATTAAATGCCAGTTATATTCATAAAACTCCTTAAATATCAAATACTATAGAATAAGTAGCATTACAAAATTGCTGCTTTAGTTTCAAAAACTGTTATCCAATACTAATAACTTTTATTACCAAATGTATTCGATTCAAATTTGATTATAATTTTTGGAAACTTCTCATAATAAAATCGCAATCACTAAATATTTCGAAATAAATTTTTCATATACATGACCACCCACTACCAATAAATCTAATGCGACAGCAGTGCTACCCATATTATCAGCAGCAACACTAATACCATCATACAATAAATAAATATAATTTTGCTTTGAAAAAAAAAATGAATAAATATTATTACTAGTACTTTACTTCACACTATAAACCATGTTAAACATGCAAAGAGCCAGCATTTTAAAATGTATAAAAATATATTTTTAGACCATAACTACAAAATAGAAAAATAAGTAAAAAGAAAATAAAAATTCTGTTCCATTAATTTGTGGCTAAACATTAGTTTTTCTAATGGCTACTGTTTATAGCGCTTATCCAAAATTAGTTTTTATTTTTTGCCTTTCAAAATTTGTTTGCGTTTAAAATGGTCAAAGTGTCAGTCAACATGTGTTTGTATCGGTGTGCAAAAATTTTATGCATAAATTAAAAAATTGTTTATCATTAAAATTGCAAAGAAAATAATCTAAAATTTATTTAAAACATTTTCATTTCTACACACTAATACACACATACTATAATATACGCCAACATTTATATGTATTTATTTTAGTTTGTATTGGTTGGTGCTTGCCCAGCAAACACAATGTCAAACCTTTGATATATGATGACTTTAACGTTTGATATCAAACGTGTTTCTCAAACTTGAGAAATCATTTGAGAAAAAAACATTTAAAAAACTTTACATTCTCAAATTGATATCAAATGTTCTTATTGAAGCATTCTGAAACCTAAAAATAATTAAAATATATATATATATATATATACTGGCGCATATTCGTATAAACGCACTTAAAATTTTTGTTTTTCTTTGTTGTTGTTTCTCTTAACCTAGAACAATGTTGTGTTGTTTTAAATAAATCGCGATATAATGGTATTTTTTTGTGTATGAAATATCTGTTTCTTGCTTTTGTTGTTTTCTTTAATTTAGCAATCAGAACGTATTGATGATAATTTAAGTGGATTATTACATATATATTAAAAAATTTTAACGGTTTAATTGTTCATTTCAATTTCTGATTACAACAAATCTGTTTACTGGAAATATTTATGTTTTAATTGGGAAAATTTATTATTATTTTTTTTTTTCTTAAGAAAGAGCAGAAATACGGAGTGCAGAATGCAACAAAATGTAATCAGAAATTAACAACAAGGCAAATTAGTAAAATAAAAGAAGAAGCCATCCGCAAATACTACACAAATAAAATATAAATTTCCTGTCACTTCTAAACATGTTGAACTTATATTGCGAACAGATAGTAACATAAAATAGAAGAAGCCATAATGTCAAATTAGTCGAATCAATTTCAGACCTAAATTTTCAAGTTGTCCAAAACAAATGTTCATCAACACATTATTAAAAATGGTAAATTGGTTCATTAGTTTAAGTGCGTATATAAGAAAATGCTATAAAAAACTAAAATTACAATGAAAAAAATTTAATATACATTTTAAGTTTTTTTATTATTTTTTAAAATGGTCAATAAATAATTAAAAAAAAAAATTATTTGTAGGAAATTGATTATATTTTGGCTCCATTTTTGGTAATTAATTATTTAATTAATTAATTAATTAATACCTATATTGATAGGATAATATTAAATGTATAGACTTTTAATATTATCCTTTGCAAAAAATTAAAAATGCAAGTTACTTTTATTTATGTTCCACATGTAGCCACAATCCACAGAATTACATTTGACAATGATTTCATAATAATAGCATTTCTCAATTTGACAATTAATTCCCCTTGATTTCAAATCGCGCTCAACATTTATGCTTGCTGGGTGGTTATTTATTTGATTGGTTGCCTGGTTCAATAAGTTTTTCTTTGTGCGAGTCTCATGCATTGTGCAAAAAAAAAATATTACTATCGCCGCAACGCTAACATCACACATTATTGTAGTAGCCCGCTCGACCACAAACTTCGTTAAGGGATATCACCTTCGAATAATTCGCGAGCATTTCTCTAACAAAATCTTCGATAATGACTATCGAAGGCATTTTGAGAATAAATTCGTAGAGCTCACCTGTCGTTCAGTTTGTGACAGCAAATCGATCGACATTGAAGGTTTATTTATGATAACTATATGGAATCATTAGCAATATCGATAGGGAAACGAGAGAATTTTTGTTAGAGATTTGTTTTTGTTTTCGTTTATTCGATATTGATATCTCTAACGACTCGTTGGCAATAGTTCGAAAACGATAGTATTTTACTTTGTTTCAATTTCTCTTTTGTTCTCAATTTGAAATTAAAAGCTGATTTTAGTTTTAGTTAAGTTTCATTTTGAACTTAACTATATACCAAATATTCAAAATATAAAATAGCGTTAAATTATAGTTGAAACTTAATTAACAATATAAATAATTAAAAACTTCAATTTCCTACGACAATTAGAACATTACATTTTGGTAGTCACAGAGTAAGTTATCAAAAATGTTTTCTCTCAGTCTGTTCTTCAGATCCACTTTTTTTTTTTTTGCTCAAAGTTTAATAAATTAATCTGCAGTAAAATAAATTAGCTATTTAGATCAATATGCTATTTTGCAAAGAAAAGTAGAAAATATACTTACCGTTTTTCTAAAAGCAGAATAATATTTTTTACAAAAAAAGTTCTTGAAATTAAACTAACATCATAAACTTTAAAGAACAATAATTTTCAACCGATCGATATGAACTCAAGATAGCTCAAGAATGATATGCACAAACAAGAAAATATGTTGTTCTTTGAATAAAATAAAAAAATTTCGATAAATTAAAAAGAATAGATAATTATTCGAAATATTTTCTTTAGAGATTTTATCGAAAAAACTTAATGTTGCGATAAACGATATTTTAAGAATTCTCGAAAATTACTCAAAGGAGAAATTATCGAGTAAGTTGCGTTGCTACGAACATTCAAATTTTATTTAATTTTCGATAATTTCTCCAATATATTTGTTTTGAAAATTACTCGTTTTTGTGAACACTCAATAATTTCTTATCTCAGGTCAGGGGAGTAGTCAGAATGTAAACAATATTATTAATATGTAATTTTTAAATTTTGTAAAAAATTTTGGATGTTTTCCATTTACATTGTTGCAGTTTAAATGAGATTTACATTATCGTTGAAAACTTAAATGTTTTTTTTTTTTTTTCTAATGTAAATGTTTTGAAAATAAGCGATTATGCATTTAGAGCAAATCTATGAAAATATACAATAAACACAACATGAAATCTTTTTGTTGTAATCATGGCGAAATAAAACAGGTGGCGAACTCTTCATTTTTGTTTATACATGGAGTTTGACACTTCAGCGAGTAAGCAAAAATTGTGCTTATATAGAGTTTGACAGTTCCAAGTACTAGAAAAAATATAATCAGATGATTAAGCAAGGTCACCTGTTCGAATTCACCTTGTGTTGTAATAATGAGATCATATGGGAAGATTGATCTATTCCAAATGAGGCAAATTATGTTATTAAAAATAATAATAATAAATAAATAAAAAGTAAAAGTTTTATCAGAAGAATCAGGTTAAGTTTTATATAATATTGAATGCTATGTCTTTTTAGTCTTATCTGAAAACATCGTGAAAAAATTATATTCCTATCAGAATATATTAGAAATTTTGAAATGAATTGACCCATAATGTTTGATTTTTAAAAAATTATGTAGAAAATCTATATTGTTTTCAATTAAGCCTCATATTTTGATCGGTACAATAATAATAAAATTATAATATAACTGATTTATAATATGAATAAATATTACTTACAAAAAAATTTAAATTTTCAGTTTTGTTAAATTTTTATAATTTTATAAATAATCGAATTTATTTTCCTTTTTAGGTGAGTGTCTTGGAATAATGTTCATAATTTAATAAAATAAAAAATAGTAAGTATTTCATGTATATTAAAACAATTAACAGCGTTATGAGCAGTTATGATCGATTGATCTAACTTTTAAATACTTTTAACTTTAAGTTAAAATCATTCTTAATTCAATGAGACATGTTTTCTGTGCAAGCATGTTCATCTATGTCTATGTAAGAGTCCCGCAAGTCCGCTACCTCAGTGGTGGGTTAAATGCTACTGAAATATAAAAACAAATAAATTATAAATGATTCATTCATTCTATATTAAGTATATCCTTAATCATATAAAATTAATTGAACTGGTCACATTTTTTTCGGAGAAGGACAGTTCATTGTTCTTTAATGACAAACTTTTTATTTTTCTTTTATTTACTTTCTACTGAGAAATATATTATTTATTTAATAATTTAATTACAAAGTAAATCTTTTCCTTGTTTTATATGAAACAAAGACATTCAAAATCAAATGTCAATTTTATAAAATTTTTCCTACAATTTATAGTATTTTTATTCATTTTCAAAAATAAATACATATGTACATGAAGCAATTGCGAGTAATGGCAGGAAAAATAAACATGACAAATGTACAACTGAGCCTCTTATTGCGCGGATAAGTGAGAGATTTTTGCTCTTGTTATGCACGCCAATTTATGATGACAATTTTTAAATATTATTAAAGCTATTCAATAATATTATGATCACTGCATAGTCATAATATCGTTGCCACAACCATATTAAGGTTGAATGGATCTTTCTCATTTTTGCGTAACCATAATAAGTTAAGTTATCATTTAATCATCATATTGATTACATCAGTTCTAGAGCTTATACAATATTTGGTTTTATAAGAAGAAATTCAAGAGAATTTAGTGACCCCTTAACGCTAAAATCATTGTATGCTTCATTGTCTGTAGGATTTTAGTATATTGCTCAATAATTTGGTGTCTGTTTTATAATAAATAATCGAATCGTTAAGAGCTCATTAAAAAATGTTTACAAAAATAATTTTTAAATTATTATTATGGCATAATATTCCCTCATATGATGCTAGGAGAAAGTTATGTATTTTAATATTATGTTTTTTATAATGTTTAATATTATGTATTTTATTTTAAATTTTAATGTAAAGATAAGTTTAAATTAAATTTATTTATATTATATAATTAATTTACGTATTCTGCCAGATAAAATCTATAAATGAACTAAATGAATGAATAAATAAATAAATAAGATTGAGGCAAAATAAATATAGTTGTATTACAACTATTTACATGTTTGTAGCAATTATTTATATTTTTATAAACTTTAAAATTATATGTTGCTGTTAAATTATGGTGATTTTGTTTGTCATATTTTAACAGCAGTGTATTATTTTAAAATCTGTAAATATATAAATAATTACGACAAACATATAAATAATTCCAGCACAACCATATTGTGTTTTCAAAAACCATATTATGGTTAATCAAACGTGAGATGGACCCACCAAAAATATTATGGTTGTGTCAATGATATTATGACTAAGCAGTGACCTTAATTTTATAGAATAATATTGGTCATATTGAAAAATTTCGACAACCATATTTAAAAGGTGTATATTTTTCTGCGTGTGTTTAACTGGCAAAATTTAAATTAGCAATTGGATTTTCTTGTTGGCTTATTAAAAATTTGTTATAATAAATATTTAATTTTCGATAAATTTGTATGATGATACTGTTTCTTATATCCTCTTTCCCCCTGAATTATATATCTTGAGTGTATGAATGAATAAAACTGTTAACGTATTCTGCTGCATTGGCAGCAATAATATATCGAAACTTAAATAAGTTAAAAAAAATGCAATAAACAAATAATAAAATTTACGCACACAAATCTGTAAATCTGCGAAAACAGCAACAACAAATGCAATAAAATGTTTAAATACAAAATTATATTAATTTAATTTTTCCTTTATTGTGCGGCATGGATGCACTCAGACAACAATTATAATTCAAAATAAATACAACAACCAAAAGGAAAAATAACAAAACGATAAACAAAAACAATGAAACATCAGAATACACTTGGTTGAATGAAGTGGCAATAAAGTCTATTTGAATTAAATATAAACGAATATTTTTAATAAAAATGGAAAATACATTTCTTTAAATTTAAAATTGAGCAAAATTAAAGCGTTTACGAAAACAGTATAAAATTGTATTTTAAGAACATCGGTAGAAAAAAGTGTTTCTTATAAAAATTATACTATTAAATATAAGTTCATAAATAAATAATTCATATTGCCGGATTATGATTTAAAAGTTATAAAAGTGAAGTCATAAATAGTACACGAAAATAAAACTAAGTTCTGAAAATAAAGAAAATCTATTAAAAATATAATTTAAAATTTTTTCTGAAAAACAAATTTTTTTATAAACACAAATAGATTTTATAATAATCCTTATTGAAAAAAAAAATACAATTAAAGAAGTCACAATATAATACAGATTTAACAAACATTTAATTATTTGAGAAAAAAATTATTTGAGAAAAAAATTATTATCGATAATATGGTCCCGGGACAACTACTTAAAAAAACTTTATAATTATCATACTAGCCATATCTAATGAGCATAATATGGTTGAAAGTTTTTACAACTATATTATATTTTGATAAATTTTCTAAAAAAAAGTCGTATCAAAATTTCTATCTCACTAGAACAAAATTTACCTATATTCTCGTATAACCATAATTGTTCAAATTTTTAAATTATATTCTCAATTTCAACTTTAAATTAAATTTGATTACATAAAGCTATGGTCAAATAGTCAAAAGAATAAAATAAATGGAAAATTAAGTTTCGATCACTTTGGGTCAATAGACTCCAGGTAAATTAAAAAATATTTGTTTACTGAACTGAACATTAGAGGTTTTTAATCTTTAAAGCTCGATGGCAAAAGTCAAGATTATGAAAATTTAGTATAAACTTCAGAAATATTTTAACTGATTTAGTTATTTAAATTAAATCCTTTTATGACGTTGTGACTTTTTTTTAGCAATTTTAAACAAAAAAAATCAGTAGTAAAAATTTTTCAATTAATTTAGTCAGACAAAATATTTAAAAAATGTGGAAATTTTCATCCTGAATGCTGTTTAGAATTAATTAAATACAAAATATTGGTGTCTATTCTTGAAAACGCGTCGAAGAAGTGAAACAAAGTTTAAAAAATTGTTTTTGTTTACCATATATTTTTAAAATGTAATAAACGTGAGAACTTTAACACGTTTCTCTCTCTCTCTTTTAAAAACGGTAAATTCCATTTTAGAAATGTACGGTAAACAAAAACAATTTTTTAAACTTTGTTTTTGTTTTAATGGAAAATTTCACTTCTTCGGCGCGTTTTCAAGAATAGACACCATTATATTGCATACACCGGGAATCGTTTTTGTGAAGCAAAATAATCCCAATTTACGTTTTTTTTTAGCTTTATAAAGGCTCCATTACTCGAACGCAAATGTAAACGGAACGTAATTACTCAAAAAACGTAAATGTGGCAAGTATTTTGTTATTGTATTGTACATATTAACTTCACTGATGACAATTAAATATTGAATGATTTTTATTTTTAGCAATTTTTATACAAAACAAAATTTTTATACAAAACAAGAATTTTTAATTATTGCTTCAACTCTACGCTTTGTTTAAATAACTTTACCGATTTTTTAGTGAAGAAAACTGCAAAATAAATTGTCCAATTAATCAACATTTCATAGCGATTTTTACGAAGATTATGTGTATTCAGATAAAAATCTGTCTACGCTGTTCTTACCTAGTGTTTACATTAGGCAAATTGTTATCAAAACAAACGTCAAAATCAGTGCGAATATATACAAGGTAACCTTAGTTAAACAGCAGATTATAATTTTGGTTGTTACAGTTGTCAAACAGCACATATAAAAAACAATAATGAATACGCCATATTGTTGTTTTTGTGCAACTGTTGCCACCTTCCTCAAATTCGCGTTAAGTTTGACGTTTGTCTTGATAAAAAAATCTCTAATGTAGACACTATGTTATAGCTGTCGCGTAAAAGCATAGAGCGACCTAATTTGATTGGGTTAGTTGTTTCATTTAACATTTTGAGTACCCATAAGCATATTACGTGTCGGCTTAAATAAATTTCATATTTTTCTAGTTTTCTTTCATATAGAATAAATTCTTTTTTTTAATTTTTTGAACAAAAACAATTATTCGAAATTAAGTTTGAGTTTTTGAAAAATTGTGGTTATCGCGCAAAAGCGATAGAAATTGTAGAAATTTATTTTAAGAGCATAGATAAATAAAGGATATTTGAGATCTTAGTATTTCTTAACAATTAAGTTTGAAATTTCGAAATTATTAGCATCAAACTTAATGATATCGCGTTTTCCTCATATTTGGCATATATTTCTAAAAAAATAAGCAAAAATATTCATGTTTATAGCCAGTTTTTTATTTATTTATCCTTCACGCAATCTTGAAGCATTCTATTATCATACAGGGCATGCTTCCTAGCCTTAAGTGCTTAAAATTATATTCTTAGGATTAAAATAGTTTAGTCCAAATCCACCTTTTTTCACATAATTTTTACACAAGTTCACACAATATTTATTAAGACAAAAATTTCCATTTTTAACACAACCTTATTAAAGATGACAGTTTTTATTATGAGAAATACTAAAAATACTATTTTTTGTTTTAGAAAACTAATATGCCGTTTATAACAAAATAGAAAGTAGTTAGTTTTTGAAAAACTAAATTTAAAAACCCAAATCGTTTACATAACTTGTTTCTCCAAAATGTATTTTTATTTAAATACATTTTGGTATTTTTTTTATATCTAAAACCTTTTAAACAATATTTTAAAAATAATTTACGAAATAAATTTATATGACAAATAAAATGAATCAAGAAATTAAAAATTATTATTTCTTTCATTATATAAAAAAGCTTACTGTTCTGAAATCAATTGAACAGGCTACAACATAAACAGCTGTTTTAATAGTTTTTATTTGATTTTCAACAAAAACTACATGAAAATAGTTTTTGATTTATATGGAAAAACTAAACAAATTTAAGTTTTTTTTTTTTTTTTTAAATCAGAAACCAAATGAAGCCAAAAACTACTAGATTTTATTTGGTTTAAAGGGCACATAAAAGAATAAAAGGCAACATTTTGCTGCTATAGATAAATTGTCGAAATCATT
This sequence comes from Protocalliphora azurea, assembly GCA_932274085.1. Lineage (NCBI taxonomy): Eukaryota > Metazoa > Arthropoda > Insecta > Diptera > Calliphoridae > Protocalliphora > Protocalliphora azurea. Next base: position 133,224,162 of record OW026519.1, read on the forward strand.
AAAGATATTTTTAATCATTTCTTTAAATACATGCAAACGTATTGAGTGTGGACATTTCCCACATTATTTTATTATAAATTTTTCTTCTTACTCATCAACAAAAGAAAGAAATGATCGACACAAAGAACGACAAAGAAGAGCACTTTATAAAAATCAAATTAAATAAAAAAATCTCTTAAGATTTTTTTTTGGTTGTTAAATTTTATTTTAATTTCTGGTGCCTTTTGCTTGAGCAGCTGATAGGTAGCAGTCAGGCAATGCAAAACAGGCAGCTAGTCAGATAGTGAGGTGATGAGGTTTGATCTTTTTTTTTTTCAAACAGCTCGTCCAAATAAAAATTATTTTATTTATATTTTTTTCCAAGCGCAAAAAATAAAAACACAAATGAAATGAAACAGCTCTCTAAAAGTGTTGCTACTTTTTCGCCAACTAAGTAAAACCAACTTTAACATACGTTCGCAGTTCTTAGTGAGTGAGCGTTACGAAAAATTTATTTCGCGTGGTCAAAATAGAAATAGAATTTGTACAAAAATTTACAAAAAAAAAAAAACGAATATTTTTTTCCTTTTATATTTAAAAAATTTCCAATTATGGAATAACAATTTTCCAAAATAATGAAATATCAACAAATAAACAAAAGTTAAAAATACACAAAAAATAAACAAAAATTACACAGTAAATTATACAAAATGTAATAAAAATTATACATCACAAAATTAAAATAAATAAAAAATAAAAAAAAAAAATACACATAAAACAAATTTATATTATACTACAATAACATTAATATTTACACTAAAACAAAGGAATATTTAAAATATAACAAAAATTAAATTAAATACATTTTATAAATGTCATATTTAAATATACTTTTATTTATCTTAATGACATTTTAGTGACACAAAACCATCAAACAAATTGCAACACAAATGCAGCTAAAATATAAATTACAATAATAAAATAAAAAAATGATTTTACACAAAAAATTTAAACCATAAAATCTACACACCAACCACCACAAAATTTCACCAAAACACAAAAGATAATATATATTTAAAAAATTTAAATTAAAAAAAATTAGAAAAATGCTTCTTCATAAAACTGATCGCAAACAATTTTAAACAACAAATTTTACAAATATAAAACAAACAAAAGAAAAAAATGAAATTTTTCTATTCAATTTGGTCATTAATTAGTCTTTGTTTCTCTATAGCTTTTTAGAAGACTAAAAAAATTATTTTTCACTATTTTTTTTAATAAAAATCTAAAAAAAAAACCATTTAATCCTTTTATGGCCATAAACATTTTTAATTATTTTTTTTTTTTTAATTCTCATGGTCTTTACTGATATAATGGTTTTTTATATTCTTAACTCAAACTCTCCCAAAAATTTTAATATTAATAAATAAAAAAAAAAAAATCTATTTATATATTTTTCTGTTCTATATAATAAAATTTAACAATAAAAACAATAATTCTATATTTAATATCAGTTTATATGTATTATAAATACACACTGCTCATTACCAGGATAGAACCAACATAATTTTATATAAAAAAATTGCTATAATTTTTGAACGGATGATTCTAAATTTTCAAATAAACATTCTGCAATTAAATATCTAAATACAAAAAATTAGGTCCCAATATTTTATAATGGTACTTTTCTCTTGTTATCTGTGTTCTTTCTTGTGTCCTCAAATAAAAAATAAAAATCAATTATAATTATGAAATTGCTTATATCAATTAAAATTTTGTTTGATTTAGCTCCAACTACTAAAATGATAATAATTAAGTGAAAATAATTAACTTTTACATATTTCAATTAATTTTTTAATCAAATCAAGTATTTTTATGTTTGAAATTTTACATAAAATTAATTAAGATATTAATTGAGTTCATCATGAAATTAACTAATTCAAAACCAAAGTCCAAAAAATAAAATACAATAAAAGTTAAAAAGTTTTAACTAAAATATTTATTTTAAAAATACATGAATTGAATTGAAAATAAATTAAATTTGGGTAATCTTTGAATTGTTTTCATTAGATTATGTATAAACTTGGTAGCTTTTGTCTACGGTTTAAATGTTCCCAGTAGCAAACGTCGGGGCATTTATCGTTTTTCGACAAGTGCGATGAAGTATTTGTTTTTTTTTTTTTTTTTTTGACAAATTGTAACGTAATAATTTTCATCTCGTACATGAGCACATTCATCACAGTGTTCAGCATCTGGACCGGAGTAAATTCGACATTCTAGGTGACTACAGTTGGGTTGTTCATGAACGAACATATTCAATTAAACAATTCAATTATATTAACAGTGTTTAGTATTCTTGTTCCTTTTTGTTCACTTTGTCCTTTTTAATAATTTAGTAAATTTAGTCATTTACTAATATTTAAATGACTAATATATTATATTGGTCTATTTGGGTCTGTAAATTTTTTATTCAAAATATATAATTAATCACAAAAAATATATCAAAAATGACTTTAGTTTGTAATAAAGTTTTATCGAAATTTCGAAATTATTACTTATAATTTTTTGCTAACAACAGAAATTCAAAAAAATGGCAATAATAACAAAAGTTATCTTATTCTTGCAAATTGTTCATTGACTGAATAAACCCACACAGTTTGGACTAACAAAAACAGTTCATTCAGTTAAACAGCTCAGAATAAAAATGTACAACTGAACAAAAAGAACAAACTTATGCAATTATTTGTTCAGAACAAAAAAGAACAAACAGTAAAATGAACGATTAAGCCCAAAAATAATAGACACTAGACATTCTTTTTCTATAAAATAAAATATATATATAATATTAAAGTATTTATAATAAGTCATCAGACAGTAGTAATCATACCTTCGGAATAACCCAAAGAAAAAAGTTGGGTGATTGTGATCTGGATCTAAAAAACAACAACAATAATATTAAGTGAGATGTGCCATATTTTAATAAAAAAAAACGCTTACCTATTATTCTTTAAGACTAGCCGAATACACAAAACAATTTAAAAAATTTAATGCTAACTTCATGCATTAAGGTCGGGAACATCTGCAATGACACCCGAATTATTAAAAAAAAAAAAACTCACCAATCATTAGAAACTTATACTGATCCAGCAAAAACTTTTTGGTTCTCGGTAAAGGCAACTACTTATTAAATTAGTTTCTTGGTAATAAGTCGTCATTATTATTTACCTACTCTATATAACATAAATAAGTACTCAATAGTGTAAAACAACCAGAAGGTGGTTGGTTGCAAAATGTCTAGAGAGATATTTTATTCTAAAAAGAAGTTTTTGTCGCTTAGGAAACTAAGTGCGAGATGGTGTACAGAGTAAGATGTTAGTCATTAAAAACGAATGGTTAATTTGTGTACAAATTCGAAATTTTTTTTTTTTTTTGTTTTTTTTTTTTATTTTTATTTAGGCACATATTTTTGAGTACCTCTATATTCTAATATAACAAGGCAAAGGTGTTAAGTTAAAAATGTAAAGTTTTTCCATTTCTTTGTATTTATTTCGAAAATTCCATTTTTAATTTAAGTTAAAATTCAGCCCATTCTGATTTTATGCTCATTCTTGGTTTTGTACAGTCTTCCTACTTTTTAGGCCTTATAAGTTATCTAATCCTTAATATTTCCATAAAGTTAAGGTCGAATAAGTGAAGCGTCGAACTTAAAGCTTCAATATTTTAGCTAGAAATCTATGACGTATGCAGCTGCATTATCATAATGATAATCCACTGCATATAATGAAAAGTATATTTAATCTTAAAAAAAAAACTTGTTCCAGCATATGAAAACTTTGCTAGATAATGTAAATAGTTTCTCAATGCGATATTGCTCCCTATACCCAAAAACCGACTTTTTTTTAACAATAAAGGGTGAGACAATGATTCCAATTTCTCATATCGTAATAATAAAAAGCACAACAATCAAAACAACTCCATTTGACCCCTTTTTCAACCAAAAAATCTACATTTTTTCAGTATTTATCACAAAGGATTATTTTCATATTCCATGTTCCTAAATATAAATAAATAAATAAATAAGTTGTGATTGCTGGATGATATTAAGCGGGGGTTATTTCTTCTGTTTTGAAATGCTTCACTTTAGGACAGAACCTGGTGAAAAACCAAAAGTAGCATTTTTTTACTTTATTTAAAAAATAGTAATATGTTTTTGTTGTTTTAAATAAGGAATAATATATTATATATATATATATATATATATATATATATATATATATATATATATATATATATATATATATATATATATATATATTCATATTCTTTGAGGTCTCTTCGTAAAAATTTTTGTAATTAAAAAATATAGCAGGTTCTATCCTGATAATATGCAGTGTAAATGTCTTTTATTGTAACGTTTATCTTGACCACAAAGAGTTATTAAAACTGAAATTCATTTGCAATTTTTATAAAATATTCAGCATTTGAAATGAGTCATATGAGGCGTATGAGTATTATTAATTTATAAAATATATATATATGTTTAATATATATATATATATATATATATATATATATATATATATATATATATAAAGAACAAATATTGTTTTATGTGTTTTTAAAACAAATATAAATAAAAACCAACATTTTTTAATATTGTTTTTAAATACATAAATATTCATTAAAAAACTTAAAAAATGAAACATGTGTACTTTATACATTATTTTTATTTAGTTATTTATTTATTTTTTGCAAATAAAAACTTTTGTATAGAGAAATTTAAAAGTATTTTCCTTTTTTTTATACCGAACATGTTGCTCTGAAACACTACCAATAAAAAATTATATTTTAAATTTAATAATTTGAATTTTATAGGAAAATTCATTGACTTTTGTATATCAATGCATATACCATAGATTAATAACTAGATATTTATGTGAAAGAAAAAAAACCTGATTCAATTCTCAAAAACCTAATTAATGCAACAACAAAATACTTGTAGTCACATGTATTTTGCTTTTGTGTTTTGAAAAAAATGAGTAATTTTTTGAAAATTTAGTTCGAAGTGCCGCTCACATAAACTTCTAGTTGTATTCTATTAAAAAACAAATGAAACAAAAGCTTTTTAAAATTCTTAAGGAAAGTATAATTGCGAAATTAAATTTTTTTATAATTAAACATTTACCCTTTCGTAGGTAACTTTATTAACGGCGATTTCGTCGGTAGATTTCATTAAAACTTTAGAAATGCGATAAAATTGGAATAAACTTTTAAAATATATTAGAACTAAAATTATCCCAAGTCATTTTATCAATTTTGAAAATGATTATATTGAAATTAACTGTTTTGGTGACTTCAGAACTAATTTAGTGCAATTTTGACCCCACCAGTGTAAAAAGGTTGATGTGCTCTTCTAAAAATCATAAGTGGTCTTAGAAAATTATTTTACAAGGACTTAAAATAATTTTACAAGCGATTCAATTGTATTTAACCCCTAAAAAAACGTTGTGAATTTTCCAGTTTATTTATTTATTTATTTTTTTGTTAATATCAGCAGCAAAAACTGTTAAATTTAATTTAGGAATATTACAATCATATCGCACTTTTAGACACTTAAAACTACTTTGAAACTCTCTTTCAGAAAAGTATTAATTTCATTGAAAATGTCACCGGTAGCTCTGGTATATTTTAAAAAAATTTAAATTATATTGTTAAGTTCAATTTTCTTTTAGCCTACTGTATCGCAGTCAGTGCTCCAGCTAACAATATTCTGAAAGCATAACTCCTCGTTCTTCGATGTTCCTAGTTTCATCAATATCGGTTTAGAGGTTTAAAAGATCTAGACTTATCACCATTTATTTTTTAGTTGGCACCACTATGAATTGCGCGTTTCTTTTATTAATACTTAGCAAAAGTTAAATTGGAAACTAACCATTTTAAGCATCTTAGGTATTTTTGGTCTCAGCCATATTGAAGGGTTAATTTCTGTTTATTAACTCTCAGAATTCATTATTAACTATAGAAAATATTTTCTATGAAATTTCGCAAAATTTTGTTATACATTTTGTAAAAATGTGAGAGAGGGGTTAGTAGATTTTATTTTTTTATAAAACACATTTGTACAATATAAAAAAAAAAAAATCCAAAATAAAGTATAATACGTTCCATAGACACATACTGCATAAACTCCTGCAGTAAGTATGTATTAGTAAAATTGAAAGAGCTTGAGAATGTGTGCATCACACAGACTGTGCAATATTGAAAATCAAAATCGTTTTTATCTCGAAATGAAGTCATACTACAAACAGATATTTTTAATGAATTTTCAAAATCTTCTTTGTCTTTTATGAAAATTTAAGTTGTACTTTTTAATAATTATAAATAATTAAAATATTAAAATTTTTTTTTTTTTTTGTTTTTTCGAATTTTTTCACAAAAATACAAATTTGATTGATCAATGTGTAATAAAATCGTCAATCACACACATATGAAGGGGTTCAGTGGCAGTACCTATTGCGCCTTAAAACATAGAAGTTTTTCTTTTGAAAAAATACTAACATGCTCCTGAAAGTCTGCCACATATTTTTCAAATATTTATTTTCTTGGAAAAATATTTAATAAATAATTTATAATAAATTTTAATAAATATTTAATAATTAAATTTTTAACAAAAGCAAAATATCTTATAAATGTTCAAATAAATAGAAATTTTTAAAAAAATAATATCAATTTATTTACAAAACAATATTTTTACAATTAAAATTTTTCTATTTATTTTTTTCACAAATCAACACGTGCATAACCCATATGTTATAGTTTTAATAAATTTTTATTAGTCTATTTTTAACATTAAATTGGCTTTCTCGTTTTATTTTACCATTTGCTTATTTATTCTAAAATATGTACACATATTTTCTTAAAAAATGAAATAGTAAAAATAAAGCAATTAAAATAAAAAATTATAAAAATAAAAAATCTCATATAAACGACTAGATACCAATAAAATTTCAAGTTCAAAAACAAATAATTTTTTTTTAGAAAACAAATTAGGTGAAAATATTTATTATTAAGATTTTATTTTTTTTTTTTACAAATTTTTCACTAATAACAATTTATATTAATCACGAAGCTAAAATTTGAAATGTTTTTCTTCTTAGCAAAATATAATATAGTGGTTTTTTATTTGAAATATTGGTTTAGTTTGATGTAGTACATAAAGTTTTCATTTAAAACACAAACATGCAAATTTATGAGAAATAAATTTAACTCATATTTTTCAACTCAAATAAAAAATATTAAGTTTAAAAACATATATATATTCGTATGTAGATTAAAAGGGCTTCATAAATATTTTAAATTACAATAAACTCTTAATGTATATATCCTTTTTTTTCCCTTGAACCCTATTTTTTACTTTAAAATATTATATTTTTCTATATTAATAAACAATTTCCAGTTGTTTATTAATTATTTAAACAATTATTTAATCAAAAAAAATTTTGAAAAGAAGCATTTAAACATGTTCGTTTTAATGACCCCAATATATCAAATTGTTTATATTAACAATAAAATATTTTATGGTTTATTTTGTGTGTTATAAAATGAATAAATAAATATAATTTAAACAATTAAAAGAAACATAATTTAAAATTTTAACAAATTAAAATTGCTCATAAAAAATTGTTTAACAAATTTTTTTTATAACAATATATTCATAATTTTTTCTTCGCAGCCTATAATTTCTTATTTAAAAAACATATAAATATAATAACCACATAAATTATATACAAATATCTAAAGAAAAATATACCTAAATAAAAAATTTTTAAAGAGAAAGTTTTTAATTAAATTTTTAAAAAATTTATTTAATTATTTAAGTTTTCTTTCCAAAATAATGAATGTTAATAAATTGTTTATAAACCAAATTATAACAAATACTATTATAAAAAAACAACCCCAGTTTAATTTGAAAATACAAAAAGTTTTAAAGAAAAAAAAACCGCTTGAATAAATTGTGCACATGTTCTTAAATTGAAGCAAATTAAATTAATAATATTTCTGTAAATTTTAAACAGAGTGTGTTTTAATTAAATCTTTAAGAAAGTTGTGTGAAAAGTCAAATAAAAAAAAAGAAAAATAATCATACAAATAATATAAATAGCAGGAGTTTTTCCTGTTACGCACAAAAGTTTTAAAATAATACTTTCTCACTTACCTCAAAAATATTTTTATTGTTTAACAACAAACACGACGTTATTTAAAGGATTAAAATTCTACAGTAATTCGTATAAACACACATACAAATATGGCTGATACAGATATTATTTCTGAGGAGACCACAACAACTACCACAACATCGAAATGGAAGAAAAAGAGAACTACAATAACGGTGGGTGTTTTAAAATTAATAAAAACTATATTATTGAAATAAAACAAGTTTAGAGTAACTACAATAAACTAATAAATTTTTGTTTAATTTGTCATTAACAATGTCAACCTTTAACGACTGTAACTAATAAAATATTGAAATTGAAACAGAAATCTGCAAAGTAAAAACATTTCAAATATTTTTTACACCAATTTTAAAATGTTATAGATTCTGTTTATTTTTTTTTTTTTTTTTGTTAAGAAAACTGCGAAATTTCGTAAAAAAATAAAATAAAAAATATAAAACTAATGGTTAAATACAAAAACAAAACAAAACTCTGTCCTTAAATTCTTTAAAGAAGAGGGGGCAAATAAAACTCAAGTAATTGTAATAACTCTCTTCCATTTTGGGGATATTTTTATATTATTTTTTTTCAGTTCGACGTTTTTTTTCATTCTATAGCTTTACCCGATTTGTTTTTTTTAGCATTTGGCGTTTTCTTTTTTTAATTTTGGCAGCTATTTTTTTCGGCATTTTCGTTTTGGTGTTCTTTTTTCGTTTTGGAGATTTTTTCCGTTAAGACAATTTTATATTTTTTAATTTTTTTACTTTCTTTATTTAAGCGATTTTTTATTTTGTTGTTTTAGCGATTTTTTTCATTTTTGAAGTTTGTTTTTATTTTTACGTTTTTCTGGTTTGTCGATTTTGTAGTTTTATCGTTTCGACGATCTTTTTTAATTTAGTGTTTTTTCTTTTATTTTCTTGTTTTTTCGTTTTTGCGACTATTTTTATTTTAGCGTTTTTTTTTTCGTTTTGTCGATTTCTTTTGTTGATATTTCTTCGAAAAAAAAATTCAAGTCAAAAAACAACTGTTAATTTGGTCCAAAAATATAAAAGTAAAATTATCATTATCATAAATGCTCTGGCTTTTATGAAAAAAGTTATTACATAAAAACAAAAACAAAACACCTTTCAAGAAAACACAATTTTTTTACTTTTTCTACTTTGTTTCTCATAATGCATAAGACTCAAAAAACAAAAAATAAATAAATAAATATTAATAATGAACAAAGCAATTCAAAGCATTAAACCATTTTCTATTTTATTTATCACTTCTCTCCTACAAATCTATCAATTAAAAGTGGAAAAAACTCCAATTTACCGTTATTATATCATTGTAACTTGTCCAACTTGTTTTTGTAAAGAAATAACTACAATGACCTTGATTTGAATTGAGAGAATTATCTGAGAGACATGAGAAATAAAATAGAGAACAGTTTAAAAATTTGATACGCTCTTTTGTTTGAGGCTAAAAAAATATATATGGACGGATTTTATTGAAATTAATATTTTTGAAAGGGTATATCTTTATTATATTATTTATCTTTTCAATAAAGAAAAGAAATATTTTTTTGCGACCTGTCTTATTCTTTATATGCAAAAAAAAAATAAATAAGTTTTCTATATTTAAAACTGAAAAACCTGTTGCCGACGTAAATTTTCTTATCCATTCCATTATTCTTCCAATAATAAAAAAAAGGTAGAGTTATAAATTTATTTAGAAAAATCTGTCTTTGAAACTCCAAATGAGTTGATTTGTTCTTAAATTTGAATTTAAACTTTCATTGGAGCACAGATTTTCGTTGGAAAGGAATTGGAATCTTACTAAATCCCCAAATTTTATTTAAATAAATTTGCAGTTTAAATAATTTCCCAAAAATATTCAATTTGTACGAAAATGTTTCAAAAATTTAGATTTCATAAAAAATCAATATATAAAATAAATCAATAAAATATTTTTATCAAAAAAGTTCGATTATTTTAATATTTTTAGAAAATTTTTGTTAAATGTTCCTTTTAATGAAAATTTAAATTAACTGTCTCTTAAAAAAGAAAGAAAAAAAAAATTCACAAAATTGTAAAATATATATCAAATATCAATAAATTTTCATTTTTCGATTAATATAAAATTTATAAAAATTTCAATATATAAATATAACAAATAATTGTTAATTAAATATTATATTTATTGAAAAAATCAATAAATTTGCCATTAAAAATTTCAATAAATTCAGTTTTAAATCGAAAAATTATTTAAATTAATTTTAAAATAATTCTAATTCTCAGAAAAAGTTCAACAAAAACAACGAATTATTTTTCTTTTTTATAAGAAATTTCATATAATTTTTATTTTTATAAGAAACTTATTTAAAAACAATGTTTTTTTTTCTAATACTTGTTAAAGTTACAGGTTTTAGTCAGAATTGTTTAGAAATTTTCAGAAATCACAACAAAATACACTAAAATACATTTTGAGCACGGGACTAAAACCTATAAATCTGACTAGTACAGGAATAGAGTAAATGTTTGAAAAATTTCTTTCTATCAATTTTTGTTTTCAAAATATTTTCTACTAAAAATATTTTCAACATCAGAAAAAAAATCCTAAAATTATTTGTAAAAATATTTAAAATGTTATAACATTTTTATTAAAATATTTTGCGGACTAACTTGGAAATTTATATTTAAAATTAGAGATTTTGGGGAACATCGATCATTAGTATGGGGACATAAATCAAAATTGCTCTTTAAAAAAAAATGTGCAATTTATTCTTAATAAGGAAGAATGAAGAAGCAATTATTAAATTAATTTGAACTTAAACAAAAAAAATTGTTTGCTTATAATTTTATAAAACATGCGGACATAATATGAAGGCCTGTAAGTATGCTCAATGTAAATAGTTTTGGGACTATAAAATGAAAAATTTAAAAATTAAAAGTATCCCGTTCTCAACTATCAACGAGATTTGAGTTAAATTTATGGTCACAAAAAATTATATTTATCACCGTTCTTATATATACATGTCCAAGAATTTTACAAATTGCAATTTTCTAATAAAAAAAAGGTGAAATTTTTACATAATTTTCAGAGTTCATAAAATTTGTTGGTTAAATTTATTTTTATTGCTCCTGCGATTTTATTGTATAGAATAAGAAAAAAACTAAGATCATGCAATAATCCATGCTATTCAATTGGAAACTGAGATTGTGTATCCTTAAAAACTGATTTTTTTTTTTTAATTTTCACTCCTGTTTTAAAAACTTTCAAACTATCTACTGTGTTGAATATTTAGGGCAGTATAAAATACGCATAAATGCGACAAGTATCAATCAATATTTCAAATTGATTCCATCGATGGGTGCAAAGACCCCGCCCAAAAACATCCAAAAACTTTAAAAATTAAAAAATTTTTTCATCAAAGTTTGACTATCCTGTATTTAACTGTTGAAAGTCTACTTAATAACAAAGAATATAAAGAATTTATCCACAAAGTCCGATTGTTTTATATAAGATCGAATGAGAGCAAAAAGTATAAACGTGAACAAAAAGTGAGGAATAATGGGGAAAAAAAGTTAAGTAGTTTTAAGCTCTTTTTCTAAGTTTTTTAACTTTGAACAACAATCATGATTAGAAAATTAATACTATGGTGCTAAAATTTTGCACTCTCTTAGTTTAAAGTCTTGTGAGTTCAGATCTCTAACCCGTTTGCTTAAAATAGTATTACGACAAAACTTATAATCTGGCTGAAACTGATAAGTTTATTAAAAATTTTGATAAAAATTTAGTTATACATACATGTATTAACTCAAAACTCAAAAAACCAAATTTTTCTATTTTCGTAATTTTAATTTTACAATTAAAAAAACATTAATAAACAATCATTTGTTTATAACACTTAATACAATATATTTTGCCAATATTTTTCTTAAACATACAAAATATAAACAACTGTTAAAAATGTGTTCTTTTATATTTTTATCCCCTTATTAAACTCACAGTTGCTTGCCAACATTTATATTTCTATGTCAATACATTTAGATGATTGGATGAATGATTCATTCTTTCCATTTGATTTGATTGAATGGTGGAACATTTGCTTATTTAACTTCTGACCACTGTTGCCATATATAATTTTTTAAAATCTTACAGTTGCTCTTAAAAACTCTTATTATTGGAAGAAAAAACTTTTTCGTCACAAAATATATAAATTTTATGGAATTTATCCACTTAAAAGTTTAATTTTAAAGTAAAATTGTAACAAATAAAAAAAAAAACTGTGAAATTATTTTTACACGTAATGAACCACTTTAAAAAAAAATTTATAATTTTTTTATCACATGTTCCATAAACAAATTATTATATGGTTTTCTTTCCCACTTGTTTTTTCTTAATTTCTTAATACGTTCTTTATTCATTTTCTGATTGAAAAAATTTCCTATGGCCTCCTGTGTTCTTTTCATTTTTCTCTTTTGTTTACAAACAAAGCAATAGATTTTTTTTCATTTAAAATGCTACTTAAACTTAAATCTTGTCCAAAAATGGCCAAAAGCAAAAATTAAAATCGATGTAAGTTGTATTTATTTAATCAGTTGAGTTGTATTTTTGTTAGGGAAATAATTTTAATTTAAGCAAAAATTACATAACAGCTACTTTTCAAAAATATTATTTTTGGATTAAAAGTCATAAAAGCTCCCTTCAATAATAAGAAAAATCTTCACATATGGTAACACTGTTTCTGGCACGCAATTCAAAACTAATATTTTTAGCCACACCGCTACTTTTATACATTTCATTAAAAACTGTCAGAAAGAGTTTGACGAGCGTGCCAATGTAGACAAATGAACATACACACAGACGGGCATACCACAGAGACATAAATGACCTAGAATTTTAGTTGGTTTTCCAATAAATTTGAATATTTAATGTCGGTGTGTGCCAAACTAAATAAATGTTCAATAAAATTTATATTTATGCCTTTTACTTCTTCCCTATTTTAGTTGAATAGGAAACTATTTTTAATGAAAAGAAATGGCGAGAAAAGTGAAAATAAAATGAAAGGTTTTTTGTAAAAATATTTTAAATTGATATTTTAATTTTTAAGAATCTATCACCCAATTCATAAAATATGTTATTTGAGTTATTGGGTTATATGTTATTTAAAATAATACATTATTTAACATTTTTTGAAAATTTATAAATAAATTTAAAATTACATTAAAACATTGTGAATCCTTTGTTTATTCTATTAAACATTATTTTTTTTTAAATATATATACATATATATATATTGTAATTTTAATTTATATATCTTGTAACAAAATTTTTCAAATTCAAATTTTCTTCAAAAATTCAAACTTCAAACAAAAAATTCAAATTTTCACCAAAAACCAGAAAGAAAAAAACCGATATTCAATTTTTCACTAAAAATCCGATTATTCACTAAAAATTCGTTTTTTTTTTTCAATAAAAATCCGATTATTCAAAAAAAGAAATTTTTGCACCAAAAATCCAAATTTTTACGAAAACTCTGATTATTCCCAAAAAAAAAAAAACAAATGTTTACTAAAAAGCGATTATTCACTAAAAGTCCGATTTTTCATTAAGAATCCAATTATTTACTACAAGTTTTATTTTTTACTAGAAATTTGCTTCTTCATTTGAAATCTGATTTTTACAAAAAATCGAATTTTTTACCTAAAATTTAAAAGAAAATCGATTTATATATAACAAAAAAGTAAAAAATTTATAGTCGATCATGTTCGACAATATGATATCTTTCACCATTGCGTTTGAACCTCAAAATGATTTTAGAGATTTTCAGAAATGACCTTATAAGAGACCTATACCCAATTATGAATTGATTGTAATATAAAACTTGTCATTTATGTGGTATTTATGAGAGTTTAAGTGATTTTCAAATCTTATAATTGAGCTATGGATCCATAAAATTTGGGATTCTTATTCGCTCTTACATAAAACTTACTTGTATCAAATTTTTTTTGAAACAATGACATAAGAAGACACATACAAGTATTAAATGCGGGGGAATATTTGCATGGAGACTAGGTAAAATTTCAATATTCTATGTCGTTATACCGAAATAGAATAGTGATTTCTGAATAGTAATTCTGAGTCTATTGGCATACTTTAAGGTGGATGTTGCAAAATATAAAAATCTGAATTTTCAAAAAATAAGATTTTCATTAACATTTTTCACTAAAAACCTTAAGTATTTAGAAAAAGCAAAAAAAAAAAAAATAGTAATAATAGTAAAATAATAAAAAAATTTACATTCATAATATTTTAGTTCATCTGAAAATAACACACTTCTTTACAAAGTGTAAAAGTTTTCTGAAAATGTTATTTTTCTTCACATAATATTTTAACATATAACACAATAATGAAGTTGTAAATTGGTTATATATTGTTTGGTTTTCGTATTTGTTTTCTATTTTGCTAAAAATGGAACAAACACCCACTGTTTCCATTTTTTTTGTTTTTTGTAAAAAAAAAGTAAATATACAGTGTGTATTAAAAGTACGTGGTCTAGTAGGAATTAAAGTATTTACCAAACTATATATTTAAGTTTCTTTAAACTGAAACTGTAGTGTTCAAAAATATTTATAAGGTCTTCAAAGTTATTTTGATATATATATATATATATATATATATATATTTATTTATTTATTTAAATGATTTTAAATATATAGTTTGGCAAATACTTTAATTCCTCACACTGTATATTTACTTTTTTTTACAAAAAATATAAATATATTTCTTCGAATATGTTATTAATTAATATATATTAATGCATTAAAAATTTAATTTAAATTTAATTTAATTAATAATTTTTTAATTAATTTTTAATTTTAATTTTAATTTTTAATTTAATTTAATTTAATATTTCATCTTATTTTATGCAATTTAATCATAATTTTTATTTTCATTTTAAACATATTTATTTCATAGAAATTTTAACTGATTTTTTAAACATAAATATTTTTATATACTTCAATATTTTGTTGTTGTTACCTTTAAATATTTCACTTTATTTATTTTTTTTTCAATATATTTTCTTGCACAAAAATCATTTCTTAGAAAAAAAATATTCATATATTATTCATGAATAAAAAACGCATTTCTTTTCTTGAAACTCTTCTTTCTTCCCTTCAAGTGTCAAGGATAAATTAATGTTTTTAAAATTTTTCTACTTAATTCTTTATTAAATTAAATATTTCGTTTTCATGCAACAGCCATTAGAACATAAAGTACTAAATAAAAGTGTCTTGCTGTATTATTTTTAAGAATTTTTCCTGAATTATATGCAAAAAATTATTAAGATGATAGTAATAAAGGTAGACTTAAATTTGCATTAAAAAATTTTTTGCTAAACATAGGATAGTCAAAAATGTTTCTTTAAGTTAATATTTAAAAGGTTTTAGAATCAAGAAAATGCTAAAAAAAAATTTTAAATTTAAAAAAAAATACAATATCAGAGCTTTTAGAATTTAAATTTCGTTTGTTTGTTAAATATTCCTTAATATAGAATAAAATACTGGTAATATTAATATCTCATGAGGTTTTTGATTTTCAAATAAGTTTTAATATAAATTTAATGTTTATATTTAAAGAATAACAATAATGTTTAAATAATATAAAGTACATATATTTTTGCGCTCATTAGACTAAACTTATATTTTATAAAGATGACAATTATAATTCAAATCATATTCTGAATTTCTGTTCCTCAAAGCCGTATCTATTCCACCTTATGTTTGGAGCTATTGACAATTAGAAGGGCTGGTAGTAATACATTTATATTCCCTTCACCAGCACTTGTGCACGCAGAAAGAAACTATGATGTCATGGCAAATATATTATGTTTAAAAGTTTGCTTTTTTAAAATATTATGGTCACTTGTATAGCTAATATAATTGCATATTCTGGTTATAATAATTAAATACTCGTTTTCGTAACTAAATTATTTTTGTAGTTAACATAAAATATGTTTGTCACAATCATAAATATTATCTTGTCTTGTATCCAATTCTAGATTTTGACAATTATATTTTATGTTCACTATAATTTGATTACAGAAAAACTAATATGGTTGCTGCAATTATATAAATTATTCCAATAACCATAAACAAAATTGAATAATATATTTTTGCTGTAATAATGCTTAACTACGGGTATATTTGTTCTCTACATGTGGTGAACGAAAAAACATAACCTCATATTGTTTCAGAGACAATTTTGATCTAAAATATTGTTATGGCAATTTTACGAATGAACGGCAAATTAACGACACAACTCTATAACTGACTACAGCTTCTTATATACTACTGACTTAGCCTATAATTACTCTCTACTATCTTCCAGTAATATCAAGAACTATATAGCACATATTACTTATAATAGGCACAGCCACTCACCAACACATAAGCAATTATTAATAACAGCTTATACAATATAAGTTTCTCAATAATACTTAAGCAATAATTTATAATAGCTTATATAATACAGGTTTCTCACTAATGCATAATCACGTTAACAAAAAGCTTTCTTTGTCATTATAGTAAGCGAACTCTCTTAGATAATTAAGATAAGTCAAAATTAAAGGATTTTAAATAAACAGACGTTACAAACTGGAAATTCCTAAGATTTTCTTTTTCCAAAATTATATAAATAATTTTGTTAACAATATTTTAAACAACTTCGTAGCATTATAAATGAGTTGTACATAAAGAGGAAATTCGAACACATACAAGTTGATAATGATACAATTCAGTGTCAATAGTGAATCCTCGCGGTATGTGTTGAAATTCAACACATTGTATTCAAATCATTAACAAAAACTGATACCAACTGGCATTAAATTGACACATCTTCAGTATCAAATGATTAAATTACATTATGTTTATTTTAAATTTTTAAATAAAAGGTATCAAAAAGACGATAACGTAAATTGTCAATATGATCACAACCGTCGTGGATTTTGCATCAATTCTTTTCCTGAGTGTAATTCTCATAATATTACGTTTTTGATAAACTTATAATAGTAACCAAAAACCACACAAATTTATAAAAAAAAAAGCTACATACTTAATTTATAAAACCACTACATACCAAGCAAAAAATAAAAATTGTGAACCTTAAAAACACTTTTTCTATTACTATTTCAAAAAGAAAAAAAAATAAATTAAAAAAATCTACGAGAAGAAATAAATAATTAAATACTAAAATTTACTAACTACCTACCAGTAGTGCAATAGTAGTTCATCTGCTAGAAGGAGTTAAATCAATATTTGATCTCTCTTAAAGTCAAACCAGATTTACCAAAAACAACCATTAGCAGTTTAATAGACATTATCCAAGAAACATCAATAACCATTAGATTTAATTTACAATCTTTAACAAAAATGTAAATTTTTGCTTGTATACGAGAGAAGAGAGTGTGTCAACTTGTTTCCGGTTATAACATACTGCATATCCTACACGCAGAGAAAAAATATAGTTATAGTGACTATATTCTAAGAGCAACATATTATGATTGGAACATATGATCACAGCGAAAAATAGAAATGATTATAAGGAATAATTAAATAAAATAAAATAAAAATAATTATTATGATTCTATTTTGTCATATTGTGTCCGATTTTATGGTTCGTTTTTTCATGTTATGATTTTAGTTTTACATATAATTGAACAATATTACTTCATCATTATCTCAATCTGTCAGATTATGATTTGATGTTGTTATATTATTATTCTATTTTATGATATTATTATACCACATTTTCATATTATTCCATCTTATCATATATGAAAATAAAACATATTAATAAAAATTATTATTTTTGTAAATTTTCTACTGAAAAAACTATAGAAAAAAGCCAAAAAAATACATATTATTTGTTCATTAATTATTTTAATTTGTGATTCAAATACAAGATATATTTTTTTTTAACTAAACCCTTTAATATCTCATATTGCTTAAATCACACCAAACCTTGTCCATTTATATTTATTCATATATAAACTAAATGAGAATTACAATAAAGTTGGAAAACAAACATTGAAACAAAATATATTTAAAAACAAATTATGAATTTTTCCACTGAGTTTGTGAAAAGGATTAGTATTATATTTATTTGAAAGATTTTATTGCCAAGGGAATAATAATATTCAAATGGTTTAAAAACAGAATATGGTTTAAAAATAAGGAAATAGACTGCAAATATTTAGTGGTTGTAGAAGTAATAATATTATTCACATTAATAAAATTTTGTTCCTGATAAAAATATTTAAAAATATATAATATGTGCAGTCAACCATATTAAAATTTTTATTGAGTGTAAACATTAAACGGCAAAATATAAATAAAAACATTGTTATCATGAAATATTGAAATTAAAGAAAATTAACCATGAGAACATAATATTGTAGTGATAATGCTGTAACCATGTTTTTTCTCTGCATGTATACAAGTGTCTTGTATGTATTTTAGTTTATGTGTTTGTTTGCTTGTTCTAGCATATTTGTATGCTGACTCTCGTATATGTTGACTCTCTATTAATCAATTAATATTGGCATGACAACAACGTGTTTGTTATTTTTTAGTAGGATGATGGTAGTTGGCTACATGGTTGGTCGTTTGCTAAAATTCAGTTGATTTGATTATGTTAATTAATTCAAATTGTTAAAAAAAGGAAATATGTTAACTACAGTATTGCCGATTTCTGTGTAAGTATCCAAAAATGGGACAATTTTATATTTATTGGATAATTTTTGGACAATAAAATCTATGGGTAATTTTTGTTTAATTTCAACGGAACTCGGGTTTACATATTAGTAAATTAACTGTTAATAAAATGTTTCAAATGCATATTTTTTGTAAAATCAAAATGCTCCAATTTAAAGATTTAATACTGTTTCAATGAAAAGCGACTTTAAAAAAGGTAAGCCTCATTAACTGCCATGGTAATCTAATAGAAGAATAATTAAAACTGAATCAATCATCTAAATTGTGTAACATGTGCGCAAACTTTAAAAATCTGCAAAAAGTCAAATCAGTTATATTATGTATCAATAGTTATATTCTAACATATTCCGAATCAAAGAAATGAGTTTTGAGACAAGGGCTTTTAAAGTTTTTCAAATTATAAAATTTCGGAAACAACTTCTGATTGGATAGTCTGATCATTATAAAACTTGTTGTGAAGTCTTAGTTAGAACAAAAATAATTCAAAATTTTCTGAATCCCAAAAATACACTTACTCGAATAAACATGTTTTAGAATAGGATTAACACTATTTATATTTTAGAGATCATAGAGTTAAGAGAAAATAGATCCAAAATTTTGTATTCAAATTAAATTATCTTTTTTAATTTATACATTGTGTAATTATTTCAATTTTGAATAATTTGAAGGCTTTGGCAATACTGGTTAACTACCGTAAACATGCCAATATTTAGAAACAATAGGGTAGTACTTATTTTTATTAATTATTATAGTTTTAACTAGATACCTTTTTTATGACAATATTAGAAAGTTTCATTAAATACTCGTTTAATTATCAATATATTTTCAAATATCTGTACATATTTTTAAAATACCATAAAAGAAATATTTACAAATTAATATCATATATTCTTAAAACTTTAAAAAACCTCTCTTTTGACAACAATGTCACGGTCATTGAACATTTTAAAAGACTTCCAAGTTAAGAAAAAAAATTTTTTTTGTTGTATAAGAAAAAGATTAAATAATGTCCTGATCCCTCTAAAGTAATTATACACCCAATCATAGGAATGTATAAAATTATGAAAAAAAACATGTTTACAGCATTATGACCACAACAATGTTATGTTCTCATTGTTAATTTTCTTGAATTTTAATAACTTGGTATTCATGATAACAATGTTTTTGTTTACATTTTGTCATCTAATGTTTACACTCAATAACAATTTTTATATGGTTGACTACAAAAATTATATATTTTTCAATATTTTTACCAGAAACAAAATTTTATTAATATGAAAAATATCATTATTTCTACAATCATTAAATATTTGCAGCCTTTTTTCCTTGTTCTTAATCCATATTCTTTTTTTAAACCATCTTAATATAATTGTCATGGGAATGACAATAAAATGTTTCAAATAAATACAATCCTTATCCTTTTCATAAACTTTGTGGAAAAGTTCAATACTTGTTTATTTTTAAATATATATTTTGTTTTTAATGTTTGTTTTCCAACTTCAATTAGTTTGTGTGTTTGTGTGATTGAAACAATATAAGATATTGATTAACTACCACTATACCACTAAAGGGTTTAGTTAAAAAAAAACATTTCTTGCATTTGAACCACATATGGTGGTAAAAATGAATATAATTAATGAAAAAGTAATATTTATTATTATTTATTTATTTATTTTTTGGGCTAATGAACACCTTTCTTTATTATTTTCATTATGATAAGACGGAATAATAATATCACAAAGTGAAATAGTATGATAAGATTAGATAACTGTGTAATAACATCGTGTAATAATATGATGAAATGAAATCAAAATATGTAAAACTAAGATCATAATATGAAAAAACAAATCGGACACAATATGACCAAATAAAACCATAATAATTATTACTTATAACTATTTATTGCTGTGATCATATGTTCCAAGCATAATATGTTGTTCTTAGACTATGGTCACTACAACTAGATTTTTCTCTGCGTGAATATATGCGCCATTATCAAAAATGTTTGGATTTTAGACATTAAAAAAATGTGTTTTTTTTTTTTTTTTTTTTTTTTTTGGATGGCACATTAAAGTCCATTTTATAAATATAAAATGACTCGAATGCATGAAGAATCAGTTCGGGTTTATCATTTCTTGCAGTGAGCACGAAAGTTATAGCGAGGTAAGAAGTAAATTTTAGTTTTATCGTGTATCATAAGAATAAGGTGAATTTCAATAAATAGGTATATAGGTAGAGTTGAATCAGAAGAAGCATTATCAGAATTCAACTCAAAAATACAAAATTTTTTCTTTAGCTGTAGAAGAGCGATATGAATTTTTTACTTTTATATTATATACTTGTCAATACTTAACTTGACATATATTATAAAGGTACTTTCTCTAGTAAAACTAATCTTTTTTAAATATTTGTAGTTTTAATAAAAACCGGTAAATCGCTTTTTAAAAAGGTTATTTTTCAAATAACTCGAAAACCGCTTTTTGAGAATGCAGGAATTTTGAATATACCATCTGCACAATAACAAAGATGTAGAATTTAGAAAGTCCGATTAGTTTGCATAAGTTCGAATGAGATCAGAAAGTATAAATGGGTGAACAAAAATTGTAGAAAAATGTGAAAAAGTTAAGTAATTTTAAGCCATTTTTTTAATTTTTTCCAAAAAAAAAAAAAATAAAATAAAAGGGCACCAATCACCAAAATAATTCATTCAATTAAAAATTGTTTAAATTTGCACCTCGCACCAAAATGATTATATTAATTACTAAAAACTATGAAAAATGAAAAACCTAAAAATTTTT
This sequence comes from Protocalliphora azurea, assembly GCA_932274085.1. NCBI lineage: Eukaryota > Metazoa > Arthropoda > Insecta > Diptera > Calliphoridae > Protocalliphora > Protocalliphora azurea. The sequence goes on from OW026519.1 coordinate 133,245,915, forward strand.
CCAATTAACAAGTTTATTAAATTAATCAAGTAGATGATTGAATGAATTAAAAATTTAAAAGAGAAAAAAAACTTACTTGAACTGCTTGAATATATTAATTAAAATTTGATGTAAAATGAAACATATAAGATAATAACTTTTTCTGTAAATATTCTTGATTATAAAATGAAACCCTTGGTGCTAAAATTTTGTACTCTATTAGTTTGAAGTCTTGTGAGTTCAGATCTTTAACACGTTTGTTTAAAATAATATTATCACAAAATTTATTAAGGATTAAAGTCAGTTTCAGCTAGGTTAAAAATTTTTGATAATGGCCCATATATTTTCTCTTCATAGAGTTAAAAATGGTGTTAACACTCTTTCTGACCACTTCTAATTTTTTATATACTCTTTTCTAGTTTTTGTTTGTTTTTTTTTTTTTTTTTTTTTTTTTGTAAATATACATATGAACTTTGTTTGTTGTATTGTCAAATGTACAATATATATATGTATACATACATATATAATTTTTTTTATGTTTGTTTGCATATATATTGGACACTGTTTATTGAAATTGAAAATTTATAAGTTTGCCACACATGCTGCTGAGCTCTGGATTAAAACCAAGTAAAAATTAGATTTTGATAAATTTTGATTAGATATTGTGGGTTACATACATACATATTAGTTTTGCGGTTTATTTTTTTTTTAGAATAGTGGTTAAAAAAATAATTGGTTAAGATTTTAATCAATATTTGTAGAACCAAAAAAACTTATATGCTGTAAAATTAAATTTAAATTTTATGAATGCTGTGATGAGTTAATTTATGATAATATTGGGTTTAGTGAAGAAGATAAGAAAAGTTTTTTATTTATTTCAAAATTGACTGCAATAGAAATTAAATTTCATCAATTTATGATGAATTATCTTTAGCAATAAATTGATAACAACATAATTTGTTTGGGTAAGATAAAATCAGCACATGCAAAAATATGTAATATCATATTTTTTATGTGCTTTAAATGAACAAAACTGTTAGTTATTTATCGTTTTTAGACAATTTTGAAAATTTTTGTCATCGTTTTGTTACAGCATATTTTTGCCATAACACCATATTATAGCATATTTTTTATTTCATTGTTTTAAAGCATATTTTAGCTTTTTACTTATTTTATATTTAAGGGCTTAATTTTGTATATATTACATTAAAGATCATAATTTTGCATATTTTACACTTGAGAGAAAAGTTTTGCATATTTCACACTAAAGAGAATTTTCACATTATTTGCACTTCCTTAATTATTTTAATTTCATAAATTAATAGAAATTTTGCAATTTCCTGATATGAATAAATATATTTTTACGCAATTGTTAGTCAAAATGAAGTCATTTTTAGAAACAAGTAAGAATGTTACATCGAATTTATTATATCAACTTTATTTTTATCTCAACTTAATTAAAAATTTTACCTTATATAGAAAGTGGACGGTAATTTGGTAAATTTTGTTTTCGAGTTTATTGAAATCCTTGAACTATTTGTACAAAATATTGTCGACATATATGCTTTTGTTTAAGAGATATCGGTGGAAAAGTATGAACTGAATTTATGACTGACACAAATTTTTTCTAATATCTGGCTCATAAACTTTTTGTTTATTTACCGTATATGTGAGAAATATTTTAGCCAGAAATAGAAATATTTCTGCCCTCCTAGGTGATCTACCCTATATTGCTTTCAACAGACAGACAGACGTACATAGCTAGATCATCTCAAAATCTTAGGAGGACTATGGAGCCTTAGGCGAATATTTTCACATGTTAAAAAATAATATTATAAGAGCATATTTTTAAATTCTAAGTTGTATATTTTTAGATTTCAGAAGCATTTCTAATACGCATAAAACACCTTTTATGAGCATATTTATAATGAACCAAAAAAATGAAAATAGTTGGACAAGGGGAATACCATTGTACCAAAAATTAAATGCTTTAAAAATTTTAATTTACAAGTATGTTTCAGGTCTGTTAAAAGGCATTTAGAATAATTTTAGAATAAATAAGGATTTTAGTAATTGCAAATTATTTATTATTCATGTATTAAGAATTTTAGACTTACATAAAATCAAATTGGTTACATTTTCTAAACTAAAGTCATATCTAAAGAGAAATTTTAATTCTAAAATGCTAAGAACTGCAGTTTATGAGCATATTTTATATGGGTTAAATAGAGTTTTAAATCGGTTAAAATATAGGTGCAACAAGTAAGAGTGAAAAATTTTTTATTTTCTGTAATATTTTTAAAAGTCGGTTTTGTTTTTAAAAAGTTAAAATTTTCTTTACTCATTGACCTCCAAATCTTACCGGGAGTATTAATTAATTTTTTGTAAATTTTAATTCTTTTTTTAAATACTCCTCTTAAATTTAAAATTTCTATGTTATCTAGGAGCTTCAGAAAACTCTGGAAATAGAAAACAGGCTATACATATATATATATATATATATATATATATATATATATATCTGAATTTAAATTAAATATTAAAATTTTTAAAATATGTATACATGTAGACCGTCTTCCCGAGTCAGACTGTTAGACCCAAAAATTAATTCCAAAAAAAAAAGTATGATCTTTCTCCCTTTATGTAGGAAATGTTGCAAATTTCGGTCGGTTATAAGACTCTCTACTAAATTTGCACAATTCTTTGGACATTTGTACAAAAGTCTAACTATACATGAAGTTTCACACAGAGGGATAGAATCGCAAAAAATGACACTTAATTCAGGGAAGGTGTATAACGTTTTGTTTATAATTTTGTTTCAATAACTGGCTTATTGATACATCGCAAAAAATAATTTTAGAAGTAAAGTTTTGTCCGTCCAGCTGTCCGTGCATTAAAACCCATAATTTCTACTAATTTGTATTTCGCAGTTTTAAAGGTAACAATGAAATTTGGTATTTGAGTCTATTTTGGGCCAATAACGTAATACTATAAAATTGGTTAAAATGTAATCATTATTTCATTCAGTCCCCATATTAAAACTTTCCCAAAAATAGGTCAAATTATCATAAATATCTTAAATAAATCCATATTGAAATAAAATTCATCATAGATGAGTTTTGTCTAAGCAAAAATCATACTACCAAATTTCATGAGAATCGGTCCGAAATTGACCATGCCTTCCATATAGAAACCACTCCCGGAATCACTTTTGGGCTCATAATTCCTATATAAATGATCGCATAAATTTAGTAAAAACCTATACCATTTAAGTATAAATCTTAAAGCCAAATTTCAGAAGAATCGATCCACAAATGACCATGGTTTCCATATAAGACACAGTTACGTTAAAGCAAATTCACAATTACGTTTGCATCTTATAGTGACTTAATATCGCAATACTTGCTCTACTCTTGGTTTTCTACTTGTTTTAAGTATTTTCCAAAAATTTTATATAGTTCTCTTCTTAAATAACGAAAGTAATTATTAATTTTATATTTTTATGACTTAAATTTTATTTAGTTTTTGTTATGAAAACAACCATATTTACCTTGAAGTTTTTTCGAAAATATTTTTTTCTTACAAATCACAAAAAATCCGTAAATATTTTTTTATTTTTTTTTTTTATTTTCATACTACACATATTAAGTAAAAATACAAAATTTTATTTTCACCCAAATTCATCTAAAATCTTTTTGAATTTATACATAAAAGTAAAAAGTGTCCGTTTTTAAAAAAATATTAAAAATATTTCTACAAAATAAACTTTAACAAAAAAAAAAATACGTAAATATGTTTTGAGTACTTATTGTTTACAACTCCATTGTAAAAAAAATAACTACTTTTTATAAAATAAAACACGAAAATATAAACTTGAAAAAAATTTAATTTTCAGTTTTTACTACTGTGAAAAAATTAAAGAATTTTTTAACAGATAATGACGCTTCATTTTATTTATTTTTACCTCGAATCAATTACTTTTTTACAATATTAATTTTCAATTAATTTTCAATTAGGACATAGGTATGATTAAACTTAAAATAAAGATATAGATCTACAATTCTTACAAATCTGTTTCTAAGTTCTTAAGTTAAGTTAAGGGACAATTGCTCTTGTCCCCGAACTAAACATTTTACTAGTTACTTACTAAATAATTATGTCAGCATTATGATATATACATATGTTTGTGCTGATTACGAAGGAAACCCAAAAAATTACAAGGAGACTACTTAGTAAGCTTTTAGGAAATTAGGACATAGGTATGATTAAACTTAAAATAAAGATATAGATCTACAATTCTTACAAATCTGTTTCTAAGTTCTTAAGTTAAGTTAAGGGACAATTGCTCTTGTCCCCGAACTAAACACTTTACTAGTTACTTACTAAATAATTATGTCAGCATTATAATATATACATATGTTTGTGCTGATTACGAAGGAAACCCAAAAGATTACAAGGAGACTACTTAGTAAGCTTTTAGGAAATTAGGACATAGGTATGATTAAACTTAAAATAAAGATATAGATCTACAATTCTTACAAATCTGTTTCTAAGTTCTTAAGTTAAGTTAAGGGACAATTGCTCTTGTCCCCGAACTAAACACTTTACTAGTTACTTACTAAATAATTATGTCAGCATTATAATATATACATATGTTTGTGCTGATTACGAAGGAAACCCAAAAGATTACAAGGAGACTACTTAGTAACCTTTTAGGAAATTAAAAATATCTTCACTTGCATTACGAAAAATATCAAATGTCCAAAAATATATTATATATTCATTACACTATAGTTGACAGTTCCTAACTTTAAACTGGCCACATTTTAATTTACTTAAAAACAGTAACGTAGTCAAGGGATTTTACTTACAAACAAATATATAAGTATAAAATTCATTTTTTTCCTTTGGAATTTTTTGTAGCAATTTTTCTACCCATTAGGTTATTTTATTATTGCCAAAACAAAATTTAAATGATATAAATTTTCTTTATATATATATATATTTTTTTTTGCAGGTAAGTTCAAGGAAATGTTTATCTGTAAAATGCGTAATATATATTGCAAGTAAGTAAATAACACAAATAAATAATATTTAGTCATCAAAACTACATTTTCAAAATGATTTTATGACAAAAAGAACAATGGGATTGTCATTATAACCAAATGAGATTAATTTATAACCAAATCAGCTCAACCCATTAATATAAAAAAGAAAATAATATAATCATTAAATTAAAAAAAAAAATAATAATCATTAAATTAAAGATTTAAAAATAGAAGTAAAAGAAAAAGATTTCTTTGTCTTTGCTTAAAGTGAGTGTAAACAGTAGAAATTTAAATTTCTTTATTCAAGCGCATTAAAAACAATATTTATATTCATAGATAGAATAGTCCTAGATAAAGAATTTTACAAATAATTTAGACAAATAAAATTGTTATACCCTACACCATCATAGGTGGGGAGGGTATTATGCGTTTGTTCTGATGCTTGTAACATCCAAAAATATTGGTCTAGGACCCACCTTGATATATACCAATCAGCTTAGAATCACTTTCTGAGTCGATTTAACGTTGTCCGTCCGTCTGTCCGTCTTTCCATCTAAATCTTGTAATAAAACTACAGGTAACAATTTTGAAAATAATTAAATGAAATTTAACATTTTATGGTCCATGGACGAAGCGAATTGAAATTGGTTAAGATCGGTCCATTATTTCACCTAGCCCTCATACAAATTCTCTCCCGGCATAGGTGCTTAACGATCATAAATCCCTTATATATAAATATATTTTAATGAAATTTGACACATAGTCTTATATGTTATCGGTCCATAACTGATCATAGCTCCCATATTAACCCCTCTTTAGAAAATAACTTTATCGGGCATAAATCCTATAAAACTTATAGTATCAGGTTAATATTTGACATAAATCAATGTTATATAAACATAAAACGCGGTGCAAAATTTAACGGGGATTGGCCCATAATTGCATACGTATGTTCCATAGCTTAAAGTGTGTATATCGGACCTATATAAGATCCCTCCCCGAAATTTAATGCACATACCCAATACCTCATATGTACATCTAGCTTCCACGTTAACCAACTAAAACAAATGAATTTATACTTTATTTTAAATTCCTAAAGCGTTGTAACGGACCTTTAGGGGTTCGTGGACGCCTAATTGGGAACCTATGGTGTAGGATATCATATGGTCGGATTTGGCCGACTATAGCTTTCTTACTTGTCTATAAATGTGCTTATATGTACCTATACTAAATATTTAATTTAATTTAATTCAGTACGTTTTTAGTTTTCAAAAATAAAATTTCCATTATCGAAAGTAAATTTCCACATAAACGAGCCCACATTTTGCGAGACAAATGAAAAGTATTTAATAGTTGTAGTTGTTTTTATAAAATACTCAAAACAAAAATAAAATCAAATAGATTTTTTCGCTTTACACAAATAAATAATAATTTCTTTTTTATACAAAGTATAAATATGAATTTATGTACATTTGAAAAATGTTAGGATTTTTAGATTCAATTGGTTGAAAAAAGCCAAATATATGAACAATTTGTGAAATATTCATATGAAAATTTGAAAATATTAAATACAATAAAAGCAAGAGTGTAAAAGAGTTAGATGATGTGTTCTTAGGGGATTTTATTTATTGTTTTGTTGTCTTTGTTTGAATTTAAAAAAAAAAATAAAATAAAATAAAATTTTTTCTTTTTTTTTTTGGTTATAAATAATTCTGGCAAAAAATCAGCAATTTTTTGTCCGATGATCTCCAAGTATAGAGCTTTGGCATTTGGCCAACTGAAAATGTGTATATTTTTTATGATCGCTTATATTGTAGCTATTATTGTTTTTGTTATTTTTTATTATGGTTTTTGCAAAAATGTTTTTGTATCTGTGGTAGTTTGTTTTGAACGCAGTGTCGCACTTTTGCGCAGTAATGGCAGTCATTTGGAACACAAAGAGCATTTTTAAATCATGGAGAGCCTTTTTCTGATTTTATTTTTTGTATCTGTGACTGTTTGTATATGTGTATTTACTATTTAAGAAATTTTCTTCCTCCTCTCGTTTGTGGTGAAATACTCAACATTGTGGTGAAATACTCAACAATTTAAAAAAAATGTTAAGCTTTTAGAATTGTTTATTTGGAAAATAAAAATATTAAAAATTGTTAATATATAAGGAGGGATAATAAGGTCTTCATCTATTGCAAAATTTAAATAAATTATATAAAAATATAGTTATACTATTAGCGCATTTTATGTTCGGAATGTAGCCCACTTTTGTTCCAAGTTTCATACTGATTGTAACAGTAAAGGTATGATAATTATTAAGACATTCAGTACGCAAAATCAAAGTCCGAGCTTTAAACCAATTGAACTCTTAACCAGAGAAATAGTTCTATTAAGCCATTATGAGATATAATGTTTTTCTAGCAAATCCTTATCTACGGTACACAGAGGGGCCAATTGCCAAATTTTTTATAATAAATCTGTACCTTCTAAACTACTGGTCGTATCGAATTGGAATGTATGAGAAAGTTGTAGAGGAGGACACAAGTTTTCAGAAAAATCACCTTGAAGTTACTCTGTGATAATACGACATAAGCTACAGGGTATCAAAGTTGACCACATAGATTATGTAAAATTTTCTATAAATCAAGTCCGATTATAAAGATTTTTATATTTATATAAAGTGCTTAACAAGATATGATATATTTATTCACCTAAGTTGTCTGTTACAATTGAAAAGATATTTACGCTTGAATTTTGAATTTTTGCCTCGACTTTATTCTGTTTTTCGGAATTAAGTCTTGAGGTATATGAGTGAAAAAAATTTTTAAATTTAAATACATTCCGAAGTAATATGCTGAAAAATATTTTGGATTAACTTAATTGGTCTACCCGTGAAAAACGTTCAAAGTCTGCACTCCGAAATTAGTATGAAAAATGTATAATTTTTTTTACAAAAACTTTTTTTTTCGCTTTTTTTTGAAAGTTTTGTTAATAAAAAATTTTTCCTTTACATACTCGTACTTCAGTAGACACGGTTTCATAAATGATTAATAAGAAAATTTTAAATTGATTTAGATTTGCACTCTACATCCAGCTTTGATCGGAAATGGTAACTTTTGGAAAAAAATTTCATGTTTATCGATTCTTAAATTTATTGATACTGTCAAATTACAAAATGTATTTAGATTGATTTGGCACTAAACTGCTTACTGCCCAGACAAAAACGAATACAGAAGTGCAGATTTTATAAAAAAAAGTCCACTTTTCAAAAGATTTTTTTTAATTGCATAAAAAGACATATTGGCATTATACTTTTACTATTATTTCTTATGTATTATGTGTAACAAATAACAATTTTTCTTTCTCTAAAAAAATCGTTTAAATAGCTTCAATAGCCAATTTTTGGCAATTTTTTATTAACAAAACTTTGAGAAACAAAGTCGGGGCAAAAATCAAAAATTCAAAATTCAAGCGAAAATATACTTTTAACTATAACAGATAACTTAGGCAAGTAAGCAGATTTTTTCTTTACCTCGAGAAATATAAAAAGAAATACAGAAATATAAAATCGGACATGATTTATGGAAGTTACGAATTTTTTTTAAAACTTTTACATACTCTAGGTGATCAACTTTGGCACCTTGTAGCTTATCTTTTATTACTGCAGGGTGACTAAAAGATAACTTTTCTAGTTTAGTAATTTAGGAGGTACAGATAAAAAATTTTACGATTGTGGTAGTCTTCGATTTTTCTGAAATTTTCCTATAACTTATGATACGGGCGTTCAATTTTCTACTTTACTGCCCCAAAATAATCAAGCACGTGGTCAGTTTAATGTTTTACTGCACTGTCGCTTTGTTATAAATAGGATAATTTGATTTGCTTCTACAACCCATAAGCAGTGGCGCTACTTATTATAAATACGGTCGATCTTCATTTAATTACTTTTACCCTTACCCAACATACTACAAAAACTTTATATTGAAAAATAAAAATAAAGCAAAAAAAATCTCCCAATAATTTACATAAAATCTTAAAGATCTCCCAATACATAACAAACAGCTACAAAATATCTAAACGTATTCGAAGAGATTTTAAGATCTTTCATATAAGACTTTTTGGATGTCAAATTAAATTACTGAAAAATTCTCTATAAAATTTACACTCAAATATTTTACTCTCAACATAAACGTTTTAATTTTATTGCTACTCATGGTAAATTAATTTTCTCTATTTTTTAATTCTAAATATAATTTGAATTTTCTTTTTCATGCAAAATACTTTCAGACGTCGCGCATTATTTTTCCACAAAAAGGTGAAGGATAAATTTTGTTCTTACTTTTTTGTTGTTTTGTTTAAATCATTTCAAGGAAAAAAAAAAACACAAGAAAACACCTTAATAAAAATTTGTTACAACCACACAAATTCGCACACACACACTAACAAATACACATATAATAGAAAAATATTTTACTTTTATTTATGTGACATTTTTGTTTTTCAACATTTAAATAGAAACAAAAAACACAAAAATACCTGTGTTTTGCACTTGAAAATTGTCTTGTTGACACTTTTAATAAAATAAAAAAAATTATAAATACATATTAATAAATTCCTTTACACACGTATATATCAGAGTTGTAAACGAATCATTCATTTTTGAATTTATTCGCGAATCATTCTTGCACTGAATTGATTAAATTTTAAATTAATTCTTTCCGCCAAAAAACGAATTGAATGAAATTTGAATCAATTCATTTGAATTTAGCAAACATGAATTGCAATTCATTTGCAATTCAAATGAATTGGGCAAAATGAATTGCAATTCATTTTTAATTCAAATGAATTGGTAAAATGAATTGCAATTCATTTCCAATTCATTTGAATTGAATTAACTTTGAATTAATTCAAATGAGTTAGAAAAAAAATGAATTTTAATTCATTTGAATTGATTTTGAATTAATTCTAATGAGTTAGAAAAATGAATTGTAATTCATTTCCAATTCATTTGAATTAATTCAAATGAACTCGAAAAATGAATTTGGTATTCATTTCCAATTTATTTGAATTTTTTCACACAATTTGATAAAAAATAAAAAAAAAATGTTTAAAAGTTTTGTTTTAAGCAAATAAACAATTATGAATTAATGCTCATGCTAATAGGATTTTCGCAGCTACTTACTAATTCAAGTCATATTCTGCCGTTACCTGCTAATTACAGTACATCATTGGAATTTCTATTCTTATTATTTTCTATGCCTTTCGACGATTATCTCGTACTAGGAGATATCCGAAATGAGAGTAATGCTGTCTGATATAATAAAATGAGTTGGATAACAAAACGGGAGTAATGCTTCTTTACATTTACTTACAGTAGTCTTTTTTCAAAATCAATTCAATTCAATTAAATTGGAAATGAATAACAAATTCATTTTTCGAGTTCATTTGAATTCATACAAATGAATTGGAAATGAATTGCAATTCATTTTTTCTAACTCATTTGAATTAATTCAGAGTCAATTCAATTCAAATGAATTGGAAATGAATTGCAATTCATTTTACCAATTCATTTTTGCAAATTTATTTGAATTGATTCAAATTTCATTCAATTCCTTTTTTTGGCGAAAAGAATTAATTCAAAATTTAGCCAATTCGTAATGAATTGAAATCAAAAAAGAATGATTCATTTACAACTCTGATGTATATGTATAAATTGTATTATATGTAAACTGACCTTAAACCTCAAATGTTTTTTTTTTTTTCATTTAGATTTTTTAAATTAACTTTTGAGGAAGTTATGTTAACAATACCAGTAAAACAATAAAACTTGAAGCTCTGAAATGGTTCCATGTAGTGGCGACAAGCACTCAAAGTTTTTTCTTTCTTTTGATTCCTGTAACAGCGGATTATAGTCCAACTCCTCTAATGTAAACTACAAAATCTCCTAGAAATAGGCCAATTTATATTCAATCCCGGTGTCGTGGACCAAAAATTTCAAAATTTTAAAAATTTTGCAGTTTTTCGTCTTATATTAGACATGTGATCAATTGTGGACCGATACTTTTACTAAGTGTAAAATAAAATATACGAATACGGAATATTACGTTAATACTAACATTTGGAAAAGTTTATGTACTTTACGATGATTCCCGAAAGTGGGCTTATATGGGAGCTACGGTAAATTATGCAGCGATCCTCATAAAATTTGTCACTATGATTTCTACTTATATAAAACTTTTTTGTGTCGAATATAAACTTGATATGCACGTTAAAGTGATATTCGGAAGAGGGTTTTATATGGGAGCTATGGTCAATTATGGACCGATCTTCGTGAAATTTGGCACAAAGATTAATACTTATACAAAACTTCCTGGCACCGAATTTCATTACAGTATTGCTTTATTTAAGACATTTATGATCGTTAAAACCCTATTCCGGGAGGACATTTATATAGGGGCTAGGTGAAATAATGGACCGGCCATAACCAATTTCAAAAGGATTTTTCCTTGTATCATGAAAGTCCTACGTGCCAAATTTCATTAAATTATCTTCAAAATTGCGACCTGTACTTTGTGCAAAAGTTTTACATGGACAGCCAATCAGACAGCCAGCCGTCCATCCAGCCAATCATGCAGCCAGCCGTCCATCCAGCCAGCCAGACGGACGGATGGACGGACATCGTTATACCGATTCAAAAAGTGATTCTGAGTCGATTGGTATACTTTAAGGTGAATGTTGGATGATTTTTTTGTGCGTTACGAACATCAGCATAAACGCATAATACCCCAACCACCTATAGTATTATGGTATTATGTGTTTGAATTTAATGCAGCTTTTAACATTTTTGGGTGTGCATTTTTTATCATTGAAAAATTTGTTTTATAGTGAATATATGCAACTTTTTATTTATTAACATCATTTAAAGATTTTTCTTTTTTTTTTTTTTTTTTTTTGAGGTTAGATATGAAATTAAATTTAATTGAAAAAAAATCTTAAAAATCTATACACATTTTCTTTTTTACTCTATGTTCTAAAGAGAGGTTTAAACAGATTTGTGGTCGCGATTATATAATTTGTATTTTATATACGTCTGCGTAGATTACATATGAGTATTTATTATTGATATCGGACTTAAAATGTAATTTTTACAATATTTTTAAACTTCTGAATTTTAACTACCATAACGTAAACGATCATATCATGTACATTAATATTATTTTAAAATATTCTTTGATTGTCAAATATTAAAAATATATCAAAAAATTTTATTAAAAAAAAAAAAAAAAAAAAACGAGAAAATCTTTATATACTTTGTTGATCAAAATTTGTTTAATGAAATGTTAAAATATCACGTTTATCTTCGGTGTCATCAATAATATCGTATCGCTTTTAATTTGTATTTTAGTCATATTGATGTGAATTATATACGTGTGCTATTTTTGTAACGCCGTTCGCCAAATAATATAAAAAATCTTCAAAGCTCAATAAATACTATGGGGGCTCTGCACCATCGATTTCAATGGTAAAAAAGTGATTTACTAAACTTTCGTTGTAAAAGTACGTGAGATTGTTGGTGCCATAGGTATTTCATATAGCAGTGTGGTTTCGGTGTTAAATGATCAGCTGGGTTTAAGAAAGTTGTCTGCAAGATGGGTGCCGCGTTTGCTCTCAATTGACCATAAACGTAAACGTCTGACAACTTCAAAGGATTGTTTGGAGTTGTTTAACCGCAATCCGAATGAGTGTTTGCGGCGTTTTGTAACTCTGGATGAAACATGGATCCATTAATGTACTCCGGAGACCAAGCAGCAGTCTAAATAATGCGTTTCTCAGGGTGAACCTCCTCCGAAGAAGGCCAAGGTAAGTTTGTCGGCCAATAAGGTGATGGCAATAGTTTTTTTGGATGCACGCGGTATAATCCACATCGATTACCTTCAAAAGGGAAAAACAACAAACGGCGAATGTTATGCCAACTTATTAGACCGACTTAATGAGGATTTAAAAAGAAAACGACCCCATATGGCCAAGAAAAAAGTTATTATTATTAAAATAATGGACAGGTGCACACGTATGCAGTCTCAATGGCAAAACTCTATGAATTGGGCTACGAATTGGTACCTCAACCGCCATATTTTCCGGATTTAGCCCCTAATGATTACTTCCTATTTCCAAACCTAAAGAAATAGCTCGGTGGAAAGAGATTCAGCTCCAACGATGAAATTATTCACCAAATAAATGCCTATTTTAAGGACCTCGAAAAATCCTATTTTTTACGCTATTAACAGGTTGTACTTGATGGGAATAGTGTTGCATTTGATATAACTATGAGGGAAGTTCGAAAAGTCACGAACTTATTGATAATCCCTCGTATTTTTGAAATTGAGAAAAATTACAGCTGAAACTTAATTTGGTTCTAGACTGAAATACTCAAGATTATAAATTTATATTGAAATTTGTATCAAAATATAAAAAATACTTTGAAATAATTATGTAATTTCCAATAAGTTACTCCAATTAAATATTAGAATAATATTTTAAATTTATATTTTATTTATTGATGTCTAAGACAATTTATGATTTAATACAAGCTTAGACGTTGAAAGTTTAAACCTAAGCAAAAGGACAATAAATATAAAGTTGGCCTTAAGGATAAAAATCAAGAAGATTAACAAATTTTGAGTTTAATATATTCAAAACAAAATTTAAAATACAGTTTCTATTATGAATTTATGATCTTTTGATGAGAAAACCTTTAGTCAGGGGCATTATGACCCAGTAAAAAATACGATCAACTACTTTCAAAAACGAATATTTTCATCACTTCAAAAGTAGAACTAAATCCATATTTTGAGCTTTTTTGGAAATTATTAACAATTACTCCCAAAAAGCTAAAAACATTGGTATATTTAGGGTTAATAATTTCCAAGAAATTGAAAATATCAAAAATTTTAAAACATTTTTTATCTTTTTATCCGACTGAAACAGACTTAAAAAAAAAAAAAAAATTTAACATAGTTTTAAGAGAAGTACTTCAAAAACAATGAACAAGAAGCATAAAAGAAAAAAATCCTTCCAATGTAAGACATCGGTTAAAAACAAGATCTTCTGCAGCTCTTTTTAAGCACCAAGTATTTCCTTTCAACGACAACGCAATGTTAAAATCATGACTTTTTCAGCTCTTTTTCAGTTTTTTTTTTTTTGCTGTTTAGCTATAATCTGTAATATGTTTTTTAGTATGAAATTATATTATATTTATGTATTTATATATTTATCCGATTTTAATGATTTTTTTTCTTTTTTTTTTTATTCCACATTAATAAAGTTTTCAATGAATATGGACTCAGTTATTAGAAATAATGAAGTGTACAAGAAACTTAAAATGGGGCCAAGAGAATCCCAAAATTTCTGAATAAATAAACAGAAATCCAAAAGCTGGAGATATTTCTTACCTTTGCCCCAAAATTCCACATTTGTCGTAGGCTTGAAAAAAATTCTATAAGAATTAAAAATTTCAAATTTTTTCAATTTCCCATTCAATTTAGTCTCGGAAATGTATTCATTATCTTGAATGCAAATTTTATTACCGGGGCAACCAAAAATATGCGAAATCATATTTTTTCTTGAGCTTCAAATGAACCAAGCTGTAAGTTTTTTATCCATTTCAGACAATTCTAAAAAGTTTGGCATTGATTTGTTGCAGTATATTTTCGCATATTTTGATCATAACAGAATACTTTTGCATATTTTGGACTTATTTTATTTATTTATATCCTTATCTTGGAGAATATTTTGGCAGTTTAAATGTTTTCTTTGCAAATTTTACACATAAGAGGTTAATATTGCATATTTTACACTTAAAAGAAAAATTTTGTATAATTTGCCCCCATTATAATTTTTTACATATTTTGCCATTTGCAGAGAAGCATATAATTTTAAGTTTGTAAAGGGGATCCTCAGGAGCGGAACTATTGGGCCTCAAAGTAGGGTACATGGAAAATTTTTTTTCTTATCAAATTTCAAATATTTTTACACCTTCTTAAAGATCTCGATAAGGCCTATGAAAAATATGCTATTATGCTATTTATCTCTTAAAGTTTTTAAGTTATTAGCATTTCAAATTTCAATTGTCTCAATTTTGAAAAATCTTGTCCAGCTCTAAAATAAAATTCGTTTTTATAGCATATAATAATTCATAATTTTCTGAAAGGTATCTTCACGAATATGATATTAAGATTAAAAAAGAGCCTTCGAATTTGACCTATTTTGTAAAATGCTAAAATCCCAAAGCATGAATCTACAAACAAAATACAATTTTTGGGATTTTCGCTGGTTTTTTAAAATTGTTGAATTCTTTTTACAAAATTTTATTTTTTCTTTTTACACTTTATAATTTTAAATGACAAAGTCAACAATCACCGAAAATTTCGTTAGATTATCTTAACTAATAAAGACTTTATAACAGATAAATATATAAATATAATTTCTCCAAAAACCAATTTTTTATAAAATTTTTAATTTATTTCTTAAAATAAAAAAAAAACTATGGCCTTAAATTTTTTCTAATAAATTCTATGGTCTAGGCAATACGTAATTCTTAATTATTTACAAATATCCTTTATGGAACCAAAACTACCCAAAATATTAACTTAAAAAATCGAACGAAAATCTCAGGCTAAATATTAAAAAAACTGCACCAAGATTTTGCAATAATTGGGATAGTTGAAATTTCAAATGCAAATATATATATATATATATATATATATATATATGTAGAACTATTTCCTAAAAACGGGTTTTTAAACTGGTTTTCGAATTTCTGAAGACTCTATGCAACCTATGGACTTCGCTTTTACAAAGAAAATATTTTTTTCTGAATTTTTGTGCTGCAAAAATGAACTCAACCGAGACATCAGCCAAAACGCATTTTTAGACTTTTTGAAGCTACTGTTTAAACTACGGACAAACAACCGAGTAATTAGTAAATCTTTTTTTCATTGTTGTTTTCTAGGAAATTAAAAACAACAACAATAAACTAAAGCACATTTGGTTTTTCAACTTTTTGAAGTATTTTTCACAGAAAATTTTGAAATTTTTTTTCTGAATTTTTGTATTGAAAAAGTTATTTAAGTCGATTGAGAATTAACCTAGTTATAGGACAAAATGACTTTGCTCTTGCATAGATTTGTCGAAAATATTTTTTTAGAATTTCGAATATTTAAATCTGTCTAATCGGTCCACAAATTTTTCATCATACCCTTTTTTAGTTTATTATTGTCTTACAAGTATAAAATATTTGTTCTGCACCGAAGTGATTATATCTTTCTTAAAGATATGAGAACTTTTATGAAATTTTAAAGTACTAAATTTACAATTTATTTATTTATTTACTTACTTATTTATAAAATCTCAATTCTATATCAACTTTAGTTAAAATATAAATTATTTAAAGTTTTTAGTGTTTACATAAACATAAGTAAAATATATCTAATTGAATCAAATAAATTGTTGATTCACTTATGTTATATATTCAATATTTCATAATAATACAAATTTGTGTTAAATTTTCATACAACATCTCGACTAGGGTGAAGGGCGTATACTCGTAAGATTCGGAATTAATTAATTGTTTAATTAAAATTTGTTAAATTAAGTTAATTTGTAAAAATCCCCAAATTTATGCAAAACATTTTTCTTTAGCTTAAATTAACTTTTAAATTCGAAATTTTTTTGTTTTGATTGAAAACAATTTATTTTGTTTAGCATTTTACAACAATTTTCTTCTTGTTTTTTTTTTTACCATCCGTTGGCATTGCGCCAATTAAAACAATTAATTTTAGTACTGTGTTGCATTGTGCTTCCTACAATTACCACACAACTGTGCTGCATAGTTTACAGCAATTTGCAAACAAAAACGCTGAAAAATCCTTGTGTTTTATATATTTGTTCTTTTATTTGTTTCTGAAAAATACCGCTCATATACAAATGCCTTTCTTTTATTCCTTTACTCTTTGTTAACAACATTTTTTGAGGGGCTTTTGTTAAAAATCAACTAAGCTAATAAATTGTTTTATTACACTGTCATATCGTACAAAGAAACATGTTCGAATGCACATGCATATATACATACATATATGAACATACAATTTTAAAAATTTTAAATGACCAAAATTGGCCATAAAATTGGTAATATAGAAGACAAATAATGTGGCAATTTGTTATAATTTGTAGTTTTATATTTATAATAAACTAAAGGAAAAATAATATTAAAAATTTAAAAAATTATTTCTAAATTAACATTGTTGATGTTAGACAAGTTTTTAAGCACATAGTAAATGATTTTAGGAAAAAAATATTTATTAAATATAGAAGAACATTTGTTGTATTAATAATGACTAATGTCATTAGAAAGGAATATTTAAAATATTTTTACAAATAAAATGAATTTTTTTTTTCATAAAAAATATATATTTTTATACAACAAACTATGAACTTTAAATGACGGTTTTAATTCGCAATTACATTAACTGTTTATTATACCTACAATGATGACATGTTAATAAAACGATTTTTTTCGAGTAAAAATTACACGGTGCTACAAAATAAAATATATTGAATACACTTGAAATGTAACAAAGTGTAGTTTGTATGTATGGATGAGTAGATTATTACTGTTTTTAGAATTTCCGATATGTAATGCAAGATTTACTAGCAAAGGCTATGAAAAGATATTTTTAGAAATTATTATTTTCTTTACTATAAAGTTATAAATTTTAAATATTTATTTTTTAATTACAGTTGATAGTTTATTATTATTTTCTTAAATCAAATTATCATTAAAATGTTCATGAATTTGTTTAAGTATTTATTAAGCTAATTCTTATATTATTTCTTTTAAATACAAATGTTGTTGATTTGTTTGATGATTTTGTTAAATTTCCAAATGAATTTTCCAAAGATATGAATATTAATATTAAACGTTGCTGGTATGAAAAAGTTTATTATTTCTTTGTAAAAGAAAATGAAATATTTTAGCAATTTTTACATTATTTATTGTAACACTAAAAGAAAGAGGTAAAATCTGCTGTGTTTAACTGCTTCTGCTTGTAAGTTAACACTACCATTTTGAGCCGCAGTTAACGCATATAAACGCATGTTAACGCATATGCGATGATACGAATTTTCGTTAAATAACCGAGTGTTGCATTAGGAAAATATTTTCAGCGGAGGTTTTCTAGCATAAAGCTCTGACATCCGACTGAATCACATTGAAAAATCTCTAAGTCGAAAATATATTTTAAAAGTTTAAGTAAAAATTATATAAATTGTATTTTTGGAGGTGTTTCATTAAAACAAAATACTGTTTAACCTATAATAAATAACTTAAACATATTCGTATCATCCGCATTCTAAAGTAAATTATTTAATTCTCTATTAGATTTCATTTTGTTTTACTGCATTTTGTGCAATTGCTCCGAAAGCTAAAATTTCCTAAATTGTTTTTTATTCGTTTGAAGAAAAAAATTTTTATATTTTACCTAACATGTCAAAAAGAATAATTTTTACGTTTAATTTTTATATCCACATACATTATAAGGTTCTATTGTTACTTTTGGTAGAAATTCTAAAAGGAATTGTAGAATAAATCTATATTTATCACAACTGTAATTGAAACATTATTTATTAATTCATTGAGAACAAATATCATCTCAGAAAAAAATTATTATATGAAGTAGAAAATCCGCTAACCGAAAACATCCGAGAAGCAAAATAGAAGGCAGAATAAAGTCGGCAGCGAGCTAGCAACATTTCTAGCCTAGCTTACTTTTGGCTAGACTCCTCTTGGTTTAGTAGTAGAAACATCATTACAAGGAATAAAACAGAACAAGCAGAACACACAGAAAATTAAATAAAACCACATTTAACATCACATAATTAAATTACAAATATATTAAATATTAAATTAAACAGGACTAATATATCAGGGACTGACAGCTAGAATTATCAATGGCTCTCGTTTGTTCCCCTTTCTAAATTAGACACAAGCGCCAATAGGAGGTGAACACTTTTAGAAGTTGTTCCCGTTTTGTTCATCACAAAAACTTTGTGTATCGAATGCTTATTATCCAGTCCTTATATTCGTAAGAGCAGGACAGTGACAAGGAAAGTATTCTACTTTTTCATCCTCCTCGTTAAAGCAACATCTACAATTTCTACAATAGGCGTTAAAAGGGAGTCTTAGTCTCCTAGCGTGTGCACCAGCAATTCAAAGCCCAATAATAATGGCTACAAGTATTCTTAGCTGACGCCTTAGCAATTCCAAAATGAAACTCGACCGTTTTTTATCGTAGTGGGGTCATATCTGTCTCGAGATAGAACATGCGGACTCGTTTGTCCATCTTTATTGAGCTATTCTCGACAAGTACTGCAGTATCATAGATCTGCATCATGACAGCGGTATTCCAAATAGTTGGTCCGTTTTTTCAGAAGGGAATCAGATCTGGCTATTCGCAATAATATTCCCCGGGGTACATGAGTGACCTCTTACCCAGATCAACTCTAGGTCTCGCCATATCATTTAATACCTTATAGTACATTAGCCAATTTATCGCTCTTTATATAATAAATCTTTTAATAATTGATATAATCATTTTAGTAAGAGGTGGAAATTTTAAAAAACTTTTAATTGAGTGAATTGTTTACAAATATATATTTGGTGATTGGTGACTTTTTTCTGTATTTTCATATTAAATATTAAATAATAATCTGAAACTAAAAGACAGACGGACGGACAGACATCAGTAAAATATTAGCTTACGTAAATCTGTGTCAGTTAATTTCAGCATAACTAGTCTTGGGATATTCACTCTTAGGCGAAATATCAGGAACATAAAATATTAAATATTTTATATTTAAATTTTAATATTGGCATTTTCTCTAAGAAAATTATTGAGATATCGACAAATGCTTTGGTTATCTTATGTATGACTAGGGGATCTAAATGCATAGGTAATCAAGTCAGCGCAGGGACGATATACATATATTTATTCATAGCAAAACTGCGTAAGGAAAATTCTAAAAATTGTATAATAATCTACTCACTCATACCTACAAACTGCACTATGTTACATTTCAACTGTTTTTTTTTTTTTTTTTTTTTTTTTCACTGTACCACCGTGTTATTAGTTTGATATTGTTTATGGATTTAATTTATACAAGTAAAATTGGAATTTTAATCTCATTTTTATTTTTAATTATTTTTATATTCTCATTTAATTTTTTTTTTATTAATGTATTACCTTTACCTTTTCACATAACTTAATAAATTTATTATATATTTGATGTATTTCCTTTTGACTAGTTTGTTATCTTATCCTTTTATATATGAAATGTATTTTAACATTTCAACTTCGCTTACTTACCTTTTTTTATTTAAAGAGCAATACCTTACCATAAGCATTACCTGATAATGACCACTTCATACCGTCTGCATTATTAGCCAGTAAACAAGAGAAGAGTGTTTTAAAATTATTTCTAATAAATCAGGTGATTTATTAGGAACTATTATTAAGGCAAATGTAAGCTCAAATATTAGCGAATATTCATAAAATGTAAATAATCTCAAATTTTGAATTTTCAAAATTCTATTTATATATTTAACTTTAATATTTAACTCACTTTTTAATAACGAAAATAAAAGAAATTTAAATTTTCATCTCTACACATATTGCTTATTTAAGTCCTCTTTTAGCTAAAGATTTGTTTAACTACTAATTTTAATATCCTTGATTCTAACTGTTTACTCTTTCTTAACTTTGTTGTCTCAAGTAGTCCTTTATTAATATGTAAATACTCTTAAATGATAATCAAAGGTTCTCAGGGACAATAGAAAAAGAAATTAAATAGAAAATTTTTTTCTTCCTATTGGTTTAATTATTTTAAAGATGTTTATTTCCTTTTTATTATTACATTCCCTTCCATTCCTTTGGCAAATTAGTTAAATCCAACAAAAAGAAATGCTAGAAATGAAGGAAAAAGTGTTTTCTAAAGAAATCATAAGAAAAACAAATAAGAACTTAAATTTGGTTAATTAGATTTTTTTTTCTGAGAAACAAATATGTAGACAAAGGCGTATTATATGAAATGAAAAGGATGTAAATTGCTTAAGAAATAAATTAAAAACAGAACTAAAAACAATGATGTAAACATATATTTTTATATGAGTATGATATTACGAATTCTTTTGTTTTTTATTTATTTTGTTCAAAAATAAAATTTATTAATAAAAAAATTTATAAGAAAATTATTTCTATGATATTTGATTATACTTGATATTTATTAAGAAATTAAAAAAATATTATGAACGTAAATTTCGTGACATTTTATTTTAATAAAAAAGGAAATTCTATACATATTTAAGTTTTCATATAAAAAAAGATGTTCTGAAATTTTGAAGTCTCAATAAATTTTAATTAAGTAAGTAATTAATTAATGAAATTAATTAAATATTTAATTAGTGAACCAATTAATGAATTGGTTAATCATTAAAAAGTACTATTACTTTCTCTGTTAATAACTAATGCAACATAATACATGGACTATTTCCATTTTCAATCCAAATCTTACACGGCTTATACGTTATCCAATGCGAGTGTATCCGTGATGTATTTATAAAGTGTTAGTAATAGAGAAAAAAATTTTTCTTTATATTTGGAATGAGACAGTAGTATAATAAACAAAACCTAATCAACTGGAATACCGAGATATCACCTTATATATTTTACTAAAAAAAAACTAATTTTTTACTAAAAACTAAAAAAATTGTTTGCACTATAAAACCTAATTTTCACCACAAACTTTTTTCCAAAAAAAGTCATTTTTCAAGGAAAATCGATTCTTCAATATACTATATAGAGAAAAGATAAATACTTCAACCGAATATATTACATTAACTTGTTTTAAAATCTATTTTTTCACTTTAGCTTTATAATCCTTTAATGTATGTAATGTATAATGTAATGTATGTATAATCCAAAAGTCTTTCATATTTCATTCTTTAATCAATCGAGTATAAAAAAACCCTTAAAATTGGAAATATTGGACTACTTCTAAAATTTTTATCTGCTTTCTCATAAAAACTTATTTTGTTCACCTAATTAATAGTTAAATGCTCTTAGGACCAAAACGGATCATTTATCTGTGTTATAAAATTTCTAATATCAAAATATAAATTGCTTCCATAATACTTAAAATGATTATCTTAATTTAAAAAAATCGCTCATTTTGATAGATGCCTTTAACCCTATTGTACATACATGGATACCCGGGTACCCTTTTTGATTTTAAAATGCTCGCATGTCTTTAGAAATAAAGATATAGTCACCGAACGTCAGTTCGTCGCGATTTTTAAAGTTTAGAAACTAAAGAAACCTCAATTTTCTTAACTTGGCCTGGTATTGACTCCTACGGGAGTCCATACACAGGGTATTCGGGTACAACCATATATTTTTTTCGTGTTTTGCACTACAATTAACTTTTCTTTACAGTAATTATTATTTTTATTGCGTTTTACTTTTTTGGAAGTTAAAATTTAAAATGGTTTTTGTTTAAACTATTGAATAGGTTGTTTAGGAGTTTCAGACAGAGGAATAAAAGATAATATATGACAACTTTCAAATATTTCTCACTATCACTGTTTTGCAACAATCTTCATAATTATTTTTTAATCCTTCAAGCCATTTTTACATCCATCAATGAATTCTTATGAATTATTTTTAGTTTTTCTGTAATGTCATGTAACAATGTCTAATACTTTTATTCTAAAATATTATGCAAAGCTTCAAAATGCTGATATTATTTTCGCTATTCATGCCAGGTCGATATTGTAGTTCCAAACTTGACAGAACACTGTGCTATTACTGACAACATTATTTTGGATTGTAAGAAAATTATATTAAGGCTTGAACAATTTTCATAGAGAAACTTATATAGAACTTGTGCTCAATTGTGGATCATTAACAACATTTTTTAGGATTTTAAAAGCGTTATGGTCCGGCTTGACCGATTTTTTAAGAGTTTTATATATGAAACCTGTGTTTTATTATGGATCAAGTCTTGGTGTAAAGTTTAGAATTACAATTTATACTTTATAGAATCTTACATGGACAAAAAACCTAGTGTTTACAAATACTAATTTATGCACTTTATAATGATTTTTCAAAAGTGGGCCTTATATAGGAGCTATGGATTTTTGAGAAGCGAATCTGATAAAAATTTGCTACTGTGCACTTTACGTTTATAAAAATTATTTTATAAAATTAAATGGGACTTTTAACGTATATAAAGCTTTTATATGTCATAAATATAATGTAATATTTAAAAAAATTTTTGAGTGTCGAAGCCCTATACTAGGGGAAAAATTGTATGGAAGCTTGATTATAATAAGTAATTATTGTCCACTAATTCGAACAGAATTCCTTGCTACATAATATAAACCAAATTTCATCCCATTATCTTAAAAATTGAGATTTTCAGCTTCATTAAAAGTTTAACATCGACTGATAGACGGGCGGAAGGATATAGTGAACGTACCCAAGCAATTTTTTCCTACGTACATTTACCAGTTTACTTTTAGAATTTATAAACAATTAAATAATACTAATAAGTAATTAACATAAAATTACGAGAAAGAAAGTTATATCGGTCAAGACCGACTATATGATACCCTACACCATTGTCTACGAGCATAGAAATTCGGGAAGGGGACTTACTTATATTACACCTGTGGCCAATTTTACTTAATATAAAATCAAATATACAAATACAGAATAATGCGTTGATACTAACATTTAAATGATTTTATGCCCTTTAAGGCGATTCCTAGAAGTGGGTTTATATGGGAGCTATGGCAAATTATAGACTGATTGTCATGAAATTTAGCAACGTTGTTTTTACTTATATGAAACTTATTTGTGTTAAATATTAACTTGATACTTAGATTCGTATGGGATTTATGCACGTTAAAATGATTTTCGGGGGAGAGGTATATATGGGAGCTATAGTCAATTATGGACCAATCTTAATAAAACAAAACTTCTTTGCACCGGATTTCATTAAATTATTCTTATTTTTAAGGCATTTTTGAGTGCTTAAACTCTATTCCGGGGTACATTTGTATGGGAGCTAACTGAAACAATGGACCGATCACAACCAATTTCAATATGATTCGTCCTTGTATCATTAAAGTCCCATGTACCAAATTTTATTTGAATTATCTTTATTATCGACCCATACTTTGTGCACAAGGTTTACATGGATATCCAGTCAGCCGTCCAGCCAGACGGACGGACATCGTTAGATCGATTTAAAAATTGATTCTGAGTCGATTGGTATAATTTAAGGTGGGTTTTGGATAACTTTCGTCTATGCGTTACAAGCATCAGCACAAACGCATAATACCCCAACCACCTATAATGGTTTTGTAAAAAATCATAAGTAATAATCTAGTGTAATATGTTTCACAGAAAAAAGTCACCAATCTTCAATATAATTCATTCAATTAAAAACTGTTATACCCTACACCACCATAGGTGGTTGGTGTATTATGCGTTTGTGCTGATGTTTGTAACGCACAGGAAAAATCATCCAATGTAAACATTATGCACAAAGTACATTTTGCAATTTTAAAGATAATTCAATAAAATTTGACACGTAGGAATATCATGATACAAGGACGAAGCCTATTGTAATTGGTTATTATCGGTCCATTATTTCATTAGCCCACATAAAAATGTCTTCCCGGAATGTACCAATATTTTAATGAAATTCGGTGCAAGGAATTATCAATGCAAGGGTATACTTTAAGGTGCAAGGAATTATCAATGCCAAATTTCATGAAGATCGGTCCACAATTGACCATAGCTCCCATATAAATACCTCTTTCGAAAATCACTTTAACGTGCATAAATCTAACATGTGTATGTGATCAAGCTTATATTCGACACATATAAGTTTTATATAAGTTCAAATCACAGTGACAAATTTTATGAGGATCGGTCCATAATTTACCATAGCTCCCATATAAGCCCACTTTCGGGAATTACCCTAAAGCGCATAAATTCATATAAATGTTAGTATTAACGTAATATTTTGTATTCGTATATTTTATTTTACACTTAGTAAAAGTATCGGTCTACAATTATCCACATGTCTAACATAAGACCAATCCAGGAATTTTGATGGACATACACAATGTTGTGGGATATCATATGGTCAGGCTTGGCTGACTATATCTTTCTTACTTGTGCAAACTTACACCTCTCACCAAAATGATTGTATCAACTACTAAAAATTATAAAAAATGAAAAACCGAAAAATTTTTCCAATTAAGAAATTTATTAAATTAATCAAGTAGATGATTGAATAAATCAAAAATTTAAATGATAGAAAAAGAAACTTACTTGAATTGCTTGAATATATTAATTAAATTTTGATATCAAATTAAACAACTGTGTTAATTGAAAAATATTAGGTAATAATTTTTTCTGTATTAAAAGCTACATACACGTATAGGAAAAAGTAAAAAACTTCATATATTGCATTTTTCAGAAAATATCATGACACACAAACTCACCATAAACCGCTATTTATAATGCTCAGCCAAATGAAAGAAAAATCATATCCTTGTTACAGTTAAAAAGTATAACAATTGTGGGGAAAATAATGAGTAATTTATCTATTATCAATATTATTTGAGTCATTTTTATTGAGCTACTTTTCAATGAGAGTTTAATTGAAACAAGATTAAAGCATAAGAGTTTCTATATTTTTACTAAGACCGGCCTCAGTTATATTGAATATCGTAAGGTTTAAAATCATGTTTCCTCTGCTATTTTCTTATTCTCCTCTGTACAACTTTAGAATGTATGAGTATCTTTTATAGCACTTTTATTATATTTCATTTTACTACTTTCTCCCATTCCCTTTTACCTTCATTAAATATTCTCACACATATTTTTTATATTTAAATTCTTATGATTTTTATTATCTTTCTCAGTGAAATAAAATATCTGTTACTGAAGTGTGTCAGTTCCTAGAATTTTTCCTAGGTAGAAAATTACACAAAAAGATTTATATATATATTTTTTTATTTAATTTTTATTTTCACTTGAAGTCTTTTGTTTTTTAATAAAGATTATTATATTTCTAGTTTATCTAGTTTATATATTTATTTGGTTTCTTTTTTTCAGGTGTAAGTATATATGTTTTTGTGTAATTTGCAAATAATTTTATTTTTTTTTTTATTTATGAATTTTATGCTTTTCATTCTTCTCTATTTCATGTTGTTTTTTTTTTTTTATTATTTATGTGATAGGATTATTATCAGAATATTACGATGATGATTTAGTATTAGAGTTTTATATTTGATTAAATTTTTAATATAATTGTTAGTAAATATTTTATTGTTTACATAATTTCATTTTTTTATTGGAAATATATTTTGTAGATTTAACTAAATTTAATTTAAATAAATTAAATTAAAATGGTTCTAATAAATAACTTAATAAATTTAAATGTTATTATAAATTAAAAAGTTATTATAATAATTGAAAAATAGATTAAAACTTTAGAGAGAGTTTTAAACAAAAAAGAAAATATTGTCATTTTAAAATCAATTGTTATGGTGTTTAATTTAAATAAAAAAAGAAATAAAAGCAGGTATAAATATTTCTTTAGAATCAAATTAAAGGATTTAAATTTTCTAACTACTTTAATTTTTTATTTGTTATTTTATTTACATGAAAAGTTTTTTTTTTATTTAATAACTACTTAATTTTTTTGTTTTATTAATTTATTTATTGTATACATATTTGGTTTATCTTATTTTTCTATAAATCTCTGATCTTCTCTAAAAATTATTATTGTTTCGATACTGGTGTATTTAATTATTTATTAAGTTTTTAAATTAAATTAGATTAATACATATTTTTACAATAATGTAGTTCCATTTTAAATTTAAAAAATTTTGATCACTCTGAAATTTTCTCTGTAGTAAGTACACTGATAAACTTCCTACCAAGAAAAAAAATAAAAAACAAAAAAATTAAAAATAGAGTTTTCTATATATACGCCTCTAAAGAAATTTTTTAGAAAAATATGTGTTGAAAAAATATTTTTTTAATTTGTATATGACATCTTAAAATATAAGATTTGACAAATCCGCTGCAAAAAAAAAAAATATTTTGATAACTTTTATGTTCATAAAGAAAATATTAATCACCAAAGAATACAAAGAAAAGAAACTGTCTCTCCTCACATACAATTTCTGTGTGAATTCAACACACTTGTAAGAGAGAAAAACAACACAAAATAAACAAAACTTTACTTTAAGATTTAAGGAAAATTACACTCGCAGCACATTTTTTCACTAGCAGACAATATTTTTATTTATTTCTTTCATTTTAACTCCCGTAACAGGAATATTTTCCACAAGGCGAAAAATATATATATTTTTTATATTTTTGACATTCCCTTTTTTATGTTGAAATTTAAATTGAACGAACAAAGTTTTTCTACTTTTGATATCAAAAATAAAACAGAATTTAAAATAATTTTAAATTATTTTCATATTCTTCAACAAAAAGCCAAAAAAATGTAATTGTTTTTATATTTGTGGATGTAATCCACATCAAAACATTTATAAAAATCTGCGAATATAATTGCGACAAATTGTATTTAATAGTTTATGAATACTGTTTTGAGCAACTGTGTACACTAATACACATAAATACATTAAACAAAATACATATAAATAACATAATCTTAGTCAGGATTTTTTTTTTTTTTTTTTTTTTTGACAGCAGAGTTAGGTTTTTTTTGCAAGCCTTCCATTCTTTGTATTCTTTGTTAATCACTTTCAAAACTATACAATTTCCACAGTTTTCAAAATAAAAATGAATAAAATTATTTCTACATGCTTGCGTACTTTGGCCCACTATAACGCTGTCCATGCTCCAGCCACCTACTGTAGCCAACAAAATTCTGAAAGTCTAACTCCTCCTCTGTTAATGTTCTTAGTTTCATCAAAATCGTTTCAGCGGTTTAACAGATCCATACTTATTATTTATTTTATCATTTATTTTGCAATTGGCCCCACTGTGGTTACGATAATGTACATACTAAATTCCTAAATGGAAATATGCTTGGGTGATACTACTAAAAAAAAAAATAACCACAGAACTTCGAACTATAGCTATCTTAAGCTTTCTCTCAAAAGTATTGAAGAAACTCCAACAACTACAAATGAGTAAATATGTAGAAGACAGTAACTATTTGTATGTAAAATAGTCTGGTTTCAGTTCCAACCATAGTTACATCACTGCATTAATTGATATTACTGAGAAAATCAGACGTAAACTCGATGATGGCAATATAATTTTCTTGATTTCTCTTAACAATTCTAAAGCATTCGACGCAATTTATCACAAAATCTTATATATGAAACTAAAACACTTCCTCAACTTCCCATCTTCATCAACGAGGCTCATTGCATCATATCTTGAAAATCGCACCCAGCCAGTTCACGTTAATAACATGACTTCAATCCCCATACTACTTTTAAGAATTGATCTTGGAACCACTAATACTTTCAATATATGCGAACGACCTGCGTAATGTATTAGCACATGCCAAAATCCACATGTCTGCCGATGATGTCCAGTCATATCTTAGTAGTCCCCCTGAAGCAATAGAGGAAAATATTGCAAATTAAACCAAGATCTCAATAACTTCTGTCTAAATAAAAAAAACAAAATGCCTTATAGTCCATAAAAAGAATTCTCCGCCAACTTTCGAATGCGAAATACAAAAAAATTAGGAATAACACTTAACAATCACTTAACTTGAAAAAATGATATTTCTCTATTATTTTCAATAAAAAATTTATAAATATAATAATTTTATTTTTATTAATATGATTTATTTTAATATATGATAATATGAGACAATAATGTGATAAAATGAAATAATATGAAGAATGGCATAATAATATTATAAAATGGAATCATAATATAACAATATGGTATAATAAGATCAAATAATAATATAGTAACTTCAAATCATATTCTGATAGAATGGGATAATGATGTAGTAAAATTGTTCAATTATATGTAAAACTAGAATAATAACATGAAAAAACAAACAATAAAATCGGAATTATAATAATTATTACTTGTAATCATTTCTATTTTTCGCTGTGATCATATGTTTTAAATATAATATGTCAATCTTAGATTATGATCACTACAACTATAGGTAGAATTAGATTTAGGAAAAGTAACTAAAAACATTTTTTTATAGTAGCTTTACAAACGTACATATGTCATGGGTAGATCAGTAGATTCTGTCCTTCATCACTTGGTCCACCAAATCGAAAGGTCTTTCTAGTTCATTGAGTTTACCTTAGGAGTTTTTCTAGACTTCGAAGGAGCGTTTAACAACGTTAAATTCTCTGCTATTGAGTGAGCGTTGTATCAGACAGTTATTAGTGCAAAATTCATTGAAAGGCTAAGATCAATGCACCAACAGCGATGTATAGCATCTAAATTAGGAGGTTATACTCCCCAAGGAAGATAATCTCTCTGCTTTTGTGGCTTCTAGTCGTAAAGAAGGTTATATGTTCAATAGATACAACGGGTATGAATGTTGTGGCCTACGTAGATGATTTAGTTTTATTGTCATCTGGGAAATATTTGAACATGGTATGTGATGTTCTAGGTAGTTCACCAAGTGTATCCACGGGCAATCGAATTAGGATTAAGTGTAAATTCTGGTAAAACAGAATTGCTTCTCCTTACTAGGAGAAGGAAAATAGCCAGATTTCAAACTCTGACATTAAATGGTATTAACTTGAAAATAATGAACTGCGCAAAATTCCTTAGTGATCAATTGTGCAGGAAATCGAGCCTACAAGAAGATCTGAATGAAAGAATAAAGAAGGCTTATTCTGCCTTCTTATTGAAAAGAAAGGAAGACTTAGAGCAATACTTTTCTACTGGTTGTACATGGAGATAGTTAGACCAATTGCAAGTTAAGGTTAAGAACTTATACTGAAGCAATCAACAAATTGCATAGAGTAGCCCTTGTGTTTTTTACTGGAGCAATGAGGACAATATCCACTAAAATTTTAGAAATAATATTGTATGTCATATCTATGAACCTACAATCTAAACAATTAGCTTTGAGCATCTTGGTAAAATTACAACAGACCAAAAACCTTAAAACGCCACTTATGTATCATTCCCAGACCATCAGTGACATTAATTGGTATTTCGAATTAGATTATGTTATATCTCATTACAAAAAAAATTAATTATGAATATAAGGTAGTTTTCTCACCATTACAGGAATGGATAGAATTTTTCACAAATAAATTTCTATACTGGTGGTCAAAAATGAATATTGTCGTTTGAATACAGATTGTAATATTTTTCAGGCCGGAGATGCCCGACAATTTCGTTGTTGCAAATACACGAATATAATATTAGTTTTTTTTAATTGATAGTCAGGCAGCTTTAAAGGCTTTGAACACATGTAATATTAGGTGGAAGATAGTCAGTGACTGCCATAGAGAACTTAGGGCTCTCTGTGATCTACAATCGGAGTTTGAAATATCAATTTTTTCGCCCTTATCAACAGTATTTCAAAGGATAAACGTAAACCCCAGATCGGAATGGCTAAATAATTAACGAAGCTCAGGTAGTAGTATACAAACAAAGCATTTGTGGGATGAGAAGATATCTAAGTTTAGCAAAATTCTGTTGCGTATGAATAGAAGATAGTTGAGATCAGTCATAAATCCTATCTCGGGTCACAGTGCTCTAGGTAAGCATATGATGAAAATTATGCAAAGAAGCAGCAGGAAGCTATGTCATTGTCCTGCGCAATCGTATAATAGACCAAAACCCGATTCGAAAGGATCTTATTTTTTTCAGAATTTAACTGATCTTAGGGACAAAAATTCTTTGTCACTATTGAAATGTATTAGAGCCTCAAACTGGGAAGCGTAGAAATGGAATAAAAGACATATATCTTATGAGAGAGAGAGGACTTAAGAACAATAAGGAATCATAATGGACCCATTGGCATATTGATTCATCTAAAGTGCCGGTGTCACCCTTACAACCTACCTACTCCCAAAGTCAGAGAACCAATATTACCATGTCATAGAACCAATCCGACTGGCTCAAAATCGGCTTAATTTTTCAGGTCATAAACTTTATTTTATATTTTATTCTTTGTATTTTTTGGACTTTAGAGCCATTTTTGAGTTACATTTTATTTTTTTCTTGTCAAAATATATTCAAGAATATATATCTTTTGGTGTAATGGAAAAAAGTAAAGTCTGTGCTACAAGACTTTATAAAATAAAGTAAAATAAATTACAACACTGCCACCTATACATATGTTTACCGTATTAAACAAATGTTTTTTTTTTCTTTTGCTCCCAAAAAAAGTAGAAAAAACAACAAAATACAAATAGAAAAAATTTAAACCTGCAAATCTTACCAGTATTAAAACGGAGCTATTATTTTTTACTATTGTATATAATTTCTATTTTTAACTTATGTTATTTAATAAAAAAGAATTTAAGCCGATATAAAAGGTACGTTCTTGTGAAACCGCTGCCACTGACCAAAATATACCATGCAGCTGCCGCCGATAATTTTGTCTCGTCTTAATTCTCTGGTCCACGTCTATTAAAGAAAGTTTTGTTTTCTATATGAGTTCATTAATATAAATATAATGATTTAAAAAAATTTCTGGAATATATTTGTTAAGAGAAAACAAAAATTTTCCAACACGCGACGTCTACGTGTGTGGACTTCTATGAAATTCGATCCACACAGACATTAGGTCAATAAAAAAATTTAAGTTCTTCAAAATTTTCAAATTTATTGTATTTTAGTTTTTATCGCAGTACAAAATTCAATTTTTTCAGAGATTTCTTTAAAATTCATGAAATTTAATTCCACATGTCTTCTGACCTATTTGTCCCATTTAAACGAGCTTTGACTCAAACTGATATTTAAAAAGTCACATCTTCCATTTTTATAATTTTTCTTCACAATATTACTCAAAGTGTTGGCAACAACATATTAAAAATTTGGGGTAAGACCATGAAGGTATACTGAAAAAATCAGCATTTAGTAAAAAAAATCATTAAAAAAATATATTAATCACCTACAAAACTATAGAGTTGCCATAGTTCTCCAAATTAAAATGAGAACGATTCATTTTACATACCTCTTTATTCTTCTCTACTCATGCAGCAAATTTTATCTAAATCGGTAAACAAGGTTAAAATCTTTTTTAAATTTAAAATGGAATTACTCAGTTGTTTGTGTTATTTCCCAAAGATATATTAACTTTTTACAATTTTTCAGAATCGCTAATAATTAGTCGAAGCTTTAAACCTTCTTTTTACATATATAAATTGTTTCATTCAAAAACGTTAGAAATTTTCAAATTACTACGGAAATAAATATTTTTTTTCCAAAATGTTCATTTTCTGGTCCCACTAAAAATTTTTTTATATGTTGTTGCCAAGATACGATTTTTTAAATATCCTTAATACAAGGATGGATATTGATTTCCTTATCCTTTTCTTCCAAAAAATGGTATTTTTACAAAAGAAATTAGAAACTAGGTTTATTAAGCATCAATTTGAGCTAAAATTTGTTTAAATCAAATAAATAGGTCCGAAAATATGTAGATTTAAATTTCGTGTATTAAAAAAGTGTAAATTTTTAAACCACAGTAAAACTAAACTACAACGAATTTAAAAATTTAGAAAAACTTTAAATTTTGTATTAACAAAATGACTGTGTATACCAAATTTTATCAAAATCAAAGGTGGTGAAGTCAAAAAATACGTTTTTGTTTTTTTTTTCGAAAATTATTGTTCTTTCTTTCCTGTTACAGCTTTAATAGTGTAAGACATTTCGAAGATAAGTACCTACGAACTGGAAGAATAATAACTTGAAAAAAATTTAATATTTTCAATAAAAAAAGTTTTGCTTACTCTTAGTTTAATTTTAATATAAATTTTGATTTATATTCTATTCTTTCTTTCGAAAATATTTATACAGACTTATATCTATTTATTGTAATTAAAATTATTTAATGTATCAATTTAATCATTATATTATTTTAATTAGCATATTTAATTTAAACGTTTTTTGAAATACGTTTCATATTGAGTAATAAAATTCTATTTTATTGTTTTGATTTTCTATTCAATATTTATTTATAATAAATTAATATGTTTTGTTGTTAATATATTTTGATTATGGCATTAAGTGATATTAAGCTGTTGTAATATTCGTATATTTATTTATGTATCTATCATATATATAATTTATAATGTTTTTCATATATTTATGAAAATTTATATAATGATTATGGAAGACTCAAACTACATTGAAATATTTATACGTATGCTTTTTTTATATACAAATGGTATGAATGAATTAAGTTTCAAGAAGAGTTAATAAATTACTATTTTAATTAATTAGTTAGTTGAATTGAGTACATATTATTATATTTGTTAAGTAGTTATATGCTGTATTTTTATTGTTTTAGTGATATTGCAACAAATTATAATTGATATTTCAGTAAACATAATTAAGATGAGTATGCATTTATTCAGACCACCTTACGTATGATTAATAGAAAAAAGAATTGCTTATTAAAACAATTATATGCCGCCTGTAACAATATAAACAACTAATTGAGAAAGTTTTTGAATTTTAATAAGACTTAACTAATTAATTTACAAATGTAAATATATGACAACTTCCGTATTATGTTGAAATATTTACTGTCCTATACGCGTATACAATTATTTCGTTTATCTTTAAAAGCTCAAGTAAATATTAATGGAGCATAATTTATCATAAAAAATTTAGGTCAGCAAACAAATTGTATTAATTATAGACCTTCGACAACCCACGAATTTATATTTCTAATTAAAGTAATAAAACGTGTCAAATTACAAAACTTTTTGAAGCAAAATATACTAAAAAAAACATTATCTTTAGAGTGTTAAGAAATATGAGATGTGTCTTGCACTTTAAAATAAATAACTATTTGACAAGCATCTAATAAATTATTTGAAATAGGCTGTTGGTTATTTAGTAATAATTATAAAAACAAACTGTCTTAGAATTTTGAAAAAGGTCACAGTTTAAAAATACATACCTTCATCAAAATTACTTGTTTAAAAAATTATTAATATTAATTAAATATTTAACATGAATTTTCGATTCGGAAAAAAGAAAACATTTCCTTTTTAACATCTATATTTAATAGTTAGTGAAGCAAAATATTAAAACTAAATTTTGTATGTAAACTCTAAAAATATTAATGAGTTTCTAGCCTTAATTTTTACATTTACTGATGTTCAAAAAAAAAGAACAAGAAAAAACTCTAAATTATAAAAAAATGCGAAAAAAAAACCAACAGGCCGTATAAGTGTTGGGAAAATGTAACGAACAAAATAACACTTATACGCTACATAAAACAACAAATATAAGGCCTCTCCTTTCTCCATTTAAAAAAATATTACTTATTATGTGTATATATGTATGTATATGTAAGCGTGTCTGTATGTTTCTAAAAATTTCCTTTTTTTTACTCATTTTTCATATGAAAGTGAAACAAAAAAAGTTTTCTAGTGAATTTCAAAATATGTATTACAAAAAAAGTAAGTGTTTCAGTTTTTTCCCCTCTCTCGCTCTTTCTCCTTTAACTCTTTTTTCTCTTCCTACAAACAACATGTTGAAAACAAAATTACGAAGTTTGTTTTGAACAGTTCAAAAAAAAAAAAAAATAAATACAGTCATAGTCATATATATTTACACTTTTTCAATTAAAAAAAAAAAAAAAAAATTAAAAAGAATTCAAATATTGTTGTTATAAAATATCTTGAAAAATTAAAATAAATCAAAATTTTATGGTTAAATTGTTTTCTAAAATTACTAGTTTTTCTACAGAAACACAATTGTAGAACTAATGAATTACACTTTTCATAATTTGAACATCACAATAACCTTTCTAAAAATCATACTTTCTAGCTAAAAAAAAAAAATAGATAATTACTGAGAATTTTGCAGATATTTTATAGTATATTAGATTTTCTCCTTAAAGATTATACGCTTTTTTAACCATTTTCATACTCTAAAACAAATTTTAATGACGACGTATCATTTTAAATTTTCATTTAAATCTCATTTTGGCTCTAAAATATTTTTTCATAAATTTTTCCAATTAAGTTAAGTTTGTATCACAAAATTTCATATTAAATACAAGATTTTGGATCACCATTTGAAGTTGTGTAAATAATTTTGAAATAAAAATTGCTTAATAGCTTTTACTTTAATATCAGAAATAAATAATGCTACTTTTTCAGAAATTACCTTAATCTACTCTACACATTTTGGGCATTACAACAACAAAACGATTTTTGCAAAATATTTTATAACAACAATTTTATAACAATAATTTTTAAAAAGAATTAATTTGAAAAATTAAAAAAGTGTAAATATATATGACTATAACTGTATTTATGGCTGGGAGCAAACAAAAAAAGCCCTAATTTAAACTTTAATAATAATGAGAAGTTTTGTGTTTTTGCATGAAAATTGGCAATAAAAATTTTTAATATGTTTATATTAAATATGTGAGCTAAATAACAAATTATATATATTAAAAATTATAAATTTCATAACATTTTCTTTAATTAATTTATGTTATTAAATAATTTTATTTTAAATAAAATATACGTGAATAATTAGTTTTTAAATAAAAGGCTACATTTGGTCGATAAACAAAATGAAAGTTTCAAAAATACAAATAAAAATTAATTTATTTAAAATTTAAAAGCAGCGTAATTCCAAAAAATGCCGACCCAAAATTACAGTTTTAAAAATTTTACATGTTCGATTTTTTTTTTTTTTTTTTTTGTTTTTATACCACACACCACCATAGGTTGGGTGGTTGGGGTATTATGCGTTTGTTCTGATGCTTGTAACGCACAGAAAAAATCATACAACACCCACCTAAAAGTATATCAATCGACTGAGAATCACTTTCTAAGTCGATGTCCGTCCGTCCGTCATATTGGCTGGACGGCTGGCTGTCCATGAAAGCCTTTTGCACAAAGTACTGGTCGCAATTTTGAAGATAATTCAATAAAATTTGGCACGTGGACTTTCATGGCACAAAGACGAAGCCTATTGAAATTGGTTATGATCGGTCCATTATTTCACCTAGCAACCATACAAATGTCCTTCCGGAATAGGGGTTTAACGATCATAAATGCCTTAAATATAACAATATGTTAATGAAATTCGGTGTAAGGAAGTTTTGTACAAGTATCAATCTTTGTGCTAAATTTCATGAAGATCGGTCCATAATTGACCGTAACTCTCATATAAAACCCTCTTCCGAAAATCACTTTAACATGCATAAATCACATACACATATTAGTATCAAGTCTATATTTGACACAAATAAGTTTTGTATAAATAGAAATCACAGTTGAAAATTTTATGAGGATTGCTCCATAATTTACCATAGCTACCATATAAGCCCACTTTCGGAAATTACCCCAAAGTGCATAAATTTATATAAATGTTAATATTAACGTAATATTCTGTATTCGTATATTTTATTTTACACTTAACAAAAGTAGCGGTCCACAATTGTCCATATGTCTAAATGTAAGACCCTTCCACGAATTTTGATGGACATGCACAATGGTGTGGAGGATCATATGGTCGGGCTTGACCGACTATGTTTTTCTGACTTGTTAAAATATACATTAAACTAGTCATCGTGAATTTTATGGTGTATGAATCTGCTCCACATCGTTTACGGTTCATATTTTATGGATCTCAAAAATGGGACATACCAGTTTTATGTGTAATATCAGATTTTAAAAAAATTGACTGATATTGCTCCTTGTCACCAAATAATAAAAGTTAAACATATTTCTGGCACAATAACTTCTAAAATTAAACATATCCTTTATCCCAAGATATCCTGAAAAAGGGTCTTTTAATTTTCATTATCTTTTAATTTACAAATCTTAAAATGGAATCTAAATGGGATCAGAAGTTATAACAGTTTATCTACTTAACTTACTGTAGTTAAAAAATAATAGGAAGGATAAAAACGTCAATTTAGTGAAAAGAATTCATATAAAAAATTACTTGGAAATAAAAATAAAACTACTAAAAATTTTTAATAAAATGCTCTTTTTTCGGTCCCATCTACTTTTTTGGAAAAATTACAAAATCAGGGTATAATATTTTTTTATTAGCTATAGGTTAATGTATATATCATTAAATTTGGTGAGAACAGATTATTGATGATTAGTTTATGATTCATTAACTTAAATGGCCCTGTAGCATCCTGTTCCAGTCAGCGTAGGAAGTTGAAATTTTTCAGAGATATTCTAGAAGATGTCGCCTTATATAATTTGAGGTACGTTTAAATGTGCGGTACACATTTGTTTTCTTCATATGATATTGGACCACGCTAATGTGTCGTTATATTTTTAAATATTGAAAAATCTTTCCGGCGTTCACTTCACCAGTTTTGCCATAATTTTTTTTTCTTTCACTTAAGGACCTCCACGCATCCGTTACTAGTTATTTTGGATGGAAAGCACTTTCATATTTCTAGTTTTCAGAGAAAATCTGACGGAATAACATTCCTCAAATATTTTAAAGTTGGTTTTGATCCGGAAATAAAAAAATATATATTTTTCAATGTATCAATATTTTTTTCAGGGAAATCGTATGGACTAAAACGTTTATTTTGATGGAAAAATGGGTTATCTACAAAAATTTTCCACGAAAGGAACAAGTTCGCATTATTACACTCTGATGTACTATAAAGAATACGTGAAATGTTTGAAATACACCAGCTCAACTTAGAGACACACAGAAAAATTTCAAACCCACTGAAGATTCACCATCAAAATGTATTTTTGTGGAAATATGGAAAATCCTTTCGTAGGTCAAAAAAGGTATACTCCATGGCTTATTAAAGGACTTTCGACATTTTATTTAAGATATATTTTCAACCAAAAAAAAATCTGAAAGGATAAAAACAAACAATGTTGCTCAAGATCGACCATATAATACCCTACGTGTTTGTGTATGGGCACTAAAGTGCTCCTTGTGAAATTTATTACAATAGTTGATGCGTATATGAACATTATTCATGTAAAATTTTATTTCGATGTTGTGCGATTTAAACGTTTAAGTTTTTTTGGGAATGTGAATTATATGGGAGCCATGACAAATTATGGATTAATTATTATAAAATTTAGTTGAGCGATCTATATTCTTACAAAAATTAGTTGTTTTAAATTCCATCTCGACATTGATATTTATGTGACATTTATGCAAGTTTAATTGATTTTCGGGAATGGAAATTGTATGGGAATCATGTTCAATTATGGACCAATTATTGTGAAATTGTGTATAACAATTTATACTTATTTAGAACTCAGATATATACAATTTTATATCGATGATAGCATTAATGTGGGATTTACGCATGTTTACGAAAAATGTTCGGTATTGAAATCTACATGAACACCGATCTTTATCAAAATTGGTTCAACGATCATGTACAAAAACTTATGTGTGCCAAAATTTACATAAATAGGATATATTTCAGACATTTATATATAGGAAAACTAATGGATCGATTATGATCAATTTCAGTAGATTTTTGTATAAAATTTGAGTAAATTATCTTTAAAATAGTCACAAATAATTCGACATATTTTGTAATGTGGGTTAAATGTCTGTTTATGTGTTCCCAAAACTTCTTAAAAATTATCAAATTATTTTTTTAATAATCTATTATATTCAAATTTTAATAATTATAACAATATGCCTAAAAACCATTTAATATCTAATAGAAAGTGTTATAACTTCTGATTCCATTGAGATCGCATTTTGAAATTCTTCCACTATAAAAAACGACTGTAAACATCATGTGAAAAAAATATTATTTTCAGAATATCTCAAGATAAAGGATACTTTATCTTTTAGAGATCCTTTCGCTAGGAAGATATTTGGTTTTTGAGAATTTATGATAAAGAAACATCTCAATGATACCAAGTATCATTGGAAAGAACATTAGAAAGAAATTTTTGACAAAAAAAAATATGGAGGTGTCCAAATTTATAGAATATGAACCATTAGCTACATGGTATAGATTAATACACCATACAGAGCGCATAAAAAAGTAGATTAAATGTGATGAATTTCGTCAAAGCGAAGATGGTCAAAATCTAAGTTGGGTCAAAATTTTTTGTAATTACCCAGCTTTAGAATTATTCTAAAGAAAAAACAATTTTATTATTATTTTTTTAAGAATTTTATTTACCTATTGAGTTACTGATTTAAAAAATATAATGGGATAGTAATATATAATATACTATCTTTCAAATATATATTTATATTAAAAATCAGTGCAATTACTATAATCCATGGAATATAAAAGTCTTACGGTAATTTCCGATATAGACAAATAAATTTATTTGTTTATGAACAAATTATGTATATTATTCTTAATTATATACAAAAAGATTGAAGTCAATATATCAATATATTTTACAGAACCAAATCTAAAAAAGTTAATATGTCAAAATTTCAAATCGAAATAAGTATAAAGTTAAAAAAAAAATCGATAAAAAGTTGAATTTTTTGATATATTCCATAATAGTTCTGAAAGACTTGGATTAATATAATAACGTGTACATACATTTTGAAAGCTGAAGTATTCGTCTTTCCAATCCTGTTTTCAAAATTTAAAATCTACTTAAAAAATAACTTTTTTAGAATTTTTTTGAACTCTTCAAGTCTTAAAAAAACGTTTTTTGTGGAGAACTTCAGATTTTGTAGGTATTTTAAAAATTCTAAAAATGGAAAAAATTATCTACTAATTAGGCGCACGACCTACACTAGGTCGTTTAACTGTAACACACACTGTATTATTAGTCAAATTTCAAAATCCCTTGTTATACATTTATAAAAAATAAAATATTAATACTTAATTAATACTTAGTAATTCTCATAAATTACACTATGCAACAAATTTAATGTCATAAAATATTTCCTCAATGATTTCAACACGCAATGAAAATATAACATTAATTTAATAAAATCTAAAAAAGTTAGTTCAAATTTCGATTTTATGGATATTTTGGAGCACTTTTATCGTTATTTGTAAAAATAAAGAAATAAATCAGCAATTTTCAGTGTATTTATGGGTACTTATTGTTCTATAGAATTCAAAGCTTCTCTTGGATTTTATGTAAAATTTTTTTATAAATGCCCCTACCCTATTAAGTCAATTTCATAATAAAATTGTTTGGAGTATATAAGTGGTAGCATTATTCAACCGATTAGACTAAACAACAAGAACTGGTAACGACTTTTTAACCCTTCAGAAAAAAAAAAATATATATATATATATATATATATATATATATATATATATCGTGTATCATTGTAAAGGAATAAAAACTCCACGCCCACTTTTTTGAAGTTTGAAATAAAATTTTGCACCAATATCCAGTATCTTGTGGAGAAAACTATGTGCTAAAATATAACTTGGATTTCTCGCCCAGTTTTTAGCCCCTTTTTCAGTCAAAATCAGTTTTGATATTTCATGACACCACTAAGACAATTCACATAGAATTTGATATATACAGGGCATAGAATATATTGTACATTATTAAATTTAATCTATATGAATAACACTTTTCCCCACACTTTTATTATGCTGTAATATGTTTTTAGCAAGTTCATCAAAAATTTTAATGAATTTTGATATTTGCCTAATATGAATCAAACCCTTTTTAAAAAAGGTACGTATGGCTTTCAGTCAGTACTTCTTTCAAAGATATATATATATATATATATATATATATATATATATATATGCCAAGTTTAATTTTACTCGGTTCAGTAATTTCAACTTAATTTCAAGTTAAGTAAAGTAAAAAGTATTGTGACAAAAGTGGGCGTAAGGACCATAATCTAAGAGCAACATATTATGATTGGAAGATGCGATCACAGCTTAAATAGAAATGATTATAAGTAATAATTATTATGATTCCACGTTGTCATACTGTATCCGATTTTATGGTTTTTTTATGTAATGGTTTTAGTTTTACATATATATCAACAATCTTATTATATTATTATTATATTATTATACCACGTTGTCATATTTTGATTCCATTTTATCATATTATTATCAAAATTCAATCTTATCATATTATTATTTTATTATTATTCTTCTAATCAAATATTAATAAAAATTATTATTATTTTTATAAAATTTTTATTGAAAAATTTTATATATATATATTCATTTGTATCATCATATGTAGTTTAAATGCATGATATCTTACATTGCTTGAATCACAACGAGTATAACCAAACCTTGTCTATTTATATTTAATCATATATGAACTAAATGAGAATTAGATTGGAGTTAGAAAACAAATATTAAAAAAAATTGTATTTAAAAACAAACGAGTATTGAAGTTTTCCACTAAGTTTGTGAAAAGGAATATTAATATTAATATGGTTTAAAAACAGAATATGGTTTAAGAACAAGGAAAAATACTGCAAATATTTAATGGTTGTAGAAGTAATAATATGTTACATGTTAGTAAAATTTTGATTCTGGTAAAAATATTTAAAAACATATAATTTTTGCAGTCAATCATATTAAAATTCTTATTGAGTGTAACATTTATTGACAAAATTGAATCAAAATCATTGTTATCATGAACACAGAGTTATTAAAATTAAATAAAATTAACAATGAAAACATAATATTGTTGTTGTGATCATGCTGTAACCATATTTTTTCTCTGAGTGCATCTATTAAAAATATGGTATAATAATGCTAATTGTTTATAAAACAGTAACATGTAATAAAGTTTGGTTTAAATTATTTTAATTTTTTTTATTTCCAATCATATTGAAAAAGGACTCCACAAATTTGAACTTCAAGAGGCCATAAAACCGAAATTCAAACTAACTTTGAAAAACCCTTCATCTTGCGTTGAAATTATTTAGATAATTTTTTCTTGTTGCACTGCGTTATTAAATGCTCAATTAAAATCGATTCAAAACTAAATTAATAAAAAAACAATAATTTATTTTTAAGTTCATTAAATTATTAAAGAAATTAAAATTTTATACGAAACTATAAATAAAATGAAAATGTTGTAATACAATGTTTAATACTTCATACATT
Organism: Protocalliphora azurea; assembly: GCA_932274085.1. NCBI lineage: Eukaryota > Metazoa > Arthropoda > Insecta > Diptera > Calliphoridae > Protocalliphora > Protocalliphora azurea. The sequence continues at coordinate 133,288,292 of OW026519.1, forward strand.
TAGTTCTTATTTTTCTTCTGACCATTTTTCCTGCCTTTAGAGATACATTTTTAATTTATTTAATTTTAAGTTAATTATCTCCCTTTCTTTAGCATTTTCTGTATTTTATTTATTTTGTTATTTCCGTTTTACTATTTATTTTGTTATTTCCGCTTTTATTTACCATTTAGTTGAGAAAGTTCATTTGTGCCTTGGTTTAAATATTAACATTAAGTTTTTTTTTTTAGACTTAACGCTCTTTTGGGAGGAGTTGTAAACATTTATTTATTATTTTTTCATCTACTTAGTTGTAACATTTAAAATACTTTGTCTTTGTAGTCTTTTAATTAGCTATATGCATGTATTTATGTAAAAATATTTTTAGACATTAATATTTTTTACAATAAATATGCACACAATAAAAGGAGATAAAGAAAGGAGACAAATTGTTTACATTTTTATTACAAATTTTCTTAAAAGAAAAAAGTTTATTTAGGAAATATGTAAAGCAACTCCTTTATTGTGTTTAGAGATAACAATTCCATAACTGACATGTTTTAAAAATGTCTATTTTTCTAACCAACTGTCACATTTTAAATGCTTTCTTTTCCTTTTCATATGTTTCCCATTTCAATTTCTCTTTTGTATGCAATTGTTATTTTTGTATTACTATAGTTTTTTGCTTTTATTGTATCATTATCATACATCATATATCATACAAACATGTATTTATCCCCTTTTTTAATTACAGTTATTTTTATACAAAGATTATATCATTACGTTCGGCATTCGGTTTCGGTACGGGGGGCTGACGTTGAAATGCATAAACATTGACAATTAATTGTGCCAAGAAAATAAAGAAAAATAAAACGATTAGTGTTAAATATAAAAATATATCGCGCCACATCACTACTACAGATACTACACAGATACACGCACACACACGCACTCAAAGACTCCCCTACCAATAAAAATTAAAAGTAAGTTTATCCCTTCTTCCCACTCTTTTTCCTGACTTTAGAGTATAAAGGAACCCTCTGTGGCTGCTGCTGTCTTTGTTGTGAAATGTAGGTGACTTTGAAGGTTTTTTGTTTTAATTTTTATTTATGTTTTAATTTTTATTTATGTAAAATTCACGTGTATAATCAAAATGTCGCGTGTTGAGGTTAAAGAAGAAGAAAAATGTTAAAACATTTTCTAATATTCCCTCATAAGCATTGGAAAAATAAGTAAGAGTATTTCTTATTTTTTTTTTTTTACTTTTTTCTGTTTAGTTTCTCTTTTCTGTAGTTGATTTAATGGATATTAATGTAACCACGTCATTTTCATTTTATTACTGCCAGTATGGTTTACCACCACCTGCTGCTTGCCTCTCAAGTTGATTCTGTTAGTTGGTTAGATTATTAAATGAAGAAGATAAAGCTGATGTCTTAATGTTAATTTACACTCGCTGGTTCTTTTGTTATGCAAAGTTGGCTTATTTCTATTATTGTTGTGCTGCTTCTGCTTCTATTATTCTCTATAGTTTTCCATCAAGTTGAAGCGACGTTAGTTTAGTTTGTTAAGAAAAAGCACCTGTATTAGTTTTTACTCCTCTAGGCACAGTGTAATGCTCTTTTATTGTCTACCGTTGCACTTTTGCCATGTGGTATGGTTGACTCCTTGTAGCTGTGTGTAATAAGTTTGGTTTATTGTTAAATTCGTTTATTATTCCGCTTTTTCTCTTTTGCTATTTCAGTTTAAATTTAGACACTGTTTGTTTGGTTGTGTCTGTGTATGTTATTTAAATCATGCTGCTGTTGCCTCTGAGGTTGTTTCCTTTTTGTTATTTTTAGAGTTGTTACAATTTGATACGTTTCCTTTACTTTTTTTAAAACACTGTAATAGTAGTTGTTATTGTTGTTGTTGTTGCTATTAAAACATTGTTCATTCTTTGTTAGTTTTTTGTTACGTTTAATGTTTTCCACAATATTTGTCATTTTTTTTTCGTATTGTTAGAGTTTATTAAATAAGTCTTGTATTTTTTTCATCAATTCTTACTTCCGTATTACTTTTTCTTTTACAATAGCAATAGCATTGTTAGCTTTAGGCATTATGTGTTAATATATTTCTGTGGGAACTTTAACACCTGTAAATATAGAAAAAAAAAGATAAAAATTTCAGTTTTAATATTTTTTTAGAAGATACTAAAATTATATACGTAAAGTTAAGTCATGCGAATAAAACTACAAAATCCATAATAATATTTAGAAATCTTTTTTTGTCTAGATATTCTTGGAAGATAAATTAAGCGTATCAAATAGTATAAAAATGTTGAATATCAAAAGTGTTTGAAATTAACTACATAAAACGAAAATTGCATAAACATGTTTGAATTAGAATGAATAATTTTTGAAAAAAATATAATAAAAAAAAGTTCAAAAATTGTTTAAACTTTTATAACTTAAAATATTAGCATTACAATTATGGAATAAAAATTAAAAATGATACGCAAAGAAAATAATCAAGCATTTTTGTCTTTAAACAAGCATAAATGTCTTTTTATGATCAATAATATAATTGTAGAATAAGCTTTAAGGGTACAAGGGTACAATATTGTAGTTGTGGCAAACGTATTTTATGCTTACCACAACATTAATTTGGTTAGGAAAACGAATATTTGAATACTACAATTATAATATGGTTTCTATATATATATCTGTTTGTCTGCTTGTAGGCTTATAGACTCCTAAACGACTGAACCGATTTTCCTGAAATTTTTACAATAATATCACATGAGCCCCGAAAATAAAATAGGCTACTTATTTTTTCGATAGGCGCAGAGGAAGTGGTACCCCCCATGGGATACCAATATTAAGTATCAGATATCTTAAGAGTCGCTGCACCCATTTTCTTGAATTTTTTGTAGTAGGATCTTCTGAGCACCGAAATTGAAGTAAGATACCTGCAGGGGACGCCAATGTTTAATATCGCATATCTTAATAACTGTTATAGTGAGAATGTTCAAACTTGGTAGGAGTTACTCTTATGATAAACTACACCCTTGAAAATTAAAATAAAGGCGGTAGGATTACAATTTCCTGTTCGTTTAGCATTTGCAATAACAATAAATAAATCGCAGGGGCAAACTCTTTACGTATGCGGCCTAAATTTATCAAACCCATCTTTTTCTCATGAACAACTTTACGTTGCATGCTCACGTGTAGGAAGACCCAATAAATTTATTTGTTTACGGCCCCTGAAGAAGACCAAAAATATTGTATATCATAAAGCATTACAATAAACATTAATAATTAGAATTATTTAATTGAATTAGTTGCTGTTAATAATATAAATAAATATACATTCAAATAATTTTATAAATAAATAAAAATGCTTTAAATTATATATATATATATATATATATATATATATATATATATATATATAACTTTATATATATAAACTAATTTTTCCTTTAATTTTAAAAATTACACGAAATTTTTAAAATTATTTATTAAAAGATTCCTCAACAAATTTTAAACTTAATAAATTTTATTTTTTTTTTTCTAAATTTGAAATTTTTCACTTAAGTTTTGAGATTCAAGAAAAATATTTTCTCTTCAAAATTTACTTATTTCTAGGTTTAAGAATTATTTGAACATTTTTGTTTCCAATTAAGAAAGCACAATATTTTATAAATATTTATCCTTGCATAAAAATTTATGAACAGAATGATTTTATCTCACTTAGAAATAAAACTTAAGATTGAAGCTTTTTGTCCATGTTGAGACAAAACTTTTTTGATATCTAACATTAAAATCTTATCGCAAACCTTTTATTTGGTTTTTACTTATTACACAATAATTTTGGTGGGTCGTGAAGATGTTAATTGTGAGAAACCAAGGTGTAGAAGCTCTTCTTGTTCATTGCTAGTATCATCCAAATTTTGAAAAAAAAAAATGGATTTGAGAACGAAAAGATAATGTATTTTCAAAGACATTCTTGCTCTTATCTTGTCGATTATTTTCTTCCCTTATTTTTTTGTATATTAGGTAAAACAAATATTCTTTAAATTAACGTATAAAAATTTGGAAAATATTGTGATAAAATATTTCATGTGATTTCGTCTTTAGAGAATTCAAAAAATACAACCAATTTTAACAAGCAAATCCTAGATGCGAATTCAGTATCTCAAATTACATTAAGGTTCAATCTTAAATACACTGATCCAAATATTGATAGGAATTTATATAATTCTAAAATTGTTATTGTACTATACTGTTTATATATAATATAAAGAAATTTCTTGTATAAACTTTGTGAAGTAAAAACATTAATTCTCTGAAATTTCTTTTAATTTTTGCGACTTTATTTATAGTTATTAATAGTTTTTTTTTATTATAATAGAAATCACTTATTTGATTTAAAACTTTAGTACTATTGTCATTGTATTTTTCTGTTGAAGAAAAATATTATTACTTTAGTAACACTGGTTGGCAAAGAAATCTTCCCTTAAATAAACTAAGGTGGTCTATATAGTTAGAATTTGATATGCTAAATAAAAATCTGCTTTCAGTTTTTCATGCCCTTCACCACATTTGTAATTTCCACAATTTGTGTCGCAGAGCAAAAAAGTTTATATTTTCTAGGTTTTTATAAGAAACGATGTGGAACGACGGTTGAAATGGCGTTTATGAAGACACCCGATATCGTAGTTATATGATATATGGATCAAACAATCGATAATCCTTTCGAGAATTTTTCTATTAAAGTTTAGCAAAATCAGTTTAAAAAAATGGCAGAAACGTCTAAAAAAGGTTTTTAGAGGTTTTTGCAACTTTTGGAAGCCCCTATATAAGCTTATCACTTCCTTCTTTCACAGAAAATTTGTAAAGATTTATACAAATAAATGAATGAATTTTTATGCCAAATTTTTTATATTACGTTTTTCTAAAATGTCAGTTTTTTGAATCCACCAAATCGATCAATAAATAACCGAGTTATTGGTAGAAAACTAAAAAAATGTATTAAAAATTAACACACAAAATCAGTTATATAAACTGAAGCATACTTTAAGGCATTATTTTTATTATTTGTGAACAAAGATTCAGCATAGCCAAATAATAAACTCTAACTTGTTTCTATTATTTTGGTGACACCTTTTTTAGGCGGTGAAACCCTTACAACTTGATAACATTTTATCCAATTTAGATGTGTAAAACTCCAGTAAATGCCGACTAATTATCTTCAAGTTATCTCAATATTATTTTTGTCCACTCAATAAAAAAAATAAGAGTATTAAAAGATTAAAATGACTTTTAATATTTCTTCATAAAGATAAACATATTACTTTTATTATCTTTTTTTTTTTTTGTTTGTTTTTTTACATACTTTATATTTTTTTATATGCCTGGAAAAAATCCATAGAACTTAAACTTAAATTCTGAAGCTTAACCCTTTGAGGACCGTTCCTAAACCAGCTTTTAGAAAAACATTTTTTTTCATTTTTGTTTTTATTAGATTCAAATAAAGAATTTTTGAAGATTTCAGTTTCTGGAGTTTGTGAGTCCGTTGTTGTTATAAATAACTTTGGATCGTTTTAGAATATTAAATATTTGTAAAATTAAAATATATTATATTTTTAACTTCATCCTCTATTAACTAAACTTTGTAGTTGCTTTTATAAATTTTTATTTATAAGATTTTTAAAAAATTTTTAATTAATTTTTACATTATCGACTAAAATTTTACCACTTAGAATTTTAACGACTTTACACTGAATAACGCATCATAGTTATATTGATAGCGGTACAAATGATACGTTTTTATTCTTAACTAATTCGATGTGTTCCTACATGGATTAGTTCCGTTAGCTTAAAATAAAATTGTGCTAAAGTAGAAATTGCTTATATAAGCCACTTTGAGGTCGAAAAGGTTTAAAGCCTAATTTTATTTAGAATTTTATTCTTAATGTCCGACCATCACCCGTCAAATCTCATAAAACTTATAGATTTTTATAAAAAATAATTTACATAATATGAAAATAGGTACAACGAATTAAAAAATAGTTAATTTTTATTTTATTTTATTTTGCCTTTTTGCGCGAGAGGAATTTTCTATTTACTTAACTAAAAAAATCATAAAAGAGGAAAAAGCTTGTTGATTTATTAGAATTGTATTTTTTTAAATCAAAATTGCTTTGTTGAAGAATGACGAACAAAAACTTATGCCTTTTTTCAACGCAATAACGTTATATAATTTATTTTGTAAAATCTGATAAAACATAATACTAATCATTCTTTTTACATCTTTTTCTCATTTCAGGTAAGTCTTTTGATGGTTCTAAAATGTACATAAAATATTTTCTAAGTAAGTGTTAAAAACATATAGATATTAGAAAACAAGAAAGTATGCTTAATATGCTAAGTCCTTATTTTATGAAAATTCAATTTTTGAGTCCAAAACAAAGTAACTGTTTTTAAAATTTAAGCATCAGTTGCCTTCCAAAATTACGAATAAAATTTTATCAGCAGATTTATAAAATATTAAGGGCAAAGATAAATGTTTTCTTCCTATTCTAAAATTATAAAAATGGAATTAGCAGTCTTGTACACTAAGGTGACAATATAATCTTAAATACATCTTGACAAAAATTTATAATAAATCATTACGTTTTGAAAAAGGAAAATAATACACATACATACATACATACATACATACCCAGCAAACACAAATGCTTGATATCAAATTGAGAGTGATTTGAAATCAAGTTCTTTCTCAAATGGCAAACGTTCGAGAATTATTTGAAAATAACTTGAAAATAATAGCTTTCTCAACACAAATGGGAATTAATTTTCAAATTGAGAAATGCAATTGTTATAAAATCATTGTTAAATGTAATTCTAAAACTTTTTTCAATTGTGGATTGTGGCCACATGTGGAACATATATAAAAGCAATTTGCATTTTTAATTTTTTGAGAGGTTTCCTTTTGTATAGACTTGTAATTTTATCCTATTTGATTGCATAATTTTATTTATTAATTTATTTATTTTTATATAATATTACAAATATTTTTTTTAAATGTATTATTTAAAATATCTTTAAGAACGATTTGATATTATAATTTGATATTAAATTGAGCTAATGCCTTTTTTTAAATATTTGTTAACTTGTCTCTTTAGATTTATGAATAATTTGATAATAACATTTAATACCAAACTAAGAATATACTAATTTGAAAATATTTTCAAAGTTATCCTTAGATTTGAGAATGATTCAATAATAACATTTGATATCAATTTGAGAGTATACAGTTTTTCAAATGTTTTTTCTCAAATGATTTTCAATTTGAAATCAAGCTTAAAATTCAAACCTCTACCTACATTTGAAACAAGTTTGAGAAACACGTTTGATACAAATATACAGACGTACATACATATGTACATACATACATATGTACATACATACATACATACATACATACATACATACATGTATATGACAAATTTATATTAAGCATTAAAATGCAAACTATAATTTTCCTTGAAAATTTTCTTTAAAACTTTTACTTACTCCCAACTTTTATACTTTTAAATTCTTCAGCCTTTTAATCCGTTTCATATAACACCAATTAAAATGTCTCAGCTTGTCTAGCTTTTACACACTTATTAAATAAAATTATTTATTACAAAATTCATAGTTGTGTTAAAAAGTGCGTAATTGAAGAAAAATATGTAATATGTAATAAAAAAAAACGAAAAAAAAAAATCATATTTCCTTTTAAAACTAACAACTTCGCTATGGCAACGCAAATTCTAGATTGTTTGTTTATGCCTGGAAAGAAAACGAAACAAACTAAACTGTTAACTATAAATATTTCCCTTAACACATACCCACCCAAGCAAACATGAATGTTATACAAACATATTTAGAAGAAGAAATAGGTAAAACCCTCTATAGAATGCATTTCAAACAGAGTAATTCTTAGAAATTGCCAGTATAAATTGAAGTTAAATTATCCAAATCAACTGACTGACAGACTGAATGAATGCCTGCTCAATAGGAAAGGGAAATTGTGAAAAAATACATATAAATTCAAATATGCTAACAATCACGAAGCACAGTGTGCGATCCGAAAAATGAAATGGAAAAAATTATGCAGTGATAGGCGGTTTTAGGTTTTGATCTTATATCATATAGACCTAGGATTGGACACCTCGGTTATGAAAATTGAATTTAAAAGTGATCCTGATTCGTTATGTCTGAATTGATATGAAAGATTTTAATATGAGTGGATTCTACTGGTCGAGATCTACAAAAACAACATTGTGTGCATATCTTATCTCTTTACGAAATATTGGACTTCAAAGTTTAACATTTTTACCATTTAATATATCTTGGTAAAAGTTTTTCGTTATGGCGGGTCAATTTTTTTATTTTAATACAAACAAAAAGTCGATTTTTCCGTTTTTTCGCATTCTTTTTCTGTTATATACAAATTTTCTTAAGTAACATATACAGCGGGGCAACCAGATTTGGGGTTTTAATCCCAAATTTGGCGAATTTTTGTTACAGAAAAGGATGAAAATTTCGGTTTGGGTTGTATCTAAAGTATTCTGGGTATTTTTTTGAAGAAACTATCTAATAACTATATCTTTTGTTTAGTTAATAAAATTGCAAACTTCAACAACATGTCATTACAAAGGACTTACATAAGCAATCCTTAATATGCTAACGATCCTTACAAGCAACGAATGTGTAGAATGCATTTTTCGGTTATGAGCTTAACAAAAAATTCAAGATAGCATGCAATATGAACTTCGGGACGCATCTTAACTCGTTAATATCCATTCGTGATTTTAAAAGCTTAAAGAGTTTTTTCTTTCTTATTTAAATTAAATTTAATTAAATTTAAATAAGTGTCAAAAAGCGATTCAAAAGTAACAAAAAATTTTGAGAACATTAATGATGAATATTAGAAAGTTGATTGTGAATTTAACTTTTTCAATAAGAAAGCAAAATAAGGTTTTGTTTACTCAATGTTCGTTTCAAATTAGTCTTTTTTGGCAATATGATGTCTTATTTATAAAATATAAGATATATAAATGTTTCCTTACTTATTTTTATAAAAAAACATCCTTGAAAATGCTCCCAATTAAATATACTCCCCACAAAAAGAGTCCAATATATTTTTTCAAAAATTTTTCATTTTTAGCAAATAAAATCTGTGATAAGAATTTAATTCGATATGTTTAATAGTGTTTAATTTTAAAGATTTACTATCTTGTAGTAAATCTGAAATTTACTATCATTTATTGTATTTATGATGTATTAGAGAAAGGACAAATACTTGTTAAAAATAAAAAATATTTATTTTAAATGATAAAACGTCTTTTTTTTAAGCAATAAAATTTTTTAGTGGATATTTTTAAATGAAATTTTGTATCTTAGTAAATCTTTGGATGTTTAATTTCAAGTGTTATTGATTTTTTTAGATTTGTCTACAGAAATCTCGCAATTCGCAAAAAAAAACTTTAAAAATTTTCCAAAAATGGATTTTTTACTTTTTTTGCTATATCTTCCCAACCGATATCAGGGATTAGTTCATATAAAAAATATAAACATTTTCTGATTCCAGCTTTGCGATTTGAGAAATTAAGGCGAAAGTTGGAAATTTGTTGGAAAAATTAGGTCAAATTTAGGAAACCCTGGTTCTCGTAGGAATCCATTTTCTGAAATTTTTTTCTTCAGAATATTTTCTATTTAGCTGTCCTTCAAAAAATATAAATACTGTATGTGTTCTTTAAAAATATTTGTATATAACAGAATAAAATAAAACAAACAAAAAAATCGGCTGAATCTTGGATCCGCTATAAAGAAAAAACTTGACTAAGTTACGTTAAAAAGTTAAAATTTTAATCTTTGAAACCCAATATCTTGTAAACTAAAAGAGATAAGATATGCACACGATGTTTTTTTATATCTCGACCAGTTGAATCCTCTAATATAAAAAGCTTTCAAGTCGATCCAAATATAACGTATCATGAACGTTTTCAAAAATATTCATATCCAAAGTGTGTAAATTTGGGAGACTGTGAACTCACCCCCCTCCCCCACCCCCTCTTCGTAGATCTATAAGGTCCAAGCTCAAAACTTAAACCCGCCTACACTTCTATCATTTTAAGAAATTTAATTGAAATCGGATCAGCCTTTCCAAAACTGCATAATTATTTCCATTTCATTTTTTGGATCGCACACTGTGCGACATAGATAGCACTCATAGTCACAGTTTTTTTTTTAAGTCAACAGCATCAGTTCAAACATGTGCACGGAGTAAAGAGGATTTAACAAAATCACTAGATGGGAGTTTTTGGCATAAATGCTTGTCGTTGGCATATCGTGTCGTGCATTTCACATGAATTCACTACAGTTAGATTCTAAACACTTACAATTTAACATTATGCTTTTTTTTGGCATTTTTTCATTTAGCCAAGATTTTGCAGTGTGATTATGTTTGTGTAAGATTTTTTTTTTTTTGATTCTTCTCCCTTATTTTCTTAAAGGCATATAAACTGTATTAGTACTTTTAGATCATTTAAGAAAATATGTTCACTGTTGCTCTTACTCCTTTTTTTTTTTTTTTTTTTTTTTTTTTGTATACGTATTTGTCTTCTCAAATTGCCAAATGCCAAATATCACTTAAAACACTCATATTTAAAAGATTTTTTATATATTTTTTTTTTGTTTTGTTTTTTTTTTTTTTTTTTTTTGTTCTGTCTCTAAGGAATTTATTCATCTTTTCTTATTCAAGTTACATATGTGTCATCAAAAAGTCGAAAGTATGTATATTTATTTTATCATTTCATTTGTAACAATAATGAAATATTGTTGGGAGACTTTATACTTTATCATAAATATGTTAAAACGTTTTTCATGTCCTTACAATATTGATCTAATAATATTTTCATATTTTTGAGTTCTTTAAACTTCTTATATTTTTCTTGAAACTCCAATTAAATTTAGAACTTATGCAATTACAGACTAAGAATCGTCTTACTATTTTATTACACATATGACTGCAAAAATTCCACTTTGCCGATTATAGCTTTCTGCTTTATTCTATCCTTTTCATCCTTTTTTTTTTTATTTGTTTTAGAAACTATAGTGAATATAGTTTGTTAGTTTGCTTGAAAATCACTTCTTCCTTAAGAGGATTTTCTAAACTTTTTGTCTTAGTTTATCCTTTTTAGAAAAAAAAAAGACAAAAAAGGATAAAAGAAATCACTTGGGTATAGAAACTTATACCGACATATAAAAGCATATTATCAATTGTTGTAGCATTCATACTTATAATACTTATAAGTTAGTAGTTAGTAGTAGTATCTGTTTGCATGTGATTATAAATACAAAAGCACATACATATGCAGTTTTGTTGGTAAAATATCACAATTTATCTCTTTGGACTGTGGCATGCAAATTGTTATTCGTATACAAACATATTGTGTTTAACAAGTTGTCGAGTAGTTTATATATAATTTCATTTCTGTTTTGTTCAATTTGATACGTTAGCTATTTTTAAATTGGATTTTACTTTTTCTATCTACTGCTATTTTGTATATATTAGTTTTAATATTATTTACCATGCTAACTTTGCACAAATTTGTCAACAAATGATTAAGATATCTTTTTAAATTAAATAATACAATATGATTATTTTATAAAAATTATATAAAAAGTTCCACTTTTTTCTTAAATACCAAATATAAAATGGTTGACAAACACAGTTATATTTACTTTAATTATATACTGCTTCTTAAGTAGCAACTAGCAAATGATATTTTAATTAAAAAAAAAAAAAAATAAACAATTAAAATAATATGTTTTATATTTATTAGAGTTCTTATGAAACGACACTCTGCTTTAAAATTACACTTTTTATTATCACTTATAATGTGTGTTGTAGACATTCTCGGGGATATAGAGATTTTTTTTTTAATTAAGAATCAATTAGCACTAGTTGCAAGAAAAACCAATGAAGAAATCTGTGCTTTGCTTCAATTGAAAATATTATGTTTGATTAAAGCAACAATGAATGATCAAATAGAGAAAGTTATTCTTTCTAATGACACAATACAAAGAAAGAACAATTAATTAATAAGATAAATAGTTCACTTTATTTTGATGAAATTGTAGATTTTTTACATGAAATCCTAATTTTATTTTTCGTAAATATTTTATGCCATTAATCTTTTTACAAAGTCGTTTCAATGCCCTTTCTGAATTTTAACCATGGAATAACATCCTGTGGAATAAGATTTTTAAAATTTATTGTAATGATGTGACCTCTCAATACTAAGTACTTAAAGCTTTTATTTCGTAGAGAAGTTTGCGTGCTATAAAAATAAAATTTGCTTAAATGACTTAATAAGTAATTTAGGGACGGAAAAATCCTTTCAATATGAATATCAAAAAGATTCAAGATGTAACTCATGTATTAAATTTAATTTTGATTCAACAGATTTCAAAGCATTTTAATTGAAATATGGCAAAGTTTAACCGCTTTTTGGTTCCAAAGCCCTAAACTAAAAGATAATTTTATCATCAACATACATTTTTATGTAAAACTATCTTTTCCGCTTGTCCATCAAAAGAAAGAAGTAATCATTTGTGGACTCAGAGAATGATATTAAATATGCATTATCTAAAAAAGAGTCTCTTAATATTAAAGATCTCAATGTTGTAATTATTAATTTTAAATTATTTTATATTTACGTAATATTTTTTCAAATTTTTAAACTAGTCAAAGTTATAGTGGGTCGCTCTTCTATTACAATGTCACAAAGCAAGATCTTGTGAGTAACGCTGCTATGTCGGAGCCACGACTCGCATGTATTACACTTGATACTACCTTGACTCTTGCCAATGGAATCATTACATATTCCACACTTAAAACTTTTAGCAGCACGCATATTTGACAACAACAGCAGCAACAAGTAAATGCAGCAATAAGCAAAAATATTTATACAGCAAACAAAAAGAAAAGCAACAGCAACAAACTCCAAATTAACAAATTAGATTACGCGATCAAATATAAAAGTTAATGATATTATTATATTTTTCCAATATTATGATAATAAAAAAAATTAATAAACCCCAGAATCTGATAGGGGAAAGAAATTTTGGTGTGCGTGTTTTTATACCATCACAACATTTTTAGGCTACAAAACTTCATTAGTTTTGAAAATATAGCGTATTTTAAATTCTATTTAATATTTTATAGTTCACGCTATATTTCCGGAAGACATTGTTAAATTTAAGGATAATTATACCATCCACTAGATATAGATATATAGCTTTGTTACACAAATTGTAAAAAAGCACTTCCTAATCCATGTAAAGGTGTCAGGTAATGTGAATTTTCCGATATTTATAAAAATGGGACCATATTTTAAACTAGCAACCATATAAATGGGAGGACAAAAACACAGACAAATTATAGTTTGTGTTGAAAATTCTGTAGGGCAGTCCTCCCGCTTTCTAGATTATGTAAAAAAAATTTATATTTGCGAATACCCTAACATGGACCAGGAAGCGATTTCTCGACAATAGAAATAGATAAGATGATGCATCGTTGTTTTTTAAAAAAATCTTAATTTTTCACTCTCCGTAAGCCGCCAAAGTCGTAGATGTTTTTGCAGTAATAAAAACTGAAAATGTAGTTCTTTCAAGTCAATTATGGCTCATCCTCATGATATTTAATGGTATGACCTTTGTTAAAAAAAAAAAAAACTTTGCTATTATAAACTTTATGTAAATACAGACATATTTAAGATATTTATAAGCATTTGACCTATTTCTGGCATAATTTTTATATAGGGACTTGGTTTGATTATAAACAATTTTATTATTTATTATTGGACCAAGAAAAGAACATATATGCAAAGTTTCATTAGGTTGTCTTGTAAACGGTGACTTACATATTAGCTGAAATATTGGTTTTTGATGCACGGATAAACGGACAGACAATAATACAAGTTAAAAAATATTATAAATTAATAACGTATTTTTTTTTTTTTTTTTTTTTTTTTTTTTTTGATGGATTTATGAACTAATTATTACAACAGAATTATAAATAAAGTCATATAACTCTTCCCTGAATTAAACGATATTTTTGGGTGTTTGTACATCACTGTGTATAGTTTGGAAATACAGCAGGAACGAAAAATACTAAATTGAACAAAAATGCGCTATAACTCCAAAACAGATAAAAACGTACTTCAGCAAAGCTGTTGCAAATTTCATACTCTAGCAACATTTAACCCGCTACTGCTTTAGTGAACTTGCGGGACTTCTATATATTCCAAATATAAACTTGGTAGCTTTTTTATTTAGAAACAAAAACAGAATGTAATAACAAAAATGACAAAAATCCGTAAAATTAAACTATGACTCCTAACTCCCATGGGAACAGTTATAATATTGGTGTTTTCAGAAAATGACTAACAAACATCTCAATCGTACCTTCTAATGATTCCAATTTCATGCCTCCAGGAACATCAAAGGAGTGGAATATCTTACCACTTCGTAATCTTTTATGAGTTCGCCACTAAATAACACATAATACTAAAAAAAACTACCGAAATATAAATATATCACCCAATTAAATTATCGAACTTTATAAAATTTTAAGTTTTTTTTTTTTTTTTGCTTGAAAAAAGAAAAAATTGTTTAAGTTCTTACATTTCACAATCTAGGAGACCTATGAAGTATCTTTTTTTAGACGCTTTTAACCCCCCCGCCCCTCCCACCAAGACTTTCGATTTCTAAAAATGTTGGGAAGAAAGTTATATACTGTACAATTTCTATTGGGTCAGCATTAACACCCAATAAACTTTTTAAATATTTTAGTTAGAAAAAATACCAAAAAATAAAATAATGGAATTTTCAAAAAGTACCAAAGACCCAATACGTTTTATACATTTCTGATAAAGAAACAATACCTATTTATTTCTATGTTTTTTGGTCTAGAAGATTCGCAGAGAACCAATAAAATATCTTTATCTTTAACGTTCGAAGGGCCACTACTCCCTCCCTATTATCTTAATCTTAAGAATTTCACTGCAATATGTCTTTAGATATGGAGATATCACTCCCCATTGACTTATTCGCCCCATTTTCATCTCAACTATGGAAATTAGTAAAAAAATTATTTTTACAAAATCTTAAGACTATCGCTGTTGTAGTTCTTGAGATATGCGATAATTAATATTCACTTTGTACAGGGGCCATCACTCCCCCTAGACTTGTCCGCCCAATCTTCATCTCAATGATGAAGCTTAATGAGAGAATTGTTCTCATCAAATCTTAGGAATTTCCTTGCAGTAGATCTTTAGATATATAATAATTAAGATTTGCTTTGTATGGGGCTATTACCGCCCCATTTTTAATCACAACTATAGAACTTCACAAAAAAGAACTATTTATACAAATAAAACTTCCGCTATCACACTTCTTGAGATATGCTATAATTAATATTTGCTTTTTATTGGGGCTAACATTCCCCCTGCTCCTATCGAAAAATAAATTTTTAGATATCGGAAACTCTGATGAGTTCTAAAGAGATTTCCAGTGGCTTTTTCCAATGTGGACATTATGGGCAAAATTAAAAAAAAAACATTCCTGAAATTTTTGCGATTTTTTTGGGAATTATGGGATTCCTTTTAACAAAATCTTAATTTTTGTTTTTTTTAAATTCATTTCGGGTTACGGGGGTAGAGGGTCACCGCGGGTATGTAATTTTTTAAAAATTCGTCAAAAATTTGTTTATGACTTGAATGTAAAAAAACTTTTAAATCTCTAAAAAAAACATACTTAGATATGCGGATTATCTCTTTTAGTTTAAGAGATATTTTGGTCAAAGCAAATTTAACCCTTATTTTTAGCCTAGTTTTTTTTTAAATTTTTTAAACTTGGGGACCTTAATTTGGGACATACGTTTTTCAATATACCCACTTACAAAATTCTAAATAATATTGCTGCAAGAACCATGTAAATATATCTATCCGATAAAAAGTTATATTAATCTGAAGTTGAAACTATAAAAAATTTTATATTTTTGGGGTTATTTTCCAAAAATATTTTTCAACTTCTTAACGTAAATGCTCTGAAAAATTTTAAGAAAATTGGTTCAACGGTTTAGCTTTCTATAAAGCCCAAACAAAACAGATTCATTGTTATATATGTATATATATATATATATATATATATATATATATATATGAATGAATTCCGCGAAACCGAAAATTGAAATCGATAAAGATATCCATGGACTATTTGCATGCAAAATTTTATGAAAGTCAAAAGACAATCGGTAAATTTTTGGGCGTTCTTTCATGGAATTGTCATTATATATATATATATATATACATATTGCCTTTTCAGAAATCTGCACTAATAGGGGTGCGTTTATGCCACACAGTGTATATTAATTTAAATACATATTTCAATAATGAACCTTTTAATTAAGTTATAGAAGCTAGCACTCACAAATAACCACATTTAATTCATTAAATACTTAAGATATTTTTAGCAACTACTTATTAAATTACTTAATTAATTTTTTGAAAATTTGTTTAATATTCATTGGAAGTTTTTAGAACTCTTGCAAAAGAGTTGAAAACAAAAATAACATAAATAAAATAATTTCTAATAACACAAGCTAACAAAGAAAATTTGTATTACTTTTAGAAGTGTTCCAAAAAATTTCACATCATAAGACAATCCTGAACCCTCTTTATAAATTTTTATTTTTTGAACAAATAAGGTCCGTTATTATACTGCTCACTTAGTGGCATGATTGATATCTTAAGTATTATTATTCCATTCCTTAAGTTTTTCCTAAGTATGAATATTGTTTAAGGTCTTTAAAAATATTTATTGAAAATAAACAAAAATAAATAAAAATGCAAAATTTAATACAAATATTTTAAATTCTAAAAAGATTTCAAAATACGCTTTAAATTTATGTTTTCTTTATTGTTACCAGAAGGTGAGAAAAAATAGGCTAAAATTAACTTTAAAAAAGGCTTCAAAAAATAAGTTTTTAATTAAAAAATAACTTTTTGTCGTTTTCGTTAGTTTTTCATATATTTTTTTAAGATTTTGCAATAAATTTATAAAGAAAAAAACAAAGCTGCTGCCAGCAAAATAACCCAATAAAAAAAATCACCAAAAAATTCTATATAAATTTGGGTTATATTTAATAAGAAAAATTATTCAATATTTTGAGTTGTTTTTTTCGTCATTTTTGGACTATAATTCCATTCTGATTAAGCATTTCCAAATTATTATGTAATTTTTCACATTTATAGGAATTTTTTAAAAATTATTTTTGTAAATTGTTGCTATAATTAATAAAGTATATTAGAAAATAATTAAAATAATCGTTATAGTAAGTCCAAAAAATTAGCTAAGTTATTTTTGATATGTAGAATGAAGCGCTGCAAGCGAAATTTTTTGTCAAATGTAAATAATATATATTTTTAGTGTGAATAAATATACAAAAATGTTTAAATGATGATTGTGTAAAAATAAAATTAGTATCAAACAAACAGGAATTTATTTTCGTCGTTGCTGAAATACTAACATTTTAGCCTTTTTAAAGTAATTTTAAAAATCAAAAAAGGCTAGAAGCTAAAATGAAAATTTTGTGGCTAAAGACAAAATAAAAA
Organism: Protocalliphora azurea; assembly: GCA_932274085.1. Classification (NCBI taxonomy): domain Eukaryota; kingdom Metazoa; phylum Arthropoda; class Insecta; order Diptera; family Calliphoridae; genus Protocalliphora; species Protocalliphora azurea. The sequence goes on from OW026519.1 coordinate 133,305,984, forward strand.
GGTTAGATTTAGCCTTAAGAAACCTAAACTGGCAACACCGGTGGTTATATATTTTGCACCAATACCTTTTCAGTTATACAGCCTATTAGCTCAAGATTTCTTTACAACTTTGAAGTTATTTATTAAAAGTTATTTTCTTAAAATTGTTGGTTTTTTTTATTTATTTTTGGTGCCATATTAGGGTGACATCAAAAAATGGTTTTGCCCAAAAACGGAAGTTTGATGTATATAATGATTTTTGGCATTACCATAATAAAATAAATAATATAATATAAAATATAAAATAATATATAAAATAATATAAAAAATTTTAGTATAATTAAAATACATTTATGATTTTTAGTTAAAAAAAAAATATTTGGAAAGTTGGGACCACCCTATTGTTAATACATAAAAGCTTAAAGCACTTTGTTTATTTTCTTGTCAACTTAAATTTGAAACTGTAAAACCAAACATTACTTAATTGTGAGTTTTAATTTAAAGTTTTCTTAGCTAAGTTTCCACTCAAGTGTACACCAGGGGAACAGTATAAAACCGAGTCTCAAACTTTTGCTGTCCACACGTTTGTTGGCAGTGTAATTTTAATTGTTTTATGATTTTCGTGATCTATATTAGACAATTATATTTATAAGTTAAAAACTCCTTAGGGAAGCATCAAAGGATTAAATTTTTTTTACTATATATATATATATATATATGTTGGCCTGTGTAATTTTCTATTCATCAATTTAATTTTCATTTAATTTCCTTATTACTTTACTAAATTTCCCTCAAGATATTAATTATCAAAATATATTAATAATTTCCTTAAAGTAATGAATATTAAGCTTCAAATATAAATAGATTATCATTAACAGTATTATTAACAACTTAATTATCATTATAATTATTAAAATGAATAATTAATATTATAAATTTAATTAAAAAATTAACAACACATCATAATCAATTTAATAAGGAATATTAAAGTTACTCGTAAACTCGTATATGATTAATAGGATATTATGTGAATATTATTTAACACATTTATTTAAACTCAGACACACATATATTTATATACAAACATTTGAAAATTATTTGACACATGAAATTCAAGAAGTGTTAAATATTATGAACATAGTTAATTTTTAATAAAGTAAAATATATGATAATGTATTATAGCAGTACACACTGGGACACAATAGTTTTGGCCATAATTAGAATACTTGGTTTATATAAAATATAAATATCACATATAAAGTTTTAGGGAACGCTGATTACGATTCTGTAATAAAAAATTATAAATTCAAAAGGCGGCCAATTTTGTTTCTTTTTTTTTTTATTTAACAAAATTTAAAATAATCACCTTTGATGGACATGTGGTAACAAAAATAGGGTTTTTGGCAACGCTAATCAGGATTCGGCAATAAAAAAATAATAAATTCAATATGGCGGATCCAATATGGTCGTAAAAAAATGTATTTTATAAATTGATGAAATTTTAAATAATCGGCGGAAGCAAGGTTAATATATATATATATATATATATATATATATATATATATATATATTAACAGTGCTAATTATAAAAATTTAAATAATCATTTAGACGATATTTGTTTAATTTGTTTTTAACATTATTAAATAACCTAAAATTAAAATCATATGTTGCAAAATTTATTAAAAAATAATTTTGAGCATAAATATATACACAAATTTAATTAAAAATTATATGCTTTTGTAAGCAAAGTTAGAAAATTAACAATATTGTTCAACAGGGCAGACTAGGGCAGAACAATTTTGTTATATTTTAAATCCTTGGAATACTGGTTATATGTATGTAAATATATATTCTTCAACCTATGCCTTATGCAACTAATATACACTGATTGCTACTTGAATAAGGAATCACATTTTTTTAACTATAATTAAGTATATCTCCTAAACTAAAGTTCAGAAAAAAATAATTTTTTGCTCAACCAAATTTCAAAGTGTTGGCTTTAGTTTCTTGAAGAAATAAAATATATACATATTTTTTATACTAAAATTATTCATTTACTTAAAGACATATATTTCTGTGGTACTTTTTCATATGTCACTTGAATAAGGAATATTTTAAAACTAAGCAAACTGTAATTTATTTTTAAAGTTTAGGTTATAAAAATGAAAGTTATTATCTTCTAGCATTCAATTAGTAATGAGTACTGCATTCAATTAGTAATGAGTACTGCGATTTGGCATCGACTTGTATAATGACTCTAAGTAATTTAGCGAAATTGAACTCCATGCTTCCGTTATTGCATCCTTTAAGGATTCTATCGTCTCAAATTGTTTTCCTCCTTCATAAACTTTTCTTGCAAGCCAACCCTAGACATTTTCCATTGCATACAGCTCTGCTAAATATGGGGGCCAATCCAAAAGTGAACACCTTGTTGATTAATCCATTGTTTTACTGCTCTGGCGGCATGAATCGGAGCGTTTTCGTGTTGGTACGTCCAAGATATGGGTCCAAAGAAGTCATTAAATTTTGGAAATGCTTCCTCCAGAATGTTTTTGTTGGATACGAAAACCAATTCTATGGTACCAATTCTATGGTACTATGTTTGCGGCTCAAAATTAATTCCTCCTTATTAGGTCATGGAAGTAATAGTTATAGCCATCGGGACCATCAATATTAAACTTTTTTTTATCGGAAAATACAACTTTAAACAATGTCATTGTATTTTTGGCAAATTTTTTTTATTTTATTTCCAAATACCTTTTTATGTATTTATGAATTATATACACTATTTATAATGAATAAAAAAATTTCAGCAAAAATATTATATTTTGATTTTGACCTCTTACTATTAAGAAACGGTAAGTCGCATTAATATAAAAAATTAATAAAAATCGAATTTGTGGCCCAGTGTGCAGTGGTGTGTACTCTCATATTTATTATTGTATTATTGTTATACATACATTTATAGTAATACTTATATAACTATAGTCATAAATCATATTTGCTTCTTTATATATTTCTCATTTCTGATATAAAATGTTGATAATTTTATAGAAAAAAAATCTGCATAAAATAAATTCAACATTAAACAGTGGGACTAAAGGCAATAAAAAAATCTGCAAAAATTATAAAATTTAAGCTTACAGATATTATCTATAATACCCCATAGGTGGTTGGGGTGTTATGCGTTTGTGTTGATGTTTGTAAAACATAGAAAAAGTTATCCAACACCCACTTTAAAATATACCAATCGACTCAGAATCATTTTATAAAACGATCTAACGAAGTCCGTCCTTCTGTCTGGCTAGACGGCTGGCTTGTCGTCCATGCAAACCTTGTGCACCTAGCCTCCATACAAATGTCTCCCCGGAATAGAGTTTAAACACTCAAAAATGCGTTAAAAATTAGAATAATTTAATGAAATTCGGTGCAAAGAAGTTCTGTATAAGTATCAATCTTTGTACCAAATTGTATAAAGATCGGTACGCTATTGACTATAGTTTCCATATAAACTCCTCTTCCGAAAATCACTTTAATGTTAGTATCAAGTTAATATTCGATACAAATAAGTTTTATATAAGTAGAAGCAACATGGCCAAATTTTATGAATATCGGTTCATAATTTATCACAGTTCTCATAAACCCACTTTCAGAAAACGCCCTAAAGTTCATAAAATCATTTTAATGTTAGTATCAGCGTATTATTCTGTATTTGTATATTTTATTTTACATTCAGCAAAATTGGATACACCTGTTGCCAATATAAGTCCCCTTCCCTAATTTTTACGCCCATGCACAATAAGGTAGGGTATGATGACTGACTATATCTTTCTCTCTCATTTTTTCTCGAATTTTCAATACAAATAAAGCTTAAATTTCTTTATAATAAACAAGCCCACTGTTAATATGTATATTTGACTGGTTTTATGTTCCCATATATATCCGTGTATATTAAATGCATTTAAGCATTTATGGTTAAACATTATTCTCCCATATTCAAGAATTCATTCATCCATTTATATTAAAATACATATTCAATCTCATATAAATAATCTTTCTTCTTTTATTAGTTTGTATGGATGCACCATTCAGAAGTGCTTTAGCATAATTTTGTTATAGAATCCATATTATATGAAACTATTCTCTAACATTATTTCAATGCAATTTAAATGCATATGAAATACGTTCACATAATATTAAGAGCTCATACATTAAAAGGGTGACATTACACATTCATGCATATGTATATATGAGGAATTTCAAACATTTTTGAAACTCTTTGAAATCAACTTTATGCGGATTGTATTTCTAAAGTTTGTTCCAAAAACAAGAAATCTGTTGATTATTCACCTAAAATCTCAAGGAAATACAGTCATTTAAACCTAAGAAAATATAAAAGGTAGAGTTTAAACTTTCGAAGACTTTTTGATTTATTTCAGTTTTGTACTGATAATTTACAGTACATTTACATTTAGATTCAAACTATTAACCAGTCGAGAAACAACCTTTAGAAAATTCATATCTTTTATAACATGTAACCGTTTTACTATTTGGTAAAAAATTATGCGGTGATAAAAAATGAAACCAAAATTTACGATTTTTTAAATTTTTGCTATTTTTTTAAGATAATTTACCGTTGCCGTTGAGAATTTTGAAAAAGTGTCCAAAGAAGAGGATTTCAAAAAATAAAGTCGACAAAAAAAGTTTTTTTTTGTAAAAAAATGGGTCATCTACTTCAGTACCTTAAAATTTTTTTTATTTTTTTATTTGTTAAAAAATAAAAACATAGAGATTTGTTCATAAACACATTTAACATAAAATCCTCTTTTTAATTATTAAAATTCTGTACTTTTGTACGAGGTCTTCACTCGGACCCACTCTTACAAATCTCCGCCTAACAAATTTAGGACTGAAAGCATGAATTCACAATTGCTGACCTTAAGTCTGCTGGTCAATTTATTTTTCATTGAAATATTGGAGTTATAACTATTCATAAAATCTATTTTTAATTTTCCCAACTGGTCCAAAAAAATTCGGCGTTTGATGTTTTAAATAGGTGTTCACAAACTATACCATTAGCTTTAATTTTTAACAGTTTAAGTTCAGTATATAATTTTAACGGTTTAAGTTAAGTGAAATAATCTCACATTAAATAATTTCTTCGGTGGAATTAATATATATTGGGTCGAGATATTTCAAACAAATTAGTTTCTCATTAAAAAGTTTTAAAAAGTCGCCATTTAATTCCACTTTGAAAAAGATACCAAACAAATCGCCATGTGGTTTAAAAAGGGGAAATTGGCAACTAAAGTCGCCAAACCTTAACGCTATGTTGGCGTAAATGTTTGTAAAATGTATATTTTTTACTACCTACAAATATCGCGTAAATAGAATTTTTAGCAAATGATACTTCCGAGTGAAAGGGGAATTAAAAAAATTTTAAATGCAAAAATTGCATGAATTTTTTTTTTTTTTTTTTTTAATTTTCACCAAAATTTTCAAATTTTATCCCGCATTTTTTTTAACACCAGATATTAGTTTAGATCATCAAAATGTATCTGTAAAGAATAATCGTATTGATTAAATTTGATTTGATTTGTTTGCGAAGTATAAACTACCTTAACAGTAATATCAAATGAAGTTATTTTCTTTGCTTAATTCTAAAATTCAGGCGGCATCTAAATATTTTAGGGACTTATAATTATATAGACTATAAACGGTGTTCTTAACCACTAAAATCTATATGAACCTGACTTAGTGGTCCATTATAGTATGAATTTTAAAATAATAAAAACTATTTTCGATGTAAAGCTTACCAATAAATTAGAAACAAAGCTTAAAATTTTGAGAAAACTCATTAAAAAAAAAAAACTAAAATCGCATTTTGTAATGACTATATTGCTTATATTCACTTGAGTTTTTCAATAAGATATACCAAGATATGCCTACTATTACCAACTATTTTTAGAGATTTTTAACCAATAAACAATTTTTGCTATTTACAAAATTGTGAAAAATAAAATTAAAAATTTTTATTTTCAGTATACTGCGATAAATATTAAAGATATAGTAATAGTTTTGACATGAGCTAATAGCACTTTAGATAATCGGTGTTTTGGTTTCGATAAAGTAAAACCTCTATTTTTAAGAATTTTTTTTAAGTTTCAACTTTAAGCCCTTACAACTTTTGCGCGCATTGATAAAAATGATTAACGCGAACATACTTTACATGTATAAAAATTGTTTAATAAAACCATAAATAGACGTTCGTGTCAGAAGAAAAGAAAAATTGGAAACTACTAAAATCTTTTAAAATTTTTGAAATTCCTCATATACATGCATGCATATTTTGTAAATGTCTATGTTGTGTGGCACACATTTTCAAAAGCTTTAGAACACGCACAGGATTTTTTTTTTATATTTCATATTTCCAATTCCATTCAATATTTAACTTTAAATTTTTTACAAAACTGTGGTTTTTATGCACTAATGATGGGTATTGGTACTTTTAAATGATAAAATAGTTAAGTCGAATATTACGCACCCTTTAAAGCTTCACTTATATTTAACAACTTATAGAATTATAAGTGTCAAAAAACCCAGAGGCAAGCACACTTGTTGTGGGATAATTTTCTATTTAATATCTCTGTTTCACAATCACATAGTTTTTCTTTAAGGCAACCAATTTATTATGAAAAATAATCTTCAAAATTTCCATTTGTTAAAAAGATCATTTAATAAAAAAGAAACTCAACCACATAAATAGAAATACATTTGTGTATTCAAATTCAAAACAAATAAATACACACTAAAAAACATAGAAAAAAGATTTGAAAACAAATCAAATACATATAAAGTTTAAAAAAAAATAAGGCAAACCTAAACCCACATCAAGTTTCATACACTGATTGCAAATAAATGAAAAAATAAAAGCAAACAAATAACTACATGCACACATGCACACATGCATGTTAAAGCCTCTGAGAGGAGGTTAGATATAAAAACACAAATTCCTCCCTTACAAATTTCTTTACTCACATACACTTAAATGTATACTCATCACCATAGGCAGACACAATATAACACACAAACAAATATTAATAATATTTGCAAGCATTCATCATGCAATTTTCTTTTCTATAGTATAGTTTTAGGGATTGTTGTACTTGTTATAGGGATTGCATGTGTGTTATGTATGTCTGCATGTATATATGTATATATATATATGTATATGTATATATATGTGGCGCTTAAGTGGATGTTAATGTGTTGTTATTATTGTAAAATATACACGATGCCTTATGCACTTACAAATACAGTATGGATTTGTGGGAATGTTTGAATCTACGAATGACTGAGTGACTGACTGAATGAATGACTTGAATGTGTGTATGAGGAATTGCATAAAAATGGGATTGAGAAAAACAAAAAATTTTTGTAGCTATAGCTTTTCTCATACACACTTGTATTTATACTTGTACAATATGGGTTTTTTATGACTTCTATTTTTAATGCAAAAGTATTTTTACTCTGCTTATCGCATAACACATACATTTTCACATTAAATGAATATTGTATTCTTGTATATGAGAATTTCGTTAAGAATGCATAAAAGATAAGGGAATTTTTTTAATTTTTATGATAATGAAGAGTAAATATATAGCAAGCTTTTTTAGTAAGTAAGACTAAAAAAATGTTTTATTGAAAATTTGAAATTATGTTTATAATATCTTGTAATTAAGAGCAAAATCCAAAGAGAAGCAATAAAATTATGAACATGAATGATTTTATTATTGATTATTGGATTTTTTTCAATAAAAATTTCTTATCGGATAATATAACAATGTTTATCATCAAAAATTTTTCCTAAAAAAGTTTTTATGGAAAAAATTTCCTACAAATATTATTTAACAAAAACTTCTCCTAAAAATTTTTTATCAAAAAATATTGCTTAAGAAATTTGTTACCTTTAATTTTTTCCTTTAAAAATTATTTACCGAAAAATATCCTATAAAAATTTATGATCAAAAAATTTTGCTATAAAAATTTATTACCAAAAAATGTTTCTTAAATATTCTTTATCGTTAATTTTTCCTTTAAAATTATTTATCGAACAATATGCTATAAAAATGTGTGATCAAGAAATGTTCCTATAAAAATCTGTTAGCAAAAAATGTTCCTTAAAAAAATTATTTCTTAAAGTTTTCTTATAAAAATTTGTTATCGAAAAATTCTCTTGTACTAATTTATTATTGATAAATTTTCTAAAAACAAATGTAATTAAAAAATGTATTAAATAAATTTGATAAAAAAAAATTCTATAAAAGATTATGTTTTTATTGAAACCATAAAATTTTATTTATCGAAAATTGTTCTATAAAAATTTTTAGTTAACGTAAAATTTTCAATAAAAATTTCTGAAAATTGTTCTATAAAACTTTATAGTTATTGAAAATAGTTTGATTACCATTATGTTTCTATAAAAATTTTTAGTTATCGAACATTTCCTATAAAAATATCTAGAAATCAAAAATTTCTATGTAAAAAGTCCTGGTTATCGAAAAATTTTGGCAAAAAATGTTTGCCTTATACAAAATTTTTTTAGTTATCAAAATTTTTTCAAAAAAAGTTTTTAATTATTAATTAATTATCGAAAGTTTTAATTATCTGGTTATCAAAAACCTTTTTATAAAAATTAATTGTAATCAGAAAATTTTCTGTAAAAATTTATTGTTTAAAGTCACCTTCAATCGTTGTTATAAAATCTTGGTTATAAATTCTATTTATAATTCCGGATTAACTTTAATCATTGGTATATTTGGCATTGAATTGAAATATCATGTTTCATTTCCTTTATATAATTTTAGATTATCTTTAATTGAAAATCTGAGTGTAATACCAGTTTGGACTTAAACAAAATTCTTCATATAAACCCTGATTATATCTAATAGAAAGCCAGGATAAAATCTTTAAAAAAGGTTTGGGGCCAATATTTTAATGCGGTTTCCTAACCACTTCTTATATTTAATTACATAAATACTAGAGTTTATAATTTCCCAGACTTTATCTGTTTTCGGGAAACGAAAAATAAATTTGGTTATTCCCGGGAATTTCAATAAAACAATATAATGGAAAGTAAAAACAAATAGGAACAAAAACCAAATATTATATATAAATATTGGGTATTTTAGGGCTAAGTATTAAAAGCTTATAGCATTAAAAAACTTTCAATGAAAGGTCTGTAATCACAATTTGACAGAAAATTTAGTTGAAGGAAATTTTTAAAACTATTTAAATTACAAATTTAACAAATTTATTAGTTGAGGTTTGCTTTTCAAAAGCTTTTTTAGAAAATTGGTCTTAAAATATTGCTCTCAGCTCCACCTTCATTTCAATATTTTCTGCAGTATGTGGGGTATTCTCTTTTTATGTTTACCTTTAAGAAATCGTCTTTAATATGTTTTTTTTTTAATTTAGATTTTTTAAATTAACTTTTGATGCAATTATGTTAACAACACTTGGTGGAGTAAATCAACAAAAATTCAAGGTCTGAAATGGTTCCATGTGGTACCGGCAAGCACTCAAAAATAAAAAGTCCAAAAAAAGTGTTTGAAATTTACAATTTTTTTCTTTCCTTTGAATCCTGTAATCGCGGATTTTAGCATATGTTTTCAATTCCTCTAATGTAAACTACAAACATTTATAGAAATATGCCAGGTTGTATTCAATTAATTATATTGGGAACAATTGATGAAACCAAAATTTTCAAAATTTAAATTTTTTGCAGTTTTCTGATTAGAAAATTTGCGCCGTTTCGAGAATTACAAAATAAAGAATGGATGTTTACTGCTCTTGTAATTATGAATTGTTTGAGATACATTTCATTAATGAGGCCTTAACAGCAGCACTATAGATGGTACCAGAAACTTCGATCGATCTAAAATTTTGCTTACTTTATAGTGGAATTTTTTTACATTTATTTATAGCAAATACATCTACTCTGTTTAAGTTAAGCGAAAAATAGGTTTCAAAAAAAATTACATAAAAAGTATTCATGACTTGAGATCACGGTGTCTTTAGTATTTCTTAAATCATCGAGGCACACTCAAGTTTGCTAATTGAAATCCGTGAAAACGTATAGCAATCTGCAGCTGTTATTATAGCTTATATTGAAATCAAGTATCACTTAAAAATAATTACGCTTTTAAATTTAATGCAACTTTTAACATTTCTGGGTGAGTATTTTATCCATTGAAAAATTTATTTTGTAGTTATTAATATTTGTGTCTTTTTATTTATCAACTTCATTTAAATTTTTTTTTTTTTTTTTTTTTGTTAATTGTCAAAAATAGGTCAGCGAATTAAGTGCAGTTAAAAAACTATCAAAAATCTATGTACACTTTGTTTTTTACTCGATATTGTAAAGGTAATTTAAATCAGAATTATGGTCCCGATTATTTTTACTTTTATAAAACGTATCGATCTTCCAGTAATTTGTATTTTGTATACCTTTGTGTAGATTACATATGTGCATTTATTTTTGATATCGGACTTTATATGAAATTTATATAATTTTTTTTTTAATTTTTTGATCTTTAACTACGATAACATAAACGTTCATTTCTTGCACACTAAGACTAGTTTAAAAAATAGTTTAGTTGTCAGATATTAAAAATATATGAAAAAATGTTATAGAATTAAAAAACAAAAAATTCTATGCACACTTTTTTGATTAAAATTTGTTTAATGAAATGATATAAAAAAATCACTATGATCGCGATCATCTTCGGTGCCATCAACAATAACGCAACACTTTTAATTTATATTTTAAACATATTGATGTGGAATGTATATGTGTAGTATTTTTTTAAATATTGTTGAAAATAGAATTTTAGTAATTAAGGTCATTCACGCGAACAGATTTATGTTTCAGTAAAGCCAACTAAAAGTAGTACTAAATAGCGTTAATGTGCCATTAAAAAATTTCAATTTTTTTTTTTTTTTTTTAACGCCAAGAGTAAACGATAATTTAAATAATCATAATTTAAATCATTTTTGATCTTTAATTTTGTCCATGAAAATGATATTCGTGAGATAATTTCTTTAATAAAAATTAAATGCCAAAAAATTGTATTAAAAACTCTGACAAAAAAGCATCTGCAAAATAAAAAAAAATAATTAACCTTTCATCCCAGATTAAAGCTCTGTTTTCAAAAAACTTGCCACAAATGTTGGTTTTGTTCTGAACAGGGAGTCTTTCAGTTTAAAAAATTAAAACTAGTTGTCCAGTTTCTGCTATTGAGGTTGGAGCTAAACTTTGGTATTTCTTATAGTTTGAAGCGCATCGCTATAATTTTCCACTTTAGAAGTTCTTTAGAAATTCCAAAATGGAATCAGATTGCAGAATTTAATTTTAATTTTTTAAAATTAATTAAAATTTTAATTTCCGAAAATTTCCCAGAATTTGTAAAAAATATTTCCCGGAAATTAGCGGGAAATTTTTCTCGTGTAGAAACCCCAAAAAGTACTTATATTCTAATAATGAAAATAGTTGCTAATGAAAACAATTTAAATTTTTTATTAAATAATCCTTCTCATTATTACAGCATTAACTCTTAATTCCTCGAAATCTCTTTTTACCACAAACATTAAAACCAAAATATGTAGTAGGAATAATTTTATTTGATAAAAAAATTAAATACCAAATGCCAAGGCATTATGATTCATAAAAAAGTTTTAACTGCTATATAAGTAACCATATTTGTACATTCTTAATAACACATTTGGAAAGGATTTTATTTATTTTATTTGTCCAAAGCTGAGAAAGAATATGTCTTTTTTTCACTCGCTTTTTCTGTCAACAACAATTGTTGAAAAGAGTTTTTCTTCTCTATATTTATCTCTAAGCCTGAAAAAGCCTCATTAAAAGCAACAATTTCAGCTAAAGAAAAGGTCTAGTAACAAGTATACAACTGGCTGGCTTAGTCATTCAAATACACATTCACTCATACTTTTTTACAATGATTACAATTTTTTTTAACGCCTACAAAGAAATGTATATTTATGGTTGTAACAGGATTCATTTAATCATTCACTCATTCATTTCGTCGTCTATCTTGCTGTCACTTAGTCAGCTTATATTTACATTCTTTTTGATTTTCGTATATTTTAGTTGCTCCTTTTTTCTGTTAAGCATTAAGAAAAAAATGACAACAAATATAACTATAAAATAAAGCTCCCTTTGGAAAAAAAATGAGCCAAATTGTCTTACATAGTGGGCGCTGGAATAATTTTTTATTTTGGTTTATATTTTAGCTCTACAACAATTCTTTTTTTTATCCTCTCATATTAAATTTATAAAGATTTTTTTTTCTTTTCATTTTTACCCTTTTTTCTAAAAAGATTTTCTGCTTCATTCTTTTCATTTTCCACAACTTATTAAAAAACTTTTCGCTTTTTTATTGTTATTGTGTTTAAGACTCAGACTCCAGAATTGAAGCTAAACTAAATTAAAAGTTTTGTGAAGAGAAAAAAGAAAACGCATATTTAATTATATAGAAATCTTACCATAATAAATTGTCAAGGTTCATAATTTGTTAAAAATACAAAAATTCGTACAAAAAACATAAACAAAAAAACATATTTAAACTAGAAAAAGTTTTATTTGTTCCATAAAGATTTGGTTTTTATTTAAGAATAAAATTTTATTGATAATAATGGAAAAAACTTTATATTCTTTTAAGTTTGAGACAATAAATCATAATTTCTATTCATATAATAACAAAAATTTTAAATAATAATAGTTAAAAATTATTAAGCTTTAAAAATTTAAATCTTATTATTCCATTTTTTTATTATAAATTTTAATAATCCTCTTTAAAACTTTATTAAAGGATTGGAATTTGAATTTCACAGTTTAAGTACATTATGACAATTTAATTATGATTAAAATAAAACAACATTATAATAATTATAAAATGCTAAGCATTTGTTTTTTTTTTTTCTACATAGCTGTAATATTATGTGGATATTTTGATAGAAAATATTATAATTATGTTAAAATATTTTCATAATGTTTTCTCCAAACTAAATTACACTTATTGCACAAACAACAGTAAAAAAAAAATAATGAAGGAAAGCATTTAATTATTTGAATGTAAAATATTCCTAATTTTATGCATGACTGACTACATATTTATTGTTTCCGTTCTCTAACTACGAACGTATTAGTAATATTTAATTAAATGTTATTCATACGCAGCACAGTGGTTCCAAAACGCTTTTTTTACAAATAAATCTGTAACTTGTGATCTATTAAAGATATCTGAACAAAATTTGACATGGCCATAAGTGAGCTGTTTTTGAATTGATTTGGAGGAGCACAGATTATTGCTGGTCAGGGGGTAGTGGTGGAACTCCAAAATTGGTCACTTCGGGTATGTAAGTTTTCTTAAAAATCCCCAAAAATTAATTTATGTAAAGAAATTTTAAACATAGATAGTATTTGCAAATATCTGCAAAAAATACGTTTACAAGTGCAGGTTATCCTTTTTATTTTAAAAGATATTTAAAAGCCATATTTTAAAAAGTTACAAGCTTTAGTTTTTTAAATTTATTAGTAAAATTATCAAAATGCCAAGCTCAGTCAAAAAAGAAATTAGTTACATACCTCTATATGTTGCTTAAATACATAAAAATATATTTTTTGACGGACGACTTTTACAACGGCAGGCTGACGATTTCAATGAAAGTAGTCAATTTCTGAAACAAGTTCTTCCCGGATTGAGATTTTGAGTATTTTGGTACAAAAAAGTGAAAGTTTCTTTAATTATTTGATTTAACAGCAAGTTTATTTATATCATATAAAAATTTTATAAGTATTCTATTCGTTCAAATTTCTTCAAACTCAAAATTAAAATTTAAAGCATTGAAAAATATGTTAATATCAGAATTTAAATAGAATTTAAACTAACAAAGATATCCTATTAAAATTTTGTTATAATATAGATAAATTTGGTCTTAAAATCAGGGAATTAAGAACTCCTACTTTTTTGTGTCAAAATGTCCACAATCCCAATCTGGGAAAACGTTTTTCAAAAATTCACTTTTTTCATTCAAATCGTCACCCTGTCATTGTAAATTTCGACTGTTAGAAAATACTTTTTGTGTGTTTAATAGAAATGTAGGGGTATATAACCTAAGTTTTGCGTTTTGAGAGCTTTTTAGATTTAAAAAAACTTCTTAAAAATTTACAAAGTTTGTGGGAAGAACATTACCCAAAAGTCTTCCATATTTCCTTTGCAAGCATTTTCGTTAAGATTTATACTGAATATATTAAGAAAATTGCTATAGAATAAAATAGAATAGAAAAGAATAGAACACAATAGAATAGAATAGAATAGAATAGAATAGAATAGAATAGAATAGAATAGAATAGAATAGAATAGAATAGAATAGAATAGAATAGAATAGAATAGAATAGAATAGAATAGAATAGAATAGAATAAAATAGAATAAAATAGAATAGAATAGAATAGAATAGAATAGAATAGAATAGAATAGAATAGAATAGAATAGAATAGAATAGAATAGAATAGAATAGAATAGAATAGAATAGAATAGAATAGAATAGAATAGAATAGAATAGAATAGAATAGAATAGAATAGAATAGAATAGAATAGAATAGAATAGAATAGAATAGAATAGAATAGAATAGAATAGAATAGAATAGAATAGAATAGAATAGAATAGAATAGAATAGAATAGAATAGAATAGAATAGAATAGAATAGAATAGAATAGAATAGAATAGAATAGAATAGAATAAAATAGAATAGAATAGAATAGAATAGAATAGAATAGAATAGAATAGAATAGAATAGAATAGAATAGAATAGAATAGAATAGAATAAAATAGAATAGAATAGAATAGAATAGAATAGAATAGAATAGAATAGAATAGAATAGAATAGAATAGAATAGAATAGAATAGAATAGAATAGAATAGAATAGAATAGAATAGAATAGAATAGAATAGAATAGAATAGAATAGAATAGAATAGAATAGAATAGAATAGAATAGAATAGAATAGAATAGAATAGAATAGAATAGAATAGAATAAAATGGAATAGAATAGAATAAAATAGAATAAAATAGAATAGAATAGAATAGAATAGAATAGAATAGAATAGAATAGAATAGAATAGAATAGAATAGAATAGAATAGAATAGAATAGAATAGAATAGAATAGAATAGAATAGAATAGAATAGAATAGAATAGAATAGAATAGAATAGAATAGAATAGAATAGAATAGAATAGAATAGAATAGAATAGAATAGAATAGAATAGAATAGAATAAAATAGAATAGAATAGAATAGGATAGAATAGAATAGAATAGAATAGAATAGAATAGAATAGAATAGAATAGAATAGAATAGAATAGAATAGAATAGAATAGAATAGAATAAAATAGAATAAAATAGAATAGAATAGAATAGAATAGAATAGAATAGAATAGAATAGAATAGAATAGAATAGAATAGAATAGAATAGAATAGAATAGAATAGAATAGAATAGAATAAAATAGAATAGAATAGAATAGAATAGAATAGAATAGAATAGAATAGAATAGAATAGAATAGAATAGAATAGAATAGAATAGAATAGAATAGAATAGAATAGAATAGAATAGAATAGAATAGAATAGAATAAAATAGAATAGAATAGAATAGAATAGAATAGAATAGAATAGAATAGAATAGAATAGAATAGAATAGAATAGAATAGAATAGAATAGAATAGAATAGAATAGAATAGAATAGAATAGAATAGAATAAAATGGAATAGAATAGAATAAAATAGAATAAAATAGAATAAAATAGAATAGAATAGAATAGAATAGAATAGAATAGAATAGAATAGAATAGAATAGAATAGAATAGAATAGAATAGAATAGAATAGAATAGAATAGAATAGAATAGAATAGAATAGAATAGAATAGAATAGAATAGAATAGAATAAAATAGAATAGAATAGAATAGAATAGAATAGAATAGAATAGAATAGAATAGAATAGAATAGAATAGAATAGAATAGAATAGAATAGAATAGAATAGAATAGAATAGAATAGAATAGAATAGAATAGAATAGAATAGAATAGAATAGAATAAAATAGAATAAAATAGAATAGAATAGAATAGAATAGAATAGAATAGAATAGAATAGAATAGAATAGAATAGAATAGAAAAAACTCCAAAAATGTGATTTTTTTTATCGTATCCATATGTTTATATAATTCTTGCAGCAATATTATTTGCAATTCTATAAGGAATCCAGTGGATTTTTTGGAACGAAATTAAACCCGTCAAGTTTAAAAGAAATAAAAAAAGAACGTAAAAACGCTTTCGATCTAAATATCTTTGAAACTGCGAAAGATAAAATACATTTATAAGGACTATTTGAAATCTTTTATAACAAAATCCTAAATGAATTTTTAACTATTTAAAAAGAGGTGGATCTCCAAAGGTGATCACCTGAGGTATGGTGATCACCTTTGAAGGTCCATCCACTACCCCCCTGACCTGCAACGGGTCTCAGCTCCTTCAAATCAACTCGAAAGCACCTAAGCTCTAACCATGTCAAATTATATTCAGATATCTTTAACGGATCAGTTTATAGAATTATTTAAAAAAAATCATTTTGGAACCACTGTGTGTTTAATGCAATATTTTTAATTGCTGTTTGTTCTTTTTTTTGAACACAAGAGTAATTTATTTTTTTTTTACTAATTAAAAAATTTTTCATATTTGGGTCAATTGATAGTTGTACCCTTGAACAACTGGTTTTATTTTTAAGGAAATCTCAAGTAATAATATTAATTTATTGCTGCAAAGTATTAAAAATGTTTGTTATTTATTATTGTATTACTGTTTGCTAACTCTTTATTCTGCCAATAAATTCTTAAAATGCTATTATTATTTATTAGGTTTTTATGGTTCAAGTGAGTTTTTTTTTAGGAAACTAATTTTATAGGAGAAACGATTAATAATAATTTGGTAAAGACTTTATAGAAAATATATTTACAAATTAGCATTTTTTGTAGTCTTATATAAACTTTAATCGATGGTACAAATATTTGATTTAATACTTTGTCTTTATATATTGTAAATATAGACTCACTTTAATTCAAAACAAGTTTTGCATTAATCATGGATAATAAAATAACCACAGATTGGAATTAATAGAGATTTATTAACTTTTAAATTCTTCTGTATATTTTTTGCTTTACGATCTTTAGAAAGTTAAATTTCCTTAAACAAAATTTAACGATGTCCCAAAATTGATTTGAAAGTAATTAAATATAAATATACATAAAAACTAAGTATTAAATCGAATATTAGTTCTATTTAAGTTAATATAAGACTAAATAAAAAGTACCTACGAAAGAAGCTAATTTTTAAATTTGGTTTAACTTATCAAGGTTATATTAATGCATTCAATTAGATCTATAATCTAAACTAATTTGTATAAAAAAACAAAAATGAAAAATAAGTTATTTCTTCCTAAATACTTGTGCTGGATAAACCTGGATTGGCAAAAGTAACAAAGTTTAATTTGAAATTTATACCAAAAACAGTAAAGTATGCCTATGTAATCTATGATTTTATTTACTAAATTTATGTTTTGTTACTCGAATTGTAATACAACTTTTCTCTAAAATTTCTGACGCAAACGCTATTTTAATACAATATAAGAATGCATTAAATAGCAACAATATTGTACAAAATATTTTTTTAAATGTTGCCTTCATATTATCACTCACTGTCAGGAAATTCATTTATTACATTATTAACTCTGGTTGAACTTTCATGATATAGTTTTAAAGCTGCTTCAAATCGATAATAAAGAAAACTATTTAAAAAATCATCTTTTGAATATTTTACTTTCTCTGCTAAGGGAGGCGTGAGTGATTGATAGTCTTTTTACTTATTTCAATATTAAAAATGTATACAAGGGCTTTTAGTGCATCTTAAATGGAGAACCAAATAAAAATATGTTTATTAAATAATAGGAATTTTAAATTAAATTTTTATTTTATAAAATACTAGGAGCCATTATGTGCTTAAAGCTAACAACTTTAAATTTATAATATATAATGGGGATCGTAGATCTTCTTGAGGGCAACTTATACCAAATTTTCAAAAATTCAAAAAAAAATCAACTTGTTCCTACACAAAGATCTCGTAGTTGTCTAAGTCCAAAATAGATTTAAAATTTTCAAATTGCTTTGGAAAGCAGAAAAACCTAGCTTTTTAATTCAATTAAAATCACTTATATATATATATATATATATATATCTGCAATATGTGATGACTTAATAAAAACTTAGAACTATTTTTGTTGTTTCTTTTTTTCAAAAATTTTGTTTTTGTTGTCAGTTTATTTTAAATTTTTTTCTTAAAAACAGAACACATTTGTATATATATTTTTCAAATGCTATTTTGCTTAAAATAAAAAGAGATATCCATCTTTATAATCGCTTCAAAACTCAAAAAGTTATTAAACATTTTCTAACGATTATGATAAAATTGTGATATATGTTGTAAAAGAATTTGGGGCATACTTTCTGCACCAAAAATTAAAAATGTATGGAAATTTTAAGAAATTAGAGATAAAATTGAATAAGTTTTACAGTTTTTATCCATTTTAAAATAAATAAATAAATCTTGTTATATTTACAACAAAAATTATTTAATATATAATTATATATAATTTTATAGATATAATTTTATAGAAAATTTTACAATAAATTATAGTTAAACTAAAACAAGTTAGAGCTCTATATTCGGCTATGTATTATCTTTTACACCCTTCACCACCTTACCGACAAATAAAAAAATTTATGCCTTAAAGTATGCTTTCATACTTTCACATTTATACTTAAAAAAAATAATCCAAATTTTTTTCCAAAAAATTTTAACACAAAATTAAACTATCATAGCCAGCATTGCTTCCTTAAAAAAACAACAACAGCAACACTGATAGCTTTTGATTACTATTAAATTTATATACATATTTTTGTATGCAGATTAGAGATGTCAATTTTTTACGCTCTTTCATTTAGTCGTTGCTCAAAAAAATTGCTGAAAATTAATTGTTTGGTAATTAATTTAATATTAATGTTTTAAGATAAAATTGGAGGAATGTGAATTATATTTTTACATCAATATTAATAAATTTAATTGTAAGGAAAGCAAAAATACTTAAAAAAATATGTTTTATATAATAATGCACCATATGTAACTGACGTTTTTCATTTACTAAACCCAATTTTTCATTGAGCGCATTTTTTTCACTCATTAACACAACTACATCTTTAGTCACTGACCTCCCAAATGTAGATACATTCTTATGTAAAAAAAACAACAACACTGAGTCATTGCAATGCCTCTATTTCCAACTACTCGTAAAAAACGTCCGAACATACATAAAAAAAGTATGTACAAATAACAACTACTGATGCTTATACAAAAAACAACAACATTGAAAGTCATTGCAATGCTTTTTATATATATTTGTGTGTGTATATATTTTTAATAATTTTTTCATATTTTTGCTTATAACTCGATTGCTTATGGACCGATATGATTAATTAAAACCGAAAACCGACATTGCATAAAAATATTTGCAATAGATAGAGACTGACATCTCAGTTACTAATGAACCGATTTTGTTGATTTCTTCCGCAAAAATATTCCAAAAAAAATTTCCGAGTTTTCTGCTTAGAAAAGTCTAAAATAAATACGCTTTTAGGGTCCTTTTCGGCTTTTTTGGTGATATCTCAGCCATTAATAGACCGATTTTGTTGTTTTTACTAATGTCATTCCAAGAAATATTCCCTATAATCTTTTTATATATATCCGATAACTGGAGTTTTCTAAAAACTGATTTCAACAGACAGACGGACATCATTATATCGACTTCCCTATCAAGATATCGTCTTTAGGTTTTCTTTATTTGATAGATAATTTTGTTTTTTAACTAATTACAAAAAAAATATAATAAAATCGGTCGAAAATATTGGGCTATATATGAAAAAACTTGACCAAGATCTTGCAAAATTGAGATAGTTGAAATTTCAAATGCATATGACTCGAAAAATATATAAGATAGCATATTTTTTAAAGGCTTTATCATAAGCATTAAGGTGATATAAAAATCTTTGAAATCGGTTAAGGAACAAAAAATATTTTCTATGTCAGAAAGCAGGGTACTACTTTAAGCTCCCATAGCTCCGCTCCTGAGATATATGTAGAGTCCTCTGCTACGCCTATGTGAAATTTTATGTAAATCCAACCAGCCAATTAGAAGTTACAGATTTTTTTCCAACATTGTTCGATTCTGCCCCAATATGTATGTTTGATAAAACAATATAGAAAAAGTCTGTCCTTAAGGTATTTTTCTTCTTCAGAAAAATTTTAATTTCTATAATCGGGCTATATATACGTACAATTTTTCTTTTTCAGAATAATAAAAATAACTATTATTTTTTACTTGATCTGAACTAGTTATATATATATATATATATATATAAGATAAAATTAGCATCTTTCAAAAAAAAATTTTTTTTTATTTATACTTTATTCAAATCACCAATAAAAAAATTATAACCCCTTAGAAAATAGTTTTTTGGGCATTACTCAATATTTTAAGGACCGAAAATTTGTATGGCTGATTTTTTATATGCTTAAGATCTATTACATACACTGGATAATTTTTTTAGCGAAGTTTTACTGTAACATATTGTAATTTCTAACAACTCTATTTTTTTAATTTTTTGGGTAATAATTTTTTTCCTTTTTTTTCTCTTTTTAGGTAAGTTAAAAATATATTACTATACATTTTGTAAGTATACATACATATATTTCTATATAATGATAATAAATATACATTAAATAAAGAAGAAAAGGAAAAGGAAAGTAATCTAGATTAACAAAATCTAAAATAAAAATAAATCTATAGAATTCAATATTAGAAGAAGATTCTTAACATAATTAATTAAAGATTTTGACTCAAATATTTTTATAAATCCTTCTCCAGGTTTTCTAAGAAAAATTAGTTTTCTTCGATTTGTTAGAATTTAAAGTTGGAACTACCAGAGACTTCTAGTGTCAAGTATTGAATTATACTTTCATTACACTTCAATATTGTTTTCCAATAAAAAGGAAGTTTAAATTCAAGTGAAATTTATTTTATTTTTAATTTTTTCAACTATATGTACTTCAAATTTAAAATAACTTTTCCTTTAAATTTAATTCTGATTCTAGAAAATGTTACTAAGGCTTGAAATTATGAAATCTTGGTGCTTATTTGGATCTCTTAAAAATTTCACATTTATATATATATATATATATATATATATATATATATTAATACGAATACAACAAAATTTATGTTTTAAAAATTGGATAAAATAGTAAAACCTCTTCGACTTTAAATTTGTTATTTTAGCCCCTGAAACTATGCTATGAATAAATAAATAAATAAATATATATATATATATATATATATATATACATATATTTTTATTTTTATTCATAGCGTAGTTTCAGGGGCCGAAATAAAAAATTTAAATTCTAATTGGTTTTACTATTTTTATCCAATTTTTAAAACATAAATTTTGTTGTATTCAGAAAGAAATACTGACGGGATAAAATATGTCAAAAGT
Organism: Protocalliphora azurea; assembly: GCA_932274085.1. Classification (NCBI taxonomy): domain Eukaryota; kingdom Metazoa; phylum Arthropoda; class Insecta; order Diptera; family Calliphoridae; genus Protocalliphora; species Protocalliphora azurea. The sequence goes on from OW026519.1 coordinate 133,327,700, forward strand.
GGCGATTAATTGAAATTATAAAATTAACTTTTTAATGAAAGTAGAAAAGATTATGTATCAACAAAAAATCATTAGTCTAGGTTACGTTGTTTTTGTGTACTGTTTTTTTTTTTATTTTTGAGAAAAACAAAAATTATAAAATTTCATTAGTTTTAGGTTAATTGTTAATTTTCTTCAATTTTAATAACTATGTGTTCATGTTAACAAAGTTTTAGTTTAAATTTTGTCATTAAATGTTTAAATATTTTTACTAGAAACAAAATTTTATTAATATAAAAAATATAATTACTTCTACAACCATAAAAATATGTGCAGTCTTTTTCCTTGTTGTTGTTTTCTAGTTGTGTAAGCAACGTGTAAACAAATTTTATTTTTTTTTTAATGTTAAAATAAAATTCTATTTTCAGTCAAACCAGAACCATAATTACTGAAAAAATAGGGCTTGATTCCTATATGATAATACGATCCCTTCTCATTCTTTAATTTAAATAAAATTTTTTAAACATTTGCCTTTATTGAAGATTTAACGCTTGAAATATTCTAAGGATTTTTACATTACTTTACTTCAAAATCAGATATTTCCTATACATTTTTAACATAGCTATCAATTAGCAAATTACAATTTTTACATACCAAAGTCAAGATTTAATTATAAAAAAACTGCTATATTTATTTTGTAAAGTTTTAATTAATTTTTCCACAAATTTGAGTTTTAAAATTAGGAAGCTCAATTTGAATACCCACAAAACTTTTCTAATACCTAACATATTAGTTATCACTTTGCCAAAATAGGCCTCATTAAATCCTTGTTATTATAACACTAACAAAGAAATTTAAATGTAAATCTAATAAAGAAAATCCTTTAAAAAAAATACATTTACAAAAACTAACAACAGCTAAAATAAAGCAAATATAAATCGTATATGTATAACATATGTACAAATAACATGTATATATATATATATATATATATATATAGCACATTGAAATGTATATATAACATACATAACAAATTGAAATGTTAGCTAAAAATAGGTATAGAAAAATAAAGAAAATAATTTTTTGCTACAAAACAGAAAAATAGCCAACATACCAGGACTGCATATAAAATATTTAGCTAAAGTATGGCTAAGGAATAATTTCAAAGAGTAGAAGAGCAAAATAAATTCCATATTCATAAATTAAAGAAAAAAGAAAAAATAACTTTGACTGTTTGTTAATTTAACTTTTTTTTTTGACCTTTAGTTACCAAGACCTAAATCAAAAAAAAAAAAAATAATAATAATGAAAAAATGTAGTTGTTGTAATGTCAGCAGCATGAAACAAAGTCCTCTCAAAATGTTAGCTGCCGCAATAGAAAATATGGAAAATTTTAACTTATAAAAAAAATACAAAAAAATTGGTTTTTGAAAAAACGTAACTGTAAAGGTTGGCTAAACACTATGTTAGTAAGAACAACATTAATATGGGGAAAAAGTCAATGAAGTATTAAATGTCCTGTGGCGTCAATAGGAGTTAAATAAAAACTTAGTTGCTAAATAATATTAGTACATATATAAAACTACGATGGTGTACTAGAAAATGTACAAAGGAGGGAAAATCATATTACTTTTGAGTAATTCATTTTAATTTTTAATTAAAATCTCTTTTAGTTTATTTTTGTAACATTTCGCATACAGTTTTTCAATCTAGATGTCAATAAATTCCATTTAATATAAAATAATCATTAAATATCAAAATAATCATTGAAAACTTTTTAAATTTGTACCTCTTACCAAAATGATTATATCAATTACAAATAACTATAAAAATGAAAAACATAAACATTTGAGTTCAATTATGAACCGATATTCATGAAATTTTTGATATCAAATATGCCTAATTTGAGAAAAATGCATTTACGAGCACTAGTCTTACTTTGGAAAGACATTTATATGCGGGTTAGGTGAGAACATGAACCGATTATGACCAATTTCAATAGCCTTTTTCTTTGTATCAAAACATTTATTCGTTGAAAATTTCATTAACATATTTTTAAAAATGCGAATAAATAGCCGACCAGCCAGCCTACTATATGGACGGATATTGTTAAATCAAATCAGAAAATGATTCTGGATCCCATTTTTATAATAATTTATTATTATTAAAATAAAACAGATTTTTGAACAGTAAATTTTGAAAACCATATCATACCATGCAATACTTAAAAAATTCAAATAAAACATAAAATGTTTTTTGAAAAGGAAAAAACATGGTTAAGGCATTGGTACTACAACAATATTATGTTCTCATTTTTAATTTTCATTAATTTTAGTAATACTGTATTCATGATAACAATGTTTTTGTTTCAGTTTTTTTATTAAATGTTTATATTCAATACAAATTTAAACATTGTTGACTACAAAAATTGTATGTTTTTAAATATTTTTACTAGAAGCAGAATTTTATTTATATGAAAAAACAGCATTATTTCTACAACTCTTAAATATTATTAATCTTTTTTCTTGTTCTTAAACAATACTTTGTATTCAAACCATATTAATATTATTATTCCCATATATAATACGTATACTTTTTACAAATATGATTGAAAAATTCTTAAATTGTTTGTTTTCGAATATATTTTGTATATATAATTCTTATTTAGTTTATACATGAATAAATATTAGTAGTTTTCTTACATTTGATGTAATTCAAGCAACATAAGATATTGATTGACTACCTTTGAAGAGTTTATTTAGTTAATAAAAATTATCTTGTATTATCTTGCACAACATATGGTGGTGCAAATAAATAAAATTAATTAATAAACACATTTTCATTGATCATAATAAGACTAATACGAAACATGTTTTCAACATGTTGTGAAATTTTTTATGGCAAATAATACGATGAAGTCGAATCATAATATGATAAAATCGGATCATAATATGAGAAAACCAGAGCATAATTTAAAAAAACTGTATAATAACATTATAAAATATTTAAATACAAAATGCAAAAACTTAAATCATAATATGAAAAGTTGGAATATTTTATGATTATAATGTTCATATTTATTATTATTTATGACCATATAGTCCAATCATAATATGTTTCTCTTCTACGTGTAGCATTTCTTCTCCAGATTTTACTGATATATGATTTCGTATAAAAATTAGATTAGATTATTGTTTTTTTTTTTTTTAAGTTATGACTTCACTATAGGAATTTAAAATTAATAGTCAAAATTGAGCATTGTTGGAATCTTCTTAAATTCGCTTTTAACTTGAATCTAATTCCTCTACAATTACCAAAATTCTGGGTAGCTTAAATAACTATTACTCTGTGTGCTTCTGCTGTATCGACAAAATTTTAAATCTGGCCAGAAAATAATAAAAACACTGTCATCAAAGCCTTTTTATAACACTCTTTGTTATGATTATTTGAGTTTATTCAAATTAAAGGAGCAAAACAATCACATATCTTGTCGCATTTTGAGTAAACTTCTTATACGACAAATTGTTTTGTAAATTTTTATTGTTTATAGTTCGATACTATTCAGGACTTTATTCTCGATTATTTGGTAGAAAATGTCAGCAATAACGTACGTTTTCCAGGATATGTATATAAAAATCTCTTTATTTTATTTTATTTTATTTTATTTTTTATTGTGGAACTTTGATCATTCTTTGCCTCAGAGTTCTTCTCAGCTTTATTATTTATTTAGCTCTGATTGACTAAAGCTTAGACATAGCTTTAATATGGCTTATATTTGATTTTGAAGAAATGAACACATATAGCTCTTAGGAGCGTTTCCACTTTTTGAGCTTCAAATTCATTCTTGTGACTTTTTCTTTTTCTGAACCTAATTTCATCTCATTCTTTTTAAGTTTTTTTATTACCCTAAGAGTTATTACGAAAATTTTGTTTTATGTTTTATTCGAACTCACATTTTAAATATAATTAAGTTATTTTTTTTACATATTTAATTAACCGCCATTTTGAATTCTAAGATTTTTTTTCAGATTCATAATCACCCAAAAACATATTTTTATAATAAGAATTTACATTATTCTATTTAAGAGACTCAGTGTCCAAGAATATTTATCATTTTCGATCAAATTTATCTTTATTTATTTTTCAACTTTGCTTATGGCATTATGAGTATTCCAGCGTAATAAAAAAATTTATGTCATTTTTATCCCAATTTTGGTGAAAACATCTTAAATTTCATATGATCAAATTTAATTTCCAGAAGTTATCGCGTAAGAAATTGAATAAACATCAAATAATTTTCTAACTTGTCTATACTTATCCTTTATCCAGTGTCTTACTCAGTAAAAAAAAATATATTCTTGTTTATGCAATTAATTTCTATAAATGGAAGCTAAACTTTGTTTTAATTTTCCAAATTGATTTTTGGGTTGGTCTTAACTTCTTTCGAGAATATTATAAACGAAATTCTACTTTTAATATTTGAATTTGTAAAGAAACTTTCCAGCTTATTCTCGTCCCTAATGGAAACAAAAATATTAAGTATTTTTCCCCTATTTATTGTAAAAGAAAAGAAATATGTTAAGATTTGCAAAAAGGAATAAATGACAAACCTCTTTCCAAAAAATACAATTAACAATATTGTTGTATATAAAATCAACATAAAAACTTTATTTTATACACATACAAATACATGTATCTCTAATAACACATACACAAACAAATATACAAATCCTTCGATAAAAAAGAAAAGAATATTGAGTAACAATTAATTTCATTCATACGCACCGTAGCACCAAACAAGCACACAAAAACAACGGCACCAACAACAATTTACATTAAAACAGCTGTTGCCGCCTGCTGAAAGCCGACAATAATTATTCCGATACTGATGTTGATGATGATGATGACGACAACGACATTGTTTATTTTATTTGTATTTTAATTTTATATAAATTTTAAATTTTCACACACACAAACACTCACTTATTTACTTACACTTTTGTTATTTTATCTTATTCTCATAATAAGTAAGCACGTAATTTAATCGTATTAAAATTTTGTGGGCTTTTAAAATGTCAATGAAATTCACTTCAGGATATAAAAACTGAGACGTGATAATTTTTTAATATTATTTGAAATGTAATTTATTATTATTATTATTATTCTTTAGCTAAAAAATATTTTTATAATCAATTATAATACTTTTTTTATTTAAAAAAATTTTAATTTTTGGGAAATTTTATTTACTTTATTTTATTAATTTTTTTTTTAATTTTCGTGTATTTTTTACTTCTAACAGCCATTTATTTTATCCACTTTTTTTTGTCGACGTGTTGACTGTTTGCTGGCTTTAGCATGACTCTGTTTGATTTCCTAACGTACATTAGTACTTATATCCCAAAAAAAATTTAAATGTACCTAACAGTCTAAATGACGAAGCTATAAACGAAAGGAACAAATAAAGAAGCAAAACATAATGTTTAAGTTAACAGATCATCATCAGTAACATGCAATTGCTTTCGTCATCGTTTCGTTACATATTTTAACATAAGTAAACACTCATACCCTTACATGCGGCTGTGTTAATAACATATTTTTTACTGTTAAAGTTTTATAACAGAGTTATAATAAGGTCTTTTACAGACAACTGTTTAAATTTTAAGCAGTTTTATGTTTTAACATTTGTTAACCCATTTAGGTTAGACAAATAGTTCTAAATAATATATATACTAAATATTGAAAAAATTTTTTTAAAAATTTAAAAAATTGTAGATTTGAAAAATCCTTAAATATATATATGAGCATTTCTTCAAACTCGTTTACTTTTGGGGTTCAAAAAAAATTGAACATTTTTGTAATGGTACATGAACGCTATTTGTTACCGGCTTTAATGAAACTTAAATTTGTTCGCGTGAATGACTTTTGTTGAACTTCGCAAAAATTCAGATAAAAAGTTATAAAAAAGATTGTCAAAATTCTATTTTCCACAACATTGTTGTTTTAACATTCCATTAAACAAATTTTAATCAATAAAGTATATATAGATTTTCTCATTTTTTAATTTTATAAAAAATGTTTGATATATACTATAAATAATGTTTGACAATCAAAAAAATTTTTTGAAATGGTATTAACGGACAAGAAATGATCGTTTATGTTATGGTAGTTAAAATTCAGAAGTTTAAAAATATTGTAAAAATTACACTTTAAATCAGATATCAATAATAAATCCGTATATGTAACCTACACAGACGTTTATAAAATATAAATTAAAGGAGGTTCTGTAAGTCATAGAATACAACTAGAAGATTATGTGAGAGGCACTTCAAATTAAATTTTCAAAAAAATTATTAATTTTTTTCAAAACATGAAATAGGTTTTTGATAATTAAGTCAGGTCTTTTTTCTCTCACATAAATATCTAGTTAGTAATCTATACCTCTTACATAGTGTTTGAAGTTTACATTAGAGAAATTGAAAATATATGCCAAAATCCGCTTTAACAGGAATCAAAAGAAAGAAAAAACTTTTTATTTTCAAACACATTTTTTGGATTTTTTAACTTTGAGTGCTTGCCGGTACCACATGAATCTTGAATTTTTGTTGTTTTACTGCACGAGGCGTTATTCATATAGTTATATCAAAAATTAATTTAAAAAAAAATGTAAATTAAAAAAAAAAAATATTTGAGATTTAAGATCGGTTTCTTAATTTCTCATATATTATTTAAAAATTAAAATCTGTATACTTTCTGGTATAATATATAAATATAGAAGGCTTACATTGAAACAGCACTATCTGCAAAACTAACTACAATTGTTCAGGAAAGTATAAAAAACTGTTTCTCTCACTCATTTTTCAATATTTTGCAAGCAATGATTTTTAATAATGCGTCTACTAATCTCACACATAAAAATAAATCTTTTATTAATAAAATAAATCTATTTATTATTCGCGAATTTATGGTAGATAATCCTTTTTTTCTTAATATATGTGTGTTATAATATAAAATGTTCAGATTGATATTTTTGTTTATAGAAAATTAAAGGTGTAAAAGATAACATTAAAAATTAGACAATATACATAATTTATCATTTCTTTCAAATCAAGATATAAAAAAGTGAAATTTTATGGTTAGCTTGACTTCAAACATTACAATTGTAAAACAAAAATTGTAAATACTCAAAAAATATATTATTGTAAAAAAAAAAATTGCATGCAAAAAAATTACAAAAAAAATAAATAAAAAAATAATTGTATTAAATTTTTATTAATTTTTTATTAATTTATTTTATTAATTCAATTATGAATAAAACATTCGGAAACGCTCAATTGAATGAAAACATGCAGATACATCATTTTTATTTTTTATGTTTTGTAGATAGGCCAAAAAAAACCCAAAAAAATGCGTTAAAACTAATTTTTCTTTTCAAAATTGATACCGCTGATAAAGGACACAAAGTCAAAAAATATTTTTGTAAAGCTGCAGATAACCCTTTTTTGGAATATAAGCCCTCGATATATAAAATTTACTATTTAAAGAAAGAAAATCCCATAACTAAGTGAAAAAAATTAAATATTGTTCTTAAAAATATTTACACGCCCAAAACTCTTATATGTATGGGAATTGAAAATTTGGAATTTTGGAACAGTTTCTATTTATATTAATTGTTGAAAATAAGTATGTTTATAAATTTTGTGTATTTTTACGCACAATATATGTAATTATAATGATAAAACATTTATTATACTATAAACATGTTTTGTTTGTAGTTTTACATATAAAAATGTGGTATAAAATTAATAAAACAATTTACGCCTAAATTCACATATTTGTATTGTGAGTATTGTTTATTTATTATATCTCCAGCAAAAATAAACTGAAGTAACTTTTAAGGAAGTACTTTTTCATTACTTCCAAAGTTTCAATAAGTGCACGGTTTCTTCTGCTTAAGAAGTTATATAAACTCCATCCAAAGATGTTATTAAAAAGGAATTCAGATAAATTTTTCTGACATAAAACGTTGAAAATTTACAAGTACTTGTTACTTTTTTAATCAAATAAAAAATATCATTATGCATATCTGTTTTTAATAAAAAAATATTTGGTTTATACAAAAACTAAAATCATTTTCCTTAAATTGATAATAAATAACATCAAAGAAATCAATTTTACATAATAAGTATCAAAAAAGAGAACATTTTCCAATGACAAGCCTATGTTACATTCATTGTAAATGATCCGAATTTGCGTTACTTCTGGATCACAAGTTCAGAATCTTATTGATTTCTTTGGATGTTCTTTTTTTGCTGGGATTAAATGTCGTTCATTCCATAAAAGAACGCCCAAAAATGTTTCTTAGTTCTTCGGCATACGCACACCCTATGGAGTCATTTGAACATCTCCATTTGTATTATTATTTTCTTTTTTTGGAATTTGGAAAAATTCGATTTTCATTTGCTGAAAAATCAAAAATTAGAAACAGTATGTAAATTTAAACACCAATATCTCTATAAATTGTAAAAGGATTTTAATGAATTAAATTACATATAGAAGATAAATATGTCCTTTTTAAACGCTATCATTCAAAAATAATACTATCATTTAAAAATGCATTCAATATACAAATGCAATTTTAGGATGCATTTTTAAAATATTTACTAAATATTGCAATATAAATTGTTCTTGCATAAAATGGTCCATTATTTAAAAAAAATAAAATATGGTCCTACAGATTTTATATATATACAACCCATTGTCATATTATTACTTCATTTTACCATATTGTTATACCATGTTATCATATAGTTATCCAATCTTATCATATTATTATTTAATTTTGTCATATTATTATTCCATCTTAACATATATTAAAATAAAATGCGTTAATAAAAACTATTAATGCAAAAGTAAATTGTTTGTTTAAAAATGTACTCTTAATGCAATTGCAGTTTCACAATGCATCTTATTTTTATAATAAGATAGAATAATAATATAATAAGATCAAATCATAATTTGACAGAATGGAATAATCATGTAGTAATATTGTTCAATTATATGTAAAACTATAATCATAACATGAAAAAACAAACCATAAAATCGTACACAATATGACAAAATGAAATTATAATAATTATTTTGTATTTTATTTAATTATTGCTTGAAATCATTTCTATTTTCCGCTGTGATCATATGTTCCAAACATAATATGTTTCTCTTAGCTTATGGTCACTATAACTATATTTTTTTTTTTTTTTGCGTGTATAGAGGTCCTAGGGCAAATATAATGAATATTTGTGATTACTTTCATGTATTTCGTATGAAAAATTTAAGTTGGCATTAATTTCTTAAACAAAAGCAATAGAGCAAAAAAGGTTGTAAGTATGTCATCATTGTACCATTTTTCATATAGTTTTTTTAATTTTTTCAATAATAATTTAATATGTACTAATAATGATTTTCTTAAAATTATAATTTAAAAAAACAAGTTAGAGTGCTATATTCGGTTGTGCCGAATCTCATACATACTTCACCCTTGTTGAGACGTTATATGAAAAATTATTATATTTTTAAGTTAATGAAACAACAACATTACCAAATTGCAACATTAGTTAATAAAAAAATTAAAATAATGAAGATATTAATTAAAACAAGGGTATTTTGTTAAATTTATGAGCCAATTAGGGACTTCAAAAGTCAAGAACGCGTTTTTACCGATATTTCGGATACTTATGTTCCTCAAAAATTCCGAATTTTCTGTGAAAAAAAGTTGAAAAACCCAAATATGATATAACTCATTATTGTTGTTGTTTTGCACATAAAAACAACAACTATATGTAAATCAGCCATTAAATAAATAAAAACTATTTGTCAATAACTTAATCGTTTATATACCCATTTGTTTGATTCAAAAAATCGAAATTTTAGAAAAAATATTTTCGACCGATCTATAAAATGCAGTCCGTAGCTTATAAGGGGCTTCAAAAACTTTAAAAATGGGTTTTGGCCACTATCTCGATTACTAATAAAACGATTTTTTTTTTTCATTGCAAAAAATTTCAAAAATAGATTCCAAATTTTTGCCAGAACGAAACTGATAGTTTATATAGGAGATTAGAAAAGTAGAAAACAAATAAATTTTTTGGAGGTATCTGTCTTTGGCGATATCTAACCGATTTTTGCTGATTTTTATTAACGTGCTTTTTTGTTATGGTGATCCTGAAAATTCCCTATAAATGTATGTATAAATCATACATGTACGATAACTGGAGCATTCTAAAAACAGACAGTCAGATAGATAAACTGACAGACGAACATAGTTGTATCGACTTCCCTATCAATAGGGACGTGGTACTAGATGAATATTATAGAGATTACAAAGGGAATGATAAACTTATATATACCCTTTACACCTGTGGTAAAGGGTGTAATAAAGTGTTAAGTTAGTAAAGGTGTTCCCCAAAGGGTTATTATTCGTTGCATAAAAGTATGCTACAGTTAAATATGTATAATGTTGAACAGAAATGTTAACCCAAATGAGCATTATTCGCTGTTGTTTTTATGTAATATAACAACATACATATGTACATACACTACTACATATATATGTCTGTATGTTTGTATATGTTTACAAAACCCGGTACATTCGTTTCCTTTTCTTCTCATTTTCTTATTATGGAAAAGTCATATACACCAAACAAGAGCTCCATACATTTGTCTACTGAGTATCAAACAAAAAACATTGTCTGGAGGAGCATTGCTGCTATATGCTATACAATCTCTTGTTGCTTCCTAAAAAAATACTCATATTTATATAAATATAGATACTTTTCAACAGCATGTTTCGCATAATATATTTGGATGATTTTTTTTCTTTCTCTTTTGTCCTAAAAGACCAACAATATAAGCCTTAATGCGCTACAATTGATGTTGGTGTTGGTGGTGTTATGATTTTTTTTTATGTTTATTAGTGTTGCTTGTGCTGCTAATGTTGTCCTGGTTCTCTGTTATATTTTTCTTAGTCTACAATTTTTGTTAGATTTTGTTGATTTTACTGCTATTGTTGTTGCTCATGCTGATGATGGTGATGTGGAAGTGTTGCTGAATATTATTTTCGGTCTACTACTTTTTTTCTTCTTATTTCACATTTGTTTATCTACAAACAATATTCTTTTTTTTTCCTACATATATACAGCAAAATGAGTGTTAGAACTCTCAAGTCTGTATTATTTTGTATGTGTGCATGTAGAAGTTTGTACTTGTATTGTTTCTGTTTTAACATCCACTAGTGTGAATGTTAAAAAGGATTTTCTATACATCTCTTGCCACTTTCGTTTTTTTTTTTTTAGTTTTTATGTGCTTTTTACATTGTTTCCCAAAAACAAAAAAATATGTTGTTGTTTTGAATGAAATATTGTTTCGGTTGCTGTTACTTGTGATGCTGCAATTGTTTCCTTTTGCATTATTGTTGAAACTTTTAGTGTGTGTTTGTTTTAATATCAGTGTTTGTATGTATGTGCTCATCTTGTTAAAAGTGCCACTTCATAATATGTATTACGAATAATATTTTTTAGCAAAAATGGATATTTTTGTTTTTTAAGGGTAAATAGTTTTCGTAAATTTTTCTGAACATTTTTAGTTTTTTTCTATATTAAAAAAATATGTATCAGCGTGAAAGTAGCAAAAAAGAAAGAAGGTCAATTTTAAAAACAGCTATTTTTTTATTAATTTTTTTTTTTTCAAGGAATTAGTTTAATGAAAACAAAAATACAAATCCCATACCAAGTACATATGGGACTGTACATATACAAATGAGGCTAAACATTTAGGGTAATTTCTTAGATTGTTTTATTTTTTTATTTTTAGCTTAAATAACTTTAAAAATAGAAATAGATAGAATATTTTAAAAATATCAAAGAGTTTTAAATTTATTTAAATATTTTACATAAACTTTTATCCTTTTGGAGAATCGAAAAAAGAATACCTTTACCTTATATACCCCTTATTGTAGAGTATAAAAGTTTTAGTTGAAAATTATAACAATTTATTTTAAAATTGTACTGGAAATATAACATTATGAAAGTTTTATATAACAATTTTATTTTAAAGTTTTCGAAAATTTATTTTAAAACTGTTATAAAATTATATATTTTTTAAATAAAAGCCTGTTTTTTAGATTTTTTCAGTAAAACAGTATTACAGCATCACAATTAATTTATAAATTATATCAAAACCATAACGGGTCCACGACCTACAAGGGGTCCGTACAAACGTTTTAGGGACACAATTAATTAAGGACACAATTTTTTTATATATTATTATTATTATTATTTTGTATTTAAAAGTCGATAATACGAATTTACTTATTTTTATGTTCTTATGAAACATCTTGAAATTTAGTAATATATTAATTAATTGATAAATTCATATAGGGGTCAAAAGTAACCAAGATTGATTTCGAATTAACTGGTCAACTATTATAATATTTTAAGCGATAAGGATAATAAGGTAAGCTTTAGAATAATCCATAAAATTCGACAAAATTAATTTTAATATAAACTTTATTTTTCAATTGATTGAACTTTTCTGGACTCAGATATTCCAAAATAAATTTGGAAGATTTAAAGTCATTTTAGAATAATGTATGTGCGAGATTAAATCATTTATCGATCTTCACACTTTGTTGGAAATAATCCATTTTTAATAAGTTACCTTTAAAATTGTAACCTATTATTAGTTTCAAATGGAAAACAGGTCAGCCAGGTCAAAAGTATTTTAACCGCAATTTTTGTATTTTATATATTTTTTAATACGTGAACTTGATTTAAAATTGAGAATGATATAAAATGAAACTTCTCCTCAAATGTCAGATAAATAATAAATTCATCAACAAGTAAAAGAATTTATTCACATATTGAATAATTCATTTTTCAAATATTAATTTTTATTTATTTTTAGATTTCAGATTGATTTGAGATTAACTTTTCATATAAAAATAATGAAGTACGATCTATTTAATGCTTATTGAGGTTCATTTTACCTCAATTAGAATTCAAACTTAAAATTTAAACCTTTGGTCTATGTTTGAACATTGAAAAACATATTTGATATTAAAGTTATTCATCTTTAAAACTTTTGACTTAGTATTTACTTGTTGCACAAAAATTGTGGTGGGTCCATTTCAAGTTGTATTGTCTCAAGGGGGTCGTTATTTAAGTAATTAAAGTGTAATATTTTTTATAATAGTATGACAATATTAATTTAAATATATCGAAAATTTTAACAGTTTATTATAAAAACTGTTATAAAATATTTCTTTTCAAAGAATTTACCAATTGAAAATAAAATACTTTTGTTTGTTACGAAATAATAGTTTTCACATAATTTTTAAAGAAATTATAATAGTTTTCTTTTTGGATAAATATGCTAAAAATATATCACTTGAAATTATTGAAATGATATAGAGTAAAAGATAGACATTTTATAACAGTTAAACATTTTTTGTTGAAAGTTTTAAAAAATTATAACAGTTTGTTTTGTAGCAAGAAAATATTAATCGTTTCAAAGGATTTATAAAGAAAGAAAATAAAATAAATTTGTTTTTACTAGTATAACATTTATTATTTTGTTTTAATTAAAATTATAATAGTTTGTTGCTACACTATGCTAAAATTATAACGCTTTAAAACCATCAAAATATTATACAGTAAATGAGTTACTATTTTACAATATAACAGTTTTCATTGAATGTTCTCAAAAATTATAACATTTTATAAAAATGTTTAAGTGTTTTATGCCAATAAAAACAAAGCAAATTTGATAGTAATAGTATAACAGTTTTTACTTAATATTTACACATAAAAATTTTAAAAAATTTGATTTATTTGAAAACTGTGCTAAAATTTGTACGTACATTATATTAAGTAATAAAAAAATAATTTTTTATTTCAAAAATTATAACAGTTTACTTTTAAACTGGTATAAAAATATAACTTTTTTAACGGTATTATACTAATAAAAAACAAAATAAAGGTTAATTGAACAGCAAACAGTTCATAGTTCATTTTAAATGTTTATACAAATTATGACAATTTATTTCAAAACTGTTATAAAAATATTACATTTTTAAAAGTATAAAAACGATAAGAAAAATAAATCATTTTATATTATGTCACTTATGTTTGAAAAAAGGGAAAAAGAGAAAAACCAGAAAACTGCTTTTTTGGAAAATTATGGGATTTTTGGTAAAAACTCAATTTTTCATTAATTGTTTAGCAAATATTTGGTTTGTTTCAAGAAATCGGCTTTTATTGAAGAATCTGTTTTATTATTATTATGGAGAAAATATGAGGCAGATTTCTTAACGAAATAAATTCTCTCTTTGAGCTCGAAAAATCTACTCTTCTAAAAATGAAAAATTATCAAAAACTGCCAGGTTTTCCAAGATTAGAGAATTATTTATTTCAAAACTATTATAAAAATATTACGATAAGAAATTAAATACATCATTTTATAACAGGTTTTATATTATGTCATTTATTTTTGAAAAGAGGGAAAAAGAAAAAAATCAAAAAAGTGGGATTTTTGGTGAAAATTTAATTTGTCATTAATTTTTAGAAAATATATGGTTTGTAGCAAAAAATCGGTTATGATTATTATTATTTATTTTTTTTATTATTATTATTATTATTATTTATTTTTATTATTATCATTATTATTATTATTTTTTTTTTTTTTTGAGAAAAAGCTAGAATTTTTTAATACTTTTTCCTTTTCTTATCTATAAATTCGAATTTATGGTAAAGTTTTATTTTTTTTTTTTTTTTTTTTTTTTTTTTTTTGTAATAGAAAGTTTTTAATACTATAGAGGAAAAATGAGGCAGTTTTCGTAAAGAAATAAATTATATCTGGGAGCTCCAAAAATCTATTCTTATAAAAAAAATGGTGAATGAATTGTTACTCAATGTAGATCGAATTATTAAAAACTGTCAGATTTTCCAAGACTAGAGGATTATTTAAAACTTGCTTTATTAAAAAAAAAAAAAAAAAAAAAAAACAGTCCAAAAATATTCATTAAATATATTTCGGTAAACAATTTTCGATATTCCCCAACATATTCAGCTCAAAAATGATTATCCATAAATTAGTTTCAAAAGTTTCTTTTACCATTAATAGTTTCCCTAGTATGTAAAACATGTTAATAATAATAAAAACTCTCAATCAAATGATATTTGTAAAATCCCTCTTTAAAATATTGCAAATTCTTCTACTCAAATTCTTACAAATCCCAAGTAATTCACATATAAATCTTTAATCGAGCTTATAATACTATAATCCAAATTGCTTTTCAGTTTATGATTACTACTATACACGTGCAAGTACATTAAAGTGCATCGATTTGTATGAAGACAAAAAATGTTGTAAATGAATTAAAGATTGATATGTTATAAACTAATCTCCAAAATATTTTGGTTCAATTAGTTCGTTCTCATGAGAGAACTTCTAAGAGAATTTCTAAATTTTTGTCAAAAAGTTTACAATATATAATAAGCAGATGTCGACTAATATGTAATCAGGAAAAAATTATTTTTTTAAATTAGTTTTCATTCTCTTGACATGAAGATTTTAGAAAAATTTTCTACGAATCATTTTAAATACCATTTCATTAAAGTTTGAATATTTCGAAAACTTTCTATCGTAATTTAGATTTGAGAGCATCATTGGAATTTTTCAAACCTTTACTAACAAAAGTAATATTTTGCGATCACCGGTCTATAATAGGTTAATTTGATTTTTATGGCAAATAAATGCTTATTTAAAAAATTATTGTCATAAGAGGCATAAATTTGTCAAGAAACTATAAATTCATGTAAAATAGACTTTCCTTTATTCGATTATTAATGCGATTTTAAAAGAATTTATTATATTTTTCATAAATTCATTAATATTTAAGTATCATAAATACTTCCATACAACTTATTTGCAGAAATTGCTGATTAACCCCAAAAGGTTTTTAATATATAAAATTGACCCTTTTGATTTTAAAGGTTGATTATTTGTAATTTTCAATATTATAAAAATAGACCTTTCCAATGCTATCTCAAAATCTAATATGTGTTGCAAAAATTTCCGAAATATAAACAATTACATGTTTAAATAATGAAAATATTACAAAAAATATTAATAAAATCTTGATATTTCGCGAAGGAAAAGAGATGTAAGAATTATTTAAATGCATATGCAATTATCAATATTAGAGTTGCCAGGAGTTGGCAAAAAAAGAGTTCAGAAAGGACTTAATGCCCTAAAAAGAAAATTATAATAAATTTATAAATAAAACATAGAACGGCTGCAAAATGATCCAGTGAGAAGTCTTATACATATTTTATACATATTTCATATTAAAAATTACCCAATGTTTTGAAGTGATTTTTTCGTCATTTTTGAATTATAATTCCTTTCTGATTTATCATTTCCAAATTTTTGGGTGATTTTTTCTTTATAAAAGTTTTTTAAATTATATTCCTAAATATTTCCTGTGTTTAATAAAATTTATGAAAAAAATAATTACGTATAATAATTAATTAAGTCAAAAAAATTGGTTGTTATATTTGATTTTGAGATTGAAGCGCCGCTGGGGAATTAATACGCAAAACTGCTTAAATTGATGATTATATTGAAATAAGAAATTATTGTCTTCTTTGTTGAAGTACTAAAATTTTAGCATATTGAAGGTAATTTTAATAATGAAAAAAGGCTTAAAAAAAAATGAAGAGGCTAGATTTAGCCTTAAAAACACTAAACTGGCAACACTTGTTGATATGTATCCGTAATATCCAGTGTGACCAGATGCGAAAATAATATCAGCTAAATGGAGTTTAAAATAAAGCTAAAAATGCTAAAAGTTATTTAAAAGTGCTAAAAAATAATACTAAACTTATAAAATACTTTTTTCAGTGGTATAAGTTAATTTTTCATACTGTTGACTTTATGTATTTATAAACAGAAGAAGAAAGGGAAGAACGTAAGGAGAATAAGAAGAGGTCATGCAATTCACGTAATAATGCCCACAATATTCTTCAGTTTGCACCTTCTTACCTTACCCAGTTCGTCCATGACATTACGTACCATCCGATTGTTGTAAGCGTGAAGTTAACCTCGATCGGACAGTGCCTCGCGATAATATCATTTGTAATTCTTAAACTTCTTCTGTTCATGCGTAGGATTACTGTGTATAGACCGGTCTACAAAGCCTTTGACATTTTGCAAACCGCATGGTCAGTTCTGTTCAAACTCATGTTAAAATAATTTTTTTTTTTTTTTGCAAATAACAGTAATGCTTAAAAACTAAATACTTCATTAAATAAATATACCGCTATTTCAAAACTTTGAAAAGTTTATTTATTAAACTTCTTATATTAAAGATTTAATTAATGACTTCTAACGGGTGCTGATATTAAAATTACTGCTACTTTCATTCATTTTGCAGACAACCGTAAATCCTAATGTATTCATTCGAATAATGTTCTTTCGAATTATTCGAACAATTATTTATATCGAGCTTTTTCAAAATCAAATTTTATAAAAACAAAAAACAATGTAAATAGGCTCTTACATATTTTGAAAATTTTTTGATTTGTAGAAAAATGAAAATCTTGAATAATATTTATATTTTGAATGAAAAAGGCTTAATGCAGTTTACCAAATATGAAGATAATCTGATAACATCCTGTCAAGAAATAGTTTTTTTTTTTAATCTTTCTTTGAATGGATGATATATTTACATTTATTGAGAATTCTTATTAAAGACATTACCAATGAATTGCTAACTTTTATATATGTTACCGTTATTTTTTTATAATCAAATTAAAAAAAAAAACTTACAAAATCATAATTATTTTAATTTATTAATTTTTTTAATAATTCAATAACTTTAATTTAATAACTTTAAATACGTGATCGAATAATTCTAGCAAATTAAAATGACTTATTTGAATTATTAATTTTGTTCGAACAACAAAAAAACCGAACAATTTCAACATTTGCTAAAAAATGCTAAATATATCATTAAAAACTGCTAAATAATATGCCAAATGCTAAATGAAAATTTTGCGGCTAAATTGATAATATCATAGAATACAACTAGAAGTTTATGTGAGATTCACTTAGAACAAAATTTTCAAAAAAATTACTTTTTTTTTCAAAACACAAAAACAAAATATATGTGACTACTAGTATTTTGTTGTTGCATGAATTAGGTTTTTGACAATTGAATTAAGTTTTTTTTTTCTCTCACATAAATATCTAGTTATTAATCTATGTATAATAGTTTGAAGTTAATTTTCTTATTACGAAAATTTTTAAATGCTATTGAAAGAAATCCTTATTTTTAGAAGTGTTTTAAAAATGGTCCAGCTAAAGTAATATTTTGAACCTACCTTTCTTCATTTCTGGAGGGGCAAGTGAAGTTGCAAACAAACTTGTTTCCGTAAGTCACTTTAATGTACTTTGTACGATATATACATTCTATAAATTGAAAACAGCTACAAAATGAAATATATATAAAAAGATGTATGTACTTTTAAAAGTTTCTATTAAACCACAATAACAAAATTTTTGTCCTGTCATTTAATAAATTCTTAGCAACAACTTTTTCATAGTCATAAACAGAAAATATAAGAAACACTAAACTAAAGGATAAAACTTAACATAATCGACATGATGGCATTACATTTAATACATATATACAAACCTATGGTATTATCATTTTAATATACGACAATGAGAGTATTTGTGCTCACACTTATATAAACACAGGAAGAAAGAATAATAGTACTCGAACTTATACTAAAGGTATAACCAAAATGATATAAGTATCCACAATGTGGATTCCACATGATTTTCCTATACATAAGTACATACATATGTATGGATGAGTACAATTGTTTCATCTTGTTGTTGGTGTAAGTTTAAGTATCATAAGGATAAATGTATATACTCCATTGTCCTTTCAACATAAATGATACGTTTGTCTGCTGGAATATGTTAAGCCATATTTTTGTCTTTATTTTTTCCTTGTTTCTTTTTTTTATAGAGTCGAAATAATATTTTACTATCGAATAGAAAAATACGTAACACTGTCAAAAGCATAAAATGCCGAAATATAAACTTGTTTCCTCCCAAAAAAAAGGAACAAGTGAGAATGTTATATTCGGCTTGACCTATATTAATATACCCACCATCTGCAACTTTTTAAAATTTCACCTTATACGGGAGGTGGGCGGTAAAGTGAGCGGAGTATGCCCATTTTTTTCATACGAGTTTACATTGGTCCCTGAACTATTTATGTAAAATTTCGTTGATGTACATGCTTTTATATAAAAGATATCGGCCGAAAACTATAAACTGAAGTTATAACGGACACCCTGTATTTCTAGAATTTGGTCCATAACTTGTTTGTTTATTAAACAATTTTACTCAATTTCAACAACAAGCAATTCTTATATAAGACAAATATTTCAGTCAAATTTCATCCCCCTAGGACAGAAAGACAGAAAGACGGACAGATGGATTGACATCGTTAAATCATCTTAAATTTTCACGAGAACCCAGACTGTATACACTTTATGGGGTTTTAAATGATTATTTCTACATGTTACATACGGAATGATAAACCCAAACGATTTTTTTTTTGAAAAAAAGGATACGAGTTTATAGTTTTTTATGCTTAAACACATAAATTTTTTTTACCTTTTTTCCATTCTAAAAATTTTAACAAATTCCACGAATGTATATGAATATGTATAGTAAATAGAGAAGAAAAAAAGAAAAACTCAAACACATAAAATTATATTACTATTTTAACACAAATATATTTAACGTTTTTCTGTTTTACACTTTTTCTCAGAAATTTTTCATTTTATTTCATTTATTACTTTAAATCAGGAAGTTAAACAAATTTCCTTTTTTTTATCATCGTCCTCGCCATCAACATACATCATCAGAGTAGTAGCAACATCAACATCACTCAAGCACAGCCTCCTCCCCCTAAAAACACAAAAATTGAACAACTTTATTTAGGATTTAAAAATTTAATGACTAAACGTCAGCCAGCCAGTCATCCATCCATTCATCCATTTTAAGATTTATTTTAAGAGTGTGTAATTGGAATATGTGGCTGTGTGATGATGTTAGTCAATCAACCTGTTACTTTTTTCTAACTGAATATATATTTTTGGTAGAAACAGATGGAAATGTTAGATTTAAAATGATTTTAAAGAAAAGTTTCAAGGGTTTACTTAAGTATTATTAGCTAAGAGCATAATGGGTTTATATCTAAAAAAAAAAATGGCAGTGAAATTTATTTCGAGCATTTTTTTTTATTATGAATTAGATTTCTTAAGTATACCAGTAGTGCAATTCAGTAAATTTTAACGATTCGACAATCGTCAAATATATCGGTGGCTTTTGTTGTTTCTAGTAACGTTTATGTGATTCAGTAAGTACACTTAACGTAGTGTCTATATTAAACACATTTTTGTCAAGACGAATGTTAAAAAATTGTGAAACTATTCAAGGTAACCTTTGTTAAACCGCTGATTATTATTTTTGGTTATTACAGCTGTCAAACTGCATATATAAAAAACAGTAATGAATTCGCTTTATTGTTGTTTTTGTCCAACTGTTGCCACCTTCCATAAATTCGCGTTAATTTTGGCGTTTGTTTTGTTTAAAATAAAAGTAGTGGACAACTTTTATTTAAATGTGACATCTCTGTCAAAATAAACGGAAGACGTAAATAGGAATAGAAATAAAAAAGAATTTGGGAATTATTTGTTAAAAGTGCGCATGCGCACTACTGCTTTTGTAATGGGTGATTCAAATAGAGATACTTTTTTCAATAGCCTTTTTTGATAGTTCACCCGTGAGTCGTGTCATGTTGTCATGTTATTTTTGTTTAGTATTGTTTGGCATTTCATAATGGAAAGACTTACGCCTGACCAACGTTTACAAATCGTTCAACTTTATTACGAAAATTCACTTTCTGTGAGGAATATGTTTCGTGCACTTCGCTCAACTTATGGTCAACATAATCGGCCTACTGAGCGTACTATTCACAACATCACCTATTTTGAGACCCAGCATTCATTATTGGATAATATTCGACTGAATAGACCACGTCCAGCACGCTGTGAAGAAAATATAGCGGCCGTAGCTGAGAGTGTACACGATGACCGTGGAGAGTCGATTCGGCGCCGTTCGCAGCAACTCGGACTGACGTATGGAACGACTTGGCGCATTTTACGTCGAGATCTTAAATTGAAAGCGTACAAAATATAGCTTGTGCAACAACTGAAGCAGCTCGACCTTCCCAAGCGACATCGCTTCGCTCTATGGGCTCTTGAAAAATTCCAAGAAGATCCGACGTTTTCGAGGCAAATTTTGTTCAGCGATGAGGCCCATTTCTGGCTCAATGGGTATGTAAACAAACAAAATTGCCGCATTTGGGACGAAGAGCAACCTGAAGAGATTCAAGAACTACCACTTCATCCAGAAAAAACAATGGTTTGGTGTGGTTTTAAAAATGATGCCGGTGCGAACGTAACCGTCAATGGCGACCGTTATCGTGCCATGATAACCGACTATTTGATGCCTAAAATTGAAGCTCGTGATCTCGGCGACATTTGGTTCAGCAAGACGGCGCCACTTCCCACACATCGCATCAATCAATGGATTTATTGAGAAAACACTTCAATGAGCACATAATTTTACGTTTTGGGCCGGTCGATTGGCCACCAAGATCGTGTGATATTACACCGTTAGACTTTTTCCTGTGGCGATATGTAAAGTCTAAATAAAGTTTATGCGGACAAACCCGCTTTGATTCAGGCCTTGGAGGAAAACATCACGCGTGTCATTCGCCAGATACCAGTCGAAATGCTCGAACGAGACATCGAAAATTGGACTAAACGGATGGACCATCTGCGACGTAGCAACGGCCAACATTTGATAGACATAATCTTCAAAAAATAAATGCCAAAGAATGTTCTTTCAAACATTCAACATTCCCCATTAAATTTGAATTTTCTGTGTTTTTTTCTTTAAAAAAGTAGGGAACCTCGAAATGGATCACGCTTTATATTAATTAAACATGTCGCTTATTTATTTTAAGAACGGCATAACTTAACTTAATATGCGTTATATCAAGATTTCTCTTGTATAAAAATATCGTGTCCGTATCTTTAATGGACACAATTTGAGAGGAGAATATATCATTAATTTTTCTATTTAGGTAATAGTGATTTGAAAACTGTGACTATTTTTTATAAAAAAAAAATAGCTTTTTTGAGTTATGACATTCTTGAAATAAATGAACGATGTGTTTTTGTTAATAAAATAAACAACAGTAAAAAACTTGTGGTTTAGTTAACCACAGAATCGGTTATCAAATATCGTTTAAAAATTTTACCGAATAGCAAAATCGATAATTTTGTTGTTTTATTTCATAAACGATTCAATAGTCATTGAAATAAGTAACTAAATCGCATTATAGCTGCTTATTAATATTCAAAATAACTTAAAATGCCTTAAGTGAGGACCATATCGAATGATGTGTTAAACGCCAACAAATCATGTAAATCAATTGAGTCCAAACTTTTCAATTCAATTCATTAGATTGTTATGATGAATTGTTAAACGATGACTATGAGAAATTTATGAATACATAATTTGTACAAATTTAAAATAATTTGGCTCTATATAATAAATTTAAATAGATATTAAACTTAAAAAAAAATACTCAAAATAGCACACATACTAAAATTGTTTTTGTTTTCAAAGAATATTTTTACCAACACATTTTGAGATCCAATCAGTGAACAAAAAACCTGCTTCAACGTGCAGATCAAAGTGAATTCAAACAGGTGACCTTTGGACTGTCAAACTTAATATAAGCACAATTTTTGCTTACCGGCTGAAGTGTCAAACTCCATGTATAAAAAAATTATTGAATTCGTCGTATTGTTGTTTTTGTAGAACTACTGCCACCTGTTTCATTTGTATGTAGCTATTGACACAAAAATTCTAGACAGTTTATCGCAGAAATTTACCCCAGGTCTACAACTGAGATTAACGTTGATATAATATGTGAGATAACGCCGGCAGAGGAGAGTAACCATTTTGTTTATATTATGTTAACTCTTCAATAAGGGGTGCGCGTATTCTAATAAATCCTATAAGATATCACTATTTTCAGTCAGTCGCAGAGTAAACATGTCCTTTTTATTTAAGCAATTCGCAATTAAGCAATTTTTATAAAAATGTTTTTTAACGTGTAAAACAAACACTAAAAGGAAACAATTTTACAAAAATCACTGTTTTTTAGTAATTTCCAAATACACATGCACGCACACAAACAAACTTTCGTGTATGTGTATTTTTTTGACAGTTCATCTTATAAGATGGTTGTGTAGAGAAATCTCATCACAACAGTCTCATAATACATGTTATAATACTATACACGTGAAATATTTCTCTAAGAAGCGAATTTGACACTCTCTGACACAAAAATATTTCATATTATGTTACGTCTAGACGGGCTGTTATAAAAAATAGACTTTTTGACAACCCTGCAGTTTATTTCCTTTCCAAAATAACAAAAGAACAGGGCTGTTCACATAATGAATTTTACAAAAACTTATGATACGTTTACTTTTGTTGACTTTTTGAACAAAATGTTTTACGCTACTTTTCTTTATTCTACGTTGCGTCGCAAAGTTGACTGGTTAGGCCTTTAGACTTACGTTTTTTTCTTTTTTTAACAACCGACTAAGGCTTTTGACAGCGGAGTTTCATATCTTTGTGAATATAGCCTATATTTTAATGAATGTGTAAAAAACAATTGAGAAAAACCGTAATAATGACAAGTCATAAGTTTTTGCAGTTGTAGGAAGAGAAGAAACATTTTGGTTACATTAAGCTAAATAAACTCAGATATTTATATTAAAAAGGTATTTTTTCCATTCTTACTATAAAAAAAATGTTTAAGGCTAAAAATTATGAAATTTCTTTGGCAAATTCAATGCAGAACATTTGATATCTTTTAAAGAACAAAGGTTATAACCTTTTTAACAGAATATATATAACAACTTTTGAATTTTAACATTCTGTTTTGCGTTGTTCAATGTTTTGAAACTTTTCCCCACAAGATAGGGTCATTGGACAGTTCAATTATTACTATCGATTATTACTACGTTTACACGCCAGGTTTTTGCAAATACACTGCATAAAGCAATGTATTTACTAATTAGTCATGCCAGGTGGAAAAAAAACAACTATTATCTCTTATTAATATTTATATTTTTCTATTTTTGGAAATAAATCTGTAACTTCTAATCGGCTGGGGGAGCGGAGCTAAGGGGCTCAAAGGTATATTTTATATAGAAAAAATTTAACCGCTTGCCAAATTTTTGTGTCCTACCTGTACCTTCTTAAATCCCTTGATAAGACCTATGAAGAACATACTATCATGCGCTATGTTCGGGTTGAAATATCAACTGTCTCGATTTTGTATGGTCTTGGTCGAGTTTTTGCCATTTATAGCACAACATTTCCAAGCGGTTTAGCTTAATTTTTCTGTAATTATTTAAAGAACAAAATTACCTATCGATATCTTTTCCGAGTTCAAAAATAAACGATTTTGAATTTGAAACCTTGATTATTTTTGGACTCAGAAAAGATATCGACTTCAACTTTATTTCATTTTTAACCAATTACAGAAAAACCTAGCTAAATCGGTTGGAAATGTTGAGATATATATGGAAATAACTGGACTAAGTTATGGAAAACTGAGACAGTTGACATTTCAATTACAAATAGCTCTAAAACTGTTTTTCATAGATTTTATCAAGAGCTTTAAGAAAATATAAAAATCTTTGAAATCTGATAAGAAACAAAAATTGGACTAGTGGTTAACAATTTTCTATAACAGAGATACTCTACTTTGAGCACCCTTAGATCCGCTCCTGAGGGTCCCTTTCCAAACTTAAAATGGCATACTTTTTTGCCATTTTAAGTTTGTGTAAATTCAGCCAGCCGATTAAAAGTTACAGATTTATTTCCAAAAATTATAGATTCTATTCCTTGTGCAGTGCTCTAAGAATTAAAAAAACTCACAACAAAGAGTTTTGGAAAATAAACATTTCATTCAGTTGATGCTTACTTTCTCTCAAAACTGTTTAAAATTTTATCATCTTCTCTTTGTGCCGATCCATGCTTTAAAGAAACATTTCAAACAGTTGCTTGTTCAATTACGATAAAATTCAAATAGCGAAATTGAAAAATAAATATTAAAGAACACGAGGTAGGTGAGGTCGATAGCCCAAAACTTAGAATGAAATATTTTCAAATCAGTTCAAAGTGTTAGGTTTTTGTTTAATATATTTCATAACATTAGGAAAGATTTTGAAATTAAACAAAATAAATGTTTGAAATCTTTAATTATAAGCTCTAAATTCTAGTTAAATTTTGCGATTATTGTAATATATAAAGTCTTAAAAAAATTTAAATGTTGACCAGCAAAATGAAATATCTATTAAAAACTTTTGACTTGATTTTCGCAACAAATTTGTTTCTTCAGGACTTTATTAAAGCACCTAATAAAACACTCTGTATTCCTTTAAAATCCTTATGATAAATCCATCTACATTTGTAGAATAATTAGGAAATGTACAGGTAAATGATGTTTCGTACTATTTACAATATGAGTATATACATTATTAACATTCACCTGCAATGATGATTCGTAAACAGGAAATGATGTTAAACTTCCGCTAGTGATAATTTAAGTCACATTTATCTACATACAATTTGTAAAATTATAAGTAGCTCATTTTATTAAACCACATTACTAAAGACACTAAAATACTAATTACAATTTTCTTTGCAAATATTTAAAATCGATTTTTTTATTATTTCCCTAAAAAAGTATTAAAAAAAAAATTAAAAATTAATTTTCTTCAAACTAAAACAGGTGCCGGCTATTTTTTATGATTCAATCATCATTTAAAATATTTCATTTTTTTTTTTTTTGGTTTTAAAAGCCATCAAAAAGAGATTTAAATCGTTTTCTTTTTTATATAAATTTAATGGACATTTTTTTTTTATTATTGTTGTAGTACTGCAAGTGATTTACAAATCGTTGAATTTTGTCTGTAGTTATTCTGTCCAGGTTTCTAACACATTTTCTTTTACACTCATAAAGTATCCCTTTATTGATTTTACAATTAGCAGAACAAAATATTGAAGACTATGGAGATGTATGTAGTAATAATTGAAGAAATGCTTGCGTAAATTTACAGTGGGGGTATGCGTTATTATATTATGCCATAAAATTGGCAGCAGTTGCGTTACATTTTGAATTGAATTTTTTTTATGTTTTTTTTTTTCTATATTTCTTTTTTTAAATTAATGGCTAAATATTTAACAGACTTTGTAACCGTAGTTGTTGCCTTATCGTTAATGTTTTGTTTGCAATTTATGTGGTAATTGTAAGAAATTCATTTCTTTTTTCAGCACAATATTTATCTCTTTAGCTGCGCAATTTTCCAAAACTACCAAAAATTTTAAATTAATGATCTTCACGTTACATTCATGTTTTTTTTTTTTTTTATTATTATTATTAAACAAATTTCTTTGAGGGTTTTTAGTATGAATTATTTTATATGAATTATTTTTGTATGGCAAAAGTATACATTTTTTATTTTGGATAAATTACAGACAACATTTTGTACTATTTGAGGAGGCCTTGTTGTCTTTGTAAAAAATACTTTGAGGATTTTAAGTGCCAGTTGGACATTTTCCATATAAAGATAAAATAATGCCCATATTTTTCCCCTAACTCTACGCAACAAAATCCCTAAAATAATTTGTATTTGAATAATATTAAAATTAATTTTCTGCTCCAAAAGAATACTGTTAGAAAATCTCTCAGAAATTTTTCATAGTCTGAGTTTTTTATCATTAAAATTTCCAAACTATTTTTGTATACGTGTTATTAATAAGTTGTAAAATATTATAACTTTTAATTTCAAGAATTCGCTACCGTTTGTAAAAGCTGCTGACAAAATGTTGAAATATCTTTAAAAGTTTTTGATTATTTTCTCATTGTTTTCCTGTCAAAAATTCCAGTTGGAATATTTTAACTCTGCTCGGTTGAAATATAATTCATACTACGCAATTATTTACAAATAACACAAAAAAAACGTAACTATAATTGTTTGGCGTATTACTCATAAATACTAAAAATATATGCATGTTTATCATCTCATTTCTAAAACACTATAAATCCTCCATAAAAAAGTCCTTTTTTGGTCCACATCCCATCATCAACCAAATCAACATGATGTTCTAAATTTAAATTTTTTTTTTTTTTTTTTTGGTAATAAACGTTTTTATACATCAGGTATTTTTATGGCGTTGTTTTTCATTGCCTCTGCTCTCCAAAAATCTTTTCCTAAGACTATTTTCTTAAATAGTACTTTTCTTTACAGTATTCGTACTTAAACACCTTGTTGTACTTGTTTTTTATTTTTATTTTTGTTTAAGTAATTGTTTTGCCTAGTGGTAAGCAAGTAGATTGCTTTTCTTGAGCACTAAATAGGCTGGAATTTGTCTTAAATGTTTTACACTAAATCACAATATTTTAGGTATGAGTTTAAATGCTGCGTGCTATGGTACTTGTACTTGCAATTTTCAAATTGTTAAACATTTTTTTCTACTTGTTTTAAAGTATGTACGTGTGTGTGAGATTATTTTTATTATTTGTCTACCTATGTTGATGATGGTAGATAGTCTTTTTGGTTGGGCCATAAACATTTTATTTCCTTTTGTATAGGTATGTTGAAATTAGAGATGTGTTTTTCTTTTTATTTTCGCCGGTAATAGCCTGGTATTTTGTAATGTTTTTTAATTCATTTTAATAAAACGCACAAACTGCTCATAATTTAACTTAAATAATGTCTATTATTGCTACAATAAGAACATATTTTTTTTTTTTTTTTTTGTTTATTTAATTATTTTTATGAAATTTTTATAAAATTTAAAATTAGATAGACTTAAAGCATGATACAATTACTCTGCTATTTTATAATTTTACTTTAAAATGTATTATAATATATTATTACTATTATTATTATTATTATTATTATTATTATTATTATTATTGTTATTATTATTATATTAATATTTTGAGAATTTTTTTTTCTTAAACTTTTATTTTTTGTTGTACTTTAAACTACCTTTAATGCAAATAATTTTTGTATTATATATATAAATCAATTTATTTCCCATATTTATTTATTAAATATTTATTAATCAATTGTATTTCATATTTTAACGACTTTTCATGTTAAATATTAATCTTACTTTCTTAACGTTCATATCTAAATGTTATTTAGCAGCAATGTTAAGATCACAGATTATCTTTTGATGTTAGCATGACTAACTTCTCCAACTTGGCAGCACTAATTGTATAGTACGTTTTGATAAATAGATACAAACATTTAATGGTTACTTACCTAAATACACGTAATTACTTGTACATACGTAGTAATCAAAGAAATGAATTTAGTTTGTATGAGAATGTTAAAAATAAAAATGAAATAAATGTTAAAAATAAATAATAAAATTGTTTAATATGGAAATGGAAATCCATATTAATATTAAAAAATAAAGTGTGGGTTTGTTTGTTTATTTATTTATTTGATTGCTTGTGACGCAATCACGCTTAAACCGCAAAACCAATTTCAATGAAATTTTAAATATAAATGAATTTTAAAGTAAAAGGAATTATAGGATATATATTAACTGCATTTTAACGAAAATAGTGAAAATATTGCAGTTTTTTTCACTTAAAAAAAATTTAACCTGGCTGAAACTGACTTTAATCCTTAATAATTTATGTGGTAAAACTATGTTCTAAACTCACAAGACTGAAACTAATAGAGTGGAAAATTTTAGCACCACAGGTTTCATTTTATAATCATGATTGTTTTTCAAAGTTCAAAAACTTAGAAAAAGTACTTAAAATTACTCAACTTTTTCCCATTCTTCTTCACTTTTTGTTCCAGCCTTTATACTTTTAATCTCATTCCATCTTATATAAACTAATCAAAATTTTTGAATAAATTATACACTGTGCAGACTTTCAACAGTTAAATACTAGGTAGTTGAATTTAAATAAAAACATTGTTTAATTAAAAAAAATTCTTTTTTTGTTTTTCAACGGGGTCTGTGCGCCCCTCAGCGGAATACAAAATTATGCGTATTTTGCTCTATATCTCGTTGATATGCCCTAAATAATGAACGCAGTAGATAGTCTGAAAGTTTGGGAAGCAAGACTTAGTTTTTTGTTATTTTACATAATAGAATTGAAGGAGTATCATAAATAAATTTAATACAAAAATTTTATAGAATTTTTGAAATTTACGCAAAATTTGCACTTTTTATTTTTATATTATAAATCTTAAATATATAGACATAAAAACGGCAATAAATATAAATTTAAGTTGTTGACAGTTGAAAATGGGATACTTTTATCCCATTTTTTTATTATAAATATTTGGTTTTTATTTTTACAATTTTTTTCATTTATGACATTTTTTTAATTTCTTTATTTATTATTTGTAATAGTTGTAAAAATTGTAGAAATCGATGTTGTTTTAGAAATTCAAACGTTTTCAAATTAGTTTCCATTGAAAACTTGTTATTTTGTTGTTTTTGTTCTGTATAAGAAAATTTAAGTTTTTAATAATATTTTGAGGCGATAACTCGTGCCCAGTCTGAATGTACTATAGAAAGCTAAGATGAAGCTACATATATGTCAAAATTCGCTTCCCTCCATCAATTTCCGAGGTTGTGTTATTTTTTTGCGTTATTTTCTTGGATTATACATTCTTTTAAAATTTTTAATTCCAATAATTTGATGCAAAACTTTTGCTTAGAGGAAAATTTATTATATTTTTACTATATTTTTTAATTTTTTGAGTTATTTTAGTTAAAAATTACAGATTTTTATGTTGTATATAAAAATTATATATGCATTAATATAAACACTAGATTAAAATATTTATTAAACAAATTATTAAAAGATTTTATCATCTGATTTGGCATACAAATCAATAAACAAATGTTAGGAAATTTTATATTTATGATTTTTTGATGTGTACAATAAAGATTTTTTGTAAATACAAATGTAATTTTAAATACAACATAAATTTTAGTTACCTTGATTATTTCAAAGAATTTTTAAATGTTATAAACCAAGAAAATAAATAACATTCTATGCACATGTGTATGTGTTACTTTACAAAATCCCTGCATGAAAGGGGATTATGAACTACCTACAATAAACATTTTAAATATACATAACCTTCAAAATATTTCCAACAGGTACACAATATTAAAACCTGTTTACAAGTTTAAATTGCAAATAATTTAATCAATATTTTCATAATTTTTAATTGATTATTTTCATAAAATATTCTTAATATTCGGAACAAATCAAGATCACCAGAATTTTTTAACATTAATAAAGATTTTTCTATGCAGCCTGTCTTCGGACGGGCTTAAAAAAATTCTCCTCTGAGAATGTCGAACACGGGCTTCGTTAAATAAGCTTTTTCTAATATATATTTTTTTAATTTCCGCTTTATTGATACAAAATGTTAATTTTAAACGCAAGGAGTTAATGTATATGATTATGTTATATATCATTAAAAAGTGTTTGCAAAAAATTTTAAATGATATTAATATATACCATTATTAATACATGAGATCGCACATGTACTAATAAAAATATATAGTAAAATATATCGCGTTTTCAAAGACCTAAAAAAAATTTTTTATATTACTACGATTACAATTAAAAAAAGCTATTGAATCAGTAACAAAATTATTTAAAAATCAATAGTTCCGGTGATCTTGGCTTATGGCGATTATTCTATAAACATAATTTTACTTGAGTTATTTATTTTTATTTTAATAACCATTATAATTTCCTAATAACTGCATTTCAAATGCAACTCTGTGTGTAATGAGTATATAAAAAGTGTCAACAGCAACCCTGTTGTACGCAAACTCTACATTTTTTTTTGACAGTTTGCTATTGAGCTCGGTTTGATAAGGTTGATTTGTGGTGTGTACTCTTTCGTATTACTCATTTAATGAAACTAGTGCATTTATAATACAAAAATATAAAAAATAATGAATTAGAATATTAACAAAAATCATAAATAAAACAAATAACTGTTTTTAGAGTAAATAATAAAAAGCAACGGAAAGCAAACAGTAATTGTAAAATAAAGTTGTCAAAAAGTGCTTCAATAAAAACAAAAAAACGACGACGCCCAAAAAAGAATACATTTGTTAATATTTCCAATATTTATAGTGCAATATAATTTTTTTAAATAAAGTATTAAATTAAGGATTCATATTTATTATATACCTAAAAATAACAAAAGGATTCATTTTTACTTATTAGAAAAAAGAACCTAAACCACTAAAATGGAGGTTAGTTGTCATTTTTCCTTCTGTTTTATAGATTTGTAAACGAAATTCTATTTAAAAAAGTGTAATTTTTAAGTTTTTGTTATCGAAATTTTTGATTTTCGGTTGAAATTAATTTATTGTTTTTTTCATAAACATTAAAATTTGTTTCTACTTTTCTTTCACGGAGACAAATGTCCCATAAAATAAAAGAAAATTAATGTAAAAAAGTAGAATGTTTATTTGGGATTACGTCAGTTTTTCTTTATTATGTTTTGTGCTCTCTATTTTTATAATGCTATCTCCCTTGCTCTCATGTTGCGATGTCATGAAGTTTGTGGTGTTGAAATACAAACACAATAGGGTTGATTTCAGGGTTCCCAGATCTTTACAAACCTTATCCATAAATAGTAAAATTTCGTCCCCAAAAATCCCCACTAAAATAATACCTTTATTTTAGAGATTAGTATAAAATACTTTACTTTCTCTTCGTATTGCAAACCATTCCTTTGTAGGTATGGAGGTTTGAGTAGATAAATTACCTAAGTATTCAATATTGAAAAAGAAAGTTCCCTATAGGTTTTTAAAAAATTAGATTAAATAAAAATCGTTTTAACGTTTTATCAATAAACTTTTTTGGTAAATAATTTACGATGTTTTTATAGTTAATGCAAATCCGAAGATTAAATTTTTAGTTCTTCAAAGGTATGAGAGCATAATAAATTAAGTGCCATTGATTCAATTATTTTTGATAAAAATTATTGAACTTTTAAATAACTAATTGTAATATAGTAGCTGTTCGCCCCTGCATAGAATACTAAAAGTTAATAAAAAGGAAATGAATAAAACGTAAAATTCAGTTTTGTTTGGTTAAAATTTCCACTTTCATCGAAAAAAGTGCGGAAAATATCAAACTTTTTGCCATTTTCAGCAAGATACAATTTATTTACAGCATAGTTCCATCCATCCTAAAATTAATCTATAAAAAATTTCATTCAAATTGCTTCAGCGGTTTAGGCGTGATTGCGTCACAAACCAACACATTTGTTTTTATAACAATAATATGGATAATTATTAAAGACTTCTAATATTATTGATTATTATTGGAGTAACAATAGAGCATCAATTGATCAAACATTACCATCTCGGCCAATCCATAAAAAATCATCTTGTTGCAGAGATTAGAACTATTTTTTAACTTTATTGTATCATATTTAGTATAACAGTTACTTATTGTTTTCATTACATTATTGTTGAATAAATAACACTATGCGACAGTTAAAATCGGGATGGGATAAAACCAACGGGAAATATTATATAGGTAAAAAATAATTTATACGTGTCCTGGCGTTTCGCTGGGTCACGTCTAGGAATCGAGATATATCGATTTGAAGTTAGTAACTATCATATAGGGGAAATTGTGACCTTTGGTGGTACATTTTTTTGACATAACTCGAGAACCACCAGTCCGATTTTGCTGAAACAAATTTAAAAAAATTAGGAATTACAATTCCCTTAATCTGTTCATACAACGTTTCGATACATAAGCAACAGTTTCGCAGTTATAAATGAATGTATGAAAAAAAAACTATTTTTTGCCTAAACAATTCAATTTTTTTATTTTTAATTCATAAAAAATCCAAAACGGTAAAAAAGTGTCAAGTCCTATTACCTTCACGTAAAGTCACATAACCTTTAAACAAAATGAGACATAGATCATGAAAATCGATGGACGCGTTTCGCTTTTATTCACAATTAAGTGAAGGTATGAATTTCAAAACTTTGCTCGAGATATGCTCAAAATTTCTTGGAAAAAACATTGATGACTTTTTTTTATGATTGTCAGAATTAAAAAAAAAGTAATAAACAAAAGGTTATTTGATTTTTATGGTAGCGGTAACAAACTAAAAAACGGTCATAAATGTGCGTGGACAATTAAAAGGAGAAAAAGAAAGTGGACTTTTGTAATTATTTAGGTTTCGCACAGTGTAATAGGCGTATCTTCATGTCGGGCGGAATATTGTTTGTTTTAATATTTCCTAAGTAAAATAGAAAAATTATAGAAATAAAATAAAAATCGCCAAAAAAAATCTCCAAAAATCCCAAACCCCGAACTAAGTTTTTCATCCCCATTTCCCTAAAGAAATCCCCAATTTAATGATAAATCTCCTAATATGACAACACAGGTTGATGTTTGGTTTTTTTCCTTTTATTTATTTTTCATACCGGGTGATAAAATTTCTGATTGTGAAATAAAATTGGTAGAATGAGTGTAATTTAAATATAATTAAATAAATGTTTAAATTAAAAATTGTTACTAATATATTTGGAGGTTAATAAAGATACGAACCACAGAAAGTCAACTAAAGAAACAAGTGAAAAAAATGTGTTGTCCCAAATTTGACGATCTTTTACAAAAGTGGATTCAGAACAATTTTCACCATTTTTATATATTTTCCTTTAAAAGTAAATTAGTTGATACAAAAATATTACAATTTAGAAAAAATCTTAAATTTGTCAATGTTCATTCAAAATGGTTCATTTATTAAGAAAGATTTGTGAGAGCATACAAAATGTTCATTAACATATAAAACATTTAATTTTTCATGTTGACGATTTCAAATAGTCGATTTGACGATTTTTTCTCAAAATTTGACGATTTTATACTAAATATATCTCTCAACTATGGCCACATATCTGTTGAAAACTTTCTGTATGTGAGAGAGTACGGAATGTATTGATTTTCAAAATATTTGTATTTGAGAATCCTTTTTACAACTAGAGCAAATCAAATTATTAGAGAGAGTTGTAATATTTAAGTCTTATTAAGCAACTATTTGAAAAAAAAAAAAAAAAAAAAAAATACAAATGAAAAGTTGTAAAAATGTTTGATTTTTACATTTGAAATATGAAATATTTCTTGATATTCAGCTATATTAAAAAAAATTAATAATTTTAGTATGATTTTTTTTTTGAGATTGCACAAATTTTTTTTACATTTTATGGTATTTGATATTTGTAATGCACAAAAACATCTTCGGTCCGTCTGACAGACTGCCTATGTATACTTTGTGAACAAAGTACAGGTAGCAATTTTGAAGATATATTGATAAATTTTGGCACGAACAATTTAGGCCTAGTGACGAAGCGTATTGAGATAGTTCCTAGCCTCCATACAAATGTCCTCCAGGTTTAGCTGTTTATCACAATTGCCTTAAATATAGTATAAATTATTTGACACTAATAAGTTTTATAAGCTTAAAAATCTTTATGCCAAATTTCATGAAGATGACCATGGCTTCCATATAATGCCCACATTCGGGGATCATCCTAACGAACCACATAAATATAAACATTGATATAATATTATGCATATGTAGATATATATAGAAATTTATCCTTAACATAAGTATTTAAATAAAATTTATTTGAATGCAAAGTGTATAACTTCATTAAATTTTAAACTCTTCGTCCATTCTAGTTCAACATCAGTTTTGTCGACAAAATTTTGCGTACATGCATGTATTGGTCAAATACTCTTCAAACCAAATTTTTCTTAAATTAAACAAGTTTTATGACTGTTTCGTTTATGAAGTTGGTGTTATAGCCTTTTGATTTTTGTTAAAATTGATGTAATTTTTTAAGATATGAATATGTCGATGTAGTTTATGTTAATACAACATAACACAGTAAAAAAATAACATTTGAATTTTCAGTGGTTACGGTCTTTTGCATTTTAGGTGACGATATATTCTCCTGAGAATTATGATTAAAGTTTGATGCTACATGGAGAATTCCGAAGTGAACCATACATAGTTCTAAGGAGTTTAAAAGAAAATTTATCAGTACCGTTTCTTACATTGAGTAAGAAAACTTAAACTAGATTATATAATTTGCTTCAAAATTTAGTGCTTCTTACTTGGGTCCTTTGTTTTCTTTTGTACTATCTGTAAAGAGAAAAATGATAGAGGGAACATCTAAAGGGTGATCCAAAGAGCTTTTTGCTATTTTTAAAATTCAAAAACTCGGAATACATTTCCATAATTCTTTCACAACCCAACTGAAACAAGGGAAAAAATATTTTGGACATTTTGAATAAATTTAATTTAAAATGGTGCAAATTATAAATCTTAAGTTTACATTTAGAAGAAAGAGCCCTATATTTTAAATTTACAATAAATTTAAATATTAAATGGAAAAAAGTATTTAGTTCTAATTAATTGTATATTTGACTAATTGATGATACATGTTTATAGAATTTAATAGAATTACTTTTATTTTCATACCGATATTGCTACGAAATTAACAGTTCCGAAATATATTTTCACAAAATAAAAACTAAAACATAATCTCGAGATCGCCATAATACAAATAAGAATAAATTATCTTAAAAACTGTATATATTTATATCCGAATAAATTACCATCTGAATGCCATCTAAATATTGAACATAATCGATCAATAAATTATAAAGATAGTCCAAGTTTTTGTGTAATTTAGAGCAATTCAAGATTCAGGATATATTTAAACATAATATTTTTAAAATATTTAAAAAACTTTTGGTTGGTTATTTGCTGGTATGTTACGGATAATTTCTAAATGATGCAACTTAGAGATATCACCCTCAATTTGTACCAATTAATAAAGCCAGAACAATTTAAAATTGTATGATGGTATATATTATCAAGTACTTAATTTATTTAACTATGTCTGGCGATGAATCATTGTATATGGGATATACTTTCCCAAATTTTAATTAGTGTATTTTTGATACTAAGATATTGAGATACGTTTTCGCTATAACTAAACTATTTAGAGATATTTTATCCTCAAATTAAACCAGTGTTTAGTAGATCTTCGATACTTCAAAATATTGTACAAACATTTTGAATTTAACTGAGAACCTCTGTGTAGCACATATATTAAAATTTGACCAAATTAAAAAGTGAGGTTATGAGACAATTATTCCAAAGTGGATAAAGCTCAACATTTTTATTTGAGTCAAATGTATAGATAATCACCTTTAATTGGGTATCATTAACTTTTTTATAATGCAAAAACTAATCATTTTATAGCGTTTCAAAAATGATAAAAAGCAATTCGGACTACCCTTTATGAGAAGAAAAAACAAATTTTGTAGAGAAAATATTATTAGTCTAAATTTAATTAAAAAAAGAATCCCACAAGAAGTAAGACTAACAAATAACTCATATAAGTTGCTGTCGATTGGTTCTCAAAGAGTTCCATGTTATAATCGATTTTATGCAAATAATAGAAAGTTCAGTAAGCCTAATATAATACCTTTATTTCTCCTCTGGTTCGACATATATATGTAAATCTAACCAAAATCATTCGATGGTAGAAAATTATGTGTCTTCTATACGCTGAGACGAGAATGCCATTTCAATTATCCATGTCCCATCTTTGATTATTCATCTGTAACTCGGTTATAAAGATGGGTTCATTTAATCTCGTTTAACGATGTCCAGCATTTGTGAAATTTTCATCTGACAAATTATATAAAAAATTAAATATTTCTTAAAAACTTTCCCAATCTTATTTTTAAGAATTCATTCCTTTAAAATTTTCACTTCCATATTTATTCTACGTTAATAACATTTAATCGTAATAACATTTTTTAGTTGATATCATTTAATATTGTTATCTAGGAATATATTTGCAACTGTTTTTCATTATGATTTCTTATTAAATAATCAACTCTTATAAATAGATTGGTTTTCTTATTATGTCACTAATATGAATGCGGTTTATAATTAATTCCACATTTTACCTCATTTCCCCCTTACACACTTTCTTTGTTCATAAATTATTGTATTTAACGTTTTATTTATTTTTTTTTTTTTTCGTTGTTGTTACTATACAGCAAGTATAAGATGTTCCTTATACATTTAATATAAATTTTAAATTAGTCGCCTTATAATAAAATGTTACAAAATTTTTATAATAAAAGTTAATTCGAGATTTAGATAATTACAAATGAGTTTTGTTAGTTAAATCAATGACTCGTTAACTTCCTATTTTTTTT
Organism: Protocalliphora azurea; assembly: GCA_932274085.1. Classification (NCBI taxonomy): domain Eukaryota; kingdom Metazoa; phylum Arthropoda; class Insecta; order Diptera; family Calliphoridae; genus Protocalliphora; species Protocalliphora azurea. The sequence continues at coordinate 133,365,267 of OW026519.1, forward strand.
TGTTTTTTGATTTTTTTTTTTTAATATTGTTAATTTTGGTCATATACGAGTATTATATTGTTTAATATTTTCAGCTTTTTGTTATCTCTTGGTGTTAATGTTTGTTTTAATGTCTAATGATGATGCCATTTTTATTTACTACATTGATTAATTTTATCGTTATCTTCATTTTATTTGCTATGTTTTTGTTATTAAATACCAGTGAGCTTAATATTGTACAATTTATGATGATGTTGCTCAATAAATGTATAAAAGAAAACCTTAATAGATTGTGTTCTTTTGTTATCTGGAAAACATTAGCAAATATTTGATTGTCACTGTTAAATATACAAAATAATTCTAAATAAAGAAATGCATATTTAAATTGTATTTATGGTTGTCCTCTATTTACGGTATTAATTACTGATAAGTTTTTTTAGCTTTTGAATTTTTTTAAAAATTGGAAAATACACAAGCAAACAAATTTGATGGAAAGCAAAATTATTTTATGATTTTAAATTAATTAGTAAACTATATAAAAATTTAACTTGAAGCTTTATTTTTTTTTTAAGAATAATGATGGAGAAAATTTAGGGACATTTTATTTCTCAGTATATAAATAAAGTGTGCGTTCGAATAAAACATAACACAAATTTTCGTAATAACTCTTACTGCCATTAATTTTTGATTACAATATCTTCTAGAGCAATGGTTCTCAAATGAGGATACATGACCCACAAGTGTCCGTGGAAACTTAAATACAAAATTTAAATCATTTTTGTTTAAAATGTCTTGATATTTAGTAAAGATTTCATTGATTTGATAAATTCATATAGGGGTCGAAAGTAAACAAAATTAAAATTATATCTGTGTGAGTGATTGAATAAGTTATGTCTAATTAAATCAAACTATTCTTAGTTCCAAATGGAAAAAGGGCAGCCAGGTTATATATTTTTAATACGAAAGTTTGATCTTAAATTGATGATGATACTAAATTAAACATCTTTGCAAATTTCAAATAATAACTTCTTCAATAAAGAGGATTTCACAAACCGGGAATTGTATTTGATTTATAAAACTGATTCAAACTTAATTCTTTAATTTAATTCAAATGCGGCTGCAAATATAAAAAAATAAATAATTTACAGACAAAATTAATCAAAAATTGTGAGAAAAACAAAAAAGTTATAAATGTATATATAAACTTTGTGTGGAGCAATTTGTTACTGATAACAAATTGATCCTTTTATTTTAAACATTATAGCGGACCTCTTACATTTTTAAAATTATAATTCAAAATATTACTGATAAGCCTTCAACAAATTTTAAACTAAATAAATTTAATATTTTCTTAAATTTAGAAATTCTGACTTAGGTTTATGAATGATTTAAGAATAATATGAGATATGAAGTACCAAATATTTTCTCTTACAAAATTTATTTATTTTTGGTTTAAAAATGACTTGAAAATTTTTCATATCAAATTGAGAAAACACTATTTTTTTTAATATTCACACTTGCATAAAAATGTATGGACGAAATGATTCCAATTTCAATTAGAAATCAAATTTAAAATTTAAACATTGTTTGTCTATGTTTGAACAAAACTTGTGTGATATCAAATTTAAAATCATATTGCAAACCAAAGGTTTGCAATACCATAATTTGATGTTTACTTATTATACAAAAATTTTGGTGTGTCGTTCTCGTTTTAATGTGTCAAGGGGGTCGTGAAGTTGTTGTTTGTGAGAACCCTTGTTCTCACAGATTTAACAGCAGATCAAATTCTTGAAATCCGGTCGTTTGTCCGCATGGAAATGGCAGTCAAAGAAAAATGTACAAAAACTATAAAATTTGATTTTTTTTTAAGTTTTTTTTGAATTTACTAATATAATACTTTTGACAAAAGTATCACATTTCAGGGTAATAAAAAAGCTTAATAAAGAATGATATGAAACTTGATTCAGAAAAAGAAAAAGTTGCAAACATGAATTCTAAGTCCAAAAAGTGGAGAAGCTCCTAAGAGCTATGCCAAACATGTTGCGCCGCGTAATGCCACTTGTGTTCACTTCTTCAAGCTTTAGTCAATCAAAGCTAAAAAATTTTAAAAATCAAAGCTAAGAAGAACTCTGAGGAAAAAAATAATTAAAGCTCCTCAATAATAAAAAGATAAAAATATTTTCAATATTTTGAATTAGCCTGCAAAATATACGTTATTGCTGACTTTTCTCATATTCGAAGATACAAGTTTTGTATACCGAATAACCGAGAAAATGGCCCTGAATAGTATCGAACTAAAAATAATAAAAACTTACAAAACAATTTTTCGTTTTGTAAGTTTACTCAAAATGCGACAAGATGTGTGATTGTTTTGCTTCTTTAGTCTGAATAAATCCGAAGTTGATTTAGTTTTAATCCTAACTTATTCTTTTCATCTTTTACTAAAAAAAATGTTATGTTTTATTTGAATGCACACCTTAGCTCGGTTAGAACTAAAAAATGCAACAACTATATATTTTTTAAAAGAAAATACGGTTTAAAAAAAGTTTTATCAATTTCAAACTGAAAATGGAATAACAAATAGTTAAATCTCTTATAAAATAAAAGAAAAATCTTGAAATTGTTCTGTATCTACAAGTGTTTCAATAAAATTGTCAGGATTTTTTGCAACCAATTCATTTCATAATTCTAGTTTGATGTCTTAGATAAACTTTTATATTTTAGTCAATATACACAAACATTGATCATTAAATTTTGTGTATGGTCATTCATTCAGAACTGGATGGAAATTGTAACTACGAAACAGTACTTAACGCCAATTGCCTCTGTTGCAAATACGCTTATCTAACATAATTAAAATATTCAACTTGTGTTTTAGTTTTACGGAAATTATTAAAATTTTTGAACATATAACAATAAAAGCAATAGAAAAACATACAACAAAATAACCAAGTCATTGTACGACATTTAGACCACCACGTACTCGTATATTATAAATTAGTTTTTCATTTCACTTCCATTACCCTTTTAACCTTTTATGTAGATAGAAATTAACCCCTCCGCAATTAAAAAAACAGCAAATACCAGAAATTCATTGTAAAATACTTGACGTTTTTCTATTTTCTTTTTTTTTTAATTTTCCTTTTACTAACTAACTATCTAATACCCGTAACATGTTTGTGATTTTTAACAATTTGTAAAATGTCACTAAAACTTTTACTACTTTTAAGTTAGTGACGCAAAAAAAATAAAATAAAAACAAAAAAGTCTTAAAAATTCAACAAGTCTTGTAATTTTTGCCTGCACTTGTTTGATATTATTTTTTCCTTGGCAATTACGTTTCTGGACGAACTAGTTCCATTTAATTACTCTTACTACATACCGCTGGGTGGTGATGGTGTTACTTTTTCATTTCTTTTAGTCTTTACTTGGTTGTCATTAAGTGGATACAAATTTTCCATTGACTTGAACACAGCTACATACTATACATATAAATAGTGTATATTTTATGTTCTTTAATACTTGAGGGCAGTGTGACCATTTCAGCATTTTTGCAGCTAAATTTAACATATGTTACTCAGATTTAACCGCAAATTTTTCAATTGGGATTTAAATGTAGACATTAACGAATGTAACTCTGAAGATCAGCACCAGAAAAAGTAAATAAATTTTAAAAAAGGAAAGAATACTAAATGATTAGGTCAATAAATCAATTAATCCGTTTCATGAATTTAATACAATCGAGAATTAGGAACGGTATAGTATTAAATATATTGAATTTAATTCTTAAAATTAGATGTGCTTCAAAAATAATAAATAAATGTTTTCGAAGTTTTGAAACAAATTTATTTGAAATACATTTTTATTTTTAATATATAATATTTTGGCATGAACTTATTAAAATAATTGATCTGTTCTATTATTCCGATTACATGGTGTAGAAATGATAATATAAGGTAGAAACAGAAGAAGTTTAAGTATTACAATGATTATTATCACGGGAAACAGTCGGTAATGTGAGGATATTGAGGAATCGTAAGTGGTAGAATACATAATTTGCCACTGCCAACGGTTGCAACATCATTGAATTAGATGTTTAGGTACGCACTGCCACAACGAACTGCGTGATAAATATTTTATAGCTGCAGTCTTCGATTTATCATGTAAATTAAGTGACTTGATGGCAGCAGAAATTAGCTGTTGGGAGATGCTTCTGTGTAGCTGTTTATGACTCTCTAAAAATTCTTCTACATATTGTCTTTTATTATGTTTTATAATTATTCTTTTTTAATATTAACATAAGATCAAAAATATGTAAAATTGACAGGAAATGCAAATATACCTCCGAAAATGTAATTTATTAATTTAGCATTATTTTTAGCATTTTAAATAATTTTTTAGCATATTATAGCTTTATTTTAAACACGACTTTGCTGAATTTTTTTTCGAATCTGGTCACACTATTGGAGGGTGTTGGGTGTTGGCGTTGCTAAAATAATTTCTATAGTTAAAATTAATTGTGTGTTAAGTGGCATCGAAAAGATTTCTAATGTTTAAATGGAAATTCTTAAGAGTATGAAAATATTTTACTTTATCTTTCGTTTACGCAAAGATTAAACATTGATCTGATGAAGATGTATTTTTATTATTTTTTTTTTCTTAAATATTGAGGTCAAAACTAATTAAGGGAATAATGTAAAATGAAAATTAATTGAAATAAATTGGTAAATTTGTTAATGCTGTCTCAAGGATGTTTAAAACAAGTGGGAGAAAACAAACAGGAAATAAACTTGAATGCAATTGCGTCTTTGTATTCATTTCTTTATAGATATTTAAATTTCTAAGTCTTAATTTAAAATTGAAAAATATTTTTCGCTAGGATTTTTCGATAACTCAATCGATTTACAGATGTTTTTATTATCTGAAAAACTGGGTAATAATTTTAGTATTTGCTATGTAAATATCACTTTACATAGATTTACATATAGTTCTTAATGGAGCCATTAGTTATGAATAAAGTGCATTTTCCCCGCACGTACTAATGGCTTGGCTGACCATTTTTGATTTTTTACACAATATTTATCAGATATATTTCGCATATATGTGACTTCCAACTCCTGACCAGAAAGTTGTAAAAAGTCCGCGAGTATGAAAGTTTTATCACCCTTTAGATAGCATTCACAAATTTGAAAAACAAATTTAACTTTTTCGATTAACGATACATAGCAATTTAATTTTCCTTCCAGACAAGAAGAAATTTTCTTTTCAAATTCTTATTATTTTGTCTGCGGTCCTACAGTCTGAAAATCCTTCTGTTGTCTGTGATGTCTTTTGTTCACGATCCCAGTACTTCATTTTTCTAAAGCAAGGAATGATCGGTCTATAATGCCTATTGTGGTGGAAGTTCGTGAGCAAATTTTACTAAATTTAGCAAAGCCTTATGTAATACATTACATAAGAAGATCTTTATAATCTCTTTTGATATATTTTTCTTCCATAAAGTTTTTGTCCTTGAAATAACTTTCTATCGTTGCCAGTCATAGTCGATTTGAAACGTACAAAGATTTTCTTTAAAGCAGTGTAATAGTCAGGGCAATAAAAAATGTGGAAAATCATATTTTTGCTGGTCTTCAAATTATAAAACTGTTACTTATTTATTCATTTCAGGCAATTTAAAAAATTTTAGCATCGATCTGTTACAGCATGTTTTTGCATATTTTGATCGTAACAGCATATTTTGTCATATTTTCATAGAAAATCCTTATTTTAGAGTATACTTTAGCAATTTCAATTGCATGCTTTTTTTTATACTTGAGAGAAATATTTTGCATGAATTTATCATATACATATGTAATTTGTCATTAGTGACATTTTCTTTTTATATATTCTCTTTTCCCTAATAATTTTCATGTTGTAAATTAATAGAAATTTTGTAAATCATAATACAATATATTAGATTTAAGGTGCGAAAAGAAAATCATTTTAATCAATTGGTAATAAAATTCAACTTATTTTTAGCAAAATTGTAGATAATTTAAAATTTAGCCAGAAGAAATAATGATTTAAAAACATATTTTTTAATTTTAAGGGAATATTTTCCAATTTCAAGAGCATTTTTATGCACATAAAATACTTTTTATATAACATATTTTTAGTTGCCCTGATCGATATTTTCTTAAAATGACTCAAAATTTATTTCGTACAAATACTTTAATATAAAAATATATTCATAGAAAAAGAAGCGTAAATCAGGTGATCAACATATAACTTTTGTTTACAATTTTTGACAGCAGTTCCCCTTAACAAATTGATTAATTAGTATATTTTGACGTTAATAAGAGAAATTTACAAAACGGTAATTATTATTTTTGTACTATATTTAATAATTTAAATTTTTCAAAAAATAATATTGCTTTAATTTTTCTTTGTATACCTTTAAAATTTTTTTGTCATGATTTTGTTGTTGATAAATAAATTTCAACGTATGAAATGTTAATAATTAAGTGTTCTCAGCAGGTTTATTTTATTTTGTCGCTAATTCTTTTCTTTTAATTTTTTGTTTTTGAATTTAATTTAAATCAATTTAAAGCATTTGTTGGCACATTTATCTATCTAATCGTTGTTAGTCGTTGTTGTTGCCATTCAACACAAGTTGAATGTTGATCGTTAACAAAATTTCATAATGTTAATTAAGCAAATGATTTTGAACTTGACAGTGATCCAATGAAAACATTATTTTTTCAACTAGGGAGGTTTTCACTTCTTTATTGTTGTAGTTGAAAAGTAAACACATTAAGTTGCTTAAATGTAACAAAAAAAAAAAAAACACATTTTCATTTCTTATGCCATTAAACAGACAAAGAGTATGTCTGTCCTTTTTGAAATCATTAAATTTGTTTGGTTGCTTTTTTTTTTGTTTTTCTACTCCCCCTCCTTTTAAAATTTGTTAATTACATCAAGTGAAAAAACCAAAAAATATTAACATAAGAATTTTTTTGACACTCACTTTTTTTCCTCGTACGACAAACCTTTCATAAAGATTTGATGAAAAATAATTTACTTTTTTTTACAACTAAAAATTTTCTTTTTTTTTTTTTCTTATATCTCTGTATACTAAAAACAACAAAATCCTATTAACTTGTTTTAAAATTTTGTACATTGTGTAGTCATTTGAATGAAAGTGGTTGTCATATTATTTCCACTTTTTATAATTTTTTTAACGTGTTTTGCTTTATGTTTTTATTTTATTTTTTATTTTTTGAAAATTCCCATGAAATTTATACATACATATAATTTTTCATTACATTTGAATATGATGGGCAAAAGTAAAAGTTTGTAACATAAAAAGTACTTTTATAAAATGATTTGAATGCTATTAAATAAATGTAAGATAGGCAGACATTAATTTCTATTTTAATAAAAATTATATATCAAATGAAAGCTTAACATTTCATTTATATAAGAGAATATATTTTTGAATATAACAGAGCGATTGAATGAGCATATAAAAATATTTGCTAAAATTTTATAATAAAAAAAGGGTTCTAAATTTCCTTTTGACTGACAAATTAAATTTTTTAGTTGAGGTATTTTAATACAATTTCTTCAAACTTTTCCTGACTACCACTACAATTTTGGTTTGTTTAAATTATACTTATAATATTTCGACTTAAATTCATGCTCTGTTACCTTATTTAAACGTTTATTTTGAATATAATATTATTATGAGATTAAATAAAAAGTATATGTGTATGAGATTAAATAAAAAGTATATATGTTTCACCTACATATTTAGTTATTGTCTGGTAGATTTTCTTCACATTTCTTTTACTGTAAACAACAACAAAAAATATGATTTCCTTTGTATTTTTTAACAGACATTCTTCTCTGTAAAAGCATAATCTGACAAAAAAAAAAAATCATTTTTATCTTCTTAGTTTAATCTTTATTTCATAATTATTTAAGGTATTTTATTTCTCACAAATTGTTAACAAATCTTTTTAGATTTTTTATTCTTTTTTCATTTAATATTATTTATTTACCTTTTTAAGGCTAAGAAAACAACAATTTGGAGGGTCTTTTTTAAGTGTTTTTTGTTGATGCTGCTGTATTTTTCCCATCATTTCGTTATTTTGGTTCCTTCCTGTCATGTTGGCTCTCAACAATTATATTTACATTAGAACTGTTTTGTTATTATTTCTCTTTCCTTCTCTTTAATGTTCTATTGACATTAAGTTGATTTTTATCATTTCTTTTTTTATTTTGTTTAAGAGTTTATTTGCTTCTTCAAATAATAACTAATGTATTTTTTGTCTTTTACTTTTTTTATAGGTAAGTTTAACAAGCAACAATTTAAGGACATCCGTTTAAGGAAAATCATTTTGTGGCGTGTTGGGGATTTTTAATGAGCTTTTCTTATTATTATTATTTTTTTTTTTTTTTTGAAAATAAAATCTAAGTCTATAGCAGGTAAAATTATACTTAATTTATATTAAATAAGAATCAGAGTTGTAAATGAATCATTCTTTTTTGATTTCAATTCATTACGAATTAGCTAAATTTTGAATTAATTCTTTTCACCAAAAAAAAAAAGAATTGAATGAAATTTGAATCAATTCAAATAAATTTACAAAAATGAATTGGTAAAATGAATTGCAATTCATTTCCAATTCATTTAAATTGAATTGACTTTGAATTAATTCAAATGAGTTAGAAAAAATGAATTGCAATTCATTTGAATTGATTTTGAATTAATTCTTTTCACCAAAAAAAGAATTGAATGAAATTTGAATCAATTCAAATAAATTTGCAAAAATGAATAGCAATTCATTTCCAATTCAAATGAATTGGGCAAAATGAATTGCAATTCATTTTTAATTCAAATGAATTGGTAAAATGAATTGCAATTCATTTCCAATTCATTTGAATTGAATTGACTTTGAATTAACTCAAATGTGTTAGAAAAAACGAATTGCCATTCATTTCCAATTCATTTGAAGTCATTTTGAATTAATTCAAATGAGTTAGAAAAATTAATTGCAATTCATTTCCTATTCATTTGAATTAATTCAAATGAACTCGAAAAATGAATTTGTTATTCATTTCCAATTTATTTGAATTGAATTGATTTTGAAAAAAGACTACTGTAAGTAAATGTAAAAAGTTAGAAAAATTAATTCAAATGGAATACAAAAGTAACTTGTAACTCATATTTATCAAATCAAAAATGAATTGCATTCAATTGAAGTGAACTTGGTGTTTGTAGTTTGGTTCTTCAAGTACTACTTATTTCGCTTTTGACATACGCTGAATAACAAGACATTTAATATTTAAACTCTATTAATAATTTATGAAATTTTGTGACCCACGAACATTCAATGACAAACACTTTAGTAATACTTATGTAGTATTTATTTAACAAAATGTAATTATATTTTACAAATAAACATGAAATTACGAAAAACTACAACATATGGACAATATAGTAGCATATATAGGCATCAAAAGATTTTGCTATTATTTTAATTATAAAATCAATGCTAATTAGATTGAATTAGAATGCATCGTTCACTTTTTTTAATTAATTCAAATGAATTGGAAATGAATTGCAATTCATTTTTCTAACTCATTTGAATTAATTCAAAATCAATTCAAATAAATTGGAAATTAATTGCAATTAATTTTTTCTAACTCATTTGAATTAATTCAAAGTCAATTCAATTCAAATGAATTGGAAATGAATTGCAATTCATTTTACCAATTCATTTGAATTAAAAATGAATTACAATTCATTTTGCCCTATTCATTTGAATTGCAAATGAATTGCAATTCATGTTTGCTAAATTCAAATGAATTAATTCAAATTTTATTCATTTCGTTTTTTGGCATAAAGAATTAATTCACAATTTTACCAATTCAGTGCATGAATGATTCGCGAATTAATTCAAAAATGAATGATTCGTTTACAACTCTGATAAGAATCATTAGTAATTTAGAATGTCTTTAATAATAGAATACTTTAATAGTTTTTTGTTAAAAAATACGTACACAAATCTGGCAAGAGATCCGTTGTATACTTGTGAACGATAGACTATAGTCTAGTCTATAATCTTGTCCATATTGGAGTCTAAATCTAATCTTATCTGTAGTAAAGTATACAATATAATCTGGTCTATAGTTTATTTTTTGGTTTATAGTCTGATCTATAGTATAGTCTATAATAGACTAGACTATTATCTGGTCTATAATCTGATTTATAGTCTAGTAAATAGTATAATCTATAGTCAAGCCTATAGTCTAACCTTTATTGTAACCTACAGACTATTCTAAAGTAGTCTATAGTGTAGTCTATAGCCTATTCTATAGTCTAGTCAATAGTCTAGTCTATAGTCTATCATATGCTAGTCTATTGTATAGTATATTCTAAACTATAGTGATTTTATAATATTAATATGGGTTAAATTTTATATTCAAATTAACAAAAAATATTCACGTAGTTTATATTAATTCCGGAGATATGCGTATTAAAAGAATTGATATGTAACTTTTTAATTTGTTAAACAATGTTTTTTTTTTCTCGAATAAACGATATAAGAAATTCACTTTTGAATGAATTGATCAAAAAAGTCTGGACTAATGTGATACATACTTAGTACAGCTATTGAGAATTTCTAATGTCTTGATTTGATTATAAAATTATAAAGTGATTATGAAATAAACAGTCTATTTTTATAAAGCGAATGAATTTGTGTACGAGCGAATCGTCTGCAGACGAATACGTAACAAATTTATAAGTTGCATGAATTCGTTCATCTTTTGGATTTTGCATAAAAATTATTTGTACGAGAATTTTATTAGAATTATGGTAAATTTTTGCCAAAATTCTGCATTGGGATATTTTTACATCACCATAATATCTGTAATGCACAGCAAAAGATAATGTAAAGCAATTTACGATATTTGCTCACTTGGCTGCCTATGTGTCCTCGTGAACAAAGAAAATGATGAAAAATTGAATATATAGTACCGTAATTTTACACGATTTTAATACATGGATGAAGTACATTAAACCGGTTATTAAATTCCATTATTACTCACAAAAAGTTGTATCTATGGCTAAGTTAGAATGTCGAATTTCACAAAGATGGGTTAATATAATATAAACCATATACATACATACACACACACACATGTTAAGGGAAAGAAAGAATTATATTAGAAATTCTGAAAATAGTTCTGAATCTCCTTTTAAAAAAAATCATAAAATTTAGGGCAAAAATTTTTTTAGCACCAAAAATCGTCAAAATTACGATAAATTGTCAAATCTGGCTACAATGATTCTAGTATATATTTTGGCATCATTATGTTATTTCATGCAAATAAATTTTCAACATTTCATACATTTCGCAAATAAAGTTGTCAATTCTTGTATTGTCTTTTCACACATAATGAAATCTCATTACAACACAATTTTATAAATTGAAACTGTTTTTAATTATCTGTTAAAATATTTAAATGTGTGTATTAAAAATTCAAAATAAACTTTAAAGTGTTATTTTGTTAAAGGAAACACTTTTAAACATTTTGTAAGATTTATCAAAAAAGCGAAAATGTGGGACGAAACAGGGGGGAATGCAAAATAAACACTTCAATACAATAGATACCTATATAAATATATATTCTCCTAAAAATAAATATTTATTTTATGCAAAAATTTCCTGAAAACATTTTTCAAAACTCTTTTAACTAATAACCCAATGGTACGATAAAAATTGCTAGATAAATACGTATATTTTTGAATATTTGTATAATAATATACATATGTATATAGATACGTACATATACACGGATATAAACTCCCTTCAACAACAATTTAAACTGTAAAATATTTGTAACAATTTTATTCTTTACCAACAAAAAAACTAAACTATAAAATAATAAAACTACGAAAAGGCAGGCAGTAGTGACTAAGTATTAGCAACAAAACAAGAAATAAACATTTCATGGTACATAAATTTCTTTCCTTAAAAACCTTTTAGTACAACTTTAAAAATTATAAACATTTGTTTATGTTGTTGTTAGTTGTTGGGTCTGTGTTGTTACCAATGTAGTTGTAGTGAATTGTGGTAAACTTTAAGTCTTTTTATACAGATTTTTTGTTATTTATACTAACAACAATTTTACATTCTATTTAAACTATGACTTGCTGTGCATAAACTCGTATTAAAATTCTGTCTCAGCTGCCGCTACTGTTGCTTTAAGCTGAATAAAATATAAATAAAGTAAAGAGTTTTATAGCTGTTTTTGTTGATTTTATTAAAGTTTTTTTATACATTTTTTGCCCAGTAATCATTGGCACTCCCCTAGAATTTAGCATGAAATTCATTTCATTAAGCTCAAAATGAAGTGAAATGAAATCTAAGGAATATCATAAAGAGAGATAAATAAAATAAAAATGAACTAACTACTGTTTGAAACTATTCCATTTACTTCATATATTAAGACGATAGTGAATATAAAATAAACCAAAAATAAACTATTCCAGGAAAAGTGTGCAGACTGAAGTTTTTTTTTTCTCTTAATAAAATCTTTTTATAGATTGTGTCTTTCTTATAAATTAAATTACTTCCAAGTCTTGCTAGAACAAAAACACACATATAACTGCATTAAAAACAATTTGTAATGGGTGTTAAATTTTGCAACAGCAACAAAATCTACTTATAAAAGTTATAAAAACAAAAGAAAAATCTGCAAAAAAAAGAAAAAAAAACGATTTCATGTTGTGACTTAATTGAAGTTTTTTTACTTTACTTTTATGTGAAAATTATCCTATTAAAATAACAATAACTAAATATAAACTTATTTGCTATACGAGGGTAACTATTTTTATTGTTGGTAACCAAAACTTTACTTTTGAGGTCGTAGAGAAGAACTTTAAATACTGATAAGTTGTCCTCAAGCAAAAGATAAAACACTTTAAATAGGTTTGGATAATGTTGACGCATAATTGATAATCAGGGGAACCAAAAATATGCTCCAAAAAGTGTTTTATGCGCATAAAAAGTGCCCTTAAAATATTCCATTAAATCAAAAATATGCTCTTAAAATGTTTTTTTCCTGACTATATTTTAAATTAGCTATTACTCATGCTAAAAATTACTTGATTTTTAGTAGAAATTGTTAAAAATATTTTCTTTTTATTATGTCAACAAAATTTCTATCAATTTATAATATCAAAATTATTAAGGAATCGTATGTGACAGTAAAAAATCACTAATGCCAAATTATGTATTTATCAAAAAGCCGAAATATGTGCTAAAAAAGTATCATTTTCTTAAAAAAAAAAACAAAAATCAAATGGTGCCCATTGATTGAAAAAAAAAAAATATAATTTTCGAACAATAAACATTTCCAAAAAGAAACCGGTTAGAAAAAGCATTATTTTTCAAAATAAGTATTCATTTTCAATAAAGTGTCATTTTAAAAAACGACTAATTTGTAGAAAGAAAATACATAGTAACAATAAAAATGTACCAAACTTAAAACAAGGTCCGTTAAAAAAAATCTGAAAGTGAAAATTTTCGAAAAGTGAACAAAGAAGAAAAATTCTAATTTTCGAAAAAAAAAAATAAAATTTAAATATAAATTCAACATAGTACAGCTTCAACAAAACGCCTTTTTAAAAAAAAAAATACTAAGTCAAAAGCACAAAGCACTGATTTAGTAAAACGACTTTAAAAGAAGAGAACCCTTTTAAAAATGAATTTTAACAGATTCCAATTTTAAAAATTTTTTAAATAAATTCCAATTTTTAAAAAGTACTCGTTTGAAAAAATATGCAAATCAAAAAATTTTAAATTAAAATAATTAAACAAATAAATAAATAAATTTCTAAAAGAGATCAAATTTTATGAAAAAAGGACCGAAACTAAATAATTCTTCATTAAACATGAAACTCAGGTGAAGGGTACATATCTAGCTGAATACATAGAACTTGTTATAGTTTAAAAAATATATATTTTTTTCAATTTAAATGAATAAAAAATCTTTAAAAAAGTTTCGATGAAAAATTACGTAAAGTCTTTAAAATAAATTGTCTAAATTTTCTTATAAATTAGAATTTCTTCTCATAATACTTGTATTAGCAGTACATCTATAATGTATGCCTTAACAACACATTAAAGACTCCATTCAACATCCAAAAATAGACACTTTAATTTCCTTAATAACACCATCACTACAACTTGTCTATTACGGATGTAAAAGAGAAAAATAAATACAAAATAACAATAATAATACTATTTTATACTCAAAGTAGTTAAAGTTATATAAGGTTTAAAATAACGACCACTTTAGAAATATAACAGCACCTGATGCCTGCTGTCAAATTGAAAATACCAAAAGACATGATTGGCACTACTAAATAGACATAAAAAAACGAAAAAAAAAATTAAATAAAGAGAAGCAGGAATTTAAAGTTACATTTAAAGAAAACATTTTATTTGGTTGATAAATAATATTTGAAAAATAAAAACATAATTGAAGTGTTTATTAAAAAGTAAATAATTAAATAAAATATACACAACTTGTTTAATTAATGCTTCAAAAGCAACAATGGCGTAAAAATATGTTGTTTAAATACAAAGAAAAAATAATTTTGCACCTAACAGAGCATTTTGTATAAGTTTAAGTTCAAGGAATTTCAAGACTAAAAATAATTTCAAAACAAAAATCTTCATTTATTTATTAATATTGACAGTTTTATTTTAAGCTATAAATATAAGAAAAATTAAAAAAAAAATCTTAATAAAACTAATTACATCTTGTCTCATGCACATGATTCCTAAAAAAAATATACAAGGACTGTGCACAAAAAAAATCGTGCATGCTTTAAGGCTTACAACTTTTAGTATACGTAAAAAAATTAGGAACGTTAACTTGTTTACATTTGTTACTTACTACTCTCAGTAACTGTGTGCTGAATTTTGTAATATCATAATTAGTTTTTCTTAAAATGAAAATTTAATAAAATTCTTACAAACGCATAATTCGAATTTATAACCAAAATATATGTTGACCATACAAAACACCTTCTAGGAGTGCAAGTAAATTGAGCAACGCAATTTTTTGAGTCATAAAAATACAAAAAAGTCATGATTATCGTAAGGAATACTGAAGAAAAATTTGATTTACAGACTGTAGGATTGCAGACAAAATAATACGTATTTTAAGGGAAAGTTCGTACCTCTTTGGATGAAATGTGAAAAAGGTGGCCTGAAGACCCTCAAAGTAAAAAAGTTGCTAATAAGAACGTTAAAAAAAATTTAAAGGCAAAGGAGAGAACGAAAGTTGTTGACATTTTATTTCAAAAATATGTGTACGTACGTGTCCACCCTGGTTAGGAATTCCATATCACTCATGTGGAAATGTTCTGCTATATACAAAGTGAGACCAATCCACTTAATTGTCCAAAACTGAGTCCATTTGAAACGTATTGGGTTATAGTAAAAAATATTTAAAGAACGCTTAAAGCTGAGTAAAAGATAAAATAAATTTTAAAAAGAAGTGGACCCATTCCGACAAAAATGTAACCAAAACACAATATAACTTATATTTGGGGTATTCCAGAAAATAAAATTTTAAAAAGATTAACCCATTAGTTTTATTTTTATAAGCTCAATTATATGCACTCAGTTTTTCGTGCACAGTCCTTATATACATAAAATACGAATATAAATTTTTGATGAAAAATTGTTTTGTTTTATTAAAAAAGTCATAAATCTTTTAAACTAAAATTAAAATATTTCTATTTTCTAACACGAAAAATTTCAATGTCATACATTTTTTATAATTTTGTTTCATTTATCTTTGTTGTTTTTCAAGGGAATGTGTGATTTTTTTTTTTTTTTTTTGTAAATTAAAAGTAATTATTAGTAACATTAGCTATAATAAATAATTACTAAATTATATGCTAAAACTATAGAAGAAAAATTTGCACAACCAAACAAAATTATTAATTATGAAAAATTTTAAAATGTAAAGAAACATCTAAACATCTTGTAAATGCACTAGAGTGTGACCTCTTCAAAAACAACAAACATTTGTTAAATTTAAAAATGAATTTAAATTCTCAAGATATGGCTTTGGCCAACTTTTTGTTTGAAAAAAATTAATTTTTTACAAAGGCAGCATTAGAATGTCAAATGAGAAATACTTTTTTTAATAATAAATCTGGCAGAATTTTGGAAAAAATAAATTTATCTTTATGCAATTTTAAGAGAAAAATAATTTTTATTTGGAAAAATTTTTTTAGAAAAATATTTATTCTAATTTTTATGAATTTTGGCATCAATCTTTGCATATTTTGATCGTAACAGCATATTTTTCCTTATTTTTTACTTAAGATCATATTTTGTCATATTTTTTTATAGAAAATCCTTATTTGATAGTATATTTTTGCAATTTAAATGACATATTTTAGACTTAAGAACATAATTTTGTATATATTAAACTAAAGAGCATAATTTTACATATTTTACAATTAAGAGAAAAATTTTGCATATTTTACGTCCAATAGAATTTATGGAAAAATTTGCCCTTAATGATTTTTTTTTTTTTTTCAAATTCACTAACAATTTTCTTATAAATAAATAGAAATTTCGTGATTAACTTATATAATGTATTATTTTTGAATGTTTTTAAGTGCAAAAAGAAAATATTTTTTGGCAATTGCTAATAAAAATCAAGTTATTTTTAGCATTAGTAGTAGATAATTAAAAATTTGGACAGAAAAAAAATATATACATATATAAATTTATATATATATATATATATATATATATATATATATATATATATATATATATATATATATATATATTTCAATTTTAAGAGTATCTTCCATGTGTATAAAAGAGTTTTTTAGAGCATATTTTTGCTTGACCTGATTAATAACAATTCAAACTAATGCAGACTGAATTGACTTCTTCGAAATATATACTAACCAATAGTTTTCTAATATTGAAGAGATTTCCTTTATACTGCCTTTCAGATAATTTTCATGATATTTAATTGAAATCAAAATATTTAATTTTATTCAAAATTGATTCCTTGTAAATCATGCTTTTTATTAAAAATTTTAAATATCTCTTGTGTTTCTTTTCATATATTTTTAATTATATATTTAATTAAAGTATAAATAGATAATGGCCTTTTTCTAGAGTTAGTTAATATTTGACCATTTGATATAAAAAAAAAAACACTTTATCTTTATGAAGTAAATATATGTATTAATATTTAATTTGACTGTTTTGAGACAATATAAATAGCAAGTACGTGACATCGTTTCATCAACGAAAATTAAACGTAAAACGCCTACATAAAACTTTTACTTAAATGAACACTGAGAAAAATTATTACCTTTTCTTATACGAAAAAAAAGTTAGGGCCTGATTCAGTATGACAATCAAATTGTTTGAAAATAAAATTTGTATGAAAACTACTCAAAAAACATTTGAAAAATTGAGTAATTTTCATACAAATTTTATTTTCAAACAATTTGATTGTCGTACTGAATCAGGCCATTATATACACATAAAAGTATAATCCAACTAAAATTACTGGCATATATTATGACTGTGAGAAAGTAACTAACTTTTAAAAACTGCAAATACTTCTTTAAAAGGGTTAGATTGAATAGGTTAAATAGATGACCTCCTGCATGGAAAGGACACATTTAAGTCCTTGTGCTTCCTTTGTGTTATCTATAATGAAAAGAACGGAAATAATGAAATGGGAAGTGAAAGATACAGTATTGAATAAAGTTTTTTAAGTTTAGAATTTAAAATAAAATTTTGAGATTTTTTCTGAAATGTACAATGTAAATACTTAATAAATATTGAGCGAGAATAACAGAAATTTTAATATTAATGACCTTTGACCTTTAATAAAAAGATGAATTTGTTTTTTTATTTTTCTCCCAGAACAAACAAAAAATTATCGAAAATTTAAGCATTCAAAAATTTTGCAGAAATAAGTAGAATTTCAGCAGTTCAGCACAATAAAAAAGTTTTTTAAACCTGAAAAAATTAAAAATATTCAAGCAAAATACTTTGATATAGTTTAATGCAAATATAATTAAAAACTACACTTGATCCATTTTCTTTTAAATTGAATTCCACCATAAACGTTTTTTCCTTCCAGTGATGCTCTCTGTCTTAAATTAATTTTAATATAAAAATATTTAAATATTTGGTTATTGTATTGTTTGATTTTTCTTTAAGAAAATAGTCATTGTTTATTTGACATATGCACAGAAAAAATAAAAATGGACTTCAATTACTAAATTGCTAGTATTAATTAAATTTTTGTCTGATTTTGTTCCAAAATGATAATACTAATTAACTAGAATAATTGTTTTTGGCTTAAATTTCAATTAAATTTTTTAACCCATTTAAAGCCAAACCAAAACGACAAGAAAAATTTTAAAAAATTCTTTATTTATATAAAATTAGTAATAAAAAAAAAACAGGAAAGTAAAAAAAAGTTTAAAAAAAATGTGTTTCAGGACATAAAAGGGGTGTACCCAAATTGGCACAGTGGCCACTTATGAGTGAAAATTTGAAAAGCATCCTTTATCGATGCAAAGTGTTTTCTTGCATTTTTTGCAACGCAACGGCTTCTGTTGTGACAGGCGACACAACGTACACGATTTGGAAGCTTTTCCGGAACGTGATCGGCGCCGTTTAGCTGTAAGCCTTCAATATTTGAAGTCGAAGGACGAGCCGCAGTGCGTTTTTTTGGTAATTGCTTTAGGTAAAATCTGGCTATAGTTCGTCGAAATAGTAACTGGTCCATGCTGTTCTCTTTGCTATATACATGCAAGCGCCAAGCATTTGACATAGCCATATCCAGCATGTAGGTAAATAAACCCCACCACCATTTTTTACCATGAATGCCGATTCTATATAATGATATGGATTGATGCATTTCATCAACTCCGCCCATAACTTTGTTATAATTTTGAAACACGTAGGGGATCTGCATATCAGTTTTTTGCTTTTTTTGAGAACAACATCTTTTAACAAATCCTACTGGTTCATACGAGTCATGATTAGTAGCCATTGAGCAAATACTGTTATCCTTCCAACGGACCAATAATATTTAGTTATTTTTATCAAATCTATAATCAAACTCTGATCTTGCTTTTTTCATCATCTCCTTTACATGTGTCAGAGGGCATTTCTTAGTGCGATTATCTCTTATTGTTCCTGTAGCACGGTAACCTAAATTACGCAAATCATTCAGCAAGTCAACACTTGTAAAAAAATTATCAAAATAAACTTTGTGATTCGCGGGGTTCGTCGATAATTTATCAAGCAGCATTTTGACAACCCTACTACCCAATGGCTCAGAAACAGAGTTAAGTGATTTACCACAGTAAATATCAAAAGAGTAGCAGTATCCAGAGGAACTTGCTACAACCCAATTTTTATAGCCAAATCGAACTGGTTTGCCTCTAATGAACTGCTTTGCTGAATGACGACCATAATATTTAACCACAGATTTGTCTATAGAAATATTTTCGTGGAAAACGCCAAATTGGCTGAAGTTTTTGATAAGAACATCTGAAAGTTTACGTAACTTGAACATTTTGTCAGTGGTGTTTGAAGCTTCATTATTATCAACAAGGTGCAAATTTCTCTTTATTTCTTTAAACCTATTTCTGGACAAAGCATTTGAAACAACTTCTACTCCTATATCTTCATCTAAAGACCAATACAGGCTTTCCCTTGGAAGTGTGTGGTATCCAGATAGAATTAGTATTCCAAAGAAAACATTCAGATCTGCAACGGTGACTGTAAAGTTGTGTCAATTATTTTGACTCGCGTACAACCGACTAAGATTAGCGATCATTTCAAAAACTTCTTCGTCGAAAAACATTTCAAATATTTGAACTGGTGACAATTCCTTTACTGCGTCTTTCATACGGCTTTCACTTAGTAACCGCTCAGCAGTTTCCTCATAAATCGTCGGTTCATCTTAGTAAAGTTACTACGCGTGTTAAAAACTCGAATATACTAGTCCAATGTTTCAGCAACTAATAAATGTAATACTTACAATAAAGTATACTTACATTTTACTTGAGGATTTAACTATTTAAAAAGCTGCCAGCGTTTAATAAGACTACATAGTCAGTAATACATCATCTGACGTTTTCGAGTCGTTTACTCATTTCTGTCTTTGCGTATATTATAATATTATACTTGTAGCCATTGTACCCAAATTGGCACACCACTATTTTACGCGTTATAAAATCATATATATACAAAATATTAAACTAAAATCTTTTTGTGTGATTCGATACATATTCAATTTGATTAAATAAAAGAATTTATGATTTTAAACTTTACATAGAAAATTTAATTGTTGTTAACATAAACTTACCTCCACATCTGTGTTATTGATCAAACTAATTAGGTTATTATGTTACTAAAACTAAATAAATTTAATTTGATCTACATTTTTTATAACCATAGGTATTCCCAGCAATTATTAATGCATAAATTTTTTAATAAATATTAATACTTTTTACGTACACCCGCGATAAGTTAGTGTTCCCAAATTGGCACAGCGGGCGTAAATGGGTTAATCAAATCAATTAGAATTGTGAGTAAATTTTTGCATAAAATCAACTAAGATTTGTACTAATTCAATTCTACAATTAATTAAATCCTTCCTTCAAAAAAAAAATATAATTATTTATTTAATTATTAAAAATATTTCAATAATATAATACAGTAAAATTAGACTACAAGAATATGAAAACTCCAAATTTGATTAATAGAAACGAAAGCTGGTGTATAGTTTCCTCTTAGCGTTTTATACTCCTTGTTAAATCATTTATAGTCACGAATAAATCCGATTTTTGTAACCTTTGACCTCGAATTTCTCATGTAGGTAAGACGAAACTATATGTCATGTTTCGTTTCCCTCTATAAAATTGTGGTGTTATACCCTTGTTTAACTAAAAATTACAATGATATACTCATGTATGTGGTTCATGTATAATAAACATTGAATGTGTGTAATGTTTCTGTAAAAATCCTTTCTAAATAAATTTTAATATATAAATATACTTATATTTAATTTTCGAAAATTCTTCATTTCTGAGGGACGTCCTAATAAAGATTTTCTTATCTGAGTGACTTTATGACCTAGGATGATATACCAATAAAAACACTAAAGAACATGACAGATGTCTGAATAAAACTTCAAAAACAACCAATATAAACTTTTAAAATAAATAATCTTCCATAGAACAGCTTTAAAACAAGAATGAATCTTGAAATTACATCAAATCCCCGGTACTAATGACCGAAAATCTACAAAAATATTGAAACGATTAATCATCAAATATTTAAAATTCATACATACATACTAAATGATTAAACACATCTGCGAACACTGAGAAATCCTGCACACATTTCGTATTACTGTTTTTTAATAGATATAATGAGCGCAAGTAGTTGAAAATGGTTGAAAATTGATTTAGTTATTTTATTTCTATATTTCTATATCTATATTATTTTTTCTTTATATTTTTTAAGATTTGTCGATTTTTGTCAAAAAATTTTAACCAATTAGAAAGTTAATTACATTAATTAATAGTATAATTAAATTACAATATAAAGTTAATTAATAATTTTATTAAAAAATTATTTGGAATATTTTTTTCTGTGTAGTTAAACATGTCTGGATATTTACTATATACAATTGTACGTATATGATAATCTATATTTTTTCACTTAATTCCCTTAGCAAAATAAATTTTTTTATACTGTTCTTCGAATGAAATTGTTACAGTTCATTGAAGGCATATTGGATTAGAAATATTAAATTAAGCTTATTGCTCTTCATACCCTACACGGCACAAAGAGGCAACAAGGTATTATCGTTTATTTACTTATTTATTTATTTATTTATTTATTTATTGATAATCATGAAACCAGTTAAGACCAATCGATTAAAAATATAACAGTAATTCATATATAATTTTATATAAAGTACTCATTAATAAATATAAATTTTTAAATATTTAGTATATTTCTTAAGTTTATACAAAAATTTTCAATGTTATTCTATCACGAATTTACAGCTAAGACATAAAAAATACCAAAAAAATGGCTTAATAGTTACTAATAATAGATAAAATAAAACTCTTAAATTAGCAACTGAAAATGAAAAGTTTCTTTTATCATATGGTAATACTGTATTTCATAATTTTACGACACGAACCACGAAAGACCTTTGCATAAATATTCTATTAAAACATCTTCCTATTTTAGAGATAAATCCCATTGATGTAGCACTATAGATTTCCAACCCATACGTTATAAGAGGCATCAATAATGATATATCTGTTTCCTTACCGCTATGGATAGACGACAAGGAGTACCGTAAAATTTCCTTAAAGATGTGAAAGTTTTAGCAATAACAAAATTAATATATTGATTAAAAAATAATTTATTGTCTATATAAAAACCTAGAACTTTAAAATTTGAAACAAACTGCAATGATGTATCATTTAATTTTATATTACATACGTATACAAGTTGTAAATCATAGGCATATATAGCCCTTAAGGGATTTTAGGCTAAAAAAAAAAATCTTTAATATACAAGAAAAATAATAACGTCCCTAAAATTGTGCCCTATGGAACCCCACGATGTGTAAATCTGCTGCACGAACTTTCATTAATCTATAAAATATATAAAAAATGATATATAGTAATTCATAAAATGAGAACGGCTGTGCCGATTTCTGTAAAATTTTTTGTCAGTTGTTCGTATTTTCGAGAAGAAGGTTTTTTGGAAAATCCCTCCGGAAAAGTCGGAAAATTGGAAAAATCGAAAATCGAGTTTTTGTATGAAATTTTGTGTGAAATTATTCCTTAATGGCTTTCCAAATCTAACAATAGAAAGTTCTTAGTGTAAATCATGGAAAATTGCGGAAAATGCGAAATGCGGAAAATTGAAAAATCTCTCCGCAAAAGTCGGAAAATTTGAAAAATCGAAAATTTATTGAAACAAATCGAAAAACATTGTTCATCAAATCGCTCTCTACTGATTCCATTCAAATAAATCACATTGAAAATTTAAATATTTGTGCTGTATTATTACTCTAAAGTTTGTCTGAAGGCTTAAAATTGGGGCGAGGCTAAGCTCGCCGGATCCGCTAGTAGTTTATATAAATTGTGTCCTGTATGTAGTAAAAAACTGAATTAAATTACAAGCATTGCGAGAGAATCCAAATTGTGTAAAAAGCTTATTTAACAGCACTTCATGAAAAATAAATTCAAAAGCCCTACTGAAATTTAGACTTTTTATCATGGCAGAGAACTTATGCTGATTAATCAATCCATCTCCCATATATCAGTCATATGACTAGTAGTGTTATGGCGGAGTCTGAAACCTGATTGGTATTCAGATAACAACTTTCTATCGTTGATATAGCCTAACATTTGATCATTAACTAATGTTTCCAAAAACTTAGAACATACGGATACAATACAGATCGGACGATATTCGCTACACTGTCGCTCTTGATATTTTTTATGCTTATGGATATTTTGAGCAAGTCAAAACACTATAAAAAATATACACAAAATGTCGCAAGACATGAGGTAAAACCTGAGTGAGAGTCCATCAGGCCCAAGTGAATTAGATTTAATTTTCATAAAAGCATTGAAGACTTCATGCTATTCAACATTGCGAAACAAGAATTTGTTTTGATCAAAAGTCGATTATATATCATATAAAAATATCGGTGGGTTATCAATTGAGTCCAAGATATAAAATACATTGAATTCTTCAACGTCAATTGGGTATTCATTATTTTCCACTCGCCTAATTCAAACTTTAGGCGAGATTCTTTGCTGTGGTAGAATTAAAATTTCTTTAATAGTAATTTGCACTTTTTTTTCTAATTACTCTTAAGTTTGTTCCTAAAGACACAATATGTATGTCATCTTATCAATATGCTCAGAATGCCATATCTCTTGCCCGTATGGTTTTCAATGGAATATGTTTATCATATAGATTTAGTAGTACCGATGTTAAAAATTCCACTTGAAAATTTTATATCAATATTTTCATAGATAGGACTAAAATTAATATCCCTACAATTTCTAATTTACATTACCCCGTTAGTGCATGTTGGGAATTTAAATATGAACATAGCAATTGACCTTTACTCTCGACAAACCCATTTAATAAATTAGAATTGTTAATAAATTAGAATTGTGTAGGTAAGCTGTTATGGATTTATATCAAATTTAATTCACTAATTACATTTCTAAAATCTATTGATGGTTCAAATAAATTAATGCTACAATCGTCTGCTATTATAATACGATTGTAACGCTCAGATAAACCTAGTTCATCGCAACTTTGTGAAATATTACCATAAGGTAAATAAATTAAACCCATGAAATATTGTCAGCAATTTCAACAAATATTGCATCACATGTCAAGCCCACGTTAAATTTGTAAAAATCTTGGGTTTGTAATCTTTTATGTACATACATGCATACCTCTCCTCCACGCGCAGTTAACTAGTTTATCGCAACGATACACATTATGTTCAACAATCTCTACAGCATTTTCCAAAATGCCTTCTCTTCACCATGATTCAGATATTGCTATAACATATAAATTTCAGTCTTTTACTAAATGTATAATTTCATCCAATTTTACAGAATTCCATATCGGAGAAATACTCTGTACATTAAAATGTATTATGCTTAAGTTGCTAGAATCTAATTTAAGACTTTATAAAGTTTCACTATTAACCACTTTCCATAAATTGGCATTCATTATTAATAAACAATGCAATCCCTTTTAATTCGTGATAGTTTAATGATAAGATAAGAGACATCTTGATGAAAATCGGTTGCTCTTACAGTAAAATTTATTAATTTATTATAAAAATTCACCAGACAATTGTAATTAGTAAAATTCTAATTAATAATTAATAAAATCGTAAAATAGACAAAGTTTCACAAAAATGTTAATGCTTAAAAAAAAACTAACAATATCTCCTGAAGCAGTTTCGTAAGGGATTTACCTACAAAACTGCTTTTGGACGAGCAATATTCTGTATCGTTCTCCGTTCACCGTAAATTTTTATTAAAACAATTATTTCTATTTCAGGGTATTCAATATTCGTTACACTCATTTTTATGTCTTATTTGCAACACAACTTTTCATTTAACTTTCTAACAAATATCCATAAAATGTTTTGGAAAATTGTTTGTAGCCTCTATCAAAATAATACAAAATAGTACATCGAAAATTCCAAACACGTAAAGCAATTTAAACCAATAATTTAAATTGTCTCAACGCGACATAAAAAAATTACAGCAATAATAATAAAGACGACAAAGTAACAAAAAAAAAGAAAAAAATGAAAAGAAAACAATAAAAATCTCATCAGTTAAAAAGGTTTGAATTGGAGTTACTTTTTTTTATATTTTCTTGCCATCAGAGTCGTTTTGTTTATAACAACAAAAAAGTTGGCATTGAAAGAAATTACTTTGCATAATTGACAATTTTACTGTAAATAATTCCTTAATAGAAAGTGCCATGTTTTTATACATATTTTTTCAAGTATTTTTATTACAATGTTATTAATTGAAAAATAAATCAAGAAAATTGAAATTGAGAAATTTATATATTTGTTTCTTGATGTTTTTCTTTTAAATTGAAATAAAAACTTAAATAAATAAATAAATAAATAAATATATATATATATATATATATATATATATATATATATTTCTTTTTATGGGAAACTGTAGGATTTTTATGGTGATTGTTTTTCTAATATATAGATTTGTTTTCATATATGTTTTCCACTTGCATTTTAAATCATTCATGTGCAACTTTTGAAATTCAATCAACTATTCAATGAAATGGTTTTATCTCTAGAATTATTTTTTTCCTCTGTTAAAATGTTGGATTATTGCATTCTATATATATAAAATATTTTTTTAAAAAATTGCATTTTTTTTTTATTTTTTATTTTGACAAATTGTACGATATTTCATATTTATACAAAAAATTTATATTAAATGTTAAAATGTTGGATTATTGCATTCTTTATATAAATTTTTTTTTTAAAAATTGCAATATTTTGGAGTTTAATATTTGGATTAGAGAGTTGAATTAGAGACTAGTTTTTATTTTTTTTAATAAATTGTACGATATTTCATATTTATGTCAAAAATTTTTTTATTTAATTTGTTTTATTATAAAGTGTTTGTGATCTACATATAAACACTTTCTTTAGAAATAAAAATAATGTAATAAAATAATCTGTTATTTGAATTATATTTTTTACTTATTGATTTTCAGTATACTTAAAATCTTGTATGATTATATTTATTTGAGTTTAAGTTAATGTTAAGAATTCAAAATTAAACTCAAAGCATTTTATTCACTTATTGCCCTTCATCTACCAAAGCAACATAAATATGAAGTAAAATGTTGCCCTTTAAGAAAGTGCAATTTTCGCAAACTTATTCTCGCAAGCATTTTACAGACCATTCAACATTTTTCACCCTTTAAAGGGCAAATATTTTTTAAAATCATACTAGTATTTATTTAAAATTTAATTTGATATAGTACATATAATGTTAATTACCCTCATCTACAAAGGTGTTTGGACTTTAATTTTTTGTTTACTTCTTTTTTTAATGCTTAAATTTTTCCACTATTTATTTTCTTCTCATTACAAATGCTTAGATCATCTAATGGTCATATGATATTATACTCCCAGCAAAAACTTTGCTTTCCTGGTAAACTAGCAGGTATAATTGGAAACAAAAATAAACTACTTATTTTTTGCCTGAATAACTAGTTATTTTTGTTCGACTTGTCCACAAATTCATGTAGTTATTTTTTGACTCTAGGGGTACTCAAAAATATGTACCTAAACGAAAACAAAAATAAAAAAACAAAAAAATTTTGCCGTCAGTGAGACTCGAACTTGGACACACACTAACCATCCGTTTTTACTGATTAACGTCTTACTCAGTACACCATCTCGCACATAGCATCCTAAGCGACAAAAACTCTATTTAGTTTAAAATATCTTTTTAGACATTTTGTTATAAAAGACTAGCAGCTTCAGAATGGGGTTGAACCAACAACCGTCTGGTTGTTAATCCGGCGCTCTAGCCAACTCATCCACGTGATTGCAGTATTACTGCGCTATTATACTATTGAGTACTTATTAATGTAATACAAAGTAGGCAAATAATAATGACGCCTCATTACCAAGAAACTACTTTAATAAGTAGTTGTTATTACCGAAAACCAAAAAGTTTTTGCTGGGCTGTTATTTAAAGATTATATTAATCTCACATATACTTTGAACCTCTATATATACCCGCCCGACCTGAGTTTCGATATTAGCAAGTATTCGCTTAAAACGAAGAATTTTGGATAGTAAACATTCGCATAATATTCGAGAATTTTAAACAAAGAGAATCTAGTGTTATTCTTGAGCGATAGTTCATAGCGAATGGTTGTAAAATATAGCGCTTTAAAATGTTTTATCTTAGTTAAATTTCCAGTAATTTTGAATAAAAAGTAATATAATGAAGTTTTACAAAAGATGGTAAGTAATGTTGCTACTTCTCTAAAGATTTTTAAAAAATAACACATTTATCTTTATATCTAATTGATTTTCTTGCAGATTAATTAAGGAAATTTTGGTATAAAAGATTTGGATTTGAGCAAAGAAAAATTAATAATGGTAAGATGAAAAACATTGATGACCCCTCTGACCGCATTTGAAATATTTTACTTCAAATATTACCAGCCTTATGTAAATGTCTTCATTAATTTTATTGTTCATTAGATGAATTATTATAATTGAAATGTAAATTATTATAATAAATATTATTTTAATATATTACAGATATATTGTGTTAAGTTTGAAATAAGACATAACTAAAAAAATAAATCAGATCTTAATTTTAAATTGAAAATAAAATGGAAATGAAACAAAATAAGAACTATCGTTTTCGAACTATTGTCAATGATAATAATCAAAAATATTTAGTAATATCAATATCGAATAGTTTCCAACATTTTTTGATATCGAAAACTAATCACTAACGAATATTTTTTTTGCTATTCATATCGCTAAACGTTAACTATCAATACAATAGACGAACTAGAACGAAAGATTTGCTGTAACAAAGTGAGCGACGGGAGAGTTCAAGGAGCTCATATTCGGATCGCCAACGATAGTCGTTCTCGAATATTTTGTCACAGAAATGCTCGCGTATTGTTCGAAGGCGATATTATCGAAGTTTGTGGTCAGCTGTGTAGTTATACGAATATGAATGTATTTGGAAGACCCCCAGATGTGTTGGCTTTCAATATATGTATTTTTTTTTTTTTTTTTTTTTTTTTTTTGAACACACTCACTTGTACATCTGTATGATCAGTAAATATGTACGTGTTTTTGTATAGAAGAAACATTCATAAACTAAAAAATTAAATAAAAATAGATATGAAAATATTAGTAATTTAACCATGAACTCAATTGCTATTCAACATACATGATCATAATTATATTTGAATTAGATATGTTTTTCAATTGTTTAAGATTTTCGTTTTATAAAATATTTTATTTGTTTTCACAGCATTCACAAAATATATATTTGAATCAATATCTTGTTATTTTTTAAGGCGTGTATATGTATATATGAGTATTTTAGAAACTGAATAGAATACAACAAAACGTGATCATTTTAAATAATCAAGGACAAGTGTTCGATCAATTATAAATTGTAAAAGTATTTATTTTAGTATCAGTTACTTTACTATTAACATTGGTTGTTAATAATACTTTTTTGTTAGTAAACGTGGTCTACAGAAGGAATTTGAAAGTCTATGACCAAACAAAGAAAAATTAGCTCCTTGAGATTTGAAATTGTTTTTTTTAACGTATTGTATTTCTATCAAATTTCCATTTTCTAACATTTTTCTAACATTTCGATATGTTTTTTATTTGCGTAAAATTAATTTTTCTGAAGTGTAAGCGACGTTATTCGAAGTCATTATATTACTTTTTATCAATGCTCCAGTACTTTTTTCTTGCTAAAATACGCCAGCCATACAATACAAATAAAAGGATTTGTGAGAGACACTTCAACAAACTAAATTTTCAAAAAATTTACACTTTTTTTTAAATACAAAAACAAAATATGCATTTTGTTGTGGCATGAATTATGTTTTTGACAATTGAATTAGGTTTTTGTCCTCACGTAACTATCTACTTATTAATCTATGACGAGAACATTCATTATTTAATTCTGCTAAAGGATAAACTTCATATTTTATAAAAATAAATTCTAGATTTGCTATATTTCAGCACTTTTAAATTTAAAATAAATATTGATTTTTTTTTCAACAATAATTATCCATTATTGAAACAATAAAAACGTGATCATTTAATTTTAAAATAAAATATCCCTTTACCATTTTTGTTTGCCATTTAAAGTCAAACCCTTTGTTTTTTGCTTAAAATTTTATGGTTCGTTATTCATGAGTAACCTTTTTGAAAGCTAGGAAAGGAGTTACACGAAAAAAAACTCAGAACATGTTTAGTTGACTGCCACAAGTATTAATGTTCACAAATCAACAGACAGACTGACAGACAGAAAATGTTAAACTTATAAACGTGATTTTGAAACAGCAATAAAAATCCGAAGGTTTAAACATAAATATTATAATTCTAAACTTAAATTACCGCACCGCACACATAATTATTTATTTTCATTTCCTTTGAAGAGTTGTTGCTCGTAAAACTCCATTTAAAATCAACTAGACATTATTTTCTCTCATTTGTGGGTCTTTATTGAAGTTAAATTTTTTTCTTATCTAAGTGACCGAACGACCGACCAAAAGACTCAGCAAACATCACTGGAGAGGAAAAAAATAATTTCACCAACCGTGAAAGAAATAATTTATGTTGGTTTCTTCTGTTATAGTGATATTTTGTGTCGTCGGTCGCAGTCATTGTATTCAATCATGTTAACACATATTTAACCACCATCACCAGACTGCAGACAAATAAAATAAATAATAAGAAATATTAAACTGGTTTTGGCTTTAGCCAAGTTTTTGGGCTAATAAAGTGTTTTTGCGCTAATTAGGTTTAATTTTTTTATTAAATTTTTATTTTGGTTTTTACGTTAAGTTGATGATAAATAAAGAATTATTTTTTAAATGTTTATACTTTTTTATAATAATTACAAAATTTACTTTCTTCACATTATTAAGTAAATATTTATTTGATTGTAAACTAAAAAAGCTATTAAAAAATGTATTAAATAAAAGGATACTTGGTGTTCAACATAGGTGCAATATAAAAAAATATATATATTTGCACAAATCTTTTTATTGGGAATAAAAAATAGCGTTGGTTACAACTCATTTAAATGAGACTAGGATTAGGCTGAATAACTAAGAATTGTATTCAATAGGCTTCATATAACAAATTATCTTAAAAAAATGCATAATACCTAAAATTAATAAAGTTTATTATATTAAATCATTATTTAATATTTATATTTAAGAATTACAAATTTCAAAAAAAAATAGGTATTTCCAAGGGGCGGGTTTCCATGCAAATGCAGATCTTTTCTGAAACATTTAAAACTATTTTATGTATTTATCTATCCGGATTACACATATTACTCAAAAATGGCATCTAGTTGTTAGTTTATATTTTTGCATATTTAATGGAAAATGCATTTTTTGTCATATTTTTCATAATGCATATTAGTTTATACATTTTTAAAATTTTTAATTTTTTTTTTTAAATTTTTTTAATAGTTGGTATCAGCTTTGAACCCTATGTTAGCTGATAAAATGCGTTTTTAAAAAGTAAACGAACATTTTACCGAAGAAGTTCTAATAAGAAGTTATTTTATTCATTAAAATTTCCTACATTGATTATAATTAGTGCTAGTTTTTTATGAACATCTTTACTTAGTGAAATTTGGCAAGAAAATTTTATTGCATAAAAGGACGCAAGTTAGAACACCAAAAACCTGCGTTTTAAATAAATATTTGCAATAAGTCTGTAAGTTATGAAAAGCACGTCAGTAACAAATGCACCAAAAATTTGTATCGAAATGCAATCAGAAAGCCCCACAATCATTGTTAACCATACATGAGTAAACAAATAATTTCAATTTGGAGTTTTTGAAGCCTTTGTATCAGCAGAGATTTCTTTGAAAAAATTATCTAATCCGATTTTATTGAAAGATCTACAACGAAAGCATTCCATTTGGAACTACACTCAGAAATAGTTATGTGGAAAAAGTGTACCATATTTAACTTGAAGAAATAAAATCGTTTTTAAAAAACAAATTTATATGGATAAACCATAGATGAAATCACAGAAATTACTGGCCGATATATTGTGAATGTAATTGTTAGAGCATAGATCACAACGTTGATGCGAGTAAATGAAATTTTTTTTTATTAAGATTATACAACTTTAAGTGTAAACCACAAAATAATTGACCGTACATTTCGTGAGTCGGTTAAATGTTGGGAGAGAATTTCAATAACAATTAAATTCTCTTATATTTATCGAATGAGGCTCCAATTATTCTACTTTCAGATAATATCTTGTGTTCAGGAAAATACTCCTTCTGAATTATAATTATTAAAATGTGCTCCTATTATATCTGTTGACGTACAAAGGTAATTTTCTATGTATAAAAAACATTTACGCCAAAATAGATCGCTTGCATTTGACAACTTAGCAAAAAATAATGTTTGCTTATGAAAATTTAGCCTCTTTTACTAAGTTTGTATTAAACTCAGAATATAAATTTAAAAAAATTGAATTAAAAAAATATAACAATAATAATAATCTAATGTTTAAAAATATATTACATTGAATAGCTTACCATGAACCGATTTTTGTTTAATTTAATAAATATAAAAAAGTGCATTTTTTTTTAAATTTCCAGGTTATATATTGTACTTTTTAAATGCATTTTTTAAGCACATTTTTTTTTCAAAAAATAAATGCATAAAATCAGCCTTCTAGTCATCACTAACGAATTTAACACAAGCTTATTTTAAGATGATATCTCCTTTTATGATTCCTATTCATTGCTTTAGAATTTATGCTCTATAAATAATGAAAAAATTATTTTTTTTTTATCATGGTGCGCTGACGGCAAATCCTATATTTTTTTATTTTGTACTACTTTTGA
Organism: Protocalliphora azurea; assembly: GCA_932274085.1. Lineage (NCBI taxonomy): Eukaryota > Metazoa > Arthropoda > Insecta > Diptera > Calliphoridae > Protocalliphora > Protocalliphora azurea. Next base: position 133,397,560 of record OW026519.1, read on the forward strand.
AGAGAACAAAATAACTGCCCAGAAAAAACTTTTTGGTTTTCGGTAATAACAACTACTTATTAAAGTAGTTTCATGGTAATGAGGCGTCATTATTATTTGCCTACCCTGTATTACATTAATAAGTACTCAATAGTATAATAGCGCAGTAATACTGCAATCACGTGGATGAGTTGGCTAGAGCGTCGGATTAACAACCAGAAGGTTGTTGGTTCAACCCCATTCTGATGATATTTTAAACTAAATAGAGTTTTTGTCGCTTATGATGCTATGTACGAGATGGTGTACTGAGTAAGACGTTAGTCAGTAAAAACGAGTGGTTAGTGTGTGTCCAAGGTCGAGTCTCACCGACGGCAAAATTTTTTTCTTTTTTTTATTTTTGTTTTCGTTTAGGTACATATTATTGAGTACCCCTAGAGTCAAAAAATAACTACATGAATTTGTGGACAAGTCGAACAAAGATAACTAGTTATTCAGGCAAAAAATAAGTAGTTTATTTTTGTTTCCAGTTATACCTGCTAGCTTACCAGGAAAGCAAAGTTTTTGCTGGGTGCTTTATTTTGTAAATTCGCAACCTTTTTTAATTTTTTTGTTAGGATTTTTTTTTTGTTTTGTTCTTCAAAAGGTCCTATGTTTAGCAAAAAATAATAAAAGTCTTTCTTAAGGAAATCTACACATAAGACTTTTTATAACTTGGAAACCCGTTGAGGTAATGAAAAATGCTTTGATGACTAATTATGATACAAAATGCGATAATAAAAAATTGAAAAAAATTACACATAAAATTCTTCGTCAGCGCACACTTACACGATGAAAAAAAACTAAAACTTGGGAAAATATAAAAAGCTTCAAAAAACTTCTTAATATGTACATTGGGTGTTAATTAACTTAGTTTTTAATTTTTTTAAAGCAATTGTATTTTATTTAATAAACAATAAATATTTTCTAATATTTTTCTAACCATATGCGACGGATCCTTAATAGTATTTACTACGATGTAAATCTAAATTACATTACACGCTCGCACTTCAATAAACGTGACAAAAAACAGTAAACAGTGAAAATATATACTCGCAAACCGTTGGAGCAGTAAACATTTAAAGTAGCATAACACCACCAACGGTAACTATCATTATCACAAAAATCATAAATAAAAAATCGTTTGTACACATAAATACTAGTTACTAGATTTTATGAACTGATTTTATTTCGTCTTGTTTGTTCCCAAAGTAATTAAACCAAATAAAAACGTGATTTTATATGATACAGTCAATTTCAGTCAGTCAACCAACCAAACAGTTGTCAGTTAGTTGGAGCTATCGTACTACAAATATTTATTTTTATTTCTACCAAACAATAATAATAATACTCTTCTTATCTTAACATAACTGGAATAGGAATTATTATATTTAATATACTTTTTGCGTTTGTTTGTAAAGCTTTCGTTACAACATGATTGCTTAACTTCCACTAAAATGTGATGATGATGTTGTAAGTTTATTTTGTGCCAAAAAAAAAAAAAAAAAAAAAAAAAAAACAGAAATCACAAAAAAAACTATTATGACAAAAACTGTGGTTTGACATAATTTCTGTTTCTGAACTGCTGTTAGTTTTTTTGGTGTCATATTACTTTTTCCGTACATCAAGTGTTTGTACTTTAAAAGCGTACTATTTTTATTTAAACAACTTAACAAGATTTTTGGACTAAATGTAAACGAATAAAAAATGTGCAAATAAACTAGTTATTGAAAAAATATCAGTTTTTTTTATTCTATTTTACCCAAATTAAATTTCAAATTTTATTTGTTATGGAATAAAAGATTATGATTCGTGTTGGTTTATATAGATTTCTCATACCATATGTAACGTTATGTTGGCAATATAGCTTGGTATAATTTAGCTTGATATCATCTCTCAATAACTGCAATGTATTGTATAAATCGCGCTTCATTCTAACCGGTCATTGGCGCCATATTTTTTTGGATAAAAAGACTAAGACTTTTTTTCGAGCTTAAAAATGTATTACACAAGTTTACAAATTAGGGTCAACTTTTGGATCGGAGTAGATGAGAACTAATCTTGATGTAATTTGCTTTTAAGATTGTTTTTTTTTTTTTTTTTTTTTTTTTTTTTTGGGAAGTAAGTATTTCCATTAAAAGACTATATTTCTCTAAAAAACTCAATAAAATCTTATAATATTCAAGTAAATATGTAATGTATTATTTCATGAAGCAAATTTTAATTAAGGTAAGAAAACAATCATCAAAAATGAAACTAAGTTTTATATAATATGTACAGAAATTATAACTTAATGTGGAAAAAGCATGTTTCAATTTTTTCGAAATAAATTTTAAAGGTAGACTTCTTTCAAATAATACTCCTCTTACTACTCTTAAAAAAAATGTAATTTTTATTTTAATAAAAATATTGAATTAATAAAGAACCCTAAAATATTTAAATTGTTTGTAAGAATGTTACAGATATTACAAGTGAAAAAACTAATTCTAATTATTACTTTAGTATTTTGCTATTGAAAACTACCAAAAACGATCCATAAAAATGTTTAGATTTTTTCTTCAAAAAATATTCTTTTTTTAAGCTCCCAGAAAAGGCACGGACTGTGTTCTTCTACATATCTGGAAGAAATTTTCTTAGAATTTTTCGAAAATAGAACTTAGCATTAATACTAGATTTTTTTTTTCTATATAACTTGAATTAAATAAATTCAAAGAAATTAATTTAGAAATCTTGTGCCGAAGAATCAGTTTTGGCCTGTATAATCTAAAAAAAGTTTAATTTCTGACTTATTATATCAAAGTAAATTGCGTAAATTGTGTTGATCAGATTATTCAGAATAACTTTTCTCACCTACATATTTTTAAACATTCAATTCAAAAGAAAACTTAATTTTTTGGAAGTATGTATTTTTATCATTTATGCTTTTTAATTTCACTGAAGAGGTATTTTCTATAAACTTTGCTTTAAAATATAAAAAAAAAATGACACACAAACCCATATTATGATCCAAACCACAATAACAAGTTTTTCATTAATTTTTTTTTTTTTGCACATCATCGTTCACTTACAAGTTTTTCCATACTCTGCATACTTGAACTAATTTTTGCCAATATAAAATATTTAAAATTTTTCATTTAATAAAATTTGACATGTGTTAAATAGCCGCTTAACCCATTAATTTATGTTTATTTTCTTTTCTCGAATTGAATGCAAAAAAATAAAAAATAATAATAATAAAAAAACACACAATTTTCTTTTGTGGAAAAGTTCCAGTATGTTTAAATACTACCACAAAACTCATAAAATTGTAAATAAATAATGTCAATTTTTGTTTTATGAGTATGTAAGTATATTTTATATTTATATGATTGACAGCTATTGATGGAGATTAAAATGACAGATTGTTTATTGAATATGTTCAATAATAAGTTTATATGTGCTACTTGTTTATAAAAAAAAATTGAGTTTTCAATTGTTATTAAGCAAAAATTTTGTTGGTTTGCGGTCAAATGACTTTGTTTGTTATTTAAATATTTTGCTTATAAAAAATAAAATCGAGTAGCAGTTGATTGTGGCAAAATGTCATGATTTTTTTTTTGGTGAGTGATGTGCAATATGTAATAAAAATATTAAAAATTATTTTTAAATTCTTAAATTTTAGTTGTAGTATTTTTTTTTTTTTAGAAACTTAAAAAAATGTTTAACGTTTTCTTTGAAATCATTTCATAATAATCATAAACTTTTTCTAAGTACATATTTTGTATTTAACCCTTTTTCTTAAAAAAACACTTATTTAACTCCCACAAAAAACGTCATTGTTAAATTTTTCCCATTTTTAATAAAAACAATTAATTATATGACTCACGATTGTTTCGGACGTGATCCCTTATAAGTAAAAAAAAAAATACAACAGAAAACAATATTAAATCACTTGAACCAAAGAGCAACAAGGTAACAAAAAAAAAAAAACCGGTAAACATTTTACACTTTATTGTTGTTTTTTGTAGAAATCTTTCAAGTGTTCAAAACAATACTTAAAACCAAATTATAGGAATATTAATGAACATCTTTACGTGAAGGGGGATTTTAAGCCAACAAATAACATTTGGCTTTATAAATAAAACAAACAACAATCACATCAAAACGTTAACTTTACCTTTTTTTATTTTACAAAAAAGATAAAGGTTTCGTCGTAATGCATTAATTTTATGTAGTTTTGTTTCTGGCCGTACCCTTTTTATACTCGTTGTTTACTACTTTTGTTTTGACTTTATATCTGTATGTATAATTTTTTTTTTTCGTTTTTGTTGATGTTATTTTTTTTAACATTCAACTGCTGCCAATGTTGTTTTCAGCTGCTTACCTACTAAATGTTGTTTTTTATTTTCGTTTCTTAAAAAAAGCAGATTTCCTACGTTTGACAAAGTCAAGCCGAAGGAAAAAGATGTTGAACCACTTCTTGGAAAAATAACGTTCCATACTGTAAACCAAACACATCTGTGTTATTTTGGAGGTGCCCCTACATTCAAGAAATGGATGATGAATGATTTGATGATATATTATAGCTAGTACTTAAAATTTGTCAAAGAAAAAAATCCAATCAAATACTAGTTCAATTTCTAGTTTTAATGTAAACAAATTTATTCAATCAATCAATTTCTTCAATAATAACCTTGGAAGTAAAAGAAGAACTTATCACTTTTACTCTCATTTGTAAGTAATAATTAAAAGTATATTTTTTTAAACGTGTCTGTTTGTAGGAACAAACTATCCAAAGTTCTCCATTAACTGAGAGCCCCGTGTATTGATATGAAAATACCGGGTGAAATCCTAAAAATTTTGCTATCGAAATTTATCGGAATCAGTCAATAAATGGCTGTTAAGAGCAAAAGCCAAAAGAAAAAAAAAAACATAAACAAGCGAACCAAAGTTCGTTCGTTCTTTCACAAATCTGTTAAATATTAAGAAAAAAATGTCAAACTATAAAATTTTTAAAATAAAACCAAATTTCTTCAAATTGTTAATAAAAAGATATAAATTTTTGCTTCAAAAAACGAATTTAAAAAAATAATGTATTTAAATCAAAAAATTAAATTTTCAACATCAAATAATAAAATTTTCATAAAAATACAAAATTTTCACCAAAAAAAAAAAATAATAAATAAAATAAAATAATTTTACTATAAATACTAATTTAACACATTTTGAATCTACATTATAGTATTTTAACATGGTTCATAAACTACACAAAGAAAAAATGCATATATTTGAAATTTTTTTCATAAATATTATGAATCGAACATAACTTTTTTTTTCTCAAACTTTTTTCATAAAAAATAAAATTTTGTTCATAGATATAATTGTTCATAAAGAAAATTTTAGGAATTTTGCAAAAATGTTGTTAAATCTTTGACTTAGTTTTATTAGATTTGATCGCAAATGGTAAATGAAAATACTTATACATGAAAATATTAACAAAAAATGCCTTAAAATGGTAAAATTACAAGGAAAATTTGTTAAAAATAATGTTTAGAAATTTGCATAATTTGCTCGCATTCCACAAATTTTCCAAAGAAAATTTCAAATTTTTTTTTTACAAATTGAAAAAATAAATGAAAATTTAAACAATTTTTCAGTCTTCTTGACTTTTGATTCATTTGAAAAAATATAAAAAAGTTTTAATGCTTAAGAAATTATGCTTAAATATTATGAACTGAAATCAATGAAAGTAAATATTTATATTTATCTCTAAACTTTTTTCCACGCCAGCTTTGTATTTGTATTTGTATAATTTATCACTTTCAATCAATTAAGCATTTATAAAGAAGAGATCCACTTAACGCTTATGACGGTAACTTTAAGATACCCTCATTTTTATGTTTCGATCATCCATGAATTGAATATGTTTCAATTAAATTATATAACAATCTTTGATGTTTGGACATCTAAAATTTAATGGAATTTTTTACGATTTAATAGAAAATTGAGAATGTAAATGTAACATTGTTTCAACATTTTATCTCATAAAAAACTAAGTGAAAATACGAATTATTTTCTAACCTATTTTTCTCATATTTTGAAAGTAGCTTAATTTGTTTTGAGTTTCTATTTTTCCTTATTACAATCTTGCATCCGATTATATTGTAATTTTATTAGCTCCCACTAACGTTTTTCAAACTATTTCATCTTCTTGAAACAAGAACCTAAGGATTTAAATATCTATTTTAAATATTATTAATTTCTTTTTTTAACAACAACTTTAATTTCTCAAATACGAGTTTTTTTTTATAAATTAATCTTTATTTTTATAGTTGGGTATTTAAATTTCGTATATGCCATACCTAAATTTCTTATACTGGACTATAGTTACACAGCAGTATTTAGTGTTTATTCTTTGTTGACCAACAGACATGGGTAATGAAATGAAAAATAAAAGGGGCAAAAATTACTTGAAAACCTTTATTTCTCTTATTTTATGGTTTTATTTCTTGTATATAAAACAAAACTTCTATTTGATTTTGTTATGTATTTATGCATTTGAGGTTTTGCCCAAATGTCCGTCTGTGGTGTAGATGTCTGTCTTTGAAAGTGATTTTTTTTAGTAACTTAATACCTCAACTTAGTTTGAGTATGATTTAGACAATCAGTTGCAGTTGTAAAGCTTAAACACAAACTTGTAACAAACTAACTATCGTCTAATAATAATTTGAAGTGTTTTTAGTCGAGTGCCGTTTTAAAAAGTTTAATTTGTTTTGTGTGGACCTATAAATACTAGTAAATATGGTAAGCCAGCCTTAAGTAGAATTCGTGTTTAAATGTTTGAAATTAGTGTGTAAAAGTTATTTTTATACAATTTTGCATAATTGGATTTTGTAAAAATTATTTTTATTGATTTTTTTTTTTGTTTTTTTTTTGTATTTCAACACATTAAATTTTTGCAGCACAATATTTTCTAGTTTTGGTAATAAGACGGAACTGACAATTTGTTTTTTTTTTTTAATTTTTATCAGTTTAAGGTTTTACGCTTGACCTTTGTGCGGAAAAGAGTATTATAGTTTAGTTATATTCTTCTAGTGGTCTAATCAAGTAATAATTTTCTTGTTGCAAACAAAAACAATAAATATTTACAAATATTACAAAATAGCTAAAATTTCAATATGGAAAATACTAAGAAATCTTCAAGCTCTCATCGCTCTAAAGATATACCAGAATTTCAAAGAATAAAATTACGTCCTGTGCCCCAAGTTAAAAGAAGAGCTCCCCAGCCGCCTATAAATCTAGCCTTAAGAAAAGTACTTAAATTAATTTTTATTTAAAATTTTTTTTATAACTGCACTTTTATGAATTTTATTAATTATGAATTCTTTTTATTAAATTTTTAGACTTCATCAACCACAAAAACTACAACATTAACTACACCAGCCAAGTTGTATGGCAAAGATTTAAGTGAATACGATGAAGTAGATGTTGAAGCCTTATTGGCCCAATTATCACCTGAAGAAATTAATATCTTGGCCAAAGAAGTTGATCCTGATGTAAGTATTATTAAATTTTACAATTAATAATAAAAAGATAATTTTATTATAATAAAATATATTTTAGGACTCCTTTTTGCCACCAGATCAACGTTGTAGTTATGAATGCACTAAAGAATCTACTGGTCCTTTGAATCGCAAAAAGCTCATTGAACACATTAATAAACAGGCCATAGAAACACCCGATCAACCTGAGTTTGAACCCTATGTTAAGGGTACAGTACGTGGAAAAAAATGGGTGCCACCACCAAGAGATGTACGCGAACTTGAGGCAGAAGAAAAGATTTCCATTGATATGGGTGAAGAGTATGAGCAAGCTTTGAGCGATGCTACACAAGAAGAAATTATTGATTTGGCTGCCATTTTGGGTTTCCATTCGATGATGAACCAAGATCAATACCATGCCTCTTTGTTGAACAAAGGTCAGCCTGTTGGTTTGGGTTGGGATGGTATCACAAAGTCTACACAACAAAAGGTGTACCCCATGGATCCACCCAACAATACAGATGTTGATGAATCCATTAAACGTGTTAAAGAAGATGATTCAAAATTGATTGAACTGAATTTAAATAATATTAAGGTAAGAATTATAAATTAATTTGAGAAATTAATAAAACTACTTTAAAAAGTGGAATTAATAATATTTTATTCTTTTTATTTTTAGAATATTTCTGATGAGAAATTCGAACAATTATTTGAAGCACTGCCTCAAAATGAACATTTGGAAGTTTTGTCTTTGACAAATGTGGGTTTAACCGATAAGACTGCTTTATTATTGGCCGAGGCCATTGAGAAAAGCAAAACCTTGAGAGTATTAAATGTCGAAACTAATTTCATTAGCCCACCTGTTATAGTTAAATTAGTAAAAGCCCTGCTTAAGTGTCGTACTATTGAAGAATTCAGAGCCTCTAATCAGGTACTGATTTTCTTTGAAGCATTGAATTTATTTTTTGTTAAATAAAAATTTATTTAAATTTAAAGCGATCACAAGTTTTGGGCAATAAGATTGAAATGGAAATCACGGATTTAGTGGAAAAGAACACATCACTGCTTAGACTGGGTCTACATCTTGAATTCAACGATGCCCGTCATAGAGTTGCTGCACATTTGCAACGTAACATTGACAGAAGTAAGTATCGTTTATGTTTTCTTTATAAGTATTCCCAATTTTTTGTTTATATAATTTTGAAAAGCTGTAGTTAAAACAACGTGGGTTTTCCAAAGTTCCTCTTTAAATGTTTACTTTAGGTTTGATTTTCTCCTACATTTTGGTATTAAGTTCCCTTTAGGTTTAGTCATAAGTTACCCCTTTTGTTAGAGTTTTCATAACTTCTCCTACTACAACTATTTATTTAAAAAATTTAGGTGAAAGCGATACAGATTTAGAAAAATCTTCATCATCACCACCGCAACCATCAACTCAAGCATCATTAGACCAAGAATCAACTACATTTGTAAACGATAAAATTCAAATTGATAAATTATCTTATTCAAATCTCTTGCATAATGATCAGCGTCATAATCATGTAAATAATAGTGGCGATTCAACTAATACAACGTCTTGCAATATTAATAATAACAATGAGAATAAAACTACACTTGATACAAATGTAAATGAAAACATTTCAATAGCATTTCAAACACCATTATCTGCTACATTATCTTCTGCTGCTGCACATGATATAAAGAAGAAATATTATGCAAAAACTGATACATTGACTGCAACAAATGTTGTTAATAATTTATCGGCAAATCATAATAATGACAATGCTAACATTAACAATAACGTTTGTAATAACGTACATAACTCCGATTCAAATGCAAATAATATCAACAATAATTTATCATTGTCGTTGCCACTGTCATCGCCATCGTCATCATGTTTCAATGCACCACTCACAGTTGCGGATGCTTTAGCTATAACAAAAAGTTCAAAAGATACAGAAGAAAAAGAAATTTAAAATTTATTTACCGCAAATCTATAAATTGTTCACTTTTAGTTTTCATTTCTCTCCAGTTTTCGTTTTTTTTTTTTTTTTTATTTATAAAATCTTAATATTTATAAAATCTTAAAATAGTCGCTCTGTTTCCGTTTTTTATCAGATTTACAGATTTTTGCCTGAAACAAAACTAAAAATAATTTAAAACTTTTCTAGTACATATTTTTACTAATAATTTGGGGAGATTTTATTAAACCATCACTTATATTCAAAATTAAAATAAAATTTAAATTTCTTTTGGAAATCTGTAAATTTACGTAACAATTTCTATGTAAAAACTCTTTGGCGGCATACAGGTAATAAATAGTTATGTTAAATATCCTTCTAATGGATTACTAAGCGTGTTTTCGTGAGCGTCCAATGATGATTAAAAATAGTTTATAAATCGTGGTGAAAGTAATGTCTACGTCTGAAAAAATACTATGTTCTTGTTGCAAATTAAAATTAATTGTTCAAAGTTAAATTTGTTTTATTGTTAATTAAATACCATTTAATATAAAATTCTGATATTAAAATTTAAATTATTTTGTAGGCATTAAATTGAACTTTAAAGGGACTTTTCCTATTCGAAAACTATAAAAAATATAAAAACGTGTTACATAACTAACGCAATACATTAAAACTCTTTATACAGTGTATTATATTTTACATATTTTTTAAATATTTTTATTGTTACATTATTGCTTTCCTTTCCTTAACTATAATTACATTAATTTCATCCCATCGTGTTGTGTTAATTCTAAATCATTTTGAAATCCACATTTATTTGTAGTTGAGATAGTTGTTCCCAGTGTTTTTAATAGTTCTTTTTTTTTTTTGTTTAATACTCATCATTATTAAATATTAAAATAAAAATGTTGGTCGTTTTGTTTTTATTTCTCTCAAAACAATCTAAACTACTCATAATCGTTTCGTAATTCCTGTAATATTTGTTCCAATTGTTTTTCCTTCATATTTTTGATTATTATTTTTAGGTAATTTACAAAAATTAACGTTTTAATTATTAACATTAATAGTTTTCTTTTTATTTATTATTTATATATTTTTCTTGTAATATAAAAAAAATCAACCTAAATTTACGTAACACGTGTAAATTAACCAAACAAAAAAAAAAAAAAATATTGCTCAAAATCAAATTTTTTTATAATTCATCACACGTCAATTAAATTTTTTTAAACAACCAAACAACTCAAAATAGTTGTACGTGTTCAAAAGTTGAAACCAAATTTGCCTAAACTTATTCTACCACCGGCTAATATTGGTATGGAGTATATAGCTCCAGCATCTGTTACACCCTCGCCTTCACCTTCACCTATACCCCGTATTGATTATGAAGTTGAGGTTGATCCGGACAATATGGTAATTAGAGGTGGTGCTATTACTCCATCTCCCTCACCATCACCCCAACCTCAACCGAAGGAGGACTTTGAGGTTGAGGTCGATCCTGATAATATGGTTGTTAGAGGTGGCGGTAATAATGTATTTGACTATGATTTTGATTACGAGGAAGATCAGAACAATCGTATTTCTTCTTCATCGTCATTAACATCTATGAGGTCTAATAGCAATGCTGCCAATATAAATGATATGCCAGCTTATAATGAAGATTTAACCAGCTATAAATCCCATACGTGAGTTAGATTATCAACTATAAAACAAATACAGTCATCATTATAAAGAAACCGAAAACAAATTACACAGTAAAAATAATTATAATAATAAACAGAAAAACAAACTATATCTCCACCAATCAGTTAGCAAAATAGTCTTATACTTACAAACACACTTGTATAAAGGCATAGATGTTTTTTTTTATTTTTCACAAGAAATATTTATATTCACTTTTTGATTATACACTTCCTTTACAAGCTGCATATTACAGTCCATGTTTGTTACGTTCGTTGTTTTTACTACTCAACAGATCGTTTTATGTATTTTTTTATGTCTATAATATTTTTGCTGACCAATATCTTGTACAAATTACTCACAAAATTGTTTTAAATTTTCCTTTTTTAATTTATGAGTTTATTTTATATCTTTAATTTTAAGATGGTTTTTCCTCTGATGTTGAACTTTTGTTTTTATTAAAATTTTTAACATCATTTGAAAATATTCATTGCCATATTATTTTTTTTATTTTATTTTTATTTTATTTTTTTTTTTTTTTTTTTTTTTTTTTTTTTTTTGCTTTTATTGTCATCAATCATTTTTATGTCATATAAGGCCTTCATTTTACTTTTCATTTCAATTCATTGGTGTTTTTTTTTTTCGTTCTTGTAAATAACTTTTACATACTTTCCACATTCACTTTTGACAGGGATATTGTTAAGTTTATTTTTATATATTTGGTTTACTCTTAATCAAACTCCAAATCTATGAAACACTTCAATTTTTCAAAAAAAAAAAAAATCTCAAATGTAAAGTGTAAGCAAAATTTTTAAGATATTTAGACGAGGGGCACACTTGCAACTTTTTTTTATTTAATTATATTTTAAGTTAATGTTTTAATATTTTAGCTGATGATAGCTGCTTTAAATCAATATTTTAAGTTAAAATGATTCACATCATTTCTAAACAAATGTTGAAGTTTTCAAATAAATTAAAAATTAAGAATCCGATTACATTATGGTGCACTGAACCCGAGTTTGAACACAATCAACAAGAGATCTCTTTTTTTTTTTTTTTTTGTATATCAAATGACGTTATTTAAAGTTTTTTTTTATTCTCTAGCATCTTTTGTGGTTGAATGAGAATGTCGTTTCATTAGTTATGATAAAAACGATATAGCCGTATCCATCCTTCTGAAAAAGACACACCCACGTCTAAAATATAAAAATGAGATAACTGATTTTTATCTAGAATATTTGTTATTGTCCTAAGCAGTTTCGTATTAAAAATTAATCATCGCCAGAGAAACATTAAATCTCTTAATAATTTTCCCATTATAAAATAAAATTAGTAAAATTTTATTTTATAATGATACGTGAAAATATGTAAGAGTGGATTGTTATTGAAAAATCGTATGTTTCCTGGAACATTTCTTAAGATTTTGCTTACATTATTTTTTCAAAATATTGTTTTTTATTCAATTCATACGTTCTAAACATTTTACTTCTTGCCCTTCCCAATATTTTGTATAGCCTTTAAAGCACTTAGACTTTTAAGGCACTTTATTTCTTTACCCATGATATTAAACTCTAAAAACTTCCGAAATTTGTTCTTATTGGTTTTATGTGGTTTTTTTAGCTCTTTACCTACCATTATTGTTGTTTTGTACCCGTACCACCAGTTTTTCTCTTACTATTCTATCCTGATTCATAAAATACTTTTTTTTTCGTTATTTATCATTAAACTTATTTGTTTCATTATTTTTTTATGTTATTAAATGTTTTATGTTTATTTTATGTTTTTTCTCTCCCATTTATTTCTTGTTTACAGTAAGAAAAGATCTTGAGTTACGTCTGCAGTTCAGATTTTTCAATAATCTTCACAGAAATCCAACAAGAGTTCAGTAAACATAAAAAACGTTTTTGAAAAACGATAAATAATTTATATTTAATCAAACAAAAAAATATTAAAAAAAAAAAACTAAAAAACACACTCAAATGTCGCATATTTAATTAAACTAAACATAAAAAGAGAGAATTTAAAAAAGCAAAAAAATAAAATAATAATAATAAAATTTAAAAAGGAAATGTGTGTAAATTTTAAGAAAACTAAAAAACTGAAGTTAACTAAACAAAAGCTCCCAAATGATGATGAACTAAGAAAAAACAGAGAAACAAAATTGTAAACACTATCGTCGTCAAGAATCAACATGTAAAAAAAATTTATAAAAAATTAAAGGCTTTTTGTTGAAATCTTCAAAAAAAAAAAAATAATAATAATAATTAAATAAATAAATTATTATAAGTTTAAAAAACAATCAGGTTTTATATATTTAAAAAAAGAGAAACGAAAAATCAATGCTTTATTTCTAACTATATTTTATATAAATTTTAATATAAAGAAATACACTCACCACTAATCTTTTGTTGAAGAAAAAAAGAAAACAATTAATTATAAAATGTAAACGTCATCTTCATCATCGTACCCCGTATCAAAACTACGAATCTCATCATTTAATTTATACTTTTCATATATTTTAAAACTAAAAAAGAGAAGAAATATGAAGAAATTACATAAGAAAACATTAGAAGTCTTAAGGATTGTTTAACTCTATCACAAGCAGTAACGAATTACGATAAATAAAACAAAAATTTTGTAAAAATTTATTACAAATTTTAAAATTTTGTTTTATAGAAGTAACAAAGAAAAAACAAGGTATATATTTATAAGCCTTTAAAAGGATTTATCAAAAAATATGTATGTTAAACTTGTTTTGTTATGAAATTTGTTTGATTCACTCTGTTTAAACACTGCATATACTATTTTCTATTCTCTTTCTCTATATATTAAGTTACTAATTCTCTCTTAATCTAATAGGTTATACTGAAAAAAATTTTTGATTTAACTGTTTCGAAATTTATTCTGAAAGATAATTGTAGTTGTGTTATTATCATAATATACCCCAGCATATGGATTAAAAAAAAATTTAAATGAACTCTTGAATTTTGTAAATTATCTGACTGACTTCATTGCTATAATAAAAATAATTGGGCAACCATGCTTTAATTTTTAAATTGGAAATACTACAACTTTAAAGATTCAAAATTGTTTAAAATTTAATCGGGTTTTTTTTTATTTTCATTCTTTGGAAATTTTCATATCAGTGTTTCATTTCTTTCTGCATGTTTTATGTTACTTTTGCTTTATATTCAGCATGTTTTTTTTAACCTTCACATAAATTTACACCATATACTTTTAATTTTAAGTATTTTTAAGTTAACAAAATCTGTGTTTAAAGTAATCGTATAGTTAATAGAAATTTCCTAGAAAAACGAAACTGGCATGATAAAATATTTTATTGCTTAAAGTGAAATGTAGTGGAAAGATCGAACATCAGTTTCACTCCTTTTTATATTTTATTTATTTTTTTATTTCCCAAAATCGTCTAAGATCTATTAGTTAAAAAATATTTATTAAAACAATCATCGCAAAAGTCCGAAATTTACTGATCTATCTGCGTGATTACAAACAAGAGGACGAAGTTAAATAAAATACCTTTGAGTCTAGAGATCTTCAATTTTTGCCGCCTTTTCTCATAAAGTGAAAATTTCTACACCTTATTAGAATAATCTTTTTAAGATGTAAAAAAAGCAAAAAACAAAATATCTGTCAGACCTGCTATTCAAAAATTAAAACTCAATGGAAACTAAATGCGATTTTCAGTGCCCAAGGAAGAAGTAGCCTTCACGTCTTTTCAAATTGTTGTTCACAATGTTCCAAGTAATTAAATGTCCCTGGAACTTCAAAATTCAAAATTACTGCCAGATTCGTGCTTGAATGTACTTGAAGATACTATGCAATAAGCAATAAGTAAAGAGAGGAGCGACTTAACCAAGATTTTGTGAAAATCGTAGAATTATATTCAGGATTTTGAGACTAGAGCACAATGAGCGCCTATTGTGGGACTCTAATGTATGAACACTATTTCAATCAATACAAAAGATTAAGTTCAACCGAAATTAATTTCGGATTTACCACTTTTTATTGAATAAAATGGCCATTAATTGTCAAAAATAGTAAAGATTCTAATAGGTATCACGAAATCTGAAATGAAAAAGACAAAAGCTGCCCAAATGCAATATCTTAGTTTTCATATTCTTATTGTTTTTGTTGGAAACAAAAATGGAAAGATCATACAAATATGATTTGGAGTGATTAATCAACCTCTCTTATGATAAATTAAAGCAAAATATTAGCTATGATTTTTTAAACACAGATTTTTAGTGCTTACTATACAAGAGTATTAAAAAAAAAAAAATCATATTTTAAAATAATTAAAAAAAATCCTAATTCAAACTTTTTTAAAAATGCTCTACTTTTATCTTTAAAACATATTTACCATATAACACATTTATTTAAAATATTTGTCTTCTTTTTTTATTTTTTTATCAACAAAACTTTAGAAATTAAACTGCGATTTACATTTTTAAGTAAATTTTAATTAATAAAAAAGAAAACAAAACGCAAAACTACAATTTTCGAATGAAAATCAAAATAACAAAAACTACGTATTTATAAAGTGTAAAAAAAGATATTTTTACAATTTTGTTTGCTTTTAAATCACAATAAATAATAATTCTACTCAACAAGAACAGCTGTAAAAAAAAAACTACGTGGATATACAATTTTTTTTAAACCGGATTGAATGAACTCTACATAAACTGAAAAAAGTTTGTAAATTTATACTGAAATTAAGTTTAAATGTTGTTGACAAATAAATTAACAAATAAAAAGGCTTGTTAAACTCAAACAAATACTACAGAAATTCTAAAGAAATACTGACTTTAGAAATGGCGCTTTTTATATTTAAATATGTATAAAATAAGACTAACATTTAAATGATATAATATATTTAAGTAATTTTTATAACTCTTATTTGCAGCCTTTAAATATTGCGGAATGTTTTTTATCCCCTAAATTATTTTTTGTTGAACATTGAATTGAACTGCTCTACTAAACCAAAAATTGTTTCCTCTACGCTAAACCTTATGTTTCTCTTAAAGAAATCTTTATTTAGCACCTTAATTATTTACTAATAACTTAATTTAATTTTTGAATAAATGAATTAAGATATTGTGAAATAATTTTGAAACCAGCCATAAAAATGTTTATTTTTTAGAAACTTTTTATTGTCTGGATTTCATGTGTAACTTTATTTGCATTTTTTTAATATAATTTGAATGTTGTATTATTTTACCCCTTCTTTCTAACTCTTTAAAAAATTAAATAATTTGTTAAAAAAAGTGTTTTTGTTCTTCCTTTAATTGTAAAAACTTTACTAATTTGTGTCGTTTTTTTTTTTCTTTCCTTATGTTTTTTGTGTCTATTTACAGTACGTGTCCAACGCCTGAATCAACGTAAATAAACGTGTGATTATTGTCTTGAAAATGTCTAAAATTTAATGCATTCAACCAACCAATCCAGCAACCAACACAACCATTTACAATTTAAATAATAAATCCAGATGTTTGTTTATATAAAATACCACCTTTAAAATCAATTGTCTTTTAACCAAGTAACAATAATTGAAAAAATTTCCAAACAACATTAAAAAATAAACATATAAATGTTTCATCTACAACAGTAACAACTATACACAAGTAAACAAGTTAAATAAATGAATGTGGCCATAATGTGGAATAAACAATTTGATATTTAGTACCAAGAAAAGTCCCTCTATTACGATTTTTGTAAAATCTGTACGTATAAAAGAAACAACTTTTAATTGATTTTGTTAATTATTTATTATTTAATTTATTAGTTAGTAGTATTAACATTTTTATTTTAATTGTTTTTTATGTATTTAATGGTATTTTGTAATTATTGTTTAAATGTTTTTTGTTTAAAATATTTTATTAAGACTTAACTATGCTGTGTAAGTTTAAAGGTGTTGGGGAAGTATTTTATTACACGTTTAAGATATTTTACATTATTCATTAGACATTAATCATTTTTAGAGGGTTATTTAAAACTTAATAATAAGGGGACTCATTTAAACGCTTAAATTTCCTATTTGAGCAATTGTGCAGATTCACACTACGTATTTCATGAACCCCCTTTCCAAATGTTGTGCAATATTATGGATAAGAATATAAGAAATCATTGTAAACAATTAAAAAATTTTGTTAAAATCAAAAATACATGCAATGATTTTATTATAATTAACGTAACTAATTTTTTACCTCGTATTTATTAGTAATTTTTAAATATAAATAAAAGACAGTTGATTTATAAATGCACAATTGAACTGCGCAAGTTTGGGAAACTAAATAGTCGCTCAAACTTATAATTGTTGCGCCAATGATTTTCCATATAATTTTTGACAGTTCATTTGCGAGTGTGCAAACTTGAGCACATTACACAGTTTGCGAAGATTTTGCGTGTTTTCATGAGCACCCTTAATATCCATTTTGTTTAGTATTTTAATAATCAATTAGTTTTAATCTATTAAATAATATAACAAATATTATAGACGTATTTTGTTGATCATAAATTGAAATCGAAAATCTGCTAAATAAGCTGGTCAGAGATTTAGCACTTAATAGTGATTGGAAACTCAGTGTAATTGTACTAGTTCTACATATAACAATTTTGCAATAAAGTTAAAAAGTTGTATAAAACTTAAAAATTCTACGCGCTTTATTAAAAGAAATTTATCTTAAACTTTACTATTTCTGTTTTTTTTTTTTTTTATTATTAAAATTAAAAATATATTCATTTTAAATGATTTAGTTATATTTGTATATTTATAATTTATTTTACTTTGTTTCTTTATATTCATTGTATTGTATAGCACATGTTAAATATTTCTTTGAATATGAGAGCTAAACAATATTTTCTTTTACATTTTCTCAATTTAGGTGGACGTCAGCGACGCATGGGACACTTTGGTAGAAATTTTACAGTCGGTCTTTGGCAATAAATGCGAAAAAATTTAACATCAAAATATAACTATGTAAACAGCTATTTCAATGTATTTTGTTTTATGTACTTTTTATAATTTATCTACAAAAAATGTAATTTTTAAATTGAAACTCATAAAGAATTATTCATAATATTATAATAGGAAAATGTTCATAAAATTTTAATAATAAATATATTATTAATAATTTTTTTAATATGAATAATTCTTTTATAAATTGTTAACTAATTTTTTAAAATTTTATTCATTTTAGTATCAAATTACAAATCATTTTCTATGGCAATGAAAAATTTATAAAAATATAATTAAAACGTCAAAAAAGATGTATTGTTCGAACATTTCATTATTTAAACATTTATTAATAAAAAAAAAAACAAAAAAAAAAAAAAAACTGTAAAAACTAAATTTGAAATTTAAACCTATCTAAAATATTAAAAATTTCCATAACAAAAAATTTTCTTAACTTGTTAAATAAATGTGTATGTTGTTAAAAAAATTTATAAAAATAATATTACAATATCAAATTTTCTCTTAATTAATTTTTCATAAAACAGAAGAAAAGACATTTATTATATAAAAACCTTAAGTAAATTTTTCTATTTAAAATAAACTTTCCTTAAAGCTTTGAAATTGTACACAGCTAAATGTTTGCTTTTCGAAAACATTAAAATCTCCAACAGGCTTAAAAACAAAATCAGATTATATTAAATTTAATTAAATTAAATATAATTGCTCTCACACGTACACATTTAATACAATTTTTATAAATGGAAATTCACGTAGTTTAAAATAATAATAATAAAAAACACATTAAATTAAAAATTTATTTAATTTTATGCATTATTTGTAATATGTTTTTCTCTATTTTTAATTTAAGTTGATTTATTTTATTTTGTATTTTGAAACTTTTACCAGATGATTATACAATATTTAGTTTATTTTATTTTCTTTATTTTATATAGTATTTTTTAAAAATACTTCTTTTTGTTTTTATAAATTTTTTATTAGTTTTATTTTTTTTTTTTTTATTTAAAAAAACAAAGGATCATAATATTATTAATAATAAAAGAAAACAAAAACGTATAATTTAAACAACACAAAAATATATAAAATATATATTACACTTTATATATATATATTAAAAATATAATAAAATTGCTTATAAATTATGTAAAATGTAAACAAATAAAAAATATATAATTAAAAAAAAAAAAATAATAAAAAAAGTAATTTTTCTTTATTTTTTGTGTTTGTGATTCTTTGTCCCTCTCTTTAAGTGGGCATGAATAATTATAGTTTCCAAAATGTGACGGCTCTTATCTTACACTTCATATATGTGATTATATGAATATTTCATATTAGTCTCTTTTGTACATGCTGAGATATATTCAGAAATGTAAAAGTTATATTAAACCTAAAAATGGGCGTATGTTTTAAAAATGTTTCTATTTTATGATATAAAATTTCTAAACTAAAAGTGATAACATAATGTTTCACTATATATATCATAGAGCAAAATCTTGTCTTTCCAAAAAATCTATTTTAAACCGCCTACTGCAACGCCCACTACATAATTTTTTACTGATTTTATAACGTTTTCTTTGTACGATCACTTAGTGGACATGGCAAATTTTCGCTTTTAAAAATTGAAAGCACATTTCTTTCTCAATAAGTGTGCCAAATTTCATGGCGATATGGCCTATACTAACAAAGATGTAGCTAAAAATGTTAAAAAAACTTTGTTCGCACAAACAACATTTTTAATGATTTTGCAATTTTCGCTTTTTTTGTAAAATAACAGGTAACCAGAATTCGACAGTAGGTAGACTTTTCATATTAATTTTAAATTTTATGTTATAACTCTGAAACTAATAAAGATAATGTTTTGAATGTTTCACCGTCCGATAGAGCAGGATTTGTTCTTTCCGCAAAATAATTTTTATTCCGCCCCTGACCGCGCCCACTATGTTATATAAGGGTGTTTTTTATTAGAACATTCATATCTTCATTGTAGGTGGGCGTGGCAAAATTTTGTTTACAGAATTGAAAAGCCTATAACTTTCTCTTTCTACGTGTAAAATTTCATATCAGTATCTTTTGTACATTAAGATATAGTTGAAAATGACGATAGCATATCTAACTAAAAAGGGGATGTTGGTTTTAATAGTGATTTTTTATTTTATGCTATAACTTTGAAACTAAAAGAAATACTGTAGTGAATGTTTTACTATGTTATACAGCAAGATCATATCTTTCAAACAAAATAATCTTGAACCGCCCACTGCCACACCCACTATGTAATATTTGCCGAATTTTTAATGTTTCCTTTATATATTCACTAAAATTGGGTGGGCCAAATTTTAGTTTTTAAATTCTGAAAGTCCATTTCTTTCTCTATTAGAGTATAGAATTTAATATTAATATGTCTTACACAAACTCAGATATAGCGTAAAATTTGAAATTGACATTGTCAGCGCAATTTTTTTATTTATTTTTTTTTTAATTTTTTTTTTTTTTTTTTTTGTATAATAACAGGTCGACAAAATTCAGCAGAAAGTGAATTTTTATTATTAATATTACATTTTATATTATAACTTTCAAATTAATAGAGATAATGTTTTGAATGTTTCACCATATGATAAAGCAGGATTTGATCTTTCCGGAAAATACATTTTAATTCATCCCCGACCACGCCCACTATGTTATATAAGCGTGTTTTTTTATTACGATCTTTTTATCTTCACTGTAGGTGGGCGTTAAAAAATTTTGTTTGCAGAATTAAAAAGCCCATAATTTTCTCTTCACACATGTAAAATGCCATATGCACATTTAGAGATATAGTTGAAACTGACGATAGCTATATAACCTAAGAAGTGGGTGTATGTTTTGATAGTGATTTTTTATATAAACTATAACTATGAAACTAAAAGAGATAATGTATTGAGTATTCCACTATAGCATAGAGAAAGATCATGTCTTTCTAAAAAAAATAATTTTGAACCGCCTACTGCCACACCCACTATGTAATATTTGCTGATTTTGGAATGTTTCCTTTATATGTTCACTAAAATTCGGGCGTGTCAAATTTTTATTTTTAAAATCCGAAGCCAATTTCTTTCATTATTGGCGTATGAAATTTCATGGCGATACGACTTATACCAACTGAGATATACCTGAAAATGTACATGACATTATCAGCACGAAAACTTTTAATTTTTTTCCAATGTTTCTGGCAGAATAACAGGTCTCCAGAATTTGGCAGTAGATGTTTTTTTTTTTTTATTAATTTTACATTTTTTGTTATGACTAAAACTAATAAAGATAATGTTTTTAATATTTCATCACATAATAAAGCAAGACTTGAGCTTTCCAGAAAATTTATTTCGATTTATACTACGCCCACTATGTCATAATTACTGTTTAGTGAATTGGATATAACCATAACTTTTACATTATACAACATTGTTATATATTTTTCTGATTATGAGATACAGCTTTTATAATTCTAGCTTAATTCAAATGGAAATGTTAAAAATAATATTAAACTACCAACTTTAATGATTTATCAGTCTATCACCATTGCTACGTTGTATTTTTTAAAATATATATTCTCGATTACTTGGTCTATTATAATTTATAAAATAAATTCACTTTTTACAATTTTTTAAATTTTTATTTTGGAATTGGATTTTTCACCAGTGTGCAATTGCAGAATTTTTTATTATTTACAATCGGTTTATATATTTGGTAGCATAAAAATAAATAGGTAAATTTTTTTAATTAAATAAAAGTATTAAATTAAACATCATTTTTTTAAATCAAATATTCTTAAAATTTCATGGAGGTTGCTTTTGTTCTACAATAATTTGGGTATAAGAAAGTATATTTGCGTATTTTAAAAATATGTACTAAAATTAAAACTTCAAAATTTATTTAATTATCACTTTTCAATTGTCACTTTTGTAGTTTTAAGCCGCTGTGCACCGGAACCTAAATAATTTTAATCTTACCATATTTCTATAAAGTTCGTATTTCTATTAATATGCCAATCAATATTTTCAATTCATATTTTTTAATCTTGTACACAATGATGGATAATAATAAATTCATAAGTATGGGAAAAAGCCAAAAATTTTCTAACAAAAAAAATGCAATTTTAGACTTTACCACGTCCGATTTTGACAAAATTTGGTATAAACACATATTACCTCAAAGTTCCTAAACATTTCAAATTCATTGTAATTTGTAATTTAGTTTTCAAAATTCACTTTTTTCAGAATTTGTTTTAAAATAAATGAAGTTTAAATCCATATATCTTCGGACTTAATTGTCCTATCAAAAAACGTTTGCTCAAACTGATGCTAATAAATCTAGTTTCTAATTATTTTTGTAAAACACCATTTTTTGAATAAAAGGATAATGAAATCAATATTCGCCTTTGTATCAAGAATATTAAAAAAATTAAAAAAAAATATCTTCAACTTTTTAAATTTTTCTTTAAAATGTTCTTTAAAATGTTGGCCACAATATATATAAAATTTAGATTGGGACCATGGAGGATGTTGACATTTAGTAAAAAATCTTTAATTCCAGTAATAATTTGAAAATATATAATGGTGTCTATTTTTGAAAACGCGTCGAAGAAGTGAAATTTTCCATTAAAACAAAAACAAAATTTAAAAAATTGTTTTTGTTTACCATGTATTTTTAAAATGTAATAAATGAGAGAACTTTAACGCGTTTGTCCCTCTCTTTTAAAAACGGTAAATTCTATTTTAGAAATGTATTGTAAACAAAAACTATTTTTTAAACTTTGTTTTTGTTTTAATGGAAATTTATATTTTACCATAACTCTCGAATGGATTAACCGATTTAGACATTAAAAGTTTCAGACGAAAATTATCTTCAGATCACCTTAACTTTATTTTTTATCAGCCCAACAGTTTCGGTGTTATGCAGAAAAGACAAATTTTCATGTAAAATTGTATTTTTTTTTTCCTGAAAATTCCTTTTAAGAAATGAATCCTACAAAAATGTAGAGTTTTTAATAAATCAGCAAAAAAAAAAAAGATCGAGTGCTTCCAAAAAAAGAGCTTCTTCACCACTTCAAAAGTAGAACTAAGTGCAGATTTTGCACTTTTTTGGAAGTTAATAATAATTACTCCCAAAAAAGTGAAAATAAACCCATTTTTAGCAGAAAAAAAGTTGAATCATTTTTAAGAATAAAAATTTCACAAATTGTAAATTATTTGTTTTATCTATTAACAAAGATAAAACCATCTTTTTATTGAAAAAATTGTGTAAAGAGAAGTACTTCAAAAATAATGAACAAAAAACAAAAAAAAAAAAAAAGAAGAACCAATGACAACCATAGGTTCTTTTTCAGCATTAAATATTTACTTCCATTGACAACACAATGTTAAAGTCATTACTTTTTCACCTCTTTTTCAGTCTCTTTTTTACAATTGAGTGAAAATACGTATGTATATCTAAAATTAAGTGGAGACACACTGGTGGCAAAAAAAAAAAAAGAAATATTTTTTTCTTTAAACAAAAATAAGTGAATTAGATAGAATTTGACGTGCTAAACAAGAATCAGCTTTCAACAAGAATGAGCCCCTTTTTATCCGCTCAATATTTTTGAGGTTAATCGTTATAAGTTATTATTATATTAGTGGAGGAAAACAAATATACTTTTCATGAAAAATTTGGAAGAATTTTCTACAATAACTCCAAAAATATTGAATGGATAAAAAAATAATGTTATGATAATGTAATAATAAGTTTAATCGGCGCCTATAGGAGTTTCACTTATCTAAATTTGACAAACCGTTCTCAAGTTATACAAGTGTGCCCGCTGAATAAGGTGGTCATATTAGTCAGCCCATAAAAAATGTAGAAAATATGTGAAAGCAGATTCTTAACTGTGATGAACATGGCCCATTTAATTCGTAGCACTACCAGCTTTATCTTATATTATGTTCAAACACATTAGTTTTTGACTTGTTTTTTTGAAAAACACAATGAGTTTAAACATCACTGTTCACATATCATTTTATTGTGTTTTTCCTTTTGGCCTGTTTTTCATTTCCAACAATATTTTCACAAATTTTTGTTTTAAATAAAAATTTCACACACAAATAATTTCTAATTAAAAAAAATAACATTTTTAAACA
Source organism: Protocalliphora azurea (assembly GCA_932274085.1). NCBI lineage: Eukaryota > Metazoa > Arthropoda > Insecta > Diptera > Calliphoridae > Protocalliphora > Protocalliphora azurea. The sequence goes on from OW026519.1 coordinate 133,421,876, forward strand.
AATAAAATTTATGAACAAATATAAATTTCATTCATAATTTTTAATTTTTTGTTTTTAAACGGTTTGAAAATTTTTATAAATTCTTTTTTCAAAAAATTTCTATGTAAAGGTTAATTCAAGTAGAGGTACTTTTTTCAATAGCCTTTTTTGACAGATCACGTGTGAGTCGTGTCATGTTGTCATGTTATTTTTGTTTAGTATTGTTTGGCATTTCATAATGGAAAGACTTACGCCTGAACAAAGTTTACAAATCGTTCAACTTTATTACGAAAATTCACTTTCTGTGAGGAATATGTTTCGTGCACTTCGCTCAACTTATGGTCAACATAATCGGCCTACTGAGCGTACTATTCGCAACACCACCACCCATTTTGAGACCCAGAATTCATTATTGGTTAATATTCGACCGAATAGACCACGTTCAGCACGCTGTGAAGAAAGTATAGTGGCCGTAGCTGAGAGTGTACACGAAGACTGTGGAGAGTCGATTCGGTGCCGTTCGCAGCAACACGGACTGACGTATGGAACGACTTGGCGCATTTTGCGTCGAGATCTTAAATTGAAAGCGTACAAAATACAGCTTGTGCAACAACTAAAGCCGCTCGACCTTTCCAAGCGACATCGCTTCGCTCTATGGGCTCTTGAAAAGTTCAAAGAAGATCCGACGTTTTCGAAGCAAATTTTGTTCAGCGATGAGGCCTATTTCTGGCTCAATGGGTATGTAAACAAACAAAATTGCCGCTTTGGGGACGAAGAGCAACCTGAAGAGATTCAAGAACTGCCACTTCATCCAGAAAAAACAACGGTTTGGTGTGATTTGTGGTCCGGTGGAATCATCGGTCTATAATTCTATAAAAATGATGCCGGTGCGAACGAAACCATCAATGGCGACCGTTATCGTGAAATGATAACCGACTATTTGAAGCCTGAAATTGAAGCTCGTGATATCGGCGACATTTGGTTTCAGCAAGACGGCGCCACTTCCCACACATCGCATCAATCAATGGATTTATTGAGAGAACACTTCGGTGAGCACACAATTTCACGTTTTGGGCCGATCGATTGGCCACCAAGATCGTGTGATATCACACCGTCAGAATTTTTCCTGTGGGGATATGTAAAGTCTAAAGTTTATGTCCTTGATACAAGGAAAACATCACGCGTGTCATTCGCCAGTTACCAGTCGAAATGCTCGAACGAGTCATCGAAAATTGGACTCAACGGATGGACCATCAACGACGTAGCAACGGCCAACATTTGATAGACATAATCTTCAAAAAATAAATGCCAAAGAATGTTCTTTCAAATGATAATAAACATTCCCCATTAAATTTGAACTTTCTGTTTTTTTTTTGTTTTTTTTCTTTAAAAAAGTAGGGAACCTCGAAATGGATCATCCTTTACTAAAAATACTAAAAATTTCTTCCCTGTATGGAAATTTAGTATATTTTTTGTGTGTTAAATAACTAAACAGCTCGAATCGAAATGTTTTTTGGCTTTGAAATATATGAAAAAACAAATCAATTAGTTTGTGTTTTTTAGGAAAACGACTCGTTTTTCAAAAAAACTATATGTGAACATAGAATTAAAGACAAAAAACACAAACAATTTTTTCGTTTTCACTTTTTAAAAGAACTTTTAAGAAAAAAAAAAAATGAATTTTGCAAGAAAAAATATTTTTCGGATACTATTTTCTAAATAACTCTCAAAATATTGAACAAAGAAGAAAATTATAGAAGATATTTTTAGTTCGCATCTTTTAGTGTATCAGTTATATAAATCGTAAAATATACTCGTATCATGCCTTATTATAGACGAAATATTAGATAAGCCCATAAAAAAATCCAGATCTGAAGGAAAAAATATTAAAGCAGATTCATGTTTAGCACATCTAAAACTATATACTGGTACAACTATTAGCGCTTGAGGAAACATTTTTTGCCGACAAGTGTTATTAGCGATTTTTGTTATTAATTTGAATAATTGTACAAGATAAATATATCTTGCACAGAAAAAAGTTGGTGCATAAATATAAAAATTTACTTTCATTGATTTTAGTTCATAATATTTAAGAACATTGTCTTACAATTCAATTTTTTTTTTAATTTTTTAAAATGAATCATTTATATTTTCAACTTATAAATTCATGTTTGAAATTTTCTTTGGAGAATTTTTAGTTTTTTATGATTTTTAGCCGGATATTGGGAAAAGAAGAACATAACAGAAGCGTTTTTTATTAAAATGATGCATGTCCCAGCAAAAACTTTTTGGTTTTCGGTAATAACAACTACTTATTAAAGTAGTTTCTTGGTAATGAGGCGTCATTATTATTTGCCTACTCTGTATTATATTAATAAGTACTCAATAGTATAATAACACAGTAATACTGCAATCACGTGGATGAGTTGGCTAGAACTCTGGATTAACAACCAGAAGGTTGTTGGTTCAACCCCATTCTGAAGCTGTTAGTTTTTTATAACAAAATGTCTAAAAAGATATTTTAAAATAGAGTTTTTGTCGCTTAGGATGCTATGTGCGAGATGGTGTACTGAGTAAGACGTTAGTCAGTAAAAACGAATGGTTAGTGTGTGTCCAAGTTCGAGTCTCACTGACGGCAAAATTTTTTTGTGTTTTTTTTTTTATTTTTGTTTTCGTTTAGGTACATATTTTTGAGTACCCCTACAGTCAAAAAATAACTACTTTGTGGACAAGTCGAACAAAAATAACTAGTTATTCAGGCAAAAAATAAGTAGTTTATTTTTGCTTCCAATTATACCTGCTAACTTACCAGGAAAGTAAAGTTTTTGCTGGGGTGCTATAGAATGGAAGCAAATTTGTGCAAATTTCTAAACATTACTTTTGTAACAGCTTTTTATTGGAAAATTGCAATTTAAAGGGATTTATTGTTAGCATTTGAATCAAATCTAATAAAACTAAATTAAAATTTTAGCAACATTCGTTAATTTTTCATTAAGTATAATTTAATAATATCTATGAATAAAATTTTATTTTTTATGAAAAAAGTTTGGGAAAAAAGTCACGTTCGATTCATAATAAAAAAAAATTTAAATATATGAATCTTTTTTCTGTGTGGGGGAATAATACAAATAACTTTAAAAAATAATCTTTAAAACCAGGATTCTAAGTGCGGCCAAATAAATCGGCGATTTCTAACTAAATATCTCGATTGCTAATGAATATCTGAGCTGTTCCAAGAAATCTATATACGAGTTTCTGTTTTTGTTTCGCGAAATCATAAAATTTCGAAATTTTTGAAAAATATTTTGAAAAACTTAAAATATCATTAAACAAATTAAGACAATTCAAACTGCGTTTAAATTGTATCTTCAACTAAAATATTTAGAAAATTATTCAAATTTGGAAAAAATGCATTTTAATGCAATTGCATTTTTCTGATGCAATTTTAGTTTGATTTTTTTAGAATTTTTAGAAAATATGGAAATTTTGGAAATTTCAACTTTTTGGGACACACAAATTTATTATGTACGATATTGCTTTTAGAAAAATCTAATCACATATTTTCATACACGAAACAAAAGTACATTAAAAAATAACAAGCTATTACTCCTATAAACATTTGGAAGATATCTTCCTGGAAGAAATTTATGCAATATCTTCTTTTTATTATTTGGGTGAAAATCATCAAAGCAATATTTTTCTAATATTGTATTTTTTCAGTTTAAAGAAGATTAGCAAAAAGCAACAAAAAATATATAAAATTGTAAATATTTTTATTATTTTTAAACTCAAAATATCGCCCTTTTTCAGATGATATCCCAATGAGATCATCTAGAAGAAATGAATGCAATACTTTTATTTTTCAGTCACAATTTTTTCAGTTGTCCAAAATTTGTTCAAAAATGAAAAAATATTGAAGAAATTTGTTTGTCTTTTAGCAAAAAATGGATATTTTATGTGAGCGTTTCAGTTTTTGTGCTTTATGATGTTAAGATTTATGTGCATGCATGCCCTACAAGATGTAAAAGTTGTCTTTATTATATTATTTAAACCTATATTTAGTAATAATTTGTCTATATATTTATTACATCTTGCAGAAGTTTATATAGCGGTATTTTCTTTTTTCACCTAGATGATTGCCTATTTTTCTTCAAGACGCATTGATTTCTTATCGCCTGTGACGCACAATCAATACGAATTCGAATTATGTTCGTAGGGTGCTGAAATAAATTAGTTTTCTTTTTTACCAAATGTTAATTTTCTCAGCTAAATTTCTAATATGTGGTTGCAAACAGTTTAAGGAACATTTTGAAGAAAAATTATAAAGATGGAAGGAATGAATTTTTATATATCCTTGATACAAGGACGAACACAGATGTCATTATTATTATTTTTTTTTTTTTCAGAAATTATTAGGCATCAATTTGAACCAAAGTTTGTTTAACCTATTAAGGTCCTGCGTTGCGTTTTCGCAACGTTTAAATTAAACGCTTTTCAAGCTTACCGTAAATAATATAAATTTAAAATAAGTGTAAGAAAATAAAGATTGATTCAATATCTAATTGATATATTTCAGGATTTTTATACCCTACACCATCATAATATCCCAATTATGCGTTTGTGCTGATGTTTGTAACGCATAGACAAAATTTATCCAACGCCCACCTTAAAGTATACCAATCGATTCAGAATCACTTTTTAAATCGATCTAACGATGTCCGTCCGTATGGCTGGACGGCTGGCTAGCTGTTCAAGTAAAACTTGTGCATAGAGTACAGGCCGCAATTTTAAAGATAATTCAATGAAATTTGGCACGTGAAACTTTCATGATACAAGGACGAAGTCTATTGAACCCAATGCAAATGTCCTTCTGAAATAAGGTTCGTTAAACCCTTATTTCATAAATGCCTTAAATATAGCAATATGTTAATGAAATTCGATGTAAGGAAGTTTTAAATAAGTATCAATTTTTGTACGAAATTTTATGAAGATCGGTCCATAATTGATCTTAGCTCCCATATAAACCCCTCTTCCGAAAATAACTTTAACGTGTATAAATCTCATACGAATGTTAGTATCAAGTTAATATTCTACACAAATAAGTTTTATGTCAGTAGAAACAACGTTGTCAAATTTTATGAGAATCGGTCCATAATTTATCATATTTTCTATATAAACCCACTTCCAGGAATCGCCCCAAAATACATAAAATCATCTAGATGTTGGTATCAACGCATTGTTCAGTATTTGTATATTTTATTTTACATTTACTAAAATTGCCCATAGGCGTAATATAAGTCCCCTTCCCGAATTTTTATGATCATACACAATGGTGTAGGGTATCATATAGTCGGTCAAGACCGACTATATCTTTCTTTCTCGTTCCAACACATAGTGTTTTCATATTTTAATTATTAAAAAAAATATATTTTTCTTCTCATTTTTTGGGTATTTTTACAAATTATTTAAAAACAGTTAGTAAAATGAGACTTTTATGGAATTTAGATAAGACATTAGTGATTAAATTTCTATAATAATACGAGTATTCAACTTTATTATACATTTACTATGCTTTTTGAGTTGACAATTCATGTATTGCAAAAAGGTGTACTTGTGATTTCAATTTGTGATATATGAAATGAAATTGCTGATGAGGATGAAATTAATTTTAATAAATAAAATAATTAATTTTAATAAATAAAATAAAATAAATGTAGCACCTTTACCATAATTAAATTTTACCGAAGATATAAATAGGAAGGATCAGAACATAAATAATAAAATAAAACTTCCTGGTGAAATCTTTATGAACAATCCCCAAAGTGAATAAATAAAGATTTATTACCAGCAGAAGTAAGGAATCAGGCAAATAGGTCCTAAGTATTTTATGTACTTTAAACAAATTTGAAAAAAAAGTGAACTATGACCGCGAAAAAAACTAAACTACAAAGAATTTTAACATTTTGAAGAATTTCAAAATATATTAGTAAATAATTCATACAATTAAAAACTTTTTTAAATTTGCACCTCTCACCAAAGTGATTATAACAATTACTAAATACTGTAAAAAATGTAAAACAGAAAAATTTGTCCAATTCAAAAATTGATCAAATCAATCAAGTAGATGATTGAATGAATTAAAAATTTAAGTGAAAAATTAGAATGTTACTTAAATTTTATTTTTATTTTATATTTACTTGAATATATTTATTAAATTTAGATGTAAAATGAAACAAATGTGTTAGTTCAAAGTAATAATATTTACTGTGTAGAGAGTATGCATACCAAATTTCATCGAAATCAGAAATCGTGAGATTCGTTGTTGTTCGAAAATTTTTGTTTTCTCTCGTATACGTTTATTGTTAAAAAAAATTTTACAAAATTAAATGGAAAATTTTGATTTTTCAAACAATTTAGCATATTCATATTAAAATATCGCATCTTTTCGATCTTTTAAATAATCAAAAGTAGATGATGACAAAAAAGTTATAATAAATAAAAATTTTGTGTCAACAAGTTGACACATTTAAATTAATATAATCGCTGGATAAATAATACAGAAATATTTATAAGTAAATACCCAGCAAACCAAATGATATCGTAATGATATCATATAATATTAATAAAAAATTAGCGTGCATATTTTTTTTATTAATCGATAAAAATAAAATATTTTTTTTAAAATCACTATTTTCGACCATCCTGCATTGCATAGAGTGCAAATTTTTTCTCGAAATATGTAAAGCAAAAAAATTTTTTTTTGACAAAACTTTGAGAAAAAAAGTACTCCATTTTAGTAAAAAAAAGAAAAATTTAAAAGTTAAAAAATTTTTCCCTCCCTAAAGTCGAGGCAAAAAATGAAAATTTCAAAATTTGAGGGTAAATATCTTTTTAACTGTAAGAGATAACTTAGGTGAGTAAGCTTTTTGTCTTTATCTTGCCAAGCACTGCAGAAATATAAAAATCTTTGAAATCGGACTTGATTTGTGGAAGTTACGATTTTTTAAACTTTTACATATTGGAGGTAGTCAACTATAACACCCTGTAGCACATCTCGTGCTATTACAGGGTGACTACAAGATGATTTTTCTGAAAGCTTAGGCCTCCTCCACAACTTTTCCATATATTTTAATTCCATCTGACCATAGTTTAGGAGATATAGATTTATTACCAAAAATTTTGCGTTTGACCCACTGTGGACCATTCTAATTTAAATACATATTAATCGTGCATATTCCTATATAAAGGATTTAATGCCTCTTTTTTGGATATACACAATATTTATAGATAACAAAACATAATTTTTTTTTTTTAAATTTTCTGTTTAAATATTTTTCATATCATTTATTATATGATATTTATTTAAATTTGGTTAGTTCTTATTTGGTATAAAATTAATTTTGTATTTTCTAAAAAAATGTTAAAGAATTCTTAAAAGTTGCAGTGCACAATGAAAAAATTTTAATAATGGAAATACGCTTATTTAGTAGACTAAAAAATTCTTATTATTACAAAAATTATATTAATTGTTATAAAAAAATTTTAATGAAAATAAGATACTGACAATGAATTAAATAAATATTAAAAATAATAAAATGATTGTTAAAGCATCAAGTGTTGCTTGATGTTGATACATTTTTTCCTATCGTCTATTCGTTTAATTTAAATAATAATTAAGCATAAACGTAGACCTGAAAAGGGGTAATATTCTTTTAGAGGATTTCAACAACCTTTTTCTTTACAAATTAATTAATATTTAAGAAATCATTCACAGAGGCGTGTAAAAGCAAGTATTGATTTAAGAATTTCAAATCAATTACCATCAAATCCACTGGTAATAAAAAAATTGATTTGTTAACTACTATGAGAGTAGAAAATCAGAGAGTACTATTTTTTATTATTTACGGCTTGTTACACGATGTCGAATAAAAGTGAGTCGAAAAAAAATTATGGAAATTATTCAAAAATAATTTGAGATTTGCACCTTCTTCTTACAAATTTCTTCCACTCACATTCTTTCAATATCGTAGGAAAGGCAGTTGAAATTAATAACAAAATTCAGGTGTTAGAAAATACTGTAATGCAGTTTTTTGTTTGCAGCTGGGGTATACTCAGTCTGTCCAGTTTCTTCAGAGGTCTGCTTCCTTTGACTGTTACCACAGAGCCTCCTTGTTATTTCGTGATACGAAAACGACGAAACGATACCTTGCTATGAAAGAAAATAGCGGTGTTGGCAAATTTAATTCCCAGCTAGAATGTGTTAGTTAAAAAAAAAAAAAAAAATCCGACGAGACAAATTCTTCTACTCTCGACCTACGAGATCTACGATTAGACGACCTACAAATTATACAGTTTACAAATGCTTTTGCTAAAACTAACTATTTGACGCAATTCGCTGAGATAAATTCTTCGGATCTCACTCGGCTAACTATAGGTTTTTGATAACGAAATATTCTGAAGAAAGAACTTGGTTCGTGTCTGATGATACTTTGATCCCTAAGAGCAAAGTATAACAAGATCGGTATTTCGGCTCTTTCTCTCCCTCAGGAGCAGTAACCGAATTGATACTTCGGTTCTTGATCCCCCTCGGGAGTAGTAACCGAATCGGCACTTCGGTTCTTACTCCCCCTCGGGAGTACCGAATCGGTACTTCGGTTCTTGCTCCAATTTGTCGTCACAATCTCGATTATTTATGTTTAAATTTATATAAACTAAATGAGAATTATAAATTCTCTTATTGTATTCTAACTACTAAAGTAGTTACAATATGTTAATATGTTGAATATAGAATATTTTTCCTCCCCTGTTCTAAAAAATTAATAAAAGTCATATAGCTGCTGTCTAATAAGTTTCAATCTCTAATAGTGAATTTTCAGCAGATCAAATTAAACTAATTTATACATTTAACAAAATAGTTTAATTCCCACAGATTTAAACGCATCTGTTTATCTATAATTTTATTTTATATTGTTATTATGTTATCTTAAAGTAAATACGCAAAAATAAAAAAAGGGTAAAAACAGTAGTTGACAGTTGATCTTATTTAAAAGTCAACTGATTCATACAAAACTGAATTATAATTTTTAAGAAAATTTGAACGAATGTTAACAAAAACCTTTAATCATCTTACTCATAGCAAATAGACTGTAACTAAAGTTTTTAAAGTTAAGACGTTAAGCGCGACACTAAAAAAAATTGTAGAAAATACAAATGAACTGAAAAAATATTAAACTTAAAAGTAAAAAAAAAAAAAAAAAATATATAAAAATAAAAAAAATATGTCTTCTTTAGAAAATCAAACAAATTTTCAAAAGACTACCGAATTACATACAAATGTCGATACACATTTTAATGGTTCCACCGAATTTATATTAATAACTGATCATCAAACATCTAAAACTCGTAGTCTTGAACAATTAGATGCGAAATCGCATGAAAATTATTTTCAGTCATGTGTGAAAAGTATTTTTCGTAAGAAAATTCTCTATAAACGTTTGCCTATATTAACATGGCTGCCAAAATATAATAGTGCAGATGCTATTGGTGATTTAATAGCTGGCATTACGGTCGGTCTTACCGTTATACCTCAAGGTTTAGCATATTCAAGTGTTGCGGGTCTACCTACACAGGTTGGTTGTAAAATTGTGTTAATCAAAATCTAATTAACGGATAAATATGTAGACATTATATAAATATTTTGTGGTATTGGTTTTTAAATCTGCGCAAATCAAATAAATAAAAAAATTATGATAAGATCTTGTGATCATAGCCGGATAAGATAATGAAAAGTGTACAAATAAACAAATTAGTGCTGTTTTTGTTTCTAATTATAAAAAATACTGTAAAAATACTGCTGTAATTTCTTAGAAATATATGCCCTCGAAAATAGAAAAATATACTTAAAATTAAAAAAAAAAAAAAAATAAATTAAAAAGAAGTGAAATACATGTGGTGGTACTTTATAATAAATTAAATTATTTTAAATTATACCTTTCTTTGTTTGATGTGTCTACGTTAATTAAAATTAGGTTCCTTAGTTCATCTAATCCGCTTATATATAAGACCTACACGCAGAGAAAAAATACAGTTGTAGTGACCATATTCTAAGAGTAAAATGTTATGATTGGAATATATGACCAAAGCGAAAAATAGAAATCATTATAAGTAATAATTAAATAAAATAAAAAATAATTATTATGATTCCATTTTATCATATTGTTTCCGATTTTATGGTTTGTTTTTTCATGTTATGATTCTAGTTTTACATATAATTAAAAAATTTTACTTCATCATTATCCCATTCTATCATATTATGATTTGATGTCATTATATTATTATTATTATTATTATTATTATTATTATTATTATTATTATTATTCTATCTTATTATATTATTATACCACATTGTCATATTATTATCCCATGTTATCATATAGTTATCCAATCTTATCATGTTATTATTTCATTTTGTCATATTATTCCATCTTATCATATATTAAAATAAAACATATTAATAAAAATTATTATTTTTATAAATTTTTTACTTAAAATAATAGAAAAAAGCCAACAAAAAAAGATACATATTATTTGTTCATTAATTACCTTCATATCTACCACCTTATGTGGTTCAAATTCAAGATATGTTTTTTAACTAAACCCTTTAATGGTAGTTAATCAATATCTTATATTGCATAAATCGCACCGAGTATAACCAAACCTTGTCTATTTATATTTATTTATAAATAAACTAAATGCGAATTACAATGAAGTTGAAAAACAAACATTAAAAACAAAATATATTTAAAAACAAACGAGTTATGAATTTTTCGCCTAAGTTTGTGAAAAGGATAAGTACTATATTTCTTTGAAACATTTTATTGTCATGGGAATAATAATATTAAAATGGTTTAAAAACAGAATATGGTTTAAGAACAAGTAAGAAGACTACAGATATTTAATGGTTGTAATGATAGTAACGATATTTTTCATATTAATAAAATTTTGTTCCTGGTAAAAATATTTCAAAACATATGATTTTTGCAGTCCACTATATTTAAATTTTTATCGAGGGTAGACATTAAATGGAGAAATTTAAACAAAAACATTGTTATAATGAACACAGAATTATTAAAATTCAACAAAATTAACAATGAGAACAGAATATTATTGTAGTGATAAAGTACAAAGATGTTGTAAAGATGTTTTTTCTCTGCGTGTAGTGATTAAAACATTCGGAACTGAGATAAAATTTCGCCTTTGTATTTGTAAAATTATACTAATTTTTATATATTTTTTTTTCATCTTCAAATGCCATTAATCATTTGGTTTAGAAACAAAGAAAAAAGAAAAATGTATATATATATATATATATATATATATATATATATATATATATATATATATATATATATATATATATTGTTTATTTCTTTTTGAAGTAATTAATTAGAAACAACGGTAATCAAATAATTTTTTATTATACTTTTTACTTTTTGGCATTTTATATAAAAATTTTAAAAGAGAATAAAATTTATTGGGCATACATTTCTTATTGTTCTTATGTATGGAAGAGAGAGAGATAGACTAGGGATTAAAATTCCAGGCAAAAAGAGTTGCAGATGGGAGTGATTTGTATACCTCTTCGAGCTGTCGCAAAAACGTAGAAGATACAATGGAAATTTTTCATAGTTTTGATAAGATTGTTATATTTATTTTTTTATGCCAATTTGAAATTATTTAGTTTTTTTTAATTATTTGAAATGTTTATTTTTATACAAAATTGTTCGTTTGTAAAACAGTTTTCTTTTCAAATGCAATTCGCTTACAGGGATTATATCATCTAGTGTGTGGAAGCTTAGCTTATCTCAGATTTTCTAGACAGCTAATCTTTGCAAGAATTACACCGTACCAATTACTTTAGGCAAAATAATATACTCGTATACTCAATATTTTTATATTATTATATTATTTTTTCTTGGCAAAATTTCTTCCTTAATAGTCGGCCTTCAGCCGGACTTAAAGGTTTTTAACTCTATGGTATGTCCAAAAGCGGCTTCGCTAACATAATTTTCCTTTTTACACAATGATTTTAATAAAAAAGAAAAATTATGTAACCGAAGCCGCTTTTCGATATATCACAAAGTTAAAAAACCTTGCGCCCAGCCGAAGGTCGTCTATTAAGAAAAATATTAATCGCTAAAAAAACTTTTATTATTATCTATAGCTTTTGTAGAATCTATAGCTGAATTACAGAAGAAATGACAAAACATTAAAGAAATTAGGTTGAATAAAGTTTTTACTATAGAATAATTAGTTTTTGGGTAAATATTCATAACAGTTACGGGTCGTTTAATATTATGAAAAATAACCCAAACTGTTGGGCGATTGCGCATTTTGTTATTTGGCTGATTATTCACAAAATGTTGAGTGATTTTTCGAATTTTTTGGGTTTTTGTCTACAAATATTCGTACACATACCCAAAAAAATCTGTACATTTTTGGGTTTTGGGCGATTTTCCCTTGGGTGATTATTCGTACAGCCAAAAACCTCTAGTAGCCCATTTATCCATAAATAAATATATATATATATATATGTCTTGTAGATAGCCCAAAAATAAAAATGCAAAATGAAATGTGTTAGAATTAATTTTTCTTTTCAAAATTGATACCACTGACAAAGAGCACAAACACAAAAAGTTTGACGTCAAACAAAAAATGTTTGGAAATTTGCAGACAGCCTTTTTTGAATATAAGCTCTCTCTTCCAGTATTTTTTTTTTTTTTTTTTTTATAAAAATTTAAATTATCCCAGCTTGAAACTGTTTCTTAACAATAATTTTATTAGGTAAAAACATTAGGTGATGATAATTTATATGTATAGCACAAGTAAAAAAGTGTAACTGATTGAAATTATCTTTAATATACATATGTACGTTATAAATTCATCAATAATATTGACAATATGGTGTACTTATTTAGACAAAACATTAAGAAATTTAAGGAGCAAAGTCGGCAGTGAATCTGACAAGTCATAAGCTATTTATACAAGATATCGGACCTGAATATGAAAGCTATTGTTTTATAATATAATTATAACGAAATTTAATACATAACAGACTAAAGACACGTACTCTTTAATGTCGTTTAAACTCAATTTAAAATCACCCAAAGGTTGTTGGCAAAAATTATCATCAGTTACTGCTTTTACAATTATTAAACTTTATAAAGATAAATTTTTAGTAAATTATTAATAAATTTAATTTATAGGGATTTATATAGGGATTTAATAATTTCATTGTGGGAGTAAATACTTTGTTATTTAATTTTTGAAACATAAAAAAATTTATTAACATACCTTGAAATAGTTTGAAAATTATTTTTCCGTTTCAAATACAACATTGTTTTATGATGCATATCATTTAAAAATGAAAATAATTTAATAAATAATAAATAATAAATTTTATTTATTTTTATTAATTAATTGTAAATAAATTTACATATCAATTTTATAATATATAGAAACTGGCTATAGGAGCCTTCCTCCTTTCTTTAAGAAATAATTAAATTTTGAAATATTTACATTTTACAATTTTTTAATATAACTTAATATTGTGTCGATATGCACATGAGCCTTTTTCGTCGTAACTCATGGTTAATTTGCACTATTTCCAACCCTCATCCGAGGTGATTAGTAAATAGATTAAGTAATTTATTAGACTCCTCTTTTTTCAGTACATCTATGATATTGTTATAAATATGCTATAATAACGATTCATATCTTATTTGGGTCTTAGTTGTTTAACTCAATCCCGGTATATGGAAAAATCGAAAAGTTCGGAAAATTTCATTCTTTGCTCAGAAGTTGCAAGTGCACAAAATACCTTACGTGTCAGTGAAAAAAAAAAAAAAATCGAAAGGCACATCTTAATTTTGCTGAAGTCCTTTTGATGGAAAAATGTGTTGTGGGCTGATGAATCCAAATTCAACTTGCGGGAATCAGATGGAAATGTCAGTGTCTGATGTTCTATATGTTCTATATGATAAACATTAAGTCATAAGTACAACTGCAATAGTGAAGCACGAATGTAGAAATATAATGGTGTTTTTCAGAACATAGAGTTGGTCTAACTCAGCAAAAACTTTTTGGTTCTCGGTAATGGCAACTGCTTCTTAAAGTAGTTTCTTGGTAATGAGGCGTCACTATTATTTGCCTAGTCTATATTACATAAATAAGTACCCAATAGTATAATAGCACAGTAATATTGCAATCACGTAGATCAGTTGGCTAGTGTAAGACGTTAGTCATTAAAAACGAATGGTTAATTTGTATCCAAGTTCGAATATCATTAATGGAAATTTTTTTATTTTCATTTAGGTACATATTTTTGAGTACCCCTAGAGTCTAAAAATAACTACATGAATATGTACATAACTCGAACAAAAATAACTAGTTATTCAGACAAAAAATAAGTAATTTATTTTCATCTCCAATTATATCTGCTAGCTTACCAAGAAAGCAAATTTTTTGCTGAGAATTTATCATATTACAAATAAAATCATGGCCCGAATCTACAGAGATCTTTCTAGCTCGGTAATGCTTCCATACGATGAATGAGAAATGTATTAAATCTTGAATGTATTTTTTTTTTTTTTTATATTTTCCTTAATACTTTTAAAAGTTGCAAATGTTTTGAACACTTGAATTTTGAATCGCTTTATTAAAACTTGTTTTTCGATCATTTTTATTTTAATAAATATTATTTGAAATTAGATAATAAAATAAACATTTTGAATTATTAAAACAGAAGTACTTAACTGCTTAAAATATTATTTTTTAACAAAAAAAAAAAAAATCCGATTGTTAAAAATTTGCCTTCAGTTGCAAATGTTTTGACCACAACGTTTAGTAGAATAACTCTCGGAATTTTTATACATTTAATAGTTTGTTCACAACTTTTTTTTTTTTTTTTTTGCTAAAATTTTGTTCATTTTTATTTTCGTTATAAAATCTTAAGAAAACAAAAGTTGCCTAAAAATTACTTATACATTTTTCTTTCAGGAACAAATATAGAAAACAAAATTTAATTTTTTATACATACATATATTATTTTCTGTTCCAGTTTGGTCTATATGGCTCTTTTATGGGTTGTTTTGTCTACGTTCTACTCGGTACTTGTAAAGATAGCACAGTGGGTTCTACTGCCATTGCGTCCCTACTAACTTATCAAGTTGCACGTGGTGTTTGGCAAAGAGCTGTTTTGTTGGCATTTATCACTGGAATTATTGAAATATTGATGGCAATATTTCGTTTGGGATTTTTAGTGGACTTTGTATCGGGACCGGTAAGTGCTGGTTTTACAAGTGCTGTTGCTTTGATAGTCTCCACGTCGCAAGTGAAAAATATCTTGGGTGTAAAAAGTGAAGGTGGATCATTTTTGCAGCGATGGATTAGTATGATAAATGATATAAAAAATATACGTGTAAACGATGCCATCTTAGGAAGTTGTTGCGTTGTCATACTTATCATTCTAAGAACGATAGGACGTATGAAAATAGGACCCAAAGAAGCCGATGAACAAAAATGGCATCACAAGGTGATTAATAAGTGTTTTTGGTTTATGGGTGTTATGCGAAATGCTACTCTCGTAATAGCTTGTGCTCTTGGCAGCATGTATTTGGAAGCACAAGGTAAACATTACTTTCGTTTAACGGGTAATGTACCAGAAGGTTTACCCACACCAGCTTTACCACCATTTTCCATTGAAGCTCATCCAGGCAATGCTACCTTGGGCATAGAACCGATTCAAGGTGAAAGTTTTCTGGATATGATTAATAACTTGGGTTATGGTTTGCTGATAGTGCCCATGATAGCTTTGTTGGAAAATATTTCGGTGTGTAAGGCATTTGGTAAGTTGATATAGTGATTTGTTTTAAATCAATATAAAAAATATGTTTAATTTTGCTTTTCTTATTAAAGCTAAGGGAAAACCTATTGATGCTACTCAAGAACTGTTTGCCATTGGTGTGGCTAATGTGGCTAATTCGTTTTTCCAAGGTTATCGTGGTAATGGTGGTTTGGCTCGTTCGGCTGTTAACAATGCCAGTGGTGTAAGAACTCCTTTGGCTAATTTGTATATTGGCTTGGTAGTGATGATGGCTTTAATGTATTTAACCAAATATTTCTATTTTATTCCCTTAACGGTTTTGGGCGCCATTATTATTTCAGCTGTTATATTTCAATTGCAATATCATGTCATTAAGCCAATGTGGCGCAGTAAAAGTAAGTAAAATAATTTTCTATTAACAATAAAATATTAGAAGTCGTAAAGTAGCTTTTTTTATTATTCTTAAGTACAGTCAGGCGGGTTTTTGTTGTTTGACCTTCGAGAATCTTGTGTCTCGCTTGCACCGGTGCAGTGTATTACAATTCATAACTGTAAAAGTTATGCTTCGTTTATATTGACCGCGTACTTTTATCCGAGTGTTACACAGCTTGCCATATGAAGATATAGGTCGTCTGGAACTTAGATTAACAACCCCCTAAATAAAAAAATCTAAGCGGTCCAGCTTCCTATATGAAGACATAGATCGTCTGGTACTCCACTTGGATAGATATCCCCCTAAAAGTGGCAATATAGACCCAGTGTCTCAGGTCACTTTTTAATACAAAAAACCGAAAAGTGGATTTGATATATCATTGAATGTGTCAAATAAAGAAGAAGAATAAAATGTTGCTGTTAGATGCCCAAATTGCAAGGATTTTCAGTTAAAAATAAAATCTTTCTATTGGCGCACAGTTAATCGAGCCCATAGAAAAATGGAAAAAAATAGAAGGAGTTGCCCTTGAGTACTGAAAATTTAAAATTATATATAAATTTGTCCGCTAATTTTAAATCTAAAATCAGATTTTTAAAATTATTAAAATTTATTTCGATATAAAGAAAAAAATTTTCCAAAGTGTCCACATAAGTGAAGTAATTAATACTTTTTTAAGATTTTTGTATATGTAGTTAATAACTACTAAAGGTTTTTAAAAATATCAACTATAATCACATATAGCAGTGTTGCCATATAAGTGAAATAAATTCAATTTTTATTATTACTATTTTATTGAAAATTATTTTCAAATTTTCTTCATTATATATTATTTTCACCAAGTTCATTGTTGTACTATTTGTACAAAATTTCGTTGATATTTCACCTTATATTGGGAGTGAGTGGTAAAGTTGGCAGACCACGCCCATTTTTGGTTTCCGAGTTTACATTGGTCCTTAAACTATTAGTGTAAAATTTTGTTGATGTACATACTTTTTTCTAAAAGATAACCAGATTTTGCTCATTTTCAATACTAAACAAACCTTAAATAAGACAAACATTTAAGACACATTTTGTCACCCCGAGTCCTATCCCGCTTTCAACAAACAAACAGACGGACATATATCGTTCGATCGTCTTAGATTTTCACGGGGACCCAGAATATATATACTTTCTAAGGTCTTAGATGATTATTTCGACTTGTTGCACACAGAATGATAAACCCAGTATATCCACCATTTTTTGATGGAGGGTATAAAAAAAAAAACATTAAATGAAGAAAAAAATTGTAGGAGATTTTTGTATTTTTTAAGCAAAAATGTGTAAATTTATTTAAATATATAAAAATTTATATTACAATGAAAATCAGAAAACAACTTGTTCAGACCAATTTTTATTGCTTTCCGATCTTTTCAAATAAAATTGCATTGTTATACCCTGATTTACTTCAAACGGTTCAATGTGTAGTGCTCAGTTAAATTTAACTATCAATTACACAGGGCAACACTAATTCTGCGGTACGCGATTTGGAATCAGACAAATCGTTCTCGAGATATGCTGCACTATGGGGTGCAATCTCAATAATTTTCTGTATAACGGTTTATATCGAAAGATAAAGT
Source organism: Protocalliphora azurea (assembly GCA_932274085.1). Classification (NCBI taxonomy): domain Eukaryota; kingdom Metazoa; phylum Arthropoda; class Insecta; order Diptera; family Calliphoridae; genus Protocalliphora; species Protocalliphora azurea. The sequence goes on from OW026519.1 coordinate 133,439,787, forward strand.
CAATTCATAAAAAGTGATTTATATGCTTAGAACTTCATGATCACATGTATCCAAATTGGCTGAGAAATCCCGTGAGGCAAAATCAGTGTTGACCTGTGTTTTCAATGAATTTTTTATATTATATTTTTTTTTTATATTTTAACTTCTTTTCTCTAGGATCTGATTTAATACCTGGCATAGTTGCCTTTGTAGCTTGTCTGGTTATGCCTTTGGAAATTGGTATTTTAATAGCTATAGGAGTCAATTTACTTTTTATACTTTATCATTCCGCTAGGCCCAAGGTTTCTTTGGAAACCATAGAGGTAAGTTTATAAAAGATCATTCATTGAACTAAAAAATAACTTCATTTTCCTCTTTTCCAGACTACAGAAGGCATTAAGTTCCTTAAACTCACGCCCGATCGTTGTTTGATCTTTCCCTCGGTCGAATTTGTACGCAATTTAGTTTTAAAATCCGGCACTAAAACATCTCTACCCGTTGTCATTGATTGCACCTATATTTATGGTGCTGACTATACCGCAGCCAAGGTTATCGCTTCAATGATTCAAGACTTTAAACATCGTAATCAAAAAATTGTTTTCTTCAATTTAAAACCAAGTGTTGTACACATATTTGATGGTTTAAATTGTAAGCTGAGTTTGTGCTATAATATCGATTGTTTGATGCAAGAATTAAGAAAGGCAACTGATGCAGCATCACCATCAATAACAACAATGCAGCTGGGTTGTGATAACAATAGTATGGCTAGTACCATAACATTAACAAAATTTCAAGCAAATAATTCTTAGTTAATTAAATCGATTTAAATAAGTTTCGGAAATTAGTTGATATTATAACTTATTTTAAGTAATAATAAAAATTAATGAAACAAAATTTAGCTTATAAAGTTTTTTCGTAACAACTTCTTTCTAAATGACATTAGTATAATTTAATTTTTAGATTTGCTTAATATTTATAAATAGTTTATAAGCGTTTGCGTGATCATTTCAATTTTAGTTTAAAATAAGCTGTCAGTAAGGGTAACAGTCAATTTGTCACTGCTAGATAAACCACTCTGTATTGATTTAGTAAGAATTCAAATTACGGAAGACATAAATTTTTCTAGCAGAAGATATACATTAAAATAAATATGTATTTGATTTAATAAATAAATATAGACCACTAAATATTTATTAGTTCTGCCTCAACGCATTAATAAATTTCACACTTTATGTTTAAATATTAATAAAATTAAAAGCTTTTCAATTTTTGTTAAATTTTGAATTAAAATTTCACTTTACGAAAAATAACACTTTTACCTTGGCTATATAAAGAAATCAAAATATTGCTTTACGGATCTTTATAAGACAAGTATTTAAGATAATTATAAATTAATCCAAGTCCATTAAAGGTGTTAATTTTTAATTCAGATTAAAATAAAAAAAAAAAAGAAAATGCCGATCAAGTGTAAGCGTGGTAAGGCTCGAAGAATGAAACTACTTCAAAATAAACTAAACAACACGTACAGACATAAATAATAGAAATTAATAGAGAAATAACATTAATATTAAACAAATTACGAAAAAAAAAAATAATAATAATAACAATAAAAAATTACTAAAAAAGAATAACCAAAACAATAATTTGCATATTTAAAAAGGTTTAAACACGAACCGGTTTAAACAAAGCTACTCCAAACGAATACAGGAAAATTGAATAATTTCTCTTTTGTCAAAATATCGAAAATAATTTACCTACTACTCAGTCGATTTTGGAATACTTTGGAGTAATGTTGTATAGATTTGGTAAGCGGTGGTTTACGTGTGCGTGATTGAAATATAGTCGCGATTTATAAACTCGAACACAATGTCGCTAAATATTGTAACAACAAATTCAATGGATTGTATAATGATAACGGATCATCAAACCATGTCTCGAAGTCGTCTATCACTAAAGGCCAATGAATCATCATTGGCAGATTTAACATCTGTTAATGAAAATAAAACAAAATATCGTGTCTATGTGGATAAAGTGTTTAATAAAAATGTTCTAAGACGTCATTTACCGGTGCTGCAGTGGCTACCGAATTATAATAAAGATGATTTTATAGGAGATTTAATAGCGGGTATAACGGATTCTTTAGCAGCCATACCATTGGCTTTAGCATTTGCCGGCATAGCAGGCTTACCCACGGAGGTAGTAAAAAATAAATCAAAACAAACAAATAAAAATAAAATAAATGGAATATCATATACAGTTTGCTCTTTACAGTTCCTTCATGGGCAATATAATCTATACCATATTCGGTTCTTGCAAAGATAACATTTTAGGTTCTACAGCTATAGCTTCTCTTTTAACTTTTCAAGTTGCCCACGGAAATTGGCAGAAATCTATACTTTTTACCCTTTTATCAGGTATAATAGAACTAGGTATGGGTATTACCCGTTTAGGTTTTGTTATAGATTTTGTTTCCGGTCCGGTCAGTTCCGGTTTTACAAGTGCTGTAGCTTTAATTATTTTTACCTCACAAATTAAGAATATTTTGGTAGTTAAGAGTACGGGTAAATCTTTTTTGGAAAATTGGATTTCCATGATAAAGGACATACATAATTATCGTATTACAGATACAATTTTGGGTATAAGTAGTATTGTAATTTTGGTTATTCTTCGATATGTGGGAAATTTAAGAATTAATCCTAAAGAAAATCAAAAAATTAATAATGTTCAAGCGTTTCTTAATAAAATTCTTTGGTTTTTGGGAGTTTCACGTAATGCACTTTTGGCAATTATTACAGCTGCTTTAGTGGCTCATTTTGAACATAGAGGTTATAGTTATTTTCAATTGACGGGTTATATACCACCGGGTTTACCACCAGTTGAAATACCAGCTTTTTCCCTTGCAAGTAACGGAACCGTTAGTGGTATAGAGACGGAAACAACTGAAGATTTTTGGAATATACTACAAGAATTTGGTTCGTCGTTAGTTGTCATACCATTGATATCACTTTTGGAAACAATTGCAGTTTGTAAAAATTTTGGTAAGTTGAGAAAAGTGTTGAAAGAAATGTGATTGAATAAAAGATATGAGATAAAAAATGGGAACATAAAGTTTGTTATACTAACGAAAAATTTTGGTTAAAACAGTGGTAAGAAGAAAATTGCATAAATAAATTATATGGTTTGGTGAACGCCCGCAACGCATTTACCCATCTAGAAGAAATACTTAATACTGAAATTGAAAGTTGAATTCAATTAAACTGAGGATTATGGGGGGTTATTGAATACCACCTTTTTTCAGTGCTACTGCAATATAATTTTCAAATTGGAAATGGTATTCAAACGGTTTCCTACCTGAGGTTAGACAAAAATAATCATGTAAGCTTCATACAAGTAAGACGATTCACCGGTAGGTTCCTCATGATATCATCCACATATTTAAACCTCTAACGGTCAAGGCTACCTCAGGGCATTTTTTTTAACCTTTCTGAGGAAAAATTAAAAAATCATGATATTTTAATTTTTTAGTATTCTAACTATTTGATTTAATAGTTGACATAATTAACTAAATATCTAGACATTGAATCCACAAAAAATTTTACACAAATTATATTTTTTATTGGATTAAAATCTGTAAATTGATTTCACAAAATTTTGCTTCAACTTGTCAATATAATTAATGTAGTCTTACTGCAGAAGTACAGGAATAGATCTTGACTACATATGTTTTATAGAAATATAAAGATGCTATAGAAATGGAAATTAAAAACTTTCAGCCATCAATTTTGTATAAGATTATCTTGAGTAGGTTTTTATTTATATATTTTATTAAGTACATACCTTTTTAATTTCCTTTTAGCCAATGGTAAACCAGTCGATACCAATCAAGAATTGATTGCCTTAGGCTTGGGTAATATTAGCAATTCATTTTTCCATGGATATCGTATAAATGGAGGTTTAGCCAGAGGTTCGGTTAATACAGCCAGTGGAGGCAGAACACAATTCGTAAATATCTACATTAGCATTATAGTTATATTAGCTATGCTATTTTTGGCAGAATATTTTTACTTTATACCCAAAGCAACTTTGGCAGCCATAATCATAGCAGCTGTACTTTTTCAACTACAATATCAAGTTATAGTACCCATGTGGCATAGTAAAAGTAAGACTGTAATATATATAATTTAATTTATTTTTTCATTTAAAAATATACAATTTTCATAATATTTACCTTTTAGGATCTGATGTCTATGTTGGTTTATTGGCATTTATATTCTGTTTAATTCTGCCCCTAAGTATAGGCATAGCTGTAGCCATTAGTATTAATGTTTTATATATTTTATATTACTCTGCTAGACCTAAAATAGCGGTGGATCAAGTAAAGGTAAAATAAAACATATTAATAGAAATATATATTTTTTATATTATATTCGAAACACACTTATTTTCAGACTCCTAGTGGTAAACAGTTTTTAAGACTTACACCTGATCGTTGCTTGATTTTTCCCTCCATGGAGTTTGTACGCAATAAAGTCTTGAAATCTGGTCTAAAATATTCACTTCCTGTTGTCATTGATTGCACTTATATTTATGCCAGTGATTTTACTACCGCTAAAGTTATAGAATCAATTATTAATGATTTTAATTCAAGAAAACAAAAATTAATATTTTTTAACTTACGTCCAAATGTTGCCAAGGTATTTGCTACATTACAATCGAAATTTATTTTATGTTATTCTTTAGATTGTATAGAAAAACTGTTAGATGATAACAGTACAATGACTGGAAGTGCCAATGCTAAAAGTAATAATGTTGAAATAACGGATTTTTAATAATTTGATGCCGAAAAGTATGTTATATATTTTATTTAACAATACATATATTTAATAAAAAGAAGCTTTAATTAGATTTAATACACTGTAAAAAATTGTACATATGTTTTAAAATTTACTAGTAGGAAATAAAATTGTAAAAAATATTGCGTATGAAACATGACTGTTATTTAAAAATTTAACTACAACTAATAAAAAAATTATTAAAAAAGTAAAATTTTTATAATTTTAAGCATATTAATATTAATAATAATAATAATAATAATAATAATAATAATAATAATAATAATAATAATAATACTGTGCTAGTCGCATATTTTAACAAGCCGGGCACCACACTGGTAATGGTTTTTTAAGTTAGCGCTTATATTCGCGAAATTTGGGTTTAAACTTTATAATGGAATTAGCATAAATAATAGAAAAATTAAAATTTTTAAATTTTAAATAAGACATTATTAACGTAAATAAAACAATAAATCTATTGAATACATACTCCCATCGTAATTTAAATCATTTTCAGTCCAATTTTAAATATATTTATATTTTTCTTGGAAAAGTTGCTCATTGGTAACGCTGGATATTTTACTTACGGAATTGTAGTAATAGTTTTAATAGTTTAAAACATATTTCACAAACAAAATTCATATTTCTGTACTTCATTAGAATCTTAGTTGTTTATTTTGATGAAATTTAACAACTTAGTTATTAACTTTAAGCACAAAAACTTAATTTTGCTAGCCGCTCTTTTAGCCTTTTAAAATAAAATATCTCAAAAATTAGCGCTAACTTTTAAAAATGGCTAACACAATCAAATTCAGCGTAGTCGACTTAGTATTACCTAATAAATGCCCATCTTGTTAAAAAAAAAATAAGCCTAACTTTCGAGCAAAGTTTAATTAAAATTAGATTTAACAAGAAGTAAAATGGTCTTTATAAAGAGAAAGCCAGTTTTAATGGTAATAATTCCGGATATTAGAAAAACCCGAACGATAAATTACCGAAATGAAATATTGTCGATTGAATTTCAATAATTCGAATTAACATTTATAGAATTTATATTTATGTACCTATTATTTTGACAGTCTACTTATGTTTTTGATAACGGAGTTCCATCTATGTTAATATATGCTGTTAACTTTAAAACATCAAGTGTAAATATAATTTCTATAACATTCAGAAATATATTATCTATTCCGAGTTCTTATAGGTAGAAGAATCGAAATAAAAATTTTTGTTCGTCTCTTGAAATCAACCGATAACTGTGATGTGTTTTTTAATGCTGTGTTTAAAAAACATAAATGGCAAAGATATTTTGTACGTACGACTTTTTAACTTCTAGAATTTTCATTCGGCGCCGATTGATTTTAAAATCATCGGCGTCGATATATATACTAACTTTTAAATAAGTAGTAAACTACTACTAAGAAGTTTAGTGCCAAATAAAAAAAGAAAAAGCTTTTTTCAAAAATTCATAAATTTTCTAAAAATTACCAAATCTTAACATAGTACCATTTTTTCAAAAAGTAAAAATTTTCCACAGATAATAATTAAGAAAAGTATCAATTAAATCGACTTTCGAACAATCGTTTTTTTTTTTTTTTTTTTTTTTTTTTTTTTGAAAAAAGTCCAAATCGACTTTCTGGTTTGAAAATTGTTGAGAAATCGTCTTACATGTCGCCAGATAGTCAAAAGTTGAACAAAGCCGAAAATAGTCAGAAAAAGTCGAAAAGTTGTGAAAAGTCGAATATAGTCGAAAAGTCGCAAAAGTCTAAAAGAGTCGGAAAAAATTATTTTTATTTCAACTACATTATCTAACTGTTGGAAAAAATTTCAATTAAATTATTATTCAAAATTTTAAAATGAGTTCAAATATTTTTATAATTAAATAAATTATTGAAAATCAAAGCTTTCTAACAAATTTAATTCAAATTTTACATAGGAAAATCTAAAATCGAATTTCAGAATTTCAGTTACGAATAATACATACTCAGTTATTTTATTAATTGAAATTCAATCTATGGAAAGAAATTTATATACAATTATTCAAATTATCACTTATTTTTATTTATATTGAAAGCCGATAAATTGTTTTATTTTTAGTAAAAAAAATATTAGAAAATTTGAATTTTGATCAATTCAATAATTGATATAATTAAAAATTAATTAATATATTTTATATATATTATATATGTTTTAAGATTTTATAAGACAAATAACAGAAAATGGTAAAAAAATAATAAAATAAAATCTCGAAAATATCGTATAAAATCGAAAAAGGTCCGAAGAAGTCGAAAAGATGAAAGTTGCAAAATTAAAAAAAATCGTTTTTTTTTAATTTAAAAATTTTAGTTAAATTTCCTGATTTTATTTTAAATATATTTTATCAAAGTTTGAATATTTTAGTAATTTTCCATCGCAATTTATATTTTAGGGCATCATTGGAAAGGTCTTATTCAATACTATTTTATTTAATTGCGCAAGTAATACTTTGGGATTTCCGGTACATAATTGGTGACGATAATTTTTATATCAAATAAGTGGTTAGTTAAGAAAATAAATGTCACCAAAAGCATGTATTTATCACAAAACTATAAATTCGTGTAAAACAGTGACTAAACTTCAAAAATCTCTTTAATTCGATTATTAATTCGGTTTTAAAGGAGCGTATTATATTTTTCATAAATTCATCTACATTTAAGTATAATAAATGCTTTCATACGACTTATTTGCAAAAATGGTTAATTTAACCTTTTGGGAACAAAATGCTTAAAATTGACTCTTTTGCTGTTAAGATTAACTATTTTGTTGTTAATTACATGTAATCTTCAGTAGTATGAATGTTGAAAAATTTCCGAAATATATAAAACTATATGTTTGAATAAAAAAATATGACAAAAAACGTTAGTAAAATCTTAATATTTAGCGACTGAAAAGAAACATAACAATTATTTAAATTAATATTCCAAGCCTTAGTATGCCTCTATTACAATTTGAAGTTAATTTTCTTTTAAAGAAAATTTTGATAATGAGACTGAAAGAAATACGTATTTTTAGAGGTGTTTTAAAAATGGTCCAACTCATGTAAATTTAAACATTCGGAAATAATACTTTGGGAATTATATAAGAACTGACCAATCTTCATTTGTAGAGGGGTACATTTGCAAGTTTTCTCGTGAACGAAAATAAATTATCTGAAATCATGTTAAACTCCATATATGAACCAATAATATCTAACTGATTACAGTAATCATTAAATAATGGCATAGCTAGAACAATCTAAGAGATCTAAGGGAAAGAAGTAATTTTATTGATTCTAATAAATCGAAACAATTAATAACACCACAAACAATGTTATATAAGCATTTGAGCCCCTTTCTTTCACAGTCATTTTCACACATGAAAAAATCGATATATGCATGAAACTAGAGATCACACATAGCAAAACTAAATGCTCAGTTTTTCTCCAGCCCTACACTATTGTGTATGTGCATGAAAATTCGGGAGGTGTCTTATATGGGATCTGTGGCCAATTGTGGATCGATACTTTCATTAAATGTAATGCATATTTTTATGACATATATTTGCATAATAGTATGTTGATATTAACATTTATATGGGATTTATATACTTTAAGGTGTTTCCTGGACGTGGGCCTTACATGAGAGGTATTATCAATTATGGAGCGATTCTCATAAAATTTGGCACTATGGTTTTTACTTAGTGTCTTGATTAACTTTATACAAACATTTGTATGGAATATATGCACGTTAAAATGATATTGGGAAGAGAGTTTTATATGGGAGCTACAGACAAATCTTAATAAAATTTTGCACAAAGATTTATAATTATATAAAAGTTTCTTGTGATATTAAAATATCGCAATATTTAAGGTATTTATGATCGTTAAACTCCTATTCCGGGAGGACATTTGTATGGGCGTTAGGTAAAATAATAGACCGATTATAAGCAGTTTAAATAGAGTTTGTACTTGTCCCAATTGAAGATCGTGTGTCAAATTTAATTGATCTATCTTTAAAATTGCGACCTGATACTCAATTTTTAAGAAAATCATAAAATATTTACGAAGATTATATAGACCCAATATGGATGTCATATGAAAGCTTAGAATCCCTGCTATTAATAATTTTATTTATTTAAATGTAGCACATAAATTTGAGAAAATATATTTTAGAAAATGTTGTCCTTTAACATTTACTTTTAAATAAATATCAATAATATTTTTAAAACTTTATATGAAGGAAGAAATAAAATCTTGTGCTGTAACTTTTTAATAAAAAATTGTATTGCATAGTAGGGATTTGTAGCTTTAATTCAACACCCATATTGAGTTAATATAATCTTTGTGAACATTATATATATATTTTTTAAAGTTGTGTATACTTTGCCATTTAGTGGTTAGAGAGGAGAAAAACTGAGTACGCAGTTTTACTATGTATGGTCTCTAGTTCATGCACATATCAATTTGTTCATGTGTGAAAAAAAATTGAAAAGTTGTTGCAATAATCAGATAGTTATTTTTGTTCATCAAAAATTAAACGCGTAAGATAACATTTTTGTAAAAATTAGATAATATTTATGATATCTTACAAATCAATACATATACAAAAAAATCTAAGTTTGGCAGTTAGCAGGAAATTTTCAAACGCTACAACTGTAAAATAACAGTTGTGTAGATATTCATGAGAGAGAAAAAACCTGATTCAATTACCAAAAATCTAATTTTTGTTTTTGTGTTGAAAAAAATAAGTATTTGTTTTTTTTTTTTTTTTTTTTTTTTTTTTTTAAATTTACTTCGAAGTGCCTCTCACACAAACTTTTAGCTGTATTCTGTGGTTGTGGGTAAAACAAAAAATTAAATGTGTTCATGATTCAAATTATAAATAGATATTCCAAGAAAAATTTGCAAAACATTAAAAAAAAATAAATAAATTTAATAAAATTTTATTAAAATTCTTACCAACAACTTAATCTATATATATAAAAGAAAGTGATGTTAGTTACTATTGTTATAACTCAAGAACGACTAGACCGATTTTGATGATTCTCACCAATTCGGACCGGTCACCGGCCAGAAAAGGATAATACGAAAAAAAATTCGCGAAAAATCCGCGATAAAAAAAATATTTTTTTTGTCATAATTTCTTTGCCTTAATAATCATTAAAAATATTTTTTTTTAATACAAATTATAACAATTACTGTTTCTGTTTCTATCGAAACGCTTACTTTTTTGTGCAATTTGTTTTCTGGTGGTGGTGTAGAATTATATTTCCAAACGGTAAGTTCCAAGTAAAGCTCATCATTTAGTGAGGTTGTGATATTTAAAACCATTTGTTGTATTTTTGGCATTCGTTATTAAGTGTTATTCACAATGCCGCGACCCCGGAGATCTAATATTTCGCGTCGAACACGTAATGCAAGTACTTATCGTAATATCGTCAATCAATTGAATATATATGAACGAGAAATCGCACGAGAACAACCCCGTATTAGTTTGGCCCGACTTCGTACATCACAAACGCAGGAAGAAAGGCAGGCGAGAAATGAAACGGCTCGGTTAGCAATGAGAAATCGTCGAGCAAATGTAGCAATTCAACAACTTTAAAATTTTTAATCAACGCATAAGAAGAATTGCTTCAAGTTCTGATTTGAATCAAGCAGCGTTCCACTACAACTGCAATTTCGACTACAGCTCTCATCATTCCGTTCAAAAAAAAGACATTGTCTACCCGCTAACCTTAAGATGAAGTAATAAATAAATATAAATTCAAATTTGCCTTAAATACATGCGTATATTTTTTGATTGAGCCCACATCTACATCATATTTAAATTCTTCTGTAAAAAACACTTTATAATAGGTATTCCTTAGATTTTTATTTAAAGGTCGTAAATTTCGTTAAAATATCAATTTAAATCGTTCAGTAATACAACACTAATGTTTGCTTAGGGCCAGCAACGCGGCTCGGGTCAGCTAGTTTTGAATAAAACATTCAAAAACAATACTTTGAAAATCAAATAAAATTATGCAGATTGTACGATAAGGAGCTTTTTCCTTACCGGCAGCAATATAAATCAGTTTCTTTGATTTATTATATTGCCACTGAAAATGTTTGTTAGGCCGAGTAATTATAAAATAAATTTATTTGGAAAAAGATTTGCGTCCGTGAACCGCGAAAAGAAGTGACAAGACAAGATGCTTGTTTGACTTCAACTATAACAATAATTCTTTATTTTCAAAATTAATAAGAAATTCACCACTAGTAATGTACATACTTATATGCAAAAAAACAAAACAATAATTAAAATACCTATGTACCTATATTGAATTTTTATTTACAACAATACAAAAAAGAAATCAAATATAACCTAACGGTTAATATCCAAAATAAATAAGGGCAACTGTGTTCTTTTTATTATATGTTGAGAGACAAATAAAAGAAATTCACCACCAGTAATGTACATATATGCAAAAAACAAAATAAATAAAATATGTACCTATATTGAATTTTTATTTACAACAACACAAATAAGAAATCAAATATAACCTAACGGTTAATATCGAAAATAAATAAGGGCAACTGTGTTCTTATTATTATATGTTGAGAGACAAATAAAAGAAATTCACCACCAGTAATGTACATATATGCAAAAAACAAAATAATAAATAAAATATGTACCTATATTGAATTTTTATTTACAACAACACAAATAAGAAATCAAATATAACATAACGGTTAATAACCAAAATAAGTTACAGTGGGCCATAGAAACAAAATTTACATCAAATTACTGTGGTATGAGTGGCTCAAAAATACGAATAATTTAAATACAATAAAAAAATACAAAATAGGGTAGAAATAAATATAAAATAAAACAATGAATTTAACAACATATTAATAAATATTATACGGTGACCTAACACAGATAGCTCATTTCTTATTGTAAAAATGTATATGTTTTTTAGACAGCTCAATAATAGAAAAGCAAAAAAAAAACAACAATAATAATAATATGTTTTTTTTTACAAAATTGATACCACTGATAAAAAACAAAGAGTTTGACGTCAAAAAATATTTTTGAAAATCTGCAAATAGCCCTTATTGAATAAAAGCCCACGGTATTTAATAAATTTTACGATTTTCACGACTAACATACAAGCAAAAGCGCTTTGTAAGGAATATTTCTCATATTTGGACTTAAATATTTCTCACATTACATAACGAAAATATACACAAATTCAAACCACAAACATTTACTAGTTATATTTTATTTTTTATTAACAACTTAAAACTAAAACATTGTATTTGTAGTTACGAATGTATATAAAACTATACAAAAATTTAATACTTCTTTTGTTTTTTTTTTATAACTTCAATTATAGTTAAAATTGAAACTAAAATAAGTACATATGTAAATAAAAATGTATATATTAAAATTGTAAATAATACAAACTTTTACAAACTACATTACAACACATAAAATACTAAACATACTATATATACAAATCGAAAAGAAAGAATATAATTATTAATTATAGTACAAATATCAAAAAATACTTTTACTAATAAAATCATAAAGTTTCTACTCAACTAATACTACAATACTAATTTCAATAGGAATTGTATTTGTTGCTAAAATCTTTCTTTTAAAGTGGCACTGGAATAATTAAAGAAGAATTTCAAAATGGTACATCACATCACATTATTATTTAAAAGTTCTTTATAATTTTGAAGTCTCATCATCTTTACCTGATAATCTCATTTCTAATGCGGTCATATCGTAAATTACTACTAGTTTATTATTAATACCTTCAAATACTTCATCAACTCTAGGTTGTAAGTTGTAAAAGTAAAGTTTCTGCTGGCTAGATTCAAAATCATCAATCATGGTGGAAACCACTTTGGCGGCTGTGAAATCAGCACCATAAATATGAGTACAATCGATAACAACGGGTAATGTGGATTTGCGTCCTTGTTTTGTAATAACGTTACGTACAAATTCTACAGAGGGAAAGATGATGCAACGATCGGGTGTTAACATTAAGTATTTGAGGCCGTTGGAGGTCTGAGAAAATAATAAGCAGCTTATTAAATTTATTACTAATTATAGAACTATGAATTACTTACACATAACGTTTCCACACGTAATTTAGGACGAGCAGCATGATATAAAATAAACACAATATTGATACCAATTCCTACTAAAATACCCAATTGCAAAGGTAATACCAAACAGGCAATAAAAGTAGCCAAACCGGGAATTAAATCAGACTCTGGTAATAAAATATTAAGATAAAAGAAATTTAACATAACTATAGAACTATTTTAAACAAAAGACAACTTACTTTTACTTCTCCACATGGGTTTAACGACACGATATTGAATCATAAATATAACAGCAGCCATAATAATAGCAGCCAATGCAGCTTTGGGAATATAATAAAAGGCTGGTGTGGCATACAATAAAGCAATTATAACAATAAGACCTGTATAAACATTGGAAAGTTGAGTGCGTACACCGCTGGAATTTAAAACAGCACCGCGAGCAATGCCACCATTACCACGGAAACCTTGGGCAAATGAATTGGCAACATTACAAACACCCAGAGCAATAAGTTCCTGAGTAGCATCACAGGGTTTGCCATTAGCTGAAAAAATTTATAGAAATTAAATTTCTGAAACAAATTAGCTATAGAACGTAAATAAATACCTACCAAAAGCTTGAACAACTGCCATATTTTCCAAGAGAGAAATCAAAGGCACCACTATTAGACCCGAACCCAAACTACTAACCATTTGGGCAAAACTTTCATGTACTTCTATTATCTCTCCGGACGAAGTATTTGTAACAGTGGTCATGGTAAAGGGTGGCAATCTAAACTCCGGCATACCAGATGGTACATAACCCACCATACGAAATATATCAATATCTGAACTGATTAAATAATAGCCAATAGCTGAAGTAACAATAACTAAGACGGCATTACGAGAAGTGCCAATAACCCAAAATAGTCCCGACCAAAATTTCTGACAATATGTTTTATGACCATTTTTAGGACCAAAACTCATACTGGCCATTGCACGCATACTGAGCAGCACCACAATACAAGCTACACCCAAACCAGCATCATTCCAACTTATATTGTGAATATCATTTATAATCGAAATCCACATGTCGACGAATGTATCGCCTTTGGTGTTGACACCAAAAAGATCTTTAAATTGTGAAGTGAAAATTATGAGGGAACCTGCACTAGTGAAACCAGCACTAACAGGACCAGAGACAAAATCTATAAGGAAACCAAGACGAAAAACACCCATACCAATTTCTATAAAACCCGTGAGGAAAGTGAGAAGTACAGCTTTTTGCCAAACACCTTGAGCAGTTTGGAAGGTGAGTAAAGCTGAAATGGCGGTAGGTCCTACGGGAACATCTTTACTGTAATTTGTTAAATGGAATTAATTTAAAATAATAATTTTATAGGTAACTAGTAGGGCTACTTACCTCGATCCAAGGAATATGTAAATAAAACAACCCAAAAAGCAACCATATAAACCGTACTGTAGGAAAAGAGAAATAAATAGAAAATAAATTAATTTTCGAATTGAATAATATTAATAAAGTCTTTAATGATTTTGTTGATTAAAAAAGAAATCAAAATTATAAGTGTTATGTAAAAGCATATAGAAATTGATATAAAAATTATTTGATTAAAATTATTGCATTCTCCAAAACATCAACGAAACAAATATAATTAAAAATAAACTTTTTTACAATTCCAATATTCCAAAAAAAGTACTATTTATTTAAAATTAAAACTTTTCAAAAAATAGTATATATTTTGTTTTTATTTGGAGCACAATTTTTTTTGCGATTTCCAAAATAAAATAAAGGAAATTATTCCTCAAAATTTTCTGTAAGTTTTTTAACATATTTTCAAAATATCTAGAATAAAATATTTTAAACTATCACTAATTTATTCCGAAATTGCGTTCAATATTTAGAAAGATCCCAACAAAAACTTTGCTTTTCTGGTAAGTTAGCAGGTAGTATTGGAGACTGCTTACTTTTTGTCAGAATAACTAACTATTTGTAGTTATTTTTTCTACTTTAGGGGTACTCAAAAATATGTACCTATTTTTTTTGCTTGTACCATGTTAAAAGATAAATACCTACATAGATGTTAAAGAATATGTAACTATTTTTTCTTATCGGAAACTAAAATGTAAGTACCTATATAATATAACCCCCTAACAGAGATCAAAAAACAAACTTCAGATTATTTCTCTAAGGGAAAATAGTTTTACGAAGTAAAAAAATAAAAATTGGTAGTTCCGGGAACTTGACGAGTCCCTCATTAAGAAAAAACGCTGCTTGTTTGTAAGGAGAACTGGTGTGAAGCGGATCCAATTTAATAATTTTTTACTTAATTGAAGTTTTCGTAGTGTTCCATAAGTAGGAGTTCTAGTGATTTTACTACTTAAAGTAATAAGGGGTTATTAATAACACTAGCACCAGTAAGTACTTATTTGGCTTACGAAAACAATGGCATTTGAAATAACCACTATTTACTAAGTATCGGCTGAAAAAAGTACTACTCATTACCCAAATCAAAAATTTTTTGGTGGGATAAAATGGAGATATTAAATAAAATAAGTTTTTTCCGTTGAAACATTTTAAATTGAAAAATTTTAAATTATGTTCAGATTTTTAAAATTTGAAAAATTTTGATAATTTTATTTAAAAATAATATTAAAAATGTTTGTAAAAGTTTCTGGGTTTTATTTATTTATTAAATTTTTAACTTATTATTTATTTATTTTATATTTTTTTAATTAAACGTAAAGCTAAATATATTTTTAGTCCTGAATCAAGTGTAATTAAACTAAACTTATATTACTTTGCTATTAAAAAGGAACTATATTAAATGCTTAAATTTGAAACATAAAAATTTTTCAATTATCAGGTTTAAAATAATGTAATATTTGAATTCAAGTCGTATTTCCATGCTTGAATTTTTTAATTTTGTGTGCTTATTGGGATGTATGTAATTAAAAATATAATAATTCTAACATTTGACACTTGAAAACACAAACCATTTTCATTATTGAATTACAAACTTTAAAATATTTCGTAGAAAAAGCTAAAAAAAAGTCAATAAAAAAGGACTATAATACAAGAATTATAGATCTACCCTCGTATTCACAAACGAATTTTAAATTTAAAACACATTTTAGAGACAAAATTTGTATGAAAAATTTGTTTTAAAAAGCATTTTAAATTTAAATTTTGTTTGTGAATAATTTCCAGTTCTAAAATTAAAAAATTCGACGTTTACAGAGAAAAAAGTTAAAAAGAGTTGTTATTAAGAAATTGATTAAATCAATTAAACTTTTGTTTGATTTTACACCTGCCATAAAAATGATTTTAATTAAATTAGCAAATATTAAATTTTTTAATTACAATAAAAGAGAAAGACTGGTGAATTTTTAATATTTGCTATAATTTAATATTAATGAAAATTTTGAAAAAAAAAATTGTTTGTAGGCAAAGGATTGTTTTAAAAACTGTAGGGGTATTTTTGAATACCCTGAAGATAATTTTAAAATTAAAGCCTAAAAACTATATAATTTGAAAAATATATCAAAACTACAAATATTTTTTAAAACTTTCCCAAAAGAATTTTAAAACCTAAGCTAATTTTGAAACGTCCTTTGGAGTTAGTTTCATATTTAATCAAATTATTTCAATTAAGAAATATGAAATATATCTATTAAAAGAAACGAATAAATTTCTAATAAAAAAATGTAAGAATATTGAAATTTTTGTTATTTTTTTTATCATAGCAACTCACCTGTAAATCTAATCCTGCTATACCAGCATAAGCTAAACCTTGTGGTATAACCGTTAAACCAACCGTAATACCAGCCATTAAATCACCAATAAAATCTTGACGATTATATCTCGGTAACCAAGTCAAAATCGGTAAACGTTTATACAAAGTCTTTTTGCGAAATATATTCGCCGATGTTTGTTTTAACCAATCCATGGTTGAAGTACAGCAGCTAGCTTTATCACCATTATCATCATCTTGAACTATACAATCTCTCGAGTTATTATAAATAGCATTTGGCGGTATATCCAAGGATACTTCGGAGCCCGAACTATTATTACGTTGTGCAGGTTGATCGGTGCGCATTTTGTATTTTTTTTTTTTTTTTTTTTTTTTAACACACAAAATTATTTTGTTTATTAGAAATTAATTTATTTTTAAATTATTATAACTATTTGTTGATATTTTTCTTATAGGAATCAAATAATAAACCATTTAATTGATTTTAATTTGTTATTTATTTAATATTTTTATTATTATTATTTTAAATAGTTATTTTCTTTATTATATTTCTTTATTTTAAATATCCGCGTTTTCTATACTTTTGAACTTGTCTTTTAAGAGTCAATAACACGAATAACACTTGAAATTTTTAACTCTCTTACGAACTTTGTTTGTCGTTGACCAATCCCGATTTGAAATTGACGAGTGAATGAAGGCAATCGTGTATCGAACATAAGTTAAATAAATTTAATTGCCCGCTTGATTTTTATTTTGTATCTCTTATAAAATTTTGTTTGATTTTTCTTCTGCTGCTGCTGCTGCTGCTGCCGCGACTCTGTTTTGCAAAGAGTTCAACTCTATAGAATGAGAATACAATTACTACCACAGACAACAAGTGGCATATAATTTCATTTTAATATCAGTTAGAGAAAACAAATTGAAAATTATGTTATAAAATTAGAGTTAAACAAATTATTAGTTATTTAGCCTAATTTATTGTTAGTTTGTATTATATATACACCCCATAAAGGTAGGTATTAAAAAAAATTATTATATTTATTTTGTTTATTTCACATTTTAAAACAATTTGTGTTCACTAATTTTATTTCTATTTAAATTGCACGTTTTTTAAACATGTTTTTATTTACTGTAATAAAAATTCTGATTATAAAACATTATAATTATCACTGTAGTGGTTTATTAAACGATTCTCGTTTTTTGACACATTGACAAAAACTAATAAAAAAAAAAAAACTATAAGCAATCAACATAATAATTATTATTTTTTGGAATTTGGTGTTTTTTTCTTAGAATACAGTTTTTAACCCCTTCCTTCATAACATGTTTTATATTTTGTATTTTTTTTTTATTTTAGTTAATGTTTAAGTACCCAGCAAAAAATCAACTGAGCTGAAATCGCAATGATTTTAACATAGTGTGTCATATTTTAACTCATGGTAGGATGTTTTTTTTATGATACTAATGCACTGCTTCGTTAAAAGATAATAAAAATACTTTTAAATTTGTGAAATTTTAATTTTCTTAGAAAAACCCAGCAAAAACTTTGCTTTCCTGGTAAGCTAGCAAGTATAATTGGAAACAAAAATAAACTACTTATTTTTTGCCTGAATAACTAGTTATTTTTGTTCGACTTGTCCACAAATTCATGTAGTTATTTTTTGACTCTAGGGGTACTCAAAAATATGTACAAAAATAAAAAAAAAACAAAAAATTTTGCCATCAGTGAGACTCGAACTCGGACACACACTAACCATTCGTTTTTACTGACTAACGTCTTACTCAGTACACCATCTCGCACATAGCATCCTAAGCGGCAAAAACTCTATTTAGTTTAAAATATCTTTTTAGACATTTTGTTATAAGAAACTAAAAGCTTCAGAATGGGGTTGAACCAACAACCTTCTGGTTGTTAATCCGGCGTTCTAGCCAACTCATCCACGTGATTGCAGTATGACTGTGCTATTATACTATTGAGTACTTATTAATGTAATACAGTGTAGGCAAATAATAATGACGCCTCATTACCAAGAAACTACTTTAATAAGTAGTTGTTATTACCGAAAACCAAAAAGTTTTTACTGGGAAATTAAAATTTTTTACTATTTATTAATTTTAGGTAATTACAATACAGTATTATTGACATAAATTGTGTATTAGAAATAACATTAAATTAGACAATAGTATAATAAACTTAAATTTAGCATATGGTTTTCAAAAGTTAATATATATAGAGTCAGTTGAATGCTTATAATAGTAAGATACGTAATATAATTTCGAAAAAAATCATTAACCGATCTCTTTTGACGGCAGATTTAAATTGCTTTGCAATGCTTATAGTTTGAATTTTAGGGGGTATTTGGTTGCAAAGACGAAACTCGTTTATGTAGAAATGCTGATCAGAAAACAACTTTTTATATTTAATGTTATTAATTTTGTTACCTCTGTTGGATTAGGTTGTCCAGTGTATATAATTTTATGTGAAAATATAAATGTTCGATATGATAGTAAATTCTGAAATGTCATGTTATAAATTTGTTTCGAATACCTATATCTGACAATGTTATTGTATGTTACTTTCAGTCGCCTATTGCTAAGACCATCGCAGCTGGAAATAAGCTTAAGTCCATATAACAGGGTAAGCAAAAATAAGTTTTGGCAAGTAACATTCGGATATGAATTGGGGTATAATACTGCGACATCCAGAAATTCCTTAACATTCCAAATATTTTGCAACAATTTTATTTAACATGATCTGCCAATCAAGTTCTTTTTTTTACTGTATCAACAAAATCAATTTTATAGTTGTTTATCATTATAGGTGGTAGGTAAATTAATATATGCTTTGATTGACCAATAAGAATAGCTACAGTTTTCCTAGAATTCAGAATAAGACCATTTGCTGATGTCCATAAGTGAATGTTGCGAAGATCCTCGTTAATCAATTGAATACAATCGGAGATGTTTTGTATATTTTGTAATTTATATAAAGCTGCACATCATCGGCATACATTTGTACATTGCAGTGCTTGAGATGTAAAGGGAGGCCATTGGTGCTAAGAATACATTTATTTTTAATTTTTTGGAAGTAATTAATAACAACTTTCAAAAAAGTGCAAAAACATGCACTAAGTACTACATTAAAAAAAGCACTTGCTAGTTTTTTTTGCTGGGTAGCAAACGAGTTGAAATAGATTTTTTTCTTTTGTAATCAAATGTAAGTTTTATTTTTCGGTCTTAGCAAAAGGGGGATTTTCTTAAATTTCAATTAAAAATAGTATCAAAATTGGAATTTTAATATGAATGAATTTATCACGCGCTTTACGCCGTGCATAATAAATTTAATTTGATGGAGTAATTTAGTCATTGTTTTATAAATAAAATTTTTGTTTATATTTATGGTACTTAACGTAGTATCTATACTAGACAAATTTGGATCAAGACAAACGTCAAAACAAGAAAACTTCAGTTAAATAGCTGTTATTATTTTTGGTCAAACTGCATATTTCAAAATATCAACGTATTCGGCTTATTGTTGTTCTTTACGCAACTGTTGCCATCTCCCATAAATTCGCGTTAATTTTGACGTTTGTCTTGATAAAAAATTGTCGAATGTAGACATTACGTAAGGATTGTTTATAAACAAACAGATCAAATTACTATTAAAAAATAATAATAATAAAAAATAAACATTATTCCAGAATTGTTGACAATATTTATTTATTTATGTGAGAATAAAATTTTGATTAATTAAGGAATTTATTTTGTAAACATTTAAAAAATGTTAGCAAAAAAACAGACGCACACAGTGGCTCATTTTGTCATTTTTCATTGCAAAAATCATAACCTTGAACCAATGCAGATATTTTTAAAGTTTGAAATGCATTTCGAATAAAACACTTTACTCTTTGTAATGAGTTCCCATTGCCGGTCCTAGACCCACAGAGGGCTCTAAACTTTTATGCCAAAGTTCAATATTTTTTTGACTATATATTTTATAAGTTTTATTTACATTAAATGAGTACTTGATATTTGTATATCAAATACTCATTTTCAAATGTAAATCTTAAGGAATAAAATCATTATTTTTATTTTATATAGGGCAGTCCACGGTCCATGTAAAATACAATACAAACTGTACTTTATTTTGAAGATATCTTAATGAAATTTGGCACAAGTAATTATTTTGGCATAAGTATGACCGCTGTTGACGTTGGTTATTATAGATCTATTATTTAACCTGGCCCCGATACAAATGCCCTTCCGAAATTGAGTTTTATGCTTATAAATATCTTAATTTAACGAAACTTAGCACAAATAAAGATCGATCTATAATTGACTATAGCTTTTATATAAGGCCCATTTAACGTTCACAAATTTTTTTGTAAATGTTAATATAAATAAAAGAAATATATATATATATATATATATATATATATATATATCAGCTAAACAGCTGAACAGATTAACATAAGCTAGAATTAACATAAGCTATTTTATTTTCCGATAGGAGCAGGGAGAGTGGTATTCCACATACAGAGAAAATATTGATTATCGCATAACTTAAGAACTAATTACGCAAAAATCTTACAATTTTGAGGAAATAACTTTCTTATCATCCTTTATAATTGAAATGAAAATGGAAAGGATAGGACGAGGGAGAAAAATATCCCTCATATAAAGAAAATACTGAATATTGGATAACTTAAAAACTATTGCAGAAAAAATTTTGTATGAATAACTTTCCCAACAACCTTCAAAATTTAGTATGAAAATGGAACAGGTGGAACCAGGGAAGTGGTACCCCGCATACAAAGCAAATATTCATTACGGAATTTCTAATGAACTATTACAGTTAGAGCACTCAAATTTCGTGGTAATCTGATCATATTACATACATTTATGAAATGAAAAATTGGTCTAAGGAGAGAAGTAGCTCTCATACAAAGCAAGTTTTTAGTTTCGCATATCTAAAGAAGTTTTACAGTGAAAATCTTAGAAATTTGTAGAAAAAATGTTCATATCAAATTTCTAAAAGGGTGCATTTTACGAGGAGTAAAAGAAAACGGTTTTTTATGTTTATTTTCCGAAATTGGTAAAATTTGATCTAAAAAAAAAATGTTGAATTTGTTTAGTTTATTTTTGATTTTATTTGATTTATTTATTTATTTGAATAATATTCAGTTCTAGTCTTTTGGCAATAACCGGTCGCAATATCCACTAAAGAAATCATATTTTTATGTGATGAATATTCAATTTATCCATGCAAGCGTATAAGTAATATTTATCAATTATAATGAGTGTACGCCCCCATAATGATCTTTGTTAACTCTTAGCAAAATGTAAAACCATTTACAAAATAAGAAAATGGTTCGAAAATTTTAATTAAAAATTTAATTTTGAAAAATGTTTAAATGTAGTCAATAAGAAGATGGAGAGAGAGAGAGAGCGAGAAACCTAAGTCTGTTGTCAAAACAATTTCATGCATCAACAAAATGTATGCAGACATACAGTATAAACCAAGGAGAAAAAATAATCATTATTCTTGAAATTTTAAAGAAAAAAATCAGATACAAGGAATAAACAGATAAAAGTGCTATATACAGAAATGTAATCCTTAGAACAGGTTCTATCGAAATCCGGTATGATTTTCATATTTTTAATTTTTATAAAAAGAATATATATATATTTTTAATAATTATTTTTGATTTTTATTTTTTCATTTATATTTTAATGATTATTTTGTGAGTTTTATTTTTTGCTCACAAAATAAAAAATTTGTCTTTCTTATTTCTATACATATATATTTTGTCTTTACTATAAATCTTTCTTTTTAAAAAAATCTAATTTCATACAAGAAATCATATTTTTTACAAAAAATTAAAATATAGATTTTTTTTTACCAAAAAAACACTTTTTCACTAAAAGTTGAAATTTTTACAAAAATCGAAACACAAAAAAAATCAAATTTTTTACAAAAAGTAATATTTTATATTTTTTTTTTCTAAAAAAAATTTTGACTTTTAGTGAAAAATCGTATTTTAGTGAAAAAAATTTATTTTGAGTGAAAAATCTTATTTTTTTGTAAAAAGTTTTGATTTTTGGAAAAAAAAAAATTAAAAATAATCCGTATTATCGAGTTTATTTTTATATTTTGAGTTTGTGTTTGGAAGAAAAAAAAAGAGTAGATACTTTCCTTTATGTTTAATCGTCTATTTACTTTTGCAACTGTATAATCCTAAAAACGACGTCTTGATTTTATACAGGTTTGAAACTCTGCTAAAACAAAACAAGGATATAGCATTATCACTACAACAATAATATGTTCTCATTGTTAATTTTCTTGAATTTTAATAACTCTGTGATCATGTTAACAATATTTTTGTTTATATTTTGTCATTTAATGTCTACACTCAGTAAAAATTTTAATATGGTTGACTGCAAAGTTATATGTTTTTAAATATTTTTACCAGAAACAAAATTTTATTAATATGAAAAATATGATTACTTCTACAACCATTAAATATTTCCAATATTTTTACTTGTTCGTAAACCATATTCTATTTTTAAACCATTTTAATATTATTATTCCATTGACAATAAAATGTTTCAAATAAATATAATACTAATCCTATTCACAAACTTAAAAACTTGTTTGTTTTTAAATATATTTTGTTTTTAATGTTATAAAATGGAATCATACTATTACAATGTGATAATAATATAATAAGATATAATAATATAATAACATCAAATCATAATCTGTAAGATTGTTTAATTATATGTAAAACTAGAATAATAACATGAATCGCAATAATTATATCTTATAATCCGTTCTATTTTTTGCTGTAATCACATGTTCCAATCATAATATGTTGCTCTAAGTTTATAGTTACTACAACTATATTTTTTCTCTACATGTACACCACTTCCAAAGAAGTTAGTTTTAGTTACACATCATATCAAAGAGAAAAACATTTTTATAATATATCTGTCAAAAGAAAGGGAATTCTTCACAATTATATAAAAATTTTTTATTAAATATTATAACTTTCTAAATTCTTTGTAGAACACTGTTTTAACAAGTGGAATTAAGACAACTTTCTATAAATTCCTCACCACATTATAAAGATAATTAAGATTTAAAAATAATTTTCTAGAAATTAAAAAATTCATTACATTTTAAATACAAAAACTTTCCTTTAATTTGTTCTTAGTCTGTGTTTTTTCTTTATAAATAATATTAAAACAAAGTTTAATTTACTAAAAACTAAAAAGCCAAACACGGATTATATCATAAATATATATTAAATAATATTGTTATACTTATTAAAACTTATAGTTTTGAAAAGAAGCATTTTAAATTTTAGAAAAAAATACTAAATAATACAAAATAAATGAGAAAACCTAATTTTATCATCCATACTATTGATTTTTTGATCAAATTCGAAATGTTTACTTAACCATTTTAATATTTTTTACTTGTTATTTTTTACCAATTTGCATTTTTTTTATTTTACATTTAATCTAGAATCCATCAAATTTTATTAAGTAAATTATACAAACATCCATCACATGATCTCAACAATTTAACTATTATTTCATAATTTATCCCTGGCAATAAACTAAAAAAAAAAAAATCTAATTCCCACTAATACAATATCACAGGCAAAATATGTAAATAAAAATTTAGAAAAATATATTTATAATAACAAGATTTTTCATACAATCCAATATATTGTATTTGTTTACCATTTGATATATTTTAATAAAGGCATAAATTAATTCTTAATTTTTTAATTAAAAATCAATTTGTTTTGAAAAAAAAAAAATATATAGATCAATTGTTTATGTGACATAACAAAACGCGCAATTAAATGTTTAATAATTACGATATTTTGTTGTAAAATATGCCAAGTTTACTTGATTCATTCATATTTATTAATTTATCATTTAAAACGTCATTTACTTAAGAAAAATATATGTTTATTCAAATTATTTTATCACAACAAAACGTTGTTCACTAATTGAATTGGAGATTCTAAACAAATATTTGTCACAGCTGTGAGAAGCCCGATTTTTCAGATTATTTATTATGTTTAATAAACATTCACCTGTAAGCAAATTATTTTAATCGTTTGTTAAACTAAACACTCACCGACTGCATGTGTTTAGATTAGATTGATGCAGTTTGTGAAAATATAACATTTAAAACAATCTTTTAACCAAATGAAAAAGCGTTGTAAAGTTTTTTTTTACAGCTATAACTATTAATATAAAATATAATACCTGTAATAGTTGAAGCTTTTAAATCCCGGTCATAATCGTTACATATTCCAATTTATTTAGTGAATATACCATAGTATACGTATAGTAGAGCCCGTTGAAGAAGAATTTTGTAGGAAGACCACTCAAACAATGTGTATTAATGAGCGGAATACAGGAAAAATAATAAAAATTGTAAAAAATTAATTTTCGACCAGCGATTGAAAATCACGGGCCCAGTATATTTATTTTTCCCGAAAAAAAAAAAGAGTTGAATTTTATTTCGGGTGCTACAAATACGTAATTTTGAGCACTTTATAGACAAAATATCAAAAATTTCTGTCCATAAGCGTTCATTTTAGTACATCATTTGAAAAAAATTTAAACATTTTTTTTCAAAATATGTACATAAGATTTCATACTTTTGTTCCTTTTACGATTAAAATATTGAAAAGTGGTTTAAAATAGTTTTAATTTTTTTTCACAAAAATTTAATAAACAGGCCTATCGAAGAGGAAAATATTTTTTCCATAACAAGTTCCAAATTTCGAACTTTTTGAGACCTATTTCGAAAAAAAAAATCGAAATTATTTTTGGTATAAATGTATGAGATCTATGATTTTTAAATTTTTGAATTTTCTTTTGAAATGTCTCTCGAGAACCAAAAGCCTAAGGGAAAAATTTGTAAAACATTTTTTCTATAACAAGTTCAAACTTACGAATTTTTTGAGACTCATTTCGAAAAAAAACCTAAACTCATTTTGACCTAAATGTATGAGACCTTTTATTTTTCGACTTTTGAATTTTCTTTCAAAATGCGCGAAATTTTTACGAGTAAAATATTGAAAAGTTGTTTTGTAGCAATTACGGTACATCTTAAAGTAGTTTAATTTTTTTTTTTTATAAAAAGGTCTTTCGAGGACTAAAATCCTACGAGGAAATTGTTTAAAATATTTTTTTCATAACACGCTCAAAATTACGACACCCATTTCAAGAAAAAAAAAAAAAAAAAAATGGAAACTTTTTTGGCCTAAATGACCCGTGATATTTCAATCGCTGGTAGAAAACTGAACACAAACGTTTAAATTTGCTTTAGTTTTTATCCTGTATTCAGTGCATTATTACGCATCTTCCTGTATCACACGCAGAGAAAAAATATGGTTAAGTGTACCATAATCGAACAATGTCATATTATTGTTAGATTTTATTGTTTCTGGAACATAATATTATGTTTGCATGTAGCAATACAATATTGTAAAGTAAATAAACATAAATATCTTCAAAATATTCTTGACATAACCGAAATATGGCTGCAATACTTAAAAATATTGTAGTGGCGCAACCATATTATTATATACAAAGAATTTTTAATTTATGTAACCATAATATGTCTAGGTGTCATAAAAAATATGGTTGTGCTGCAACCATATTATTGCTATGCTTAAAAACTATCTATCGTTATTCTTTAGTTGATTTTTGTATGGAATCTTATCAAAATCACACTTAATTTAAAAATCACTTCACTTGCCCATCGAGGAGTAGTCTTTTGTTGTGCTTTGGTGGCTTTTTGATTGGCCTTGTTGGCGGTACGTTTTCGTTACTTTGCTTGTTTGATATCTTGTTAGCATAGGGCAATTTATTAAAATAATTTAGTAACACTTTTTATGAAAAGGTTTTTTTAATGAACATTATTATTTATTTACAATTTAATCTTTAAACTCCATCAAGTGACAGATTCCATGCATTGCTAAGCATATTGCGATAGCCATGTTATTATGAAACTAATAACAACTGTTATTTAGGTGATCAAATTATTGTTCAAATAAAATTTATTCAGCAATAAAGGTATTTATGGTAATAATACATCATTGCAAGGAAAAGAGTGTTGTTGCGACCACCATGTTGTGAACATGACTTTTCTCTACATGAAGGATCTCAAAAAAGCAGCTAAGTAATTCATTTTAATTTTTGATTATATCTTTGATCTCCTATAGGAAATATTGAGTTTACTCTTTTCTAAACTGATTTCTAATTAATGCTGATAAAATCATTTTCATAAACATATGAAGTTATTGTTAGTTCAAAAAGACTTTACTCCTTTTTATCTCTGAATTTGTAAGAGATATTAAACATTATTGTACTAGCACGTGCTGCATTTAAAATTGTCGACAACAAAATTGCTTTGTTGTGGATGGAGGAGATTGACGTTTTTCTAAGCTGAATTGTGAGCATACTACAAGAAATTTTTAAATTATTAAGAGTTTATCAAATATTTTGTAACAAAAATTAAAAAAAAAATCCTAAAAATTCTGAAACAGATCTATTATTTGGTTCTAATTAAAAAAATATAATAGCTTCTAGTATGCATTGCCTTTTAAGTTTAATCGCTATTCTCTGCGTTACCCTGTAATGATTCTGAAACAACTTGCTCATAATTCATACTGTAATATTACATTAATTGAAATTTAAGTATGTCATCGTTTTTATTCAAAACTCTGGAAAGACATGTCAGGTGTACACTCTCACCGAGCAAATTTTATAGGGCACAACACGCTTACCAAAAGGAAAGGTCAGTGAAAACGGCATTACATAACGTGGTAGGTACTATTGAGGATACACTTGATAAAAAGTAATATTTTCTGGCAGCTTCTCTAGATTTAAAGGATATCTTTAACAATATCAACATATCGTCTACAGAATTGGTAATCTTTGCCAGGAAAAACAGAACCCCAGACTTTAAATTTCTCAGACTGTACTGTATTTATCTGGAAATCTCCAAAGAAGCCAAATATCTCGGCGTTATTCTGCAATTACTGGAACCCGGTCGGTAGTTTTCTCTGAAAACATGGGACTTTTGATATCTCTAAGAATATCGGATACTTGTAGAGTATACCAGGCAGAGATATATGCTACAACTGTGGCTGCTAAATGAATCAAGGATCTTGTTTTAGAAGCATTGACTGTCGACTACTATGTAGAGAGTAAGGCCGTAACCAAGACTCTAAATTCGTATGGAGTTAAATTGAGATGTATGCATGAATGCAATCGATCTTTTTCCCAGTTACGCAAACTAAACGTGAGACTAGTGTGGGTACCAGGGCATGAGGGTATTCATGGCAATGAAAAGGCGGACAAGTGCGCAGACGTTGGTTCATCGAAGGACGCAAGAGAAGCGCAGATGGAGGTTGATTTTCTGATATTTCACGATAACCACCTTTCTGGCTCTTAGTAGGAGAGCGATCTCACTTTAAACAGGAATTCTCACACTGTATAATAAGACGTAGATCTTTCCCGAAATGATTTCTGCAGAAGTTGTTTAGATGAAAAGGAGGTAGAGTCTATAGAACATCTTTTATGAGATTGTCTGGCACTGCAGGAACGCAGACACAAGTATCTTGGCGAGCGTTCTTTCAGAATCTAGACGATCTAAGGGAGTAGACGGTGGTTTAGTAAAGATTTTTTTTTATTTTAGAAATTTTAGGGGAACAAAATGGGCTTTATATAAGTATCCGAGTGAACTAGCTTTTTATGCAAAATGCCCTCGTCACCTAACATAATTTGGTCTATCGGTTATAAAAATCTCTTCACTAAAATTAATATATGTTCATTGCGCTATAAATTATTTGGTAAAAAAGTGTTTGCCCCAGCAAGTGGTGTAATTACCGATACTATAAATTTTGTAGGGTACCACCTTATAATGATGCAGCTTCATAAATATAGTCAATTGCTTTTAACGGGTAATTTTCTTAAAAATAAGGTGTATACAAATAATATATTGTTTGTAGAAGAAAATTATACGAAATTTTAATTTTTACAATTTTATATAAATTAAATAGTTTGGAGTTGTTTTTTTTTTTTTTTTTTTGCAATGTTATACATGAATAAACTTATATTATATTTACGATGTTAATTTCTAAAATACAGTTAAAAGGTATAATAGACAGAAGTGACGCATCGGAGGAAATATTGATTTACTTTCCTAATGTTAAAAAATACTTGTTTTGGGTAATGAAAACCATTTGTCTAAATAAAATTTAAATTTAATACAATTTAAATTTAATATATATATACACCACAGCTGTTTATAACCCTTTTTACTGACAATGTTTTTTTTTCAATAGAATGGTGGCCCTGTGAATTACAATTGTTAATTTTAAATTCAAACAATTTAAAAAAATGTAACAACACGAAAAAATGTACATTAATTAAACAAATGCACAAAAAATAATTTTTATAAAAATAAAAAAAAAAACAAAAAAATATTTTAATATTTATAAAGAATTTAAATTAAATTAATTATTCAGTATTAAAAGTAGATTTTAATTAAGAAAATTATAATAACCTAAAAAACATAAGGTTTTAAAATGAATCACAATTAAGAAGAACAATTCAATTCAATTCAATTCAATTTATTTACAATTGTTAGTTTCCATTCAAAATTTTTTTGAAATGAGTTAAATTTCTGAAGAAATTATACACGTTAAGAAAAAAATTAACAAAATAATAATAAACAATAATTATTCAATAACAAAAGTGACTTTAAAAAGTTAATCCCCATAACGTATAAGCAATATTTTAAGATTTAATAATTATCACTAATGACCATTACGATTAATTTCTACATTTGCTAAAATTTTAAACTGAAAATCTGATTCCTAAGAAAAGTTAATTAATGATGTAAATTAAAAAAAGCACACTTTTTCTTGCTCATCCTAAGTACATAAAATTTAACATATTTAATCAGTCAACACAACCCGTTTCAGGCACGTGTATAATTAATGAAATTATGTAAATGAATAACAAACATGTTTATCATATAAATTGTTTATTAAAAATATTTTTAAATGTTATTTAAACTAAAAGTGAGTTAAAAAGAATCATGTTTTGACACTGTCTGATAACGACCGGCTTTGACATAAAGAAAATTTAAACAGTCACATGTTTATTTTATAAAAAAAAAAAAAACATCTGACAAATTAATTGATCAGATCACGTGAATCGTTTTCTAAAATATTCATATATTTCTTTTTGTTTGTAAAGTGCAAGGTAAAGTTTTTTTATTTTAAATATTTAAAAATTAAGAAAATAAAATTGATTGGTGGCAAAAGGGATTAACTAAAATAAAAATCGTTTAGCTAATTTAAATTCTATTTTTTAGCATGTTATTTATTATGACCAGGGCAAACAAAAATATGCTCAAAAAAGTGTTTTACAACAAATGCTCTTAAAATTGGAAAATTAAAAAAAAAAATATTCTCTAAAAAAATATTTTATTTTTTTCCACTAAATTTTAAATGATCTGCTATTCATGATAAAAATGACTTGATTTTAATTAGCAATTACTAAAAGATATATACTTTTTTTACACTAAAGAAATTATAAAATTTCTATCAATTTATAGGATGAAAATTGTTAGGAAATCGGATTTGAAAAAAAACGTATGTGACAGTAAAAGGAAATTTTCACTAATGGCAAGTTATGTAAAAAAAAACTCTATTGAGTACAAAATATGCGAAATTTTTCTTTAAATTTTAAAATTTAAGTTATGCTTTTAAGTATAAAATATGCACAAATATTCTACTTAAATTGCTAAAATAATATAAATATAATCTAAAATCTAAAAATATGCTGTTAAGCCCATAACACATCGATGCAAAAATTCTTAAAATTGTATTAAATTAATAGACAACTAACAGTTTTGTTCATTTGAAAAATAATATGTGATTTTTCACATCTTTGGTTGCCCTATTTTATGATTTTTGTCATATAGCCACCAACAGTCAGTCACATGACTAAACATAATTAAAATATTTGTTTTGAAGTTTATTATTTGTCTTATCCATAATTTTGAGAAATTAATAGTAAACATTTTTATTAGAGCGATTTAAATTTGCTTAAATTTTGCTTAAGTTCAAGTATAAGTATAAGAGGAACTATTTTGACATTAGGTCTTAGTGCAAATTATATTAAATAAAAATATTAAAAAATAAATAAAAATAATAAAGTTATAATGATAACTGTATAAAGTGCATTAAGGAAACGATTTGGTTATTTTTTATTTTCATTTTAAAAATTTCGAAGTTAGCTCCAATTTCATACATAATTCTAAGAAACGAAAAACAAATATTCGAACTAAAAAGCAACTTTGCTAATAATCCCCGATAACTTGTGTTATGTTAGGACATCAAAATATTGCTCCCGCAAAATTGTAACGAATGCTGTACATATTTTGATTCACCATCATTGATGAATCATAGAAGTAGAGTTTAGAAAGTCATAATCTTATAATGCTTAGCTCCAAAACAAAATACATAATAATGAATTTACAAAAAAAAAAAAAATTAACTCCTCAGGAATTAAAATGAATTTTTCTTTTTTAAATTTAGTTTAGAAATGCATGAATATTAGACTACTCCAAAAAAGCCGACTTTCCAATATCGATCGTAACTCGCCCTAGGATTGTTCTTTTTTTATGTAAAAATATTATGTGAAACATATTAGAGTGATCGGATGTTATGACTCTTTTTTTTATAATTTAATGTAAAGGAATCGTAATCTAGACATAATTATCTATCCAACGAGATAAAAAAAAAAGTTAAAATTCGATTAGAAAATATTAAAGTTATTCGATATTCCCCAGATCATTAACATTTTTTCGAACACTTGTGTAAGCAATATACAGACATATTTTTAATTTTTTTATAAATGTTGAAATAAAATGCTATTTTAAATTAAACTTAAGTCATAATTATTGAAAAATAAGCTTTGAATCCTGCAAGAATATATAATTCTCTTTTCATACTTTATTAAAAAAAAGTTGATTTTTATTATATTAAAGTAAAAAAAAAAAAAAATAGGAAAAAACTATGCTGTTTTATAGGCAACACCATAGAAAGTAAAACTGAAAAGGAATTAGGTCGATATCTCTATTAAATTCGCTGTATCTTAAATTTGAATTTTACGAATTTCAGCAAAAAGGACTTTTTTGGTGATTTGGAGTCAATTTGTTTTGACTAATATACAAATTATTAAAAATTAAAATATAACAAGATAATATAGATTATAGAAAATATAATTCGAAATTTTTAACGCATTTAGATAATGTTAACGCTTAAAACAAGAAGGTCAAATGTCAAATTTCGGATTATTTGATAATTTTATCAGAAATATAACTCAAAATTATTTATTTGTATCTGGATTTCAAAGCAATGATTTCTATAATAAATTTAGTTTTGTTGAGGGTTAAATTTATGCATATATCATCTACTACAAGGTAATTAGTTATGTTTTTGTAAAATTACATTGAAATCCAGCTAAAAATAAATAAATTTAAATTATATTTTCGTAGGTGATTTGAAACACTCATAATAAAAATAAACGTTGTTTTAATAAAACATGAGAAGAGAATTATATTATCCTGCAGGATTCAAAACTTATTTTTCAGTAATTATGGTTTCAATTTGACTTAAAATAGCATTTAATTTCAACATTTATAAAAAAAAAAAATAATTAAATAAAAATTTGTCTGCACGTTGCTTACACAAGTGTTCGAAAATATTCTAGCAAAAAAAACGAGCAAGTGCTTCCACTTTTTCACCACTTCAAAAGTAGACCTAAGTGCATATTTTGCACTTTTTTGGAAGTTAATAAAAATTA
Organism: Protocalliphora azurea; assembly: GCA_932274085.1. Classification (NCBI taxonomy): domain Eukaryota; kingdom Metazoa; phylum Arthropoda; class Insecta; order Diptera; family Calliphoridae; genus Protocalliphora; species Protocalliphora azurea. The sequence goes on from OW026519.1 coordinate 133,472,390, forward strand.
CTTTCAAAAAAGTGAAAATAAGTGTATTTGTAACAGGAAAAAAGGTGAATGATTTATAAGAAAATAAAAATTTTACAATTTGAGAAGTATTTTTATTATTTATTATCAAAGCTAAAACCATATTTTTATAAAAAAAAAAATATAAATATATTTTAGGAGAAGTACTTCAAAAGCAATGAACAAGAAGCATAAAAGAAGAACATCCCAACAAAAACAACCATGGGTTAAAAAAAGAACTTCTGCAGGTCTTTTTCAGCACTAAGTATTTCTTACACACAATGTTAATATCATGACTTTTTCAGCTCTTTTTCATTTTTTTTTTTTTTTTTGCCTGGAACGTTAATGGTCTGGGAATTTCTAATAACTTTAATATTTTGTAAGCGATTTTAACTTTTTTTCTTGTTTGATAGATAGTTATGACCTGATTATGGATCCTTTACATTAAATTGCAGAAAGAGTTGATAATAGCATTTTTCACCGTGAAGCAATGAAAATTATCCCATATAATTGCACCCTACAAACTTCAGGGTCGATGACACACGTGTTAGCGATAAAAAAGAACAATCCTATTGGGAGCTGCGGACGAAGTTCGAAAGTCGACATTTTTTTGAAGTAGTATAATATCATCGGTGAGCTCAGAAAGAGTCCTATGTGTAATTATTTCACTTTTTTTTTATTATCATATCTTGTAGCATTTTAGTCATACATCCACTCGCGAAAGCGTTTTCTATTATCTCAACAGGATTCAAAGATACAAAAAGTCCTGTGTATATTTTCTTCAAAGAAAAACACTCTTTTTTTACTACACATAAGACTTGTTAAGAACAAAAAAAAAATATTACAAATGTAATGAAAAGTATAAAAGGCCTATGATAAAGGCCTTTTATACTTCTTTTTTTAAACGTAAAATTATTCCTATGCCCTAGTGGAAAATAAAAAAAAAAATTAATTTGAAAAAAATGTTGATAAAAAAAATTGATAAAATAATTTTTTTTTTTTTTTGTTCCCCTGGAAAGGACTTTCCGTCAGCGCACCGACGATATAAGATATAGTAATTCTTGTAATTCTGCTTTTTATAACACTCTGTTACAAAATGCAATTTTTATTTTCTTTCGGAAAACGTTCTAATGTGAGTTGTAGACCTTCTTGAAGACACCACAAAAAAAATTTTAAAAATTTTTGAAACACCCCCTAATTTACGAGATATTGCGAAAAAAGCCGCTTTTAGAGTAGTTCCTGCACTATAGGTCACGTAGCTTCATAAATCTTAAGTCAATTAAAGTTTTTAAATTGATTTTTAAAGAAGAAGGACGTAGATTTTTAACTATGTTACCATTTTTTTTTTAATTTATTTCCCTTTTCTTCTTCGAAATTTTGACTTTGATGTAAATTTCTTTGATATTCCCATATAAAATTGCTTAAGAACTTAAAAATTTATTAAGCATTTTCTAAACTTTATTAAAAAATTCTTCATATATTTCAAGACAAAATATTTTTTTATATTATTTACTTGGATAAAATTAAAAACGTATGGACAGTTTTAGTACGTTATTACAGATAAAAACAAATAAGTTCTACAGTTTTTGTCCAATTAAAAATATTAAATTTGGTTATGTTCACAACAAAAATGCTCTTAAAAATTATTGCATCGTTGCAACTTGAAAAATTGTGGAAAAATTTTATTTTTCCCATAAGTTGTCCGAAAATTAGCTTTTAATATTTTACCAAATGCATACGGTTGAAAAGCCTATTTCTTCTACTTTTCAAAGAAGTTTAAAAAGGAAAAATAAACAAAGGAATAATAGAATTACAAATACATTTATACAAGAACTTACCCAAAAACATTTTTTTTTTTTTTTTTGGGATTTACTCGAAAGTTGAAAATTAAAAAAAAAAAATAATAAAATTCTTATTTTCTGATGAAGTCATTAGACGTAATATTTGCTTAACTTATAAGAAAAGACCGGAAGTTCATGCAAATGCATGCGTTGCGTTTGATCTAGAACAGTTTAAACTAAATATCTGCGAATCAGAAAATTTCGCTTTAAAATAGCATCGATTTGTTAGTGCATATTTTTGCATAGTTTGCCGTAAATGCATATTTTTGTGTCATATTTTTTGAAAAACTGGAATTTAAAATAATTTTTTGTGTAGAACAAAAAATAATTCTGTGACCTTTTGATAAAGGGACTTAAACTTATTTTTCAAAATTTTAAAATATTGAAAAATAATATAGAGTTAATTTTTTAAAACTAACAATCACAGAAGGACATTGGTGACAAAAAAGATGTCAAAATTCCATAGAATAAATAATTTTTCTTCTCTTAGAAAATAACGAAAGTTTTAAAACAGATGGAGAAGTAATGCTCTGTAAAATATTCGACAACCCTATTTGAAAAAAGTTCAGCATTTGGATTGCCTAAAACATATAGGTAAATACAGTCTTTCCGGTAAATTTTCCAATCATATATTTGAAGCAGAAGAAGATCATTTAATATCGAGTTATGCATATAAAATATTTGTTTCCGATGTTGTTCGCTTTTATAAAACAAACATGCATTGATTAGTTTTTTTAAAGAAGCTGCCAATGAGAATATTCTGTCTGAGAGAGCTTAATATTATTTTAGAAAAATCGATCTATCATGGAGATAACAGTTAGTGAAAGAAGTTTGTTGCAAATTTGGATTTAGATGAAGACACAATAAACACTTTCAACAATATAATCGAAATCATTTAAAAATTCAACCATCTGTTGATATCGAATAGGCTACAATATAGAGCAAACTCTGTTATTTATGTTAATAAAAATATTTATTAATATTTATATTTACTGTATATTTGTAATTTAATATGGCACTGAATTCAAATTTTATATTTTTAAATTTAATAAAAGTTGAAAAATAAATACATATTTTATTTGCTTTTAGGGCATATTTTAAAATTTGTAGTGCATATTTTAAGCGCCTAAAACACACTTTTTAAGTGAACGAACTGTCCCTGCTTATAAGCCACTTGGAGTTCAAAAAAAAGTTACCACTTACCAAATTTTTTCAAATAAAAAATTATATATCATAAATCTAAATTACTTAAAAATGTTTACTAATTTATATTCTGACAACTAAATTAATGTTTGGTAATTCTTATTCGCGACAATAATTTAAAATGGTAATTTAATTGCTTAAACAAAAAATTAAATAAATCTCAAATGACAAAAATTTCCGTTAAATTAAGGATTTTAACAAAGAACCGTTAAAATTCAAATTTCCAACCTTATAACCATAATAAGTAGATAAAAGATATAAACAGTTTTTATTTAATGAATATCATTACTTCCTAACTTCAATTCAGACACTTTAAAAAACTGATTCATATAAAATTACAAATAAAATCAAACAGCTGTAAAAGAATACATAAACCCCCCAGACAAGATCACTTTTTTTTTAACAAAAATAAAAAAAAAGAATCTTAATTAGTTTTAAATGTAAATTTTATAAGAAACAGGTTTATAGGTTTTTATATGACGTGTTGCAAACAAAAGTTGGGTTTTTCACTTTTGGTCCACATTACTAAAAACTGTTTCAATGTAAAGTTTATTTTTAGAAACTTGTAAAGCAATTATGAAATTCGAATAATTATAAACATCACGTGCCGACCGTATAAATACGAAAAAAGATAATTGAAACACATAAATGTATGGCTAACACCAGATATCTTGTGTTGTTAAAACAAAAATTAAAATAATAATAAAGTGTGCCACCAGAAGGATCGTAAATTCATGTTTTAATTAATATTAAAACAGGCATATGTCAGTAACTTAAAAGAGTTAAAAGATAAGAGTATTAAAAATTCAATTCAATAACATAAAAACTTTTAAATCTGAAAATAATTTTTGAACGACAACTAATCTGTCATCGCAGAATTTTTATTATTACATCAAAATATCCACTGATATGTATAGTTTTCAGTCCATATAAAATCAACGTGGCTTAGTGTAAATATTTAGATATAAAATAATATTTTGTTTAATTGTAAACTGGTGAGTTAACAAGTCATAATTATTATTTTTACATTTACTTCCTCAATAACTAATTGACCGTTTAACCACAATTATAATTATAAAGGGAATAATTAATGTTACTTCTTAACGTTTTTTCTTTATTAACTTTTTTATATTACAATAAAAAAATATTCCATTTGTTTACCATTTGTTGCGGTTTTTTGTGTTTGAAAAATTTATTGTTAAATCATCTTCTTAGAATGAATGCTACAAAGTTGTACGAAAATTCCCATTGTCTTAATTAGCATAAATCTGTTGGCTGTAAAATCAAGTAAACAGATGTATCATTTGACTTTAGTTTTGCTTTAATTAAAGGAAAAAATCTATATAATTCGCAAACATTTTAAGTCTTCTTAATAAACAAAGCATTAAGGATTTTCCCTATGCAATTAGTTAATAAATAGTTTTACATTTTCTATAAAACTTTATTAAGTTTAAGAATTATTATATTATAGTTTAGTTGCATAAATAATTAAATATTCAACAATGTAAACTACCACCATTTCCTCTCCAAAATTTTGAAAAGTAAACAACAAATAGTTAATGGGTGATAATTTTCAAGATTCTTGGTATGTCTATTTTTTAAGGATTGGCGTTACATTTCTATTCTAACATATATGACCTTAAAAATACTAGTTATCCATAGACACATACTGCAGAGATATGCTGCCGATGAACGCTCCTTGCGCTTTATGATTTTATTTTTTATTTTTTTGGTAAACAAAAGCGTTTAAAAATACAAAAAATTAAAACTATTTTTTTTTATTTTCTTTTAATTAGTAAAAAATAAAAATATTTATATATTATTATTTATTCAACAATTATATTCATTTTTACCACCATATGTGGTTCAAATAAAAGATATGTTTTCTTAACTAACCGAGTATAACCAAACTTTATCTATTTATATTTATTCATATATAAACTAAATGAGAATTACAAACAAGTAGTGAACTAATAATAATATTACTAATAATAATATTAATTTGGTTTAAAAACAAAATATGGTTTAAGAAGAAGTAAAAGATTGCAAATATTTAATGGTTATAGAAGTAATGATATTTTTTGTATTAATAAAATTTTGTTTCTGGTAAAAATATTTAAAACATATAAATTTTGAACTCAATATATTAAAATTTTTATTGAGTGTAAGCATTAAATGACAAAATTTAAATAAAAACATTGTTAGAGTTATTAAAATTCATGATCATTGAAATTAACAATGTGAACACTGAATCGAATTCGTTATTTTTCAACACAAAAATTCTGAAAGAAATTTTCAAAGATCTTTCAAAAAAAAAATTGAAAAACCACCATATATGCTTTGATTTACTGTTGTTGTTGTTTTTCAATACCCATAAATATAACTATAAAAAATGCAGCCATTAAATAAATAAAAAAAGATTTGCCAATAACATGGTTTATGAACCGATTTGGTCTATTTATATAAGAATGCATTACGTACGGCTTCAAAAAGTTCAAAAATGCGTTTTGGGCGATATCTTGGTTACATATAGTCCGATTTGGTTCATTTCTTCAGCAAAAAAAGTTTTCTGTGAAAGAACGAAGTACCTAGGTGGATACATCTCCCCATTTATGAAGCGATTTTGTTGAATTTCAATAGCGAAAGGATTACCGATCTTTTGATATATATATATATATATATATATATATATATATATACTAGTTTTCAGGAGTAAGTTTTATTTTTTTCAATTCGCAATTTTTTTTTTAAGATAAGGGTTTTTAATTTTCCGACATTTTTCCACTCCCGGGAATCGGTATTTTATTTAAGGCATTCCCGGGAATTCCTGGGTATTCTGGAAATATTATTTAAAAAACTAGAAACAAAAAAATTATATTTTATATACAATTTGCACGCAAATATATCTACTTTGAAGTAAAAATAAAATTTTTAGTGTGACTTTTTTTAATATAGTTAAATAAATACTTTTTTAAAAATGTATCTGTTGCATAAATAATATATACATTTATACTCGTATTCTTAAATAACTTTAAATTTAAAATATATTTTAGAGACAAAATTTGTATGGAAAATTTATTTTATTTTTTTTTTATTTAAATTTAAAAGTTGTTTGTGAATGCAGGTGTTAAGCAAACCATAGACACATACTGCATAAGCTCCTGCAATAAGTATGTGTTAGTAAAATTGAAGGAGCATGAGAATGTGCGCGTCACACAAATATTGCAGTATGAAAGATCAAAATCGTTTTGATTTCAAAATTAACTAATACTTCAGACAGTTTTTCATAATGAATTTGTTTAATTTTTATTTTTTTGCCATTTTGAAATTTTATTTGAATTTTATTTTATTATTAATTTAAATTAAAAGAAAACAAAAAAATAGTTTTAATTTTTTTTTTATTTTTAAACGCTTTTGTTCACCAAAAAAATAAAAAATAAAATCATAAAGCGCAAGGAGCGTTCATCGGCAGTATCTCTCTGCAGTATGTGTCTATGGGTGACTAGTATTTTTAAAATGCTTATTTGGAAATTCATTATTATATTAAAAACTATATTCATACCTACATCTATAAAAAAATGCTTTACTATTTAAGTATCTGGTTATTCATCATTGACAACAAAAACGTTAAGAAAAAATCCTGAATATCATTCGTCACAACCACAGAACATTTGTTAAAAGAACATAAATAAATAAATAAATAAGCATGTCTTCGAGAATAATTTTTTTTTTTTGAAATCGGGATCCAAGATCGATTTCCCCAAGACTTAGAAATAATTATTTCTTTAGCTTTAAATATTGAAAATTAATGTGTAAAAATTGTTAAGGTTCAAAATAAAAAATTTTACAAAACTGTGACGTGCATTCATCTAACATTGGCGAGGTTTTCTAAGTTTTGTGTTCTAATAGTGTTTTTTCAAACATGGAGAATTTTCAAATAATTATATTATTAATAATTTTTTTAGCATTTTAATAAACTTTTAATTACATTGAACTTGCTTGATTATGTTTAATCAATGTTTTTTTTACAGAATTTTTTATTTTTAAAAATTGGAAAAATGCATATTTGTAGTAGTTTTTTAATTCCCGGGATTTCGAGAAAAAAGCCTGGGAATAGAGAAGTGAAAAATTGGCAAAATTCCCGGGAAATTCATCCCGGAAATTCTCGGGATAAAATTCCCTGGATTTCGAAAAAAAAATCATGGGAATCGATAAGTGAAAAATTGGCAAAATTCCCGGGAAATTCGTCCCGGAAATTCTCGGGATAAAATTCCCTGGATTTCGAAAAAAAAATCCTGGGAATCGAAAAGTGAAAAATTGGCAAAATTCCCGGGAAATTCGTCCCGGAAATTCTCGGGATAAAATTCCCTGGATTTCGAAAAAAAAATCCTGGGAATCGAAAAGTGAAAAATTGGCAAAATTCCCGGGAAATTCGTCCCGGAAATTCTCGGTATAAAAGCCCTAATTAAGATATTTATAAATTGTATGCTTTGAAAAAATCGATATCTTTTGACGTTCGCGAAAGGCAAAAGAAATGAAAATAAATCTAGACGTAAAATCTTTTGCATAAAAAACTTTAAATTAATATTTTAATATTTTTGTTCTTATAAAAGTCCTACGTGAAGTAAAGAAAAAAAAAAACAATTTTTTTCTCAGAGAAAAATACGCTAGACTGCACCAAAATTTACCGACTTTTAAATTTTGACCGTAACTCCTCCTAGAATCGTTCATTGGGTTGAAAACATATAGTCTGTGAAATATTAGTGAAATTGGATATCGTTAGCCCATACCGCATCGGATTTTAAGTTTGTGTGGTGCTTTTATATATGGAAAAAATATGCCTTTTTACAGTTTTCAGAAAATTTTAACAACTAAATACTTTGCTTTGTAAAAAAGTGATAAAAATTAGTAATCTACACATAATTATCTATCAAACAAGACATAAAAAGAAAAAAAGTCGGTTAAAAAGAGTGTTAAGTATTACGAATTCCCCAGACCATCAGTGTGTTTTAGACCACTTGTATAAGGAGTGTTTCAAAAAAATTTTAATTTTTTGAGAAATGTTTAAATGAATTGCTATTTTTAATTAAATTTGAACCATACTTACTGAAAAATACTTTTTTTCTACAGGATAATTCAAACGCCATTCCATGCTTGATTAAACAATTTTGATTTTTTTTAAGACTGTTTAAAAACTCTAACTTCAAACTTTTAAAAAATTTGTTAAACTAATTTCAAAAAAGTTAAAATAAAAATATGCAGATTTATAGAAAACACTACAGAAAATAAGATTAAAAAAGAATTAGTTCAGTACCTATTACTAAGCCGTACCTGGGATTTGAATTTAAGGATTTCAGTAAAAAGTTATTTTTTGCAGTTTTTTAGTTATAAAGTAATTTTTTTTAGAACTGATATTCAGACTGAATAGAATTATTACAGATTAAACTAAAATATGTTTCAAAAAATATATATTCTGAAGTTTTTAGGATAATTGAACAAGGAATATTTCAAATTTTTAGGAAATCATTAGAATATCTTTTTATCCTTTTTTATCCTTTTATTTGTGCATAATATTGATTAATAATATTTACTTTACAAATATTTAAAAAAAAGGTGCGTATAAAAAAAATGCTTACCCCAAGCTTACTTGAGGGTTAAATTTGTGTTTTTTAATACTCATATTCACATAGGTCTTTCAGTTATATTTCCATAAAGTTTTAACGAAATCCAGATAAAAATAAATAAGTTTTCGTTATATATCCTTAAATCTTTCAAATATTCCAAATTTTGACTTTTGACCTTCGAGATTAAAATATTGAATTATCCTGTAGAAACAAATACGTATTTTCAGTAATTAAGATTCAAATTTAATTAAAAATAGCAATTCATTTAAATATTTCTCAAAAAATTAAAATTTTTTTGAAAAACTCCTTACACAAGTAGTCTAAAACACGCTGATGGTCTGGGGAATTCGTAATAACTTAAACCTTTTTTTTAACCGATTTTTTCTTTTTATGTCTTGTTTGAAAAATTATTGTGTGTGGTTTATGATTTTTGAACATTTTGTTACAAAGCAAAGTATTTAACAGCTAAATTTTCCTTAATCTGTAAAAAAGCCATATTTTCCACATATAAACATACAAACTTCAGGTACGATGCGGCATGGGTTAATGATATCTGATTTCACGATTCTAGGATGAGTTACGATCAAAATTCAAAATTCAGTCAGTAAGACTTTTTGTAACTTCGAAACCCGTTGAGATAATGGAAAACGCTTTGGTGGGTGAACGTATGACTAATAATGTTACAAGATGCGATAATAAAAATATTCAGAAAATTACACGTAGGACTCTTCGCAGAAAAGTTCAATGGTAAAAAAAAAATTTCGTTTTGCTGTATGAAATGAAAACTGTAAAATATTGACAAATTTTTATTATAAAAAAAAATACAAATAAAATAATTGTGTAAACATAATAATAAAAAATCAGATTGAAAAAATATAAAAATGTTTTATTTGAAATCTTTATGAAATAAAAATTTCACTTTGGCCACGTTTTGTATTCAAATGGACATTTAATAATCAATATTAAGCATTTTAAATAATGTAATGTGTTTAAACTCTTAATACTAAATTTGAAATTTTTTTTGTTATTGAAATATGTCTTTTCTAATATTTTTCAAATGTCGAAAATTTATAAACATTTGTCAAAATTTCTACTAGCCTTATGAGTTAGTGAAATTTTATTCACCTCATACTAATCAAGAATTTACTAACAAAGACACTTTTCTATCGTTTCACACAGGTCCATAGTAATAAATAAACAATAATGATATACTTATTACATATATTACTGCATTTATTTTATTATTATTAATTTTTTTTTTGTAATACTCATTATCTTAAAGGTTAATCTTTAGTAAATAACTTAGAAAGGAAACATTGCAAATTATGATGAGTTAAGTAGACACTTTAGACTGAAATTTATTAAACCAATTAAATTCAATCGCCGTAAAATCAACAACAATTAAAATATAATATATTTATTTATATCTATTTTTTATGTAAGATGTTGAAAAAACAGATGACAATCTTCTTCTCTCCATCATAAATTTATATGGAAAATTTTAGCATTGCACGAGTATATTATTAACAACAACCGGCAAACAACAAAAACCAAACCTTAAAAGGGAATCAACAAATTCGTAAGATGTCTAAGAATTTCTTTTTGCAGAATCGCCCCAATAAAAAATAAAAACAATAAGAATCAATTATTTTTAATTTTCAGCACATCATTTAACAAGAATGTATCATTGTTGTTATTGTTGTCAAAATAATAACAATATAATTTATTTGTTTTGCCAATTAACCGAAAACTTAAAAGAGGAAAGAGAAAAGTTTTTACAGGCTAGGAAAAGATATGGGTATAAAGTTTTCACTTCCTAATTAAAAATTAAAATGATAGTTATTTTTACAGTTACGCAAGTTTAAATCATAATAAAACAGAAAGATATATTTTTAATATCATTGAAATGGGCTTTGTTGAATAGAAAATTTTATGACATTAACTTTTAAATATGATTTCGGCCATGTGGCCGCCATGACTGGTGCGTATAATTCGCAATCTTGAACACCAATTTTCACAAACCTTTCGCAGTATATGCGGCCGTATTTCACCAATAACTCTTAGAATGCTGATTTCCAGTTGTTCAATTGTCTCTGGTTTATCGTCGTAGACAAGTGACTTTACATAACCCCAAAGAAAATAATCCAATGGTGTTAAATCACACGATCTTGGTGGCCAATTAATAGGACCATTACGTGAAATTACTCTTTCATCAAAAGTTTCTTTGAGTAAATCAATTGTGGCGCGCGCTGTGTGGCATGTGGCTTCGTCTTATTGGAATCGCATGTCATCAAGATTAATACCAGCTAATTGAGATACGAAAAAAATTCTAATCATGTGCCTATACCGTTCACCATTGACAGTAACATTCTGAACATTTTGAAGACATATGGACCAATGACTCCGCCAGCCCAAACAGTAATGTTCAGTAATTTGGACAAAAACTTGAGGATATCCTCACTCCAAATGTGACAGTTTTGCTTATTTACGTACCCATTCAACCAAAAATAGGCTTAATCGAAGAACAAAATTTTGAATGGAAATTAAATATCAATATCAATTTGTGCTTCACGAACAGAGCCATTATTTTGATAAAAAATTTCAACAATTGTCAAGCGTTGATCTAGTGTAAGTCTATTCATAATGAATTGCCTAACCAAACCAAACAAAAAGCAACTATCAGCTATTAAACTCAACTTTATGAACTTCTAAAAAAACACCCGATACATACTAGAGATCGCAGATTTGAAACAGAATTATAAGTGTATTGAGAAAAGGAAATTTGATCAATTACTTAATCTACTCATTAATCAACTCAAATAACACAATATTAAGCAATATTGTTATTCTTATTTAGAAGATATTTACCATTAAACAATGTCATATTTGCGACAGAAAAATAGAAATATCAGAAATTAAATATTAAAGTATTTACTCAGACATGGATATTATTAAAGAAATTTTTAAGCAAGTTTTGCAAATCTCTTTAACCTTCCCATATCCGCATACTAGTCTTTGAGACCGGACATCCATATTTGCGTTATTTTTGTAAATGAAAAACGTCAGCATATTGGGATCAAAAGTGTTTTCATTATTAATTTTTAGCTTCATTTTAGTGCAATGAAAAAGTTCATGCGAGAGGCACGTGTTAACATATGCGGGGTATATGGGTCTGTCAGACCGGCGTGGGTATAGGTGTTATATTTTGGTGTAAATTTTATTTTATTATTTATATACTTTTTTTTATTATTATTAACACATATTTTATTTGTATGTATCAAATCAAACCAAAAAAGAAATCAGACAAAAATCGTTTTTGGAAGCATGATAAAGCCTTTAAATAAAATTGTATATATGAACACCAAAATACACAAACCTGTCTTTATGAGATTAAATAAGTTAAATACTTGAAGTATGTAGTTTGGATTATCTGGAGACCGACATGTTAATTTCTAATAAAAGATTTTTGTTTTATGACTTAATATAAAAGTTATGTTAAATAATATTTGTTTATATATATAGCTGTAAAAATGTTGGTCCCATAGACCCTGCGCAGGTATACGAAGGTTAAGCATTAAATTCTTTAAAAATTCACTAAAAAAATTTTTGAATTTAATAATAATTCCTAACATAGTGGTTGATGATCGCTTTTTTCGTAAAACTTCGGTATGATTAAAACGGTTTTAAATTGTAAATTTTAATTATAAAATATGAGTATATTATTTTGTTTAGGTATCGTTTAATGTAAGTATATAACATTAATATTGGTGGAAAAAAAATTAAGATGTGTTTTTGGAATTATCAACAAATGACAGTATAGAATCCTGTTCCAATTACAATAGGCAGTTGAAATTTGGTCAAGATGTTATAAATGATGACCCATTTCATAATTGTAGGTACGATTAAATGTAGTTCACAAAAAAAATTGGACCACGCCTTATAAAACACTCGCTTTCATGTTATAGATACAATTAGACGTTCTCATGCATAACGAATAATATTTTCTATATCTTTCGAGTTGAAAATTATATGAATAATTTGTTTTTTCTTTTAATGTATTTGTATTTATACTTTTTCACTTGCTGGTTTTTATAGCTAACATTTTATTAATTTATTATTTATCATAACATAGAATCATCTAATGAATTGTACATAAAAACTTACTAAGGAAATTGTCATTAAGATATAGTTCCTAGCTGAATTTTTAGCTCAATTTACTAATTATTAAATTACTAAAAAATATATAAGTTTTTGTTATCTTCCATTTAAATGCTTTTAAAATTCCGGCGAATTTCGTCCGGGATGAACGTGAACATGTAAAATTGCAAGAGATGCATTCTCTAATGCATACCTATAACTTTTAAAACAGTTTTATTTTAAATCTGATTTATTAATATTAAGTTTTTACAAATAAATGTATAAAGCATTTAATTGATTTTGATTATTTAATATTCAATTTATAAAAAAAGATTTATTAAAAATATGACGTATTTCTCACACTGATAATAAATGGTCAAAGTCTATTACTTGATATTTATTATACGAACTAACTATTGATATTTCTTAAATAATGTTTTCTTGTTTTTATTAATTGCAACAATTCATTTTTCCCCTCAACAATGAATGGATTTAACACATGGCGAAATGAAACAGGTGGCAGCAGTTCTAAAACAAAAACAGTACGGCGAATTCATTCATTTTCTATAATTGGATTTTGACACTTCAGTTGGTTAGAAAAAATTGTGCTTAATGGAGTTTGACAGTACGATGTACTTAAAAAAAATAATCAGCTAGTTAGGTGAGGTCACCTGTTTGAATTCGCCTTGAATATACATTTAAATAAACTTAATTTGTCGGCATTTTGTTTATTTAAATGTTATTTCTTTCATTTCTTTTTAGATAAAAACAAATAATATCAATTAAAAAAAGAGAAAATAAAATAAGAAATATAACGTTTTTTTTTCTCTGCACTATTGATAAGATTAAATTTAAATGCAAAAATTGTTTTTATTTGTTTTGGACAAAGAGTAACAAGAGACGAAACTAATTTTCAAAAACCTAAGTCGCTTGTCAGAAAGCTAACTCATGCAACAACAAATCAAATGTATTTTGTTTTCGCTAAAAGAAATAAAAAAGAATTGTTTCAGAAAAAAAACAATTTTTTCCAATTATTATCCTAATGTTTCTTCTCTATGTGCATATTCTATGGTTTTGAATTTAAATATTTGATTTGTAGGAATTATTGACGAAATCAATAAAAAAACAACAGTTTAAATAAAATATTATAGTACTTAAATTGGGAATTATTCAGACAATCAATAATAAAAATTTATACAGTTGATTTTGCATTAAAAAAAAAAAAAAAATCCCAACTATTTAAAATTTTTTATTTCAAGTTTGTTTGCAAAATAATGTGTTAAATGCACAACCTGCAATATGCGACTGTATAAATTGATATTGTAATTAGTTTGATTTTCAAAATTTCGTTTGCTAACAAAGTGAAGCACTAGTTACCTATATGTGTTCTAATATATAGTAAAGCAGTATATCCTTTTCAGGAGAAAAAAACCGCTTTATTTTGTTAATTCGTATTTTTTTTTTTTTTTTTTATTGCTAAATATTTTTATTCTTATTAAATCGGTATCTTTTGGCGTCCGCGAATGCCAAAAGAAATTTAAAAAACCTACACATAGGATTTTTGTATAGAGTAATTTAAATTTAAACTTTTACTTTTGGTTACCCAATTAGATAAAATTTGGTGCATGTGTAGAGGAGGATACACAAGCACGTAAAATTAATTTTATCAATCTTTATTTTGAAAACTGTGGCAACTTCATAGCTTTGAAAGTGATTACTATATTTTTTAATGGTCGTATCATTTGTTTTACCTATATCTATATCTATATCTATATCTATATCTACATCTACATCTGTATCTATATCTATATATATACATATATATCTATATATATATCTATATCTATATCTATATCTATATCTATATCTGTATCTATATCTATATCTATATCTATATCTGTATCTATATATATATATATATATTTACAAAACTAAATTAATACTTTATTTTTGTTTGATTTCATTTAATAATAGCTTTGCTCCATTACTAGAAGTAATTAACAAAACTATAACAGAATTCAGGTACTAAAAAAAACTGTTTTTCGAGCATAATTCAAAAATTTTAATAATTTTTAGTTACAAAATTATGCATATTTTCAATTAGCCTTCTTTTAAAATTTTACTTGAAAAATTACCATTTTTAGACATTTATCGTTGATAATTTGTGTGCAGATATTTTTATTTAGCTTTTAAAATAAAATTGTCTCAAAATACGCAAAATTTTCATTATGTATAATAATATCTAGGGTAAATATTATATTTTGTATGAAAAATTTGGGGAAAACTTTGTTACTTAAGCGCTTATAAAAAGTTTCGGATAGACTTTGATTTATAAAATAAAAAATATTAGCTAGTACTTAGTTTTTTTTTATTATTTTTTTTTTATCGAAAAATGCATTTTCATCAAAAAATTTAAGCTTAAATTTAACGAAATTTCAATATTTAGAATTTCGGAAACCCAGGAAAAGTAAATGAAATTATAAATTTATTTAAAAACAGTGAAATAAAAATACTTAAAAATATGCATTTCCTAAATTTTTTATTAAACAAGTGCCAATTTTCAAAACCTATTGATTTACTTAAAAATTTTTGAAGGAAAATACAAATTTTTGGATAGGCAATGTTAAAGATAAATTCATCATTCCTTTTTCTATTTATGACAAACTAATTTTTATTTTTTTCCTTTTCCTTTTGTAAATTTTTCTTCGTGTTTAATTACAAAATTCATTTTAGGGGGAATTTCCTATCCCCCCATAGATCAGGGCCTGCATAGGACTCTTCGTCAGCCCACCTACGAAGCGGCAAATATGAAACCTTGGTAAATATCAATGTTGGCAATCCCTTCAAGAAAAGGTAAAAGGGTAACGGTAATGGTATTTTAGATTTTTTCGGTTAGGGCATTTTAGTGGTAACAGCTTTTTAGCGTTATCGGTACTTCGAGTTATTTTGGTAGTGGTATTTTTAGAGTTATGATTGTTTCAGAAATTTCGAAGTAATCGGTTCATAACTATCAAATATAAAGTGAACTTAAATATTATAAGGTCGGGCTGGGATAACCGTAACATTCTTACAGGATTTATTTAATTTTTATTAAAAATAGCATTTTTCTTAAACTGAGAAATAAGGTAAATATGGCTTCCTTTTCTAAAATTTCCTTACTCATTCATGTTTCCCTTTCATTGGAAGCTCACATATTAACTGCTAAAATCATTTAATCTTTTTTGAAGTATTATTAGAGGAGGCAATCCAAATTCCAGAATCTCTTTAAATAGCTCTGTACAGAACAGAGCCGATTTATTTAAGAGTATGTCCTTGCCTACTCACTTTTTTTTGGCAGGATAAAGGAAATGGAAACAAGTTTAGAATGCGACAAAAAAGAGCTCTTTAGTACCCACATCTTGAAATATAGTTCGTCTCTGTTTAAATATATGAATTGTATTTGACCTTAGCGTTCACATTATTAAATTTATATTGTTTATATTGTCATAATTTATAAACCATAAAGCATCCAATAAAATCAAAATCAATGTATTTATTTTAATAACCTTATACAAAATATATTTTTATTAACGCGCTAATCTCCTGATTATGTTTAATCGTGATAAAAAATTTTACATTTTGGAATTTTTTAAATTGTACGTGCTTATTTGAGGGTACGAGCACTGAATAACTAAAAATATTATAATAATAAAAAGTAAGATCAAAAAGGGTAACCAACATAAGGAAAAATAAATTTCTCAAAAACTAACATTTTTGGTATATAAAATACACAAGGATTCAGAATACTATCCTGTGCATATTGTTCATCAATGCACAGTGGGGCAGAATCGAAATTTTTTGGAAATAAATCTGTAACTTCTGATCGGCAGGTTGGATTTTCATAAAATTTGATATAGGCGTAGCAGAGGAATGTACAATGCTAAAGGGGCTCAAAGTTAGGTACCTCTGACATAAAAAATTTTTAATCACTTGCCAAATTTTTGTTTCTCGTACGATTTCAAATATTTTTATATATTGTTGTAGGCCCTGATAAGACCTATAAAAAATATGCTTACGTGTTCTATTTATCTCTGAATTCCCAAAAAAACTAATGAAAATTACCAAAAATGGGATTTTTTAAATTTTTGGCTACAGAATCCACATTTTTTCGAAGTCCCGTAGATTTTGATTTAAAACTTTTAACAACATTTTGAAGATTCTTAAAATATATTCCGCTTGTCGATTCGTGCTTTGGGATTTGAGAAAATATGGTCTAAATCAAAACTGATATAAAAGGGTCGAATTTGGGAGGATATGTACCAATACCAATTGAGTTATTGGCCTTGTTTTTTATCTTAAAGTCATCTCTGTGAAGTTGCCTTTCAGAAAAGTGTAAAATTATTATATGTTGTTAAAGAAAATTCTATTTTAGATAAAAAGGAATGTAGATACTTTTTCGACTAAAAAAATACAATTTTCAAATTCAAAATCGTTTCTTTTTGGACTCGGTGAAGATATCGACTTCAAATTTCTTTTATTCAATATATAATTTTGTTCTTTAACTAGTTAAGAAAAAACCAATAAAATCGGTCGGAAATACTAGGATATATATGAAAAAAACTGGACCAAGAACAGCAAAATTATGGTGCTTAATAATTCAAACGCAAATAACTCGAACAATATAAGAGATAAATAGGACACGTAAGCATGTTTTGTATAGGTCTTATCAGGGCCTACAACAATAGGACGAGAAACAAAAATTTGGCAAGAGATTTCCAAAAAATTTAGATTCTGCCCCACTGTGCAATGTACTATCGGAAAAATATAATAACACGTTTTATAAAGCCGAATATCAAGTCGGCGCATTTTCATAAGGACAAACCTATTCATCAACAATCATGGTGGCTATTCTAAGCAGAATATTGGCTCGTGGTCTGTGGGAATTCGATTAGATCTCAGAATATATGTATATCCAGAGAAAAACAACCTGTTGGAAACGATACCATTTAGTGTCAATAATGAATTCGCCCCGTATGTGTTCAAATTCGACACTGCTTTTTCAAATCATAACGAAAATCGATACCTAATTTGCATAAAGTTGAAACTATTTCGGTATCAAATTATTAAATTGCATTATGTTTTCCATTAAATTTATTAACGAACGGTATCAAAAAACCGATACCGTAAATTACAAACGATTTTTTTGGATCGCGGTTTGTAAAACTCATTATAGTTTTGAAAGTAAACTAAATTTAAACTAAATTTATGACATTTCAAAATAAAGTGATTCTATTTCGAAAAAGTTTAAAAAAACCTTAATTGGTTTAAACATTTTTAAAATACGTATTGCCTAAGTAAAACTTCACTGGATCATATTCCTATAAACGCACATAAATTTTTTTTAATCAACTTACCAAAAATGGGGTTAAAAAACATTTATTGACTTCACTTAAAAAATTAATAACAAAAAACTTAAAATGTACATTAATTTTTTTTTTTTTTTTCGTTGTAATTTTAGTAGGTTAATGCCATTTTTTATAGCATTAAACTAATGAACCAATTTATCATTATTAATAATGTATTGATGAACCTTTGTTTTGGATAACTTCAAAAATTCAGTCTAGCATTGAGTCGACTAATTTTTGAAGAAAATCACTGTTAATTTCCTCCAAGGCTTGCTTAAGTTTTAGTTTTAACTCCGTTATTGTCACTAGGTTTCATTCTGTGCATTTCTTGCTTAAACTTTACGGGCCCATATATTCTCCATTGGATTTAAATCCGGACTGCAAGCCGGCCAGTCCAATAGTTTAATACTATGTTCATGAAACTACGATTTAGATTGGTACGAGACATGGATTATAGCGTCATCCCTATGTGTTGTTCTAACTTAAATGAATAGTGCAATTTATAATGATGTTCTCTCATTTATGAATGCAGATTGCATATTCCGACAGTTCATTATAAATTGTTCTGTTCACTTTAATTGAAACAAAACATATTTTTGATTTTCCTGCAGCAGAAAAGGCTGCCCAAAGCATAACACTGCCTCCACCGAAATCGTTCGACCTCAAATCATGCCAATAACAAGAATATGAATCAGGACCGTCCTAATTAAACGATTTTCCTAATGATGCTGTTTTAATTTTGGCTTATATTTTGGTCGCAAAATGTGTGCAAGATGTTTGGAAGTGACAGAAAGGTCAAGTTTATTTTTTATTTGTGTAGCATTTAATTTCTTGCGGGTAGATTCTTCTTTTATTTTATTAATTTGCCTTTTTCTTAATTTTTGATTACCTTTTGTTGGTTTCCGCACTACGTATTTCTGCCCTTTCTTAAGAAAGCCTCGAATAGCTCCTTCCGAACGGTTAATTTTTAGTCCAATTTTTTTGTTAGAACAGCCTCAATCACGAAAAAATTGAATTCGAATTTTTTCCTGGTCTGTAAGAAAAGTTTTTTTGGGCATCCTTTAAGCTGATAAAATTTCCCAATTAAAAAACAAATATTTCCAGTAAACAGAGGTGTTGTCATCAGAAACTTACCTTAAGCGAAACAAATAACTAAAACTTAAATTTTTTTAATATTTTTTGCAATAACTTTTTAGAAAAATTTTTATTCACTGCGTTTATAGGAATATTCTACCGAAATGGTCACCAATACGTTCTGATTTTTAATTAAAAGAAAACAACGAAAGCAAGATACAAATATTTCTTACATAAAAAAGTACCGTTATAACGTTTTTGGTTAAGAGAAACGAATATACCTCAAAGAAAAACTAAAATTTTAACTACGTTTATAGGAATATGCACCAGTGTATTTCAACATCATTATTTAAAATCACTTCTGCACACGCAAATTGATGATAGTTTTATAGAAAAGAAAATAAATAAAATAAAAGTTGAAAAAATTTCTATTTTTTATAACATACAAATATATTTATATACATTATTTCATGTCTTTCAAAACTAGGAACTTTGATTTAGTGATTTTGAAAGTGTTAGGTCCATTGGAGGTCCTAGAAAACATATTTATAGAAATGAGATATTAAAAATACTGATTGGACTGATAAATTTTACAAATTTAGAAACAAAAAACCATTACATGTTCATATTATTAGTTATCAATATTTTTAAATTTATAGAAACGCAAACCTTTAAATATCTCGATTTAAAGATAAATGTACTTAGGCCACTTCCAAAATAAACGGCTCATATATGTTTTTAATTAAACAAAATATCAATTAATACAAATTAGTATAAATCCATTAAATGCTAGTCACTTATTGTTTAAATCACGTAAATAAAAGTTAAAGTCTGACCTTTATCAAAAATAATATGTTACAAATTCATGTTTTACCTAAAACATTATCATATAAATCACTCTCGCAGTGATATAACACAAAAAGTCAAATTGTAAATGATACTAAAATAATCGCAAAAATATAAGTGGACCCGTTATGTTTGCTCTCTGTGTGGACTTTTAAGCAGATCACCACGGAAAATTAAGACTAATTGTTTTTTCCAAATATACCATGTTTTAAGAATAGATTTTTAAACGAAATTTTCAAAATGAGAAACTTCTATATTATCTATCTCCCCATGGATTCGCGCCTGATACTTACTATTTTTGAAAAAGTTTAAGGTCTCAGTTTCAATTAAATTTTTACGAGGGCGGATCAATAAGTTCGTGAGTTTTCGAACTTCCCTAGTAGTTATATGAAATGCAACACTATTCCCATCAAGTACCACCTGTTAATAGACTGCCAAATTTTAAGCAAGTGTCGTAAAAAAATAGAATTTTTCGAGGTCCTTAAAATAGGCATTTGTTTGGTCAATAATTTCATCGTTGTAGCTGAATCTCTTTCCACCGAGCCATTTCTTTAGGTTTGGAAATAGAAAGTAGTCACTAGGGGCTAAATCCGGAGAATATGGCGGATGAGGTACCAATTCGTAGCCCAATTCACACGTGTGTACCCGTGCATTATCTTGATGAAAAAGAACTTTTTTCTTAGCCATATGGGATCGTTTTCTTTTTAAATCCTCATTAAATCGGTCTAATAAGTTGGCATAATATTCGCCATTTATTGTTTTTCCCTTTTGAAATAATCGATGTGGATTATCCCGCATTCATCCCAAAAAACTGTTGCCAAGCTGATGGCCGACAAACTTACCTTGGCCTTCTTCGGAGCAGGTTCACCCGGAAAAACCCATTGTTTGGTCTCCGGAGTACAGTAATGGATCCATGTTTCATCCACAGTTACAAAACACCGCAAAAACTCATTCGAATTGCGGTTAAACTACTTCAAACAATCCTTTGAAGTTGTCACACGTTTAGGTTTATGGCCAATTGAGAGAAAACGCGGCACCCATCTTGCAGACAACTTTCTTAAATCCATCTGGTCATTTAAAATAGAAACCACACTGCTATATGAAATGCCTATGGCATCAACAATCTCACGCACTTTTACTCTTCGGTCAGCCAACACCATATCGTGGATTTTTTCGACTTTTTCGGGTGACTGACTGACGTTCAACGTCATTTGTACTTGTGCGACCACAACGAAAGTCAGTAAACCACTTTTTTAAAATTGAAATCGATGGTGCAGAGTCCTCATAGTATTTATCGAGCTTTTCCTTGGTCTGATTGACGTTTTTTTTTTTTTCAAAAAAAAAAAAAAAAAATAATGTTTAATGAGCACTCGAAATTCGCTTTTTCCATTTTTAGAAAAATACACGAAGTTGTATGTTTTGAACAGCTGTTAAACGTAAAGTAAATGACGACACTTGCTCAAAATTTGACAGAGGTACTTGATGGAAATAGTGTTGCAATTCATATAACTACGAGGGAAGTTCGAAAAGTCACGGTGTTAATGATCCGCCCACGTAAGTTGTTCAGGAATTATTTAAATGACCACTTAGGTCTTACCTAATTAGATCTTCAGAAAAGATCTAATTAACAATTAAAACACCAATCCTAATTATTTTTAATATATTCAGGATGTAAAATTAAAAGTCACTAAATTCAAATTATTTTTTATAAACATTCCAATAATTATTATTTTTTTTATAAAATATTAAGTTCACAAAAAAGAAAAGCACAGATCTTTAAAATATTTAATTTTCAATTCAATAAATCAAATCATTTTTCCACGCAACACAAATTAAAAACTCTAATATTTTCGAAAATTTTTTATATTACACTCATTAAATTAAATTATTTCCTTGAATACAACTTGTTTTTGAACTTGAAAATATTTATACGATTCTATAGTTTATTGCTCATTTTATTATTACCACATCACAAGCAACTTCACGTGTTTATGTTAAAATTTTAACTAAAAATTATCTCGACAAAACGTTCGTCTTTATAAATCACTGCAAAAATAATTCTGTGCGGCACATCCGTAACCGAATAAAAAATCTGTCATCAATTCATTCACTCGCCGTTGTCGTCTTCGAGACAGCAAAGAAAAAAAATCAAATCTAAAGGCCGTAAGAATTATCGTAGGGAAGATATAGTTAGGTTTTCCTTTTGCGGTATGAGATAATAACTTCTAATGATAAGTAGTTATAAAAAATATTTCTGTGCAAATATTTTTTAATACATGCCATCAAAATATAATTTAAGCAAAAAAAATAAAATAAAGAAATAAAAAATGGGTAACTAAAATCATAAATAGATAATACAGAAAGAAGTTTAAAAACAAAAATATGAAACAATTGTTGTGAACATAATGAAAGCTAAACGTCATAATGCTATAATGTTATTAAAAGTTAAATAAACATTTTAGATATTTTTTTTTATTTAGCTTACAAGATTTCTCATTGAGGAATATATTTACTTTAAAATAAAAATTTAAGACTAAAATTTAATTCTTTTTTAAAAATAGTTTTAATAATTTTTAATAATTTGAGTTAGGAAAAATTTTGTAACTTACTTCAGATTCTTTAATAACATCCTTAGAACTAGTGGTGTCGTAACCAATTCTGTCATTCATGGAGTAGAACTGTATTTTTTAAGGAGTGGTAATATCTAGTTCTGTATTACTTCTACAAATGACTTCTGTTTAAAAAAAAATCTTATAAAAAACAGAGCCAAACTTGAACGAGTTGCACTCTGGAACTAGTTGTAGAACTAATACATATTTTTTTGGGAAGTTTGAATGTGTATTCTTATTTAGATTTTTATTATTGTTTTGAAATGGAAATTTTTTAAATGTATTTAGCACGTAAAATTTATCTTTATTTTGGAATTCATTTGATTCATATAAATCAGTAATCGGTGTTTTTCAAAGTCACATTCTGCATTTACATATGTTCTATATAACTCTCCCGCTCTTATAATAAACACGGAAAAATTTTTTCAAATTTATAATTTAATATTTTTAATTAAAAAAAAATCGATTTCTATTAAATAATTTAATTTCTATAATAAAAACTATAAATGAATATCAAAACAATTTTCTGTAAAAATATGCATATGAGCGCAATTTGGGTGTCTATGATTTAAATAAATAGATCCTTAACATTTCCTTAAGATGCTATCATTTATATTATTTTTCTATATTATATTTCAAAAATTTCAAGTTTTAATTTCCCAACTGACCACAAACTTTGATAACGATGTCACTTTTGAAGATTTTGCAAACATTTTCAAACAAAATCTTTGAGAACGACTATCGATCGAAGGCGTTTCGAGAATGAACTCTTAAAGCTCTCCTGTCGCTCAGTTTGTGGCAGCAAATCGATCAATATCAAAAGTTCGTTTATGATATCAATATCGAATCTTTTGTGAAACGTAAAAATATTAATTTGTAATTCGTTTACGACTTGCAATTAATATAATTGGCAATAGTTCGAAAATAAATTCTAAGATATGAATTTAAGTGCTACATTCGGCTGTGCAGAATCTTATATACCCTTCACTCGTGTTGAGATGTTTTATATGGGATTCCCAAAAATATATACCTAAACAAAAATAAAAATAAAAAACAAAAACATTTTGCCGTCATTGAGATTTGAACTTGGACACAAATTAACCATCGTTTTTAATGACTAACGTCTTACTCAGTACACCATCTCGCACTTAATTTTCTAAGTGACAAAAACTTTTTTTAGTATAAAATATCTTTTTAGACATTTTTTTTTTTTTATAAAAACCTAACAGCATCAGAATGAGGTTGAACCAAGAACCTTCTGGTTGCTAATCCAGCGCTCTAGCCAACTCATCCACGTGATTGCAATTGTACTATAGAGTACTTATTTATGTAATACAGAGTAGGCAAATAATAATGGCGCCTCATTACCGAGAAACTACTTTAATAAGAAGTTGCCATTACCAAAAACCAAAAAGTTTTTGCTGGGAAGTTTTATTGGATGTAATTACAAATATTTTTATACTGTATCTATGTAAATACTAAAAACTTTAAATAATTTATATTTTCAAATAAAGTTGTAATAGAATCAATATTTTATAAATCCTTATATCCTTATATATATATTATAAAAATATATATAAGGATAAACGGCTGAACCGATTTTCACAATTTTGACACACAGATAGTACCTGAGCCGGAGGTAGGTTATAGCCATTGTTGGATCTCAATTGGACATCACACCCACATTTTATGCTTACTTTAAAAAAATCAATTTATTTATTTATTTATTTATTTATTAATTTATTTTTATTTTACTCGTTATTAATAAAGCTATTAACATGAAATTTGACGCACAGATAGTGGTAATGTTCATATCACATCTCGAATAGGGCCAGAAAGAATAAATATTAGTTATCGCATCAAATACGGTAGCGAAGCGCAGCGGTAAAAGCTAGTAAATAACAAAATTAATACTTTGGAATTTTAAAAAAGTTCGCATATATTTCAGCAAGATATAATCACTTCTGTACAGAACAAATATTTTATAAATGTAAGACAATATTAAATTAAAAAAAGGCATGGTGGAAAATTTATGAGCCGATTTGACTGATTTAAAAAAAAAAGAAATTCTAAAAAATATTTGTGATAGATTTATGCAAGAAAGAGGTCCATAGTTTATGTAGGAACTAATAACGCATTTTGACCTATAACTCGGTCAATACTGGATCTATTTAATTCATTTTTTCAATACAAAAATTCTTTAAAAAAGATCCGACTTTTCTCTACCTCATTACATAATTGCTTCAAAAAGTTGAAGTAACCAAATATGCCTTAGTCTATTGTTGGTGTTTTTCAGTACCCATGAAGACAACACCTATAAGGGACACAGACATTAAATAAATAAGAAAAACAGATTTGCCAATAACTCGGTTGTTTATGAACCGATTTGGTTGATTAAAAAACCTAAATTCAAGAAGAATATTTGTGGTTGATCTATTTAGGAACCCATCTTACTGATATATATATATATATATATATATATATATATATATATATATATATATATATATATATCATCATTTCTTATCATTCTTATAAGGATCCAGAAAATTTTATTTTTTTACTCTCCGACGAGAATTGTGGAAATTAAAAACGGAAAGGATATAAAAACCGGTGAAATAGATTTTTTAGTTTTTTCATTTTTGGTTAAAAACGTCATGTCAGATAAGTGCTACCAGGTAATAATTTCGAGAATTCTTCCTCATTAGAAAATGCTTAAATTATCATTAAGAATTTCGTTTTTTCTTTATATAAAAAATTATTTCTGATCGTCAGGCTATGAAAGAGAAGAATCCATATATTTTTTAAAAAGTTAAAATTTTGTGGGACTTTCCTAGGAGTTTAGGATATGTTTATCATAGTTTGAACCAACTTTTAGCATTCCCTTTAACTAAAATGGATAGTCTGGAATATCAGCAATAGTTACCAACACTTTTCATACCATGTTATGCGCAATATCTCCAAAAATTTACAATTTTTCTGCAAAAAAGGGGTAAATATATTTGGACCTGTTTTAAGGACCGTAGAGTGTCTCTTTTGCAGCAATCTGAACATTTTCCCACTTTCAATGTAAATTTAATTTTAATTAGATTATTTTAGGACTTAATGTGAACTTTTTTCCCGAAAAACGACCATACAATTTAGTAGGATAGGTAAAAGTGGAAATTTTTAAGGCGGGGCGAGATGAATTCCTAGGAGCAGTTCTGAAATTAAAATAAATCTCTTCCTAAACACTTCTACAGATCAATAAGTAAAAATAGCCAAGGCAAAATTGGCAAAAATGTGATTTTATTAGAAAAAAAATTAACAGACCTTATAATTTTGACTCATTGGAAAGTTCATATTTTAAGCGTTTATGTCTGTCTATAAAAATATCAAGTATCAAATAAATGATACCAAACGGCGTATGTAGGATCACCTGTAATGCATGTAATAAATATTTTAGCTAGCATTACCATAAAATACCCATTGAACTTTTTTGTACATGGAACAAAAAAAGTGACCTTATAAATTTGCGCGCACCTTATAAAACTTATACCTTATAACATGAGAAAAGTTAGCAATAACGTATGTTTTCTAGGCTAATACAAAATATTGAAAAGGTACTTTTGTATTTTTGAGGAGCTTTGATCATTCTGTGCCTCAGAGTACTTGTCAGCATTGTTATTTAAAATTTTCTTAGCTTTAATGGAGAAATGATTACAACGCGTTTTAGCGTGCTACTACATTGCCGAACATGTTTGACATAGCTCTTAGGAGCTTCTATACTCTTTGGGCTTGGAATTCAGTCTTGCAATTTTTTTCTTTCCCTGAACCAAGTTTTATCTCATTCTTTAGGGCCTTGTTAAGCATTTCTATTACCCTAAAATGTAAACTTTTGCCAAAAGTTACTCAATAGATATTTTCTAGTAAGTTCAACAAAAAATTAAAAAAAAACAAACTACTGCATGCCATTTGCATGTGGACAAACGGCCGGATTTTAAAAATACGATCTGTTGTTAAATCTGGCACGTCTCTAGAAGACATGTTAATCGAGAAAGGTATTTAGAATTAATGGCAGTAAGAGTTATTATGAAAAATGTGTGTTATATTTTATTTGAACGCACAACTTAGTAAATCTTCTTGAAGATTTAAAGTCAGAAGATAAATAACTTGTTGGTAGCTTTTTTGTTGTTATCGTACTTTATGCCTTCTCCAAGTGAAACCAGCAACATAAAAGTTGTGCATATTTGTTCCTGGCTAAAGAAGGAGATTTTTTACCTTTCTTGATTATTAAAGATGTTAGCAATCTGAAAGTATAGAAGAAAAAACGAAACCAACTAATTTGACATCCGTGGTACATTAATATATCAGTTATGCTTCCGTTTTAAGTCAAAACTTAACAGCAAAAGTAAGGGAATTTCAGTTTAAATATATTTTTTTTTCTGAAAGTTAACTTCTAAAAAAAGTTAAGTTAACGAACAGTCGATCCAAGTTGTTTAAAACAATATCTACATATTTAAATGTTATATATATATTTTTTTTTTTTTTTCGAAATAAAAAAAGAAACGTGTGAAAGATTTGCTTTTTAACTGTTTTGTTTTAACATTAAAAAACAATTATCTAAATAAAGATAAATATTTACAGAAGAAAACATACATACTCAAGAGTATATATATATATATATATATATATATATATATATTTCATCTGAAAAACAACAGACAAATGTATACACTACTATTATTTTATTAAAGTTTAAGGTCTTAATTAATCAAGAACTGCTTTTAAAGGGAAATAATTCCTACTAAGTATTAGAAATTATCATAATTTTCATATAAATAATTTCTTCTATCTTTTATTATTTATTGAACGCAAAATGTGCCAGAAATCTGATAAAATGTAAAATGTACATCAAAACAAGATAAAATTAAAAATATCTATATCGTAAATACTTAATTAAATATTTGATTTATGGTTAATGATAAGTTGACTAAAATGACAACGAAAATGTTGACTGGATAAATGATAAAGAAAGTTTCTGAGAAACAAATAACAAAATCTAGATCAGCTGTGTTTAACCTGGGTGAAGAAAATCTTCCACCAGCTGTATAATTGGAATTTAAAACATTTTTATTTTTTAATCATTAACTCAGACGTCTTTGGTAAATTGTTTAAATATTTAAAGTCTTATTAATAATAGAGTTTCATATTTAGCAGTTTAATTGAAATTTAAATGAAATTCTGAATTAATAATAATTAATTAGAAATACAAACGTTTAGTTTATTTTCTAGTGAAGACATTTTCAAATTCAAATAAGTTTTAAGAAATTAATAGATAAAAATGTTGTTATATACATCATATTTTATTTCTAGCTAAAAGTTTAATAAACTTTTTATTATTCAATTAATTAATTGTAGACATTGAAATAAAGTTTCTCATTTGCACCCTCTAATTCTTGCTTTACGTTGCATGATTAAGTCGGTCAACTTGGCCCAGAACATTAAGATGAGAAAACAATAGTAATGACATTGATATTTCTATAAGAATTATTGAAAATAGTTTGATTTTATTATTTCTAGAAAATTTCAATATGAAATTTTTAAATTTTGAAAGAAAAATTATATAAAAATAAATTTTAGTCAAGCACAATTATATGCCATCATTGAAATCAGTTAATTAAAGTTGTATTTACATTATTTGATTTCTTATCTGAGTAAAATGTTAAAAAAATGTTTACCAAAAATCGCCAATTTGACAAAAAGAAAAAACATCTAATTTCCAAAACATCGCCAGACTATCAAAAATCCATTCAAATCAATTCATTTTACAAAAAAAATCAAATCAAACAAAAATATACAATTTCAATGTAAAATAAAATTCCCTCTCCAAAAAAAATATTTTATTTACAACAAACTCCACAAGTTACAAAAAAAAATCGTTAATTTCCAAAAAAAAAAAAAAAAAAAATTGCCAAATTAGCAAAAATATCGATTAGGAAATCTATAATCTAGGCAAAAGAATTGGCGAATTGCAAAAAAAAAAAAAAACAATTTTCCTACTCCATTTGTCTTGCGATTTTGATTCAGTTAGTATAATTTAGTTTAGCCTGATTAGTATCAATAACTTCCGCAAAAAAAAAAACCCCTCCCTTAAACATAAATAGGTGGACTTGATGGATAAACCGTTCGCGACTTATACTAATATGACCGCCTAAGATGGGGAAATATTAGACAAGTCCATAAAAAAAATAATTAAAATCTTAAAAAGAAAGAACTTAAAGCAAATTCGTGTTCAGCACGTCAAATTCCATCTAGTCCACTATTTTTCTTTAATGAAGAATTTTTCGGCCGAGCAGTGTAATTGTCGTTTTAAAGCAAAATTAAAATCTTAAATCTTACAAAATTCTATATTCAATGCTCTGACAACGCGTTTTTTGAA
Organism: Protocalliphora azurea; assembly: GCA_932274085.1. Lineage (NCBI taxonomy): Eukaryota > Metazoa > Arthropoda > Insecta > Diptera > Calliphoridae > Protocalliphora > Protocalliphora azurea. The sequence continues at coordinate 133,501,526 of OW026519.1, forward strand.
TTGTAGTATATAAAAATTATTAAAACTTTTAGTATTTCTATATTCAAAAATAATAAATTTTATTGAAGATAAGATTCTATAAATACTTGTGCACACTTTTGCTAATGAATTATTATTTGAAAGAAGACATTTTTATGAAACGTTAAGTAATTTTTTTTATTTACAAATTAAAAACACGTGAAATTTTATTTTATGAAAATATGTTAAAGTGCTTATAAAACTATACGTTGTTTTTAAACTAAAATTTTAATAAAACAGAGTATAACAAAAAGAGCAGTTAATACATTAATCTACGAGTAATCTAAATCCTTCAAAAGAAAAGTTTACTAAAGTTGTTCTTATACCAACATCTGAAAATATATGGGAAGTACAATTGTTTTGCCACTATCATTGTAAAATTGTAAACAAATATAAATTTTGGTCTTATATCCTGGGACTTTAGATCTGAGACGATTTAGCTACATGTGTCTCTTAAATTAAAAAAAAATCTTCTTGGATTAAAGTTAAGATTTGTTAAAGGTAGGTAGGTAGGTAAAGAAGGGTTGCACAGCACCCATAAGAGTTCTTGTGCATCCACTCGGAGACCATGAGGTCCATTGTGAGTCCCTTCGTGAAGAAAATAGAAATAAACTACAGATAGGATATAGAAAGGAGCAAGAAGGAAAATAGTGGAGAAAGAGCCGAGACCAAGAGAAGAATAGAAAGAATTTGAAAAGAAGAAGTACTACCTCCCCGTGTCGCTCGCTCTAGGCCAGCGACCCCCTCTTAGCCAGCCTATTCCCACGACAAATCCTACCAGTCTATCGAGATCTAATCTCGATATACTGTCCAATTCGTCAAGGAATCGACTGCCTAACCATTTCTGCCTACTTAGTTGTAGACATGGACAGTGACATATAATATGTTCCACCGTCTCCAGCTCCTCATTATCTTCGCACATTCTGCAAAGACCGGAGGAGCCCCTATCCCAATTCCCTATCATTCCCCCTATGGGACAATTTTGTTAAAGATTTTTTAAAAGTTCATAAATATTTTAATTTCGACACCTTATAAATCCACTAACAATTAAGATATTAATATTACTTACTGTATCTCATTGTTAAGCGACCTTTACCTGTACTAATATAAATAATTTTAATTCTGACAATTAAGAAAAAAAAAAACATGCAAGTACTACACGAGTTTAAAACAAATAAAATATTTTATAAGACTCGTAATAAAACAAATTTATTTAATTGTTAATAATGTCTTTTGTTAAGACAAATAAGCTAAACAAACACATTTGTGTCCACAATTTTGAGAAAATAAAGTTGAAAATCCAACAAAGGAATGTAAAATATTAACAATAGTAAATGTGTAAGCAATTATAAAAACAAAAATTCACTTGTAATTGATTTTAAATTATGTATTTAAATAGTAATTATATGTAACCAAATTTATTTCTGGAACAAATCATCATCAAATTGAAAAAAGAAATTATATAATTTGAAAAAAAAAATGAAACTTCAAAACAAAAATTATTTTTCTACGGTTTTAAAATTAAAGCAAGCCAATTTGAGAATTAAATTCATCAGATAACTGCAGGCTAAGTTTAGTGAAGAAATACTGAACATCTGTGAGCAAAAGGAAAAACTACATAACTCAAGTTATGTCGTCTTTCATTTTCTTAATTTTTAGAATTGTTGTATTTCATTACATATTGTGGAAATTTTTTACAAATATCTGTCCATTACTTTAGGATATAGTGGTCCGAAATGTAAAAATTGTATAAATTAACATATGCTCTTTTTCCATATTTCCTATATTAAAATTCATGATTGAATTTAATATACTGATTTGAATGAAATATGTGGTTTTTTTAAGATATAAATTTTATTTTCATAGTATTTTGCAAATGGAATAATTACATAATTCAACATATTCAAGATATATTTTAAAATTCCATTTTGGAAAAAGTGTATAATTTGAGATAATGTTTAAACAATATTACGAGTATATTTTAATTTTATAAACGAAAAAACAACACCATTACTTTTTTAATGTATTTTTCGATACATTAAATATCGGTTTGAAAATATATATAAAAGTATCTGGCAGATTTTTTTTTTTTTTTTGTAAAAAAAGTATCTGGCAACTCTGTATATTTTTCAAATCTACATATATTGACTATCGAAAAATATGGCAAAAAAGTTCATTTGTAAATTAGCTCTGGGTTGGGGAACAACTCTCGCGTCATTGTAATCATATCTCAAATACATTCAGGCGGGTTGAATGTACTTGCCGCATTGACTAAATGTTAGATGTCGCCTAACTGTATCGTGTTACGGTTTTTCGAAGCTTACATTTGTCACGTGTAATCGATTTTGATAACCTAACTTTTATGAGATTGGATTTGCTGGAGTACCACATAAAATTGAGATCGATATTGGTGGAGACCATTATCATTCTCAGGGAGCTTAATTCGTTAACTATAGCTTTCTACACGAAGAATGTAGATCGAGTGGAAGTCTTGCGGAGGACGCTTTTTTGGAATTAACACCCTGGCATTTTGTTAGCCTGGCAGCTACGCCACTTTAATTTTCAGAGCTTAAAAAATAACAAAAATGTAATGGTGTTGTTTTTCCCTTTATAAAATTAAAATATAATATTGTTTAAACACTATCTCAAGTTATACACTTTTTCCAAAATGGAATTCAAAATAATTACTTTTTTTATAAATTATTTTACGTAAGGCGTGCGTTCAAATAACATAACGGTGTCTATTCTTGAAAATGCGTCGAAAAAGTGAAATTTTCCATTAATACCAAAAACAAAGTTTAAAAAATTTTTTTTGTTTACCATATATTTTTAAAATGTAATAAACGTGATAACTTTAACGCGTTTCTGTCTCTTTTAAAAACGGTAAATTCCATTTTAGAAATGTATGGTAAACAAAAACAATTTTTTATACTTTGTTTTTGTTTTAATGGAAATTTTCACTTCACTTTTTTTCACTTTTTTCAAGAATAGACACCAACACGTTTCTTTTTTTTTAATAAAAGATGAACGGAATAAGTTATGATTAAAACTAAATCAACTACTTGTAGCATTTCTTCTCCAGATTTTCCTGATATATCATTTTATATAAAAATTGAAATTATTTTAACTATAAAAAAAAAAAATTAAAGTACTTTTACGAAATTTTCCCAGTATCTCTCTATAAGAATTTAAACTTAATTAAATCGAGCTTTGTTGTGGCCTTCTTAAATTCGCTTTTAACTTGTATCCAGTTCCTTTACAATTGCCAAAATTTTGGGTACTTTAAATAACTAATACATTGTGCGACTAAAATAACATTCACAATTCTGGGTGCTTCTACTGTAAAGATAAAATTCTAAATCTGGCCAGAAAATGTTAAAAACTCTGTTACTTGTCACGAGTGTCATCAATGTCTTTTTATCACACTCTTTATTATGATTATTCGAGTTTATTCAGACTAAAAAAGCAAGACAATTACATATTTAGTCCAATTTGGGTAAATTTGTCATACGACAAATTGCTTTGTATATTTTTATTGTTTTTAGTTCGATATTATTCAGGATCATTTTCTCCATTATTCGGTATACAAAACTTGTACCTGGGAACATGAGAAATATCAACAATAAGGTATGTTTTCCATTTTTATTTTTTTTATTATTGAGGAACTTTGATGATCCTTTGCCTTAAAGTTCTTCTCAGCTTTGTTATTTCAAATTTTTTAGCTTTGATTGACTAAAACTTGAAGAAATGAACACAAGTGGCATTACGCGGCCGAACATGTTTGGCATAGCTCTAAGAAGCTTCCTTACTTTTTGGGCTTGGAAATCATGCTTTTGATTTCTTCTTTTTCTGAACCAAGTTTCATATCATTCTTTATTAAGCTTTTTATTACCCTGAAATGTAATACTTTTGTCAAGTTACTCAATAAACATTTTCTAGTAAGTTCAAAAAATGTTTAAAAAAATCAAATTTTATTTTGTACATTTTTCTTTGATTACTATCTGCATGCGGACATACGATTTGCTCTTAAATCTGTATTATAATTAAGAAATATATTTAAAATTGACGGTAGTAAGAGTTAATACGAAAATTTTGTTCCATATTTTATTCAAATGCACACTTTATGTATAAAAATAAATTATACATATATTAAACTTCTGAATCAATATCCGGTAAATCAGAGGAATTGGTACTATGCATATCTCTAGAATTAAAATTATTCAACAGGTCTGATTAAATTTTTGGCAACAGATTTTATTAATATTAACTAAGGTAATACCCAGCAAACCCTTCGTATTTCGATTGTTTATACTTGATGTATAAAAATGAAAAAATCTTGAAAAAATATATAAAGCTCTCTTTGTGGGAAGTATACTTAATTGGTGCTGTATTATGAGCATTTCCAGGAAGATTTTACACAAAAAATAAGTAAGGAATCATATATTTATCATATATTTTACAAAAAAAGCATCATATTTCTAAAAAAAAAAAAAAAATCAAATACAAAACGAACATTGGAGAAAACAAAACCTTAAGAAATTGTCAAATGACATGTTTTTTGTTCTTTTTCTGAAAGAGTGAAAATTTACCATCAACTTTCTGATATTGTCATTAATGTATCCCCCAAATTTCTATTACTTTTAAATCGTTGTTTGGCACTTATTAAAGCAGGAAAGGAAAAAACTACAATTCTTTGCACATTACAAATAACAGCCGATTCAATCAGGTACAATGAATACTAATGAGTTAAAATGCCTCCAGAAGTTCATACTGCATGCTATCTCGTAGTTTGGCTTTTATTAAACTCGTAACCGAAAATACGCATTCTACACATGCGTTACTTTTAGCGATCGTTAGGATATTAAGGACTGTTGTACAACAATAATGACATGTATCTGCAGCATCTGTAGAATTATATACTTTTTTACAATATTCCAATTTTATTAACTAAACAAAAGATGCAATTACAAATTTCCCCGAAAAATCAACATATTTTTAATATCCCCAACAAATTCTCCAATCCCCAACAAAAATTTTCATCCTCTTCTTCAACAAAAATTCCCCAAATTTTGGGGTCAAAACCTCAAATCTGACAGATCTGAAAATATACCAAATCATTTTCATACGAATTGCGAATAAATTTACGCTGTAGAACATCGATGAGCACTAAGAGAGAACGTAAAAATTTGAACGTGTTAGTGTTTGGTTTATTTACGCTCTAGGTTTCTTATATCTAGCATACAAAGAAATAATAATTTTTTCTTACACTCTTTGTTATGTGTTTTATTTATTCTTTTGCTTAACCATGCGATATGAATGAACAAAACTAAATAATTTTTTTGTTGTTTATTCGCTCTCAATTGTTTAGCTTCGTTAACCTTCGTGTTGTGTATGTGAAAATGCCGAAAACACTCGACTCCGGAGTGATATTAGCTGCCGTGTTTGCTGTAGATTATTTAAAATTGTATACCTGCGGCCTTTATTATCAATTTAAAACTTAAAAAAAAACGGTCTACTGAAAAGTAATAAAAATCAAATATGTAGTTTTTCCTTTCTGCCGCAGATATGATTGAAGTAACCATTGAGATAAAAAATTTACCAGCCTTCTGTCCATTTGTCGTACTTTTACAGTTCTATACTGATTGCCAATTGTATAATCCTTACACAATACTGCTTTTGGTTTAAACCCTATAAGACCAGCTTCGGTACCGCTATCAATTTTCCAGAAGTAAGAGGAATATAGGCCTTTAGAATATTTTGCTTATGTTCTTCCAACGCAATAAAATGGGTATCATTCGAACTTTTACAATGACTTCTTGTATAATTAAAATAAAATGCAAGCCAAGTTATCGACTTCCCATTTACAAAGGTCTTTGAATATTTTGATGCCATCTGTAACTTCAGGTAGAGTGAAGGGTTTCAGTGGCAAGGTCTTCTTTTGACTGTCCCAAGACAAGATTCATTAAATAGAAAAAAATTATTAAATTTGTTTTTGGTAGCGGCTTTTATCAGCCACCCCGTATATCGTGCATTCTGCGAAAGGAAATATAGGATATAAAATTAATAAACATGCACCCCCAATTCTTTTAAATAATTATTTTTTTTAAGTTCAAATGAGATTAAGCTGGTATATCAAGTTTTTTTTTTTGAGAAAATTATGGGCTAAAATATAAATTGGATGCCACGCCCAGTTTTTGGCCCACTTTCAGCAATCAATTTTGCTACTCACTTGATGCCACTAAGGCAATTCACATAATATTTGGCATATAGAAGGAATAGAAAATATTGCATATTTTAAAATTTAATCTGTATGGATACCACGCCCTCTTTTATTATATATTTATTTTATTATATTTATATTTTTTTACCGCTGTCATTAAAATGTTTACGAAATTTGTAATTTCCTTACCACAAAACATAGCAACTCTTTCCTTAAAAAAGTGGGCATAGCATCTAGTCAGTACTTCCTTCAATGATATGTGCCATGTTTTATTTCAATCGGTTCATCATAAGATCAAGTCAAATAAAGTAAACAATATTATAACAAAAATGGGCATAAAAAGGGATTGACACCCAACAAAAATCTAGTATAATAATGCTAGTAGCCTTTAAAATAACAATAACATATAATAACATTTGAATTAAACAGTTAAAATAATTTTTATTTCCAATCATATTGAAAAAATAGCTCCGAAGAATTCGAACTTCCAGAGGCTATAAAATCGAAAACGAAATAACCCCCTTTGGGGGTTTTGCTAGACTACCGGTAAGCTTTCATTTTGCGATGGAATTATTAAGGTAAGCACTTAAAAAAATTTTTCAAATTATGAACAACAGTAAATATATATTTTAATAATTAGTCTGGGTTCACACAAGTCAGTTTTCTTGCTGAAATTCTGATTTCGTATGTGAGAGAGAGAGAGAGAGAGAGCGAGAAAAAAATCATGGGAATTAAAGCAAGAATTGCAGAAGCAAAATTTTATATGTGAACGTAAATGCAAGTTCAAAAGAAAAAATAAATAATTTCGGCAAGATAAATTGCTATGTGTGAATCTAGACTAATAAGCAACCAAATTAAGAAATAGAAAAAAAATTTTCATTAATAACAGTTATCAAATGACCAGCTGAAAATAGTTATATATTTTCTTATAGAAAAAATCGTCAAATTTGGAACAAAAATCGTCAAATCGTTAACATTTTTAGAACCAGAAATCGTTAAAATAATAACAAATCGTCAAATTTGGCAATAGCGTCTTTAAGTTTAAGCATATGTTAAATGGAATTAGTTTTTTCACTTGTAATACCTATAACATTCATACAAGCAATTTAAATATTTAAGGGTTTATATTAATTCAATATTTGTGATAATAGTTAATTATATTTTTTTTTAAAGGAGTAGTATTTGAAAGAGACTCTCTATTGTGGACGCTCTCTCCTTTGGACAGGATGTATGCTTACATGATCGCGACCCTTCTTCGCCGGTTGGATAGAAACCGAACTTTCGAACGAAACTTGTTAAATGCATAACAGTACTATAATTTTCGTTTAATCATAGACTTGCGTATATTTTCATTTACAAAAATATATAAAAATCTCTAAAAAATCTCTAAAACTATCTAAAGAAAAATCTCACAACAGCATCCTAACATTAACAAGTAATGTCAAGACCCAAAATATAAGTATATTATTTTATAGCTCCATATATAAGGTAATATATGGAGCTATAAAATAATTAAAAATAATTAATTAAACTTTTTAAATTGCATCATAAAGAAATAAAATGTTAAAAAATTAGATAAACAATTTGTAGGTAGGAATTTAGTAGATGTAGCACATGACAAGAAGAGAATTGTTATTAATATTTAAATTAAATATAACTTTACTTCTTAAGATAACTTTGATTTATGATCAACTATTAAATTATTGAACAAAATAAAAACAAAATGATTTTAAAAATTAAAATAATCTCATTAAACATTTGAAGCTATTTTTCTTGTAACCTAAAATTTAGATTTCTTTTCATTTTCAACACTTAAACTATTGTAAACATACCCCATAAAAACCGCATATGCTCAGTTCATTTTAATTTTATATTGAGAATAAATATTGGTTGCATTAATTATAAAAAGATATAAAAATGTTGGTTTATTTTTTCAAAACATTTTTTTATTCAAATCAACCTTTTCGTTTGTTAATTACAATAAAACTTATTAAGCAAAATTAAAAAAAAAAAATTAAATTAAGGAAAATGTATTAAACAAACAAAATATAATAATACAAAAATGAGAAAAATAAGTTAAAAATTTTGTTTTGCGGAAAAAGAGTAAATTAAAACTTAAACGAACTTTAAAATTAACAAAAAATTAAAACAGGAAAAATGTACTATTTATAAAAAAAAAAATAAAGAATAATAAATGTATTAATTAATAGGAAGTAATATAACGATGTGTTTGTGTAACTAAATATTTTAATAAAAGATTAAAAAGATTATTTAATAACATTTTATGTATGGGAGCGTGCATTAAAGTTAAAACAAACCTTTGAAAATGGAATTGAGCCATTAACTGTGATTTATAAAAACAGACAATAATCAAGCTACTAAAATTTAGACTCTTTTTAATTTAATCTTAATTATTTTAATCTTCTAAAGTAACATTACGAAACAAATAAGACATGGATTCTTTGTTATGGATGCGGCGTATGGCCTCGGCAATTAAAATGGAAATGTCAATCGTTTTAATTTTATGACATTGTAATTTTTGGATCTCATGTGGAATGGTATTGGTAACAACGACCTGTCAGAAAAAAAGTAAACAATATTTAAGAAAATAATTTTTAAATTTTTAAATATCTAGAAAAAGTTACCTCATCAATGGGAGATTCCTCTATTAAACGAGGTGCATCGGAGCTTAACAAACCATGAGTGGCCAAAACATAAATTTTACAAGCACCATTTTCTTTCAAAACTTCTGCAGCTGCCACAAATGATTCAACGTCATCAATTAAATCATCCTACAAGGAATTTGGGTTTACTAAAGGAATTTGGCTAGAGAAACTTAACTTAAACACTTACCACCATAATGGCTATACGTCCTGTGACATCACCTACAACATTAATGGGTGGTTTTACTTTGGGTGGATGATCGGGCACACCAACCGATACACTTATTGTACGAGTACGGCTGTTAAAGTGAATTTATTTTATTTTTTATTATTTTTTTTAATATTTTCTCTTTTTTAATGGAATTATGATTTAATTTTCTTATGTATGATTATTTAGGTTAATGCTTCATGAATTTTTTGTTAATGATTTTGGTAAAATTATGATTTTTTTTTTATTGAATAAGATTTTTTTTCTCTTGTTTAAAAAGTACCAACCTAAGTGTTGCTGCTAAGCACATTTCAACTGTATTTCCCATGTCATATGTACTGGATAGATTTTATGATTTGAACACAATTGTAATAAAATAGAAAATAAATTTTGTTTTTCTTTCGAATTTCGTTTTTATTTTTTTAATTTAATTTAAGCAATAATAAATTACACATTTGGCAATAATTCCAGAAATTAATAAAAAGATACAAAATACAAAAAAAAAAAAAAACACTTGAAAAGAAAAAGTTACATAACACAAAACTAAAATTCACATCTCTTGGATAAAATGTTTAATATTCAGCCTTATTTTAAAAATATGTATGAAAAAATATCTGCTAATCATTTTGGCCAATTTGAATTTTCAACAATGTAAAATATTGAGTTGTCGTATGGACATACATACAGACGGACATAATTAGACCATCATAACAATTATAATAGCCATTTACTTATTAGTTGGGCGTATCCAATATTATTTAAATTTCGGTATATATATTTATATTTAAATTAGTTGCATCGTTGCAATATACATTATCATTTGTAATAGGGCTGAACTTTATACATCATTAACAATTACTACAAAAGCTCTAATTTCATTTTGATATCCACATATAAAATAAACAAGTTTTAAATAATAAAAATGCACAAAACAAATTTACAATTACTGAAAAGATGCAACAAAAAATTATTATAGTAATTTAGCATACGAAATATAAAATATAAAGAAACAATAGTATGTACTTAAATAAATATGTATATTTCAAAAAATGTGGTTTGCACAGGTGCTGGAACTACAGTTGTCACTTTTAACTGTAGTAAATAAAACTAATCGCTATTTAATGAAAATTGTGTAATATGTAAATTTAAATTTTGTTGTGCCTGTGAGACATACATATGTGCCATAATATGGTAAACAAAATTCTAGTTAAGAAAACTTCTACTACGTAAGACTTACTAAATGGGATTTTTTGATAAGATTAAGAATGTAATAAAATATAGATGTGGTAATAAAATATTAAACACACTTTAAGGGTAACATACTTAAATTATTTTTTTTATATTAAAAGAGTATTGTTTATAATTGTTTAGTATTTTGACGGCATAAGTTAATTAATTACACTCAAACCAAATTTTCTTTTTATTTTACAGTTCTAATAGCAAATAAGGTGTGTTTTATATCTGTATTCTGTTAAAACACATATCTGCATTATAAACTACCATATATATATATACTAAAATAGCAATAAAATTTCCCTTAATGATGTAAAATTTATTTTAGTATTTTTATATCATACGAGCACCAGTGGTGACCTAGTGTAAGTATGTGTGCATATTAATGATGATGAGTTAGAAATTTAAATTTTATTATATAATTAAAGTGCATTTAAAGGAAAAATGTTATAAAATAATCTACTAAAAATATAGATAAATGTGTTGTTTCCTGTTAAAAACATGAGGGAATTTATTTTTCAATTAAAGTATTACAGAATAATTTCATGACGTTGTTTCCATACAATTTGATTGCTGGGTATGTAATTATTCAATTATTCATTCTCTGAATATTGTCACCATCTTTTTATAACCATGAAATTTTATTACAACAAAAAATAAAAAACACTTTGTACGCAACTTTGGAAGAATCTGTTTCACTTCAAAAATGGATTGAAAAGTCTATAGACTCACTAACAGAAGATGCCACTTGTGCTTATTCTTTAATACTTCCTCATTAATAAAATTTCAAGGAAGAGATTGATGTCTTGAATAAGCATTCGTCTATGATAGAAAAAATACAATGCAAGACAAAATATCTTTTGTTCAAAAGCTTTGGCGAAACTTAACCTTCCTATTCAATTATAAATTAATTTAAATTCTCCTCTTAAACGTTGCACAGTAGATTTAAATGTAATTAGCGCCTTATTCAAATTTAAATTATAAAAATTTATTACTGGATATTGCGTAAAACTAAATATGGTCTACACTGAAAAAGATTGTTCTTTGTTCAACTTAAAACTTTTCTGTTAGTTTTAAGTTGAACAATTTTTTTTTATAAAATAACAAAAAAATTTTAATTTGGAAATATTTTAAAAACTTAATTTTTCAGCCGATACAATTATCCAATCCTTAGATCAGGTTTACGTTGATCGGGCATTTGGAGACTGGAACAAATGGATTAATTGAGGTTTATATTATATAAACCGCAGAGATAATGAACAACGAGTTACGCTACAGGGGCATACTATCACCTCTTCTATGGGTTATCACAATTCATAGTGTTTTAAGGATCTTAACCAATGAAGGATTTGAACGAAGATCGTAAACTTACGATTACCTTCGGTTTTTTGATAAGGAAATTAAAATATCCAACCAAAAGTATTTAAATGTTATCCTGGATCGGAAATTAAGATCAGAAGTTAAGACGGAATTAAGACGTAGAGGACAGACCAAAAAAAAAAAGCCCACAGAAATTGCTCAATATGTAGTAGAGCTGATAGAACTTCGAGTACGATATGATGCGTCCTATACGGCAGGTCGCTTCCAAACGATGGATGGAATGCAACAACTGAGACCTCCCAATTGCATTATATTGATATCAGATGGTCAATCCCGGTCTAACAGAGCTCTAACTCAGATTACCGTGGGGACGGATGGCTCTCTAAATAGAAGAACCAAAAATAAAACTGTGCTTCCAACTACATAACCATACTAGAAGGCTGTGAAATAATGATACAGTGGGCAGAATAACCAACATACTCTGGGGACACCCAGATGAGGATAGAACTATAAGCCTGTTAAGACTGAATTAAACCGCATTGGTGCGGCAAGCAGCAATGAATGTAGAGCATGTAGAAAGGACGTCGAATAGATGGAACACTTTCCACGTCACTGCCCAGCCTTCGCACGATCAAGATCCCAACACTTCGTGGATAACACAATACCAGACCTATCATCTAGGAGTGAAATTGGAAATGTTAATGAAATTCATACATGATACAGATTTCCTATGAATAGTATATGGTTGCACTCTATTGTATTAATTGTATGACAAGAGACCTAACATTGTTAGTAATACAATAATCTTTAAGCAGAAATGCAATAATTATTGAATTTTCGACTACATATTATTTAGAAACAACTCTAGAAACATAGTATGTATTTGCAAATGGTTGCAACTTGTAATATGGGTATTAAATGAAAGAGGACACCGTCGAGAAATTAAAAGGTATAATTTATCTAGTAATTTATATAATTTAAACATGGTATTTTCTTTCATATCCTAGTAAAGTTCCTATACATTTTCCTAACAATTTTTGATGAAAACCAACGTATAAAATTTTAAATTTTTGGTTTATTTTTTAATTTAGCATAAAAATGTTTTGTATAATTAACCTGAAAAACTTATTTTGAGCTTAGTTTAATTAAGCATCAATGTAGTATAAAAAATGAAACGTACTCTCTTAAATGTTTGAAAAGTTAAACTTGATGTTCACCTTTCGCAGAAGAAAATATTTCTATCAAAAACTGAATGATAGATAGATAATCTCAAGAATCACTTGAACATCTAATTATCTGACGTTATCAAATATCCTTTTTCTATATTATAGTAACGCCTGTATAAATTCTGTACAGCCAAATAAGCATAAAATAAGTTTTTTCTACTTTAAATATTAACTTCATTAAATTTAAAACAATTAACATGCAAAAGAACATTACAACATTTACAGAAGAAATATTTTTCAAAAATCTTATATAACAAAAAATGTGATATTGAAGTAAAAATCATAAATTATATGTACCCAGTTTAAAAAGTTCAAAACAGAATTTGAAAGTTGAAATGTACTTTTCGTAAAAAAAAAAATAAAAAAACTCATAGAGAACGGAAATGTGAAATGTTGAAAGTGTTTGGTGATCAAATGAAAGGAAAAATAAATTATATATTTAAGTTTATTAACAGTGAAATGAAACAAATGTAACAGTATTAAATAAGGCTTAGAGAAAAAAGCAAATGACAAAAAAGAAATATAGATGAAATTAAAATATATTAAGCAATGATACGTAATGGAAAATTGAATAGCAATTACGCATACACACAGGAACAGTGAAACATAAAATAGTACATATGGTGCAATTACACACACATACTTTTTAGTATTTACGCGTATAATTTGAGTAAGGAATCAATTAAGTGTTATAAATTTTGTACATCAAATAGACATGAAGAGCAAATTAAATTTGTAATATATTAAGTTTATAATATAATGATTTTGTCTCTATAAAAATAATAATTGGAACTGTTTTAAACTTACCTATTTGGTGGTGGTGAATAACGACCATCAACTTGATCACTTTCAGCCTCTTTCTGTTCACCATGAATAACAGCAATGCCTAAACGCAAACGTTCAGCATAAGATGTAGCTTTTTGAGTGGAGCCTGGGTTACGGGCTACGATAACAGAGTTACGATAATCAGGTATCTAAACAAATTACAAATAATTTTAATTATAACTAATTTAAACATAATGAAGAGAACATACACTTTCTTGAATGTATTGTAAGAGGAAAGGAGAAGCTCTTAGGTTATCAACAGGTATATCGAAGAAGCCTTGAATTTCTTTTTGATGCAAATCCATGGTAATAATATGTGTCAAACCCGAGGTACACATCATTTTGGCCAATAGTTTGGAAACGATACAACCACGTTTCCGCATCTTACATTGTTTCGAATAAGGCAAATATGGGATAACACCCACAATCGAGCGAGCTGATGAAGTTTTACATGCATAAGCCATTATTAACAATTCCATAATATTGTTATTGGCATCTCTATTAGAGTATAAGAAGATAGATGAAAACTATTATAAAAATACATAAATATTTATAATTTACTTACTTGGTGCCTGTTTGTATTATATAAATATCTTTGCCTCTTACGGAATCACCAATTTCCACCATTGTTTCACGATTTGTTTTATGGAATACCGAACAGCCACCACTTTTAATACCCATACGTTCAGCTACTAAATTGGCTAAATCCGGATGAGAATTGCCATGTATTAAAACAATATCTGAAGCTGATGTAGTATCCATGTCGCTACGACAACGTTTTGGTGGTCGCACACTGCCCAATCTAAGGAAAGAAATTTAAAGAAAATTTAATTAATAAGAAATTATTTATTTGTTTTAGATTAGAAAACAGCGTTAAAATGCTGTGTATGGCAGTAAAGCATTCAAATTTAATAGCAACGGAAAATGGGTGGTAATATAGTTTAACTGTTAAATAGGAAAGTTATTTCTTAAGGGAAAAAATTGTTATACTTGTTTTACTAATTGCGAATATTTTTTTATAAAGTTTTCCTATTATGTGCCTAATTAGTAGCAATATTACCAAATAAACGATCAAAAGGAAGTTATACTAATATTTTTTTCTTCCGGAATCTAACCTCCTATCTGCACTTTCCCAAAAGCTTCCACAATTGTTGGTCTGAAGTTTTACACATGCTAGGCTGTTCTTTTGAGGCGAAGAAATAAATTCTTGGAAAAGCATGTTTTATACCTCTATTGGGAAGATTTTTTTATATAGTGGTGTTCATTGAGTATTTGTTAGCAGCAAAAAAACAGTTCTGAGAAATTATTACGTAATTCGATTCGAAGGATTTTTTTTCGAAAATCAATACAATTTCGAAATATTTCCTTTTATAATTTAAATACATAATAATCCCCCTGCAATTAATCACTGGCCATTGTATGCCAAATAATTGAGTTTTAATTCTGAATTGAAGAGTTTCAATTCGTTTCGGTCTTTTGGTGACTTCTGCTATATGTGCGTCGATTCGTCCAGATGTCTGTTGAAATAAATTTTCGGAATAAAAAGAAATAAAGAATTTTTTTTACGAATTAAAGAATTTGAATTTTGAAAACAAAAAAAAATTAATTAAAAAACCAGAATTAAAGAAAAATCAAAAACAAAAAGAAAAAAATAGTTTTGCTCCAAAGACTAAACTTTTCTACAAAACAATAAATATTTCCCAAAAATCCAAATTTTAATTTTTTCAATTTTTATAGGCTTAAAAAGGTACAGAACAAAAAACGAAAAAGTTAAAAATGTCCCAAAACCAGGAACATATTATCAAAAATAAATTCTACCAAAATTTGTTTAATTCGAAGTAGAATGTTAGAAAAAAGAGCGTTTTAAAATTCAGTGTGGGTGAGAGTTGAGCGTGTTTTTGATGACAAAGCATTAAATTGTATCGTTTTACACAATTCGAGTTACAAATTTAGAAAATAGATGATTTTTATAATTCAGGTTTTATGGAAGGTGTGCGTGTCCTCGGACCAATTTTCACAAAACTTCGTTTTTTTTTTTCTTTCATAAACGCAAAAGCTATATATACCAATTTTCATTTACCTACGACAACTCCTTCTATTTACGACAACAATTTTCGCACTCATGAAGTAGAACGGTGTTGTGTTTCTAAAATGGTTTTAAATAATGTTTTTGAGAACTAGTACGTAATAAGTAGTTCTGTACTACTTTTACATCATTTCTCTGCACAAATTACTTGTTACCAAATGACTTCCTACAACTGTTGAAAAAAAAAATCCAAAAAATCTAAAAAAAGCCGTTTAACAAATTTGAATGGAAAAACTGAAAAATCATTGATTTTAATACCCATTCTCTAATGCTTCTTTAGAATTTGTTCTGAATAAGACATTTTCGAACAAAAATCATTGATTAGAGAACTAATTCTAGAACTATTCCATAGAATACATACTGGCTAAGTAATACTTCCACAGAACTAGTTCTCGGAGGGTGACAATTTCGAATAAAAACTATTGTTCGTAGTGCCACACTAGAACGAGTACAGGGTATTTCATGCCTTCTGGTACTAGTTGTAGAACTTATACATTTTTCTTGGTTTTCGAAAATAATAGTGATTTTCTGTTTTCTTTTTTGAAAAATAAAAATGTGTATTATCGGTGCACTGACCTAAAAGCTATGTTCCCGTACCCTAAATTGGAAGCACGAGGGTTCCCAACGTTACCAAAAAACGTTCCCATACTCGAAAATTAAGCAAATGAAAGCTATTTTGAGAGAATAATGTTCTTTTTCTTCTTGCACGACACAGCCCACAATATTTCTTCGGGTAAATTATGCAAATTGTCAAATAATTAAAAAATAAAATTATACAATAAAAAATTTTAAAGAAAATAAATAAAAAAATTATTTGTTTTTGTTACTAACAGGAAAGTTTCACTTAAAAAAACAAATAAAAACATTTAAATATGAAGGAAAATACGAAGTTTTAAAAAAGTTTGATAATTTATTTCTAGATAAAAAATTTTGATTTTTGTGTTCCGGTGCTTTTGTACGTTGTTGTATTTTTGTGTGAGAAAAATTAGCCTTTTCTCAATTTACCGCTTCTTACCCAAAAAAGATGGAAACAAACATAAAGTTTTATGTGTTTTAAAACAATTTTTCAGAAGAGCGAAAAATTATTTTATTTTTATATTAAAGCTAATACTTTTATAACTGAACTAATCTAGATATTTGAAAATTATTAATCCATTACAAAAATGTTAATTACCTACGTTTTGGCACAACACAATTAAAAACTTCACATTAAACCTCTAACGCATTAATAAATCACTATGAAGAAGTTTGAAACAAAAAACTCCACCACATAAAATTGATTATACAGTTTACAAAACTTTAGACACCAAACAAAACATTTACATATGGATGTAACCTACTAAACTATATTTATGCAAACATAGCGATAATAATAAAAAAAGACAATTTCGGAACACACAATATAGAAAATTTACAACAAGGATGTTAACAAATTATATGTATAGCGAAGGTACAATTAAAACCAACACGAAAGATATACCTACTATGACGACTAACTTTTTCTGTTAACTTTATATCACATACGAAATTTATTTTTAATAATACCAACATATAACGCAAAAAATTAAAACCATATACACGAAGTTTCTGCCAAAAACAAAAATTTAACTTTATTGTTCACTTTTTACAAAACAAATAATGAATATGGAAAATACTAAAACTTAAATTCAACTTAAGAAGAAATTATAAAACAAGCCCATAAAAATATTGAT
This sequence comes from Protocalliphora azurea, assembly GCA_932274085.1. Classification (NCBI taxonomy): domain Eukaryota; kingdom Metazoa; phylum Arthropoda; class Insecta; order Diptera; family Calliphoridae; genus Protocalliphora; species Protocalliphora azurea. The sequence goes on from OW026519.1 coordinate 133,519,037, forward strand.
CAAACACTAAAAAACGGGAAAAATGTCAGTAGAGTAAGTGAAATAAAAATGGAAAATAGTTGACTTCAGTAGGCGAAAACTAAGAAAGTTAAACGTCAAACAAATGCTGCAGTAATAAGAGTGTTTTATTTTTTCTATTTTTTATTTCTCTAAAATAAACTGCAAACATTTTTAAGAATACTGAAAATATACTAAAATAAAATAAAAAATCAAGAAAGTAATACATATATTTTCCGCTTTTAAAACGCAATAGTAAGTGTTAGATATTAAACTTAAGATTATATTATGAAAAAATATGAAAAGAAAAATCAGTATAAAATAAAACTTCTAAAAATATGAAAAGTATTTGCAAATTGTTTACGCCTCTTTAAGTATGTTATAATAAAAAGAAATAATTTAATGCATATTGTATTTAAACTAATACTAATAAAAAGCAAAAACTTGGCTAAAGTACAAAAAGAAAACAAAGAGAAAAATGAAATAATATAAAAATGAGTAGAATTCACACGCAAACTATTTATTTCAAGTGGTTTTGTTCTCTGTTCTTTTCATTCTAAAAATAATATTGTACTAAAATATATTTGCACGTATTTGTATGACTAACACTTTTAAGGTAAATTGCTTAAAAGCATATCTTTAATATAAGTGCCTTAAAGTATGTAATTTTATTTGTTGCATTAGAAATATGAGTACTGAGAATAAACATGTTGATATTTTTTTTTTTTTGTTTTTTTTTTTTTCATTGACAAGTGTTTCTAAATTCCTAATGGAACAATCGGTTTGACGAAAGGATATGTAAACAATAAAGTATTCAAATAATGGGTGACTCAGGTAAGTTTTATAATTAGATTTTTTCATAATATTAAATTATGTATATATTAACATATAGCCAGAACTCCAAAGCCAAAAAAAAAAAAAAACATCTCGATTCTAGTTGTTTAATTATTTAATGCACAAAAAACATAATAAATTTCCATACAGGGAAGAAATTTTTAGTATTTTTAATACATAAAAATTTGTTGGAAAATGTGTAAAATTTGTAAAAATTGTCAAACAGTTTAAAAATAAAAAATTAAAAATTGTGAATGAATTTTATATTTGTTCATAAAGTTTGTATGTTTAAAAATTTTATTTTTTGAATTAAGAAGTGTCCGCCCACATTGCCTTATTTCCCTGGAATCTGGATTCATCCCACACAGAATCCCAAATATTAAATTAAAAAAAAAAAAAAAAAATTGTATAACTACTTCCAACTTAAACTGTTAAAGGATCTGAAAAGAGGATGACATAGTGAGAATCCTTATCTAGCATCTCCAAGAAGTTTTGTTCGCTCACGTTGCCTTCTTTCCCTGGAATCTGGATTCATCCCACACAGAATCCCAAATTTTAAATTTTTAAAAAATGTTTATAACACCTTGCAACTCACACTGTTAAAGGATCTGTTATCTATTATTTCCTAGAAGTTTTGTCTGCCCATGTTGCCTTGTTTCCCTGGAATCTGGATACATCCCACGCAGAATCTCAAATGTTTGAAAAATTTGCATAACTCCTTCCAACTCACACTGTTAAAGGATCTGAAAAGTGGATGACATACTGGGATACCTTACCTACCATATTCAAGAAGTTTTGTCAGCCCACGTTGCTTTGTTTCCCTGGAATCTGGATTCATCCCACACAGAATCCCAAATATTAATTTTTTTTTTTTTTTAATTTGTATAACTACTTCCAACTCACGCTGTTAAAGGATCTGAAAAGTGGATGACATAGTGAGATACCTTATCTATTATTTCCTATAAGCTGCCTTGTTTCCCTGGAATCTGGATTCATCCCACACAGAATCCCAAATTTCGCTTGATTGTCAAATTCTTATTTTAGAGCCATTTCTGATAAATTTGCCTGAATTTAAGATATGTGAGGATATTTCCTAATTGTACCGGTTTTCTGTACCCATTTGGTCCAAAAATATGTTGCTAATTCCATTTTTATTGGATATATCAGTTTTTCCATGCTTAACAGAGCTATGTTAACAAGTTAACGGAGCTCTGTTAACTAGCACCGTTTTGCGTCTAAGGTTATAAATTTTAAAATTTATCTTCACACACATTGGCAGTGTTGGGTATAAATACTTCTAACAAAAGAGGAATATTTAAGATTTAGCATTCTAATGTCTTTGTTCTTAATTTATAGTTAAAGGGTGGTTTGAAGTGGTTTTTGTAATTTTTAAAACGCTATAAAATTATTAGTTTTTGCATTATGAAAAAACTAATGCCACCTAATTAATAAATACTAATGTTGAATAAAATTAAGTAAAAATTAATGTTGAGTTTTTAACAACTTCGGAATATTTTGCGATTTTGTCTCATAACCCCACTTTTTAATTTGGACACATACAGACGTTTTCAATTAAATTCAAAATGTTTGTACAGTATTTTTAAGTATCGGAGATCTAAACACAGATTTATTTGGTGCATAAAATATCTTTAAATGGTTTAGTTACAAAGAAAACATATCTCAACATCTTTAGTTTCAAAACTACACTAATTGAAATTTGGAACGTATAACCCATATTCTACAATGACTGATCGCCAGAAATAGTTAAATAAATTAAGTACTTGACAATCTATACCATCAGACAATTTTAATTAGTTCTGGCTATATTAATTGGTATAAATTGAGGGTGATATCTCGAAAATCCGTCATTTAGAAATTATTCCTAACATACCAGCAAATCATGAACCTAAGGGACATCATTAAAAAATTATGTCCAAATACATCTTGGACTTAAATTGCTCTAAATAACACAAAAATTTGAGCTATCATGCTTAGAATAATTTATGTGCACCAGGTTTTGCAATACTTTATAATTTTTTGATCAATTATTTTTAATATTTAGAAGGCATTCAGATGATCTTTTAAAACTGTATATATATGTATACTAACATGTGCATATTGTTTTTAAATTATTTTATACTTATTTGTATTACAGTGATCTCGTGATTATATTTCAGTTAAATTTTGTGCAAAAATATTTCGCATTATTTAATTTCTAACAATATCGGTGAAAAAAATATAAGAAATTCTACATAAATTCTACAAACTTGTATAATCAATTAGTCAGATATATAATTAGTTAGAACGAACTCCTTTTTTTCCCCATTTAATAGTCAAATTTATTGAAAATTTAAAATATATAAATCTTTCTCCCAAATGTACAAATAAGAATTATAATTGGCTCCATTTTAAATTAAACCAAAAGTTTTTATTCAAAATGTAAAAAACTGTTTTCTTACTATTTTTGTTATAACTTAATAAATACGACTCCAACTAGTATAATATTTTTATATACATGTTAGTTGGACTTATATCAGTTAGGTTGTGAAAGAATTATGAAAATATATTTATTAGTCATTGTATTTTGATAATGAAAAAAAGCACTTCGTACGGACCAACCTTTAATTTCTTTTTCGTTCTCAATTTTTAAGAGAATTGAAAAAGATTTGTTTATAAGTTAACTTAAAAGTTTAAAGGATTTCCAATATATTATTACATCTTTAGTCTATAATCTAGTTATCATACTAATAAAATTTTAGCATAAATGTAATTAATAAAATGTTTTTAGATACAATAGAAATAATTAAATATAAACCACAAACATATATAATGTTTAAATCAAACCAAACATTTAAATGTAGCTTTACCAAAGAAATGTGTTTTTTCTTAAATGTTTTGTTTCTTAAACAAAATAACTGACGGTATATTATTCTGTAAATAGTCATTCTATTTAATAAATTCTTTTTTTAACTTCTTTTCAGAATGTAGGTTAAAATATATTAACCTTATTCGTTACACACTTTCAATAAAGCCATCAAAACAATTGAACACTTAACCTTATAAGTAAAACCTAATGTATAAACTCTTAAATAATACTAAAATAAAAACAATAACAATAACAACAAAGTATAATGGCACGACACGTAAATGCAGAGCAATTAAAATGCAAATCCTTAAATTTTTTTTGCCATTCTAAACAATGGGATGCGCGCGATAAATGGCACGCATTAAGAAAGTAATTTCAATGAAAGTTTCATTTTTTTTATATATTTTTACAAATTTCTTTAGCACGCTCACATCATGAAAATGAAATGCTAAGGATTACTAAGGAAAACGAGAAAAACTGACACCATTTGAAGGTGAAAGTTGGAGAGAGCCAAAGGTGTAGTGAAGAAAGTACTAATAAACAGTTTTAGTCAAGAATGTTTGAAATGTCTTAGGTTAGATAATAATGGAATTGTTGTTATAGGTTTTCATGAGTTTGAGTGTTTATGCGAAAAAGGTTAAAAAGGAAATTATATGGTGAAAAAAGAATATATGTCATAATGTCTGTCTGTATGTCGTTATGAAATATAGGTGTATATTTGTGTAGGTAGGGAAGTGTGATTAGGAACCAGTGATTTAAAAGAGTTTAAACATCGTAAGTTAACAATTTTACAATAATAATTAAAATTTTAAATTTTTCTTTCTTTTAAGAAAAATAAATTATATAACGCTTTACTACCATTTACAATCAACATTTTGTTTAGAACAATGAATAGCTTTAAAATGCCACACTCAATTCTATAGAATGAATTTTGGTATCTTTGAAATCACATTAAATAAGAGAAAATATTTAAAATATTTATACGATAACCTGTTCACTATTGGACCAACATATTTTTAAAATACGAATGTATTTTTGTTGCAGATTTTTATGAACTTTCGAGAGAAAATATTTAAAATATTTATACGATAACCTGTTCACTATTGGACCAACATATTTTTAAAATACGAATGTATTTTTGTTGCAGATTTTTATGAACTTTCGAATGCTTTATCCAAGGAAATTTAAAATATTTATCGACATAAAAAATTGTTTAAATAATGGGCAAATTGTTAACTTCTTGAGTACAAAAATAAAAACTTTGTTAATTATTTTTTATCTATATATGGGCCATTATCAAAAATGTTTAACCTGGCTGAAACTGAGTTTAAACTTTAATAAGTTTTGTGATAATACCATATTACACAAACGGACTACACATCTGAACTCACAAGACTTGAGACTAATAGAATGCAAAATTTTAACACCATAGGTTTCAGTTTATAATCATTATTGTTGATCAAAATTCAAAAACTTAGAAAAAGGACTTGAAATTACTTAACTTTTTTCCATTCTTCTACACTGTTTGTTCGTGCGTTTATACTTTTTGATCGCATGCGATCTTATATCAACTAATCGGTCTTTTTGGATAAATTCTACACCTTCTTTGTTGTTGTGCAAACTTACAGCAGTTACATACAGGGTAGTAAAATTTTGATGACAAAATTGTTTAATTTTAAAACTTTATTGGTTTTTTGGACGTAGTCTGTGCGTTCCTCAATGAAATACAAATTTTGAAATTGGGATTGATACTTGTTGTAATTATGCGTATTTTGCGCTATATCTTGTTAATGTGCCCGAAATAGTCAACGCAGTAGATAGTCTCAAAGTTTGGAAAACAAGAACGAACATTTTTAAAAAAGTCAGTTTTTCGCGAGGCACATTTACAGTTTCTAATGGAATAGCATGTATTACTATGCGAACTTAGTTTTTTGTTATTCTACACAATAAAATCAAAGGAGCATTAAAAATATATTTAATAAAAAAATTTTATAAACTTTTTGAAAATTACGCAAAAATTGCACTTTTTGTTTTTGTATTTAGCAAATTGTATATAGCAAATTGCAATTTGTAGAGCTCTTGCATAGACAACACGAAATTGATCATAATTGGCATAAATAGTTGGAGTTTGTTATGCTTAACGGAAGTGTAGAGGCGCATCAAAAAGTTTCGAAAGACAAAAATTTTATGGACCAAAAAAAATAATTTGGGTTAAAAAAGGATCACAATATTTAATAGCATTTCTTTGTAAAATAAACTCTAATAAAATATATTTTCGTATAATATATGGAGAAATAACTTTGATTCGATCCGCATTTTTCGCGATTTCTAGTATAATGAAAATTTTTTAAATTTTACAAAGAAACCCTAAAATATGCCACACTAAATCCATCAAACAGTGAGAGATGAAATTTGGAGCGTAGGTTGATCTCCCGCCAAATAGATCCATCAAACAGTGAGAGATGAAATTTGGAGCGTAGGTTGATCTCCCGCCAAATAGATCCACTAAGAGGTGATTTTTGGAAATTTGAATATTTAGGGGATAAAAAAAGGTAAAATGGGTAACATCGATAACCTTATATCCCCTAATACATAAAATACAAACAAACAAAACTTTAATACCTATCGTTATTCATTAAAAAAATAAGCTGTGTCTGGTATTTTTTTGCAAATCGGCCTTTTTTTAGGGAGAAAACGGGTAAAAACTGTATTTTGGTACTTTTTTGGTATCATACGTGTCTTCTAAAACAGTAAACACACAAATAAAATTTATATCGCATTCGTAACTTATCGAAAAACGACAAATACGAATTTGCTACTTTTTTGAAATTCGAATGTATAACGGGTAAAAATTGTACCTATTTTTGGTACTTTCTTCATAAAACATTTTTTTATATTTATTGACATATACATATGTGTATTTTAATATTGGACGCCACTGTAATTTAGAAATTCATTGGAATACACTTTTTGTTACATACATGGGGAAAGAAAGTACCAAAAAGGATTAAAAGACGGAAATTTCGTTTTATTCGAACTCAATAATGAAATTTCTATTATATTAAACCTAGAAACATGAACTTAAGTATATGTTGTCGAAAGTGAGTAAAAATTCTCAAGAGAAGCTCGAAATTAAGGATACATGGTCATATGTGGATAAAAATTTACAAGGGGGGGACTTTGTGGTACTTTTTGTTTTCTAATGGTACTTTATGAATTTTGTACAATGTTGAACCTTAAATAAATGGTACTAAGTAAATGAGAATCCATAAGAAGTGACTTTTTGGTACTTTTTTGTTCTTCTAATGGTACTTTTTCTATTTTTTGTAATATTGAACGAAATATGAAATTAAATGTACATCTTCCTACGTGGGAAAGAATTCAAAAGGGGGAAATTTTTGGTACTTTTTCGTTCTTCTTATGGTGTGTTTTGGAGTTTCTGTAATGTTGAACTCAGAAACATGAAATATATATGTGAATGATATTATACGTGAATAAGAATTCAAAAAAGGGTACTTTTTTTCTTCTAATGGTATTTTTTGAATTTTCTATAATATTAAACCTAAAAGCATGAAATTAAAGATACATGATCCAATGTGGATAAGAATGCAAAAAGGAGAACTTTGTGGTACGTTTTTGTTCTTTTATTTTTACTTTTTGAATTTTCTATAATATTGAACCTAAAACATGAAATTAAAGATATATGGTCCTAATTGAATGAGAATCATAAAAATGGGACTTTTTGGTACTATTTCGTTCTTCTAATGGTACTTTTTGAATTTTCTATAATATTGAATTTGAAACATGAAACTAAATATATATTGGCCTTAGTAAATGAGAAACCATAATTGCGGACTTTGTGGTACATTTTTGTTCTTTTAATGGTACTTTTTAATTTTTTTACAAAAAGTAACTAAAAATATGAAACATAGATCCATGGTTCTATGTGGTTAAGAATTCAAAGGGGGACTTTGAGATACACACACGGTAGCGGGTTAAATGCTAATTAAATATAAAATCCTACGGATATTTTAAATTATGAACAACAATTACTTAAAATGCGCCAATATATATATTTTCGGTTCAAATTCAAGTTATAATAAAATTGAACGAAATCAATTCCTTAAAAGCGATGCCTTATAAATCAGTTGATTAAAAGATGATTGTATGAAAATTTTTAAATATTTTTACAAATTCCTATAAAATTTTTGTTCAAAGGACAACTTTCTACGACTATTATATTTTCGATTCCTATTCATCTGAAGAGATCTACACTGATGGCTCGAAAAGGATATAAACATGAGGCAAAGAAAGTGTTTCATTTATTTTATAACTACTCGACTTTATCGGAGTTAAGAGCTAAGACCTTAGACTGACAATAATCTTCCCCTCAGAGTTAAAATATGGATGGTCAATATAATGTTCAAGTATAAAAAATTATAAAATGCATTCCTTTAAATTTTATTCCGCACACACTTCAAGTGTTAAATGTAATTTTCGTTTATGATACAGGAAATTTGAAAAGGCTTTTAATAATACTATAGTATACCACAAATAAGTATAAATTGCTTTTCAATAAATAGCACATACACGAAGTACAAACAAACATAAAGTGCTTCATATAAAAGCGATGGCGCTTAAAAATAAATTAGAATTGAATTACTAATAGAAAAGATCACAAGTAGTTTTCTTAAAAAAATTTAAACCAAAAAAATAAAAAAATAAATAATAATAATAATAATAATAATAATAATATAAAAAATGTTAGGTATAGCCAAAGATCCTTTGCAACATACTAGTATGTATGAAAGAATGGAGGAAGGTATAAACTAAAGAAATAATAACCATTATCAAAAAACAATTACTTCTTTGTTCTAAACTTGTCACCTTTAATTTCTTTATAGACAGTGAAGATAGCGAAGGAGAAGGAGGTTTGGGTAATGTTTCCCGAGTCATCATACGTCCTCCAGGTGTAAGTGGTAAAGCTAAACGAGGTCACTTATGTTTTGATGCCGCCTTTGAAACGGGTAATTTGGGAAAGGCCGACTTGTTGGGAGAATTTGAATATGATTTATTTCTAAGACCCGATACTTGTAATCCACGCTATCGCTTTTGGTTTAATTTTACAGTGGACAATGTTAAACAAGATCAAAAAGTTATATTTAATATAGTAAATATGAGTAAATCTAGAAATCTTTTCAATGCTGGCCTAACACCTTTGATTAAATCTTCTTCACGCCCCAAATGGCAAAGGCTGCCTAAGAAAAATGTTTTTTACTATAGATCACCATTGCATCAAAATCATTACATTTTAAGTTTTGCATTTGCTTTCGATAAGGAAGATGATGTCTATCAGTTTGCTTTAGCACCGCCCTACAGTTATTCACGCATGCAGGCGTATTTATCGGTTATAGAAAGTCGCCAGCAACAAGGTGAAAAGAAATTCTCAAGAACATTGTTGACCAAAAGTTTGGTGAGTAATTTTTCTTTATATCTATACAAAAGAAAAAACATATTTATAAAATTCTTTCCCAGCAAAATCGGAATGTTGATTTAATAACAGTTGATCATATTAGTGGCAAAACCAAAACAAATCGTATTGAACGCAATTTTATTCGAGTTATTGTTATTTTATGCCGTTCTCATGCCAATGCTAGTCCTGCATCATTTATGTGCCAAGGTTTTCTGGAATTTTTGTTAAGTAATCATAGTATCGCTAAAGTATTAAGGGAAAATTTTGTTTTTAAAATTGTGCCAATGGTTAATCCGGATGGTGTATTTTTGGGTAACAATCGTTGTAATCTCATTGGCCAAGATATGAATCGTGTATGGAATGTGGCCACCGAATTTTCGCATCCTGAAATTTATGCCATTAAAAATATGTTAAAGGAGATTGATAATTCAGACGTAAGTGTTAAATGATAATAATTTATTAACAACTAAATATTAGAGTTCTCATATTAGTTGAAAGTTTAGAAATCCTCGACTTCTATTACCTAACACTTTTTTTTCATACATCATATTTAAAATAACTTCCTGAAAGTCAAATTTGAAGCCATTTGAGTCATTGTATTATTTTTCATTAAAATAGAGTCTAAAAATTTCCAACTGACTACTGTAATAAATATGCATAATGGAAATTAATTTATGCACTTTAATCGGTTTTTTTTTTTTTATTTTTGCAGTCATATCAAATAGATTTTGTCATAGATTTACATGCTCACACAAGTTTACATGGTTGTTTTATATATGGCAACACATACGAAGATGTCTATCGCTATGAAAGACATTTAGTGTTTCCTCGACTCTTTGCAGCGAATGCCCCCGACTATGCGACCAATAATATGATGTTCAATACTGACGAAAAGAAATCAGGCTGTGCTAGACGTTACTGTTGTGAACGTTTAAGTGATACAGTGAATGCATACACATTGGAAATATCAATGGGTGGTCATTATTTAAAAGATGGCAAAACCGTGGCCTTGTATAATGAAGAGGGTTGTAAGTAAATGTAAACAACAAATATTAATTACATCAATTTACAATTTAATTACTTCTTATAGATTACAGATGTGGTCGTAATTTAGCTAGAACTTTTTTACAATACTATCGTTTTATAAATGTTTTACCCGTAGCCCTGCCTACCGATGTGCGTCAGAAAAAAAGACGTCCCAGAACCCATCACTCCAGATCAAGATCTAAAACACATTATGAAGTAAAACCTCGACCTAAAACAACTAGATGTTATGCTCCTATATCATATACTAATCTTTCAATATGTTATGATTCGGGTGGTTCATCTGATGAAGGAGGATTTTCTCCTACTCGTCCCTTAGCTCCGGGTAGCAGCCATTTTAGTGGTTATCGCAATTATAGGCGAGTGGCCAGCAGTACTTTGCCTTCTATTCAGACACCTCACGATCAATTTTCTTTATTGCGTTTAAAATCGGGAAAATTTGATTTAACACAAGAATCTTCTTTGCCCGAATATGGTCGCAAGAGTAATTCTCCAGAGAAACAAATAAAATTCGATTTACCGGTAAATGTACCACCCAAACCGTATCTCTCCATAATAGATTTGAATCAATTGACCAGAGGCAGTTTAAAAATGAAATCGACAAGTTTTGATGGTTGAATTAGGGCATAAGATTTTTTAAAAGAAAATAATTTAATAATATTATTAATTTTTTAAGTTGTTTAAACTGCTTGTTGTAAATTTAATTATTCTTTTATTAAAGCACATTAAACATAAATTTAAAAATTAATAAAAAAAAATAACATACATTCTAAATTTCTGATTTATTTTTAAATACATTTTCAGAACAAGATTTAATTATAAAATATTTTTTGAATCAAACTTCTGCTTATTTTCCAATACTTATCTTTTGGTTGTCGAGTTATATCTATTACTTTAATGTTCATTTAAAGTTTTCATTGCATTTTTAATTGGTCACTTTGGAAAAGACTTATTTTAAGACCCGGTTACTTCTAATACTGATTATCGTTTTTGGCTAAATTAATAGAGTGAGTATTTTAGAATATAGAATTTTTTTAACGCTGAGCTAATATCTTTCATTAAATCTTCTTCACTCCCCAAGTGGCAACGGTTGCCTAACAAAAAAGTTTTTTATTTCTATAGATCGTCTTTGATTGATGAATTATATATTAAGTTTTACCTACATTTAGTAAGTGTGTACAGAAAAGTTTACATAAGTTAAGAGAAATATAAATTTATTTTGATTTCCTCATTAGTACTTCCAACAAAATTAATAAAGCAATATAAAATAAAATTTAAGAAATAAATTAAGAAATTGGCAAAGTCTACTACTGACGTATCAGAATGTTACCTAAGATGGAGACACAGAGTTCATAAGAATCCACTTCAGCTGCTTATTTAACATATGGAAGTTTCCTTCAAACATCCCACTCTAATATCTCATTGTCAGGATGAAGTATACGATATTCTCTAGTTCACACAGTCATATATCGCCCAGCTTGTTGTGGATTTGTAAAAACTAACCACTATTTTTTAATCTAAGGCAGTAGCAGACGTAGTCGACCGATTCAAATTGATCCATGTTCTCCTTCACTCCACAAAAATCCAGTTTGCTAGCTAATAATCCTTGTAATTCTCATATCTATTGTTAATTTGGTATCTCATGTGTCTGTTTACGCCAGGGTTGAAAAAGTTGATACGATCGTGTTTTTTGATACTATTTAATATTCAAAAGTACCGTGGTACTCCCACGAGTAATTTGATAATCTCACAAGATTAGTCAATGCAGAGTTGCCTGCAGTTCATTTTGAAAGAAATCATTTTCAAACGACAATGCATTTTGAATACAATTTGAAGTATTAAATTTTTCGAATAGAATTACGGTAAACAAAATTTTTTCCATTCCATGATCAATCGCTATTTGGAAGTTAATCAACAGTATTTTTTGAACGCATTAAATTTTTTTTTTTTTTTTTGAGTTTTTTTTTACCAGCTCCAAGTAAAAAAGTTTAGGATGAACGTAACATAAAAGAAACTAAAGGGTGATCCGAAGTGTATTTTGTCATTTTCGAAATGCAATAACTCATAAAATAAATAATTTCATAACCTGATATAAGTTGAAATAAAATGTGTGTAAAATATTATACCGGTCGGAGTCGTATTTACTAAGTTATTATAATAGGAAGAAAGGAGAGAAAATATTTAGGATATTTTTGGTAAAAATTGTGATTTAATTTAAAATGGAGCCAAATATAATACGTATGTGTATTTCAGAAAAAAGAATTATATATTTTAAATTTACAATAGATTTGGTTATGAAATGGAAAACAATAGTTAGTTCTAACAAATTGTATATTTGACTAATTGATTATAAAAGTTTATAAGATTTATGTAGAATTTCCTATATTTTTTCGCCGAAATTATTAATTGAAATTAAGAATTGCAAAATATTTTTGCACAAAACTGAAATGAAACATAATCAAGCGATCACTATAATATAAATAAAAGTAAATTATCTTAAAAACTAAATACATGTGAATAATAATAAATGGTCATCTGAATGCCTTCTAAATATTGGTGCACAGAAATTATTCTCATCATGATAGCCCAAGTTTTTGTGTTATTTAGAGCAACTCTAATTTCAAAATATATTTAGACATATATTTTTTTAATTACTTAAAAAGCTAGTATCCTTTCCGTTGGTTATTTGCTGATATGTTACGGATAATTTCTAAATGATGCTATTTAAAGACAAGCAAGAACTAACTAAATTGGTAAAGATTGTCAAATACTTAATTTGCTATATCAGGCAATCAGTCATTATAGTAGATGGGTTAAAGGTTCCCAAATTTCAATCAGTGTAGTTTTGATACTAAAGATGTTGTTATATATTTTCGCTATAACTAAACCATTTAAAGACATTTTATGCTCCAAATAAATCAGAATTTAGTAGATCTCCGATAAATATTGTACAAATATTTTGAATTTAACTAAAAGGATTCGAAAATTATTCCAAAGTGGATAAAAATTAAATTTGGGTCAAAAATATAGATAATCACCTTTAATTGTATATCAATAGTTTTTCCATAGTACAAAAATATAAAATTGTCATTTTATAGTGTTTCAAAAATGATAAATAACCAAAAATAACAAGATTTTAGAAAAAAAATTTTGAGATCGGCTATATTCCATAAACCGAAATCGGTAGAAGTGAAATTAATAAAATTAATAATTAATAATCTGAACTTTTAGGTTTTAGAAAATTTTTTGCAATATAAAACCAAAAAATTAAAGAGATTAGCATTTAAGAACAGACACAAATGTAAAAAGATCTTCACATTATATGGAATAAAATAATTATAGAATAACGTAATTTTATTCAATGTGTTGGTAATGTATTAACACCGTTCATTTTCGACCGATAAATAATAAGCAGGGCAAGTTTAAATATGCACTAAAATAGTGAAAATATGTGCACGAACAAATGAAATAATATGGATAGAAATCTGCAAACAAAAATAGACAATTTCACGCGAATTTTATGTAAATATGCATAAATAAGCAATTTTCTAATTTTAAAATTTTGAAAGTTTTCGATTTTTTGTAAAAAGATAAAATTTTGAATAGACCTTTGTAATTTTTCTCTTTACATTTGTGTACGTGGTATTAAATAAATTAACATAATTTTTACAAGCCAATTAAAGAAAACAGTACTATTTGAATATTTTTTTTTCTTTGATACCGAAAAATGAAAATCATTTTCAATCCCTAGTTTACGCAATAAGGCCCTTTACACCCTGCAGTTTCCTTGACATTTTCAGGTACTATCAATACTTCTTAAGCGATAATTTATCAGTAACCGAAATTAATAACTGGTTTAAAAATTAGTACAAACATGCATTAACGTAGTTTAACTTGAATAGCTAGTTAAATTTAAAATACAACAAATATATTTAATTTATACTTTTATTAAGTCAGTGAAAAGTACAAGAAGTACTTGCCGTAATTAGTATATTAAACAAAATAAATATGTCAAAACGTTAAATACACAACTTTTTTTCGGCGTCAACTTAATATAAAAAAACAAAACAGCAACAATAATTCAAGAAATTTATATACAAAACATTTTATACACAATTTTATATACAAAAGATTAAACCTTCTTTTTTTTCATGCGTAAAATATTGCTTTTAAAAAGAATTTGTGTCTATTGAGCTTATCACATGAAAGAATAAAATACAAAATAAATAAAATTATAACTATATACTATATAATAAATAATTAAAGATTCTTGAAATTGGACAAATGCCAATAACTGATACCCAAAATACTCAAACTAAACTGGAAAGTAAACGTGCCCCTTATAAAATGGGATCAATATTGTTATGAACTATAAAATAAAATGAGAAAAAGAAAACTACATATTTTATTTATTTTCTACCTGTTTTTTTGTTTAATTTAATTACTCAAGCAATATCTATCTGCTTAATTTGTAAATGTTTTACAAAGTGTCATTTAATCATAAAAAAATATATAAATAATAGATTAATTATTATCTTATCAAAATGAGGCGACGTTGGTGGAGGAGCAATTTTCATCATATAAATTTTGTTCGCAAACACAGAGACATGTGCAGAAAATGTCTAAATATGAATACACAGAGAAAAAATTCATATATTTGAAAAATTTTTTCCATAAATATTACACTATGCGACAGTCAAAATCGGGATGGGATGAAACCAACGGGAAATGTTATATCGGTAAAAAAGAAGTTATACGTGTCCCGGCGTTTCGCTGGGTCACGTCTAGGAATCGAGATATATCGATTTGAAGTTAGTAACTATCATATAGGGGAAATTGTGACCTTTGGTGGTCTTTTTTTTTTTGACATAACTCGAGAACCACCAGTCCGATTTTGCTGAAACAAATTAAAAAAAATTAGGAATTGCCATTCCTTTAATCTGTTCATACAACGTTTCGCTACATAAGCAACAGTTTCGCAGTTATAAATAAATATATGAAAAAAAAAAAAACTTTTTTTCCCAAAAAAAAAATTTAATTTTTTTATTTTTAATTCATAAAAAATCCAAAACGGTAAAAAAAGTGTCAAGTCCTATTACTTTCACGTAAAGTCACATAACCTTTAAACAAAATGAGACATAGATCATGAAAATCGATGGACCCCTACCATTTGTCGCACAGTGTTATAAATCGAACTTTTTTCATAAAAATAAAATTTGGTTCATAGATATTATTAAATTGTACTTAATGAAAATTTTGCGAATTTTGCAAAAACGCTGCTAAAATTTTTCTTTAGTTTTATTAGGTTTGATTCAAATGGTAAATAAAAATACTTATGCATTAAAATATTAGCAATAAATCCCTTTAAATGGCAATTTTCCAATAAAGAGCTGTTAAAAAGTAATGTTTAGAAATTTGCGTGAATTTGCTACCATTCTATAGCACATGCATCATTGTAATAAAAGGTGCTTCTGTTATGTTCTTCTACTCCCAACAAATATCTAAAAATCATTAAAAACCAAAAATTCTCTAAAGAAAACTTTAAATATGCATTTAAAAATCGAAAAGATAAATGAAAATTTGAAAAATTTGTTTAAGTCTTCTCTGTTAGTTACACTACATATTATAATGTATGTTTTCTTAAAATGACACAATCAAATAAAGAATGGAAATCTTTTTATGATATATAAAATACATTTAAAGTTTGTTCCTTTTTTCGATGAGAAATAAATGAGATTTTCTAAAAATAATAATCAACATAATCATCATAAATTACCTAAAGTAAATTGTTTCAGAGTTTATTTAACTTTGGAGCATACAGTACTTGACTGATAAGAAAAAACTTTTTCTAGTTATAGAATTATAATATCAGTATGTATTAACAAATCTGACCCTTAACTCAGTATTATTAAATTAAATTATTATTAAATTATTAAATAAATTTTTATCATTTACAAAAAAAAAAAAAGATAATAAAATAAAAAATAATAATAGTCATAATAAACAAGAAAGCAAATATGCATCATTACTCTCTGGTCCAGCTTTTGAATAAAAAACTATATATATGACAAAAATGTATAAATACATGTATATGTAAAACAAAAATTAAAAAATTTAAAAAATATGATTTACGATTTGTTTCAATGAACGCACTAAGATTTTTGCTATGGATTTAACACAAAAGTCGCATAACCTCATAATCTAGTATTTTCAATATTCTTAATAGACTTTTATAAAAAATATATTAGGGATCTTCTATAGTTATAGAAACAAGGCCTTTTGTTAAGTGAAATTGATAAAAATGGAAATTAATTGAAATTTTACAATTAATATTTTGAAAAGGGAATTGATTCTAAGTAAAAATATATAAAATGAAGTATCTTTATCTGTTTAAAAAATTCTTTAATTTTTTTCATTCTCCGTGTAGTGCAGCGTCAAAGTCGCAGATTTTTTGTAATTTTTAATCACAGTGGTAAAGATTTAAAATCTAAATTTTTCAAGTTTATATTTTTGTTTTTTATTTTATTAAAAGTAGCTTTTTACAATAGAATTGTTAAGCATAGGTTTTTAGATACATATTTTCCTATTTTTTTGTTATAGTCAATGTTGTCGAAATATTTTTAATATATATATTTTTTTTATTATTTTTTTAATCGGTTTAAAAACGAACATTTTTTACTTTTATATAAGAATTCAAAAGTTTTTAGACGAACTTGTGTGAAAATAAAAACTTTGTATTTTTACTCCATATATGTGGTATGGAAAATCAAAAAAAAAAGCATTTGCACATTACATTTTTTGTATTTGAAAGAAAAAAATATTTTAACAAAAAGAAAATTTGAGGTAATAAAAATTTAACATAAAAATTTTATTTGCTTAACTTTTTGCATTACTTAAAAAGAGAATTATATAGAATTTTCGGAAAATACTTAAAACAACTAGAAAAGTAAAGTATAGCAAGTCCCTCTGACGCGCAAAAGTAATTGAGAATTTGCGTTAATGTGATAGGGTCTTATATGGAAGCTATGGTTATAAGAATTTCATGAGTTACAATTTTAAGATACGATTGATAACAAAAAAAAATCCATAAAATTATATTTGAGAATATTGGCTACAACTTTTTGCGATCTTTTCAAATATTAGAAAAAAAATGTACGGTACCTCATATTAGTCATTTGTTAAGAATTAATTCAAAACAAAACAAAACAAAAAAAAAAGATAATAAATAAAAATTTGTTACGCAAATAGTACTTTAAGGAAGGTGTGGTTAGATCCTGCAAAGGCTAATTTAAAATATTCCATTTTTTTACTAAAATTTTTTAAAATATGTATGTATGTATGTATTAAAGTATGTCCGAAATTCAAAAAAAATGTTTCCTTTAGTATGGGACTGGCAGTGATTATAACCGTCCATTATTAGCGGAAATATTTACAGAATGTAACATTTCAGTCAATAATCCCCAAAACTGAATTTTTGTCGTTCTAAAGCTGCCAAATGTGGTACTGTGCGTCCTAACTAAATGACTTTAAAAAAATTGTGCACGAACAGAGGAAAACGAATCTTTGAAATATTTTTCAAAACTTGTTGTATTTTATATAACGAAAAATGTATAAAATAATGAAAATAAAAAGAAATTGATATTATAGACTCAACGTAACCGCAAAAACGGTTCCAAATGATGTTGGTATCATTTTTGAAAGGTAATTCGAAGGTCTGTCTTTCCTCCAATATACAAAAAATACTCAAAAATTAAATTATTTTTGAAAAAAACTTCTAGTTTATTATAGTATAAACTTTGATTTTATAATACATATAATACCCTACAACCAACTTAAATTGTGTTAAAAAAATATGTTTATTAAATGAGATAAGAAAAACCTTATTAACCTATATATTTCCGCTTTTATATCATTTTAAGCTTATAAATTTAAATATTTTAAATTAATGTCAGCCACCCATATCAGATTTAGGGTTTGGGCTTTCCCGCAATATTTTTTTCCGGGAAATGGGAACGAAAAAATCGATTTCCCGGGAATTTTTTAAAACTTTAGTTATAATAAAAAAGGCCATGATTTCTCATAAAGAAAATTACTTTTTATTAAATAAAACAAAACGAACATTATAAATCATACTGAATTAAGGAAAAATAAAATAATACAAAAGTATAACGCCATTTCTAATATTAAAAAAATTTTAAATATTTTATACAAATAAAATTAGTACTTTCGTAATTTATGTTAATTGTGTGTTTGATGCTAAAACTTTTTAAAAATATACAATAATGTATTGATAAATTTCATTATAAATAGCTTGCTGTTTATTTCCACTTTATTTCTTACTAAATTAAATATAAATCTGGAAAATACTAAAAATTGGATAAATCATAGTGTTCAGGGATCTGATGAAAATAATCTTACATACGTATGAACACAACATGAGATAAATTTATTTTTTTTTTTTTTCTAAGTATTTTAAAGTTATAAAATTTACACCTAACATTTAAAGATCCATTGCTTGGATAATAGTTGCTGTTTCAAAAGAAAATGTTGTATTAGAATGAAAAATCTCCCAACCATGTATTTTTTTTTTTTTTTTTTTTTTTATAATAGTGTGTATTTTCGAAGTTCAACTTATTTAATATTCATTTGCACAAATCTATAATAAAACTAAAGTATCTAAAATTTGAAAATGACCAAAATAAAGTTGATTTAAAATTTTATGTGAAACAACTTATAAGTAAATTCGCTAAACTGATAGATAGAATGGATATCTGATGGAAAAAAACCTAATTCAATAGTCAAAAACCTAATTCATGCAACATTAACGTTCCTCTCAGATAACGTTCTAGTTGTATTATGTGTTAAACTCATGCAAGTACGATGTTTAGAATAGCGTCAATCTTTCATTGCTATAAAGTGTTAAAAATAGCAAAATGTTTGCTATAGAATTTTAAAACTACGAAAATATTTAATTTTCCGTTTTCCCCGTGAAAATTAAAAACAAATTCCCGGGAATTCCCTAAAGCATTTCGACGAGAAATTCCGGGATGTCCCGCCCGGGAATTTTTGGACCCAAACTCCTAATCAGATTACATTTACTCTGCAAAGTTAAAAATTAATTTACCATAACTTAAAAAAGTAAGGTTTTTTACAGTACTAGTCAGATCTACGGTTATAACCAGAATTTACAGGAAAACGTTCCCGTACATATTTTGTTGTTTTCCTGACAATTTCTAAATAAAACCTGTAAATATGACAAGATTAAATCAAGTTGAGTAGACATTGCTACTTCACCACATACGAATTCAGCGCCTTAAATGCTGCATAAGTTTTTTACAAAATACAAGCATTTGAATTCGAAAATAGATCGATCCGTTTTATTATATTTTGATATTATTCAAACAGTCGAACGACTATTGCATTCAATACATTTCACCCTCAAAACTTTTATTGATAATTTAAAGCATAATCTAATTGAAATTTCGATAATAATATATTAAAAAAACGGGCTTAAATTGAGTGTTCTGGCTCAGCTCCGATTTTTTTCATCATTCATACTTTTATTATGAAAAATTGTTGTTATTGAAAGATTGGTTAAAAAAGAAAACTTTTGTAAGCGAATTCGCTTTTGGGCATACCACAGAGTTAAAAACACATCCGCCCGAGCGAAAAAATTGAAATTTTTGATTTTCAGACATATTAGAGAGCATACATAAGTAGATATTTATGTGAGAAAAAAAACCTGATTCAATTGCCAAAAACCTAATTTATGCAGCAATAAAATACATGTAGTCACATATATTTTGTTTTTATGTTTTGAAAAAAAGGAATATTTTTTTTTTTTTTTAAATTTAGTTCGAAGTGCCTCTCACATAAACTTCTAGTTAGAGAGTTCCTTTAAGGAACAAGACAAGATTCCATGTAAAACAATCGCTTCAATTAAAAACTGTTTCTGAATATCAAACATCACATTACATGAATCTTAAGAAAAAGAACTAACTACATTTCACCACTCCATTACGAACGTTTTTTATTGAAACAGAATCACGTATCTTTCATATTTTCCTATAAGATCTCAACATACCCCATTTAACTTAGCATTAATTACTCAAAAAAAAAAAAAAAAAAACAAATTATGTTGCTTCCATTAACAAAAACAAATCCCTCACCTCATAATTTGAATTTAATCATGTCAGAATAAACGATAGGCAGCTAATACTAGAAAATTATGCGTATTAAAAAAATAAAGCTAAAAATAGACGAAACAACAACAAAATTTATAATTAATTGAAAAAAAGTTAAAAAAAAAAAACGAAAAAGAAAGATGTAATCGTTCAAGCCCGACAATATAATACCTCACACTGTTGTGCACGTCTTATATTAGACATGTGGTCAATTGTGGACCGATATTTTTACTAAGTGTAAAATAAAATATACGAATATGGAATATTACGTAAATACTAACATTTTAGATGAATTTATGCACTTTAGGATGATTCCCGGAAGTAGGCTTATATGGGAGCTATGGTAAATTATGGAGCGATCTTCATAAAAATTTGTCACTATTATTTCTACTTATATAAAACTTATTTGTGTCGAATATAAACCTGATACTATCATGTGTATGTGATTTATGCAAGTTAAAGTGATTTTCGGAAGAGGGTTTTATATGGGAGCTATGGTCAATTATGGACCGATCTTCATGAAATTTGGCACAAAGATTTAAATTTATACAAAACTTCCTTACACACAATTTCATTACAATATTACTATATTTAAGGCATTTATGATCGTTAAACCCCTATACCGGGAGGACTTTTGTATGGGGGCTAGGTGAAATAATGGACCGATCATAACCAATTTCAATAGGCTTCGTCCTTGTGTCAAGAAAGCCCTACGACTCAAAAAGTGATTCTGAGTCGATTGATATACTTTAAGGTGGATGTTGGATGATTTTTTCTGTGCGTTACAAACATCAGCACAAACGCATAATACCCCAAACACCTATAGTGGTGTGGGCTATAAAAAACGAAATAATAATAATTTAAAGCAAAAGGTTTAGCTCTGTATAAAAGGTTAGCTCTCTTACAGTATTTGTGAAACTTGCAAGTACTAGTCAGAATTTACAGGAAAGCTATCCCGTACTAAAAATTTATATGTATTTTGTTGTTGTTTTTCTGACTGGCTAAACCTGTAAATGAATAATGGAACAGGCATGGTACAACAATTTAACAAGGTATATGCATAAAGGCAACAAATACAATTCAATAATAGCAGCCATTTTTTTCGCCGTAAATAGGACTGAAACGTCAAATAAAAGTAAAAAACACGTGAAAATTAAAACAATGATTGTTGAAATTTAAAAATAATAAGATTAAATTGTAAGAATTTGTTTTTATTTTTCTTTATTAAAAATACAAATTTCACCACCGAAGATATTTACTTTGGTTTGTAAACAAACCAATAACATGCAAATGTAAGCGAAATTTGACATTTCAGTCTGACACTAAAAAAATTAAACAAAAAAATACAATGTCACCTTGTTAAAAATTATTACACCATGGGAACAGAGCTATTATTTACTTCTAATGGGATTTTGTTAATAGAAGCAAAAAAGAAGAAACAGCGAAAATAAAAACACCAAAAAATTTGAAGACAAAAAAATAAAAGCATAAAACACAGAAAAAGTGTTGCCATATTTTATTTTCAAAAATCTTACAAAAAAAGTTTTTTGTTAAAAAGTATATAATTTTTATGCAATTTATTTATGTATATAAATTGAAATTTCAAAAAAAAAATCTGAATCAATAACGGTAGATCTCAATAAAATGATTGTATTAATATATTTTATATAAAAATTTATTCTTTAACATAAATCAAAATCACCGGAACTATTGATTTTTAATTTTGATACTGATTGTTATTTTTTTTTTATTACTTGTGATCGTAGTAATATAAAAAATTTTGTACGCTCGTTCTTCGTTCGTTATATTTTTCTGAATATCTTTATTAATCATGATAACATGACCACATACATTAACTCATTTAGAGTAAAACTGACATTTTGGCTTAAATTGATGTTCTGGCATAAATCAAGATTACCAGCACACTTGACTTTTCAATAATTCTGATAATGATTCATTGCATTTTTATTCGTGATTAAAGCAATGTTAAAAAATTTACCCACTTGCTCTTAGTTTACGAGTTATGGGTACTGGAAGTTATAATATAAAAATGCAATTTTCTTCTTCCTCCTATAATGAATATGAATAATATCTGTATTATTGGAACGGTCTTGAAGAGGCCTTTCAATTGATATATAAAATGTACCAAATCATTATCACATGACGAGACAATATGATATTTTATTACTTTTTATATTAACTTTTTTTAAAAAGTACCGTTATCTCAAAAATATATCGATATAACTGTACTCTCCTATACATAAAAATTTTTAGAGAACATTTCAAGCTTTCATGTAATCCCCATTTCTCACCCCTAGCCCATTAAATAACAAAAATATATCACTTTCCTTCTCAAGACCTCTCCAATGATACCCATAGTATTCATTTCCACTAAAGGAGGATGGATGGATGCATTCTTACATCATAACTTAAAGTACCTATAACTCGAGAACTAACAGAGAGCGGAGAAAAATTTGTATGTAACTATTTTAACCAAAAATAGTGCTTTTGCCCAAAAGAAAATTTGTTAAAAAATCAACAGTGCCGGTAATCTTGATTTGTTCCTCAAAAAACTTTAAAAATAAGAGAAATCTTCACGTGTGGCAACACTACACAGAACGAAAATAATTCTTCAAATTACAATTTTTTTAATAGCAAATTCTGGAATACACAAACGGCACTGTTCAAAAAGAAGAAAAATATGGAAAATATATGAACAGATAAATACAAACTAAGAGAAATTTTTAAAAATTAAAAATAATTTAATTAGCACTTATATGTAAACTTAATTAGGAACAAAAGCACTAATAATACACACACAATAAAGGTAGATTTCTGGTCTAAAAATATTAAGCAATAAAATGTTAAATAAACTTTGATACAGTTAAAAAGTTAATAAAGATTTTTGGAAAGGGAGTTGTAAAAACGAACAAAATCATTTAGATAAAAAATAATGATAAAATTACTTATTACGTTGCAGCAACATTTTATTTAATTATAACTTCACTTTTTCTAACAAATTGGCTTCGTTTTTCAATCCGGATTAAATGTAAAACTTTAAGATAATCACTTCAAAATTAAAATAAAATTGACTTTTTTAACAAATTTTAGTATTTCAATCAATGCACACAACAAACAGAAAACGCACTTTATTTTGCTTCAAAAGTTTTTACCAAACTGCGGTCGGTGCTTTTTGTAAGCATAAAAATCTAAGAATTTTTTTCTCTTTAATTTTTGCTTACTTTTGGTATAATTTTTCCGTTTGTTTTTTTATGCAAATATTTGCAAGTTGAGTACAAAAATAACAAATAAATATCTCCCACAAAAAAAGAAATGCAATAATAAACAACACGATAATAGAAGGATGGATAAAATAAACTTTGTCGTACTTGTAATTGTATAGAGAAAATTACGAATATCAAACGTAAATAAAAAGAAAATAATAATAGTGATATGAAGAAAAAATGTCAAAAAAAATGTATATTATTTGTTGCTCTTTGTTTTAAAATTGTTCTTGTTTTTATCTGCATCTCCACTGCAGTTGTAGTAGTGTTGTTGTTTATAAAGTGTTTTTTTTTTTCGCTTAATTCTATTATTTTTATTTTTTATATTTACTTTTTGATATTTTTTCTAATAAGAAACAGCTGGCCCAAATGTATCTATGGTGTTTTTAACGTCCTGTTTTTTGTTCACTTTTATAAAATTGCAAATTTTGTTTCAATCTATTATGTATACTACCAAAAACACTAAAATCAATCTATTTTATTTCCGTCAATTCACTAATTGGCACGATTTTTTTCTACACGGCTTCTTGCCGAAAGAAGAGCAAATGAATTTATTATCACATGCTTCTTTTCTTTGCTTCTTTTTGTATTTTTTTCAATTTGACAAAGAGAGGTTATTTAAATACATTGTGATGCCAGATGTTTGATAAATTTTTAGTTTTTATCAAAGTGGGGAATAATAATTCAATACATACAGTAACTTAAAAAAAATATTCGATTATAGGCATGTCTATATCACCGGAACTCTTGATTTTTAAGTAATTTTGATACTGGTTCTATAGTTTCTTTACTTGTGATTATAGTAATATAAACAATTGTGTCTGCTCGTTCTTAGTTTACGGGTTACAGACCTTTAAAAATTTTATATATTTTTATACCCCACACCACCATAGGTTGTTGGGGTGTTATGCGATTGTGCTGATGTTTGTAACGCACCATAATGTACACCAATCGACTCAGAATCACTCTTTGAGTCGATCTAATGATGTCCGCCCACTATCTGGCTAGCTGGACGACTGGCTGGCTGTCCATGTAAACCTTGTGCACAAAGCACAGGTCGCGATTTTGAAGATAACTCAGTGAAATTTGGCTCGTAGGACTTTTATGACAAATGTACGAAGCCTATTGAAATTAGTTATGATCAGTCTATTATTTCACCTAGCACCCATACAAATGTCCTCCTGGAATAGGGATTTAACGATCGTAAATGCCTTAAATATATCAATATTTTAATGAAATTGTGTGTAAGGAAGTTTTGTATAAATTTCAATCTTTGTGCCAAATTTCATAAAGATCGGTCCATAATTGACCATAGGAACCAATCTTCCATATAAAACCCTCTTCCGAAAATCATTTTAACGACCATAAATCACATATACATGTTAGTATCAAGTCTTATATAAGTAGAAATCACACCGACAAATTTTATGAGGATCGCTCCATAATTTACCATAGCTAACATATATACCCACTTTCGGGAGTCACCCTAAAGTGCATAAACGTATTAACGTATTAACGTAATATTCTGTATTAGTATATTTTATTTTACACTTAGTAAAAGTATCAGTCTACAAATGTCCACATGTCTAATATAAGACCCCTCCACGAATTTTGATGGACATACACAATGGTGTGATATTCGACATACCCAGAGGAGGAAGTCCTTAAGCGTGGCCAAAGGTCGTGAACACAGAAAAATCTTTATTATCGTAAATTTAATATTTGTGTAAAAATTATTTTAATTAAAATATTTTAATAATTTGAATGTTCTTGATTTATCTGCTATTTTGTTAATTTTATTATCATCATTGAAAGTACTTTTAATGCTGAAAATACTGATGAACAAATTTTTTAGTATGTAAGAGTTTTAAGTCTGATTTCAAAGATTTGTATATTTCTGTAAAGTGCTTGGTAAGATAAAAAAAACCCTATTCACCTAAGTTATTTCTTACAGTTAAAAAGACATTTACGCTTGAATTTTGAATTTTTGACTTCATTTCGTTTTTCTGGAAAGAGTCTTGAGGAATATAATATCTTATAATTTCTAGTACATTTAAAAATAATACGCGAAGAATTTTTTTGGTTATCTCAATTAGTAAGAGAAATGACATTTTTTTTTGCCAAAAATATAGTATGATTTCTTCACTTTTTTCTCAAAACTTTAATAAAAAAATTTCTTTACATTTCTTCAAAAATTGTTAAGAAATGCAACAACAAATATATTGAAAAAATATTAAATTGTATAAAATTAAAAATGAGGTAAAATGTAGTAAAATAGCGAGCAAAATATTAACAATAAAATAGAAATAAAAAGATGAATCGTAATTAATAAAAATTCGTTAATAAAAATATTTAAGAGAATTTTTATTTTACCTTTTTTAAAAATGGTAAAATAAAAAAGGTAAGTTAGATAGTTGTCAAATAATTTTACAAACGTTTTACAATTCAAAATTTAATTAATTATTTTTGTTCATTTTAAGATTTTTTTTCTGAGTTTCACAGATGTTTATTTTAAATTTTAGAAATTTTTTCTGATGATTTCTCCCTTTTTTCTACATTTTAATAAATAAAATTTTAATCCCTGAATAAACTTTTTCTTTTTCTATACTGAACATACCCCAACCACCTACCTGTCTGCGCAATTTATCTTTCTTATTTATGTGTTTTTTATACGATCCCGCTGGGATTTTTCTGCGCAATAATTATAAAAATATTGCACTTCGGCATCCCTAAAATATTTGAATAACGGAATTTTAATTTCTTTTTTATTCACCACATCCACATTCATCACACGCAGTGGTAAAAAAAGTGTGGTGAAAATCACTTTTTTTTATCACTGCGTTAAAAAAACTCTTTTTTTTTGGTGTGGAGAGGGGATTTTTAACTCTCTTCTTCCCCTCCGATGGGAAAAAAATAAAATAAATAAAAATGAAAGATTTTTAAAAATGTATTAAAAATTTTATTTAATTAAAATTAATTATTTCTGTATGTAGAGTAACTTAAAGATTTCATAGATTTTTTCTGATATAAAATGAATTAATTATTAAAATTATTTTTAACCTAATATTTTTCTTTTTTTTTTTAAATCAAATTACATGCATGATAAACAAATAAATAATAAATGAATAAAATTTTCCTTCCCTGAATAAACAAACCTAAGGGTAAGTAACACATTTTCTTTCCTACACTGAACACACCCCAGTATAGTCTGTCCGCAATTTTTGGTTCACACGATCCGCTCTCATTTTGAATTTATCTTATATTCACCACACTTTTCAAATTCACCACAGCTATTATTTTTTACCACTCTAAACACGAAAAAACTTTTTTGGACGGACAAGGAAATTTTTTTTACCCCTTTTTTTCTTCTCCCTTCCAACAACCGACACTATCCCATCCACCACATCAATATACTTAAAATTAATTACCAAACACTCACACATACAACGCCAACCACCTTCTTTCTTATTTCTTGATTACTTCCTTCCCCTTCTTCTATCACTTTCTCCATTCAACCACAACCAAAACAAACCATCAAACATAACGGAATTTGTGGTGAATTTCTTTTTATTCACTACACCTCGATTTTATTCACCACTCTTTTTAGTCACCACACACCCACCCCTTCAAAAAACAGAAAAGGAAAAAGAAACAAATGTTTTTGTTTTTGTGAGCGATGATAATTTTTTCCTTTCTCTTTTTTTATTCCTTCTCCTTTTCTTTTTTTCTTTTCTTTCCCTCATCACTCGCTCTTTCTACCTTCCCCAGAATGACCGAATGATTTTTTTTGAGACTCGCGACTTATAAAAATGAGAAAAATTATTAATTTTTTGGTTGATGTCTTGACTAACTTCATACACTAACCCAAAATATACTAATTAATAAATGGGAGAAAAACATGCATTTTAGAGATTTCCGATTCACTCGAAATTTGTTTGCAGTGCCTTCTTCATATGCGCACAATGGCTACTTGAAAAGTGAATTTTCGGGTTGTGTAATTCACTAATTATGTAAAGGAAAATAGTGTGGTTCCATCTAATTGTGGGACTACTTAATCATTGGTAAAGAAAACAGACAATTTTAGCTGTTTTTGAAACCAATAGTGGTGGTCTTACTATTTTTACAGCTTTTCACATATAGGGGCTGCTTTAAATAAAATACGATAATATTTTTAGAATTATTTATATTGCATATTTTAGGTTGCCCTGATTGATGATCGATCACTTTTTTATTTTATTTAAAAAAGGTCTATAACTACTTTTAAAACAAAAAATTTATTACTTATGGATAAAATACGGAAAATTGTTACTTTCTTTTTTATGTTTATTTTTTAAACTTACATTATTTTTATATTATAGTAAGTATGAATCGCATCCTGAAAATACATATTATTATAAAAAAGAATTATTGAAGAAAAAAAAAAAAACGTATTAAATAAATATATTACCTTTAAAGCTTTTTAACGATTTTTGGGATTATAAACAACAAAATTAGCTACCAAGTTAATTTTAACTGCATATGTACAACTGGGAAAGAGATTATCCCAATACCACCCACTGCAATAGGAAATCTTAAAATAAAATAATTAATGCGTTTGAGTGTAAAAGGTAACTTCTTATTTACCATAATTTAATAATAATAAGTAATAAGGTAGTAATAAGGTAATGATAGCCATTTGTTTAAGCGGTAAATAATACACATGTATTATATAAAACAATACTTATTTTTATTATATACATATTTTTTTATTTATTCTTATAAAAAATAATGGTTCAGCTCCTAACATTTCGGCTATAACACAACTAATAGCTCACATATCGACTGAAGGACCATATTTTTGATGATACCATAAATGTTTCGGGAGCATTATGTAGATACTTGTGAATATAATCTGGATTTTTCGTCAGGAAAATAAAGTTTGATATTTTAAGCACTTCATTTTCAATTATAAATAAATTAGCCGGTTAATATCCTAAAAGTATGCATGACATTATTTCCGTTTGTTTAAAACTAATTTCTTATTGGTTAAATAAACTTTGTCAATATTTAGCCAGCTTAATTAACATAGCTATTCACAGAAAATATAGTGACTGAAAAAAAGTCATAACACTCAAATTGAGGACTGACTATATAGTCTTAAAGTTATAATATATATATAATAAAATTTTAATAATTTTTAGTTTGCTATTCAGTAACTTATTTTAACGTTTATTGAGTCGTTTATAGAATTAAACAACAAAATTTTGCTATTCCATAGCATTAAACGATATTCGTTATCGTTACATTTGCTAAACCACAACATTTTTTGTGTTGTTTATTTTATGAACTAAAACAGAAGTTTAATGCAAATGCGATAAGTAAGTACACATATGCACAATTTACAAAAAATTCCCAAATTCTTTTTTATTACTACTCCTATTGATTGCTACTCCACATGAAAACAAAAGTTGTCTACTGTTGTTTAAGTGTACGTACTGAAACATATAATCATTATTGTAAATAACAAAAGCCTACGACATATTTGGCGATTGTCAAATCGCTAAAATTTACTAAATCGCTTTACTGGCATGTAATGCAGTCCACAGTGTCAAATTTATCCAAATTAGAACGACAAAAATATGAAATTATGAGTTTATTTAATGAAGTATTTTTTTTTTCGTATTTATTAGTAAACATATCATATATTATGGAAAAAATACTTAGAATATTGGAAAGTATCTATCTATAGAGCGAATTATTGATTTTAAGGTTACAACTTTTAAAAATATTTTAATTTTATTTAAAATTATAAATGTATCCAGTTTATTCTACTATAATTTGTTAGGTTAAAAGATCAATATTGAAACTATTTTTTATTCAAGTCCTAATATTAAAAAAAAAAACCTTTTTGAAAATTCAATTTTTAATGGACTAGAAATAAAAAATTCTAACGAGTTCAAATTTAAAAATGCGACATAAAGGAACATCCATAATACATTTCAGAATATTGGATGCGACTTTCTGCGATCTTTTAAAATATTAGAAAAAAAAATATATATAAATAAAAAAATGTGCGGTACTTCATATTAGCATTTTGTTAAGAATTACTTTAAAATTTTAAGGTACTGGCTAAAAATTTGTTAAGCAAATATTATACTAAGATTGGTGTGTTTAGATCCTGCCACGCTAACCTTTAAAGTATTCTTTATGTTAATAAAATTTATAAAAATATGTCCAAAATTCATACAAAGAATATTTTTTTCCACTAAGAGAGTTTCAGTGATTCAATCCGCACATTTTTAGTGGGAATGTTTTCGGTCGTATCTAATAAGAAAATATAAAATTTTAGTTCAATATTTCCCAAAACTGGATTTTTTATCTTCTTAAACTGCTAAAAATGCCAATGTGCAGTCATAAGAGTTGTGAGTGATTATCATAAAAAGACATTTTAATTGAAATTAAACAAAATATGAAAATTAAAAAAAAAAAAAAAAAATTCTTGTGGAAAAAACCATGTATTCACATATTACTGCAATAGAAATGGATTTTAGTGCTTTTCCAAAGCATTATGATGAGGAAGAGTGTCTTTTGTACTCAGTCAGTAACTTACGCTATTGCATTCTTGGAAACTATATGGAAGCTATATGCAATTAAGTAAACAATCTATTGCTTCTATCAGTTGTTATTGCTTCCAAATATTGAACATTTTTTTTGCTGGGATTGTCCATCAAAAGAGAGAATCGATCTTTTGTGGACGCTGAGAATGATATTAGATATGCATTATCCGAAAAAGTCTCTTAATATTAAAGATCTCATGAAGCAATTATAATTGCTTCATGAGATCTTTTTTAATCAGCTTTCGTATATCTGGACCATTTAGTACGCCTGATTGGAAAAAATTAATTTGTTAAGATGGAAAATCATGGGAAATGAATGTGATATTATAACTTACCTTCTTTAATTTTACTTTCGCTGAGTCTCGGGTAAATTAGTTTCAAACACAAGAAAACTTCATCTCTTTTGGCGACAGTTTTGATAAAATTCTTAACAATTCCAAGTTTAATATGCAGTGGAGGCAGCAATATCTTCTCCTTCGGCACTAGAGGCTCACGAATAATATTGGCCGTTTGTAACCTGCTGTGCTCACCGGAAAATCGTGTGTCCCAATCGCACAAAAAGCACATATATTTTATATAGCCGCTTTGAAGACTGCAAAGCATTGCTACAACTTTTAAATCGCAGCATATGCACCACATATGTTTGGCGTAGTTAACCATTTTTAAAATATTTTCCAGTGCATCATATGTTTCTTTCGTTTCTGTACTATAGGCGATTGGAACTGAAGGTTTTTTATTGGTCTTATGCAGTAAAACCGCCTTCAAGCTGAGTTTTGAACTGTCAATAAATAATCTCCAGTCATCTGCTTCATATTTTATTTCCATTGCGTCCATCAATTTTCCTACATCCGGGCAATATGCAGAAGTTTTTTCATCATTCACAAGGAATAAACTTTGGAGTGTTGCCTGACGACTTCGATAAGCTGTGACTTTCACACCGGGTGCCAACAAATTGTTTGATTTCAAAATGGAAGCCAGCTCTTCTGATTTATGCTGTGTTAATTCCAACTTGGCAACAATTGAATCAAGCTTATTTTGATTTATTAAAATTGGCTCATTGGATACTGATGGCTCATATGGGGGATCATCACGTGCATGATATGTCGGAGCAGTCGTAGAAGAGAAAATATCTGGGCTAGAAGCTTTTGGCACAGGAATGTGGTCCGAATGAGGCAATGGTGTTGCGGCACTTGCAATACCAACGTAATTATACGATTTTGAACAAAATCAGTACTGAAATTTCCCCTTTTTTTATGTGTTGAGACATACTGACCACAGCAGTAGCAAAAGCTATTTATATCTGACTTGCACAGTTCCATATTCTGTTCTCTTTTATTCACTTTTAAAAACTGGAGAAAAATCACTTTTACTGTTCGCGTTCGTCGGCACTTGTTGAATGACAAAAATCACAGAACCAGTGTGAGAAAGAGAAGAAGTATAATGACAATGCATGTTTATGTGAACATTACAGAACCAGTGTTGCCACATCAATATTTCTCTTTTAGTACAGTAGAAAAATATGAGAGAGTTCGGATTGTGAGTGTCAATGTTTTCTCCAAATAATGTTGTGCATATCTGGAGCAAATTTTTGAAATTCATACATTTACCTAATTGTGAATAAATGAGAAACGCGTGCATCGATTTTCATGATCTATGCCTTTTTTTGCTCATGAGTTATGTGACTTTACGCGAAAGTAATTAGTTTTGGCACTTTTTTCCATTTTGGATTTTTTATGAATTTAAAAAAAAAAAAATATTTAAATTTTTAGGCAAAAAATACTTTTTTCCCTTCATACATTCATTTTTAACTTCGAAAGTGTTGCACATATAGGAAAACGGTATAGAAACAGATTAGAGAAATTGTAATTCTTAATTTTTCTAAATTTGTTTCATCAAAATCGGACAAGTGGTTCTCGAGTTATGTTTTTGCCAAAATGTTACAACTAAGCGAAAAAACATCAAGATAAGGACAAAATTTAAAAGGTCATAAAAAAAACTGACACATACGAACGCCAAACCCTTTGAGGGTTTTACTATACTGACCTAGTACCATCACCCTGACTTGGAATTTCTCACCCCCCAGACAATAATCCCAAAAATGTTCCACAGTGTTATTAAATATCGCAAACAAAGTTGCAATTATTATTATTTCTTTAATTATTTCATCTTTACATAACATTTTATAAAATGTTTAAATAAGTCAAAGTTCTAGTGAGTCGCGCTTCCTTTACAATTAGGGTTTGGGGTTTTTTATTACATAAAATAAGAAAAAATAAGGGTATTCATTTAAAGTTTCCCATTTGTGCAATTGTGCAGATTTATGCAACGTTTTTCATGAGTCTCCTTTTCAAATGTTGTGCAATATTAAGGATAAGAAAATAAGAAATCATGGCAAACAGTTGAAAAATTTTGTTAAAATCAAAGATACATGCAATGATATCATTATAATTAACGTAACTATAATTTTTATATGGCATTTGTTTTTAAATATAAACAAAAGACAGCTGATTTATAAATGCACAATTAAGAGACTAAATAGTGGCTCAAACTTATAAGTGTTGTACAAATGATTTTCATACAATTTTTGACAGTTCATTTGCGAGTGTGTGAGGGTTTTGTGCGTTTTCATGAGAACCCTTATTACAAATCACATTGAATTAACGAAAAATGAAATAATATAAAAGTATAACGCCATTTCTAAGATTAAAAAATTTTTAAATATTTTATACAAATAAAATTAGTACTTTCGTTTGATGTTTGATAGTAAAACTTTTTAAAAATATACAGTAATCTATTAGGTAAATTTCAATACAAATAGCTTGCTGTATAGATTAATAAGTGGATATTTATGTGAGAGAGAAAAAAAAACGATTCAGTTGTCAAAAACGTAATTCATGTAACAACAAAATACATATTGTTTTCGTGTTTTGAAAAAAATTAGTAATTGTTTTTGAAAATTTAGTTCGAGTGCCTCTCACATAAACTTCTAGTAGCATTCTATGGCTTGCCATTTATTTTCATTTTATTCCATTATTCCATTTTATTATAACTTATATTATCTTTGCTTTTGGTTCGCAACAATATTTTTCGGATCAATCATAGTGTTCAGAAATCTAATGAAAATAATCTCATATTGGTGTGAATATAACATAAGATTAGAATTTTTTTATAAGTATTTTGAAGCTATAACATATATAATATAATAAAAGATGCTGTTTCAAAAGAAAATGTTGTGTTAGAATGAAAAATCTCCCAACCAAGTATTTTTTTTATAATGGTGTGTATTTTCGAAATTCAACTTATTTAATATTCATTTTCACAAATCTATAATAAAACTAAAGTATCTAAAATTTGAAAATGAGAAAAATAAATTTGATTTAAAATTTCATGTGAACCAACTTGTAAATAAATTCATTAAACCATAGATAAACAAATACATAGATATCTGATAGAAAGAAAAACCTAATTCAATAATCAAAAACCTAATTCTTGCAACACTAACGTTTCTCTCAAATAACCTTCCAGTTGTATTATATGCAGTGTTGCCAGGAGGTTGGAAAAAAGAGGCTAAATTGGACTTTAAAAAAGGTCAGAAATGGCTAAATGCCCCAAAAATTATAGCCAGAAAAAAGCTAATATATTTTTATTTAAAAACTTTTTTTGCTCTCATTAGTTTTTGATTTTTTTTAAAGCTATTGTAATAAATTTATAAATAAAACATAGAACGGCTATCAACAAAATGATCTAATGAAAAATTCATTGGAAAATTTCATATTTCATATGAAAAACTAGTAAGAAAGATATAGTCGGTCAAGCCCGACCATATCATAACCCACACAATTGTGCATGTCCATCAAAATTCGTGGAGGGGTCTTATATTAGACATGTGGACAATTGTGGACCGATACTTTTACTAAATGTAAAATAAAATATACGAATACAAAATATTATTAATACTGACATTTATATGAATTTATGCACTTTAGGATGATTCCCGAAAGTGGGCTTATATGGGAACTATGGTAAATTATGGAACGATCCTCATTCAATTTGTCACTATGATTTCTACTTATATGAGACTTATTTGTGTCGAATATAAGCCTGATACGAACATATGTATGTGATTTCATATGGGAGCTGTGGTTAATTATGGACCGGCACAAAGATTGATACCTATACAAAATTTCCTTACACTGAATTTCATTAAAATATTGCTATATTTAAGGCATTTATGATCGTTAAACCCCTAATCTGGGAGGACATTTATATAGGGGCTGGGTGAAATAATGGACCGATCATAACCAATTTCAATAGGATTCGTCCTTGTGTAATGGAAGTCCTACGTGCCAAATTACATTGACCTGTACTTTGTGCACAAGGTTTACATGGACAGCCAGCCAGCCAGACGGACGGGCATTGTTGGATCGACTCAAAAAATGATTCTGAGTCGATTGGTGTACTTTAAGGTGGGTGTTAGATTATTTTTCCTATACATTTCAAACATCAGCACAAACGCATAATACCTTAACGACCTATGGTGGTGAGGTGTATAATGACCTAATGTTTTGAATTGATTTTTTTTTTCATTTTTGAATCATAAATCCTTTTAAATTTTTAGATGATTTTTCGCTTTTATAAGATTTTTTTTTATTATATTTATAAAGAATTTATATGTTTAATAAAGGCAATTAAATTATTGACTAAGTAAGTCCAAAAAATTAGTTAAGTTATATTTTATTTTGAGAATGAAGCACTGCAGGCGAAAATTTTTGTTAAATATAAATAATCTCGATTTTTTGTACGAATTAATGGCTGCCGGCAAAATCACCCAAAGCAAAATCGTGCAAAGCAAAATCGCCCAAAGCAAATTTAGAAAAAATGCAAAAAAATTCTCTTACAAATTTGGTTCATATTTCATATGAAAAATAAGCCAAAATTTTGTGGTGATTTTTTGTAATTTTTGGGCTATAATTCATTTCTGATAACATATTTTTGATATTTGGGATGATTTTTCGCTTTTATTTATTAATTTATTTATTGAATTTTACAATATGAATGAGAAAGTAAAGTAAAAAGTCATCCTATTTAGAAAAGTTTGATTTAGCGTATTCAGGGTACGAAATACGCCAGAGTTGAAAACCTTTGCATCTATAAAACCATTTTAATCTAGACCAAAATTCTACCCAGGCCAAAGTTAAAACTACTTTCATTCTGAATATAGCTGATTTTGTTCAGAAATTTTATCATATAATGGATTAATTTTCTTATCAGAAAGTGTTATAATGGACATTGATGAGGGTCGTATCGTAAATATTTGGACATTTTTTTCACTTTTTTGGGCAAAATTTTATTTTTTTTTTTAATTTTTGGGCAATTTATCATATCTTTTGTGTAGTTTTTCAATTGGGTGATTTTTCTGTATTTGATTTTTGTCATTTTGCTCGCAGCCTGAATTAATACACAAAAGCAAATAAGGAATTTTTTTTTTCTTTGTTGAAATATTAAAATTTTAGCCTTTTTATGGCAATTTTAAAAATCAAAAAAAGCTGAAAACTTTTTTGAGGCTAAAAGCTAAATAAAAAGGCTAGATTTAGCCTTAAAAATTCTAAACTGGCAACATTGATTATATGTGTTAAACTCTTGCAAGTACCATGTTTAGAGTAATGCCAATCTTTCATTGATATAAAGTTTTAAAAATAGTAAAATGTTTGCTATAGAATTTTAAAACTAAGAGAATATTTAATTTTCCGTTTCCACGGGAAAATTTAAAAAAATTCCTGGATATTCCTGAGAGTATTTTGACGGAAAATCCCGTGATTTCTTATCCGGGAATTCTCGGACCCCAAACCCTAATTACAATTCAAAAGGGGGTCGCGAAGCAAGATCTTCTGAGAACCTCTGAGCTAATATAATGAAATTAACACCATTGCTGGTCACTCTATGATAATCTGAAATTTTATAATATTTCTTTATATTTCTTTAAACGATTTAAATCTATTGTTGCTACAAAAATTTTACATTTAAAGATTATTAATGTAAGCAAAATCTAATACAAATATATATTTATTGAAATTTCATAAATCCATAAATTCTTAATGGAACTTTGTATATTATTAATTTATTTAAATTGGTAAAGTTTATGAAGAACTAAAATAAATACAAACATTAAGTTCCATCAAAATGTTCATGAAATAAACTTTTCTATAATTTTTACATATATAACCTGAAGAACATGTTGTTTACTGTTTTATAATAAATACACTTACATAATAGATACATATGTACACTGGTGCATATTCCTATAAATGCATTTAAAATTTTTATTTTTCTTTGAGGTATATTCGTTTCTCTTTACCAAAAACAATGTTGTGTTGTTACAATAACTCGCGATATTACAGTACTTTTTTATGCGAGAAATATTTGTTTCCTGCTTCTGTTGTTTTCCTTAATTTAGCAATCAGAACATATAACTATAAACGCGGTAGAGAAAAATTTGTCTAAAAAGTTATTGCAAAAAAAAAAAAAAAGAAAATATTTAAAAAAATTTTAACAGTTTTAGTTATTTGTTTCACTTAAGGTAAGTTTCTGATGACAACATCTCTGTTTACTTGGAAATATTTTTGTTTTAATTGGGAAATTTCATCAGCTTAAAAAATGCCCAAACGAACTTTTTTTTACAAGCCAGGAAAAAGTTCAAATTCAATTTTTTCCTGATGAAGGTTGTTCTAGCAGAGAAATTGGATGAAAAATTAATCGTTCGGAATGAGTTATTCGAGGCTTTCTGAAGAAAGAAAATCAAAAATTAACAAAAAAGTAAATTAATAAAATAAAAGAAGAAACTATCCGCAATAAATTAAAGACTACAAAATAAGAAATAAACTTGTTGTCACTTCCAAACATGCTGCACACATTTTGTAGATGGTAACATAAAATGGAAGAGACCAAAATGTAAGCCAATGTTAAAACAGCGTCATAAGGAAGTCGTTTAAAATTTGCGCGCAAATATATAAAATGGACAGATGAGTGGAATAAAGCAATATTTTCTGATGAAAAGAAATTCAATTTGGACGCTACCGATTCACATTCTTGCTATTGGCATAATTTAAGGTCGAACGAGGGCAGTGTTATGGTTTGGGCAGCTTTTTCTGCTGAAGGAAAATCAAAAATATGTTATGTTCCAAATAAAATGAACAGTGCAATTTATAATGAACTGTTAGAAGAAGCTCTTCTCTCATTTATGGATGAATAACTGGATGAAGATTGCATATTCCAGAAGCATAATGCTGCAATCCTTATCTCGAACCAATCTAAATCGTAATTTAATGAACATAATATTCCGGCTTGCCGTCCAGATTTAAATCCAATCGAGAATCTGTGAGGGTACATGGCCCGCAAAGTTTACTCAGGAAATGAACAGAATGAAGCCATAATGACAATAACGGAGTTAAAACTAAAAATTAAGCAAGCCTGGGAAGAAATTGACAGTGATTTTCTTTAAAAATTAGTTAATGCCAGACTGAATTTTTGAAATTATCCAAAACAAAGGTTCATCAACACATTCTTAATAATGCTAAATTAGGTTCATTAGTTTAAGTGTGTATATGGGAAAATGCCAGAAAAATGGCATTAAACTATTTAAATTGCCCTAAAAAAATTTAATGTATATTTTAAGTTTTTTGTCATTCATTTTTTAAGTGAAGTTAATAAATAATTTAAAAAGAAATTAATTTGTAGCACTTTAATTCATTTTTAGCCTAATTTTTGGTAAGTTGATAAAAAGATACGATGTGCGTTTATAGCAATATGCACCAGTGTATGTATGTAAATATTTAAAGAATTATTAAAATTTATTTGAAGTATGGCGTCTTTCTTACAAGAAAATGTATAAATTCCAATCAAAACGGAATATATATAACTTTCAAAAGTTTTCAAAAGGGAAATCAATAACAATAATTTTCTAGATTAAGAAAAGAAAGATTTTCTTGTATTTATCAAAGGGAATATTTACAGGAATATAAACCAACCTGTAAGTAGACAAAAAATCCCTAAAAAAGTTCTATTAGAAATAAAACAAAAATATCTATTCAATGTTTGAAAGTAAATACGGAAGTTAATTGAATTTAATTTCCCACTTAATGGTTCAATGATCTCGGTCAAATCACTTTTATTCCCAACTCAATGTCATACATGATGCAGCTATAAAATTTTGATAAAAATCATATTTAGAAATGATTGTAGAAATAGGAGTTTTGCAAGGATGTTTTTCTATAATTCTTGTTTGCATTTATATGAGAATAAAGGAAACTAATACTCAAGTTTTTTTTTTTTTTAGTTTTTATTCTTTAGTGAAATTTAAAAAGTTTTTAAGTATTGTCGTTTCTTTTTTTTTTTTCACTTTTTGTTTCAACTTTTTCTATAGTTTACGTTTTTTGTGTGGCGCGTGTTTTCCGTTCGTAATAAAACTATTTCATTTGACAATCGACAAAAAAGCGGCAGAAGTAGTTGAAGAATAAAATCAATTGCAATTTGCAGGATTTTTTTCTTTTCGATTTATATTATTATTCTTATTCCTTACAGCTCATCTACACGTAACAGAATATGTAAGATTTTTCTTACAGAGAGTGTTAAAGTCGCTCTCTGAGAGAATTATCTCACATGTAAATTCAAATATTAGTATTATAAGAAGTATTATGAGACTGTTGTAATGAGATTTCTCTACACAACTATCTTATAAGATGAACTGTCAAAAAATACATATATACGAAAGTTTATTTGTGTGTATGCATGTGTATTTTGGAAATTACTAAAAAGACAGTGTTTAAAAAAAATATTTTTATAAAAATTGTGCTCAAAAAGTGCGAATTTCTTAAATAAAATGGCTGTGACTGATTGAAAATAATGATATCTTATAGGATTTATTAGAAGATATATAATCTTATTAAGGATTTAACATAAATAAAATGGTTACTCTCTTCTGCTGGCGTTATCTCACATATTATATCAGTGTTAATCTCAGTTGTAGACCTGGGGTTAAAGTGCCATAATACGACGCAAATTTTTAAAGTTTATATTAACAAGTGGGTTGCCTAATATATTTCTGTTAAATTGTAAAGCTGGGATTTTTGAATTATTTTGATTTTTCTCCAGGCTTTGTAATTTTTTTTTAATATGTGACTGACTCAGTGAGTCAACGAAACTTGAGATCTATCGAAAACATGGGTGATATCTGTGGGAGATTGTTGGAGAATCCGAGGGAACCAGTTCTGTGCCGTTCAAAAGCCTTTATTTCACAGTCATAAACTTGGGTTTAAATCCATACAAAATCCCATTAACCTGGAAAATTAAATAAAGTGCTCATTTTTAAAGCCGTTTGATCATTGAAAAGGTTCAGGAACAGTTGTAAGTGAACATTGATGTCAGCATCAATTTAGGAGCTGTGAGCGGTACTTGATTTCAGCAAATAAATCATCTCCAACACTCGTACATCGTCAAACCATATGATCTGTCGAAAGCAATGCAGGAAAACACAAATGCTTAGCTTTTTGATCTTAAAACCATAATAAATCCAAACTTATAAGCTAAAGGAAAACGATCGTTAACAATGAAGTTTGTTCGCTAACTATACAGAATGAATAACTGCATTCTAAAATCAAGTTTGTAATTCTTATTTTTGGAAAAAAATTTACTTAAAAATTTAAGTACGATTCGCATTGAGGTATACTTAAAACAAGTACAAAACAGGATTGACTTGAAAAGTGTGATTTAATTTAAATGTAAAAATTTGAATACTAAGTACTAATTGTACTTAAATCAAGTAAATTATTCTTGAAATAGGAATTAAGTCTAATTTGACTTGAATTAAGTTATAAAGTCTTATATCTGTCTGTGAAAGAATATAAGCGGAATGAAATTAACTCTCTCTGCTCTCTTATTTGTCTATCGGTTGCTTTCAAGTTTCGTCATGCAACATTCATTTATTGTGCGGCGACATACTCCTGCTTCAGCTCCTTAAAGAGTACAATTTAGAAGCTGATTTAAACACTTCATTGATTGAGAAATTATATCTTGATTTAAGTACAATTTCATCTTACATATTTATACATGTATATATATTTACAAATACTTTGTCATTTTTTATATTAGTATGGTGTTAACAGAAGGGGGAAGGGTAAAGCAAATTTAATTCTGCTATCTTTCAGATTTTTTCGCATTACATATTTTGTCATGTATGTGTAAATATATGTACATACATGTATAAATATGTAGGTAAGAATTGTACTTAAATCAAGACAAAATTTCTTAATAAAAAGTAATAACAGAAAGAGTTGAAAATTAGTAAAATTTGTGAAAAGGCTAGAGGTAAATCTATCTCATTATAATAAATTTTATTTGTTTGTGATGAGGATACCATTTCGCTCGACTCCAAAGTTGAAAATTGGTTGAAGGACGATTTTAAAGGAAAACATGTTTTGAATAAGGTGAATATAAAGATTAAATTCAATATAAATTTTTTATATTATATGCACGAAAACCTATATTTATAATTTTTTATAACTTTTTTTTCAGGATTACTATTTCATATATATATATATATATATATATATATATATAGATTTAGCCCAAACGCGAAAAATATTTTTTAGACCGAAACTAAAAAAAAAAAACGCAAATTTCTTTTATTCCTTTTTGCTCTTTTTTACTCTTTTCAAAAATGGAAAATTACTTTAAAGGCGTAACGTTAATTTCTTCTAAATTTTTAGTTTTATTTGACAATTTTTGTACTAAGTTCTGCCTATATTTGTGAAAAGACTAGGCAGAAGACTAATTTATCTAGAAAACTGTCTTCAACAATTAAAATTGTTTGAGTTAGAAAGTGTTGAAAGAACTGAACAATTTTGTATCGAGGTTCATAATAATAGAATCTCCATAACCTGCATTTTAATTTACTCGGTTTGCTGTTAATATTTTGATATATTAATGGTAAAAACGTTGCTTATATGTTTCTCTTTACTTTTCAAAAGAAATTTTAATTTTTGCCCATTTCTGCATTTTTTCACAAAAATTGTCTTGATTGTACCACAAAACTGTTATCTTTTTAAATTTATCCCTTTTTAGAACTTTTTTCAAACATTTCTACTCGTTTATGTTGGTAATAGTTGGCATCACTGGTTCGCATAGAAGTGTATTGGAGAAACCCAAATCAGTTTTCGTTCACTTATAAGGCGAAAGAAAGCCTTCGTTCGACGTAGAGAAACAAGCTATAAGTATGAATTCGAGCTTAAGACAAGCTTGTAACTCGTAATTCAATATTTTTGATTCTCACATAAAGTATATATTCGAGCTTAAAGTGCATTTTGGCATTAATTGTGATCCGATTATTCTGAAATCAATCCTATTTATGCTCACTTTAAATATGGTCTTAGATTTAAATCAAGACAATATTTCTAAAAACAAGAAATATTTAGGATTAATTCAATCCAAAGAAGACTAAAATAGAACTGAAATTAAGAATTTTTCATCATTCTTGAATCAAGTATTTCTGTACTTGTATGTACTGATTACTAAATTTTTTTTTTGAGTGTAAATATTGGGCACTAGGAAGCGAACTCCAGATATAGCATAAAATAATCGTTTTCAGCAGAAAGCCCCGTTTTTGGTCGAACGGGCAAAATTTAAAGATTTGGAACGATCCTCTCGAGGTCCATCAAACAATATATTCGGAGAAACGCATTATTTTATTGTATCATCGATGCATATTTTTGAAAAACTATGATGATAATGCTAACGCCATAAAAAACGAGTTCTACTGATCGATGACTTCTAATTTTCAATTGGATGATCGGAATATGAACGGTTTGAATTCGGAATATGAATGGACGGCGCAACATGCTGCATAGCAGATACCACAATGCGTTTGGAGAGTATGGATACGTTAAGACTTTTCCTTGTAAGATTCTCTTAAGTCAAATATATCTGCAAAGAAAAATATATCGTGCCATTGCTAAAATTCAGCATGATCTGGTACTAAATATATAGAAAAAATAATATCTAATCGATGCGTGGCACCCAGCGAAGCCGAATTTAATTCATACGTCACACGAAAATTATTTTCTAAAATTTTAACATCCATCCATTTTCTATTCAGCTTTCAGAACGCTTCAAGAGGATCAGTGAGATCTGGCATTGTCATGGAAGAAACATGGGATACGTTTATTTCAGAATGTTTCGTTAACTGCCATGATCTTATACTTCTTACACTTATCTCGAATCGTAGTGAATGATTTTTTTGAGAACCCAACCCTCTTTGTATCGATTTAAATATTTACTTTGTTCGACATCGGGTTATACGACAATGATGTCAGACTTTGTTATTTTACAAAATTCTTTTAGTTTCAATTAGTAATTTTATAAATTCATCAGTTTTTCTTTTAATTCCTATTAAAGTAGGGAACACAAGATGTTTCTAAGATTTGGCAATCCTTCTACTTGCCAACAACGTGAAATGTGTTATTGTAGCTTAGGCGGCTTTTGGAAGAAATACGCTGTTATTATTATTTTATTATTTTCTTTTTTTTGCAATTGTTAATGTTCAAAGTTTTGCCATTGATGCAGCTATTAAACGGCAATGAAAATAAAATTGCAAACATTTCTTACTAACGCCTGGTATAAAATGACACCTTCTTTGTAAGAACTTTTAAGAAATATTCGCTTTCCTATTAAAACCATAAAACGAAGAGTAAAATTTAACAATTTTCTTTTTTTCAAACTCCCACACATGAGTAATGATGTGTGGAAATTTATGTTGTTTGGAAAACTTTTTCAAATAAAAACCAATGAAAATTAGTTAGTTAAGGTATTGAGTATTGGAAATGGTAAATACTTGATAACTTTTTTTTGTTTCTTTCATTGCAAATGAGGACTGCGCATAAAAAAATCCCTGCACACTTAACTTTTATTTAAGTGAAAAAATTAGGACCTTTAACTGCAAAAAAAAAAAAAAAAAAAAAAATATGACTACTATTATTTTTAATAAATCATTACTTGGTTTAAAGTAAAATTTTATTAAAATAATTATTTCATTTTAATATTTTGTTTTATTAGTATCAAATAATTTCAAAACCAATATAAAAACAAAAACAATTTTCTGTATTTTGACAATTATAGAAAAAATCAAATTTGAT
Source organism: Protocalliphora azurea (assembly GCA_932274085.1). Classification (NCBI taxonomy): domain Eukaryota; kingdom Metazoa; phylum Arthropoda; class Insecta; order Diptera; family Calliphoridae; genus Protocalliphora; species Protocalliphora azurea. The sequence goes on from OW026519.1 coordinate 133,562,496, forward strand.
TTATACAAATTATGAAACAAAAGAAAAAAAAAATATATAATATCCAGCATTTGAAAGCTTTTAGAGGTAAGTTGTCTCAATTTTCATACAGATTTTTCTAATATTTATAATAATTGATATTTATATATGTATCTTCCAGATGATCGAAAACAATATGAGTCGATTCAACAATGCCTGTTCTTATGGGTGCTAAGTGTCTTGCTACCTCTTTACATAAACTTTGTGCGTAACAAATCACACTTCTGAAAGATACCAAAGTTACTTTTTAGTTAAAGAGATCTTTCTTGACTTCGCCTCATGCTAAAAGCGAACATATTTATATGGGTCTGAAAAAACGTTTCAATCCATTTCAGATTCATTTATTGCTTTTGTCAACCATCTTGTTTTATTCAGAACTCTTGGCATCCTGAAGCTAAAATTGCTCGTAGACCAACACCGAAGGTAGAGGAAGTAGAGAGAGTTGTTACAATTCTTGTCTTATACAAATAGTCATAACTAATCTTAACACTATTACTTGTTCAATTACAGTTTTAGCCAAATTTTTTTAACTATCTTAATACGTTATTATTTGGGGTCTTAAAAGATACATGAAGACGCAATGCATTCTGCTCAAAAATCTTGCTAAACTGTAAGTGATAAGTAGAACTATTATTAATTTTCTTTTTTAGGTTTATCTTTTAGGTCGATTGTATCATAAATGGAATTTCGAAAAAGTTTCACATAAATTTTCAACATTATTTTCTTTTGGCTCATATATGTATTCATCAATAATGTTACTTAGGTTAGTAGGTCTTATTCTATATCAATATTTCATTTCATATATTCAACACCGAATTAGCGTACATTTTACATGTTAACCATAACATTAACATTTTTGTATTAAAGAATTGTTAAAAGCAATAATTTTGCAATATTGCTTTTAAAAAGTTTTATTAAACATTTTATAAAATCAATAATAAATATTGTTTAAAAATCTAATAAATAATAAATATTGTTTCTATTGGTTTTTTAAAAAATAGTTTTTGTATTTTATGAGAATTTTCAAACACTCATTTTTGCAAAAAGTAAAAATATTTTAATAAGAAAAAAAAAAAAAAAAAAAAATGAAAATTTTTTCAATAAAACATTTACGAATTTGAATGTTTGATTTTACTAATTCAGTGATAGTTCTGATTTTAGTAAAAAATATAATTGGTTTTATAAATTTAGTAAGGGAAAACGAAATTTAATTTTTTCTGTGTGGTTTACATTATTAATTTAAATTAAATTAAAATGCATTGAAGGTCAAAACGATTACATAGTAATTATATGAGTAAGATAAATATTATTAGAATTAAAAATATCTTAAATAAATTATTACAAAAAATGTTTATTCCACAATAAATTCAACTTTAACCAAACTCCTTAAATGCAAGACTTTTAATGATCTTAATAGTTTGAATTAGACAAGTAACAATTTTACTTCAAATAAAATCTATTAAAAATTCATCAAAATCATACTCCTGAATTTCGATACACTTAGTGAAAATATCCTCTCATTGTATGGGATAACAGTATTCCACAGTCTACATACCTCAACCACATATGATATGTAAATTAACAAAATTATTCTATTAAAGCATTTTTAAATTTTCTCGAATTTTTTCAAAATTCCACATGAATATAATTGGCATTGATACAGTATTAGCTATAAGTTTTCTTACTTTCAATGGGAAATAATAACCAATACCATATATTTGCCTCAATGCAAAACAGACCCTTGAAATAAGTTCATTCATATGGTTGTCAAAAGTTAATTTATTATTCAAATGTATACCTGTAATCCTATAATTCGATATAAATCTAATGACCACACTATGTATTAATATACTGTTTTCATTCAAAGGAATATTACCAAATTTCATTGCATATGTTTTCAATGGGTTCAAATTTATTTTGTTTTCTATTGATTAAATCAATATAATCTATAATTGACATTTCCCTTTCCAAAAATGCTAATATTTGTATGTCATCAGTGTAGGAATTAGCTTGACAAATCAATGATTACAATGATATACAATGTGAATAAAAATAATGGCTCAAGTATAGAACCTTGCGGCATACCCCTGCTCATAAATACCATTCTAGACCTTTTAATATTTACTTGTATAAATTGTTAAGATTATGTAAAACTGAGTACATTAGCTTACAAGATATGGCTGTAAAATTACCCAATAAGCAAACAAATTTCAAAAACTCAAAACTTGGAAAATTTTGCTGGATTCCGACATGAATTCAAACATAAAAATACTTTAAACATGAAATATGATGGAAAAAATTAAAAATTTTCAAGTAAAATAAATTTGACGTGAATTTAAAATTCCTTTTTACAGGAAAATGCTATTGAATTAAAGTATAATATAAGTTCAATTTAATGTTTGGCACTAGATTCAAGGCTTGAAATACATTTAGTCTCAACTTGAATTCCAACAAAAAAGCTTATTGGGTATATTGAGTATACATTTTCATAATAAGCCTCTCATGACAAATAGAGTTAAATGCTTTATGTAATCCAAGAAAATTGCAATAACAGCAAGAACATCATTCAAATATTTTCTATTATACTCAACCATATTCATGACTAATGAAGATGTGCTGAGGTGAGATTTAAAACCAGATTGAAAAGGAGAAATAAGATTATTTATATTCAAGTAATTTAAATTTTTTTATGTAAAATGCTCTCAAAAATCTTTGCGTAAACTGGAAGAATACTAGTGGGCCTGAAATTATTAAAACTAGTGGGGTGCTTAACTTTCGGTAAAGGTATTACCTTGGCTATCTTCCATTCTTCGGGAAAATTAGATACCATTAATATAGTATTTTTAAATGTGAGTTAAGTGTTTTATAATATATGGACAAATTAAGCGTAGAAAACGAACAGACAATTCATTATAGCCAACTGCTCGTGATCTTATTTCTCCGAAAGCCGTAATAATCTCATTTTCAACTATTCTTTTGAACGAAAATGTTCCTTAAGTTCCTAGTTTATATAAATGATTAAACCCTACACTACCATCGGTGGTTGGGGAATTATGTTTTGTGCTGCTGTTTGTAACGCATAGATAAAATTATTCAACCACGCACGTTAAAGTATACCAATCGACTCAGAATCACTTTTTAAATCGATCTAGCGTTATCCATCCTTCTGGCTGACTGGAATCCTATTGAAATTGGTTGTGACCGGTTCATTACCATCATATCATTTTAAATAATGGTTTTGATGAGTAACTGTTTTATTAGGTTGAAAAAATCGGAAAAGGTATTCATAGATTTTCAAATTTTGGAATATTATTAATATTCGTAATTCACTAATTAATAAAAAAATAAATCTGCCAATAGTTATCAAGAAATACAAAATGACGATCCTTAACCCATTTTCGACTGCTGTTGAAAAAAAGAAAGAAAAAAAAGTACGCGCAGAGAAAAAATATAGTTGTGGCAACATATTATGATTGCAACACATAGTCACAGCTAAAAATATATATGATTATAAATAATAATTACGATTCCATTTTATCACATTGTGTCCGATTTTATAGTTCGTTTGTTCATATTATGGTTCGAGTTGTTCGTATTATTGTACCACCTTACTACGTTATTATTCCATTCTATTTTATCATGACTCCATTTTATCATATTATTATTCCATCTTATTATATTTTATCATCCCATCTTATCACGTAATGATTCCATCTTATCATATTGTTATCCCTTTGTAACACATTATTATTCCATTTTATCATATTTTAATCCCATCTTATCATATTATTATCCAATATTATATATATATATATATATATTATATATATATATATATATATATATATATATATATATATATATATATTTATATATATTTATATATATATATGTATATATATACATATATATTTATATATATATATATATATATATATATATATTTATTTATTATTACCCCACTTTCGGGAATCACATATATGGAACAGTTGTGGACCGATACTTTAACTAAGTCTAAAATAAAAAAAATATACAAATACAGATTAATACGTTAATACTAACATTTATATGAATTTATGTACTTTAGGGTGATTCCCGAAAGTGGGCTAATAAAATTTGTCACGGTGATTTATACTTATATAAAACTTATTTGTGTCGAATATTAATTTGATACTAACATTCGTATGGGATTTATTCACGTTAAAGTGATTTTCGGAAGAGGGTTTTATATGGGAACTACGGATCGATCTCCATGAAATTTGGCACAAAGATTGATACTTATACAATACTTTCCTTATGATCGTTAAATTTCACTGAATTATCTTCAAAATTTCGACCTGTACGTTGTGCACAAGGTTTGCATGGACAGCTAGCCAGCCGTCCAGCCAGACAGACGGACATTGTTAGATCGACTCAAAAAGTGATTCTGAGTCGATTGGTATACTTTAAGGTGGTTGTTGGATGATTTTTTCTGTGCGTTATAAACATCAGCACAAACGCATAATACCCCTACCACCTGTGGTGGTGTAGGGTATAAAAATATTTAAAGAACAATTGAAGCTGAGTAAAATACAAAATAGAGCTTAAAAAGAAATGTACCGATTACAACGAAAAAGTAACCAAAAGCTCAATAAAGCTATTAATTAGGATATTCCAGAAAATATTAAGTATTTTATTAAAAACGAAAAAAAAAATATATTTTTTTAATTTAAAACTTGAATATAATAGCCTTTAACAAGATCAAAATTTCAAAGAACTTCAACCATTGTTATTGTTGCAGTACGTTGAATTGTATGCGGTAAATTTTTCGTGCGCAGTTCTTAATATAACTGAATAATGAAAATTTATAAGGAAATAAATGATGTTTGATTGGATGATATAAATAAATAAAATAAAATGGAAAACGACAACATAAAAATTATAACAGTAAGCTATTAAATATGGCTAGGAACAGACATACATACATACATACATACATACATAGATAGATACATACATACATACATACATACAGTTGATTAATTTTCTCCCCCATTATTTCTGCTTTGGATAAAATAAATTCCTTTTGCAAACAGGTATAAAGTTAGGAATATTTGTCAATTATATATGAGTATTTTATTATTTTTTTATTTTTATATATTAATAATATTTTCATCTCTTCCTTTATTATTTTTCCATTCATTTATTCGTTTGTTTTTTTTTTGTTCATTTGTTTGTTTGTTTGTTTCTTTGCCTTTTGTTTATTATACACTTATCGTTACGTTCATCTTTTATTTGGTACGTTATTATTAAATATCCTTATAATTGTATAAAAATTCATCTATGTATGTTTGAGTAAGGATGTGTATGTGTAATTTTTTTCATTTCTTATTCATTACACTGTAAGTATGTTGGCATATACATATGAGGAATTTCAAAAATTTTGAAAAATTTTAGTAAAAATATTTTCAATAAATTTTTTTCTTTTAACACGAACGTAAATTTGTGGTTTCATTAAGCCATATTTGTGTATGCAAAGTCTATCAGTTCGCGTTATTCATTTTCATCAATGCACGCAAAAGTTGTGGAGATTTAAAGTTGAAACTTTCAAAGAAAATCTTAAAAAGAGAGGTGTTGTTTTATCATAACAAAAATAACATAATTTTATAGAACTTCTACTATTAGCATATGTCGAAACCATTACTGCATCTTTAATAATTATCGAAATACACTGAAAAGAAATAGTTTTAATTTTTATTATTTTTTTGTATAATTGCGTAAATAGCAAAAAATTTTTGTTTAGCTCTAAAAATAATGGTTAATAATAGACATATTTTGGGATATTTTGCTGAAAAAATCAAATGGGTATCGGTACAGGTTTAAATCTTACTACCCATGATAACATTTCTTACAAAAAGCGCGATTTTTTTAACTGAATTTTTGCAAAATTTTAAACATGGATTATATTTAGTTATAAGTTCTACATAGAAAATAGTTTGTATTATTTTAAAATTCGAACTATAGGTTAAGAACATTTTTTTTTTTTGGTCTATACAATTACTAGTCCATAAAATATTTTGATGCCCCCTGAATTTTAATATTAAGCAAATAAAGTGCTTTTATTATACCCTTCACCACAGGTGTAAAGGATATATATAAGTTTGTCATTCCATTTGTAATTTCCACTATTTTCATCGGAGAGCAATGATGTCAATTGGACATGTCCCTCCGGCCCACCGATAACTGCCATATATAATATATATATCAAATGATCGAAAATCCTTTCGAGAATTTTGCTGTTGAAATTTAATAAAATCGTTTCATAAATGGCGGAGATATGTAAAAAAATCGATGTTTTAAACCGGTTTTCGATATAAGCTAGAATCTTCGTTTTTGCAAAAAAGATTTAGAATTTTTTTTCTGACTTTTTGAAGCTCTTATTTAAACCAAAGATTTCGTTTTTATATAGATCGGTCATAAATATTTTTCACAAATTTCGGTTTTTTTAATTAACCGTATCGGTCCATAAACAACCGAGTTATAGGCAAAAATCTAAAAAAAGTATTAAAAATATAAACACAGAAAAAAATTTGTGCATAAATATATGAATTTACTTTCATTGATTTTAGTTCATAAAATTTAAGCATAATGTCTTAAATATTAACACTTTTTTACAATTTTTTGAAATGAATCAAAAGTCAAGAAGACTTAAAATAAACTTTTTGAATTTTCATTTATATTTTCAATTTGTAAAAAGAAATGTTTGAAATTTTCTTCGGAAAATTTTAGGTTTTTAATGATTTTTAGCGACATTATGGGAACAGAAGAAGAGCGCTTTTTATGAAAATGATGTACTGCAAAATGCGAGCGAAATTATGAAAATTTCTAAATATTATTTTTTTACAGACTTTCCTTGGAATTTTGCCATTTTAAGGCGTTTGTTGTTATTATTTTCATGTATAACTATTTTCATTTACCATTTGCAATGAAATCTAATGAAAAAATTTTGTTTTTTATGAAAAAAGTTTAGAAAAAAAAAGATTCATAATATTTATGAAAAAAATTTTCAGATATATGAATATTTTTTCTGTGCACGCAACTTAAACTTTTTTCAAATATGGATTGTGACCACATGTGGAACATAAATAAAAGTAATTTGCGTTTGTAATATTTTGTGAAGTTTTCTTTTGTATAGACTTTTGATTTTGTCTTCAATAATCGGAAAATATTTGAGTAATTAATTTAATTTATTTATTTGCATATATTTCAAATATTTTTTTTAATATATTGTTTCAAATATCTTTAAGAATGATTTTATAATAACATTTGATATCTAATTGAGAAAATACCTATTTTAGAATGTTTTTAAAGTTATCTTTAGGTTTGAGAATAATTCTATTATAACATTTGATATCAATTTGAGAATATACAGTTTTTCAAACATTTTTTATTAAACTTTTATCAATTTGAAATCAAATTTATAATAGATGATGTTTCAAAATTTTTTTTACATTATCATTAAGATGATTCTTTACAGATACTTTTCAATGATCTCAAGTCATATTTGGTATTAAAAAAATGCGGAACAAAATTTGAAAATTTGGTAAAAATTTTAAAAAGTATTTTTGAATTTTAAAATTTTTTATTGCTCCTTTGACTCGGAAGTTTCATTTATTAAAAATTCTGTCTACGCGATATTTTGGGCAATTTCTGAAAAAAAAAACGGTATTTGCATCAACAATTTTCCTTTTTTTTAAGTAAACTTTAAGAATACAAGACACATAAAGTTTCAAAGTGTTTCGAAAATTTTGGAAATTCCTCATATGCGAGTGTGTTTGTTTGTGTAATGTATCATAATAATAATAAAAGTCTTTAATGAATAACAATTGCCTGTTGTGTCACGACTAGACATATTGGTAATAATGTTGGAATATTAAAAAGCGCCAATAAAGTCATTTTTATTGATTATATTTATCAGAATTTTTATTTTTATATTTAGGATATTGAAGGTGTTTTAATAAATAACATTAAAGAAGAGGAAGGTAAATTTCGAAATTTTAGTAATAAGGAGAACCTTAATGCACTGAACTGAAAAAAGAATCAGCTGCATTTGATGTTGCGGAATGTTTCATTTAAAGGTGAAGTATTAGAAGATTATTGACACTTTAATCATGTACATCGTAATAAGTAGTCACTTAGAGGTAAAGTTAGCTGGGGTACATGATATGATCTGAATATGATGTCACTTCACTCACTTTCTAGAAGATTGTAATTTAGTGTTACCAAATTACAATACGTAAAAACGCTTAATTTTCCTAAAAAAGCACTGAAATATTTTCTTTATTATGTTTTTCAACGCCGAATTGCATTTGATGTAAATTTTCTTAATTTTAAAACAGATAACGGAATATTATCTACCTTGAAATCTTAAGCGATTTGGAATTACAGGCAGTATTGCCAGAATATAATATTCATTAAATTTTTATTTGATTTTACTCCAATCACCAAAATGATAATATTAATTAAATGATAATATTAATTAATTAATTTTGGTTTAAAATTCAATTAATTTTTTTTTTGCTAAAATCAAGTAAAAATTTTATTGTTTCAATTCTACAATTAATTAAATGCAATTATTTATTGATTTATTAGAAATATTTAAATAATGCAGTACAAGTAAAATTTAGCCAGAAAAATATTAAAACACCAACTTCGATTGAGGGAAAGGAAACTTGGCACATATATAGTTTCATCTTGATTGAAATCACCGATAATTACATGTAAATCAGATTTTTGTCAGAAATTTCACATGTGATTATCGGAGACTTTTAAAAGGAATTATAAGACGCCAAGACATCAAGAAAAAAAAGAGGCTAAATTGAACTTTAAAAAAAGGACAAAAAGGACTAAATGTATTAAAAATAAAGCCAAAAAAAACTAATATCTTTTTTTTTTTTAATTCTAAAACTTATTTTTTAACATCCACATTAATTTTTGACATTTTTTTAAGATATTGTAATAAATTTATAAATAAAACATGGTATGGCTGCCAACAAAATGACCTAATGAAAAATCGTTCAAAAAATTCAGATACAAATTTGGGTTATGTTTCGTATACAAAATTACTAATTTTTTTAAATGATTTGTCGTCATTTTAGAACTTAATTAAGAACTATAATTCCTTGATTAAGCATTTCCAAATTTTTTGGAGTTTTTTCGCTTTTCTGAGATTTTTTTTCGGTTTTACACGATTTAATTTAAACAAATAGTTTCTATGATTACTGAAGTATATTAAAAACAATTATAATAATCGATTTAGTAAGTTCATAAAATTATTTTAATTATTATTGATTTGGAGAATGAAGCGACGCAAGAAAATTTTTGTTAAATATAAATAATTTCGGTTTTATATGTGAATAAATATACAAAAATGTGAATGATTCTATAAAAACAAAATTAGTAATAGCTAATAAGAAAAGAGCTAGAAGCTAAAACGAAAATTTTAAGTCTAAAAGCAAAATAAAAAGGCTAGATTTAGCCTTAAAATGGCTAAACTGACAACACTGACTACAGGACTTAGCCGAATTTAAGTATAAACTGGGAAAGATTTTTTGAAAAAATAACAGAATATTATTTTCTGAAATTATTATACATACTTAAAATAAAAATAATAAATGATTTATCTTAATCCAAAAACAGTGTTATCAACTGAGTTTCTCTTTATTGCTCTACTGTCCACACAAGATATGTAGTAAAAAAAACAATAAAAGCTAAATCTCATGATCAATCAAAGGAGAAACAAAGTAGACAGAATAGTCAGAGAAAAATTCTTCTACCAAGATATCTCAATATGGTTGAATAACACTCTGCGCTTAAAGATTTTGTACTAAGTTTTGCTCTTTCAGTTCAAGAAAGTTCCGCAGGTTTTGATTTAAAACTTTCAACAACTTATTGAAGATTCTTAAAATATATTCCGCTTGTCGATTCGTGCTTTTGGATTTGAGAAAATATGGTCTAAAATCGAAACTTTCATATAAAATGGGTCGAATTCGGGAGGGTGTGTACCATGACCAATTGAGTCATTGGACTTGTTTTTTATCTTAGAGTCATCTCTGTGAAGTTACCTTTCAGAAAAGTGTAAAATTATTATATATTGCTAAAAAAATTTTATTTTAGATAAAAAAGAGTCTAGATACTTTTTCAAATTTTCAAATTCAAAATCTTTTATTTTTGGACTCTGTAAAAATATCAACTTCAAATTTTTTTACTCAATAGATAATTTTATTCTTTAACTAGTTAAAAAAAAACTAATAAAATCGGTCGGAAATACTAGGATATATATGAAAAAAACTAGACCAAGAACATGCAAAATTATGGTGCTTAAAAATTCAAACGCAAATAACTCGAAAACTATAAGAGATAAATAGGACATGTCTTTTATAGGTCTTATCAGGGCCTACAAAAATATATAAAAATATTTGAAATCGGACAAGAAAAAAAATTTGGCAAGTGATTAAAAATTTTTTATGTCAGAGGTACCTAACTTTGAGCCCCCTTAGCTCCGCACCTGAGGGGTTTGTTGTGCACCCCTTCCAAACTTAACATTGTACACTCCTCTGCTACGCCTATACCAAATTTCATGAAAATCAGAAGTTACAGATTTATTTCTAAAAAATTTCGATTCTTCCCCACTGTGCTCTCCTGGCATCACGGAGTAAAAACTCATACTTAATCCACGCCTACGCACACGCAGAGAAAAAACACTACATGAATATTATGTTTTTGTTGCTAATTTTGATTAATCTTAATAATACTGTGTTCATGATAACAATGTTTTTGTTTCAGTTTTATCATTTAATGTTTAAATACAATCAAAATTTTAATATAGTTGACTACAAAAATTTTATGTTTTTTGAATATTTTTACCAGAAACTAAATTTTATTAATATAAAAAATATCATTATTTCTACAACCATTAAATATTATTAATCTTTTTTCTTGTTCGTAAACCATATTTTGTTTTCAAATCATATTAATATTACTCGTATTACTCCCATAACAATAAAATGCTACATATAAATATGCCTTTTACAAATATGGTAGAAAAGTTCATAACATGCTTATTTTTGAATATATTATGTTTTGTTTTTTTACTTTTGTTTTCCACCTTCACTATAACTCTCATTTAGTTTATATACGAATTAATATAAGTAGACAAGGTTTTGTTATATGTGTTGTGATTCTTTATTACAAATGTATATAAAATATAAATATAATGGAATGTAAAGTTGGATAATATGAAAAGATGGAATAATAATGTGAAAAACCCGAACCATAACAAGAAAAAATGAACCAAAAAATTGGACACAATATGATGAAATGGAATCATAACAATTATTATTTATAATCATATCTATTTTTAGCTGTAACCATATGTTTCAATCATAATATGTTACTCTTAGATTATGGTCACTACAACTATATTTTTTCTCTGCGTACAGAGTCAGGATTAATTAAGCTAAAGAAAGCGGGTTTACATTTATACATTAGAGCAGGAATGCAAATGAATTTAGGTATCCGATAATCTGCTTTTCTAGCACTTTCTTATAACAACTAATGCTACAGAAAAATTTAAATATTTTCAATATTAAACCTGTGCATAATCAAATTAGATTCACTCAAAACAACTTCCATTACATTCAATGTAATAAAACCATTTCAATGCAACTCTTTTTCCTATTTACAATAGACAATTGCTCAGATTGCCAGAATGAGTCAACATTTATCATGATTTATCTAAGCCAAACACAAAAATTCCCATATGCACACGTTGACGCTTATTCATTGTTTTTTTCCACTCATCTTTGTAATATCGTCATGTAAAGGTATAATAACAATTTACTCGGAAAACAGACGACGCACATGCAATTTGACAAAAGGTAATAAAAGCAATTTATCAAAATTTCCTAGCAACACAAAAAAATAAAGAGAAAATATTGAAAACAACCAAGTTAGCAAGTCAACTAACCAACCAGGCTAACAATCATCTACTTTATGCACAACCAAACACACACACACACAAAAACATCAACAACTACAGACAAATTACAAATTGCGTAGGCAAACAAAGATGCGTTGTATGGAAGTAACTGCTCCTGCTCCTGTTCCTGTTTGTAAATAAAAATAATACTGTAGCAGATTGTTAAGCATGAATGCATATTGTTGCTGTTTTATTTTTTGCTTTAATAGTAGTAGTATGTATAGGAGAATAATGACAGTAGTAATGGTAATATGAGTAAGTATGAATAAGTAGTTTGTAGGGGAGTCCAACGTATGAAAAATAGTGGAAAATGTTTGAAAAACTGGCATAGAAAAGAATAAACGCACACACATTTGAAAAGTTTGGGGGAAGTAGATGGAGTGATATAGAATAGAGAGAGAGAGAGAGTTATTAACCTTTTTCAATGCCAAACCAAATGTTACTTATTACCGTTATGAACCATACGTTCACATACTTCTCATCAGTTATAATCATATTGCTGTGTGTATAAATATGTATGAATTTATACATACAATGATGTCATGTAGAGCCAAAAGTCATTTTAGAAAATTCCCTTAAGTCATACTCAACACAGGGAATCAAATAAGAAAAAATACACTCATACACAGACACCATGATGTTAATCATGTTGTTATTAAAAATTCTAAAATGAATTTTGAAAACAGTAAAACTTTCAAAAATCGTTAAAAAAAAGCTTTATGGAAAGAATTGTGAAGACCACCAAGAATGATTGAAGGATAATCAGATAATTGTACAACTTTACAAATTCTCGATAATTTTTTACTTCCGAGCAGGTGAAAACGAGATGCTGAATTCGGATATAAAAATTTGTCGAAAATGGTTTTATTTTTCGAGTGTTCGCATATTGAAAGTACATAAAAATCAGCTTTTAAATATTTAATCAACTTGTTTTTAAAATATTCATGCTCCAAAATGTAAGAAAAGACCAGAGGAAACAATTCGATAAGTTTAGATTTTATGTATTAAAAATTCATAATTTTAAATAACAAATCGCTTAATTATTGCAGAAGTGAATCTTGAATGTGTCTCAAAATGCATTGAAAACATTGAAAAAAAAATGATCAAGAATTTTAGGGCAGGGGAGCAATAAGTGACTACTATCACAGAAAAAAAAAATAATTTCGTAAACAAACTTTGCTCTGGAGCCACTGAAACCGTACAACAGAGTAATTTACGATTGCAAACATGTATCATTTTGTTAAGGACCACTTCCGCTAAAGACCATTTCCGCAAAATACTTTTAAATGATTTGAAATATAAATACGAAAATTAAGATAACTTACCTCTGGAATCTTGCAAATGATGAATTTTATATTTTTTTGTGTCAACATTTTTATAATTTTATATATTTTTATATTTTTAATTGTCAAAAAACAAGAAATTGTTACTGTTTTCCGTATCATTTGAATTTACAATTTACAAACAATAAAATAATGTATTAAAATCAAACAAATTTTTTTATAAAATTTTATTTAAAGTTAAATAATGATTTATTAAAAAAATTCTAGTCATACTTTTGTCCATTCAATAAAATAGAATATTAAAACCAAATATTATTTTTTATTAAATTTAATTTAAATCCAAATAATGATTTATTTACAAAAATTTTAGCCATAATTGTTATACGGGTAGCAGCGATTCAGTTTGACCGCTATTAAAATTTGGTTTTATCATATTTACTGTCTAGATCTAATATAAAAAAAAAAACAAAAAAAAAAAAAATAAAGCGTTGACTGATACTCAGCGAAGAGACATTAAAAGCTGTGAAAATGTAGCTTTAGGGACTGTCACAGTCTGCCTACAAATCTCCTCACCCAGGAGCAGATCCACCTTAAGCATTTGGGAGAATAAAATAGAATGATGTTTCTTACTGTTTCCTAACATTTTATTCTTTAATAGAATTTTTATATTGAACATTTTAGTTTTGGGGAGAGAAATTTCCTCTTTTCCTTCCCCGTGGTCCTGTGTCTGTTCTAACTTATTTTTTTTTAATAAAATATGTAACTCTTCTCATATTTTAGAAATAATTCCAGAAAATATAATTAAAAAAAAAAATTGTGAATAACTTTTAGAAAAGTGAAATTGTGCATAGTAAATGTGTGCGTCCAAAAAATTTGAGATTTTTATTTTAATATAAAATTTCCATACTTTCCAAATATGAAAGTTAAAAAATAAAAAAAATAAAAAATAAAACGAAATAAAATTGTGAGTTCGGAATTTCGCGAAGCTGATATACTACCAAACCAAAAAAAGTTCTATCAAAGTTGGTAAAAAAGCCCAAAATGGCTACGTTGAGCAATGCCTCTATTTTTAAGATTTTCTTTTTTTAAGTTTCAACTTTATACTTTTACAACTTTTGCGTGCATTGATAATAATTATTAACTCGAACATACTTTGTATGCATAAATAAGAAAAAAATCTTGAAAATACTTTTACGAAAATTTGTCAAATTCTTTTAAATTCCTCATATATGTGTTATACAAGGTCAGGTAAATTATCTCTATAGTGGTTTCTAAAATTACTTTGCTTAATTGATGTGTCTGGTATAAGTTCAATATTCACCCTACAAGCAAAATAATACGAAAGTGATTCGAATTTTTATTGCTTAGAAGAAAAATTGTCGCAATAATCATATTCCCATATATTTCCCCCATCGGGAGAGATTGTGCTTCACATAGGCGATACATCTAAGCAATAAAAAATCAATACGCTTGGAAGAAAAATAGGCAATATTGCTAGATAATCATATAGGTGAAAAAAAAGAAGATACCGCCAGATAATCTTCTGGAAAATGTAATAAATATATAGAGAAATAATCACTAAATAAATCTTGAAATAATATTATAAAGAAATCTTTTACATCTTATAAAGCATGCACGCACATATATCTTAATATCATAAAGCACGAAAACTTAAACGCTCACATAATATATCCATTTTTTGCTAAAAGGCAAACAAATTTCTTCAATATTTTTTCATTTTTGAAAAATTTTTCGACAGCTAAAAAATTGTGACAAAAGAATAAAAGTATTGCTTTAATTTCTTCCAGATGATCTCAATAGGATATCATCAATTTATTGAGGAGAAGATAATCATATCATAAAATTAATAAAAAAAAGTTACAATTTTATATATTTTTTGTTGTTTATTGCCTAATTTTCTTTAAACTGATAAAAATACAATTTTAGAAAAATATTACTTTGATAATTTTCGTCCAAATAATAAAAAGAAGATATTGCGTAAATTTCTCCTACATATACATATAAACATAAGTCGATGAAAGTTCTTCCAACCTTTAAAATGTGTTTATTTTAACATTAGATTTTCTCCATAAGAATGGGACAGGAAACAATACAATTTCTTACTGTGAATCTAAATATGATTTAGAAATTGAATGAATATCTGCAGATCACAAATAAAAATAAAACGAGTTTGGAACGTGAAATCTTAAAAACAATTTTGATTTTCTGTTTTTGCATTCTTTTTATTTTCATACTATTTTTCTTGAGTGTAGTGTAGGGTATCCAATCGATTAACCGTCATTCGGTTAAACAATTCATTTTGTTCAATTAACTATTCGAATAGTTTAAATTTATCTATTTTCGAATAAAGAATAAACCGAATAATTTGTGTCGAATAATCGATTAACCAAAATTTAGTTTTCTGAAATTATAAATTTAGAACATCACTTTTCAAAATGTCTGTTATACCCAGCAAAAATAAATAAAAGTAATTTTAGGGATGCACTTTTTCGTTACTTCCAAAGTATCAATAGGTGACCGTTTTCTTGTGCTTAAGAAGTAGTTCATATAAGCAGCATCCAAAAGTGTTATAAAAGTGTAATAGATTCAAATGAATTTTTCTGCTATAAAACTGAGATTTCGTTGCTATTTTTGCAAATATTTGAGAAGAACTGTTTTAAACAAATCAAAAATAATAATTTTTTTATTAAAAAAAAAAAAAAAAAAAAAAAAAATATGTTGGTTTATATAAAAATTAAAACTAAATTCATTACGCTGATAAGAAAAGAATTTAGATATGCATGAAATCATGAAATGGGAGAATATTTTTTACACTCAAAAAATTTCTACATTAACTGTAGTTTATTAAGAAAGTTTTCTGTTAAATTAAAAATATATGAAAATCTAGTTATTTCATAAAGAAAATTATTTTTTAACTTTTTATATAAGTTGTTCATAAAACGACTACCATAAAGAAGTATTTTTAGTTAGAATTAATATTTTCAGTAAATATTTCTCTTGAAAAATAAAACTAAAATTTTTAAATACAAATGATAACTTAAGTTAATTTAAATGAAAATATTGTAGTATTTTATTTAATCATATTAAATAAGTTTGTAATCGAAAGTTACCTTGTTTTTCTCTGTTTGGCAGTACCAAAGTAGAGTATTTTCTGTATCGCTACACACTTCATCAGCATTCGTGGTGTCTTATACATTTTGGTTTCGTTGAAACCTAAATATGACGACCTCCTTTCACTAGATGCAATTTTGAGGGACTCAACCAGACCAGACGTTTGGGGCAAGTAAAAGAGAAATTGAACATAGCATCGTAAACGCTGTTATAGATGTGGTTACAGTTGTGTCGTAAGCCGACATTCGGCTCGAAGGACCATAAACAAGTTTGCAATCTTAAATTGCCTTGTTGTCTCTGTTTGGCAGTACCAAAGCAGAATTTGTGGACTGTAATTAGACACTAGCAGAATGGAATACGTATTTTCTCTGCTGCTACACACTTCATCAGCATTTTGGTTTCGTTGAAACCTAAACACATATTTCATATATTTTATTTTAAAAAGACATGTTTTTTATTGTAATTGTTTTCAAAAGAAAAAAAATAGAATCTAAAAGAATTAAATAAAGTAATTAACAAATGAAACAAGCAAAATATGATAAGAATTTGTATCAAATTGGATTAAAATTTAATATGTTGTTTTACAGTTGTGCGGCGATTATTGTTTAATTAAGTTCCTTACGTCTAGTCTATACTAGAACGTGGTAGAAAATGTTTATCTTTGAGAAATGGTAAAAATTTAGTAAACATTTGCCGACAACTATTTCCATAGATTTTGCAACTTATTTTCCAAAATAAATATCAAAATCGTTAGCACTGGCCAAGAATAGCCCAAGAATAGTGAAACATTTTTTCTAACATAAGTTCTTCCTAATATAAGTGTTATTATTTATATATAAATATGTATATTTTATTCCTTTAATTATTTCATAATGTTATTTTTATTAGTTTTTTTACAACTTAATTTGCAATAAAAGAAAAATAAAATACAAATAATGTGTTTTTAATTTTGTTGGGGTTACATAATTTTTATTTTCAATAAATTATAAAACAGTAATTTCTAATGTTTTGCTAGGTAATTTTTTTAAAGTTAAAAAAAAACTGACACAACTGTTTTGTATGTTGAAATTTTGTAGGTTGAATAAAAATATAAAATTATTCATTTTTAGAGAATTTGTTAGTTAAAAATTCAGCAATAAAAAAGTAATTAAAAAAATTTTTTGTTTCAAATGAATATTTACACTGCCTGTCACTTGAATAAGGAATCACATTTTTTTTAACTTTAATTTAGTATATCGCCTAAAAAATAATTCTTTGCTCAACCAAATTTCAAAGTATTGACTTTCGTTTCCTGAAGAAATAAAAAATATACATATTTTGTTAAATTAAAATTATGTATTTATTTAAAGACATAAGGAATTCGTTTAATATTAATCAGGAAGGCTATGACTTGAATTTCTTTCAATATAAACGGCTAGAGAATTTTTAATTTCATGTTTTCAAATAGTTTTTATTCAAAATGGGACGTGGTAAGGCTCTTAATAACTCTGAAAAAGAAAAAATTCTGATTTTGAAATCTCAGGGTCAGAATCCGGTCCAAAGAGCCAAAAACATTAATAGAGGAAAGACAGTTGTGTACAATTATTTAAATAACGTGGAAAGATATGGAAAAAACATGAAAGGGCAGAAGAAAATGGCAACAACTCCAAGAGAAAGACGAAAAATTCTTAGAATTGCATCAAATTCTGCCATGTCGGTATTAAAAATACGTGTAAAAAGTGGAGTCAGTGCCAGTCTAAGAACAGTGTACCATATTTTAAAGTCGTGCCCATACATAGTCCGACGAAAACTGCAAAAAAAACCACCACTTAATGAAAAACGCAAATCACAACGTCTACAGTTTGCCAAAAATATAATGACATGGTCCGACAAATAGTTTAAAGTTGTATTTTCCGATGAAAAAAAGTTTAATATTGATGGTCCCGACGGTTATAACTATTACTTCCATGACCTAAATAAGGAGGAATTATTTTTGAGCAGCAGACACAGCCGAGAGGGCGCTAATAATGGTATGGGGTGCCATTTCGTATTATGGTACCATAGAATTGGTTTTTGTATCCAACAAAATGACTGCAACGACTTACAAAAAGATTCTGGAGGAAGCATTTCTAAAATTTAATGATTTCTTTGGACCCATACCTTGGACGTACCAACACGACAACGCTCCGATTCATACCACCAGAGCAGTAAAACAATGGATTAATCAACAAGGTATTCAACTTTTGGATTGGCCCCCATATTCACCAGACCTGAAACCAATGGAAAATGCCTGGGATTGGCTTGCAAGAAAAGTTTATGAAGGAGGAAAACAATTTGAGACGATAGAATCCTTAAAGGATGCAATAACGGAAGCATGGAGTTCAATTTCGCTAAATTACTTAGAGTCATTATACAAATCGATGCCAAATCGCATTTTTGAAGTTATTTCTAAAAATGGTGGCAGTACTCATTACTAATTGAATGCTAGAAAATAATAACTTTCATTTTTATAACCTAAAATTTAAAAATAAATTACAGTTTGCTTAGTTTTAAAATATTCCTTATTCAAGTGACACACGAAATAGTACCACAGAAATACATGTCTTTAAATAAATGTATAATTTTAGTATAACAAAATATGTATGTTTTTTATTTCTTCAAGAAACTAAAGCCAACACTTTGAAATTTGGTTGAGTAAAAAATTATTTTTTTCCGAACTTTAGTTTAGGAGATATATTTACTTATTCAAGTGACAGGCAGTGTATTTAATTAACTATTTCAATGGATGAAATACTATAATTGATGTTATTTATATGTTTTACATGTATTGCTAAGCCTATACGGTTAATCGAATAATTTGCCATTAATCGGTTATTAACCAATCAACTTTAAAACTCGGAAACCCAAGTAATTGGATACCCTAATGTATAGATATTAATATTTTTATGTCTAAATTACATTTGGGAACATGATACTATTTATGTGTACGAGAGCATATGAACTTATACGAATATGTACTATATTGCATTGTGCAAGTATCATTCATGAAATTAGGTGTAAAACAGTGTTGCCAGGAGTTAAGAAAAAAGACGCTAAATTGAAGTTTAGAAAAGGTCAGAAAAGGCTAAACGCTAAGACCAGAAAAAAGTTATTTTTATTATTATTATTTTTTTTTTTTTAATTCTTAAAGTTATTTTTCTCGTTCTTATTAGTTTTTGAAATTTTTCTAAAGAAATTGTAATAAATTCATAAATAACATGCAGTAAAATGGCTTAATGAAAAATCGCCTAAAAAATTCACATACAAATTAAGATTATATTTTATATGAAAAATTACGCAATGTTTTGAAGTTGTTTTCCTTAATTCCTTTTTGGTTAAGCTTTTCAAATTTTTGGGTGATTTTTCTCACTAATAAGATCTTTTTTAATGTATTTTCATAAACAGTTTCTATTGTTGATGTAGTATCCCAACAAATCAAATGATATCGTAATGATATCATAACGATATCATTTTAGTGATAAAGGAGCCCGAGAATGATATCATTTGTAATTCTAAAATGATATCATAATTTTTGAAAATAACGATCTTTGAATTTAATCAACGCGATAATTTAGCAATATATTCCAGAATATATATCAAGATTGAATGAATATAAATAATAAAATAAAATGAGATAATAAACTAAAGTTTATTATCTCATATTGAAGTACGAAACTTCAATAATCCCAAAACAGTTCCCCTAAAAATCCAAGATGATATTGATTCATTTATCTTATTCTCTTTTATTTTTTAAATTTCTACTAAACTTTGCTGTAAAAAAATAAAGGTGGACTGTAATTATGAAATTGCTTATATTAATTAATTTTTTTTTGATTTTGCTCCAATCACCAAAATGATAATATTAATTAACAAGAATAATTGAATTTTAAATTCAATTACTTTCTTCATCAAATTAATTACAATTATGATTGGATGTTAGCCTAAAATCAACTAAAAATTTTATTGTTTCAATTCTACAATTAATTAAATCCCTCCATCAATAAAAACGCTTTGATCTAAATACAATTATTTATTGAATTATTAGAAATATTTAAATAATGCAATACAAGTAAAATTTAACCAGAAGAATATTAAAACATGTCAAAAAATTGTAAAAAAATTATAAAGTTAATTACATTAATTAATAACATAATTAATTATAAAGTTAATTAACCATTGTATAATACATAACATAATATTTTTTGTTTCTGCAAAAATTTTCAATTTATTTTTATTTTCCTGAAGATGAAAAATAATTTCTATATTTTATCATATCATAATTTTAAAATTATGATATAATTAGTGATACTGTATCATTTGATTTGTTGGGATATTAAAAAATAATTTTAATTATCGATTTAGTAACTAAAAAAAATTATTGAAGGCTCTTCTATTTGGGAAATGAAAAGCCGCAGGCGAAATTTTTTATTAAATATAAACTCGATTTTTTTCGAATAAATACACAAGCATTTTTGTGTAATGGATGATTCTGTAAAAATAAAATTAGTAATAGTTTCGTTGTTGAAACTCTAACAACTAACCTTTTTAAGGTAATTTTAATAATCAAAAAGACTAGAAAAAAATCTAGAAGCTAAAATAAAAATGTTGAGGTTAAAAGCAAAATAAATAGTCTAGATTTAGCCTTAAAAAGGTTAAACTGGCAACACTAGTACACAGCTACAAATACACTTTTTGTGTACATACGAGTGTAAAACAATCATTCGTGTATATTGAGTTAAAGTATTTTATTTTAATAAAACGAAAGGAAAAATTGTCTATTTCAAATACAGAATATTTATATAATTCTTAAGTTCTTTTTGACATTTTGCACACAAACATATATATAAGATATATACATATAAGTAGATTCAGTTTCAAATGAATCACTGAGGTGAAGGTTATATTCTTCCCAACTTTTGCCACCTTAAGTATCATCAACATTCTGGTAAAGTAGAGTGCATGAGATGTATAAATATGCATTCGTTTCAGTGAATACTTGTAACTGAAATACAGCCTTTTTCTTTCCATTCATTTCTTAAAGCACTTTTGTTTGCAACTGACACATAAAAGTAGTTTTATATGTAGCAATATGTTTCTGAGTGCGCACACACTTATACATACGAGTATTTACATTTGCACATTTTACTACAAGACAATTCATAAAGGTACAATTATTATAAAATATGTGTGTGTGTGTGGTTGTATGCTTAAATGTCTGAAGTTGTCTTCTGCATATGATCATTAATTTTCATTTTGAGAACGTCTTTTTAAATTTTTTCCTGATGTCTTGAGATTACAAATTTTATAAAGTTAGAGAAAAAGAATGAATACGTAACAAACAAATGTAAATAATGCCTCTTGGCATTTACTTGTCATTGTGACAGTTATTGAATACAACTATGTGGTTGATTTTTTTTATAATGCAAAAATATGTTTAAAAAATTTTATGTCAACTTAATTATGAAATACTTTTGATATAAGGATATTTAAATTTAAGCTACTAAAATATTTTATTTATTTAATTATTTAGTTTATTTGATCAGATAGATAGATAGATAGACGAATAAATATATAAAGGAGGCTTAAGCATTGCGATCCAAAGATTCTTTTGTGCAGTCCTTACAATAACCATACCAGATCCAGGCCTTGAAAAAAGGTAATTCATCTGGCCGTTGAGAGAACATAGAAATCATTTGAAGTCATTAAGGTAACCTGAAGATATTTCCACCCAACCTGAAGAATCGCAAGGCATATATTCTGCTGTTGGAATTTGTTCCGGGAAAGCGATACAAATCGCTTAGCTTTCCCGAACCCTGATGTGGTTTTCCATTGTCTAATAAATGTAGACACAACGCATGACCTGATTTTTCTTTAGCATTCTCACTGGGACTGCCGAAGAAGAAGTTCAGCCTTATAAAAGCTCACTAAGTTCCTCTTTTTCCTGAATAATCGGGCCTTTCATTTTTATTGACCGGCACTTAACACAATAAAAACGTGTTGTGAATACCTAAATAGTTTATTTAAAGTATTACACAGTCGTTAACGATTCTTGATAAAACATGAAAGTATCAAGACTACCCGATATAACAATGATTCATAAAGCCCACGACCCTTTTCTCAAACAGTCTTAGGTACAAAGAAAAAGCACTGAATTTCTGATTTTAAAATCAAACGGTATTTATTAAAGATCATATGTAAAATATTAGTTTTTGAGTTATTATGTTCTAATATAAAGTCCAAATTTTTTAAGAAATCAAAACTTTAGTAGTGAATACAAAAAACAAAATATATATATATATATATACCAAAATATACCTCTCCAGTTTTTTGACGTCTGGCTAACATTCGTGGTATCGAAATGGAGAATGAGTGCGCAAGAAATTGGTAGCTTACGGATATAACGGAAACATACATAGAAAAAAAGTGAACTTTCATTACGAAAATGCTTATATTAATTAAAGTTTTAATTACATATACAATAAATATTTTGCACTTGTACACAAAGTATTGCTCTTTGTGACTTGATTGCTCCTCGTGACTTAATTGCTCTTCGTGACTTGATTTCCAATAGACCTACATATATACATACATTCAGTATAGAAAGAAAATCATATCATATTCATCAAAATAGTTTACGTATTTACTTTCTCTGAAATTTAATGAGTAACTGATTGACGCCTTAAAAAACCGTGATTGTTGCTTACTTGCTTTTACTTTGAATTTCTAAACTGTTCTTAATTAGATTTGCAAAACAATGATATCAAGCGCGAGAGGATATTGATCGAATATGTTTCTATACATACCTTCTTTTTAATATAATAATTGACCAGAGGAACTTTATTATAATGATAGGAGAACCAGAAATTTACAAAAACGAATTTTATTAAAGTTTCGTTTGATTTTTTTATATTTCCAATTTTATAAAAATTTTATTTTTAATTTTATTTTTTTAATGTCAAATTCTGGCTTTTATTAAATTCACAAACACTCCTTATCAGAGACACCAGTCAATTTATTTGGTATTCAAATCCATATGTTGCATGAATTAAATATCATTGAAATAGTTAAATCAGTTAACGATATACAAAATCACTTGAAAACAAGGTTAAAAGGGTTACTTATTATTTCGTAATGTATTTAAAATGATAGATATCGTTTACAAAAGAAGAAATTAGAAAATTGAATAAACATGTTAAATAAGAAAAAAATAAAATAAAAAAAAAACAGATCGGCATCAAAAGAGTATTTTTGGTGTAAGTCAGATATGTATTCATATATGAAAAATTATGACTTATATGACACCATATATCAATAAAAATTTTCATATATAGTTCCATATATGGTTATATTATTCATATATGGTTTAATGTATGAATCCATATATTACAAATATTACTGCATACTTTTCATATATACAACCATATCTATCTATATATTTTCATACATAACCATATATATATATATATATATATATATATATATATATATATATATATATATAAATATATGAACGTTTTTACCTGGGTTATTAGAAATATTTAAATAAGTAAAATTTAACGAAAGAAATATTAAAACTCCAAATTTTATTGAGGGAAACGCAACTTGGTTTATATATAGCTTCATCTTGGAGTCATATGCACTCTGTTAAAAACACAGATAATCACGTATAAATCAGATGTTTGTAACCTTTGACCACGAGTATATCATATAGCTTAAATATGATTATCGGTAACTTTTTAAAATGATTTATAAGACTACAAAACTTAAATATATGTCAAATTTAGTTTGCCTCCATTCAATTTTGATGTTATATAATTATTTAACTAGATCCTACAATAAAGTATGTATGTATGTGTAATGTATAAAATGTGTATTCTTAACAATATATTTAAAGTGTTTAATGTTTATATTTATATTTAATTCCCAAAAACTTATCATAAAAGTATATCCTCAAAAACAATCCATATGAACTAACCTCATATACATATATAAATAATCTTTGAACAGCTTTAAAACAAACTGGGATCTTGAAATTGTTTACATATAACATCCGATACCAATGGCGGCAACATCTACGCTAACATCGAAAGTTTAATAATCTTATCAAATATTTAAAATTCGTACTTATCAAACAATTATACATTAAACATGTCATCGAAAACGATAGATTGAGCCCAAATAGTTGAAAATGTTTGGAAATTGAATTATAGCTATTTTATTTATACACTTCAAGAGTTGCCGATTTTTGTTAAAAATTTTTAAACTAATTAGAGAGTTAATTACATTAATTAATAATATAATTAAATTTCAATAAAAAAATAATTAATCATTTTAATAAAAATTATTTGGGATAATTTTTTCTGTGCAGACGGATGATCATATTGCTCTGGTCGAACTATTAAATAGGGGTTTGAGAAAAGGATTTCTGCCAAAGTTATTTTATCGAGAATTTGCAGCATTTTTTTATGTGACCGTGTGCGGCACTGCGGGAACTCCTGCTCAAGAACCGTTCTCTTACGAAAGTATATTTTATATAACTCGTACTCAAAGTTGTTTTTAAAAATAATTTCTTGAATTGTATTTTTACTGATTTTTTTCAAAATCTTTTAAAAACTTATCCCAATATTTATTTTTTGAAAAGTTTAAAATTTTCCTTTGAAGTTTTTACTATTTATTTGTACAAAAAACTACTTTACTGAGCAGGGTTGATTTTTCGATTAATCGAAGGCTAAAAGTCGATTTCAGTATAAAAAAGAGATTCGATTTTAGAGCATAATCGAAATTGATTTCCAGTCACAACATGAAAGGGGAGGGGGATGGGGGTGAGAACTCCTTAACTAGACTATATTTCTCAGCAGAGGCCCTAAGAGACTCATTTGTTTTGTATATTGTTAAGAGCTATAGTTAATTTTTTATCAATTTCAATTTCGATATAATTTCACCTGAGCACACAAGTTGCTAATAAATCTTTCATTGATAACTTCTACATTTATTTTGAGTTTAAATCTCATAAAAACAATTTGTAAAGATTTCTATTACTCCCCATGAATTCAAATCTTTTTTCTTTTTTTTTTTTTTCTCGCAATATAATACTCTTAACTATGCATACAATATGAGTATCTTATACCTTTTCGACATAATTCTTAGCAAACAATTTAGTAAAACGTTTAAATTTGTAAAGATTTCTTTTTCTTTTTTTTTTTTTTATATAAATTGTAAACATAATACTCTTGTTTAAACAAACAATCAAGAGGTATTTTAACAATTTGTAAAAGTAGCTAACATTCTTATTTCTGTTTATTATTTGTAAGAAATTGCGAATTTCAGCTTCTTAATACTTGTATGCAAATTTATTTTTTCTTTTTTTTCCCCCTCAATCTTTCTCCCCCTACTGGAACATATTAAATTACTTATTTTCAGTTACTGACAGGAGTTTAAAATGTTCTTGTGAAAAATGACAAATAATACATTTTTGTGGTTGAAGTATAAATACTTAGTCGTAGTGTAAAAAATAAATTCTGTTTGGGAGTGACGTAAAGCTTAAGGTAACTGGATTATATTCCAAGAAAAGAAATTGTGGTGGTTTCTTCTGATGCTGATGATGATGCCGACAAAGCTGCTTGTTTATATTGCCTTACTGAAGTTGTTGTTTGTGCGTTTATATTTAAATGAAAATGATTGTGTTGTATGGTAATTTAAGTATGTTGCAAATAAAATAAATTGCAAAAGAAAGATGTTGGAAGAAAAATTAACAAGTATTTTTTAAAGAAATAATTTTAGCATAAGTGATATTAGGGTATCAGGAGAATTAATGTAACCAAAAAATAATGAAAGACTTCTGTTTGGTTTATTAAAAATTTGATAATGAAGCAGAAACTTTTAAATTTCCGTAAATAAAATGTTTAGGAAATGGCGTTTCTAGAAGACTAATTTTGTAAGGGAGTGCAAAAGTAAGGAGTGAAAATAATTAAACCAATATTGGAAAATAAGAAATCAGAATTTAAAAAGGAACATAAAAAATATTTTCTTTATGTTATTTAGTGTTTAACCACTTTTAATTAAAATTGTTCAGTTGAATAAGAACTTGGATTGTATTCTAAAGGCTGTTTATTTTACTTACAGATTAGTTTTAAATTTTGCTTTTCATTTTATGCATTTTCTGCTTAAGCTCCATTGCACTGTTAAATTCCTTAATTTACTAAATTTAATTTTCATTTGTTAAATACTTAGATTCCTTTGAAATCATTTAAAAACTTTAATTGCTTTCAAATAAATTTCATTTAAACATGATAATGCCTGTCATGTGACAGCCTTTAACCGTATTCTGATGTTAGGAGATAGAGAATCCTTTAAGCCACAAAGTTAACACAAAAGATCAACATTGTTTTAGACAAACAAGAGGTGAGTTGTAATAGTCATCAAAATGTATATAATTGCACACAAGGGTGTGACAGATGTCAACGTTAAAGAAACATTTACAAAAATCACCAACAACATGAACAAAATGCCGATTAAAAAAAAAAAAAAAAAACGCCACAACGCCAACTCCTATGCAGGCAGGCTTGCAAGTAAACAAGAATTGCAAAAATTACTAAGTACACATATGTTAAACAGGAGCTTATGCCACCTATTCCTCCTTACCCATCACAAAACTAACAATGCATTGCAACATAAGACACATTTGTCGCCTGCATGTACTCGAACTGTAGAACACAATAAAGGCTGTTTTGTAAATATTTATCGAACAAACATACACACACTGATTGCAAACACACGTTGTCCACCTCTCTAACTCTATGAAAACCCTTTCAAAGGTTCGAAATGATGATAACAATTACTTGCTTGTTCTTCTTTATTTGAATTTCTTTTTTATTGTCGATGTGTTGCATGTGTGTAGGCTGTTGCGTGTTTACGCAACGTAACCAAAGTCAAACCTCGATTAGGATTCAAAATTTACAAGCAGATAGAAATTCAACACCGTAGCAATGAATGCAAGGACATACAATTCAAGTGCTTTTGGAAGAAAAAAAAAATGAATGAATTGAATTGAATCTATTTAAATAGAGACAGTATTATTGGTGTTGTATATTTTGGGGTTTTTGGATAAGGAAAACATTAGATTTCTTTAAACCCTTTAAGATCCTTTAATATCCTTTAATAAAGCAAAAGATTAGTTTGATGAAACTATTCTGTACTTCTCATAAACCCTGATAGATATAAAGTAATCTGTTTAGATGTTGACTAATTAAAATTTGTAAATTATCCAGGTTACTTAGTGTGTGTCCTTAGAAAGCTCCACAAATAAAAAAAAAAATAACTAAAAAATTCGTTTTGCTCCGGTTAATTCTTTTTTCTGAAGTGCAATTAAATTGCTGCCAGATATTATATCGGTCTCCTCTAGATATAGTCATAAGAGTTATGATATCCCATTGATCAACAAACATTTTAGTGAGGTCGCGAAGGTCATTTACGTTAATATATAGTTATTAAATTTATTATATCCAATTAAGTCAATATATTTTTAGTTCCAGATGGAATACTGGGCAGCCAGACCGACAATATTTTAATCACAATTTGTGTATTCTATATATTTTTTTTTAATACGAAAGTATGATCTTAAATTGATGATGATACCTAATTAAAAATTTCCTTAAATTTCAAATAATAACTTTCTCAACAAAAACAAGAATTCACAAATTGGGAATTGCATTAGTTATTAAATTCAAATTTAATTCTTAAATATAATTGAAATGCTGCTGTAAAAGTAAAAAATAAATAATTTATAATTATATTCAAGTACTAGTTATTTTTAAAGATTTTAGTCAGAATTAATCAAAAATTGTGAGAAGAACAAAAGGTTTTTTTATGGGTGACTATTAATAACAAATTGTTCTTTTTCTTCTTAAAACTACATTGAATCCCTTATATTTTTAAAATTTATTAAAAAAGCATTAACAAATTTTAAATCCAATATTTTTTTTATTTTCATAAATTTGAAAATCCAATTCAATATGAGTTTCAAGTACCAAATATTTTCTCCTCAAAATTTATTTATTTTTATTTTTAAGAATGATTTGGAAATTTTTGATTTCAAATTGAGAAAATAAAATATTTTAATATTTACCCTTGCATAAAAATGTATGGACGAAATGATTTCAATCTAAGAAAAAAAAAAAAAACATAAAATTGAAGTCTTTGATTTATGTTCGAACAAAACTTGTTTGATATCAAACATTAAAATCATATTATAAACTTTTGATTTAATGTTTACTTATATATAAAAATTTTGGTGGGTCGTTCACGAGTTGCAATGTCTCAAGGGAGTTGTCAGAACCTCTGTCATATGAGTAGATCATGATAGTAAAATAAAACAACTTCTTCAAACTTAAGCATGTATTCTTTGGTAAATAGATTCCGATTCTATGATGATCTCCTACCGACACGATTTTTATTTAGGATTCTTAAATATTGAAAACATTTGTAAATCAAGTTCCCAAAAGAAAAAGATGGACTATTTCTTAATCAATTGATCTACTCATTTTTGTGATAATGAAGAACCAGATTGTTCGATCCAATACATCCAAAAACCAATATTTGTTGCTCATTTTGGTTTTTGGATGTATTGGATCGAACAATCCCGTTCTTCATTATCACGAAAATGAGTATATCAATTGATTAGGAAATAATCCATCTTTTTCTTTGTATTGTATTATTATTGTATGTAAAAAAATCCAGCAGTACTTTAAGATATTGGTCTTGGTTGGATATTTATGTTATATCAAGGCTGAAGTGAGATGAGAAATTATTCTAAACAATTGGTTTCCGTTCTCTATATTCTCCAGATCTATTTCTATTTCCAAGCATAAGAAAGCTTAATTTCGAAATTATTGAATTCCTATTTTGTGGATTTTAAAAAAATGAATAATATAAAATATTTGAAAAAATATTGTCACAAAAGCTGTCCTGTAGTCAAAAAGTCACGGACCTTTTTCCGCGAACTTTACAGCTACTACATTGATTGTAAAGACGGCCGTCCGCATTTGACTTTTTATCGCTCCTGCAGTGATCCATTAACACCGCCATCAGTCTATAAATATCTTTCCAATTACGGTTGTGTAGAGCGTTTCTCATTTTACAAGGGATAAGTATCTTTGAAAACCTCCAATTGTTTAGTTCTACTGTCAGTGAAGTTCGCTGCGATTACCGCTGCTGAAATATGTAAAAGATAGCCCACTCTGGTTAGCTCCTTATTAAGTTTGTATGTCAGAAAAGCAGCACAGTCTCTGGAAGTTATCCTTACACTGGATTTGAGTGATAGAAGTGCCTCTTGACTATCACCAAATATTGTAACATTACGACGAATATTTTCTGTTTAGTATTTTTCAGTGCACCCTGATTTACATATTTGCTTTTTAAAAGGTCACCAAATATTTTTGGATTTCTTATTTTTTTAAAATCAAATTTGAAAAATATCTCATGAGCTATAAAAAAATATCTTCAAAATGTCAAAATATGCTTTAAAAGTGTTAAACATACACTAAAAATAACAAAATATGCTTAAATATGCACTTAAAATTGCAAAATGTTGAAATATGCAATTAAGGATAAAATATGCAAAAATATGCATTTACAAATCGATGCCAAAATGTTTTATTTATTCTGAAACGTGTAAATATTTTATCGATGGCTTCATTCAAAGTCCAAGAAAAAACATGCAATTGCATATTTGTGGTTTCCCTGCTAATAACTATAAAAATGAAAAACAGTCAATTTTTCCTATCAAAAAATTTATTAAATCAAATTAGATGAGAAAAAAATCTTACCTGAATTTTATTTCTACAATTTATTCCATTATATACATATAAATGTAATAACATAATCCGCTAAAATGGTCACATCGAATACCCCTTTCGTATCACACACACTTTTGCAATACTGATACTTGTTTACGAGACACCGATTGCACTGTTGAAAATTTTAAACAAAACAGGAAGTTACACTTAAAATGTTTTTGCTAACCAGAGGTATTCTTCAAGGGGCAATTAACTTGATGCACCAGCTTCAAACACAAACACACACACACACGCATATATACATTACAATACAAATATAAACATATATAATGGAAAAATATATAACGAAAGTAACGTATGTGACCTGTGAGCAATTTGGGGAGTTATAGAGTTTAAAAGGTTAGATGATTTTATAGACCAGACTTTTTTTTCTAAGTAAATGAAAGCAAACATGGTCAATGGTATTGGTGTTGGTAAAATGAAAGTTATCACATATGTGTATATGTTATATCTAGGTGTGTGTGTGTATGTGTGTATTTATACATTGACTTACTACATAAAGTGTTTAATGCTTTAGAGCTTAGTGGATTGAAGTTTATTTTTTGGTATTTTTATTTTTTCCCGTTGTTGCTGCTGTTGTTTTGTAAGAGATCTAAAATAATCTAGAGGGCATGTTGCCGCTATAAAATTCCCATTAACAAGGTTGTAAGGCAAAAAGAGTTTTTATGATTGCAAGAAAATTGTTACAAAAAAATAAAATGTTAGCAAACTAGATACGAAAATCAACTATGTGTAATGTTTTTAAAGATTTTATTAAATTTTAAGATTTTAATGCTTGAAGTTAGTTTAAGTTGAGAGATTTTTTTAATATAAACCAAAATATACCTTTAGGGAAAACTTTTAAATATATTTGGTTTTTTTTTTTGTAGTTTCCTAGTTGGTTGACCATATTTTTTCATTCGTAGTCTAGAGATTTTTTTGTATGTCACACTTAAGTCAACCACAAAATTAAGAACTAAGAAGAAATATTGTAGAGTAAAAAAAAAAAAAAAAAAAACAACTAAACAACAGCAGCAGTAGTAAATAGAAGTAAGTAAAACAACTGTGCACCGGAAACTCCCAACAATTTCCTGCTTGAAAATGTCAACAGCACTCAGGCAATTATCTTAGGTGCAAAAACAAATTACATAAAAAACAACTCTACATACAAACACACAGAAAACAATCATACCTAAATGATTTAAAATGTAATGAAAGAAAAAAAAAACTAAGTTTGTCTGAAAATATAATGTTTTAAAAAGTAATAAAAGAAAAAATCTCAGGAAACTCCCAAATGTTCTTGTGTCTTAATAACAAAAACCAAAGGAAAAAAAAGTAAATTAATTTTCAACATTCCTAGACGTTAACCGACATTCATACACAAATATATTTGTATAAATGTATTTGTATTTAAACACATATGAAATATATCTCTATTCGCATGTGTAATTTACTAAGAGCAATAAGTATTCGTATGTTTGTTGTCTCACAAAGAAATAGACATTGTCGCCAATTTTCAAAAAATAACTGTTGTCCTTGAGCATTCTGCATCCTGCTCATAGACTCCAGTAGCATTTGTTTGTCTTCTCAAAAGGGGAAAAAGTAAAAGTCATTTTAGTTTCTCGGTGTTTGTATTGTAAAATAGCTCCATTTGTGTAAACCATTCCTTAACTAAGGTGGCATGGCATGTTTAAGTTGTTGCTAAAGTGGCACAGTGGATCAAATATAAATTTCTATATGTTGTGTTAAAAAAACTATTAAAACTATTAGAAACCAGATCACCTTGCTCGTTGTGGAAAGACTAATAAAGCTTACTATTTTAGATTAAAGTTGACTTTATTTTTTCAAATTATCTAAAATTTAGTCCATGTTTTTGTTGGCTATCTTTTTATGAAACAAGTTGTTCATTTACTTTTTGTCCCACTGTTTTTTTTTTTATAAGATTTTTTGTTTTACATGTTTGCGCAAAAAAAAAAAAACATTTATTGTAATTAAAACCACAATCAAAAGTACACTTCAGCAATCAAGATTCTTAATGTTGTATGTATTTTTTGTTATTGCTGCTTTTGTCAATAGAAGTGACTTGAGTTTTTTGTTGGTTGCATTTTGAAAGAAGTCATTAAACTTGTAGAAACGATACTACTGCTGTATGATGCAGAATAAATGATAAAAACATTTAGTGAATTGATAAATGATGGTGTTAATAAAATAATTATTTAATAAATAAAAAATATTCTTAAACGTTTAAATAAAAGTCCGAGTGTATATTAATATAATTGATTTTAAAATTTTTTCATAGAATATTTCACAGTTTTAGTAATAGTAATAATCCGGGCAAGTTTGAAAAGTAAGCTTTTGCATATTTCACAAATATTTTACAAAGAATGCATATTTTTGAAGTTTATGTATAAATTTGCATATAATGAATACTAAAATTAGTTATTCTTAACAAAAACGGCATTTTTTGTTGAGATTTTGGAGTTTGATTAACTTCTCTATATAATTATTTGGTACATTTTCTGAATACTTTGTACGTAATTGAGAAGAAAAATATTCATATGTATCGAATAGGATTATCAAATTCTATTTACGTACATTTTTAATATATTTTGATTTTTTTATAAAAAGAAAAATGCATATTTACACAAGAAAATAAATTAAATTGTTTTTTTTTTCTATGCATATTTCTTTGCATATTATCCCTTTTTTTCGTGCTTTTTCAAGCGCATTTTTTTTTCTCGTGCATATATAAATCTGCCCTGGTAGTGATTTATATAAATCATAAAAAAAGATGGGGAGGGGGGATATAACACAACGAAATATTCTTTTAAGAGTATATATATTCTGGGTCCTTGTGAAAATCTAAAACAATCTACCTGTATTCGTCCGTCGATGTACCTATTGAAGAAGGATAGGGCTCAAGGCGGACAACCTGGGAAGACGAAATTTTGCTCAATTATTAAAAATAAGTAAAACCGGTTTAGAAAAATTTAGTTTCTGTCGTAACTCCTGTTCATTTTTTCCGCCGATATATTTTTAATATAGTGACATATTTTTATTAATCTCTATAATTCTTATAGAATAGTTTTAATATCTCATGCTTTTTTTATTATAAGCTTAAAAGGAAATTAGTTTTAAATAAATTCTCAGTTAAAAATATTATGTATGGATCATATATATATATATGTTTCGATCCGAAAAAGTGAGGGTATATGGAGCTATATGACATATTTATATATTTTATTTTTGTTATATATCAATAATTTTATTGTTAATTATAATAAAATATTTTTATTTTTTATTTTATTCAAAGTGTAAAAAAATCAAAATATACAATAAATCGTCACTTAAATTGCAAAAGGACGTAACCACTGAAAAATAAATGTTGCCCTTTTATTGTATTATAATGTTCTGACCCAAATTATTTCTACACAAAAAAAATTTTAGATTTCCAGCTAAAAATAATATGTATGGATTATATATTTAAACATATATGCAGTTTAATATATATTTGTATCCCAAATTATATGCAAGCTTTAGTCGTGACTATAAAAAAGCATTGTACAAGAAAATTTCTCTAATACTTCAAAACTAAGCGAAATAAACAGTTGTTTTTGCTCTCCTGAAAAGTTATGTTTTATGAGATAGAGGTTATTGAATATGGACCCTCGATATGAATTATTTTTGAAATGTAATTTATTATTATATCCATATATTTATTAATATTTATCAGTAACTGGATTGTGAATTAAAATTAAAATTAATTCTCTTTTTTATTTTCTTAAACTTTATTTGAAATATAAAAAATAACATACAATAAATAATTTTGAAAAGACACACGTTTTAATGCAAAAACTGCAATTTAAATATCTTTAAATATCTTTTGCATGCATAAACAAGTCTTTTGCATAAACAAGAAAACATATACGTTGCTTTTGTTTACATAACAATTCCTCGAGAAATTAAGAAGATTAGAAAATTTCTCGAAACATTTAGTTCTGGTATTTTATTTAAAAAAGTTATATATTGCGATATCGATATTTTTGAAATTCTCGAAAATTACGCAAATGTTTAATATCGAGAAAAATTCGATGTTACGTATATTCATAATTAATAAAATTCTCGATATTTTCTGGAATATATGTGTTTCGAAAATTCTTTGTTTTTGCTAATATTGAAACCCAGGTCAGGTAGGTTGTTATCGGTAAATATGTGTTTCTAGAGGAATAACGATTCTACAAAAATGTGATAAACTTAGACGTACATAAAGTTGTCAAAATTAAGATTTTCCTTTTTAACCCATCGGCAATAAATTTTGTTATGATAAGGGGATTTTTTTTTGGCATAAATATGAAGTTTTCAGAAAACATAATTTTTTCTAGATCTATAAATCAAATTGATCCATAAATAGCCAAGATATAGTCTAATACATTGCAAGATGGATCTTCGCTACTAATTAAAAACCAGACCTGTAGCGAAAACTGAATTTTCTCGATAACAGAACCCAAAATTTTATTAAAAATTTTATGTAATTTTTAAAATTAGAATTGCTTTTATTGATATATTTACTTTTTAAACATCTTTAAAGAAATTGGAGATTTTTAGTTGCTTTTTTGGAAAATTATCTGAATCACGTAGTTCATATAGTGCTGTTGTCGGGTTATCATTTTCCAAAGCCCATTTTATGTATATGTTTATCGATGTTATACAATATAATATAAGTATAAATCCTCCGATTCCATATTTTATAATTCCATTTGCTCCTCATTACTTTCCACATGAAATTTTTCTTGAATCCAGTTGTTTATGTCTGCATTCGTGAAAAGATTTTCCGTACCAATTTGAGCTACATAATTCACGCAAATTGAATTTATCGAATCTCCACTTTTAAATCTTTGTAAAATCTCAAATTTTTGAAAAATCGTTGGCTTTAAAATATGTTGAACTTTTCCCATTTTAAGAGATGTATTTACACAATAAATGACACGAATAAACTGACAAAATTGAAGATCAAAATCATCCAAAAAGGTTAATATACCAAAAGACTGGGATTTCCCTTTTTAGGTTATGGACATTGTAATCAAATTAAAAAAAAAAAAAAAAAAAAACAGATAAGTCGCGAAAATAAAACCCGTTTTTCGTAAACTTTCACGATTATAGAACCTGCAATTTTAAAAATTAAGCCGTCACGATAACCGGGCCGACGCGATAATGGGTAGTCGCGAATACCGAGCTTGCACTGTACAATTTTTTATAAATTTTTTTTATTGTTAGCGGAAAATTACACCAAATGAATATAGGTTTTTTTGTTAATTGCTTTTAAATCTAAGAGATTTTTTCTGGTTGATTGTGGCCCTAAATGTTTTTTCTAGTCTTCAGGATTATGGTATAAAAAATACAAAGTCCGATTCATAGACATTTAATAACTTTATCTTAAGTTGTCTTAAGTATAGATAACCATTTACCTTTTCAAACCACTTTATCATATCATATCATATCATATCATATCATATCATATCATATCATATCATATCATATCATAT
This sequence comes from Protocalliphora azurea, assembly GCA_932274085.1. Lineage (NCBI taxonomy): Eukaryota > Metazoa > Arthropoda > Insecta > Diptera > Calliphoridae > Protocalliphora > Protocalliphora azurea. The sequence goes on from OW026519.1 coordinate 133,598,341, forward strand.
CACATCATATCATATATTTAAAAATTCTAGTCTTTTCTAAAAATCATTTTCAATTCCTTAAATTTAATGTATTTTTAATACAAAAAGGAAAGTAAAAAAATTCTCAATTTCGTAAATTTGATATATTTTTAAGCCAAAATAAAGCAGCTAAAAAATGCCTAATCATAAAAAATGCTATAAAATTTAAATATACAAAAGTCCTTAATTTGTCAACAACAAATCAAATTAAACGTATAATAAGGAACAACAAAATACTTGACAAGAATATACAAATTAGAAAATTTTAAAGAAAAGACAGCCAAAAGAGCGAAACGCAAATAAGGAGCAAAACTATGAAAAAATCATCATATTAATGTTTTTTAAAATACCTTTCTAAGCTTGTCTACTAACAACAACAAAAAATCAACAACCCTTTTATATTTGTTAGAATAAAAACAATCCCATGAAAAATGATGAATTTCCTCAGCAACGTGAGTGGGTGAAGAAAAAAAAAAAAAAAAAAAAAAAACAGCAATTAGAGAAACAATTTTTGACGGACAAACACTCAATCATCATGATGTTTTTAACGAAAATGAACAAATACAACAGTGAACAAATAAATGAGAATGAAACGTAATGAATTGTAATACAAGATGGATACTTTACAACATTTTTAACACTTTTTTTCTAACTCATTTTCAATGTTGAACGTTGAAGATTTTACGTTTTAATGGTGAATATTAGCAAAAAAAAAAAAAAAAAAGGTACAAAAACATTGAGAAGGACGTTGAGCATCATTTCAAAAATGCGCGTAAAATATAGCGTTTAGAAAATTTATGATGAAGGACTTTCATATAAACACGTTTATACGAGTATACAAAAAAGTAAAGAGTTAAAACTGAATGGGTCATCAATAATGTTCTAAAGGAGATTTTATTTTTTAATATTTTATGGTTGGCAGCTAGAACGGTAATTTCATTCTGCCAAGACATGAAATATTAGTTGTTCCACTTGATGAACAGTATTTTAAAATTAAGTATTTTACGTTGTAATATTTAATTTATTTAATTTTTTTAGAAAGCTTTAGCAAGTTTTTTTTTCTGTGTTTAACACAAAAATTAAAGTTTTTATTTTTAACAAAAAGGAAACTTTATAAAATTTTTTCCTGAAGTGACAATGTCTGACCTTTTGTGTTACTTATTTTACGTTTTTTTTTTTTTGGGAAACACAATATTCTTTCGGGGGATATGTGAGGAAAAAGTTGAAAACCAAGTATTACTTTTTGGTTGCTTACAAACATATGTAAGTAGATCAAAAAGAAAATTTTGGTAGGAGAGATGTATGCGACAGAAAATACGACTTAAGTTATACAATATTGGATATTGAACTGAGGGAAAAAATGACGCTACAAAATCGCTAACGATTGTATTTACATTGCTACTATACACGGTATCCATTTTTCGAAAACTTTTTTGAGTTCAGGCTCAGGCCTAGAAATAATCTTATTCTTTTATTAGAAATCCACAGCTTGATAGAAGTGATCATATGAATATATTACAACAAATTGATTACTAAATATCAATAAGTCCGTGACTTTTCGAACTTCCCTCGTAGTTATATGAAATGCAACACCATTTCCATCAAGTACCACCTGTTAATAGACTACTGTCAAATTTTTAGCAAAACATACAACCTCGTGTATTTTTTTTTTAAATGGGAAAAAGCGAATTTCGAGTGCTCATTAAACATTATTTTTTTTGCGAAAAAACCGTCAATCAAACCAAGGAAAAGCTCTATAAATACTATGTACCATCGATTTCAATGGTAAAAAAAGTGTTTTACTGACTTTCATTGTGGTCGCACAAGTAAAAATGACACTGAACGTTCTGGACGGCAAATTGAGGTCAGTACACCCGAAAATGTCGAAAAAATGCACGAGAGATTGTTGATGCCATAGGCATTTTATATGGCAGTGTGGTTTCGATTTTAAATGAACAGCTGGGTTTAAGAAAGTTGTCTGCAAGATGGGTGCCGCGTTTGCTCTCAATTGACCATAAACACGTGTGCAGTCTCAATGGCAAAACTCTATGAATTGGGCTACGAATTGGTACCTCATCTAGTGACTACTTCCTATTTTCAAACCTAAAGAAATGGCTCGGTGGAAAGAGATTTAGCTAAAACGATGAAATTATTGACCAAACAAATGCCTATTTTAAGGACCTCGAAAAATCCTATTTTTTGGAAGGGATACAAAAACTGGAGAAACGTTGGACTAAATATATTGAGTTAAAAGGAGGTTATGTTGAAAAATAAATTTTAAACTGTGTTTCATTCATTCCTCGACTGCCCTCTATTCTATCCACTAATATTAGTTACAATAGCTGGTATTTGCACCCACGTATAATATGAGTACAGTAGGTAGTTTTCCTTCGTTTAATAGTTCACATCCTATTCTTCTTAAAACTTCATTGTTAGTCACTCTATCTGCCCACGATATTTTAAGTAGTTTTCGGAAGCACCTCATTTCAAACGCTTCTATTATATTCACAGTATTGATTTTTAAATTTCATGTTTCTACATCACACATTAGTACCGACCAGACGAATCATTTCATGAATCGGAACCGGAGACCTAAGGTGATTTCTCGGTTTGAAAGAATGTTTCTATATTTAATTTTTTCTGGCCACTTCTATGCGTTTTTCTAATTTCTGCTTTAAAATTCCAATCCTCATGTAGCACACATACGAGATAGACATTATGATAAATTTAGTTTTCGGCTTTTTTTTTATTTACTTATTTTTTAATAGCCAATGAAATTATAATTTCTTACAGACTAGCATACATTTTATTCTTAAAGCTATTTACAATAAAATGTTTTTCATGATTATTCAATAATAAGGTCGTATTGTTTAACGAAGTTAAAAATGCTCCTCTTAATGGGGATTGGATTTACTGACAAGTCAATATATGGATAAAAACCATTGAATTGATTGCTTACACATCTCATGGTATCAAAGTTTGCATAATTGGTTCGAAAATATTTTATTTTTAAAGGAGTATAATTTCTAGTTGGACTTGGGTTGGATTTGGGATTACGAATTCGATGTTACGAAGCAGGAATTCGGAATTAATTGAACCGTTTATTGAATTAATAACAATGAATGTATTTTCAAGAGTAGGGAGATGAATAAGCTGTAGTCGACTCTCACATGATGGTAAATTAATACTAGGATTCCATGAAAGATTACGAAGGTACAATAAGAGAAATTGTTTCTGCACTGATTCAATTTTCTTTATATGAACTTCCCATTAAGGATTCCAAACCACGAAATCATATTCAAGGATTCGACTTACGAGAGATGTGAATACTTGCTTGGAAACGTAAGAATCATTAAACTCTCTTCCCCAGCGCTTGATAAAATCTGGAACTTTTGCTTTATTAACGATTTGCGAAACGTGGGAATTAAAGGATAGTTTACAATCATGCAACATACCCAGATCAAGAAATTCTTCGACTAGATCAAGTTGATATTCATTTATTGTGGATCTACAGAGTACTGGACTTCATCTTTAGAACATCATGTGTTTACACTTTTTTAATTACAGATCCATTAGATTTATCATACACGAATCATAAAGATTGTCAAGATCTGATTGGAGTAAGGAACATTGATAGGAATAGTTAATGTTATGGAACACTTTTACATCATCAGCATACATTAATATTCCAGAATTCTTAATGCACGATGATAAATCATTTATAAATATTGGGAATAATAAGGGGCCGAGATGACTACCATGCGGAACACCGGATAAAACAGGAATGGTTTTCGATGTACATTTTCTAAATAAAACACATTGGTATCTATTTTTAAGATATGTAGAAATGCATTTGAGGAAAACAGAAGAAAATACGAGTTTATCCAATTTGAACAATAGGAGATCGTGATTTACTTTATCGAAAGCTTTACTGAAATCTATATATATTGTGTTTGTCTGAACTCCAAAAGGTTAGTTGAAGTGGAACATCCATTTTTAAATCCATACTGGGGAAAGATAACAAACAACTTGAAGCGAAAGAATTTCAGTAACTATCTTGTCGAAGAGTTTTGATAAAACACTTAATTTAGCAATACCTTTATAATTGGAAATGTTGGATCTGCTTCCGGATTTAAACAAACTTATAACATAAGATTTCCTCCAAACTTCAGGAAAATAACTATTGATATTGATAGATATTGATATGTTGAATAAGTAGGTTATTGGAGAAATAAGAGAATACAAACATTTTAAAAGAACAAAGCTTGGAACACCGTCAGCTCCACATTTATTTTAGATTATGTATAGCTGTCAGTACCATCGATTTATCTAATGTTTGACAATTTATTAGTGTTGCATCAGGAATTTGAAATAGATAATCGGAAAGTTGATGTAATTCTTTATCAGAATAGGCAGATGAGAAGAAAGTAGCAAAGGCTTAAACTGTATATGCTGCTTTGTGTGAATATTGCTTGTACAAGCGATTGTCAGCCAATAATGCCGTATGGTCTGGATATGGGATATTGTTGATAAATTGGCCATTTACCTTTATTCCGCCTTCTATAGAGCTGGTCGATTGTTGGAAAATAACTTCAGAGTATAAATTGAAAAAAGGGGAGTTAAAATACACCCTTGACGAAAATCTCTATGTATGGGCGCGTAATTTGTATCCATATCATTCTATGAACTCCTGCTGCCTGACCGCAGTATAAATTTTTTATGCAACGAATATTTTTACTGTCAATGTTAAGCTGTCGCAAAATTTCAATCATTTTATCGTGTTGCACTCTATCGAAAGCTTTTTCTTAGTCAATATAATATACAAATGCATCTTTTCTGATATCGCAACGGTTTTACACAAGAACTTGTATGGCAAAAAGGATTCCACGCGTACCTATAGCTACTCTGAAACCACATTGAGTTCAGCCTATAAATTCTTTACATTTTCCATACATCCTTTGGTGTATTATTTTCAACAATATTTTCAAAATGTGATTCATTAGGGACATTATTCTAGAATCTTGAGGCTTTCCTGGGGTATTTAATCCAGTCATCTGGATATGTACCAGTGTCGTTTATTTTGCTGAATAGTTTTATGAGAATGTTTAAATTATCATCATTTAAAAGTTTAATTATTTCCGCTGGTAGATCGTCTCCTTAATTTCATCCTTTGTAATTGGCGGTCCAGTGAGTTCTTGCGCATTTATAGTATCAACATTCAAAGATCTGCTGTCATTCGAGAACAGGGATTTGATATAGTTTTCCAATTCCATTTTCTTATCATACATTTTAGAAACAATTTCATTTTGAAAGAATCGGTGGATCGAGGGAAGTTTTACCCGCAGGACAATATGAAAACCAAAGTAATGATTTGACTTTCGAATGAGTCGTTATATAATAAAATGTATTTATTTAATTTTCAAAATGTAAATCTTTTAAAAAGAACTGAATTATTTTATCGTTTTATAATTATGTGCCGTTTATACCAAAACAAAAATTTGTTGGATTTTGGAAAACTAAATTAACAAAATCAAATCGTTTACATCCTTTTACATTTATTTTTTTTTATAAATTTTTATTTAAATCAAATTTAGTTAATAATTGTTGTCTAAAATATTTTAAATAATAATTAAAAAATAATTTTTACACATAATTTGAAATGCAAAGAAAATAATTCAGGAAATTTGATAATTTTATTTTTTTCATCATATTCAAAAGCTCACTTTTATGAAATTTTCAGAACAGGCTGTATCATAAATATTTATTTTGGTAGTTTTTATTTGGTTTTCAATAAAAAAACTAAAGAAATTTATGTAGTTTTTCAATCAAAAACCGATTTTGTTTCATGTAAATGGCATAATAATTTTTTATTTTAATATTTTTTATCCTTCATTTGACTGAATTATTTTATAAATATTTTTAAAATTTTTACTTATTTGTTTTTGGCAGGAATTTCCGGTATACCGGAAAATTTAAAAATCAAGACGGATTTCCCGGGAGCGTTAAAAAAACCGGGAAAAGAAAAAATCTAAACATATTCCAAAAATTACAAATAATTTGACAGCTCTTAAATTTCGATTTATTATTTTTTATTGATAAAAATAAATTTAGCAAAAAATTGGAAAAAAGGAGTAAAGATTTCAATTCAATATAATAACTTTAGAAACCAGTTTTGGTTGCTCAAATCCAAAAGCTTGTAAAGTTGTATAATTAAAATGGGAAATCATAAAAATAATAAAATACCATATTATATGCCGTTTACACCGAACAAAAGCTAGTAGTTTTTGGCCTCAATTTTTTTTTTTTTTTTTTTTTGATTGCAAAACTACACATAATAAGGTTTTTTGTAATTTAAGATTTTAGCTCATAAAATTCAAAAGTATTCTAAACATTTAATTTAATAATAACAATTTTGGAAATAGTAAAAAAATAATATTTGATGTTTATTTTTTAAAATGAAATCTATTCTAGACTATTGGATTCTTTTTTAATATGCCGTTTACACTAAACAAAAACTGGTAGTTTTTGTTCTTAGTTGGTTTTTGATTGGAAAACTACATAAATTTTTCTAGTTTTTCCATATAAATCTAAAACCATTTTAATCAGTTTTTATTGAAAAGCATATAAAAGCTACTAAAATATTTTTATATGATACAGCCTGTTCAGTTGATTTCAGAGCAGTCAGCTTTCATATGCAATAAACAAAATTAAATTGTCAAATTTCTTGAATTATTTTATCAGTTTGATAAATTTTGTGCACGAATTATTTTTAAAATATTATTAAAAACGTGTTTAATATAAAAAGTAAACAAAATTCGATCTAAATACATATATATGAAAATAATATATACGTCAACAAAAACCGTAAATGGAGAAAAAGAGGTATGGATTTTAAAATTCGGTTTTCACAAAAACCCAATAGCATTTGTTTGGTATAAATGCGATATTAGACACTAATAATCTGAGAATAATAATAGTATAAGAGTTAATAGCTATTCCAATATTTTTATTACAAAATTGGTTTTTAGTAATCGAAATACTTTACATTTGTTGCATGCAACATGACAAACTGAATAAACCTATTTTTTACTAAACTGAAAGAAAAAACTATCTAAAACTTGCACATTCTTACGTGTTACCAAATATATTTTTTCCTGTTAAATATGTAAAAGTATATATTTTTTTTTTACTCAAACACATTGTGCGAACGTATTTACATCGAAAGAAAAAAATATTTAAACTTTGTTATAAAATATGAAGAATATGGAGTAGAAGATGTGTGCCTTCAACAATTCTGGAAAAGTGTATTGTCAAAAAAATGAGGAAGAAAAAATGAAAGAATGAAAGTATAAAAACTTGTCATACAAATATAAAACAACATTCAAGAAAAACTTTAAACTCCAAAATGTCAGAACTGAATACTCTACAAGGGAATGTGTGTCAGTTTGTTTAAATAATTCTTGATTTTTTATAAAAATACAAGTATCTACAAAGAAAAGTCAAACATAAATGTCAACATTTACAACATGTAAAGTGTATATGAAATGTTAACTTTCACACAGACATTCACAAAAGGAATTGAAATAAATTAAAAAAAAAAAAATAAGTTTAAACATTTTATTGGCTCCCCCTTAAAATTAACTCTTACTCTAAGTTTCCTTATATTACCCTGTTGAGTTGTGATAAAGTCTGGTTTAGAATAAATATGTATTCCTATTTATTACATAAGTGTAAAGTTGCAAAGGTGTTTAGTGTATACTGGGGAATTCCATATAAAAGTAATATACATATGTAGACGCCAATTGCTTGTTGTTGTGCTACGTGGCATGTTTGATTTGTGATTGAAAAAAGAATTACCAACAAATAAAATTTTCAATATTTTTGGCTCGTTCAAGCCAGACAGACACACCAGGGGAAACCGTTGTTAAATTTTAGATTTTTTTTTTATACTGAACATTTTATAAAATAAGAGCAACTAGGCTGGTATGCCAAGCACGTTTAAGGCAAGTTTAACAAGTGACAGGCATAAAAATGGACTACAAATTTGAATTGCATTTTTTTTTTTTTTTTGTATTTATTTTCAAAGAAATTTTAATTTTTTTCCAAAAGGTTTAAATTAGTTATAGTTAACAAAGTAATTTTTTCTTTCTTATTCTATGGAAAACTAAAATTGTATTGTGTAATGAAACTAAAGGCTCTAAGGAAAAAAAGGGTGATATTTATTATATTTGTCGAAACTAAAAGTGTAAAATAATTATATCTATTTTTATATTATGTTTATTTTTTTTACATATATACTTAACAAATAGAAATTTAGCTAAAAAAAACTAATATTTTTAGTATTTATAATTTCTAATATGCCGTTTATTCCAAAACAAAAACTTGTTGATTTTTGGAAAACTAAATTTACAAAATCAAATTGTTTTCTCATAATGTGGTTTTTACTGACACTTTTATTTTTTATAAATTTTTTTTTTAAATCAAATTTAGTTTATTCTTGTTGTTTAAAATATTTTAAATAATAATTACAATTTTTTCACAAAATTTAAAATACAAACAAAAGAATTCAAGAAATTTTACAATTTTATTTTATTTATCATATTCAAAAGCTCACTTTTATAAAAACAACTGAACAGGCAGTATCATAAATATTTGTTTTAGTAGTTTTTATTTGATTTTCAATAAAAACTAGATGGAAGTGGTTTTTGATTTGTATGGAAAAACTAAAGAAATTTATGTAGTTTTTCAATCAAAAACCAACTGAAGCCAAAAACTACTAATTTTTATTTGGCCTTAGATTTTTAAATGTATAAAAAATTATACGCCAAAGCTATATGAATGATTTATGGCAGGCGAAAAAAATGATTATTTTTCTAATGTATAATATTAAAAATAAATTTTGAAAAAGCGGGCGGCAACCAGTTTAGTGTTAAATCAATCTATGTGCAGTTATTAAAGAAATCTCGCTACACTTTTTGTTTTTTTTTTTGGAAATTTTAAAATTTCACATTTTCCATCAAAGCTGGAAGTATGGTACAATTCTCAATAAAAAAAAAATTCTTTATCCATTCCTGAAGCCTATTCTTTTCAAATACTGTGAATTAAATAAAAACTTGTACAAATAACTTCCCTCTTTAAGTCAGCATATCTCCATAACGCTTAAACTTGTAATCTAAAAGCATATCCAGTTAAAAGTCGTTTGTTTTCCATAAATAATGTTGGTTTTGTCCAACAAATTTATTTTAATGCTAAAAGAGATAATATAAAATAACTCGATTTTCAAAAAAAAAAAAAAAAAAAAAAAAAATATTTGTATAATTGCGCTAGTAACACATTCATGGCATTTCTCCAAGCAGCAAAATTGAATTTCTGAACTTACAGTTAGGCTTTCGAATTTTGGTGGTTTATGTTAACATAAGTTCTGAATTTGAAACAAAATCTTTAATGACAAGTTAGAGTGCTATATTCGGCTGTGCCGAATGTTATGTAGCCTTCACCCGTCTTGAGATATGTTATATGAAAATAAAATGCATTATATTGAATGTATTTACAAATATAAACTTTAAATATAAAGTTGAAAAAAAATCAAGATTTTATAAATTCTTATATTCTTATACATACACGCAGAGAAAAAATATGGTTACAGCATTATCACTACAAAGATATTATGTTCTCATTGTTAGTTTTATTGAATTTTAATAACTCTGTGTTCATGATAACAATGATTTTGACTCAATTTTATCATTTAATGTTTACACTCAATAAGAAATTTAATATGATTGACTGCAAAAATTATTTGTTTTTAAATATTTTTACCAGAAACAATTTTTTTTAATATTAAACATATCACTACTTCTACAACCATTAAATATTTGCAGCCTTTTTCCTTGTTCTTAAACCATATTCAATATTATTATTTCTATAACAATAAAATATTACAAATAAATATCTCGTAATACTTATCCTTTTCACAAACTTAAATATATAATTTTTTCAATGTAATTATCATTTAGTTTATATATAAATAAATATAAATAGACAAGGTTTGGTAACACAATTTAAGAATCTTGCATTTGGTGGTACAAATGAATATGACTAATAATGTGTAAATAATATATATATATATATATATATATATATATAACTTCTCAATAAAAATTTTATAAAAAGAACAATAATTTTTATTAATATATGATAACATGGAATAATAATATGATAAAATGAAATACTAATATGATAGTATTGGATAACTATATAATAACATGAGATAAAAATATTATAAAATGCAATCATAATATGAAAATGTGGTATAATATTATAATAAGATTGATCAAATATATGTAAAACTATAATCATAACATGAAGATACAAATCATAAAATCGGATGCAATATGGCAAAGTGGAATCATAATAATTGTTACTTATAATCATTTTTATTTTTTTTTTCTGTGATCATATGTTTCAATCATAATATGTTGCTCTTAGATTATGGTCACTACAACTATATTTTTTCTCTGCGTGTATATATTATAAAAATGAGATGTAAGTTTGTTTGTTTATTCGTTTGTATTTTTTTTGTATATAAATTACGACTATACAGTTGAATCACGAAATTTGACACACAGATAGTACCAGTGAGGTGGTTATAGGCTTTGTTAGATTTCGATTGGACATCACACCCACATTTTACGCCTACTTTTAAAAAATCTATTTTTTTTTCAATTTTACACGTTATTAATGAAGCTATTTATATGAAATTTGAGGCCCAGATAGTGCACAATAGAATGTTGTAGTCCATATTGAACCTTGATCGGATGCCACGCCCATATTTACTTCAACGTTTTTGAAATTCTCAAAACGATGAACCGATTAGCTTAAAATAGATCGGAGCAGTGAGAGCCCTCAAATTTCGTGGGAACCTTTTCATTGATGAAGTGAAACCACAACGAATAGGTCCAGTCGTTTTGGCCCATATCTCTGTAACTAATGGACCGACTGTGTTCATTTCATCAGTAAAAAAATTCAGAAAAATTGTTCGATTTTGTTTTGCAAAAACAAAGTCTCTAGCTTATTAGGGACTTAAGAAAATCGAAAACCGTTTTGAAAATCCTTCTTTTTTAATATCTCCAACCAACGGACATCGTCCTATTGTCGTCATTTCTTATAAGGATCCCGAAAATATCAACTTTTTTGCTCTCCGAATGAAATCAAAATAAGCCTACATTAATTGAGATCTCTTATATAAGAAGAAGCGGTTAAATTCCCTTTCTGAAATAGTCTTGAAAAAATAATATGTAATAAAAATTTAAATTTGTATCTCTTTTTATACTCTTCACCACAGGTATAAAGTGTATATATAATTTTGTCATACCGTTTGTAATTCCCAAAATTTTCATCAAAGAGTAAAAAGTTTATATTTTCTAGATTCTTATAAGAAGCGATGTCGATGGCGTCTATGAATCCACGCGATATCGATAATCCTATCGAAAATTTTTCTATTGAAATTCAGCAAAATAGGTTCAAAAATTGCGGATATATCTAAAAAAAAGAAAGAGGTTTTGGAGGTTTTTCTACTCTTTGAAGCCTCTAATAAGCTAAGGACTTTGTTCTTTCACAGAAAATTTTTAAACATTTTTCTGAATGTTTATGCCAAGTAAATGAAAAATCTGTCAATACATATTCGAGATATTGGCTAGAACGAATTTTAATTCCTTTCATAGGCTTCATATAGGATATGAACTTAATTGTTCGGTCACAAAATTTTTTCTAAAATTTCAGTTTTTAAAATCAAACAAATCGATCTATAAACAACCGAGTTATTGGTAAAAAAATCTATTGAAAATAATCACACATAAACAGTTATGTATATAAAATGAAGCTTTACAATGACTATCAGTTTTAGTGATGCCAGATTCATTTAGTAAAAATCCTTCCGTCTTGTGGAAAAATTCCCTTTTTCCCTATTTTCAAGAAAAGTTTTCCCTCTTATTTTCCCTCCTCCTTAAAATCGCTATTTATAATGTAAAATTAACAAAAAGTTTATTTTTTGTTTGTAATAAAATAAAACAACATATAAAAATAATTTAAACTAATTTTAATGATCATAAAGAAATATTTTTAAACTTCAAAAATACCGAGTTCGAAAAATTGCATTTATCTTTTTTATGCCTATTTTTAGTTGATTATTGAGAAAAATTTAGACAGTGAAAGAATTCCTTTTATTTCGGCAAAAATTAAAATTCTCTCTTTTTTTCTCTCCCTTTGAAATTTTCTTCAAAAATTCCCTCAAAAAGGGAAAATTCCCTCCATCTGACATCAGCGGTTGTTTGTATATATACACATTTATTAATGTTCATATGCTTGAACGTTATTCAATTGTACATAAGCATTGCAATGACTATCAATGTTGTTGTTTTTAGTATATTCAAGCGGAAGCTTTTTAACACTCCACGTAACACGTATAATTTTTTGCTGACTTTGTTTTCGTAACTTTTGAGTCCTTCAATAAAATTAAGTACTATGTGTTCACGTTTCATAGAAGTACATGAGAGTGTCCCGAAGAAACGTTTTTTTTTTTGCAATTTCGTTATAGGAAAATTCCTCAAATAATGCGTATTGAAGAGTTGAATACGGAATGATATTTAAGATTCATCTATTTATCAGCTTTTGAAGACCTCAAGTCCAGTACATTCTGGACAAAAGAAAGTTTCGAGTTTTTTCGCTTGTTATGGAAGAATATTTAAAAATTTTTCCCCATGGGATTTTGTTCTGCTAACGAACCTTTTAGTGCAATTTTGTGAATTTTGTAAAAAAAAAAAATATCGAAATTTTTTTTCGCATGACGGTTTATGAAGCAAAAATTTAGCAGGAAATTTGTTTTATATTTTTTCATAATAAGCTAAAATCACTAGTTTTTTGGTAAGCGTTTAGAGACAAAACTAGAAACTTTTATGGAACAAAGTGTATTAAGTCCATGACTTTTAATTTCTGGTAGGGAACTGAAGATTTTTTTTATATTTTTTTTGTATTCAGCTCATTAATACGCATAGTTTGTGGGATCTTTCTAAAAAATTTTGTTAAATAGGACATTCTGACATACATAGATCATGTAAATATATAAAGACCGTATTTTTCCTATATTGTGTTATGCTATCAATCGACAACAAATGGGTGTGCACTCCAAGATAAACGTATATTGCGTAAAAAGCTCGTAACAAGCACTCTAATTTCATTAGAACACATACCTTTAAAATATCGATGGAACACTGAAATATTCAGTGTTTACACGGAAAAAATTTTTTGGCTTTTGGCAATGACTACTAATTACTAGACTCATTACCTGGTAATGAGTTGTCATTATTTTTTTCATTTCTTTGAGTAGTGGAATAACTAGTAACCGGTAAATAAGAAGCTAATTTAATTATAGAATGGCTCAGTTCGCTGGAGCGCCTACGTAGCGCACAGAAGGTTATCGGTTCAAACTGAAACTGAACCCATATATATATATCTTAGAAAGATTTTTTTAAAACATCGATGGCTAAGTTTTTTAATTGTTCTGTTAGTTTCTAACAAAAATTTACAAATATTTTCGTCAAAGATATCTGCATTATTTTTTACAGGAAATTCTATAATAGATTTTTGCTACGTTTGATCCTTCCGAGATGCGGCCAATTTGTGCTTATTTGCGTTAATATAAGTACAAAGATTACAAAACAGCCAATCAGTTTCAAATTCGAAGACTCCAAGAAAAGATGAAATAGTTTTTAACATTAAAGATTTATCTTTTATCATTTCTTTTTGTGAACAATATATTTTCTTTAACACACCGACAAATTTTATTTAAATGCGTTAAATTAATTTGCGATTAAAAAGAAAAGTTATTTTGTTACACATTTGTAATAAAAGTCGCAAAAATGATTTACAGCCCATCTAGACGTAACATAATATGTAAGATTTTTGTGTCAGAGAGTGTCAAATTCGCTCTCTGAGAGAATTATTTCACGCGTAGATTCAAATATTAATATTATAAGATGTATTATGAGACTGTTGTGATGAGATTTCTCTACACAACCATCTTATAAAATGAACTGTCAAAAAAAATACGCATATACGAAAGTTTGCTTGTGTGTGTGCATGTGTATTTTGGAAATTATTGAAAAAAATTTTATTTTGTAAAATTGTTTCCTTTTAGTGTTTGTTTTACATGTTAAAAATCATTTTTATAAACATTATGTTAAAAAAGTGCGAATTGCTTAAATAAAAAGGACACGTTTACTCTGTAACTGATTGAAAATAATAATATCTTATAGGATTTATTAGAATACGTGTAACCCTTATTTAAGATTTAACATAATATAAACAAAATGGTTACTCTCCTCTACCGGCGTTATCTCACATATTATATCAGCGTTAATCTCAGTTGTAGACCTGGGGTTAAAACATTGGAAATATCAATGTTGTCAACATTTTATTATTAAAAAAACTGAATTAGTGTAAATTTCGTAAAATAAGCAAAGAAGGCATAATAATCAGAAATGTAACTAAAATGGCAGAAAAAAAGCAAAAAAGGACATTTTAGTCTTCTCTGGTGATCAGTTATATCTCTTAACAAAAATTTTACTTTTTTAGTCGCTAGAGCTAAAAGGATGAAAATCAGTGATAATTTATATTTTTCATAAAAAATTAAATTTTGGAGAAGAAAATTAAAATTGAATTTAATAAGGGAAAAAGAGGAGCTAAAATTTAGCACTATTAAAATTTCTCGAAATTTCACTTCTCAATGATTGAATCTAACTAAAAAAAACTATTTATATGAAATTTAGTATTTTGCAAGATTAGTTTCAAAATGTATTAAAAAAATTTTAATTTTAATACTTTAAATACTGATTTTTGTTTCTTTTAGAAAGTAGAAAAGATTTCTTTAAAATTTAACTTATTTAGCTACTGCAAAGAAAAAAAGTACAAATAAATTAACTTTTCATCGAAGTAACCACTACCGTTGTTTTTCCTCTTTAAATTCCCTTTTATACGAGCAACATATGTCCAATCACCCTTAAGGGTTCCACAAAAGATGCTTCAGCATCTTCATCACTATCATCACCAACATAAATGTTCACTTTTAATATGTTTAACATCAGACAGCATGCTCACGGTTATAAGATTTTTTACGTGCCACACAGAACGTCTCGTGTTTCTGTTTTCTTTTTTCTATAACTTTTTTTTTTTTTAGAATTCTCTAAAAGCTACTTTTACAATATTCCAATTCCTAACGTATTTTTTGCATCAGTTTAACAAATATTTTTTCCGTTTCAATATTCCAATAATATGAAATGTTGCTATATGTCTGTGAGTGTTTTTATGTTGATGTGTGTGATTTTAGTGTTTTCTGGTATGTTTGCCTTGTTGCATTTTACCGCAACGCATATGTCCTGAAGGCATAACAGTTGCTTCCTGTTGTTATTACACTTTTGGTTTTATTTAACGTTGGTGTGTGTTTCATTTCATTTTGTTGAATTTTATTTTATATTTCATTTTTTTTTTCTTTTGTATGCTTTTGCTGAGGTTGATTTAACGAAAATAAATCATGTGTGAAGGTGTTACTTTTATGCAGCATTTTGGCATGTCGTAACACGTCTGACATTTTTAATACCCTCACAAAAATTGAACAAGTAAATGCAACTTACTTTTCATTTCCTCTATTCGTTTTTTTTTGTTCTCTGTATGTTTTTTTTAATACAAGCTCTACTTCTAAGCATATGAAGGAAAAAAGTTTTATAATATTGGTATGTTTTTTTTTTATAAATCTTTTTGTAAAACATTACATACATACGTATATATATGCAGAATGTACAGTGGAATGAATAAAAATGAACTGAATTATTCACGTGAGAATACAAACATTTTAGAAAAAAATCGCAATTTCTGACCTCACCACCAGAGACGCAAGCCGTAACGGCGCAGCTGGTGGGTAGCCACTTAACCGATTTTATTTAACAAGCCACGCCGCCGCTGAGTTATTCGGCTGATTGGCGGCACAATTTTAAGTCAACTTTTCCGACTCAGTCGATTTTTTCTTTGCTGTTCAGATTTTATGTACAGATCTGATAGATTTTTTTTAATACTTTCCTAGATTTTAAGTTTATTATATGAATAACATTTATTTTATTTTTAGTGATTTAATTTTTAAACTTTATTTAAATTTTAATAAAAGATAATAAACATAAAATTTTGTTATTTACAAATGGCTCAGCCGAAAATTTTGTTCATTCGATAAAAAAAACTCAGTGCAGAGCTGTTAAGCCGACGCCGCCGAAAATTTTCGCTATTCAGCCGCCGCCTAAATTTTTTTATCGGCTTCAATCTCTGCTCACCACCTCCGACTTTGATTACATTTGGTACACACACTCATAACGTCGATACAAAATTTGAAGTTCTTCAAAATTTTCATAATCGTTGTAGTTTAGTTTTTATCGCGGTTCAAAATTTACTTTTTTAAGAAATTTTTCTAAAATACATGAAATTTAAATTGAAAATGATGCCTAATAAATCTAGTTTCTAATTATTTTTGTAAAAACGCAATTCTTGAAAAGAAAGAGATAATGAAATCAATATTCATTCTTGTATTAAGGACATTTAAAAAATCATATCTTACTTTCTTTGTAATTTATCTTTAGTCGGCAAACAATATTACAAAATTTGGAGTGAGAATAAAAAAATCATTTATTTCAGTAATAATTTGAAAATGTCTATATTTTCTGAACGAAACAATTTATATATTTATAAAAGAATGTTCTAAACTTCTGCTTAATATTAGCGAATCTATTTTATTAATCTGCAAAATTTTACAAAATAAATATATCTTGGGTAAATAATAAAATAAATTTAAAAAATAATCCTTTAAATCAGGGTTCTCAGTGTGGCCAAATGGAAATATTTTGACAATAAATCGGCGATTTCTCCAAATCAAATTTTTATAAAAACTCTAATTTTTAACTAAAAGTACGCAAAGATTAATCAAATGTGTAATTTGGACACCTTTAACCACGAATAACTCGCGGAGCAAACAAGTGATTATCGGTGACTTTTAGTAATATATATAAGACACCCAGACGATGCTATATCCAACAATTTTGAAGTACCAACTAAGGATATAAAATATAATTACATATCCTGATTTAATTTTTTCATTTATTTGTATTTTTTTTTACAATTTAGTGATTTAGCTTCAATACAACTGTTATTTGATGTTGTTCTCTCGTAAAAAAATTTTGTAGAACTAAATAATTATTTGCCCAAAAAAATGGGCAAATATTTTCCATTAAGTAGTCACACAGTGTTCACAATAAAAACATTTTTGTTTGCTATTAGATCATTTTATTTGTCCAAAATCAGCTGATTTATTGTTTGCCACACAAAAATATTTTATGGTCACATTACTACAATGAAATATTTGTCAGTTTCTGTCAAATGTTTCCCTAGTCTGACCGTACTCTAAGTAAATGATATTCAAGTAATATTAAAAAATAATTTTTAACTAAATAAACAGACCAATATTTAGCAAAAAATAAAATTCTCGAAAAATTTTTCTTAAAAAAAAAGTTATTTAAAAATGTAACCAAATACTCACAATATTATTTTAAAAAATAAAATAAAACATCATAGGGCTGTAAACTTATAAAATTTTAAGCAAGTGTTAAAGCATAATCAAAAGATTACATTCTTTTCACACAAACTAACCATTTTGTCTACAATTAGGATTTAGCTTTGGGTTAACATTTCATAAGTTAACGGCCTATAATATCATATTCGGGTATGTGATGGTAGTCGATTTCGAAAGCGAAACGATTTCATAAACTTCCGGTCCTTGCTAATTATGTTGTTTTAAATTGAGTAAAAAGATGCTTAATTATGTATAAATATTTTAATTTTTAAGAAGAATCAAAATTAATTAAAACTTTGTTTTATTTTAATTTACGATATTAATTTAGTTACGTTCACAACTAAATTTCAAACTAAGGGGTGATCCGACCAAAACGCACGATGTTAATTGTAAATAAAACAAAAATATTTCAGAGAATTATAATAATATTTTTTACTGTGTTAGAAGGATCTATGATAATTATGTGTGAAGTAAAATATTGGCCAAATGCTCGCCACGGCTTCCGATGTTCCATATTTTCAATGACTCTGAGACATAATTGAGGTTCAATGTCGTTAATGTGCCGAATTATCTCATCCTTTAGCTCTTGAATCGTGGCTTATTGATGTACACTTTTTCTTTTAAATATCCTCAAAGGAAGTAGTCTAACGGTGTAAAATCACATGATCGTGGCCACTAAATAGCAGTGCCACAATAACACATACATTGAATTTCTCTCCGAAAAGAGCCACTGATTCGTTGGCTGTGTGACAAGTGGCAAGTGGCAACATCCTGTTGGAACCACATATCATCATTTTAGGCCACAAGAAGTTCGTTATCATCTCGTGATAGCGAACACCATTCACGGTAACTGCTTGGTCGAGCCCATTTTCTAAGAAGTACGGCCCGATGATGCCGCCAGCCCATGAATCGCACCAAACAGTCACTCTTTGCAGATGCGTCGACTTTTCAACAATCACTCGTGGATTCTCATTTGCTCAAATGCGGCAATTCTGCTTGTTAACTAATCCACTGAGGTGAAAGTGTGACTCGTCACTGAAGATGGCTTTCTTTGTAGTCACTATTCACTTCTCTTGAGTCAATTGAACTTTGTAATAAGTTATTTTATCATAATTATTTCTTATAACAAAAGAATTATAATTTACTTAATTGCAAAAAAAATTTTTTTTGATAGGTTAACTGTTTGTAATTGTTTGGTTTTTACAAAGTTTATTTTGCTAAACACACCCTTTAAGGATTGTATTAGTTACCATCGTAAAAAACACCAAATTTTGATTTTAAAAAAACTGAATATTTTTATTGTATAAAACTACAAATTAATAAAAAAGTTTGAAAAAAAAAATGTGAAAAAAGTGCAAAAAATGCCAAAAATAATTCGAAAAGCGGCAGGAAAAGTGCCAGGTGCTAGATTCAATTTTTTCCTGTTAAATCAGTTTTAAAACTGCTAGATCTAGCACTAAAAGTGCCAAATTGGCAACACTACCTCATGGTTCCACTCCAAATTGTTTACAATGTTGTCAATTTAGCGCTTTTCGTGCTAGAAATAAAGCTTTTTTGAACTACTCAAAAGTCGCTTTTTTTCTGTTAGCCGTTTTTTTCAAAAAAGGCGCTAAATTGGCGTGTTTTACTTTAGTGATATGTAGATTAGGAACATATTATATTTTTAGTAAATTGTAGACAGTTATGAGCTGAAAAAAATTTAGCAGAATTTTTGACGAAAGTATATGAATTTTTGACGTTTTAAAATTGATAAAAAAATGTTGTCAAATATTTACATAGAATATTAACATTAAAAATACTTCATATTCATTATTAAATTTCCTTTCCCAAAATAGGGCGTGGCTTTCAGAGGGGATTTGAAATGAAATTTAAACATTTAGCATTTGTTCATTCATATCTTTTATTTATTTATTTTTTTTATTAACACATTTTTAATTTTTTAATGATAAAATTTTAATTTATCAATATTTTATAGTTTTTATTTCAGACAACAGAAATAAGGATTCTTCTCACCAGAGAAAAAACATTTTCTATAATAGAATATTTATTTATTTTTATTAATTTTCGAGTTCACTAAAAACTAAAATGATCTTTTCATTTCTTTTCGAAATGCCTATCTATGTTTTTCCAATCCCATTAAATAAAGGATTTATTTTCTAGATTCTTCCAAACACGTTCTTATTTATTTTAGGAATCATATCTTTCACTTTTATAGTTTTTCTTTAAAATGTTCCGTAACCTAGTGTCTACATTAGGCAAATTTTTATCAAAACAAACGTCATAATCAGTGCGAATATATACAAGGTAACCTTAATTAAACAGCTGATTATTGTTTTGGTTGTTACAGTTGTCAAACTGCATATATAAAAAACAATAATGAATACTGTTTAACTAAGGTTACCTTGTATATATTCTTACTGATTATGACGTTTGTTTTGATAAAAATTTGCCTAATGTAGACACTAGGTTACGGAACATTTTAAAGAAAAACTATAAAAGTGAAAGATATGATTTTTTAAATATCCTTGATACAAGGACCAATATTGATTTCATTGACATTTTCTTTTCAAAAATATAATTTTTACTAAAACAAAAAAAAAAAAAAAAAAAACTGGATTTATTAAGCATCAATTTGCGCTCAAGTTATTTTAAATCGGACAAATAGATCCCAAGATATATAAATGAAAATGTCAAGTATTAAAAAAAAATTCTGAAAAAAGTTAACTTTGAAACGCGATAAAGGCTAAACTGCAACGAATTTGAAAATTTTCAAGAACTCTAAAATTTGGATTGACTTAGTGAGTGTGTATACCGAATTTCATCGAAATCGGAGATTTTGATGTTGGTCGGGTGTTCGAGAATGTTTGTTTATATTTTAGAAATATAAATTCGATAATTATAAAATAGGTGAAATCTACAAACATAATATTTTTACAATAATATAAAATGACAAATTATAATTGGGCTTAAATCATAAAAAGTTTTATGCAATTTTTTGATAGGTTAATAACGATATTGTGAATTTTAAACCAATTACCCATTGAAATTACGAGTTTTTTATTTCTTTCACTCAAGTTCACTGTGATCCATGTTAAGAAGTGTGTGCATGTTGTGTGTATATACCTCCCTCATATGTAAGGTTGAGCGTATGTATGTGTGCTAAAACATCTGTGTTATATTTCAATATCCTGTTGCGTGATTTCGGTTATGTGTATCTCGTATTTTTTTTACCATTTTTCCATAAAAAATATCTTTATTTTTTCCTGGCCAATTCTATGAGAACTCATTTTTTTCTATATTTTAGTTTTGTTACGTGGCAAAGTCATAAGTCACAAATCATATATTGTTTGTTATTCTTTCATTTTTTTCTCTGGTTGCTGTTTTTTTTTTTTTTAAGTCACGGTAGTATTTGTTATTTGTTATTAGGTAAAACTTGTGCTAACAGGCCTTAGTCTATATTTGACGTTTGTTTTTTTTATTTGTTTGCGTTTATATTTTGGCCATAAATCATGTGAGGATTTTCACCAATAACTTAATATTTTATCTTAAATTTGTTCATGTTAGTTATGTGGTGTTATTTTGTAATTTATATCACGAATGAAATTTTTTTGATTTCTAATAAGGAGAGGGAGAGTGTGAATTTTTTTTTTTTTGGGGATTTTGTTAAAAAAATAAGACGTTTTAAATTGTTAACATAATTGTTGTAGAAGAAAGGAATATAAAATAAGTTTTAGATAATAAAAATAAATGGGAGATAGAGATGGACATCTTATAAAGCAATATTAGTGTAATAAGCAGGGCAACCCAAAATATATTAAAAAAAAAATATATATATATTTTTGCTTGCTCTTAAAATCGAAAAATATGCCCTTAAAATAAAAAATATGCTCATTAAATATCATTTTTTCTAGCTACATTTTAAATTATCTTATATTCATGCTAAAATAACTTGATTTTTATTAGTAATTGATGAAAAAACTATTTTATTTTTGCACTTAAAAATATTCAAAATTAATAAAAATAATTTTGGCCCATTTATAAGATACAAATTATTAGGGAATGACATTTTAATATCGTAAGTGATATTAAAAAGAAAATCACTAATAGCCAATTATGTAACAAATTCTATTGGGTGCAAAATATGAAAATATTTTTCTTAAGTCTAAAATATGCTCTTAAGTATATAATATGCTAAAATATGCTATTTAAATTGCTAAAATATGTTTTAAAATAAGGATTTTCTATGAAAATATGACAAAATATGCTGCTAAACCAAAAATATGCTGTTATGACCGTAATATGCAAAAACATGCTATAACAAATCGATGCCAAAATTCTTAAAGTTGTCTGAAACGGATAAGTCACGAATAATTTGGTTCATTTAATGTCCAAGAAAACCTATTTTTTTACGCCAAAACAACTCCTAGCGATTTTCCTCTATTTTCCTTATTATTAATATTTTTCTTGTTGTATACTAATGCTGAATTCTGTGAATCGCAGTATACATATTTATCAGTTTGTACTAAAAAATTGTCATATATTCGAACATTTCATAAATACTTGTTTCCACTAAAAATCAAAAATTATTAGTTTTATAAGCTGAACTCCATTTACTTCTTATTGAATATTATAAGAATCCTTTATCCAACAATTAAATAAATAACTGAAAAATTCCTAATTCCTTGTGTTTTATTTTTCCATTTAGTTTCATATTATTTGTTTGATTGTTCTGAGTAAAAAATCATCAAAGATTTTGTTTTGGTTCAGAGATATTTTCCAATTTCCCCAGCGCCTCACATCCCAAAGAGCCTTTTACTCAAACATATATGATTTTGTTTATTTTTGGTTGCCCAAGTAATAAGTTTTACAATGACTCTGAGATCTTAGTGCTCTCATAAATTTTATTCGTAACATAAAATTGACATTTTTAATCATAAAGAGTGTACAAAAATACCTGATCTAAATACAATGACTCCTTTAATACATATTTTTTCATCTCAAATATTTACAGCTATTGTGTCCTCTCGGATGATGAGTTTTAATATAATTTTTTAAGGATTATAATTAGCAGGGAAAATACAAATATGCTCTAAAAAAGTGTTTTATGTGCATTAAGTATGCCGTAAGAAGTGAAAAATATGATCTTAAAAATATATTCCTTAAAAAGAAATAATTTATGACAATTTTCTAGAACAAAATAAGATTTATAGATAATCGATGCACTGCAGACTGAAGCAGAATCGGAAATTTTTGGGAATAGATGTGTAATTTCTAATCCGCTGGTTCTTCGTGAAATCGTCTGCTTGATGAAAGACATTTTTTCGACTAAAAAATACAAAAGATCATAATTTTTGCAAATTTTTAATTCAAAATAGCTTATTTTTGGACTCGTGTGAAAATATAACCATTTATTCGATAGTTAATATATAGAAAAAGCTGGTCCAAGATCATGAAATATTTATATTTAGATTCTAAACTTTTATCTCCACCTAGATAACAATCTTGACGCGATGTGGCGGCTTAAATATAGGCTGTGGTGTCTTTCTTGAAGCCTCAGTTGTCCTCCTGGAAGATACTGAGTAATCAAGGTCTAGACTCTGAAGGCCTTCATGACCAAAGGTTATCCATCCCCTATCCTCTTTCCCCAATTACTCTCTTTTCTCCCCTCTTATTCCACATTCTCTTTCCTAGACTAGTCGCTAACAGCTCCCCTCTGGCGCCAGGACACGGGCCAGTTGTAAATTTTCTTTGTCTAGTCCATGTACGCCGTCCCTGCATGGATGGTCCATCCCCTTACGTGCCTACTCGTGGGAACCAAATGGAAAATTTAAATAAACAAAAAAAAAAAAAACAAAAACAACAACAACAAAAAAGTGGAGATGGGTATCTCCTCGGAAGACGACCTTTTGGCCTCTAGTCAAGAGACCTTGGTCGAAAGTCATAGCACCCCGATGTCACAAAACACAATGGCTCCTCTACAGGATATCAAGTCTGACGACCAGTCGAAGGAGAAACGAAAGAAAAAGAAAAGCCAGAGAGACATTCTGAGACAGCGCTATGTCAAAGCTCTCTTTATACTGGAAAAAATTGCCAAGAATAAGGCAAATGGCACTCCTCATGAACGCGATAAGGAAGATCGTGTCAAATACCAATCGGTGGTTGACGAGTATCTTAAGTTTAAGGACTCTCAACCATCCACATCTCAGGCAGCGCAGGAAAGAGCGAAGCGAAACCGCTCTCAAGCTGGGGGTAGCAATTCGCCGAAGAGGAGAAAGGTCCATGATAAATCGATCGCTCCGGCTCCTGCCACAATAACGTCAGGAAGAAGGCCGTTTAACGAGGTGGTTAAAGATCACTTGCTGATGGCACTGGCCAACGACAAAAGCGCCTATCTAACTCCTGTGGTAGCAGAATAGGGTGATATAGAATCTAAATTGGCTAAACTCGTGATGGAACACGTAGTCACCAATACAGACTATACAGTTCCTCGTTTTGACTCTGGTGAGATACACCGGGGCTACAGGATAATCAAATGCTTGGACGTGTTCTCTAAAGAATACCTCAGCAAATGCATCGCAAAGATTAGCGATGAATGGAAGGCTTAAGCCTTAAGCTTATCCCAGCGGGGGAAATCCCTATGAGACCGCGGGCAAAGGTTTGGTTACCAAAGTTGAGCTGCAACAACCAGAAAATACTGGAGTGTCTCTAGGTGCAGAACCCCAGTATCCCCATGGGCGACTGGACAGTCATCCGTTCAGAAGATCATGGGGACAACAACAAGTGTATTATCTTCGCCGTCTCAGAAAATAGCGCAGTTGAGCTAGAAAAGGCGGGGCTAAAATTGTATTATGGGGTTAGGGACGCCAAGGTTAAGGTGTTCCGTCCCACATGTCCTGGAGCTAGTGAAGCAGACGAGTTGGATAATAATAAAATGACAGGCATGCAGCTAAACGAACCTGCAAAAAACCCCACAACCGACGATGAAAATCGTGCAAATTAATCTGCAGCATTCAAAATATGCTACAGACAATCTGAGGCTTCTTTTAGTGGAAAAGGACCTCGACACTGCTATAGTCCAGGAACCCTGGATTTTAAACTCCCAAGTCAAAGGGTTCCCGACTTCTACATATAAAACACTATATGTAAAAGATAAAGTTAAGCCAAGACCTTGTCTTATTGCTAAAAAACACATAAATATATTTCTCTGCTCACAGTATAGCTCAGCAGACTTGACAGTCGCAAGGGTTAAATTAGTGCGAAACAGGAGTTTCCTGATCGCCTGCAGCTATATGGCACACGACAATCCAGCCCCGCAAGACGAAGTGAAGGAGTTTCTGGCCTCTATAGAGGCTCAAGACGACATTATCCTTGGCTGTGATGCAAACTCAAGGCATACAATATGGGGTAGCACTGAAACGACAGAGGTGAGTGTCTATTTGATTTCATTAATACTAACCACCTGACCATATGCAAATCTGGCAACGATCCCATATTCGTTTTTTCGAGCTCGGTGAACAGCAATGAATGGGAACAAGTGATAGACATTACACTTACGAAAGTCAGATCTAATTTATCAGTTGATAGGAGAGTATCCAAAGGGATCGGATCATTGCTGGATACTTTTCGACATTGGAATCGTCTGCAAAGAAACAGCTTCAACTTTCAGAAACCCAAGACGAACGAACTGGACTAAGTTCAATGAGATTCTCATGCACAAACTGAAAAAAATACCTCCAGTCGAAGCAACGACTGAGGGTCTTGACCAAATTGAGAGCACATTAAGCAAGGAAATTGTTAAAGCTTTTAATATATCCTGTCCAATGACGAAGGTTAAAAAGAGTTTCCCCCCCTGGTGGAACAAGGAACTCTCGAAGCTACGCAAGGAGTCACGCAATGCTATCAATATTGGCTACAGAACAAAATCGTGGCAGTTGTATCACTATAAGCGTAGGGAATATAAGAAAGCAATAACGATCGCAAAAAATATTCATGAAAAGGCTTCTGCGAATCTATCGACAATACCAAGGAATCTGCTAGACTCAGTAAGGTTTTGGCAAATGGTCGTAATAATCCATCTTATATTAAAAGGATGGATGGCTAATGGTCAGAATCGTCGGCGGAATCTTTGGACATTTTACTTAATACTCATTTTCCTGGCTGTACAGATGTTACAGACCAGGAGATGGAGCATATTAAAACCTCGCAAGGAATCGAGGATGACATAATATCCGTTGAGAAAATTTCATGGGCAATGGATAGCTTCTATCCGTACAAATCTGCAGGGCCTGATGGTATTATACCACAGATTCTGCAAAGTGCAAAGGTATACATCATACCCTGGTTACATAGAATATTTAAACTCTGCCTAACCCTCAACTATGTTCCCCGGAATTGGAGGAGAGTGAACGTAGTGTTCATTCCAAAAACCGAAAAAAGAAGCCATGAGAATGCAAAGAACTTCCATTCGATTAGTCTCTCATCTTTTCAGTTGAAAACTCTGGAGAGACTCATTGATTTACATATAAGGCAGCGTCTAGAGGGTAAAACTCGACTCTCAGGAATTCAACATGCCTAAATTAAAGGTCGCTCCACGGAGACGGCTCTTTATGAGGTCGTAAGAGTCATCGAGCGATCCATTGAATTTAAGCAATACGCTATGGCTGCCTTTCTGGACATAGAAGGCGCCTTTAACAATGTCACGATTATGGCGATACAGAGAGCTCTGCACGAACTAGGAGTTGAGGATTACATCACCAACTGGCTGGTGTCAATGCTAGAGATAAGAATCGTCATTGCGAATTTAGACAACAGTGTTAAGACCAAACAAGTTATGCGTGGAATTCCACAAGGAGGTGTGATTTTTCCGCTGTTGTGGCTTATTGTCATTAATCAGGACTGTTTCTGAACGTGATAAGTGATATCATGTCAACTGCTCTGACTACACTCAGTGACTGGGCCAAAGAATATGGACTAGGAGTGAATCCGGGCAAGACAGATCTGGTACTTTTCACCACAAAGACCAAGATTCCGAGCTTCAGACTACCACGGTTGGAAAACTGTGAACTCACCTTGTCGGACAATGCAAAGTACATGGGTATTATTTTGGACTCCAAGCTTTCATAGAAGCTGAACATTCAACAGGCTACGGTAGCATATTACACCTGTAGAAAGATGTTCAGTGTGAAATGGGGTTTGAGTCTAAAATTGACAAAATTGCTATACACTGCAATAGTATGGCCCATTCTTGTATATGGATCTCTTGTGTGGTGGACCGCTACTAGTAAGAGATATGTGGTTGATCAAATTTACAGGATACAAAGATCCACTTCCATAGGCATTGCATGTGCATTACGTACTAGTCCATCAGAAGCTCTGAACACTATATTGCACCTAACACCAATAGACCTATACATAATTGAATCATCAGTTAATAGTGCGATAAGATTATCTGCAACGGAAAGCTGGATATCGAGAACGTATGGGCACGCGAGGATATTAAGTTTAATACCCCCGCAATTCAATCAATTTTATATGATTCCTCAGTTGGACTTCGGAAATATTATTAAAGTCCTATTCCCCACCAGGAGTGAATAGAGAAGGGGAAATCTTCTTGAACAATTTGGAACTAGGATATACACTGACATCTCAAAGATAAACTGCGGTGTCGGCTCTGGTGTCTTCTCTAATGATCTTGGAATTAGACACTCATGTAGACTCCTTAATGAGGCAAGCGTATTTCAAGCGGAAATACTAGAGGTCAGGGAAGCGTGTAAACTAATTTGCGATAGAAACATTCAAGGGAATATTGGTTTATTTGTCGACAGTCAAGCGGCAAAAATATCGCTCAAATCACCGAAAACTACCACTATTCTAGTCAGATAGTGTTAAGAGGAACTGCTAGGACTAAGTCGACTGTATGACATTACTATAGTCTGAGTTCCTGTGCATAGGGAATACTATGGTAATGAACAGGCAGACGAATTAGCCCGGGCAGGCTCTGCTATGAATGCCTCCTTATCGGTTTCTGTCGCAATCCCGTTAGGAACAGTCAAAAGCAGAATCCAAAAACACTTTCTAGAAAAGGCAAAAAATAGATGGCGAAATCAGGACAAATATAGAGTGGCGAAAGAAACGTGGCCTACCTACAACGAAAAACGCTCAATGCAACTCATTGGCTGCAAAAAATAGCATTGTTTACAGGTCACTGGACGATCGGAAAACATGCAAGCAGACTTAGTCTCCCTTACAATGAATATTGTCGTAGTTGTAGCAATCGCGGGAAGGAGGAGACAGTATTTCATCTTCTATGTGAATGCCCAGCCTTGAACGCAAGCAGACATACATTTCTGGGAGGGTACCAATTAAACAACCTCTGTGAGATATCTGACACTAGACTCAGTGACATCATTAAATATCTCAATGCTACAGGCTGGATCTAATTAATTTATGTTCTCATTGTTCTTCCCTACGCTTCTATCTCATTATAAACCTAATACAACTCATTCACCTGGCGAGTAGTGTGGTTCCATCAAAACGGATTCTATCGAGTCTAATTGATTGCCCGTAAGGTTACGGGCTACCACGTAAACCAACCAACCTAAACTTTTATATGACATTCATATATGGTAGATATAATTTTCGTAAATATAAATATAAATATAAATATAAATATAAATAGAAATATAAATATAATTATAATTATAAATATAAATTTTCATAAAATCGTGTATCTTTCAAAACTTGAAGTCCCTTTGAGAGGAAATTTGCCACCCTTTAGAAAAACTGAGTGAGCAGTTTCTTGTATGGCCTCTAATTTCATGCCTGTATCAATTTTTTTCATATGAGAAATTAATATTAAAGTATAACATTTCATTTTTTTTACTTTTCGTGCTGCAACATTTAAATGAAAAATGTTATTATATTGCACGGATTCTTAACTTTCATATGATACCGATATGGAGTTGATGTAATTTTAGCAAATATTTTATAATTTTTTTTAATGTTGAACCTGCTAAATTTGGAAGAAAATTCCAACTTTTATTAACTGATTTCGATGATTTTTAATAGAAAACTTACTCGGTAATCGGGGACAATCAGAAAGTTGATTTCAACAGACAAAATTTTCGACAGATATCCCCTACCTACATATATGGACCAAGAATATATGTAGAAAATGGGGGAAAAGAAAGAGAGCATAAAAGATACTGACTTTATTCTTTTTGTATATAATAAAGAATTATATCAGCTGCACAGGGAAATTTCTTTGAAAAAAAATTAAGTTCGTAGCTTTTCTGATTTTTGGAACTAAATTAATTTTTTTTTTAAATTGGTTTTTGGAAAAACTATAAATATTAGATCTCTAATAAAATCTTAGTTTATTAAGACACCTTAACGAAATTTTCAGCGATTATTGAAATAGTAAAGTGAAGACGAATTTAAGATTTTTATTAATATAATCCCAGAATTCCTAAAAAATCGACGAAAATTTACAAAAATTGATTCTTTTCTTGAATTTTGCCCATAAAGTCCGCATTTATTGCAGGTTTGGAAAAAGCCATTGGCAAACTTTTTGGAACACATAAAAGTTTTCGAAACTGAATTTGCTTTCATGAGATTCACTTGAAACTAAATTTTAAAAAAAATTATTAATTTTTTTCAAAAAACTAGGACAAAAATGTATATGACTATATGTATTTTGTTGTTGCATGAATTAAGTTTTTGACAATTGAATTAGGGTTTTGTCTCTCACATAAACTTCTGGTTTTATTATATGGTAGACACCTTTTCGACAAATAAAAAAAAAAATCTTGCAATTTTCAATAACAAAATCATTAATTCGATAGATAATTTTGTTTTTTAAACAATTGGGTAAAAAATTTACAAAATCGGACAAAAATATTGAAAAATTTTGTAAAATTAAGCAGTTGAAATTTCAAAAGCGATTAACTTCAAAACTTTAAGAGATAATTATCACTTGCAAGCATGTTTTTCATGGACCCCATCAAGAGCTTTAAGAAGATGTAAAATGCACTGAAATGGAAACATGGATATAAAAAACAGACGATTCGGGCAGAGGACATGAAATTACTCAGACTGAGTAAAGTAAAGCCGACGAATATATAGTTTTAAAAGTATTTTAGTAAAGATTTTTATACGGTCGCAGCTAAATATTGCACAAATTACAAACCAAACGATAAATTTATTGATTATTTATAAAGGAAAATGTTAAATTCTTGCAATGTGTTTTGCACAATATTTTCACCAATTAAACGAAAGTTATAACTCAGTTTTCATCTACATAAACCAAGTTCAAACACTTTAAAATAAAAGTGCTCAATAACTCATCTTCCAAATCATTAAGATTCAAATACTCCTGGTAAATATTTTGCTTTTCGAATAGAAAAACTAGGTAAATAGCCACAAAAAACAAAAAAACATATTGAGTGTAAATTAAAAGATATTTAAAAATTACTGGTAAAATATTGATAAATCAACAATTTTTGTTTATTTAATGCGCAATTATGTTTCCCCTTAACATAGTTTTATGAAACATTAAACAATTTTTAAAGATTGTTTTATCATATTTCTTTCACATCGTATATTATATATGTATCAGCTTCCTAATCGAACAACAACATTACTCGTATTAAGGTGTTGTATATTCGATTTTCTTCTATATAAATATATTACATTATAAATTTTGTTAACGTAAGGAATAAAAAAAAAGAAAGGAAGGAAATAAACGAAATATTGTTAAATATTGCTTAAAAGCTGCCAAATGAAGTAAACAACTAGAAAAAAAAAAATGTAAAAAAGAGAAAAGACGAAAAAGAATGTCTATTAGTTGTGGAAACTCATATGTACTTATGTGTAATGTAATGTGAAACAGTGTGTGTATTATCGTTAAAGGTAATAGGAGTAAAAATAACAACAACATTAAGTATGAAGAAAAGAAAATTGCTTATCATAAGAAAATTTTCCCACAGCTAAACACAAAAGCAAAAAAAGTATACAACCTAAAATTATTGAGTGGAAAATATAATGATTCAACTAACACAAATTCACATACATACATACTTTTATGTATATGCATGTAGTATTAAATTTGTGCCAGTTTATATTTAGTAAATGTGGAAAATCTTAAGTAACTGATATCGTTACAGATTTATATACGTACATACGTGTTCGTATGTGTTTGTAAAGTTAACTAGCGTTTAAAAGGTTGCTTTAGGAAATCTTTCCGCACTTATTTCTATGTTCATATTTCACTGTTGGTTGAGGTAAAAAGTAAGTTCGTTTATTTATTTAGTTTTAAGAAAATCTAGATTTTCTGTTAAAACTGAAACGAGTTTGAAGTGTTAATTAAAAGCCTCTTAATAATACCTTTTCAGTTCTAAAAGGGAGGCAAATGTGTTCCCTCTTTTTATAGTTCAAAAAGTAACTGTTAAGAGGCTTTTCATTAACACTCCAAACTCGTTTCAGTTTTAACATAAAATCTTTGCTGGGATTTTCTTGTCTATTTTTTTTTTCTTTTTTGTATTTTTTCATCCTGTCGTCGTTGAAAAGAATTTACTTTCATCCTTCACCTATATCAAGATGTTAACTAAATTTACTAAAATCAGCAGCAAGTTCATGTAGGTGATGTAGTTAAAGACGCGTGTATGAATTTATTAATGTATATGTGAATATATGTGCTGCAAAAGTATATGTATATGTATTTGTATTACACTTCATGTCATTTCCATTAACCTGATGTTTGTTTACTTTTCTTTAGTGAAAGTGTTTTTCTTCTTTCTTCACAAACATTCAAACAAATTACAATTTATGTTCAATTTTTTTCTGAGGGGAAATATGATACTTTTTTTGCTTTTCCTCTTCTATTTTTCCTACTTTTACGATTTAGTTAGCAAAAGAGAAAAAAAAAATAATAAAAATAAAATTGAATAGAGTCTAAAGATCATAAATACAATCACATTTACACAAACATGCAAGCAAATACTAACACTCTTATACCCCTAAAAGTATACTATGTTATTTGTAGTTTGAGTTACATTAAAATTTACCTCTTCTATATAAGTACATACACACATACACATACATTAAATATGTGCACACGTATATATGACTCCTTTATTGTTTTATATTTGTATGTAGTTTTTTTGGGGGAATTTCATAGAAGTTTTTCTTAGATTTTTTTCTATGTGTTTATTTCGATTTCCCATAGATTTTGTTAAGTTGACGTAAATTACTTCCATTACATTAACACGCTTTTATTTTACTTTTTCTTCTTAAATATTTGTATGTGTAAACATGTGAGATTGTATGAGAATTTATATGTGTGTATTTATGTTATAGCTAGTTGTTGCACAGTGGTCGAAATCACTGATTCAGCGGCATTTAATTCAAACTTTTAAAGCTTATGGTGTACAGATTACCACAGGGGTACCAGATTTGGGTTTTGACCCCAAATATAGAAAATGTTTGTTGTAGAAAACTGTACCTAAATGAGTCGGCTGTTATTTTTGATGTTTAAAGAGTTGCAGTTTTTCCTTTTCCTATTTAAATAAGTGTCAAACAGCGATTGAAAAGTAATAAAAATTTGGAGGATATATTAATGACAATATCAGAAAGTTGATTGCGAATTTTCACTCTTTCACAAATAGAATAAAACATGTATTTTTACAATTTCTTAAGGTTTCGTTTTGTATTTGACATTTTTGTAAATATGATGCTTTTTTGTAAATTATATGATATATAAATGTGTCCTGACTTATTTTTGTAAATGCTCATAATACTGTCCCAAATTAAATGTACTACCTCTTTTTGTGCTTAATATATTTTTTCAAGATTTTTAAATTTCTATACATCAACAATGTTGCCAGTTAAGCCTTTTGATTTTGCTTTTAGCCTCAAAATGTTCGTTTTAGCTTTTAGCTTTTTTCTAGCCTTTTTTAATTTTTAAAATTGCCTTAAAAAGGCGAAAATGTTAATATTTGAGCAAAGAAGGGAAAAATTAATTCTGTATTTCATGTTACTAATTTTATTTTTACGGAATAAACCATTTAAGAATTTTTTTTTTGTATTTATTCGCACAAAAAATTAAGATTATTTATATGTAACAAAAATTTTCATCTGCAGCACTTTATTCTTCAAATCAAAAATAACTAATTTTATGTGCTTACTAAAACAATTATTATAACTATCATACCCCACACCACCATAGGTGCTTGAGGTATTATGCGTTTGTGCTGATGTTTGTAATGCATAGGCAAAAGTTATCCAACACCCACCTTAAAGTATACCAATCGACTCAGAATCGCTTTTTGAGTCGATCTAACGATGTTCGTCCGTCCGTCCGTCTGGTCTGGATGGCTGGCTGGCTGTCCATGTAAACCTTTTGCACAAAGTACAGGTCGCAATTTTTAAGATAATTTAATGAAATAATTTAATGAAATAAATGGTTTACAATCGACACAAATGAGTTTTATATAACTAGAAATCATAGTGACAAATTTTATGAGGATCGCTCCATAATTTACCAGAGCTCCCATGTAAACCCACTTTCGGGAATCATCCTAAAGTGCATAAATTCATAAATATGTTAGTATTAACGTAATATTCCGTATTCGTATATTTTATTTTACTTAGTAAAAGTATCGGTCCACAATTGACCACATGTCTAATATAAGACCCATCCACGAGTTTTGATGGACGTGCACAATGGTGTGGGGTATTATATGGTCGGGCTTGACTGACTATATCTTTCTTTCTCGTTTTTAATATACTTCATTAAGTATAGAAATTATTTATGAATATTATTAATAAAATTCTTATGAAAGCGAAAATTTCCTAAAATTTGGAAATGCCTAATGAAGAAGGAATAGCTCAAAAATTAAGAGAAATCACTTCAAAGCATTAGTTTTTCTTATGAAATATAACCAATCTTCGTAGTAACTTTTTGGCCACATTTTCATGGGTTCTTTTTGCTGGAAGTCATTTTATTTATTTTATATTTATTTTTTATTTTATTTTATGAGTACTGCCACCATTTTTAGAAATAACCTCAAAAATGCGATTTGGCAACGACTTGTATAATGACTCTAAGTAATTTAGCGAAATTGAACTCCATGCTTCCGTTATTGCATCCTTTAAGGATTCTATCGTCTCAAATTGTTTTCCTCCTTCATAAACTTTTCTTGCAAGCCAACCCCAGACATTTTGCATTGGATTCAGGTCTGGTGAATAAGGGGGCCAATCCAAAAGTTGAACACCTTGTTGATTAATCCATTGTTTTACTGCTCTGGCGTTATGAATCGGAGCGTTATCGTGTTGGTACGTCCAAGGTATGGGTCTAAAGAAATTATTAAATTTTGGAAATGCTTCCTCCAGAATGTTTTTGTAAGTCGTAGCAGTCATTTTGTTGGATACAAAAACCAATTCTATGGTACCATAATATTAAATGGCACCCCACTACATTATTCCGTCCTCTCGGCTGTGTCTGCAGCTCAAAAATTATTTCTCCTTATTTAGGTCATGGAAGTAATAGTTATACCCGTCGGGACCATGAATATTAAACTTTTTTTCATCGGAAAATACAACTTTAAACCATTTTTCGGACCATGTCATTGTATTTTTGGCAAACTGTAGACGTTGTGATTTGCGTTTTTCACTAAGTGGTGTTTTTTTTTTTGCAGTTTTCGTCGGACTATGTATGGGCACGACTTTAAAATACGCTGCACTGTTCTTAGACTGGCACTGACTCCACTTTTTTCAAGTATTTTTGATACCGACATGGCAGAATTTGATGCAATTCTAAGAATTTTTCGTCTTTCTTTTGAAGTTGTTGCCATTTTCTTCCGCCCTTTCATGTTTTTTCCATATCTCTCCACGTTATTTAAATAATTGTACACAACTGTCTTTCCTCTATTAATGTTTTTGGCTATTTGGACCGGATTCTGACCCTGAGATTTAAAA
Source organism: Protocalliphora azurea (assembly GCA_932274085.1). Taxonomy (NCBI): domain Eukaryota; kingdom Metazoa; phylum Arthropoda; class Insecta; order Diptera; family Calliphoridae; genus Protocalliphora; species Protocalliphora azurea. The sequence goes on from OW026519.1 coordinate 133,632,992, forward strand.
ATCAGAATTTTTTCTTTTTCAGAGTTATTAAGAGCCTTAGCACGTCCCATTTTTAATAAAAACTATTTAAAAACTATCAAATTAAAAATTCTCTAGCCGTTTATATTGAAAGAAATTCAAATCATAGCCTTCCAGATTAATATTGAAAGAATTCCTTATTCAAGTGACACACGAAATAGTACCACAGAAATACATGTCTTTAAATAAATGCATGCTTTTACTATAACAAAATATGTATATTTTTTATTTCTCCAGGAAACTAAAGCCAACACTTTGAAATTTGGTTGCGCAAAAAATTATGTTTTTCTGAACTTTAGTTTAGGAGTTATACTTAATTAAAGTTAAAAAAAAATGTGATTCCTTATTCAAGTGGCAGGCAGTGTAGCAACATAGTTGTGTGTCAAAGTTTGCATGGTTCTCAGTAAAAAACCCGTTTTAATCTTAGAGCATATTTTATGTTATACAAGACTCGAATTTAATGTAATTCGCTTCATCAGTTATGTGAAAAATAACTGTTTCAAAAAAGTGGGTGTAAAATGTGGGCGTGGTATTATATCAAGTTCTGGCAAAGCACAAGTTGTGTACAAATTAGTTATTTAAGCAATTCAATGCAAAAATTAACACTAGACTTCATTATTATCCAGTTACGAATTTAATTCCACTAGAATGGGTAATCCGACCACTGTGTTGTTGTTATCAGTAGCTTAAACATTTAGTTTGTTGGTTTAAGTTTTAACAAACTCCACAAAAAAATAAGGTGTTTTCTTTTAGCTTGACGTTGTAGAAAAGAATGTTCAAAATAACGCAGCTGTTAATGCTCGTAGGTTTATAAATTCATAAGATTTATTTATTATTGAAGCGTAAAGTTATCAATAAATTAGTGTTTTGCTTACATTTTTAAGTAGTAAATACTTGTGCTTTATATGCATAAATATAACATATGCTAGAATTTATATGAATATAAATTAAGTTTAATTTATATATGACCTAAAGTTTTGGTAATAAATATTGAATTTTTTCAATGATTTTTCTTTAAAGAACATAAATACAGTGCAAGCTCGGTATTCGCGATTACCCATTATCGCGGTGGCACAATTGTTGCAATGGCTTAATTTTTAAAATTGCAGGTTATATAATCGTGACAGTTTACGAAAAAACGGGTTCTATTTTCGTGACTTTTATCTGCTTTTTTTTAAATTTGATTACAATGTCTATAACCAAAGAAAAAAGGGAAATCCCCGTCTTTTGGTATATTAACCTTTTTGGATGATTTTGATCTTCAATTTTGTCAGTTTATTCGTGTCATTTGTTGTCTAAATACATCTCCTAATATGGAAAAAGTTCAGCATATTTTAAGGCCAACGATTCCTCAAAGATTAGAGATTTAAAAAAAAAAATTAAAAGTGGAAATTCCGTGAATACAATTTGCGTGAAGTTGCATAAGTCTTCGGTTTAACGCATTATAAAGCAAGAAAATTTATTAAAAACGTTGGTACGTACAACAAAAAGTGCTACGGAACATCTTTTCACGAATGATAATACAAAAAACTGGATTCAAGAAGAATTTCATGTGGAAAGTAAAGAGGAGCAAATGGAATTATCAAATCCGAGGATTTATACGATAGTGGTCATGAAGAAAACAAAATTAAAGTGGACAATTATATAACATCGATAAACATATGTATACAATGGGCTTTGGAAAATGATAAACCGACAATGACACTATATTTACTATGTGATTCAGCTGTTGTTTTAAAAAATAATTTGCCAAAAAAGTAATTCTATTTATTTATAGGTTTTACAATATTTGGCTGATTTAAAACATGTTTAGCATATATGTCAGACTGCACCAAAATGTATGGTCTTTTAACCATAACTCCCCCTAATATCGTTCATTGTTTGCATGGTGCATTTACATAGGGATAATAAGGTTTTTTTTTCACAGATTTTAGAAAAATTTATATTTGAGCAATAATTACTGAAAAATATTTTTTTTGTTTCTGCAGGATGATTCAAACCTCTTCCTATGCTTGGGTAAATAATGATGATTTTTTTTAAGACGGTTTCAAAACTCTAATTTCAATCTTTTCATAATTTTGTTAAACAAATTTAAAAATTTCAAAGAAAACTATGCTGGCTTATAGAAAACACTACAGGAAATAGAATGAAAAAATAATTAGGTCCATATCTTGTAGTGTTAAGCCGTACCTGCGATTTAAATTTTGCAGATTTATGCAAAATGAATTATTACGGAATAAGATAAAACATGTTAGAAAAATTTCATTCTGTGAAGTTTTTAGGAAAATTGAACAAGGATAATCTTCAAAGCACGAAGGTCAAAAATCGAAATTTGGAATATTTGAAAGTTTTAAGGAAAACATAAAGAAAGCTTATTTAGTTTTTCTTAAATAAAAACCAGGCCAAAAATGAGGATAAAAATTGCTTCGATCTAAATATCTCTTAAACAGAAAGAGATAATATTTTTTTTTTTACATTCAAGTCATAAATAAATTAAAAAAAAATTACATACCCAAGGTGAATACTTAGGACACCTACCCTCTACTTCCGTGACCTGCTAGAGTCCTGTACTCCACCAAATCAATTCGAAAACACCTCAGCTCTCACAAGTTACATTTGGGATCACTGCGCGGCGGTGTTACAAATGTTAACAAATTCTGTTGATTAAAAAAAAAATAATTTTTACAGTGAACGTGTTAATTTAGTTTTTTTTTTGTAATTAGGACACAAGGCTATAGAATATTTATTATGGAAATCAAATGTGATGGTACGTTTTATCCAGAGTAAAATATTAGAAAATCTATACTGAATGGTAAAAAATACTATTATTTTTTCTTATACTTTAAAAATTATATTCGTATAGAAAAAATTTTTGTTGGACAAGACAAAAAAAAATCCGCATTGCTCCAGCTGGAAATAATACTCCGAAAGTAGAATGATTTGTTGGGCATAAGATTTATTTATAACATTTTAATATATATTTTTTTCTATAGATATTTTTTGTTTAGAAAATTATGACCTTTTTAATTTTTTCTAAGCTACTTGAAATTGAAAAAAAAAAAATGAAATTCTTAACCAATATATATTTTGAAGCAAGTTCAAGTTATTTATAAAATTAATTAAAATTAATGAAAAAAAAAAAAAAAATAATAATAGTGGTCGTCTCTTATATTTTTTGGACACAGAAACTTAAATTGATAAAAATATAATATTTAATGCAAAAACATATGACTTCTGTGCGTCCATCAAAAGGTACAGCAATTGTACTTGACATCTCCTTTAAATTTACTACAGATATTGCCTATGAAAAGTATTTCTTAAGTCATTAAATTCTAGCCTCTGGGACCTTTTCATTCCAGAAATAAGAAGTAAAAGTTGAAAATGTCTTAGTGTTTCTAATGGCTCTTTTCAGTCTGTTTTGGTATGGAATAAACCTATAATAAATCAAGAAATTGTGGAAAAACTTTATTTCTTAAATGTTATTTAAAAATTTATTCTAAAATTTTTGCTTATTAAATTCACATTATAAATCTCTATTATTTTAAACTAAATAAAATTTTATAAGTTTAATTTTCCTTATATTAATTTTAATAAATTTTCTTTGCCATAAAACCAAATGACCACACATAAAAACTATTCACGTAAATAAAACTCGACAGAAGAACAAAAACTAATAATCATAAATTAAACAACAATCGATGTGGAAAAACTTTTCGACCTTTGCTGTTTATTCCTGGCTGCTCTCCCACAACAGCCGGACTAATTTTACTTTTTTTTTATTACTTTAACACTCAGGAGTATTTAGGAGATGCTGTTGTTTATTTAATGCCATCAGCAAACTAAAAGTAATTCCTTAATTGAATTTTAATTACAGTTTTTCACTTTTTTATATCTCTCTCTCTCTCTCTTTCTTTCTTATTTTTTAATTTTCGCACTACAGCTGTTGCCATTTCTTGTAAGGTCCATGTCAAAAGGAAGTACACTTGAAGGAGATGAAAAAGCAGCATGAAAATAATAACAAATAACAATTTTACAGATGTTGCTTAATGAAACTCTTGCATTTTACAAAATGGCAACTACATAAGTAAAAGGTGATGATGGTGGTACTTGGACGAAAGATCAACCTTTTGCGAACTAAATTTCTGGCAAAGAAAAAGGGCAAAAGGTTGTTGCTGTTGCTGTTGCTGCTGATAACAAACAATTTGTTTACTTGTAAAAATATTCAAAACAACTAAAACAAGCGAGAATGTTATATTCGGCTTGGCCGAATCTATATATCCACCATCAGCAACATAAATTTCACCTTATATGGGAGCTGCGCGGTAAAGTAGACGGACCTCGCACATTTTTTGTTTCCGATTTTACATTGGTCCTTTCAAAGATGTATATGCTTTTTTGTAGAAGATATCGGCTGAAAAGTATAAACCGTAATTTAAGACTAACACATTATGATTGGAACATATGATCACAGCAAAAAATAGAAATGATTATAAGTAATAATTGTTATGATTCCATTTTGTATATTGTGTCCGATTTTATGGTTTGTTTTTTCAAGTTATGATTCTAGTTTTACATATAACTGAACAATCTTACTACAGCATTATTCAATTCTATCAGATTATGATTTGATGTTATTACATTATTATTCTATCTTATTATATTATTATAAAACATTATCATATTATGATTAAATTTTGTAATATTATTATGCCATTCTTCATATTATTATTCCATTTTATCATATTAATAGAGAAAATATTAATAGAGAAAAGTGTTCATTAGCCAGTTAAAGTAGGATATATATATATATATATATATATATATATATATATATATATATATATATATATATATATATATACATATATATACATATATTTATATATATATATATATATATATATACATATATTTATATATATCTTATATTATATATATATCCTACTTTAACTGACAGACAGTGGGATTGACCGTCTGTCTTAGATTTTCACGAGCACCCAGAATATATAAACTTTATGGGATCTTAGATGATAATTTCGACATGTTACACACGGAATAAAAAACCCAATATACCCCCCCATCATTTTTAGATGGTGGGTATAAAAAGTTGGAACTAAATATTTAAGGTTTCTTGCTAAGCTCTACTATGTTCAGTCAAACAAACAGAAGTTAACAGAATAATTTTTGACAAAGAAATTAAAATTTGTCTATAAACAATATAGAAATAAAAACAACAACATAACTTTACTTGAATACCTTAAATTATACTTTAATCCCACTTCTCTTAAATGTTTCTGTTGTGTATTTTTGACGAGTTTAGTTCTTGTTTCGCTTGAGATGCTGGAAAATTTGCATTATTTCCGTTAACAACGGTACTTTTACTTCCGTTGTGTATCATCATGCTTGATATAACTATTTAACGGTAATCAAGTAAGCGTTGATGAGTGTGATGATGGCAACAAAGTTAGTGTTGTAGAAATGCTGGTGTAAATGAAGAAAACAAAAAACTTAAATTATTTTTGCTTAAGGCCAGGTTTACATTTGTTTGTTGTTTTATTTTTCAAAATTAATATTTGCATAAAACTTATTTTCCATAAAAACACTTGTTACGGAAGTTTCAACATTAAATACACGAAAGTACGAAGTTTTATCTAAGTAAAACTTTGAACTTAATTTTTACACTTATTTCCTGGCCAATGAAAACGTTTTAAAATTTAGTTGCAAGTAGCTATCGACTGTCATATTATTTGTAAAGTTATTGTTACAAATGTTTCAGGAATCAGCAGCTTTAATTAATCTTCATAATTAAATCATAGTGAGTAAAGTTGTTTAAAAGATGTTTCGATTTCAAAAGTTACTTATATTTTGAAGTTAACAAATACGAGTGTATTTAATGATTTTATTGTCAATTATGAAGATTATGTCCAATTTCTATATTTTATAATCCTCAAGAAGTGTTTGGCTATAGATTGATCTACCATGTCTAGTTATATTTTTTAATAAACGGTTAAAAACTTAAAGCTGTATTCAAAAAAACTTAATACAGCTTTACTAACCATTGTTAAACAAAAATCCTTAAAGTTTTTTTAAAAAACGGTAGTTCGCTTAGTATACTTTTGGCAAACCATTATTAACTTTATATGTTTTAAAGTATGTTCGACCCTACTTTAAAGCCACTTTAAGATTATTTCAGTTACATTTTTCAAGAAGAAAATAATAAATTTTTGTATTCATTACTAAATTTTTAACATAAACGCCATATTTTTAAATGACTGGATATTAAGATTCTTTCGGAAATTCAAAAATGTGCTAATGTACCTATTTAAAAATGTGCACACAGAGAAAAAATATAGTTGTAGTGACCATAATCTAAGAGCAGTACATTATGATTGGAATATATGGTCACAGCTAAAAATATCTATAATTATAAATAATAATTTTTATGATTCCATTTTATCACATTGTGTCCGATTTTATGGTTCACTTTTTATATTATGATTCGAGTTTTTAATATTATTATACCATTTTACTATATTAATATCCCATTTTGTCATATTAGTGTTCCATTTTTTCATATTATTATCCCATCTTATCATATTCTTATCCAATCTTATCACATTATGATTCCATTTCATCATATTGTTCCAATTTATCATATATTGAAATAAAACACATTAATTTAAAATTATTATTTTTATAAATTGTTCATTGATTCATATATTCTACCATCATGTATTGTGCAAAATAATAAAATATATTATTTATTAACTAACCCCTTTAATTAATTAATATCTTCTAATTATATAATAAATATAACAAAAGCTTATCTACTTACATTAATTCATGTATAAACTAAATGAGATTTATAACGAAAATGAAAGACAAACGTTAAAAACCAAATATATTCAAAAACAAACAAGTTATGAATTTTTCAACCATATTTTAGAAAACATATTTATTTGTAACGTTTTGTTGTTATGGGAATAATAATATTAATATGTGTTGAAAATAAAATGAAGAAAAAGATTTGTAATATATAGTAATTGTAGAATGATATTTTTCATATTAATAAAATTATATTTTTTAATATTAATAAAATTTTGTTTCCGGTAAAAATATTCAAAAATATAAAATTTTTGTAGCCAACTATATTAAATTTGGACTATAAAACTGAAACAAAAGCATTGTTTTCATGAACAAAATGTTTTTAAAATTAATGTATATTAACAATGAGAACATAATATTATTGTAATGAGAATGCCGTAATCATATTTTTTCTCTGCGTGTATTAAATGAATTCCGGGATAGGTTTATATTATCTGTAATTATTTAAAAAAAGAGAAATATATATATATATAGGAATGCGCAAAAAACGAGTTTATAAAATGAAGCGATTTTGGGTCATGGTCTTAAAGAAATTGATCAAATTTAATTTATTTTTATTGATCACAATCCTCCATATTCTAGCGTTTCCTATGATGCTAAATACTTTCATAAAATGTTTATATTTAGAATTCTAGAATCTAGTGGATATTAAAAAAAAATATGACTCAAATTAAAACCGTCAAGTTAAAAAAAAAATTAAAAAACGAGGAAAACCAAATGAGAGAAAAATGTTTTTCCACCTAAATCTCTCTTAAAAGGATATAATCTACACATGTACCCAAGCATATTTTTTTGTAAAGATTTACAAGGTCTATCTATGCTTGAACATTTTTTTACAATCTAATCATTAATAAACTTTTGGCGATTTAAAAGAAAAAAAAAAAAAAATGATATACCCGAGGTGAACAAATTTGTGCTCTCTTTATAAATTACAAAGCTATTAAAAAAAAAAAAACATTTTGGAACCACTGTGCTGCGCTGTTGTATAGACTTTTTCGAAAATTTTATAATAAATTGCAATTGAATCCATTTAAAATTTAAAAATGTGCGATGAATATTTTACTTCCAAAAAAAATTAAAAAATAAAAAATCAACAAAAAAATAACAGAATTGCACTAACATTTATATAAAAAGAAAAAGAAACCAAAAACAGTTTTTTGACTAAAACTAAAAATTTTGAACGTATGTTGGACATTTTTAATAGTCAAGTAACTTATCAAGCGTTTTTCACTATAGCAGAGTGTTACATCTAGTTTTTTTTTTCGAAACTTTTTGAGGATTTATATTTTATTTTTATAATTTTTCTTTTTGACTTAGGAAAAATTTAAAAAAAAACAATATTCCGCCGAATATAAGTTTTTAGTAATATAAATCTATTTATTTATTTATTCAACAACAATGTAATGAAGACAATAAAAAGCAAGTTAAAGTGCTATATTCGGCTGTGCCGAATCTTTTATATCCTTCACCAGTTTACCAACAAACAAAATGTATGCCTTAATAATTACATTTGTTACACAAACAACGCTTGCTTAAAAAAAATTAACAAATTTTGGCATTTATATATTTTTATAAATAGATGTACAAACAAACTGACTGCATATACAAAAAACAACCCGTCACCGTTCGGGAAGAAATGTGCCTTTAATGACATGTACTTTTTGATGACACTATTTAGTGTAATTTTTTGGGTATCGAAATACTATCACTTAGAAGTGTAAAAAAGTACATCAAGAAAGTATCGAAATATAATTGCTTATGCATAATAAACATGTTTTTAATGCAGTTGGAATATTTCTGGTAAATATTTTTAATTATAATTAAGCCAAATGCTTACTTTATATTTAAACGCGCTGTAACTTTAAACTAAATTAATAACTCACTATAACTTTAAATTAAATACGAAATATTTAATAACAAAAATCACTAATTAAAACCAATTTTTTATATAAACACATTTTTAATCAACACTATAAACAACAACATTGATCACATCTAAAGTTATACATATACTGAGCAAAATTATGTCATGCTTGTTCTTTTTCTTTGCTCTAGAATGTAAACAGTAGCCCAAGCTAAGTTCCTCAGATCAAAATTCGATACTAATTTGTTTTGTTATTCCAAATTTGTGCATTTTATACTTTTTGGCATCCAAGAGTGTCAAAAAACACACTTTTTAATAAATGGATGTAAAAACTCTCTTCCAAATGCTTGCAGGAAAACTGCTTGCTTATACAAAAAAAAAAAAAAAAAAAAGAAACACTAGTAGTCATTGCAATGCTTCATATAAATGTTTGCGTGTATATACGAACGACAACAATTGCTTGCTTATACAAATAAATACTACTAAATTTATATACATAAGTTTATATGTAGATTCATGCTTATACAAAAGACAACAACAATAACACTGAATCATAACAATGCTTCTATTTCCAACTAAAAAATGTCCAAATATACATAAATACTATATGATACACCACACCATTGTGCAAGGGTCTTATATTGGACATGTGGACAATTGTGGTCCGATATTTTTACTAAGTGTAAAATAAAATATATGAATACAGAGTATTACGTTAATACTAACATTTATATGAATTTATGCACTTTAGGGTGATTCCCAAAAATGGGCTTATATGGGAGCTATGGTAAATTATGGAGTGATCCTCACAAAATTTGTCTGTATGATTTCTATTTATGTAAAACTTATTTGTGTCGAATATAAACTTGATAATAACATGTGTATGTGATTTTCGGAAGAGGGTTTTATATGAGAGCTATAGTCAATTATGGACCGATCTTCATGAAATCTGGCACAAAGATTTATTTATACAAAACTTTCTTACACACAATTTCATTAAAATATTGCTATATTTAATGCATTTATGATCATTAAATCCCTATTCCGGGAGGCTTTGTCCTTGTGTCATGAAAGTCCTATGTGCCAAATTTCATTGAATTATCTTAAAAATTGCGACCTGTACCTGTGTAAAAGTTTTACATAGACAGCCAGCCAGACGGGCATCAATAGATCGATTCAAAAAGTGATTCTGAGTCAACTGGGATACTTTAAGGTGGGTGTTGGATGATTTTTTCTGTGCGTTACAAATATCAGCACAAACTCATAATACCCCAACCACCTATGATGGTGTGGGGTATAATGATTACTTGTATGTATATACAATCAACTTCTACTACTTGCTTATACAAAAACAACAACACTGAAGGTTATTGCAATGCTTTTTATATCTGTTTGTGTGTGTATATTTTTTTCAGATTTTTGGCTGTAACTCGGTTGTTTATTAAAAAAAAGTATTAAAAGAGTTATAACCGATCTATACAAAAACGAAATCCTTAGCCTAAACAAAGGATTCAAATAGTCAAAAATGCATTTTGCGCTACATCTCGGTTATTATTCGATCGATTTAATTAATTTCTTAATCATAAAAATTTAGAAAAAAATTGCCAAATCTTCTTTACAAAAACGAAGTCCGAAGCTTGTGTAGAGGCTTCAGAAAATCTAAACACGGTTTAAAAAACCGGGTTTTTGACATATTTCCGCCATTTATGTATCGATCTTACCAAATTTCAATGGAAAAATTCTGAAAAGGATTTCCGATCGTTCCATATGTATATTATCACAAACGCCATTTCAGTGGACATCGTCCAATCGACAAAATTTCTTACAATGATCCAGAAAATATAAACTTTTTTGCTCTCCGGTGTAGGGCATAATAACTGTTATACTGAATATGATACCATAAAGATAAAAAATTAGTTCCAATCTCTACAACAAGATTATTATTACGGATTGGTTGAGTGGATAATATTTCAGCAATTGATATTCTATTATTGTTAATCAAGAATTTAGAAGCCTTTAATAATTATATATTATAATTAGTTGTTAATGGAACTTGATTTTTCATATATTAATAAAGTCTTAATCTTCAGTATTTGTATTAACTAAAAATATTAAGTAAATTATTTACCTAAAAAGTTGATTGATATAAATGTTAAAACGATTTCCATATAATCTATTTTTTTTTTTGAAAACCTATAGGACAATTTCTTTTTCAATATTGACTATTTTTAAGTAAATTTACCTACTCAAACCTGTATGTCTTATTTTGGTGGCATTATTTTGGTGGGTATTTTTGGGCATGAAATTTTGTTATTTGGGTATAAGACTCAAAAAAAATCTGAGAACCCTGTATTTGTTGATCTTTGCATTTAAACCTTATTTTTTTTTTGCATAAAATGAAAAAATCCCTGTCTATATATACCTTAAAATTTCTGTTAAATAAAAAAATGTTTTTAAGTGTAAATTATGTAAAAATATTCGAAGTTTAACCATAAAAATCCTGTTGTTCTTAATCTTCTTTCTCCTTTTCCTCGTAAAGTTTTCACTTCGTATCTAAACATCATATTTTAATCATTAAAAAAGTTTTACACTTTTTCTTTTCACTTATTTTTGCATTATTGTTGTTTGCTTCCTCAATCTTGGTCATAATTTTGATGTATGAATCATGTTTTTATTCTCACTCTTTAAAAGAGTGTGCATTTTTTTTAACACTGAAAAGTTTTTAATTTTTTAAGAATTTTTTCTCTTTTATACAGTTTTTATATTACCTTTTGTCCACTTTTTTATTTAATGTTGTTATAATTTAATCTTTAATAATAATTTTTTATTCATTATTTCTTTTTTTTTAATTTCTCACTTACAGGAAGTGGTTGAATTTATTCGTTTGGAAATTGTGTTGTTGTTGTTTGTTTGTTTTTTTTTTCTTGTACAATGTCCATGTTAAAATATTTCAGTTTGTTGTAAAAGTGTAATTTTTCATAAACATCTTATGACAGCTTATGTCTCGTTTGGTGTAAATTGATATAGAGAAAGCGGTAGAAACAAAAGAAAATTGTAAAGGTATGACCATCCATACTTTAAGGATGAATACATGGTTGAGTAAAGATTTACATTAATTAATGAATTATGTTTAAAAAGAAAACATCAAAAATTAAGAAAAAAAAAAAAAGAAAAATAAATTAAGAAATTAAAGTGTTGTGATAAAAAAGGTTTAAAAGCTACATAAAGGTAGTTAAAATACTTTTTTAAAGGATACTTTTGTAAGATTAAAAAAATATAGGACCAGTGTTGCCAGAAGATGGCAACAAAAGGCTAAATTTAGCTTTAAAAAAGATCAGAAATGCTGATCTTTGTAACGCATAGAATATGATATCAAACTCCCACCTTAAAGTATGCCATTCGACACAGAATCATTTTTTAAATCGATCTAACAATGTAAGTCTGTCCGTCTGGCTAAGTAGACGGCGGGCTGGTTGGACGCCTGGCTGGCTGGCTGTCTGGCTGGCTGACCAGAGGCTTAACACAATCTGGTATCACGTGAGCCAGTAGCCCCTGGTACGGCAACAACTGCTTGTCGGTGTTGTCGTACTGGACTGACTGTTTGTTGCTGTGGTTTGGACCGAAATCAAAGGAAAGGGTTTATAGTCTCGATGTGGTGTTGAATAGGAACTCACGTCGCCATAATACGACAGGAGGTTAGACAGCTCTCATTCCTAAGCAAGGGGGAGTGGACTTATCCAGGCAACGAGTCTCTCTAATTGCCACATGTGTGTTCTTAACAGGCATATGGGGGCGTTGGTAGGTACATTGAACCTCACCCGGTGCTAAGATCACCGTGTGGTTAGGCCGTCATGGCAGGTACCCACGTTAATCTTGAGTGCATCTATTATCCTAACCGAATTCAGTTGTGTCTACCGAAATATTTAGTAGTTTCAATCAAGTTATGAGATAGTATATGCAACCGATAAAACACGCTTTGGTAGTCACAACAAATATGTTTTTTCTGTGTATTTTCTACTTGGTTTTTTCTTTTTGAGAATAAAATTAAAAATATATGAAAATTTTTAGTAAGCTATTGCAGATAAAATCGAATAAATTCTGCAGTTTTTGTCTAATTTCAAAATATTAAATTTTGTTATATTCACAACAAAAATGCCCTTTAAAAATATTACATCGTTGCATAGGCTTTTATAGCAAAAATTTTAATAAATCGCAGTTAAAATCGAAAAATTGTGGAGAATTTTATTCTAGAAGTTCTTGGAAAATTTGACCAAAACAAAAAAATGTATACGGTTGAGAATTCTGTTTCTTCTGTTTTCCAGAGAAGTTTAAAAAGGAAAAATAAAGAAACGAATAACAGAATTAGAAATACATTTATACAAGAACTTAAATGAAAACATTGTTTTGCGAATAAATCGAAATTTTGAAGGTGTATTGTAAATTTTTAAAACTTATTTATGATGTCCTCAAGAATAATCTACACGATGTTATTTTTCGAGTGATTTTTCATTGTAACAGTATGTTATTATAATTATTATTTGGTTGTGATTATTCTGTTCGAATTAACTATTTTCAGGATTATTCCAAAAATAGACAAAGTTTCGGACATTTACGATTTCTTGAATAAAATGCTGTTCGATTTAAAGTAAAAATAGATTTCAAAAATTAAAACAATCCTTTCTGCCCATTATCCTATTGCCTAATACTTTAGAATTGTTTTCACTCTATATTTATTGGCATAATTTCGAAATAATTCAAAATCAACAGTATTTCTTTTTTTAAATAGTTATATACGAAAAGTTACACTATCTATCGCTATAAAAGTATATTTAATTATTGCTTCTATTTTCTACATTTTCATATTATAATGACCCTTATTCAAAAACAAAAAAAGTCGAATGAATGATTTTGTTTTTGAATAACATACAAATTATGCAAATAAGTAGTTGACTGCAAGAGAAAATATTTGACTTTAATTTAAATTGTAAATTAAACGCAACTTTATAATAATTCTTTTCATTTTTCTGCTTTTTTCTTACAGGTCAGTAACCGTACAAAATGACAAACAACACAAGTGGCAAGTGAATATAATTTATTTTAGGAAAAAAAATCACGTTATACATTCCAAATGAATAAATATCCTTAACAGCAGAAAACTGTTGCTTTATTTAAAAAAGAGACTCTACATAAATTCCCCTTTTTCTCTAATACTCTGTTAACATTATACCGAAATTATGTTAATGTTATACATTTAACATTTACGCTATTATTTTGTTTAACAGTAGTATTACAGCTTCCCATTAAATTTAACAGCGAATATATTTCACTCTTTAGAGAAATAAATAAAATATCATTATCTAGTGCTCTTTTATATTCTAATGAAATTTTCGTACTTTTTACAAAACATCTTTCATTTATGCTCTAAAAAGAAAATCTCTTTTACTTAACCTTATAAATGACTTGAGAGCATTTCAGAGAAAGAATCTTACAAAGAAATATTTTGAGTTTCTTATAGCGCCAAATCTCTTACAGTGCGCATGTATTCTGTTACCTCTTTTTATTTTTTTGGGGGCTTTTATCTTATTGTTGTTGCTGCTACTGCTGTATGTAGTAAAGTGTGTCTTCTTTAAAATAAAATAGAATTTGATGAAAGCCCACTGGCGCTAATGGCAATCAAAGCAGTTTGTTGTGGCACGTGTATACATAATGTACAACATACATACCTTACGCATCCAATCCATCCATCCACCAATCTACCTGCAAAACGAGAAAAATAAAATATACAGTGGCCCCCACTCTTCATACATTCAACCGTACATTTATACAACCATCCAAATTTCGTAGCCCCCAAAACAACCCAACCCCCAGCAAAATTTTTTTTTCACTACAAATACACTCTCAGTTTAGTTCAGCTCTGTGTTTTTTACGTTATTTGTATTCTTAGAAGACAGTGTTGTTACCAGAATTTCAATTCGATGTTCTTATGAGTTGGTATATGTATATAGTGTTAGTGTATTGGTTGAAAGTGTAAATGTGTGAGTGCTTTTTTATATACATACCTGCTCCAAGGTGTATATATGTACCTACGTGAGTTAACTGTAGTTGTTGTAGTTGTAAGAATATATACTTGGTGTTTTACCACTACTACTACTACTACTACTATTACTACTACTATATTAGAAATATTTGTTTTGGTAGTGGTAATGAGTTGAAGCTGAAATAGTAACAAATTATTTTGTTTGACGAAGCAGCTGTTGTGAATAAAATAATGAAACAGTGATTGTATGTGTATGTATGAAAGTGGTTCTTAGGTGTATGTTGAAGTGAGCGTGTGTGTGTTTATATACCATTATAAGAAAGGAACCTATATTTATTTTATTAAATGACTAGATATAATGAAGGATGTATATACGTTTGGGTGGATAGTAGAAGGTTTTATACGTGTTAAATATAAATAATTTAAAGCGTTTCTAACGAATTTAAAAGACCCTACAAAATATGAATTAAATACTTGCTAATATACTGTGATTTTTTTTAATTTAATATTATAAATTTTAAACAAAATTAATCAGAATTCATACAAAATTATTTTGCTTAAAAAATTTTTAAAAATTTAGATTTTTCTCAAAATTCTACAAAAATTATAAAATTTCTATTTATTAAATTTTCTAATATTGGTAAAAATATCTATTAAAATTATATTTTGTGTTGGGGTTTTTTTTACAGAAAAGGATAAAATGAAATTCTAAATTTATGTGGAGTTTTTTATTTTTTAATTAACAATGAAAAACATTTTTATAATTGCTATTGATTTCTCTGTGTGAGAATAAATTATTTCAGTGCAGATATGATTATTTTCAAAATTAATAAATATTTCGAAATGCTCAAAGGTAGTTAAATATTTGTCAACATAGACAACAATTGTTTCAATTAGGTAGAGATATGTGTAAATAAAATAAAAATATAGGACGAGGTTCGTAATCTTAAATAGACAAATGTAATTAAAAATTCTTTTACATTTTATAGCAAAAGACTAAATATACTTGTTTTGAATTGTTGTTAAAAATATCTGATTTAAATATTTTGAATCCAGTGGAACAAAACTTTAAAAATTAAAATGGCAAAATGTGAAAGTGAAAATACAAATAATGTAAATAAATGTATAGGTACCGTGAAATAAGTCGCAAATTAAAAAAGTCCCAATGAAAGAGCTTCACTGATTCCCAGCAAAAATGAAAAAAACTACCAAATTTAAAAAAAAATTAAATAACTCCCAAAAGAAAAAAATAAATTATTCTCAACATATTTGAGTTCTATCATAAAAAACTAAGTACTAAATTTAATGAAATAACTCTCAATGAAACAATTAAAAAAACAAAAAAAAGTTAAATAATATCCAAATTAAAATATCAAATGAAATAAATCATGACCTATAGTTTAGGAGTTGTAAGACATTTTTGAGGTTTTCTTTACTAAGAAAGGCTTTACTTAGCGAAGGAGATATTTTAAATGCCACTGAAGAACTATCGTTAGCGAAGCTAGGGCTTTAATTACCATAGAGGAGAAATCCTTTGGACTTCGTCAAATAAAAATAAAAATGGTCCCAAAGAAAATGAAATAATTCGCAATTATGAAAGTACATTAAATAACTAACAACAAAATTTTGTTGGAGTTTGATAGTTTTTTCATTATGAAATAATAAAAAATAACAAAAAGGCAATAAATTCCAAAATACTGGATGTTATTTCATAACGAAATTTTCCATCATATTGCATTTATTTTTTTTTGGGACTTATTTGATTTGTTTCTGGGTACCGATATATAACGGGAAAAGTATTTAAAGAAGCTTTTATTAAAATTTCTCAAAAACCACATAGTTTCAAAAATTTTTTCCCTTAGTTGCACAATATTGAATACGTAAAAAATACTAAATTCATCAAAGGTCCATTAGTGTCTCTCATCGAATGTCCTTTTGTTTAAGTTTTTTTTTTTTAATTTAAATTTGCTGAAAAAAATAATTCGATATTTTCTTCATTTCCCTCATATTGAACATTGGTCTTTTGTTTAAAAAATTTAAATTTCATGGAATATATTGGCTAGAATAATACAATATATAGTAGCACCGTATTCGAAAATGGAACATATTTTTTTAACAAAATGTGTACCCGTTGAGTAAAACTAAATCGGCGATCCTGAATTTAATGTTGTTCACCATTTTTAAAAATTAAAGCTCGTTTTTGCGATATTTGATTTTGAATGGCTAAAAAAGGGGTTAGAAAAATTAAGCTTTTAAATTTAATAATTTAGTTATTAGATTTAAATAAAACGAGCTATGATTTTTTTAGTAATCTTTATTTTTAAGAAATTTACGATAAGTGTTAAGGCTTTGTTATCGTGCATGATGAAATTTTTCTGCCGCGACGGATGAGCAATCTGTTTGATGATGAATTTTCATTGAGTATATGCGATATTCTGCTAGCGAAAAGTCAACTTTCCTGAAAGTCAACTATCGGTCGTTATTGATTTCAAAATTTAGTTTTTAGTTTGGTTATGACTGCCTGTCCTGAGGTCGGCTGAACTCTGCTATATGATGACAGAGATAACTTGGCAAGTCGTACAGCAGCTCTGAGTATATAAAGATTTTTTTTTCAGGGGTTATAAGACAGTTTTTGTTTTGCCTTCGGGAGTGGTATGTGTCACTGTCTCCACGATAAGCGTCACTTAACCTGGTAGAGAGAATTAATTCTTAATATAAAAAACAGATGTTTCAAGTACGGAGATATAGATTATTCGAATTAAGCATGGGAGAACATGACAAATAAATAAATAAATAAGTAAATAAATTATTAAATGAATAAAGATTGTAAAATCCGACAACGTATTAAGAAAGAAAAACAACTAAAACATGGTGAACGATATTTCTTTAATATCAGTGAAATATAAACTTGTCAACATGATTATTAACAATTAGAGTTTAGTATAAAAATATTCACTTAATAGAGCTAAATTAATTCCATTCTTCTTTTAAACCAATATAATTTGTAATATGCGGAATAAATTGCAACAAAACTTTTGGCACTGACTAAAAACAGTGTTAAAAAATAAAACAAACAAATTAGTTTGTAATTTTTGTTGAACTTTTATAGTTTTTAGATTTTTTTTTATAAATTTATTAGAGCTCAAGTTCAATAGTTATGAGTTAAATAGATGACGTTTACAGAGAATACCATGGTGGGACACTGAAGAGTGACAGACGTGGCTGACTAGAAAATGAGTCTAATAAAATTTTACAAGATAAGACAAACTAAGTTTCGTCCAGCAGTTTATCGCCTTAAAATTCTAGAAGCAAAAATTATTTATTATTAAGTTTTTAACAATATTAATTATTTTACCTTAGTTTTATGTTTTGAGCTTTTTGAGCTCGCCTTAACTTTTATAATTTTAAAGCAATGTAAAGTGTAGTGTTGTAAAACTTTTTATCATAAATTTTGAATGATGTGCTTTCTCATAATACTGTGGAAATTGTATGAAAATCAAACTTATAGTTTCTTCAAACTTTTAATAAAAGATGTACTATAAAAACATTTTTCAATATTGTTTTTTAAAAAATTATGAATAAATTAAAAAAATACATTTTGTTCCTCAAATATTTAACGTTCATTATAATGGTATTTATACTGTAACAAATTTAATATGAATGTAGGGAACACACAAAACACTATCTTTGTACATATAAAAAAATAAAAAATGTTGTATATATTCCAACACAGCTTTGTGTATGAAAAAACAAAAAAACCTCATAAATTCAGCATACAGCACCTGCTGCCAACCGATGAAACAACTGTGTACCGATACCGATATATACGTGTTACATTTTTCTTTTTCGCAACTAAGTTTTCTTCTTAACCAATACCTTCTTAGCACACAAACCTATGGCACTAACACTCCTTCAAAGTGAACACCTCCTAAGTTACCTCAACATGATTATTAACAAGGCAGTGATAATGATGATTTGGCTAGCTATGTTGTATATACACTTATGTATATATGTATATTTAAATAAAAACCACAAGTAGCTATGAAAGTTGTTATATATTAAATTTTGTTAACTCATGCTCTCTTTCTCTCATTTTGGTTAGAAATAATATTTAAAAAAAAAAAGAAAACAACAAAATAATACACATAGACAATTTAGCTCGTTATATGTAAACGTGTGTATATTTAAACGTGTTTTGTATATGTATATTTCATTTGCTTACCTATATAATATCTATGTATAAACGAGTGTGTACATTTTTGTATATATAAATATAAAATGTATAAATGTGTTTGTATAACAACCATTCATTCATTCATTCATTCATTGTATACATTCTCATTCTCTCACTTTTTTTACTTTGCTATATGTAGCTGTGTGTATGTATAAGTGAAACTGTTAAGGTGTGCTATAAGGAAAACTTGGCAGCCAACCAAAAGTAACGAGATTTTTTTTTTCTGTATATTTTATTCGTTCATTTTGTTTTACATTTTTTTACTTTTCTGTTGTTGACTTAAGGAAAGAGAACCTTTATTTTTCAGTTTGTGAAATAATAAAACGTAAAATTCCCGTCGGTACCTTGATGTTTCTCTTTACGTATACACTTTTTATTCGAGCATGTTGTTGTTGTTGCTTTCGGTGTGTAAGTATTTTTTATTTAATGTTGTTACTTTATAGGATAAGAAAAGAAAGTAAAGAATATGAGTTTCATTTTAGCAGACTTTTTACTTTGAATTTTCTTTTTAAATTCTTTTCTTTTTAGTGTGGTGAGTTTTTATAGTTAATTAAGTTATTTCTTTCGTTTATAAATTTATATTTAATTTTATTTTCTTTGACGTAATTTTTTTATTGTTATCTAAGTAATTAATTAATTGGAATAATAATTTTGGTTAAAAAATTTAAAATTATATTTATTGTTATAAAATTATAAAGTATGATTAATATTTACTTAAATAATAAACTATTGCTCATACGTATATTTTTAAAATCAATATTATAATAAACTTTTTTAAGTTTCTAAATTATTTGAAATCAATTATCCCACAATTATCTAAAGATCTTTAGTCCAAATTAATGTTTTTCAATATTTTCGCTTTAAACAGAACTTACTTTCTCCATAAGAATTACGAGTATATAGGCAAAATTCCATGTGGAGTAAAGAATGAAAATTTTCATTGCCACAATGAAAATTATTTATAAATAAAGTATGCTAAAGCATAATAATTAAGAAAACCACTTATATAATCTTTCCAATTACGCTTGAAGCAGTTCATAACATACGTGCCTGGATATATATGTAAAAAGTAAATGAAATGAGAACTGAATTTTTGCTGGAATTCAGATTGAAACCAAACGTAATTGAAGCCTTGAATCCATTGCTAAGCTTTAAATTAAACTTGTATTACATTTTAATTCAATAGCGTTCCACAGTAAACAGGAGATTTTAATTCAAGTCAAATTTATTTTACTTCAAATTTATTAATTTTGTCAAGCATATTTCATGCTTAAAATATTTTTATATTTGAATTCATGTCAGATTACAGCAGAATTTTCCAAAGCTTGAATTTTTAAAATTGGTGTGCTTATTGAGATAAAAGTGGCAACAATTTTCATAAAATTTTACATACATGAAAATATCATTACATGCATATTCAGTTTTTCTCCATCATGTCAAATTTCCTCTCAAAAGGACTTCAAGTTATCGAAGGATATACAATTTAAAAAATTTATAAAATGTTTAGGAAATGCTTTGAAAATCTTTATATAATTGCCGTTCGTTTTCAGCTGAAGCAAAAAATTTTCAATTCGCATAATTCAAAATCATAAATTTGTTATACTTTTACTACATTAATTGAACACAAATGCTGTTGATTTGATTATTGAATGTATAAAGATCCTGACCGTATATTGTTATGAATGAAAATATTATATGCAGGATCAGTAGCAGTAATTTTTAAAAGAATATTAAATGATTCGTTTCTGCATAATTCTACATTACTCTCTTAATAATCCAGTTATAGATGGTGAAGTTATAGTACTTTCCAAAATCATTTAATATCTTATCTCTGTAGAAAAATTAAAGAAGTCAGTGTGTGGAAAACATAGGTATCTGATTTTACCTAGAATCTGTTCATTATTCTATACTATATCAATATTAATTAAAATTGATTGCCTTATCGTGTTCATGTACAGACTAAAATATTTAAACTACCAAAAAAAGTAATAACGAAAACCGATAGTTTTTGTTGATGTTGATATAGGGGACCTATGTATGATAATAAAACTTGCTGTCGTGTTTTCTACTTACATAAAACTTATTTTTTTTTATAATAACAATTTTATAATTTATGAGTGATTTTCGGTAGAGGGCCCTACATTGGAACTATGGTCAATAATGAACCGTTACACAGTGGGGTCAGCTGCATCTCTTAAACTACTGGTTAGATCGAATTGAAATGTATGGAAGGGTTGTAGATGTAGATCTAAGCTTTCAGAAAAGTTATCCTGAAGTCATCATGTGATAACAGGAGATAAGCTACAAGGAATCAAATTAGACTACCTTAAGTACGTAAAAGTTTCAAAAACTTCTACAAATCAAGTCCAATTTAAAGATTTTTATATTTCTGTAAAGTACTTGGCAAGATAAATAAGCTCACTTACTTAAGTTAAAAATGTATTTACGCTTGAATTTTGAATTTTTGATTTTTTGCGTTCGTTCTTTGAGAATAAGTCCTCATATGAATGAGGGATTTTTTTAATATTTGATTATCTCAATTCATCTAGACATGAAAAATGTTCAAAATCAGCACTCTGAAATTAATATGGAAAATGGATATTATTTTAAAAAAATTGCCATTTTCTTCTTTATTTTTTCTCAAGGTTTTTTCAATAAATTTTTTTTGTCTTTAAATGTTACAAAAGGCAAGGCTTCATAAATAGTTAACAACGGAATTTAAAATTGATTTAGGTTTGCACTGTACATCCAGCATTGGTCGAAAAAAGTGAATTTTAGTAAAAAGTTTCATTTTTATCGACTAATGAAAAAATGTCACGCGAGTTTTTTTTAACTTTTTGACGATATTTATCATTTAAACAGATTTAGATCGATTTGGCACTCAATTTTTTCATAACACATATTAAAATAGTATTTTCACTATTATTTATTATGTAATGTACAAAATAATTATCAATCTTTTATTCCTGTAAAAATTTTTACAAACCAATTTTTGGAAATTTTACAAAAATAAACACTAGTTAATAAATTTAATCGATTATTACGAATATTATTTCGTTACAAAAACAAGTGAGAGTTATGTGGAAGCTATACTCAATTTTGGAATGATCTTCATGAAATTTGGTTGAAATAATAACGCTTATATAAAATCTATTTGCTCCAAATTTCATTTCTTTATATTTCAGACATTTATAAGGTCAAAAACCTATTTCGGGAGCATATTCGCCAGGTAAAATAACAGATCAATCATAACGAATTTAAGCAGTTTTCATAATTATGCCAAAATAATTACTCGTGCCAAATTTTATTAAGATATCTCCAAAATACTGCACAGTTTGTACCTTATTTTACATGGCCCTAACTACTCTGATAATATAGATGTTAGATTATGTTTAATTTTATATTGAAATATACAATTTAATGTAAATAAAATTTGTAAAATTTATACTCAAAAAATAATGAAATTTGGCATAAAAGTTTAGAGCCCCCTGTAGGACTTGAAATAGTTGTGGGAACTCATTGTAGAGCCTAAGGTATCTTCTTCGAAAAACTTTTTAAATTTTGAAAATATTTGCATTGATTCAAATGTTATGATTTTTACAATGAAAAAAGTCAAAATGAGCCACTGTGCATAAGTAATAAAACTATTTGTTAGAACATAAATCCAAAGGGAAATTGGACATTAAATGATATTTAAACATCTATATTGCATAATACGGTCATAATTTTAAAAATTCTTATTTACCAAAAAAAAAAAAAAATTAAATAGTGAGCAAAAATCACAGAAAACTTTTCTCGCCACATTCAAGGATTTTCGAAGTATTTCAATTAAGGGAATAGTTTGTTATAATAAAAAAATGCAATGATTTTATTTCCGCCTTAATGATTTAGTAAAATACAAAAACATGGTGACGTATGATTAATTTTTAATCATTATATATTAATCATACGCTCACGTATGAATCTGCACACAGTGGTTCCAAAACGCTTTTTTTTCTTTGAAAAAAAAGTTATCTGAATAAAATTTGACATAGCCAGTGTAAGATGTTTTCGAGTTGTCTTGGAAGATCACAGTGATCTAGAACGCTAGGGGGTATTGGGTGTACCTACAAAGTTGGTCATCTAGAGTGTGTCAATAAAAAAAATCTTCAAAATTTCATTTATGAATTTCTTGTAAAGAAATTTAATACAACATAGTCCTTGTAAGTATCTACAAAAAATGCGCTTATATGTGCAGGTTATCCTTTTTGGTTTAAGAGATATTTAGGTCGAAATAAATTTGTCCCTCATTTTTTCCCACGTTTTTTTTTTATATTCTTTTAAATTTGACGGGCTTGATTTGGATCATAAAAGTTTTCTAAAATACCCGCTAGAAAATTCTAAATAATATTGCTGCAAGAATCATATACATATATGGATCCGATAAAAAGTTATATTAGCTTTAATTTGAAACTTTATAAACTTTTTTTTCCAAAAAGGTGGTAATATTTTTTCGCTTATAATTTTTGCTTTTTACTCTGTCCTATATATTTTTTTAATGCCTTTAATATAAATTTTAACAAAAAAAAAAAAAAAAAAAAAAAAAATGCATATAAAGATAATTATAATAAATGAAAAGAAATTAAATGCGGTCAAATTTCTTCAGACCATAATCCGAGAAACGGAAATTTAACAATTGAAGAACATTTTGTGAGAAATAATGCTAATATACAAATTGAAATGATATTTAAGCGATCAAAGGGATTAAAAAACAAAAAACGAGGCCAAAAATAAGGAAAAAATTTATTTCGAACTAAATATCTCTTAAACCAAAAGATATAGCCTGCATATGTGTTATAATTCATCTTAAAGTCAATTAAAAAATTCCCATAAATAATATAAAATATACGGCAGAGATTTTCCAGATTGAAGTGTCCATGAAGAATATATTTAAAACTAAAATAAACGAAGTTCTTCATAGCTAAATATTTTTAGAGTTATAAAAAAATTGATTGAAGTTTCCTTGTTTTTATTTTACCTTCTTATTTTTTAAATAAATTGGTTCTGCTATCATTGGATAATAGGAAAGGTACGTAAGTAAGTATATTATATATTTATGTATGTAGATCTGATAAATCAAGTTACGAAGAGCAATACCTAGGGAAAACATTAATAGGTAATAATTATTACTCAAATAAAAAAATTTTTGCAGATATGTCTTGAAACATATCTCGTTATTCTACTTCTTCGTCTTCTCAGCGATTATTAAATATTCAATGGACTGCTTGGGTGTTTATATAATATTTTTTGTATGATTGAAAAAATATTTATTGTATATGTTATTTTTATTTGTTAATAAAATTTATAATAATAAAAAAAATATTTTAATAATCATTCACAATAGGGCTTTTTAATATAATCAATCAATATATGGATACATGTATGTTCATATATCTCCATATACCCTCAACTTTCGGATCCAAACGTACATGAATCTCTACATATATTTATTTATATATGATTTGTACATAATATTTTCAGCTGAGTCCTTATTTTTCAAATAAATTGTTTCTGTTTTCCAAAAATTGGTACGGGGAAGTGTTTTATGAAATAAGGAAGTTTATTTTACAATAATAACGCCTCGAATGATATCTTTATAAATATTATATAAAATGAATTTTTGTTTGTATATGTATATATATATATATATATATATATATATATATATAAATAATCTTGACATAACTCTTCCCCGTATACGTGCAAAATTTCAAGGTGTATACTTCTTTAGTTTTGAAGTTATGAAGCAGAATATGGTAGAAAGCCAATTTTTTGTGTATAAAATTTAAAATATTTATAAAAATTTTATTTCAGAGTGTGTTTTTCTCGGAGCTCATATTTAAATAAAAAATTTTACTATAGTTTATATTTTGCTACATAACTTTTAAACTAAAACGGTGTCCAACATGAAATTATGCACTTGTATAGAGAAGAGTTATGTTAATATTATATAATTATTTCAGAATTTCGTTTTAGGTGGTTTAGTGTTTATAAAACTAATTTTGAAATAAACTAACGTTCTACATATTAAAGACAATAACTTGTTCTTTTAAATGATACTAAAATCAAAATTTTATCATGTAAAAATCTAGCAGTTATTAGTAAATATATTATATTTAGACCAGTAATTTCTAAATTTAAACTTTACACTAGTAGGGAGAAGAGTTATGCCAACATTTTATAATTTTTTAAGAATCTGTTTCTAATAACCCTTGAACTCAAATTGGGTTCCAAAAATTTTGAAACATTTTTTAAAGTTTATTGATCTGTTCCTTAATAGAAAAGTTTGTAATTTTATTAACTTTAAAATAATATGATTAACTTTTATAATACTTTAAATAATTAAATATTGCTCATGCAACTAAAGAAGGTATTTGAAACATTTTAGGACATAAATTATCAACTTTGCTATTCCAAATAACCAAAAATTTTAAATTTAAGAATCAAAAAACTTTAAATCACTTTAATATACTAGTCATAGACATAGAAATGTCTCAACAAAAATTTCAGCATATAATAATCAATAAATTATAATAAAATCTTTAAGATGCCTACTAGATACAACAAAATAGTAATAAAAATTAATAAAGCATATTTTATAATCAAAAAATGTACACAAAACAAAAAGAATAAAAAAGGAAAAATTATTCTTAAAGAGTAAAATTCAACAATGAAATTTCTTACTTCACTTTTCAACCAGAACAAAAATGCTCAACAAGCAAAATTTCCTTTTTTTTGTTTTTGTTTTACTTTTCAAACTCTCTTGCAACAATGACGAGAGCATGGCTGGTGATGAGGACGATGAGGGCAACGACAATGATGAAGATGAAGAAAGCAACGACAACAATGAATGACAACTGGTACATACAGTTGGAGAACCTACAAAATACAATATGTGTGTGTGTACAGAAATACTTAACTACTATAAATACAAACACACACACACATATATAGATAAATTTATAAAAACTTAATGATGTTAAAACTGTAAATGCTAATAATGAAGTTATTACTGAGGATAATGTAGATGAAGAGAACAACAAATGAACATTTGTCGAAAGGATGACAAAGGTATCTACTTACACGTATCTAAACACATTCATACAGACGTACATACATTCTAAAGGTATGTAGTGTGTTTTAATATTAAGTGTGTGTGTGTGTCTGTGTATTATTCTGTTGCTACTATAGAAAACTCGTTATGCGCATATGTTGTTTTATTGAAAATTATGCTCTTATGCTCCTAAAAAATTCCATAGGAGAGTTTGTATTTGAGCTGTTGTTGGTTTGTTTTTGTAACTAGCATTATATACTAGGTGTACAATATATACATACACATTTATACTCTATTTAAGTTTAGTTTAGTTATTACTAATACATACTTACTTTACCTTTTTTCGTCTACCGACAACTACCAGTGTGTAAATGTTAAAGGTTTCTTCTTGTTGAACATTTATTCGTTTTTGTTGTAAGTGCCAGTAGTTGTTATTGTTAATGTTGTTATTGCTGTTGTAGTGCCCTAATAAAGAGTAAGAATATAGTTAGAGCAGTAGTTATAAATGTTGTAAAAACAAAAACAAAAAAAAAAAAAAAAAAAATATGAGAACGGTATTAAAAGTACTTTGAAACATAAGAAAATTCGCACATAATTTATTATACCCTTCACTTAAAATAAATAGTATATATAAGTTCGTCATTTTATGCGAAAGTTTTTAAATATATATTCAGGGTCTAAAATTGAAAAATACTCGTTTGATTATTATGATTAAAAATAATTTTTCAGAATATATGTCTGTCTGGTCGCTTGTCCATCTGAATGTCTGTCTGTATACTGAAATGGATTTTTTGAAGCCTATAGTCCAATAAATACATTTCTCTTTCAACACATGTGTGGCATATAGTCTCTATAATCTTGGTATTGAAATCCAGCGAAAACCATTTAAGAATGGCGGAGTTATAAATGATTTTCTAGAACAGTGTCAAAAATTTTTGAAAATTTTCTTTGTCCAGATTTTTTAATATTTTATATTTCACATACAGTAATATATAAACGTTTTTTTTATTCGAATGTTGTGGAAATATTGTTAAGCCTGGGTACATATCCTCGGGACTCTATATAAATTTCTGTTTTTCCAAAATATATATATATATATATATATATATATATATATATATAATTTTACAAGAATTTTTATATAAGCAATAAAGATAATAAATTTCAACATATTGATGTGGTATTCCGCTTGGGCTTGTGACTAAAAGACTTTAGGTCCGGATTTCGATCCTTGGCCAAGACTTCGAAAATTTGTTTCAAAATTTATATTCACACAAAAATTAAAATTTTGAAATGTCAGATTAAGGATCTGTCAAATATAGTTTTCTTTAATTGAAAATATTTCTTTGAAATTTATTAAATAAAAACTACATTTTGATTCGCTAGGATTCGAACCCATAAGAACACTTTAAAACACATAGCTTTGAAATTTTACCCTCTAGGCCACAGAAATTTCGAAGTTCTTAATTCAAAAAACAGCATATTTTTTGTGGAAAAATAAGTTTGATAATGTGTAAAAGTGTTTCAGGTTTTTAAATGTAGATAATGAGATGATATATCATGTTTGGTGGAATTGTGTTTTAGAGCCCCAAACTTAAAAATTCTGAAAATTTAAAAAAATTTTAGTTAAGTTTAAAGTATATAATTCTAAGGTATCTTTTTTGAAAAATAAATTATTGGTAGAAGACAATTTTGCACATCTCTTCCTTATTCAGCTCTTCAACATAGATGGTCTGAGCGATCTTCCTAAATCATATGACCAAGCAGTTTTTGGGGACTCTTTAAACTACAAATTTCCGATGTCATGGTTAGCACCAGTTTACAAATATTAAGTACATTTCCAGATTTAAGCAAACATTTTGATAGGAGATATCTTCAATATGTTTATATATTTATGAAATATAGATTTTATGAAGGGTACAAAAGATTGGTCATAGTTAAATTGTTTTTAATTAAGAAATTAAAAAAAATGTTTATGGTTTTCTTTAAGTAGAAAGTTCAAAAATATTTTTGGTTTTCTATTTGTGAGCAATGGAATTGAAGAAAAACTCAGCAGTTTTTCTTTAAAACATGAATTGAAATCTTAACTCAGAATTATAGATTAATATAGATTCGAAACTCTCTTTCCAATAATTTTTTGTTTTTTAATTTCTAGCATGAATAATGCGTTATTTGGGAGCAAACAAATGTAAATGAAAAAAAAATTGTCACAACAATGCTAATAACACAGGTCAACTAAATCGCAAAAAGAAAAAATATATCGCGAATAATTATGCAAAATTCGTATTCCTTAGGCTTGACGTAGTGTAGAAAGTTAAATGAAATTTATGCATAACAATTTTAACCCTTTGACGACCAAAGAAAATTTGCTTTTATGTTGACATTTTAGGATTTTTATAGACATGAAATGGTGCTGCAAAACTGTAGTATAAGTCAAGTGTCCAACTTACCACACATAGCCCATAGAAGTCTTTAAATTTGTAAATCAAGAACTTCTCAATTAACCCTCATAGGTGTAGAGGGAAAATTTGTATTTGATATAACTAACACATGACCGAAGATCTCAAAAATGGTAACATTTTTAAAGTCGATTGAAAATGTGTAGACATTGAAAGTTTGGAAAAAAAATAAAAATAAAAATCAAAAGAAGTTAACAAAAAATTGGAAAAAAATTACTGCGTGAATAATTCAGGTTAAACATTAACATCACGTTACAATTTTAACAAATATATTTTTTTTAACTACATTGAAAAATGTATGTATATTTTTTTTCTTAAATTAGGAATTAAGCATTTTTTTATACTAAGAAGCAGAAATATTCTATCAGCATTAAATATTTGCAGCCTTTTTCCTTGTTCTTAGACCATATTCTGTTTTTAAACCATTTCAATATTATTATTCCTATAGCAATAAAATGTTACAAACTTAGTTTAAAACTTCAATACTTGTTTGTTTTTAAATACATAATTTTTTTTTTTATATTTGTTTTCTAACTTCAATGTAATTCTCATTTAGTTTATATATAAATAAATATAAATAAACAAGGCTTGGTTACACAATTTAAGAATTTGTGTTTGAACCACATATGGTGGTACAAATGAATACGATTAATAATAATATGTAAATATTATTATTATTGTTATTTATAAAAATAACAATAATTTTTATTAATGTATGATAAATTGGAATAATAATAGACAAAATGAAATAATAATATGATAGGAGGGGATAACTATATAATAAAATGAGGTAATAATATGATAAAATTGAATTATAATATGAAAATATGGTATAATAGTATAATAAGATTGTTCAATTATATGTAAAACTATAATTATAACATAAAAAAATAAATCATAGAATCGGCTACAATACGACAAAGTAGGATCGTAATAATTATTACTTATAATCATTTCATATGTTTCAATTATAATATGTTACTGTAAGAATATGGTTACTACAGTTATATTTTTTCTCTGCGTATAGTGACATTTTTATAGTTTATTCGATAACCGATATGTCCTGAGTCAAGTATTTCTAAATACTTGATCATATCAAAATATTTTTCGTATTTGTGTGAAAGAGAATTATAAAATAATGTAATTTTGATCCAAAACTAATAAATGAGTTCTAAAGTTTAAATACTTTGAGCTTTGTATAAAAATTTTTTAAATAAAAATATTAAAAAAAATGTATAAAGGCATTTTAAAAATCGCGTTCGGTGCGTGAAGTTTTTTGTCCAAATTGATTAAAAGATCCAGTTTTCATTATCATGACAATATTGGCTATGAGGTGATGCTGTGGTATTTTGAGGTTCAAAGAAAATTTTAAGCCTATTGTACAATAGGAGTATAATTTTTGCAAATTTTGCGAATATCAAAATTCACAAGGCATTGCGTTATAGGTAGGGATCGCAATTGCACAGACTTTTAGATTTCCCGGGATAGTGGGAAAAATTTTTCGACTTCCCGGGATTATCGCTATCCTTTATTATAAACTACAATTATCACTTCTCTCATTATTTGAATAAATGAAATCCAACTAGCATATGAATCTTTGCATTAGTAGATTTAAAACAGTATTATAAATGTACTGAGAAAATGAAATTTGATAAATTGCTTAATCAAATAAGCAAATAAAGAAAAGAAAAGTAAAGTAAAGTAAAAATATGAAACACGATACACATGGTCACTTATATTATTGATATTTTTAAGAATTTTTTGTCTAATATTAACAATAGAACGATAGCTAAATAAATAATCCTTTAGTTTGTGAATTTTTCAAAAAAGTTTGTGGAAAAAATGAAATTTTATTAAAAATATTTTTTCCTATTTCTAAAAAATTATAAAATATGAGTTCATTAGTTTTTACTTAATCATCGCTTAATATCATTAATATTGGTGGGGTAAAAATTAAGATTTTCTTTAGGTTTATCTACATAAATTACATAAATAGCATCCTACTCCAAATGTAATGAAATTTTAGGTATATTTAAATGTAGCTCGCAAAAAAGAATTTTGATCCAACTTTAGCTTCTTTCAGTTATCAATTAAATTTCCTTATAATATACCTTTTAACAAAGAATATTTGCTGTTTAAATTCCACATGTCTATATTAATAACAAATTGATAATGTCTTATATATTTGAAATGTCTGCAAGATATTTTTAATTAGTTATTCTTTTTCACATGTTGGTTTTTAGTCCTGATATTTTATTAAGATATCATTGTCATTAAGATATAGTTCTCAGCTGGATTTTTAGCTTAATTTTCCTTAAAAAATTACTGAAATATTTAATTTTTTGTTAAAGGTCTCCCAATTTTTTTCCATTTAAGTTTTTTTTTTTTAATTTCCGGAAAACCCGGAAGAAATTTCCGTGAAAGCGAGACATAAAAAATTGTAAATTTCCCGGGAATCCCGTGGCAGGAAATTTCGAGATGCATTTTCTAGTTACAGAGAATGAAATTATATTAAGAAACGCGATATTAAATTTTCGCGATCGTTAAAAAGTTTCCGCACCAAACGCGTTGAAATTTTGAATTCAAGACATTTTGAATTTGTTCATATAATGCATTATTTTTATTAAAAACAACCTAATATTTTGAAAATATTTTAACTAAAAACAAAATTATATTGTCTCACTGCTAGTATTGTCATCAATACAATAACTTTTTTCATAAGATCGCATTTTTTCAGAAAGTCATAATATTTGTTTTTTTTTAATTTGTAAACTTTTTATTCGTTAAATTAATTTTTTGGTCAACATTAATATTGAAATGCATTTTAAATTAACTTTTCGCTATATTTGGCAGTTGAAAGAAAAATATTATAAAGCTGAATAAAATGAATAAAAAGCTGAAAAAATTATGACCACTATGATTTTACCATTTTATTTTATAGTGATTATTGAGGAAATAATCAAGAACCTGTTGGTACTGAGCAGAATATTCAGTACAGTGGCATTTTTAAATATAATTTCTTTTAATAGTAAGAAAAAAAAAAAATATAAAAAACTCTCAAATGGTTTTAGAAATTGATTTCGGCTCGAAAGGTTTTTCCGCCGAAATAATTTTTAAAATCTTTATGGGCTATAATGTGATACTGTCTTTTTTTCTTCTTTTTTTTCCTTTTTTTCTACTTGAGGTATATAATATAAAATTTTTGATTTCCAAGTTATTGTTAGGTCTACCAAAATGCATCAACAATTTTCCTGTTTCTAAAACAAACTTAAGAAATACAGGACACATTAATTCGGCTTCAAAGAATTTCAAAAAATTTTCAAATTTTTCATACATATTAATCTGTGGTCAAAATTATGTCATAGCTAAAATTTAAAAGCATTTTGAAAATATATCTGTAACTTCTAATCGGCTGGTTGGATTTACATAATATTTCACATAGGGGGAACAAAATTCCAAAAATCTGAAAAATTATAAACTTGATTTTTTTCAAATAAATTTGTTGCTTAACTGACATAATGCTTCATCATATACAAAAAGATTAAAGTCAATATCTTTAAAGTTTAAGCCATAACTAAAAAAAAGTTTAAGCCATAACTAAAAAAAAAAAAAAAATAATTTGTTCCCGTAGCCAATGTTCGGCGGTGTGTTTGTGTTGAAATACAAAAAATATTGACTTCAATCTTTTTGTGTATAATAAAGAATTATGTCAGCTAAGCAATATAAGTTACTCGAAAGGAAATCAAGTTCATATTTCTTCAGGTTTTTGGAATCGGAAGTTCATAATTTTTCGATTTTTGGGATTAAATTAAAATTTTTTGTAAACGATTGTTTTCTGGAGGAACTATAAATGTTTTATCCGCAATAAAATCTTTGTTAGTTAAGATAGATGATTTTGGAATTTATTGTTTGAAATGATAAAGTGTAAAAAAACTAAGATATTTGTTCAAGGAATAATACAATTCCCAAAAATCGATGAAAATCCCAAAAGTGGTATTGCTCATCTTTTCACCCATAAAGTCCACATTTTCTCAATGTCCCAGAGATAGAGATTGCAAACTATTAAGAACAAATTATAAATTCTGAAACTGCATTCTGTTTACAGATTCATACTTTGGGATTTTAGAACGTATAGGCTAAAGTCAAAACTTTCATATAAAATAAGTCGAATTTGGGAGGATGTGCACTTAGACCGCATAGTCTATTGGGATTGTTTTCAATTTTAAAATCATTGTTGTGAAGATATCTTTCACAAAAGTATAAAATTATTATATGTTGTTAAAGAATATTACATTTTAGAGAAAAAGAGTGTAGTAAGAGTGTAACTGTAAGAGTGTACTATTTCGACCAAAAAACACAAAAATCGTAATTTTTGCAATTTTCAATTTCAAAATCTTTTTTTTTTTTTTTTGACTCATTAAGATATCGACTTCGAATTTACTTTGTTTAATAGATAATTCTGTTCTTTAATTAGTTAAGAAAACTAATAAAATTGGTCGGCAATACTGTCATATATATGAACAATTGAGGTATTTAAATTTTCAAATGCGAAAAAAAACTATAAAGGATAAATAGAGCAAATTTGTTTTTTATATGCCTTATTAAGGGCCTAAGTAGATGTAAAAATATTTTAAATCGAAAAAGAAAGAAAAAATTGACAAACAGTTAAAAATTTTCTATGTCAGAGGTACTCTTCTTTGAGCACCCATAGATTCTCTTCTGAGAGATATGTGGAGTTCCCCTTACAAACTCCTCTGCTATATCTGCGTGAAATTTTATGTAAATTCAACCAGCCGATTAAAAGTTACAGATTTATTTCTAAAAGCTTTCGATTCTGACCTACTGTGCAATGAAAGTAAAATAATATCAATGAAAACCTTCCCTGCCTTCCCTCGTAGTATCCTATACAATAACAACAATTGCCAAGTATTCACTCTCTTTTGGTTAACGAAAAAATAAAAACCAACAACAATACAGGGAAAAGCAACACCGAAAGAAGAATAAGCATCATAAGAGCAAGGTAATATTGCTTGAAAAATATTCGTAGCTGTATTTGAATGACACAAGGGGAGTTGGGGGGCGCTAACAGGTTTAGAGATTGTAAGGTAGTCTACTAACTGACTCGCTTCGTTGGGTAGTGGATCGGAGTATACGATGATGTTGATGTTCTTGTTCTATTGCTGTAGTTGTTGTTGATGAGAAGGTAAATACAAATGAGCTTTTTTAGACTCCACCTTTATGTATCTAACTGCTTTTATATAGACACGCATACACACTTACACATATACTGAAGCATAAAGGATGTTAGGTACGTAGCTAGGTAGAAATGTAGGTGGGCAGGTGTATATATCTTTTGCATTAACATATCTTATATGTAGCGTTTGAGTTCTTATTCTTATTGTTTATAAGTGTGTGTTGTTTTACACACCTCCTTTTTTTTATTCCATTTATGTTCTATTTTTTCTACATTTATGCTTACCGTAACGAACTTAGTTTGTTTAATTCGCTTTTTTCACTTTTTGTTGCTTTTTGTACTTTTTTTAGCTTTATGTGATGGGGCTTAGTTGCTGTTGTTGGTTTCTTATCCTTTTTGATTTATACCAGCCAATGGTTGTGTATTTACCAAGAGGTGTGACATTGGATAATTTGTTTAGCTGTGTGTGTGTGTATGATTTCCTGTATGAGTTAACGTATATAAAATAGATGATTGAGGTACTCGTCCTAAATATATTACTATGTGGTATATCATATCTGGAGTCACATACATATTGGTTCATTGTTGAATATTTGTAAGTAATTAAAAGTAAATTTTATTCATTTTAAATTATTTATCAGTACATGGTTTTGCAAAGGTTTTAATAATGCGAAAAATTCGAGAATCTAAGGCCAGCCTGCGAGAATCATGCCAGGTAGATTAGGGACTGAATTAGTGCTTTCAAATTAAATATTTAAATGAAAATTTGGATCGATATCAAGCTAAACTAGAACTACACTAGAACTAAACTAAACTAGAACTGAACTAGAACTGAACTTTTTTTTATAAAATTTATTTAAATTTTTTATAAAATTTATTTAAATTTTTTATAAAATTTATTTAAATTTTTATAAAATTTATTTAAATTTTTATAAAATTTATTTAGTTTTTTATAAAATTTATTTAAATTTTTATAGAATTTATTTAAATTTTTTAAAAATGTATTTATTTATTTAAATAATATAATTCACAAATTTTCTTAAAACTCGTCTCGCGAAAACATTCGGTTTCATTGCGAGTTTTTAAAATATGAATTTAACAATTTCTTCTTTTATATATATATTTTATTATTTCAATATGTTTGTGGGTATTTTATTAAGAAGTATTGGTAGTATAACTTTTAGACAGCTTTTCCTATAATTATTTCTAAATCGTTCCACCTGATATCTTGCTGATCTAGAAATGAACCAGACCTGAACTCAAGCTGAACTAAAACTGAACTAAACTAGAAATGAACTACAATTTAACTATAACTACACTACAACTTAACTAGTTCACTATTCAAATAATCCTTCAATATGGCTGAGTGTCTTCTACGTCTGCGTATATAGTTTTATAATCCTCATTTTTAAAAGAAACTTTGAAATTAGTCTAATGTACTGTAAGCTTAAATTTGGCTAGTAAAGGAGTATTAAATTGGCAGAGATTGTATGGAATATATGACATATATATATTACATATATCAACTGTTAGATTCTAAAAATCTTAAATATATAAAACTTTTGGGATTATAGCTGAACCTGAAACCAAGAAGTTTAGGTTTTTTTCTTTAATGAAATATCACTATTTCTTCTCTATGTATCTAAAATTCCTATTAACTTATATAAAAATTTCAGTTTTAAATTCTCTTACAGCTAATATTTCAACATTTTTGTATTATATAATATTATTAGAAAACAAAATGTTGTCTACCCCTAGTTAATACTCGCAAACCACACACCATGTTTTATATTGAAGATGAAAAAAACTTTTCTAATTAGCCACTGGCTTTATGTTGAAGTTCATTTGCCAAAGAAAGTTCCTATAGTTTTTTTAGACTTTTTATATTTTTTTGTATATGTGTGAGTTAGTCTATTTGGTTTTGCATTAAAGTTTAAGCCAATGCTCATTCGTGTACTACTACATATAAACAAAAAAGCTAATTTTGGTATTTTTTCAAATTAAAGTTTATAGTCCTTTTATAAAGCCATTCATTTCTATTTTCATATCATGTAAATTTCATTACGTTGTTCATTGCTCCTCTGTTGCTTTTTCATACTTTAAGAAATCTTTTTATAGCGAGAATATTTTTATCTTTTGAGATTTTATTTTACATATATTTTCTTTTTATTTTTGAAAAAACGTAGAAAATTTCTTTTAAATCTTTTTTTTGTTGATAAGAATCCTTCAAAATCTCCTATTTTATAAATTTAACACTATTCTAGTGTTTCTCTCTGCCCCCTTCTTACAACGAGTTTAATTTAACATGCATCTCTTTTATAAATAGTGTTGTTGTGTTTAGGTTCTGTCTGATAGAGTGTTGCCAGATTGCTATTTAATTTTTGTAAATTTAAATGGATATTTTAGTTTAGTTCTAGTTATGTTTCAGTTCAGTTATAGTTCAGTTCTGGTTGAGTTCTGGCTCATTTTTAGTTTAGTCATAGTTCAATTATAGTTCAGTTCTAGTTCAATTCTAGTTCAGTTTTAATTCAGTTTTAGCTTAGTTCTAGTTCAGTACGAGTTCAGTTCTTGTTCAGATCTAGTTTAGTTCTAGTTCAGTTTTAGTTCTGTTCTGTATTTTAGTTTAGTTCTAGTTATGTTTCAGTTCAGTTATAGTTCATTTCTGGTTGAGTTCTGGTTGAGTTCTGCCTCATTTTTAGTTTAGTCATAGTTCAATTATAGTTCAGTTCTAGTTCAATTCTAGTTCAGATTTAAGTTCAGTTTTAGCTCAGTTCTACTTCAGTTCTAGTTCAGTACTAGTTCAGTTCTAGTTGAATTCCAAGTCAGTTCTAGTTCAGTTCAGTTCTAATTCTGTTCTAGTTCAGTTCTGCTTCAGTTTTATTTCAGTTATAGTTCAGTTATTGTTTAATCCTAAGTCAGTTCTAGTTCACTTCTAGTTCAGTTTTAGTTCAGTTCTAGTTCAGCTCTAGTTCAGTTCTAGTTCAGTTCAAGTTCAATTCTAAGTCAGTTCTAGTTAAGTTTTAGTTCAGCTCTAGTTGAGTTCTAGATCAGTTCTAGTTCAGTTCTAGTTGAATTCCAAGTCAGTTCTAGTTCAGTTCTTGTTTAGTTCTAATTCTGTTCTAGTTCAGTTCTGCTTCAGTTTTAGTTCAGTTGTAATTCAGTTCTAGTTTAGTTATTATTTAATTCTAAGTCAGTTCTAGTTCAGTTTTAGTTCAGTTTTATTTCAGTTCTAATTCAGTTCTAGTTCAGTTTTAGTTCACTTCTATTTCAGTTCTAGTTTAGTTCTATTTAATTTATAGTTCAGGACTAGTTTAGTTCTAATTCAGTTCTAGTTTAATTATAAGTCAGTTCTAGTTCTAGTTCAGTTTGTTTTTTAGTTTAATTTCCTGCAGGCAAGCTGAATAGCTTCGCGGGCTAGATTTAAAAATTTATTTGTTTATTGTATAAAAGAAAATTGTTTTGATAATTTTTAATAAAAAAAAGAGTTCTTTTTCAGGTTCAGCTCTAATTTATATATACTCTAATATTTAAAAAAAATTGGCCGAAATGTTAAAAATCGAATAATATGGCATCTCCCATTAAAGATATATTAAAATATTTCTATACTTTAGTTTAAATATGTATATATTTCTATGTGCTTAAATGTATGTAAACATATACGTAGAAAAATGTATATATGTTGGTTGTATTTGTCTGTTTAAACATTTGTTTCATTCAGATGGTGTCAGTGTCCTCATTGTTATATGTGTATGTTGATATATTTCTTTGTGAAGATTTTTTACTCCTTACATACTACTCATACACACTCTAAAATATTTACTCATATTTTTTATATACATTGCTTTATATACTTAATTTTTTTTTGCCAACATTTTCTGTGTTGCCGACTTTTGTTGCAAGAATACAAAAATACAAAATGAAGACGAACAAAAAAATAAAAATAAACTTGTTTATAAAATCGATAATTTTTTATGGCAATTTAATTTGACCTTCGTGGCATATTTTTTTCTCTTTTATATACATTCTTATATACATACATTTTATTTTATTATTTATACATAAGTATGTATGTGTATTAATGTCTTTCGTTGTATTTGTTTAATATTATTTTTCAGTTTCTATCATTTATTTTTTCCTTTTGTTATTTTTTTATTGTTATTTTTTTTTTGCTCTTCTTTAAAATTAAAGAAATATATGCAGTTTTATATTGATTTTTGCTTTTTTATGTATAATGCTGCTGTTTTATACTATTTATTTCATTTATTTCTTATTTATTATCTTTTGCAAAAGGCCTGCTTGTAAGATTTTATTTTTAAAGAATTTTGTTTTT
Source organism: Protocalliphora azurea (assembly GCA_932274085.1). NCBI lineage: Eukaryota > Metazoa > Arthropoda > Insecta > Diptera > Calliphoridae > Protocalliphora > Protocalliphora azurea. The sequence continues at coordinate 133,671,106 of OW026519.1, forward strand.
GCAAGTAATTGGGTTTCAAAGATTTTAAAACACAAGTTGGCTTGAAATTGTTCTATATAATAACGTTGTTTTATTAAACTTGTTGTGCTTACTTTTTGTGTTGTGTATATTAAATTTTTTATTTGAAATTACAAGAAGAAAAAGTTATGTGGCAGCAATTATTCTCATAATTTTGGGGGGTTTTTATTTGATTTTTGTTTTTATTCATTGCGACGGGTTTATAAATTTCCAGCAACAAGTCCTTTTTTAAAACGACCGAGTAGTTAAGAAGTTGTTTTAATTTATATATAGTTTTATTGATTTTATAATACTCATACGCCATTAAGGTCAATATTGCTAAATCACTTTATTGTATTATATCGGGCATTGATTCCAAAAGTAATGCAAATTAATCAGCCGTTTGATACTACAGATTGTAACTTAAGTTTAATTTAACATCTGAAAGATAACCACAATCATCTTTCAGATGTTAAATTAAATAGTTTATTAAAGCTAAACAAATTCCCTATCTAAACCAAATAAATGGTTTTTTTCTAATACAATCGGCTGAATATCTATTTTTGGTTCTGTTTTTAGTATCGAAAAATATATAACTTAACAGTTTTAATTTGCTCTTTGGGTTGTGCTTGAAAATATAAGTGATCAGCAAATAAAATCAAGATATATCTTGCTTATTTTCACATAATTTCGTTTTGATTTCTTTGTTTATTTTCATATTCCTAATGAATGAAAAAATGTAGCATTTGAATTAGTTAATGCTTTTTTTGGTTTTTTTTTTGTTTTTCATTTTATTGCTCATGTCATACTTGACTTTTCTATAATAAATAAAAACAATTTTATAAGTAAAAATAATGCACAAAGAATCCTTAAGCTAAATTCACATTACGCTAGTATTTGACGATTTTTGCAAATATTTGCTTTGCCTAATGTGAATACCAAATATTTTTACGATTTAAACAAGATAACAGTTGATTTTGGACAATCAAAATTATTTGCCCTTAACTGAAAATGCGACAAGTGTGAATATTGTGTGCACACAATAAACTAAATTGACAAAAAAAAAAAAAGATGTGATCAATTTATATTTTATCTATTAAAATATTGTTTTATAAATAAAAGTTTCAATATATTAGTATTTTGTGTTATTTAACCATAATAATACTTATAATTTTTTATAAAGCTGAAGGTGGCGTGCAAATAAATTTGCATTGTTTTTTGAAGTCAGGGCTTTTTGTAAATGATGTAAAGAGAAAACAGACTTGTTCTTGCATATAAACGTAAATTACTTAAAAAAATTTAAATATTTTATATATTTTTTAAAGTAATTTTTATTAATGTGCATATTAAATTTTGCAATTAATCGGTTGATAATGGTCAGCATATTTCCTTTACTATCTAAATATTTAACTTTGTAATTATTATTAAATATTTGTATTTAAAATAAATAGTATTTTTTATTTATATTAAATAAAAAAGCAACAAAAAAATTCTTTGACATCCACATATTCCGAAATTCTTTCTAAATCTATAAAAATAAAATAAAAAATGAGATTTTCCTATGAATTCAATTCATAATTGATGTTACATAAATTTATGGTACTTGTATAGTTAATCAAATAATATTGAGTAATCTAATCTAAACAGGCTTGAAATATAATTTCCCCTTCTCATATTTCACGATATTTGATAGCTGTTTTATCAAACAAAAAAACGTCAAATAAATGCGCGTTTTTGGTATTTGTATTTGGTTGCAAAAATTGCAAGAAAACACAATTAAATATTTAGTGTCAAATATTTGTGTAATCTGAAATCAGCCTTAATTTCTATAGAGGTCATATACCTTCAGTTTTGATGGATATAATGGTTGCAATAACAATAATAAAGAAACAAAGAAAGAAATCTGTGTTTTTATTATTTACACATCCTTTTGTTTTATTTATAGAAGAGTCCATGTTATAGTGAATGATTGTTTAATGTAAATGAATCATAAACATAAAATTTTATTGTTGCAGAAAATTAAATATTGTAGTAAATAAGTAAAAGTTGTAAAAAATTTATGGAATATATACCAAGAGTCAAGGTACAAGCTTAAGTATACCTTCATGTTAACAATTAAGAGTAAAGTGTGAATGCAAAAGGATTTTTTTTTTTAATTTTTATTATTTATCTTTTTGAAAAGTCAATATTTTTATATAAAAAATAAAGTTTTCTAAATTATCGATCATTTTTGTGGCATATGTATTTTAAGGTAATTTACTGCGTTGATTTTTTAAAAAATCAAAAAAAAAAAAAGAAAAAAAAAACACTCTTTTAAAAACCAGCCAGCTAACGAACGATTCGCAGTAGTCCAGATATATTTTTGAAACATCATAAAGCATAACAAGGTTAATTTTTAGTGGGTTAGCTAAAATACTTTCTGCAATGAGTCGGGTAAGGAACTTCCGGTTACACGGCTTTGTAGCTGGAGTAAATTCAATCGTGTCTTACATATATATATATATTCTACTCTTTATTCTTATTTTTTCACTTTATATATTTTCTTTTTCACAAACTATTTTATTTTTTGTTGAGATCAGTGCTGTTTTGTGAAGCCTCCATGTTGCATTGCCGGTTCTACACCTCCTATTTAATATCTTCTATTGATTCTTGAATCTTGGATGTAATCAGAGATTTCCCTAATCCCTGTATTTTTTGAGTGAAAACTTCCAAGAAAATATTCTATCACTTGGCCCTGAGCAGTGCTATCCTCCTATTACTTCAACCAGATTTTAAATCTTGCTGAAGCTTATAATCTTACTGATTATAAGTCAGTGTACGCTACGTTGAATTGATGTAATTAATTCAACAAACTTTATTATTTTTGTCCCTAACATTGCTCAATTAGTTCTTTTAATATTTTTATTAACCGGCTACTCACCATGTCTATTTTGTTCACTGTCCAACACCAAAAAGAGAAAAGAGAGCTCGATTGTAACTTTATACTGGATTATATACATTTCTTAGAACATATATTATTGTAGTTTTCCTGCACTTTGTTCGAACTTAATAATTATGTGGATCAAAATTACAAGAATTTTGGTACTCAAAATCGTCTTAATTTACATTAGAGTGTCCTGTTGAAAAAAAATTCTTGTAAGGCCATAAAAACAATGCGTATAAGCATAAACGTTCATTTTAGTATATTATGGGGAAAAAAAGCTCGATATATGTTTTTGAAAAATGGATGAAAATTTCATTCATACCTTTATTCATTTTATGAGTAAAACACAAAATTGTTTTGTTATCATACAGTACCTTAAAAAAATTTTGTTCACCAATATACTCTACAACTCGATTGTAATTTTATACTGGCTAATATACAGTTCTTAAAACTAATATTATTGTAGTTTTCCTGCACTTGGTTCAAACCGATAGCGGTTGATGCATCGAACCTTCGTTGATCTATGTGTGGCTTCTTGTTTGTTTACTTTGTCTCCCTCTTGCTTGCTGTGTTTGAATCTTTCCTTTGCTACACTGCTCGCTGCTACTCTTACCTTCCTGTGTATTTCTCCCTGCTGCTTCTTCTGTTTTGCTACTCGCCTGCTCAGCTGTGACGTTGTAGACATTGACATCTTCACTCGACTTTTCTCCCTGTTGCTTTCTACTGCTACTTCTGCCAGCTGCGTTTTCTTATAGTTAACTCTGAAATGGCTAGCAAGGGCATTTAAGATCAAACTCATTACCTGCCACTGTGTACCCCATCGACCTCCGGAACACTTCGTTCCATAATTTACTCTATCGACCTCCGGAATATGTTGTTTCATCCTTTACTCCATCGACCTTGGGAACATTTGAAATTAAAAGAGATGGATGTAATTCATCTCCAGACCAATAAAACGCCAACTTATCCTTTGATCTTTAGCCTCTTTTTATCTCACCTCCTAGCAACACTGCTTGCAATTCGCATTTTTTAACGAAATTAAATACAGCTCATTTAATTATAGATACTAGATCCAGTTTAATCAGAAGAAGTAATCTTAAAGTTACCCACACAGGCGGACAGATTTAAGTTGACACACAAGGTGATTAATCCCCATTATTCGCAAAATATTTCTGGTTATGGTTTGAAAAATTTTTTATAAAGTTTGATTCGCACTTCTTTAGCTCCTTTAAATTTCTTAATGTGTTTGCAGTCCGCGGGAAAGAATTCTGAAACAGATTTTGACGCAAAACGGGGTATAAATCCCTATTGTAATATTACTTAAGTTTTGCGATATATTGCCAAATCTCATTGGATTTCGAATTACCTAGAAGATAAAATAAAAAAAGAAATTGCATTTGGAAAATCTAAAATTAAGATAGCGTACCTCTAAAAGTCCTAAAGAAGTGATTGAAATCACTTGGAAACAATAAAGCAAAATTTAAAAATAAAATAATATTTTTTTTTAATTTTATTTAAAGACAAATAATGATTTATAATGTACGATAGACATTAACGGTGTTGTCAAAGTTAATTCTCAGTTAACATGTGATAGCTACTTAACCAAAACTCGATGAGACAAATTCTTTTGCTATCGACCGACTTTTTACGATTATATGACTAACTGGGTTCTAAAATACTTTCCGTATACTAACTGTTCGACTCTCAATCGGCTAATGAGAATTTAGTGGGAAAATGAAACTTGAATGCTATATACATACAATCTGGTAAGATAAATGCTTTGGCTCTCGTTCGTCTAGCTATAGGTTTCTGGCAAAGAAATACAATCCGATGAGATAAGTGCTTCGTCTCTCATTCAGCTAACTAGGATCGTGTGAGGTAAGCTAAATACTAAATATAATAAATTCTTCTTGACTCTCGGTCGGCTAACTACAAGTTTTGTCTATAAAATACGTTCCATTGAGATATATGCTTCGGCTCTCAAACGGCTAACTAAGATCATATGAGCTACCCTTTATATTAAATAAAATAAAAAATAAAATAAATTCAACGAGATAGATTCTTTGGCTCTCAATCGGCCAACTATGGATTCGGCTACGGTTCGGAAGAAAGAACTTTGAACGTGTCTGGTGATACTTTGATCTAGAACATTAGCCACTTCCCTGAGATGAATGTGAAATGAAATGGTTCATAGAACAATTTTGTCCCACATTAATCATTAACAAGAAAGTAATATTTTTTCTTTATTTGATTAAATCTTGGTGGTTCTGAATGCTTTATCTTTGTTACATGTTCTGAATCGTATCGTTCATTTCAAGCTAAATGCCGTTATCAGTTGAAGATAATTTTTTAATTTTCATTTTATAAGATTTCCATCCATTTAATTTAATGTGAGATACTAAATACTCTGGATTACTTATTTAGGAATAACTGGGAATTATAAGTGGGAACATCGTATGGGAATCACTAAGACTCACCATTTGAAATAGCTGGAATTGATGTACGTGTTCTATAGCATTTCAGGTAGTCTTTCCAGTAAACGTATTCCACATATTTAATAGTATTTTACTGCAAGAAGGATAACTACTTACTTATAATATTCTAAATAGAAAACTTTAAAAAAAATATGTAATATTTAGGGATCGCAATTTTTAGGACTTTTAGATTTCCCGTTATAGTGGGAAAATATTTTACAGTTCTCGAGATTTCCGGTATCCTGGATTGAAAGCTATAATTATCATTATACTCATTAGTTGAGCAACTGAGATCTAAATATGATTAGCATTAGCAGATTTTAAACGGTATTGTAAATGTACTGAGAAATGGAAATTTGATTAATTGCTTAATCTACTGATTAACCAACTCGAATGAATAGACATGTCTGGAAAGAGTTATCGATACAATATTGTTATTTCTATTTAAGAGAAATATATCGTAAAAAATTTTTGTATTAGAGGCAGAAAATTGAGATATCAAAAATAAAAAACAAAATATTTACTCAGACATAGAAATTATTCAAACATTTTTTAAACAAGTTTCGTATCTTTAAAAATTAAATTTGTTAAAAATTCAGTAAATTTATTAAAAATTCAGTGAATTATAATGGTACTAAATGATCTACAGCGTTTATAAAGTGGTCCAACATTTAAACGTGCCTAAATTGTGAGACATTTATGTTGTAAATATTTTTATGAAATTTTTTGTCTTTAATATTAATTATATTGTTACGTTTTTACCTTTTAAAATCGGTGGTTTACTTCCTTTAAATAACCCATATACTTTGATTGCAAATAAAAGCAGTTTAGTAGTTTAAAAGTTGTAACGAGTCTTTATATTATTTAAAAAATGTACCACAATAACAGTTTAAATTGTTACTATGTGTTCTAATACACACGTACTTAAATTAAACACTTTATACAACACACTTTAATAATGTACAATAATGTACAGATAATGTTCTTTCTACAATGTTCTTAACGGACAAACTAGAGCTTTACATTTAGTGTTGCCATACTTACAAACAATGGCGAAAGCTTTTCATTCAATGTTGTATCTTTAAAGATATGTTAATAATTTCTACAGATATGTTAACTGTTGTTAACATAAACAGAAAAGTCTAGAAGCATTGAGAACGGTTGAGAAGTATTATTTAATTTTAAACCAGCCGTTAAAACCGTTATATTTGAATTTAAGTACAATTTCGTAACAATATATTCATAAACGATAGCTAAATAAATAAACCCGTAGTTCATAAATTTTCCCAAAAAGTGGACGAAAAAAAAGATACATTTGATTAAAATATTTTTATCCCAACTATTATTAAAAAGCTATAAAATATAAGTATATTAATTTTTCCTTAGCTATCGTTTAATGTATATGTCATTAATATTGGTGGGAGAAAAAATTAAGTTTTGTTTTGGGATTATCAACATTAATGGCCGTGTAGCATTCTGTTTTAATTGTGGTAGACAATTTTTGCCAAGATGTTATAAATTATGAACCCTGTTATAATATTAGATGCAACCAATATAAGCTTCAGTCTGTTTTCAATTAGATTTCTTTACAACATCCCTTATAAAGCACTCGCTTTCATGTTACAGATCCGATCAGGCGTTCTCATACATAACGGAGAATATTTTCTGAAGCTTTCCAATTGAAAATTGTATGAAAAATAAATGAATTGTCACTAGTTACTTTTTTTCTCTTACCTTTCCTAATGTTTTGTCTAATTTCTCTGAAATAGATTCCGCACCTTGTATATACTACTGACAAATTTATACGTATGTATATTTAAAATGTACAAGATTCTTACAATCAGTTTTTCACTTGCTGGTTTTTAGTCCTGAAATTTTATTAAGAGATTTGATTGAATTCGTACCAAGGACTCATCCCTTTTAAATCATATAATGAATTGTACAAAAAAACCAAATAAGAAAATTATTATTAAGATAAAGTTCATAGCTAAATTTCATTAAATAAATAAAATATATATTTTTTTTTGTTAAATTTCATGCAGTTTTCTTCTATTTAAGTAATTTAAAAATTTACCATAATCCTGGGATGGGAAATCCCGGGATGCATTCTCTAATAATAACTTATATCTTCTAAACCTTTGTTGACTTAAATATTTCACCAAATCCATGCCAATAATATTTTCTATAGTCTCCTTACCTTATATATTCCAAAAGAGAATTACTGGAAGTTTGAAAACATTTAAGCAGACACCTCAGCTGCCTCTCCAGACGTATTATTTTACCGCAACTTATAAAATCCATATAAATGTGCATGTTGTTTTTTTCTTTTTTGAATTTTATACAATTTATAAAAATGTACGTATGTGTGTTTAAGTACAATTATGAGTGATATGAGTTAAACAGTCCCATAAGTGGACCTGGTCAAGTTAACTAAATGCATAAGCGTAGGTATGTGTGTATGTGCTGTTTATAAAATGTAGTCTAGAGCCAAAGTAAAGCATTTTCATTTTTCTTTATTATTATTATTTTTTTTTGTTCCCCCAGAAAAATATGTTGTTTACTTTTGTGCTTATAATGAAAATATAAGAATAAAAATAAAGAAATAGAAAAAAAAACCACACGCATACAGATTTCTAATGGCCTTCCTGATCATCTTACTGCCAGAATGTTTTCATTCATATGAAATGACTATAACAATGATACTGACAATGTTGATGATGGAGATGACGATGATGATGACGATGATGATGGTGATGGTGATGGAATTGGCAATAGTAAAGATGAAGATGAAAATCCCTGCATTTACTTAAAGAGAACATTTTTATTTGGTCATGTCCGGTCTGGTCGTTTTGCAGCAACAACAAAAGTAATATTTTAAACGAGGGTGGATATGAAAAATTTACTAAAATGTTAAGAACTTTTTCTAACTGATGATATTTAGTAGAGTTTGTTCATATAATTTTGCAGCTTTAGATCAAAAGTTATTTTAGTTTTTTTATTTTCTTTGAGTAGATTCGTATCAAGACGGTCGAACATTTATAAAATTTTAGAATTTTTGACAGCTCCAAATAATTTATAAAATGATCTTCAATTAAAGTGATATTTAGACTTTAAAATTATTTGAATTAAAACTGAATCAAGGTTCTAAAAAACTTATAATTAAAACTGAATAGAGATTTAAAATTAACTTCGATTGCAGTTAAATCAGGACTTTCAATTGAGAATTAATTAAAACTCTATAAAGAGCGTAAATTCATATTAAATGAGGAGCCTAAGGAAATTTTCAATTAATTGAAATTTAATTCTTAACATTCCTTAAAATAAAATAAATTTTAGACTCTTGAGCGACTTTAAATTAACACTAAAGTCAATGAATTCAAGCTAAAGAATGTTAAATCAGGACTTGAAACATAACTTAAAATTTTTTTCATCCTCCTTCAAAAAAAAAAAAAAAAAAAAACAAATATGCAGACTAGATGGAATTTTAGCTGCTAAACACGAATCTGCTTTCAGTTTTTTACATCATGTCGTGATTTTTTTTATGGGCGTGTGTAATATCTCCCACTTAAAGCGAATACATGAGTATACTTCACCATAACTAGAAAACGGTTGAAACAACAAAAGATTCAGGAGAAAATTATATTCAAGTCATTTTTCTCTTATTTTTTATCTGCATAATACTTTCGAAGTTATTCAGAAATTACTTTCGGGAAAAACAAATGTTTCATGCAAAATTTGAGAATTTTTTTCTTTGAACCGGAAAAAATATCACATAATAAAGATGCCCAGCAAAAACTTTTTGGTTCTCTGTAATCAAGCAACATTATTATTTGCCTACTCTATATTACACAAATTACTACTTAAGAGTATAATAGTACAGTAATATAGCAATCACGTGGATCAATTAGCTATAGCGCTGGATTAACAACCAGAAGGTTGTTGGTTCAACCCCATTCCGATGCTGTTATTTTATATTAAAAAAAAGTTTTGTCACTTAGAAAATTAAGTGCGAGATGGTGTACTGATTACATTAAAAACGAATGGTTCAAATCTCACTGACGGCAATTTATTTTTTATTTTTTTATTTTCGTTTAGATACATACAATCAGACAACTTACTAGAAAGGCAAAGCTTTTGCTGGGTGGTAATACTGTGAATAAAATACGCCAAATATCCTCAAAATCGATGCACGAATCTTGATTTTATTCACTATTGAGTGAAAATACTCATGTATACCTACAATTAAGTTGAGGTCGAGGGAAAAGTTTTTTCTTCTATAAAAAAAAATAAGTGATTACATGTCATTTGAAATGCTAAAAAAGAATCTGCTTTTATTTTTTCTACCATATATTAATTTTTTTAGGTAGTCACACTTTTATAACTCTAGAACAGTTCAAATTGTCTTATTCTTATTTTTATATCAACTTAATATTTACGGATTTGATGTATTATTTATATAAATTGTACATACCGTGACCTTATTATGTGCGAAATGTTAGACAAGCCTATAAAAAGAATAGACTTGACTCGTGTTTAGCACACCAAAATCCATACAGTCCAGGTATTCGTATTTAAGGGAGAGTTTATTACCTAAACTGGAAGCCTAAAAGAATCTACGCATGGACCCATTTAAGTCTCTAAATAGGCCTTAATTTGAATCCATATTGATATTCTTAGAAGATCTTAAATTAAAGCAAAATACACATTTTAAAATCCTTTAAAGTTAAGTCTAATTGGGACCTCAAAAAAGACGTTTTATTGGTGCTATAGCACGTCTTTACAAAGATCTTAAATTAAAACTAAATTAAAAATCTGAAGAGCCCTTTAATTAATGGTAATTTAGTATTTTAAAAGAACCTTCATTTAAATATAAATAGGAGGAAAAAAGATTTTATTAGACATTTAAAATTACTCTAAACTATTGTTTAATTGAAGTTGAAAGTCAAAGATATTGATAAGTCCTTATGTTTAGTTGAAGGTCAAAGATATTGATTAGTCCTTATGTTTACAATCGCATACCCGAGTATGTTTTTATTTTTGAAATATAATATTTTGAATTGCAGTTATATGTTAACTTGAAAATTCAGATATTCGCCAATAATATTATCTACTACACAGAAAAAAATTACTGTCTTATATTTTGCAATTAACACAGTTGTTTCATTTTATATCAAAATTTATTGAATATGTTCAAGCAAAAATAAATAAAATAAATATTAAATATAAAATTCAAGTAAGGCTTTTTTTCTCATTTAAATTTTTAATTAATTCAATCATCTACTTGATTAATTTAATAAATTTTTTGATTGAAAAAATTTCTATTTTTAATTTTTTGCAGTTATTAGTAATTGATATGATCATTTTTGTGTGATTTGAAATTTTAAACTATTTTTAATTTAATAAATTGTTTGGTGATTGGTGTCTGTTTTCTGTGTATAATATTTCAAACAAAATAAAAAAAATTAAAAAATGAATCCTTTATAGCCAAAGAAATATACTGGTGCATATTCCTATAAACGCATTAAACATTTTTGTTTTTCTTTGAGGTATATTCGTTTCTCTTAACCAAAAACAATATTGTGTTATTACAATCCAGTGTAGAATCTGTGGCCCGTACAGTACTTTTTTATGTAAGAAATATTTGTTTCTTACTTTTGTTGCTTTCTTTAATTTAATAATCAGAACATATTGGTGATCATTTCAGTGGAATATTCATATAAACACAGTCGAGAAAATTTTGTCTAAAAAGTTATTGCAAAAAAAAAGAAAAAAAATATTCAAGAATTTTAAAAGTTTTAGTTGTTTGTTTCACTTAAGGTAAGTTTCTGATGACAATAGCTCTGTTTATTGAAAATATTTTTGTTTTAATTGGGAATTTCATCAGCTTAAATAATGACCAAAGGAACTTGTCTTCAAGATCAAGAAAAAAATTAAAATTAAATTGTTTCTTGATCAAGGCCGTTCTAACAGAGAAATTGGATGAAAAAGTAAACGTTCGAAAGGTGTTATTCGAGGCTTTCTTAAGAAAGGGCAGAAATACGGAGCGCGGAAACCAACAAAAGGTAAACAAAAATTAACAAAAATGCAAATTAATAAAATAAAAGACGAATGCACCCGCAAATAAATTAAATTCTACATAAATAAAAAATAAACTTGACCTTCCTGTCACTTCCAAATATGCTGCACATAACATAACATAAAATGAAAGAAGCCAAAATTTAAGTTAATGTTAAAACAGCATCATATAGAAAATCGTTTAAAATTTGCGCGCAAATACATGAAGTGGACAGATGAGTGGAATAAAGTAATCATTTATGATGACAATAAATTCAATTTGGACGGTCCCGATTCATATTCTTTCTATTGGCATGATTTGATGTCGAACGAAATTCGTATGTTGAAAGGCAATTTCGGTGAATTCAGTGTTATGGTTAAGGCCTTTTCTGCTGCAGGAAAATCAAAAATATGTTTTGGTCCAACTAAAATGAACGGTGAAATTTACAATGAACTGTTAGAAGATGCTCTTCTCTCATTTATGGATGAAAATTGTATATATCAACCCGATAACACTGCAATCCATGTCTTGAACCAATCTAAATAGTATTCCATTATTGAACTGGCCGGCTTGTAGTCCGGATTTAAGTTCAATGGAGAATTTGTGACCCGTAAAGTTTACACAAGAAATGCGCAGAATAAAACCATAATAAATAAAAATTAAGCAAGCCTGGGAAGTAATTGACAGTGATAGTTGAATCAATGCCACACCAAATTTTATAAGTTATCCAAAACAAAGGTTCATCAACACATTGTTAATAATGCTAAATTGGTTCATTAGTTTATGTGCGTATATAGGAAAATGCATTAAAATGAATTTAAATGAAAAAAATTTAAGCGAAATCAATAAATAATTTAAAAAATTAATTTATATTTTTAATTAATATTTTTAGTCCCATTTTTGATAAGTTGATGAGATAAAATTTATGAGAACCAAATTATTATCACTTTCGATTCAATTATTTACGCTTTTATTATAAAATGGCCAATGAATATCATAACAATGGAAATTTGTACAAAAACTTTTAATTTCATAATCAAGGTATTACAAATCCTTAAATAGCAGTTCATTCAATAGTAAATTTTTTAAATGTTTTAAAAAACTTTTAAAAATAAAAATAAATTATTTACTTTTTGTTTTTGTCATATAAAATTATATACTTATAATATTTCGGTCTTACTAGATATTGCTATTTATAATATGCTCACAATATGAAATTAATACAATTTGTCATCAATTTAAAATTTAATCCTAAATAAAAAAAATTGTTCATTAAACAAGTTCATTAAATAAGTTCATTATTAAAAAAATCTAACTTCTGATGTTGGCGATTTCAAATAATCAATCGTTTGATTTTGACGATTTTGTACCAAATTTATCTGGGAACTATGTTTTTGAAATTATTAACTGGAAAATTCATATATTCGTCGATATTATTGTTTACTATAATATTTTGAAGAAATAAAGAAAATTTTAAAAATCTTATATAGCAAAAGCTATGAGTGTTTTCTGAAGGGTACCCTTTATATTTACATCCCGCTATGTATTTAATTTGTAAATAGAATATCTTGATTCCAAGTTGTCATATCGTCACCAGAGATGTATGAAAAAATTTTTCGGCTGATCCGTTTATATATAACAAAATTTTATGTTTATTATATTTTATTAAAATATTAAATAAAGGTTAAAAATGAAATAACGAAAAATAAAATAAATATTATTCATATAATAAACTTAAGATCTAGAAAAGTTTTTTAAAAAAATCCTTCAAATCTATATATAAAAATTTATACGTAAGATATATATTTTCTTTTAACCAGAATAGAACGTAATTATATTACGAACTTTAAAATTAAAACTATACAAATTTTAATAATTTAAACTGCGAAATAGTATATTTTCAAGTTTATTTCAATAGAAAAATTCTGTTGGTAATTATTATTGGGTTTTTAGAATTATTTAATTTTTGCTTTAATTTTAGGTTAGGTTTGGTTAAAAAAGGGCGGCGTCTTCACGCCTCCACCCAGAGACCTTTCGGTCCATTGTGATCCCTTTATAAATAATAGAGAAAGCTGATAGGTGAAGAAACAGAAAAATCCTAGTAGAATATTGCAAAAGATTGAAAAGAAAGTTAGATAAATATAAGAAAAATAAGAAAGGTATGTATTCTAAGACCCATCAAATCAACCCTGACTACATCTAAGCCACTGTATTCCCATTACGAACCCTATAAGGTTGCCGAGCTTTTTACCAGCAACCTCCTCTAGTTTGTGCAGAATATAACTCCCAAACCAAGCTAGTCTATTTCGCTGAAACCCTACACAGTGACAGAGTATATGCTCCAGTGTCTCTAGCTCCTTCACATCATCACATGTCCTGCAAAAATCTGATGCGCCAGTGTCCCACTTAATGGTCATATTCCCTATTGCGAGGTGACCAGTAATCATGCAAACAATGATCCTTAGATTCACACGACTTATGCCCAGAAGATGCTTCGAATCTGCTGGTTTAAGACTAGGTCATAGCGCTCTAGATAGCCTGCAGTCCGAACTACTTCCCCAAGCATCATTCGTTCTACCTATGGTCCATTCCGTTATGGCCATGAAATATGACCCAATTGGAATCCTAACCGATAACTCCACAAAAGACCTGTCCAACTCCTAGCCCTTACGAGCTTGCTCATCGGCTATTTCATTGCCGAGAATATCGCAGTGACCAGGAACCCAACAAAGTCTTATTCTGTAGGCATCCATTAGCATCCTAAATTCCTTCCTACACTCCAGCACTAACCTGGACCTGACACAGTAACTTGTCTTTTGCTTTAATAATTTAACATTTTTAATTTTAAAATGATTTTTAAAACCTTATTGGTTTTAAAGGACGGGCTGAACTAAGTGTTATTGTCGTGAACAAATAACTGCCTTTTAACAGTAAAAGGACTCAGACAACTTCTCTTATCTGAATCCTGCTACAGAAAATAATTATTAAAAATCCACTTGTTTGAAATACTCGCACAGAAATCCGTTAAAACAAAAAATGTAATTCAGCTTAGCTCTGGCATAAAATATTTAGCCATTAAAAAACAAAAAAAGTAACTAGTAATCGAAAAAGCAAATAAAAGGTCGACTGAGTCCATAAAATTGACTTAAAATTAAGCCGTCGATCAGCTCACTCAATAGCGGCGTAGCTTGTTAAATAAAATCAGCTAAGCGGCTAGCCGCCCGCATCTCTGAACGTTACCATTCATTTCCTACTAATTAAAAAAGATCCTTAAGGATATAGTATAAAAATTATATACTTTTCTGAAAGATTGCTTTACAGAGATCAATCTAGGTATAAAAAACTTTTCGAAGTTTTACAAAGGGGCCAGTTCAGGGCCTTCTGAATTTGATATACCCAGGTATGGATGTGTAAATTCAGATCAGAGTCGTCAATAATAGTTAAGAAATAAATACCAAAATTGTAATAACCAATATTCGGCCTATTTATCTTATTAAATATACCTCGTATAAATTATAGAATTGTTTAGTTTATTTGCTCAGACGAACCGAAGTTGTCTTTAAACAGTATGAACTCTTATACCCATAATTTTTCTAGCAACTTCACTTCCTTCTCTTACTCTTCTTAAGTTCTGCTTTATCATCAACGCCACACAATATATTACCAAAACTTAACATTATATTGTTGTTGTTCATTCTACTTAAGGTTTTTGGCTACTTGGATTTTTTGTTGTTGTTGTGATATAAGTATTCAGTTTTCTATATAAAAATGTTCATATAATTTTTTTTTCTCTATTTTAAATGGGTTTCCATCATCAGTTGCGCTTGGCTAGCTGACTGGTTAGTTGGTTGGTGGTTTTGTATTGTTTCCTTTGGGTCATAGCCTCCGGTAACTCGATGTTTGTATTATAAATATTTTTTTTCTAATGTTCTTTTAGTTCCTGTATATACACACTAACATTCAAGCAAACTCTCAAAGGTCATTTAAACACCGGATGGTTACTTACGTTTTCTAAAGTAATTTTCTACAAAAGGTTTGTTTGTTTGTTTGCTTTTACATTTTTGCTTGTATGGAACTAAAAGTGTGTATGCTATTTTTTAACTTTTTCTCTTATTTATCTTTAAGATTTTGCTTGTTACTTTGGCTTTCTGGTGATGTTAGAGTTGTAACAGTTAAAAAAAAGTGGAAAAGAAAAATTATAACAATGCGTCAGTCTGGCGTTTACATTGCGGTTTTTCACGTTTTTGTCATTGTCCACTCAGTCACTTTTAACTTGTTAATATAATACTGGCACACACACACGTTTATAACCATTTACGTATAAGTCCTTATATGTATGTGTTAATAGTATAGCAGAACTATTTGTGTATATTTTGTGGTTAGTATGGGTTTTACCACCACTTGACATTGCTAACAATGTCAACAATATCTTGTTTAAGTGGTCAAATGTTTCAATGTATTTCATATATATACATACGAGTATGTATTTATATGTATGTACTTTAATTTTATATAAGGGTTTTTGTTACATTTACTACCACTTATTAAATATATTTTTACTTTATTTTCAAACTACTTCAACCTTTCAAGGTATTGAACCTTTTATAAAGCTTTAATTTGTAATTTGAGATTTTACAACACATTTACTAAATTGAGGTATACACAGTTTCTTTTTTTGGTTTTTGGGGAGAACACTAAAATGTTTACTTTTGTTTTTCACTTTTCAATATATGACCTACAATATAAATAGTTTGCTACATATTGTGAAAGCATTAAAGGCAAAAGTGTTAAAAGAATTTTTATATAAATTTTATTTAAAGAAATCCTTTAAAACAATTATTTTCTATGTTTTTTTGACAGAATAAAAAATTGACAATTAAATGTTCTATTAATTGAATTTAAACTATAAAATTAATTCGAACTAATATTTAGTTATTTGAAAAGCTAAAAACACATCTTATTAAAACTAAAAAAGGCCTCAAAAAATAACCTTAATTAGAGCCTAATTAATTGTATGAAACTATATTGGAAAGCTTAAATTAGGACTCTAAAAATATTTTGAATTTAAAACTATGTTGGGAGGATTCCAGGATGACCTTTAATTAAAAAAATCAATATTCTCTATTTTTTTTTTTTTTTTTTTTTTTGGAAAAATGTTAGAATTTTCATACATTTGTTCTTTTTATGAACATGAACTTAAAATAACTCAAAAAAAAAAAAAATCTAAATTCTAAATCTTTTTCAAGCTCAAGGTGGTCAAATTTAACACCATATTAGCAATTCCGTGTAATAATTGGGATGTTATAAAATTGTTTTTCTTAAAGCGTATCACAGTGGGACATTTTTGTAGTTTTCTGTTCATAAGTCCGTAACTTTTTAATCTTTAATACTAAAATAATAACATTTTACAGCCAATAATCTTCAGAATATTTTCCATAATATTAGTTAATATAAGCTAAATCCATTTGCAAATTCTTTTTTGAATTTGAAATTTATTTTTATTTGATTTAAATTATATTAAAAATTTATGACATTCAGAGGAATGAGAGTGGAAACATTAAAGTTCTTGGCTTAAAGAATTATTGTAAATATTTTAATTTCTTTAAATCAAGATAATAGAATGCTATTTGGTATTAAATGGTAATTTTCTGTAAAGACAGCCTGATGGATATAATATCACCACCATATAATTTTATATTATCCGTCATATAATCAGCATCTGAAGCTTCAGCAATTGTTCAATCACAACTCGATTTAATAAACGTATGGATAAAAAAGTGTAATATAAAAGTGAATGCTGATAAGTCAACTCATGTTACTTATACTCTTAAAGAAGGTGACTATCCGCCCGTTTATCTTAATAGAACTTTGATTCCTAAATCAAACTATTTTAGATATTTTGGTATGAATATTGATAGACGTTTAACATGGAATAATCATTTACAACTGAAGAGAAAGCAACTTGATATAAAAACAAGAAAAATGTACTGGCTATCAGGTTCAAGTTCAAAATTGAGTCTAAACAACAAATTAATACTCTATAAGACAATTTTAAAACCTATCTGGACTTATCGAATTCAGTTATGGGGAACAGCGTCGTACTCTAACATTAATATTATTCAGAAATATCAGTCTAAAACTTTAAGACTTATAACAGAAACGCCTTGGTTGGTTAGAAATAACAACATTCATTATGACCTTGACATTTCCAAGGTTAAGGAAGAAATAAAGAAATATAGCATGAGATACTTGAACAGACTTAGCTACCACGAAAATATTTTGGCTGAAGCTCTTTTAGATGACAGTGACAAAGTAAGACGGATTAAAAGATTACATGTGCTATATCTTCCATTTATACTTTAAACTAAAGTTATTTTAAGAAATTATGTCTAAAATAAAAAAATGATTAATGTACCTACATTGTAATTTACTTACAACAATAATTTAAGTAGCTTGTAGATACAAAGGAATATATCTTTTACATACAATACAATACCCATTCCATTAGAAGTTATTTTTTACTCAAAATATTTGAATGTAATATATGTATAAAAGAATTTTAAACAGGTCCTTATTGTTTTAGAAGTTTATGACTAAAAATAAAATCTACACAGAACAAATATAATTAATTAAATTTTTGTTTGATTTTGCTTCAATCATTAAAATGTTATTATTTAACTGATAATGATTGAATTTTGCTCAAATTTCAATGCAACCTCTTTAATTGAGTATTGAAATGTATATCCTCTTTAATTGAAGTAATTAGATTTTGAAGTACGAGGGCGGCTCAATATTTCAGTGACTTTTCGAACTTCCCTCGTAGTTATATGAAATGCAAAACTATATATAGAAAAAAGTGAATTTCGAGTGCTCATTAAACATTATTTTTTGCGAAAAAAAAAACGTCAATCAAACCAAGCAAAAGGTCGATAAGTGGTTTACTGACTTTCGTTGTGGTCGCACAAGTACAAATGACGCTGAACGTTCTGGACGGCCAATTGAGGTCAGTACATCCGAAAATGTCGAAAAAATCCACGATATGGTGTTGGCCGACCGAAGAGTAAAAGTGCGTGAGATTGCTGATGGCATTGGCATTTCATATGGCAGTGTGGTTTCGATTTGAAATGAACAGCTGGGTTTAAGAAAATTATCTGCAAGGTGGGTGCCGCGTTTGCTCTCAATTGACCATAAACGTAAACGTGTGACAATTTCAAAGGATTGTTTGAAGTTGTTTAACCGCAATCGGAATGATTTTTTGCAGCGTTTTGTAACTGTGGATGAAACATGGATCCATTACTATACTCTGGAGACCAAGCAGCAGTCTAAACAATGGGTTTCTTCAGGTGAACCTGCTCCGAAGAAGGCCAAGGTAAGTTTGTAGGCCAATAAGGTGATGGCAAAAGTTTTTTGGGATTTAAAAAGAAAACGACCCCATATGCCCAAGAAAAAAGTTATTTTTCATCAAGATAATGCACGGGTGCACACGTGTGCAGTCTCAATAGCAAAACTCTATGAATTGGGCTATGAATGGGTACCTCATCCGCTATATTCTTTGGATTTAGCCCCTGGTCACTACTTCCTATTTCCAAACCTAAAGAAATGGCTCGGTGGAAAGGGATTCTGCTCCAACGATGAAATTATTGACCAAACAAATGCCTACTTTAAGGACCTTGAAAAATTATTTTTTTTTGGAAGGCATACAAAAACTGGAGAAACGTTGGACTAAATGTATTGAGTTGAAAGGAGATTATGTTGAAAAATAATTTTTTGTTTTGCAAAAAAAAAAAAAAACTGTGTTTCATTCAAAAAGTCACGGAAATATATATAAGTTTATATTCAATGTATGTAGGTCCCCATCTACAATAAAATAAATGTTGCTTTCATCCGCAAAACATCCTGGTGATTTCTAGTCCTAGAGAATACCGAAAAAGATCCCTAGATGGTACTACATGTGAAAATGTCTTAGAACGCACAGTGTCACATTTGGCAGTTTTAGAACGACAAAAAAAAACTTTTTTGGGAGATATTGGTCTGAAACTTGATATTCCCACTAAAAATGGGCGGGTAGAATCATTGCTGCTCTCCCATTTAAAAAATTTGTTTTTGTTTGAATTTTGAATATATTTTGTTGCATTTTATTTTAATAAAAAAAGATAAAAGTAAAAAGTTCAACAAAAAACTATAAACAAATTAAAAATGAATACTTTGAATATAGGCGAGGCAGTATCTAACCACACCCCTCGTAATGTACTGTTTACATAATACATTTTTATCCATTATCTTAGAATTTTGAATTAATTGAACAGATTGTTAATATATAATTTATTCTGGAATTTTAAAAGATCACAAAAAGTCGCAGCCAATATTCTCAAATATAATTTTAAGGATGTTCTTGTACATAGCAATCGTATTTTGAAATTGGAACTCAATGGAGCTTTTTTAGGTCTAGTCCATTAGAAATATAATTTTCTAAATATCATTCATTCCACTAAATATCTATTAAAAGATGTCTATTTTTTAAAAGGGGTCCTTAGATTTTGTTAATATTTGGTGTACATATACACTATGTAGCCATTTAGTCTTTGTTATTATTAGTTTTTGCAATTTCAAAAAAATCGCGAATATATTCACGATTTAAATTTTTATAGAATTTAAAAAATTCTACAATGTACGCAACTTTATATGTTAATATTTCTTTATGATGTAGATGGATTTTAATGATTCAAGGCTCTAATGAAGATTAATTGAAAGCTCTTTAAAATTAATAAGGCAATGATAAAATTTTTTATTTAAAAATTCACTCGTAATGCAATTGCAGTTTTTGCATTATTTTAATATTTTTAAAAGTAATATCTTTACTATAAAATGCAATAATAATTGTTCTGGGATAAGGTGATCTACTATTTTTGATATTTTTTAGAAAAATGGCTATCGGTCTTTTTATACAAGAATTTAGTTTTTTCATAATTTCCTATTTTTTAATTTGTTTTTGATTATTCTTATTCAGTAATGTTAAGTGTTCATAACTCTTTAACTATTACCACGTTTATACACACCTCTTGCTCGCAATTGAAAATAACGCGAAATGAAAACTTTGCGTATAAACAGTGAGTTAATATTTTATTTGCAAGTCGGTAGTTCACAAAAAATAATCGTGATTATTGGAATTAATTGCAAATAAAGCGTACGGAGATGTCACTTCCTTTTACGTTCATAGAAATCTCGATGATAATAGTTGTATTTTTCCCATCCGGCAAGACAAATAAGGAAATATATTTTTTTTTACGAAATTTGTGTATAAACGGTGAGTTATTTATTTGCAATAATTATGCGTATAAACTTAATATGTAGTTCGGATTTTATTGATTTAAAAACCAGTATAAAGTATATTAAAATAAATATTGTAAATTATATTGTATAATTAAAAAAATACGTTTTTGCTAAAGGTGCACTCACAACAAGAATGCAATTTTCAGATGCATTTTTAAGAAATTTCTATCCTTTTTACTTTAAATATATTTGATTAATATTGAAGACGAATATGTTTTATTACAGTTATTCTGGAACAAAAAGGTATTATACCACAAATAACAAATTGTGAAATGGTATGACTAAAATTTTAAAATAAACAAAAAAAAAAAAAAAATTAAAAAGACAAAAAAAAATATTCTTGTATGAAAAAATCTGAAGTAATATTTTTAATTTTTTTTTAATAGTGAACCATTTTGTTCCATAACAATTTATATTGCAATTTTTAGTAAACATTATAGTTTTTATAATATCAGAGGTAGAAGAAACTGGAAAGAGTAGAAATTTTTCAAAAATGCATCCTAAATTGCATTTGCATTATGAATGCATTTTAAATATGATAATATTCTTTTTAGATGACTGCATTTAAAGAGGGCCTATTCTTCTTCTTATATGTAATTTAAGGCATTAAAATCCGTTTACACATTATAGAGGTATTGGTGTTTAAATTTACGCAGTTCTTTTTTTACTTTTCTAAAAATGAAAATCGTGAATTAAAATGGCTTCATAGAGTATGCGTATGACGAATATTAAAAAAATCCGAAGATCTAATGAACATTTTTGGGTGTTCTTTCATGGAATGAATGATATATTTTTTTTGATATTAGTAAGCAAGTTTATAATCGCAAAATGGCATTGTTGTCTCTGTTTGGCAGTACCAAAGCAAAGTTTGTGGACAATAATTAGACACTAGCGGAATGCAATACATATTTTCTGTGTTGCTACACACTTCATCTGTATTCGTGGTATCTTATACAGTTTCTCGTTGAAACTTAAACAATTAGATTTTCAATATTGAATTTTTACCTAGAAGTTTATAATAAAATAGTTCTAATACATTAATTGTTATATACTAGAAAAAAAAAAAAAATTAAATTTAAATCTTAAATTTAAAATTTCAAATAATATTAAAATATTTTTAAAAGTAGCAACTTTGAAAATTCATAATTCGCGATATAGATATTTTCCAACATTCTAAGTATTTTTTCCATAAACTGATATGTTTATTGCTATACGAAAAAGAAAAAAATTCTTTTACTAACCTTTTTTTTCTGTCATTCTAATTTGGCTAAATATGACACTGTGGAAAGGTCTGCATAAAACATCCCCATGCGGTGTATTAAACTAGTCCAATGCCTGAGAGAAATGTTATGAAATCAACACAGTTTTTTCAGTAAATAATCTCTTTGATTCTACATGGTCGGTGAGGTTAAAATATTATTTTCGAAATAGTTAAAGAAATTGCAATTGATCAGTAGTTGTTAGGTCCGGTGCCACTCTCTTTAGGAATTAGTGGTGTATCAGCGAACCTTTAACTGCAAGAGAACATGCCCACATAGTGTAAAACGTAAAACAGATTATGTAGTAATTGGGTAAAAGTAGATGAAGAATATTTTTTTTAGATCGGGAAAAAAATTCTATAAAATTACTTTCATAATATATTACTATATATATATATATATATATATATATATAAATGATTTGGAAAATAATGGAAAAAAAGTTCGCCATTACATCTGTAATTTATCATCTCAAGCTGACTGTGTTTATCCCTTAGTTTTTTTTATTTATTTATTTTTTCTTTGATTATTTAACAAAATGTACTGTAAATATTATATTATATTTACAGCATCTACATTAATTATATGCAGAGATTTTTATTTAGTTTATGCATATATTAACTGAAAGTAACATAATTTAATTTTTAATAAAATAATTACCAAAAGTATAAAACAATGTAGTAGTGCATTTTCAACGTATAAATTCATTGAAATCAATTATAATTTTCTTTTTAACTTATGCATTTTTAAGTCGTATGTCTACCAATATGTTGTATTTGCAAATAATTTCTAATTTTACCTTTTAAACACAGCTTTCATATGAAAAATAATTTAAATATGAAAACAATTGTAATAGATGTAACGTTTAAAATAACAACAACAAAAATAAAAATAAAAAAAAACATCAACCACATCTGGTGAAATTTTTGATGACAAAAACAATTTCAAATTTAGGTAAATAACATACGGGTTAAGAAATGTATCCTTTCAATTTCAACACATATAAACACACATCTATTTACATGTTAAAGTTACCTCTAATAAAATTATCAACACATACAAAAAATAATATAAATTAAAACAAAACATATACACAGAAAAGGACAAACAGGAAAAGAAAGTGTCTAGGAAGATGCCAATTTAATCTACAGAACAACCACATGGGACACTTAAAAGCTCAATGAAAACTAATACGAAATGATGGACTTCAGGGACTTGTTACTAATATAAAGGAAGAGAAAATAATACAATGTATATAGAAATAAATATCTGACGTTGTTATTTGACATAAAAACAACAGCAGGTAACTTCCGTTTAAAACAATAAAATTGTAAATTAAAACTCTAGGAAATGCTGAAAATTTAGAGATACCAGTACTAAATGAAAAAGAACAACTTTTCAATTGTGGTTAAAGTGTAAAGTTGAGATAGTCATTCATTTCGACCAACATTTGTTTTTGTATTTTTTGTTTTAATTTAATTCTCTATTTCAAGAATCCCTTTTTTCTACTTTTATAAACTATATTTAAGTGTAAGTGTGTTTATATATGGTGTTTATATGGATATGTTTTGATGGGACATGAAGAGATGCAATGACAGTTTTCATAAAGTGTGACAAATTAAATTAATGCTTTGTTTGAAAAATTTTTAGTAGAGGAAAAAAAAAAAGTAAAAATGAACAAAACTAAATAGAAACTGAAATTGGTGTTTTTAGTTGCAGCCCAGCATAATTGTTTAATACCCATAAAGAGTCTTTTTGTTTTTTATCATATACTCGTATAATGAAAGAAAAAAGACCTTAATTAAGGACTCTATTAAAGTGGTAAATAAATTTTAAGGAGAAAATAAAAGTAAACTTGAGCAAATTTAAATGTTGTATTGAAATAGTAAAGGGAAAATATTTAAGTCTAGTCTACTTTAAAGCATAAGAAATATTTTTGAAACACGGTAGACTATGTACATTCTTTGAGGTGTGAGTGATAAAAAATAAGTTAAAACATAAAAATCATTATTTAGATAATTTTAATTTTAGCATTGGTCTTAATGTAAAACATGCTCAATTTTATAAATCTGTTTTTAGTTTTATTGTATCTTTTTTGGTTACAAAGATATTTAATTTTAAAATCAGCTAAATTTAATAAAAAAAAAATTCTTTTAGTAAGAAAATTTTTAATATTTCGGGGCGCATAATTTTCAAATACACTGAAAAGACAAATTTCAATCAATGAATTACGTTGAATGAAATTCGTTGATTTTTTGAAGAATTAATTAATTTAACATATGAATTCGTTGCTTCAAAGAAAATATTCATTGAAATTCAATGAAATATTCAATGCACTTATGAACGGTACATTGCACAGTGGGGCAGAATCGAATTTTTTTGGAAATAAATCTGTAACTTCTGATCGGCTGGTTGAATTTTCATGAAACCCAACAAACCCCTCAGGGGCGGAGCTAAAGGGGCTCAAAGCTAGGTACGTCTGACATAAAAAATTTTTAATCACTTGCCAAATTTTTGTTACAAAACATGCTTACGTATCCTTACAGTTTTCGAGTTATTTGCGTTTGAATTTTTAAGCACCATAATTTTGCATGTTCTTGGTCCAGTTTTTTTCATATATATCCTAGTATTTCCGACCGATTTTATTAGTTTTTTCTTAACTAGTTAAAGAACAAAATTATCTATTGAATAAAAGAAATTTTAAGTCGATATCTTTACCGAGTCCAAAGAGAAACGATTTTGAAAATTGCAATAAAGACGACTTTTTGTGCTTTTTTAGCCGAAAAAGTATCTACATTCATTTTTATCTAAAATAAAATTTTCTTTAGCAACATATAATAATTTTGCACTTTTCTGAAAGGTAACTTCACAGAGATGACTTTAAGATAAAAAGCAAGCCCAATAACTCAATTGGTCATGGTACACACTCTCCCGAATTCGACCCATTTTATATGAAACTTTTGATTTTAGACCATATTTTCTCAAATCCCAAAGTACGAATCGTCAAGCGGAATATATTTTAAGAATCTTCAATATGTTGTTAAAAGTTTTAAATCAAAATCTACGGGACTTCGGAAAAATGTGGATTCTATAGCCAAAAATGTAAAAAATCCCATTTTTGGGAATTTTCATTAGTTTTTTTTTGGAATTCAGAGATAAATAGGATAGGTAAGCATATTTTTTATAGGTCTTATCAGGGCTTACAACAATATATAAAAATATTTGAAATCGGAAGAGAAACAAAAATTTGGCAAGTGATTAAAAATTTTTTATGTCAGAGGTACATAATTTTGAGCCCCCTTAGCTCCTCCCCTGAGGGGTTTGTTGTGCAAAATTAACATTGTACACTCCTCTGCTACGCCCGTACTAAATTTCATGAAAATTCAACCAGCCGATCAGAAGTTACGAATTAATTTCCAAAAAATTTCAATTCTGCCCACTGTGCATTGAAATCATTTGTTAAATTTATTTCGTAATAAAATAAATAAATCAGCTCTTTGATTCAACGTATTAGTTCATTGATTGAAAGAACACATTTATATTTTTAATAATAAAAGAAATTTTTCGTTGAATTTAATAAACTTGTGCATTCATTTAATGAACTTGTACGATTTAGAAGAACAAAAAGAAACAAAACATAAAATAAAATGTACATAAAAACAGTGATTGAACATACAATTCGTTGAATCAACGCACTAATACTTTGATTTAAGAAAGCAAAAGCTTTACTCAACGAACAAGTACTTTGAATCAAAGAAGTCTTTCGATACTTTTGTACACGCTATGTAAATGACTAAGTCGATCTAAAAAAAAGAAACCCAATCGTTGTTAAAATTTAAAAGAGTTCCAAGTCAACTCTATTTACCATTTAAAGATTAGCTATGTCATAAATCCATAAGTTCCAAGCCGTGTTATCATCAGGTTTTCTTAAACCGTATGTGTTACTCTGTTGAAATGTAAACAACGTCGTTTTTCCAAACTTTAAGTTGTGGAAAGCAATCATATTTTAGAAGTTTAAGTGCATAATGCTTTAGCCGATACAAATTATTGTGAGTGGTTTAGATGATCCAAAAGTGTTTATTTAGATGTAGTAAGAAGTGTTCCGATCAACCGAAAAAGCTTGATGATCAGGAATTAGAGGTTTGGTTCTATCAAGAAATGCAGGGAGTGCTTGCAAAATCATTGGCTGTTTATCAGGTAATAATATTCAGATATCTAAAAGCAATTGTATTCATCCAAAGAGAAAGAAATTAGGTGCCACACGAACTAAAGCGAAGAGATGTCGAAAAGCGCTTTCGAATATCTGAAATGCTGTTTTAGCTCCATAAAACGTATTCGTGCCAAATATTCTACTAGACTAGTGACTATAATCTAAGAGCAACATATTATGATTGGAACATATGACCATAGCGAAAAATAGAAATCATTATAAGTAATAATTATTATGATTCCATTTTGTCATGTTGCGTCCTATTTAATGGTTTGATTTTACATGTTATAATTCTAATATATCATATAAGTATATAATTTAAAAATCTTACTACATCATTATCCCATTATATCAGATTATTAATGTTACTATATTAATATTCTATCTTATTGTATTATTATACCACATTGTCATATTATAATTCCATTTTATCATATTATTATCCCATATAATCATCTAGTTATCCAACCTTATCATATTATTATTTTATTTTGTCATATTATTATTCCATCAATATTTAAAAACATATAATTTTTGCAGACAATCATATTAAAATTTTTATTGAGTGTAAACATTAAATGACAAAATTTAAACAAAGACATTGTTACCATAGACACAGAGTTATTAAAATTCAGGAAAATTAACAATGAGAACATAATATTTTTGTAGTGATAATGCTATAAATATATTTTTTCTCTGCGTGTATTTGGAAAATAGTTTACATAAGAGCGAAAAAAAATGGACCTGACATATTTTGTGAGGTAAAAAATATGTTTTCGAATCTTCTGAAAGATATATAAATTTCAATCATTGCTATGAAAATTAAAAGTCTTCAAATGTTGGATTTCATATTTTTTGTTTTCAACATTTTTATAATTTTTATTCTACTGAATTTCTCAAAATATATTAAATTGATTTCATTTATTGGCTTTAAACTAATTTAAAACCAGTAAAACGTAATGCTAAAATCAAATATATTTTTTTTTATAAAATTTTATTGATGGTTTATTAAAAAATATTTTAGTCATAATTTTTTGCTGTGTAGTTCTAATATGAAAATTCCTAAAAATTATTTTAGAGCCATAATATTGAATACAAGTCATGTAACAATAGAAATTTGATACTACCCGAATAAATATATGTGGCGCTTTAAGGCTACTACTGCTACCAATCGTTGATTTAGTGACATAAATATAATAACAGGAAACCCTCATAAGTTTATATTATCTAGTAGAATCAAAGTAACACCTTTACTTTTGAAGGAAGGTTCTTCGTGGTTTTGACGAGTATTGTATAGTAAAAATTAGGGCCGATTGCGACGACTTGGACTAATGTTTTCTTAAATATTAATTTCCAATAGTAAAAAAGTGCAACAGTCCAATAATCACAAAGAATGAAATTTAAATTATTTAATATAGGAACAGTGTTCAAAAAGATCTAATTGTTAATTGTCTTCCCTTGTGCTAGAATTTGCTCTATAACCAAAATCAAGGATATTTGAAATGTATTACATTATAGGACTTTAAATAATATAGTATCATTCTGAATAAGTTAGGTTTAGACGTTAATTCCATCAAAATAACAATCTAAACTGGTCGTTTTTTTTCGGTCGAATGATCAAAAAAAAAAAAAATTAAGTATAAAGTTAAGTCAAACTGTCAAAAACATTTGTTTGCCTTTGTATGGAGAATCTTTGTGAAATTAATAAAAAAATTAAAAATGCTTCCAAAAATATGAATCATTGTGGAAAAATTTTCAAAATATTGCTATATTATTTGTGTATATAATAACAAAATTTAATAAAAAGTATTTGGAAATATTTATATTGTCTGTAGATATCATGTCCTTAAATCTATATTAAAGAATAGAACATTTACAATAACAATTTTTATCAAAATTTTAAGAAATCATGTTGATTTATTAAGAGTTTTTTCTCGCTCAAATTTACCACTGTTTTTATAAAGCATAATTTTCCTTACGAACCAAATTATTCGACAAAGATACGAGGGCGGATCAGTAAGTCCATGACTTTTCGAACTTCCCAAGCAAGTGCTCAAAATTTAACAGTAGTTTATTAACAGGTGGTACTTTATGGGAATAGTGTTGCATTTCATATAACTACGAGTCAAGTTCGAAAAGTCACGGACTTATTGATTCACCCTCGGATATACATTAGGTCTATATAGAAAAAAAATATAAATATAATAAATAAAAATCGATTTTTATTACACAATTGCTTATATCAATTAAAATTTTGTTTGAATTTGCTCCAATTGTCAAAATAATAATAATAATAATAATAATAATAATAATAATAATAGTAATAATAATAATAATAATACTAATTAAGGGAAAATAATTGATTTTTTTAAATAAATTTCAATTAATTTTCTAATCAAATAAATAACGGGTGTGATTAGAATTTTACTAAAAAATAATCATTGTTTTGACTGAGTTGATTCAAACATTGACTGAATCTGTATCATTGCATAAAAAATAAAATACAATACATTTTTAAGTCTTTTAAACTTAATTTAAAATCTTTATAGCAATAATTATGAAACAAATGCATTAAGTAACATTTATAGTTAGATTTTTGCACAACTTTTCAGAGTTCCGTTTTTGAATCAGGACTAAAAAAGGAGAAGTTTGCTTGATTGAGAAAGTTTCGCCTGTTGTGGTATAATATTGAAACATGCACACTAAAAACAAAAATAAGAGAATAATCAAAGCAAATTTATTCTTTTTTTCTTTAAATTGTAACCGGATTCGCCATAGAGTAATGATGACTTAATATGAAATTCCTGTTTCAGTTATGGAAAATTCTGCAATAAAAATAAATTTCTTAACAATTCTCAATTTAACTAAAATTAAATGATTTTACTTACCAATAACAAAAAAAAAAAAAAAAAAAATCATTTCATTAGATTCCAAAAAATATTCATATTCTTTTCAGATTTCATAATTCCAAAAATTTGTGCGCATATGACAAAGTTTAAATTTATTTTTTTCTTTATTATTTTATTTTTCTACATATTGATTTCTTCAAAATGTTTTTCTTCTTTTTTTTTTTTTTTTTTTTGAATTACACTTTATGTAAAATAACAATTATAACAAATTAAAAAATTAATTTAATCAATTATTAATATAATTAAATATCAATACAAAATGAATTGAATTAATTGAAAATGGTTTTTGTTTATCTTTTTCTATGTATGGCCACAAATAATAAAATTACAATAGAATTGTTACATCAGTTATCGCTATAAACAAAATATAGGCGATGAATCACATCTTATAGCATTGTATTTTTTATGCTCGCAAGTGTAAATGTGCACGAATTTTTTCGTGCCCACTTTTTAAATAATTCAGAAATATTTTAATAAAAAAAACTATTAAAAAATTGTGAATCATTATGTTACTAATATTTCAATTTATTAATTTTCATTATTAGTTTCATCTTAAATTAAAATGTTTAATATTTTTATAAAATATTTTCCTTATTTTTATTTTTTATTTTTATTTTCTCAAAAAACTCATCATATTAAATTCCTTTATATTTTATTGGGATACAAAGTATCCATATGACGTCTTAAAAACCTTGATAACTTAATCCATTTAAGAAAAATACGATAAAAGTGCTACTTCCTTAAAAAGAAACTTTTTGCAGAAAGTAGATGAGAAAATTAAAACAAACAAGAATTTACATTCCGCTAAATCAACAAACATTTAAAAATGCACAAAAGCACAAAATTAAATAAATAAAATTAAAAAAAAAAAAAAAAAATGAACGAAATAAGAAATAAAAAATATTTAAGAACCAAAGAAACGTACGAAACCAATGAACAGAA
Organism: Protocalliphora azurea; assembly: GCA_932274085.1. Taxonomy (NCBI): domain Eukaryota; kingdom Metazoa; phylum Arthropoda; class Insecta; order Diptera; family Calliphoridae; genus Protocalliphora; species Protocalliphora azurea. Next base: position 133,701,205 of record OW026519.1, read on the forward strand.
TTTTGCTCAGAAGGAGTATATAATTCTAAATGAACGAGTAGCATTTTACTGATGAATAAAGTTAAACGTAACAACGTCTTAAATATTTTTACACGCTTCTTTTGGCTTCATTTTCAATGCATTTAACTTAAGTGACTCTTTAATCCTGGGGTACTAAGCATCTTAACGGAGAGACTATTATTTATACAAATACATTCAAGCAGTATTGAAAGAATACTAGTGTAAGAGAAGTAAAACAGTGACGCAGAAATAGTGGGTGCTATAATTAAAATGAGAAAGAAAGATACAGTCGGTCAAGACTGATTGTATGATAACCTACACCATTGTGTACGAGCATAAAATTTGGGGAAGGGGACTTATATTACACCTGTGGCCAATTTTACTAAAATAAAAATAAAAATAAAAAAAATAAAATAAAATATAAAAATATAGAATAATTGGTTGATACTAACATTTAGATGATTTTACGCTTTTTAGGGCGATTCCTGGAAGTGGGTTTATATGGGAGTTGTAGTAAATTATCGACTAATTCTCATAAAATTTGGCAATGTTATTTCTACTTAAAAATTATTTGTGTCGAATATTAACTTGATACCTATGGTATTTATGCACGTTAAAGTGATTGTCGGAAGAGAGGTTTATATGGGAGCTATGGTCAATTATGAAGCGATCTTCATACATTTGATACAAAGATTGATACTTATTTAAAACTTCCTTGCACTGAATTTCATTACAATATTCTTATTTTTAAGGCATTTTTGAGTGTTTAAACTCTATTTCCGGGGGGACTTTTGTAGGGGAGCTAGGTAAAATAATGGACTGATCACAACCAATTTCAATAGGCTTCGTCCTTGTATCATAAAAGTGCCATGTACCAAATTTCATTATCTTTAAAATTGCGACCCGTACTTTGTGCAAAATGTTTAAATGGACAGCCAGACGGACGGACATCGTTGGATTAATTTCAAAAGTGATTCTGAGTGATTTGGTATACTTTAAGTGGGTGTTGGATAACTTTTTCTATGCGCTACAAACATCAGCAAACACGCTTCTATGGTGGTGTAAGGTATAAACAACCAAATAACAAATGGTATAGAATTCTAAAGCTTTTTAAATTTACCTAACATCTGAATACTCTATTCTGTTTTAAATGTTATAAAGAAAAATTTATTTTAATTTGTTTACTTTTTTTATGTTTTCAATCTACGCTCCTGTTATTTTTAAAAAGCTGTTGATAAAATAACCAAAATTGAATCGTTCCATATTTTATAAAGATTTTTATTTACCTTAACAAATGTACAGAAACTGACAACGGTACTACATTTAATGTAGAATATATATATATATATATATATATATATATATATATATGTATATATATTTTTTTTATGTAGTGTATAGTCTGTATAGAAAGTAGAAATATATTTAGTACTTCCTTATTGTTGCTTTAAACACGTACAACAATCATGCTACTCAACAACTTTTTTTATATGCTTCACCATCATACTTAACACTCTGTTTAAGGTAATAATGGTTATAGAATTCGTTTGTGACATCCAAGATGTTCTTTAAGGGAATTCATTTGAGAGAAATGCATCTTTTTCTTTAAGAAAAAGGAAAATATAATTAGAATTCAGAGTGATAGTAATGCGTATTATTAATGCTTGAAGTTAATTAAATTAATGAATTTATAAAGTGAAATATATCATTTTGTTTTTAATTAATTACAATTTGCAATTTCTGTTTTGGTATCACCAAACTAGTGTATTCAAAAACCGAAACCGGAAACCGGTTAAGCTGTTTTTACTTTTTAAAAAAACTGATCGGTTTCGAATAATTTCTATTTTCGAATAATTCGGTTTTTTTCTGTCGGTTAACCGATTTTTTATGAAATAATCGTTTTTCATTTTTGTTTACTAAATTAGTCTATACTTTAAATTTTTTATGTTTGCTAATTTAACCTTATTTATGGCCTTATACTTTATAAGTATCAAATTGTTTAAAAAAAATTAGTATGAAAATTTAAAATTTTGTGAGTAGTTTACATACAAATTGTATTTTTAAGCAATTAGCTTATAGTACTAAAGCAGGTCCTTAATTATTTGAAAATATTTTTAATTTTCATTATGAACTAATAAAACTTTAAGGCTAGTTGCTTTTTCTTTTTAATCTCTAATTTGAGATTTGAGTAGCACCAGACGTACTACCCAGCAAAAACTTTGCTTTTCTGGTAAGCTATCAGGTATAATTTAAAACAAAAGTAAACTACTTATTTTTTGTCTGAATAATAAGTTATTTTGGTTCAAGTTGTCCACAAATTCATGCAGTTATTTTTAGACTCTAGGGGTACTCAAAAATATATACCCAAATGAAAAGAAAAATAAAAAAAACGAAAAAAATTTACCATCAGTGAGATTTGAACTTGGGCTCAAATTAACCATTCGGTTTTAATGACTAATGTCTTACTCAATACACCATCTCGCACTCGCACACCTTTTTTAGTTTAAAATATCTTTTTAGACATTTTGTTATAAAAAACTAACAGTTTCAGAATGGGGTTGAACCAACAACCTTCTGGTTGTTAATCCAGCGCTCTAGCCAACTGACACACATGATTGCAATATTACTGTGCTTTTATACTATTGAGTAATTATTTATGTAATACAGGGTAGGCAAATAATAATGACGCCTCATCACCAAGGAATTACTTTAATAAATAGTTGCCATTATCGAGAACCAAAAAATTTTTGCTGGGTAAGAACTGAGATTTGAATATTTTTTAATAGATTTAAACTAATTTTTATTAACAAAATCTAGGTAAAAAGTATATTTTAGTTTTATCATTTATCTCAAAAATAAGATGAATTTCAATAAATAGGTAGAATTGGATCAGACGAAGCATTATTGGAATTCAATTAAAAAGAATACAAAATTTGAGCCTTAGCTGCAGATGGATGATATGACTTTTTATTTTTATGTTACTTTTATTAATAATTTCTTTATTAAAAATAACAATTTTTTAAATATTTGTATTTTTAATAAAAACCGATTAACCGGAGACAAAAAGGGAACAGCGCTACTTGAGACTATCTACTGCCTTGACTATTTCGGGCACATCAATATAATTACAATAAGTATCGATCACTATTTCAAAATTTATATTCCGCTGAGGAGCGCACAGGACCAACCCAAAAAATTGAAAAGTTTGTCATTAGAACTCGACTACACTGTTTTTAGCTGTTATAAGTCTGCATAATAACAAAGATGGTGCGAATTTATCCACAAAGTATATAAGATCGAATGAGGTCAAAATAAAAAAGATAAGAAGAAGTTAAACAATTTTTGTAAGTTTTTGAAATTTGAACAACAATCATGATAATAAAATAAAATCTGTGGCGCTAAAATTTTGCATTTCATTAATTTTAAGTCTTATGAATTCAGATCTGTAATAAATTTGCTTCATATTATATTAGTACAAAGCTTATTAAGGATTAAATTAAGTTTCAGCCAGCTTAAAAATTTTTGGTAACGGCCCATATGTATATGTATATAAAGTAAAGTGCATCGATTTGTATAAGGACAAAATATGTTGCAAATTAATTAAATAAAAATTAAAGATTGATATATTATAAACTAATTCCCAAAATCTTTTGACAATAAGTTCAAACCAGGTCCTTAAACCTACCTTTTTTACATTTAGTGATGGTTCTTAGTCTATGTCATATGAAGATAAGAACACCACCCCAAACCCTGAGCACGGTCGGAAGAATAGGTAGCATAGTCTTTTAAGAGATGGGGTATGAAGCTTGAACTGCTACAAAGCTGAATCTGAATGCTAAACCGCTGAACTGAAATTTTTACAGAATCATTCTGTATGTCCCGAAAGTGAAATAGGCGGCTCATTTATCGATCGCAGCAGGGCGAATGGTACCCCCTTAAAAAAGAAATTAGTTATTATTACACATATCCAAAAATTACTCGTATTATAGTGAAAATCTTAAAATATTATATAAATAATATTCCAAACAACTTCCACAGTTAAGTAACAAATACGATTGGTTATGTCAAGGTGATATAGTATCACCCAAATAAATTAAATTTTAATTAACTCATGTGTAAAGAATTATTGCAGTGAAACCCTTAATAGCTTCAAGGGGAGTAGTGGACTCCATATAAAATAAATATTATTTATTTTGTGAAACAAATGAATTTGAAATACTTATTTGTTTTTGATATGGCGAAAATACCAAGAAAAGTGTTCCTTGAATTCGTCTTATATTCCCAATTTATTTTATTAAACAATTTTCCTACCTATTGCCTAACTAATTCTTTACTTGTCTTCATTTTGATATTCAACTCAATAAATTTCTTTTTCTTCTTCTAGATATATTCTTACCTCATCACATCCTTCCTGTTAAGCATTATTTCAAATACTTTGTGCAACAAAATTACTCTTTTACTTATTCTTACAAAATATCAGTTGGTCTGTTTGTATGTAAACGTTGAGAAGATGCTGTCATTTTTTCTATGAAATAAGTTTCTTATTTTTAAATACATTTCCAGCCATAAAAGTAAAATGTTCCATTGCTACTACTACTATCACTACTACATGTAGATGTATGCGTTAGTCCTTAAGGATATTTACTACTTGAGTAAGAAAATGTTCGTGTTTACTCGTGTTGTGCATATTTTAATTGTTACGTTTTCTTGTTTGGTTAAGTTTTTGTTTGTTTGCTTTTCTTTAAGAAGAAAATCTTTTACTTTTGATATTTATTTTTCTATATATTTTCTGTCTACTTTAAAATTGTTTGTAATGTTGTCTGGTTGTAACACATTCATACGAGTAGAGTTAGTCTTTTATATACAAACATATTTTATTTTATTTATTTATACATTTTGAAGTTTTATAAAAGTATTTTCATTTAAGTTTAACTTCAATATGCTTTTACTTTACTTTTTTGTCAGTTTTACTTGTATAACAAATACTTTGTTATATTTTGTTTAGGTGTGCAAAAAGTATATATTTCAACATCCTCGTCATCATTCTTAGCTTTTTTTTTTTAAATTTCTTTGTTATTTTCTTTGGCTCAATGTGATGATGTTACAATGATTTTTAATTAAATTTATAATAAAACATATGTAATACATGTTATTCTTTATTGTTGTCGTTTTTTTTTATGAAGGAAATTAAGTCATATGTACCTTTTTTTAGTTGTATGGAAGGATGTTTTTACATTTGCGTATATGCTTGTTGGCAACAGGTTATTAAAAGTATGAAATGTTAAAAGGATACTTCAAAAAAATTACTTAAATATCTTAAGACACGTTTTGATTCTTAACTTTTTTCGGAAGCAATATTAATATTTGATCTAGTTATCGTTGGCAAATATGTCACTTATTATTTTTAATGACAACTATGTTGATTTGTTATTAGTTTGATCAAAATGATTGACAAAAAAGAAGTGCGTGCAAAAATTATTAAAAATTAAAAAAAATGTCCTATAAAATATTGGCCAAAGAATTAAATGTCTGCTGTCAAACTGTTTCTAATATTATTAAACAATATTAGGGGAATTCGATCATAGATTGGACCCCTGGTTCGGGAAGAAAAAAAGGTCCATATGATATTGGAAAATCCAAGAAAATTGAAAGCATATTAAAAAGACCTTCAAACACATTTGTTAGAAAAGCAGCCCTCTTAGCTCAGTGCTCTGACTATTTGGTGCGAAAAGTTAAAACTAATACAGGCTTGAAAACATAAAAAGTCCAAAAAGTTCCAGACAGAAATTCTGCAAAAAATTTAAAAGCCAAGAATACGAAATTTAAAATTAAATTTCATATAAAAATATTCATGTTGTATAATGAACGATGAAACGTATATACTGGCAGATATTTTGCAGCTTGCGAGTCAAAATTTTTATGTTGCTAATGCTCGAAGAAATGTTAAAGATATGTTTAGGACCAAAAAGCAGACAAAATTTCCTAAAAAATTCCTGGTATGACAAGGTTTAAGCACTTGCGGCAAAAGAAGCAAGTCAATGGGCTCTATAAATACCGAAATATACATCAGAGAATGTTTACAAAAAAGTCTTTTTTCTTTCGTAAGAGAGCACAATGTGTCCTTATATTTTTGACCCTGTTTGGCATCATGTCACTACGGTAAGAAAGCTCAATCCTCCAAATTGTCCGGAGCTAAGAGAGATATTGGGCTCTTGTGAAAAGAGAATTGAAGAGCACAAAAAATATCGAAGATTTTAAAAGGAGATGGGCAAACTGTTCCAAAAATCTGACTGAAATAATTATCAAATCTCCTATGGAAAGGTTACCAAGAAAGGTCTATGAGTTCATAAGAAGTGGTTAGAATTATAAAATTTATATTTTTCTGTAATATGTAATATAACATCAATTAAATAAAAAATAATAAAAAAAAAAATCAAACACAAAATTCAACTGTTTCCAAATTATTGAATTTTATATATGTTAAGATTTTTTCAATCTCACTTCTTATAATATTTAAAGAAAATTATTTATTTTTCCCTCTCCAACGTTGTATCAAAGTGGTTCCAAAATGCTTTTTTTGGAAATAATTCTGTAATTTGTGAACCGTTGGAATTATCTCAACAAAATTTCACTCGACCAGAGACGAGGTATTTTTAAGTTGATTTGAAGAAGCATAGGATCAGATAGATGTAGTTGTACGTAATTTAAGAGATATTAAATTTAAGAGATATTTAGGTTGAAATAAAATTTTCACTCATTTTTGGTCGTTTTTTTAGTTTTATTCAACTTTGCGGGTTCAATATTGACCCAAAGGTTTTTTAAATATTCATTGGTTTTCTTACAAAATTCTAAATATTATTGCTGCAAAAATCATGTAAATATGTAGATTCGATATAAACCCAGCAAAAACTTTTTGGTTTTCGGTAATGACAACTACTTATTAAAGTAGTTTCTTGGTAATGAGGCGTAATTATTATTTTCCTACTCTGTATTACATTAATAAGTACTCAATAGTATAATAGCACAGCAATACTGCAATCACGTGGATAAGTTGGCTAGAGCGCTGGATTAACAGCTAGAAGGTTGTTGGTTCAACCCCATTCTGAAGCTGTTAGTTTTTTATATCAAAATGTCTAAAAAGATATTTTAAACTAAAAAGAGTTTTTGTCACTTAAGAAGCTATGTGTGAGATGGTATAATGAGTAAGACGTTAGTCATTAAAAACGAATGGTTAGTTTGTGTCCAAGTTCGAGTCTCACTAACGACAAAATTTGTTTGTTTTTTTTTATTTATGTTTTCGTTTAGGTACATATTTTTGAGTATGCCTAGAGTCAAAAAATAACTACATGAATTTGTGGACAACTCGAACAAAAATAACTAGTTATTCAGGCAAAAAATAAGTAGTTTATTTTTGTTTCCAATTATACCTGCTAGCTTACCAGGAAAGCAAAGTTTTTGATGGGAAGTTATATTAATATGAAGTTGGAACTGAGAAAGAATTTCATATTTTTTAATTTTTTCCAAAAAGGTGGCAATATTTTTTTACTTATAAAATTCTGGGCCATAACCTTTTTAATGCTTTCAAAAGGAGTCTTAATATAAAAGCATGTAAAGTAAATCCGAAGGCGCTTGGGGCAACGTTCTCCGTACAAGCCTGTCCAAACTTTGTCTATTTTCCAATTTTTTTTAAAATTTGTTTGTAAAATTCTCATATCGTAAACAGACTTCATGTTTATTAAATATCTCAATATGTATGTTCTTATGAACACCACTTATAACGATAGTGTGATCATTTGAATGGAAAAAGTCAATTTTTAAAACATGTTTTTTCTGTGTTGGAATTTTGGATATTTTGGTACTAAAAAGTGGGTGTGTTTTTAATTTCCTAATTTTAAGGCAACTTTGTCTATATTGTGTCAAAATTTTATTTGTATATCTCTACTCGTTTAAATTTTATGTAGGTCCAAATATTAACATTATTTCTAAAAAATATACTTAAAATTAAAATTTACAATTTTTCAGGTTATGAAAAACTGACCCGCTAGGAATCTACGCTCCTTCAAATCAATTCAAAAGCACCTCGTCTCTGGTCAGGTCAAATTTTATTGAAATATTTCCAAAAGTTCACAAGTTACAGGATTATTTTGAAAGAAATCGTTTTGGAACCACTGTGCGATTGTGATAGGCTAATTTATTTTATAGGCTATTTTAATGGTTGAATTCTTTTAAACATCTGATTTCTTGAAAATTTTCGAAATATTTTTGCAATTACTCTCTAATTCATATTGTAAACATTTGTTAGTATTTTCTTTAGATCATAGAATATAATCCTTATAATTATTTTTGTATTAATGTGTTTGAGTATTTTTAATGATATTTGTTTTAGTATTTGTTTTCTTATCATTTTAGGTAGACGTATGAGTGTCAGGAAATGTAAATAATAAATTGATAAGGTAAGTGATATTTTTTAAGTGTTTATTTTCAATTATGGTTACAGTTTGTGTTAAACATTAAATAACAAAAATACTTTACCTTCATTTTACTGCACTGCCCTGTACTTGGAGGGAAAATCTCTGAAAACTCCATATTGATTAGATAAAAAATAAATAAAAAATTTGACCACAACATAGAAAGCTTAAGAATATACTGATATGGCACTGCTATTTTGGAAAATAAAGTGTCCGTTCAAATAAAATGTAGCACATATTTTTATTTATAACTTTGTCTGCTGATAACTTATTTTTCCTTTTGTAAGCAATATTTCTTTGAAAAATACTCCATATTTTACAATAATACGAAAATATTTTGTGCACTTGATTCACAATAAAGAAGGCAAAGGAAAAGATATAAAATTTGTTTGAAACTACGTATTAAAATTCATCCAAATAGGACTTACAAATAAATTGGAAAGAACAACTTATCAGCAGACAATGACCTTTCAATTAATCGGAAACCTGGAACAGGAAAAAGTAAAAGACCACGAAACGAACAAAAAGCTAAAAAGGTGCACCAATTCCCATTATTTCTGTACGCAAAATGGCTAGATGAGTCAAATGATCTGAACGCTATGTGCACAATGTTAAAGCCAAAATTAGTCTTAAAACATTTAAAGTGCAAAAAGTACTAGATAGGAACGCCAAGAAGAATGCTGAAGCTAAAAAATAGCAATTTCTTGTTTTTGTAGGTTTAAATGTTTTGTACTGGATAGCGAAACGTACGTCATTTCTGACCTCTAAAAACTTTCTGGACAAAAGTTTTATGTAGTAGATGTTAGAGAAAATTTTCCGGAAGAGTAGCGTACCAAAAATCAAACAAAATTTCCCAAAAAGTTTCTTGTTTGGCAAGCTATATTCATCGGCGACAATCTCGAAACTCGAATATTTATATCAATAAGTGTTAACAAAGGACACTGCTTCCGCTTCCATTTATAAGAAAATATATAGCCTCAACGTTATTTGGCCTGAATTGGAATCGTATAATTACACAGAAAAAAAAAAAAATAAAAATAAATTTAAATTACAAAATTGCTTACATCAATTAAAATTTTATTTGGTTTTGCCCCAATCATTAAAATTATAATTTTAATTAAGTGAAAATAAGTGATTTTTATATAAATTTCAATTAATTTTTTAACGAAATTAATAACATATATGATTAGAATTTTTGTTAATATTAAAAAATAATAACTTTTTAGGTATTAGTTGAATCGACTGAACGTTTAACTAAAACTCTACTATTGCAAAAAAAGGAGAAAATAATACATTCAGATTTCAGCACTTTCAAATAAAATATCTATTGCAATATGTATTTGAAATATATAATAAATTATGTATACAATATTTATACTTAGGTCTTACTAATTTTCTTTATAAGGCAGAAGTTTTTATCCCTTAGGAATATTTAAAAAAAGGGGGGGGGCAATGTATAAGTCTGCATAATAAAAAGAACAGTAATTGACATCTGAGATTTTGGTTTCACAAAAAGTCTAAAATAATTAAAGAATATTTACACTTATTCTTCAAAAAAGCATCCGAATACACAATAGATTCCTAATGATACTAAATTCCTATTCTGATGACAGAAACTTCTGCAATAAAATTAAAATTCTGAACAATTCTTCATTTAACAAACACTAAATAGTTTTACTTACCAACAACTTTCCAAATCATAACACTGCCTCCACCGAAATTGCGATTCGACGTACGAATTTCGTTCGACCTCAAATCATGCCAATAGCAAGAATATGAATCGAGACCATCCAAATTGAATATCTTTTCATCAGAAAAGATTACTTTATTCCACTCATCTCATGTATTTGCGCGCAAATTTCGCTTTTTCCATTTTATGTTACCATCTGTTCGCAAAATATGTGCTGCATATTTAGAAGTGACAGGAAATTCAAGTTTATATTTTATTTGTGTAGAATTTCATTTATTTGCGGGTGCATTCGTCTTTTATTTTATTAATTTGCCTTTTTGTTAATTTTGGATTACCTTTTGTTGACTTACGCACTCCGTATTTCTGCCCTTTCTAAAGAAAGCTTCGAATAACTCCATCCGAATGTTTAATTTTTTGTCCAATTTCTCTGTCAGAACAGTTTTGATCATTTTGAATTTTTGAATTTTTCCTGGTCTGTGAGAAAAGTTCCTTTGGGCATCCTTTAAGCTGATGAAAATTCCCAATTGAAACAAAAATATTTATAGTAAACAGAGATGTTTTCATCAAAAAGTTACTTTAAGTTAAACAAACAACTAAAACTAATAATTTTTTAGAAAAATTTTTCTCGACTGTGTTTCCTGTAAATGATCACCAATACGTTCTGATTGCTGAATTAAAGAAAACAACAAAAGCAAGAAACAGATATTTCTTGCATAAAAAGTACCGTTATATTGCAAGTTATTGTAATTGTAACAACACAATATTATTTTTGGTTAAGAGAAACGAATATACATTAAAGAAAAACAAAAATTTTAAATGCGTTTATAGAAATATGCACCAGTGTATATGTATATTTATTTTTTTTTTGCAGACTAGTGTAATTCTAAATTTATTTACGGAACTATGAATCGTATGGTTAATATTAATTTCATCATATTTTACAAAACATATAATAATTTGAGAACTATTAGATATATTTTTTAAACCTGAAGTTTTATTGAACGCTAACAAATTTATGTATTACAAAATTGTATATAAATATTGAGCAAATTCAGCAGCTAGCAGTATGAATCATAAAGTGAATATTTTTTCCAGAATATTGTTATAGTAATTTTTGGACATATACCCCTAAAAAGTAATTATTTTTTTCATATTAATATTAAATAAAGGCATTTTAAATATATCACTTGGCTATAAATCTAACCACAATGAGTTTCACTTAAATTTAGTTATGTGAAGCTTTCAAATTTAATTATGCAAATTATTTCATAAATATTTTCAAATACTCTAAATTGTACAAGACAGTGCACAGTGTGCGATTCAAAAAATTAAATGGAAATAATTTTGTAGTCTCGGAACGGCAGGTTCGATTTCAATAAAATTTTATGTAATGATAGTAGAGATGTAGCCGAGTTTTAGTTTTGAGTTTGGATTACATACACTTACCAGGAGCGGGTTCACAGGGTCTCAACTTTGAACACCTTGGGTTTGAAAATAAGATAACTCAAAAGGATTGATTTGAAATTTTGTGCATATTAATCATTTTTAATTATGAAATAAATTTTTTGTTAATATATGTTTTTAAATGAAATCTTACTTCTCAATAGATTTTTGACGCATAACTTCAAGTGTTATTCACTTTTTTAGAATTGTCAATAGAAATCCTGAAATTCCCAAAAAATTTTCAAAATTTTTCAAAAATGGAATTTTAGCTTTTTTATATATTTTCCCAACCAATATTGGTGAGCAGAAATGTTTATTACCAAAAAATTAAAAACATATTATATGATATAAAAAATATTAAAATTTTCTGATTTCAGCTTTACGATTTGAGAAATTAAGACGAAAATTGGAAATTTGTTGAAAAATAGTCAAATTTAGGAAAACCTGGTTCTCGCAGGAATTATTTTTTTCTTTAGTATATTTTGTATTTGTATTTAGTTACTTAAGAAAAATTTTATAAGACATGAAAAGAAAACAATCATTTTTTTTGTTTTTTGGAAAATGCCTGTAACTTTTGATTCCACAAATATTTTTTCAATTCTTTCTCTTTACTATTTGTTGTTAATAAAATAAAAATAAAAAAAATCGGATGAAATTTGGACCCGCCATAGCGCACAATTTTAATTTTTGAAGCCTCGTAAACTAAAAGAGATTTTTTGTAGATCTCGACTAATAGAATCTTCTCATATAAAAATCGGTCCAGATATAACGAACAAGGATAGTTTTTAAAAATGTTCATACTCGAGGGCAGGAAGCCACAGCTTCCTGTAGCTCTGTATGTTCCAAACTCAAAACTTAAACTCGCTTATACCTCTAATATAACTACGTGGAATTTCATTGAAATCGTTAAAGCCGTTCCGAAACTGCATAATTATTTCCATTCTATTTTTTAATCGCACACTGTGCAGCGTTTGAGTAGATAATATTAAAAGAATATTAAAAAGAACAAGATTTAGAGAATAATTGTTATTGGTAAATAAATAAAATGTATAACAATTTTTCAAATCAATTCATATTAAAAAGTAAATAAAAAAACCCACTCTTCTAATATAAGTATTGAGTTTTATAGAGCTCTAATAAGAACAAAATTCAAGTAAGAAATTCAATAAAATTTAACCGTCTCTATGTTGTTTTCGCGTCTCTAGAGTAAGAATAAATATATATTTAAATAATATATACTATCTTCCACAAAACACCATTATTTACAATTTCAATAAATAAATTTGCGATTTGCTTTTACGTGGTGATAAAATAGGATTTTCTCTACTTTGTTTACGAGTAAACACCGTTGCAGAAAAATAATATAAATTTCAACAAATTACATAAAAATTTGCTTTGAAAATTCACACGCCACCCACAAAGCGGAAAATAAAAAGTTAAAAATATACAAACAAAACAAATAGAAGCTAAAGAATATAAAGAAAAAAAAAACCTTTAAACTTAAACTTTCGTGTGAACCCCTTTACGATAGTATTTTAGCATTTGCTAAGGATTATCTATAACAATTGATAAATATGTATGTGTGTGAATAAATAAATAAACAGACATACAAATACATAAATACACAAGAAAATCTAAAGTGACAACATTTTTCTATTATTGGCCATTAAAGAGACTTAAGAGTTCAGGCAGAAAAAAAAACAGCAAAAGGATTTTAAACCGAATGCTGCTGTTAAACAACGGTAAGTTTTCCTTCGGGCGAAAAATTATGGATGGAAAACTCTTAGACTGTGTGCGATTTTTATGTTGAATGAATATATTGAATATTGCCTGAAATGTTGGTTGGAAGTAAAGCACCGTTTGCATTGGGATTTAAGTAAATAAATAGTCGTACTATTTTTAAATTTCTCCTTTTTATATTGATATTGAATCAATGTCTATGTTGGTTGTTATTGTTATTTTTATTTTCTCATAGTCTATATAAGTTCACAGTATTCTCAAGGATAACTAGCAAAAGCACATCCAAAGTAAAACTGGCGAATATAAGAAATGTAGTTTTTAGCATCCATAATATATTTTATTTAGTTTAAATCCTTTAACAAATACTAAAAAAGAAAAAAGTAACAACTATATACAATAATAATTTATTTTTCGATTTAAAAAGCATTTAACAATAATATTTAATGGTTTTAAATACAAATTTATGTGATCTTCTTAGAGAAATACGAAACAGAGTACGGGTGTAAAAAAAGTCATAAATAGATTAGTTCAAAAATCATAAAAAAAATCTTTAAAATCATTTTCTCTTTTTTTGTAAATATGTATTTTTTTAAGTATTTATGTATGTTCATTTTATGATGTTTTTGTTGTTATTGTTGTTGTAAATTTATAACTGTTTAATGTATTTATAAACCTATTAAAACAAATTAATGTAAAATTAATTGCTTGTGAGTATTTTTATGCCAAAATAACCACAAATGAAAATCCATTTGTATTTTTTTTTCGCCTTCTACCGTCTGATTACTTACTGTGCAATAGGGTAAAACATGTTTGTGAATAAAAAAAAAAAACAAAAATTTAGAATGGTTTCGCAATAAAGGAGACTACGGAATAGGCTATAGACTAAACTACAGTAAACTAGACTACAGGCTAGATTGTAGACCAGATTGTAGATCAAACTATAGATATATAATATAGGCTAGATTATAGTTTATGCTATAGACTACACTAAAGATTACGCTATTGGCTATGCTATAGATTATACTATAGACTAGACTATAGATTTTACTATATCGAAGACAATGTATTATACAACAGACTAGGTTATTGCAGACTATAGATTACACTATAATCTATAGATTAAAATAATAGAATATAGTTTATTCTATAGACTAGACTATAGATTATATTATTGACTAGACTATAGATTATGTTATAAACTAGGCTATAGATTATACTATAGACTAGACTATAGGTTATACTATAGACTAGAATATAGATTATATCACAGACTATTGATTATATTATAAACATATAGACATACTGCAGACTAAGAGTAAAATACAGACTAGACCATAGACTAAAAAACTAGCCTATAGCTTATACTATAGATCAGACTACAGTTTGCACGATAGACTAGGCTATAGTTTATTCTATAGACTAGACTAGACTATAGATTATATTATTGACTAGACTATAGATTATATTATAAACTAGACTATAGTTTATTCTATAGATTAGACTATAGATTATATTATTGACTAGACTATATATAGTTTATTTTATAGACTAGACTATAGATTATATTATAAACTAGACTATAGATTATACTATGGACTAGACTATAGGTTATACTATAGACTAGAATATAGATTATATCACAGACTATTGATTATATTATAAACATATAGACATACTACAGACTAAGAGTAAAATACAGACTAGACTATAGACTAAAAAACTAGCCTATAGCTTATACTATAGATCAGACTACAGTTTGCACGATAGACTAGGCTATAGTTTATTCTATAGACTAGACTAGACTATAGATTATATTATTGACTAGACTATAGATTATATTATAAACTAGACTATAGTTTATTTTATAGATTAGACTATAGATTATATTATTGACTAGACTATATATAGTTTATTTTATAGACTAGACTATAGATTATATTATAAACTAGACTATAGATTATACTATGGACTAGACTATAGGTTATACTATAGACTAGAATATAGATTATATCACAGACTATTGATTATATTATAAACATATAGACATACTACAGACTAAGAGTAAAATACAGACTAGACTATAGACTAAAAAACTAGCCTATAGTTTATATTATAAATCAGACTACAGTTTGCACGACAGACTATGCTATAGACTATAGTGGAAAATATAGTCTAGACTATAGATTAAAAATAGACTAGCCTATAGTTTATAGTATAGATCAGACTATAGTATCTTATTAAAGTATCTTATTACAATAATCAAAAATTATTTTTCCAATAGAACTCTGTGGGTAGAGATTGAAAATGGCATAAAAAACGTATAACATCACATCAGGTGTCTCTGAAGGCTCCGTGCTAGGGCCGTTGTTGTGGAATATTATGTACAATGGAATATGTGACTTAAAAATTCCCATGGTTGTCTTTGCAGATGTTATCGCGCTACTAGTCCAGGCAAGATTCTTAGACGAAGTATAACTGTATACCAACGAAGCTATTGCAACAACAAGAAACTGGCTGCCATTAATGAATCTCAACCTAGCAGAATATAAGACGGAGTTGGTGCTAATTAGGGGCAAGGGAAAGAGAGAGTATCTAACTGTGAGGGTATGTGGAATCTCAATAACTTCGTCGGAGGCTATAAAGTATTTGGGCATCATGATCGTCGACCGACTTAATTTTAAATGGCAAACGAATACGAATAAATTAGCAAGAATGTTGCCAAATATCGGGGGCTCACGACACAATCGCAGATTGCTGATTTCTCGAGTTACCAATTCCGTATAACTATATGGCGCATCGATTTGGGAAGGTGCACTAAGAAACTCCTCGAAGAAAGAGATATCTTCAGTATTCAGAAGAAGCTGCTTAAAAGTCTGTTGCGGATATAGAACTATATCATCGAAAGCGGCAATAGACAATAGACATTTTAGCCAAAGAACTAACAAAGGTCTACAGACAATTTACCTAGAATGGCAATATCCTCAGAAATAATATTCGGAAAATAGAAAACGAAAAGACACTAGAAAATTGGCAAAGACGATGGTATAATTCTCCTAGAGGTCGATGGACTTACAGACTAATCCCACGCATAGAGACATAGATAAATCGTCGTCATGGTGAGACAAACTATAACTTGACAACAGTTTATCACACGACACAGAGGATATAGGAGTTACCTCCACAGATTCCGACAGGACAACATGTAATATTCAACTGCCCGCGGTTTGAAAGTATAAGAGCAAGACTTTTGATAATGTCATTGGTATAATGCTGAAATCCAAAGAAAACTGGGATGCATTTAACACGTTTCTCACAACAGTCCACTATACGTAAGACTATAGATTATACGTGAAACCAAACTAAGATTATACTATAGACTAAACTATACATTATACTATCGACTCAAAATTAGACTATAGATTATACCATATTCTCTACTAAACTGCTGAATAGACCATACTATAGAGTAATGTTATTTGTAAAAATTGCAAGCAGTTTCCTGAAAAAAGCTGTGAAAATTGATGTTGCCCTAAGAATATACAGCATTTCAACTCAGTTTGTTCAGTCATAAACAAGGCCAGTTAATGTTATTTTTTGACCACCTAGAAAAATTGTTGTACAATTTGCTACAATTATTTGCATCTTCCTTTGCGTTCAAAAAAAAAAAAAAAAAAAAGAATTCCAAACATACAAACTGAAATGGAGCGAGTACATTTATTTTCAGCACTTCTTTCAATGTTTGTTTGCAACAAATGCATCGATGCAAAGTAAGACAGAAAAGTCAGTTGATGTGTTTAATTTTCAAAGCAAACGAGAATCAATCGATAACCAGTAGACTATTACAGTATATAAAAAAATATCTTGTCCATTGATCTAACTAAAGAATGAGATTTTTTTATCATTATATTAATTTCTTTTTTGGTAATTATATAAAATAATGTTTATATTATAAGACAACTTTTAAGACTGACCTCTTCTACTCCACTACCCTTTAAACTATACACTCAATAAACGGTAAAAGCAGGAGAATAAAAGTATGAAATTGTTCATGCAAAATTACATGCCATAATGTTAATGTAATTGCAACTCATTATATGTAACGGTATTATCATATAGAATTATATGCCTGCTTACACACACCTACATACACTATCACGTTTATTCGGATGAACCCTTTGGAATGGATTCAATTTTTTTCCTGCAGTTTCGAAAATTAATGTACATTTCATTCCAATAGTGTTTCAAATAAAAAGGCTTCAATTCAATTGTGAAAAAAAAAGAAAAAAACAATAGATTACAAATGATCAATGATCACTAGCTGTTACATCAAGTTGTCAAATGCTGTGCTAGTTCTAGTTTAAAACGAACACATTAATTTACGAATCAACGTACTGCAGGAATACTCTCTCGTAATCGAATATATGAAGGCTATATCGGTGTGAGTAAGAGTATATGCGTACTTATTTGGTTTATATATTATTGTGATGATAAGACAAATGCACTTGCCATGTTGTTCAGTTATTATTATTATTTTAATGCATATGTTTACTTCATACATATCGTTTTTGTTGTTACAACTGCATTATTGTTGTAATCACTACACCAAAAAATTGCATTTTTTTTAATTCTCACTGATTTTAATGTAAAAATGTAATAATATTTTTTTGCAATTCGTAAGTAGATTTAATTTTTATTGTTTGTTTTCGTTGTGTGTTTGTATTCACAATATTTTGACTGATAAATTTTATTATAAAATTATTAAATTTATACAATTATTATATTGAACAAGGATGTGAATAATATATATTTATATTAAAATGACCGAAATAAATCAGCTAATAATATTGATACAAAAAAAAAAAAAAAAAAAAAAAAAAAATAGTTAAAAAGTTTATCATAACGTGAGTGACATACATTGATTTTCTGATATATTACGAAAGAAAACATAAATAAATATTCCCACTTCAAATCAAATCCTTATTCATCGGTTAAAATTTTAAAGATTTTTTAAAATTTTAAACGCTTTTTAACGAGATATTAAGGGTTTAAGATTTTTTGGAATTTTTATATTAAAATTCGATGTTTTATGAAAATGTAAGTGATAACAAATCGAAACTCTTTCTCCATTTAAATGCTTATTTATTGAGATATAGAGGATTGAAGATTTTTTGAATTTCTACATTAAAATTCGATTTTTGATAAAAAATGTAAATCATTACAAATCAAGATCATTTTTCTATTTAAATGCTTATTTAAATATCGGGGGTTAAAGATATTTTGGAATTTCATATAAAAGTTAAACTTTTTTGAAAAATATAAGTGATCACAAATCGAGGCCTTTTTTCATTTAAACGAGTATTTGCCGAGATATCGGGGATTAAAGATTTTTTGGAATTTTCATATTTTTGATGAAGTGATTAAAAATCGATACGCTTTTTCCATTTAAAGGAATATTTACTGAGATATCGAGGGTTAAAAACTTTTTTGAATTTTTTTTGAGAATTAAAGATTTTTTTGAAATATCACAAATCGAGCACCTTTTTAAAGCTTATTTGCCGAGATATCGAGGGTTTAAGATTTTTTGGAATTTTCATGTTAAACTTCGATTTCTGATGAGAAATATATGTGAACACAAATCGAGGCCCGTCTTTAATTTAAACGGTTATTTACCAAGGTATCGAGGGTTAAAGATTATTTAGAATCTTTATATTAAATTTGTATTTTGGTTGAGAAATATTAGTGATCACAAATCGAGGCCCGTTTTCCATTTAATCGTTTTTTTTTTAGCAAGATATCGAGTGTTAATTCTTTTTTTTTTTTTTTTCTTTGAGTTTTTTGTGAAAAATTTAAGTGATCACAAATCGAGCCCTTTTTCTATTTAAACGCCTATTTACAGACAAATCAAAGGTGAAATATTTTTTTAGAATTTTTTTTATTAAAATTCGATTTTTGGATATCCATTTAATCGTTTATTTACCGAGATATAGAGGGTTAAAGATTTTTTGGAATTTTCATATTAAAATTATATTTTTTATGATAAATATAAGTGATCTCAAAACGAGGCCTTTTTTCTATTTAAATGCTTACTTACCGAGATATCGAGGGTTAATAATCCATGTCCGTTTTCCATTTAATTGTTTATTTACCAAGATATTTTTGATGAGAAATATATGTGATCACAAATCGAGACTTTTTTGTCATTTAAACGTTTATTTGCCGAATTATTGAATTTTATAAAACATTAATTTTTTTAAGTTAATTTAAAAATAATTCTTTTCAAGATTTTGTCAATTTTTGTGTATTCTTTAAAATGTTATATTTTATGTTCTTTCAACATTAAACTTGCAAAAGGCAATTGAAATAAGTATAAATATCACTCATACGCCATATTAAACTTTAAATTCATTTGTACATTTATCATGTCAACAGGAGTATGTGCGTTTGGTGTCTGTTCCCTGTATTCGTAGTTCAACCAACAAAAACCAAATCAAGTGAAAATATGTTACATTCTTATAATAAATTTTTCCTTATTTGTGTTTAAAAGTAGAGAAAAAACGTAATTTACATTTCCATTCTACAACATTTCATTTTCAATTTATATCACCTTCAACAATGTTGGAGGAACACATTTTCCTCCTTATTCTGTTGGTTAACCAGAGCAACAATAAATCTCTTAGAAAAACGTTTATAAATTTTGGAGAAATCTTCGTCTATTTACATTTTTTTTATTTTTTTTTTGTGTTTTCGACTAATTTAGTTTGGAGCATATACGGCTGCAGCATTTCCATATTGTTATTAATACAATTGTGTGATTGGAGCGTGAATTAGAGAATGTTTTATTCTTTACTTATAATAATGTCTTGAGCTGTAGTAGCCAGGTATTACGCTACCACTTTTTTTTTAATTTTTAAATAGGCTATTGCAACAACTGCATATTTAATTCATTTACTTTACGAAATACTACCGATATGAAAAGTGTGCAATTGATTTTTATATTATTGTAGGGTATCTAAAGGTGCTGTATGTAGTTGTATTTAAGTGTGTATATATTACCACAAAATATGCCTGATATTTCGCCAGAAAATAAAAAGATAATTTATCATTTTGCTGGAATGAAAATATTTTAACACTTTTGGGATTTTTTTTCAAGTTTTAGGTTAGACAATTTTTTAAACTCGTCTGGCATAGGTGAACAATACATTTACATTGACTGAATATTTGTGAAAATAAAATGTTTTACCTTTTTCTTGTCAACTGTTTAAATAAAATACTTAAAGTTTCTAGAAGTGAAAAATAAACAAATTTTAGTTCAAAGTTTAATAGCACAAATTTGCAAAATTCCCTCATAAAGAACATTATATTAAATTTTACGTTTACTTAAATTTCTTTCATATGCTAAAACAAATCTGTATTATAATGTCTATTTTATTTTCTATTGCAAAAATAAAAAAACATGTATATATGTGAAATATTTACAACAATTAAAACCCACACTATTACCCCAACTTTTTCATACTTTCTCTTTATTATTTTATTTTTTTGTCAACACATTATTAAAAATACAAATAAAAGCACATTAAATCCGCTTACGGATGACATAATTAAATCCAGGCACTAATTAAATTCTCAATTCATATAAAAATGTACCCAACTATTTACTACACATATGCAAAAAAAAAAAAAAGAATTCCAAACAGGAAAACCTCATAGAGTTGAATAAAAAATAAAATAAAATGGTCACTTTTCACATTTAATTTTTCAAAACTACCTTAATTGCTAGATACACAAACCAAACCAAAAAATAAAATAGAAAAAGTGATAAAGAGTAAAAAACTTTTGGCTTAACATTTAATTGTATGAAAGTTCATTTAATAATCCTAAAGGATACAACAGCAGCAGTTAGTATCAATTGGGGCAGGAGTAGCTAAAGCCAGGAAACATTCATTAACGTTGAAAATAAATGAGAATATGTATAAGTAAATAGTTATAGGTAGTTGGGTTGAGAAATGGTAAAAACTGTGATGAGTTCAAGAGACCCATTTCAGCACATGTGTCCTTTTTATGGTAAGAAGTCTAAAGTCTAAAATGTTCACAGGAGAATAGAGAGTTGTAAATGATAATGTTTTTTTTTTGCTTTGGCATAATGAACACTGAGAAAGTCTTAAATACATACTACGCTTGAGAAAATCATATTGTAAAAAATACAATTTAATCCCGTTTCAAGGACCAAATGTAATAAATGATAAAACTTATAAATTGATTCGGTTCTAAGGACCAAATGTAAAATATTGTAAAAATATATTTTTTAATTTTTGAGTGTATTTAAGCACTGTGTGATTATAAATAACTCTTTTAATGCCTAGAGAAAGAATAATAATTTTATTTAAAATTAAAAATCCTTAATAAATAACAACGAAATTCGTACCACTTATCTATAATACAAATAAGGTCTTTTCCAATTGCCCAAAATGTATGAAAAAATCCTACGCACATATGCCTATTTAAGAATAATGCAAGAAATAATAAGTCATTAAATATATTTTGCACTATTCTAAGAAGGTCATAAAGTTTAAGGAATTTACAAATGATAGGTTTGCTTGATTAAAATTCTAGCAAAACTAGTAAAAACGAGAAATTAAAAAATATTCTAAAAATAAAATTATTTGAAAGAGTAGGAAAACGGGAAATAGTAAAATAAATTTTAATGTCAATAAAAATAAAATTTTTATTAATTTTTTATTTATATTAAATGGAAACTTGGAAGATAATTTTTGCAGATAATTTTTCATATATTTCCTATGTAAAACTTTGTTAGCTGTGGAACTTAAACTAGATAATACTCTAGCCAATTCAATAAAATTTGCCTGCCCCTAACTGCCATCCTTGGTGAAAAACCAAAAAAACTGTGACAACCTTGCAATAAAAATTGGGATATTTTTTGAAAAGTACTTCGTGATATTTTTCATTAAAAAATGATAACATTTAAAGTAATGAAGATATTTTCCAAATTTAAAAAATATTTTAAAGACAAATACTTAAGCTTTCACAGAAAGAAATCATCTTCAAATAAGTATAAAATAAATTCACAATTTTTTACTCCAAAAAATTTTTATTTAAATTGAGTTTTTTTATATATAAGTATATAATTAAAATTTATTCTCATTTTTAAAATATAATAAATATAATTTTCACAATTCTCCCTCTTAATTTCCTAATATAACATTAAGAACAAAAAGTGTCCCAGAACCGACCTAAACATACTACTCACATTTAAAAATAAATATTATAGCCCCTTTTAAGCTTTCCGTTTTGTTTTCAATTGTAAGGTTCAAAATTTAATGACTATGATACAACTGCTGTAGGCATTTTTTTACATCAATTACGAAATTGCTTATATTAATTAAATTTTCATTGATTTTGCTCCTATCATCAAAATGATAATATTAATGAATTGAAAATAATTAATTTCTGTATAAATTTTTAATTATTATTTTTTGTTTTTTTAATTAAATTAATTATATTTTTGACAGAATTTTTTCTTTAAAGTAACTAAAACCATAATTGATTAAATTAAAAAAATTAACTAAATTCTTGCCATTGTTCAAAATATTTCTCCCAATAAAAATACATAAATATTGTGTTAGAAATTGTTTAATGCAAATTTAAAAATATTATTTCACAGTAATTTTTGTGTATAAAATGCATATAAAAAAAATTAGGAATACGTTTTGAAAAGACTCATACATAATACATAACATAATAAATATGTAATTTAAGGTAAATAAAATTTTTAAAATTTATACTCAAAAAAATATTGAAATATGGCATAAAATTATACAGTCTCCTGTAGGTCCAGAACCGGTTGTAGATACTCACTGTAAAGCCTAAGGCTTCTTCTTCAAAATTCTTTTTAAATTTTGAAAATATCCTCATTGGTTTAAAAGTTATGATTTTTGCAATGAATAAAGTCAAAATTAGGCACTGTGCGACTTCACCTTGAGATTATTGTAGTATTCAATTTATCTAATGAAAGATAAGTGGACAACTTGGAGCTGGAGAAAATTATTTGATTTTCTTTCAACATTTTGTTTAAGTGTACATATAACCCAAATACATGCATACATATATACATACATACATATAACCATACATACATACATACACACATGCATACATACATACAAAAAACTCTATTTGAAATAATACTACTTTTACTATTGTAAATACCAGTGTTCTTGTAGCAAAAAAAAAAAAAAAAAAAAAATCAGCTAAAATTTCAACAAACAACATTAAAAATTTTTATTTCAAAAAATTTTCCTAAAGGTCACTCTAGGAAGACTGAAAAACATACAGAAAAACACATAAATGAATTCAAAGTAGAGATAAATATTTTTACTTTATTAAAGGTATTATTATTATTCCTATGAGCACATTTTCTATATCCACTTTGAAATTCTAACAAAATAACACAAAAAGGGAGGATTTTAAAATTTTTCAGTTCATTTTTACATAACGCCGACGTATGTGTAATTTAATGTAGAACCAAAAAAAAAAAAACAGAAAAAAACTTTTGCTCATTGTCAACCACAAAATTGTTGCATGAGGTGTTAAATGGTTTCGCTATAAACTTTTATATCATTTGTAGGTTTAAACTATGATGTTTGTGGTGTCTGTGTGTGTGTGTGTATTTGTAGATACATATATATGAATATAAATTTATTCAGTTTACATACATATGTGAAAATTTCATTATATTGCCATCAGCTATAACATTATATGAGAAAAACAAAAAAATTAAATAAAAACCCTTTTTCACATTTCATTATTTTCATCTTAGATTAATTGCAAAAAATTTTCCACAAAATTAATTTAGAGTATTACAACACAAATGAAATTGGTCAAGGATTATAATCTGAGTATTTAATAATCCCAAAAAAGTAAAAGAAGGAACAATTTGAAAAGTTAAAACAACATATTTCGGAAGAGGAAAATTTGTCCAAGTGAAGAGGTTAACAAATAAAAACAAGGATATATATCATAAAGAAAATATAAATATTTAAAGGTAAAATAATAAATTTAAAACCTAAAAAGTTTTAAAATTATTTTGGGGGCTTAAAGTTGACAAGTAATATTAAAACTTGTATAAAGAAATTTACCAATAAGTATTGTCTAAAGTTTATTATATTTAATAACTACCAATAGTTTGTAGGTATGCATTCGTCCTTTTAAATATTATTAATACAACGGTAGCAGCATCAATAACAAAATTATGAGACAAACTGCCTCTAAAGATTTTATAACAATAATATATTGTTATAATATACATTTTATTTCTTTTATCATATTTTGACGATCATCACTGAAATAAAGAAAGAACCTTTAAAAAAAATATTACAAACTCACAATGATTTTGCACAAAAATTTTAACAATAAACAATAAAGTCTAGATGTGAACAGCAGCAAAAGCATTGATTTATATGTCTATACAGGCAATTGTATATGGCAGTGGGAAATCAGAAGCAGCAAAAGCAAAATAGTTGCAGCAGACTCTATAATGCACTGAATGACTCTTTTTGACTTCTTAAAAAAGTATCCACTCGTACCACACTTTTATATAGTCACGCTCATACTCAAAACACATTTAATACAATGAATTTCAGAGTCAATAAAATTGCATATTTTTTGGAGAAAAAAATAACAAGAAATTTTAACACCAACATAATTCATTTCCGCTCATTGTCAACACAAAATATTCATTCATATTTTAATACACATATAGACAGATATTTAAATTTATATATACTATACTATACTACATATATGTATGTAGATGTGTTGTATTTCATATAGATTTTATATAAATTGTGCAGTATAAAGACTCACTTTGAACAATGAAAGGTTTTCTATTGTGCCAATATAAAAAATATTAAAAAGGGAGTTATGAAAATAATATAAAAGGAATTTTGAAAAAAAAAAAAAACGTCATAACAATGCAGGTAAAATGCTGAAATGCATTTTTTAGTAATAATATAACGATTGATAAAAGCTTTTTTAAGATACCCTACTTGGTGTTTTGCAAATAAAGTAATAAAAATATAAGAATTAAATTTCAGGGATTAAGATACATTACCTATTGTAAAAATCTTGAAGAGCTTCATATCACTGTTTTCATTGATGTTTTTATTGATTTCATACACAATTAACTGAAGACATCTACAGTGTTTCCAGTTTAGCCTTTTTAATTTTAAATCTAGCCTTTTTATTTTGCTTTTAGCCTCACAATTTTCGATTAGCTTCTAGCCTTTTTATAGCTTTTTTCGGGTTTCAAAATTGCCTTAAAAAGCTAAAATATTAGTATTTCTGTAACGAAGGAAATAATTTCTTATTTGTTACTACGAATTTTATTTTTATGTGATCATCTTTTGAAGCATTTTTGTGTATTTATTCACACAAAAAACGTAGACTACATTTGACAAATAATTATACCTGCGCCAAAAAAAAAAAAAAAAAACTTAACTATTTTTATGGCCTTACTATATCGATTATTATAATTATTCATTAGCCATAGAAACTATTTACGAATAAATTAAAAAAATTATTATAAAAATTTTTATAAATGTGAAAAGTCACACAAAAATTTAGAAATGCTTAATCAAAATGGAATTATAGTCCAAAAATGACAGAAAAAACAATTCAAAATATTGAAAAGTTATTCATATGAATTATAACCCAAATTTGTATGGAAAATTTTTGAGTAAGTTTTTATTGGGCTATTTTGCAGGCAGCCGTTTTATGGTTTATTTATAAATTTATTACAAAATCCTAAAAAAAAATATGAAAAACTAAAACGAGAAAAAATTATTTTTTTAATTAAAAAAAAAAACTTTTTTAAAATTCAATTTAGCCTCTTTTTTCTCAACTCCTGGCAACACTAGACATCTATATTAAAAATTTTAATATTTACAGGCAATATTACTTATACGTATATATGTCTCTAGTTTATATAAAGTCTTTACTATACCCTGAAAGAAAAACTGCATTATAAAATCAAGTATATTTTTCTTATTTTTCACAAAAATCGTACTTAAAAATTTAAGTACGAGTCGTCATGAGGTGTACTTAAAATAAGTATAAAACTGGATTGATTTAAAAATTAGGAATGAAATACTTAACTTAAGTTTAAAAATTCTAAGTACAAATTGTGCTTAAATCAAGTAATTGATTCTTGAGATTTGATATTAAGTTTAATTTGACTTGAATTAAGAGGAAAAATCTTATATTTTTCTGTGAGAGAATATGAGTGGATTTAAATCAACTTTCATTGCTTTCTCACTCTTTATTTGTCTATCGGAGTCACTATTGAAAGATCTGCCGATTTATCTGCATTTTAACGATTTTTTATTGTAAAAATTCCAATTTGACAATCTTTGTTAAAAAAAAATGATGATCTCACGATGCGGAAATTTCTCATGTTTAAATTTAATATTTTATTGTAGCAGATAAAGAGAGATAGAGAGAAAAGGACTATAAGAAGTTTAAGCTTTTACTTCGGAATTCATTTGCAATTTAACCAGTATTGGTGGAACAAAATGTTAAAAATGTTATTGTATATATACATATACATAAATATATATATATATATATATATATATATATATATATATATATATATATATATATATATAGTGAAATAGTTTTGATCATAAATAAAAATGTTTTAGGAAAAGTAAAAATTTTCTCCGCGCGTTCTTAGTTTTCGAATTATGGTTTTGATATATTTTTTATTGAATATCTTTATTAATATATATGAGATTTGAATTAGAGAATTTATGCAATTTAAATCTTTTTTAATAAATTTTTTTATTTAAAAAAAAGTTTATTCAGCGAATAAATTCAGGATTAAGTCCCTGAGCCCGACCTAAGGCCACCAACACGGAAAAAGCTTTATTAACGTTAAAAAGAAAATATTTTTAAGACCGAGCATGCATATAGTAAATCATAAAAACTTCAAAATAAAAATATTAAAATTATGATTTTTCAACAAATAGACGTAAATTGATAATCAAATACAAATACATCTACATCAGGTCCATCCAAATTTTTTATTGTAAAAATATGTGCCTAATGAAGAAATATGCAAGCAAACATAATGTTTACATAAAAATATATGTATATATTTATGTATGTATGATGTATTAAATTGCATATTTTCTATTTATTTAGGATTGTTTCTTATTTCAGCTTTTCAGGAGAGCAAAAAGACTGTGTTTTTCTCTTATGTTTCAAGTACCACGACTAAATCTTATATATTATTTGCAATATTTCCAATTTGAAAATTAAATTACCATTTAATGTATGATTTGAAAAGCTTTTAAACTAGTTAATAATTTAAAAAATTTTAAATAATAATTATCGCATATCTAAAGAAATATTACAATGAAAGTGTTAAAATTTTGTGGTAGTATCTTTCTTATCAACTTTCACAATTGTGATAAAAATAGGTGCGGTGGGTGCGGAAGGAGAGGTAGCTCCCATACAAAGTGACAATTATTTATCACTTAAATGAAGAGCTCTAATAACAAACTTTTTAAAACTGTGTAAGAATAATTTTCTTATCAAGATTCATAGCTGAGATAAAAATAGGGCGGGCCGCTCTAGTGGATGTGTTAGTCCCCATACAAGGTAAATCTTAATTATCGCATATCTAAGTTTGTGGAGATAATTTTCTCGTCAATTTTCACAACTGATATGAAAATAGGTAGGGTTGATTTAAAAGTAGTAGTAGCCGCCGCCATACAAAATAAATATTTATTATTGTATATCAAAAGAACTATTCAACCGATTTAAATTTCTTGTCCAGATTCGTATACATCATATATAAATCAGTCAGAAATGATATATTCTATGTTAATCTTGTCAAAAGATAAAATAATTGCTCAGAGAGATAGAGGGTTTTGCACACACAAAAAAGTAGTTATTTTGTAAGACAGAGAAATACAAAAACATTGATAAAATTGAAAAAATACTAGAAATTTTTATTTGAAATTTATATCGCAGATGAGGATTACTATTGGGAATATAATAGCATCAAAAACGCAATTTCATGAAAATCTGAGATCGAGGGTATTAAATACAGGCTCTCGATATTATTTTTATATTTTGTTTTTTCCGTTCAAAAAAATTTTAAGTTTTAATTAAGTGTATTTATAGTTATGAAACACAGCCAAGTAACTTTCACCTTAAATACATAGTAAAATTAAAAGTAGAAACAAATTTTTCATAGAAATATTTTCAATTGCTTTTACACATTGCCAATTTGTATTATTCTATGACTTTTATATCTCTAGAAATCCGCAAAAACGGAAGTTACATGTTTACTTAAGGAAGTTACCCATAGTGTAATAAGAAAGTGGCCTCGTAAGACCAGCTGATTTAAATTGTTTCATGTAGGTACCGTGCGATGCTTTAAAATTGTTTTTGTATTTGTACAGCTAATTTCACATTACACAAATATTTGACACGAAATATTTCATACGCGCATTTATTTGACAGCTATCAAATATCGTAAAATATGAGAAAGGAAAAATATTTTAAGTCTGTTCAGATTAGATGCATATTATTTACACAAAATTATTTAATTAAACATGCAACTACCATGAATTTATTTGACATCATTTACGAAATAAATTTATAACAAAATCCTATTTCATATTTTGTTTTATGGATTTATAACAATTTTCATTGGGAATTTCGGAACATGTTTATGTCGTGGTGATTTTTGCGGGGTTATTTTTAATATAAAATGAAAATGCTGTTTATTTTAGATAAATATTTAAAAAGATTACAATAAAATAAAATATTTATTTTTTTTTATCAATTGCAAAATTAATTAATTAAAATTAATTTATGAAAATTAATTTAAAAATAAATATATTTTAAAATTTTTTTTATAGGTAATTTATGATTTTTCTCTTCACTTCATTCACAAAACAACACTTTTAGTTCTATATATATATATATATATATATATATATATATATATATATATATATATATATAAATATATATATATATATATATATATATATATATATATAGATATAGATATAGATATAGATATAGATATAGATATAGATATAGATATAGATATAGATATAGATATAGATATAGATATAGATATAGATATAGATATAGATATAGATATAGATATAGATATAGATATAGATATAGATATAGATATAGATATATATCTATATATAAAGTACTGATCCACTTAGCTGCAATATTACTGGCTATTATACTATTGAATACTTATTTACCTAGTGTCTACATTAGGCAAATTTATATCAAAACAAACATTAAAATCAGTGCGAATATATACAAGGTAATCTTAGTTAAACAGTTGATTATTATTTTGGTTGTTACAGTTGTCAAACTGCATATATAAAAAACAATAATGAATACGCCATATTGTTGTTTTTGTGCAACTATTGCCACCTTTCACAAATTCGCGTTAAGTTTGACGTTTGTCTTGATAAAAAATCTCTAATATAGACACTATGTTATGTAATATAGAGTAGGCAAATAATAATGAGGCCTCATTACCAAGAAACTACTTTAATAAGTAGTTGCCATTACCGAGAACCAAAAAGTTTTTGCTGGGTATCTACATAAAAACAACAACTTTTTTAAGTCAAACTGTTCGCCGCATCAGCTGTTGTTTGCCCCTGTTTGATGTTACATTGCATTTGTAAGATCAAACAAATATCAAACAAATTTCGTCCAATATAATGACAAATATTTTGCATCTTATGTTAATACAATGTTCACACTTGTCACATTTTTGACTTAAGCAAATATTTTTGTTTGACCAAAATCAGCTGTTTTCTTATTTAGTACGTAAAAATATTTGGTGTTCAAATGAGCCAAATCAAATTTTAGTAAAATATCATCAAATATTAGTCTAATGTGAACCTAGCTTAAGTAAAATGTTTATTCCGTTCATTTAATTTTCTTCAACTTCTTCATTTACTAATTTTTTTCTTCATAGCATTTTGACGTTTTGTGACAGAAATTGTTGTTTTTGTATATATGTGGTATTTTTGTAATTACATTATTACTTCTGTACTATTCTTTGTTTTTTCTGTAGGGTATAAAAAGTGAAATGAATTTAAACGAAATGAAGTAAAAGTTTAAAAAATATATGCAAAGAATAAAAAAAAAAAAAAACGAAATAAAAATAAAAAGTAACAAACAAATTGACGTCAATTGAAAATAAAATTCACAATTCATTGAACAGTGATGGTTTGAAACAAACCACTTTATAGGCTGGCTTACACAACAGATTTCTGTTCCCTGTTTTTATATTTTTTATATTTTATATTTGACTCTATAATACCAAATTGTTTCTTTTTTTCTTTTTTTTGCATACGTAGTTTTTTTTATTGCAAGCAACCTTTTGGAATTTTGTTATGCTGCAAAGAAAGAAAAACGTAGAACAAACAAATTCAACAATTTGTACACATATATATAAAAATCAGGCACATATTGTTGTTGTTTTTTTTTTGTGTTTGAATTCAAATGTTTGTTTGTTCTACTTGTCTTTTTGTTTAAGACTCACTCTTGTGATTTAAGTTTTTTTTTGTTTTTTCGAATTTTATGGGATTTGCTTATGCGGTAAATAAAACAAATACTCGTATGTGTGTGTAAAAAAATAAATAAATAAAATTGCACTCTACCATTGTTAAAGCCCATCATTTGATTTATCAACAAAAAAAAAAAAAATTAAATAAAGTTTGATTGCAAATTTTTACTCATACTCTTACGCAGAAATATTTTTACTGTTTACCGGAAACTTTTGAAGTAGTTGCGCTTTTTTTCGGTGGTGATTTTGTTATTTTTCGCGTTATAATTCCCCAACGTTTTACACGTTTTTATATAATATTTTATTGGCTTTTTTGATTGTCTTTTAGAGAGGCTGTAGTTGGGTATTTTATTTGTTGTAAAATCAAAATCACAAAATTGTAAAAAAAAAACTGAGCTGTAATGAAAAGAGCATTTTGTGTAGAAGTCAGGCTACACTTATGCTTTTACTGGTAATCGTGTGCATTTCCGTTTTTAGTAAAAATGCACTGGACAACAACCATTGGTTACCGTTTTCGATTGGATGGCAGAAAGTTTATGAAATGTTCATGAATCTAAAGGAGTTTGATCAATATTTAAAGTCTTCTATAAACTTGAGTAAAAAACTTTTAATCTTTTCATTAAATACGTCTAAACGTCTTCGAAAAGTGCCCCAAATTCTGTACATCCAAATTTGACTTTTAAAAAGTTATCTGGTGAGTGATGTTTCGAAATCACTGTTCCAGCGGCATTTAATTAAAATTTTGAAAGCTTTAAATCTATGAATATATTATAATGTACAAATTATAAAACTTCACTAAGTAAATAGACGTTTTTACTTCTGCTTTTTTCTTAATATTCGCACAGCTGAAAGCAGTCAAAAATAGCATATGTTGCAGCTAATGAATCGAAAGAATATTGCGCCTATTTAATCAAAGTGGATTTTTGGTAATTTTTTACGCAGGTTATTATCGATTTTAAAATCTATACTTTTTTTTTGAAAATGCATTAATTAAAGAATGCATGCTTATGACCCATGTTTATCTAGTTTATTAAAAATGTATTGCTGAAAATAACACTTTTGTTGTCATTTTTAAAGACTTAAATGTTAAGTTCACATTAAGCTAATATTTGACACGAAATATTTAATCGTGTTTTCCCGCAAGTTTTATAAATAAATACAGAGTAGATTTTTTAACCACATTACGCGCATTTATTTGAAGTTTTTTTTGTTTGATGAAATAGTTTCAAAAATATCGTAAAATAAAGGAAGAAGAAAACATATTTCGAACCTGTTTAGATTAAATAAAAATTGTGTACTCAAATATTACACAACTATGATTAATTTATTTGATTTCAATTATAAAATAAATTTATAGGAAAAATCTAACTTCTCTAAATGTGTTTTTACCAATTTAGAACAATTTTCAGAGAGAATTTTGGAATATGTTAATATCCAGGAAATTTTTTTATTTAACATAAAATGAAAATGCTATTTATTTTAGATACACATATTTAAAAAAATTTCAAAGCTAAATATTTAGATAAAAAAGGAAATATGTTAATTATTTTCAATCGATTAATTGCAAAATACGCATATTAAGCATTAACGAAAATATATCGAGAGCGTATACTCAAAAAGGGGTATTTTCAAAACCCCCATTGGTCTGGGGAGCATAAAAACTGTTCCCTTCAGTAATTTTTCAACACTTTTGCAATCCAGTCTTATACTATTTATTAGTAATACGTCTGTTAAACTTTACACATAAAAATATTTTTTTAAGCCCATCAGTACTTGCAAAGTTATAGTTCTACCATTTCGTAATACATGTGTATTATAAAATGTTTAGATAGCCCCTTTTGTTTGTCGAAGATTAAAGGCGTAAGAGACACAAATTCTGGTAAAAATTAGAGGGTACTCAAGAAAATGGAAAGTGGAAATGTATTCACAATTCAAGTTATAAATAAATGTTAAAAAACTAAATTGCAATTGTTTGACGCCAAATTAATTGTTTTTGGAAATCTGTAGATAGCTCTTTTTGAATACAAGCCCTTGATATATTTAAATTTTTTTTTAAATAATTTACGTTTATACTCAAGAACAACCCTGTCTCCCTACATTATCATTTACAAAACCGTCCAGTCTTCAAAAAGCAAATTATTATGATTTAATAATAAAAAGTATAAATATTATTGAAAATTGTTATTTAAAGACCTATATTTTAATAGATAGAATATAAATTTACCTCTTCTTTATTGTTAATTTAAAGTTTGGGGGCATAAAACAAATATTTTTTCAACTCAAGCCATCCACCGCATTAGCTGCTGTTTGCTGCAGTTTGATCTTACATTTATTTTGTAAGATCAAACAAAAATTCACTCAAAGTAGTGGGAAATATTTTAGCCGCATTTTTGTTTAAGGGCAAATAGTTTCGTTTGTCCAAAATCAGCTGTTATTTTGTTTGAATCGGAAAAATATTTTATATTCACATTTGGCAAAGCAAATATTTGCAAAAATTGCCAAATATTAGCGTAGTGTGAAATTAGCTTTATACTCTATAGTTTTGTGAACTGCAACTTTTGGGATTCGATCAGATTCGGTCCAATTCTAGCTTATTAACTTTGTTTATTATTTTGAAATTTTCAAAATGCTCTGTCCGTTTTTTTGTTAACGCTTTTTTTATATACAGTGAATGTTACCAATTGTACCCTTTGTAACTAAGTATAGGTCGCTATTTTTGAAATATCTTAATGAAATTTGTCACAAATAATCGCATATAAACATTAGTATTATGATTATATTTGACACAAAACAAGTAGAAAGTAAGAGATTTTATGAGTATCGATCTACCACTCACTTTCGAAAATCACTCCAAAATACATATCTGATAGGAGACTCATATACATTAAAAGGGACGAGAATATGGGCTGGACACCCAAAAGGTCTAGGATATCTTATAATAAATCCAATTGTGTGTACTATATACAGCCAAAATTTCATATTTGTAAGTTCTAAAATTAGAACGTAACATTAACAGTTGTGTCAAAGTGGGCATAATGTAAAATAATTCAATAAAAGAACCATTTTAATTATAGAGTATAGCACAAAACTTTTTGGTTCTCTCTTGTTAAAGTAGTTTCTTGGTAATGAGTCGCCATTATCATCTGATTACTCTATATCACCTAAATAAATATTCAATAGTATAATAGCACAGTAATATTACAATCACGTGGGTCAGTTGGCTAGAGTGCTGGATTAACAATCGGAAGGTTGTTGGTTCAACCCCATTCTGAAGTTATTAGTTTTTTTTCTTAAGAATTGCCTAAAAAGTATATTATAATAAAAAAGTTTTTGTCATTTAAAATTTAAGTGCAAGATGGTGTACTGAGTAAGACGTAAGTCATTATAAACGAATGGTTAATTTGTGCCCAAGTTCAAATCTCACTGAATGCAATTTTTTTTTTTATTTTTATT
This sequence comes from Protocalliphora azurea, assembly GCA_932274085.1. Taxonomy (NCBI): domain Eukaryota; kingdom Metazoa; phylum Arthropoda; class Insecta; order Diptera; family Calliphoridae; genus Protocalliphora; species Protocalliphora azurea. The sequence goes on from OW026519.1 coordinate 133,735,643, forward strand.
TTAGTTTAGGTACATATTCTTGAGTACCCCCTAGAGTCTTAAAATAACTACTTGAAATTGTGGACAACTCGAACAAAAATAACTAGTTATTCAGGCAAAAAATATGTATATTGTTTTTATTTCCAATTATACTTCCTAGCTTACCAGGAAAGAAAAATTTTGGCTCGGATGTGTGTCAAACTAGGTGTAGTTCTCTTCATTAGTAACGTGAAAAATAAATGTTTTCATAAATTGTGCTGAAAATATGGGCATGTTATTCGAACAAGCTTTACTAAAGCACAAGTTGTGTAGAAATTAATTCTTTAAGACATTCAATATAAAAATTAATACTAGACTTTGTTATTTTCCAGTAACGAATTTAATGCCGCTAGAATGAGTATTTCGTTTGCATTTTTATTAGTATATAAATATAAATTTTTAGTACTTTACATATTAAGAGAAAGTTGCAAGAATGACGATTTAAAACAGAAGTATCATCCATTTAAAGTATTTTTAGGTGGGTTTTTTTTACTAAGTTTAACTCCTTTCAATATCTGCCTGATTTTCCCTGTTCATTTTTATACGCGCTTATGTTAGTTGCGTTCATCTGCCTGCATTTGTATGTGTATAAGTATTGACGCTATATATAATTTATGTTTGTGTAATAATCCATTTTAGTTTCCATCATTCCAATATACATTATTGGTCTTATTGTTTCCGTACTAATTGTTTGGCTTTTGACCAATTTTTCAAAAAATTGCACAAAAAACAAAAACGTACCGATTGAAATCTTTGTTGAAAAATTGCATACAACTCAAACGGATGTGCACTTAGTGAGTTGAGTGCATGATTGTATATGTATGTATGTGTGTATGTGTCATTTGCTACACTAGAGTATTTATTGTATTTTATATGATTTATGATTAAAGTAACCAAAAAAATTATTTATGCCAGGAAATATTTATATAGAAGTTAAAATTATTATAACTTTAAAAGGACGAAAAAAGGTGAAATTTAAAATAATAAATTATAATGAAATTTAAATTTATTTATAAGTTTATAAAAATTTATAATAATAAGTTTATTAAATGGAAAATTTTTTTAATTAAAGTTAATACAGAGGTATTTATAGTGCAAAATATAATTGAGAAATAAGTTTACAGTTTAAATTGTGATTTTGCTTTCATCAAAGATATTTAATTACTTTTTTTTATTTCAATTTAATGAATGAAGGTTTGAATGTATTTTTTTTTTTTTTAATCATAATTTCACTAAAAATGTTTTTATGAAAAATACTCTTCTCTTGTATAGACGATACTCTGTTCAAGTATATGTATGTACTATATGTGTAGTAGTAAACGTTCAAATAAAATTTTGTTAGGTCAGTATAGATTTTTTTCTAAAACTATTCTAAAAACTATCCGGTCAATTTTCTTCATTGCTACGGCATATAGAGATTATAAAAATACAAAATGCTGTACATGACAGTTAAACTTTTGCGTAAAATTCTACATTTTTGTCCTTTATCTATGTAATATGTACACCATGACTTACAATTCATGGACATCTAATGACACTTGACATTTTTGTAGGTATAAAGGTATCATCTTCATTCAACCTTATCATCATCTGTTTTAGAAGTATTTCAGAAATGTTCCTTTAGATAAAAGTTTTAGTCTTTCTATTATGTTTATAAATTGTTACATTCATTTGCTGCTGGTTGTATGAGTGTAGTTGTGTACAACACACCGTATTTTTAAATTTAACACTTGAATACATTTCTGTCAGACAAAGGCTGAGTCAAGAAAATTTACAGTTTGGAAAATATATCGTGTCTTTTATATACATTTCGTGGGTATGTTAGGATGTCTTTAAAATTGTTAATCCTTTAGTGCACCATGACGCACACTTCTCAATGTTATTATATTTTAATAGAACAATATTGATATCAAATATTAGAGTTATTTTTGTTGTAACATTTAATTTATTACTAAATATTTCGACAAAAATTTTCATTATTGTTTTTTCGATTTCTGATTTTTTTTGCAACATAAGGATATGTTGGATTATTGTGATTAGTTACAATATTATTAAAAATGCTGTGATCCAAAAAAAAAAAAAAATATAAAATATTTATTTGTGTTTACATTTTAGGTATAATTCTTTACAAACAAATAACTAACCACAGAATTTGAAGCCCATTATTTCAACATAAATACAGGGTGAGCCAAAAATTACCATGGAGTTTAATTTTTTTTATACGTTTAATTTGTATATTGAATCTGTCTTATTTTAGGCCTCACAATATGTATTAAAATCTTAAAAACTAAAAATTAAACACTACTCAATCTTTATCAAGATCATTGGTTCTTCCATGGTCCTACTATTAACGATGTGGAAAGTCGACTCTGCGAAGCCTTGAATCTATTTGAACTTCAGCATTAAGTCTTGCGAGTAGGTTGGGGTGAGTTTACAGTTTGAGAATGTATTTTCCATTAGGCTTTCTAAACTCGTCTTTTACAAATGATACCTCTAAGTCCTTATGGATATTCTCATTTCTTATGTACCATGGTGCACCCGTCATGGTCCTAAGAATTTTTGTTTGGACCCTCTGTTTAATATCGATACTTGTATTACTGGCTGTTCCCCATAGTTGGATGCCGTATGTTCAAATAGGTTTTAGAACGGTTTTATACAGGATAACTTTATTATCAAAACTTAATTTTGAATGACTGTTAATTAACCAGTGAAGACTGGAAGATTTTAACTTCATATGAAGTCTCTTGGCTTCTATATGACGATGCCAAGTTGTCGCCTATCTAAATGAATACCAAAGTATGTAACATGATCTGATTAAAAATTTAATAACTTTTTTGTTTATGTATATTTTTTTTCAAATTATTAAATATTCAAAATGGAAATCTTTTTTATCTTAAGGATGGAAAATAATGTCACTTTAAATAACCCCCGTTTTCAGCTTTGCAATGATGGTCTTGTTTTAGAGCATTTTCCATAAAATCTTTCAAAATTTGTAGCTGTAGCACTCGAATTTCTGCAACTGTGTTGGCCTTGAGTTTTAGGATTATCTTGGACTTATTCACATATAATAGCACCTTCAGATAACCTTAAGGAAAATAGTCGGGTGCTGACAAATCTGACGAATGCGCTTGCCAATTAATTTTCCAATTTCTGGAAATTATTCGCTCTCCAAAAATTTTACTTAAAAGTTCTATTATGTCTCGGGCAGTATAGATCGTTGGTCCATTCTATTGAAGCCATATCTTAGATCTGTTTTCAAGAGCAATACGTAAAAAAGGGTCTATCAAAAAGCGATACTGCACTCCATTTACGGTTACAGCACTTCCATCTTCATTTTCGAAGAAGTAGAGCCCAATGATATTTTCAAATGTAAGACCACACCTACTGATGACCTTGTTAAAAAAGACTTTTGTATTTTCTCCCAAAGCAATTTGTGGAAAATGTGGTATCATTTGAAAAGTATTTGAAAGCCGCGTCCACTGGTATATAAAAATATCCAATAATTTCAGATTCCACCAAATATTCTATTTTTCAAGCATTTTTTAAAATTCCTGTTTGCTTACAAATTTAAGTTATTCGTGTCTGATTAGTTTTTATTTTATTTAATATTCTTGAAATTTCGCTTTTTGTCAGACATAGTCAATATGGGTATCAAAATTCTTCTTTTGATAAGATCTACCCATTTTGAATTAAAATATTTACGAAAATTGCAAAAATACTATTAAAAAGAAATAAATAACATTAACGGTGAATGTAAAAAATGCTAAAAGGATTAAAAATTATGATGAATTAATGTACTGAAAATGCTTATTGATTGTAAAATGTTAAACAAAATGATAAATTGCATTTTTAGCGCTTCAAGGAGCTCTATTATTTTAATTAAAATAATAAAATATCAAGTAAAGAATATTTGTGAATTTTTAATGTACTCAATTTAGATTATTGAGTCTATATTACAAATAAGTTAAATCGCACAAGCACAAAAACATAAATTTTACATTACCCGTTAATTATTTTTACTTTTATATTAAGATTTTGGTAATTTTCATAAGTGTTTTAATTCAAAAGGTTAGTTCTTATCAAAAGAAGAAGGTTTAATTTCAAGGAGTAACAAAAATACTTTTTTCCCTCCATAGGGAGGGAGTTGCCTTAATACATATCTGTATAAGAAATTAATGAATTGTATTAATAATTTATTTTTTTAATAACACAATTGAAATTTAATTGAAAATGAAAAAAAGTATACTTAATTTTGGGTTTTAATTTTAAAAGTAAAACTTTAAGAAAATTGATTTTATTAATCAAATTGTTTGGGTTCAAAAGTACATATCTATATATACAGTATCGAGCATAAGGAAAGCAACGCTAGGCGATATGATATTTGATCGCTTTGATTAGGGCTATAACGTTATTAATTAATAATTAGCCAATTTTGTTGGGATTTTATTCTTTGTGGCTTTAACCAATTATTGTATGTTATTTTGCTCCAAATTGTCTTACATAGGAATAGTTATTATAAAAAAAAGAAGATGCAATTCTAAAAAAATCAATACAATATTATTGATAAAAACAATGTTTGAAAAATGCCTGAAATTGTAATTTGATTATATTACCATCTATTACTACCAATATACATACATTTAGGGTCATTTTAACTACAAAAACACTCTTTCTCCATTATTTTTAAGAATTTAGGAATATTTCAGAATAATATTATGATAATACTAAAATAATATTGATGTGTAATTCTAATATGAGGATTCTTAAAAATTATCATACGAAGTCGGATCAATAAGTCCGTGACTTTTCGAACTTCTCTCGCAGTTATATGAAATGCAACACTATCACTTGTTAATAGACTACTGTCAAATTTTGAGCAAGTGCTGTCATTTACTTTGCGTAAAAAATAGGATTTTTCGATTTCCTTAAAATAGGCATTTGTTTGGTTAATAATTTCATCGTTGCAGCTGAATCTCTTTCACCGAGCCATTTCTTTAGGTTTGGAAATAGGAAGTAGTCACCAGGGGCTAAATCCGGAGAACCGGAGAATATGGCGGATGAGGTACCAATTCGTAGCCCAATTCATGGAGTTTTGGCTTTGATACTGCACACGTGTGCACCCGTGCATTATCTCGAAAAATAACTTTTTCCTTGGCCATATGGGGTCGTTTTCTTTTTAAATCCTCATTAAATCGGTCTAATAAGTTGGCATAATATTCGCCGTTTATTTTTTTCCCCTTTTGAAGGTAATCGATGTGGATTATCCCGCGTGCATCCCAAAAAACTTTTGCCATCACTTCATTGGCCGACAAACTCACCTTGGCCTTCTCCGGAGCAGGTTCACCCGGAGAAACTCATTGTTTACAATGCTGCATCATCTTCGGAGTACAGTAATGGATCCATGTTTCATCCACAGTTCGGATTGTGCTTAAACAACTCCAAACAATCCTTTGAAGTTGTCACAAGTTTATGTTTATGGTCAATTGAGAACAAACGCGGCACCCATCTTCCAGACAAATTTCTTAAACCCAGCTGATCATTTAAAATCGAAACCACACTGTCATATGAAATGCCTATGTCATCAACAATCTCACGCACTTTTACTCTTTGGTCGGCCAACAACATATCGAACGTTCAGCGTCATTTGTACTTGTGCGACCACAACGAAAGTCAGTAAACCACTTTTTTACCATTGAAATCGATGGTGCAGAGTCCCCATAGTATTTATCGAGCTTTTCCTTGGTTTGATTGGCGGTTTTTTTTTTAGCAAAAAATATGCACTCGGAATTCACTTTTTCCCATTTTTAGAAAAATATACAAGGTTGTATGTTTTGAACAGCTGTTAAACGCAAAGTAAATGAAGACACTTGTTCAAAATTTAACAGTCTATTAACAGATGGTACTTGAGTGTTGCATTTCATATATCTACAAGGGAAGTTCGAAAAGTCAGTGACATATTGATCTACCCTCGTAGATACACTATTGAAACGATCACACATGAAAAAATAAAGCTATGTTCACAATTGGCAAATATTTGATCAAAATTGCGTGAACACTAGTTTTATAAAAACATTGTTTTGTAAGATAAAACGGCGTCAAAGTAAAATTCGATAGCATGTCAGCTATGATGAATGATAAGTAAAGAATCATTTCCCATTAGAAAAGGGAAATTTGGAAATATTTTATATAGTGGTTACGTCATTTTGATCAAATATTTGACTAGTCTGAATGTACCTTAAAAGTCATGGAACAATAGATATTGGATATTACTCGAATGAACACATGTGGTCATTTTTAAAGCTATTACAGCCACCAATCATTGATTTAATGATATTAATATGATAACGGGAAACATACCACATATTATTTACTAAAATCAAATTAGCAACTTTACTTTTGGAAGCAGATCAGTTATTATTTTAAGTCTTTATTTTACTTTAATTTACTTTATTACGACAACTTGAATTAATTTTACTCTAAACGCATATATTTCGAATTTAGACTGTCTAAATATACATATTTCCTTAAATATTAATTTCCAATAGTGGGAAAGTGCAACAGTCCAATAACAACGAAGGATGAAATTTTAATTTTAAGAGTGTCGAATAAGTACAATTCCTAATTGTCTTTCCTTGTATTAGAATTTCTTCCAAAACCAAAATCAAGGGACATTTTAACAGTATTGCGTTATCGAGCATTAAGCAATATTGTATTATTGCGAAAAAATTATATTTAGCTATTGATTCCGTCACAATAACGATCGAAACTGGTCACTTTATTTGGGTCCAAAGCTCTCATAGAATTATGAATTATCAAATTAAGCCAAATTATCATAAATATTTTATCGCTTCTTCACAAAAAATTTTTGTGAGATTTCAAATTATTAAAAAAATGAATTATAATTCCAAAAGTATCAATCTTTATGGAAAATCTTCCAAAATAGTTAAGAAAAATAGCAAAATTTAATTTAGCAAATGGGATTATTTGCTAATATTTATATTATCTGTAGATTTCATGTATTTTAGTCTATATGAAAGAATAAAAAATCATGGTTCTTAACAATACAATAGTTTCCAAACTTCTTCAATAGCGATTTTTATCAAAATTTAAAAATTTATGTTGATTTGTTTAGAGTTACACTTTTGTTGCTTGCTCAAAAAATACGATTCGTACCGATGTATACTTAAAACAAGTGAAAATCGGGATTGATTTGAAAGCTAAGAATGAAATTCTTAATTTAAGTATGAAAATTCTAATACTAAGCACAAATTGTACTTGAATCAAGTAACTGAATCTTGAAATTTGAATTAAGTTTAATTTGAGTTTAATTAAGAGGAAAAATCTTATATTTACCTGTAAGAGAATATGAGCGGAATGAAATTTACTCTCACTGCTCTCCCACTCCATATTTTTCTATCGGTTGCTTTCAAGTTTCCTCATGCTATATTCATTAGTCTTTTTATGTGCGTCGTTTAAATATGGCATTTGTTTTTAATTTTTAAGTGGTGTTTTTTTCACAAATGTGTGACCAACAAGTTAAATTAAATTCTATTGAAGCTTTACCTCCAAGTGACGACTTAGGCCTGCTTCAACTTATGGAGTTCAATTTTGAAGTCGATTGTGGTTATTTAAAAGATAGGGGCAAATTAAAATTTTTAAATGAATGGAGAAATGTGGCATATATGAAGCATTTTAAAAATAACTACATACTAAGTAGAATTTATTATTTATTTATTAACATAATTGTAATTAAATAAATTAATAATAACAAATTGTAATTAGTAAGTAACTTACTTCCAAAAATAATTTATGTATGTATGTACTTCCATATCGAAAACATTCTATATTTTTTTCAAAATACTCAGAAACAGAAAATTTATTCCTTAGAAATAAATAATTTGTAAATGTAATAATGTATTTCGCATTACATATTTTGTCACGTACTTGTAAACGTATGTACATATATAACATTTATATATACGAATAAATATTTAAGTAGGAATTGTACTTAAATCAAAACAAAATATCTTAATAACAAATAAAAAGAGAAAGAGTTGAAAATTAGTAAAATTTGTGAAAAATCTAAAGGTAAATCTGTCTAATTATAACAAACTGACTCCAAAGTTGAAAATTGATTGAAGGACGGTTTTAAAGGAAAACATGTTTTCAATAAGGTGAATATAAAGATTAAAATCAATATAAATTTATTATGTTAAGTGTACAATATAATAATTTTTTATTTATTACTTTTTCAGGATTACTATTTCGTTTCGAGAGGCTACAAGGGAAACCCAAATGGAAGGTTATGCTCCAAGTACGAAAACTGCAAAATGCTTTATAAACAACGCATATAAAAAGACTAATGAAAATAGCATGAGGAAATTTGAAAGCAACCGATAGACAAATATAGAGTGCGAGAGCAGTGATAGTAAATTTCATTCCGCTCATATTCTCTCACAGGTAAATATAAGATTTTTCCTCTTAATTGAACTCAAATTAAACTTAATTCAAATTTCAAGATTCAATTACTTGATTCAAGTACAATGGATCAATTTAAGTATGAATTTGAGTCTAAATCAAACTTGTAATTCGAAATTCAATATTTTTAAGTTCTCGAAACAATTGCAATTGAGATTGATTCAACATCTATATTTCTTAAATCAGGTGCATTTTATGATGAATTGTAATATGATTATTCTAAAACAGATCCTATTTGGAGAAACAGATATTTCTGTAAACAAGAAAAATTTGGAATTAATTCAATCCAAGAAAATCAACAAAATCCGTACTTAGCGTATTTTTGACACTATTCCGAAATGATTTAAATACGGATTAATCAATTTGTTTTTTGAGTTTACTACTTTTATGCGTAAATTCAAAAATGAGAAAAAGGTATTAGAATTTTAAAGAGTTTGTTTTAGTTGTAAATTAGCTCAGTGTAAATGAATTTCCACAGCGTCATCATCACTCTTTTGTAAGCTTTATATATATTTTGCATCCACATATATATATTGTCCTTATATATGACAGTAAACCTTTTGTAGTTGATACATACATAGTTTGTTAAAAGGGGGAACATTTACCATGGGGTTACATATGCAATAACCAATTATCTTGAAAAAGAAGTAAATATTTTTATGGCATTACCTGTTTTTCTATTTTTTTACATCCTATTGACATTTTTAAACCGGTTTATCCTGTAAAATAAATGTTATTGGTATATAAGATTTATTCTGGGGAATACTCCATAGCATATACCAATTGCTGTTTAGAAAGTATTTTATTGTCTATCATGTTAAAACTATGGTTATTTTTTGGAAAGTTTTCGGATTAAAACCTATACCTTGCTACTTTTAATAGTCGTTTTACAAAGATTTTCTTTTATTGGTTTTTAAACTTAGACTTCGTCTTTAATTCTTCCAAAATTTTTCTTTGTTTGTATACCTTAAACTATATAAAAAATAATATAAAATTCAAATACAAATCTAAACTCCCCGAAAAAAGATGTCATCACATCTTTAGATTGTTGTTTGTCACCTTTTACAAACTCTAAACGATTATTTAAACGCAACGGAAAAGGAAGTCAATACAACACTATCACGTTTGTAACATCGCACACACACAATACAAACATACTTGCATACATAAAAACACATTCAGAACAAAACACAAATGTGTCTCCTTATAACTTCCTGCATACAAAACATGTCTTTCCTTTCCTCCTACACAGCTAGCAAAGGAGAAAAAACTTACGTTGTTGTTCACGTCTAAGGTTTGTTTTTATTATTTTTTTATGTTGATGGTTTGGTTGGTTATGTTTGGCCTCGTAATACCAGCAACAGAAACAGCAGCAACATCAAAAACAAGAAATTGAACTCTAGTGAATTGCGATAAAAATCGCAACAGTTTTACAACATATTGAATATTTCTATTCTTGTTGTTGTTTGTTGCTCTATAGAACGATGTTGTTGTTATTTGTATCGTGATTGTTTTGTTTTCACATTCATACACGTCCATCCATACTCACTCACTGGCTCGTTTACAGTTTTGTGGCTTTGTATACAAGGAGATGCTAAAAGATTTACAGATTTTCTTGGGGTTTTTTCATTTTTTTTGTGTATTGGAAGCAGCTGTTAACAGCTGCCGTCTGTTTGTGTGTATGCAAGGAGTTTAGATCCTTTAAAGCTCGTCATATATTGATTGAACTTTTTAATAGATTGTTTCCGTTGCAAGTAAAAAAAGTTTCCGTTTGTTGAGGATTTTTTTTTTGTTTGTTTTCGATTATTCATAGTGAATGCATTTATTTTATAATTTTTGTCGTTAGAATAATGTAGGATAATGGAAGGTGTTTTAAATATTATTAAATTTAAAATTTATTTGAAAAGTTAGTCGATGTACAGTGCCACATTTAGCCAAATTAGAAGGACAAAAATACAGTGCTTGTTAATTGAAGTTTTTTTTTTTTCGTATCTACTAGTAAACATATAATATATTATGGAAAAACCAGTGTTTGAAAAACTCCTACTGCTACCAAGTTTTTCAGATTGACTAAAACTACAGCTACTGAAAATTGTCAGTAGTGGTAGTAAAATCTCTTATAATTTTTTGTAGTCTAACACTTTCTATAACTACTTCTGCTCACAAAAAAATAAAAACTGAAATGGAGCAGAAGCTATAAAATATGTAGTTTAAATGCAGCAGTAGTTTTAAGAATAAAATATTTGGCTGCACCTCCATTTGTATCTTTATTTTTGTAACTACTTCCATTGCAATATTTTTTTTATATTTACTGCTACCTTTACAGTGTATTTAATACTAACAGAAGAGGTAGCAATAAACTGGCAGAGGGGGTAGGTAATAGGTAGCAAATAAAGTAGTTTTTGAAGAACCAATAAACATAGAACAACGTAAGAACAGATATAAACAAAAGTGAGCACAACACGATTTTGTTGTAATAAGACTTAAAACAATTCACCTTTACTTGTGTTCCGTGTTTCTAATGTTACCATTTTTATAAAATGTGTGTGAATATTTGCTGTATTATTTCAATATGTTCTTTTTTAACTTTCTTTTATAATATGAAGAATTAATATTTTACTTTGTATTACATTTAATTATGTTACGCTAAATTCTTTACTAATCAAATGTATTAATATAATTTGAGTTTTAAATTAAGAAATAAATCTTTAGACTGATTTGTTGTAAAGATAATTAGTGTACCATGTTGAAATGTATGATATTTTCAATATTAAAAAGAAAAAATATTTGTGACAGACTCATGGGTCCTATAGACCCATAGCTTATATAGGAGCTTCAAAAAATCAAATAACGCGTTTTGGCCTATAAGTCGGTTAATACTGGATATTTAGTTCATTTTTTCATTAAAAAAATTCTTTAAAAATTTCCGATCTTTTGATATATACATCATATATCTATGTTATCGATAGGCTTCACAAAAGCCATTTCCACCGAAAGACGGAAAGACAGACGGACATCGTCCTTCTTATGAGGATCCCGAAAATATAACAAAAGAAATGACAAACAAAATTTATGGACCGATTTGAGTGTTAAAAAAACAAAATTCGAAAAAAATTGTAATATATTTATGCAAGCATGAAGTCCATAGCTTATATAGGAGCTTCAAAAAATCTAATAGCGCGTTTTGGCCCATAACTGCATAAATCTCTCACAAATATTCTATAACTTGTAACGTGGTTTTGTCGTCGGCTGAGGTAGTATAGGGTTGACTTACTGGATCCACGAACTTTATGTGAGAACACAATTGGTTTACCCTTTCTGGGGTTAAAATATACAGTGCAGCTTTATTTAATAATTCAGTGTTTTAGTTATCGATAATAATAAATATTTTGTGTTAGATAATTACTAGCAGCAAGGTAATACATAGGAATTCAGTCCAGTACTTGTCAGGTAATTCGGGTTCTAATACTGGTAGTTGCGGGTTGAAGATTCGGTTCCCTCGAGTAGTATGCAAGTCGCATTATTTATGATGCTATCACGATGATACGTAGGGATTCAGTCGGGTACTTCTCAGGGAATATGAATTTTATTACTGGTAAACGCCGGGCTGAAGATTCTTTTCCCTCGGGTACTATACAGCAGACCGGATCATTTATGATGCTTAGAGATATCTTACGAATGCTGACTTAAATAATATAACTCCATAAAACTAGGTTACAAAATTCATACTTAATCTAAAGAGAAACAGTCAACCGAAGTTGCTGCGCCAAAATAGTCAGCTGTGCAAGGTATCCCTCTGACGCACGGACTTGATCCGAGTACCAGAGGAACAGTGGCTGATTTCACAATATCATATGTCTTGGGAATAAGGCAGATTATATTGAGAGATCAGATGTTTTAGTTTTTGGCAAATTATGTAGCGCTCGAATCGCAGCTACTTCAACCAACCTTAGAATACTTATGTGAAAAATTCCATAAACTAAATGAGAATTATTAATTCTCTATAAAATATGATGGTTGATAGCTAAAGTAAATACGTTAATGTATTGGTATAAACTAATGTAGTTACAGACGAGCAAAGGAGTGAAATGTTAGTGGGGTACAAATATGTAAAAGAACATAATAAACATAAATATTATAGGTATGTAACAAAGTTTAAATAGCTACTACTATTAATTTTGTTACAAATTTTTCCACCATACGCTTTTTTTAATATTGTCTTACATTTAGATGAGAAATTTATATTTTCTTTGTATGGGGGCTACCTTTCCCTCTGGATCTATCCGTCCTATTTTTATTACATCAATGCGATATGATAAGATAAAGGCTCCCACGAGGGCTCTCACTGTAATAGTTCCTTAGATATTCCATAATAAACATTTGCTTTATATGGGGGGTACAAAACCCCCTGTTCCGATGTATTTTAAACTAACCGGTTTATACTTTTGAGAGTTTTAAAAAAGTGGGCGTAAATATGGGCATGGTATTAACAACTTAACATTTTATAGTGTAGTTACAAGTGTAAAATTGAAAAAGTAATTTTTTAAAAGCAGGCATTAAATATGGGTGTGATGTCGAGATCAAACGAAGTCTATAAACACCTCTGGTGCTGGTACTCTCTGTGTGTCAAATTTCGGGAAAATCGGTTCAGCGGTTTAGATGTGATTGATGCACATATATAAAGTTACAACTCATTTTATTATATATATATATATATATATATATATATATATATATATTGATTCTATTTAAATTTTATATAAAAATTCAAATTCTTGAAAGTTTAATTTATTAAGTGTTTATATTGATAAAGTATAGGCAAATATATTTCTAATTAAATCCAATATAAGGTATTTCACTTTCATATAACATATCTCAACACGGGCGAAAGATATATAAGATTTTCTCTCTAACTTGTTTTTGATAACATCGTTAAATTTTCCAGTGTTATTGCTGATGTTGCTATCAATGAAGGCGGAAGTTATTGGGGGTCCAATACGCTGCTTGAAAGAGAATTTATAAGCTGTCAATACGTATTGAATATTATATTTTTTAAATAAGCTGTTAAATGTCTCTTTATTTATGTCCTTACTATTCTGTCGTTTAATAGGTAATTTGTAAAATATTTTCCGGAATGTCCGGTCCGTCGTCGATGATGAAGTTTCCTGAAAACTAGTAAAAGCATAAATATTGGAACACTTTTCCATTGAAATATTAGGCTCATTTAATATGTTATGTACATATATTATATAGTTTTGAATGCATTAAATACATTTGCATTCCACACATTCACATTACACTCCTTTATTTTTAAATAAATCTTTTATTTTATTAAATAAATATGTATTTTTAAACAGAAAATAAATAATTTGGCCTTTTATTTATGAATTGTTGCAATAAAAATTTTAGTTAATTTTATAGAAAATTTTAATAATTGATTTAATTAGTTTAATTAAAAAAATTAATTGAAATTTATAAAAAAAAAATCAATTATTTTCACTTAATTAATATTATAATTTTGATGATTGGAGCAAATTCAAATAATAATTTAATAAGTGTTAGCAAATTCTTAATTGAATTCCATTTTCATTTTTTCTGTGTGCCTTAAGTTAAAGGCGCTGCAATTAACAAAAATATTTTATTGGGTGTCTTCCTCTAAAGAATGAAATCATAAACATATTTATGAGTTTAATTTTACAATTTAGATTTAAAAAATTCTTAGAAACCGAATTAAATATTAAAAACAACTTCGTGATTCTTAAGAAATGACTTATTTACAGGTATTTGCAAGTTATTTACATTTTAAAATCCTTTTATGAATGATAAATACGTTTGAGCTTTTAATGAATGCTAATTCAATTTGTAAGACTTAAGGTTTGTTTATGTTTCTTTACATACTTTTCTTTGGAAAACAGAACTCCTGCCATTTTTTTTCAGAAAATAAACAGAGAAGTAACTTAATGTTTAAATAAAAAAAGCAAGACAACAACCCCTTCTTTTTAAGTAAAAGAAAAATTAAAAAACAAAAGTCCTTAAGAAAGAAATATAAAAAATTATGTGTTTGTTTTTCAGTCATTATTGTTGTTTTTGTTTTTGGTGTGTGGTTGCCATTTACAATTTTATAATTAACTTAAGAACTTTATCAAGCAACTTCTACTACTGCTTATGCAAACACAAGTACACATACTCACATAAAACTTATACAGCAAGCATTTCCTTTTCCGTCTTAAACCATTTGAATAAGTTTTATTTGGCGCTTTTTTTTCTTTATGATTCGTAAGTCACTTGTTTGTTTAACGCATTGAAAAGCCTGTCAAACGTTAACGTTTTTATTTTATCATTTTTGATTTTTATTTTTCTTTTGTTGTATTTTTTTGTTTTTATTTTGAAATAAAAAAAAATCAAAATTTTCCAAAGAGTTTTATCTCCTGTAGAAAGTTTTTTAAAGTTTTTTTTTTTGTTAGCATCTTTGTTTGATTTGTCTTATAAGAAGGTTAATTTATGCATTAATTTTTCTTACAGTTCAAAAATTATTGTTTTTTGTCTTCGCCTGCAATGTCTGAAGACAAATGTTTGTCTTGTGTAATTAAAAATTTTGTTGTGTGTACATTTAAGATGAAAAAAAAAAAAAAATATTTTTAAGAAATTAAAAAAATTGCTTTAATTTAATGATGAGCTTTTTTGTTACATGTAATGAGTTTTGATTAAGTATTGAAAAAAAGAATACAACAAATTCTTTTTAATTGGAATAAATGCATATCGAGGGTATATATTCAAAAAGGTCTATCTGCAAATTTCTAAACATATTTTTTGACGTCAAACTCTTTGTTTGTATAAATTTTTAAAAGTAAAAATTTAGCACATTTTTTTGGGCATTTGTATTTTTGGGCTAATTTATAAAACATATATTTTTTTTTAAGAAAAAATTGGCTATCTGCATGTTTTTATTTGATTTTCAAGGTATTGCAAAGTATAAATAATAAAGATTTCTCACCAAAATTGAAAATTGTATATGAAATTTAAAAAAATTTTATTCATCGATATCATTGTAAATAAGGTTTTAAGTTAATGATTCTCACAAGCTCTTACTTCACGACCCAACTTTGGACGTTGCAAATTGAGGACGACCCACCACAATTTTGGAATAACAATTTAGCTGCATACCATCCCAAAATCAAACGTTTGAAATATGATAATTTTAGCGCATTTCTCAATATATATTGAACATATTCGAAGTTGAAGTTTATGTTTTAATTCTCAATTTGATATCAAATGTTATTCTTAAAACAGGTTAAATTTAAGAAGGCATTCAACATAGAATTAATTTTCTTTAAAATTTACATTCCACAAATGTACTTCAAATAGAAATTTTTAAATGCATTTGGGAATGAGAAAAAGAAGAGAAATACTGACATTAAAGTAATTCAAGGACGAATATCTTCAAAAAAAAAAAGATTTTCCAAAATAACAAGTGTGAATGTTATATTCGGCTTGACCGAATCTACATACCCACCATCTGTAACTTTTTAAAATTTCACCTCATATGGGAGGAACACGCACCCGTATGATATGTCGTACGTGCTTTTGTTCGAGAGATATCAGCCGAAAAGTATGAACTGAAGTTACAATGGACACCTTGTATTACTAGTATTTCACCCATAACTTTTTCTGTTTATTAACTGATTTTGCTTATTTTCATTGTCAAACAAACCTTATATAAGCCAAATATTTGAGCCAAATTTTATCCTCCTAGATAGTTTCCCCGAGCCCTATCCTGTTTTCAACATACAGACGGACAAAGCTAGATCGGCTTAGAATCTTACAATATACAGAATTTTACATAATATACTTTATGTGGTCTTAAATGATTTTTTCAACATGTTACACACGTAATGATAAACCCAATATACCCCCATCTTTTTGATAGTGCGAGTAATTTGGCATTAGTTTAACCTTTTTCTAATCTGATAACCAGATAAAATGTTATAGAATTAAAATTTCAATGACCACAGATCAAAACTAAGCATTTCAAAGTTAGTAATTTTGGGGAGAACTTTATTTTTTATTTTTTTATTTATCTTCAAAATTTATCCAAATCGGAAATGGTGTAGTTCCAAATTTTATGCGCAATATTTGCCTTTGTCATCAACTTTAAACCACATAGATGTTAAAATTATCGAAATTGAGATTCCTTCTATTCGATATGTTGTTGAGAAATTTCGTAGAAATCTGTGCGAAAAACTATTGGATGAATGATTGTTATAACTCGGTAGTGTATTTGAAATTTAAATTTTTGACAAAAATGTAAACTTTATACAACAAAAACCTCAATAATCCATCGATCTCGATAATTATCGTGTTTTTAAATTGTGAATATATGTGTAACACAACAAGACCAATCCGGAAATTTCCATATAAATTTATATGGAAAATGCGCAATGCGGCTGGGTTAAAAAATTTATTTTATTTGTAAATGTTTCCAGAGTTTTTTTGTTTTTAGTTTTCCCATAAAAAATATTACCATGTTTTTTTTTTAATTATGTGAATTTCATAAATAAAACTGAAAAAAGTTTCCAGTAATAAAAGAAATGAAAAGAAAATAAATAAAATTGTTGTTTATTATTCATTGCCGTCTAATCTAAATTTTTGTTCAATTTGACAATGTGGGCTATGTAAAGGAATCTGGACTTATTGTGTTTATATATTATATTTTAATTCCCAAAATTTTTACTCATAAATTTAAGAATATACAAACAAAAGATCTTCGTGAAAGGGCCTCAACTTGTGATCGCTAAATTTGTTACGAAAAATTTAAATTTTATGTGCAAAATCCTTAAAAAGGTTTAACTCTCGATATCTTTATAAATAAGTTTATATGGAAAATTTGGGACCATTAATATTTCTGACCAAACATGGAAATTTTTTATTAAAATTTCAAAAAAAAAAAAAAAAATTATACCTTGATATCTCGTTAAGAAAGCATTTAAATAAAAAAGCCCCTCCATTTTTTATCACTAAAATTTTTGACCGAAATATTCGGTCAATATGAAATAAAAAAAAAATTAACCCTTAACAGTTACATATAGGTGTTTAAGTGGCAAGATAGTCTCAATTTTTGATTACCAGAGCAACCAAAAGTATGCTGTTAAAAGTGTATGTGCATAAAAAATATTCTTAAAATCGGAAAATATGTTCTTAAAATATGTATCGTTTATTCCAGGAGAGATTTATAGAAAAATTATGATTTCTTACCGCAGGGTCATCAGATTTTGTTCCTAATTGATACCATTTAGTTTTTCTCATTATTATTTTTTTTCCAATTTCAAAAAAAAAAAAAAAAAAAATCGCGAATTTATTCACGATTTACATTTTATAAAAGTTTAAAAATCCGACAAAATACGTACCCTCAAATGCTAATATATCTTTACGATGTAAACGGATTTTAATTAAAAGCTCTAATAAGGACTAAGCGAGAACTCTTTAAAGGTAATAATTCAAAAGTAAATTGTTTATTTAAAACTGCTCTCTTAATGCAATTGAGATTTTACAATGTATTTTTGAATATTTTCTACCCCTTAGATTTTAATTTTCTTTTAATATGTTTAAAAGCAATATCTTTAATACAAAATGTAATAGTAATTGTTCGGTCACAAGGTGAGCTAGTATTTTTAATATGTTTTTTTTTTCTTTACACAAAAAAATTGTTCATAATATTTTTTATTTTTTCGGTTATTCTCATTCAGTAATGTGTAACTTTAAGTGCTTATAATTCTTTGACTATGCGTCGGATATTATTGACTTAGAAAATAGTGTAAAATTTATTAGAAGAAATAATTAAAAAATAATGTTTTTGCAAAAGATGCACTCGCAACAAGAATGCAATTTTCAAATGCATTTTTAAGAAATTTCTATATACTTCATTTTCAATATTTTTGCTTAATATTGAAGACCAATATTTTTATAACACAGTACTTTAGCAATAATTCTGGAATAAAAAGGTATTATACCACAAATAACAAATTATGAAATGTTACGACCAAAATTAATTTTAAAATAAATTCACAAAAAAAAAAAAATAAAAATTTTTAAAACATTGTATTCTCGTATGAAAAAATTTATAGGAATATTTTAAAAATATTTCAAATAGTGAACAATTTTGGCCCAGAACAATTTGTAATTTTTATAATATCAAAGGGAGACAAAAATTGCATCCTAAAATCGCATTTAAATTATGTATGCGTTTTTAAATGATATTATTTTTAAATTACTGCACTTAAAGAGGACATATTCGTCTTTCATATATAGTTAAATCATTAAGATTCTTTTACAGCTTATAGTGATGTTGGTGTTTAAAATTACACACTCTTTCGATTTTTTTGACTTTTCAAAAAAGAGAATATCGTAGAGAAATTCGCGAGTTTTTCAAAATTAAAAAAAAAAAAAAAAATGCTTAGGGTATGCGTATGTCGAATATTAGCAAAATCATAATGCCTAAGGAAAAATTTTGGGCGTTCTTTCATGGAATGAATGATATATATATTTTTTGGCTTAATTTTAAATTATTTATGCTAAAAATAACTCGATTTTATTAATAAAAATATATATAAAGAATAGTCAAAGCTAATATATTGTATCAGGAAGTTACAAAATTTCTATAAGATGAAAATTACTTTACTGTCACATACGTTGCTCAAATCATAGGGAATTGAAAAATTTCATTAATGCCAAATTATGTGAAAAAAAATTTTTTTCTCTTAGGTGCAGAATATGCAGAATTATGCTCTTATGTATACAATATGCAAAACTGTGCAATTTAAATTGCAAAAATATGATTTAGAGTAAGGATTTTCTATAAAAATATGACAAAATATGCTGATAATCCAAAAAATATTGCATACTTTGGGCTGCAACAATACAAAATACTTAAAATTGTCTGAAATGGTTAAATAACTTATAGTTTGATTAATTTGAGATCAAGGAAAATATGATTTAGAATATTTTTGGTTGCCCTGATGATGACTAACATTTCATATTACAAATTACTTGAACGTCACTTTCATTCGCTCCTAAAACTTAAATTTATATTTGAACTTTAAAATTAATAAATAAATTAGTAAAGAATATAAGAAATATAAATTTAATAAAACTTTTCAATTGTAAAATTGTGTAAGCAGACGACCTTGTGTCTGTATAGGTTGAACTTCTATTTTTTTATTTTTTATTTTATTTACAATGAATATAGAAAAAATAAATAAAAGCAAAAAAGAAAAAGCTCATGAAAACAGAAACATACCTAAGCATGTATATGGAATTTGCAACATAAGGCGTCTGCCAGGCTTTATATTTCTGCCACAAAACAACAAAGTTGCATTTTTATTTAGCGTAGCAGACATTTGTTGCTTTCACTACTACTCGGCATAAACTGAACAAGGAAAAATGTGACATGAACCCAAAAAAAGTAAGTAAATTCTACCACAGAAAAAATTAAATTAAAATGCAAATTAAGTGGAAGATAGTAAGAAAGTATTTGCTTGCAACAAAATAATATAAGAAAACATTTTAGTCTGTTTATATTGGGAATAAGGAAAGAAGTCATCTTCCAAATAACACATTTTCTAAAAGTCTATTTTAAAAAAGATCTTAAGGAGGTAAGCAAAGTCTTTTGTTGGTTTTGAAGACTCCTTTTTAAAAGGTGCTTAAAAAGTGACAAATTCTTTTAGCTTATGTTTACCAGTTGTTATTTATGGAGTTTATTTTGGTAGTTTGTGTATTTTTTATTTTTTTATTTGGGAATAAAGAAACTGTCACTGTCATTCTTTGGGGATTTTCATATTTGAATTTTTTTGGAAAAGTCTTAAAATATGTGTGTAAGTATTAGACTTACCTATTTTTCTTTTCTTATATTAAATGTGTAATTTCTTTAGAGGCTTTTGTATTTCCTTTTAATATAAACTCCTTTGCACCTCTTGACATCAGTGTTATATTTAATGTTGTTTCTGTTCAGTGTTTGTTACTCAGTACTCGTAAATTATGCAAAGTAGTTACTACTTAATTCTGTTGTAACCTTAATTTAATCTTGTAATCTGTTTTTTTTTCTCTGGCGGTTAAAGTTATAAATTATTCACAAATACATTTGTTAACAAGAAATTGTAAGAAGGAAGTTTAAAATGGTATTTTTATTTTTTAATTTATAATTTAACTTATGAATATATATACATATATATATATATATAATATACTGCACGGTAATACGATAATTATGTATTATGATAATCGAAAACATTTATCTGAATATTTTAGATTATATCGAAATAAAATAATAATAGCTTTATTTGTTATTCAATATTCTAGGTTAAATTTTATTTGAGTCACTTGAATATTTACATTTAAGTAGTCAAAATAATCACTATTGAATCGATTTAACTGATATTTAGCACAACATATATAGAGTATTTTTTTGAGAAACTATGTTCTAAAATAATAAGATTGATTCCATGCCCAGTTTTTGGCCCATTTTCAATACAAATCAATTTTGCTACTTTCTTGATGCTTGGAACAAAGTACAGTTTGTAATTTTGAAAATATGTTGATGATATTACGCGTGAATAATTATTTTGATTAAGTTAGAAAGCCTGTTGAAACTGCCTATACTCATAACGATTTACTCAATAAACATTTTTATATATTTTAAAATTGAAAAGCAAAATCCCTTTATAATAATAATGCAATTCAAAAAAAAAAAAAAAAAAAAAAAGGGCAGAAAAGCTTCTGACTTTAACAGTGTAAAGGCGTAGTTTTGATATAACACTACTACGAGGGGACCAATTTGGACATAATTATATCTCTTCAATTAATAGGGAGAACTATGCGGAACGTAATTATTATTGAATTTTTAAAATTTTATAAAGTGATTAACCATTTTTTTTTTTAATATTATAAAAGTTAGAAAATTATATTTCCTGATTTTGTTTTAAAGGGTAATTCGATCAGTAAAGAAGTAAATCAGATAACCTTTAAAACGGTATACAATTTATTACAATATGTCTAAAAATATGTTATTTTTAACTATGAGCACTTATAATAAACTGGGAAAACAAAAATATGCAATTGCATTTTTTTTTTTTTGAACGAAACTATCGATAAAATACTTATTTCCGAGCAAATAAAGCATTTTGGCATCGATTCGGACGTGCATATTTTTGCATATTTCACCCTTAACGGTATATTTTAGCATATAGTGCTTTTAAGAGCAAATTTATCATTTTAGAGCATATTTCGATATTTTGAAGATAATTTTTTATATCAAATTCAATGGTTTTTTTAAATTTTTTATTTTTATTTTATTTATTTAAAATTAATTTTAATAAATATCGCAAATCATGAAGATCTGGAAGGCTGTATTTATCTCTATATTTTAGAATATCAAAGTGCTGATCAATTAAAAATTTTTTCAATAGGTTTGGCGAATATCTCACATCAGTTTTAAAACTTTTTTATTTTTCTATATGTATTTGATATTATCATAAAAAATACTGTCTTAATAGACAATTATGTGTATTTAACCTTCTAGTTAAATTTGCAATACCAAAAGATTTAGTAAATTAGATAAAATGTAGTTATTTACTCTTAACTCGATAACTTTGATGACGCGTCCTTTACTATAATCAACATCCTTATGTTATTGTTAGCTTTGGATACAAAGCTTACGAAAATTAACTTTTCAAAAATAGATTTATCAAAAGTTAAAATAAAAAATGTCTACCAAAAAAATATTTCAAACTGCTATTTTCACAAAATATGGCAAGGTATGCAAAAAATTATGTTTTAAACAAAATATGCATTAACAAATTGACGCCATTTTAAAGAAAATTCACTAATTCGTAAAAATATTTAGTTTACACTGTTCAAGAAGTAAAGGAAAAAAAATATGTATTTGCATGAACTTCAGGTCCTTGAAGATAATGCTAGTAGTCTATAAAACAACATATAATAATATTCGAATTAAATAATTCAAACGATTTTTATTACCAATTATATTGAAAAAAGGTCTCGGAAACATTCAAACATCAAGAGGTCATAAAACCGAAATTCGAGCTAACTTTGTAAAACACTTTTTGTTGGGCTATAACACAGTGAAATTTTTTTCTTGTTGCACTGTGTTATATTCGTAATACATAAATATTTATGTGTTAATAAAATAATATGTAAAATTTTTGTTCGCGAACAAAATATATTTTCGTTATAAAATTCACGAAAACAAATTTAACGAAAAATATTTACTTTTTAATTCGTTCTCGAAATTTAATATATTTAGTTTTTCATTTAGCTACTATAAAAAATAAGAAGTTAAATTTTGAGTTTAATCTGAGTAAATTTACAAATAACTTTGTACCAAAAAGAATCTAATTAAAATAATCTACAAGATATAGCTACATACATCACTTTCTAATCCAATTAATAGCGGTTTTGAATGAAATGTAAAATTTTTTCTAACATAAAGGGGAAAAAGTTAAAGTTTTGGTCCTTTTAGATTTTTTACGATTCTTTTAAAAATTGAAAAGAATGTATTTTTTTCTTTAGAAATTTTTTAATATCTTCGAAATGGTGTAATATAAAAAGCGATGTAACTCGGAGATAATTTGAATTACAGTGGTTTCCCGGTTTAACGAATGATATATTGTCAGGTCAATTCGTAAAATCGGGAAATTCGTTAAATCACGAATATTTTTACTAATAAAAATACTTTAAAAGATTTATTTTAAAGTCCACATTTTCATTTTTTAACGTTAAAACACAATTTGGTTATCTTATAAAAACAAAAGTGAAAAAATTAATTAACAAAATTAAAATTCTTAAGAGTTTTTCATGAACATCAATCATTTTCATTTTTTCCTTGAATAACAAATTTTTCCAAGACTTTTTATTGTTTAAATTACGAAGAATGTAAGAAAATTGTGGTCTATTATAGTCGGATGTATGGGCGTTTAATACTAGAGAGTGGGCTTTTGAACCCAGCAACTGTTCTGAAATATTTATAATGTTAAATTGACTCAATAAGTAATTATGAATCGAATGGATTCTTTAAGCGAAGGTCCAACCATTTTGCAGTATAAACGCATCACATATGGTGGTACCGGTTAAAATGACATTGTACAAAATACAAACGAGAACATATTTAAAAGGAATATGACTGTTAGGAAAATAACTGTTTTGAAACGTATTTTTAATTTGATTTCATTTACTGATTTCTTATTTGAAAATAGTTCTTAAATGAAAAAATCTTGTCCGAAAAAAAAAAATCATTTATTCTTTTCCTTTTGAATAATAAATGGAGTAGTACTCTTTCAATATGATATATATATTTTCATATACTTTCTCTTAATTTTATGGATTTCAAATCACATTTTTGGAAAAATTCGTTATATCGAGTACTAAAATATATGAATTGTTCGTAATATAAGGTACTCCATGGAAAAAATTTGGACGTACGTTAAATCACGAATTCGTTAAACTGAGTATTCGTTAAACCGGGAAACCACTGTACATTGAAAAAAGGTCTCGAGAAAATTCAAACATCAAACTTTTTGTTGGGCTATAACACAGTGAAATTTTTTTCTTGTTGCACTGTGTTATATTCGTAATACATAAATATTTATGTGTTAATAAAATAATATGTAAAATTTGTGTTCGCGAACAAAATATATTTTCGTTATAAAATTCACGAAAACAAATTTAACGAAAAATATTTAATTTTTAATTCGTTCTCGAAATTTAATATATTTAGTTTTTCATTTAGCTACTATAAAAAATAAGAAGTTAAATTTTGAGATTAATCTCAGTAAATTTAGATACAAGTTAGCTTCGTTGTACGAATACAAATAACTTTGTACCAAAAAGAATCTAATTAAAATATTCTACAAGATATAACTACATCACTTTCTATCCAATTAATAGCGATTTTGAATGAAATGTAAAATTTTTTCTAACATATACAGCTCTTTGATAAAGGGGAAAAAGTTAAAGTTTTGGTCCTTTTAGATTTTTTACGATTCTTTTAAAAATTGAAAAAAAAATATTTTTTCTTTAGAAATTTTTTAATATCTTCGAAATGGTGTAATATAAAAAGTGATGTAACTCGGAGATAATTTGAATTACAGTGGTTTCCCGGTTTAATGAATGATATATTGTCAGGTCAATTCGTAAAATCGGGAAATTCGTTAAATCACGAATATTTTTACTAATAAAAATACTTTAAAAGATTTATTTTAAAGTCCACATTTTCATTTTTTAACGTTAAAACACAATTTGGTTATCTTATAAAAACAAAAGTGAAAAAATTAATTAACAAAATTAAAATTCTTAAGAGTTTTTCATGAACATCAATCATTTTCATTTTTTCCTTGAATAACAAATTTTTCCAAGACTTTTTATTGTTTAAATTACGAAGAATGTAAGAAAATTGTGGTCTATTATAGTCGGATGTATGGGCGTTTAATACTAGAGAGTGGGCTTTTGAACCCAGCAACTGTTCTGAAATATTTATAATGTTAAATTGACTCAATAAGTAATTATGAATCGAATGGATTCTTTAAGCGAAGGTCCAACCATTTTGCAGTATAAACGCATCACATATAGTGGTACCGGTTAAAATGACATTGTACAAAATACAAACGAGAACATATTTAAAAGGAATATGACTGTTAGGAAAATAACTGTTTTGAAACGTATTTTTAATTTGATTTCATTTACTGATTTCTTATTTGAAAATAGTTCTTAAATGAAAAAATCTTGTCCGAAAAAAAAAAATCATTTATTCTTTTCCTTTTGAATAATAAGTGGAGTAGTACTCTTTCAATATGATATATATATTTTCATATACTTTCTCTTAATTTTATGGATTTCAAATCACATTTTTGGAAAAATTCGTTATATCGAGTACTAAAATATATGAATTATTCGTAATATAAGGTACTCCATGGAAAAAATTTGGACGTACGTTAAATCACGAATTCGTTAAACTGAGTATTCGTTAAACCGAAAAACCACTGTAATTTTGTTTGATATTCTACAAAACCAAATCGGATAATTTGATCTTGAGATATATTTATCCCGGCAACTAGAGTCAATTCAAAAAAGGGATTTATAAGGTTGGAACTTCATGAACATATCGCTTATTTACTTCAAGAGTGTCATAACTCAAAGAACGAGATTTTTGAGTTAAAGATGCAGAAAACACGTTATATCAAGATTTATCTTCTTTAAAAATATCGTGTGCATATATTTTATGATTACCGATTGAGAAAAGAATACATCACGAATTTTTCTATTAAGATAAATAACACTTGAAAACTTTGAATGCGATTTCTGCAAAACTAGTTTTTTAAGTTATGACGTTCTTGAAGTAAACTATTATTGTTACTCTCACTCAAGTAAAAATATTAAGTAGTAGTTAAAAGTATTTCTCTACTTTTTCATATTTAAAGAGTTCTTAGTTAAAATCTATATTTTATATATTTTCGTTGAATGCAATTTTGTCTCAATCATTTGCTAAATATATGTATAACTTATTAAATATTCATAAAAGTTCAATGGCAAATAACCGGAAGCATTATTTGAGAAAATCTATTTATATTGCGGTTTAATTTTGTTTTATACCGAAAAAAGGAACAAGGTAAAATCTTTTATATGTATGTAAAATACATTCGCAACAAAAAGACAATGATGCAGTTTATCATAAATTGAAACCAATATAAACAACAAGGAGAAGGAGCAATATACACAAGTCTGGTAATCATAAATAAGAAAGCTATTAGAAAGATATAAATTTTTTACAATAGCTTTAACAAAAAGTAGAAGGAAAAAAAAAACAAATAAGAAAAAGAGATCATAAAATTATGACGAAGACGATAGAGAAAAAATTTGAACAAAAATCTTTTAACAGCAATAAATGTGATGTTTTTCAATAGGATATTATAACAAGTGAGAATGTTGTATTCAGTGTGGCCGAATCTCTATACCCACTATCCGTAACTTTTTAAAATTCCTCCTTATATGAGGAGTGGGCGGACCACGATAATTTTTTTTCCGAGTTTTCATTGGTTCTTGGACTATTTGTTAACGTTTCACTTTATATGGGAGGTGGGAGGTAAAGTGGGCATAAAACGCTCATTTTTGGTCTCCGAGTTTACAGTGGTCTCTGAGCTATTTTTGCAAAAATTTCGTTGATGTACATGCTTTTCTGTAAAAGATATCGGCCGAAAAAAATAAACTGGAGTTGCGAAGGTCACCCCTTTTTCCTAGTATTTGGTCCATAACTTTTTTGTTTATGAACCGATTTTCTTTATTTTCAATACCAAAAAAAAAAACAAGTATTTGAGCAAAATTATGTGCCACTATGATGCCCGCCCCGAGCCCTACTTTCAACAGACAGACTTCCAGACGGACGGACATCCTTAGGTCGTCTTAGATTTTCACCAGGACCCGGAATATATATACTTTATAGGGTCTTAGATAATTATTTCAACATGTTACATACGTAATGACTAACCCATTATACCAATTTTTTGATCGTAGGTATAAAAGTAAATAATGGGGGATGAATAACGTTCTTGAACAAATACTTTGAACAACACGGTCTATTCAGGCAGAAAATAAAATACGCAAAAAATTTATTAAAGCCTTAAGGTAAAATTATAGGAAAATTATGCTAAAAGAATGCAAAAATCTTTGCTGTATTTATACGATTTATCCATAAAGTTTAACAACAAGAGTAAGAAAGAGGAATTTGAATTTTGTTAAGGTACGAATATTAACAAGTTTGATTAAGGAATATTGTTTAAATTAGAAAATTTATATTGATTGAATCATAAAGTTTAATAATTTTGTTAGGATTTTGTTTAGATTTTTTTTATTTCTTAAACTTGAGAAGGTTTTAAAGGAAATTAAGGAATTTTATGTTTTCATATTTTGATTGGAATACACACACACCCTATTATACATGAGTATTTATATTGAAAAGAAAGTGTGCTGGAATAAAATATCAGAAAATTTATGCAAACATTGTAAAGGTTTATAGAAATTTGATGTTTGTTTAAAAAATTATAGATTTTTTTCCATTTTTATAAGAGCAACTGTAAATATTTTTTTATAGAAATATTTAAACAATCATATATGGGTGGGGAAAAGAGTAGAAACTTTTACACATATGACATGTAGGTATGTATGTGCTTTTACAGTATGCATCAATACATGTCCCTTTTTATAGCATTCAAATTTTTATGGACTCTTGAGAAGCTTACATTTCATATGCACGATATAAGGGTTCCATGTTTGTTTCTTAGATATTGGTTTTTAAGACTTTTTTCTTTGTTGGTTGTATTGTTTCTTAGATTTTCTTCATCACATATGTAAACTTTGCATTTTAAAATGGTTTTTCTTTGCTGTTTTCTTTCCTACTCAAATGAAAATTTTTATGCATTTTCTTAGCGGCGATTTTTATGCTAAACCACGTTTTCTATTAAGTGTCAAAATGCGATGTTTCTCTTACTTTTTATATTTTAAAAGACTATCTTTTGTGTATTTAACTAAATGGAATTCTTGTGAAATTTTGTAAAAACATAAATGGACATTTTTAAATTTAAATTAAATTTTTTTTATTAATTCTGACAACTTTAAGGTGTTTTCAAATTGTTAATATAGTGACGGTATTTTTAAAAATTAAAGTGTGTTTTGATCGTCATTGGAACGTTGCACAGTGGCGTCCATTACAAGCGAAATGGTTATACATACAGAACTAGTGCTCCAATTTCATTGAAAAGTGGAATATAAATACAGAAACGTTGAATATTGAAAACGCTTTTTTTGAAAAAAAAAATAACTTTATTCACTTGAAACTTAAACAAAATTAGATTTCCAGATTTAAATGTATTTCTAAAAAATCTAAAAGATTACTAGATCTTAAGTTAATGAAGGTCATAAATATTTTAAGAAAATTTTAAATTAGCCACAGTATACAAATTGCCCACCATGGGGCAAATAAGTCTGTAAATTTTAATCGGCTGGTTGGATATATATAAAATTTCACATGGCTATAGCAGGGCAGTATAGAATTTTAAATTTGGAAGGGGAACGATAGAGACCACGGCAATATTGGGGGTGCAAATATGGTACCTCCTACATAGACAATTTATAACCGCTTGCCAAATTTTTGTTTCTCATCCGATTTCAAATATTTTTATATCTTTTTAAAGATTTCGGTAGGGCCTATGAAAATATGCAAGTTATTTTAAGTTATTTACATTCGAAATACTCGTATCAACTGTCTCAATTTTGCAATGTCTTGCTCCAGATTTGTATTTTCATGGTTTCTTTAGTTAGTTAAAGAATATTATCTATCAAATAAAAGAAATCTGAAGCCGATAATTCTTTCAGATCCAAAAATAAACGATTTTCATTTCGAAAATTGCAAAACTTATGTTTTTTTATTTTTTTTTCGCCGAAAAAGGTCTATTCTTTTTTCTCTAAAATAAATTTGTTCTTAAGAATATATTTTGATTTGATTTCGTACCGAAATTTTGATTTTATCTTATATATTCTAAAATTCCAAAGCTTCAATCCACAAAAATAATGCAGTTTCCAAATCTGCGATGTATTCTAAAAATTTTCAAGCATGATTCATGGGATATACAATAAATGTAGACTTTATGAGCAAAACTCATAAAAATTACATTTTTGGGATTTTTGCCGGTTTTTTGGTAATTACGGAATTCCTTTACAAAAATCTAAAATTTTTTTATATTTTATCATTTTCCTACTTTCACCGGAAATTTCTTTGAAATATCTTAACTAACAAAAATTTGATTACGGATGAAACATTGATAGTTTTTTTTAAAAACCAAATTTTTACAAAGATTTGGCAAGCGTTTAAAAATTTTCTATATCGGAAGTACCTTATTTTGATCCCAAATAGCTCCGTTTTTTTATACAGATTTATTTCTAAAAATATTCAACAATATATCGATAAATTTAATCACAGGAGATTATTTTCCGACAAAAGTTACATTTTTGCAGTCATTTTTTTACCTTAAAAAATGTGTAGTAAATGTAACGAAATTTCTCTAATGGTAGAATTTCTAAATTCCAAATAAAGCAGTTATGAAAATATGAAAATTTCTCTGATAACTGAATCGTTTCAAAAATATTAAAACTGTAATTTTTGAAACAAATTTTTTATAACAATTAATTTTTTGTTTTATTTTAACGAAAGTTTTCTTTAAAGAAGATATAATTTCCTTCAAAATGATATATCAGTTCTATGTTTTCCATTTCCGTTTATTTCAAATTAAAAGAAGTACATTTTTAAGTTTTTTTTTATTATTTTATAAAAAAAATATATTCCCCTTAAAAGTATTTGTTACCTACTAAATTACTTTGTCTTCATACTTTGTTTTATATTTTTTCAAAAAAAATTTTTCTACTCCTATTTGGCCTAAAAATAAATTACTTTTCACTGGCAAGTAAACAAACTTTATTACCTGCCAAATGGCCATGTTTCCTTTACTAAATTAAATTAAACATGAAAAAAAAATGACAGCAAACTGCTACTAAATAAATTACTAACACCTCTATAGAGACCTTTGGTTTCAAGGACTAAAAATTCCAATGCCACTTTCATTCTCTGCATTATAAGCCACAACATTTGCTGCATCATTGTCATCGTCAACAGCAGCATCATCAACATAGCTACCAACCAGTAACATCATCCAACCAGCTATAAAAGCACAACAATGTGTTGTAATATTTCGACAGGTTACGGATAATAATTTTTAAAATTTATGAACTGTGTCTATAAAATGTCGTTGTACTATTACAGGTCTCCTGGCTGTCGTTGGCCATTAATGCTTCTATTCTCTTTTTTTGCTCTTTGCACTGCTATAAGTTTTTGGACAATTTGTTACCATCCTGCAGAGTTTTTGGTGGCAGCTGTGTAGCGTAAACCACAAGGTGAAATTTTTCGTAGTCTATGTATGCTTGTTGGTGTGGACACACGGGTATTATGATGATGGCTGCTTGGTATTTTGTTAAATGGTGCTTAGTGTCGTTATAAAATTATTAGAACACCATATTTTTTTGTTTTATTTTTTGGCTATAACATGAAAGGAAAGCTAATAGAATTGAAAGTAACAGTTTTGGTGATAGAAAGGACAAAAGTAACAAATGACAATCAGTATAAAAATGTACCTAATTTTTTTGTTTTTAATTTCAATAAAATTTTTAAAGAATGCAAAATAATCAGTTACGATATTATATTATTTCGCACAGAAATTTAGTAACACACTTACATAAAAACGAAGATGAAATATTTTTTTAACAAAACAAACAAATGAATTTTCACACCTTCATAAGCTGCAACAACAAAATGCATGTATTTTTCACTAATAGATTCTCTTTAAAAAACTAATTAAAACCCGCTCTTTTATTATTTGCTCTCTTCTTTAACTTTTCACTCCTCTTCAATAATGTACTTTTCTAAAATATCATTTGTTATTATTACTTATCAATAACAAGCAAAAACAATAACAGCAACAATCAATTATGTTTTCTCACTTTATCTGTTTTCTTTTCTTGTTTTCTAGAAATTTTACTCGTGTTCGTTCGGTGTTATTGCTATTAATTGTTAATTAAATTATAAATTGCTTAAAATAAAAAAAAAAGAATAATAATTTTAAATAAATTTGTAAATTAAGTGTTGTTTAATATATTGCTATACAAATTTTGTTAAAAGTGTTACAGTAAATTAGTGCAAAAAGTGTTCAAAAATATTTTACAAAAATTGTGAAATTAATTGTGGTGAGTGATTGTTTTTTTTTCTTTTAAGAGCTTGCAGCATAATTGGAGAACTGACATATGTATTTTCTTTGGCTAATGTTTATCATAGTGTAATAAAAAAGTGACCTAGTATGCCCAGTTGATTTAAAATTTTTTTATGTACATACTGCGCGAAACTGTCAAATTGTTTTTGCATTCGTATTTAATATTTTTTGCCGCGTTTATTTACTCTTCTTTTTTTTCATTTTCTCATTTTTTGTTCATAGCATTTTGACATTATATGCAATTGAAATTGTTGTTTTTGTAAATGTTCGGTCACCTTATATATATATATATAAATATGTTTATGATGAATTAGGAGATTTTTGCTTTGATTTGGTGTTACAAATTTGTTGGGTAAAGCAGATTAAAATTGTATATATATATATATATATATATATATATATATATATATATATATATATATGTATATATACATCTGATTTATTTATAATATTATTTATTAAATATTCAAAACATATATATTTTTTTGCATTTTTTTAAATTTGATAAAATTTTATTTTTAGACTAGAACTAGAAGGCTATGTGGAGCCACTCCAAACTAAATTAAAAAAAAAAAAAACAAAAAAATTACTCTTTAACTATATATATATATATACTTACTTAGTTCTAGCATTTCTCACAGTCTTACGTAGGGCTACAATAAATTGAAAATACATAACGTCTTATAACCTAAACAAATAAGTTTTGTTAATAATTTTAGAAAAAAAAAAATGGAATTTAAGTTACGATGGAATAAAATTATATCTTTTTTATTTTTTCGAATTGATATCATTACTTCTACATAAGATATATCAAAAATAATTCAATCCTCCTAAATATCTTGCGGTCCTCTCTAATAATAATATTTTTATTTTATCAACTACTTTTTAACAAATTCCATAAAAGTCTTGATATATATTCATGTCTTTAATTTCAGAGTCTTCAAGTTATTGAGCCTACATGGTAAGTAATTTTAATAATTAACAATTTTTCTTTATTTTCGGTTACAAGTATACTTTTAAATAAAATGTTTTTATCACTTTTCAAATTTTAAGTAAAAGGATCTATTAATATACCCCTGATAAAGATAACTTTATGACTTTTACAAAAATTCCTTTTTTGTATTACTATAGTTCTGACACATACTTTTATGTTCATTATACTTTTCTAAAAAAAATATTTCTTTTCAAAAATTCCTTTATACTAATTTTCTCTTCTAATAAAAATACTTTGGGAAAACTTTTCCATTTCATTTGAAAAAATGAAATTATCATTTCAAATAAAAGTTGAGCATTAAAATAAAATAAACATTTAAATTAACTGCATTTCGCCGTTTGCTGGTTTAATGTTTACTTTAGAAATTCTTTAAGAAGTTTTCGTTTTAAACTTTAGCTACATCTTTCATCGTTGAAACCGTAATGCGATAATTAAAAACATTAAAAATCTTGTGTGATCACACAGTGTAACCTCAAGTCTTTGCTAATGTTTGCTTTAAGAAAAACATCTTTGTGTCTATAGATATTCATTTGAGAAGAGATGAGGGTGAAACAAAAACGCGTTAAAATAATTACTAAAACCAAAAGTAAAAAAAGGTAACTAGGGGGGTACTTTCACTTCGTTGCCTTGTTCACTGTTACAATTGAGTAAAATGTTGAGATATAGATAGACAAAAGCTTAATGTTTTTAATACCTAAAATGTATCAAGGGAAATTTACCTTAAGATTGTTATAATTTCTTCTTTCATGGCCACAAACCACTTTTATGTTTAATTCTATGAGTGAATGTGGTAGTACATGTACACTGTTTTATTTTTTATTTTTTCGGATGAAATAGGAATATAGCCAAAGTTTGTTTTACAGCTTTTTATTTTAACTTTAACTGAGTTAATTGTAACAGAGATAAAAATACTTTGTGGTACTAAGAGAGACGACAATAAAAACAACAACCTTAATAATGGAAGTAACAAAAAAAAAAAAAAAAAAAATCAACCACTTAATATCTCTTTGCCTGAGTTTCGATACTTTGCGTGTTTATAAGTGTGTTTAAAGAAAGATGAAACACTTAACAAGCTCTTCCTTTTATTCATTTGTATCATAAAATTATGTATGTCGTTCTATCTACCTTCTTAAGGTTTGAAATTATTCTCTTTGTATGTAAAATTTGCATTAATACAGCCACTTGAGCTAAAGCCAAGAAAAACTGATGACACAACAACGATAAGTTGTGTGAATATTATTACAAGCAATTTTGTGCTTTCATAAATACAAGTTCGTACATACTTTCTTTCTTATGGTATGAAAAAATTGTATGTAAAACAAGTATTATTACCTTGATAGCTAAACTAAAGTTAATGGAAATGACAACGATTATGATGAGTGTTATTATGAGGATGTTAAAGGATTTATTTCTTTTTCGTAGCTTATAAAAGATAATATTTTTTTATGGTTTTCTATAAGAAGTTTGTTAATGGTATATGAATTTGATTATTTTTGTAAAAATCAGCTGTAAATAAACTATTTGAAATTTAGAATTTCTTTGATTTATTCCTAAAAAAAATCTTTAAAATTTCTAGAATTTTTCCCTTGTCGAAAGACATTTTGTATGAAAGTGAAAGATATTTACGCGTATAAATAAAATTTTATCCCTTTCCCAACAAAAAAATATTAATTATCAGAGTTAGTCAGATAATGACGAAATATATCCTATTTCGTGTTTCTAATATTAAGAAAGTTACCATCCTACGTTACTGAACAATATAACTTTAAGATAAGATATTGATTATCAGATATGGATCAGTGAGTATTTAGACCACAGATTACTGTGCAACATAGAAGGTTTCAATTTTGATAGGAGATTACAGGTTCAAAAAATAAATTATGTCATCCGTACTTAAATCAATCCAGAGCGGTGTCAAAAGTACGGTTAGTACTGATTTTTTCGAACAAAATGCGAAATGTTTGATTCAAGAATTCTTAATTTTAGCTCTTTTTGGTCCTACTGTAGATTGAATTAATCCCAAATTTTTCCTATTTTTAGAAGTTTTGACTTGATTTAAGCCTAAGCCCATACTTAAAGTGAACTTTGATTTCAAAATATGCGGATCACAATTAATCCCAAAGTGCACTTGATTAAAGTAATACGGATCCTGAATCAATCCCAATTGTAACTGTTTCCGAAATTTAACACTTATTTTAGGTTTGAATATGTCTTGATTTGAGAATAAAAATACTGAATTATGAATTATAAGCTTGGTTTAAGCTCGAATTCATACTTAAATTGATCCACAAAGCATTTTTTTCTAGAATTTTCATACTTATTTTTATACATAGAGCTAAATTGAAGTACGTTTTTGTTTTCAGATTTATTGTTTATTATGTTTTTATTAAATATTCATTCTTAAACCTCATAAAATCGGATGCTTTAGCAGTTTTTATATTTAAAGAATAAATTCCTCTTTGGTTTCGAAACAAAATAGTAATCCCGATTAATATAAAAGATATATATTGAATTTAATCTTTATATTTTACGTTATTCATATCATATTTTCCTTAAAAATCGTCCATCAATCAATTTTCAACTTTGGAGTTGACCGAAGTTGTATCCTCATCGATGCAAAACTATATTATGAAATTAAGAAACTGAAACTAATACAATTTATTATAATCACACAGATTTACCTCTAGCCGTTTCACAAATTTGACTAATATTTGAAACTCTTCCTTTTATTATTTTTTATTAAGAAATTGTGTATATATCGTCACCTAAAATCCAAAGGCCATAACCATATTAAAAAAAAGTCAAAATACCGTAACGTCAACCTAATAAACTAAACTGTCTTAAAATTTGTTAAATTTAAGAAAAATTTGGCCTGAAGAGTGCTTTATCTATTTTTGCTTCAAGTGAACGATAAACGAATTTTGCATTTTCATTATGTATTTTGCTTCTACTGTAAAATATTAAAAAGTATGATTACACCCTTTTGCATTTTAGTTAACGATATATTGACAAAACATGCAAAGCGAAAAAACTCTCAAAGAGAGCAGAATTAAATTTTCTTTACCATTCCCCCTTCTATTAAAATCATACTAATAAAAAAAAAATTACAAAGCATTTGTAAATAAACATGTATAAAAATGTATGTAAATAGAAATTGTACTTAAATCAAGACACAATTTCTTAATTAATGAAGTGATTGTTTTAAAAAACATGAAAAAAGTCATTTGTTTTTAATGATTTTTTTCTTTTTCTGCGTATTTTGTAAAAAATGTAGAGCTAAATAGATACATTTTTCCAAAAACTTTAAAAGGTCATATTTTCCCCATATAAACCATACAAACTTCAGATGCAATGTGGCACGCGTTAACGATATCTGATTTTTCTACTATTTTACATAATATAACTTTACAACCTAATCTGCCATTCTAGGGGAGTTATGGGTAAATTTTGTACAGCCTAATGTACATACATACTGAATACCAGTCTTGCCAGGAGGTGAGAATAAAGAGGCTAAATTCAGCTTCAAAAAAGTAAAAAAAGTGACCAAAATAATAATAATAACAATAATAAATAAGGCTAGAAAAACTTACTTGTTTACTTTACTCTCATTAGTTTTTGATATTTTTTTAGAGATATTGTAAAACGGCTGGCAGCGAAATGATCCAGCAAAAAATCGCCCACAACATTTCCATATAAATTTGGGTTATACTTATTTCATGTGAAAAAAGACCTTATGTTTTCACGTAATTTTAAGTCATTTTTAAATTATAATTCCTTTTTGATTACTCAATTTCAAATTTGTCTGTTATTTTTCGCTTTTATAATCATTTTTTTTAATTACATTGAAAAATATTTTCTCTGGTTAATGAAGTTTATTACAAAATAATTACGTATAATTGATTAAGTAAGTCCATAAAATTAGTTAATTCATATTTGATTTGGAGTTTGCAGCAGCGAAAATTTAGGTAGATATAAACAAAAATGCTTAAATAATGATCCTGTACAAATAAAAGAAAGTAAGAAGTTTTTTTATTTTATATATATTTATTATATTTATTTTCTTTGTTGAAGTGCTAAAATTTTAGCCTTTTTAAGGCAAAAAAAAAAGCTAAAAAAAGCTAGAAGCTAAAACGAAAATTTTGAGGCTAAAAGCAAAATAAGAAGGCCAGATTTAGCCTTAAAAAGGCTAAACTGCCAACACTGCTTAATACATAAATTATTTTTGGAAATAAGTTTACATACTTCATGTATGCCACATGCCCCAATTTTTTTTAGAATTTTAATTTGCATTGACCTTTTAAATAATCAAAATCAGCTTCTAAATAGAACTTTTTAAGAATTTGGAGCAGGAGAAAGTCGTCTTTTGCAGGTAAGGCTTCAATAGAAGTTAATTTCCCTTGCTGGTCAAACAAAAATAGAAAGCGTATGTCAGAGTATTTAAACGACGCGCAATAAAAGACTAATGAAAATTGCATGACGAAACTTGAAACCAACCGATAGACAAATAGAGAGTGAGAGAGCAGTGAGAGTAAATTTCATTAAGATTATATTCTCTCGTTGATAAGTATATCATTTTTCATCTTAATTCAAATTGGACTTAATTCTAATTTCAAGATTCAATTACTTTGTTTAAATATAATTTGTACTTAGTATTCGAATTTTCGTACTTAAATTAAGTATTTCATTCTTCATTTTTAAATCAATCCCGTTTTGTACTTGTTTTAAGTGTTCCTCAGTACGGATCGTTCTTAAATCTTTAAGTACTCAGAAATAAGAATATAATTAATCTTTCCTAACAAAGATTTAGCTCTGAAACTTTTTCTTTATAATTGTGGTATTCTTTAGTTATTACAAGTAAGCTGATAATTTGATAGATAAAGTATACATATTGCATCGACATAAGTTATTTTTTCGGTGAGTAAATTTTTTCGTTTGGGCAGCCCTGACAATGTCTTTGTGCTGATGCTTTTTGCTGAAGTACTGGCAGCATTTCGAGGCATTTTACCTGTATCTAATACTTCCTTGTCATGATGACAGAAAGTATTGTTTATCGAAACAGTACAACCTTTCCAGATCTTAAGTACACCGTTGTTCTTGAAAGGTCTGGAATAAAACATGCTGAAGATTTTTTTATGAAAAGGCAAATTGTAAGCAACGGGTTCGTAAGATGGCATGGATTTGACTGCAACATATCAATGACTCTGCTGCAAATATTCTGCTGAAATTGTGCTACGGCGTGGGCTGTGTTGAATATGAGGGCAATGATCGATTGAAGCTTACAGGCATCGACCTATGACTTTAATTTAGGGACGTCAATTCATACGATCCAGGTGGCCAATTTACGTCACCTCCATGAGATATCACAATAATTTTAAATCGTTCATGCAGAATGTTTATTGTGGAGTTAGTT
Organism: Protocalliphora azurea; assembly: GCA_932274085.1. Classification (NCBI taxonomy): domain Eukaryota; kingdom Metazoa; phylum Arthropoda; class Insecta; order Diptera; family Calliphoridae; genus Protocalliphora; species Protocalliphora azurea. Next base: position 133,773,414 of record OW026519.1, read on the forward strand.
ATATAGCAAGAAGCATTACCAAGCTGGGTCAGTAGAATCTTCTATTGGTTTAATTTTAAGACTGGTTACTTTTCAGTGGCATGAACTCAACTGTCACGTATTATCTAATTATTTAACGAACCGATCGAATTTAGGAATTAAACAGGAAGAGTTGTCTATAAAGGTCATTACAGCAAAATTTGAGCGCAACGTTTGTATCGAAAATATAAAGGATAATAAAGTGTACTCTATCCATTAATTTATAAGCTTCATGCAAGCAAGTAAACAATTATAAAATCTCAGAGCTAAATCTTTGTTAGGAAAGATTAATTATATTCATACTTCTGCATTCAAAAATCAAGGTTAAAACTTTAAGAACGATTAATACTGAGGTGCACTTAAAACAAGTACAAAACGGGAATAATTTAAAAATGAAGAACGAAATACTTAATTTAAGTACGAACTAATTTTGATAATAAAGTTTTATTATTTAGACGTGATTCTGATTAGAGTTTCAATAATCATGTAGCTATTTAATACAAAAAATTTTGACATTGAATCACTTTTTACTTCTTTTTTGCATACATCGCTCATTTGCTGCATGGTCGTCATAACTTAAAAAATCTAATTTATCGGGAGACGCATTTCAAGTTTTTAAATTGATATATTTTTAAATTTTTAAACGAAATAATAATATGTTTCAATTATCTCACTTTTCAAGATAACTTAAAAGTGTTGACTACGACGTACAACTGAAATAATATGGTGTTGCAAGTAATACATAATCGGTTATGTAATTAGAACAAAATACTTCTACCGCGATACTGCGTATAATCTAAAATGCTCGTACAAAAGACTTTTTTAGTTAATATAATTAATACCTTATTTACTATGGACATAAGGGTATTAAGTCAAAATTTAGCATTTTTTTACTTATGACGTTGTTGCAGCAAATGAGCAATATGTACATTTTTTTTTGAAACATTTCAAAAATTTATAAAATTTTTTATGTTTTCAAAATCAAATATTTTTTGCTAAAAAAGATTTCAGCATTAAAAATTTAAAACACATTACAAATAAAAATTTTTGTTTTTTTTACACTTTTTTCCCTTTTTATGCATTTTTAAGAAACGTTGTCATTTTTTTTTTTTTTTGTATTTTTTAAGTTTATGTCAAGTTAATTTAGTGGAAAATTACGAAATTGTTGTTGACCCTTTTTTAAAGTGAAGAAGGAGTATATTTACAATAATATTTATAAAGGAGAGTAATGTAAAATTTACGTGACATTTACTTTACAAAATAAACATTCACTCATACTTTAACACACTTTTCCTGAACAGCAACAACAACAATACTTTATTTCCTTTTTCCTTTCAAAAGTTCACTTCCGTATTGCTACTGTAAATGTATGTACATATGAGTGTTTGTGTGTTCACTAAGAACAAACACGAAAATTTCAAAAATCAACTCACATCTGGGCATGATGTTTTTTTAAGTCCTCTCTAAATAAAAACTGCATTTGACTTGCGACAAATTTTGCTGTGCTACTTGAAAATAACAACAGCAACTAGGACATAATATTCTTACCTTTTTTTCACTGAAAGAAAGTAGACAAAAAAATCATACTACACAAAAATAATGTTTAAACCTATACATTCTTACACACACGCACATGTTTTTACAAATGACAAATTTCCTTTGCTTACATTTCAAAGACTCAGTCATGAGTGAAAATAAACTTCCATACTTTTATTATGAAACTTGTAAAATGGTCACACATGTACACACTGGTGTGCATATGTTTGTATAAGAGAATGGTGAGTTAGTTGTCTTACCATTCGAATAATGCAGCAAGTTGTCGACAAATCATACATACTTTACTAAATGTCTTGAAGGTTGTTTTTTTTTTCAGATTAAACAGGGTGTTGCGATACTAAGTTTCTTTATAAATAATGTGTTATTATGAAACTGATCTTTCTTTTGAGCAATATCTGCTTTCATTGAATTACCTATTAGTCAACTCGGGCCCGCAATTATGATGCAATGCCAATAAATATCTATGCTATGCAAATAACTCTGACATTAGAAACATTGCTGTTCAATGTAAATACAGTAAATACAGTATTTCTTTTCCCGGTCTTCTACCGCTTCCGGAATTTGGTTTTTAAATTTCCCGGGATCCCGGGAATTCCCCTCAAAAGTAAATAATTAGAAATTTAAAAATATTTATAAAACAATTCACTTAAATGAAGAACAAAAAAGTTAAACTAAACTAATTAATCACAAAACTATAAAATAGTTTAGTTCGTTTTTAAATATCTATATTTTTAAAATTAAATAAAAACATTTTATTATATAACAACTCATCCGAAAGTCGAATCATTACTTTGATTTTCATATTGGCCTGTAATTAAAACTACCCCCGATCGCTCAATATTTTTACGGGATTAATATTTGTTGCTAAAAAAGACCCAAAAATGACCCTTCGTTTTTTATGCTATACTATTAGTCCATAGCTAAGTATAACCTAAGCTCAAAAATTAATTTATATTTTTGAATAATTGGCTCCTTTAAATTTCAAGGTCTTTTTGCAATTTATCTGATATCTCCGATATGGAATACACAGAAAACACAGATTCATTAGGGCATCCGAATTTTTTTCCAATCGAATTTTGTCAGTTACAACTACTATCCTAAATTCGGTTACAAGTACTATTCTATTGCTGCAAACCTTTCAAAATATGCATTCAATGAAAGATACTGAATATATTGATTGGAAAGACCGTATTTTTTCTTTTATTAGTATTCATTATTTTTTTTTTATATTTTCTCTTTTTATTGGCGAAACTAAAATCGGACTATAAATATAAAATAAAAAATTAAAAAATTTACCGCAAAGCCCTAAGAATTTTGCTTTTTCCATTTTTTTAGCTAATAGTTTAGGCCAGGCAAATCATATAGGGCTTTCTTCCAAGAAACTACATAGGTACTATACACCAGGTTTAACGTGCCGCAATAAGTATCTATGTTTACTAAACAGTGGTAAAAGACAAATTTGTATATTAGGCTTATGTAATTTGAATTTCAGTAGAACGAGTTGATATAATTTTGCTTTGTTTAGACACTTAAAACATATTAACATTATCAAAAAACAAAAAAATTAATTGGAGGTTACCTATATTTTAAATTTATTAATCAAAACGTACACTCAGAGAAATAACATGGTTACAGCATTATCACCACAACAATATTATATTCTCCTTGTTAATTTGCTTGAATTTTAATAACTCTGTGTTCAAGATAACAATGTTTTTGTTTAAATTTCGTTATTTAATGTTTACACTCAATAAACATTTTAATATGGTTGTCTGCAAAAATTATGTGTTTTAAATATTTTTACCAGAAATAAAATTTTATTAACATGAAAAATATCATTACTTCTACAACCATTAAATATTTGCAGTCTTTTTCCTTGTTCTTAAACCATATTCTGTTTTTAAACCATATTAATATTTTTGTTCTCAAGACAATAAAATGTTTCATATAATACTTATCCTTTTCACAAATTTAGTGGAAAAATTCATAACTTGTTGTTTTTAAATATATTTTGTTTCTAAAGTATGTTTATCAATTTCATCGTAATTCTTACTTAGTTTATATATGAATAAATACAGATAGGGTTTGGTTATACTCGGTGTTATTCAAGCAATATAACATATTAATTAACATTAACTACCATTAAAGGTTTTAACTAAAAAAGACTTATCGTGCATTTGAACCACATATCATGGTATAGATGAATATAATTAATGAACAAATAATATTTAAATATTTTTTTTCTGTTTTGTCTAATGAACACTTTTGTCTATTATTTTCAACAAAAATTAAAAAAAAAAAAAATTTTTTTATTAACACGTTTAATTTTAATATATGATAAGATGGAATAATAATAAGACAAAATTAAATCGTATGATAAGATGACAAAATGGAGTAATATGAATGGCATAATAATCGTCGAATCATAATGTGACAATGTGGTATGATAATATATTAAGATAGTATAATAATATAATAATATAAAATCATAATCTGATAGAATGGGTTAATGATGTAGTAAGTTTGTTCAATTATATGTAATAACTATAATCATATCATTAAAAAATAAACCATAAAGTTGGAAACAATATGACAAAATGGAACCATAATAATTATTACTTATAATCATTTACGTTTTTCGCTATACAACTACTTTTCTCTACGTGTATTTTTTTTAATTCCTTTTATTTATTTATTTTTTTTTTTTTAATTTTACATTTCCAATTTCTTTTGTTTATATTTTTATAAATGTCATTACGTTTTTTGAGGCATAAAGAACTGTATAACTGAATTTTTCGATTGCTACTAGCTATAATTAGAATTTAAAATCATAATGCTGATTTTAGTTCGATTGTTGTTCTCCACTATTTCAGTTGCAAGAACCTAAAATCATTTGTAATTGTTTACATTCAGTCCTTAAGTTTACTAAATATATAGTGTAATTTCGTTTCGTGTTATTAAAACTATTTTATTAAGACCGAACTCCAATAAATATTTTTTTCTTTGCGCACTTAAAGTTTGTAAAATGTTAGTACCACGTTGTCACTGGTGCTTTCAAAATGTAAATTGTTGTTTGGATATTGCAGGCATTTTTAGGAGATTCCTCTTACAATTTTTACCTGCAATTTATATATTTTCAAATCGTTTAATAAATATATATTCATTTCAAATATCGAATTTAACTACATACTAGTCCTTTTTTATTTTTGACCGCAATGAAAAAAAATCCAAAATTTTTTTTCTTTTTAAATAGAATTATTTTATATTCCATCAGTTACATAAAAATGCATGAGAGGCTCAGAAACTATTAAGTATATTCTAATAATTCTAAAAATATCTGAACTCGAAATAAAATAAAATATAAAAACTGAATATGTAAACACATTATCTACTGAAATATACATATATGAGTTAGAAAATATAAACATTTTGCATATACAGAAAATCCCAGAAATTCCCGCATGATTTCCCGGGATACGAGATTGAAAATTGTGCGGAATTTCTCTTGAAAATTTCGAACTGTGAATATTTTAATTCAAAATATATGTTAAAAATAAATTATTTTTATATTCAATTTATATTTTTAGAAATAAAATAGTTTCAAATTATTTTTTTGTATACTCTATAATACAATTTTCAATTACTGGAAATTAATTTGGATTAAAATTATTTAAATATTATTCCCTTTGTTAACAAGTCATACTAGAAAAAACTTCAACAGAAGTATTCGAATATACATTTATAAAATTTAAGTCAAATTCCAAAGTCTTCAACTAATTTGAAAAAAATTATATTTCTTTAGCTTGAATAAAATTACTCATTATTTTATTTCCTATTTTAAAAATGAAATAGAATCTGTTTTGAAACATTTTTTTATTCATAGAAAATTTTTGAATATTTTTATTCATCATAAATTTTTTGTAATAAAAAGTTAAATTTGTTTTGAAAAAGAAAAATAAGTAATATCGTTTTTTTTTAATACTGAAATTATTTAATACGTTTAAATAAGTTTATTTCGATAACTGTTGGTCGCGTTATTTACTCTACTCTTGTCATTAGATTCTTCTATATACAGTCGAAGAAACCACAAAGAACATTATTTGCTGCAAAAAACTTCTTTGTTAATCACTACTATATTCTTTTTAATTTAAATAAATGAAAAAATTATAAAAATTTTTTTCAAATCTTTTGTTTCTGAATAATTACGCAAAAATTGCACTTTTTGTTTTCGTATTTCTATATAGCAAATAGCATTGTGTGGAAATCTTGTATATATCGATATAGGAACGGCTTATATATATATATATATATATATATATATATATATAAGTATATATATATATACTTGGATGCAAGAATAACTGATGGAAGCAAAAGATTGCTTACTTAATTGCATATAGCTTCCATATAGTTTCCAAGAATACAATAGCGTAAGTTATTGACTTCCTTACCATAGTGCTTCAAAAAATCACTAAAATCCATTTCTGTTTCTTCTAGGCAGCTAATCTCGAACAAAAATCATTTTTTATAAATGCGTTTTAGTAATGCTTACATTATCCTTTTTACAATTTTACGAGGAGGTTTTATAATATATGCATTTCTGAAGCGTATGTATGGTTTTTGCTCGAGACGATCCGCCTGAAGCAATAAAAATAGATTTTAGTGCTTCTCCGAAGCACTATGGTAAGGAAGAGTCTCCTTTGCACTCAGTCAATAACTTACGATATTGCATTCTTGGAAACTATATGGAAGCTATATGTAATTAAGTAATAAATCTATTGCTTCCATCAGTTTTTATTGCTTAGATTTGATCCACATTTTTCGCAAATGTTTAAAAATCACGATTTCTGGTATAATGAAATTTTTTTATATTTTTGTTAGCAAACCCTACATTGTATCACATTAGTATCATCAAACATTGAAAGTATTATAAATTTTATTTAAGTAACTCAGTAGAGTTTGTTATTATAAATAATTTTTTACCAGAATTATACGTAAAATTCTAGTTTGTAAAAATGTTTATATGTTCAACTTAAAACTGCTATAACTTTTGATCAAAAATGTTTAGTAATTTTTTAATAATGAATATTATTTAAGTTTGGAATATTCGGATATAAAAAATTTGGTTAGCGTTTTGTAAAAAAATATATGTTTTATCCCAGGAACAGTTTTAGAACTTGTTCTAAAATCATTAGTTCTAGAACTGGTGTAATCAGAACCACTTCAGATTCTTTAATAGCACTCTTAGATCTAATGCTTTCGCAACCAATTCCGGCACTCATATGTTAGAGCTGTACTGAGATTCTAAGTTGATTTTGTAGATTGCTTTTGAGAACTAGTGATTAAGAATTACTTCCGTATGATATCTACATCATTTCTCTAAACAAATTACTGTTTCCCAAATGACTTCTTGGAACTGTTTAAAAAACTTAAAAAAACCCAGAAAGTATAAAAGTGACAATTTTAAATTGATTTGGCTCATTAGAATGAAAAACAAAATCAAACAAAAATCATTAATTTTAATAACTGGTTCTTGCACCATTGCCTAATCCATCAATAAAACTAGTTTTGAATGTAACAATTTGGAGCAAAAATCATTAATTAAAGAACTAGTCCTAGAAGCGATTCATAGAATGTGTATTGGGTAGGTAACACTTCCACAGAACAAGCTCTAGGGCTGACAATTTCGAACAAAATTCATTAGTCGTAATGCCAAAGTAGAACAAGTACAGGCTATTTTCATGAGTTCTATAACTAATTGTAAAATTAATACAATTCTTCCTGGGACTTTTGTTCAATCATATACAAAATTTTATAAATTATGTTCAATCAGTAATGTTTAAGTTTTTAAATGAAATTCTCAGTTGAATTACCCTGTAGTAATGTGAATGAGATTCTATCTTTTTGTTTTTCTTTCTTGTACAACAGGAAGCTAGCAATAAGAAAATGTCCTTTAGGTTGTGTTTTCTTTTTTTTTTCGTATAAAAAGAAGTAATGGAGTGAACTTTATTTTTATTATTATTGTAGTTTTTTCAACAAATGACCATGTAACGTTGTCATGAATAAACTCCTAAGTAGAGGTTGATGGCGCAATAGACTGGAGATAAGGTAAAAAAAAAAATGAAAATAATAAATTCCAAATAAACATTGACATTATTGAAATGGTTAAAAGACATTTTGTAATGAAATCAATTAAGATTCAATTAAGTTTTGTTTTATCGCCATAATGAAATTATTTCGAAAACTTAAATGAACTTAAACATTTCTTATTGTAAACTTTAATAACATTTGCCAAAAACAATTATATAAATTGTGGGTCAGAAAACAAGGTAACAACTTTTGCAAACACTTAAGACAATTGAGGCATTGTTAGTTCTGCTCGAATGCAATTGTCATACTCAGATATAATTCTAAATAAAAGAAATATATTCTAGCAAACAAAAGCAAAAGTGGCAACAGTAGCAACAACAGCAGCAAACTAGAGATAAATTACAATTCGCTATGCACCATAAACTATTTGCACTTTATTAATTTGTCAGTCTTTACAACCACCCCAGACGATGAACGCAAATTAAAAATCAAAAATAAACAAATACAGACTCAGTGATAGAGACAGGAAAAACAGACCAACTAATAGTCGGACAAATATTTGGTTGGGCTTCACTAGTTAGCAAAAGCAAAGAGAAGGAAAATATTTAATAGCATTAGAAAAAATGTTGTTTTATTGTACTAAATGCAGTAGAATTTGATAGAATTAAAGCACGACCACTAAAAATATTAACAAATTAATGTTAAATTAAAACAGAAAATAAATAATTATATGTTTTTTTTTTACTTTTAAATTTGTAATTTAAAAGAGTAGATTCTTAGAAAAGAATATCTATTTCAATTTAAAATATTGAATTACGATTAATTTTTTATTTTTTTTAATTTCACTAATACCCAATTTACACTTACACTTGAAATCTCGTTTGAAAGAGACTTCAAATAGTACAAAATCTTCTCTGTTTACATAACATTTTGTAGATTTTTTTTGACAACTATATTTTGAAAATATTTTACACAATCACTAAATAACGTAAAACTACTGTCGAACACGGTTATAATGAACTGTGGCTATAGTGAACACTTTTCTTCGGTTCCATTGAATACTTCATGCATACGGGCAGATTAATTATTGACACTGAATGTTATCATTTTCAACACGTATGTGGTCGACTTTTAAATATATATATATATATATATATATATATATATATATATATATATATATATATATATATATATTATTTCTTAAATTTTCATCGCAATGGTTTTAAAAATCTTTTTGTTCCATTTAAAACAATTAAGGTTGTTTTTCACCATTTGGTTTATTCACGTGAAATATTCCTGATAGAAAAAAAAAAAACAAAACACAATCTACAACAAAGGAACAAAATTTTTTGCATGACATGATCTGTCGTGTTATACTGTCTGTTTATCTCTGTGCTCTGTCTACAAAAATAACGCATAAATTATACAAGTACCGCTAACCAACGAATAAACGAACTAGTGAGCGAGACAAGCGAACAAAACAAGCAGCCACCAAACCTAAACTATTCAGCTAGACAAGTGTTCTCTAGTTTAGAAATCATTTCTATAAACTACTAGTCTATCTGTACGTCTGTCTGTTTGTCTATAGTAAAGTAAGTGTCTCACACCACAGACATAAAAATATAACAAGTACAATAGTAATAAACAAATAAATGAACAAGAAATATCTTTATGTAAGAGCAAATATAAATATATATATTCCGGTGTGTCCATGCATAACATTATCGGGAATAAATATAAAATATAATTTTAATCATGTGCACAATGGGGTCATCAGAAATTTTCTATATTCCGATAATTGTTATTGTTGCGATTTCATTCTGTCTTTACTTTATGTGAGTATAGGTGAAGTGAGTGTGAAAGTGTACCTATTTTTGTAGTTCAGTCAGATAAACAGCTTTTCTGTTCATATTTGATTTCCCCGCCTGCAAATATATTGATCCGTCTTAGTAATCAAAGATCTTAAGGTAATGTCTAGAGGGCTAAAACTTAATACATATATTAAAATTGAGAGGCATACAATATATTTTTTTCGCAAGATATCTTTTTTCCATGCCATAGTGCATTACTTTTAGAACTAGTATATACTAAAAAAAACAATTCCTGATTTTTTTTTGCAATCTTTGTACATATTTTTTTTTTTTTGTTATTATTGTTTTTGTAGCAAGAATAAAAAATTATAATGAATTTAAACTTGCCAAAGGTATTTTTTGTCTCATTAAAGGAGAAAAACATACAAATAACAATTGTGGTTGGAATTTTGTGCTTTAAATTTTTTTGTTTTTATTTTATTTTCTATATTGTTGCTACATGATGCAATGATTACTAGCAAATATTTAGGTATGCAACATTATGTAGCACATTATATAGCACATTAAAACACACAACAATCATTTGTTCGAATAAGTTACAAGTAAAAAGAAAAAAAAAAACAAAAAACATAAAAAAATTCTAATGAATTTGTAACTTTTTCTATGTTTTTTGTTTTCGGTATATTCCCATAAATAAATTATTTCAATTTTATTTTCTTTAAAATTACCGTAATTTATCTTACATGCGTTCATATGAAGTTATATTTCCTTGAAAGTGAAGCAAAGGGGAGGATCTTTGCAAATTCAAATCACGTTTTACAATAAACAAATTGTCAACATTATGTTGTGTCCTTAAGAAAGGAAATAAGAAAAAAATAAATAAATAAATAAAATAAAAGGTTTTAAAGAAACTGTTTAAAAGATGTTTTTTTTCTCTCTTACAAATAACGAATTTTGGTCAAGGTTGCCGATATTGGTATGTTTGAGTGTTTGTAATGGTCACGTAAATTTTAAGATTCGGAACAATTTCCTTATGACGAAATTAAATATTTTACAAAATTATAGTTATTGAGAAACTTAACTGTTTTCAGAAAATTTGAGTATGATATGTTTCTTGATCTACTGGGCAAGAAAAATGGTATCGATATTAACTTGATGCTAAAGATGATGTAGAAAGTCAAAGAAAACCAGCAGTTTCTTTTGACACTTTGAAATAATTTGCAAAAATTTAACTAGAGACCATAGGAATTAAAACTGCGTATCCAGTTTTTCTCTAAGACGTCAAATTTTTTCTCAAAAGAATTTTTAAGTTTGTTGTATATGTATATGTTGATTTTGTCTTCGTTCGGTTTTTGAATGAAAAGCTACATTAATTTCGTTGGTTTTTCCATACAAATCAAAAAGCATTTTCAATTATATGCAATTTACATCAAACAAAAACTGCTAGTTTTTGGCCACATTCGGTTTTTGATTGGAAAAATACATGCAAATTTCTAGGTTTTCCATACAAATCAAAAGTCATTTCCTAGTTTTTATGAAAAATAAATTATTTATGAAATACCTTGTTCAACTAATTTCACAATATTAAGCTTTCATATATGATGGAAGAATTCAAGTTCTATTATGTTTTGAAAGAAGTCATTTGTTTCAAAAAATTCTTATGTCTAAAATATTGCTAAAAATTGTTTATATAACAAAACGAAGTAGAATATAAGGATAAAACAAATAAATCAAAAATTCTTCATATCAGAAAAAACTAGATAGGTACGTATACCAATTTCTTTTTTGAAATTTTATTTTCCCAAAAACCAATTAGTTTTACTTTGATGTAAACGTGGTATTAGTTTTTGTCAAAAACCAAACAAAAAGTACTAAAATAATTATTTATTAAAAAGCTTGTTCGACTCATTTCACAACAATAAGCTTTCATATACAAATTAAAATGGAAAAATTTAAGTTTTAAGAAGCATTTTCATTTGTTAATAAATTTTTTACAATAAATTTATTTATATAGTTTTTACACCAAAACAAAAACTTGTTGGTTTTTGGAAAATTAAATTTACAAAATCAAAACTTTGTTTTCTCTCAATGTGGTTTTTACTCACACATTTATTTTTATAAATTTTTATTTAAATAAATTTAGTTTATTCTAGTTGTTTAAAATCCCAGCAAAAACTTTTTAATTTTCGGTAATTAAAGTAGTTTCTTGGTAATGAGGCGTCATTATTATTTGCCTACCCTGTATTACATTAATAAGTACACAGTAGTATAATAGCACAGTAATACTGCAATCACGTGGACGAGTTGGCTAGAGCGCCGGATTAACAACCAGAAGGTTGTTGGTTCAACCCCATTCTGAAGCAGTTAGTTTTTTATAAAAAAATCTCTAAAAAGATATTTTAAACTAAAAAGGGTTTTTGTCGCTTAGGAAGCTATGTGCGAGATAGTGTACTGAGTAAGAACTCAGCAAAAACTTTTTGGTTTTCGGTAATAACAGCTACTTAATAAAGTAGTTTCTTGGTAATGAGGCGTCATTATTATTTGCGTACTCTGTATTACATTAATAAGTACTCAATAGTATAATAATGCAATAACGTGGATGAGTTGGCTAGAGCGCCGGATTAACAACCAGAAGTTTGTTGGTTCAACCCCATTCTGAAGCAGTTAGTTTTTTATAACAAAATGTCTAAAAATATATTTTAAACTAAAAAGGGTTTTTGTCGCTTAGGATGCTATGTGCGAGATGGTGTACTGAGTAAGACGTTAGTCAGTAAAAACGAATGGTTAGTGTGTGTCCAAGTTCTTGAGTCTCACAGATGGTAAAATTTTTTGTTTTTTTTTATTTTTGTTTTCGTTTAGGTACATATTTTTGAGTATCCCTAGAGTCAAAAAATAACTACATTAATTTGTGGACAACTCGAACAAAAATAACTAGTTATTCAGGCAAAAAATAAGTAGTTTATTTTTGTTTCCAATTATACCTCCTAGCTTACCAGGAAAGCAAAGTTTTTGCTGGGATGTGTTAAAAAATACTTTTTAATTATTTTTTTTTTTAATTTTTAATTTTTTAATTTTTACACAAAAGTGAAAATACAAACAAAATAATTTAAAAAAATTTGACGATTTTATTTTTTTCATCATATTCAAAAGCTCATCAACTGAACAGGCTGTATCATAAATATATATTTTAGTAGTTTTTATTTAGTTTTCAATAAAAAATTAGATGAAAATGATTTTTGATTTGCATGGAAAAACTAAAGAAACTTATGTAGTTTTTCAATCAAAAACCAATTGAAGACAAAAATTACAATTTTTTTGTTTGGTTTAAATGGCATATTAAAATAAAATTGAAAAGCATTTCAGTGCAAAATCCGAATGAATTATAACTGAATTTAGAACTTGTCAAAAAGTATTTGCGAAAAATGATATGTAAACAATGTAGATTTTAATTTTTAACTTCTGTTTGGTGTAAATGGCGTATTAAAAAAAAAAAATATATGAAAATTATATCAACCCAATATGGGTGTCAAATAAAAAGTAAGAATCTCTGCAATACAGCAAGAGTTTTTATTTAACTGTTGCAGTACAAAATTTTAAAGTAATATATAGTAATAAAAATATTTGATATTTATTTTTGAAATAATAGAGTGATTCTATGTCAAAAGAGATAGCAATCAGATTTGACATATCCGATTTCAATGAATTTCACTTCTGGCATTGTCTGCTGGAAGTGTTTCTTAGACTCACGGTTCCTTCCGGTCCAAAAATATGACGTTTCGAATCGAAAAAATTGCTAATAACTTCTAAACTATATATGGCAGATCTTTAGTTTTAGTTTCATATTAAACAACGATATAATTTTTATAATGACTTATATATATATATATATATATATATATATATACATTAATATATATACATGTATGTATGTATATATATTTATTTATATATTCATAAGGTTTATTTATGTATAAATTTTAATTGTCAAAGTTGGACATACAAAAATCAAAAATCAATTATGTACTAAAACCGGTATTATTCAAATTCTTAAAAAAATATATATTGTTTAAAATAACCCTTCTCCCTAAATTTTTGTATATAAAATTTTAAATGTTTACAAAAATGTAATTCTTATATACAAAATTTGACTTTGGATTATATTTTGCTGCATAAATTCTAAACTAAGGGAGTGTCAAACATGAAATTTTTCTCCAGTATGGAGAAGAGTTGTCTTAACATTATATAATTTTTTAAGAATTATAAAAGTATCGTTTTGGAGATATAATAGTTTAAAATTTATTAATTTTATCTTGACCTTTAAACTTTTTTTAAGTTTTCTGTTTTTTTTTTCGTTTTTCAAAACTTTATTTTTTGGATTAAAAAAGCCCTTGAGTCTGAAAGTTTATGGTTTAAGAAACTCTTCCAATAGGTAATGTTTAAAGTGAATTTAATTGAAATATGAGATGTCAAATCTGAAAATCCGTATTGATATTGAATAATTCCACATTAAAAGCGAACATTTTCCAAAGGATATTTTCCTAGCTTTTTGTGTCGCAAAAATTATCGCAGGGATAATTTTGACATCCATATTGGATGAATATAGTTTTTCTAAATATTTTCTTAAATTTTTTTTGTTTTTAGAAAATGTTAATTCCTTTTGAGAAAAAATTTTACTTCCTGGTGAAAATCTGGGTACACAGTTTTACTATGTGCGATCTCTAACTTCATGTATATATCGATTTTTTCATGTGCTAAAATAACTCTTATATATGTTATAAATATTATAAGATAATATTTTTAAAAGGATATTTTCTTAAATTTTTGTGCTGCAACATTTAAATAAAAAAAATTAATTACATTGTAGAGTTTCTTAGTTTTATTTTAGTATTTTTATTGGATTGATATAATCTTTGAAAATATTATATATATATTTTTTTTTTAAATCATGTTTCCCTCGAAACTTTGAAGTTCTTTTGAGAAAAAAATTTAAACGCTGGTGAAAAGCTAAGTATGCAGTTTTATTATGTAAATCTTCTAGCTTTAAGCATATGATAATTTTTTCATGTATGAAAATTACTATCGCAGACTGCAATAAAGTCTATATGAATTATGATATTTCTTGTTTAAATAAACTTCTGCTGAAATAAAAAATTAAGGATAATTTTTTTATGGATTTATGGATTATTATTTTACAAAACGTATTTTACAAAACATGAGGATTTGAATAAAATTTCAAAACAAACCTTGATTATAAAATTGTAAAAGTAACTTCGAATTGAATTACATGAACAATATGTAACATGAACTAAATATGAACTGAATTTTCAAAAAAATTACTCATTTTTTTCAAAACACAAAAATAAAATATATGTGACTACATGTATTTTGTTCTTGCATGGTTAGGTTTTTGACAATTAAATCAGGTTTCTTTCTCTCACTTAAATATCTATTTATTAATCTATGATATTTAATTTCATCAGGTGTTATCTGCCACTCAAATAGGTTTTATATATTTGCAGATTTTTTCAATAAGCCGGAGTAGACTTGTGCATAAGCTCTCAAAAGTTAAAATAAACCAGGCCATCATTCAAATATAGACATTTATATTTGTTGACCAAGTTTTTATTGACAATTCAACAGTTCATCAGTTTGAGCTACATAACTATAGCCATATCTTTGATTGTGTTGCCAATTAATTGCGTTAGTAGAGGGTATAAACGCTAAAATTTTAAGCTTAATTTTAATATAATGTTGTCATTGGAAGGAAAAAATTATTGCTGAAAAAGTGATGCAGAAATAACTATTTCAACCAATGGTTATCATTGGTGGTATGTTGTTTTTTATTTTAATTGCTATTGAAGTTATTCTTTTAAAACTTTGTTCATATAATTTTTTAATAAAAATATTATTTTAACTTTTTAAATGATAATGAAAATACTAAATTAAATTAAGTTGGTGAAATTGTAAATTTCTTATAAATTACTTTACTGTCCTAAAAATACATTTATTATCATTTATAAGAAGCAATTATTAAAAGCTTTCCACAAAATATGCACTTAGTTAGTACTGCTTCTGAAGTTGTGTATATGTTCATTTTGGATGTTTGGTGCGTATGAGTAATATTAATTGAATTTAAAATACATACATATATACATATTTATGTACTGTGAAAAAAATTCTAAAGCTAGAATTAGTTTCAAAGTATCGTAAAGTTTTTTATTTTTTTTTTAATATAAAATTGATTTGTTTTTCTATAAGGTACCGTTGCGTTTCAATTTACTGTAGAAAATAGATTTTTTGTTTTTAAGTTTTTATGTGACAATCAAAACTAAAACATTAAAAAGGCAAATAAAATTATAAAAATTCAACTAAAAAAATATCAAAATGAACTAAAAGAGGGAAAAAATTTTCACGCGGGGCCATAAGAGGTGAGTGGATGAATGCATGCGTGCTTACTTTTTGAATAACTATGATATATTTACAGGGAACTTTACATTATAGCTATGATACCTTATGTAAAGACTGTTGAGGCTTTAAAATGTTAATTTGAAACTAAAACCAAAATAAAAATATTTTACTTTCTTATTGAAGATTATTAAAAAAAAATATATATCTATATTTTTTAATCCTAATATTCATAAACTTCTAAATACAACTTGTACTTTAACAACGCTTTTAATATACCTACAGTTTACTTTAAAAATATATCATGAATTCCATGAGACATCACATATAAAAATTACTATAGGTCTTCAGATTTGATTCATAATTGGCACCTACATGCCACATTGAAAATTTCGAAAAAATCCGGATTTCATTCACGCTTTTCATTTCGCATAAAATTAAAATATTTCACTATATATGTAATTTTAATTATACATATATTTTGAAGTTAAAGTCAAATTTCATTGATTTAAAGGTCATTAGAAAAGCCATTAAAACCTCTTTTTATATCATAATTAGAAAAATAATTATAAAACAAAACTGAAAATATATTTTTGGAAACTTTCTTCCCTTCGATTTGTTGCTTTTCTTAAATAAACCTAATTCTTGATATATTAACTAAACAATTCAGTTTAAGTTTTTCCGTGACGAAAAGCTGTAGTGTTTTTATTAAATTTTTTTTCTAAAAAACCGTAACAAATTTTTCAATATAAAAATTCATTTATTCAAATATTTTTGTGTTTTGGACTAAAAACACAAAAATATGTTTAAAATAATTTTTGATTTGTTTATCGAAAACTATAAAACTATATATGAGTAATTAGTACAATTGTAATATTTTAATAAAATATATATTTTAAAATTTTTTATTGAAAAAATTCTAAAAAAATGCACTTGAAAAATTGCAACAACATTTACGAACCTAATATAAGTTATAACTAAATTTTAATTTTTAAATTATTTAACTTAAAAAGAATATAAATACCAATAAAAATTCTTTAAATCAATAAATTCTGCACATCAATGTATTTCAGTTATTTTCAGTTGCACACTCTTTGCGTTAAACGTACAAAACACTTAAGAGTGATTCTATGTCAAAACAGACAGCAATCAGATTTGACATTTTCGATGATAATAAGATTCACTACAGACATTGGCTATTGGAAGTATTTCTCACATCACAAAATTTTATACTCATTGGCCTTTCCAATTCAAAAATATGACAGTTTAAAAAAGGAAAAGAAAAATTAAAAACCTTACAAAAGTGTACATGTTTTTTTGCTTATAACTGCAAAACTGTACATGGTAGATCTCTAGTTTTAGTTTCTTATTAAACATAAAGATATTACCTATATCTTAAAAAACGGTGGACACTCATTTAAGTTAGAAGTTATAGACCAAAATAAAATCTAATTACTGATAACTTCTGAACTATACACAATAAGATTTTAATTTTAGTATCATTTTAAAGATAAAGTTATTGCCTTCAAAATTATATGTAGTGAGTGAATGTAAATCAAAAGTTCAAATGTCAAAATTAGACTTATAAACATTAAACCATTATATCTCCAAAAACGATATTTTTAAATTTCATGTTGGACACTCCTTTAGCTTAGAAGTTATATAACAAAATATAAACTAAACTCAAATTTTGTATATAAAATGTAATTTTCCTTTCAAATATGAGCCCATAAAAAACATACCTTGAAATTAATTTTTGTACATATTTTCAATTTTAGATACAAAAAATTAGCTTTTTTCCATAATTTACTTAATAACTCTTAAACCAACATGAATTTTGGCACGAGTATACAATAGAGTCAAGTTATCAATATAAAATTTGCTTAAGAATTTTAAATTATAAGAGCCGAATATCTCAAACACATATTCGGCTCTTATATTTACATAATCGATTTTGACCTTTGAACTTTCGATGCAAATAAAAATAAATAAATGAACAAATAAATAAATTTGAATTCTACAATATATAGCTTAGAAGTTAAGAGCAATAAAGTATGTACACTTTTGGAAAAAATTCGAAAGCTTTTTCATTTTTAAAACTTCATATTTTTGGACCGGAGAGGGTCTTCAGACTAAAGGTGTATCATTTGAGAAACATCTCCAATAGCAAAAAATTATGAATATTTAAAACTACACGCAGAGAAAAAATGTAGTTGTAGTGACCATAATCTAAGAGCAACATATTATGATTGAACATATGATCACAGCGAAAAGTAGAAATGATTATAAGTAATAACTAAATAAAATAAAAACTAATTATTATGGTTATGATTTTGTCATTTATGTCCTATTTTATGGTGTTATGATTCTAGTTTTACGTATAATTGAACAATATTACTACATCATTTAAGTTAATCAATATCTCATAGTGTTTAAATCTCACCTAATATAACCACACCTCATCTATTCAAATTTATTCATATGTAAACTAAATCAGGATTAAAATAAAGGCGGAAAAGAAAACATTTCCGAATTCATAAGGATAATTATTATATTTATTTGAACCATTTTATTGTCGTGAGAACAATAATATTAATATGGTTTAATAACAGAATATGGCTTAAGAACAAGGAAAACGACTGCATATATTTAATGGTTGTAGAAGTAATGATATTTTTCATATTAATAAAATTTTGTTTCTGGTAGAAATATTATAAACATGTATTTTTTGCAGTCAACCATATTAAAATTTTTATTGAGTGTAAACATTAAATGACAAAATTTAAACAAATACATTGTTAACATGAATACAGAGTTATTGAAATTCAAGAAAATAATGAGAACATAATGTGGTTGTAGTGATAAGGCTGTAACAATGTGTTTTCTCTGCGTGTAAGTACTTCGTACATTTTTAACCATTTTCTATTAAAAAAATCTCGAGTTTTTTAGAATTTAGAAAAATAAAAATGGAAGTGTGCACATTATTCTAATTTGAAGAAAATCATTTTTTCATCGGTCTTTCATGGAATTCATGATATATTTTTTATTGAAGTACTTTTATACTAAAATCAATTTATTCATGAGTCAGTAAACTGTTAAAAGTGCACTGAACATTAAACCTGTAATGTAATAAACTTTATTTCATAGAAAATTTCTTATAAGCCAGTAAAACTAAAATAAAACTTAACAATCTTGTATGTAATACTAAATTTTCCAGACAATATGTTTAGAGGAAAAAAATAAAATCGAATATAACAAAATATTATAAGAACATAATGCTCTTAAATAAACAAAACACCTAGTAGTAACAAGATGTTGGGATAGAAATTCTTCTTCTATTTCATCTTAAACACTTAATATAAAAAGCAAAATCTTGTAAACACTCTTTTTTTGCAACTTTTTTTTTAGTTATTCGTCTTAAAAGTAAAAAAACTTCTCACTGAACGACATTATTTTTGGCATGTATATATATAAGTTAAGAACATTTTTATTTTCGAAAATTGGTAACATTATAGTTATAGTCAGGAGAAAGATGAACGAATTATGAGTGCCCTTTTCTTGTAAATCGGTAACTACATTTGATGTCTTTATTTTGCTGTACTAATGCCCGTAATTTCAACAAATAGATAACTACGGGTGCAACTATCTATTAATTATCTTAACCTATCTAGTAAAATTGAACCGGTAATTTCAAGGTTGCATAGGTGTTTCCACCGAATGGATTAAATAGAAAATATGGTAACCAAAGAATACAAAGAAAAGAAACTGGCTCAATTTACTACAACAACTACATTTCTTTCTCCTCACATACAAGTTCTGTGCAGGACTGCCAAATAAAATTCACAAAAAATCGTCAATTTGGCGATAAAAAATTTTAAAAAATCTTCAATTTAGTTTTTGAAAATCGTTAGATATTCAGACATATAAACTCTAAAGTTTTATTAAACTGCAATGAACGAAAACATAAATAATAGTATTATTTGTAGAATTAGAAGTTGAAATTTAAGATTACAACAAAAATTTTTCACAAAAATTTAATTCGTAATTAAATAAAAAAACTGCTATATTTTATTTTTAATTTTTGGTTTTACATCTTTTGCAAAATAAATTAAGAAATAATTTCTAAAACAAATTTGTAATCAATTTGAATTAGAGAATTAAATGACTTTATTTTGTTAAGTTTGAATTGTTTAATTGATTGTAAGTTTTTTTTGAGAAATTAATACTTTATATTATTATAATACTTTATATTATTAATGACTAAAACTTCCAATTTCACTAGATTTTGAAAAATTAATTAAATAACTTTTTCGAAAATTTGGTTCAAGCTAATATCTTTTCTTCTGTAATGAAAGTTTCACTAGAATCTTTTCAGCAGTTTAGTTATGATTGCGTCACAAACTAATAAACAAATAAAATTGACTCTTTAATAGTTCTGTTCCGGTATTAATCTAAAACTTTACCTATTTTAAAAATTTAAAAAAAATCATCAATTTTAGAAGAAAACTCGTCAAATCATCAACTTGGAATTTTTGAGACAAAAAATCGTCAAATGATGATAAAACGTCAAATCTGTCAGCCTTTACTCGTGTGAGAGGGAAAAACAAGAAACAAAACTTTCCTTTAAAAGTTATGGAAAATTACATAATATTTTTATTATTACTTGACGCACATTTATCGCATTTTAATATGTATATTTTTCACAAACAGAAATTGAAAATGAGCCAACAAAGTTGCTATTTTTGGTATTAAAGATAAAACAGAATTTAAAATGTAATTATCTTTATACTTGCGAATGTAATCCACATTAAAAGATGAAAACTTAAGTAAATCTGCGAATTAATTGTGATGCATTATATTTAATAATTTTTGAATACTATTTTGAGTAACTACATATGTGTGCTTATAAAGTGTGGTGAAAGTGGTTCCAGCACTAATACATACAAATAAAATTAGACCACCACAATCTTAAGGTCAGTTTTTTTTTCTGACAAGCTTCCATTCTTTATATTCTTCGATGGTAACATTCAATAATTTAAATATCAAAAATTATTATTCATATTTTATTTAGAGCATGTGCAAAAAGTAGCAAAGTTTTGTGGAAAATTAAAATTTTCCAGTGGTGAAAAAATTTTACAATTTGGATGTGGCAAATGAAAACTTTTTGCTATAATAAATTTTAACAAAACCATCAATAGTTTGAATAAATATTTTATTTTTTAATCACTTTGCACAACTTTACACAAAACAAATTTCTATTTTTTTTATACGTAATTTCTTTAATAACAACAATATAATACTTTCCTGAGACTTATTAATCAGTCCAAGTCATTATAACCATCCTCTGAATATATTGTAAAAATTGCTGCCATTCGAGAAAATTTATGATTAGTCTATGTTCTTAAGACAATGGATTCCGACCTGGCGTTTACGTGCCTCAATTTTTTATATCTCACATCACCATATGTGGTCGGTACTGAGGTTTGCAATACACAATAAAAGCTTCATATACATCCTTAAGTATATCGGTCCATTTAGAATAACTTTCTGATTCGATGTTATAATTTTAATCTAGCTGAATATCTGTCCAGGTAAATTTTTGTGCCCAAATTACAGATGAAAGTTTCTTTTACTCACAACGACAAGTCTTAATTCAATTGATTATGACGGATCCATTATTTCCATTATTGTTTTCCCAGAAAATACACAATAAATCTCTCAATTTCATTAATATTTCTATAAAACTTGGCCCAAATAAGATCGGATCAGTTTATAATTGACCAAAGCTTCAATAATATACTTTTCGACCAGAGTAGACGGAACCTAATCTTGATGTAATTTAGGGCGCTGAGTGCAAATATTCATTTCTAATTAGTAATAACCTTTTATTCAATAAAACTTAAATTAACTGTCAAATATGGTCAAAATGGATTTTTTTTACTAATATCTCGAAAACTAGAATTAATTTTGAAAAACAAAGTGAATATTCGAATTCAATGGTCCAAAATCTTCTATACTTGTATAATTGACGATAGCTCCCTTATAAGGCCAAACCTCCGAATTTCTCTAAACTTCATAAATTCCATTAATGTTAGTATCAATATATTTTTCATAAGAATCGATTCGCAATTGACCACAGAAAACCCTTCTTCAAATATTTATTATTTTTTCACTTTTGCAGAATGTAAAATGCTGGTTATAACATGATTTATTTCAATAATTATTTATTTCTTATTTACCTAACTCGTTAACTAAATAAAATTGATGGTGTAAGAAGTACTGCAGTTATCTATTGGATAAATCATACCTACGTGTTGAAATTATGAAATAAAGAATACAAAGAATGGAAGGCTTGTCAAAACCACATAACTCTGTTAAAAAAACTTATTTTGAGATTATTAGTGCTGAAACAACTTTCACCACACATCATAAGTATATATATGTAATTGCTGAAAATAGTATTAAAAAATTATTAAATATAATTCATCACAATATTCGTAGATTTTCACAGATTTTCATTTTTTTGTGGATTACATCCACAAATTTAAATACAATTACATTTTTGACTTTTTGTTGATGAATATGCAAAAAAAAATTAAATTACTTTAGTTTTATTTTTAATACCAAAAGTTGAAACCTTATTCGTTCAATTAAAATTTGAACATAGAAAGAACGAATGTCAAAAATATAAAAAAAAAATATATATATTTTTTCGGTTTTTGGAAAATATTCATGCTACGGGAGCTAAAATGCAATAAATGTGCTTGAAAATATAATACAAATATTTTGTGCTGGTGAAAAAATATATAACGAGTTGAATTTTCCTTAAATTTAAAGGAAACTTTTGTTTATTTTGTGTAGTTTTGCTCTCTCTGTGAGGAGAGAGAAATGTTGTTGTTGTAAGAAATTGAACTAGTTTCTTTCCTTTGTATTCTTTGCTAACAAATTTTATTTACACCATAAATATCTAGGCAATGATAGAAAAACTATTTGTTGAAATTATGGGCATAATTCAGAATTTATGTACTATATTAGACGCTAGAGGAATGGGATTTTTTTTACCGCAATACACATCATCAGCATTCATGGTGTATTTTCTACTTGGATTTCATTGAAGCCTCACTCTGAGATTATAAATGTTGCTTAAGCGTTGACAACCAGTATCCAGCTTGAAGTACCATAAACAAATTGAAAACAGGGTTGTCAGATTTTTTGAGCTTCTGTCTCCAAATTGTTAATTAGAAATCAACAAACTAAAATTTTATTTGGTGTCCTACAATTTTTAGTACTTAAAATTTCGTATAATTTGTAAATGTAATTTCACCTTTAACAAAGCCTTTGATAATTGCAATAGCTAATAATAACATTGTGCTACCTGCAAATTTTAAAGAACTGATCACCCTGAACTGATCACTGGTAAAGCCAATTTTTTTTTTAATTTACAAATATTCTTTATTAAAATAAATATTTCCAGAATTAGGAATAATGTATTTTTAATTATATACCGCTAAGCCTTTTGGCTTGATAGCAGGAAAATAAAAATAAATAATAAATGAATTATTTGAGTATTCATTGCGAACTGGTCAAAAAGTTTTTTATGAGTTCTTTTGATAATGTTTATAGGGAGTTTGTTGAGTATTGTTGGTAAAATGACGGTTAGTGTGTTTCTTCCATATTCGTTGGAGAATCGGTCAACCTTTAATCGCCTTTGTGCTCTGCGTCATGTATTATATGTGTGATCTATTTCTTTCAAAAAGTTTTTGTTGTTGAAGAAATCATTTGCAACAGTTGCAGAGAAAATGCATTTTATATTTAATATGTTTAGCTCTTTCGCGATGTTGACATTGTTTAGAATTCTTGTTACCAACCGCAATTCCGTTACCAACCGCAAATCCAAGTAGTAGTCATGCTCATGTTGTAACGCTTGCAATTATAATGTAACTCCATCAGATTTGGCTTTAGTTACTCCTACGGTATCTACTCGTAACTCGACAAACCTGCGCAGATTACAAATCCTGCTACCAGTAAGCCTCAGAAACTTATTTTATTATCTTCCTCATCGTCAAACATCTCGACTAATTTAAGTATCGTCAACAACCAACTTATAAATCCATTTACAAATCTAACTCCAAAGGCTTTAAAAATTTTAGCTCCAAGGAAAGCCATATTTGCTAGCCGTTTTTCAGTAGATACAACAATAAATGATGTTGATTTCTATATAAAAACGAACCTTCGCATTGAAGATTATAACGGTGTCCAAATTTACAAGATTACTGCGCGCAATAGAGCTTCGTTTAAGATAATTTTCACAGAAAGTATTTTTGATCGTCTAGTTAATCCACAATTTTGGACAAAAAATACAATTGTTCGACAATTTATTTATCGTGACTACAATAACGTAATTCTTCCAAGGGCTTTCTCAATCTCAATGACGAGAAAAAGTATTGAACATGGACCTCCTTGAATACAAAGCAGCTCAATGGTTTGAAAATTTTGAAAAATAAATATTATAGATAATACAAGAAGTTCGGTTTATCTATTTATTATATGAGATACTCCATATCAAGATCAGTTTATAATTCAGAAAATATCCAATGTTATAATAATTATCTTTTTAAGGTGAAAATAAACTTTAAAAATAATCCAAAATATTTTTACCACTTTGTAAATTCTAAGCGTCGAGTCTCTGGATATTCGTCCATAAAGAAATTTGGAGATAAAGAATCCTCAAATGATCCAGATATTTGCGATATGTTTGCTTCTTTCTTCTCATCTGTCTATTTTGATAAAGAATTACATCAACTTTCCAATTAACATGATGCAACCGTAATAAATTGTCCAACATTAGATAAATCGATGATACTGACAGCTATACATAATCTAAAATATTCTGATAAATGTGGACCTACTTATTCAACATATCAATATTTAGTGGTTATTTTCCTGTAGTTTATAGGAAATCTCATATTACACCTTTGTTTAAATCCGGAAGCAGATCCAACATTTCCAATTATAGAGGCATTGCTAAATTAAGTGTTATTCCAAAACTCTTCGAAAAGATAGCTACTGAAATCCTTTCGCTTCAAGTTGTTTGTTATCTTTCCCCATTTGAGTATGAATTTAAAAAAGGAGGTACCACTACAACTAACCTTTTGGATTTCACAACCTCAGTTATAACTGCATTTGATTCCGGTTTGCAGACAGACATAATATATAAAGATTTCAGTAAAGCTTTCGATAAAGTAAATCACGATCTGCTATTGTTTAAATTGGATAAACTTGGATTTTCTCCTGTTTTCCTCAAATGGATTTCTAAATAAATAAATAATAATAGGATAAACTCGGATTTTCTCCTGTTTTTCTCAAATGGATTTCGAAATATCTTAAAAATAGATACCAATATGTATTATTTAGAGAATGTACATCGAAAACAATACCTGTTTTATCTGGTGTTCCGCAAGGTAGTCATCACGGTCCCTTATTATTCCTAATATTTATAAATGGTTTACGTTGATCTTGACAGTCTTTATGATTGTTGTATGATGAATCTAATGGATCTGAATTTAAAAATGTATAAACACATGATGTTCTACAGAAGAAGTCCAGTACTCTGTAGATACACAATAAACGAATATCAACTTCATCTAGCCGAAGAATTTCTTGATCTAGGTGTGTTTCTTGATTGTAAATTAATCTTTAATTCCCACGTTTTGCAAATCGTTAATAAAGCAAAAGGAGTTCTAGGTTTTCTCAAGCGCTGGGGAAGAGAGTTTAATGATCCTTACGCTTCCAAGCAATTATTCACATCTCTCGTAAGATAAATCCTTGAATATGCTTCCGTGGTCTGGGATCCTCAATATGAAGTTCATATAAAAAAAATTGAATCGTAATCTTCCATGAAATTCTAGTATTAATTTACCATCATATGAAAGTCGACTATAACTTATTGATCTCCCTACTCTTGAAGGTAGGAGAAAATATATGAATATTTCATTTGTAACTAATTCAGTAAACGGTTCAATTAACTCCGAGTTCCTACTTCATAAGATCGAATTCGTAATCCCAAATCGTCCGACTAGAAAATATATTCCTTTAAAAATGAAATATTTTCGAACAAATTATGCAAACTTTGATTCCACGAGACGTATATGCAATCAATGCAACAATTTTTATCCATATATTGAATTCTCAGTAAATCCAATCTGCATTAAGAGGAGTATTTTTAACTTAGTTATTGTAAATGTCTAAGAATAATATGTGCGCTAGTCTGTAAGAAATTGTAATTTCATTGACTATTAAATAAATAAATAAATTATTCTTACTAATATGGAGCATTGGGTTTATGTTGTTGTTCCGTGAGTTTCCTGATGTTGTGTTCATTGTGACGTTTGTGGTGTGGACCCTACTATTGGTAGCAGTCCTGTTTGTTGGGTTTCTTAGCGTGTTATTTTGTAATGTGTTGACGTTTGATGTGTTGCTTTGGTGGCTGAAATAGGTGAGTGTGTTGTAGCTGCGATGTAAATTATTATATTAATATTTGTTGGGTTGGGTTTACTGAGTTGTGTGTGATTGTGTTTGTTGGATGGTATGTGATTGAGTTTTTTGATTTACATTAGTTTTTCTAAAATATCTTAAAAATTTTATTTTGTGATTTTTGCAAAGTACTAGATTATGTGGCAACACCCCAGGCTGCAATTCCATGTCTTATATAAGACTCGGCAAGTGAAAAGTATGCCTGTCTTAGTACACTATACGTTGCACAATTGCTTAGGTGGTACAACATGTAGGATGATTTTCGAAGCTTCATACTTACACTATCTTCGTGAATTTTCCACTTAAAGTTAGAATCGACATAGACGCCCAAGTATTTATAAGTTTTGACATGTTCGATATTTGTGGTACATGTTTCATGACATTTAATACTTGCTGATGAAGACATTCCTGATTATGGAATTTTATTTCAATTAGTGAATCTGCCAGATGCCTTGGCTTAATGATCTTTGTTTTTGTAGCATTGATTATTAAACTATTGTCATGACACCATTTAGTTTCTATATCTAGCTGTTTTTGCATTATTTGAGTAGCAAAATTTATATTTTTGTTTGTGACAACAATTGCGGTATCGTCTGCATAAGCAAATGTTTCACTTTCATTTAGACATCTAATCATGTCATTGGCATAAATAATGTACAAAATTGGTCCTAACTTTAATCCTTGAGGTACTCCGTAATATGATACTACTTCTTTGCTCAGAATATTGTTAACTTTAACTCTGTATGATCTCATGTTGAGGTAGGTTTCGAGCCATGTCAGCCATTTTTCGAAGCTCGTATTCACAATATTTGAGTTTAAACTTAATTATAGAAGTAGCGAATTAATTAAAAATTAGAAATAAAATAAAATTAGAAAATAAATAAAGAAATAAATCGATTAAATTTATATTCCAATTATAAACTAAATTAATTTTAGACCGATGTTAAATGTTTTTATAATTTTGTTTGAAAAGTTACTCATAGGTAACACTAGTTAGCTTGCTTACAGAATTATAGTAATATTTTTTGCCAGTTTAAAGTTTTGTTTATTAGCGTTAAAAATATATTTGATAATAAGAATTCATTATTGTACACTTGAAGAGAATCTTAATTACTTATAATGTTTAAAATCAAAAATTAATCCCGGTATTCACACACCAAGTTTAAATTTAAAATACATTTTAGAGACGAAATTTGTATGAAAAATTTGATTTAAAATGCATTTTAAAGTTATAAGTTGTTTGTGAATAAATTTAAGCTAAAAAACTTAATTTTGCTATACCCTTTTTTAGAATTTCAAAATGAAATATCTCAAAAAACGAGCACTTTTAAAAATGCTTAACGTTACTAAATTCAGCGTCGTCAGTTTAGTTTAACCCAATGGGTGCACATTGTTAAGAAAATTAGTCATATATTCGAGCACAGTATAATTGAAAAAAAATACAGGTTAAAACAAACTTAATTGATATATAGCCCCTATTTAAGTCATGAACTTTTAAAATTTGTTGAACTTTATTATATTTTTGAAAAGAATAATTCTAATATTATATAACAACATTGGTCCTCTTAAACTTACAAATTGTTTCAAAGAATTAATTTATTCATAAACGTCAACTTCATTGTGACCGAAACCATTAATATCCTTAATATATTTGAAAGATGATGGAAAACAAATTATAAAACATTTAATGCATGAGTATTGTAAAATATATTTTTTGGGGATAAAAATTCATAAACTAAGTTGAACCTATATACAAATTAAAGCTCTTCATTTTGCTAGATAAGCAAATGCTAAAATAATAGTTTTTCTCCACAATTGCCTATTTAATCAAATTTTAAAAATTAGCCATACAAATCGCCACCATGTTATATATAGCCAAATAATTCGCTATGTCTCCAAACAGAAAATTTAGTCGCCAAAAGCAATTAAAAACCACCACGTTTGGCGAAAAATCGCCACATCTGGCATCGACTTCGATTGATTCGACAAAGATCTTCTTAACATAGGATCCTCCGGTCTTTGCAGGATGTGTGAAGATAATAAGGAGCTAGAGACGGTAGAACATATTATATGTCACTGTACATATCTACAACTAAGTAGGCAGAAATGGCTATACAGTCGATTCGTTGACGAATTGGATAATATATCAAGAATCGATCTGGATAGATTCATAGGATTCGTCATGGGAATAGGCTGGCTAGGAGGGGGTCATTGGCTTAGAGCGAACGATATAGGGCGGTAGCATTTTTCAAGTCTTTTCTATTCTTTTCTGTTCTTTTCTTGGTCTCAGCTTTCTAATCTTTTCCTTTCCTGGTCACTCTGACTTTACTACTATTTTTTTTTCTACTTCTCTATAAATTCTACGAAGGACCTCAAGGTCTCCGATGCACCGGTACTCTTCTGAGTACCGTGCAACCCTTCTCTATCTACCTACCTACCTCCTTAGCATTTAATTTTAAACACTATTATATACAGGGTTAAAGTGCAATTTCTATAAGTTTTCCACTGATATACAAAACTTTTATTTAATGTTACCAACTAAACAACAAATTTATTTCTCCACTCCTCAATACTACGGTACGGCACAACCCAAAGACTTTTTACACAGACTTTTAAAATGTAATAAATTTACAAAAAACAGAAACAAAAAGAAAACTACACTAAGTATGGAAATAAAGTCGAAATATCGGTAAAGAGAAGAAAACAAAATCACATTTGAATAAGAAAAATCTATGGCAATTTAATAAAATAACAATAAATTTAAAGAATTTTTTTTATCCGTTGACTTGTTATTAATTGTAAAAGCGTTCATGTTTAACTTTAAATTGGACATCTTTGAATAAATTTGTTTATTTTTAAGGTGTTTGTTCATGTTGCATGTTGCAGCCAAAATCGAAACTGGCTGCAGGCCAATTTTGTGATGCCAGCGAAAAAATCTATGCGATTACCTTTTGCAAACAACAACACCAACGTGCTGTCACTGTTGCTGGTAAAAAGTGGGAAATACAAGGCTAAAACATGAAATGCATCATTAGCAATGAAAAACCCATGGAAAATTATAAATATTTTTCTAAAATTATAAGAAAGAAAAAGATTTAAATTAAAGCAAATTAGCAAATATATACTCGAGAATAGAGAATAAAGATTTCTTTTTCTATTGCCTGCAAATATTTAATCCCGCTGCAAATAATTTTGATATAATGATTTTATTTTAGTTGCCACATTTGCTCCTGCTAACGCTTGATATATTTATAATAATGTCTTATAATGTGTGTGGCATAAAACACGATACGCTCGATAATCATAATTATAATGAGTCGGTGAAGATTTGTTTTTAAGATTTATTTTATCATTCAATGTAAAAGGGGGTTGTGTGAGAATTAAAATATAAACTGTAATATTGATAATGTTTTATTATTATAAATTTTTTATTTCCTTTTGAAATATATAGTAGTCCGAAAAAATTAGGATTTCACTGCGGAATTTAATGGAGGGAAGCAAATTTTGATTTGTAGCTTCCTCTTGTTGTCTTATACATGCTGTGAAAAGTCAAAGAAAATCACGTGTGCGCTACGCGACTACAAAACTCATGATGATACATAAAAATGTACTTTAGCAAAATTGTGGGAAATTTTATACTCTATAAATGTTGTAATGACATCAAAAAACGTACGATGCATAATAACGGAGATATATTCGAAAAACTGATTTTTGACACGTTTACCCGCGAATAACTCACGTAGCTCAATCGTGGTTTTCGGTGACTTATAACAGCATGTATAAGACGCCAAGAGGAAGCTATAAACCAAAATTTTCCTCCCTCCATAAAATTCCGAAGTTTAGTCATTTTTTTTTTTTGTCTAATTTTGCAGGAGCAGAGAGGTATGGAATATAATTTATCTCCGAAACTTTACATTTAAAAAATCTGACAAATATTATTTTGCAGATCACATGTCTACAAAATAATTTCGAGTTCTTTCTTCAGTACTAGATTGTATTTCTAACTAATGATTTTGTGTTATTTAGATTTAGAAAAGTGTAGAAATGTTCCATTCCTACACAGAAAAAAAAATAAAAATAGATTTTAATTACGAAATTGCTTATATTAATTAAAAATTTATTTATTTATACTTAAAGAAAATTTTTTGTACAAATTTCAATGAACTTTTTTATTAAATTAATAACTTTTATAATTGAAATTTTATTTAAAGTTAACAAAATATTAATTGATACATATAAAATAATAATTATATATTTTCGCACAAAAATGCTTTCGCAAATAAAAATCTAAAATTGCATTTATATAATTTATTTAAATATTATTTACAAATTATTTTACAATAGAATATATGTAATTTAAATGCATGTAATAGATACATATTTAAAACAAGAAATATCCTAGTTTTGTGTATATCAATCATATAATGCATCCAATATCATACTGGGTGTGTAGTCTTACAATGAAATTTGTTAAAATTATTATCCTCGAAGATCAGAAAACGGTCAATTCCGTATGATGTTCTAACGTATGGGATAAGCAATTTCTCTGGGATAATCTTTATAATCTAGAGAACGACAAACCAATAAAGACACTAAATACGCATTGTTTAAAAGATAAGAAGCTTTTTAGTTTTTTCGGCGCAATAAAACAGCAAAAACTTTTTGGTTCTCGGTAATGGCAACTACTTATTAAAGTAGTTTCTTGGTAATGAAGCGTCATTATTTTTTGCCCACTCTATATTACATAAATAAGTACTCAATAGTATAATGGCACAGTAATCTTGTGGCTAGAGCGCTGGATTAACTACCAGAAGGTTGTTAGTTCAACCCCATTCTGATGCTGTTAGTTTTTTTTTTAACAAAATTTTTAAAAAGATATTTTATACTAAAAAAGTTTTTGTCACTTAGAAAATTAATTGTGAGATGGTGTACTGAGTAAAACATTAATAATTAAAACAAATGGTTAATTTGTTCCCAAGTTCAAATCTCACTAATGGCAATTTTTTTCTTTTTAATTTTTATTATTTATTTATTTTTATGTTTGTTTAGGTACATATATGTGGAGAACTCGAATAAAAATAACTAGTTATTCAGGCAAAAAATAAGTAGTTTATTGTTGTTTTCAATTATACCTGCTAGCTTACGAGGAAAGCAAAGTTTTTGCTGGGTAGATTAAGAGATTTCTCTGTAGAACTATCTCATAAGATGAAAAAATACACATATACGAAAGTTTGTTTGTGTGTGCGCATGTGTATTTTGGAAATTACTAAAAAACATTTTTTTTAATAAAATTATTTCCTTTTAATACTTTTAAATTTTTTTACATTAAAAAAAAAACTTTTTATACAAATTGTGCTAAAAAAGTGCGAATTTCTTAAATAAAAAGGAGATGTTTACTCTGTGACTGATTAGAAATAATGATATCTTATAGGATTTATTAGAATAGGTTTACCCCTTTTTAAAGATTTAACATAATATGAACAAAATGGTTACTCTCTTCAGCGTTAATCTTAGTTGTAAACCTGGGGTTATTATTATTATTTGAAAAAGATACAAATAAACAATAAGTATGCACAATTTAACGACTCATGCAATATAATTACATTAAATAGCTGTGTGTGAAAATTATTTTCCAAAAACTCTTTTTTATGATTTTTTTAAGCTGTCAATTTTTAAAATAATATTAAAATATTCAGCCTAACCACAAAAGAAATGTAAAATTTTATTTCTCTTAAAATCGATTTCATTTTTAAACAGAAGTTCTGTTTTTCCTTACCATAAAAAATCTTTAAAAATCAATTTTAAAAGCTTTTAAAAACCCACATTAAAAAATTTGAAAATATTTTTCATTGAACAGAAATAATAAAAGGAAATTAAAAAAAAAAAACGAATTATCGTAGGGTGAACACGAGAGATTTTTCTATCATGACAAAAGTGAAATTCTTATCATGATAAGAATTTATCACATATAGATCAAATTTATTTATATTATTGTAGCGTTATGATATTGTTAGAGCTCAAGCGAAGATAAATTTGTTTTTTTTTTATCAAACGTCATTTTGCTTTTTTTTTTTTTTTTGGAAATCTCAATTAACTAATTGTTTGTAAAATTTTATCTAAGTGTTCCCATATATGCTGATATAAAAAAAAAAAAAAAAAAAAAAAAAAAATTGCAGTAGCTCTGCTAACGTTTTGTTGCTTATTATGGTAGAAAAATCTCTCGCGTAGACCATACGTATAAAAACAAAATATCTATAAACTTTCAAATCAATAAAAAAACTAAAAGCTACTTTAAAAATATTTAAAGCTTTTTTTAAATTTAGAAACGAAATTTTAAAATGTTGGTATAAAATTGTTTTATGGTAAGAAATTTAAAATAATAGTCGACATTTTTGATTTGAGGCCAACTTTTTTTCTTTTGTGGTTAGGCTGATAGTATAATTAAATTTATGGAAAAAATTAAATAACAAGTTAATTCAAAAATATTAACTATTTTTTTCTGTATAATTCTATAAATATTTTTTTTCGATATTCCTATAAATTCTCAGCCAATCCTCGTAAAAATGTTTTCATGCTTTGGTACCTGTTGTTGTAAATACCAAACAGCTCATAAACATTTTGCATACACATTTTCTTTTATGAAAATGTACGCATCCATAAAATATACAACATGCAACAACACGCTCACACTCTCAGCTAACAGAATCATAAAAAAAATCAACAATATATTTATGGTATTAAAGGAAGAGTTTATGCCACCTAAAAGAACAAACATAAGAAGCAGAACATGTTTAAAGTCAGACACAGCAATTTATGAAAGCACTACACCAAAAACCCCACAAAGAAAAGTACCTTATCAAAGGATTTTGTCGATATCTTATTTCCTAAACCCAAATTTGATTTACAATTTGTATAGATTTTTAGTTTTGTAATTAAATGTTTGATTGAAATTATAAAATCTTTTTTTTTTCTTATTTTATTTTATGTTACATTTGCTGCAATGAATTTAACATACCTCCCTGTTACCTTTTGCTAGTAGGTTCTTGAAAAATGATTACTTGCGTTTAGCAAAATATTAAAAGAGGAATTATAATTATTCAGTTTATTCTTGTGCTCATACATTAAACCAATTTAAGGGTGGCGACAAATTAATGTTTGAATTATCATGTGGCAAATTGTGAATTAGCCGCTTAGTAATTTATAGATTTGTGCCCATTAAAGTGTTTAAATTATAATTTTCAACATAAAATTTGCAATTTAATAAAGATTAGTTAAAATTTTGATGCCAAGTACTTAATACAAATTAAATTTCACTTTTGAGGCTATTTAAAGATTGTATAGATTTAATAAATTTCGCTTTGAGGAATTAAATTACCTATTGTGAACAGTATTGCCATTGAACTTTAAAAAGGGTGAAAAATGGCGAAATTCCTCAAAACATAAGACCATAAAAAAGTTAATATTTTTAAATCTAAAAACTTATTTCTTTTCTCTTTCCCATTAGCTTTTTGTATTTTATAAGGATTTTTTCAATTACGTTATTATTACGTAATTATTAAAAAATAGTTATAATAAGTAAGATGATAAGAAGATGATGATAAATAATCTCCATTTTTTGAGCGAATAAATACATTATAAATGTATGATTCTGTAAGTATATGAAGATAAATACGTCAGTTAAATAAGTCCAACACAAATTGTGAAATACGCTCCACACGCTGTGAATTGATTTGTTAAAATGAACAAAATTATTTTTTAATAAAAAAAAACTGTAGCAAAATTAAATTTTAAATAAAAAAATCAAAATATATTTATAAAACACATTCAAATATAAAATTGTAAAAAAAAATTTCAAATATATCACTCTATATATATCTCCTTGAACAAAAATCAAAAATTTTAAATGGTCCCAATGGCAATAAGGAGCAGGCATGAATCGCGTAAGCGAAAGAGTGGAAGTAGCCTAGGACTAGTGGATTCCAGAGACGTATGTTCTATGTCCAGATTCCATCTGTGATCAGAGACATATAATTTTGAAAAATGTGTTTTTCACTATGATCATATGGAAAAATGTGTAATTTTCAAGTGGCTCCAGTGGGCATAAGGAGCAGACGTGAATCGGGTAAGCGGACGAGTGGAAGTAGCCTAGGACTAGTAGATTCCAGAGATGTATGTTCTATGTACAGATTTTATCTGTGATCAGAGATATATAATTTTGAAAATGATCATATGGCAAAATGTGGAATTTTCAAGCGGCTCCAGTGGAGTGGAAGTAGCCTAGGACTAGTAGATTCTAGAAATGTATATTCTATGTCCAGAGTCCATCTGTGATCAGAGATATATAATTTTGATATATTTTTTTTTTTTTTTTGATGAAAAATTTGAAATTATGTACAAAACTTTAATGGTTAAAAATTGAAGTTGATAATTGGCGATAAAATTTTATATAATATTTATATAGCATGTGTAAATTAATAAATAATTGTAAGTAATGTACTGAATGGTAGATATTTATAAATAAAGTGTGTGTTTAAATTTCGTAATTTATGTATGACGTGCTTTTGAAATATGCGATGTATTGAATGCAACATATGATTCTGAAATTAAAGGTACCTATTTCGCAGAAAGTTTGCACCAAATGGATTACGCAATAAAAGGGATTATCTTATAAAAAATATTTTTTTCATAAAGCTTAAGTTTTCAAGTAATAATAAAATTTGTTAATGTAATTTAAATGTATTTGTTTAAGAGATATAACTAACATTTAAAGAAATATTATGCAATAATTTGCAATTAGCTTTTTTAAACTAGGAAAAAGAAATGAAATTAAAAAATGTCTCTCTATTGGAAAAACATAAAAACGCATAAAAATGTTGTTTTTATATACTATATATTTAAATAAGTAAATGTCAATTTCTAAAACCTTTTAATTACGTCTTAAAATTTCACATGAAAAGCTATGATATTTTCCCTAAAAATGATTTTAGCTCCATTATATTGTAAAAAATTCATTCGGCCTTTTATATAGAAACTATTGTTTTTTTTTGCAAAATAATTTATATTTTTTCCCTTTCCATTTGAAAATTTGTTCCACCTTTTTAATGTTTCTTAGTTGAAAAATTAATTTTTTTAATTTCCTTTCCATCCCCCCGCAGATCCGCGCCTGATTTCACTAAATATCAGTTATATTTATTCACTTTTTGTAACTGATATACATATTTTCAAGCTTCATAATAAAATAGTTTAACAAAAGCTTTTTGATGTGCCATAAAATCATCTTAATTGACACAATTCCTAGCTAGAATAGTATGAAAATAACATTTATATATTTACATCAAAAGCGCTAATATTGATTACTTCTTGGACATTGGTTCGACGTTTTCATCAGCACTGAAACAGCAACAATCAACTTAGTTTGTTCCAAAAATATAGTTTTAGAAATTATTATATATAATTAATTTTATATTCTTTAACTAAATTAATATTACAAAAATCTCCACCATTTTTTTTTTTTTTTTCTAAAAACGCACATTAATTAAAATACAATATCTTTATATTTACCAATCTAAAATTTCATAATCCAAATTGATGACTTTCTATATTTTCCACTTAAATTCTCATAAACATAGCTACGCTCATACAGTGTAATTTATCATACGAACATTTGAACAGGAAATCAATGTTTTTTCTAACAACCCTCCCTGCTGTAAAAGCTAAAAGAAAACAATCAAAATAAGCGGTTTAACTACACATCTTTAATAACAATCTAAATAAATAAATGTATAAATAAAATAAAATAAAACAATCTACCTATAAACTAGAACGTCAATATTTTACTTCTACTCAATTCCTACAGGCAAATTGAAGTATCAAATTATAAACAGAAACGCACATATACGAAGAAGGAGTAGTAGAAGGGAGGAACATATTACATAAATGCTGTGAAATAAAGTTACGACAATATCATCATACTTTAGTATCTATATCAAAATAATAGAATGTAACAATACATTATAATGATAGACATTTACCGGGGCTTATAAACATGAAATTTTGTTGCCGTCGACTTGAAAAGGTATAACAAACGCATAAATTCAAACCTAGAACAGGGAGTATGAGAATAATGAAACTTATTTGTTTTTATGGCCTAAAGGTAATAACAGCGACAAACAATAACACATATGTATGTTGGAATACGAGGGCGAATCAATGAGTCCGTGACTTTTCGAACTTCCCTCGTAGTTACATGAAATGCAACACTATTCTCATCAAGTGCCGTCATTTACTTTGCGTTTTACAGCTGTTCAAAACATACAACCTCGTGTATTTTTCTAAAAATGGAAAAAAGTGAATTTCGAGTGCTCATTAAACACTATTTTTTGCGAAAAAAAAACCGTCAATGACGCTGAACGTTTTGGACTGCCAATTGAGGTCCGTACACACGAAAATATCGAAAAAATCAAAAATGGCCGATCGAAGAGTAAAAGTGCATGAGATTGTTAATGTCATAGGCATTTCATATGGCAGTGTGGTTTCGATTTTAAATGATCAGCTGGTTTTAAGAAAGTTGTCTGCAAGATGGGTGCCGGGTTTGCTCTCAATTGACCATAAAGGTAAACGTGTGACAACTTCAAAGGACTGTTTGGACTTGTTTAACCGCAATCCGAATCAGTTTTTGCAGCGTTTTGTAACTGTGGATGAAACATGGATCTATTACTGTACTCCGGAGACAAAGCAGCAGTCTAAACAATGGGTTTCTCCTGGTGAACCTGCTCTGAAGAAGGCCAAGGTAAGTTTGTCGGCCAATAAGATGATGCCAACAGTTTTTTGGGATACATGCGGAGTAATCCACATCGATTACCTTCAAAAGGGAAAGACAATATTAGGCCAACTTATTAGACCGATATAATGAGGATTTAAAAAGAAAACGACCCCATATGGCCCAGAAAAAAGTTATTTTTCATCAAGATAATGCACGGGTGCACACGTGCGTAGTCTCAATGCAAAACTCTATGAATTGGGCTACGATTTGGTACCTCATCCGTCATATTCTCCGGATTGAGCCCCTAGTAACTACTTCCTATTTCCAAACCTAAAGAAATGGCTCGGTGGAAAGAGATTCAGCTCCAACGATCAAATTATTGACCAAACAAATGCCTATTTTAAGGAACTCGAAAAATCATATTTTTTACGCAAAGTAAATGACGACACTTGCTCAAAATATGACAGTAGTCTACTAACAGGTATTACTTGATGGGAATAATGTTGCATTTCATATAACTACGAGGGAAGTTTAAAAAGTCACGAACTTATTGATCCGCCCTCGTATTACTTTCATAAGTTATCAGGAGTAGAAAGTAAACAAATAAAACGTGCAGCACCACTATACGAACGAAGGCTTAAATTATTACATTTCCAACAAAATATAAATTTCTATATTATTTAGAATTTATTACAAGAGTATAAGAACAAGACATAAATAAATTGAAAATATAATTTATTTTTCAAGTACTCGTATAAAAAAAAAATAATAATAATACAAATTGCTATTTAATAAAATTATTAAACAATTTTCAATATCTACAATAAAAGCAAAGCAACAACAAAAAATAATATCAACATATGGTTTTAAATATTTTCAAGATAAACATGTGGTTTTTGTGCTTATTGTCAGGAAAAAAATTTTAAAAATAATAAATTTTAAGCCGATTTTTGGTCATATAATCGTTGTATAAATATTACAACACTTTTATTTGTTGGTATTTGTGCAAGTGAATGTGCGTAAATGTATTTTTATTATATTGTATGCTAGTATAGCAAAGTAAAATCCTTTATATGCCAAATCCTTTTTTATGGTCATACCTTTATTGTTGTTTGTTACGAATGAGTTTAAAATTTGTACTTTTTGTCCATACAATGAACCAACAATAGAAAAATGTCTGGTTTAACATTTTTCAACAAACATTTACAATTGATTTTTTGTGTGTTTTGGTATATGTTGTGTGAGGGAGTGTAGAGTGTATATTCAGTAATGTGGAAATAAACAGGACACTCACTCATTTAAAATTAGATTAAATTTTATAAACAAATTACTAAAGTCGATAAATTAAAATTTTATAGACAATTTCAGTAGAGGTTTTCAATGTTAAAATATAAATGAGAAAAAAAAGAAGAAGCACCATAGAATTAAGACTAAATGGTTTAGCCTCACCACATGAGAAATAAAAGTTTTGATAAACGTAGGACCACAATTAATAGTTAACATCCATCCACTATTTAACAGGCCACTAATAAAATGTATATATTTATGAAATATTCAATTTCAGTGATTTGTTCTCCAAATTAGGGACTTTAAATTTTAATCAGATTTTCATAGCGTTTAGGAATTTTAGTGATATTGAAAAATATTTATCAAATTAAAGAAAATTTTTATTTTTCGCTAATTTTGTATTTTATATAACATTTTACATAAATTTTCTTGTTATAGGAAATTTTCATTTTGTAGGAAATTTTGCGATAAATTTTCCTTTTATAGGATATTTTGCGATAAATTTTCTATTTATAGAAAATTTTCTTTTCATAGAAAATCTTGTGATTAATTTTCTTATTATAGGAAATTTTCGCTAAATTTTCTTTTTACAGGAACTTTTCGATAAATTTTCATTGATACGAGATTTCAACGTAACTGGATAATAATTCTTTTACCTTTTCTTGATCTAGCAAAACTTATCAAATTAGATAGAAAAGTGTCTTTATATTAATTAAGTCTATGAAGGAAACTCAATAGAGGCTTTTCGGTAAAGAGCAGACACCATTATGTTTCTTTACCCCATGTACATATCTAACAATAGTTTTATAAAGGACTTGTTGTTTCCTCATACTAGAACTGTTACAATATCAAAAAAGCTCACAATAATATATCAAACTCGAAATTAAATATACTTTTGTAAGAAGTGGTGTAAAGTATTAAGACATCCAGAGCGTTCTTAAGTTTATTTAAATTTGAATCACCAGTGAACCTATGAGGATTGACCAAGTTTAGTATTTACTGAACACTATAAGAAGATTCTTTACTTTGTGAAGAATTTCAATAGTCTAATTATTTATCAATATGTTATAGCTCGGAATAGGCTGGGTTTTTTATGTATAATGAAGCACTTTGATCTTTGAGGATTAAGACAGAGTCCATTTTTAAGTGCCCAGCGATGAATCTTACTAAAATCCTCGTTCAACTTTTCTACATTTTCCTCTACAGAACTTATGGAACTAATAATATATATACTTGGACATCGTCAGCATACATGTGTATCATACTGTGTGATAATTGTTGAGATAGATCATTAGCATAAAGGGGGAACAATAAAGGTCCCAGTATTAAGCCTTTAGGTACGTCCCTTATCAGTAGTAAAGCCTTTGAAATTGCACTATTAACATATATAGATTGAGTTCATTCGGAGGCATATGAAGATATTAATTTTGTTGAGTTGGAGGAAAAATTAAAAAGGTATTTTAGCTTCGAGTATAGGAGGAGTTGATGATTGACTGTATCAAACGCCATCAAATGATAAAGTGCTCTCTTCTTATATTTTCCGTAACATCGGCTCATACTGTTAAACTGCTGTGTTTAGGACGGGAACCGAATTGCTTATCAGTCATTAAATTTTGTTCATATATATATGTTGTCATTTGCTTATACAACACCTTTTCGAAATTTTGCGATAAATTTTCTTTTAATAGGAAATTTTGCTATAAATTTTATTTTTATAGGAAATTTTCGATAAATTTTCGATAAATTTTCTTTTAAGAGAAAATTTTCGATAAATTTTTTTTAATAGGAAATTTTTGGGTAAATTTTCTTTTAATAGGAAATTTTGGGATAAATTTTCTTTTTATAGGAAATTCTACGTTAAATCTCCTTTTTATAGAAAAATATGCGTTAAATTTTCTTAAGCAGGAAATTTTGCGATAAGCTTTCTTTTTGTAGGAAATTTTGCGGAAAATTTTCCTTTAATAGAAAATTTTCTTTTAACAGGAAATTTTCATTAAATTTTCTTGTTATAGTAATTTTTTTTTTTTTGGAATTTTCGCGATAAATTTTCTTTTTATAGGAAATTACGCGATATATTTTCTTTTAATAGAAAATTTTGCGATAAATTTTCTTTTAACAGGAAATTTTGAGATAAATTCTCTTTTTATAGGAAATTATGCGATAAATTTTCTTTTAGTATGAAATTTTGTGATAAATTTTCTTTCTACAGGAAATCTTGCGATAAATTTTCTTTTGAAATTTTGTTAATTTTCTTTTGATAGGAAATTTTTGATAAATTATCTCTTTATATACAATAAATATTCATCTTATAGAAAATTTTCTCTTTATAGAAAATTTTTGATTAATATTTGTGATGAATTCTATTTTTATAGCTAATTTTGAATAAATTATCTTTTTATAGGAAATTTCAATTAAATGTTCTTTGTATAAAATTTTTGTGTCAAATCTTATGCCGCAAACGATTTTTTATACTATTTGAATACACAAATAATCTAGTGTTCGATATAAATTCTTATATAGAATATTAGTGAGGTTGCAGCACATAATGCAGAATATCTCTAGAACAATTTGTCTAATTTAGGTGTATAAAATGGCAAATAAATAACATCGACAAAAGGAGTATTCGCTATTTTTGCTTAAAGTGTTCTCTTCAATATCTGTAAACTTTCTTTTACACAAAAGACCTAGATATGTTGACTTTAATTTAAGTCCTTTTGAACATGATAGTCGGTTATGTTAATTTTTTTTTGTAAATTTCTGAAGTGACCAAAAAACTGCTCAATTACGTCAATCCATGGGATAAATGCACCAGGTGATGGGTACAGAATCGCTTGTCTCCATATATGTTGTTTTTTTATTTTAACACTGCAAATGAGAAACAAAGAAAAATTAATAAGAATAAATGAATTTTATGAAAAATAAATAAAAATTCAATTAATAATACAAATCCCAAATCAATGCATTGCAAAAGTCACTAAATTTTCGACTTTTTGTTTAAATTTTGTAAACACTACAGAGTTTATATCTACAGGGAAAAATCTATAGCTAGCAAGTACATCTTAGGTGATTACGAAGTTCCTGGAGAATTAGTTGAGTTCGACCTACCAGAATTCTGGAAAAAATTTCCCAGAAGGTTGATAATTTTTATTAAATCCCAAAAACTTAGAAAGTTACAACAGGACATACCCACAGCGAAGTATTTGTGAGTGTGTATTGAAAAAATCAAAAATTTATGGATGAAAGACCTGCGATAAAGAAAAAAAATCAATTAGTGCCATAAAGATTATTATTTCATTTTCAAAATAATGGGCAATGGCAGATGTGCTCCTATGGCGAATGCTCCCCCTTCTATCCTATTTTTTTTTCTTTTAGAGAAATGACTGACAGTACCTTTATTTTCGATAAAAACTTTAATTTAGAATCGAAATACTCTGATCACATCAGTATTGAAACATGAACATTTTGTATTAATTTTAATAAAATTAGGAGGAAAGTATCAATTTAAAATTATTAAGAAATAAATATTTTGAATATTAAGTCTTGGTGTTTGAATCGTAATGCAAACTCTAGAAAGATTTTATTTATTAGAAACTTTATTTTACTGAATTAAATTTTGCTGAATTTAAGTTATAACACAGTTAACAATAATTTTAACTATTTTTTTTTTATTAAATCGTATTTATTATTGACAAAATATTTAAATGCAAAATTTTTGCATTACTTTCCAAAGAAATTCAACTTGAAATTTAGTCAAATTTATCCCTTACAAAAATAATACTAATTACCAGGTAAACCAAAAATATACTCTAAAAAAGTGTTTTATGCTCATAAAAAATGCTCCAAAAATCGAAAAATATGATCTTAAATTTAAAAATTATGATCTAAAAATATGTTTTTTTTCTGGCTAAATTTTAAATTATTAACTATTATTGGTGCTAAAAATAACTTCATTTTTAAAATCAAATCAATGAAAAAATATTTTCTTTTCGTACTTAAAAATATCCAAAGCTATTGCATTGTATCAGGAAATTACAAAATTTCTATCAATTGATAGGATGAAAGTTATTAGGGAATCGGATTTGAAAAACATATGTGACAATTAAACAAAAATTTCACTAATGGCAAATTATGTAAATAATTCTATTGAATGCAAAATTATGTTCTTTAGTGTAATATATGTAAAAAATTGCTTTTAAGTATAAAATATGCAAAAATATGTCATTTAAATCGCTAAATCGGATTTTCTATAAAAATATGACAAGTTATGCTGCTAAGTCCAAAATATGTAAACATATGATTTTAAGGCTAAAATATGCAGAAATATTTTGTAACAAGTCGATGCCAAAATTCTTAAAATTGTCTCATACGGATAAATAACTAATACTTTGGTTCATTTGAAGCCCAGAAAAAAAAATGATTTTACATATTTTTGGTTGACCTGCTAATTACATTTCGTATTACAATGCGTATTTCCTTTTGTGGTGGTAAAATTTTCAAAAATGTATAATGCTAATTATAAAACCACTAAAAAAAGGAAAAAAAAGAAAATAATAAAAACAAAAAATAATTTTGATGTTTGTTTTTAATGACGCGAAAAGTAACACCAACAATTCTACATCAACCAAATTGCCATCAAGAATGAACTTTGAAGGAAGAAAAAACGTGTGTTTTAATGAGTCTAATGTCTGATCCAGGCGTCAATGATACTCGTATTTATTGTAAGAGCATAAAATATTAAAATGAAATATGTATAAAAAGTATAAGTAGATATGTATATGAAATGAGTGAACAAAAACTTATTTAAAAAACAACAACAAAAAACAATTAAAAACATCAACATAATCTAAACATATGTCTGGAAATACATACATAGTTCTTCTGGTTGTTCTTACAAAGGAATCATCTTGATATTATAAAAAAATTATAATAATTTAAAAGACAATAATTAATTTTATATTACATTTTACAAGATTTTTTTGTAAATAGGAGTACGTAACACCTTTTTTTGGAAATAGTATTTTATTTCTTACTTTAAATATATACTAAATAATATTTGATACTTTTATTTATCAGCTCATATAAGAGTATTTTTTTGCTAAAATAAACTTTGGTTCTTATCAGTTTTTTTTATAAAATTATATGCATAAATGCATTGAGAGAAAGAATCTTTATGTGCAACAGCAACTCAGAACAAATAATAATAATGAAACAAGTGGCAAGCACTGACACTTGCTACACACATTTTTGAACTTATAGTTACTACATACATATATTAAGTATGTGTGCAATATTTTAATAATGCTGAAAGATTCAAGTATATTTTCCAATATTATTTACGAATACGTATGTGTTCATAAGTTGGTGTATATGTGAAAGCATCGTTTTTTTTTCCTCGAAACATCCAATATATTGTCGAATTTTTGTATTATGACTACGAGACCATAAGTCATTTTAATGGTGTACCCCATTAAAGTATTTCAAATAGTAAATAAATGCTACTTACTTACAACTACCAACTACATATACTGGCAGTAGTAGAGTGAAAAAAATGAAAGAAATTTCA
The DNA here is from genome assembly GCA_932274085.1 of Protocalliphora azurea. NCBI lineage: Eukaryota > Metazoa > Arthropoda > Insecta > Diptera > Calliphoridae > Protocalliphora > Protocalliphora azurea. The sequence continues at coordinate 133,817,443 of OW026519.1, forward strand.
CTAAATAGGGAAGTATACCCAGAGAGTATATATTTTTTCATTATTGTTTTAAAGTTCTTGGTTTTCTACAAACGAAACAAGCAAGAAAGATATAGTCGGTCAAGCTCGAACATATGATATCCTACATCAATGTATATGAACATCAAAATTAGTGGTGGGGTCTTATAATAGATACTAATATGTGTATGTGATTTATGAGTTTTATATGGGAGCTATGGCCAATTATGGACCGATCTTCATGAAATTTGGCACAAAGATTGATACTTATACTCACACCGAATATCATTAAAATATTGCTATATTTAAGGTATTTATGATCATTAAACCCCTATTCCGGGAGGACATTTGTATGGAGTCTGGGTGAAATTATGACCAAACGTATACAATTTGGCTTTGTCTTGTATTATGAAAGTCCTACGTGCCAAATTTCATTGAATTATCTTCAAAATTGCGACCTATACACTGTGTACAATGTTTACAAGTCCAGACAGACGATATATATATATCGTTAGATCGACGAAAAAGTGATTCTGAGTCGATTGGTATACTTTAAGGTGGGTGTTTGATGATTTTTTCTGTGCGTTACAAACATCAGTACAAGGGCATAATACCCCAGCCACTTATGATGGTTAAAGGTATGAAAATTACTTCCCATTTTCTTCAAAGTAAGCAGACACTGAGGCTATGAAATAATATATGCACCTGAGTTTCTATTTTTATAAATTTCCAAAAACACTAGATTTTATTTATAGAAAATTACGATTACTGTTTATAGAAAATTGTCAAAAATATATGAAGTCTATCTATCTAGTTTTAAAAAACATTTCAAATAAGAAAAATAAATAAATATTTTTTTTTTTTTTTTTTGAAAAAGTTCCCTTCAGAAGTTATGCGAATTGAAGTTGAAAGTTTTTGTTTCAATGCAATAATTATGGGAAATAAATTTTAAAATAATTATAAATATATAATTATATATGTATGAATATATGGTATATCATTTAGGTTTTGGATCCCAAAAATGAGGGTATATGACATATATATATACATACATATGTCACAAACTCTATTTAGATGGCATTTAGACTTTACATCCTTTTTAAAATGTTTTCTTGATTGCAACTTGTAGACTTATGTGAAAAGTATTTCCATCAGTTAAATATTCAAAAAGAGTTAATTTAAAAATTTTTTTATCTACACTTAGACTTTTGCTATTGCTTTCGCCATTCAGATAGTATTTCTGAAACTAGTTAAATGCATTTAACAAATTCTGCTGAAATATAAGGAATCTAAAAGTTTATCAATACTATTTGCATATTCACTTTTGTCAATAGACTTTTTAATTAGAGGAAATTCCTTAATTGTTAAATTTTTGATAAAATGATAGTTTGTTTGAATTTTTATTTTTCAATTTATTTTAAAATATCAAGAAATTAATATTTTTGCTCAGAAAATATTTATGACAGTAAAATTAAATACAATAATAGCTTTTTTATTTAACTCACTAATAAAGCATTTTATGTGTTTTGATCTTATTACAACATTTATAGACAGTAACAGTTCCTACAAATTTCCTAAAGTACAGTTTCATGTACCTTTATTGGTTTAAGAGTTATATTGCATTTTATGTTTGATTTAGTATTTAATATATGGTTTCATATATGAAACCATACAACTATATTTCCATATATTGCAAACTATTCCATGTATGAATCCACACACTTTTACTCGTATATATAAACACATATATAAAAATATATCGTCACAATGGGTCATATATAAAAATACATGGCCACTTTCAGCTGGATAGGCAAATGTTAAAAGATCAATAAAATTAAAGACATATATATATATATATATATATATATATATATATATATTATATTGTTTTTTTTTATAGACACTTGTTGGGTTATTCAACTATTATTAGTTATTTGACCCGGCTAAACAAAAAAGTGAAGGGTGTATCAGCTTGTATCACCAACTATTTCAAACATTATGCAATCATGTTTTAAAGTATATGATTCAAATAAAATTCAATATATTTATTTAACTGCATAAATATAATCAATAAATCATAAAATTATTATTAAAAATTCAATTTTTTATGCAACATTTTATGATTGATGTAATTATTATGTTACATATTAAAAACATTTAAAAGAAAACAATAAATAAAAGGATTTTTTTTATTAACAGGACATATTAAAATTTGTATGTGAAGGAAGAATAAAATACGATTTTATCATATTATTTTCATAGTAAAAACACATTCTTACTTACATATTTTGTGAAATTTTGGTATATATCTATGTTCTGGATTTATGTACTTATATTCACTTTCCTCCAGATTTAATGTGATTTAATATATAATTGTATAAAAAAAAGGATATACTGGATTGATGTACCCTGGTTTCAAATTTGATTACTAATTATAAATTTAATAAATATATACTAATTTGCTCTTCAATGTAATAGTTTTTTTTTTCCAAAGAATCTTTCGAGCTAGACATAAACATATAGAAAACATATACAAAATTTCATCGAATTCCGAACGTTTCTGTGGATTTTATTAAATTTTTCACTTCCAGGATATATGACAGCTATGGGTATTCTTACCATAATTTTAATCAAGTTTTGGATTTTTTCATATCGAAATATTATATTAGCGTGCACCAAATTTTATCAACGTACAAATACTCCTTCCATTTTTGGCCACTCGTTATATGAGTTCACGACACTGTGCGTTTATGTCCTCTTAAACTTCATAATGAGTAATTCCATTTTAAATTTGAAAAAAAAATTTGACCCTTGGTTACCGATTTAGGTAAAATTTGGTGCATATGTACAAGGAGGATACAGAAGCATGTAAAATGAATTTTTCTCATTTTTATTTTGAGAAATGTGGCAACTCTACAGCTTTGAAGGTGAATAACATACTTATTTAAATGTCCATAATTTTTGTTACATAAAAGATATCGAAATATATTTTTTGCATTGGAATTGTCAAAGCTTGTAAGATACCATATAAAAATTTTGAAAATATTTTTTTTGTAAGAGTTTTCTTTAGTGACGTTTATCTAAAAAAGTTCATCTTTAATTTTTTTTATATATTTTTTTTGTTTTTTTTTTTCTTTTTTTTTTTTTTTTGTAGAAAACCTTATCGGTATACTTGTTACAGAGAAAATTTCAGAGAGGCCAAAATTTTTAAATTTAAAGCGGAATTACTATCCCTAACAATTTAGACTTTTTTATTTCATCTTAAAAAGTGCCTTATTGGTCAAACAATTCAATTTAGATTTTTGTGTGGTGGAATGAACTATTTACTATATTTAGTAAAGTTGAGAAAAAAAATATCAACACTTTTTTCCATAAAAAAATCATTTAAGTGTTTTTTTTTTTTTTTTGGGTAATTTTTTTACTATTAGGTCATAAATTGTAAGTGTGTGCTATACAGTCAACACAAACAAAATTCAATTTTGTTCCAACATACACATTAAAAAATGTTTTTTTTATGGAAATCGCAATTTTTATCAATTCAGTTTTTTCAGTAAATTGTGAATAAAATCAAAAGTTGTGCACCGATTGCAATGAAATCGCATTTTTATTTTTTTGTGAATTTTTAAAGAGCAAAAAAATTTTTTTTTAATTATTATTTTTTTCAAAACTGCAACGACATCTCTGAAACTACTGGTCAAATATAAATGTAAGCACGGCTTAAAGATAATATTGTTGCCGATTTTCGGATTTTTTTTTAACTAAATATGGTGAACCATTTTCAAGTTATTCCAATATATGTAGTGAAAGTGCCTTAGTTTTGAACATAACGGTACATCTCAAAAAGTCGAGCTGATAGAGAAAAACGGAGATTAGATTTGAAATCAACGACCTCAAATTAGTAAAAATATGCAACAAAGGTCCAGACCGCACAAAAAAGTTCATTTTTGTTCCCTTTTGTTACGTAAGAGACTTAAGTCTGATTCTATAGAAGCAAGAACCATCCACAATTTCCCTCAGCACGGTCGTAATAACAGGTAGCACAACCTCTAGAATATATATATATATATATATACATATTTTTTTTTTGTAGAACCTGTCTTGCAATTTTGCAACACTACACAGTGCTACGAAAACGCTTTTTTTTGCAAATAATTCGGTAACTTTCGAACTGTTACAGATATCTAAATAAAATTTCACAATGTCAGCGCTGAGGTATTTTCCAGTTGATTTGGGGGAGCATAGCTCTCTATCGGGTAACCTTTGTAGAGGATTGAGCTCCAAAAAAATCGCCAAAAGTTCATTCATAACTTGAATGCAAAAATTCTTACATATATGTAGTTTTTGCAATTTCTATATCTTTTAGTTTAAGAGATATTTAGGTCGAAGCAAATTTCTTACAAAGTTCTAAATAATATTGCTTCAAGAAATATATAAATACATCTATCCAATAAAAAGTTATATCAATCTGAAATTTAAACTTAAAGAGAAAAATTCACATTTTTACGGTTATTTTCCATAAAGTTGGTAATATTCTTTCACTTTTAAAACATCTTTTTTGTCCAGGACTATTAAATTTTTGTAATGGTTTTAAAAGAAATCGTAACATAAACGCATGTAAAGAAAAATCGGAGGCTCTTTGGGCAATGGTTTCCCCCCAAGCCCCATCCAAACCTTGTCAATTTTGAAAGCTTTTAAATTTTTTTGTAAAATTCTCAAATTTCAAAGCAGAAAGCAACAAAAAAATATATTGTTTCTTAAACGCACAAAAAATATTTTCCGAGCCATGCCTTTTACAATGGCGGAGTGATAATTTTAATTAAAAAAGTCAATTTTTGAAACAACAGTATGGTTCTTGCAGCAATATTAATTACAATTTTGTGAGAAATCTAGAAGACATTAAAAAAAAATAAGAGCCCAAATTAAGGCGCTCAAGTTTAAAAAATAAAAAAAGCAAAAAAAATATTAAGGATGGTTTTTGTAGAATTTTGCAAGGACTACCTATGTTTAATTTTTTTATTTATTTATTTTTTTTTTAAGTCGGAAATTAATTTTTGGCGAATTAAAAAAAACTACATACCCGAGATAACCTACTTTGGAGGTCTATACTCCGGTGACCTCCTAGGGGCCTGTGCTCCTCCATGTTAATTCAAAAATACATCAGCTCTGACTATATGCAACTTTATTTAGATATCTCCAACGGTTCACAAATTACAGAATTATTTCCAAAAAATATTGCTTTGCGGTTAGCGAATGATGAAGTTATCAGGCTCGAATTACCATTAATAAGTTTCAATTGTTTCTTTGTGGATGGACCAATGTAGAGTTTGTAGACTACAATCGACACCAGCTTATGCATATATTTATTTATATGTATGTCTTATTTCATTGAGACATACATAAAATAACTATTAAAGACCTCAATAGTGTCGACCTATTAATTTTTGGTTGCTATATTGTGATAGTTGGTAAGAGATAACCCATGTTTGGTTGTTGCTTTATTTATGTATTGATTGAAACTATTATTCTTATTTATATTAACTTTATCGAAGTCACTCTTTTAAACCATGATTCTAATTTTTTGCTAACAAAAAGCACTTTCACCTCTGAGAATACTTCCCCAGAATAGGGAAAGAAAAAACGAAAACAATCTGCAAACAAGAATAATGTGTGTAAATATTCGCGAACATTATGCGTAATGATAATAATAATAATTTTAAATGTTGCATGAATTATGGTGTAAATACATGAGTGTTTCAATATTTCGTAAAATATTTTTACAAACCAAAACCAAGTAAATGACACTGAAAAAGGTAAAATACACGATATCCAAATACACATTAAAACACAGACACATTAAATAAATTTATAAATAACACAGACAAAAATAAAAAAAAATATCGACTAAAGCTTGATAAACAAAATACCTGTTTAAATATTTACTTAACTTCACTTTTTATTCAGCTTAAAAGAGGGAAGAAAAAAAATTAAATGAAAAAAAAACTTAATATTAAATGAAATCTGGTCTGATCTGCCCTTATTTTAAATAACCACTTAATAAAATGTATAAAGCACGTATAACATTCATATGTTTTATATTGTATTTTATATTACTTTTTTTTAATACAAGTATCCTTGCCCTTACTTGCTTTTAATCACTAACAAATTTTCCTCAAGTCCCTGGAGAAATGGATTTTAATGTTGCACAACTTAATCGTTTATACATTCTCTCATACTCTTTTATTTATTTTTACTCATCTTACAACAAGGAGCTGGGATTTTATTAACCAAAGTATGTAACACGAAGAAGAAGGTGTATTCCATATTAAAAGAGTTTTGCAGAAAATTAAGATCTGTAACATTTTATGTCCTTATGTATTGTATGTGAATGACCATTTACTCAATACTTTAATAAGAAATTTTGTTTATTTCATTATACTTATTCAACATCATGCTCTGACTACTTATATTGTGCAGTATTGCCAGAAAATTTTTGAAGTTTTATGCTAAATTTTCAAAAATAATATCCCAAAATCTGCTAAATTAAAAATCTTTATATTACTGGCAGAAAACTTTACAAAATCAAATGATTTTTTGAAAAATATGTGACCAAAAATAATATTTTTACAAAAACATATACCGGATTGCTGAAATCCCAAAAGTAGCTATTAAAATCTATAGATTCAATGCTAGTTTGCTGCAGGAAAGGCTATGGAAAAACATAGATTTGGTAAATTGCTTATGTGAAATTTATTTACTCGTAATGTTCCAAACACAATATATTCATATTATATATCATTTTAAAGAAAATTGTAGCTTCTTTAAAATAATTTATAAAATATTTTACTATTTGACTATTTTGTAGACTTTTGTTAAAAAAAAAATAGAAATCAAGTCTACAGGAAAATATTTTGTAAATTTGAGTACAAATATTTTCGAAACTTTTATAAGCATCAAAAAAAATTTTGAACGTGTTATAAAGTAATCAAAGAAAAAATTCAGCAATACAAAGTTCACATAAATACGAGTATATATAATTTCACTGTATGTTTTCTAAGATATTTTTTTTTTTTTATTATTGAACATATGGGGTTTACCACATAATTGTCTGGTGTCAATAAATTTATCTTTTTTGCAAGAACTTCATAAACATATTGTTCTGCCTAATTTAATTCGAAAAATTTTGAAAAACCATCGTTAAAATTTTTCGAAAAAATATTAATAAACATTTGACTATTTTTTTTTTTTAATTTTAGAATTTTTATTTTAAAAGTTATACACAGAAAAAAATTTTAACGTATATTTTTCAATTAACACAGTTGTTATATTTTGCATCTAAATTTAAAAAATATGTTCAAGTAGATATAAAATAAAAATAAAATTTATGTAAAATTTTATTTCTCACTTAGATTTTTAATTATTTCAATCATCTACTTGATTGATTTGATCAATTTTTCAATTGGAAATATTTTTCTGTTTTTCATTTTTGACAGTATTTAGTAATTGATATAATAATTTTAGTGAAAGGTGCAAATTTAAAAAAGTTTTTATTTAAGTAAATTATTTACTAATATATTTGGTGGCAAAAACGTCAATGTCAAAAATATCAAGAAGAAGAAGCCGTCTACGCTTCAGTTACACACTCCAATGTGTTTCAAGTTTTATCAAAATCGGTCAAGCAGTTTAATTGTATCATTAGATGAAACTTCTTTCTCTGATCTAAATTTTCAGTAAATTCTTTAATGCAATTTTTTTACTAGAATGTTTTTGCTAAGAGAAAATTTTAAGTTACAATTTCAAAAGTAAATCGATGCAAGAAATTTAGTGTAAACATTTTTCTTCTCATTTAATGAAAATTATGTTAAAAATCAGCTTTCAGAAAGTCGATTATGATATAAAGCATTTAGCAGAATTTTTCAAAATAAATATGCAATAAAATAAAATTCAATATATTTATTTAACTGCATAAACATAATCAATAAATCATAAAATTATTATTAAAAATTCAATTTTTTATGCAACATTTTATGATTGATGTAATTATTATGTTACATATTAAAAACATTTAAAAGAAAACAATAAATAAAAGAATTTTTTTTATTAACAGGACATATTAAAATTTGTATGTGAAGGAATAATAAAATACGATTTTATCATATTATTTTCATAGTAAAAACACATTCTTACTTACATATTTTGTCAAATTTTGTTATATATCTATGTTTGTGTTCTGGATTTATGTACTTATATTCACTTTCCTCCAGATTTAATTTTATTTAATATATAATTGTATAAAAAAAGGATATACTGGATTGATGTGCCCTGGTTTTAAATTTGATTACTAATTATAAATTTAATAAATATATACTAATTTGCTCTTCAATGTAATAGTTTTTTTTTCAAAGAATCTTTCGAGCTAGACATAAACATATACAAAACATATACAAAATTTCATCGAATTCCGACCGTTTCTGTGGATTTTATTAAATTTTTCACAATTTGACTAATCATTCTGCTAAATTTAGCAGAAAAACACTTAAATGGCAACACTGATATTGTGGTCATAAACTACTTATATGCAACACAATGAGAGTAACAAAAAAATTGTTATTGTTAAAGACTGTGTAAGTGTATTTTGTGGCACGAGTATAATCTTCTTTTGTGTACTGCGGCATTGTCCTTATATCATTTTATTCATTCACCTTATAGCAATATGATTGGTTTTACTACCAAGAGGTGTGGTACAGTGGAAAAGAAGGCAGTCAGCAGCATTAAAAGCAGCGTTTAATATATGATTTTAGTGATGATGAGCCTGATGCAGTGTAAAGACTCTGCTAACGTTTTTTTTTTATTTTTTGTATGCTTATTGGTAAAATACAATAAAACCAATGAGGTGTACAGCAATTGTCTCGTTTGATTAAGTACAGGGTAATGAGAGAAAAATTTTAATAAAAAACATTAAATCTTCAATACTGTTAAGGTATTCAGACGTAAACCGGAACTTAAATTTTATCTCCTATTATATTTAAAATTTTAATTTTTTTTTTACACATTCAGTAACTTAAATTTTATTCTAGTCAAATATTTGCTTATGACCCTGTACTTATACATCCGGTTGTTCTACATAATACCTATACATAAAAATACCCATAGAATTTGCAGCAAAGGCATTTATGTTAATAATCGTTAAACTTTCAAACCATTACAGAAATACAACACGGAAGCGGAATATAGCAAACGATGTGATGACGCCTAGAAATATACTAAAAAAGCTACTTAGGTATAAAACTACACATACAATTATATTCAGTTACCACAAGGAATGGTTTTAATTTCCTAATCTAAGAAATATAACTACGCAGAAAAAAATTAAAATGTATTTTAATTACGAAATATTTCATATGAATTTAATAAATTTGTTATTGATATTTATTTTTCAAAATGTTTTTTTATAATCAATTAAAAATTTTATTAAATTAATTAATTAATTAGTCAAACACTTCAATAGATAAAGGAACAAATTAACAAATGAACTATGCTTAAGAGAACTTTCTTTGGGATCACCTAATGTATTTCGATGGCGAGTCGTAAGGATTTTTGAAATCATGGTCCCCCAAAGCATAAGTTGGAGAACATAAATTCACATTCAGATTGTAATCAGTACTCCAGGGATAAAGAATAAAAAAAATATATATATGATTTTCCAAGGTTCCTTATTTAAGACTTAATTCGATTAAATATACTGTGTGAAACATACTTTAGGAAAACATGATTATAATGATTTTCACCAATTTCGCTAGAGTGCTCTTTAGAAATAAAAAATGTCAAATATATTTTAAAACGTATGTTGCACATTGCACAGTGGTTCCAAAATGCCTTTTTTGGAAATAATTCTGTAGCTTGTGATCAGTTAAAGATATCTGAATAAAATTTAACATGGCTAGAGTCAAGGTATGTTCGAGTTGATTTGGAGGAGCACAGGGGTAGAGGGTGGACTACCGAAATTGGTCATCTCGTGTGTGTAATTAGAAAAAAATTGTCAAAATTTCATTTATGATTTTTTTTTTGTAAAAAAATTTTAAACATAGACAGTTTTTGTAAATCTCTACAAAAAATATGCTTACATGTGTATGCTAGTAGACTAGGGTTCCCTTTTAACGACTTTTGTAGAAGTTGTCGGAATGAGGAAGAGGAGGAAATGTATGAGCATCTTTTATGCCACTGCCCCACCCTTACTGGGATCAGATTACTAATTTTGTCCGTTTGTGCATGTATTATCAGATCTCTCTGATATTGACATCAGTTCGATCAATTCTTTCATACATGCATCAGGTTCGTTCGTTTCGAAACCTGTTATGGACACGTGAGTTAGCAACACATGATCCCTCAGAGTTTCACAACGGGACCAAATTAGACCTAAGTGAGCTGTCTCTTAATGACTAGATAGCTGCCCTCAGAACCTAACCTATAAATAATTCCCGAAAACGTATTATACAAGTCTTCATTTCTGTGGACGTCCCAATAAAGATTTTCATATCTGAGTGCCTTTATGACCTAGGATGATATACCAATAAAAGCTTTAAAGAATATGATAGATGTCTGAACAAAACATCAAAAACAATCAATACGAACAGACCTTTTATATATATAAATAATCTTCCATAGAATAGCTTCAAAGCAGGAATTGATCTTGATTCAAAGTTATTCTATTTATATATTTTTTATTGGCAAGGTTTGCTTTATTTTTTTAAGAATTGTCAAATTTGTCAAAAAATTTTTGAACAATTAGAAAGTTAATTACATTAATTAATAATATAATTAAATTTCAATATAAAGTTAATTAATAATTTTATAAGAAAATTATTTGGAGTATTTTTTCTGTAAAGTTTTTCAATTCATCTATTAAAAAGGTTAGATTTATAGTATATTTCAGATGATTAATTTTAAGGAACGGAGTTTTAAGATACTTCAATAACAATAGCAATCAATAAGAATCGTGACTTTATTAGAAAAACTAGCAAAGAAAATACTAATAAAAATCAAGATATCAAACTTTTAATTTCGCCAAATCCTTTACCTACAATTCACCGAAATATAACAAATCAAAGCAACAATATTAATAGTTATTACTAAACCAGCAATTTCGTAATAAAAGATGATTGCGAATAATGTTTTTTAAAGGTTCAATTTTTCAGGAAACTAACACCATAATAAATTTTTGTAATACGTATCTACACTTTTTTTCATAGAAATAAATAATATAAATATAATAATGATTCGTCTTAAATAAAATAAATTCCATACAAATTTGATTAGAAGACATAAAAGTTAAAAAAATAAATTAAAATTTAACATTTTTATTATAACCAATAAATACTATGGCAACACCGAATAATAATAAGATGTAAATAATTTATGCACAAAACACCATAATTAATATTTATTCGTGTGTTTCAATAAATATATGTACTCTTATGAAACGTAATATTTAAAAGAGGGTATTTTGGGTAATTTATTAATCCAATACAGGCAAAATATTAAGAATGATTAAAATTTGAAAAAAAACTTTTATATATACAAAATTTCATCGTTGTACTTAGTTTCTTGCTACTTTTTTCAATTTTTATATGGTCTCAGCTCACTGTGCATCCCCTCCAATGTTACCACAATGTAAATTATTTTTAGGCAACTTTTTTGAAAGAAGTAATATTTAAAGACTTTTTTCGTATCGGTTCGTATTAAATTTATTTCATTCGAGAATCAATCTATTAAAGTTGCTGAAAACACTGAGCATACATAATTGTCTACCGCATGTGTAATCATCAAACATTTCAATGAGGCAACGGAAATGTAGGTAGAATTTGTTTGTATATGTGTTTACTACATAATGGTGGCAGCAACATAATAATAAGTACCATTCGGTTTTTCTAATAATAAGCAGCAGCTTAACAATGGCAGCCAACAGAGAGGAAAAAAATAATAATAAAAGAAAAACCTTTAAAACTGATTTTGTGTCTATTCAAGCAATTTGATTTTTACCTATTCATTCATTCATTCATTCACTCATCCATTCATACGTTTATTATGAGTAGCAAGCATGAGTATTATTATTATCATACTCATAGTATACTTTACGGCTTTATTCCTTGACACAGTAGGCGAATATATGTTTGTAAGTATTTTTGTATTTTGTTACACGTTAGACACGTTATTATGTATTATTGGGTGCTTTTGTTGAGCACTTTATGAAAATACAAAGAATTTGCTTTATTGGCAATATTTATGCATTGTTTGATAGTTTCCCTCTAATAATGACGATCGACTACAATGTATAAAGAAATCAATAGATGTTTGTGTGTATGTATGGGTGAATGAATGCTTAATTCTTAAGTTTGAATTTGGTAAAAGAAGAAAATTGTTTTTTTCTTTTTTTTTGGTACAAAAGGTTGATTATTTATAACGGTATTTAGAAAGGGTTACCAAAACGTAATCATTTTAGTTTAAAAAATTATGAAAATTTTAGAATTTTGTCTTAAATGTATATTTTAATTGGATAATCATGATGAAAGATCTATTGATTTTCAATCTACTTTATACTTAATAATTTGGCTTTTGTTTTCAAATAATATGGTATAACATACATATATGTTTCTATTAAGAAAGTAATGAAAACTATATCATATTTTTTAACAATTAATATCATATTTTAAGACTGTTATTATTTTAATATCAGTTAAATTAAAGATTTCTAAAAATGTTTAATCCATTTTTTTTTATTATTTTGGATTAAAACAAGAAAATATTTCAACAACAAAGTTCCTTTGCCCACCTTTAAAAAAGGAAGAAAAAACATTTTTTTCTACTGCCTGTTTTATTATTGTTTTCGTTTTTATTTGTATTATATAATTTTATTGTTTTTTCCTGTATATTGTTGACAGACAGACATCAGCTGCAAAAATCTGTGCAATTATTTTGCAAACAATGAAATTGTTTTTTTGTCACACTTCTCTATGTACCTCAGCACCGTCATCAAACCACGATTGAAACAACAAACCCAACCACATGACAAAGAATTCGAAAAAAAAACAAGGAAACGTATAAAATTGTATTTTTACTTGTTGCAAAGCAAAACCAAAAATAAGGACGAAGAACGGGAGTGAGTATATAAAATCTGCATGCAGTATGTGTCATTTTGATTTGAGGGGGTGTATCTTCTTTTGCCACGTTTGCTATTTGTTTGTTGGCATTAAATCTGATATGTTTTTGTGTAAAATGAATGCGGAATCAGGTGTTTCAGTTGTAATTTTGATTTGAAATTGTTTAAAATTTAAATTATTTTATTATTATTTTACCTATAAACTGTTAGAGTATTGAAAAGGCACATGTTTTCTAAAATGGATTTTATTTAAAAGAAGTAATGGCGAAAGGGGATATATTTAGTTAGAGTTGATGATAGTAGCAAAGTAACTTTTTTTGAGGGTTATTTTATGAAGATATGATGAAGTCAAAGAAGTAGAATGGATGAAAATATATATGTAATATATGTATATGGATTTTTTTTATATATGAAACGTATGTGTCTTCAACACAAAAAGAAGTTTCTTATTTATGAGAAAAATTATAAATGTAGCCACATTTATGAAGTTTGACTCAAGGACAGCGTTTTTGTCAAGGATTTACCGATTCTGTATGTTTTACTGTATTTTTGGTTTTAATCTGTAAGGACATGTTTAGCCACATATAAATTTATAACAGTTTAAAATACTTTACTAAAAACGAATTTAAAAACAATATCGAAAATAAAAAAAATATACTTTGAGTTGAATGTTGGAAAGTTAAAAAAATTTTTCACTCAGTATTATAATTCAATTGTGAAAAGTTCACACATATTTTATATAAATTTTCTTTGGCCAAAATGAAAGAGTATTTCTAATTATTGATTTTAACGAAAGCAGATTTTTAATAAAACTGAAATATGAGATAAAATTCAATTACAAAAAAAAATTGTGGCGAAAAAAAAATATATCTTATCTAAGAAGCATCATCTGTAATAAATCTTGACATTTTGACAATATATTTGAAAAACAGGCAGCTTTAATCAACATCAATAACTATACTATAAATTTTTCAAGATAGTCGTATAGATTCAGACAACAATTTTAAAAATTAAATTGGAAAATTCAAAATTTATTTATAATTTGCAAAATCTACATTCAAAATTCCAAATTTAATCAAAATTATATAAATGTATCAAAATAAATAAGTGAAATCAAAACACGAAAATAAGAGCCTTTCCGAATCTGAAATATAATATACCAAATACATAAACTAAAACTTTTATTTTCTAACAGTGCTCGGTTTTCCTGTTTTAACCAGATAATTATTTGATGCTACTTGTTAACTTAATCCACTAATTATTTCTCAAAATCAAAGTCGCTGGCTGGTTTATGACCGAACGACTCAATTTTCACACATATATTTTCTTTTAGCCCCATCTACCAGAAACTGCCAGTGGAGCAGCCAAAATCAAAATATTTATATTTATGGGTAGTCTTATGGACATTATAATTCCTATTTTGTAAAATGAAAGGTTTTCAAATGACAGAAATTTCTAAGGAAAAAATTAAAATTTAAAAAGTTTCCAGTATTCATCAACAAATTTCAAACATATGAAAACGTTTCGTTTTATAAAATGAGACCTTATGACACTGGACATTATGACATCAGACATTATGACATCAGACATTATGACATCAGATATTATGACACTGGACATTATGACATGCTCTCACTTTATAACTGACAATATGTTATTTTGTCACTGATGACAATATAAAGAATTTTTTCTCTTCATAAAAAATATGAAATCTTCGGAAATTATTGCTGACGTCTGTTTTTTATAACAACATTCGAATTTTAATTTTATTTTATTTAAGACTATTAAAAAAATCAAATAATTATGTCAACAAAAATAATATCTTAATGCGAAAAAATAAAAAGTCATTGTCTCTAACAGCTAAGAAAAAATCTTTGCAACATTGTATTGAAAAGGTTAAAGTAAGAAAATGAAACTTCACATACAACACACCTTCTACATAATCCTTATAAAATCAAAATCGCAAGATAAACAAATTTAATTATACATGTTTTCTATGGCTGCATACACTGAGTGACAACTTAAATAGTGATTAATGGGCAAAACTGAAAAAGTTCAAATATTTAAATAAAGAAAACATCATGTATTATAGTTGTTATTTACTTTTGAATTTTTTTTTTTTTTACTTTATTATTTCTATGGAGCAGTGAAAAACAAATATCAGCATTAGTTGAATAGAATTTGCATAATAAATGAAAAAATAACTTCAGTTTTCGTTTAAATTAGCAAGTAAATACTTTTAATATATTGAAAAATCTTAATTCATTAATCAATATTTTTATCTACGATTCAATTAATATATTAATCAGCATAGTTTACCAATGTCAATGAAATTGTTAATTCATTTAACAATTTTTTTTTAAACTAGTTTTGAAAATGTTTTTCCCAAAGTAGTATTTTATTTTTAGTACTTAAGCATAGGACGCATTTTTAATTAATTCGAGGAAATTTTTTAATGAAATTGTTATTTAAATTTTTTTATTTTATTATTATTGTTATTGTTATTATTATTATTCTTTATTTATTTTTTTTTTTTTGTGAAATTGTGATAATTTCTAAATAAAAAATATTGTGATAGTGTCAAAAATTTATTTCTTAGTTTATGTCGCTCTTTTCTCCCGCACTGTACATTATTAAAATAATTCATTAAATGTACATACATTGTAGCCACATTTCAAAATTTCTAATTTAGATAAAACCAAAAAAAATAAAATAAATAAATAAATAAAAAAATAATAAAAAGAACGCAAAAACAAATTGAAAATATATAAGTACTGGTATAAACGAAATAAAATCCAACCTGATATAGAAATTATGTACAATTTCTATGATCTGATTTTCTTGGCAAACATTACAAAAATGCTTTTAAAATGTTAAAATGAATTGTCTGTCTAGTAGCTGAAAACGAAACAAAACTAAACGCAGAATAATAAAAAAAAACAACAACAAGAAACCATCTAAATGAAATTGTTTCTTAGTTTTTGTTGACACATGCATTTCACTGCACAGCACCTGAAAGGTGTTTTTCACGGCATTTAAAATGTATTTAATGCAAAATGTGCTATAAAAATATTTGCTGCCATTAGAGCAAATACATTAGGAGACATTTTGATATGTCTACATGACCGTGCAAAAAAAAAAAAAAATACAAATATATACTTGATTTGATTTTATTTATTTAAATGTATTTTTATACAAATGACGCGTAAAAGAAGGGTAGAGAAAGTGTCCATAATTTGGGGTGCCACCTAAAGAAAATTTAAATTGGTTGTTTGCATTGATTAAAATTTTAATTGCGGTTAAAATTTGCAAATTGATTAAATTAAGATTTTTAATAAACACTTATTGAAATATTTACACTGAAAAAATTATTGTATATTATATTTTAATACATTTTTTACTTAATTTTATATTATAATTTAAAAAAATATTAATTTATATAATTAATTTTTTTAGTACTTATGAATTTAAAAAAGAAGAAAAAAAGATGTGACAGTTTTCTTAAAAAAAAAAAAAATAAATAAAAAATATAAAAAAAATATTTTTAGAAGAAAAAGGACGAACATAAAAAATTTATATATACATATTTTATGGTTCAAGCATTTTTTGTCGATTGAACAGAATGCAAGGAAGATTATGAGGCTTTCCTCAATTTGGGAATAATATTTTTAAGCAGTAAGTACATGTTTTGACTTTTTGGCAATATATGTATATTTTTAACTGTTCCATATTATTTTAGAAGCTTTTGTCATGACAAGATGCAAGCGTCAAATCAATTTCTGGGATACCTAATTCAGCTGCTCTTTTGAATAAAGATGTATATATTACTTATCAGGAAGAAAGTAAATTTTTGGTTTTTTTATTGAGAGAGATATTTTGCAATGGTACAGGCTCAGCTAAAATGTTAACTGTGACAATTAATATATTTTAAACATAATTTCAGTCATGCAAGTAATTAATATAATTAAACATTTGTTTAAAATTATGTACAAAAACTATTAATTTCATTTAATTAATATTATAATTTCAATGATTGGAGCAAACTCAATAAAAATGTTTATTAATATCATTAATTTCGTAATTGAAATCTATTTGTATTTTTTTTTTGTGTATATATCTACATATCTATAAGATTTAATTTTTTAATAGATTAAGCTAAACTATTTACCATTTAAGAGCTTTTTTTAAATTTTTATTTGAAGTCCAATACAGTTGGACAGGTAATTTTTTATTTTTTATATTTAGTTATATTTAAGTTGCAGCGAAACTAAAGTTATAAATAAAACATTAATGCAGAAATGTGTTGCGATGCAAGAAGTACTAGTGTTTAGTTACACTGCATACTGTGTGACATTTGTCCAATCTAGAATGACGAAAGTCAAAAATTAATGATAAAGAATTAAAAATTGGTACACAGTAACCATACGACCCTTTTAACATTTTTAAGAAAAAATGGATGTATATAATATCTGCCACGCCTACTTTTTATATAAAATTTGGATTTTAAAAATATTTATTTTTTAATTTAAATTATAGCTAATTTACCCATGTGTTATACCCGACACCTAGTTCTGTTAATTTCATTAGTTCATTTTCTGATTCGATTTAACAATGTCCGTCCATTCGTCTGACTAGCTGGCTCTGTACGTGTTAAACTTAGGACAAAGTACAGGTTGCAATTTTGAAAATATCCTAATAAAATTTGATATGAATAATTATTTTGATTCAGGTAGAAAGTTTATTGAAGTTGGTTATATGTTCATTATTTCTCCCAAAAGTCTTACAAATACCGTCCTGGTATATAGTTTAATGACTATAAATATTTTAATAAAATAGAGAAAGAATAAGCTAACGTTTATCATAGTGTTAAATTTCATGAAGATCGTTCTATATTTACCATAGTTTCTACATACTTCCCACTTCCGAAAATCTGTTAAAGTGCGTAGATCATTAAAGTAATTGTCATATTTGAGGCAAAAAGGTTTTACATGTAATGTAAACTATTTAAATACATAAACATATTTATATAATATAGAGTGTCTATATTCAAAACCCTCAATCTCGAAGAACACAAATTTTCAGGAAAGCAAACAAAATTATTTCTTTTACTTTGCAAGTATTCAAAAATATTTATTTAAAACCACTAGAGGGGGTCGGTCTCCATACAGAAAAAAAGTTATGGCAGTCACCCCATAGAATGAATGAATGGGTTATGAGGTTTCGAAAAACGCAAAAATTATTTTTTGGCCATGCCTTAAACTACATTTTCGTTTTTTGTGTATAGCTTCGCCATTTTATGTCCGATTGTAGAATGTGATATATTATTGTTAATGGTTTAACAACTGCTTAAAATTTCTCCTAAACAAATATCTCATTTATCATAAAAGTGAAATTCTCTTTTGGCAAGCATTATATATCTGGGATCTTCCGAAAATTTATTTAAACACAGAGACATATATAAGGGGTGTAATAAACTTAACGCATAAGGAAATATAAATCAGCACATGCAGAGAAAAAATATAATTGTAGTGACTATAAACTAAGAGAAATATATTATGATTGGAACACATGGTAGCAGCTAAAAATATATATGATTATAAATATTAGTTTTCATGATTCCATATTATCGTATCATGTCCGATTTTATGATTCGTTTTTTCATATTATGTTTCGAGTTTTTCACATTATTAAAACCATCTTACCACATTATTATCCCATGCTATCAGATTATGATTTCATCATATTATTATACCATTTTATCATATTATAATTTTATCTTATCATATATTAAAATAAAATAGATAAGTGTTTATTAATTATAAAAAATTATTTGTATATTATACGTTCATTAATTAATTTTATTTATTTTTACCATCATACACATGTTGTGCAAGATAACACTAGATATGTTTTATTAACTAAATCCTTTAATCAATATCTTTACATTACTTGAGTCACACCAAATATAATAAAAACTTGTCTACTGGAAAAAAAACGTTAAAAGAGCATATACAAAAACAAACAAGTTATGAATTTTTCAACTATATTTGTAAAAAACATATTTATTTGTAACATTTTAATATTATGGGAATAATAATATTGTAATGATTTGAAAAGAAAATATGGTTTAAGAAGAAGGAAAAAGATTAGTATTATTTTAATGGTTATATTAATTTTTTTATTAGTAACATTTTTTCTGATGGAAATATTCAAAAACAAAAAATTTTTGGTCAACTATACTAAAATTTTGATTGAATGTAAAAATTGAATAATAAAACTGAAACAAAAACATTGTTACTATGAACATAGTATTATTAAAATTAATGAAAACTAACAATGAGAACATAATATTGTTATAGTGACCATGCCATGTTTTTTCTCTGCGTGCAGTTTTTAAATTCTCTGGATGAGATAAAAATTATTTAGAAAAAAAGGAGATAAACATTTTTGCATTTATTTATTTTCTGATCCAATTGCAGAGCAGGGCAATTTATTTTTTGTTATACTAATTGTTTGCCAGATGATTTTTTTTTTTTTTTTTTGTCTTGGGTCTAAGCTAAAAATTGTTGATGTCGATATAGGCGATGACAGATAATTTAAGCAACAGAGGTGTAGTTACATGAGCAATTACTACGAAACAGACATTTAGAACAAGGTAAATTTTAATTCAAATTGAATTTGATATATATCGTTGAGATAATGTATTTTTACTTTTGCTAAATAAACATTTGTTTTACTATAAATTACATTATCATTTCTTAAAACACTTGAATGATTTCTAATTTTCTACTTTTACTAAAAAAAAAAAAATATATATATAATGAAAATGATTACAAATGCAACCAAAACATGTTCGTTCTTCCGTGATTTCTTCTTTTTATATAAATATTCCTTATTTATTTTAAATAAAGTAAATTAAAAAACTATAAATTTTATTTTAAACATACATTTAAAAAGTTTTCTTTTAAGAAAATAAAAAACAAACTAAAAAAGCATCTCAACCACTTCCTTTTTAGTATTACTTAATACTCTTTCTATTCAAAGTAAAAAGCAAATAATTCTAATATTCAAATTGTATAGTTTGGTAAAAGAAACTTATATTTATCATATGTGTAGTTTTATACTATATGTATGATGAAATTAATATTGTTTTTCTTGTATGAAACTTAACTACTTGGGTGTTTCTCTCTTATGTCTAAATGTATATTTGTGTATCTGTATGAATACTTAGTTAAAGTTTTTGCAAAAATTTTATTTTTGTTATACTTCTCAACATTCGCCGTCGTTTCAAAGCAAAACATACAATTTACAAAATATTTGAATTTACACGTAATTTTGTTTTTATTACGATTTAGTTACCCATACTATATACTCGATTACAGGCAAGGAAGAAATCCTAAGAAATTATTTTAGGTTCAATTCAGTCTTTAGTTCATCACTCTCCAAGAAATCTATATAATAAGAAGAAATATAAATAGCCATATTAAAATTCTTTCCATTTACATATTTATTTCGAAGAAGTTATTTGGTAATTGAAACTGGTTAGTGGTTTTAAAAGAAACAAAATTAAACACGAAATGTCTCATTTCTATTTGGAGGTATTTGGCAGCTGTAATTTTTTCATATTTAATAATATTTAATAATAAATTAATACGAAAATTGTTATTTCTTCATTCCAAGGTAATGCAAATAGTAATGAGTGTGGTTTCTAAGTAAGACATGTAGGAAGCTTTTGTAAACTGGTCAAAATTTGCTTTACCAAACATCGAATGATAATTTTTAAGTTGGTTTACCTTCTCCTAAATCCAATAGTTTTCTAAACCTCTGCATACTCATGCTCTTCAGTCTTCTTTTTTTATCTTCTTCTCGGATGTGTGTTTTTTGTGCCTGAAGTATTAGAAGTGAGTTACTCATTCGTATATATTGTGATTTGAATTCACTTACAATTTTCTTAGTTAAACATAATTTTAGAGTAGTTACAATTTACGCTTGTATAGTTCATAGGTTTTTTTTTAGTAAAATAAAAAAGGATTGTTTTTCTAAATTGAATACATGAATGGTTATTCATATGTAAAAGGTTTAAGTTTTAGTTGAATTGGAAAAGAAGCAACAGTGGTATCGAAAATATTAAAAATATGTAATCCAAAAAAAAAAACACAATCCAGTAAAACTAGAAAAACCAGCGTTGCCATAACGGCATTTAAAATGCAATTCTTGCACTTATTTTTCATTTCGACTGTTTTGTGAAATAATGAGGCTAGATGCTATTTAGCACTTTTTTGTACTTTTTCGCAAATATAATGTATTTTTTGGCATTATTTTTTGCCTGAATAACTATTTATTTTTGTTCGAGTTGGCCACAAATTCATGTAGTTACTTTTAGACTCTGGGCGTACTCAAAAATATGTACCTAAATTAAAAAATAAAAGAGAAAAAAAAATGTTGCCGTCAGTGAGATTTGAACTTGTGCAGAAATTAACCCTGCGTTTTTAATGACTAACGTCTTACTCAGTACACCATCTCGCACTTAGTTTTCTAAGTGACAAAAACTTTTTTGGTAAAGTAATCCAGCGTTCTAGCCAACTGATCCACGTAATTGCATTATTACTGTGCTATTATGCTATTGAGTACTTATTTATGTAATATATACTAGGCAAAGAATAATGGCGCCTCATTACCTAGGAACTACTTTAATAAGTAGTTGCCATTACCGAAAACCAAAAAATTTTTGTTGAGTAAAAGTGCATTTTTACCATTTTTAGTTATTTTTTGCACATTTTTTTATTTATGGATATATGGAAGATGAAGTAAGCAAAAATATCTATGTAGGCCGTTAGCAAACTCCAAGGTGTTTTAATTGTGTCCATTTGTGTGACACAATTGCTTGTAACTTGTCCTAATCGGAGAAAAAAAATTTTCGAGGTTCCCTTACCTCTTCACAAAAATTTTAAATAAAAATATTTTACCAGTACCAACTTTAAAAATATATAATTTTTTTTAATTCTAATTTGGCTAAATGTGACAGTTAAGATGAATATTAAGAACCCTTAATTTGTTCTGTTCTCAATTTTGAACTTCACCACCTTCGATTTAATTTTTATGTAAAAAGAAAAAAAGTGAAAAAAGTGAACCTTGAACCATAATAAAACTAAACTTAAACGAATTTTTAAAAATTGTGAGTAACTTAAAATTTTGTATTGATATAATGAGTGTGGTATGGTCCGATGAGTGTTTGTTTTCTCCCAAATATGAAACGATTTTTAATATTTTCTGAATTTTATTCCTATGTGTTAAAAGATATTTGTTTTCAGACATTCAATTGTTAATTTTTGGTCTAAAACATTTTAATAAATAATCTTAGTATAATAACAAAGTGACCTCGAAAGCCGGACTGATTTACAATTTTTTTCATGTACGTACCGCGCGAGGCTATCAAATTGTTTTTGTATTGGTATGTAATATTTTTTAACTCGTTCATTTACCCATTTTTTGTTAAAAACATTTTGACATTTCGTGCCGTGGTTTTACACTAACATTATATAAGCAATTTTTGCTTTTGTAGATGTGCGGTCACTTTATAATTACATTATGTAACCTTATGATATTCTAAATACTACTAAAGAAAAAGTTTTGAATTAACACAAATTCGAAATGAAATGCATTTCAAAAATTTTTATTTTTTGGATTTTTTTGGACTTTTTCTAAAAAAAAAAAAATTTTAAATTTATGTGACCCTACATTTAGCAATGATCGAAATTCAAACATTTTTGAAGGAAATTTTAGCTTTCGATTATAATTTTGTAACTTTGTCCATGTTGAAGAAAATAATAAGTATTGTAACAACCTTCTGGTAAACTTAGTCACACTAGCTTTTTTGGTGAAGAAAAGTTTTTAAAATTTAGGTTTTTAACATTCAATTAAACACTTAATAAACAATATTAAAAAATTATTGCGATACTTATAACCGATTCGTAAATAATCATATGTATTGGAAATTATGAACTATGTTCCTGAAAACATGATTTTAATCTTTTGGTTTTATTTTAACAATAGCGTTTTATAAATTGTTGAATAATAAATATACTTTTTACAAAATGTTTAATAAGACATAATTTTCTGTAAAATAATTGAGATGTGTTCTAAAAATAATTTTGAGCTAAATTGCATCAAGTTGTCTCTAAATAACAACGTTAAGTTTGATAACTAGTTTCATATGATTGGACTGACAAAGTCAGAAAAATGATTCTGAAATGATTTGTGCTTTTAAAAGTAGGAGTTGGGCGTAACGTAAAAATTGCCCAAGCAAATTCAATGGATAGAATATATGCATAAATTACAAAAATTTTTATTGCAATAATATAATTTAAAATTTAGCATTTTTATTCTTTTTTTCTAGAAAATTGCACTTTTTTTAATAGTCATTTAGCGTTTTTTGTGGATAAGTTCTGGTAACACAGAGAAAGACATATATATATATATATACTTTTTTTTATTACTATAATTTTAAAGACTATTCTGACTTATCATACATTGAAAATTGTGTTCAATTTTCTAATATTTCTACAAAAAAAAAAAAAAGATTTGTATTGACTCATTTATTTTTCTATTTCTTTTTTTTTGGACTCATCTTTGCTCGACATCAAGAGGCGCATTGATTACGTTGGCTGAAAAATATGTTATAACGATGTTTTTTGGATATTCAAAAAATCCCAAGCGTAGTACAAATTTATTTTATTTTTAAGAACTTGTAAACATCTTCTAAACTACCGTTTCTATTTGATTTGCAATTTTAAGGATACATAAGTGTGTGTGCACTTTTAAACTTTCAGTTCATATACATATGAATTTTCTAATTCTATTTTTTTTTTTTTTTTAATACTCTTTCCTACTTCTAAATATCATTTGTGGTTGAGTATGTAAAATTTGAAAATTTATCTTAAAAATGTTGTAATGCATACATTTATTCATTCACATGTAAATTGTTGCCATCTGCAATGAAGAAGTATAAACTAAATTTTCTACGTGCTTGTGTGGTTACGTAAAACTTAAATAAATGAAATTGAAAATATAATTTCCGTATAATCTCCTTTTTTGTGGCAAGAAAAAAAATTAAAATAATAAACGGTAGATAGAAATTTAAAAATAAACACAAAAACTAAGCAATGAAATTATAGACTACACCATTTCCACTTGTATTCCGGAAATTTCTATTAACATTTTAGTAAATTTCATTATTTTTTAGAAATTTCCAATTATATTTCAGAAAGTTCTATTTATATTTCAAAAACTTCTATTTGTACACAGGAAAAATTTGTCCATAAAATTTTTCAGTTAAATCGTTATTTAAATAAAAATTTTTTATTGATGTAATTAACGTTCAAATTGATTCAAATTTTTGGACATAAATCGTAAAAAAAATAAATAAATTTTGAAACAGAATATAATTTTTTCACAATAACGGAAGATTTCCAACCGCTGGGTCTCTACTAAAAAAAAATAGTATCAATTAATGTTGATTGTGAAAATTTTCTGAGGTGCCAAAGATGACGTGATTATAGAATTATTCGGTAAGAATAAGTTTAAAGACTGTATTGGAATCTATAAATAAAATAATAAGATTGTTTCGTTGTTATTGTACTTAGGAGTTCTCGTCCGGGCTCCAGGCTTCATTTTGGAATAGTATTTTATAGCAATTGCTTTCAGCAATTCTTCAGACAGGCTGTCATATCTTGTTTATTTCTTCTTGTTTTAAAGTAAATTTTTACTACTTGGTGGTAATTCAAACCTATTTGCTGGTGCATTCCATTATAATGACCGTCATTAATAGGAATTTTCCCGGAATGTAGTAAATATTTTTGAATACACTCACACAGATACATAACATACATTCAATATACTTCATACATATATTACGCTCATTATATATAATACATTACACTATGGATGTCAATTTCATAGCATAATTGAGCTGGTTAAGTTCACACCAGTGTTGCCGTTTTGGTTATTTTTAAGCAAATTGGTTGTTTTATTTTGCAATGTGAAGCTGATGACTTTTTTCCATTTTGTTTTTTTTTTACCAAATTTTATTTTTATTAATTTTAAAAAATGCTATTTATTATATTAATCTTACTAACAATAAAAAACAATAAAAATAAAGTGTGCTAAAAACTAAAAGCTCCTAAAACTTTTATTCCAATTTGAACTGACAGTGATGAAAACAATTTAAGTCAATAGAAAATATAAAGATTTTCTAATATTTAATCAAAAAGTGAAATGGATTTTGAGATTTTTGTGAAAAAGTAATAAACAACCTAAATACTTGTAATTACAAAATAAATTACTGTATAAAAGAAATGTATATTCGGTGAAGACCGACCTTATGATATCCTACACTATTGTGTATGTGACTTAAAGTAATACATACTTGAGAGAGAGCATTAAATGGATGCTATGGTTAAACTTATTTGAGTCAAATTTGATTAACATACGAGCATTTATGTGGAATTAAAGTACTTTTAAATAATTTTCTGGAGGGGATGCTATATAGAATTTACGATTAATTTAAAGTAATCCTTTTGAAACTAAATGCTATATTTTATGTAAGTACATATACATTTTTTAATAGAATATTTTAGGATTAAAAATGTTTTAATTGTGCAGAATTCTGTAGAAATGCGCTTATATGTATTTAAAATATTTGATCTTAAAAATATTACTCCAAAATAACATTTATTTGGTGACTATGTGAAATAATGAACCAATTTCGGTCAGCTAAGGAGATTCTGAGTCGGTTGGTATATTCTCGGGGGCTCTCCAATATCGTACTCGAATAAAAAATGTAACTTTTAAAACTAAAACTGTGCAAAACAACATTATTAACTAAAAAAAATTTAAAAAGGACACCATATTATTTTAAAAATAACTGCAACAAAAGTGTTTTATCAATCTCGATGTATTTTAAATTGGGCCACAGTTTTGTATATAAAGAAACTGATATTGGAACTTTTCGGCAAAAGTGCCAATTAAATATATTTTACTTTAAATCTTTAGATTTTGGAATTCATATTACCAAATGAGATTGACTAAGTCACTCTAAAAATAACTTTTATTTGCATTCATTTCCTGTGAACAAATAATTGTAAAAGTCAACCTTATTTTCTATTACTGCTCGACCCAGCTGTTTTGTAATTCTAAATTTATTAAAATCTGGTTTGCTTTCGACATCACCTCATAAGGACATGAGAATAATTAAATTCTTATTATTAAACTTTATATGCCAACCCCCTACAAAATTGGATCAGGGATCACATTTTGATAAACATTGTTCTAAACAGTTAAATTTTAAATACTTTTTTCTCCTAAACACTAACTAAAATTTATGATTAATATGCAAAGTATTTAAAACCTGAATACATATATTAAGACTAGCTGACTCAGGAAACGTTGTTTTGTCATATAAGACTTGAGGACTATCATCGGATAATTAATTAAGAAGACATTTTTAGAAGGAGCTTTTAACCGTTTTGCCCTATTTTTGTTGGAATTTCCAAACAAAAATTTATATCTTTAAGTTCCTTCCACATGTTACACTATTTGCCTGCCAAATTTCAAGAAAATCGGTTGATTAATTAAGAAGATATAGGGAATGGAAGCTTTTACTCCTTCTGTCCTATTTTACGCCCTAGATAATAAAAATTTTGGGCTATAGTTCCTTCCAGATGTTACACTATTTGACTGTCAAATTTCATGAAAATCGGTTTATTAATTAAGAAGATATAGGGAAGATGAGCTTTTACCCCTTTTTCCCTATTTTACGCCCTCTAGCGATATGAAAAAAATTAAGAAAAAAATTGTTTGTCAATCAATTTCTTTAATAGTAATGTTTTAAGAAAAAGTTTGCGAAATGTGAATTATATTTCTTATGATAATATTAATAAATTTAAATATAAAAAAAGCAAAAATACATTAAAAAGTATAATTTATATAATAATAAAGTACACTAACGTTTTTCGTTTATTAAACCTAACTTTTCTTTGAGTGCAGTTTTTCACTCTCACTAACACAACTACATTTTTAGTCATTGACATCCCTACATTACATAGATTTTGATACCGAGCCCTACAGCAAAAATATCTTAAACGACAACATTTTCAATATTAGGTTTTTATTAAAATCGATAATTTGAAAATATTCACATCATCTGTCAAAAAGAGTAACAAGTATCGTGACAGATTTCATCCATAAGTTTTGCATTAACTTAAAGTTTCAAACAATCTCAATAATGATTATCCTACAAAGTTTTGTGTTCTGCACATAAGTTATTTTCGCTGTTATGGCTCGATATATTAGTATTTATTTACCTGATTTATTATTGTAGAACAATATTTAATTAAGTATTTGTATTAATAAAATAAAAATAAATAATTAGGATGAAATTCGGGTGCTATTATTTAATGGAAGCATTTCTGTGTTTCAGAATCAAATCAATAAATCTTTTAGTTGATTTTAAATGAAATTTCGATTATAATTTCTTTTTGAATCGATTAAAAAATTAATTGAAATTTAAACAAAAATCAATTATTTTCGATTAATTAATATTACCATTTTGGTGATTGGAGCAAAATTAATAAACAAATTTAATTAATTTAATCAATTTCGTAATTGAAGTCCATTTTTATTTTTTTCTGTGTAGTTCAAATTTTTATATTTATGGCTCAGAAAATTCTGAATGTAATTTAAAAATTTTCTAATTGTATTTTCGAAATTTTTATTTTTATTTCAGAAATTTCTAATTGTGTTTAAGAATTTTTCTTCAGTATAATTTTGAAGTATAATTTTTTTAAATATATTTTGTAAAAAATATCAGAAACACAATTGCAAAATGTTGAAATATAAATAGAAAATTGTTAAATATAAGTGAAAGTTTCTAAATTACTGCGAATAGAAACTTCTGAAGTATAATCACAAATTTCTGAAATAAAATTAGAAAATTCTCAAACATAATTAGAAATTTCTGAAATATAATTAGGAATATGTGAAATACAACTGGAAATGGTGTAGTTCTTACTGCAAATTAAAAAAAAAATAGTTAGAACTTAAGACATTTAAAAAATGTTTTAGATGGAATCTTCTTATGAATAGGAGTTTTTAATTCTCGAGATTTTAGTATCCATTAGGAGTTATACTATTTTGTTTAACAAATATATTAAGTGGTCGCAATCTGCCTAAGCACAACTTAATTTTCGAAAGATACAAACTTTCTTAATATATTTATAATGAATACAATATGAGTACGAGGTGATCCTTGTGCTCATCTCCAATATATATTTTTTATCTGAAATTTTAGGAAATCTTTATTCTTTGGTAGGACAAAATCTCAGAATTATTTTTATAACACAATTTTATTACTTATTTTTATTAGCCAATAAAATAGCCTATATTTTTTTAAACCCTTTATGCAAAAATCATTGATAAAATATTTCTGGTAGCTTCAAGAAGCAGACGAATTTTAACAGGACTTAACACAAAAACGATATAATTTTACGCAAACAATTTGCGTTTTTATGTATTTTCACACCTTATCTACAATTCGCCAATACTCACACATACTACCACTAATAACATGAAAAATAAACCATCATACCAGCACATATATGTATGCAAATTAAACGTATTTAAGCTCATATAAATGTGTGAGTTTTAACGCATACATATGTATATTTAGACTCACTCATAAAATCTTATATGACAATTTGAATTTCGATTATACTAAGAAATCGAATTGCGATTACTATTAGAAGTCTTTGAAAAAAAAAAAAAAAAATATTCGAAGACTTTCATTTTGCAGCAGTTCAACCCTTGATGTTTACTTTCTTAAAATGTTGCGTATTTAAAAGAACTGATTTTTATGTTCTCACATGTGAATAACTTTTTGCATATGAGTCATTCCGTTTAAAGCTAACCATATGGTTTCCTCACCTCTTCCGAAATCAGGAATTTATGTTATTTTAGGAGTATTGTGAATCCCGACCCATTGTGGAAAACATACTAGAACGTGGTATTTACGTTATCAGAGTCAATGTTAATATTCTGCTAAATTTAATTAAATTTGAATGACTTGTGGCAGCAATTGGCTAATTTTCTCTTTCATTATAATTTCATTATAAATGAGGCAATACAAATTGAAATAAATATTACGTATTTACTATGACATTTTTTGTAAAAATAGCTCTGTACCAGCACTCGTCAAATTTAGAGGTTTTAGTCTAATTTTATTGTTGTGAGTCCCAGAATGCCACTTACCAAAAGTATAGAAAACATTTTTACTATTAACAGATACCTTTTTCTTTTTTAATTTCTAAAAATACCATTTTTTAATATATTTACCCGCGTACTATAAATCGTGATATATGGACTATTTTAATGTTGAGAAAAAAAGTCATATTGTAAGTTATATTAAAAATAATTTCTATGCCTTTAATATGACATCTAAATGAATCTTGTCCCATAAATATTTTGAAAGATATTTGTAATTTTGTGTGTACAACTGTTTATATTTTTTAAAGTTTTTTATGCTTTCAAATCGCTATATTTTTTTTTTTTTTGCTTTAAAATTTAAAATTTAGAATGGCGTAATTGCTTGGCTAACAAAACACCAGGGTGTCAATTCTAATTAAGCGTCCATCGCAAGACTTCCACTCGATCTATACCTTCATGTAGAAAGCTAGAGTTCCCGAATTTAGCTCCCTGAGTTTAATGGTCACCACCAATATCAATCTCAGTTTTATATAATTTATATAATTTTATAAAAGTTAGGTTAACAAAATCGATTGCACGTGACAAATGTAAGCTTCGAACACGATATAGTTAGACAACATCAAACACTTAGTCAATGCGGGGGTGAGACGCAAAATTCTCAAAAGCCAAACAATAAAAGCCCGCCTGACTGTACTTAAGAAATAATTACAGCGACGCGAGAGTTGTTCCCCAACCCAGAGCTACTTTGCGAATGATCGCTATATTTCGCAAACAATTTTCTGAAATTTTGTACACGTAAATTAACAATGAGAACATAATATTATTGTAATGACAATCATTACATTTAATTCATTAATTTTAATAATACTGCCTTCATGATAATAATGTTTTTGTTTACATTCAACAAAATTTTAATATAGTTGACTACAAAAATGTTATGCTTTCGAATATTTTTACCAGAAACAACATTTTATTAATAAAAAATATCTTTATTTCTAGCACCGTTAACTATTGTCAATATTTTTCAGTGTTCCTAAACTACATTTTATTTTCAAACCATTATTTCCATAACAATAAAATGTTATAAATAAATATGGTTTTTACAAATATGATTGAAAAATTCATAACTTGTTTATTTTTGAATATATTTATTTTTTAACGTTTGTTTTCCACCTTCATTATAATTCTCATTTAGTTTATACATGAATTAATATAAGTAGACAAGGTTTTCTAATATTTGGTGTAATGCAAGCAATATAAGATATTGATTAATTACTAATAAAGCGTTTAGTTAATAAAAAAATATATTGTAATGTCTTGCAACATTATATGATTGTACAATATACGATTCAATAACCAATTTATAAAAATAATTTTTAATTAATGTGTTTTAATTAAAAATATAATAAAATGTAATCATAATCTGATAGAATGATCTTAATAATGTACTAAGATGGTATACTAAAAAACTTCAATCATAACATGAAAAAATGAACCATAATATCGCATAAAAAGTGATAAAATGGAATCATAACAATTGTTATTTATAATAATATCATATATTCCCATCATAATATATTGCTATTAGATTATGGTCACTACAACTATATTTTTTCTCTGCGTGTATCAGTCTTACTTTTAAAGAGTATAATGATTGTACCGAATATCATCGGAATTTGATCCTTACATCGGAGAGGTAAGAACGAAGTTTGTAATTTTTCGTATTGGTTTTAAATGGAACGACACATATGTATGTTTTTAATATATTTATTTTAGATATCGGTAAAAGTAAATCTGCTTAGCTGGCTTTAATGTCTTGCCACTGTTTGCGTATGACTACATGAGAGTAAAGTGAAAAATTTTGTCAATACATTTAAATATAAAACTCTAAGTAATAAAATCCTTTTTTTTTCTATATATTTCTGCTTCATCCACATCATTGTCATTAATTCGTTTTTTATTTTTCTATGTTTGGATTTTCTATCATTGTGCTTCAGAATTTGGAGGAAGTATTTGTTGTATAAATTTATTTACCATTTAAATTCGATTTCTATCCTATTTATCCTTTAAATTTGTTGCAATTGAAAGGATTTCGTTACATTGATACGCTTCAATGTTTGTCTTGTATTTACGTTGATTTTTGAGGGGTTGTGTCTATCTCACATACGTACATACATACATTTCAGCGTTATTGCGTATTTGTCAATATCATTTTATATGATTTTATGTATGCATGTGAATTTGTGTATGTGTGTTGACGCATATGTTGATTTTATGGTTTGTTTTGATTCGCCTGTGACACGTTTGATTTGATTTTAAAATTACCTCCATATCAGCAGGAAGTAGTTGTTTATGGTTGTATGTGTTTGTAGGTGTTTATGTTTTTTTGGTTGCTGTATTGACACTGTTGTCATTCACATAAACGCGGAACTAATTTGTTGACATTATGAAAATATTTAAGCGGAGTTTTTTTTGTTTTTTTGTATAAATTAAATTAAATAAATAAAACGAAATCTGCTGATAAATTGAAAAAATCTGGCTTTAATACCGTTTGATGGCAACTTTTGCATGAAGAATAGATTATTATCATTTGAAAAATTGTTCTGAAATATACTTACAGACATACATTAAAGTGCATCGATTTGCATGAAGACAAAAAATGTTGCAAATGTACCTTCTTAGAATTAGAGATTGATATGTTGTAAACTAATCCCCAAAATATTTGGGTTCAATTATTTCGTTCGCATAAGCTGGACTATTTTTAAAATACCTCCAAAAATATGGTTTTCGATAAACTGTGTCCACAAGTTTTAACTTTTTGTCAAAAAGTTATAATATGCAACAGACACATGAAGACTAATACGTAGTCAGCAAAAAGTTTTTCTAAAGTTAGTTAGTGAAATGAAGATTTTAGTAAAATTTTTTATGAATTTTTTTGAAATACTATTTTATTAATGTTTAAATATTTCGGAGCTTTTCTATCGTAATTTAGATTTTAGAATATCATTGGAGTAGTCTAATTCTGTGCTGTTGATATATGTATTCATAATATATGCTAATAAAGTTATGGATAATAAATGGTTATTGAAGAAAATAAATGCCACAAGAAGCATAAGCTTCCCTAGAGGAAAAAGAACCGGTTCAGAACTAGTCACGTAACAGGTTCTCAGGGCAAGTGACCGGTTCTAGTTCAGGAACTTTATATGGGAGGAACCTGTCGCTTGTACATGGGGCTATCAATGGAGGTGTCTAATTAGCACCTTGGGATAGGTTGTAGGACAGGTCACGGGATTGGTCCAAAAGAACATGTTCAGAGTCGATTAATATAATAAAAATTTTATAGATATTGTTTACTTTTCAAATTGTTTTTTTTTTTTATTTCTTTATTTTTTTTTATTTTTACTGAATTATATTTATTTTTATTTTATAATTTTATTTTTTAATTTTTTTATTCTGATGTATCTTACGGTTTGTAGTCTTCAACGCTAATCACTCAGCCACAGATTGACAAGCATTTTAGAAATCGACTCTTTACTAATATTTGGTGACTGTGGTGGTGTCAACTGGTTTCCAACTGGAACTTTGGTGACAAGTAAGGTATCACTTGATACTCAACCGGTACTTCAATTACCACCAATTTCCGCAGGGTTGATATAAAATTATTAATTCGTTTAAAATAGTGACTAAACTTCAAAACTTTATTTTATTCGATTATGACTGCGGTTTTAAAAGAATTTATTATATTTCTCATTAAGTATAATAAATACTTCCATACAACTTATTTGTAAAAATTCCAGATTTTACCTTTTGGGAACCTAATATATAAAATTTACCAAATTACTTTTAAAGGATTAATTATCTAAAATTTTCAATAGTATCAGAATAGACCTTTCCAATGGTACCTTAAAATCCAATACATATTGAAAATTTTCCGAAATATATACAACTATATATTTAGATAATAAAAATATGAAAAAAATTTTAATAGAATCTTGATATTTCGCGAATGAAAAGAGATGTTAGAATTATTTAAATGCATATTCCAAGCGTTAATATGACTCTATAATATTTTGTAGTTAAAAATGAGATCGTATTTTTAGAGGCGTTTTAAAAATATTCCAGCTCAAGTAAATTCAAACATTCAGAATTAATATTTTGGGAATCATATAAGAACATACTTATTTTCATTTCCAGAGTTCACACAGGTCAAAAATCAACTTTTTCTGCTATAAATTTAAAGAGTATTGCTAGTGTTTTTTGAGGTTGTATCGAAGTCAATTTATCTAAAACTATCAATAATCCAGCAAAAACTTTGCTTTCCTGGTAAGCTATGTATAATTGGGTATAATTGGGAACAAAAAAAAAAGAATACTTATTTCTTGTCTGAATAACTAGTTATTTTTGATCGAGTTGTCCACAAATTCATGTAGTTATTTCTAGACTCTAGCTTTACTAAAGGAAAATAAAAATAAAAAAAATTATGCCGCCAGTGAGATTCGAACTTGGACACAAATAACGACTAACATCCTAAGAGACTAAAACTTTTTCAGTATCAAATATCTTTTTAGACATTTTGTTAAAATTTTGTTAGAAAACATCATCAGAATGGAGTTCAACCGAAAAAATTTTGTTTGTTAATACAGCGCTGTAGCCAACTGATCCACTTGATTGCAATATTACTTTACTATTATACTATTGAGTTCTTATTTATGTAATACAGACTAGTAACGACGCCTCATTACCAAGAAACTACTTTAATAAGTAGTGCCATTACCGAGAACCAAAAAGTTTTTGCTGGAAATATATATTAAAACCGATTTTAAGAAATTTTGCTTAAACTTGTATTAAAAATAATTTGACTACAACATACATATTTTCTTACATATGACATTTGCTTCTTGTTTTGGTTTTATATTAATTTTTTAGACTTTAGTTTATTAGTAAAACTACGCCATAGGTTAAAACCTAAAGTTTTCTCCTACTTGTTTGTGAAAACCAAAAAATTTCCACTCAGGTTTACAAAATTTAACTTAAAGAAAATTGAAGATTGCAAGAGTCTGCTACAAAATGCCGGGATTATCTAAATTGTTACATGAAGTAGACGCTTTGAAGAATACTTTCATGTTTTTACATTCGTGACAGTCCAAACATATTCAAGCATAACTTTTCGTTTCTCAAAGTTACGAGTATATGTTATCTTGGTGAACAAGCCATTTAAACACAAAACTCAAAAATAACAACAAATACACTAATAATATAAAATTTTGAATAAAGGATTTAAAGTACATCCCTTAACTGTAATTTTCATTAGACAATGTTCTTATATATTTTCCTGATAATGAGATGCAGCTTTTATAATACTAACTCTATTTAAATAAAAATGCTAAAAATAATACTACACTACCAACTTTTATGCCATGTCAAACTGTCAAAATTGCTACATTATATTTATTAATATATAAACTTGATTACTTGGTCTGTTATAATTTATAAAATAAAATTTATAAAAATAAAGGCATACACATTTAAATCGAATATAATATATTGGTTCCGATAAATCTTTTCCAAAAATGAACCATTTACACCGAAACAATTAAGCAGATTTTTTATTCTTAACAGCTATACACCAGTTAATTTACTTTTGAGATAAGAAAAGTGACTACTGTTGTCAAGTTTGACGATTTATCGTCATTTTGATGATTTTTGGTTCTAAAAATGACCTGTACACTAAATATACTGGTGCATATTCCCATCAACGCACATCAATTTTGTTAATCAACTTATCAAAAATGGGGCTAAAAATAATTAAGGTGCTACAAACTAATTTTTTAAATTATTTATTTACTTAATTTTAAATATACATTAAGTTTTTTTTCATTGCAATTTTATAAGTTTAATGCCATTTTTTTATGGCATTTTCTTATATGCACACTTAAAATAAGGACCCACTTTAGCATTATTAATAATGTATTGATGAACCTTTGTTTTGGATAATTTTAAAGATTCGATCTAGCATTGATTTGAATAATTTTTAATGAAAATCACTATCAATTTCTTTCCAGGCTAGCTTAATTTTTAGCTTCAACTCTGTTATTGTCATTATGTTTTCATTCTATGCATTTTTTGTTTAAACTTTAGTGGCCATGTACCCACAAAGATTCTCCATTGGATTCAAATCCGGACTGTAAAGCCGACCAGTCCAATAGTGGAATACAATGTTCTTTAAACCACGATTTAATTTGTTGGGGACATGGATTGCAGAGTTATCCTGTTGGAATATGCAATCTTCATCCATTTTTTCATCCATAAATGAGAGAAGAGCAACTTCCAACAATTCATTATAAATTGTACTGTTCATTTTAATTGGCATAAAATATATTTTTGATTTTACTGCAGCAGAAAAGGCTGCGACATACGAATTTCGTTCGACCTCAAATTATGCCAATAGCAAGAATATAAATCAGGACTGACCAAATTGAATTACTTTTCATAAGAAAAGAATTCTTTATTCCACTCATTTGTTCATTTCGTGTATTTGCTAGTAAATTTTAAACAATTTTCCTAATGATGCTGTTTTAACATTGGTTTATATTTTGGTTTCTTCCATTTTATGTTACCATCTGTGCAACATGTTTGGAAGTGACAGGAAGGTCAAGTTTATTTTTTATTTGTGTAACATTTAATTTATTGCGGGTGGATTCTTCTTTTATTTTATTAATTTGTCTTTTTGTTAATTTTTGATTACCTTTTCTTAGTTTCCGCACTCCGTATTTCTGCCTTTTCTTAAGAAAGTCTCGAATAACTCCTTTCGAACAGTCAACTTTTAGTCCAATTTCTCCGTTAGGACAGCCTCGATTTTGAATTTGAATTTTTTTCTGGTCTGTAAGAAAAGTTTCTTTAGGCATTCTTTTAGCCCATCAGAGATGTTGTCATCAGAAACTTACCTTAAGCGAAACAAACAACTAAAACTGATAAAAAAAATTTAATATCTTTTTTTATTTTTTATTATTTTTTTTTTCTTTTTTTTTTTGCAATAACTTTTGAGGCAAATTTTTTTCGACTGCGTTTATAGGAATATCACACTGAAATCATCATCAATATGTTCTGATCGCTAAATTAAAGAGAATAACAAAAGCAAGTAACAAATATTTCTTACATCAAAAAGTACTATTATATCACGAATTATTTTAGCAACACAACATTGTTTTTTGTTAAGAGAAACGATTATACCTCAAAGAAAAACAAACATTTTAAATGCGTTTATAGGAATATGCACCAGTGTAGATGCCCAGATAACTTGCATCGCGTTAGAAAATTTTTTACCGCTCACATAAGGGTTAAATAATTAAAATAAAATAATTCAATTCGGAAAAATTATTCTGAGTAAGTGTTAATCAATATTTTCAACAAAGTGCTACTATGCGTATGAGTAATATAAATTAAAAATGTTTTCAGTTGATGAACTATGATTCATAAATATTTTTATCAAAAACTATTATTTATAACAAATTTTAATTTATACTATTACTAAAGAGCAGTTTACCATTGTTTCTACTTTATGTTTTTTGTTTCTAGTCAACAATTAAATAAATAACCAAAAACTACAACAATAACATATTTCAAATGCAAATAGCCGTTACATAAAAAAAAAACTAAAAATAGCACAAATACACAAACTATGAAACTATGAAGTTTTTATATATATTTTTGAAAACTTTTATTTTTGCTTTTATATACTTTTTTTGCAGTCGTAATGTCATTGTTTTGAATTGCACATCAATTACAGTTTATTGTTGCAGTTGTTAACACGTACTAATGTATGGCATAAAAGCTTCACTCAACTTAAAATAAAGAAAAAAAATTTTACTTTTTTTTTTTATAAAAAGTCACAAATAGATACACATTTATATGCAAGCATACATACATCTATTTTATGCTAAAATATTGAAGCTAAACGTAACATTCTCTCGTTAGTTGTTTTTTTTTTTGCCAGGATTGTTTGCCAGGATATTTGTATGTGTTTTTTTGTTAGACAAATGTTAACGGTTTTATGTCACATTTGACACCTATTCACAAAAAAATAACTGAAGATGCTGGAAAAAAGTTTTGCGCGTTTACGCTAACACTATAAATTTTATTTTGTCAAGGCCATAAAAATATACGTTAAAGTTAAAAAAAGTTTGAATGACGCAAAAAAAAAATATAATAAAAAACTAAACTAGTTCTTTATAGTTTATGTAGGCCTATAAATTTATGTAATTTTTAAAGGTACTTTATTGCTTATGGTAACATGAGTTCAAAAAGCAAGAGGTTAATCTTAAAAGTTGTTCTTAAGTGTAATTAGTTTAAAGGAATTAATACTAATACCTGTTCATGAAAAAAAAAATTGAAACTTTGCAATTTTTGGCATAAATTGAGAAACTCCATTTAGTCTCAACTAAAAATTTATTTAATTAATTTTGAATATATTTGCATTAAGTATCAATTTAAAATTATGTTTACCTTCATATAATTATCGGACATTTTCTTACCACCACTCATTAGATTTTGTACAATACTTTTGTCAATGTTAAATCAAGCTTTTCACCACTTATTCTGGAAACCAAATAGATAGTACAAAGCTGTCAATTTGTACTATCTATTTGGTCCGCTTTAATAATGTCTGGGTAATTTGATGATGTCCGGGTAATTTAAAGGACACTTAACCAAGTCATATACAGAGGCGAACAAATTTATTCACACACATCGTTGTTATATGTTTGTGATTTTATTTATATCTTCTAATCAAATAAATTTACAAATATGATTTATTTACACCAAATGTGCAAAGGTAATCCTTGCCTAAACTTCTTAAAAATTTCAGAATGCATTTTCTGAAATATAGTCTATCTTATTGTGTAATAATTTTATTTAGTCTGAATAGCAGTTTAAAAAAAATTTACTTTATAACTAAAAAAACTGCAAAAAATGCTTTTTTCCGAAATGCGCCAAATTCAAATTGCAGATAAAGCTTAGTCATACCAGACATTGGCATGAATATTTTTCTATTTTATTTTTTCTGGTGTTGCCTATAAACGTGCATAGTTTTATTCCAAATTTTTTGAAATTTGTTTAACAAAATTTTTAGAAGTTTGAATTTGGAGTTTTGAAACAGTCTTAAAAAACAGAACAGAAATGTATTTTTCAGTAACTGTGGTTCCAATTTAATTAAAAATAGCAATGTATTTAAATATTTCTCAAAAAATTAAACACTTTTTACACAAATGATCAAAAACACATTAATGGTCTGGGAAATTTAATAATTTAAAAATATTATCCTTACGAACATCAATGATAATTTAATACTCGTATACATAATTAAATTAATTATTTAAAAAAACTGTTTAAAAAAATTTTTGAATTCAAGATTTGATATACTTAAGTCTAATTCATTAGAATATTTATTGAATAATCTCATAGCTTTTATTAAAGGTTCATTCAAAGCATATATATGTTGTTCTATGAATATCTATATAGAATATCTATGAATATCTATATAGAAGATGAATATCTATATATTTTGCCTTAGAGGCCTAGGAGGTACATATAGTGTTATGGTATGAAACAAATCAGGACAACTAATCCACGAATTATAGCATATAGGAAATATACAGAAGAAGTTTTACGTCTTGTTTCTAAAGTTTTCAGAGAAATCAAGGTACACTTATCAGGGATCGAAATTTG
This sequence comes from Protocalliphora azurea, assembly GCA_932274085.1. NCBI lineage: Eukaryota > Metazoa > Arthropoda > Insecta > Diptera > Calliphoridae > Protocalliphora > Protocalliphora azurea. The sequence continues at coordinate 133,856,573 of OW026519.1, forward strand.
TGTGTTTACAAATGAAAAATTTAAAAGTGAAAAAGCAAACTTTATAAATTTTACTTGAATTGTTTTTCAATTCTATTTGTGTTTAATTGAGTACAAGGGCTCCAGATAAATGAAACATATTCTAATCTAGATATCACAAATGATGTATATAGAACTTTTTTTGTGTAATGATCAAAATTATTAGAATTACGTCATAAAAAGCTTAACATTGAATAAGCTTTAGGTATAATATAATTTAAATGATTATTAAATAAAAAACATTTGTTTAAATTAAAAGGTAAACCATTACGGACTAACCAAGAACTCACCCTATTTAAATCCTCCTGTAGTCATTGGTGTTAGAAATTGTATTAAAAATTTGCAAATCATCAGCATACAATAAACAATGAAACTTTCTGAAACATAGGTCAATGTCATTAATAAATACATTAAATAACAGAGGATCCAAAACACTACCTTGTGGTATACCAAAAGTAGAAATAAATGATGTAGAACAAACACCATTAAAAGAAACTACGACAAGAAATAACGAAACCAAGATAACATTCGGGAATGAACGCCAAATTTATATAATTTTAATAATAAAAGTTTATGTGGTACTCGATCAAAGTTCGTGTAAATTATATCATGTTTAATAGATAATTATGCGTATATTACGATTTTTTAACATTTTGTTACAAAGCAAATTATTTAATAGTTAAATTTTTCTAAAAACTGTAAAAAATTAATATTTTCCCTATACAAACGCACCGCACAAATTTCAAGCCCGATGAGGCACGGGTTAACGATATAAGACTTCACTAATATATATTTACAACCCAATGAACGATTCTTGGGTTAGTTAAATCAAATTTCAAAGTCGTTAATTTGAATATACATACACATGTGTATGTAAACGATATTTATAAAAAATTTATAAAATGTATTAATATTTAAACGAATTTACTTTCACTAAAATGTAGCAAAATAAAATTAAATAGAGAAGTTGAGTTTAATCAAAATTCTTCAATATGAATAAAAAATTTAGTTAATTTGACTACTAATTTGGTATACCTTAAAGTAATCCAATTGACTCAGAATCACTTTTTGATTCGGTCTAACTATGTCCGTCCGTCCGTCTGGCTGACTGGACGGCTGTAGGGCTGACTGTCCGTGTAAACCTTGTGCACAAAGTATAAAGTACAATTTTGAAGATAATTCAATGAAATTTGGCACGTAGGACTATCATGATAAAAGGACGAAGCCTATTGAAATGGGTGATTATCGGTCCACTATTTCATCTAGCCCCCATACAAAAATGTCCTCCCGGAAAGGTTTGTGATATAAACATTTATTTATTTTAAACTTAAAAAAAGTCAGCATTCAAAAGTACTCGAATAATAAATTTACTGTGAAAAATATGTGTGAATTTGTTTTATATTAACAACAAACCAGTATGCGTCTATGAATAATAATCACACCGAAAATATTAATTTATTTACAAACACCTGGATGCCACAGACTGCAATCAGAGAAGTAACAGAAGTAACTGTTAGACCTATGGAAATTTGGAAGCCTCTCGGTAATGTTAAAAGTGTATAATTACACTGTGGTAATTACAAATTTTAACAATCTGTGCATCCAACAGGTAAACATAATTCGAGTATATTGAATTCAATCGTGGCAGCCGTTTTTCGAAGTTAACGCTCGTATTAGAGATATTTGGGTTTAAACTTTATGTAAATGGTACATTACTATGTACGCTATTCATGTAAATTTATGTAAATTAAACAACATAATTCTTTATAATTTAAGAATTTGATTGTTATATTCTAACACATAACTAAATTTACTGAAACCTTTACATTCCGAGTTACTTTACTTACCTTGAGTGTTAATTTTCAAATATTTTGTTCAAAATTGTTTTTCGATTTTTTTCTTGTGCCAACGACATTTTACAGTTACGAGTACTAATCTCTTAAAGTTCAAAACTAAAAATGTTTTACTATTGATAAATTTCGATAAAAAAAATAACACTTATTTTGTACTAATTTACTTTATTGTTGACAATATTAGTTTTAAAAAAATTAAATTTTTTCGTAAACATTCTGTAAATAAAAATATAAAAAAAAATGTGCGAAGCAGAGATAAAATGATTTCTTGCTTCGACCTAAAGATCTTTTAAACTGAAATCTACATAGGTAAGCATGCTTTTAATAGAGACTTATAACGACTACCTATGTGTTAATTTTTTTTTTTTACATTTAAGTCATAAATTAATTTTTGGCGAATTTTTATATAAATTACATACCTGAAGTGAATTTGAAAGTCTACCCTCTACCTTCGTGCCTCGCTAGGGACCTGTTCTCCATCAAATCAACTCAAAAATACCTCAACTTTGACCATGTGAAATTTTATTTAGGTATCTCTAACGGTTCACGAGTTACATAATTGTTTCCATAATTGTTTGCATAATAAGTGGGGTCTAGGTGAAATAGTGGACCGATAATTACCCATTTTAATAGGCTTCGTCCTTGTCTCATGATAGTTCTACGTGCCAAATTTCCTTGAATTATCTTCAAAATTGTACTTTGTACTTTGTGCACAAGGTTTACATGGACAGTCAGCCGTCCAGCCGTTCAGCCAACCAGACGGACGGACGGATATAGTTAGACCGAATCAAAAAGTGATACCGAGTCGATTGGTGTACTTTAAGGTATACATGCCTGTAGTCAAATTAACTAAATTTTATATTCATATTGAAGAATTTTTATTAAACTCAACTTCTCTATTTAATTTTATTTTGCTACATTTTAGTGAAAGTAAATTCGTTTAAATATTAATATATTTTATAAATTTTTTATAAATATCGTTTACATACACATGTATATGTATATTAAAATTATCGACTTTGAAATTTGACTTAACTGACCCAAGAATCGTTCATTGGGTTGTAAATATATACTAGTGAAGTCTTATATCGTTAACCCGTGCCTCATCGGGCTTGAAATTTGTACGGTGCATTTATATAGGGAAAATATGAATTTTTTCAGTTTTTAGAAAAAGTTAACTATTAAATACTTTTCTTTGTAACAAGATGTTAAAAAATCGTAATATACACATAATTATCTATCAAACATGATATAATTTACACGGACTTTTCTAAGGCATTTAACCGAGCACCACATAAACTTTTATTATTAAAATTATATAAATTTGGCTTTCATTCCAGAATGTTACCTTGGTTTCGTTATTACTTGTAGTAGTTTCTCTTGATGGTGTTCCTTCTACATCATTTATTCCTAATTTTGGTATACTACAAGGTAGTGTTTTGGGTCCTCTGTTATTTAATATATTTATTAATGACATTGACCTTCAGAAAGTTTCATTGTTTATTGTATGCTGATGATTTAAAAATTTTTAAAACAATTTCTAACACCAATGACTCCATTAGGATTTAGATATGGTGAGTTCTTGGTTAGTTCATATTGGTTTACCTTTTTTTAATAATTACTTAAATTATATTATACCTAAAGCTTATTCAATGTTAAGCTTTTTATGCCGTAATTCTAATAATTTTGATCATCACACAAAAAAAGTTCTATATACATCCATTGTGAGATCTAGGTTAGAATATGCTTCATTTATCTGAAGCCCTTGTACTCAATTACACACAAATAGAATTGAAAAAAAAAATCAAGTAAAGTTTATAAAGTTTGCACTTTCATTTTAAAATTTTTCATTTGCAAACCCTCAAATTTCGATCCCTACATATCGTGATAAGTGTACCTTGATCGTGAACCGTTAGAGATACCTAAATAAAATTTAACATGGCTAAAATAGCTCAAAACCATTGTGTTGCTTAATAAAATTTTTTAAGGACTTTTCATTATAAAATTTGATGTTTATTAGTCCTTTTACAATCATCTCTTTGTATACCAGATTATACAGCTAATAATAGACATCTAAATTTTCCCAAAAATATATAATTACTTTTAAAAAACCATTTCTAACAATTTGCTGGAAAAAAATATACGAATCAAAGATAAAATTACTTTTTTCAATTTTTAGAAGGCTTTAAAATGACTTTTCAGTTTTACATGCTTACTTCTTCTATCAGCTCATACCTATATGAGTATATTTGTTTGTCTGCTCCGATCAGAAGCTGTAACTGTATAAAACCATTTGCATTTTCCATGTCTGTTTCTCTATCGGTGTAACTGTGTGATGGTGTGTAACAATTTCTGGTGCATTGTATTCACTTAAAATTCCACATGAATTCATTTCAATATCAAGCAACCACTCACCTGTGAAAAGCCACCAATTTGTTGCCATTGACTTAACGTTGTTTGTTCGCCTACCAACTGATTTTTATAATTCATATTTTTTTTCTCTTTCTTTTTTTTCTCATTTTGCACATTTCGATTGTTGGCTGGTATTTTGTCAATGGTTTGGAAGTGATTTATTAAACGGAAACAATGTGGTCGGCATATTTAAATTTATGTTATGAATGTCTATTATTAACTTTTCATAGGAATACATTTATATTTATTTGTGTGGGTGGACCTTTATTTATATGTGCGATTTTTAACAAATAAAAAAAAAATATATTTATTTTTAAAGCATAAATATGCAGGAATGGAATATTTCTTAACAAGTTCTAGGTCAAACTGAGTTATTTTTCAAATTTAATATAAAGTCAGTCTAAATAGCATAGTGACATTTGACCCTTGGTAAATGATAGTTTGTTATTTATTTAAATAAATTATAAATAAATTGTCATCTGTACTATGTAGTTTGTATTTACAAGCAACTTGCTAATTTTTATTAAAAAAAATGTAAGAAATAACATAAAGTAATTAACAATAAAAATTCTTAACAATCATGCACTTCATTCTCCCTCCTAAGCATTGCTGCCAGTTTAGCCTTTTTAAGGCTAAATTTAGCCTATTTATTTTGCTTTTAGTCTCAAAATTTTGGTTTTATCTTCTAGCTTTATTCCTAGCTTTTTGGATTCTTAAAATCGTAATAAAAAGGTTAAAATTTTAGCACTTCAACAAAGAAGAATAACATTTTCTTATTTGATTTTACTATTTTTTTACAGAATCACGCATTTAAGAATTTTTGATCTTAATTTGCAAAAAAGGTTTAGATTATTTATACTTCACAAAAATTTTCGCCTGCATCGCTTCATCCTTCAAATTAAATATAACTAAACTCGTTATATGAACTAAATTAATTATTTATTTTAAATATTTTTTAATACTAATAATAATAATTGGTGTTATATATTAATTAATAATATAAACTAGAATATTATAAAAATTAACATAATTCAAAGAAATTCTTATAAAAGCGAAAAATTATCAAAGAGTTTGAAATTTATTAATCAAAAATGACAAATCCCTTGAAATAAATTGGGACATTTTACATATGCAATATAATAAAAGCTTATATGGACATTTTGTGGGCGATTTTTCATTGGGTCATTTTGCTGACGACGGTTCTATATTTTATTTATAAATTTGTTATAATATCTTTAATTATAAAATTTAATGAGAACAAAAGAAAATAGCTTTTAAATAAAAAATATTAGCTTTTTTCTGGCCTTAGGTTAGGTTAAGTTAAAAAGGGCGGTTTCTGCACGCCTCCACCCAGAGACAATCCGGTCCATTGTGATCCCTTTATGAATACCAAAGAATGCTAATAAAACGAAGAAAGAGAAGATCCCCAATAGAAAAAGGCTCAAGAGTAGAAAGAAGGCTCCTCCAGGTCGTGTAAAATATGGCTTCCAAACCACTTCAGACTACTACGCTAAAGCCCTACACAATAATAGAGTACGTGTTTCACTATCTGTAATTCCTCCATCATCATCGCATATCCTACAAAAGTCTGACGTGCTGGTGTCTCAATTACTAGTCATATTCCCTATTGCGAGGTGATCCGTAATCATACCAACAATGACCTTTAGATTCCCACGACTCATGCTCAAAAGATGCATCGAATCTGCTTGTTTAAGACTAGGCCATAACGCTCTAGATACCTTGCAGTCCATTCCACCCCTCCAAGCATGATTTGTTCTTCCTAGAGTCCATTCCCTTATGGCCATTAAATATGACCCAATTGGAATCCTAACCAATACCTTCAAAAAAGACCTGTCCAGCTCCGTACCTTTACGAGCTAGCTCATCGGCTATTTCATTGGAACCCAACAGAGTCTTATTCTGTAGGTATCCATTAGCCTTCTAAATTCCTTCCAATCTAATCTGAACCTGACACAATAACTTGTCATTGCCATTAGTGCTACCTGACTATCCATATAGATAGTTACCTCAATGTCCCTCTCAACATTTTCCTCCAGTAATACTAGGGCCTTGTAAATGCCTTGGAAATTTCTGCCTGGAAAACGGTGCAACTATCAGGCAATCTAATCGATCGTCTGATATATATTACCATGAAGTAAACACCCGCACCTGTGCCTACTTCCATCTTCGAGCCATCTGTGAAGATAGCACACCCACCATGGAGCTTTTCCGCTGCAGTCCAGAGGTCCCTACTAGGGATTTCAATAACGGGTGTAGCTTCGAAGTCAATTATAATACCGACATAATCCGTTTAGGCCACCGAGGATAATGTTCGACTATCAAACTTGACTTCATTAAGTAAGCTAACATGCCCCGTTGTGAAGCTCCCTATTAATCCCTTTCCTGAGTATTTTTCCTCTAAGACAATTTGCTGTTCAAGTAAATGGCCTCCCTTTGACAAACTGAGTTTCGCCTCATTCAAAACTGGTAGACTAAATGTCTCAACCTTATATCTCCTGGTAAACAGAACCAGTTCAGTCTTTACAGAGTTCACTCCCAATCCATTACCATTTGCCCATTAGAAAAGTTCACGCAGCCCAGATTGCATGACCTCGCTGATCGTGGGTAGAAATTTACCTGAGACCAACAATACCACATCATCAGCGTAGGCTACGATTTTAATTCCCATGGCATGTGTGTGCCCTTTGGCCTTATTTTTTTGGGGTATTTAGTCTTTTCTGACTTTTTTGGAAACCCACCTCACCTCCCGCTAACACTGCTACTAAGTTATTTAAAAATAAATAAAAATAATTCATACGTAACACATTTTACATCAATCATACGTCACGCTTTACAAACAAAAAAAAAACTTAAAATACATTTTTCCACTCTAAACTAATAAAGAATTTGAATACCAATCATTTGTTCAAAAAATAATCTACTTCATTTACATTATTATTTACACAAAATAAGCGTAATTCCTCCCCCAATTGATATTTTTCGCATTCAATTGATAAGATTACAATTTATATTATTAAACATTTATTTGCCTTGTTAATTCGCAAAGAATTTCGCGTATTTGATCACGTGTTTAATAATCCAATAATACAAAAGCAATTTGACTTTGAATGTAAACGTTAAACAGAAAGCTCGTAAAATGTAATTTACACTTGTCACAAAGCGTTAAATTTTTAAATAAAAGAAAATGAAATGGTGGAGCATAAATAAAAAAGGAAATAGAAAATACAATTTGTATTGACATGTGATTAAATATTTCAATAACCTGTTGAAGGAAATGAAAAAGTAATATTGTTAAAATAAAATTACATTTAATAATTACAGCAGTAAAGAGTAACTTAACTTTAATAAGTTTTTGTATACATGATAATATAATTTTAATTTTTTATCCAAAAATTTTACTTTAAGTCGATCAAGTTATGTGTCACAGCTGCGGGTTAATATTAGCACTTTTCTCAATATTAAAAAAATATATTGCAAACCCCTCAACTTTTAGGAACTCTTTTTAGATAGAAAAAAATCACCTTTACTTTTCAATATTACAGTAGCTTTAAGCAAAAAAAAAAAATATTTATTAATCCTCAAACATATCATCATACTTTTTATCATTATTAACATCATTATCTTCATCATCATAATCATTCACTAAACCATCTGCTTTGAAGTAAGTGAAAAATAAAAACTCATATAAAAACTTTTTGTTGAACAAACTCTTTTCACATATTGAATGCAGATAATATTGAACGGTGAACAAATCAGCAAAAAAAAAGCTTATGAACAAAAGCAACATATAATCTAGCAATGGTCAGCAAAATGACGCCTGACTTCCGGTCGAAAAGTAGAAAGAAAAACTTTCACATATTAGCACAACATATGTTACTTATATTGCATGGATGTGTATGTGTGTATGCGCGAGTATGTCCCTATGTGTTTTACACGTATGTTTGATGTAGTTTGTATAGAATGTATTAAACTCCTGCAAATGTTCAAATACTCGTACTTTTACTTTACATCAAACTTTTTTTGTTTTTAAACTCATACTTTAAGTTTTCAACATAATTTACAGTGTTGCAAGTGAAGGTTAAAAATGTTTACAATTATAATTTTGTAGCTATGGTCTATTTGATGTCTGGAATTGTTTTAATGAAATTACTCTATTATAACATGTTTCCAGCTGAAATAGAGGTTATTAAATATCAGACAGTCGTGCCAAAATCAGAGAACTTTATATCTTTCATATTGTGTAATACTTACGAAAAGAAAAGGAAAATATACCTGATTTATTTAAAATTTAATTTTGTTGTAAGGTAAAATGTCTTATTATATTTATTTTTTTAATATGATAACGTTGATAACGTTGGTATCAAACTTAGTGAAATTTAAAAAATTATAACTACAATTAAAAAAATTACCTTTGTCTTCCAATCAAAACACAGTGGGATCAAACGCAAGATTTATGGTAATTAACCTGTATCTCCTAAACTACTGCTGGAATCGAATTAAAATGTATGGAAAGGTTATAGAGAAGGACCCAAGTTTTGAGAAAAGTTGTCTTGTAGTCACCCCATATTAATACGAGGTAAGCTACAGGATATTAAATTTGACCACCTCGAGTATATAAAAGTTTAAAAAAATCGTAACTTCTACAAATCAAGTCTGATTTCAAAGATTTTTTATATTCCTGTAAAGTGCTTGGCGAGATAAAGAAAGAACATGCTTAATTAGGCTTGAATTTTGAGTCGGGAATAAGTCCTAAAGTATATGAGGGAAATTGTTTTTTTTTTAATATTCTGTAATCTCTAACACATTTCGAAATAATATGTTGAAAAATTTTTGTATTATTTCAATTCGTCTAACCGTAAAAATTATTTAAAGTCATCACTCTGAAATTAGTATGAAAAATTAATATTATTTTACAAAAATATAGTACAATAATTTCACCGTTTTCCCAAAGTTTTGTTAATAAAAAATTTTTATCTTTAGTGGTTAATAAAGTGGTTAATAAAGAAATTTTAAATTGATTTATTTTAATAGAATACATCCAGCATTGCTCGAAAATCCTGGATTTTAGAAAAAAAAAACAACTAATAAAAAAAATGTCACGCTATGCTTCTTTTCAATTTGTTGACGTTGTTTCATTAAAATATGTACTTGAATCGATTTGGCACTAAACTGCATCCCGCCCAGCCAAAAACGATTTAATGAAAAAAGTAAATTTTTCAAAATATTTTTTTTTATTGCATAAGAAAGAATATGAGCATTAAGCTATTACTATTCTTTCTTATGTATTATGTAAGATAAATATCATCATTCAGTCTTCAAAAAATCATTCAAGCAGATTCAAAAGCCAATTTTTGGCAATTTTTCAAAAATTTTAATTAAGCGAATAAAGATATCCTAATGAAATTTCGATACTATTTTGATACTATATATATACACTGCCTGTCACTTGAATAAGGAATTACATTTTTTTAACTTTAATTAAGTATATCTGCTAAACTAAAGTTCAGAAAAAAATAATTTTTTGCGCAACCAAATTTCAAAATGTTGGCTTTAGTTTCCTGAAGAAATAAAAAATATACGTATTTTGTTATATTAAGTTATGAATTTATTTAAAGACATGTATTTCTGTAGTACTTTTTCGCGTGTCACTTGAATAAGGAATATTTTAAAACTAAGCAAACTGTAATTTATTTTTAAATTTTAGGTTATAAAAATGAAAGTTATTATCTTCTAGCATTCAATGAGTACTGCCACCTTTTTTTGAAATAACCTCAAAAATGCGATTTGGCATCGACTTGTATAATGACTCTAAGTAATTTAGCGAAATTGAACTCCATGCTTCCGTTATTGCATCCTTTAAAGATTCTATCGTCTTAAATTGTTTTCCTCCCTCATAAACTTTTCTTGCAAGCTAATCCCAGACATTTTCCATTGGATTCAGGCCTGGTGAATATGGAGGCCAATCCAGTTCTTAAACTGGCACTGACTCCACTTTTTTCACGTAGTTTTGATACCGACATGGCAGAATTTGATCCAATTGTAAGAATTTTTCGTCTTTCTTTTGAAGTTGTTGCCATTTTCTTCCGCCCTTTCATGTTTTTTCCGTATCTTTCCACGTTATTTAAATAATTGTACAGAACTGTCTTTCCTCTATTACTGTTTTTGGCTATTTGGACCGGATTCTGACCCTGATATTTCAAAATCAGAATGTTTTCTTTTTCAGAGTTATTAAGAGCCACACCACGTCCCATTTTGAATAAAAACTATTTAAAAACTATCAAATTAAAAATTCTCTAGCTGTTTATATTGACAGAAATTCAAATCATAGCCTTCCTGATTAATATTAAAAGAATTCCTTATTCAAGTGACACACGAAATAGTACCACAGAAATACATGTCTTTAAATAAATGTATTATTTTAGTATAACAAAATATGTATATTTTTTATTTCTTCAGGAAACTAAAGCCAACATTTTGAAATTTGGTTGCGCAAAAAATTATTTTTGTCTGCACTTTAGTTTAGGAGATATACTTAAGTTAAAAAAATGTGATTCCTTATTCAAGTGGCAGGCGGTGTACAATACTGGAGTAATTAAATAGCTGTTTGAGTCCAGAAAAGTCCATTTAGGTCCAAAAATTTCCCCTTAGCATAAGTAAGTCTTGTGCATATAGGAATCATAGTACCAAATATACAGGTATGTTGTGAAAAACTATTTCGAATACAAAACGATAAAAATACGTATGAAATTCTGATGCACATATATTTTTCGATTTCATTTTCGCTTATTGTAAAACAGAATTCGATTTCATTTTCCATTTTTGTTTTCCTATGAAAATTAAAGTAAATAAGATTGAAATTGAAATTGAAATTGAAATTAGGTGGTGAAATTAACATGTTTTTTAGGTTTTCAAATCGAAGAATTTTGGTACTCGTTTTAAAACAAAATTTTTTTAAATCTCAAATAAATGGATTTTTTTTATATTCATTTCAACAAATATTTAATCAAAATATAAAAAATAACATTTTAGTATTTAGATAAAAGCTGAAACATAAGACAAATAGGGGGTTTCAATAAAAATTAAGCCGGACTTAATTTACTTTACCTTAATGTTTTAACATGCCATAATTTTTAGTAGCTGACGCTATTTTTAAGAACACTGGCTTAACTTGGCAAAGTTTTGATGGACTGGTAGCTACAGACTTGTTTATCCTTGAGAGGTCATTCGTGTTCCATAGTCGAATTTCTTAAAACAGTCCTCCAATTTAGCTGTAAATATACATAATGTTATAAAAATTTGATGTTTTAAGTTAATAGATAATGTTGCAACCACATACCTTAAATGCCTTAAAACATTGCTTGCTACTAACTATACAGCAAAATTAATTGGGCTCCCTTAAATGTACAGTACGAAACAGTTTTGCAATCGGCCAAAATCTTGCTGGCTAACCTGATAGCTACCCAGAAAAAAACAACATCCAAAGAAATCATAGAAGATCCTAAACTTGTGATCCCGAAATAGTACAAAATTAGGATCAATTCCAAAGAATTTAACATAGTCTTGTCATAGTTAGATGTTCTCTTTTTTGATACCTATTCACTGAGTAGAAACTTATGTTCACAATGTCATGTAAAATTTCTTTTTATCAATTCAAAGAAATTACTTTTAATTTTTATATAAACCAAATATTTTTGATTAAAAAATAATATGCATAACAATATTTCCCATTCGATTGAAACAGTTTCACATAAGCAAAATAATATGAAAGTGATTCGAATTCATATTGCTTAGAAGAAAAATGTAATTACTGCAATAATCATATTCATATTGCGGAAGTTTCGCCCATCGGGAGAGATTGTGCATCACAGGCGATACATGTTGCCTGGAAGAAAAATAGGCAATGTTATAATCGTCCAGGTGAAAAAAATAAGATAACGCCAGATAATGTCCTAGAGGATATAATAAACATATAGGAAATTTATCACTAAATTTACCTTCAAATAATATAATAAAGAAAACTTTTACATCTTGTAAAGCATGCGCATCATCTTGAAATCATAAAGCACAAAAACTAAAACGCTCACATAAAATATCCATTTCTGTCTAAAATACAAACAAATTTCTTCAATATTTTTACTTTTTTGAAAAATTTGTATACAACTAAAAAGAGTTTGAGTGAAAAATAAAAGTATTGTTTTAATTTCTACCGGATGATTTCAATGGGATATCATCAATTTATTGCGGAAGTAACAATAACCTTACTGAAAAAAGGCGATATTTTGAGAATAAAAATAGTAAAAAATTAAAACTTTGTAAAATTTTTTCTTGTTTATTGTCTAACTTTCTTTAAACTGATATACAGTGTTGCCAGTAGGTGAGAAAAAAGAGGCTTAATTGATTGCACCAAAAAATAAAGCCAGCAAAGAGCAATTTTTTTTTTTTTTTTATTTAAAAACTGATTTTTTCTCGTTCTCTTTAGTTTTTAATATTTCTAAAAATATTATAATAAATTTGTAAATAAAACATAGAATGGCTGCCAGTAAAACCAAAACTCTCTACACAAATTTGGGTTATATTTCATATTAAAAATAACACAATGTTTTAAAGAGATTTTTCGAAATTTTTTAACTATAATTTTTTATAGTGAAGCATTTCCAAAATTTTGGACTTTTCTAAATTAATACTCATAATTTTATAAAATTGTAATAATCTCTTTAGTAAGTCCATAAAATTTGTTGTTATTTTTGATTTGGATATTGAAGCACAGCAAGCGAAGTTTGTTGGTAAATATAAACAATCTTGATTTTTAATGCGTAATAAATATAGTAATAGCAAATAAGAAATTATTATCTACTTTGTTGAAATACTAACATTATAGCATTAAGGCCATTATAAAAATCAAAAAAGGCTAAAAACTAAAACGAAAATTCTGAAATTAAAAGCAAAATAAAAAGGCTAGATTTATCCTTAAAAAAGCTAAACTGGCAGCACTGCCGATAAAAATAAAATATTAGAAAAATATTATTTTGACGATAAAAAGAAGATGTAGCGTTAATTTCTTCTAGGAACACATCTTCCAAATGTCTGTTGGGTTATTATTAATTAACAAGTAATCATAAATTCTTAACATTTCAAATCTGAAAAATTAATCGGAATGGCTTTTTAATAACATCTTTGAATGATGTTTATATAACTTCTTAAGCACAAGATACCGTCCACTTACTGAAACTTTGAAAGTAATGAAAAAGTACTTCCTTAAAAATTACTTCTATTTATTATTGCTGGGTTTATAAACCATAAAGGTTTCCATTTTATTCACTTAAATGGAATTTTTTGAGGACATTGCTTTACAAAAGAAAGAGGTTGCCATATGAAAGAGGTTTCTTCTTTATCTTTAGCAACTTAAAAGTTCAAGTTTGACTATTACAAAAATGAAATATGAAATCGATCTAAAAATAATTCGTTCGTTTCGTTTTCCTCATATACCTGATATATGATACCCGTTAAAGGCTTATTGTAAAGCTCGATTGAGTTAATTCGAAAGTCAAATATAAATACAATCTTGCATATTTTTGAAACCAATATTAATTGATAAAATTATTGAAATTTCTACTAAATCTCAAGACAGAAATAAATCACCAATCACCAAATATATTAGCAAGTGATTCATTCAATTAAAAATTTTTTAAATTTGCACCTCTCATCAAAATAATTATATCAATTACTAAAAATTGTAAAAAATGAAAAAGAGAACCTTTTTTTCAATTAAATAATTGATCAAATCAATCAACTAGATGATTGAATGAATTAAAAATTTAAGTGAGAAATAAAATTTTACTTAAATTTTATTTTTATTTTAGATTTACTTTAATATATCCATTAAATTTACATGCAAAATGAGACAACTGTGTTAATTGGAAAATATACGGTAATCATTTTTTTCTGTGTAAATAGAAGTAAATTTGCATTATTGACTTTTAAATGCAAAATAATCTTTATTAGCCTCTTTAAGTAAATGTTTTTCGCAAAATATAAGGATATTGAAATCAATATTCGTGCTTGTATCAAGGATATTAAAAAATCATATCTTCCATCTTTATAATTTTGCTTTAAAATGTTGCTTAATATGTTCCGAAAAACATATAAAAATTTGGAAGTGGGACCATGAGGGGATGCTGAGAAAATTAGCTTTTATTAAAGAAGTTCATTTATTTGATATTTTTTAATGTATTTTTGTTTTGTGTATGAAAATAGATTTTTTGTATGTTAATAGATATAGACATAGATATTATAAATGAGTGTGTCCCAAAAAGTTTGGATTTTCATTGTAACGAAAAGATTCCATATTTTCAAGAAATGCTTAAAAAAAATTAAAATCTAAGATGACGTTTTCAACGAAAATGGATTTTGAAAATGCACTGCCTTTTTTCAAAATTTGAATGATTTTCCAAAACTTTTAGTTGATGACGACAACAATACAATTTAAAAGCTGTTTGAATTGTCTTAATCTGTTAAGTGGCCTCCGAAATATTGTTGTTAAAATTTACATACTTTTATGATTTTTAAAATTTTTCAAAATATCAATTTCGCAAAACTAAAACAGAAACTCATAAATATATTCCTTAGAACAGCTCAAATATTCGTAATCAATAGAAGCAGTCAGTTAGAAATCGCTGGTTTTTATTGCCACAATACTTCCATTAGGTCGCACTGATAATCTTTGATCTCATGGATTATTTTTTAAAGTTATTTTTTTTCTAACAAGATTTAGTTATTTTCTAAAATTTTTTAACTTGCTAAAATTGTATGGTTAATGATAACCTGAACTTTTTAAAGTTCTTTTATACATATACAAATTGTTTCATTCAAAAGACATTAAAAATTTTCAATTTATTATTGGCTATTATTACTGGTCACGCTTTATTTTTATATTTATTTTATTTATTTATTTGTTTAGTTTTTTTGTATTATTGCAAACACTTTAAGAAATATTTTAAAGAAAAATTATAAAAATGGAAGACATGATTTTGGAAATATCCTTGATATAATGACGAATATTGATTTCATTATCCTTTTCTTTTCAGAAAATTATTAAAAACAACATTCATTAGGCTTTAATTTGAGCCAAAGTTTGTTTAAATTTGACAAATAGGTAAGAAGATATAAGGATTTAAAATTCATATATTTTAAAAAAATTTCTGAAAAAGTAAACTTTGAACCTTCAATGTATTTGAAAATTTTGATGAACTTCAAATTTTGTATTGACATAGTGAGTGTGTGTTCCAGCTTTTATCAAAATCAGAGGCGGTGAAGTGAAAAATTGCTTTTTTTGTGTTCGAAAAATTCTGTTCCCCTATATCGTTTTTCCTTTTTGATAGAAATTTATATTTGTATGAAAATTGCTTTTCTATTTTGTAAAACTTCCCTTTTTTAGAATTTGATGATTTTTTCGAAAAAAAAATGACTTTAACCCAATTCCAAATTTCTTTACATTAAGCCAATTCCAAATTTCGATTCGACGTTCGGACGGATATCTTTATTTTGACACTAGAAAATTTTGCTCCTTGATATCGAATATTATATAAATACTGGCCATTATTTTTTCTATTTTAGAATAATTAAATGATTGATTTTCTTCCTTGTTTGTACATATTTTAATTAAAGCTCTACTATAATCTGAAATTATAGGTTCTTAAGGCATCTGTCTAGTCAATAAGAGACAGTTCACTTAGGTCCAAATTGGTACCGTTGTGAAAACTTATATTTTTTTCCAATACCGTAACACTGTGTCACATTCATATTTTTTACACTTTTAAGGTACATGATAAGTGAGTGGATAAAAAAGAACACATAAAAAAACGAAAATAAAACTTTGTACTTTTTTGTTAAAGACAATGTCTAACACGGATGTTGTCGATATGCAACTAATGGTTTAGTTGACCAAAAAATAGAAAAAAATAAGGAAATTCATATGAAAAATAAACTGTAGAAAAAGATCTATCTACAAACGATAAAATGAAAAAAAGTGCTTTTCCGAATATTAAGGAAGGTATGAAGAGAAAAATACTCTAGATTTTGACACCATAATCATACATATACTCACACATAATCTCTATATATGGATGGATATTTGTAAGTAAGAATATGTTTGCTTTACTTACAAGCAATATAAAACTTTATTGCAATTTTTTTTTTATTTTTAGTTTTTTATTTTTGTCTAATACAAGCTTTTGTCTATAGAATAGTCTTTTTCTTTAACAAATTTGTAATGTACATATGTATGTGTTAGAGTGTGTAGGTAACATGTGTAGATTTTACAGGAAGTATGATTTATGTTTATGAATTGAAATCTCAACTAAAACTAAAACGAACTAAATTGCTATAGTACCATATATACACTAGGTTATTCTACTTTTAATATGTGCTTATGTGTATGTGTCTTCTAAAGTGTCTAAAAGTTTTACTCTAAAGTAAGTATAAATGTTTTATAAATGTGTGAATCTGTTCCTTTTTCTATTTGTCTATTGTTTTTCTTATAGGAGTTTATCGATTACATTGTATTATTCTATTAGTAGCTATTAGTCTTCCATTATAATTGCTTTATGAAAGCCATTCAGGAAAAGTAGCAAAAGTATGTACGTGAGATTTTCACTGATTAGTTTATGTGGTGTGGAAAGTTTTATTTTTTTATTTTTTGTGCAATAAGGAAGATTCTTAAATTTAGTATCACTTTAAGAGGTATTTTGTGGAACTGCAAGCTACACAGGAAAAATATCACCACATATTTTTCAGTTAACACAGTTGTTTCATTTTGTATCAAAAATTAATTAATACACTCAAGAAAAAATAAAAAGGAATAGTAAAAATAAAATTCAAGTAAGACTTTTTTCCCCATTTAAATTTTTAAATTTTTAATTCATTCTTCTACAAGATTGATTTAATAAATTTTTAATTGGCAAAAATTTTTTGTTTTTCATTTTTTACACTTATTAGTAATTGATGTAGTCATTTTGGTGAGAGGAGCAAATTTAAAAAAATGTTTAATTTGTAATTATAAAAGTCGTCCCTCATTTTTATCTTACAAAACAATTTAAAATTTGTTTATTTTAATTTCTTATTATTTACTTTTATTATTTCGCTTTATTTGAAGAAGTATTTAGTTATTCTAATTTTACTTGGAACTACTTTTGTTTATTTTAAATTTAATGGAATTCCAATAGGAAGCACCACTTAGGTGTTATTAAGATAACAATTTCAGATTATTTATAACAATTAATACAACTCTCGTGTATATTACTATTTTTAGCAACTGAGAATATGTCAACAGGGTTGTTAGATTTTCTTGAGCCTCTGTCGCCAAATTGTTAATCAGAAATCGCCAAATTTAATTTTATTGAATTTTTTAAAGACAAAATAAAAAGTTAATAAAAAAGTTTTACTGTTGTATAATTTTTGGTGATTCAAATTTCGTATAATTTATATATGTTAATTCAGCTTCAACAAAGCCAATAATAATTGCAACAGTAATTGAATAGAAAATTAAATTATAATTTAAAATGCATTTTTTGTCACACATACATATATCTCTATTTTAGAGTAACAACTTTAAAAATTTATTGACATTTATTTAAAAAATAATAATAATAATAATTCTAATATTTTATAACAACATTTATTTATTTATTTATTCTATTATGCTATGTTTCCACTGAGTTGCAAGCAATCAGTTTTAAGCAAAACACCTAAAAACTTTTCCACTGTTTTGTGTTGTTTTTGCATTGACGAATTTTTGAGCGATATCATGACATTTCTCAATCAATAAGTTGAAGTTGAATTTATAAATTAAGGCCCTTCATTTTGTTAGATATCTATTTTATAAAATTTTTAAAATTAGCCAAATAAATCGCCACCACTGTATAAATCGCCAAAAAATTCGCCATATCGCCAAACAGAAAATTTAGTTGACAAAAGCACTTAAAAAGCGCCACGTTTGGCGAAAAATCGCTACATATGATGGCCCGGACGGGACGGTCAAAAGAATTTAGTATAAAAGGAAACAATGTAATGTAATTTGGTTAGTCTGTGCCCAGTTTCGGTAGAGGTAAGACGAATTAATTGTTCGTGGTAAGGTCTGTTAGCAATTGATTTTTCTTATTAATAGAAGCAAGTGAGTTTAGGGGTAAGGACTTTTGAGTCCCCTTGCTTGAGAATACTCTATTGAGTGGTAGTTGTTGTAGAGTTAAGTAATTTTCAACAACTCAGCAATCTAATTTGATGGTATAGTTTAGGCTAAGGAGTTCCCGTGGCCAGCGTTACTACGACTGGGAACTGTACAGAAGTATGATGGTAGGATCATGAGAAATAAAGTTTATAACGTAGATGAAAATAAAACGTAGTGTTGTCTCTTTTCTCTCGGACGAACCACTGACATACGTAGCGATAAGTGAAAACGCGTCTTCACAAATTGAATAAATTAATTTATTGATTTTTGACTTTTTTCTGCAGATTAAAAACGAAAAGTTAGAAAAAGGTAAAATAAATTTAATTTAATGGATTACTTTACTAGGTTTCAAAGAAAAAAAAAGTAGTCTAACATCAGCTGCTGTCAATAATTTTTTAAACAATATTTTTTTACCGACGCACATTGGGGTAAAAAGGTGGAAAATCGCGTTTAATTCAGGGAAAGGTGATATCAGTATTCTAATGACCATATTTTAATTTTACATTGATCTGTAAAAGTAAAAATTGGAATATTTGGAATATTGAGATTTTTTGTTTTCTGAGAAACGTCATCCTTTCGTCTGTTTGCTTGTTAATTTTTGCAATTTTCAAATTCAAAATCGTTTATTTTTGAACTCAATAAAAATATCGACTTCAACTTTTCTTGATTAGATAGATAATTTTGTTCTTTAACTAATTACAAAATAATATAGTAAAATTGGTCGAAAATGTTGGACCATATTCGAAAAAATTTTACCAAGATTTTGCAAAATTGAGATAGTTGAAATTTCAAATGCATATAGCTCGAAAAATGTACGAGATAAATAATGCGTGCAAGGATGTTCTTTAAAGACCTTATCAAGCTGATTAGAAGTTACAGATTTATTTCCAAAACTGTTCGATTCTGATCCATTGTGTAAATTTTGATAAAGCAATAAAAAACAGCTTGCATTTAATGTGTTTTTTGTTTGAGAGCAACTGGAGTTTTTTCACAAAAATTTTAGTTTTTCAATTCAGGCTACATATGCGTACGAGAATATTAAAAAAGACAATATGTCTTTTTTGGAAAATTATGAGAACAAACAACCCGTAAAATTTTAAGTTTCATTCTATAAAATTTTAAATTAGTTTATTTTAGGACAATTTTCAAAAAAGATAATAATAAAGATATTTGGAACAAAACTAAATTTTCAAATACTTGAGGAAAAACACACTAAAAATTTTGCATTAGTAAACTTTTTACTTAAAAAATAGTTCACTTAAAGTTAATGATTTTTTTTTTTTTTATATTTAACAAAGAAATTTAACTTTTGCAACTCAGTGTAAAAAAAAAACAAGGCATCATAGAAAAATGATTTTTATTGCCATTATTATATAATTTTGTCTATCTTCATGCGGTACTATGGTTGTCAATTATTCGACATTGAAATTGAAGGAAAAAAATTTCAAAATATTTTTTAGTATTCGCGTGATCGAATGAAATTTAAATTTTCTTCGATTAATCGATTGAATAAAGAATAAAATACATTGTTCGAATAATTTATTACAAGTTAAAAAAAAAATGTAAAAACTAGAATTTTTTTAAATCAATTTTTGGTTTTATTAATATAAAATAAACTTAAAAATATCAATTCATTAACATAGAACAAAAAATAGCCTAAAATTTTGAACTATATTCAAATTACAGACAAATTTTATAATGAAATTCAATTTATTTTAAAATTATCATTCATAAAGAATATAATTAAACAGTTCGACTTTAAAACGATTCTTGTTTCTTTTTTTCCTTTTTTTTAATAAAAAAAAGTGTGTTGGTGTGTGGAAAAGTTCTTTCACTATATAGCAAATCTAGATTTTCTGTTATTTTTAGATTCTTCTAAATAAAGTCTATGATCATCGATATTGCTAAAATCTATTTTTTTAAATTTTTGATATTATTTATTGATTGATTGTGTCCAGTTGACAAACCATCGTTATATATTTCAGAATCTTCGATTATTTCCAGATCACTTGAATCATTGAAATAATTTTTGAAATAAATACATAATAAATAAAAAATTCTCAAAAATAAAACATTTGCTTATATTTTTGTTTTACTTTTTGTTGAATATATAAACAAATTAATATGCGCTGGAAAATTTCAAGAATTTAATAATAACTTTATTCTAACTTTGATTATACCTTTAGAAAAACTATTCTATTTTTTCCAAATAAGAAAGAAAAAAATGAAAATTAATTTCAATTACTAAATCACATATTAATAAATTTTTTTATTGATTTATTGATTGCTCCAATCACCAAATGATAATATTAATTAACTATAAATAATTGTTATTTAGTTTAAATTTCAATTAATATTTTTAATCAAATCAATTAAAATTGTAATAGGAAATTTAATTTAAATCAAATAACATTTTTATTAGTTCGATTCCAAAATTAAATAAATCCATTGCACAAAAAAATTTCCCCCAATAAATTTCAACCAAACGATTTATTGAATTATTACAACTTTTACATAATACACAATTTATTTCAAAAAAATGTTTGTAATATAGAATATAATATAATAATATAATTGTTGTTTTTTTTTTCTTTGTTACATAATAATTTTGGAGAATATATCGTACAACAAAAATCATATATTTTCTTTATACAAGAAAAATTTCAGTAAAGTATATCTACATTTTCGGTATTTTATTTCGTGTTCAATTAATACTTGTATTTGGGCTAGGTGAAATGATCATTAACTCTAAAAATTATTTTTAAACATTATTTAAAATATAAGTTATATTTTGAAAATAAAATTAAAATAAACATTAATCAGACATTTTAAAATTTTATAAAATTAAAACTAAAGGATAGAATGTGGGATTAAAAAAATCCATTATAATGTTTTAAAATTTTAGAATAATTTGTTAGAAACCCCCCAAGGATATTTAAGGAAAAATTAAAACAAAAAAAATCCTGAAATTTCTAAATTATATTCTTTTATTTGATATCCATATAACTGTTAGCACAGTTGAGCTAACAAATTTTAAAATAATTTATAAAAATATTATTTTTGCAATTTAAGGTCCTTTTAGAAGGATAATCGAATATGAAATGAAAAACTGGGTACAGAGTTCATAAAATGTCTTTACATTCATGTGTATATGATTTTTTTTTTTTTTCATGTGTGAAAAATGGTGTTGTAAAGTGTACTTAGTGCATACTTATTGTTAATTCCCTGCAAAGCTCATCATAGTAGCAGCCATCTCAGTTAATCGCTCCGACAAGAGAATGAGGTAGATTATCAAGGAACGACACATCAATTAAAGCCTTAAGTTGTTTGAGCAAATGGTCAAAAAGACTTAATAAGTACCTAACTATAAATTCTTCCAAAGAGCAGTCTAAAATAATATGTAATTCAGATGCAACGCGATACCCTCCGGCACTAACAACTACAATATCAGATTGATTAATAATGTTATAAAATGCTAAAAACTTCTACTTATCGGATATTTACATATATCTTCAGCATCATCTTGGCATTTGAAGAAATATCATCTTATATTCCCGTTATTAACTTTTTATGTACCAAGTAATTGGAGATCATCAAAAATAATATAAAAATATGTTTTGTTTTAAAATATTTTATTTTTTTCTTTGAACTTTTTAAAAAGCTTTTGATTTATATAAGTCAAAAAAAAAAATAATAATAAAAAAATAAAACAAATTGGAAAGTTAATTACATTAATAAATATTTTTTTTATTAAATTCCATTTTAAAATTAAACAACAAATTAGTTGAAAACTTTTATGAAATAATTTTATCTGTGTGAGACTTCACTGCACGTGAAACGCTTTAACCCGAAATCTATAAAAAAGTGGTTTACACATTTTTATAACCTAACGAAATTTTCAATCATTTTCAACAGGATTTTCCAAATAAACCACACATTTTACACTTATAATTTCAAAAAGGCATAATAATTTACCTAAAACTTGTTTTGAAAAATTATTCGATTATTCGATTAATGTTTAAAAATTTATCGAATCATTATTTATTCTAAATTTAAAAATGTTATTCGTTTCGAAAAAAATAAAAAATTTGTTTCTGGAATAATCGAATAATTAATGTTCGAATAGCAGCCCTATTCGGTACCCATTTTTATTACGAAAAGTTAATACTCAAAATCCAATAAAGCGCCATTTTTTACAAATTTTACCCTAACGTGCGACATTTTTCGCTTAAATACAGGAGAGAATATTCCAATTAAATTTTTAATAAAATAATTAATTAACTTTATATTAAAATTTAATTATATTATAAATTAATATAATTAATTTTTAATTGGTTCTTAAAAAACATAAAGAAAAAAGAAGAACTTCTAAATAAAAAATATAAAAATAAAATAATTTTAAATCAATTTCCAACCACTTTCAACTGTTTGAACTCATTAATATAAAATATGTACATGATTTCTAAGTGTTCGGAGACATGTTCAATAATAATTATTTGGTAGATACTAATTTTAAATTTATGCTCAGATTGTTAATCGCTACAATATTTTTGTAGATGTTCCCATCATTGGTACCGATGGTTAAATTCAATTTCAAAATCCAATCTTGTTTCAACGCTGTTCTATGGAAGATTATTTATATGTAGAAGGTCGGTTCATATTTATGATTTCTAACGATTTGTTCAGACAGATGTCATATTTTTTAAGTTTTTTTTTTATATATATATCATCCAAAGTACCAAAGGCACACAAATAGAATAATATGAAAATCTTTATTGGAACGTCCTGTAGGAATGAAGATTTTTATGATAAGTTTCCGGAAATTAAATATAAGTATACTATATACAAAAATTTATTTAGAAAGGACTCTTACAGAAACATTACATACACTCATGTGTATTATACATATACATGAGTATTTTATATAAGAGTATAACACCAAAATTTTATGGAGGGAAGCGAATTTTATATATTCTATTGAAATTCATAGATAATAATATGTTGTAGTTCATATGTACGATTTTCGAGGTCAAAAGTTACAAAAATCGAATTTGTACGTGATTATCGATGATTTTAAAAGAGTGTATATGACGCTAAGACGAAATTACATAACAACTTCCGCTTGCCCCTAAAAATTTAGAGTTTTTATATTTTTTTTAAATTTTCTTAAAAATTTAATAAATAATTACATAATAATCCATGTGTTATTACTAAAGGGAGGCTTTAATTAATTGTGAAATTGAATTAATACAAATCTTAGTTGATTTTAGGCAAACATCTAATCATAATTATAATTAATTAATTAAAAAATATGATTTAAATTAAAAGCCAAAATCAATTATTCAAGTTAATTAATATTATTATTCTGATGATTGTAGCAAAATCAAATAAAAATTTAATTAATATAAGCAATTTCGTTATTGAAGTCTATTTTTATTTTTGCTGTGAATTTAGTGCTAAATTTATTGCTAACGTTACCCATTTTTTCTTCAAATTTTTAAAGTCGTTTTCTTCTATATACACCATTAATTAATGCTAAACTTCATTTACTGTTTCTTCTAAACAACTTCATCTGCTTTTCATCAGGATCTTTTTAAACTTTTTGAAAAAACACAAGCAAACAAAAGGCAATCTTCTTAACGATTTCAAAACATCCTGTTCAAGATGTAAATTTACATAATTACGCCTATTCATTTTCTCTCATTAGCATTATAATTATCATTAAGCATTTTGCCTAAAACTCTGTTCACAAACGTGGCAGTGACATAAACACACGCATACACTCACAAAAGCATAAAACAAAGTATTTGGCAGGTGTTTTTTTTTTTATCTGTTATTCGTTAATAATGCTGCTGCTTCGGTTATTGTAAAATTAGAATGCCTCAGCTAAAGTGTCAGTGTATATGTGTAATATTGTTGCTGTTTTTGAAAATATGTTGAGATTATAAAGCAAAATAACATTTGCCACGTAATAAATTACCACAAAACATGTTGAAAACATACGCGTTGGCATAATTCGTTCATACTCAAATTAGAGGTTGATTTAAAATGTGGGAAGAATGTAATAACGGTGTTTGTGCGAATATGAGCTTATGAAAATTAGTACGTTTCAGCTATTAATATTTTGTTGAGAGTGGAAAAAAATGTAAGTAACGAATAGAAAGCCCATTCACTAATTACCGCACAATTTGTGGTGTAAAATACATTGTTGATTTGTGAGTCAATTAAAGTCAAAACCAAGCTATTTTAAATGTCATTACACTCTTTCCCTATATGTATGTGTAACTAAAGGAAAGTGTATCATTAACGGTAATAGTTACTGTTGCTGTTGTTGCAACTAAGGATATACGTACTTAACATATATATTTATGTATGTGTGTTTATATTTGCATAAGTGTGTCTATATATATGTTTGAAAATGTTGGAAAGGCGTTTCTCAACTATTGTACAGGTTATTTCAGTTACACTTAGTTTCTGCTGATGTTGCCCGTCGCCAAGTGTTTTTGGAAACTAAAATAGGTGCCAGACTTTTTTTGATATGACCAACTAAAATTTTCTTTTAAAGTGAAATTGATTTATCATATTTTATAGAATTGAAGCACGAATTTCAATTTTATGAAAAATAAAAAAGTAAACTATTTAGTTCACGTAAAATTATACTGTTCATAATAATTTTACGTGGACAAAATAGTTTACATTTTTATTTTTAAAAATAAAATAAACAATTTCGTTGCTATTGTATACCCTCCTGTCTTATTAGCAGGCCAAGCTTTTTAAGCTTTTTGCTTAAAAATTATGCTTTTGCATATTTCTCGAGTATTTTTAATAAAATACACATATTTTTGGCAAATCTTTGCATAAAATTGCATATAGTGAATACAAAAATTAGTTTTCTTAATAAAAGCGCTATTTTTGAGTGATTTTTTAGTATTTAATTAAATAATTTGCATACATTATTTTGTAATTCTTTTTAATACTTCTTAAATAATTGCAAAGAAAAAATTCAGACATCACAAAAGTGGCTATCAAGATGTACTTTTTTATAATTTAATTTGTTTTAGAAAATATCGAAAACTTTCAGAATTTTAAAGTTAGAAAAATGGTTTTTTATGCATATTTATATAAGAAAATATATGAAATTATCAGTTTTTTATGCATATTTCTATGCATATTGTGACATTTTTTCGCGCTTTTTCAAGTGCATGTTCTCACTTTTTTCATGCATATTTAAAATCAGTGTTGCCAACTCTTGCGAACAAAAACGCGCAGAAATGTTTGAAAAAGCGCTTAAATGGGGTAAATTAAAAACACAATGCTTTTCTGTTACAATCAAGGCATGTTTTGTGAAAAAATGCAAAAAAGGTCTAAAATTTAAACTTTTTTTTTTTTTTGAAAAGTAAAAAACAAAAATATAGACATTTCTGTACCGAATCAATATATCGCATCTTAAAATATTAAAATGAGTAAATTAAAATACTAGTTATGAAGTTTTTATTTCATGAACTTCAATCCAATATTTTTCAGTTCTTTTGATATATTTAAATTCAAAAAATTTTATTTATTCAATTTAAAAAAAAAAAAATTTATTTAAAATTTTTTAAGATCATTTTAAAAATTTTGACTGAACTTTTAATTTTGTTCGAAAAGATATTTGAAATCAAGAAAAGAAATAATATTTAAACTGTCAAATAATAATAATAATAATAATAATAAAAATTAAAACTGAGCAAAGTTAATATTACCCCTTTAAAAAAATTACTCAAACAAAAAACAATCACAACAAACAAAAAATTTTGCCATATTTAGAAAAAAGTAAAAAGAAGCTAAAAGGCTAAAGGAAAATTGTCAAAAGTACTAGATTTGCGCGTTTTTTAGTTACGGGCTAAAACATTATTTTCGCGTTTTTGACTATGAAAAAGGGACTAAATCTAGCCCGAAAAGCGTAATTGATCGGGACCATAAATTTAAGTCAAATATCGTTGAAAGTTGAAAACGGGACACTTTTGTCAAAACAGATTTTGCTAAGGCATATCGTAGAGACAGCATGAAATTGATCATAATTGGCATAATTAGGTGGTGTTTGAAATGTTTGAAGGAAATATAGAGCCGCTTTAAAAAATTTTGAAACATATATAAATATAATGGACCAAAAATTTACTTGGGTTGAAAAAGAATCACAATATTATATAACATTTCTTTGTAATGAATTGTAATAAAATTAATGTTTGTGTAATATATGAAGAAATAACTTACATTCGAACCCTAGTTTTCGCAAAAATTTAAAAAATAGTAATTTTTAGTATAAAGATTTTTTTTTTTTTTAATTTTACTTCTTTTTATTTTTTCTTTTTTTTAACGCTAAAAGTATCATAAATTTTATTTGATTAACTCAGTAGGTTTTTATATTGCACGTAATTTTAACCATTAATTGTACGAATTAATAACAGATTCTATATGCATTCGAATCACTTTTATAAAAATGGATTTTAATATGACATAAAAAATGTTTTAAGACCTAAAATCAAACTTTTTTGGTAATACATATTTATTTCATAGTCAAAGTTTATCTAAAATTTTCTAAAACATAATATTGAATTTGTTTATTTTATTTGAATTCAAAATCGCCTTAAAAATTCATTCACGTACTTTTATTAATTATTTAGTTGGTCCTATCTCACATAAAAGACTTAAATGATGACCACATTAGGTACGAGATTGTACTCAACATAATAACAATATTTGTTGTATGTTTGAGTATGCAAATGTTTGCGTTGTAAGTATATATTTACGTCATCCATCTGTTACATGCAATTTTAGGTTTCAGCTAATGCAACTAATTAAAGTGGTTGGTGCCAACCACAAAATGGCTTATAACATACAAACACTTACGATAAACACACATACATATACCTACATAGATTTGGTTACAAGGACTCATAATTCATGGTTAAATAACAAGGTTTTTAAAGTACACGTACATTTACATTAACAAACGTACTTTTACATTCACACACTTACTCTTACAAAATGACACATACAAAAATCCAAGTGAACCAAAATTCAATTTAAATTTTATACTAATAAAATTAAATGAGTCATTGTTAAGGAAAATTAAACAAGTCATTGTTAAAGCTCTAACAAACACGTATGAAGAAATTTAATATTATTTAAATGTTATGTAAGTTAATAATGAATCTTTAAAAGCAAACAACAGGTTTTTATACATCTCTTCGTCGTTTAAATCTATGTGAAGTCTTGTCAATTTCTTTACTTTTTAATGACATTGACTTTTTATATTCTAACTTTATTAAGATTAATGAGCATCATAATCACTTTAAAAATTTTACTTTTCAATTTTAAGTTTTACAAAAAATATGTTAAATCATGATGTTTCAATCAAAAATTTCAAAATGAGTCTTTTTGCTATTCAGGCCTCCTTCTCTCTCTCTCTCTCTCTCACTGTTTTCTTTAATTCTTGTTAAGGTAACAATGCCAGTCTTTGTTATTGTGAGTCATTATTTGATGACATGATTAATTACAATTTACTTTCATTTTTATATTAATGTAAAGTAAATGAATTTTTTTATTTTGTTAAGCCAAAACTAAAATAATTGATTTTATTAAAGTTTTATAATGTCTTAATATTGAACCATTAGTTTTCATTTAATTTGATTATGCTTTGGTTTACTTTTCTTCATTTTTTTTTTTAGTAAATTATGGTTATTGCAATATTTTCACAGACAATTTCCTGTTTAATGTTACCTTTAGTTTTATTAGTTTTCTTTAGTTGTGCTGCAGTCAGCTAGTCCTTTTTATGTGGGTTGTAATGTCTTTAGAAATGCATTTGGCTTGTTAAAGTCATTTTTTATAGTCTTAGACGTGCAAGAGTTCTTTTTTTATTTTATTTTTTGTGGTGGTAGTGGTAGTAAATAAAGGTGACCATATTGTTAATATTTACTTCTCGCAGTTTTCAGGAACTGTACAAAAAATACAACATAGTAATTGTGAAATAATTTATTTATTTCTTGAATAAATATGCTAAATCTCTGGGATAATCTGTTGATAGATATATTGATTCGTCAAATTTCAAAAAAAATCAATGAAAACAAGAATGCTCATTGAATCCAATGATCTTTAAAAAAAGTAAGTGGTTTAACTGCAGTTTTGTGACATGTTTAAGTGTAATATTTTTTTTCCAGAAATCAGAATTGCGTAGAAAGTCCCTTTAACCGCATAAATAGAAATATGCTCTTATTTTAGTATATATATATATATATATACATATATATATATATATATATATATATATATATATATATATATATATTACTTCCGTTGCTGTATTTGCTTTACATAAAAAAAATATTACACTTAAAAGTTAAGTCATACCTGGTCACCTTTATCAAGGAATACTTTAAAACTATTTAGAAATGAAAAAATCTTAAATTTAATGTTATTACACTTAATAGTGTGAAACCATTTTACTAAGAATTAAAGATGAAAATTTTGGAAATGCCAACAAGTTGTAGATGTCCTACAAAGACATAAAGTAATGAACAAATTGAAAAAAAAGAAATAAATTATTTCACTCTGTTATTGTAAGTTTTCTTTTTATTATTTTAAGCAGCAGCAGTATAGAAGTTTTTCAATTAATTTTTTAGAAAAAATCTGTGCTCTTTTAAACTATATGAAGATGATGGTATCCTATAAATTTTTTTTAAATCGGAGCAAGAATTGTTATATAGACTATTATCAACAATTTTTAACCTGACTTTTTTTAACTGATTTTAATCCTTAATACGAGGGGGGATCAATAAGTCCGTGACTTTTTGAATGAAACGCAGTTTTTTTTTTTGCAAAACAAAAATTTATTTTTCAACATAATCTTCTTTTAACTCAATACACTTAGTCCAACGTTTCTCCAGATTTTGTATTCCTTCCAAAAAAATAGGATTTTTCGAAGTTCATCGTTGAAGCTGAATCTTTTTCCACCGAGTCATTTCTTTAGCTTTAGAAATAGGAAGTAGTCACTAGGGACTAAATCCCGAGAATATGGTGGATGAGGTACTAATTCGTAGCCATATGGGGTCGTTTTCCTTTTAAATCCTCATTAAATCGGTCTAATAAGTTGGCATAATATTCACCGTTTATTGTTTTTCCCTTGTGAAGGTAATCGATGTGGATTATCCCTTGGTAAACAAACGGGTTACAGATCTGAAGTCACAAGACTTGAAAATAATAGAGTGCAAAATTTCAATGCCACAGATTTCATTTTATAATCATGATTGTTGTATAAATTACAAAAATTTAGAAAAATGGCTAAAAATGACTTAACTTGTTCCTATTTTTCCACACTTTTTGTTCGCCCGTTTATACATTTTGATCCTATTCGAACGCATGTGAAGTAATTGGAATTCGTGGATAAATTCTATAAATTCTTGGTTGTTGTGCAGATTTTCAGCGGTTACATTTTTAATTTAATTTTTTAAATTTTTTGGTTTTTTGGGCGGAGTCCGTGCGTCCCTCCACGATATACAAATTGTTGCAATTATGCGTAGTTTGCGCTATATCTCATTGCTGTGCCCGAAATAGTCAACGTAGAAAATAATCTCATAATTTAGAAAACAAGAGCGAACATTTTTCAAAAATTCAGTTTTTTTCAAGGCGCATTCACAGTTTTATATAAAATATCATGAAAACTAGGCGTGAACTTAACGTTTTGTTATTTTTCACAGTAAAATCGGAGGAGGAGCATTAAAAATAAATTTAATAAGAAAAATTTTATGGATTTTTTGAAAATTACTGAAAAATTATACTTTGTGTTTTTGCATTTTTATATAATAAATTACAATTGGAATAAAATATATAGATATAAAAGCGGCGATGAATATAATTGATCGAGACGAAAAATTTAAGTCAAATGTAATCGAAAATTGAAAGCGGGACACTTTTGTCAAAATAGATTTTGTTAAGGAACGATATTGACCATAATTGTCAGAAATACGTGGTGTTTTTAACGCGTAACAGAAATGTAGAGGCGTATCAAAAACTTTCAAAAGATAAAAATTTTATGGACCAAAAAAAATGTTCTTGGGTTAAAAAAAAGATCATAATATTAGATAGCATTTCTTGTTAAAAAAAAATGCAATGAAATATATTTTCAGCTAATATATGGAGAAATAACTTAGTATCGAATACTATTTTTTCAAAAATTTTTTAAAAATCGCAAACTTTAGTATTAAAAAATTTGTTTTAAATTTTACTAGGAATCCATAAATATCATCAAAAGTTGAAAATGTTATAAATTTTATTTAAATAATTCGTTAGGTTTTGATATTATAAGTAATTTTTACCAGAATTATACATAAACTTCTAGTTTATAACAATTTGTATATGCTAAACTTAAAACCTACATGCGTTTGAGTCACTTTACATTTACACAAATGTATTTTAACATGACATCAAACAAAAAAACTTTTTTTTTTTGTTTGATGGCTTAAAATCAAAAATTTTTAATAATTGCTCGTTTACATTCTTTCTAAAAAAATTAGCTAAACTTGCAAAATTTGCTACATTTTTTAAATAATTTTACTTGTGTCAATAGAAACTAATCACTGTGCGTCGTCTCTTTCGATGCACATTATTGATGTTCACTGATTTGAATAAATACGCAAAAAAAGTATATTTTTTATATTTTTTCAAATGAATCAAAATTCAAGAAGACTGAAAAAATTGTCTAAATTTTCATTTTAAATTTTCAATTTGAAAAATTTTAAGTTTTTAATGATTTTTTTAGCTACATTTTCGGAACAGAACAGAAGCGCTTTTTAACAAAATGATGTGCTGCAGAATATGAGCAAAATTATGCAAGTTTCTCATTATTTTTTAACAAATTTTCCTTGGAATTTTGCCATTTTACGGCGTTTGTTGTAGATATTTTAATTTGCCATTTGCAATCAAATCTAATAAAACCAAATCATAGATTTAATAATACTTTTACAAAATTCCTATAATTTTCTTTATGAAGAATTTAATAATATCTATGAATAAAATTTTATTTTTTATGAAAAAAGTTTGGGAAAAAAGTCATGTTCGATTAACAATATTTAGGAAAAAAATTATCAAATACATGAATTTTTTTCTTTGTATAAAGCGAATTAATTCTATTTCTTAAAGATAGTTTTAAATATTTTCAAAAGAAGAAAAAAATGAGACCAATAATATTTTCCAATAAAAATATTTGTTTATTTAATTTCTCCTCGTAAATTTGTTCGACAAATATCATAGTCTAAAATGACGTTTAATATGAACAAGTTTATATTTGAATATTTATTGTGAATTTTAGACTGCAGTTAATGCCTAAGTAAGGTTTTCTGATGACTGTTTGAAGATGAAGATGGATTTCAAGATAATTTTTTATGTTCAAATTAAAGCAATATGAAAGTCCTGTATATGTGTAAAAACTTTTCTATATAGGCTTCTTTCAAAAAATTTAAATTTGTTTATTGACTCTTGTAAATAAAAAAATATTAGATGTTTATATATATGCAAAAAATATCTGTTTCCTGCCTACCATTTTTCAAATCAAAAGTTTTCCAATTCTGTAAATAAGAAACATTATTTAATAATCTCTTGAGCTACTAATTCTCTTAGAGATATTTATACCGCAACAAAATTTTCTGAAATCTTTGACCTTGTTTCTTTTAGTTCTTTAAACCTGGCGGGCTTCACTTCTGGACTTCTTGCAAAATTTTGCACTATATTTCATAATGAAAGATTAATATTTATTTTATGCAATACATAATAAATAATAGTAAAAATGTTATGCTATTTTTTTTTCATTTCAGAAAGTCTTTTGGAAAGTTAATCAAAAAATTGTTCACCGTATTATTTCGGAATATAACTCAGAACTTATTACCGAAATATCAAATAGCTTTTCTCATATTATCACAGGGTGCCTACAAAATGATTTTTCTGAAAGCTGAGGTTCTTTTCTATAACTTTTCCATACATTTTAATTCGTTGCGGCCAGTAGTTTAGGAGATACAGATTTATTACTATTAATTTTGGATTTGGCTCCACCGTGCGTCATATTTGTTGATACTTCCAACAGAAAATTTAATTTAAATGTGTTTCAAATAAAAACGGAGGATCTTAACGCAATGGTCTCTCTTTAAGCCCTATTTAAACTTTGTTAGTTTCCAAGATCTATTTCTTTTTTATTTTATTTTTTAAAAAAATTCTCAAAGGGAAAATTGGGCTCGAACATAAATATTCTTATTAATTTATTGTTATTAAATACCCAAAAATTTTCTTATAACACACGCCTTTTTTAACAACAGGTTGATCATTTTAATTAAAAATCAATTTTCGAAAAAAAATTTTTCCAGAGAAATATTTTGGATATCTTGATACAAAAAGTAGGATACCTCCAATCGTTTATTTCATTTCGGTCCTAATATTATCAACATCTTTCTGAAAATATTTAAAAACAATATTTTAGGTTTTTTATTGTTGTGTCAAAGTTTGAAAATTTAATTTATTTAATTTACTTAGATTCCAAACTAAGTCTCCTAAGTTTAAGAACGAAAAAAACAAGGCAAAGAATTCCACAAAAATTTGTTTCAGCATAAATATCTCTTAAACTAATTTCAATAATTTTTAACGATTTAAAGAAAGTTGATCAACTTATGTGGTCCACCAACTACCCCCGACCCATGAAAAATATTTCGGAACCACTGTACATCTCCAATGAAAAATGTGCTAAAACGTATGAGTAATGTAATTGGATTAATTATTACTTATACGTTCTATGAGGATCTAAAAAATTACTCATGTCCTTTTTTTATATATTTATTTCGTATACATAATTAAAATATTTGTGTGGCAAGAAGAATAAAGTACATTATTCAAAATTATGTTTCTTTTTTTTTGAATTCTTAGTACCCAATTCTATGCAGAAGATATTGACATACGAAATTAACATTTTCAAAAATGTTTTATAGAAGTTAAAAAATCATAAGCTCTACTAAAAATTAAAAAAAAACTAACTATGTGCCACATAGATCTAATTTAAAAAATACACATTTGTAAATAATAATTTAAAATACACTCAGGCCTCGATTTGAGTCATTTCGATATGCATCGTTCCTCTTTCCGTTACTATTTGAAATTTCATTATTTCGATTTACGTTGTTATGATTTCGATATGCGTAGCATATTTTTTCTCTGGAAGTTAAAGTACAATATATCAAGTAAGTATATGTGAAAAATTGATTAATTCATTGATTTTCTTTTTGGTAAAATCCAGATTATAAGGGGTTCCATAATTGTTCATAACAGGTGTTGAGATACTGAAAAAATTCTAAGGAAAAATGAACTAATTCTTTGTGTTTACTTAGAAAATCAAAATAGAATTTCACAGAAAAAAATATTAATGTACATTTTTCAATTATCACAGTTGTTTTATCTTGTATCTAAATTTAATAAAAATATTCAAGTAAATATAAAATAAAAATAAAATTTAAGTAAAATTTGATAACCCACTTAATCATTTACTTGATTGATTTGATAAATTTTTTAATTGGAAAAATTTTTCTGTTTTTCATTTTTTATAGTTTTTAGTAATCGATATAAACATTTTGGTGAGAGGTGCAATTTAAAAAAAAGTTTTTAATTGAATGTATTTTTTACTAATATTTTTGGTAATTGGTGACTTTTTTCCGTATTATGAGGAATTTCAAATAATTCCAAAACTCTTTGAAACCGTTTTTATGTATCCA
This sequence comes from Protocalliphora azurea, assembly GCA_932274085.1. Classification (NCBI taxonomy): domain Eukaryota; kingdom Metazoa; phylum Arthropoda; class Insecta; order Diptera; family Calliphoridae; genus Protocalliphora; species Protocalliphora azurea. The sequence continues at coordinate 133,890,879 of OW026519.1, forward strand.
AAAGTTTGCTTTAGAAACAGAAAAACTAGTGATGCATTCTGATAGACCTTAAAAATAACTAAAAAATCCAAAAGTTTATGTCATTCACAGAAAATCTCACAAAACTACAGCCATTTAAAGCTAAAATTTATAAAAAAAAAAGAGTTGCAAATTTTGAAATTTTTTTTTTTTTAATTTTAGTCTTTGACTCATAATTTATATCTTTTAGACTCCAACAATTAACCAGTAGGTAGACAAAATTTGGAAAATTAATATAATATTTAACTAGTTAACATGTTGCTATCTGATAAAAATTTATGCGCCGACAAAAAATGAAACCAAAAATTAAAGATTTTTTAAATTTTGCATCTCTATGATAAAAAAAATCTACGCCGATAAATAAATTTAAACTTAAAGAACAGTATTTTTAAGATAAAATGATTCTATACAATTTGAAGTATATCTCGTTGAGGTCAGGAAACCAGGCATGAGATAGAATCATAACACACTTCCATATAACTAGCGTGAATATTAGTAAAATGTATGTTTTTTGCGACTGACAACTACACATTTCACTCAAATTGTCTAAAACATCGCGTAAACAGCATTTCTCAATGAATGGTACCTCGGGTCAAATGGGCGTTAAAAAATTTTTAAAGGCAACAATTTTATGCAATTTTTAAATTTTTCACCAATTTTCCAAACTTTGAACTATCGCGAAATACAAATGACTTTAATATAGATACTAAATAAGAGCATTTTATTTGCTTATTACTAAAATTCAGAGGCGTCAGAATATTTTAAGGACTTATAATTTTAAGCAAAAAAATCACCCTTACATATTTTGCATTGTAGTTCGAATTTTGAAATAATTGAAACAACTTTCGATGTAAAATGTATTACTTAATAAGAAAATAATTAAAAATTTTGTTAACATTCACTTCAAAAAATTAAAATCGTGCTTTTTGTAAGATATATTATCATAAGTAGTAATGTTTAAGCGACTATATTTTCCTAACCAGTACCGATATTCACTTAATTATTTGACAAAATGTCCCAAAATATATCTACTAGTACCCATAATTTTTCAAAAATTTAAACCAATACACTTTTTTTCGCTATTTGCAACATCGTGCAAAAAAATACAATTAAAAATTTTTCGATAAATATTAAAGATACTGTAGTAATTTTGACACGTGCTGATAGCACCTTAGAAGTTCTATGAGATCCCTGGGGGAAATTGGTGGCAATAGCAGTAATGGACAGGTCCCTCAGTACCAGTTGAGTTCCAAGTGACACCTTACTGATCACCAAAGTTTCATTTTGGAATCAGTTAACACCACCACTCTCAGTAAGTATCAGTTGAGAATGAATTTCTAACATGCTTGTCAAGTGCTCAATTAGCAACTCACGCGCAATAACAATCTGTGGCGAATAAATTAATTAAAAAAATAAAAATTAAACAATTTTTATCAAATTTTTATTATATTAATCGGCTCTGAACATGTCCTCTTGGACAAGTCCTGTGATCTGTCCTATGAGCTGTCCCAAGGTGCTAATTAGTACTCATATAAAGTTCCGAAACTGGAACCGGTCCTGAGAACCTATCACGTGACTCGTTTTGAAACGGTTTTCTTTCCTCTAGGGATTGTGTTGAAAAATTAATTCCATTGGCCAAAAATCCAATTTTTTATTAACACCGGTTTCCAATATTTTAATGTCATTCAATTGAAAACATATTGAAACTAAGGTGGCCAAAAAATTAGACATTTTGGTCTATAGTGGCATCAAGAGCATGCCAAATATTTTATGTTATTTTATAAAAAAAAAGTGATTTTGTAAATTTAGTCAGACGTAAATTATCATTATTCGCAAACTATTATAGATAATTGGCTGTTTTTTTTTTCGTGGTACGATAATAGTCTTTAAGAAATTATATGAAGTGTCACTGTATCTCTTATAGCTGGTGTATTATTAAATGTTTTCTCAAGTACTACATTTTAGTCAAATTTTAATTTTAGTGGAATTGAACTTATGAGCGTCAAAAGAGATTAGACAAATTTTAGTACTAGAAGAAAGGTGAAAGTGTCCTCTTTAACTCGATATATACTTTTGTACCTATCTTTATCCGTCTGTAGAACCCTTTCTCCATTTGAACGAAATTACTCCCAAATTTTTTTTCTTAGTAACATACTAAAAATGAGTTATGATTTGGGTTTTAAACCTACAGGATCAATAGGAAACAACGACACTAATAAGGAGTTAAGAAGCTTAAAAATGAAACATATTCAAGACGAATTTCTCAAATATTGGTTGATTATAAATCAACCAAAACAAGGATCAGACAATACAAATGATGGGAACACAGCAAAAAAGTTCCCAAAATCCTTTATCATGGAGAAGATGTCATTAAACATCATTTAGTACCACTAGAAAATCTAACAGAGGTAGCCCAGAAAAAAAGGAATAAGGATTACGGATTTTATAGAGAGCACAATACCAGAAAAATATTACGAAATTCTACAGATGAAGATCTATTTAATATATTACTGGCAACGTCAGATTCTCTCAAATCTAGCATTCGAAGTCAATGGAAAGTAGAACATCGGAACTCAGATAAAGAAGCCAAAGAGCTGATAGAGGAAAGAAATAATCTAGAGCTAAATATGGAATATTTGCAGATATTTTCGAACAGAACATATAATAATTATATATATATATATATATATATATATATATATATATATATATATTATTGTTATTTACGACAAAAAATAAAATAAGCATAAAAAACTTTTATTTATTATAAAATATAAAAATTCTTGTCCTTAGTGTTATTTAAATAAAAAACAAAATAAACATTAAAAAGTCGTTATTTTTTGTCCAAAAACAACCGATACTATAACCAGTTCGAGTAGAGCTTCTTCTAGAATTGATAAACTGGAAATCTGTTCACAAAATTTTCCTGGGTATTATTAAAATGTTATGTTTTTTATTTGTTTATATTTTTTTATAAGCAAAGCTGATTCAAAAAAATAAAAAATCTGCTTTTTCATACTAAATTCTAAAAAAAATTAAAAGTTCAAGTTTAGCCTTAAATTCCTCAACGACTGATGAATTGATTTTAATGATATTAAAACTGAAGAAAAATTCATGAAGAAATCTCTCTATTAAAAAAATGCGTAAAACATCTCTACCGATTCAAAAGTTACAAAGTTTTGGTCAATGAAAAACAATTCTGAACCACTGTGCGACGTTAGAAGAAAACAAAATAAAAATAGTTTTACTCAAAATTTTAAAATTAATTTCACCTCCTTGCACAAATATATACATATATATATATATATATATATATATATATATATATATATATATATATATATATATATATATATATATCAAATATTCAAATATTTTTTCCAATTATTAAGAAAACAGTGAAAATACATAGAAAATAGTGATTCGATTTACGTCGTTTCAACTTGTATCACAATTCTCCGATGCAAATAGGGGACTTATACGTATTCTCTATACAATTATTAACGTTCCAAAAAGTTTCAAAATTGATATTGTATTTTCGTGCTTGTAAAATTTTATTCAATATTTTATTAAATATTCTACCTAAATATTTATAACAATTATCAATTTTCTTAACAGTAGTACTTTTTTACTATTTCACTATTCCTTAATATAACCATTGTTTTAAATAAAAATAAAATGGAACATAAAAATTATCAAAAAAGAAAAAAAAACGTCTATAATAAAAAGTTATTGTCTTACCTACACATAACTACATAAATAAATCTAGCGATATAAAAAGCCATGAAAGTTTTATGGCTCATAATTAATAAAAATGTATAAATTAACCATAAAAAGTAAAGAAAAATAAATATTACGTTTAATATTATTATAATTTATTACAGCAAAAATTAATAGTAAAAAATTTAAAGTACCCGCAATTTAAGATTTATGACTTAAATAAGATTTATTAAAATAAAAATGATGACTTTTTACATCAATGTATTTATTTGAAGTAAATTATTATTGGAGTTATTAAAGTTCTTACAATTTCTTTTTATACAAAACGATAGATTTTCTTTTAGTATTTTAGTAAAGCAGCAGGTTGAATGTATTACATTTTTACGTGTATTCTAAAAACACACTTAATAAATACATCATCAGCTCACATATTTATAAAATATAAATTTGATGTCATTTCTTTTTTTTTTTCTTAAGAAAACTGTTTCCTTCAAGTGTATTAATAAGGATCTTGTATGTGCCAGACTGGCGCCGAATAGTTTTTTACAATTCCTACGTTTCTTACACATACAAAGAATGTTTAATAAATAATACAGTTACTTCCACTTCATACGTGTTCGAGTATATGTCTGTAATTCATAAAGCACCTTTTACTATATTCACTATATATAGAAAAGTAAGAACAATTTAAGGAAGCTATTGAAATTTTATATTTTCTTTTTAGATATTTCTCTTATAAAACTTTCGCCTTAATTTGGTTTAGTAAGAAAAAATTGTAAATTTTTTCTAAAATTTCATGATTAACGGAAGTAATTTTCTATAAATTTCTTTGAATTTTATGTTAATAAGAATTTGATGGGAATATTATTGCGTCAATATAACAATAGAATTAAAGTCATTATTTTGATTAGGAATATCTTTTCTTTAGAGCTTTTAGTTTGAAAAAAAATTTTTTTTGAAAAAGTTTCTGGTAATGAGATGTGTATTAAGATGTAAATAATTCTAATAAGTTATTTTTTGTAATACTATGTATTTTGTTTAAAAGTTTATAGAAAATATATTTAATATTATGTTTATGGTTTTTGGAAATTATTAGAAAATAGAATTAATATATGTGTGTTATATATATTCTTAAGTTAAAAAGAAAAATTGGCTAAGAGCACGCATTAATCTTGTAAATACAAACTACGAAAAGGATAATGAAAATTTTCCATTTTTTATATAATAAGGTTTTGTGTAATTTAAGATTTTAGCTCATAAAACTCAAAAGTATTCTAAACATTTAATTTAATTTAATAATAAATTTTTTTTAATATGCCGTTTACACTAACAAAAACTAGTACCTTTTGTTCTCAATTGGTTTTTGATTGCAAAACTACATAAATTTTTCTAGTTTTTTCATACAAATCGAAAACCATTTTTAATCAGTTTTTATTGAAAACTAAAAAAAACTACTAAAATAATTTTATATGATACAGCCTGTTCAGTTGATTTCAGAGCAGTCAGCTTTTATATGTAATAAACAAAATTAAATTGTCAAATTTCTTCAATTATTTTATCTGTTTGATAAATTTTGTGCACGAATTATTTTTCAAATATTATTTAAAACGCATTTGATATTTAAAGTAAGCAAAACTCCATTTAAATACATATATATGAAAAAAATTTATACGTCAATAAAAGCTGCAAAGGCAGAAAAAGAGGTATGTAAACGACCTGGATATTAGGATTCGATTTTCACAAAAACCCAATAACATTTGTTTAATGTAAATTCGATATGATACAAAATTCTCTTTCGATTTCATTTAATATGCTGCTTATATCAAAACAAAAACTTGTTGGTGACTGGAAAAATAAATTTACAAAATCAAATCGTTTACATATTTTGTTTTCTCCCAATGTGGTTTTTGTTGACACATTTATAAATAAATTTGTATAAATTTTTATTTAAATCACATTTGGTTTATTCTTGTTGTTTAAAAAACAATAATAAGAAAATAATCTTTACACAAAATTTAAAATACAAACAAAATAATTCCAGAAATTTGACAATTTTATTTTTTCATCATATTCAAAAGCTCACTGTTATGAAATCAATTGAACAGGCAATATCATAAATATTTATTTTAGTAGCTTTTATTTGATTTTCAATATACATATATATATATATATATATATATATATATATAGTACTCAAAAATATATATAGTTTACTCCAAAATAAAACCAACTGGTTTAGCGAAAACCAAATTTTAAAAACCAATACGTTTATAGACCTGTTTTCGTCCCTATGTAGTTTTTGTTGATATATATAATTCTCGCAAGATTTTTATTTAATTTTTATTGGGCTTTATTTAGTTTTTAAAATGTTTTTTGACAACATTTATATACAATTTATGTAAAAAATTTATAAAAAAAAAAATAAATGTTTCAAAAAATAACAAAATTTTTATATTTCTGATCTATATAAAAGCTTTATGTTGCGAAGTCAGTTAACAGGATGTTAGTAAATAGTTATTTCGGTAGTTTTTATTTGATTTTTCAAAAATACAGGTTGAAAATGGTTTTTGATTTGTATGGAAAACTAAAGAAATTTATGTAGTTTTTTAATCAAAAACCGAGTGAGGCCAAAAACTACTAGTTAACGTTTGGTATAAATGGCATATTAGATGAAAATAGTTTTTGATATGTATGGAAAAAATAAAGAAATTTATGTAGTTTTTCAATCAGAAACCGATTGAAGATAAAAACTACTAGTTTTTGTTTGGTGTAAATGGCATATAAGGATTTAATTTAAATTTCATCAATACTACTAGCAAAAACTTTGATTGCCATGTAATGAGTTAAGAAGCTAATATAATGACTCTTCACTACTTACACATTAGCTGAATAACTCAATATTTTAATATGGTAATGACATTAGAGGCAACTACTTTCCCTATATTATGTCATTACAATAACTAAATAACTCCAAGCTGTTTAAAGCTTTACTGAAGTAATTATTAGTAAAAGCAATACGAACTATCACATTTTGGGTTACAAACAACTAATGAAAAGATATAAAAAGCGGTTTTTTTCATGAAAGCTTTTATAGATTTCAAAACTATACAATAACCAAAAATGAAATTAAAATAAATGAGATAAAAATAAACTAATTTAGATTATTTACTAGGCATCTGTGATTAATTTATTAATCGAATATTCTGAATAATCAAATTTCTGATTAATCAATTATTCGATTAATTTAAAAATTTTAATAAGTATATTTATGACTAATCAATTTATTCTGGTTTCAATTATTCAAAATTATGATTAATCAATTAATCAGAATGTTGACAAATTAAAGTCTTGTATAATTTAAAATTTGTTTGACTTTATTTTTTATTTTTTAATATATAAAATAATTTCAGAAACTACGTGTTGTATCATGAGAAAACATAAAATAGAGATCCTTAATGCACCAAGCAGTACAAATTTTATACTATGAACAGTTTTTAGAATATTTTTGTTTTATTTCTTTAACTGTAAAATATATTTAAGAACCAGTGTTGCCAGTTTAGCCTTTTTAAGACTAAATCTAGCCTTTTTTTCCCTTTCATCATCAACACTTTTTTAGCTTCTAGCTTTTTTTCTAGCCTTTTTCATTATTTAAATTGCTTTTAAAATACTAAAATGTTAGTATTTCAACAACGTAGAAAATAGTTTCTTATTTGCTATTAATAATTTTATTTTTACAAAGTCGTCCATTTAAGCATTTTTGTGTATTTATATTTAAGAAGATTTTTCGCCTGCGTCGCTTCATTCCACACATCAATAATAAAATAACTAATTTTATGGTCTTACTAAATCGATTATTATAATTAAAAAAAATCTAATGAAATTTAAAAAAAAAAAAATTCTAATAAAAGCGAAAATTTGGAATAGCTTAATTTAAGAGGAATTATAGTTCTAAAATGACAACAAATCGCTTGACAATATTACTATTTTTTCATATAAAACATAACCCAAATTTATATGTGAATTTTTTGAACAATTTTTCATTGGGTCATTTTGCTGCCAGCTAAATATTATAAATTTGTTACATCTGAAAAAAATTAAAATCAAAAAATAATGAAAACGTATAAAATAAGTTTCCAAACTAAAAAAAAATCTTCGCTTTTTTTCTGTCTTTATTTTTTTTTTAAGACATTTAGCCTTTCTGATTTTTAAAATTATTAATTTATTAACCGATTAAGTGATTAATCTGTATACAAGTTAATCAAAATTTTTAATAACCCATTTTGCCTTTTAATTCTTTTTTAAATATATGAATTGGTAACTGAATTAAAAGGTCAATAAAGAGTAACATTTTCAAAATTCTGATCATAAATAAGTAATTATATATTACTTAATAAATAAATAGTTACTAAACAATTTCCATGTAATGATGGCAATATGTTGTTCTCACTGAAAAGTAACTACATCCGTAACTATATGCCATTACTAAGTTTTTTTTGGGTATTTGCTTATGCAAATCTGTTTAAAATATTATGAAGTCGTATATGGGAATTACCTGCCTTCAAAAAAATAATAAAATTGTTTAACCTATGTAAAAATTTAGAACTTTAGTGCTGGAAACTTCAGTTTCCTTTTGGTGGAATTGTTTTTAAAGAATAGTTATGAGGTCCAGTGCTAAAGAACTACTACTGTATTACTTTTACATTACTTCTCTTAATTTAAAAATCTCTAACAAAAATAAAAAAAAATAAATATAAAATAAAATAAAATAATAATAATAATAATAATAATAAAAAGTAATGTTTAATAAAGCAAAAATAATTAATTTTTAATTATTGTTTACAAAACTATTTCAAACAAAAATCGTTAACTATAGAACTAGTCCAAGAAATATTCCGTAGAATGGCTACAGGCTAGGTAACTTCCAAAGAACTAGTTCTGGCAATAACAATTTATAAAATCATTTAATATAACGCCAAACTAGAACGACCACAGGCTATTTTCATGCATTTTAAAATTAACTGTAGACCAATATATTTTCTCCTTGGAATGTTTTTTTCTTTATAAAATTTAAAAATGACGAAAAATTCTTTAAATCTTGAATTTAATTGCTTTGCTTTCTCTTAAAGTGAATCCTTAAAACTTACGATGTGCCGTAAAAATAACATCCGTTTCTATCTTAACATAACGGATAGAAATGGATAACTGCAACATATCAATGTTAAGTTAAGCGCATGCTCTGTTTTTCCTGCAAAACAGAAAAATAAAGCTCTTGTTGCTGAAAGAACCTACAAAAGACAGGATTTTATATTTTTATATGTTTATTCAATATACCATAATTCTTAGAGTTCTGAAGGCAAATCATTGTGTTTATAATAAATTAAATTCGGTTGACCATTTGTTGGTTTTTTTCTTTCCTTCTATTTATATACGTATGTATGTATATATAGGAGTATATACTCAATATTCCCTACTTTTACCTTTAGTTTTGTTTACTTTGTTTATTTGTGTCACTTTGGGTCTGTAGTTGTGCACCTTAAAATGGGAGGTGTTTTATTCTCTTATTCGTCATAATTCTTTTTTTGTTTTCCTCAACGATGATGATGATGAACATGAAAAATGATGTATTGCGCACACCTGAATATCGGTGTGTTTGTAGATAAAAAAGTGTGTGTGTTTTATTGTATAAAATATGGTTAAAATACTTATGTACTTATTTGTTGATGTAGATATTTATGTTTATATTTTACATAAAACTAACCACAAATATTGTTTTTATAATTGTATTTTCTTGCTCTTTTACTCTTTATATAAAAACATTTTTGTTAGAAGAGCTTTTTATAATAATTATATATATATATATATATATCTATATATATATATATATATATATATTAATTTTTATGCTTTTTAGAGCCAAATTAACATAATGTCAAAATCAAAGTGAATTTATGAAACGTGGAAACATTTGCACAAAAGCTAGAACTGTAAAAACCAAAAATAGTAATAATCAGCTGTTTAACTGAGATTACCTTCTATAGATCGCACCGATTTTAATGTTTGTTTAAATAAAAATAAGGATTTTTTAAGTTTTCAAGCTTCTGGAATTTTTGAGTAGATATTGGAAGTAGTTACAAACATCCTTGTATAGTTTTAGGACACTAAAAGGTGACAAAATTAACAAATTTTATATTATATTTTTTACTTCATTTATTATTAATAAACACAGAAAAAAAAAATTCATATATTTGAAAAATTTTTTCATAAATATTATGAATCGAACATAACTTTTTCTTTCTAAACTATTTCCATAAAAAATAAAATGTTGTTCATAGATATTATTAAATTGTACTTAATGATAATTTTGCGAATTTTGCAAAAATGCTGATAAAATTTTAATTTAGTTTATTAGATTTGATTCATATTCTAAATAAAAATACTTATGCATGAAAATATTAACAATAAATCCCTTTAAATTACAATTTTCCTATAAAAAGCTGTTAAAAAGTAAGTATTAGAAATTTGCTTAAATTTGCTGTCAATCATTGTAATAAAAAACGCATCTGCTATGTTCTTCTGCCCCCAACATGTGCCTAAAAATCATTAAAAACCAAAAATTATATAAAGAAAATTTCAAACATACATTTGCAAATGAAAATATAAATGAAAATTTAAACAATTTGTTTAAATCTTCTTGACTTTTGATTCATTTAAAAAAATGCAAAAAAGTGTTAATATTTAATAATATTTAAATATTATGAGCTAAAATCAATGAAAGTAAATTTTTATATTTATGCACAAACCTTTTTCTGTGTATAGGAATTGTTATGAATTCTTATTTCATTTTTAAATTTTTGACTAAAATTTTACTAACTAGAATTTTGATAGCGGTACAACTGATACTTTTTTTATTGTTTGGAGGAAAACATCACGCGTGTTATTAGCCAGTTATCAGTCGAAATTATCGAACGAGTCATCGAGAATTGGACTTAACGGATGGACCATCTGCGACGTAGCAACGGCCAACATTTGATAGACATAATCTTCAAAAAATAAATGCCAAAGAATGTTCTTTCAAATGATAATAAACATTCCCCATTAAATTTGAATTTTCTGTGTTTTTTTTTTTTTTTTTTCTTTAAAAAAGTAGGGAACCTCGAAATGGATTACCCTATATATATATATATATATATATATAACTGATAAATCTAAAGAATCGTAAAAAAATTAGCCTTAATTACGCATATAAAAAAATAAAACACTTAAAAATTATAGCAAAAAATTATATTGTCTCCTTGGAAAAAATATGAAAAATCCGAACAACCCGAAAAAGGGACGTTTTAATATTTTGATCCAACTCACAAACAGATATTGACAGCTCAATAATTTTAAGAAAAGATTTCCTAGAATGAAACTAACTTCTATTTTAATAGGTAACACTGAAATCAAAGTTTTCCTCCATACAAACGAGGCCACACTAAAGTACATAATTATGATTATAAATATTTATTTTTTGATTTCGGTTTTATAGAATTATAAATATCTCTCAAAAAAAAAAAAAAAAAAAAAAAAAATTACGGGTAATGTTTCTCAAAAAGTTAACACCAGAAATTGATTAAAAAACTGAAGACTTGATTATTATTATTTTTTTTTAATTTATCATATCGTTGAGTTATTGCAACAGCGTCATAATTCAAAAATCATAAGTTTCAAGTTAACATCACAAGTGCATAGTAGATAATGTTTTTTATTAACTGACAAAGTCTGGTATACGAGCTTTTCATATTTCACCTAGGATCGCGATAAAAGCATTTTGTCCAAATTGAATAATCTATTGTGATTTCCTTGCAACAACATACTATTTTGTTTTTTGCTTCGGCTATTGTGTAGTCAACATCGTAAAGTTGTCTAGAAAAGTGATTAAATTTCACCATAATAATGTTTTCATTCAAATTTGTTTTAAAATATATATCAACGACAAAATTAAAATGCGTTTCAAACAAAAATAAATTTTTTCAATTATGAAGTTGTTGCAACAAATGAGCGATATCTAGAAATAATTGTTTATAACGAATGTTTACTTGATACTGTACTGCTCAATTGTAAGTTATCGGATATAAAATTTGAATTGACTATTTCTTCATCAACGTCAAAATAATTTGTTTCAATGATTGCATATTTATTAACCACAAAAAATTACTACTTTTTCCAATAACGCATAATAATTTTGTCTCATATTAAAATATATTTCATTTATGCTTTAATCTTCAAATACACATACACATATATAGTTACATATACTAAAAAAAATTTCCCTCATGAATATTTAAAAAAGTTCACAACAAACCAAACAATGCACAGCATACACTACTTAAACATTTAACCAAACAATTAAGTGTTTTAACTTAAAACACTAAAATAATTAAATGAAATATTTTAAGTGACGACTTGCATAGAATATTTAATTTTATAGACATTTTAAACTTAATCCACCTGTGGTTTCACATAATCACTTTAAAACCAACTTCAAATACAAAATTTATATATTAAATATGCACAACGAAAGGATGTTTGTTACTATACGAAAGGAGCAACAAGTTATGTAGTATTTATAACTATACACATACATATTTAGTTAACACATTCACACACTCGAACTATATAGTTTAATATTAAACAAACGTATGCATTTAAATATGTGTGTGTATCACGTGTACACTACAACACGTTTACATTTCATTAACGCATTTTGAAAACAATTTACTCATATAGATTTAAATACATTGTATAGTTTGTAATGTAATTGATAGTGTACATATTTATATACGTGTAGGTATGTAGGAAAGTGTGTGTGTAATGTAATTGTGTGCTATATGGTAATGAAACTAATTTTAGTGCAAATGAATCTAAAGTAAAATGAATGACAAGTAGTTTGTTTCAACAGTATGTCGAGAACGTATTTGCACAAATATAAAATCCTTGCTTTGATCATAGAACACTTTGGAAATTTCAAATTAAGGGTTATTTTTAATTCGATCCAATTGTTTTGTTATACGAGGGCGAATCAATAAGTCCGTGACTTTTCGAACTTCCCTCGTAGTTATATGAAATGCAACACTACTTCCATCAAGTACCACCTGTTAATAGACTACTGTCAAATTTTGAGCAAGTATCGTCATTTACTTTGCGTTAAATATGGGATTTTTCGAGGTCCTTAAAATAGGCATTTGTTTGGACAATAATTTCATCGTTGGAGCTGAATGTCTTTTCACCGAGACATTTCTTTAGGTTTGGAAATAGGAAGTAGTCACCAAAGGTTAAAACCGGAGAATATGGCGGATGAGGTACCAATTCGTAAAGCTTTGCCATTGAGACTGCACCCGTGTGCACTCGTGCATTATCTTGATGAAAAAGAACTTTTTTCTTGGCCATATCGGGTTGTTTTCTTTTTAAATCCTCATTAAACCGGTCTAATAAGTTGGCATAATATTAGCCGTTTATTGTGTTTCCCTTTTGAAGGTAATAGAATATTGAAGGCGTGCATCCCAAAAAACTGTTGCCATCACCTTATTGGCCGACAAACTTACCTTAGCCTTCTTCGGAGCAGGTTCACCCGTAGAAACCCATTGTTTAGACTGCTACTTGGTCTCCGGAGTACAGTAATGGATCCATGTTTCATCCACAGTTACAAAACGTCGCAAAAACTCATTCAGATTACATCTTGCAGACAACTTTCTTAAACCCAACTGATCATTTAAAATCGAAACCACATTGCCATATGAAATGCCTATGGCATCAACAATCTGAAGCACTTTTACTCTTCGGTCGGCCAACACCATATCGTAGATTTTTTCGACAATTGGCCGTCCAGAACGTTTAGCGTCATTTGTACTTGTGCGATAGTATTTATGACGGTTTTTTCAAAAAAATAATGTTTAATGAGCACTCGAAATTCACTTTTTTCCATTTTTAGAAAAATACACGAGGTTGTAACAGCTTTTAAAATCAAAGTAAATGACGATACTTGCCCAAAATTTGACAGTAGTATACTAACAGGTGGCACTTGAAGGGAATATATGCATTTCATATAACTACAAGGGAAGTTCGAAGTCACGGACTTATTGATCCGCCCTCGTATTTCTTCTAAATAATTTTATTGGAATAATTTAATTCTAAGAATTCCATAATTTTATTTCTTGAAAAACAAAAATAAAAATTTATACTTTCTTAAAAATATTTTATTAAAACGTACATATTACTTATTACCCTGGTATATACAAAATTATATTTTTTCCTGGACTTTAAGTGAACTAAACTGTTATTTATTTTTCTATTTTTGACAATTTTAAGAATTTTTCCATCAATTTGTTACAGCATATTTTAACATATATCTTACACTAAATATAAATTCTGCATATCTTGTAGCCAACAACAGTTTTTACATAATTTTCCATTAGTAACATTATATTTTTATTTCACTATTCAATTCACTAATAATTTTCATATCATAAATTGATGGACATTTGGTACCATAGAATACAACTAGAAGTTTATGTGAGAGTCACTTCGAACTAAATTTTCAAAGAAATTACTCTTTTTTTTCAAAACACAAAAACAAAATGTATGTGACTACATGAATTTTGTTGTTGCATGAATTAGGTTTTTCACAATTGAATCAGTTTTTTTTCTCTCACATAAATATCTATTTATTAATCTATGTTTTGTACTTTTTCCATACAAAGTGCTAGGAAAAGATATTTTTTATTTTTAGCATGAATTGTAAATAATTCTAAAGTTGGCCAGAAAAAAATATTATTTTGAAAGCATTTGTTTTTAGTTTTAAAGGCGTATTTTCCGATTTTAAGAGCATTTTTTATACGTATACCTTTTTTAGAGCATATTTTTGGTCGTCTTGCTTATTAGGATGAAAAATATATAAAAATATTTTTTTGTACAAAAACTTTCTTAGGATAGTGCCTATAGGCTTACAAAGAGTATTTACGTATACGAGTGTACTTACTTCTATTAATGTTTGTTGTAGTTTATTATTAATGTAATCCTTCCACAAAATAAAGTGATATAACCGCAAACAAGGCAAATATACTTAAATACGTACACATACCCCACTATACATATAAACGAAAATAAACATACGCTTTAGTCGTTGAATTACAGCCACATACTTGAAATAACATTTTCAAAGGTTTTTCTTTATTTGATTTTTTTCCTCGTTTTTGGTTGATATTGTTTATTTTTCAAAACCAACTCTCCACCTTCTCAGAAACCTAACTGCTAATTCAAATGTCTCCTTTTTAAGGTTTTTGAAAATTTTTGGTTAATTCAGGCAAAAAGGGATGAGTATAATTAATTCGTGTCGCGCATAATACTTGAGGTAAGAATAATACCAACAATTAAGTGTCATCATCATCATCAGTAGCAGCAGCAGCCTCATCGTCAGTCTTTATACGAAAGATAAAGGCTTAAGAGACAAAATTGAACACTTTCATTAAAAATTAAACAAAAACATACATGTTCACACACTTTCATATGAGTACTTCATTGAATGGATATAAATATACTTTTCTTTTTATATGCTGCTGCTGATGATAGACAAAATGTCTTTGTTGTCTAACACTGTGTTTAATTTAGATCTTCTAACGACACCTACTCACATTTTAAGAGAAAATTAGAAAAAAAGAAAACCTTTTTATAAATTTCAAGTGCAAAAATTTTTCAAATGTAATTGTGTGTATGTATGAGAGAGTCTTTACACTTACTTTGTGCAAGTCCTTAATTTAGCTTAGGTTTTTGTTTTTTTTTTTT
This sequence comes from Protocalliphora azurea, assembly GCA_932274085.1. Taxonomy (NCBI): domain Eukaryota; kingdom Metazoa; phylum Arthropoda; class Insecta; order Diptera; family Calliphoridae; genus Protocalliphora; species Protocalliphora azurea. The sequence continues at coordinate 133,906,437 of OW026519.1, forward strand.
AACTTTTTGTGCGTGTGTATATTTTTGCACCCAAAACATTTTCATTTAATTCATTTCACTTCTTTTTCTCCATACAAACACATACATACATTTAATACTTTTAAAGTGTCAACAGGCATGTTATCTGTCATACCATCTTTCACTTTTGTCAGCAATTTAAACAATGGCCTCTTAATTACATCATGTTGACAGTGTGAGTAAAAATTGTTATCCTGAATATATGTATGTACTTGTAAGAGTAGATTTTGTTTATAAACTGAAGGTTTACTTTCAACTCATGTGATTGTTTTTTGTGTGTTAAAAAATATGATGAAGTGGTTAGTGTGTTGCTTTGTCAAAGCAGTCAGTCTAATACTACTTTTTTCTTTTAAGATTTTTTTTCTCTTAATTTTTAATACTGAAGTAAATAGTGACTTATTTCATAATAAAGTTTAAACATTTTTTCAAGAATCTTTGTATTTGAAAAAAAAAAAAAACATATTGTAAATTCCATGAAAGAACGACCCAAAATTTACCGAGTGTCTTTTGATTTTCATAAAATTTTACGAACATATAATTCATGAATATTTATATATATCGACTTTAGTTTTCAGTTTTGCAAAACTTCAAAAACTTGCGTTTTTATTTCGCTTTCTCATTTTTTTTAAAAATCTCAAACATATAAAACTTTAAATAACTATATATCTTGAACGATTTTGTAGAATTCAAAGATTTAAATAGCGTTTGAATTGTGATTACATCGCCTTGAATGCAAACGAAAAAGATTTTTGGAAAATGCATTTTAATGCAATTGCATCTTTTAAATGCATTTTTCGTTGAATATTTTTAGCATATTTAAAAAGTATGGAATCTTTATATTAATATAGAAATCAAAATTTTTTGAGACACACACTTTCGCTTTTTCTAAGACCTATTCTCATTTTTTCATATAAAAATAATTTTTTTCTGTTATTATTTTCAAAATATGAACAGGATTACATATTTTATAAAAAAATGTATTGGTTCACTTTTTAAAAATTTGTTAAAAATAGTACCTTTATGAACTAGATAAATTAATATTGTAATTGAACAAAAAGAAGTCAATAGCCTTTTATATGCTTTTAAAATTATACAAATTCATCAATTACTTCAAGAGATATGAATATTTAAAGTTGCATATTTTCTATATTTTTTAACTTTTATACAAATTTAAATAATGTGCAATTTCATTGAAATATGTATTTTTAACAGTAATGTATGTATATATACACGTATGTATATAGAACGCTGCAGCACACATTTACAACAAAAATGATGGAAAATATAATCAAATGCAAATTCGGACTTTTTGGAGCCCCCAATATTTTTTTCATTTATTCAAAGTCTTCTTCTCTTATACTTGTTGTTTTTATAGGTACTCAAAAACAACAACTATTATAAACTAAAGCAGGAATGCTTTTTTCATTGTTTCAAAGCGCATTTATAAGCTACAAACTTCGTTCTTTCACAGAAAATTTGGAATTTTTTCTATACTTCTGTGTTGGAAAAATGAATTAAGTCGATCCAGTATTAACCGAATTATAGGCCAAAACGCGTTATTATGATTTTTCCAGCTCCTATTTAAGCTATAGATTTTGTTTTTGCATAGATCTATAACTTGAATTTCTGTTATTTAAATCAGTCAAATCGGTCCATAAGTTTTCAAAATATCCTTTTTTTCACTTAATATTGTTGCTGTTTTATTTTAATTAATAATTTAATTTTATAATATGTTAGCTTTTCATACAACATCGCAACGCGGATTAAAGGTTTATAAGATTCGGTTACATCTTGAAGATTATTTTCTCCAGGACGTCAAATTTTCTCGCAAAAGAACTTCAAAGTTTTGAAAAATACACAACTTTGAAAAAATTTTAAAATATTTATCAAAATAATATCAGCCCAATATGCATGTGAATAAGAGCTAAAAAATCCCTGCAATATAACAAATTTTTTTATTTAAATATAGCACTTCAAAATGTAAAGAAAAGATCCTTTATATAAAATATATAAATCTTGAAACAGATATATTATATAAACACTTTGTAATCTAACATTTAAATATCCATATCGGGTTGATATAATCTTCATAAGTATTTGATAATATTCTTAAAAATTGCTCGAAATCATTCGAAATTTTGAAGTTTTTTTTTTTTTTGAGAGGAAGAAAAAAACTGGGTACAGATTTTTACCTTTGATAGTCTCCAGTTTTATCCATATAACGATTTCTTCATTTGTGAGAATGATTGTTGCAATTAAAAATAAATAGGAAAGGTAACATTTTCGAAAGAATATTTTCTTAACTTTTGTTCTGTAATATTTAATTCGGTGAATTCATAAAATAATTGTTATTTTCGTCTAAATTTTATAATAAAAGTCATGACAATTACGCACCCTGATTATAAATATTTAAAGTAAAATAACAACCAAATGAGATTAATAAAAATGTCAATTTGCTAAAAATGAAAAGATATATCGTTTATTTTTATTTTATCGAAACAAAAACTAAACGCTTTTCAAAATCAAATGGAATTCTAACATTTTCTACCTTATAAGACCCAAACAAGAAATAAACAAAGCAATTCAAAGTACTAAAATTTTTCTATTTTGTTTGTCACTCTACTCTTACAACTCTCTCAATTAAAACGGGGAAGACTCTAACTCTTCTGTTGTTACAATGACTTCCAAAATTGCTCACAAAAATATGCAATTTTATAGCTTGTTTTATAAAATCTATTTATAGCAATTCAACGTTTTTATACTTTTTGATTTAAATTAAATAAGCAAAAATAAATTAAACACATTTTTTTTTTTTTTTTTTTTTTGAAAAAAGAAATGGTAAACTTTTGTGACCCTATGCATTTTTCGTTAATTTAGATTTTCTGTAAAGCCATTTCAGTATTAATTTTGATAATTTTTATCTCTAATGACAAGTTGAAGACTTCTCTGCTTACTATAATTTAGTTTTACTAAAATGGAGTAATTCATTTTGGACAATTCTCCAGATTTTGTGGAACTGGATTCCCCGATATGATTATTTTTTTAATGGTCACAAAAATCTATATTCTCCACATATATAAAAAAATACCTTTCTAATGAATTTTTTTTATTAAAATCGAATGTATATTATAGGCATAAAAGCGATCACAAGAAATTTAATCCATATTCTGCCCGTTTCAAATGCCCATTTCTTTAAGAGCTTATAAAATGTTTACCCAAATTTACAGTTTTTTTTTAACAGAGCTAAGTAATTTTTTATATAAAAAATTAAATATTTTGTATTTTACTCAGATATGACGATTATAAAGTGAATAAAAAAATATTTATGAACTGTGTATAAATTTTACCTCGACAGCGACTTAAATATTTTTAAAGAATTATTAAATATAAAAATAGACAAAGGAGTACTCAATATATAAATTTGTTGTAAAATTCTTATGAACGTATATTCCGATTTCAAGGACGATGAATCAAAATTTAAAGATTAAACTAGTGATATACTTTTATATTCAAAAACTACTGTCAAAGGGAGTTACAAAACATATTTAAGTTTTTTCCTCCTTAGACTTTAAAATTACCAAAAAACATGTTCACTAGTTGATTCAAATTAAATATACATAATTCTAAATTTAAGTAGTAAATTGCTTATATATAATTTTACCTTTCAATTGTCTCCTGAAAATATCAATTAGAATATAATATCTACCCATATGCTTAAAAGTTCTTTAACAAAATTTTATTCTATCACAATTTTTATTTTCTTTTCCTATTTTTTTTTTTTTTTTTTCTAATTTCACCCACCTTGCATTTACAAATTGCAAAATATGTTATTAAATCAAAATTGTCCAATAAAATTAGATTGAAATCATATTTCACATTACAAAATACAAAATGTCATTAAACATAATTCGTTTAACTGCAAATATTCCATATTAATCTCATACTCTTTATTTGAAACCTATGTACTACTACTATAAATTCATTCTGTTACTCTCATCTATTCAATATGCAACCATTCATCCATCTATTTCATTCATCTACTCATTGAATACATACAATTCAATACATTCTATTTCAATTTGTTAACAATCAAAATCATACTCATACTAAGAACAAACAAAATTTTACAAAATTTCATATCAAATCAAAACTATAAAATGCCAAAAGACTCTAGAGTGGACAGACGGACGAACGGTCGTACTGACTGGTCTATACTGCATTTAAGTGCATTTACATAATTTTACATTTAAAAACATAATAAGACACATACATACGTTTGCAAATATTTAAAACAAAAATATTTACTAATACTAGAACAAGAAGAATAATATTTATATATGTATGTATGTATTTATGTATGTATGTATGTATGTATGTTTGAATGTGTATGTATCAAGAATATATGCATGTAGTTGATGAAATCGGTTGGGTGTATCAGTATGTTTTGAAGTTAAGCTACAATTTGAAATCCTACAAATTTAACATTATTGATGTTGATGTAATATTGTTTGTTGTCGTACATTCAATGTTTCAATTGGTTTTTGTTGTTATTGTGTTTGTATATTTGATTAGGAGTTGGAGTTGTAAATCACTTGGTTGTACAAGCAGGATTTCGATAACATTAAGCATTTTAAGCCAATATCTATGAAAATGTATCTGTAAGCGAGTGTATTTTTGGAAGTGTGTGTGTGAGTTTTGTTTGAGAATAAAATATTTTAAGCAAACAGTTGGAGACAAAAGTTATGTTTTTCTTATCGAATTATTCTCAGAAGAAAATAGTTAAATAAGATAGTTATGCATGTTAATTTCTTTCTATTCAATAGTTCTTATATGTTCTTAAACTATTTTTTTTTTTTTTTTACCCACCATAATGTTTGTAATTCCGTATATAGCATGTCGAAAAAAATCATGTAGGACCCCATAAAGTAATGACAAGTACATACACACATGGACAATAAAACGGGTGTAAATTTCTTCAAGTGAAAAAATTTTAAAATTTTATTTTTGAAATAATTTTTAAATTTCATATTTAAAATTTTAAGTTTTAAAAATTTTTAAACTTATATTTATATTTTATTTATTAAATACAACTATCTTGAGAATAAAAAAATACTTTTGGAATTTGCGTACATTGAAGTTTGGAGATCGGAAGAGGTATTTATGAAGGAAACCCATATTTTTCTGTGGACAATAAAATAGGTGTATTTGCAATAATTTTAAAATTACATAATAATTTTCTATTTTTGAAGCTAAATATTAATAAAATGTGATAATCGCATGAAAAGACATAATTATTTCTTTGAATTCCCTTGATTATTACTAGCATAGTGAAGACAGCACACCCCCTAAAATTACTTGGTAGCATATTATATCGTCATTATTATGATTTTTACTTTTCTATTCTATCCTATTCTAAAGTGGTTTCTAAGTTTACATCGACCCTCGCATTATGTGTGTAAAATTTAGTTGTCGTACACGGTTTTGTCTAACATATATCGGAGGAAAAATTTGAACTGGAGTTACAGCGGACACCCTGTTTTTCTAGTATTTGGCCCATAACTTTTTTTATGAACCGATTTTTTCCATTTTCAATAAATAACAAACCTTATATTAAGCAAACATTTCAACGAAATTTCGTTCCCTATCTTACTTTCAACAGACGTTCAGACGGATGTAGCTAGATCGACTCAGAATCTTACCACGATAATACAATAGGTGCGAATTTCATCATATGATAAAATTTTAAAAGTTTATGTTTTAAAAATCTTTCAACATATTTATATTTTTTTAAATACAACTATATAAGGCATAAAAAAATAATTTTGGAATTTAACTACATTAAAGGTCTGAAGAGTTTTTTTTTTTTTTTTTTTTTTGAAGAACAATAAAATAGTTTTGTTTTCAAAAATTTTAAAATTACAAAATAATTTTCAAAATTAAAAAATAATTTCCTATTTTTCAAACCCAAACATTAATAAAACGTCGACAATAGCATGTGAAGACTTTTTTGAGTTTCCCCTATTTTCCTTTTACTTAACAATTTTAGCCAGAATTTTAGTGATGAAAAGCTTGTACTTTAAGATGACATATAAAAATTTTGAAAATATTTTTATTAATGTATTTCTTTGCATGAATTTTCTTTAGTGATGTCTATCTAAAAAAATCCATTTTTATTTTTTTTTTATATTTTTTTTCCTTGTACGAAGCCTCATAGGTATACTTGCTATAGAGAAAATTTCAGAGGGATCAAAACTTTTAAATTTAAAATAGAATTATTTGTGCTACAAACAAAACTTTGGAGTTTTTAAATCGCTAAATATCGCTGAAACATATTTTTATTTGTGTTAAATATTTTTCAAGTGGTGTGTCTAGGTTACGCTTTTTGTCGATGTGTATTTTTTTTAGTCTACCTGCAAAATCGGTTTTTGCTATAATTTATGTTTTACATAAAACTTAGTATCATTTTTGATGATTATTTTCTTACCTTAATTATTATTATTATTTTTTTTTTTTTTCTTAAAGTAATTTGTTTAATAAATTCTAGCTTGAATACTATAAGATATGTTAAGTTTTTTTTAAGAAATATAGTCTTTTCATGGAAATATTTACTTCTGCCCAAAAATCCGCTTAACCAGTGTTTTTGGAAAAGAGCAAACAGTTTTTTTTCAAAATTCCAACTATTCCAAATATTCAAAAATCGGTTTCTGCAAAAAATTGAAGAATCGATTGCCTTAGTATCTTATAACAATATTTCAACTTAAGCTCAACTAAGTGTTTCTCAATTTTCTAAAGTGCATAATGTATTTTTTTTTTTTTTTTTTTTTGGGGGGATATGAGTGATCAAAAATCAACAACTTTTGAACGTTTTAACATTTTTATCCCCAACTTTTTGTATGTTATTGTGCACAACATTAGCTATCGCACACATTGCAACTATCATTATAAAATTACACATTTTTCTTGTAAAATTACAATAAAATCTATGTAATATGGAAATTTTGGTAAAATTCATTCAAATATTTAAACTTTGGATGGACGTCCAGATAGACATATTTAAAAAATCATATTATTATCAAATAACGCAAAGGAGAACTAAATATTGTTTGCTATTATGTGCCCCATATGTCCATTAATTTTCATAATATTTTCTTAATATTTTTCCTGAATTATAAGTAAAATCTTTTTACTAAATAAAAGATCATCATACAAATATCATATTTTTACTCAAATAAAATTATACATATATTTCATTTAAATGAAATATGTAACTGCCATTATGTGAACATGAGGTGTTCAGTCAGAAAATTCACATAAGACGCAATTTTAACACATGGACATATTAGCGTTTTGGTTATTTATTAAATTTATGTAATTAAAAGCATTCCTCTATCCAGAATTGAACTTTATTGCAGCTAAATTATATATATAATAATGCAAAATTACTTACAAGTTAGTATAAGAAGACATTTTTGCTGGTATTGCCAAAATAGTTAAAAGCTCTGGTAAATACAAAAAAGTTTGAAAAAAATGTTTTTTTTTATTTTACCAAAAATTTTTATGTTAAAATTTTTAAAAATTAATATTAATCAGTGCAAATGAAAGATTAAAGGCATATTACCGTTTGAAAATTAGGCACCCCTAAATATCAAAAATTTCCTATCAAATTTTATTATTATTTTTATTTTTTTATTCTGATTAAATTTAGCTGATTTCAAAACCAGATGTCTTTGAAACTAAAAAAGGTACCATAAAACCAAAAACAGATTTAGAAAATGTTTTACATTAAAATCAAAAGTTAAAATTCAAATTATTCGAGCATTGATTTTTATATTTTAACATATTTTCGATCACTTACAGCCCAAAAAAAAGTACATAGTGCGACGTATGGTTAATTTTTGTTCTCAACTGTTAGTCTAAATGTCTCAGTGGGATCTAATCGTCTAAAACCCCTGTTTAAAACATTGTTGGTCAGATAAATGACCAGACAGTCATCTCTTTTTTTTCAAAAAAGATTCAATGTACGAAATGATGTAAAACTCGTTGCAGTTATTGTTTGTGCTGCTGCTACAGATAATATAACATTTACGTTTTATTCCACATAAATACTACTGCAAATGTGTAATCAATTTATGCGTGTGTGTTCCGTATTACTATTTGAAATTTCTATGCAATTGTTGCTTTTTATGGTTTTATTACGTTTGTCTGTTTGCTTGACAGTTTCTAATTTCAAACAATGTTGATGTAGAGTTGATTTTCCAAGGGATACATCAACTGTTTATATGGTTTATACGAATGTCTGTATATTTTTAAAGCTACAGCTATATAACTGTAAATATAAGTATATATAAGTAACAAATCAATTTTGTTCATTTTACATATGAATGATTATTTGATACCAAATCATATTTTACTCTTACTTACATACATTTAAATTTTACGAATTTTTACCTCTAACTCTTGTTTACAAATGTAATTTTACTGAAATTGTACGAGAATTGTTATAAAATATTAATTTTCAATCTCAATGATTTTATGTTTAGAATTGTTGAAGCAATTAATTTAATTACTTGATAATATTTTTGAATTTAATACAAATTTAAGAAAGTTAAAAAAGTAGATTTACATAATAAATATTTTTAGCTCAGTATAAAAATAGAATGAAATTATTTCCAAAAAATTAAAATGTGAAGTAATTTTTTTTCAATTAATTTCTTTAACAATATCCCAGCTGGAAATTGTGTTTTGAATAGAGTTTCATAGGTGATTCTTGGGGTACAAGTCATTAGGTGATAACAAACTACATCAGGTGACTAATATTATAATTTCTAAGCTGATGGTGAAAATAGTCATCATTATCACAAATGTTTTTGTCAACAATTTGTTAAAGATATTTTTAAAATATATCACTGACTAACAACTAATAAATCATTACCTTCATTCAATCAAATGCGTCACAATGTCAAGGGAAATCACTCAGTTCCTGTTTGAAATACATATTAAAGATAAGTATTCATTTTTCAGTACTACTGATAATCTGCTGAAATTGTCTTAAAGAATTTTGACAAAGCATATGAAAATGTCATAATGTCATGATATTTTTTATACGACTAAAACGGACAGCAGCAACGCTGACATTTCATAAATGACTACTTTAGGATGTCTTAAAAAAATTCCAACTGGGACATTTTACGAGTTTATACTTTTCATATTTTTTTTTCCTTCTCATAAATTGCTTTTAATATCAACAAACTTATTTATACCTTCTCCTTAGTACAATTAATTGAATTTTGTTGCTTATTCTATTCTACCACCTAATTATTTAATTTTCTTTTCTTCTACAATTTAATACATCAAGGAAATATTTCATTTTTTTCCTCTTCTATTTTCATTACCAAAATGAATCATGATTCTTTCTGAGTTCCTTAGAATTTGTGCTAAGCAATAGCTGCTCTTGTAGCAAATTTCCTCTTGTTGTAGGTAGTATTAAATAATGTTTACACTAAAATAATTGAATTAATAATTACTGCGTGTGGTTTTCAGGGTTTCGCAGCTAAAAATACAAAAATTACTTTACAAAAAATAGAAAAAATAAATAAAAAAATAATTATAACAATATTGTATTATAGTTGTGTGAAATATGGAAAAAGAGGAAAGTGAGCAAAATGAGGATTTTCGCATAGTAATTACTTATACTCGGCTTTATCTTCAGAGTTGGCGGTATCTTTTGAAAAATATTGTTATGTAATGGGATGTGCACTTAGCGAAAAAAATGGGTTTTCCTAAAAGAAATAATATTTGTCAAAATAAGAAAAAATTTAGAATTAAAAAAAGAATGTTCTAAACTTCAAAAATTTTAGAAAAAAGTAAACATTTTTAAAAAATTACCAGCTTACAAAATGATAACAATTTAAAAAAGGACCACTTTTAATAAAAAAAAATAAATTTGAAAAATTGCAGCATAATTGAAATGCAAATTTACGTAAATGCAGTTAGGGCGGGTCGATTTAAAAATCGCCCAAGTGACAAGGAAAATGTTTTTCTAGGGATCAAAATAAGAAACTTTGCCTAAGGAACCATACCTCTAAAATGAATTCTGATGTTTCTTATTTTGACCCAAATTCAAATTTCAAATTTTGAAAAATCTCACATTGACCCATTTAAAGTGCCCCAATCGAGTCTAAATGTATGACCGACCCCCACTAACTTTGTAGGGCCTACCCACCCATGCTAGTGGCACACCCCCTGGAACCCTCCTGGGGGGGGGTCACCATATAAAAATTTTAAAAAATTACCATTTTTGGCACTTTAAATGAAACAATCAGCGAAATGGCTATGTTTGTTTTGTTTTGGAGTTTATTTTTTTTTTTTTTTTTAATACAACTTAATAATAGAAAAGAAACTAAAAAAACTTCGCTTATAAATTGGAAACATCGCTCAGACCATCTGTGTTAAACGAGCTAAATAAAAAAAATGTAAAATTCTTATAAATTCTTTTTCAGTTTTCTATCAACAACTTTTTTTGGAAAAAAAATTTAAAAATTTTCAGAATTTTTAATTTTGAGGCTCTAAGACACAATTCCACCAAACATGATATGCCATCTTATTATCTACATTTAAAAACCTAAAACACAATTACAGTTAAGTGATAATATTTTAAGATAAAACATTTTTCGTACTCACATTTAATTGTCAAACTTATTTTTTCATCAAAAAATATACCCATATTAAAACAAAATTCAAATGGATTCTACGAGGATACGAACCATGGCTTGAAGGTTTGTAATCTAGACCACTTCCACTAGACTATCTATACCCATAGAAATTTTGTTGAAAAACAAATAAATGTATACCACATATATGTGAACTGTATAGAAATCAATATACAACACTATATTTTTCAACAATGGAAAAATTATTTTTTTAATCAAATCAAAGTAAAACTATTTTTTTTTAATTAAGAATTTCAAAATGCCATGTGACCTAGGGGGTAAGAATTTAAAACCAGGAGTTTTAAAGTGTCCGTGTGTGTTCGACTCCTGGCGAATAGAAATGTAATTTTTATTTCATAAATTTGAAGGTAACATTTTTAATTAATTAAAAATATAGTTTTTGTTTAAATATAAATTCTAAAACAATTTTTCGAAGTCTTGGCCAAGGATTGACATCAGGACCTTTCAGTCACAAACCCAAGCAGTATAGCACATCGTTATATTGAAATTCACTATATTTATTGGTTATATAAAAAGCCTAAAATGCAACTCAAATCTAAATAATACTTTTTTTTATAAAAAACACATTAGAACGTGCTTAGAAATTCTTGTCATATATATATTTTTTAAAAAAATTAAAAATTTTATTTTTGTTTTCAGAAAAAACAGAAATTTATAAGGAGTCCCTGTGATACGAACTAAGGCTTAAAGGTTTGTAATCTAGATCATCTCCTCTATAGTATTCAATCTCACAACTTTGCAAAAGAAAAACAATTATATACATTTGTATGTGAAACAGAAAATATTATTAAATTTGAACAAAGAAAATTGGAAAAAGTTTTAAGGTTGTTTTTCAATACCAAGGTTTTCGAGAGTATATGCCACATATGTGCTGAAAGGGAAATGTTTTTATTGGACTGTGAACTTCAAATAGTTCATTTTAACATACAGATGGATAGACATCCAGACATACAAACATATATTCTAATTTTTTATTTTTTTATTTTTTAATCACAACAATCACGAATATATTTCAATTTGAGGCCCTAAATATATATTTCGTATAAAATGATAAATATATATGTACCTTTCATTTTATGTGGAGGGTATAAAAAGTACCAGTTTACAAATTAGAAATTATTATTAAAAAATATATACAAATTTTCAAAGAAGAAAAGAAAAACAGAAAACATAAGTAGGTAGAAGAAGGAGCGTTCGCCACTTTCTTGCTTAAAGTGCTCTCTTCTCATAACAGTAAACGATATCTGTGAACATTCTTTTGTAGTAAAGATTTCGATACGTTGACTTTAATTTAAATATTTTTTATTCTGACTATTTCTCCGTTACGTGCATTTTTTTATGAATTTCTGACCAAAAACGGCGAAACTAACCCAACCCATGGGGTAAATTCGCCAAGTGAATGATGTTTTTTTTTTTATTTTAGTTCAATGCTGCAATTGTAGAAACAAACAAAAATTAATACGTTTAAATTAGTTTTATGTAAAATAAATAAAAATTCAATTAATAATGAAGATCAAAAATCAGTGCATTGCGAAAATCACTAAATGATTTTTGGTTTAAATTCTGTTAAAACTAAAGAGTCTATTGGTACAGTTAAAAACATATGGCTGGTAAGTAATTCATAGCAGATTGTGACGTTTCTGGACGATAAGTTGTGTCTGGCCTACCAGCAGTCTGGCAAATGCTCCTCAGGCAAAGTCTTATGCAACAGCGAAAATTTTTTTCACACTTTAAATGAATTTATTAAAACAGCTGTTGTCAATTCTTGTTCATTACTCTCGAGTTCATAACATGGAACCAAATCTCTATGAAATCCCAAAAACTAAGAAAATACCCGCATTTTCGGGAAAGTACTGAAGAAAAAACAACTAATCATAACCATATATATATATATATGTATATATGTATATAAACATATATATACATATATGTCTGTTATTCAATTTAAGCTTTATAAACTGCTTTCGAAAGAAAAGGTTTTACACTTTTTAAAAAGTATGTACACATTTTTATTCATGGCAAAACTGTGTAAGATATTACGAACACAAACTCAATTTTTTATTTTTATTTTTTGAACTTTTCGGCCATTTGTGACTCATATTTTATTATAAAACATATTTTTTTCTTTTTTTTTTCTAATACTATATTTTATTAGGAGTAAAATGAGCTATCATTTACTAAAATTGGATTAGAATTGTGGAACATATGATTTTTTTCAAAGTTGTGAAACTCATAAAAATCTGTTATTTACCGTGTATTTTATTGTTTCCATATTTATGATGCAAAATAATGGCAACAACAAAATACACGTAAACTTTGGAAATAATCATATGTTTCACAATTCTCATCTGATTGTATCAAGCCTAATAAAATATTGTATTAGGAAAAAATATGTTTTCTAATAAATTGTGGCTGAAAAGTTCAAAAAATAAGAATAAAAAGAAATAAAGAAAATAGCAAACTAAGTTTGTCTCCATAATATCTTACACAGTTTTGACATGGATAAAAATGTGTATATACTTTTTTAAAAGGTTAAAATTTCTTCTTTCTAATGTGTTTTAAAAAACTTAAATTGAATAACAGGTATTAGAGATACAAATTTTTAAAGCCTCGATGTTCGATTTTCTTTTTTAACTCCCGTTTTAGGGGGTATAACGAAAATTCCAAAAATGTTACAATAATCTACTCAACCATAGCTACAAACTATACTATGTTACATTTCAAGTGTCTTTTACTGTAACATCGTTCAATTTATAAAACAATTATTATATAAATATATATGTTTTTTAATTCAATCATGATTATTTTTAACAGTGTAAATAATTCCTACAATACGTATAAGTATGAAAACATTTATATACTTATTTGGATTATAAATAAGTATAGTATTTTTGTTTTTCTATCTCTCTTACTTTTTAGTTGATTTAATAAATTAACGTTAATTAGCTGATATATTGTGGTTTTCATACGACTTCCACTTATTTTTCTTGCTAAAATTTCACATAAAAGATATATATGCTCGCCTTAGTTTATAAGGATGAAAAGAAAAAAATTATTTTCTTTCTTTTCAAAATGTGTACGAACAACTTATTCTAAATGTACGTGTCTATTCATTAAATTCAAAGATTGTTTTTCGGCAAATATCAGAAACATCAGAAGCTACAGCAAAAGTAACAACACTCAATTATGTTTTTGACTTATTCTAAGAATACTTATATTATACAAAACTAAAATTTAACAAATACAATTACTTACTTACTTACTTCATGCTCAAAAGCATTAAAGGTGTCATTAGTGTGAAACCATTAAATTTTTTCGCAACAACATTGTATCGATACTTTTTTAACTTACGAGTTTGTTTTTCTGGTTTCATTTTTATTTACCTACAAAATAATTTACAATTGCCAGTTTTTTTTTTTTTTTTTCTATGTTTAAATAAAAATTTATATTTCTTCAATTCACACGTATCTTTAAGTGTTTTTTGGAAAATTTTTTGCATAAGGTTGAAAAACAAACATTTTACAGAAAATTGTCTAAAAAAACATTTAAATTTTAAAGCAATTTGTAGTAGACAAAACAAAAAAAGGCAAAATAAAGCTGAAAAAGAAATCTTAATGAACAAAAATTTGTATTTTATATTTTGGGCATTGTGCCAAATTAAAATTTATATTCAACGCAGATAGATTTCTTTTATATGCTGTACTGTGTGTACCTTTGCAAAAATTATAATGTATTTATATAATGGCACTTGTACTGTAGAATTTTGTAGATACTATTTTCTTAAATAAATTAAATTTTTAGAAAACATTGTATTTGATGCATATTGCAGCACACGTTTGATAATAAATATATATATATTAACAAGTAAGAAAGATATATTCGGTCAAGCCCGACCATATGGAGACGTATCTGAAAGGCTCTTTGAGACTCCCTATGACTGCAGCGTTTTTCAGGCTGAGATTCTCAGCATCTTAATAGCCGCAGAATTAATCAGGTAGAACGTTGTGAGAGGTACTGAAGTTACTCTCTATGTGGACAGTCAGGCGGCTCTGAAGGTCTTGGGGACACATCTGGTCAAATCCAGGCTAGTTGCTGTCTGTAAGAAGTCACTGAGAGAGCTGATGGAAAAATACACGGTGAGACTCTGCTAGGTGCCTGGCCACTGCAATATATCAGGCAATGAACTGACTGAGGAATTGGCAAGGCGCAGCAAAGGATGTCTCGGAGGGGGAAACCTATGTGAAACCACCGCTGAGTTTCTTCCATGGGAAGATCAATGATTGGAGAGTAGAGAGGACTGTAAAGTGTCGAGGGCGATATGGCCGGTAGAATGTGTGGAGACGTCGACGAGACCGAGTCTATTGAGCACATTATGTGCCATTGTCCACGATTGCAGCATCGTAGGATGAAATGGCTAGGCAGCCAATTCCTCGGCGTACTAAGTGACGTTCGAGACGTGGAGCTTTTAGACGTCATAGGCTTCGTTATGGGAATTAACTGTTAAGGGATAATCAGGGGTACACCCCTAGTGGGATTGGCTATACTGCTAATCCTCTTATATGATTCCTTTTTTATTCCTATCCTTTTCTTTTCTATTCCTATTTTCCTATTTTCTGTATTTTACATTCTATATTCTATAGCTTTTCAATGAAGGGACTCACAATGGACCGAGATCGGTCTCTGGGTGGAGATGTGGTATGATGATGATGTACAAAACTTCCTTAGACTGAATTTTGCTATATTTAAGGCATTTATGATCGTTAAACCCCTATTCCGGGAGGACATTTGTATGGGGGCTAGGTGAAATAATGGACCAATTTCAATAGGCTTCGCCCTTGTGCCATAGAAGTAACACGTGTCAAATTTTATTGAATTATCTTCAAAATTGCGACCTATATTTTGTGCATGAACAGCCAGACGGACGAACGGTCATCGTTAGATCTTTAAGGTGAATGTTGGATGATTTTTTCTGTACGTTACAAACATCAGCACAAACGCATAATACCCCAACTACCTATGGTGGTTTTAAGATTTTCGAAAACTTAATTTTGATACCCACGAAACGGTGGACCCCTGAAATGCTCTTTTATTATACCATACACCGTAGAAAGCGACCAGAAAATAAACTTGCTCTACAAGACAAAACTTAGCTGTCACAAAAAATCCGAACACTTTGTATGTGTTAGTAGAATTGTCTTCTTCTCTGATTTATACGTGTAAAGAGAGTATTTTTTTTTCCTTTTTTTGCTGAATGAATTAAAAGAGTTGGTTTAATTACAAAAATGATTCATTCAATGAAAAAAATACTTAAATTTTCACCTCCAACCAAAATAATTATATTAATTAGTAATAATATATGTATACAAGGTTTTGGACCAGAGCAACAAATAACTGATTATAATATTATCTGGGGCACTGAATTCGAATATTAAGATTAAATTTAAATAAATAAGATAAAAATAAATGTTTTTGGATATTTAATTTCTTTTTGTAAATTATAAATCAAATATAAAAAACCATCCCATGGGATATTAAAAATTTATATTCAAAATATCAAACAAATATTGCTCTAAAAATCGAAAATATGCTACAAATTTGCTCTAAAAAGTATGAAAAAATATGCACCTACAAATCGATGCCATAAAGCTTTATTTATTCCGAAATGGATAAATATTTTTTAGATATTTTCATTAAACGTACAAGAAAAAACATGCGCGTAAAAAATGAAAAACAGAAAAAATTTTCCAATTAACAAATTTATAAAATCACACAAGTAAATGATTTAAAGATTTAAATGAAAAAGATACTTGAATTTTATTTTTACTATTTCTTTTATTTTATTTTTACTTGAATATCTTAATTAAATTTCTATGTAAAATGAAACAACCGTGTTAATTGAAAAATATAAGGCAGTATTTTTTTTTTTTTTTTTGTGTAATCCTTAAAATATCATTAATTTTTTTCAATTAAAATATTTATTAAATGACTCAATTAGATGATTACATGAATTAAAAATTTAAATGAAAAAAAAAATTATTTAAAATCTTTTAATATATTAATTAAATTTTGATGTAAAATTAAACAACTGCATTAATTGAAAAATGATCGGTAATATTTTTTTCTGTATACTGACAAACTATAATTTTTTTCCAACTAAACACTTTTAAAATTTCAATTAAAAAATAATTTGAAAAAATATAAATCTTAAACAACGTGTTAATTGAAATAATCAAAAAGTTAATTGATAATAAATATAGTTACGGCATTGTCACTACAAAAATATTATGTTCTTATTGTTAATATTCATTAATCTTAATAACATTTTGTTCACAATAACAATGTTTTTGTTTTAGTTATATCATTGAATGTTTACATTCATTCAAAATTTTAATATAGTTGAGTAAAATTATTTTATGTTTTTGAATATTTTTACCAGAAACAAAATTTTATTAATATAAAAAATATCAGTATTTCTGCAACCGGTAAATATTGCCAATCTTTTTCCTTGTTCTTAAATCATATTTTGTTTTCACGCCATATTAATATTATTATTACCATAACAATAAAATGTTACAAATAAGTATGGTTTTTACAAATATGGTTGGAAAATTTATATCTTGTTTGTTATGAGTATATTTGTTTATTAACGTTTGTTTTCTAATTTAGTTTATAATTGAATTAATATTAATAGACAAGGTTTTGTAATATAGCAATATAAGATTATCGATTAACTACTAGCTAATAAAAAATATCTTTTAATATGTCACACAATGCATGATATTGCAATATATGACTCAATGAACAATTATAATAATTTTTATTAATGTGTTTCATTTTAATATATGATAATTTAATATATAGTAAGATGGTATAATAATATGAAAAGTTTGAATCATAATATGAAGAAGCGAACGATAAAATCGAACACAATATGATTAAATGGAATCAACTGTTATTTATAATCATATCTATTTTTAGCTGTGATCATATATTCCAATTATATTATGTTGCTGTTAGATTATTGTCACTACAACTATATTTTTTATTGAAATATTTTATAGAAATATACACTACGCTTATTTCAAGTATCGATCCACAATTGCCCACAGGTCCCATATAAAACCCCTCCCCGAATTTTGATGCACTTACACAATGGTGTAGGGTATCAAGTGGTCGGGCTAGATAGACTATATATTTCTTAATTGTTTTTTTATGATTGGTAATCTATATTGCGTCTTTTTATACGAATACAATAACGAATTTCAAAACTTATCAATTTTCTTCTGTGTGACAATAAAAACGTTTAATCTTAGATATCAGAAATGAAAAATTCTACGCAAATTTTAATTCGTTATTATTAATTCGTTATTTATTGTTGCAGAATAAGGAAGACTACTCAACGATGCGTAACAAGTAAGTAGGTATGGCTTTTCAAGCATTTATTTTTTTTGAAAATATGAGCCTAAAACATGCACTTATTATTGTATTAAAAAAACTATCATCATTTTCATTACAGAACAAACAAAAAAGAAACATTTAAATTTTCATATACATTTTTATACACAAACTCAATTGCTCCATTTAGTTTTAAGTATTATTAGTTTTAAGTATTACGAAATTGCGAAAACTCGTGATTTTATTTCGGTGGTTTAATAAAAAAAAATCTTAAAAGTGTATAACTTTAAATAGAAAAATCTCTTGAAAGGCTTTGTGAATTAATGAAAAATGCTTTTAAAAATGCAAATGCATTAAAATGTATTTTAAAAAATATTGCTTTTTAAAGTCATTTACTTTTGAGATGTTAAAAGCTTTTCTCAAAAGTGTAAATGCAATACCGGAAAACTAAAAACTGAAATCGATATATGTGAAAATCGAAATACACTTAGTAAATTTTTACAGCATCTAAATAGTTTATTTTTTTAGGAACATCTGCTCATGGCAAGGGTTCAAGTACATAAGCCCCAGTTAAAATGATATGAGTTTCACAGAAGTATTAAAATATGCATATTAATATATACTATACTATAACTAAAAAATAAGAAACAATGCATTATTAAAATCTAATGCCACTTTTCATTAAAAAAGATGTAGTTCATGCAGATAATTATACTGCCTCTATAAAAAAATCAATCCCCTAATAAAAAGTTTATTTTTTTTTTTTTTACAAAAATCTTTCGCAAATACAAATTTCATAATTTTTGTTATTTCTTTTTTGAATAAATTATTGATTGTTTTACAATAGTTTTGGGATATCTTAGAGTGTTTAAGAAACAGAACATAGAGGCAGTAAATAGTTCAATCTTGGGCCTTCAATAACATCGAAATTAAAAAAATTACTTTTTTTTATTTAAAAATTATATTCTTTTTAACATATTTGGAAACAATGGAATTTTTACATTAAATAAATATATAAACTTTCGGGAAGCTTTATATACAATTTAAAAATAGCACTTTTCTTAATTTTTTTAAACAATTATTTTAATTTGTATCAAAGATAACAAAATACAGAAAGTATGCAACTTTAAATATTTATATCTCTTGTGTAATTTAAAAAGCATATAAAAGGGCTTTTGTATCCTTTTTCAGCGATTTAGTCATTATTACCAAAATATCCTTTTCGTTAAAAAATATTTGTAAAATACAAATGCTATTTATAGATGCATTTTTGAGAATTTTGGATTCATTAAATTTTAATTAAATTTTCTTTAAGTGTATTTTAAATTGTTTTATTTGCTATAACTAGTAATAATAATTATTCTAGTAAATAAAGGATTACTATTTTTAATAAATTTCCAAAAAATATCTCAAAGCATTTTTTAAATAAAATATATAAACTTATATATATATATATATATATATATATGAAAAAATATAAACAGGTTTAAGAAAAAGCGAAATTGTGCATATTAGATGTGTGCGTCAAAAAATTTGAGATTTTTATTTTATTGTAAAGATTCCATACTTTCCATATATTTTAAAAAATAAAAAAATGTTTAATAGCATAATTAATAAAACTACATAGAATTGCATTTTTTTTTAATCTCTTTTATTTGTGAAATATTCGTATTGAAGCTGATGTAGTCTCAATTCAAACGCCGTTTAGATCATTATATTCCACAAAACAATCCCAGAGATATTGTTATTTAAAGTTGTAAACTTTTGAAAATTTTTAGGTTCTTTAGAAAGTGAGAAAGAGAATTAAAATTGCGAGTTTTCAAGATTTTGCAAATCTAAAAACTAAAATCGATTTAGATGTACGTAGACTATTTTCGTGCAAAATTTTATAAAAATCGAATGACAATCGGAAAATTTTTGGGAGTTCTTTCATGGAATCGTCTATACATATATATATCGAAAAGTATTAAGCAAGATATTTGCATACGCTCAAAATTTAAGACAAATTTTAAAATGGTGATAAACTCTTTCAATAGACCAATAAGAAAATACTTTTTATTTGTGATCTTTGACCTTCAGTATCTCATACACAGAGAGAACAGATTCATTGTGACTATCGAATTTTTCCAAAATCGAATTTTGTCGCTTCCATGATAAAATTCCATTGCAAATGCCGAATAATTTGGTAGTTGGGACAGTTTTAAGAAATAATTCGTTTGAAGTAATTATATGTTTCTACAATATTTTATTAGATATGCTCAAATTAAAAATAAATATTTTTTAAGAGGTACATTTTTTTTATTATCCTTTCAATGAAGTAATTACAAATTTATTGAAATTTATAGCCGAAGTACATATTAGTACATATTATATTTTTATTTTTGTTAGTCTGGAAAAGAATTTTTAATTTCACTTCATGTCTATTTAATCAAAATATAATGGATCAGCATCATTTCTTTTGGAAGCAAATTATAACATCGGCCACTGATCAGTACTAGCCAGATGTGCAGAGTTCAGGAAATATTTAAAAATATAAATTCTAAATTTAACGTACAAATTTGGCTAGTTCTGAAAATGATATCATACTAAGTAAAATCGTTTTCTTACCGTTATTTATGTTTTAACGGGAAGCAAATGAAACTTTTAACTAGGTAGGACAAAAACTTCTTGTTGGAATCATTAATATCCTTGGAGTTGGCTTTTTATGAAAATACATGTATGTAATTGATTTTCACAATACTTCCAAAATAAATCACAGCATTCCAGATATGCAACATACCTGAATATCTGTATTCATTTGATTCAACCAATTTCACATCTGCATATTTGAAAATAATTTTATTAAGTACAAATACATATATATATATATATATGTATGTATATTGGTCAACTATTAACCATCTTTTTCATTATAATATTGATGATACCATAGCTTAAGTCGGCTGTCATTAATTATTAATTTTCTTTTTTTGTAAAATCCGTTCATGTTTTAGTTTAATTTCTTTTTAGTCTAATATTATTTTTTTAAAATGTCAAACTTTTAAAATTTTGCTCACTATCTTAACATTTATTCGATTGTGACATCCAAATGGAATTTTAGACCTTTTAACCGAATTTTTATATTAAACTAGTTGTAGTACAAAATAATGTAAAATAATCAAGGTTGTTGTTACTAACATCATTATTTCATTTCGAAATGAGAAAATAGCTACGTTTTATTTACCGAATTATAAAATATTATTTTAAAAAGTTACAATTGATTGAAATTACTAATAATAGAGTTGTAGGTCCGACGGTTTCATTTTTGATACTATTTTACGATTTTTAATAAAGAAAGTCTGTTTAACCTACAAATTTTTAATAATTATAATATTTAATTAAATATTTATCAGTGTAACCGTTTTCTAACCAATCTTTTTTCTATGTGTGAGATTAAAAAATCTGTTTTGAACCCTAAATAAAACTGAAAACCGAAGCCTTTATAAAAAATATATGATTTCACTATCATCCATTTTGAGTTTTAATATGTTGTTTCGACATACTTTTATGAAATGTAACCTTCACAATTTTGAAAAGCCTGGAAATCGTAGACCCATATTCCTATTTAAAACATCTTTATTTAAAATATTATTTTCAGTATATCAAGTTTTTTTCAGAGCTAAAATCATTATTTTAATTTTAAAAGTCTGCGCGTATGTTAAAATGAACTTTGCGTGGTCTCCAGAAAATTTAAGGTTCTAATAGTTGCATCGATATCTCCATTAAATGTTCTAGATTTTGGTATTTAAAATTAGAAGATAATTTAATCAAGTGCCGTTTTTACGATTTTTTTATTTTTCTTTTTTTTATTAATCCAATAAGCCTCCACATAACTCCAAATGTATGCTGCACAGATATGTCACATATATATGCTAATATAACATAGAGTTTATACTTATGCAATTTCCTTAATTTCAACAAAATACAAACTTCCAAAATATTTTAAGTTAAAAATTTCCTTAATTTTATGCATTTGGTTCAATTCTAACCACTGCTTCCTTTCGTAAATGTAATTGTAATTTAGTATACATTAAACATCTTTCTTATTAACAACACTACAAGGTTCTATTAAAGTACTAATAATGTGCTGTCACTTAACATTAAGGGGCTTATAATATTTGCTGACAATTTGCCACTTTAATTTCAAACGAAATAAAGTCTCTATCCAAAGAAACAGTTAAACTTAATTTTACAGGTATTAACTAAATAAAAAGTCAAATATATTTCTAAATGGCCTTACATAAAGTTAACGTATAAAAAATCCATACATATGATCCTTTCTATTGGACGTGAAAGTCATGTGAACATACAAGTTTTTTATATATAAACCGGTTAAAAATGGCCATAAATTATAGTACAAATGTAGCCCAATCCCTTTTGTTATTTAGGTAATAAATCTCTTTGGTTAACGTGTGCTTAGAATGGTCAGAATTTTGAGTTCTTTTTTCTCATTTTCATGTCGTTCTCTATTTCCAACAAACATTACTAACACACACACACATATATATAATAATAAACATTTCCAAAGGACATCCTGTAGACCATTGTCATTTTTACGTTTTTTTTTTTTTTTTTTTTTTTGAAGCATTTTCAGTTATTTCTTTTATATTTTTTTGTTCGCTTTTTGTAGCTAAAAATAATTCCACGAAGAAGAAAAATAAAAATAAAATTCAACCAATAAATTGTAATTTTTGTGTGTATTTTTGTGAGGAATAAAAAAGCCGAACGGCATCAATTGGATTTGGAAGCTCAATCATCAGTGTTAAATTTATTACTTGTTACAATTGAAGTTTATTGGTTTTGTTTGTTTGTTATTTGTATTTCTTCATTCGGCCGAAATGCTGCTACACAAATACCAACTCATTCATATTCGTTAATGTTTTTTGGGGCTAAAATAGATCAATTGCTAAAGATGTGAGTTGATTGAGTTACGTTTCCTATGTTCATATAAGAGTGTAAGTGTATGTTTGGTCATAGTTTTAGATTCAGGTGTGACAATAACCGTAAAAGACTTTGTTAATGTGTGGTCATAAATTTTATATAAGAGTTTAAGTGTATGGGATCGATAACAACAAATGTTCAAGATTTATATTTATTTTCGAATACTTAATAGATAATGACTTTATCGATAATAGTGAACTTAGATGTAATGTACCATAAATAATGTTAAGTCATTAAGTAATATATTTAGAGTCAATTGAAGCTATATATTTTGATATCTGAACAGATACATAGAAAAAAATAGCTTTAAAACCTTTTTTAATTATTAAAATTTAACGTTATATGTCAATATTTTATTTAGTGACTGGTTGATTTCGATTATGTTCGAAAATCGATTTTTTTTTTTTTTTTTTTGTCAAAAAACGATTATTTTGTAGTCGATTCTTACCAGCCAATTTTATATTGAAATCGACTTTTAAGCTTCGATTAATTGCAAAATCAACCCTGCACAGTGAAGTACTTTTTTGTATAAATAAATTTCAAAGCAAAATTTTAAACTTTCTAAAAAATAAATGTTGGAACAATTTTTTAAAAGATAAAATTCAGTAAAAATAAAATTCAAGAAATAATTGTTAATTATAATGGAAGAACTTTGAGTAACAGTTATATAAAATCTACATTCCCTCCCGCATTGCCGGACATTCACATAAATAATGCTCCTAATCCTCAATAAAACAAGTCATCCTTTTTTCAAGTCCCTACACGCAGAGAAAAAATATAGTTGTGGTGACCATAAACTAAGAATAACATATTATGATTTGAACATATGATCGCAGCGAAAAATAGAAATGACTATAAGTAATAATTATTATGATACCACTTTGCCATATTGTATCCGACTTTATGGTTTGTTTTTTCATGTTATGATTCTATTTTTACATATAATTGAACAATCTCATTATATTATTATACCATATTGTCATATTTTGATTCCACTTGATCATATTATTACCTCGTGTTATCATATAGTTATCCAATCTTACATATTATTATTTCATTTTGTCATATTATTCCATGTTATCATATATTAATAAAAATTATTATTATGTTTATAATTTTTTTTTGTTTATATAAATAATATTTACATATTATTACTTATATTCATTTGTACCATCATATGTGGTTCAAATGCGAGATATCTTATATTGAATCACACCTCTCTATTTATATTTATTTATTCATATATAAACTAAATGAGAATTAAATTGAAGTTAAAAAAACAAATATTAAAAAAACAACAAGTATTGACGTTTTCCACTAAGTTTATGTATTATATTTATTTGTAATATTGTTATAGGAATAATAATATTAATATGGTTTACAAAAAGAATATGGTTTAAGAACAAGGAAACAGACTGCAAATATCTAATGACCGTAGAAGTAATAATATGTTTCAATTAACAAAATTTTATTTCTGATAAAAATATTTAAAAACATATAATTGTTGCAGTCAGTTATATTAAAATTCTTATTGAATGTAAACATTAACAGTGATTTTAAATTTTGTCATACAACTATCTTTGAAATTGATAACATTATTTAGAAATTTGATTTAAATAAATGTTGTGGTTATGATTGAATTTCACCAAGAATGTTGTTTATGTGCAAAGATATTATATCTCCTTATCTTACGAATATTTTCAATAACGTTGTCGATTCTTCTATATGAAGATTTAAAAATAGCAAAAATTATTATGCAAATAAAAAAATTTAGACCAATACTTCCTATAATTGATAAAATATTAGAAAAAATTCTTTACCAGCAATTATCATCTTATTTAGATGAAAATAATTTGTTATATGAATGTCAATATGGTCTCAGAAGAGGATGCGGTACTGAAGAAGCTGTTGTTAATTTAGTAAACATTATATATCAAGGATTGGATAATGGATTTAGCGGCGTAGCAGGTGTTTTTTACGACTTTACGAAAGCTTTTGATCTGATAGATCACAATATAATTATCGAAAAACTTTCTTATTACGGCCTAAATATAAGTGCACTAGCGTTTTTAAGAAGTTACTTAACAAATAGGAAACAATATGTTGAGGCTGATTATGGAGTCCCGCAGGGAAGTGTATTGGGTCCGTTACTTTTTAAAGTTTTTCTTAATGATATAAAGAATCTACAACTTTTTGGAAAATTATTTATATTTGCTGATGACATTAGTGTTTTCTATCCATATAAATACGAAACATCTATAAAAACTCAAATGGAATATGATGCAGCAATTATTACAGAGTTTTCTAGAATTAATAAATTATGTTTAAATGCTGATAAAACCAAAATGATAAGATTTAGACCATATCTTGTTCTCAATCAAAATTTTAGCATCTTTGTTGATGGAAAAGAAGTACGTGAATCAATTTCGACAAAATATCTGGGAATATACTTGCAAAGAAATTTATCGTGGGACATGCACATTAAACATTTAAAATCTAAGGTCGTGAATGCTACTGGTTTAATTTACAAATTTAAGAATAAGTTCAACATAAAAACGAAACTTCTTATTTACCAATCGTTAATTCAAAGTAATTTAAACTACTTGGCTATTGTTTATTTGTATAAAAGAACTAATGAATTAAAATCACTTTAGAGAGTACAAAACAAAGCACTTAAAACTATTTTTAATCTACCGTTAACTTTTTCAACATTATCTCTATATAAAGATGTGTCAACTACAATACTCCCTGTTTATTGTTTGCACAAAATGTAACTTCTATTGTATTTTTTTAAAACTTTAAATAATATAGGTTTTCACACTATATCATTTATAAGAAATCGAACTACATTTAATACAAGAAATGTGTTGAACTTAAGAGTTGCGAGATGTCGTTTGGAGACTACCAAGCAAAGGGTTGAACACTTGGGTAGTTTGGAATATAATAATATTCCAGAAAATTTGAAAAATATTGAAAGAATATCGATTTTCAAAAAAGAAATAAAGAAATATTTATTAGGGAATATAGAAATGATTCTATTGTAATAATCTCATTGTTATATATATATATATATATATATATATATATATATATATAAATTTGTTATTTAATTTTTTAATTTAGTTTTTCATTATTGCATACTAAATATTCTTAATTTGTATAACTTTGCAAACTGGCTTCAATAATTTCCAATGGACGCTGAGGCACTAAATTTTTTGTAACGAATATTTAATTTCAATAAAAATTAATAAAAAAAAAATGACAAAATTGAATCAAAATCATTGTTATCATGAACACAGAATTAATAAAGTTCAATAAAATTAACAATGAGAACATAACATTTGCAACATTTTTTGTCTCCATACAATTTAATAATTTTCTCAATGTACCTGTACATAAAAAAGTAAACAAAAAAAATAGGATTTTTAAAATTAGTATTGGCTTAAACGTCAGATGGTTATCACGGCAAAAAAATGAGAGAGCGGCGCTACTAATGAATGGAATATAGGACAACATATTCATGTAGTATTCATTTGATTTGCAAACTATAAATTCAAGAATTTGTTATTTTGACTATAAATATAGATCAACATATCTATGCAACAATTTAAAAGGAGAAAAAAATAGAAGAAATAACTCGTTGAGAAAAGTAGTAGAATTATTTAAATAACAATCTGGAATTGCAAGAATTTGGAGTAATTTTATTCGTAATGTAAATTGTTCTATAGGATCGAATGAAGGGTAAAAAAATTGTGCACGGATAATAAAATTATTTATTTATGTGTACCAGTACTATAGTAGTTGAAAACGCAATATTCGTTCACTATAACTGATTTAAGAGATGGTAGCTGGGAACGATTAAATTTGATTAGCAAGAAATTCGTTAATCACAGTGTATCTGTTTTCTCTGTGAATCAAATCTTTCAAACTTAGCAACATTTTTTGTCTTTGCGACATGTTTATAATCTTTCCAACCGCATGCTAGTTGATTACGCTACCATAATATGTATAGCTTAAGAAGTGACGATCCAGCACACACAAATCTTTGATATCAAATTGAGGGTGATTTGAAATCAATTCCTTTCCGAAATGTCAAAGGTTTGAGAATTATTTGAAAATAACTTGAAAATAATAGCTTTCTTAACAAAAAAGGGGAATTAATTGTAAAATTGAGAAATTCTATTATTATCCAATCGTTTTTAAATGTAATTCTCAAACTTTTTTCAACTGCGGATTGTGATCACATATGGAACATAAATAACAGTAATTTGCATTTTTAATTTTTTGTAAAGTTTTCTTTTGTATAGACTTTTAATTTTATCCCATCCCGCCATTAATTGGAAAATATTTAATAAAATAATTTTATTTATCAATCTATTTATTTATTTCAAATATTCTCTTTTTAAATATATTGTTTCAAATATCTTTAAGAATGATTTGATAATAAGATTTGACATCAAATTGAAAATTTTCAAATATTTGTTAAATATCAAACTAAGAATATACTATTTTTCAAATATTTTTAAGGTTATCGTTAGGTTTAAGAATGATTCAATAATAACATTTAATATCAATTTGAGAATGTACAATTTTGCAAACGTTTTTTCTCAAATGATTCTCAATTTGAAATCAAACTTAAAAATCACACCTCTACCTACATTTTAAACTAGTTTGAGAAACAAGTTTAATATCAAACGTTAAAGTCATCATACGAGTATTTCAAATGTTTGACATCGTGTTTGCTCTAATTTAGGCTCCTTAAAAGTGCACCAGAATAGGTCGGGTGCCACAGTTAGATTTCAGGTTCGTTTTCAAAAATTTGATGACAAATAACGAAGAAATTAACATATTATTTAACTTTTGACAATAATAATTTTATTTGAATAAGTATGACCTCAATAAAAATTTATAAACTATTACAGACATCTTTCATTCGTTTTAATATCATCTTCTTTGTAAAATATAAACAAGAAAAACTGTCACTAATAAACATTAGACGCACATTTTGTTTGTCATTGATTTAATTGTTTTAATGATGATGTTGTTTCTTAATATAATGTGTCTGTTGCTGCAACATCTACAAAATTTCATGATGATTTCGTAGAATTTTCATTTAGCGAAACAATAATAAAAACTTATGTTTAGCTGCAAAACAATTCAAATTTATGTTTGATTACAAAAAATCAAATAGAAAATACACATACTTTTCATAGTGGTGGTTGAAGATTAGCTATAAGACAGTATTAAAATGTCAAGAAGTTATACACACCTATTTTAAATTTTTATTGCAATGTGACGCATATTTTGAGCAACAGATTAACTTGGGAATTAAAGCAAACATTAAATAGATACCGCTGCTGCAAAGCTATTTTACCAAAGTTTGTTGTTAAAAAATATTTTGGTTGGTGGCTTTTATTTGACCCCTTTAGAGTTTGAGATGAGAAAAAAGGAAGCTAAAATTAACTTTAAAAAACAACAAAAAAAGGCTAAATTACCTAAAGAATAAGGCCAGAAAAAGTTAACATTTTTTTTAATCTAAAAACTTGTTCTTTCTCGTTTTCATTATTTTTTAAGAAAAGATTGATTTATTAATAGTTTTTATGCTGAATGAAATATATTAAAAAATAAGTATAATAATCATATTATTATTCCATAAAATTATTAAAGCTAATTTTTATTTGGAGAACGAAGCGCCGCAGTCGAAAATTTTCAGGACCTCATAGAAAATAACTGAAAGCAGATTCGTGTTTACACGTCAAAGTTTATCTAGTCCATCTATTTTTGTTTAAAGAAGGAGAAACAAATTTTTTTGTAGACCAGTTTATTTGTAATTACGCCTTTTTGCTTTTGTTATATATTTTTGTCTGAATGCTGACTTTAGATTACAATTTTTTACCCTTTTTTAATGATTCAATATTTCGATATTTCCAATAAAAGTGCTTCAATGAACTACTTACGCTAGCTTAATTCAAAACCATAATCGAAGAGCAACATATTATGATTGGAATATATGATCATAAATAATAAATATAATAATAATAAAAATAGTAATAGCAATAATAAAAATAATAATAAAAATAATAATAACAATAATAATATTAATAATAATAAAAATAATAATAACAATAATAATAATAATAATAATAATAATAAAAATAATAATAAAAATAAAAATAATAATCTAACTTTTTATATTTATCCAAGTTTTTGTTTCATATTAGTTTTATATGATAAATCATCACTTGTTCGTAAATTAATTTTATTTATTTTATTTGCATATTTTTGCGCAAGATACCATTTTGTTAACTAATCACACCAAATATAACAATAACCTTGTTTACTTACTTAAATTTATTTATGTATAAACTAAATGGGAATTATAATAAAGTTGCAAAGAAAGCACTGAAAACAAAATATATTCAAAATAAACAAGTTATGTGTTTTTTCAATCATCATTGAAAAAAGCATACGTATTATAATTATTTATAACATTTTATTGTTATGGTAATAATAATATTAATGTCGTTTAAGAACAAGGAAGAACATTGGTAATATTTAATGGTTGTAGAAATAATATTTTTCATATTAATAAAATTTTGTTTCTGGTAAAAATACTAAAAAACATAAGATTTTTGTAGGCAATTATATTAGAATTTTTACTGCATATAAGCATTGAATGATAAAATTGAAACAAAAACATTCTTATCATGATCACAGTATTATTAAAATGAATGAAAATTAACAACGGGGGCATAATCATGTTTTTCCTCTGCGTATGGAGAATAACATGCGAGCCATTTCAATATACATATGTCGAGGAATTAGAACTTAGAAACATAGGCTTCAAAACAACAATCTTACTTTCATTTAGATAGACTTTACTTTTTGTATTATTATATAAAACTTTTACTACAATTATTACATATTTTCTTGACAAATTTTTAAAACCTAAAATATTTAGTGTCCTTTTATTTTAAATCAACTTTTCAACAATGAACTAATTTTTCCTTAACACAATTAAATATAATAAATCCTTACTGCTAGCTATTTGTAATCAAAATGTTTTTACCTCAATTAAATTACAAAAACAAAGATAATTTGCAAATATTCTAAAAACCCTTTTTATACAAAAACTAAAACTGAAAATAAAATCAAACTAAATTAAGTAGTTTGTTTCTAGAAAACAAGAAGCACAAAAAAAATATAAGCTACAAAATCAAGATTTTATTTAGTTTTTCCCAAAAATCAAAAAGAAAAAAGTTTATTTTACACTTTGTTGATTTTCACTCAAACTTTTAATCTAGATAAAAATAATAGAAAAAAAAAAGCAAAAATCATGCTACAACATTTAGAGGTACAATGGTATTACACACACACACACATACACAACTTTTACTAATAAATGATAGTACATGTATAAGTGCATTTTTGTCTTTTTTATTTGGAAAAAAACGAAATTTTACATCCTCCTCGTACACGGATGCTAACGAAAATTTGATGCTTTTAGCTTAGATTTTTATGTTTTTGACATGTGTCACTCTTGTTGCCCGGCAGAAAACAGCAAAGATTTCCTAGATTTTTCTCGCATTGTGTGGTCTATGGTTTTATCTCAGGATTTTTATTTTACACATACATTCATAGATATGAGTATCAAAAAACCTATATGCGGGATAGTTGTTTCTTTTTTTTTTAATACGCTGCTGCTATATTTTGTTCTTTGTTACAAGACTGACCATCAATGCCAAACCAGGAAAATGTACAAAATTCATACCCAACATCTGAATAGAGAAAATAATAGAAAATGTTGCAAAATTTGCATTTTCTAAATAATGTCTAGAGTAGTTTAATAAAATATTGTTTTGTGTGTTTTTCTTTTTTTTTTTAATAAAGCAACAAATAACAACTATGACATACGAAATATATATATATATATATATATATATATTTTTTTTTTTTTTTTTTTTGTAGTATGAATATTTTTGTATGTATGGCAGAGTTTTTCGTTATATTGTAACAAACATGTTAAATGCCTTAGTGACGTTCTTTTTGACGGATTTGTTAGATGAGAATTGTGTAGATTTATTCCAAGTCATGGCAACTATATTTATCAGTTATTAACAGTAGTGTTTTGAAAAAAACTTTAGGTTTTTATATAATAACTATTTTTTAAGGAAATTATTAATATAGTTCAAATAAAAAAGAAAAACACTCAAAAAAATAATTTTAATTTTATAAATTTTGAGACAAACTGACAATTTTTTAGATTGTTTAAATTTATTCTAAATCAAAGATATATTTACCATTCAATTATTATGCACACTTTTTAAATATAATTTGGTTCACACTAGTCGGCAAATAAACACTCCTTTAAAGAAAAATTGGTGGACTGGATGAAATTTGACGTGCTAAATAATAATCTGCTTTCATTTTTTTTTTTTTCTTTTTTTCTATCACGTACTAATTTTCTTATGGGCAAGGCTACAAATTTTTACTAGTTCATCTATTTTTTATGGAAGAAAAAAATATTTTGCCTACCAGTGCACAGTGTCCAAAAACGATTTTTTTTTCTTGAAATATATCTGCAACTTCTAATCGGCTGGTTGGATTTACATGAAGTTTTATACAGGCGTAGCAGAGGAGTGTGCAATTTTAAGTGTGGATGGGGACTTCACATACTCCTCAAGAGCGGAGATATAATAGAGGAACTCTGACATAGAAAAATTTTAACCAAATTTTTGCTTTTCCAATTTAAAATATTTTGTCATCTTCCTAAAGCTTTCGATAAGATCCATGAAAATCATGTGCTATTTATATCTTACATTTTTCAAGATATTTGCTTTTGAAATTTCAACTATCTTAACATAGTGTCTACATTAGACAACTTTTTATCAAGACAAATGTCAACAAACTTAACGCGAATTTGCGGAAGGTGGCAACAGTTGCACAAAAACAACAATATGGCGTATTCATTATTGTTTCTTATATATGCAGTTTGACAACTGTAACAAACAAAATAGTAATCAGCTGTTTAATTAAGTTACCTTGTATATATTCGCACTGATTTTGACGTTTGTTTTGATAAAAATTTGCCTAATGTAGAGACTAGGAAAATTGATAAGATTTTAGTTCAGTTGCTTCAATATATATATATATATATATATATATATATATATAATATTTTATTATTATAATAATATATTTTTTATATTAAAAGACACAAAATTATCTATGGAATAAAAGAAATTTGAAGTCCATATCTTTTTCGAGTCAATAAAATAAAATTTTCTTTCAGAACGTATAATAATTTTACACTTTTCCGAAAGGTACCTTCACGAAAATGATTTTAAAATTAAAAACTAGTAAAATAAAAACAATAACAGATCCTTCCGAATTTTACCATTTTTTTTTTTTTATCGAAATTTTCATTTTAACCTACATGTTCTAAAATGCCAAAGTTTGAATTTACAAAGACAATGTGGGTTCGAAATCTCCAATGTTTTCTTTAAGGTTTGCTAGCATTATTCGTGGGACACAGCAAAATCCAAAAAATCCCATTTTTAGGATTTTCGCCGGTTTATTTATTTATTTATTTTTTTTGTGTGACTCTTTTCACAAAAATCTTTTAATTTTTTACACTTTGTCCTGTAAAATGATAAAGTCAACAATCACCGAATATTTCGCTTGATATATCTAACCTAACAAAGATTTTATTACGGATAAAACATTTATAGTTTCTCCAAAAACCAATTTTTTATAAAAATTTTACTCTAATTCCAAAACTAGGAAAGGTTTTACTTTTTTTATAAATAAATTATGTTGTCTAGCTGACATATATAATTCCGAATTATATACAAAAAAAAAAAAAAACATGCTACTTCAAATTTAATATATGTTGAAAAATTGCATTTTTTGCTTATTTCAGTACAAAAACACCTTCGAACATTGGCTACGGATCAAAAAGTACAATGCTTTTGGAATTTTTTCTTAAATACTAAATTTCAATCTTTCTGGATACAATTAGGAATATCGTCGGCAAGACAAGGGAATTTATTTGAAAAAATCGAATTAATAGTTTTTTTTTTTGATTTTTTGGAATTAACGCAAAATTTTTGATAAAAAATGATTTTTGGAGAAACTATAAATGTTTTATTCATAACGAAATCTTTATTATCAAATCTTAATTTTTGCAATTTTCATATTCAAAATCGTTTATTTTTCGACTCCAAAAACATATTGACTACAAATTTCTTTTATTCGATATACAATTTGGATCTTCTATTAACTGTATAGAGATTTACAAAATCAGATAAAGATATCACAAAATTGAGATAACCGTAACTGCAAATGTAAATGACTTGAAAACTATAAGGGAAAGATAGCACATGAAAGTATGTGCTTAGCTTTAATAGCTTTAAGGAGACGTAAAAATTGTCGAATCGGTTAAGAAGCAAAAAATTGGAAATCGGTTAAAAATTTCCTATGTAAGAGGTACCCTATTTTGAGCCCAAATAGTTCCGCTTCTGAGAGGTACTGTCTCCCTTCCAAACATAAAATTGTACGCTCCTCTGATGCGGCTATGTGAAATTATAGATTTATTTCCAAAAATTTTCGATTCTGCTCCACTGTGCAGTGTTATATAACAGTTTATATATATCGAATTTCAGCTCATAAAAATTAATTATTAATCTCTTCATAGCTTTTAGCATGGACCAAAGATGTAATTACAGTTGTCACTCCCTGAGTGTGGGTTCTTGACAAAAAGAATTCGATTCGTCAAATGGAATTTTGAGCCCTAACTGTATGGATATTTTAATTATTTTTTATTTTATTTTTTTTATTTTTTTGAACGATATGTTTATATTAAAATTCCTATTTTAGCCTGTTCGAGAATTCAAAGCTGAGATTTATAAAAAGGATACTGCTTCAGAAATCCCAATGTTTTTTAAATATTTTTCAAAGGTTTCTCAATAGACCCACAATACATAGAAGGGCTTTATTAGGAAAATTCAAAAAAATAGATATTTTTTACAAATTAATTAATTCATCAGGAAGCTGTTACATAGTCAATTTAATTAATTTAATTTCCCCAAAAATCAAGTGTTTATCAAAATTTGTTTGATTTCCAAATATCGAGAGAAATGTGTACCCTATTTTTTTTTCTTTAAAATATATTTATAAAATATTGAGCAGTTGAAAGCGATGCACAGTGTAAGATTTTTTTATTTGCGTATAGCTTTCTCATTTTTAATACCATTATAAATTTATTTATAGAACTTCGAAAATAGATTTAGTGTGATATGATTAAAGAACAATACTTTTTCGGGAAATTAATAGACCTAAAGAAATTTCTATAATATATATATTTTTGGATCCATTCCATCCAGTCCATCTCCAAATTAGTTTCAAATTAGATTTAATTACTTTAATGTACAAATTAAATTGTTTGCTGAAACTTGCCAATTTTGAAATGAGTGACAAAACCTCATACCATAAATTAGATCGATTCGATCAAGATTATCTTTAGCCTTAGAAGATATTTTGTTTTTAAAGTTATATTTTCATCAAGAAATGTACAATTGTTTCACTTAAAAGTAATGTAAAAAAAATTTCATTTTTTTTATTTAAGAAAACCTCATTTGTATGTCATATGGTAAAAAATATAAACTTATATGTATATATAATTATTCTGGGCGTGTACACGCTAATTTTCACAAATTCTTACGGTTTTTAATTCCTTTCTGATCAATAAGAAATAAAATTTATGAGGAAGGGGCGTGGAAATTGTCCAATTCTAGTAATATTTTATACCAAAAATCATGGGAACATCTCTATTACACTCCAAGATTTTTACTTGAGTTTTTCTAAGATGCTGAAATCTCACACTGTGCGACGATGTGTTTATATATCAATATTGAGTTTTATTCTCTCTGAGTTTAAGACTAATTTCGAACACTAATTTGGAAAATTACCCAGCAAAAACTTTGCTTTTCTGATAAGGTATAATTGGAAACAAAAGTAAACTACTTATGTTGAATAATTAGTTATTTTTGTTTGAATTATCCTCCAATTTATGTAGTTGTTTCTATACTCTAGGGGTTCTAAAAAATATGTATTTAAACGAAAATAAAAACAAAAAAGGAAAAACAATTTTTGCGTTCAGTGAGACTTGAACTTGGATACAAATTAACCATTCATTTTTAATGACTAACGTCTTACTCAGTACACCATCTCGCACTTAATTTTCTAAGTGACAAAAACCTTTTGAGTATAAAATATCTTTTTAGATATTTTGTTAAAAAAAATGCAGCATCAGAATGGGGTTCAACTAACAAACTTCTGATTGTTAATCCAGCGATCTAGCCAACTGATCCACGTGATTGCAATATTACTGTGCTATTATATTATTGAGTACTTATTTATGTAATATAGATTAAGCATATAATAATGACGCCTCATTACCAAGAAACTACCTTAATAAGAAGTTGCCATTACCGAGAATCAAAAAGTTTTTGCTGGGTAGTTACAATAGTATGCATTTTCAATTACTTTTTTTCTTGAGCTCATAGCAACTCGTTTCTTTCCAAGAAATTCTGATACTGAAAGAAAGTCACGATTTTGGACAAGAAAAATATTTAAGGTTAAAATATAGTATTTAATCCGCAATGTAACATCATATTTTTATTATGCAAATAATCCCCTTATTTTACCA
The DNA here is from genome assembly GCA_932274085.1 of Protocalliphora azurea. Classification (NCBI taxonomy): domain Eukaryota; kingdom Metazoa; phylum Arthropoda; class Insecta; order Diptera; family Calliphoridae; genus Protocalliphora; species Protocalliphora azurea. Next base: position 133,942,269 of record OW026519.1, read on the forward strand.
TCCATTTACAGATGAGTAATAATTTTAAATTTCACTTGATTTAATTACTCATACTCAATCCAACCTAATTTAAAACGCTTATTTATTTTGTTATTTAATATAAAATCAATACGCTATAAATGTACTTAATCCCCAAAAAAATGTTCTGGCTACAAGTAGCAACTAAACGAAAATTTAACACTGATTCACGTTGAAGCAAAACAAACAAAAAAATGAACACGTGATATTTAATCACTGTCATGTCAGTGTCACTTTACTAACGAATCAAAATTATCGTAGGGGTGTGTGGAGCAGTCATGATGAAATCGATATTGTAGATGACAGATACGTAGATGATATTTATTTTTTCTCCCTCGACCTGGTCGTTTTATTTTTTTATTTTTTTTTTTTTTTTTGTTTTACTAACGATAAAAGGTAATTATAAGAGAACAACCATTAACTTGTTTGCTGGCTCTGCTACTCCTGCTTCAGTTTTATAAGAGTGTGGGTGTGTGTGTTTATGAGAATCATTTAGTTGTTGTTTATGTATTTAGGTAAAAAGTTAAATGTTTGTTTTTGTTTGATAAACATTAACAACATTGGATATTTAAGTACAAAAATCTGCACTTGACTGCCACCTACAAAAATACAAAAAAAAGAACAACAATCATTGCAACAAAATACTTTTGTCAATACAATAAATGCTATAGTTATTCCTTGTCGTTGTTACTTTTGGTTTTTATCGTTAAAGGTTAAAAATGCCATTATGAGGTTTGGAGGACAAAAGTTGTCTGTTTATGTATGCTAGTGTGTGTATGTAATTATGAGTTTAGTATGATGACATGTTTACTGATTTCATTTTAAAAGATGAGTTGAACATTTAAAAAGGACAATGATGATGATTTTTCGTTGAACAGCGAGACAATTTAACAACAACGACAAAAATGATTGATGACACATTATTGACATTATGAACACAAATCAATACATGAGCATACATGTAAGTATACATTAGACTACTCCAAAAAAACCGACTTTTGAAATCCCCCTAGGATTTGTTCTTTCTTATGTAAAAATATATTGTGAAAAATATTAGAATGATCGGATGTCGCTAACACGTGCCGCGTCCACCCTGAAATTAGTAGGGTGCATTTATAAGGAAAAATTTTACCTTTTACCTTTTACGTTTTTTTTTTTTTTTTTTTTTTTTTTTTTGAGCAGTCTAGTATACATGCATTGTTGCTGTAGTTTAAATGCAGCGATTTAAGAAAATAATGTCCTTGATTTTTAAGAAAATTTTGGAAATATTAATAAAATCTAAAAATCTTTTATTAAAACTTTTTGAAAAATAATATTATTTTTATTCAGTCAATTTATTCAATAAGAAACATTTGGTCGATAGCCATTAGTTAAAAATATTCTAAGCTAAAATGATTTTATTCTTTCAAAATATGCTAAAAATAAATACTACTTAGTTCCTAAATAAGCTTCGCATAATTTAAAAAGGAAGTAATTTGATTTTGTGTTTTATTATTATTATTTTTTGTCTGCTTTTTTAAATTCATCAAAATCTTACATGTTACAGTTTGATAAGTGAGTGGGCGTTTATTAAATAAAGCAGATAAGGCGGTTTAAGGTGAAAGTGATAAATTGTTTTACCAAAACTTTTATATTTTAGCATGATTTTCTTTATATTCAGTTTTTATTTTTTTATTTAAACTTTAACGATGTCTTGTAATGTAAACATTTATTGTTTTCATTGATTTTGTCTTTTGATTGTTAAGAGTTTCGTTCAAATTTCAAACATTGACCCTGTCATAAAGGAAATTGTACAGTTGAGTAAACGCATAAATTTTCCAAAATCTTTTTATTTTTTGTTTTTTTTTTTCATTCTTTATCCTATGCTTGATTTCCTTACAAAAGTGTATAAATTTAATACACACGTTCACATTTTCTTGTCTTGTTCGCTTTTTTTCGGTATTTTTTGGCATCTACACATGACCATAAAGAAAACTCAATTTCCTTTTAACCCATCAATGGTTTATGATTGCTTTCATTTCTTCTGTGGTCTTTTTGGATTTTTTTTTTGTCATATCTTCCTAGCATACTTTTACGGTGTTCTGTTTTTTTTTCATTTTACCCTTTTTATTGCGTTTTTTTTTTTTTTTTTTTTTGTAGGCTATAGCATATTTCCTTAAGTTCTTTTCCTTCAGATTCTTTGTCATTCATGTTAAATTACATTCATTGGTTATTTTATGAAATATGTGTGGCCAAGCATAATCACAGTGTCAGTTTATAATACATTTATGTATGTATGAATGAGCAAACACCGGCGTCCATAGCACTCTGGAGCCGAGTTTTTTCTGCATTTTCACATACACAACACGAAGGTTGACCAAGCAAAGCAATTGAGAGTGAATAATAAGCAAAAAAATTATTTGGTTTCGTTCTAGCTTTCAACAAGACAGGTTTATGTCGTATGGATAAACAAAAACAAAACACATAAAAAAGAGTGTAAAAAATTCTTATTTTTTGTATGCTAGATATAACAAACACATTCTCAACAAAGAGCATAAACAAACCAAATACACTAATACATTAAAATTTTACATCCTCTCTTTGTGCCTATCGCTGATCTAAAGCATCCAAATCATATTTCCTTTACTGACCACAAAAGAATGTTAAATATATACACGTACATACATACACGTTACCACACACAAAAGAAAAAAATGTTATTTTATATGTGTGTTAAAATAATTCACGTGTTGTGTATCTATTTGGTTAAAAATAAAGGGTTTTGTGTTTTCCGGCCAAATAATCGAATATTAAGACTTTGAATTTTTCCGAATTGATTTTTATTATAAATTTTCTTATCAATTTAGATTATTTAATAAATAATCAAACAAAACTATTAAAACATCTGTAGTATGAATGGGTGTTTCAATTTTTGTATCAAAATTCGTGTATAAACTCGGTAATTTTTACGATTTTTGTATGAATTCACTTATGTTGAAATAGCGATTTCTGTTTGACCGTCTGTTCATTAGAATCAGCTTTCTGAAGATTCCTGGTAATTGAGGAATATTTTTAATTCATCAGTATATTATATATTTTTGAGAAGTTTTACTACTGACATTCATAGAAATTGGTTGAAAAACTTTTGGAGATACAAGAAACAAAATCACAAACAGTAGCAAGTCTTGCATTTTAATTTGTTTTTATTATATTTATATGGGTCGTTATCAAAAAAGCTTAATTTTTAGCCTTAAACAAAATATTATGGCACATTTTTGTATCAAAATTTGTGTATAAACACGGTAACGATTTCTGTTTGTCCGTCTGTTTATTAGAATCAGCTTTCTGAAGGTCCCTGGCAATTGAGGGATATTTTTAATACATCGGTATTTTATACATTTCTGAGAGTTTTTACTATTGAAAATCATAGAAATGAGTTGAAAAATTTTTGGAGATACAAGAAATAAAACCACAAACAACAGCTAGTCTTGCATTTTAACTTGTTTTTTTTATATTTATATGGGTCATTATCAAAGATGTTTAATTTTTGGCCTTAAAAAATTTTTGTGTAATTTTCAAAAAGCCCATCAACTTTTTTTATTTAATTTATTTTTAATATTCCTCTGATTTTATTGCGTAAAATAACAAAAAACTAATTTCACGCAGTACTCCATGTTTTCCAATAAAGACTGTGAATATGCCTCACGAAAAAATGATTTTTTAAAAAATTTTTTTCTCTTGTTTTCTAAACTTTGAGACTATCTACTTCGTTGACTGTTTTGGGTACATCAACGAGTTATTGCGCAAAAAAGACATAATTACTCTGACCAAAATTCGAAACATTTTGTCACAGAGATTTGTCTACTCTATATGTAATTGTTAAAAGTTTATATAAGATCGAATGAGATCAAAAAGTAAAATTTAAGTAATTTTTAGACCTTTTTCTAAATTTTTGAACTTTGAACAACAATCATGATTATCAAATAGAACCTTTGGAGCTAAAATTTGGCACTACATTAGTTTCAAATCTTGTGAGTTCAGATCTTTAACCCGTTTATTTAAAATAGTATTATCGCCGGGTTAAAATTTTTTGATAATAGTCCATTTATATACTTTATCACAAAAGTTAGATTATAGTGGCCAATTTTAAGAGTTCCCACAAATTTCAAAATACACTAAAGAACGCTAAATTCAAATTAATCGCCAATCTTAAGAAATGCATTAATTACAAAACAAAAACCACTTATATATAAAAAATTTATAAAATATAAAATATTACAAAAAAAAATTAATTTGGAAAAAAGATTACTAAAAATGAAAAATAGCCGTCTTGTTTGAAAAATCCTTTTTATACAAAAATAGGTCAAATTGTACAAAAGTCTAATAGTTATAAAGAAAATGCCAAAGATCTGCGATTATTCGCTTACAAAATTAGGCAACTTAAGACATTATCTACTCTTAATTTTAGATAATAATGTTTGGTATTTCCATAGGCTCTCTGATGAAGCTAATTTTTGTCGTTAAAAAAAAAAATTTTCAAAAGCCAATTCATATATAAAAATTATTGACCATTGATAAATTTTTTCCAAACTAATTTAGGAATTCAACTTAATTTTTGAAACAAGAAAATAAAAAAATGGATTTCAACTAAAAAGTTTTATATTTCAATTAAAAAAATTTTTTTTTTTGAGTTTTTTCCAGCCATCACACTATTATTATTTAAATAAATAAAGGTTAACAATAAATATTAAATTTTCCTTCGGCATGATTTTTATGTCACACATTAACGGAAAAAATTATATCCTTATATTTTTCAATTAACACAGTTATTTCATTTTACATCAAAATTTAATTAATATAATCAAGCAAAAATAAAATAAAAGAAATAGTAAAAATAAAATTGAAGTAATATTTTTTTCTCATTTAAATGTTTAATTCATTCAATCATTTACTTGATTAACTTAATAAATTCTAAAAATTTTCTGTTTTTAATTTTTTATAGTTATTAGTAATTGATATAATCATTTTGGTGAAAGATGCAGGTTTAAACAAATTTTTAATTGACTGAATTATTTTGGTGACTTTTTTCTGTGTTCGTTAATGCTAGTCTAAAGAATCCATTAATTTTAGGCACATATGACACTCAATTGTTTGCATATCATTTTGGAAGTCGATATCACCTAACTTTGCGATTTAATTAATGGTACTGTTGTTTATCTTCTCATTCAATTATTAATTTATTCAATTATCTACTTGATTGATTTAATAAATTTTTTACTTGGAAAACATTTTTTGTTTTTCATTTTTTACAGTTATTAGATAGTAATTAAGGTATGCAAATTTAAAAAAAAGTTTAATTGAGTTATTTACACGCTGTTACAAAATGATACTTTCTATTTTCACTCGAAAAACGATCTAATATGAGCTGAAGACCTTCTTGAGGATATCACAAAACAATTTTCAAGACTTTCGAAACATCTAAATGTCGAGATATTGCAATAAAACGTTTTTACAGTAGTTCCTGCACTATAGGTCTTGTAGCTTCATAAATTTTAAGTCAATTTAAAAATTTTGTATTAATTTAGGTAGTAGAAGGACATAGCTTTTTAACTATATTACAATCTTTTTTATACGCTTAAATTTAGTAATGATGTGTTCACCATTTTTAAATTTATTTCCCTTTCTTTTTCGCAATTTTGTTTTTGATGTACATTTTGATCTGACTTTTTTCTTCAAGACTATAAACATCTGTTTAAAAAATTCGAAATGTTATTTTATTTAGAATAAAATGAGATATCTCTGCACAAAATCTCTTAAAAACTCAAAATGTTATTAACCATTTTTTAAACTTTAATAAAAAATTCTTCAGATATTATAAGACAGAGCATTTCTTTTATATTTTTTACTTGAAAAATATTAAAAATGTATGGAAAGTTTTAGTGAGTTATTGCAGATAAAATCGAATAAGTTCTACAGTTTTTGTCTAATTTTAAAACACAAAATTTTGTTATGTTTACAACAAAAATGCCTTTCAAAATTATTGAATCGTTGCATAGGCTTTTATAGAAAAAATTTTAATAAATCGCAGTTAAACTTGAAAAGTTGTGAAAAAAGTTTTTTCTATATGTTTAAAAAATAGCTTTCAATATTTGACCAAAAGATAATAGAAGTATACGGTTTAAAAGCCTATTTCTCCTACTTTCCAAAACAAAAGAATAACAGAATTGGGAATACATTAATACAAGAACCTATGCTAATTTTTAAAACTGATTTATGATTTACTCAAGAATGCCTATAACGTATGATATGTCATTTCTAGAGTGATTTTTCACTGAAGTAGCATATTATTTTGATAATCGGTGACTTTTTTCAGTGTAAGCTTTTGATTTTATTACCTTCTTATAAAAGAGAACTTAGGATTATTTGTTAGACGGCGCACAGTGTCATACCTGGCAATTTTTGAACGACAAAAATCCAGTTTTGAAGACATTGGACTGAATTGTTATATTCTCTTAGTAGAAAAACCGCAAACCTTCCCACTAAAAAAAGAAATTCTTCGCTTGAATTCCGGACATACTTTAATAAATTTTGTTAAAAAAAAGGATACCTTAAGGCAGGCGTGGCAGAATCTAACCAAACCTATCTTAATGTACTATTTGCATAACAAATTTTTCGCCATTACTTTAAAACTTTGAATTAATTAATAACTAATTACCAATATGAATTACCGTATATTTTTTTCTAATATTTTAAAAGATCGCAAAAAGTCGTTGCCTCAAATATAGATTTATAGATGTTCTTTTATATACCAATCGTATCTTGAAATTGAAACACGATGGAATTTTTGGTTCTAGTCCATTAAAAATTGAATTTCCAAAAAATTTACATTTTTTAATATAGGAATGTATTTTAAATAAAACAAGTAAGAAAGATGTAGTTGGTCAACCCCTACCATATGACACCCCATACCATTGTGCATATCCATCAAAATTCGTGGAGGGGTCTTATATTGGACATATGGACGATTGTGAACCGATACTTTTACTAAGTGTAAAATAAAATATGCGAATACAGAATGTTACGTAAATACTATAAAAATTATTCTACTTTATAGTACTTCATATTTTTTTAAATAACCACTTTTCATAATAAACCCAACAAAAATAAATAGAAGTAATTTTTAAGAAAGTACTTTTTCATTACTTCCCAAGTTTCAGTAAGTGTACAGTTTCTTGTGCTTAAGAATTTATATAAATATCATCCAAAGGTGTTATTAAAAAGCGATTCACATAAATTTTTCTGATATAAAACGTTGAGAATTTACATGTACTTGTTACTTAATAATAACTGTTTTAATCAAACAAAAAATATCGTTATACATGTTTGTTTTTAATAAAAAATATTTGGTTTATAGAAAAAGAAAAATTAATTTCCTTGAATTGATAATAAATAACATCAAAGAAATCAATTTTACATAACATCATGAACACTACTTCTTACTCGGTGAATAGGTATCAAAAAAGAGAACATCTCCCAACGACAAGCCTATGTTAAATTCATTGGAAATGATCCGAATTTGCACTACTTCTGGATCACAAGTTCAGGATCATATTGACTTCTTTGGATGTTATTTTTTTGCTGGGTACTAACATTTATATGCATTTATTCACTTTAGGTTGGGCTTATATGGGAGCTATGGTAAATTATGGAGCGATCCTAACAAAATTTATCACTTTATGACTTCTACTTATATAAAACTTATTTGTGTCGAATATAAACCTGATACTAACATGTAAAATGAAATTTGGCACAAAGATTGAAACTTTACAAGAATTCCTTATACCGAATTTCATTAAAATATTGCTGTATTTAAGGCATTTATGATCGTTAAGCCCCTATTGTGGGAGGACATTTGTGTAGGGTCTAAGTGAAATAATGGACCGATCATAACCAATTTCAATAGGCTTCGTCCTTGTGCCATGACAGTCCTATGTGCCAAATTTCATTGAATTACTTGTACTTTGTGCACAAGGTTTACTTGGAAAGCCATACAGCCGTCCAGCCAGCCAGACGGACGAACGGATCGACTCAAAAAGTGATTCTAAGTCGCTTGGTATACTTTAAGGTGGATGTTGGATGATTTTTTTTTCTGTACATTACAAACATCAGCACAAACGCATAATGCCCCAATAATGTATGGTGGTTTGGGGTATGAAAATAGATTCAGTATTGAATGTTTACCTAGAAATTTATAATAAATTAATTTGGACATGTTTGCTATTACATAGCAAAAAATCATGTAAACATACGAAGTATATACTGAGATGTATGCAACTAAGGTTAGCATGCCTCTTCACAAAAATTTTAAATAAAAATATATATATTTTTTTTAAATACCAATTTTGAAAATATATAATTTTTTGTCGTCCTAATTTGGATAAATGTGGCAACGTGTGGCGGTTAAGGTGAATATTAAGAACCCTTAATTTGTTCTGTTCTCCATTTTTTTTTTTTTTTTTTTTTTTTTTTTTTTTAAATGGATTTCGTATTACTCCAATAGAAGCAATATTTAAAATTAGGTAATCCATATTAATATTATAAAATCAAGTGGATGTTTATTTATTTGTTTGTGGCACAATCACGCCAAAACCGCTGAACAAGTTTTAATGAAATCTTAATTAAATTGCTACATTCCATGCAACGTAGGGCATTCAGCTAGTTTAATAAAAAAAACATTAATTGGATAAACAATAAATTCTTATTTACTTTTTCCTTTATAGATATGCAACCAAGATCTATTTCCAAATCACTAAGGTAAGTTATTCGAATAATAATTCTCTGCAAGTATTCTTTTAATCAAAGTCTCTATAAATTGTAATCTTAAAAAGAACATATTTATTTGCTTAAAAAACGTTTATATCTTTTCCCCTTTTTCCCCACAATTTTCTTTAACCACATTATTAATTTTGTACCCAAAATTATACATACCTTCAAATCATAAATATTTCATATGTAGTGGACTTAAAAGTAAAAGTCGCAATAAAAAACTTGTAAGCTGTACCTTACAAAATGTTGTATCTTTAAAAAAATGAAAAGTAAAATAAAATAAAATGAACCTTGTAATTTATAAAAATTATTGGTCTGGACATATGCAATTCGCAATCTTCATAAATAAAATAAATTTTCTGCCATTTTGTGGTTTGGACATTTAAGAAATATAAAAAATTGAATAAATATAAGTTTTTACCTTTTTTGTTTCCTGTTTCCTTTTCGACCGGCCTCATAACAGTTTGCCAATGAAATTGTATGTGTGCGTGTGTCTAAATGACATTTTGTTTGAATTTTATGAAAACCATAAAAGAATTGTAGTATTTTTTATAAATATTGGCAATTTCATATATATTGACAGGACATCTTTTATGGTTTATTTTTATGAATAGGTGTCGAACAGTTGAAATTGAAGTTCTTTTTCATCTTCCTGTATAGATGAACATCAATGGCAATAAAGGGTTGTTGCAATAATGTTGGATGGTTTTTTAAAAGGAAATAAGAAAAATTACATTAAGTTAAGCAGGGGTTAAATAAATCAAATTAAACTTTCTTTTACACTATATTATATATATCTTATTATTGTCCATGATAAAGAGTTCAAATAAGTATGGGTATATGTTTAATATATAGCCACTTTTGTTATATAAAAAAAAATATTTATATGGTAAAGTTGATTAAATGATGGGCATGAATATTGTGTGTTGTAAGTAACACATTTTTAAATTTATGAGTAAGGTCGATATGTAATATTTTTAATTAAAAAAGCATTCATAGCCATTTTGTTCATCCGATAGAAAATTTTAAAAATATAAAAATATCAGTATTAAAATAACTATCGTTCATTCCATAAGAGATTTATAAAAATTTTTTCTTCAAGGGTCGTCAGGTTGTGTTCATATTTGGTATGCATAAAACCTAATTTCAAAAAAAAAATCTCTTCATATCTCTTTACGATGTAGACTTATTATAATTATTCAGGGCTGTAATGAAGGCCAGCTGAAGCCTTAAGGGCAATAAGGCAAAAGTAAATTGTTTATTTAAAAATGCGCTCGTAATGCAACTGTAGCTTTAAAATGCATTTTTGACAAATTTCTACCTCTACGATTTTAATTTTCTTTTAATATGTTTAAAAGCAATATCTTTACTACACAATGCAATAATAATTGTTCTGGGATAAGATGATCTATAATTTTTAATATGTTTTTAGAAAAATAACCACTAGTTTTTTTCATACAAAAATTTAATTTTTTCATAATTAAAGCATGGACACATATAAGGGCGTATAAACCCACTTTTTCAAAGGCCGTTTTTTTACATAAATTGGTTACAATATACCAATTTACATCTATTTGCACAAAAATAATTTTAAAAGTCTGTCAACTTCACCGAAAAAAATACTTTAAAGACACGATTTTACGGAATTTTTATTTGTCCATACTAATTTTTTTTTTTTTTTTTGATTTTTGGGCGTTTTTGAATAAATAGAGTACACGCAGAGAAAAAATATGGTTACGGATTATCATTACAACAATATTATGTTCTCATTGTTAATTTTATTGAATTTTAATAACTATGTGTTCGTGATAAAAATGATTTTGATTTAATTTTGTCATTTATTATTTACACTCAGCAAGAAATTTAATATGATTTACTGCAAAAATGATTTGTTTTTAAATATTTTTACCCGAAACAAAATTTTGTTAATATGGAACATATCACTACTTCTACAGCCATTAAATATTTACAGTCTTTTTCCTGGTTCTTAAACCGTATTCTGTTATTAAACCATATTAATATTATTATTCCCATGACAATAAAATGTTTCAAATAAATATAATACTTATGCTCTTCACAAATTTAGCAGAAAAATTCAATACTTGTTTATTTTTTAATATATATTTTTTAATGTTTGTTTGTTCACAGTAATTCTCATTTAGTTTATATATGAATAAATGTAAATACACAAGGTTTGGTTTTTCAAGCAATATAAGATACAGATTAACTGCCATTTAAGGGCTTAGTTAAAAAAAAACAAACATCTTGCATTTGAACCATATATGGTGGCACAAATTAATATAATTAATGAAATAGATAATGTGTAAATATTTTTTCTCTCTCTATTTAAAAAAAAAAAATTATAAAAATATTTTTTATTAATATTTTTTTATTAATAAGATTCCATCTTATCTTATAATAATATATATAATCTTATAATAATAATTATAATAATATGACAACGAAATAATATAAGATTGGATAACTATATAATAACATGGGATAATAATATGACAAAATGGAATCATAATATGACAATGTAGAATAATAATGTAATAAGATAGAATAATAATATAATAACATCAAATCATAACCTGATAGAATGGTATAATAATGTAGTAAGATTGTTCAGTTATATGTAAAACTTGAAACATAATATGAAAAAACAAACCATAAAATCGGATACAATATTATGAAATGGAATCATAACAATTATTACATATAATCATTTCTATTTTTTGCTGTAATCATATGTTCCAATCATAATATATTGCTCTTAAATTATGGTCACTACTATATTTTTTCTTTACGTGTATAATCTAGTATTAGACTGATACATAAACTTCAGAATATAAAGACCATTAAGATTTGTACCATGTTTACTCATATTGAAAAAAATTGTGAGTTTTAATGTAAGAACAAGTAATAATAATTTAAATAATATAATAAGATGATCTTTTGATCTGATTTTGTTAATAATTTCAGCAAATTTATACGAAAAACAAGTAAAAACATATTGTCAGTCAGATCCATTCATTTGATCTCCTACACCATGCATTTTTAATATTTGTGGAGGGTGACCTATAGGACCTATGGTTAATTGTCGACCAGTAAATTATATTTTTGTAAAACATTTCATTGTAATAATATCGTAATATTTCCATTTAAGATTTTATATGGGAGCTGTGGTCAATTATTGAACGACTGTGATAAAACTTTGCTTATATGAAAGCCATGATTAGTTTGTCACACTGATTTTTGCATATATATATATATATATATATATATATATATATAGCTCAATGGCTCCGAATTTTAATGAAATCGTAGTTAATACAAAACATTTATAATCATTCACTACTACACAGAAAAGTTTAAATTTCATATTCAATAACTTATTTCTTTAACTCAAATATTTTTTTTAGTGAAATTGGACCTATCGCTAAAATTGTAAATTCAAATAGTTAAATAAATAAAAGTTTTATTAAAAAAACTTTTTTTCTTTATTCAAATATTGTGATATTTATAAAATACAATATTTAAAAATTCACGTAAATTTCAATTACTTTTATTAATAAAAAATTGTTTGGTTTTAAACAGATAATCAAACAAAATTTATTTTTAGTTCAATAAAAATATTTATGAAAAATATTTTTTAAATCAGTATATTAAAATAAAAATTTTTTATATGGAAAATTAATGATTATTTATGTACAAAACACGAAAAATTACTGTATTTTTCATGCTCAGCATTACTTTGTTTACTTCATTGATTTATTATATTTACGATTACAAGACTCCGCAATCTCATGGGTTACAAAAATTTGTCCGCAAGTTGAGTGCCATATTTTGAAGTGAAGAAAAAGCATTACTCAATTTCATTTCAATTTGCATTGTAACGGTGAAAATAACGTGAACCCTAAAAAGTCCAAGGAGGGTATATTGTCTATCAGGGTGATGGTGACAACTTTGTTAAATGCTTGTTTACCTTCAACATAGAATAACAATAAGTGATAAAAAAGATAATTACAGATTTATTGGTTCGACTTAGTGCTTACCTTGAACGAGACTGAAGTTAGGCCCTGTACATCCCTGCATAAGTAGCCAAATTACAGTCGATCGATTCAGTCTATTTCCTCAAAATGTTTTGATATCGATAGAATTCTTTTTATTTTTTAGTTAGATTTTTTTTTTTTTTTGTTTTTGTGAAATGCCTCAATATTTTTGCCAACCTGGGTAGCATCATCAGAACCGACTTCGAAATTTCATTCTAGAACTGCAAGATCTTCACGCACCTCTGTAAGTTCATCCTATTTTTTTCATGCCAATGAACAAAAGCTCGTTTCTTAAACATCAAGTCGAATTTATATGGCAAATTACTGAACACCAATGCTATGGCTATGCATACTGCTCGCAAAGTGCAAAGATTGGTTTTTCGTAGTTATTACCGATTTTGAAACCTGTTTGATACCAGTTGACAAACTGAATTTGACATTTCGAGTTGATGGCCGAAAGAGCAGCATTGACATCTTTGAATACAACATCACCACGATACAACATATCATCCGCCATATATTTTCCAGCTCGGGAATCTCATTGAGCCATCATATTACCCGATTCAATCATGTAATGGTGTGTTTTTCATGAGATACTTGTGCGGCCGACAACATTGGGGCATATGCCATTAAGAGGTATAAAATTTATGTAACGTATAAGTGGAAATGGTACCAAATTACTTTGGAATTCATTCAAGTCCATATTTATAGAGCCATTAATTCGCAGAGAAGCTGTTGCGGAGCTAATGACTTTTAATTTACATTTTTTGCTAAAATCCTTCGATAAACGTTTTTAGTTGAATAAAATATTTTTAATTTAAATTATCAAAACATGACATTGTTTTTGTTTCTTTGCTAGTTTACAAATTATTTAAATCCAATAAAACAAAATTTTAAAATAATTTTTTTTTATTAATTTCAAATTTAAATCCAAGAAACAATTTATTAAAAAATATATTCTGTTCATAATTTTTTCTGTGTACTATTGTTCAACAAAAATATATGGACATAAGTCCTTATTCCATTTTAAGCTATTTTCAGTCGCAAAATTTTGAGTGTTCTACACAGAATTTTTTAGCGACACTTCGCATACAGTTAGATGTTTAATAAATCTTATCAAATATTGAAAAAAGATAAGCAAACGATTAAGGTTTATGATTTTATAAAGTTTTCATTTTCTCTCGTAAAGGTATAGTTTCTTATTTTTTTTTTTTTTATTTTTTTTTTTTTTTTTTTGTTATTTCCATTCAGTAACATGTAAATTGAAATGTCTATAAATCTTTAACTATACTTCGAATTTTATTGATTTAAAAACCAATATAACATTTATAAATTATGAATGTTATATCTAAGACGTTTGAAGAAAAGAAATATTCATTGACGTTTCTCAAGCCTTTGTTATAGTATGGCACGAAGGATTTAAAAACCAATATAACATTTAACTCATCGAAAGTTTGTTCTTCAAGAGGGAGACTTTATAAGCTCATCACAGTCCATTGAAACTAGTATACCCCAAGGCAATATACACTTCTGATATGGCAACTAATATTCGAACCCATATATCAACATTTGCAGATGACACAGCTATTCTAGGCGTTCATGAAAACTCTCGAGAAGCATCTAAACTATTGCAAGATCACATACTCTATCAAGAAAAATGGTTTAAGCAATGGAGTATAAAAGTGAATGAACAGAAATATATACATATTACCTTCATTTTGCGGAGAGATTCGTGCCCCCCAATCCTGATAAATAATCAGATTATATTCCAATAAACGGAAGCAAAATATCTTGGTATGCATCTAGATCGACGGCTTACGTGGAAATCACATATAGATGCAAAATTAACCCAAGAGAAGTTAAAATCTCTTCAAATTAACTGGCTTATTGGTAGAAATTCCAAATTAAGTCTAGACTACAAACTGTTGATCTATAACTCAATTATAAAAACAATATGGTGCTATAGTATCCAACTATGGGGAACGGCCTTAGCTGCAAATGTTGAAAAAATTCAAAGACTCCAAAATAAAATATTACGAATGGTAACTGCAGCTCCCTGGTATGTGAAAAATGATAACATTCACAAGAACCTTAATGTTCCTCTTGTCAAAGATGAAATAAGAAAACACGTAGAATCGTATTTGAGGAAGCTTGAAGTACACCCTAACCCACTTGCTCGAAACATAATGAGAAGCGATGGATATAACCGTTTGAGAAGAAGGAACACAACAGACCTCCGCCTAAGCTAAACCCTTCGTTTATATATAGTTTTTCGTTCGTCAGTGGTTGGACTTAATATAAATTAAGAATTAGAGTTAAGATTTGAATACTTATTGTTAGATGACTTAAGAAGATTGAATAAATAAATTTAGATGAAAAAAACCAGTATAATGTTTATTACAATAAATATTTTAAATGGTATTGCATAATTCAAAAATAAAGTTTTTTCTAAATATTCCCTCACAACAAGAATACAATTTTCAGATGCGTTTTTAAGAAGTTTCTACCTTTTTTATTTTAAATATTTTTGTTTAATATTGAAGATATTTTTCAAAAATGCATTTATATTATGAATGCATTTTTATTACTCTTAAATAACAGCATTGAAAGAGTATATATTCATCTTCTTTATAGCTTATAGATATATGATGCTATATTACGATATTATGAATTAAAAAAAAAACAACTTAGTAAAAGAGCAAAAACCCCTTGATGTGTTCAGTTAGTATCTTCTTCATTTACACTGAATATTTATTATGTATTGTTTATTTAAAATATAATTTTTATATTAAAAAAGTACATGTACTTTTTAATCAGTTTTACTCATTAATATTTCTCTTTTTCGTATTCAAGCATTTAGCCCTTAAACAAAAACAAACACAAATCAATTAATAGCTTTAATATTACAAATTACTTCCTATAAAATATTCTTTAGTACTTATAATTAATACAGATTCTTTAATGGATGATGGTTTCTTATCAAATGTTTCCAAACAACTTCTTACACTTCATTAAAAATCTAGCAAGTTTTTTGCATTCTTAAATAAATAAATATTTAATTAATTGACATTTTGTTTTAAATACAAGTTTAAACAAGAAAAATACCCACTCTCTCAGTCGTTCATACAAAAATTCGTATTTACAAATCTATTTGTTTGAGTTGTCTTTAACTAATCGATGGCCATCAATTATGTTGATAGATTGGCTGCTTAAGGAAATAAAGACTTAACTTAACTATGAAATAGTTTTTTTTTTATACTTGAATATTTTTCCTGGTAGTTCTTAGTTATAATAATAAGGAAGGGGTGCTGCAGTTAAGTGAGTGGTATGTTGTTATTTGTAAAGGTTTGTTTAACTAGCTACTCAATCTTGTGGTATTTTATGAGAATTTATTATCAGAAAGAAGAAAAAGAAATAAATAAATGCGTTGTTACCTCTTTTTAGGTAATTGATTTTTTAAGGACACAAATATAACTCGCCCGAATGCTTCGGGTATAAAACTCTTTTGGTAGAAAACTGAAATATCTTTTAATGGAAGAAGGTGGGTATTAAATTCTAATAAATGTAGTGGAAACAGAGATTTGAGAAATAAAGCAAAACAATGAAATAAATAAGGTACAAAATGATAAATTTGTTAAAGAAGATTAAAGGAAAATATAGGGACAAATTAAAAGTTTGTTCATTGAAGTTATAATGAAAAAGAGTGCTTAATATTTATAATTAATAAGAGAACTTTGTCAGAACTATATCGTCAGTACACTGACGAAGAGTCTTATACGTAATTTTCGATTTTTTCTATTATTATCGTATTTTGTATCGTTATAAGTCATATATTAACTCACCAAATCGCTTTCCATTACCTTAACGGATTTTGTTCTCCTGAAAGTGTTAATAAAACACATAGGACTTTTTGTCAGCGCACCAACGATATGTTAATTTAAATTAATAAGGTAATAATACTTGATTCAAAATTGTGTCTTAGAAATGTTGTGACCTTAATCTTTATACATATATAGAGCTGTTGTCAGTACTTCTTCTATTTTATATATCTTGTTGACTTTTCAAATTTTCAGGATTCGATTTTCTCCCAATAAGTATCAATTTTGTCTCCAAAATAGTTTAATAAAAAATTTTAAGCATCTTTAAAAAATTCTTAGCTTTTTTTTATTAAGTTTTCTATTAATACATAGAATATCTGTGGCCAAAAGGAAAAACTATTCGCACCTAACTTATGTTATATCATTTTCCATTTTCTTAATTTTTAGAATATTTCATTATATTTTTCATTACATATTGTGTAAATTGTTTACAAAAATCTGTCCATTACTTGAGGAGATAGTGGTTTGTATAACAACATAATTCGTTTGATTTTAATTTTTTACGAAATATAAAAATTGTATAAATTAACATGCTTTTTTTCATATTTCCTATATTAAAATTTATTTAGGTTTCAACGAAACCAATATGAATAAAACACCACGAATGCTGACGAAGTGTATAGTGGCACAGAAATACGTATTCACTTAAGTAATATTATCATTTTGATGATTGGATCAAAATCAATTAAAATTTTAATTGAGGTAAACAATTTCGTAATTAAAACTCATTTTTATTTTTTTCTATGTAAGGAAGTACATACGTGTTAAATTGTTTTCAAAAATGTTTGCAAACAAACATATGTATGAACTCATTTGTGTCTGTTTTTAATGAGTAGACAATAAATCAGTTGGATTCCAAATTGTGTGTTTCCCAGAATTTTATAGATTGTACTGCAATTTTTAAAGTATTGGATTTGTGACAAATGGAATTGTTATTGAGAATCGCCAGTCCAACGCTCTTTATGATATTAATTGCATCATAAGATTTGATTTGTTTTAGTAATTGATAAAATTCAGAATTAGCCAGATTTATGCGTATATTTTGAAATTTACAGGAAATCATTCATCATGATTGAATGAATTGATGTCTTTTGTGTGTTGTGGTAGGACAGATATATTTTTTACAAATAAAAAAATAAATAAATAAAAATGTAACAAATTACATAAATATTTTTTTTCAGTTTCTGAAAACGAATTACTTTTGCCTATTTTAATTGAATCCAGAAATATTTTCATCTATGCTAAACGAATATTTAGGTGTTAAGGAACCAAATATGTGATAATCGGCACTAACTTGTATGATAGTACGTGCAACCGCCTAAATTCGATTGGCAATAAATTCGGCCTGTTTTATCTATGTATATTTATCATATATTTCTATGGATAGTTGAGACAAAATAAAAAAAAAAATATTTTACGCGATTGTCAGTTTCTTGTTATTCATTTATTTTAATAACTTTTAATTATTAATTAGAATCTGTGAATATAGACTTACACAGAAAAAAATAAAAATTGATTTCAATTACACAATTGCTTATATCAATTAAAATTTTGTTTAATTTTGATTTAATAATCAAAATGACAATATTAATTTAGTGAAAATAATTGATATTTTATATATTTTTTCTATTATTTTTTTTAATTAAATTAATAAAATTTATGATTTGAACTTTTGTTAAAATTAGTCAAGGTAATGATTAAATTGATTTAAACTATAACTGATTCTGCACAATTGCATACAAATAAGTTTTGGCAGTATTCTTTATCAGACAGAAGTAGTAATTCTTTGGAAGCAGTACAACAAGCTGAGGACACAACAATAAGCTTATATGAGATCACAACACAAATAGTCTTAAATAGTCATGCATACATATTTACCGTCTATTCATACAAAAGTATTCGTATAAACACTAATGCTCTCATGATTTAATGTTAAATTTCCGTTTCAATGACGAAAATTTCTGCAATAGTTCTTAAATTCTTAACAACTCTTAGTATATCAAACCTTAAATAGTTTTACTTACTAATAATTTACACAAATTCGCTTCTTTATAATCCAAAAATTCCTCATATCCCGTCTAAATTGCATATTCCCAAAATGACATAAATTGTCTATTTATTTAGGAAAGAAAGTTATAATAAAATAAGATAATAAATATCCTTTGTATTATTTTATTATGTTTTTGAAGAGCCATCAGTTTATATAAAACTAAAATTATAACCAATTAAAAAATTAATTTTATTAATTATTAATATAATTAAATTTTGTTACAAAATCAATTAATAGATTAATTTAAAAAATTTTTTGGAATATTTTTTTTTTTTTTTTGTTAGTAATTTAAAATAATTAAAATAAATAAAAGTAAATCACAAAGCGGTACCTTTACAATTTTGTCTATAAAATGTAAATTTTTCTTAAGAGCACAAATTAAGAACACTTCAAGGTTACCGAAAAGAAATTCCTTTGTCAGTTACTTTTTCAGTATTTTGGAAAAAAATTATTCTATTTTATATGGTGACTACATTTGTAGGCGTCCGCCTAAGAGACTTCGTAAGTAATTTTTTGCACGACCTAAGCATTTATAACTGCTAAGTACCATTTTTTAAGAAGCTGCTGAAAATCTTGACCGCTATTACTGTGAATTTTTTTTTTAATTTCCATTCTAAATCGTAAATGCTACAAATATAGTTACCTGATCACATAAAGTTTAAATAAAAAAATTATATATATAGAAAACTTTCGCTAAGTTTTATGGAAATCTTTCAATTCATAAAAAATAGGAAATTTTCAATAAATTTTCAACACATTTTATTTTTTAATAACATTTTATTTAAATTTTTCGATTTTCTTTTAAAAGGAAATTTGTGATTTCCGATATTACATTTGTAAATTTACCCGTTGATAGGCCCAGATAACTTATTCAAATTTTATTCAATAGAAATTTTAAAAAAATATCAAAATATATTTATAAGAAAAAGAGTACAGCTCGGCAATTATCAGCAGATATTTCCCAATCAAAAATTCACAAAAAATAAGAAACAAAACGTGAAGCTACTTTCGTTGAGACGATTTAATCAAAGACTCAATTAGAAAACTATATGTAATACTGTATTTTCTGTCTATATTTTATGTTATCAAAAGAAATGTTCCCTAGTATTTAGCTTTACTTTATTAAAGAACATGTATTTCATTACTCTGGTTTATAGATCTATACAAGTCTATATGTCCATAAATATATTTTCTTGAATTTTGTAAATATTGAAAGCAATGTTTTGTAACAACTTCCTGAAATGCCAAAGGATAAAAACTTTTGCTTTGTGACGACACTTCAAATAATGAATTGACTGACTGAGTACTTGCACATATAGAGAAATGTAAAATATAACAACAAAATCCTTTCAAATATAGAAATACCAAAGAAATTGAAAAAAATAAAAAAAATCAAACAGGATGTTAATTTTACTACACTAAAACATATAAGAAAGTAACAATACGTATAAAAAAAAAACGCAAACTTTTCTTGCAAACTTGAAGACATTTCAAAAAGCAATATTTAACTATATTATTATCAAAAACTAAAACACATACAATTACATTGAAAGGAAACAAGGAAGAAATACTAAAAGATATCTTAAAGATACGAGTATTCATATATGCACACTTTTGCATATGAAAGTTTTGTAAAAAAACAAACTCAACTACTTCAAGTGTGAATAATACATCATGTTTGGTAATAAACTAAAGTGTAACAAAACAACAAAAAAGTAAAAAGACGAAATGACCTTTTGTTAAGTGCATCATCATACCATAAGATGACCAAATCATGAAGAAGAAGAAATAACTATAAGAAAGCCAGGCCTTTTTGAAGAATAAGAAATTCTAATGGCCATAAGCAAAATTACATTTGTGGTCAAATAGAGTGTTGAGCTACTAGAGCTACTAACATGTTCTACGAATATTTGATGAAACATTTTTGTCAAAGAAATTTAATTAAGAAGTTGTTAAACGGAAACATTCTTCTTATCAAGCAAGAGAGAACAGTAACAAAATCAAAGATGACTAAATATGCTGCCACATATGAAGGAAACAATATGTGCTGTGTATGTGCATGTGTAGTTTTTCTTGGACAATATGTAAATAATGACCACTTCTTTTTTTCATAGTTTCTATTATTTTATTTTTATGACTTTAGGATATTTAAATGTCAAAGTAATAAGATTTTATTTGATTATGAAAATAAAGAAACATCGTTTCATTATGATTTTTGCTTTTTTTCCAAGATTTAATTGAATTTTATGACTTTGAAGAATGTTTATGTAGAATGACTAACTAACAACAGCTGTTTTTTATTTTTGAATTTTTTTTTTTATTTTTTATTTAGAACATAAAATTAAACAACATAATTGAATTAAAATTGTTATCTATCTATTGAAAAACCTTCTTATTTAGATTTTTTTTTTTTTTAAAAAGAATTGTACTCGCAATAACTAAAAGAAATATGTAAGTAAAATATAATACGAGTAATATTAGTAGTAAAATAAAATTATAATAAATATAAGTACCAACATAATGGACATGTGTTGTGGGTTGTTTTTGGATTTGATATCATACCCAGTAGGAAAAATTTACTTAATGTTGAAATGGAAAAGGTTCTGATTTTATGAAACGAAAATTTATTTCGTTCCTTTTTCTAGAATTGGTTAGGGGAACATATTTTACAAACATAAGTTATTTTTACTACAAAAATAACACGCTGCTATAAAATATCACTTTTTATTTTCACTCGGGGAAATGATATAATATTGGCTGTATTCGTTCTTGAGGACATTACAAAATGATATAAAAACATTTTGAAACAGCCTCCAAGTTTCGAGATATTGCGAAAAAACCATTTTTAGTGTGGTTAATGCACTCTAGAACTACAAAGATTTATAAATTTTATTTTTATTTCATAAATATTTAAATTGATTTAGAAACAAGAAGGACGTAGCTTTTCAACTATATTGCAATCGTTTATACACACTCAAATTAAGTAACGATTTATTCAAGATTTTAAAATTCAAAATTTTTATTTTGATGTAAATTTTTCTGATTTTTTTATTCAGACTACACATGTTTGTTTACATAATTTAAAAAGCATTTTGTTTAGAATAAAATGAGATATACCCATATAAAATCGTCTAACAACTCAAAAAGTTATTGATAATTTTCTAAACTTTACTAAAAAAATCTTCATATAATTTTGCACAAAATATTTCTTTATATTCTTTATTTGGTTTTTACTTTTTGAGAAAAAACTTAAAAATACAATGAAACTTTTAGTAAGTTATTACAGATAAAATCGAATAAGTTCTACAGTTTTTGCCTAAATTAAAAATATTAAATTTTGTTATGTTTAAAACAAAAATGCCTTTAAAAATAATTGCATGGTTGCATAGGCTTTTATAAAAAAATTGTCATAAATCACATTTAAACTTCAAACTTTTTTTAAACTTTTTTCGAAAAAAAATTATTTTTTCTATATGTTGTTTAAAAATTATCTTTTAATATTTGACCAAAACGCATAAAATGCATACGGTTAAAAAGGAAAAATCAACAAAAGAATAACAGAATTAAGAATACATCTATACAAAATCCTAGCCAAAAACAGTTTTTTTGCGATTAACTCGAAATTTTTGGGGTTCGTTGCAAATTTTTCAAACTGATTTATGATGTCCTCAAGAAGGCCTTTAAGTGTGTGATTTTTACAGTGATTTTTACTGTAATAGCACGTAATTTGTAGTAAACATAAACGAATCTTTAATTACTATAATTATAACATGGTTGCTGCAATTTTCTAAATTATCCCAGTGATCATAAAAAAACTGTTAACCATGATTTGTTTGCATAACAATGCACAGTGAGGCAGAAACAAAATTTTTTAGAAATAAATCTGTAACTTCTAAACGCCTGGTTGGGTCAACATAAGATTTCACATAGCCGCAGCAGAGGAGAGTAACATTTTGGAAGGAAGACCTTGCAGACCTCTCAGCAGCAAAGCTATTGGGTCTCAAAATAGGGTACCTCTGATATATACAATTTTTAATCGCTTGCCAAATTTTTTTCTTTTCTGATTTTAAATATATTTACATCTTCTTATAGCTATGAAAAACAAGATTGCATGTACAATTTATTCCTTGTAGTTTTCAAGTTATTGGCATTTGGAATTTCAACTGTCTCAAATTTTCAAAACCTTGGTACAGTTTTTCAGATATATAGGCTAATATTTTCATCCGATTTTGTAAATTTGTTTCCAGTTAGTTAAAAAAAACTAAATTATTTATCAAATAAAGAAAATTTAAAGTCAATTTGAAAATTGCTAAAATTATGATTTTTTTATGTGTCTACACTATTTTGTCTCTAAAATAAAATTTTCTTTAAGAACGTATAACCATTTTATACTTTTTCATCTTAACTGAGATGATTTAAGAATTAAAAACCATTCCAATCACCGAATAGAGCTAAGAAAAGACCCTCCCGAATTTAATCTATTTTGTATCGAAATTTTGATTTTATCCTATATGTTCTGAAATCCCAAGGCTTGAATCTAAAGGATTTACAACAAATGAAAACTTTATGGACAAAACTGCAAAAAATTCCGCTTCTTTTTACAAAAATTTTAATTTTTTTTATAATTTTAAATGATAAAAGTAAAAAGATTTTATTACATGTAAAATTTTATAAAAAAATTTTTTTCTAATTCCAAAAATCGGAAAAAGTATGAACTCCATTTTTTTAATAAATTCTGTTGAGTAGCTGACGTAATTCTTCATTATGTACAAAAAGATTGACATCAATATATTTTATATTACCGAAACTAAGCTACTTTAAAGTTTAATGAAAAAAGTTTAAAGAAAATTTGCAAAAGAAATCATTGTATTATTGTGGATGTGAAAAAGCCATAACTAAATAAATAACTTGTTCCCTTAGCCAATGTTCGAAGTTGTGTTTGTGCTGAAATACGCAAAAAGTGAAATTGTTCGTGATATTTTAAAATATAAATAAAGTATGTATTAAAATATTGTCTTCAATTTTTTTTGATTTAGTTGAAAAAAAAAAAAAATCTTATTTTCATACTTTTTCCGATTTTTGAAATTAATTTAAAATTTTTGTAAAAAATTGGTTTTTCAAAATACACTATAAATATTTCATCTCTAATAAAATCTTTGTTAACTAAAATATCTGAGTGAAATTTTCGGTGATTGTTGACTTTATCATTTAAAATGATAAGGAATTTTGTAAAAGGAATCCCACAATTCCACAAAAAACAGGCGAAAATCCCAAAAAGTGGAATTTTTTGGAATTTTTCCCATAAAGTCCGTATTTGCTGTATGCCCCATGAATCACACTTGCAAACATTTTAGAATACATTGGATATTCCGAAACTGCATTTTGTTTGTAGATACAAGCTTTGGAATTTTAGTACATATTGGGCTGAAGTCTAAATTTAGATACAAAATAAGTCAAATTCAAAAGGGTCTGTAGTTAGCCCTATTCGGTAGTTGGGCTGATTTAAAATTTTAAAATCATCTCTGTGAAGATATCTTTCGGAAAAATAAAAAATTGTTACACGTTCTTAAAGAGAATTTTATTAAGAAAAAAGTGCAGATACTTTCTCGGCAAAAAAAAAAAACACAAAAAATTCTAATTTTTTAAATTTTCAAATTCAAAATCGTTTATTTTTGGACTCGGAAAAGATATTGATTATAAATTTCTTTTTTTACTATAGATAATTTTGTTTTTTTAAATTAATATGAAAATATTAGGCTACATGTTTAAAAAACTGGACCAAGATTTTGCAAAATTGAGATAGTTAAAATTTCAAATGCTCCTGAGGGGCAGAGCTATTGGCTATGTGAAATTTTATGTTGTAGATCCAACTAGCCGATTGGAAGTTACATATTTATTTCCAAAAATATTCATTTCTGCCCCACTGTGCAGTATTCAACTGTATTTTGGTTATTACTAGATTATACCTGATTTTACTTAGATTATACCAAATTCGTTTTTGGTATACAATATTTTTCAGAAAATACAACCAAATAAAAATCTAATAAACTGAAATTGTAATCTGTAAAGTAAATAAATACCTTTTAAATATTTTATTTGCCAATTTTAAAATATTAGATCCCGTTTTATTTGAAAAAAAAAACTGTTAAAATTTGTGAGAAATTTTGTGGTTAAATACAAAAACAAAACTCTCTCCTAAAATTCTTTAAAGGAGAGGGGCAAATAAAACTGTAATAACTTTCTTCCGTTTTATGGATTTTATTCATATCGATTGTTTAAGCGATATTTTTAATTTTTGGCGTTTTATCGATTTTTTTTATTCTGTCTCTTATCTTCGAGACTTTTCTCATACTTTCTTATTTTGTCATGTTTTTCGTTTTTGCAACATTTTTATTTTTGCCATTTCCTTTTGTCGATTTCTAATAACAACAGGGATTATAAATGATATTTTCAATATTATATTAACTTCAATAAAAAATTGTGCTTCTTTGGTCCCACTTGTAATAAATTTACTCAAAAGTGTTATAACGGTGAATTTAGGTATTAAAATATTTATATTGTTGTATAATAATAAACAAAAGTATCTCAAATTAGAATAAAAATATTACGTAAAAATTTTAATATATTTATATCTAAGTAACTTATTATAAGGAGACTCATATATATTTTAGTAACTTTTTATGTCAATAACTGATTTTTAGTTTAAAAAACTAACAAATAAAAAATAATTTGGGGACTTTGTGATTATAATTTATGAATCGAATGTGTAAAGAACGCTGAGAACCCAATCACTAAGCTTCCCTTTAAATTGAGATCACATAGTCCCTCCCTAACAGAAACTGCTTGGTTTGAGCAGAAGAAATTAGTCCATAGAGTTTCTTGTAAAAGAATAATACAACTGAATTGATAATTTAATGAACCCAAAAGGTAAACGTTAAAATTTTTTAAATCAATTATTTAAAATTTTATAAAAAATTACAAATTGTACTTAATGAATCACTGGAGTACTGTAGTATTTTCTAGGAGCGAATTGTATTAAAAAAAGTAAAATTGTACTGAATTTGTCATACCTGAAAAACAATAGAACTGCTTTGAGTTGAGGAAGTTGTCTGAGAGACATGGGAAATAAAATAGAGAAAAGTTTAATAATTTGAGACGATATTTTGTTCGAGGCTTATTATAAGCCCAATAAGCATTTCTGCTGGAATTTAAGTAGAAACTTAACTTATTTTCTGCTTTAAATCCAGTGTGAATATGGAATTGAAACCTGCATTTCACTTTAGTTTTCTAGTTAAAAGGAAATTTGAATTCAGACCAAATTTATTGTATTTAAACATTTTATAAAATTTTCGCAAAAATTTAATTTTTAAACATTTTCTAATGCTGAAAGTTTTGTAATTTGTGTAATTATAGAGAACAAAAAACTAAAAGGCAAAACGATCTCTGTTTTATAATTAAAATAACTATAGAATCGTAATGGATGAGTTGTCCATTGATTGAAATTAAACAGCAAAAACTTCGATTTGAAATATGAATTGTGATTAAATTTTGTCCATTTTAGGTCATTATTTACTAAATTTAATTTTCACAAATAATTTTTTTAATAAAATATTCCGCCATAATTTCCAAAGCACTTTACCTCAATTTCCTATTAGGCCATCAACGAAAACGAAAAGGAGAAAATTACTTTGAGAGACGTGTTCCATCAAAATGAATTTGATTAAAATCTTAAAAGATTGAATAGAGCTTGTTGTTGCCACATAACAATTTATTCCTGGACAACAACCCTTTCATATCAACCATTCAAATTGTTAGAAGAGAGCATGTTCTAAAGGGGTGGGGCAAATCAAATCAAACCAAATCAATATGTTTTTCTTGTCATTCACGTTCTTCTGTTCGTAACAATAGTTTTAAATTTTTATATAAAATGCAATTCAAATGCCAATAACAACACGTTTGAGGACAATAATTGACCACAAACACCTAAAAAAACTTATAGTGCACAAAAAAATATATATCAAAGGCAAAATACAAGAAAGGGTGTACAAAGAAAAACAAAAATAATAGAAATCTTTTTTCGAGGAATAACTACATATAATAAAAAAAAAAAACATTGTTACATTTGCAATCATGCTGGAGGACTTAAATAAAATGATATAAGTGTGTGTTTAATAACAAGCAAAAAAAAAGTAAAATAAAATGGAACTAAAATCAGATAAAAATTTCATTACCTTATGGCCGCATATTATCAACAACAGGCATCTTTACAGTTTTTTTTTTTTTCAAAAGGATTCTAGCTTTTTTTTGCATAAACACATACATAGATATGAATGTGAAATTGAGTTTAAGTACGAGTATTATGTAGATGAATATTTTTGTATAAAAGAGACTTATTTTTTATATAGCATCATGTTTGCATGATGTTGATGATACTTTTTGTAAAACATCACAAACCAACGTAATGTATTTTACTTATGTCAAATATACAAAAAACTAAAAAAAATGGGAAAAATTGTCTAAGAGAATATTGCAAATTATTTCTTTTCACTTGGTTTTTATTAAAAAAAAAAAAACATAGATTTCTTTTATTTTTTTATTTGCTATTGTCCTTAACCGGAAAATATCCCACAGGAAACTCAAGCGCTTTTTTTCTCTGGCCATTCCAATCTCTACAATCACAAAGTCGTTTTTTTTTTAGGCCACAACGTGCTTATATTTGGTGTTTTTCCTATTTATACCCTACATCACCATAGGTGGTTGAGGCATTATACGTTTGTGCTGATATTTGTAAGGCTCAGAAAAAGTTATCCAACCTATCGACTCAGAGTGGCCAGCTGTCCACCTAAATCTTGTGCATAAAGTACGGGTCGCAATTTTAAAGATAATTCAATGAAATTTGGCACATGGGACTTTAATGATACAAGGACGAAGATTACTGAAATTTGTTGTGATCGGTCTATTACTTCACATAGCCCCCATTTAAATGTCCCCGCTGAATACAGTTTAAACACTCAAAAATACCTTAAAAATAAGAATATTTTAATGAAATTTAGTGAAGAAGTTCTGCACAAGAATCAATCTTTGTACGAAATTTTATGAAGATTGGTCCACAATTGACCATAGCTCCCATATAAACCTCTCTTCCGAAAATCACTTTAACGTGCATAAATCACATACTAATATTACTATCAAGCTAATATATGACACAAGTAAGTTTTATGTAAGTAAAAACAACATTGCCAAAATTTTATGAGAATCGGTGCAGAAAATCATCTAGATGTTAGTATCAACGCATTATTTTGTATTTGTATATTTTAATTTACATTTAGTAAAATTGGCCACAGGTGTAATATAAGTCCTCTTCCCGAATTTTTATGCTCGAATACAACACTGTAGGGTATCATATAGTCGGACTTAACCGACTATATCTTTCTTTCTCGTTTTACATATGGAATTCTAGAAAAAATTTTAAATCCTTCATGCTAGATTCTACTTACAAAAAATGAAGTGTGTTCATAATAAGGAGTCTTTTATCATCTATAACACATGCATATTGTTATCTGAGTATTATTATTTTGCCAACAACATATTTTTTATGCCTTTTGTTAATTTAAGGTTTTTTCATGTTAATTTTTGATTATTGTTTAAAAGGTTAATTTTAGCTTATTTTAAATATGGTGTTCAAAAATAAAATTTCTATGGATTTTGATTTTTTTGTTCTTTGAAGAAGTTTTGAGCTTTAACAAAAAAAAAAAAAATAAAATTATATATTATTTTATATAATTTTGATGTACAAATTTTTATTTTGTTACTTCCCAAGGTTGTTAATATATATATTTGGTTTCTTTTTTTGTTATTAAATTTAAAATATTTTAAATTAATTACAAAACATTTAAATCATGTTTAATTTTTTTCAAATAGTACCTACTAAATATTAATACAAATTTTAGTTAACCCTACGGTACATACCCGGGTATTTTTTTTTTTTTTTTTTTAATTTAAAATGCTCGCATTCTTCAATAATGAATAAACAAATTTTGCAATAGTAAATTGCCTTGTTATCTCTGTTTGGCAGTGCCAAAGCAGAGTTTGTGGACTATAATTAGATACCAGTAGAATGGAATACGTATTTTCTGTGCCGCTACATACTTCATTAGCATTCGTAGTGTCTTATGCATTAGCGTCGTATACGCTGTTATAGATGTGGTTACAGTAATGTCGTAAGCCTACATCTGGTTCGAACGACCATAAACAAGTTTACAATCGCAAATTGACTTGTTGTCTATGTTTAGCAGTACCAAAGCAAAGTTTGTGGACTATAATTAGACACCCGTAGAATGGAATACATATTTTCTGTACCGCTACACACTTCAGCAGCATTCTTATCCATTTTAGTTTCGTTGAAACCTAAGCAATGAAGATATGGTCACGAAACTTCAGATCGTGGCGATTAAGAAGTTTTTAAAGTTTATAAACTGAAGAAACCCCAATTTTATTAACTTGGTCTATATACAATGGTTTTAAAGTTGACAACTACGGGGTCAATACCCATGGTACATGCTTACCAACATATATTGTTTATGTGTTTTGGGCAACAATTAAATTTTTTTGTAGTAATTATTATTTTTATTGCCTTTTGCTGCATTTAAATTTAAAATTAAAAATTTGTTTCTTTAAACTAGTGAGTTAGCCTATCCATGTGTCCATATCAGGCAAAAGTGTCATTCTATAAAATCTGGGTCCGTTAGAATTTGAAGGAAAACTGGTTTCATAAGCAATATTATTTTAAGCTTTTTAGATTATTTAGGAACTTCAGAAAGAGGAATAAAAGATAATATATAACAACTTTCAAGTATTTCTCACTATCACTATTGTGCGACAATCTTTATGATTTTTTTTTTTTCATCTTTCAAGCCATTTTTATATCCTTCTATATCACCTGTGGTTTTTATGAATTCTTTTTTCTTTTTTTCTTGTATATCATGTAAAACTGGCCACAATTTTTACTCTAAAATATCATGCAAAGGATCAAGATGTTGATATTATTTCCACTATTCGTGTCAGGCCACACAAACTTTCGATGTTTTAGCTCTAAACCTGACAGGACGCTGTGCCATCACTAACAACATTATTTTGGATTTTGAGAAAGCTATAGTCAGACTTGAACGATTTTCTAGTCAGTGCCATTATTGGAAACATTCTTTAGGACTCTAAAAGCATTATAGTTCGGCATGACCGATTCTTGGAGACTTTTCTATATGAAATCTGTATTTTATTGTGGTTCAAATCTTGTTGTAAAGTTTAGAATTACAACTTATACTTTATGTATAAAAAACATAGTGTCTACCGATACTAATTTATGCACTTTATAATGATTTTCGGAAATGTGAATATTAACCCACCATAAAAATAATGGTCGGCTTATTGGGTTTGTCAGTTCATGAATAACATGAAATTATAGTCTAAGAGCCCATAAAGTATATATATTCTAGGTGCTGGTGAAATTCTTAGACGATCTAGCTATGTCTGTCCGTCTGTATATGTCTGTTGAAAGGTGGATAAGGCTCGGGGCGGACTTCTCTTATATAAGGTTTGTTTTGTGTTAAAAGTGAGAAAAATCGGTTAATAAACAAAAAAAAAAAAAAAATATGGGCCAAATACTAGAAACATTTAGTATCAGTCTTAACTCCAGTTCACATATCTTCTAAACGAAGTTATATAGGCCGACAAAATTTTGTGCACATAGTTCAAAAATCTATATAAATTCGGAAACAAAAAAAATGGACGTGATTTGACGACTTTACCGCTCACCTCCCATATAAGGTGAAATTTTAAACTGGGTGGTATAAAAACTGCAGATGGTGAGTATAAAAGGAAAGGGAATTTAAGATTTTTACTTCTTTTTTATTTATTATATATTTTTTTTTTTGAAAAATTTTCAAATTATTTTTTGAAATACTGAATAATATTTCGTTGATAAGTTTGAAAATTAAAAATCAATAAAAAGTCTTACATAATAAATATAACAAGACATGGAGAATATAGTATTTTGATTTTAAAAATATGTACATCTCAAATGTTTCCATAAATTTTAAATATTGGAAAAGGCTTTTTGTAAGAAGGTCTACATTAGGGGTATAACTTTTTGCAATTTTTGCGAATATCAAAATTCACAGGGCATAGCGTTATAGGATATGAACAGATACTAAGAACCGCAAGATTAAATTTTCGTGATCGTTAAAAAGTTTCCGCACCAAACGCGAAGAAGTTTTGAATTCAAGATTTTTAAAATTTTTTCATATAATGCAATATTTTTATTAAAAGCAAGGCATTATCCTCAATAAAATTATGTCTTCCATAAAAGGCTATAACATCGAATAATTTTTGCAAAAATTCATAAAATTTGTTTTTGAAATTTTTGAAGTTTTTATTCGTTAAATATAATTTAAAATTAACGTTTTAGTCAAAATTAGTGATTTTTATAAATCTTCTGAATCAAAAAAAAGCTGCAAAAATTTTGACCAGTATGACTTTTCCATTTCATTTTGTAGTGGTTATTAAGGAAATAATTAAGAAACCTTTGATATTGAGTAGAATATTTAGTATAGACTGGTGCATATTCCTATAAACGCACATCAATTTTTTAATCAACTTACTAAAAATGGAGCTAAAAAATAACTAAGATGCCATAAATTAGTTTTTTAAATGACTTATTGACTTTACTTAAAAAATTAATAACAAAAATCTTAAAATGTACACTAAATTCATTGTAATTTTAGTAATTTGATGCCATTTTTTATTGCATTTTCCCATATATGCACTTAAGCTAATAAACCAATTTAGCATTATTAATAATGTGTTGATGAACTTATGTTTTGTATAACTTCAAATATTCGGTCTAGCATTGATTCGACTAATTTTTTAATTTTTCTGCGTCATAACACTGCCTCAACCGAAATTGCGTTTCGATATATGAATTTTATTCGACCTCAAATCATGCCAATAGTAGGAATATGAATCGGGATTGTGCAAATTGAATTTATTTTCATCAGAAAATATTATTTTATTCCACTCATCTGTACATTTCATGTATTTGCGTGCAAATTTTAAACGATTTTCCTTATAATGCTGTTTTAGAATTGGCTTACATTTTGGTTTCTTCTATTTTATGTCATCATTTGTTCGCAAAATGTGTTCTACATTTTTGGAAGTGACAGGAAGGTCAAGTTTATTTTTTATTTTGTAGCATTTAATTTATTGCGGGTGGCTTCTTCTTTTATTTTATTAATTTGCCTTTTTGTTAATTTTGGATTACCATTTGCTGATTTCCGCACTCTTTATTTCTGCCCTTTCTTAAGATAGCTTTGAATAAATCCCTGCAAACAGTTAATTTTTCGTTCAATTTCTCTGTTAAAACAGCCCTGATCACGGAAAAACTTAATTTGAATTTTTTCCTAGTCTGTAAGAAAAGTTCCTTTGGGCATCCTTTAAGTTGATGAAATTTCCCAAGTAAAACAAAAATATTTCCAGTAAACAGAGATGTTATCATCAGAAACTTACCTTAATTGAAACAAAGAACCAAAACTGTTAAAATTTTTTATTTTTTTTTTATTTCTTATTTATATATATATATTTATTTATATATATATATTTTTTAATAACTTTTTAGATAAATTGCACTAAAATGATCACCATTATGTTCTAATTGCTAAATTAAAGAAAACAACAAAAGCAAGAAACCAATATTTCTTATATAAAAAGTACCGTTATATCGCGAGTTATTGTAACAACACAACATTGTTTTTGATTAAGGAAACGAATATACCTCAAAGAAAATGAAACATTTTAAATGCCTTTATTGGAATATGCACCAGTGTAGTGCCAATTTTAATTACCAACATTAAAAATATTAACTTTTTTTAATATTAAAAAAAATCTTTTTTTAAACAAAAATGTGTACCGTTAGTCTCCATATTTCATGGTATAAAATATATTTAATAAATGTTTACATATTATAATTAGAAAAAAATAAAAATATTACATATTTTTTTATACAAACTTGAATTTAAAACTTTACTCAATATCTTTTCACAATAAAACCACTCGATTCATTCTTTAAAAACGAATATTAAAAGAATTTGATATTCAATTTATATAGGCACATATACGTAAATTTTTACTCAAATTTCACAGAACACATCTTAATATACATGTGTGAATATGTTGAAAATATTAAACAATTTTCTAACAACCCCTATTTGAAAATTTTAGAAAGCAAAACTTTTTGGTCAGTTTTAACAAATTTTCTACATCATTTAATTACACGTTTTTCATTACACAAAACGACTACAAATTATTTATAATTTTAAGGACATCTTGGGCATTATTTTGCTGTTTGATAATTATGAAATTTATATGCATCCTTTTTCTGGCATCAACATACATACGAGTATAAACATGATAATTGAAAGTGTTCATTTTCATATGGTAATTTTATAGTTTTCATATGTTAATTAATGTTCAGTTTATTAACATTAATTGTAGTTCACAACTAAAAGGAAATAACTAAAATGTTAGAAATTAATATTCCACAAGTGTTGCGATATAAAAGATTTCATAAGATCAATCTACATACATATAATAAAGATATTTTGTAGGTAATTAAGGAATGTAATGCAAGAATGAGCATTGGAAAGGATGACATCATTTGCAAGGACACAATTAATTAATTTTGTATACGTATGTGAGTGAATGTACATATGTATAAGTTTGTTATTATTTGATTGTTTTAAGTGACCAGTCAAATGAAATTAGAAGAATATTTGATGTAGAATTGAATCAGCAAAATATTCTTATATTTTTTCCTGTTTCTTAAAAAAAATATTTTACTTGATTAAGAAGAAAAGAAATTGCTTTAAAAATTTAAAAAAAAAATAATAAACCATCTTAAGACATTAAAAGTAATATTTTAGGTCATAAAAAAGGCAATTTTGATATCTTTAAAATAAGATCTTAATGAGTATTGTACCATAAATACTTGGGAAGACATTTAAAGAATTGGGTCCACAATTCAGTATATTTTTGTATATATTTTATACATTCAAATCGCGAAACACTTGATAAACTATCCGAAATTTTGTGCAAGTCGTAATTTTGATGTGTAAAATGATTGTATAGAATATCATCAAATTCGGAAACATAAGGTCCAAATTTGTAATTTTTCGTATTGGTTTTAAATAGAATGATTCCTATACAAATTTCTTGAATCTATAAGAGAAAATGACTTTCAGTTGACTTGAATAAAGGAATACATATTTCAAAGAAATAATGACCTAAATATTTAACAAAAAAAGAAAAAATGGAATAAAAACATCAATAGTGCTCAATTTTCCATATCTGTATGTCTCTGACTATGAAAAACGTAAATCGTATTGGCATCGTTTAATACAAGAGTAAAATTTTTAACTTTTCTTTTTCCAATAATTTTTCGTTTCCCCTTTTGTTTCAACAATTCCTTTCTTCATTTCATTAATAATATGCAATTTACCTTTATTTAAATTATCTTCAATAAAAATTGTATGCATAACAATTGTCATCATCAAAGACAAAATCAATTTTGAACAAATTTAAATTTAAGCAACAAAAGAAAAATAAAGAATCGTTTTTTATACTTTTTATAACAATGTCGCTACTTACAAGGATACATTGTCCTGCGATGCATAAAATTTAACAACCAGACCATCTTAAAAAAACCCCACTAACACATACAAAGACACTCTAGAACACAGTATTAAAACAAAAAGGTATTGAATTTCAAACAGCTGTGTGGAATCGCTTACTTGGGTTTACATGAAATTGAGTAGAGTATAGGTGGGTTTTACTTCAATTTCCCCACCTACCTCTTAAAACAAATAATAGACTTGAGCTTTATTTAGCTACTACTACTTCTTCCAATTTGGCCATTTGAAATAGAAGACGTATAAAAAAAAACAATAGAATAATACGTACAACTAAAATAAAAATGTATACGAAAGAAAGAAAAAAATCAAAAACATCATCCAAAGGGCAGTAAAAATCAGTAACACAAATCCCAAAGTGCGGGCTAAAATAAAAGTTTATGCAAATGTTGTTAAAATAAAACAATGCTAAGTAAATGTATAAAATTAAATAAAACAAGTTGCAGAAATAACACACACTCAAATAACCCACACTAAGAAATTTAAGGAAATTATTTGAAATGTTTCAAATAATAAAAAAAAGAATCGTTTCTATTACAAAAACTCAAGGTCTGCAGGGAAATTCAATTGAAATTATACCTGATGAGAAGAAAAAAAAAAACAAGAAAACTTTTATTTAACTTTTTATTTTCTATTCGTTATAGAAAATTATGCGACAAAAAAATAAAATCTATAAAAAAAAATTACAAATTTGTTTCTTTTCTTGTATGTATGTGAGTGAAATTAAGGAAAAACTTTCCAAGTAGTGGGAATATATTCAGGTGTTTTTTCTAAATCTTTTCTTCATAAAAACAATAGACAGGAAAAACTTTAAAATATTTCCTTTGCAGTGGGGACAAAAAAATTTACATAAAAACTTTTATGATTTTTATTACAAATTCTTTATATTTCTATTAAAATTTTGTACAAAAAATAGTAATGTATAAAATGTATTATTACAACTTTGCCTTATGCACTAATTTTAGCTTAAACGGAAATCATGACGGACATGTTTCATAGTCGTAACGGAAATGTGTTTAAAAGTTAACAGGAGCTTAATGGTCACTACTAAAATGTTTCATTTATTTATTTATTTTTTTTTTTGCAGACTGTGTAGGATATTTTAATTAATTTTAAACATCCGTTTAGATGAAAGTTATAGTATAAAATTTATGTTAGAGAAATTTAAAAATGATTTAAATATTTTAGGTTTTTAGATTTCTAATATGATTGAAATAATTATGAATTTTGCATTACATTTAACACTACTGTACAGAAAAAAATAAAAATGGACTACAATTACACAATTTTTTATATTAATCAAATTTTTCATCGATTTTGCTCCAATCACTTTTGGTATTATTTGATATTATATTATTTAACTGAAAAATAATTGATTTTGCTTAAAATTTAGATTAATTTTTTTAATCAAATTAATCAGAATTATGATTGAATGTTCACCTAAAAACAACTAAAAATTTATCTAAAAGCATATTTTTAAGTAAATAATAATATGATGTTCTAAAGAAGGCCTACACCTATGTTTGCCAGATTCAACATTTCAGAAAAAAACTTCACAATCGACTCTCATCAAAAATCTTTCATTTTTTATATAATACCTGTATAGAAGTACGTATATAAATATATCGTTACAATAGGAATATAGCTTTTAAAATTTTTGCAAAAAAAGGAGTTTACATCGCATACCCGTTTAGGCCATAGAAAAAATTTAAAAAAAAATTAAGAAGAAAGAAATAAAACATAGGGCACAGCTTCTTTATATTGACTCAATACAAATGTTTCAATATCTATCAGTTTGTTTTGAAAGATATTTGTTTAAATGTAAAACAGTCCTCTTTTATATAACGATTCGTAAATCTCATAAACATATGTATATGATTTGAAGATTATTAAAATTCTGTCGCTATGCTATGTAGTTCTGTACATGTTTCACTTTCAGGGCGTAACAAAGCACAATTCATCGTATTCTGTAAAATATAAAAATATGCTTCAGGCATAATCAAAAAAGAATATTTTACATCAACGCTTGAGATATCACTCAATTTTTTATGCAACAACAAATTGTTTTCAACTTAACAAATTACATTTGAACTTCTAACTTGACAACTTCTGAAACATCTTGACAATCAAGTACATTCAAGGCCGTCTGGGAACCATTCCCATTACTTATGCTTTGCTATTTCTAACCACCCTGCCATAGGTGGTTAGGGTATTATGCGTTTGTGCTGATGTTTTAACGCATAGAAAAAATTATCCAACATCCACCTTAAAATATACTAATCGACTCAGGATCACTTTTTAAATCGATCTAATGATGTCCGAACGTCTAGCTGGGCGACTGGCTGGCTATCCATGTAAACCTT
The DNA here is from genome assembly GCA_932274085.1 of Protocalliphora azurea. Classification (NCBI taxonomy): domain Eukaryota; kingdom Metazoa; phylum Arthropoda; class Insecta; order Diptera; family Calliphoridae; genus Protocalliphora; species Protocalliphora azurea. The sequence goes on from OW026519.1 coordinate 133,979,175, forward strand.
GTGCATAAAGTACGGGTCGCAATTTTGAAGATAACTGAATGAAATTTGAAACGTAGCACTCTTATGACACAAGAACTAAGCTTATTGAAATTGGTTGTGATCGGTCCATTATTTCACCTATACCCCATACAAATATCCACTCGGAATAGAGTTTAAACACTCAAAAATGCCTTAAAAATAATAAATTCGGTGTAAAGAATTTCTGTGCACGTGTCAATCCTTGTAACAAATTTTACGAAGATCGGTCAACAATTGATCATAGCTCCCATATAAACCCCTCTTCCGAAAATCACTTTAACGTGCATAAGTCCCATACAAATGTTAGTAACAAGTTAATATTCGACATAAATAAGTTTTATGTATGTAGAAACAACATTGCCAAATTTTATGCGAATCTGTCCATAATTTACCATAGCTTCCATATAAACCCACTTTCAGGAATCGCTCTAAAGTGCATAAAATCATCAAGATGTTAGCATCAACGCATTGTTCTGTATTTGTATATTTTATTTTACATTTAGTAAAATTGGTCACCTATCCGAACTTTTATGCTCCTGCATAATAGTATAGGGAGTCAAGACCGACTATATCATTTTTTCTCATTTTTTGTTGAAATGGAATTTTTTATAAGATAACTTCATAAATACTTAAACTTGTAACAATAGAAATTTTTAACAAGTTAAAGCGCTATATTCGGCTGTGCCGAATCTTTTATAACCGTCACCACCTTAACATAAAATTAAACAATCATAGCAAGCGTTGTTTCCTTAAAAAAAGAAAAACAACAATACTGATAGCTTCTAATGACAACTAAAAAAACAATACTGATTCATTGCAATACTTCTATTTCCAACTAAAAAACGTCCAAACATATATAAAAAATGATTACGTGTATGTGTATGTATACAATCAACAACTACTGCTTGCTTATTAAAAAAACAACACACTGAAATTCATTGCAACGCTTTTTATATATGTTTGTATGTGTCTATTTTTATTATCTTTTTGAGATTTTTGCGTATAACTCGGTTGCTTATGAACCGATATGGTTAATTCAAAAAACCGAAACTTTAGGAAAACATTTACAATAGATTTGTACAAAAACGAATTCTGAAGCTTATATAGAAGCTTAAGTAAGTCAAAAAATGCGCTTTTATCAATATCTCAGTTAGTAATGAATCGATTATGTTCATTTCTTCGACAAAAACACTTAAAAAAATATGCCGAATTTTGTGTGCAAAATAGAAGTCGCTTTCTTATATAGGGACTTAGAAAAGTTTAAAACAAACACTTTTTTAGAACCGAATTTTTTGATTTTTACCCCAAGAAATATTCCCTGTAATCTATAGTATAATATATATATATATATATATATATATATATATATATATATATATATAAAATATATATAAAATATATATAAAATATATATATATATATATATATAAAAATGTGATTCCTTATTCAAGTGTCAGGCAGTGTATATATCGGACAACTGGGGCTTTCTAAAAGATGTTTTCAACAGACAGACGGACATCGTATCGACTTCTCTATTGATAAGAATCCAAAAATTATATACCTTTGGGGTCTTAGATGAATATTTCAGAAATTACAAATGGAATGACAAACTTATGTACAGCCTTTACATCTGTGGTGAAGGGCATAAAAGTAACAATAGTAATTTTGACTTTTATAAAAAAATCGTTCGCAGACAGAAAATAAAGAGACAGATTTATCAAATAAAACTGAATTAGCAGAATATTTTGTAGCATTAGGTCAAAAAGTAAATTTTTTCATACAAATGGGCGAAAGAACTGAAAGAATTTGATCTATGTTATGTTTCTAAAAAACTTTTTCAATAGATTAAATACTATAATTAGTGTTAATTTATATGTTTTGCATGTATTTCTAAAACGATACGGTTAATCGAATAATTTGCTACTAGTCGGATATTAACCGATCAACTTATAACCTCGAAATTATTTGTCTAGTTAATCTATTAAAATGAAACCCCGAATAATTGGATACACTACTATTTCCTTTATATTTAAAAAAAAAGTATATTATATTGATAATAAAAGGTATATAACAGCATTTTATTCCTAATCTTTATTTTCAAATTTATTTATTTTTATTTACTAACAAATTATAAACAAATTTCTTCAGATTTCCTTAAACAAATGTTTTACATTAAATATTTAACTTGACCATTATCAACACAATTTCTTAATATTTTATTACTATTCTTCCTGTACTCCTTCAGGGAAGACATTTCTTATTACTGACTTATTGCTAAAGACAGCATAACCACACCTTCTTAGCTTGAAAAATTATAAAAAGCACACTAGTTAAACAACATTGATTCCCCCGCTGTTTGATAGTATAGTGTAACTGAAACCCACAAAAAAAAAAAAAAAATAATAAAAAATTTCAAAACCGCTGCAACAGGGGATACAAACGTAAACTGAAGTACGCGACATTTAATTTAATTTCGTGCTTCTTGATTTCTTTATTTTTAAACAAATACTCACACACACACACACCAACTAACATAAAATATATATATATATATTTTTTTTAACTAGAAGTAGAGAATCTAAGGAACTTGTTAAGGATGCCACTAACAGCAGTGATACATCAGGACTATTATTTACGTTTAAGAGCAAAAGGTAGAAGATGGTACTAGTAAACTACATGTACAAGTAATAGATGCTGATGATAATGGTGATGGCCATGATGATGATGATGATGATTCTATTAGTAATAAGAAATAATAAAATTGTATTCGTGTTGGTTTGCTTGTCTGTGTATATTTCTTTTGGTTTTGGTTTTTATTTGTAATTTAAATACTTGTACACCGTCAATGTATTTCATTCAGTGCCCACACAAAAATTATAAATCACTGTGTTTTCTTGCGCGAGTTACTCATGCTGGAATTAATGCATTTTTAAGTCTACAAATAGTACAGGAGAATATTTTAGTACAGGAAAAGTCAGGAAGAAAGCATAAGAACAGCAATATGTTTTATAAAAGGACTTAATGTTTTCTTTTCTATTTTGTTTTTATTAGTCTATAATTTATTTTGTAGATTCTTTTCTTCATTTCATATTCACTTGATTGTTTTTGACTTTTACTAGAAGAGGGGCTTTAAAAATTAATTAATATTTAAATTGTCTTGTCCTGTCTTATAGTACTATATTTTTTATACCCTACACCACCATAGGTGGTTGGGGTATTTTACGTTTGTGCTGATGTTTGTAACGCATGAAAAAAGTTATCCAACACCCACCTTAAAGTATACCAATATATTTAAATCGATCTAATGATGTCCGTCCGTTTAGCTGGCCGACTGGCTGACTGTCCATGTAAATCTTGTGCACAAATTACGGTTCGCAAATTTGAGGATAATTCAATGAATTGGCGTACGACTTTTATGATACAAGGACGAAGCCTATTGAAATTGGTAGTGATGGCTTCGTTATTTTACCTATCCGCCATACAAATGTCCCCCCGGAATAGAGTTTAAACATTCTAAAACTTAAAAAGGATAATATTTTAATGAAATTTGGCACCAAAGTTATGTGCAAGTATTAATTTTTACAACAAATTTTATGATAAATATATATATATATATATATATATATATATATATATATATATATATATATATATATATATATATATATATATATATATGTATATATAAACAAGAAAATAGTAAATTAAATTCTATTAATCTTTTTTCCTTTTTGTGTCCAAATGTTTGTTTGCTCATATAAAAGATTGCTCGTTTGACACGCAGAAAAAAGTTTGTACATAAATATGAGAATTCACTTTCATTGACTTTAAGAATAAATATTAACACTTTTTTACATTTTTAAAATTAATCAAAAGTCAAGAAGACTTAAAATAAATTATTTAAATTTTCATGATTTTGAGCTACGTTTTAGGAACAGAAGAGAAGCGCTTTTTATCAAAATGATGTGCTGCAGAATGCGAGCGAAATTAAGCAAATTTCTAAACATTACTTTTTTACAGATTTTCCTTGGAATTTTGCCATTTTAAGGTGTTTGTTGTTATTATTTTCATGTATAACTATTTTCAATTACCATTTACAATCAAATCTAATAAAATTGAACTAAAGATTTAACAATTTTTTTTTTTAATTACTAAAATGTTCATTATGATCAATTTAATAATATCTAAGAACAAAATTTTATTTTTTATGAAAAAAGTTTTGGAAAAAAAGTTATGTTCGATTTATTATGAAAAAATTTTTCAAATATATGAATTTTTTTTCTGTGCAGTGAAAATAAAATCTATGTGAAATTTAGTGAATGTTTTCTATAAAAACTTCGTTTATAAAAATCTTGCTTAATAATTCTAAAGAAACAATATTAGTTTCTGCACAAACCATTTAACAGGGAAATTGAAGAATTAATCATAATTTGCAAAATACAAGTACATATGCGTTTCTCTTAAACATGGATATTGAAATGGATGAAATGCATCTTGGCAGCGGGATAGGTTTATACCATACTCATTTGCAAACTATGATAGATTCCATTAGTAAATATATATTGTCCTAACTTTTATAAATTAGTTATTATTAAAAATAATTTAGTTTTTCAAAACATTTTATTTTCAAATATGTTAAATAATGCTTTTCTTATAGGTCGATGCATGTAGATTGGTGTAAAAAGTTTCCGAAAGCAAAAAATATGAAAGAGAAATGGATGCAAAATCCAAAAAAGTTATTGGAAATTCTCGCAAGTAGAATTGTTAAATCTGCTGAATTAAAAAAATTTAGAAAAATTGTTCACAAATTCCAATGGATTAAAACGGCAAAAAAGTTTTCTGTAGACGATTCCCAACACTCTTTTGCAATTATAGACAAATCGTAAGAAGCGTACTTTTTCAATATTTTTTAACAAAATGTTATTTTTCAATATCTTTTTAAATTAAAAATTCTCAGACATTTTGATTTTTTATATATATGATAATCAAACATCAACATTTTGCTCTGCAGGTATTCAATTATAATACTACCCAGCAAAAAAGAACTGGAAAAGAGCTGAAAAAGTCATGAATTTGACATTTTATTGTCATTGGAAGGTAGCACTCAGTGCTGAAAGGGAGCTGCAGACTCATGGTTGTTATTGGTAGAATGTTCTTCTTTTATGCTTTTTGCTCATTGTTTCTGAAAAAACTAAAACTATATTTATAAAAACTTTTATTTTCTTAGAAATTATTCTCCTTTTTTCCTGCTAAAAATACATTTATTTTCACTTTTTCCGGAAGTAATTTTTATTAACTTCTGAAAAAGAGCAAATATAAACTTAATTCTATTTTTAAACTGGAGGATTTTTTTTTTTTGGAAGCACTTGCTCGTTTTTTTTTTTTTTTTTTTTTGCTGGGTATAATTACATTTTTCGAAATTTTATCCAAACTATAAGTTAACATTAAAAAAAAAAAAAAAACTCAATTGAAAAAAATTAGTCAAATTATTAAAATTTTTTACTAACACATTTTCGGACTTAGTTTTTTTTTTTTTTTTTTTTTTTTTTGACAGCCGATATAAATTTTTGACAACAGAGTTTCATATCTATGTTAATCTATGTCCAAAACCTTGAAGAAGTTATAAAAATATTTTAATTTGAATAAAAAAACAATATTGCCAAGCGTTTAAAAATATTTGCACATCCCACAGCATTCAAAACATAAACTCGAATTTTCATGAGAAATTAATGATCTATTTTCAAAATATGTTGTCCATTTATGCTGGTTTAACGTAGTTAATCAAAATCAATCTCAAAGTTTCTGAAAGCTTTAAAAACTCTTATCTTCATTAACTTTTGTTAAAGCATAGAAATTCCTACAATTAATTTATTTCTTACAAATATTTTTTTTTCTATTTGACAACATATTCAAATTACTTTAACATTCAACACTTAATTTGCCATTTCCTTAAATACTTTATATTCATTTAACAAAATAATGAGAGTTAACTTAATTTTACCTTTTTATCCCTCTAACATTTTAGGTTATGATACTTGTAACTAATACAAACACAATAAAAAATACCTAACTTAAAATGGAAAAGAATAAAAATTGTCGAGATAATCACTTTATATTCAACATTTAATAGATTATGTGGCTTACAACACATTCAACATCTACAACATCATCATCATTGAACATCACATAACCATAGGTGTCTTATACAATATTTGGATTACCTTCCTTACTCCTAGTCCTATTACTCCTCACCATGAACCAAAATTTTGGAGCGAGAAAAAGTGCTAGGTAAACTTTTAGCCGTGTTGGAGTTTTATATACTTTTTTTTTATTACAAAAGGAGTCCTTGCGCTTCAGAGTATCATAATGTACTTGCAACTGATTGTTGTTACTGATACTTGAACGATATGTTTGTCTAACTGCTGGTGTCAGAGAGAGATGATGTCATGTTGGTTGGCTGGTAAGAAAAGCATTCACTTTAAGCTTAAAGAACTGTACGTGTGTGTGTGTTTGGATTCTAGTTATGTGTGGTGGCTCATTGTCTAACACCGTGTACGTGATATGAAATTTAATGTTTCAATTAGAGGTAAAAGTTAAGTACACACTAACATACACACTCTCACTTACATACATATTAAATCTAAAGTGAGCTTCGAAAAAAATACGCAAATTCATCTGGAGTTTTTATAAAGCTGTTGAGGATATTGCAGACTTTTACTGGTAAGTTTTTTTTACATTTTATTTTTTTGCAACTAGTTGGTGGTATTATTATCTAGTAAAAATAAAGTGTCGTACCTATGTCAGCACTTATCGGGGGATCAGTTAAATTTTTTTGTATAATTTTTTTTTTTTTTCTTTTTTTGCTATCATCCTGTTTTTGTTAGTTTAGTTCCTCAATATACTAAATATTCATTAGAGGTAGAGGTGTTTTCTGCACAAAACGTGTTGTATGAGCTCTTATAGAGTTTGTGGTTAAATGTGTTGGTTAATTCTAAAGTGCTTGGCAAATTTTTACTTAATGTTATTTTTAAGTGGATATTTTTTTTCTTTAGTATGCAGTGGGGCTTCTTTATTTATGAGAAAACAAATTACATCCTCAAATTATTTTAATAAAAAATTAAGGGCCTGATTTTGTAAAACGAAAAAAAAAATCAAATTTATTTGCTGTTTTTAATACAAAGTGTCGAAACGAATTTTCGTTTCGTTTTACAAAATTTACAAAATTAATATAGATTACCAACATTTATTGAAAATTTCGGACAAAAAATAATTTATCACAAAATTTTCATATAAATAAAAATTTTTTCGAAATTTTAATAAATAGAAAATTTATAAAAAAAATTTATAAATACACAATAAGCCCAAAATTTTCTACGAATGGAAAATGAATCGAAAATTTTTTATAAATGGAGGATTTATTAATTATTTTCTATAATCGGAATTTTTCTATAAATAGAAAATTTATGTAAAATTTTCAATAATTTGTGCCAAATTCTCTGCACATAGAAAATTTATTAATAATTCTTTGTGAAAATTAAATTTTTGTAAAAGGATATTTACATTTAATATTTTTTATAAATTTTTTTTTTTTATATTTTTTATAAATCAATAATTTGTTTCATCGATGTTTTCTCTAAATATAAATTTATCATAAATTTTATATGAATGGAAAATTAATAAAAAAAACTTTCAATGAAAAAAAAATCTGAAAATTATTTTTAAATAACAAATTTATCAAAAATATTCATTAAATAGGCAAACCATCAATAAGTTTAGATTTACCCAAAATTTTCTACAAATAAAAAATTTATGGAAAATGTTCTCTAAATAGAAATTTATTATAAATTATCTATAAATTGAAAAAAGTATTAATTGGAAATTTACAGAAAATTAAAGTTCTGTAAAAATAGTTAAATTGAAAATTTTCCATAAATCCGAACTTTCTTTGAAGATTTTTCGTAAATAAAAAATTAATCACAAATTCTTTTTAAATAGAAAGTTCATCGAAATTTCCCTACAAATAGAAAACTCATCGAAATTTTTCTTTAAATTAAAATTTATCAACAATTTTCTATAAAGTTAAATTAATCGAAAATTTTCAGCTCTTCAAAGTATTTCTATAGATAGAAAAAAATTCTATAAATAGAAAATTTATCAAAAATTTTTTGTAAATATAAAATTCATCAAAAATTTTCTCTAAATAGAAATTTACCAAAAAATTTTTTGGAAATAACAATTTATCGCAGATTTTTTCTCAATAAAAATTTTATAAAAGTAACAGTCATTTTTATTAATATATGATAAGATGGAATAATAATATGACACAATGAAATAATAATATGATAGGATTGGATAACTATAACATGATAACATGACGTAATAATATGATAAAATGGAATCAAAATATGACAATGTGGTTAATGATACAATAAGATTGTTCAATTTTATGAAAAACTATAATCATAACATGAAAAAACATACCATAAAATCGGATACAATATGACAAAGTTCATTTCTATTTTTTGCTGTGACCATATGTTTCAATCATTATATGTTGCTCTTAGATTATGGTCACTGCAACTATATTTGTTCTCTGCTTGTACAAATAAAAATTAATGAAAATTTTCTCTACATAGAAATTTATTTTAAATTATCTATAAATTGAAAAAAGAATAAATAAATTGAAAAAAGAATAAATTGAAAATTTTCCATTAATTGTAATTTTCTTTGAAGATTTTCTATAAATAAAAAATTAATCACAAATTCTTTCATCGAAATTTCTCTTCAAATAGAAATTTTCTTTAAATTAAAATTTATCAAAAATTTTCTCTAAAGGTAAATTAATCGAAAATTTTCAACGCTATAAAGTTATTATATAGAAAAGAAAAAAATTCTCTAAATAGGATATTTATCAAAAATTTTCTGTAAATAAAAATTTACGAAAAAGTTTCTGTTTGCCACAAATTTTTTCTAAACAGAAATTTATCAAACGTTTGCTATAAATAGAATTTTTTTTTTTTTAATTTCTATAATTAAAAAATTCATCAACAGTTTTCTATAAATGAAAGTTTCCAAAAATAGTTAAATGGAAAATTTTCTATCGATTGAAAATTTATCGAAAATTTTCTTTAAATGGAAAATTCTATACATTCAAAATTTGTGAAGAATTTCCCACATAAAGGATAATTAGACAAAAATTTCTTTTAATGGAAATTAGAGGAGAACTGGTGGAAAATTATATTTAAAAACTACTCATATTTGACAGAATTCTCCAAATTCCTCCCATGAATATCTCTCTCCAACTGATCGTTAAAAGCTCCAATTTACTAGAATATTTATTAAATTGAGACATGCCCAACTAATTTTACATACAATCATATTTTATACTTTTTTCCTATATTGGCCCACTGTATCTCTTCTTCATACTTATTTATTATTTCAAAAAAGGTATGTACATTATCGAAAAGTGTTTTAATGTAATCCCTAAACTAAATCTCTATATCAAGCACTTTTAGTTAATTTGTTTGTACAAGACAAAGTTTTTCCTACTCGTATGATGGAAAACGAGAATGATTTTATGAAAATTCTTACATAAACTCTAACATTTAATAAAAATAAATGTTATTTAAACTTTAACACAAAATCAATGTAGCTTTAATTTATGAACTCGTTGAGTAGATAGATATTAATCATAAAAATGTTTATTTTATAGTTTATTTTGTACTTGAGAATATGTATATACGAGTAGAAGTGAAATGAAATTTTCTTTGTTTTATATATATATTTTAACCTTCTGCCAACAAAGTGGCAAATTACACTTAAAGGTATATTAAGATAAAAGGGAAACAGCTTTGCAGGAGAGGAAAAGGAAAAATAAATATACAAAAAGAGACAAGACAGGCAGAAACAGACAGTTAAATATACAGGCAGTCACTCAAAATGATTGATGAACTTTTTTTACACTGACGACTTTATATGTATTAAATATAAGAGTAAGAGTGTCTGTGTGTGTGTATGTAGTGCTTTTTTATATAATACCCATAACAATCATTCATATGTTAGGGATTTAAGCAGGAAATAATGTTCTATTATTAAAAGCTAAAATTAAACGTAACTTGTCATCTAATACTCGTATAAAATCTCTATTACACATTCACAAAAATACTTAAAACCATATGAAAATAAATAATTTAAATCCTTTGGTGTTTAAATAGTTTAAAGCTTTTTTCCTGGCCATTTTATTTGTTTAACTTAAAATTTCTATAATGTTTTTGTTATCAATTTTTAAACATGAATGATTTTTATTGTTAACCAAAACTGTTTTTTATTAAACAAAAAAAAGAGAATTGTATAAAAAGTTTTTAAATATTTATACAATACAAAAAATCCCTTAACTCTGTTCAGGACACGTTGAATTTTTTAAAATATCAAATGAAATAACACATCAATATTAAGTTTGCTATGAAGCAAGGTCGAAGGTTGAATACACTTTTTTCAAGCGCAATTATTGATGTAGTAAATTCGGAAATTAAAAATGTTTCCCCTGATTTTGCTATAACTAAAGTTAATTTTGAACTCATATTAGATTGATTCTAGTATTAGCCAAAATTTCTTACTATTTTTTATAAAAAAAAAATATAAAAATTTGTTTCAATAGTTTACCCTTCCCTGTATTTAACGCTTAAAATTTATTGTCGGTCTTTTCTATGGTTAAATTAAGCTTTAGGTCATTTCCCTCATATGATCATAGCTTTTAACAAACCAATTTCCTTAATTTTTTATATAGAGTATCAAAATCCTAACAACCCATACATAAATCCTATTGTATTGCATACCTTCATAATAGCCCTGATGATGTTGATGACAAAAAAAGAAGTGAACACTCAGCAGATATTCTCATCATACATATGTGAACAATAACCATACAAAAGCACACGGTTAAATATGAGAATATAGAAAAAAATCATACAAAAGCATTCATTCATCTATTCATTCATAAATATTGTTTTGAAAACCTACATATGAGCCTCTATTGATGTGTGGTTTTAGATTGTCCTTTTTACTCTTTTTGCCGCTGCCCTTCTATTGTTTGAAGCTTAGGATCTGTCAGTACCATACACACTCATGTGGCGTTTGATTTTTATATATTCATTCTAAAATCATACATTTTATTTATTTAAAGATAAGAAAAAAAAACGTATAGAAAGAGTTCTGGCTTATTTATATTTATTTATAACTTAGATTTATGTGAAGCAATACTATTTTGTACTCATTGAAATAAAAGTGCCCTTAAAATACCTGTGACCTGGAAAATTTTAGGTGCAGAAGATGCTAGCGTAAACTTAAAATAATATAGTTTTTATATTGAATCCCTTAACTACTAGAGCAAATCGAATGGAACAAATATGAAATAAATGAATTGCTAAATTCTTAGGGTTTATAACCTAAGACCCCCAAGCACAAAATATTTTTGAGAAATTTTTCCAAAGTCATTTTTATTCGAAATATAAAAAGAATTGCTCACGCTTGGTTCTAAATAGACGATTTCTTAGGAAATTTTCTATAAATAAGAACTTAACAACAAAAACTTTGGTTACCATGTAATGAGTTAATAAGCTAATATAAGGGATCCTCACCACTTAAATATTAGCTGAATGCCTCATATTCTAACCTAGATATCGTTACAAGAACTAATTAATTCCAAGTTGTTCAGTAACTCATTGATTTTAAAATATTGCTGAAGCTATTGTTAGTAAAAACAATAGGAATTAGTTGCATTTTAGGTTATAAATAACTATTGAAATGTCAGAATATAAAATACATTTTTTTTATTTATTTATTTATTTATTTTAAACGTAAATAGATTTTATAAATTTTAATTTCAAAAACAAGATTAATGAAAAATGTAAGTTTTATGAATTAGAAAACTGAAAAAAATCTATAAATAGAAATATTTTCAAAAATCTGATCATATTATTAAATTTCATATATAAATAAGTAATTACTAAACATCTTCTATGTAATGTAGACGTTATGTTATTTTCATTGAAAAGTAACTACACCCGTTACTACATGCCATTACCAAGTTTTTGCTGGGTTATTCAAAATTTTCTTACAAATGGAAATTTCTGGAATAAAATTTAAAATTTCTATTATTTATGATTTCTATTATAGAAAATATACTGATAAACTAAAAATTTTCTTTAATAAAAAAATATATTGCAAATTTCAAATATGAAAATATGTTGTAAATTTTCTCTAATAGAATATATATTGAACATTTTCTATTATATAAAAGACATTTTAATATATTATAAAGTATATATAACACAAAAAGCATTGAAAATTTTTTAAAAATAGAAAATATATTGAACATTTTCTACAAAATAGAAAATATATAGAAAATATATAGAATATATATTGAAGATTTTCTATAAAAATAAATACATTGAAAATTTTTCAAAGTAGAAAATGTATTGAAAATTTCAATTATGGAAAATATGTTGCAAATTTTTGAACATTTGAAACATTTTTTCTGATAAAAAATATATTGTAAATTTTCTATAATAGAAAATATATTGCAAATTTCAGTTATAAAAAATATGTTACAAGTTTTCTCTGATAGAAAATATATTGTAAATTTTCTATAATAGAAAATATATTGCAAATTTTAATTATGGAAAATATGTTGCAAATTTTGCAGCATTTGCAACATTTTGTCTAATAGAAAAGTTAATATAAATTTTCCATAATAGAAAATATATTGCAAATTTCAATTATGGAAAATATGTTGCAAATTTTGCAGCATTTGCAACATTTTCTCTAATAGAAAATTTATTGTAAATTTTCTGTAATAGCAAATACAAAATATGTTGCAAATTTTCCCTAATAGAAAATATATTTAAAATTTTTTATATAATAAAAAATATATTGAAAATTTCAATTATGGAAAATATGTTGCAAATTTTCTCTAATAGAAAATAGATTAAAATTTTTCTATTATAGAAAACATATTAAAAAAAAGACAACATTGAACATTTTCAACTAATAGGAAATTTATGAAAAAAAAATTTTGTTGGAAATATTTCTTAAATGGAACTTTTTGGAGAATTTTATACAATTAATTTTTTTAATATATGAACACAAATGATAATTATTTTCAAATAGAAAATAAATAAATTTGTGTTCGAACAATTCTATTAAATTGAAAATTTATCAAAAATTGCTAGTAAATAGAAAACTTATCAAAAAATGTTTATTAAAAATAAATTTAATGAAATTCTAATGAATATACGTATGTAAATTAAGGCGGCTTACTCCCTATGGAGGGGAAAAAAGTATTTATGGTACCCCTCTGAAAATAAACCTTGGACTATTTATAATGTTTCCCGATTCTATTGGCAAACGTTCGTGAACTGGGCCGGTTTTAAAATAAGTGTTTTCTTCAGATTTTTTTATTGTTGTATTAAAAAAAAAAAAACGCATAGAAAATGTGGTATCATTTAATAGTGCATTCAAACAGGCTCGAAATTACGTACTTTAGTGATTTTGCATTTTGAAATTTGCGAAATTACACCATTTTGTTTAATTTCGGCAAAATTACATTGTAATTATGGTACACATCTCCATGCAACTCATATAACTGTGTACAACATATTTCAACAGTGAGACGTAAAAAAACTGTTTATAGCTTCTTTTTTCATATACAAAAAAATTTGTAAAATTGAAACACTATCTTGTCAAATTTTTACTCAAAAATATGACAAAAGAACAAAAAATATATAACAAGAAACTGATTTTATAAGCAAAAAACAATATTTTGTTCACAAAAACAATAACGCGTATTTTCGCGCCGGTCTGAATGCTCTATAAAAGGTATTTAGAAGCCTCATTCATTGGTACACAAAATATGTCCAATAATATCAATATTTTTTATTCCGCAAAATATCTCACTTTTTTCATTGTTTTTTATTTTTAATGAAAATTCAAATTTTTAAATTTTTACTTGCTTTCAGGTATCTGATTAATATTTCTGCAATTTCACCTTTTATCATAAAGTCAACCTGATACAAAATTTTATAAAATTTTATCTTTTAAATTTTCTGTTAATATTTTTGTTTTTGTATTAACATTTTTGTAATTTTCGTAAATATTTTAATTCAAACTGTCAGTTCTCATCAAAAGAAGAATTTTGATACCCATACTGACATATGTTTACATATGTCAAATTTTATATCAGATTGAATGTCTGAGAAACCGTGAAATTGCAGGAATATTTACATAAAAATTAATCAGACATTTGCAACTTATATCTGAATGCAAATAGAATTTAAAAATTTTTTTCATTAAAAACTAACAAACGGTAGTGCCAAAAATTTTTGAAAAATAGGATAATTTGTGGAATATAATCTTGTATATGTTTTCTATACCAATGGATGAGACTTTCAAATACCTTTCAGCAATATAATAACAATAATAATAATAATAATAATAATAATAATAATAGTAATAATAATAATAATAACAATGCACAAAAAATTCATAAATCTTTTTAAAAAATCTAATCGAAATTGAAAGATTTGAATGCTTTAGAATTTGATGGTGAATAATACTTAAAGTACTAAAAAAGAATTAAACAAAAAAAAAGATTTAAAAAAAATAGTCGATATAAATTCGCCTACTGATCGATCAGTTTCCGGTAAAATTTGGAGAGCAAACAATGAGTATAGAAAACTTAAACTTTTTAGAACCTAAACCGACTTTTAAAAATATTACAGAAAATAAAAAATAAATTTGCATATCTTCGCGATAGAAATTTTAATATCTGGCTCCATTAGGATTTGTAGAAGGATTAGTTTTATTTTTATTTTAAAGGAAAGAGGAAACATGCTTAGAAAATTATATACAAGTCTGCATAGATTTGATAGAAATTTAAATATGTTATATATATTATCAAAAATTTGTAACCTGGCTGAAATTGATTTTTATCTTCAATAATTTTTGTGGTGAAGCCATCTTAAACCAACGAATTACAGATATCAACTCACAAGACTTCAAATTATAGAGTGCAAAATTTTAGCACCATAGGCCTCATTTTATAATCATGATTGTTTTTTAAAGTTCAAAAACTTAGAAAAGGGGCTAAGAATTTCTTAATTTTTTCCCATTCTTTTATATCTCATACGATCTTATATAAACTGTGAATAAATTCTACACCTTCTTTGTTTTGGTGCAGACTTTCAACAGTTACATATAAGGTAGAGAAATTTTGATGACAAAGTTTCTTTTTTTTTTTTGGTTTTTTGTACGGGGCCTACGCCTCAACAAAATATAAGTTCTGAAATAGGGATTAATATTTGTTGTAATCATGCGTATTTTGTTCTATATGTTGCTGATGTGCCCGAAATAGTTAACGTAGTAGATAGTTTCAAAGTTTGGAAAACAAGAGCGAAGATTTTTTAAAAAGTCAGTGTTTTGCTAGGCACATTCACAGTTTCCAATGGAATAGCATGTATTACAGTGTGAACTTAGTTTGTTATTATTTTGCACAATAAAATTGAAGGAGCATTAAAAAATAAATTTTATTAAAAAAATTGTATGAACTTTTTGAAAATTACGCAAAAATTGCAATGTTTGTTTTTGTATTTTTTATATAGCAAATTTCAATTTGTATAAACAAATCTTTCGTATATAGATATAAGAACGGCAATAAATATAATTGATTGGGATCATAAATTTAAATCAAATATCGTTGGTAGTTGAAAACGGGACACTTTTGTCAAAACAGATTTTACACATCGCACATCGCATGGACAGCACGAAATTTACCTTAATTTGCAAAAATAGTTGGTGTTTGTAATGCTTAATGCAAATGTAGAGGCGCATCAAATAATTTCGAAATATAAAAATTTTATAGACCAAAAAAAAAATTTACTTGGGTTAAAAAAAGGATCACAATATTAAATAACAATTCTTTGTAATAAACTCTAATAAAATATATTTTCGATCCGCATTTTTCGCAAAATTTTTAAAAATCTCGATTTTTATTATAATGATTTTTTTTTTTTTTTTTGTATTTTACTAGGAAACGGTAAAATATGCCACACTAATAGCATCAAACAATGAAAGTATTATAAATATTATTTAAATAACTCAGTAAGTTTTGATATTACGCATAATTTTTACCAGAATTATTTATAAGGTTCTGGTTTGTAAAAATGTTTATATGTTCAAATTAAAACTGTTATAACTTTCGAGCCCCCCTGCACAAAATAATTAACGCAAACACGCATTCGAGTCACTTTATATATATGCAAATAAATTTTAAGGTGCATTAAAAAAATAATAATTTTTTTCAAGGCCTGAAATCAAAGGTTAATTTTTAAAATTGAAATGAAAGTTTAAATCCCAAGATTGGGGACAAATCCCCTCATGTGGCAACAAATCCGAAATATATAAAAACATAAAAAACTTGGTATAAAATAAAATTAAAAAAATATAGATAATAATGAACATCTCGTCTCTATGTATAATAACTATATGATTTTACCTATCTGATTTATGTTTCCCAACATTTACATTGTTTTTGCTTTTTCTTCTTTGCTCTAGGTCTCTAGCAAAATATAACATTCACCATAATTATTGCAAAACAACATCTGATGTCATATTAAGTGAGCAGAGATTTATTTGCATGACAAATATTATGGAATTATTATCATCTTTATTATTATTACAACATTTTTAAAGGTATGTAAAATATATTTATTATTGTATATGTGTATAGAGTATTTTTTTTTTAATTTTTGTACTCTGGGGAACAATTTGATAAAAAAAAAGAAGGGCAAAAAAATCTCGCGTTTTGTTTTACAATAACAACAAACCGCAACAACAATGAAATCATCATATTGGAAGAATCAAACTAGCATACAAACATAAATATTTATTTACATTGCATATTGTTCATACATACTTGCATGTAATTGTGTATATGTTTATCAAAGAATCTCAAGTTGTTGTAGTATGAGCATCAGTAATGTTTTGTCAAATGTTTATTATTTGCAAAAAAAAAAAAAAAATATTTTTTGTCAAGTTGGCATGCAAAAACTTTCATATTCATTTTTTGGTTTTAAAATTTGTGGTTGAAAAAAGGGGGTGTTTGAAACCCTCCTTTTGGTAAATGTGATGCGTTGTCGTCGAAGTCGTTCGGGGCGGGAGTAAGCAAATAAAGCAATTTGTATTCAAAATATGAAAACAACATTCTCAAAGTTGTTTAGTTGCTGTTGTTTTCGTTGTCAATGCTGTTGTTTAAACTTCTATGCGAATGAGTATTTTTTTCTTTTCTATTTTGTCAAATTGTTAGTTGAAGCAGCAGTAAAAATATTAAAAAATGTTAAAAAGATTCAACGAAAATAAATTTATAAAAATATTAGATTATACAGGGGGTAAGTGTTGGGCGAAGCGGAATTGAAAAGAACGCTACACTCGTAATAACTTTCAAAAAATAATAGAATTTATTTTAAGAATGTTTGAATTGGTGTATAAGTATACATATGTATTTTTAAGATAAGTTATGAAAATCATTAGTGTAATTAAATTTCATTTAACTCCTAGAAACTTAATCTAGATTATTAGCTAAACGAGTATTATATACAATTTTCAAAAAATTAATAAAAAGAGCCTTTTTAAAAACGGTCCAGCTCACGAAAGGTCATCAATAGAACCGATATATTTTGATATACATTATGAAACATACCAAGATTTATTTTTAGAGGGGTAACAAACATTTCTTTTCTCTCCCATAGGGAGTAAGTCGCCTTAATATACATACAGTGCGGAGCACAAAGGAGTATATGTTTTTACTTTATGTACTTGTTATTGCACAAAAAAACATGAACAAATAATAATAATAATAATAATAATAAAAATAGTAATAATAATATTAATAATAATATTAATAATAATAATAATAACAATAATAATAATTATGGTAATAAAATAAATCATTTTTTTTTTTTTTTTTTTATTTATGTTATATTTGACAAAATAATTTATAATTAAAAACTAAAAGTATTTGTAATATCACTATGCTACAATGAAAAAACAATTATAATGTAATAAAGTGTAGTTTAGAGAGTAGATTATTACACCATATTTAGAATTTTCGATATACCCCCAAAATCGAGAGTTATTTCCAAAAAACCAATTTTTCGGACATCACGATTTTAAAAATTTTTATTTTGAATACCAGTTAACCAATCTAAGCTTTCCTTAACGGCACTAGAAAGAAAAGACCTAACCCTTTTTAAAAAGTATGTACACATTTGTATTCATAGCAAAACTGTGTAAGATATTAAAGACACAAATTAATTTTTTTTATTTTTTATTTTTTTATTCTTATTTTCTTTGGAATTTACAATAGTTTTTGACTCACACTTTATTAGAAATTGTATTCTTTCTCTAATACTATATTTTATGAGAAATGATTAATAAAATCAGATGAGAATTGTAAAACATAATATGATTTTTTTTAAAGTTACATAACACATAAAGTCCGGTAATTTTGTTGTTACCTTATTTATAATGCAAAATAATGACAACAACAACACGTAAGACACGTAAAATAGCAAGATTTTATGAGTTTTAGTACTTTGAAAAAAATTTATGTTTTCAATTTTAATCCGACTTTATGAAGTGATAGCTCACTTTACTCCTAATAACATATAATATTAGAAAAGAATATAAAAAATTTAAAAAAATGGATGTATATTCCAAGAAATGAGAAAAAAAATTAAATTAAAAACTAAATTTGTGAATATTTTTTTCAAAAAGAATAAGGTCTTTTCTTTCTAATACCGTTTAAAAAACTTAAATTGGTTAACTAGTATTCGAGATAAAAATTTTAAAACCGCGATGTCAGAAATATATTAAAAATCTATCATCCCTAAAGTTTTTGTATGGTGCAAACTTGAGTACTAGCGAGATGTTTTTTATATATTTTTTTAATATTAAACATAAATTAAATTTAAAAAAAATGGATTTGCTTTATTATTATTATTATTTTTTTTTTTTTTTTATTTTAAAAATTTATTAAAAATACATACTCATTTGTGCTCCCCACTGTTTATGTATGTTTCTTGAATTACGAAAAAATAGGATGAAACATTGTATAAAAATATTTCAAAAAGTTGTCCGTTTCCCTAAAAATGCGTCCAAAAGATGGATGAAACATTGTATAAAAATATTTCAAAAAGTTGTCCGTTTCTCTAAAAATGCGTCCAAAAGATGGATGAAACATTGTATAAAAATATTTCAAAAAGTTGTCCGTTTCCCTAAAAATGCGTCCAAAAGATGCTCCCTTATTAAGATAAAAATATGAATTGCACAAGATCAATTGTAGGTTAAATTATTAAAATACTAGTAAAGTCTGTTATAAATTTATATGTCGAATGACATCTGCTATTAACACTTTTAAGCTGCTTACTATAGAGTGCAAATAAAATTATATAAACACTTGGTGGTAAATTTATATATCAAGTCTTCTTTTTTCTTCTATTTTCTGAAGCATCCTTAGTGTCATTTAAAAATATGAAAAAATATGTAGTCACCGGTATAAAAAATACCAGGAATATTTTAGTGGTTGCGGTAGAAATTTTTCATATTTAACTCTCGAATGAAGGAAAATTGTCATTCAAATATTTTTGGCATTCCTAGAAAATCTACGTCATATTGCTCGCACTCAGCTATTGACAGTCATTTAGTTAGTCAATCTGTCCGTCCGTCCGTCACTCAACCGAAAATGACAAAACAAAACCATGTAAAAACTTCAAAAAGGAATGTTTTGGATTATAAAATAATATACAAAAAAACAATAGCAACAACAACAATCACACACACACACACAAGCTATTTCCACACTGGCGCCACTTTAAAGTCATCTACACTTCATTCATTACTTTTGTAATGACAATGACTTACATTTTGTCAACATTTCTTTGAATCTTAGTATATTAAAGTGTGCGTGATTGTAGTTGAGATTTTATTTAAGCTTGAAAGATGAAAATAAAAAAAAACTAATTTAATTTTGTTTATTAAAACAAATTTAAGGCGTAGTTCTTTTGGAAGATTATTTAAAGTTTTTGTAGTTTTCTATTTAAAATTATATGTACATATGTATATAGCAATTTTTTGTTATTGGCAAATCTTTGTCAATTGCTGTTTACAAAAGTTGTCAGAACTGTTGAAAAGTTAGAATCTTTTTGATTATTTGTTTAAGGAGAATTTACATTAAAGTACTTTGATTTTGCAAAATCTATGGTAATTCAATAAATTTTAAGCTCAAGGTAGAAGTTTTAAATAAAAAACAAAACTCGCAAAATATTCAAAAGTTGTACTAGATTTATGAGAGTAAAGAACATGTGTACATTAAGGGTATAGCTTTTTGCAGTTTTTTGCGAATATCAAGATTCACAAATATCATAGCTTTATAGGGCTTGAAGAAATATTAAGAAACGGTATAATGAATGCTCGAGATCGTTTAAAAAAGTTTCCGCGAAGTTTTGAATATAAAATTTTTAAAATTTTTCATATAATTCTTTATTTTTATTAAAACAAGATTATATTGTCTTGGGTTAACTATTTGAATTGTTTTAAATTATTTTCCATCTAAATTTATTTATTGAATCTTCACAAAATTAAGTGAACTAAAAATAAGTATTCAAATCTTAACTCTAAATATTAATTTACATTAATTCCAACCACTGTCGTACGTAAAACTATATGTAGTTTACGCGGGGGTCTGTTGTGTTCCTTCTTCTCAAACGGTTGTAGGTAGCGCTTCTTATTATGTTTCTAGCAAGTGGGTTAGGGTGTACTTCAAGCTTCCTCAAATAATATTCTGTGTGCTTTCTTATTTGTTCTTTGACAAAAGGAACATTAAGGTCCTTGTGAATGTTAAAACTTTTTACATACTAAGGTACTGCGTTTATCATTCGTAATATTTTATTTTGGAGTCTTTGAATTTTTTCAACATTTGAAGCTGAGGCCGTGCCCCATAGTTGGATACCATAGCACGATATTGACTTTATAATTGAGTTATAGATCAACAGTTTTCAGTCTAGACTTAATTTTTAAATTTCTACCATTATGCCAGTTAATTTGAAGTGATTTCAACTTCATTTGGGTTAATTTTGTATCCATATGTGATTTCCACGTAAGCCGTCTAGATGCATACCAAGATATTTTGCTTCCGTTTGTTGGGGTATAATCTGATTACTTATCAGGACTGGGGGGCACGAATCTTTCTGCAATATGAAAGTAATATGTATAAATTTCTGTTCATTCACTTTTGTTCTCCATTGCATTTTTTTCTAGATAGATCATATGCGAGAGTTTAGATGCTTTCATGAACGCCTAGAATAGCTGTGTCATCTGCAAATGTGGGTTCCGCTATTGACTATTAGTGAAGTGTATATTAAATATAAAAACGGACTCAATATACAAACTTCGACTGCTTCAATGGACTGCGGTGAACTTATAAAGTCTCCCTCTTCAAGAACAAACTTTCGATGAGATAAATAGCTTTCCAGC
The DNA here is from genome assembly GCA_932274085.1 of Protocalliphora azurea. Taxonomy (NCBI): domain Eukaryota; kingdom Metazoa; phylum Arthropoda; class Insecta; order Diptera; family Calliphoridae; genus Protocalliphora; species Protocalliphora azurea. The sequence continues at coordinate 134,000,778 of OW026519.1, forward strand.
ATCTTATGCGTATTTGGTAAATATTGTTTAATTTGAAATAATAGTCCTTCGTGCCATACTTTATCGAAGGTTTGAGAAACGTCGATGAAGATAGCAGAACAATATTTCCTTTCTTCAAACATCTTAGACATAACATTTATAAGTTTATGAGTTTGTTCTACGGTGCTATGTTTTTCCCTAAAACCAAATTGATGTTTTGGAATGCAATCGAAACGATTCACTATCGGTTTCAGCTTTTCCATTAATAGCTTCTCAAATAGCTTTGATATATTAGACAGCAGGCTGATGAGCCTATATGATTCAACTTTAGTGTGATCTTTTCCGGGCTTAGGTATCATTGTTACCAATGGGAAATGAATATTATTCAAGGCGTAATATAGCATTAAAAATAAATAGTATTATTCTTATTGCTATCCGGGGTAGCTCCAAAAGCATCTTGTTACTGATTTTGTCAATACCAGTAGTGCGATTCAGTAACTTTTAACGATTCGACAATCGCAAAACTTATCAATAGCAATTGTTGTTTGCAGTAACGATTGTGTGATTCACTAAGTACTCTTAAACGATTGTATATAACTATTATTTCGTGTGGCAACTCTCCACAAGGAAATGCCGAAATGAAAGTAAAGTTCAAAACCAAATAAAACAGAAAAACAAATAAATTTGAAACAAATCGAAGTTTGTTTAACAATTTTAAGACCGTGATTGATTAAATTATGTATTTGATATTAAGATGTGTTTCTGTTAATGGTTTTCTTCAAAATGACCACTACTCCTAAAAGAAGATTTGGAAATGTAGAAGCACCGTCTATAACGTGGAAGCACAGACTACAACCACAAAACAACGACTGAATCATTGGGTTGACTTTTTGGCTAATTTTTGTCAATATATTAACAACACAAAAATTTTTGTCTTTAAGTTAACGCAAACAAATATCGTTAAACGTGTTAGAGAATAACTAAATCGACACTTTGTTGTTTACTAATTTTAACGATTCGATTATCGTTAAAATAAGTTACTGAATCGCACTACAGGTGTTTTTTTTTTTTTTTTTTGGAGTTTAAATCAATAATAGCCTTGTCCATCTCTCGAATCTCAAAACAAAGGGGTTCAACTGCTCTAAAACGGGGTACAACAGATGACAACTCCAATATGTCATCTGATAAATTTGGGTTAGATGACTAACAAACAGATTCCCCTTATCGCTATCATTCCTTGCCCAGCCTCTATTTATATTACGTAGAGGAGGTCTACTTGTAACTGATCTTTTTAACTTTTTTGTAGCTCGCCATAGTGAGTAATTCGAATACGGGTTGGCATCTATGTTCTCCAAATATTTGTTCCATGATTCAGTTTTTTGATACTATAGTAGCTTATTAAGGCACTTTTGCATTCTCTTAGCTTCTATCTGAGTTGAGGGGATCTGTGGAGTTTCCACTCAATAAAATCGTTTTCTTTTTTTTTTCATAAAAAGCGATAACATCGCATAATTTTTTGAAAAAATTCATAACATTTGTTTGTTTCTACAATTTCTTAATTTTTTTATTCGTAACATAAAATGTTAAATAAATGTTTTAGTCAACATTGATATTAAGATACATTTTAAATTAATTTTCCGTTATATTTGGTAGTTAAAAATGCAGATTTTTATAAATCTTCTGAATTAAATAAACGCTGAAAAAATCGTGACCAATGTCACTTTACTATTTTATTTTATATTCATTATTAAGGAAATAATTAAGATCTCTTTGGTACTGAGCATAATATTTAATACAGTGCCAATTTTTATTACCGATATGAAAAATATAAAGTTTTTTTAAATATTAAAAAAATTGATTTTAATACTTTAAAAATGGCTTTCGGTGTGTTTCATCGAAATAACTTTTGAAAACGGTTATTAATATCAGTTAAAAAAGGTTTTTTTGCAGAAAAAAAAGTTATACCCTAATGTACATTTATTAAAAAGTTTAGTTGAAAGATATTATATATTATTATTTCATTCCTCACTAGATATTTTGAGTTCCATTTTGAGTCACCACAGTTTACCACACAGATACTTTACTTTTATATGTATATGCTTGTGCTAACAGAAATTCGTTTTATATTTTTCTTGATTATAAAGAGTCTAGTTAGTGTTCACAAACATCAATCTGACTACACTCTAGATTACATGGAGACACTAAACTAAACTAAGTGTTAAATTACCCAAAAATACATTCAATCAAAAAAACTACTATTAGATCAATTCTGTTTATTAATTCAATACTATTTAGTTCATTTGTCTGCTAGTTTTTACTATTTTTTTAGCATTTTTACAAAAGAAAAGCCTCAATGTTAAGTTGAAAAAAAAAATAACATTAATATTTTATAAAGGCATATCGCATCTCGATGAATATCTGCAAAGAAATTATTTCATATACCTACATTGGCTACAAATGTGACATTTAAATGAAGAACCTTATTTTAAAGCAGCGATAACCAAAAAGAGAGGCGCTAAAATGAGAATGTGTTAGAGACTTGTACTTTTTAAATAAGAATCAATGTTGCCACAAAGAAAATATTTTTCATACTAAAATTTTCTCTAAAAACTACCAAAATATACCAACATTTAAAATAAACTTTTTTTCGCAAAATTATATTTGAAATTAGTGTAATCAAGACGTCCAATAATAAAAATTAATGATTGTGGTCAAATAACACCCTGCAACATATGAATATGTATGTGTGTACTTTTTATAAAATTAAATTTTTCACCACTTCGAAGATACCTTTTTAAAAAGTGAAAATAGATAATTTAAGTTTTTAACACTTTCGGGAAACTACTTTTATTTACATACATATGTTTGGTTCAAAAAATGGGATGAAGTACCAAAAGTTTGAAAAACATTTTTATAAAGGTTTAGTTCTTTTTCAACAACTCCTAATAGTAATTTTTTCTATTCTGAATAATGATGAATAAGGTCTCAGGAAAAAATAACTGAAAAAAAGTTGAAAAAGTAATGATTTTAACATTGTGTTGTCATTGGAAAGAAGTACTTAGTGCTGAAAAAGAGCTGTAGATTTAGTGGTTTAAAAAGAAGAGAATAGTATGTATATTTTTCATAAACATATTTCTCAATTTCGTTAAAAGTTATTGAATATAGTTTTTAATTGTTGAAATTGAAATTTTCTTAGAAATTATTAACATTGTTTCCTGCTTAAAAACCAATGACTTGCACAAAGTCATTATTATTCCTATTTTCTTTGGACATTTTTATTTGTTTCTTCTGACAAAAAAAAAGTGTCTAACATTTTTCAAAGTTATAAAGCATTCTGCCAAAAAATCGGAATAATTGGAATAAACCAACCAAACTACCAAACCTTCGAAGTTTAAAATAAATCAACCAATTTTGGTCCAATCGGACCAAAACGGCAACGCTGATAAGAATTATTCACATACATTCACATTGCACGTATTTTAAAAAAATCAAGCGACATGAACCTCTGTCGAAAGCTGTCATGCTCCTGCATGATTTCTTTTTTGTTATTTTGCTCTTTAAGCTGATTGTTTCGTTGACGTTCGTATTTGGGGTTGTCAGATTTTTTTGAGCCTCTGTCGCCAAACTGTTAACCAGAAATCGCCAAACTAAAATTTTATTTGGCTTTTTAAAGAAATACTAAAAAATGAACTAAAATTTTAAGTGTTTTTATATTTTAATGTTTTTATATTTTTGCTTCAAAAGTTGCTCATTGATAACACTAGTTAGCTTGTTTACAAAATTATAGTAATATTTTTTGCCAGTTTAAAGTTTTGTTTATTAGCGTCTACAATATACTTGATAATAAGAATTCATTATTATATGCTTCAATGTAATCTTAATAGTTTATATTGTATAAATTCAAAAATTAACCCCCGTATTCAAAAACAAATTTAAAATGTATTTTTTATACGCCATTTACACCAAACAAAAACTAGTAGTTTTTGGCTTTATTTGGTTTTTGAATAAAAAATTACGTTAATTTGTTTGGTTTTTCCATACAAATTAAGAACCAGTTTTAACTAGTTTTTATTGAAAACTAAATAAAAACCACCAAAATAACTATTTATGATACGTCCTGTTTATCAAATTTTAGAACCGTAGCTTTTATATTTAAAGATAAAAATAAAATTTCAAATTTATAGAAATTATTTGTTTTGTTTACGAAATTATTACAATAAATAATTTATTAAAAATTGTTAAAATACGTTTTAATATTGAAACTATATATTCTCTGATCGAAGAAATAGCAAATAGAGCGGAAATAAAAAATATCCAAGAAATGCGATTGTCAACAAAAACTATATGGGAAGAAATAAGGTATCTAAACGATGTAGTTTTTGAAATTTTGTTTTTCAAAAACAAATTAGTTTTTTTTTTTTTTGGTATAAACGGTATATTAGAGACAAAAATTACATGAAAAATTTGATAAAAAATGCATTTTAAATTTAAAAGTGGTTTGTGAATACGGAGTAAATTATTAAATTTAAGCTAAAAAACTTGATTTTCCTAAAACCTTTTTTAGCCTTTCATAATGAAATATTTCAAAAAAGAGCGCTTTGAAAAATGATTAACACTACTAACATTAGCGTCGTCGATTTAGTTTAACGCAATTATTAAAAAGATTAGTCTCATTTTCGAGCACAGTGTAATCGAATAAAAAAATACAACTTAAAATACACTTTTCTGACATATAGCCCCTTTTTAGTCCATCAGCTTTTTAAATTTATTGGAGTTTATTATATTTAATTCTAACATTCTAAATTTTTTCAAAGAATTAATTATTTGTGAACATTTATTTCAGTTTGACCGAAATCATTAACATCCTTAATATGTTTGAAAGATGATGGATGAAAAGCAAATTAAGGCAAATACTAAAAATTGTCGATTTCTAGTAAGAAAATTTAATAGTATTTCCCTCAATTGTCTATTTAATGAAATTTCAAGAATTAACCACATAAATCGCCACCATGTTATATATCGCCACCATGTTATATATCGCCAAAAAATTTGCCATATCGCCAAAGGAAAAATTCAGTCGCCAAAAGTAATTAAAAATCGCAACGTTTGGCAAAAAATCGCCACATCTGACAGCCCTGTTCGTGTTATGTCTGTGCTAACATTGTTTTAAAGACCAACTGTTTTTAAAGTTAATAGTTTTGATAAATTAAACTAAACCGAGGTTTAGCATAAATTATATTTTCGAGAAACTATAACTTATGCTGCCCTTATTTCTTAAGCCACATTTCAATGAAGAATACACTCACTTTTTCTAAACTACATACATAAATATTAGTATCAAATACAACATTAATGTTCCTTTAATTATTGGTTTTTACGTAATGCGGTTTCAAATACATGTTGTTTCATTTTCATATTGAATTTCATCCTTCATTTCTTACTAAAATCATGTGTAAACTTTTTTTGTATGCTTTCTACTCTTCTTGTTTGTTTGGTTTTATATTCTTAAGCATTTCGAAATAACTTTTTTTCTTCCGAATTGCAAATACAACAATTTTCTACATTTGCTGGCAAATGTACAACAACTTGTTGTGTGGTTAAACACAAAAATCTTTTGGTTTCTTCTTTTTTTTTTTTTTTTTTTTTTTGTTGCACTTTTTACAACATTTTCAATCGAAAGTTATTTGATGTGAACTTAAGTAATTGATAAGATAGAGATGGAAATTGTTCTTTGGTTAGTTTTGCGTTTATTAAGAAAAGTTTGCATTGAATTATTTGTAATCAATTTATTTAGAATTTTGGTTAAAAGAACCAAGGATTATAAAGTAAAACATGAAAATGGAAATTGTCTCAAAAAGACCGGGAATGGTTTTACATCAATATGTAAGGACTGCGCGCGAAAAAATCCATGCAAACTTTACGACTTATAACAGTAACTTCCTTATATTTATTCTCAGTAACTATGTGCTAAATGTTCCAATATTAGTATGATTAGTTATTCTTAAAATAAAAGTTTAACAAAAGTCATGCAAACGCATAATTCAAATTTATAATCAAAACATATGTCGACCTATAAAACATTTGCTAGGAGTTCAGGTGAATTGGAAAATTAATTTTTTTTTTTTTTTTTTTTTTTTGTTCATAAAAATACAAAGAGTTCATGATCATCGAAAGGAACCATGATAATAAAAGAATAAATTGATTTACAGGCTGCAGAATTGCAGACAAAATAATAAGAATTTTAAGAGAAAATCTTTACATCTTTGAATGGAATGTGACTCATGCTTTATATTGGTCTGTATCTTTTATCAGAAATTAAGTGAAAAAAATTGGAGGCAAAAGAAAGAACGAAAATTATTACGATTATTTTTCTTCAAAAATATGAATATGTCGAACTTTTTACAACATCCTGGTCAGGAATTCCATATCAAAAATGTTATGGAAAATGTGGCATATAAATATCGTGTAAAAAAATCAAAATTGTCAAACAAATTTTTGATCTAGCAAGTCATTTCTACGTGAGAGGAAAAAATGACTTTATTTATAGCAAAATTGAAATGTGCTCTCGGAAAATAATCCTTTGTATCATTAGAAAGCACAACGAATTTTAATTTTTCGGGCCTGATCTCTCATCTCATCATTACAACAAAAATAGAGCAGAGCAGTATCAAACAAACTTTATAACAGTCCACTAAATTGCCCAAAACTCAGTCCATTTGAAATGTATTTCGTCATAGTAAAAAAAATATTTAAAGAAAACCAAAAGCTGAGTAACAAAATAGTAACCGAAGACGCAATAAAACTTTTATTTAGAGTATTTCAGAAAATATAAAATATGATATTAAAAACGAATAGGCCCAGTTTTAAAATGTTCCCTTAGTGTATACTTAAGTGAAGATGAAGTTAACAGTAAAAGCTCACGTTTAAGTAATATTTTGCTTTACAGCCTAAAACTTAATTTGAGAAGAAAATAAACAAAAAGCTTTAAGGATGGTTTGATATACTTTTTTGGGTAAAACATTTTTTAATGCCACCTTAATGTAGCACCAAAAACAATTTAAAGAACAAAAATTTTAAATATTTTAAAATATAAAAAGAAATATGCAGCTTGTGAGCTACGTAATTAAAAAGGAGTTGGTGCAAAATATATAACCACACAGAAGCTTTTTATAATAAAAAAATGTATGTATAAAGATATATATATATATTACATTTTATATTTTTCTTTAGCTTCAATAGTTAATTTTGCAAACGTCACACAATTTTCATACCTAAGAAAAATTTAAGGGATGGAAGGAGTAATAAAAAACAATTTTTGGAACTTAAGTGCAATTTCCCCACTAAGTGAGCAGTGTAAGACCGGGCCTAAAAAATTGATTTTTCTGTAAAATTTTAAACTAGAATATAACAAAATAAAATTTCAAAAAGATTAATCCATAGGTTTCACTTTTATAAGTTGAATTATATGCACTTATTTGTTGTGTCCTTAATTATAATTCTGATCTACTACTACAGATTTTATTAAATTTTGTTAATTTAAAGAATAAATACAGACAAATAAAATATTTTTTTCTTTTTCAAAATTGGTATATATATATTTTTTTTTCATTTTCAGTATTATGCAGTAGAAAATTATAAACTGTATTACAAAGTTTCTTTTTGTTTTTCTGCACTAAATAAACGAGTAAATTTTTGAAAATATTTGGTAAAAGCCCCCTTTTAAAAGAAAAGCGACAAAAAACTTTTATGTTTTGTTATTTAATACTTTTAAATAGTGGTGTAATGTACAATTTTTTTTTTTGTATTACCCAAAAACTTTTCAAATTAAAATAAAATTTTAATTTTTAAAAGGTCCGAAAAATTAAATGTGAATTTGAATAAAAAAAATACCGGATTTTTAGAGATGTATTTTTTTTTTTTTTTTTTTTCATTATTATAAAATCAACATTGGTTTTCCGTATGCTTCGAAAAAGTTCATGAAGTTGACTAAGTGTAAATGGGTTTTACTGAACTAAGAAAAAAGGATTAAAAAAAAATCTGTGTTCTGTTTTATTAAAACAAAACACCATGAGAAATATAAGAATATAGAACAAATCTTTTGTATTGTTAAGAAATAAACACGAATTTATTTCTTAATAATTCTAACGTTAGATCCTTCATATTTTACGTCTAATGAATTAATTTAGTTAAACTACCTTTTGATATAATATTTAATCTGATATAATAATATTAGCTAAAAACTAAAGACTTTTATAAAAATTTTATGCTGTACCTATTTTAATGACCATATGTGTATGTGGCTTTAAAATTATTTATAGGAATATTTACAGTATTTATTAAAAAGACCTAGAAAATTATTAAAAACAACAATTCGTTCTGAAACCAACATTTAAAATTAATTTAAATTAAATAGACAAATTGTGAAAAAACTTTAAAAAGAAAATTAAAAATTGTCAATAAAGGGAAAGTTATATAAAAAAAAAAAATCATCTATAAAAACCGAAAATTATCGGAAGTTATTTTATACAACTAAAATTTATTAAAAATCTTCCATAAAAAGGAAACTCCGAAAATTTTCAATAAGATTTATTAAGAATTTTTATGAAAGGAAAAGTTATCAAAAATTTCATACAAATAAATATAATATTAATCGAAAATTTAATATAAATTAAAAGTTAATTTTATAATTTTGGATAAATAGAAAATACATCGAGAAGTTTCTTGAAAAGAAAAAGGACATTTAGGCACAGAGAAAATCAAATTCTTTCACGAACTGTCAAGTAAATTAATTGTACTTACCGAATATTTCGTTCTCTCTCAAATACATAATTTGATAATAAACATGGATTGAAAAGCAACTCGGTTTGTAGAAATGAAATAATTGGTGCAAGCTACTAAAAAATACAAACTAATTTATTCCAATAGCACAAAAATATGAAATTTTCAAATTCTCTAAATAAAAAAGTCAAAGCTTGGTATTTACAGAAACATATACGGGTATGTGATGGAAATCGATCGGTTTGAAAAGTTGTAATAAGCTTAGATCGATTTTAAGAATAATTTTTGGAACAATGCTTTATTTTTCTTTTATTAGATACAGCGCTATTGGAAACCAAGGAAATAATTTTCGTGGAACACTTAAAACTTTGTCATAAAAAGTCAGTTTATTGTAATTTTCATCAATAAAGAAAACGAAAAAAAAAAATAAATACATCACACATTTTTTCGATTTAAATTCTTTTCGTTTTCGAAATCGATTTCCATCACATACCTAATAACACCGAAATAGATCGAGACACCTTCCGAAGGTCCTCATATTAATCCAATTGAACATTTGTTGGAGGTTCTCAACCAAAACATAAGAAAAAGGAAACATTTCTGTCAAGAATGATTAAAAAGCAGCTCTTAAGGAAGAATGGCAGAAAATAAAACCCGAAAAACATCCAATTTAGTCAGTCTGCACGCTATAATAGATGTGAAAGATGGCCTTACAAAGTACGAATTTAATCTCAATTCTCAAATTCTATTTATCTAAAACCAGAAGAATTCTTTTCCAAATATTTTTATTATATATATATATATATATATATATATATATATATATATATATATATTAATCCCGGGAACATTAATTCAATTAAAACAATTAAAATTTAGTATATACTCAGCAGTTTCTGGGGCTCTCTCGAACTAGTTGCTTGACTGACTACATAGGGCGTAACTAGAAAGTATGTTTAACTCTTCTTTACGATGAAAATAAATTTCGACTCGATACAATTCGAAAAGTAGTGAATTTTTTGATCGGAATCGGTTTTTGAAGCGATCAGTGTCGAAGTTAGTTACATCTAACCTAATTATTTGTTTTTTATAATTCCCACTGATTTACCTTTTATATTTATTCTGACGCTATTTAGAAACAATTAAACTCAAATTAGTTAAAGTTTTCTTTATTTTTCTTTAAAAAAAGAGGTTTCCTCGAATAATCTTCAAAACTTGTTCTCAGCTTCCAAAAAAAAAAAAAAAATTTGTGTAATCATTTTTTATTAAAAATAATTGAAAAATGCTGTTAAATAACTAGGTGACAATTTTATTATCTTTCCTCTGTCAATTTTACGTGAAAATTGGACTAAAATCATAATGAATTTACTATTAGAATTTATAATTTTCTAACACTGAATAATACTGAAGCTGAAAAAAATATATACCAATTTTGAACGAAAAAAACTTGTTTTTATTGGTGAACTTATCTTTATTTCGGCGACTGTATTGAGAGATCTGTGGGATCCGCCTTCCAAATTCGAATATTAAATGTCAGTTATGTAAATTTCATGTAAATCGTGCCAGTCGATAATAAAGAAATTACAGATTGGTTACCAAAATATGTATTTTGATGAACGTAGAGGCGAAAATGAATTTCTATGAAAGCTTAAATACATTTAATTCAAAAAAAAAAAAAAAAAAAGACGTTTAGCTCTTTCAATACAAAAACTATGACAAGCTTGAAAATTTCGAGAAAATATTTAGAGAATAAAAGTCTTATTTAGAGAAGGTTTATTTTGTGACATATCGCCTCATCTTGCAGAAATGTTTATTTTTATTATACGGTTGTTCAAATAATACAATATTTATAGATATTTACTTTGCATATTTTTTTTATAATTCTTATTTTATTTTTTATTACACATTTCTATTGTATTCATAAATCTAAAATATCGTAGAAGTTATATGTATATTGAAACCGACTATTACCACCAATAGAGTGTCCAATCATTTCTATTTTACACGCATACACACACTGTGCTTTAGTGATCTGCAGATTACAAAAGAAGTAATATGCAGTAAACAAAATCATGATAATGACGTCATTAATGCTAAATATTAAGTGTCTTTCCATACTTACTTACTATATTTCTGATCTCCCATTAGTACAATTCAAACGAGTAAGTGTAATTGTAACTAACACATATTTTTGTTTTTGTTATACTAAATTATTTTACACACTAAGTAAGTTGAGTAGCAACAAAAAAAAAATTAATTTTGTTTATAACAGTCTATTAAATAGTTTCTAATATAAAAATTAATTTTATATATCGAAAAAAAGTTGACTAGCAAAATTGTATTACTTTGCAATGTAAAGAAAACATAAGTTTATTCAAGTTACCTCTTACAGTTAAAAAAATATTTACGCCTGAATTTTGAAGCAATTTAGTGCCAAATCGATCTAAATCTATTTTATAACTAAACAGCGTCAACAAATTTAAAAAAAAAAAAGAAAAAAACTTGCTTGACATTTTTTTCTTAATCGATAAAAATGATACTTTTTTTTCTAAATTTTTGAAAATCAATTTGAAATTTCTTTATTAACCATTTATGAAACCTTGCTTTTTGAAGTATCAGTTAAAGGGTAAATATTTTTTGAACATGTAATCAAAAAGAGATAACTTAGGTGAGTTAGCTTATTTTTCCTTTATTTTGCCAAGCAGAAATATAAAAATCTTTGAGATCGGACTTGATTTGTAGAAGTTACTATTTCTTGAAACTTTTACAACTTTGACACCATATAGCATAACATATTGTGACCACAGGATGATTTTTCTGAAAGCTTATGTCCTCCTTTACAACACCCCCACACATTTCAATTCAATCTGACTTGTAGTTTAGGAGACACGGATTTATTACCAAAAATTTTACGATTGGCCCCACTGTGTAACGGTAGATCTCATTCATAGAGAATTACTATGTAATTATGTACATTGCATGCAGTGTTGCCAGGGGTAGATTTGAAAAAGTTACATTTTAAAAAATAAATTACCAACACGTACTTATTTTCTATTAAAAGTTTAGGAGAAAAAAATTAGGTTATAAATCATGATCATCAATACAATTGACTTTAAAAAAAATTTGGTAGTGATACAGTAGTACTCTTAGTTTACGAGTTATGGGTCTCTAAAGCTTAATACATTTTTCTGAATATATTTATTAATACACATGCAATTTAAATTACGTTAAAATACCTTTTAAAATACCTTTTTAATGATATATAATATGGCCGTATTCAATAAATCTTTAAAGGAAAAGTTGCATTTTTATTGATATTACCGGTACTTACAAAAATTTTTGCCTTCCAAAAAAAGGTTTATTCAGCGAAGCTGGTGTTCATTATACATGAAGGAGAAAGTTCTCGAGTCCGGCCAACATGCAGAAATCTTTATTAACTTTTTAAAAATATTTTAATTTCAATAGTGCTGGTAATCTTGATTTGCTTCAAAATCTGCTTTAGAAGGTGCATGTCTTTTTGGTATTCAATCGGTTACAATGATCTGATTTTATAAGTTTTGTTGACTAAATATTCCCTGAACATATCCATTTTTATATTTTTGAATAGTGACAATAGTCGTCGGCACTTTAATTAAGATATAGTACTAATGCCTTGTTAGCGAGGAGAATATGCTGCCAAAATGTTCCTGTGAATAAAACTTTTTAAGTTAGAAAATTAATTTCATTAATCAGTTGTGCCCCCTTCAGAGCTTTACAATGAAGGAACTCACAATGGAACGAGATCGGTCTCTGGGTGGAGATGTGGTACTTTTTGGTATCACGCCAACCTTCTCTATCTATCTGTGCCCCTTCAGACCAAAATATCGGTCCTTGTAAAGGTCCGATATTTTTTTTATAGTATAAGAATATTATTTTTAAAATCAAATATAATATTTTAATTTATATAACAAAGACACTCTTTTCTTAAGTGTGATAATTCATGCGGATATTTTTGATATGACGATAATTTTGCGAAATTTTTCATTTGTACAATTTAGTTTCTTGAATTATTTAAAGAGCACATTACTTAAATCTTCTACACTGAGCCTTTTTAAAAAAGTTGGAAAAAATCCTTTTTTTATATTCTCAATTTTAATACTGTTTTTAATAAAAACATAGGTAAAATTACTTTTTGTGTAATTTTATAGACCGAAAATGTATTAACAAAACAAAATAATTTGATCTGCCATGAAAATTGGATAACTTTGTTCTCTTCAACAGAAGTGTAGCACATCACTATTAAATTTTGAGAAAGCAGCAAAAAAACTTGTTCCAAATGTTGATAATTATTATTGCATGACCTAGGTACGTCAATGATATAATTTTTATATATAGTACTTCATTTTATTGAAGGGATGAAAAGTTACGAAAATGTGGTTAAAAATAAATAGTTATACATTATAATTACATATTTCATGTTACGTCGAGCGTTGAAAAGTTACGAAAAATGTAACCAAACGGCAACCAAACGGCAACACTGATTCTATGTACATTACTTACACACTTGTTTTATTGTTTGTTGATTTACAATTTTGCGTACAAAAACAAAAGTATGACAAAACACAATTGATATATGAGTGAGAGTGTGTGTTTTTAAAAAAGTAAAAGAGAAGTTACAATTAAAATATAGAAGTGACGTAATGAAATCAGCGTTTTATTTTTGTTTTTAAACACTTGTTGTTTTTCTGATCGCCTGATAATAAGTGTATGTTTTTTATTTATATATATACTACATATATTTTTTATTAAATAATACTCACAAAGTCAGAATAGTCTAGTCGATTCTTTTTTACTGTAGTAACAAGAAACAAATTTTATTTACTATTTAAAAAAAAAACATAATTGTTTTTGAATTTTTCAAACTAAAAAAAAGCCTCAAGATTATTATAATAATAACATTACCTGCGGATAGAAATAGTGTAACCGTTGGTTGGATTTGTTGTTGATCTATTTTAACAAATATTCTGTGTTATAAAAAAATTCGTTTTTAAAGAGTTGCCATAAAAACTTATTTCAATCCTGGAAATAAAGAAGATACAAAATCTCCAAACAATTTTAAGTTTTTAAAATTTAAATAAAAGTACATTTTTATACGTTTTTTAGTTAAAATAGCGGAGCTTATTAAATATGTTTTCATAACATAATTATCCATTATTTACAGTTTTTGCTAAAAAAAAATTTTAGCTGAATAAAAACATATACGTCATAATGGCTTTGATATTTTGAAATTTGCGTAATTAAATTCACCAGTAATGAAACGAAGAAAATTTTAATAAAATATTGATAAATTTTTTATAAAAAATTAATATTAAAATAACATTTATTTATTGTATGCAACTCAGGAAAAGAAAGAAAACAAAATAAATAAAATCTAACTAAAAGCATTAATACAACTCAATTTATGTGTTTAATCTGGTAACGCTGACAATAACACTTAAACGTAACTTACTCCCTTCTTTATATATTACACTCTACTCATATTTCTGGGATCCTAATAAAATTACCAATATACTCATAATATGAAGAAAGAAAATATTTATTAGGTGACGTCATTAACGATTAAAATACATAAACACTTCCTAAATTTTTTGTTTTTCTGCTATATTTTCAGACGATGTTGTTGTATCAATGCTAATTGTGGATTGGATGAAATGAGAAAAAAGTAAAATAGAAGGATAAATAAATGTGAAATCAATCAACACTGAACTAAGTTTCTGACAACCTGTTATTTAAAAAAAGTATTTATAACAATAAAAACTTACATAAAAAAATTAATTAACAACAAAATTAATTAATTAAATTTTTGGTTATTTTCCTTTTTTCTGTTAAAAAATAAAAATATTTTAGTATTAAAAAATGACCAACCAAACAAATTTTTAATTATGTTCTGCACTGTTATCCTCATTTTGTTTCCGTTATTTAAGATTTTTTTTGTATGTCAAAAAATAATTTAATAAAAAACTAAGAGGTCATTTAAATTTTTAGTCTTGATTTTGTTTATGATTACTATAATTTCTGATTTCCTGGTAAGTAGACACAAAATTTTATATTAAAAATTTTTTTGTTTTTACACAAACAAACAAACAACTATCTCTTATAACACGTCATCATAATTAATTAGGTCACTTGCGGATTTTTCTGCTGACCTGGTACCTACCCATATTTCACATACATATAATTCAAGTATGTGTGCATGAGTGTGATTGTTGTGTATAAAAAAAAAATATATATATATATTTTCTTAAAAAAAGTCATTTCTTTGAAATACTGGTCGACTGGTATCTTTGATAAAATTTTGTATTTGGATGGATGATGATGATGATGATTTTGTAAATTTGCTTGCTGATGATCTTAATAAAAATTTAAATTAAATTAAATTAATTAATTAAAATTAATAATAAATATGAAATTTTAAGAACTTTTTTAAATAAATTTCTGCTTTTTTTATTCAAACTTTTATTTAAAATAAAGGGAAAATACATAACTAGCGTTTATATTCAAAAAGTGCTATCTGCAAGACCCCAATTGTTCAGGAGAGCATAAAAACAGTTTCTTCAGTCATTTTTCCACATTTTGTTAAACTTCCTTACACATAAAAATAAATCTTTTAAGCCCATTATTCGCGAAGTAATATGATAGATAGCCATTTTTTAATATATTATCAATGTTTAGATAGCCATTTTTGTTTATCAAAAATTAAAAATGTAAAAGAAAAAATTTTTGGTAAAACTTAGAAAATACATTAATTAAACTTATGATATTTTACAAATCAAGAGATAATAAAGTGGAGTTTGGTGGTTAGCAGTACCATCTTGAAATGTTACTGCTGTAAAATAACAAGTTTGGGTCTAAAAAAAGAGAATGTGTTCATAATTTAAATTATAAATAAATATTCTGCAAAAAAATTTAAATTGATTAAAATTGTAATAAATCACTCATAACCAGCTCAATTGAGACTCAAAAATTCAAAAACGCTGTTTATAGAGTTTTAACATTACAATCCTTTGAAAACCAAACAAAGCATGCAGATAGCCAAAAAATAACAATGCAAAAAAAAAATGTATTAGAAGTAATTTTTCTTTTCAAAATTGCTACCACTGATAAAGGATATAAAAACAAAGTGTTTGACGTCAAAAAATTATTTTTGGAAATCTACAGATAGCCCTTTTTGAATATAAGTCCTCGACAATTAAATATAATTATTATTTATTTGGTGCATTTAATTTAAATTAATATTATAGTACAATTATAATAAAAATTTAATGATATATAATAACAAATACATTTTTCAAATAAACGAATAATATATTTCGCTTTTAATTTATACTTAAAATGTTTTATATAGAAGTCCGAGAAACCATTATAATTTTTTTTTTTGATCTTAATTCTATTTAACCAATATGAAAAGATTCGTTATCTTGATTAAAAATACAGAACTTGCATCTTTTAAAAATGAAGTAATGATCCGTTTTGTGTGTCTGAAAATAAGTAAAAAGAATAAAATTATTTTTTTTCAACCTTTAAGAAATATTCAATCTAATTTAAGTTATTTTAAAATAAAACCAACATATTTAAAATTTAATACAATTAATAAAATATACTTATGGATTTTTGAAACCTTTTATGTTCTATGTAACAACAACCCCTTTAACTAAATTTAAGGATAATCATATAATTATAATTAAATCCAAGGAACCCAACAAAACAAAAAAGAAACAACCAAAAAGTAAAAAAAAAAAAAAAATTGCGCAAAACGTGGCGGACATATAATTAGAACATTTCGCGGTTAATACTTCTTTTTATAAATAAGAGCTCATATAAGCAGTAATGATGGTCACGATAATGTTGACCATCTTTTACATGACCATGTACGGTCGTAGATAAAAGAAGATAATTTAAAATATTAAAAAAAAGAAACGGAAACGGAAGGTGCATGTAGAAAAATTATAACTGAGAAAGGAGAAAAAAAGTATTGTGAAATTTTTTATGTAACAGGAAATTCATAGCAAAAAAAAAGGAACATAATTCTTCTTTATGACTAGAAACATGACATTTGGTGCCGAGTTCTATGTTGTTTTGCTAACGTCACTGGTCATAGTAAATGAAAAATAACAAGGCAAATATTTAAGAAAAAAGAGAAACATGAACGTAATTTGAAATTTACGGAAAACGTAGAAACATTATCAAAGCCGCGAAATTCAACCAAGAAACACCATGAAACCTACAATAAATTAAAACCACACTTGTATGCCAGTCTAGTAACACGCTGTGGTAGAAAAAAAAAAATAGATATAAAGCAGGAGTTAAGCTTTTATTACTAATATAATAATCCTTTTTTTAAAAAAAGGGAACAGTGATATATTTATACATGTATAAGTATACGTATAATGTAATATTGTTCTTGTTATTAAAATCTAAATATGACCATGTATCTCTGTGGATTTTCGCCATTCTGTTCCTTTGCTTCTGGGGGCGTCATTTGTTTATATTTCACATAGCAATTAATATTTTTAACTCATCCTTGATTTTTGAATCCATAAACAACAAACAATGGTTTATATAGCAAATAGTTATTAGTTGTCTATGTTGCAGACGTTTTAGGTGTTCGGCTATAAACTCCTGCTTTATTTTTGTTGGCTTAAGGTTGTTAAAAACAAAACAGGTGTTGTTTTAATTTATTAATGTCGCGGTTGAGAACGAATAAATTTTACGATAGAAATTAATAGAAGGTGCTTATTGAGTACTTATTTTGAGGTATTGGTAAGAAGGTAACTTATGATAAGATACATACTGATAAAGCATTGGATTAGGTAGATAATTTGGGGGAGGGGGAGATCGGGGGGGATCGGGGTGTGGTGTAGCTATAACACCTGACCAAAAAGTATTTTATAATGACGAACATTTTTATAAAAATTTATTTAAATTTTTTTAATTATAATTTAAAAATAATATTTAATATTTCTTGAAATATTATATAAAATGTAATATATTTTAAAATTTAATTAAGAAAAAAGACTAAATGAAGACAATATTAATTAAGAGAAGAAGAGTGAATGTTTATGAAAAAATTTGATGGATTTAAAAGTTCGAAATTCCAAAAAAATACTTTTGATAGATCTGTGCAAGAATATATATATATATATATATATATATATATATATATATATATATAATTTGGTTAATTTGTTCGGCAAAAAACTCAGAAAAATGTTTCCGAATTTTCCGTAAAAGAACGAAGTTTATACAGGGGCTTCGAAAAGTCGAAACCCGTTTAAAAATACCGTTTATTTATGGTTTTTGTTGAATTTTAATAGCAAAATTCTCGAAAAGATTACCGATCCATGTATAGACAATTCCATGGAAAGAACACCCGCAAAAGGGCATTTTCCCATTGTACCTGATGTCTTTCAATTTCCATAAATTCTTTAAGCCCTTTATCGATTTCAGTTTTCAGTTTCGCAAAATTGTGAAAACTCGCGATTTTATTTCATTTTCTCAAAACTCTAAAAAATTCTATAATTATTCAAATTTAAATACTAATATCTTTGGTAAGGCTTTCCGACTTTTAATGATTTAAACGACGTTTGAATTTTGCTTATATCGGCTTTTTCACGAAGATATTTCTCTTAAAATATGCTATTTACAATTTTTGATTTTTTAACATATTGGGAAAGTAGGGAATATTTACATTAAAATAAAAATCTCATATTTTTGGATCACACATATCTGCTATGCATAATAGAATTAAAAAAAAAAGAATTTTTCAAAATTGTCATATAAAAATAATAATTTTTCTTATTTTTTGAAAAAAATTATTTTAATTTATATAAAAGTTAACAAAATATAGAGAGTATGCAGCTTTAAATATTCATACCAATTAAAGTTATTAACGGATTTTTGTAATTTAAGAAATATATGAAAGGCTTTTATCTTCTTTTTTTTAATAATTCAGTCATCATCCCTAAAATATCATTTTCGTTCAAAAATTTTTGAATATTGTGAATAAATTAAATTTTAATTTTTCTTTAGTTGTACTTTAAATTGTTTTAGATTACTATTTTTAATAAATTTTCAATATATATAAGACAATACCAGAAAAATATAATTTTTATATGAAAAAATGTAAATAGGTTTAAGAAAAAGCAAAATTTTGCATAGTAGATGTGTGCATTTTAATTTTAATGTAAAGAATGCATGCTTTTCAAATATCTTAAAAAAGAACAAAAATTTCAAATAGCATATTTATCGACAAATACATTTAAAAATGCAATTGCATTAAAATGCATTTTTTAAAAATCTTTTCTATTTATAAAATATTCATCTTCAGGTTGATGTAATCACAATTCAAACACCGTTGAAATCACTGAATTCCGCAAAGCCCTTCCAGAAATATTATTATTTAAAGTTGTATACTTTTGAAGTTTAGGTTTTTTTGGAAAGTGAAAAAGCGAATTAAAATCGCGAGTTTTCGAAATTTCACGAATGTAGAAATTGGTATCTATAAATAAGTCCGTAAACTATTTGCAAGCAAAATTTTATTAAAATCGAAAGACATTCTATACATTTTTGGGCGTTCTTTCATGGAATTGTCGGTATACATGCAAATGTATCTAAAATAAATTCTTAAATTTAAAAATTTTTAGGCTTATCAGCACACGTCATAGCGAATAACAATAACTTTCAATATTTTGCCCCAATAAGACTGTTTCTCTCCTCGTTGCTTTTAGCCGGTATTTGTTCTGTGTTTTTCTTATTGTTGTCTGAAAAATTAAAATGACATAATCTTCCTGGAGTCTGGCGCTCTGGTGGATATTTTTGTAGTTTCCTTAACTTTTCTACGTTCTACTCTGCGGATTGGTTTGTGCAGTTGGCTGCTACTAGATTTAAGCCTCAAAATTTTAAATTTCAACTTGTAAATAGGTATTTTATGACTACATTCACAATTTATGTGTAATGAATTTTTTTGAGCAATTCAAATTTTAATTTTCAAATCCCATATTAACTATTTATTTAGATTCAATATTTTTCAATAACTATTTTCACTTCCTACTAAAAATGTTTAAATGCATATTTTTTATTTTCTATATATTTCATGGCGTTGACAGTTTTTTTAAATGACATATAATTTCCTACCTTTCTAACGCATCACACAGCCATTGTTTGCAAGTGTCATAAATTTAAATTGAAAAAAAAAAAAACGACAACAACAATGGCAACAGCAAATATGAAAAAAAGAGAAATTAAAAATTGAAGTCAAACAATACAAGAACAGCAAAGAGTGGATGGATTTATTCATATTGTAATTTCTAATATTCTTGGCAAACATTCATGGAAATATTCGTACTTGTAGTACTCGTATAATAAAAAAAAAACATACCACCGACTTAGCCAAGAATCATAAATTTATAATAGTAAATATCACGGTTAATGTTTAATTCCCCTGCCGCATTATTTTTATATCAGTTGGATATTCTTTCTCAGTAGTATATTTTCTTTTTTTGTTCACAACTTTAAATTATGCCAGGCACGTCCAATAGGTGAGACTGCTGCAATAAGCCTGAGGTGCATTTTACTTTATTTCTATAAATATTTTTGCTTCTTTTTTTCTTTTCACTACATTATTCTTTTCACACTAACAGAAACATAAACCAACATTAATGCAGGGCATTAAAAGAATTAATAATTAGACAATGAAGGTTTATTGAAAAGAGGCATTTTAAGTTTCTATATTCATAAGTTAGAGTGCTATATTCGGCTGTGTCGAATCTTATGTATCCTTCACCCGTGTTGAGATGTGTTATATTAAAATGAAATACGTTATATTGGATGTAATTACAAATATATTTACCTGTACTATATTTACGTAAACACTAAAATCTTTAAATATTTTGCATACTCATATAAAGTTAAAATAGAATCAACTTTAAAAAAATCTATTTTTTAAAATTTTCAATTTTACACGCTACTAATGAAGCTATTTATATGAAATATGACGAACAGATAGTGCTTGCACTGTAGAATATTATAGGTAATGTTGGATCTTGATCGAATGCCATGCCCATATTTTATGCCCACTTTTTTAAAATTCTCAAACGGGGCAGGGAGTGTAGTACCCCAAATTATGGAACTTTTATAATGAGAACCCTCAATTTTCGTGGCAACCTTTATTTTAAAATATTGCATTGATGAAATGAAAATAGGACGGTTAGGTTTAGGAGTAGAGGTAACCCCCATGGGAAGAAAATATAAATATAAATATAAATATAATTATAAATAAAAGGACTATTACAGTGAAAATCTTAAAAAAAATTTAAAAGAAATTTTCATATATAATTTCGAATAGGGTAAATAAGTCTAGGGGGAGCAGTAGCTTCCATATAAAGTAAATATTAGATACCGCATCAAATACGATAGCGAAGCGCAGCGGTAAAACCTAGTAAATAATAAATTTAATATTTCGGAATTACACATATTGAAGGAAAATATAATCACTTCGATGCAGAACAAATATTTTGTAAATGTAAGACAATATTAAATTAAACAATATTAAATTAAAAAATGGTAAAATTCGAAAAAAAATATTTGTTATAGTCTTATGCAAAAATAAGGCTCATAGCTGATTATAGGAGCTTCAAAAAATATAATAACGTGTTTTGGCTTATGACTCGGTTAATACTGGATCTACTTAGTTAATTTTTTCAACACAAAAATTCTTAAAAAAATTCGTAAATTATTTTTTCTGTAAAAGAACGAAGTTTCTAGCTTACATAGGTGCTTCAAAAAGTTAAAAAAAAAAACAAAAATGCCTTAATTTATTGTTGTTGTTTTTCAGTATCCATGAAAACAATTACTATAAGGGAAGCAGTCACTAAATAAATAAAAGCACAGATTTGCCAATAACTCAATTGTTTATAAACCGATTTGGTTGATTCAAAACATTGAAATTCAATAAAATTATTTTTTATCGATATATATTAGAACCAAGCCCGTAGCTTATTAAAGACTTAGATATTGATCAAAAATGCATTTTGGCCGATATGTCTGCAACTGATGAGCCGGATGAGTTCATTTCTTCAATGAAAAAATTCAGAAAAAATTTTCCGATTTTGCTTTACAAAAACGAAGTTCCTAACTTATACACGGGCTTCAGAAAATCTAAAACCGGTTATAAAAACAGCCTCTTTTATAAATATCTTCGCTATCTTTGAACCGGTTTTTTCGGAGTTTCAACAGAAAAGTGCTGGAAAAATTTTCTGATCATTTGATATAATATACCTATGTTTTTTTTTACTTCACTAACGCAATTTAAACCATTTTTAATTCGAAAAAAAAACTGAAAAAACTTTTTCGCACATATCGTTGC
Source organism: Protocalliphora azurea (assembly GCA_932274085.1). Lineage (NCBI taxonomy): Eukaryota > Metazoa > Arthropoda > Insecta > Diptera > Calliphoridae > Protocalliphora > Protocalliphora azurea. The sequence goes on from OW026519.1 coordinate 134,022,937, forward strand.
CATCTGTGAAATGATCAATAGAAAAATTCTCGAAAAGTTTTCCGATCGTTTGATATATATGTTATATATGGCAGTCATCGGTGGGATTTATAAACGCCATTTCAACCGACGGACATCGTCCTATCGACATCGTTTCTTATAAGGATCCAGAAAATATAAACTTTTTTGCTCTCCGACGAAAATGTCTTAATGACATTTTCTAAAATTCAGGTTATCACCTTGCAATGGTTTCAAATGAGGGTCCGCGACCCGCAAGGGGTCCGTAAAAATATTTTGGATGGGTCGCGAAGACCATTTACATAAACACAAGATTTAAAGCATTTTTTTTTAATATCCAATAATTAAAATTTAGTTCATAAAATGATTTGAAATTATAATTATATCCATATTAGTGATTAAAAATATCATGTCTTATTAAATCAACCTATTCTTAGTTCCAGATTTTTGTATTCTATATATTTTTTGTAATACCAAAGTATGACCAAATTAAATATCTTTTCAAATTTCAAATAATAACTTCCCTAATAAAAGAAGGAATTCACAAATTGGGAATTGTATTAGTTATCAAACTGATCAAAAATGAATTATTGAATATAGTTTGAATGCGTCTGTAAAAGTAAAAAGATAATTTATATTTTTATTCCAGTACCTCAAATTCGTGACTTTTTAATGGCAAAGAATACTTCAGTTTGTAAAAGTAAAAAAGATAATTTATATTTTTATTCCAGTACCTCAAATCCGTGACTTTTTAATGGCAACGAATACTTAAGTTTTCTATCATTGAATACGACTAGAAGTTTATGTGAGAGGCAGTTCAAACTAAATTTAAAAAAAAATTACTCTTTTTATTTCAAAACGCAAACATCCAGTTTGTTGTTGCATGAATTAGGTTTTTGACAACTGATTTAGGCTTTTGTCCCGCACATAAACTTCTAGTTGTATTCTATGGTTTCAATGATAAAACAATTTCTGGAACTTAAGTACGATTTCGCTTCTGAGTGAGCAGTATAATATTGGGCTTTAAACCTGATAAGTTTAATATTTTCCTAAATTTAAAAATCTTGAGATAAGCTGATGAATGATTTAAGAAAGTTATGCTTGGACAGCACTTGTTTGTTATATAACATTAAAATCATAATTCGATTCTTTGATTTGGTGTGAACTTATTACACAAACATTTTTTCCCTTAGCGAGTTGTTTTGGATGCATGAAATAACCATTTGAAAAAATTTCTATGCTTATATTTAATCTACAAGGTGAAGTAATTGTGTAATAAATAGATTTAAAATTAAATTATTTTTTACAAAATTTAATTACATATTTTAACTATTTATTGAAATTATTCTTTCAAACTCCAGCTTTTATGTCATCGCTCTCTAGCATTACCATGATACAGGGAGTCTAACAAAACCGCAAAAGAAATAATCAGGAAAGGAAAAAAAAGTAAAAAGGTCTTTGGTTGCAAAATAATGAACATCCAAAGAAAGTAAGTAAAATAAACGAACGAGTATATTTCTTTTTTTTTTTATTATATTTCTTTCTAAAAACTAGCCTCAAGGTATGTTAGTTGTACAATTTACAATTTAATACAAGAAGTTGTTGAAGGAAAGTATGAATTAAACTTGAAAAACGTGCTAAACAAAAAAAAAAAAGAACAATAAATTCACGTGTTTTTTTTTTTCATTTAACTCGCGAGGGCGATGACATGACACTTCAACTATTGTTCTGGTATTTAATTCACCATGAAATTGGTTCCTCTTGTACTTTATAAAAATGATTGTTGTTATATGCATAAATATTAAAAAAATTTAATGGTGATGTTGACATTAGTTAAGTGGAAATCGTTGAGAAATTGAGAGTGAATTGAAGGTGTGTTTTTGATGTGTTATTTAAAATATAATCATATTTCTTCTATTTCGTTAACAAATGTGGGAGTTTAAATTTGTTTTCAATTATAATTTTATTAAGTAGATTTCATTGAATATATTTTTAAGCGTAAAGAATTATTTGGAATCTTGGACACACATTTAATAAAGAAAAGAACGTATTAACAAATAATTGCCTATTGTAGAAAATTTAAAGTACATATTTATAATGATTTCTTACTTATCATTAATCATAGCTGACATTTTATAGAATTTTGTTTGACGCTGTTTTCCTCTGCAAGATTGGCAAACATTATTTTTATAATACTAGCGGTCACGCAATTTTGATCAAATCTTTGCCAAATGTAAACATCGGCAAACAATATTTTTATAAAACTAATAACGCGTTTTGGTCAAGCAATTTTGGTCAAATATTTGCCAAATGTAAATATAGCTTTAGTTAGATATTTTTTTTTTTTATCAAAATGTTTTTAAATATTTTGGATTTAATAACACTATGGATTTTTAAAATCTCTTTCGTACAATATTTATAATAAGCTCAAATAGTCCACTTAATCAATCATTTTTATAAAAGGGATTTAGATAGCTTTTTTATATGGTGTAAAGAGAACTTAGTGGACCTTAAAATGCAAACATGTGTACTACTCCAGAAAACCTGGTTCTTATGGATGATTCCATTTTGGGAAATACGAATTGAAGTCTGTAAATGAATTCCTGGATCTTGGCGTACTATTCGAACCTAATAAACACATTAATATGTGGCGTCCTTGGGTTTACTAAACGATGGGCTAAAGAATTTAATGATGTTAGTATGACAAGACAGCTATATATTTCTTTAGTTAGACTAATTCTGTAATATTATTTTGTTGTTTGGGACCCCTTTTGTAACATTCATATTGACCGTACTTTTTATGTTAAGAAATTCTTATACAGATTCGATATACAATTTGTGATCATTCAAGACCAGATTACTGCAAATGAAATTACAATATCTCAAAAGTCGCAGAACTATGTTAAATATAGTTTTTGTTATCAAGCTTATATCTGGCAGCATCGAAGCAGAATTTTTTATAAAAGTAATAAATTTGAATGTAGCTCAACGTCCTTCACGTAGCTTTTAGTCATTATTTATAAAATATTCTCGACAAAACTCTGCTGATCCCTTCCATAGATTATGTTTAAATTTTAATGAACTTTATAATGTTATTGATATGTTTCTCGATGTAAATTTAATTAAAAGTAATTTAATTTTACTCTTAAATAATTAATGTAACATATAATTTGTATTTTCTGTCTGTAAGGATTTTGTCCACAGACTTAATAAATAAATACATTAAAAAAATATATATATAAGCCAAATAGAAAAGAGAAATAAAATGTTATTGGATATATATCGAGTCCTAACAGCCAAAAAAAAAAAAAAATCATAGAAATTCCTATTTGTACTTTTGTAATCAGTATCTTTTATTGATAACAAGAAGCAGTTAAGTGTAGCAGGTTCAAATGAAAATAAAAATAGTCATACAAGTACCGTAAAATCTTTATTTAGCATTAACAAATCTCTAAATCTCTCCAATAATAAATACAAAAGTTATTATAACACTAAACTAAACAATATCTTAGTTTGTTTTAAAATTTTAATTTCTATCTATGAAAGCACTGAACGTATTATAAAATTATACTATTATACTAAAATTATATTATAAAATGTACTCCTATCATAAAAATAATACACTATACTCTTATTAAATTGTCATTAGAAATATTTGTGCGGTGCAATAACTATAACTATAACTATAACTATAACTATAACTATAACTATAACTATAACTATAACTATAACTATAACTATAACTATAACTATAACTATAACTATAACTATAACTATAACTATAACTATAACTATAACTATAACTATAACTATAACTATAACTATAACTATAACTATAACTATAACTATAACTATAACTATAACTATAACTATAACTATAACTATAACTATAACTATAACTATAACTATAACTATAACTATAACTATAACTATAACTATAACTATAACTATAACTATAACTATAACTATAACTATAACTATAACTATAACTATAACTATAACTATAACTATAACTATAACTATAACTATAACTATAACTATAACTATAACTATAACTATAACTATAACTATAACTATAACTATAACTATAACTATAACTATAACTATAACTATAACTATAACTATAACTATAACTATAACTATAACTATAACTATAACTATAACTATAACTATAACTATAACTATAACTATAACTATAACTATAACTATAACTATAACTATAACTATAACTATAACTATAACTATAACTATAACTATAACTATAACTATAACTATAACTATATATGAATATATAAAAGAAAATATTAAAAATGAATAATTTTGGGTATTTCATTAATCCAATACAGGCAAAATGTTAATTTTTTTTTTAAATTTGAATGAATTTGAAAAATTAGGTTGCTAAGTTTTATATGTGTTCCAAATTTCATTTCGCGCTACCTTCATTCTTTCTACTTTGTGGTCACATTGACAATTTAGGGTATCGGTTTTTTGATACCGTTCATTTACAAATTTTATGTACACAAGATATAAAAGAGTATAATTCAATTAATGCCAACTAATATCAATTTGGGGTATTATGGCTTCGACTTAGAATCCCTTTTTTGAGTTGATTTTACGGTGTCCGTGCGTCCTTTTGATAGGCTGGCTGGTTGTCTGTCCACGTAAACCTTGTGTACAAAGTATAGGTCACAATTCAGTGAAATTTGGCATATATGATTATTTTTTGACACAAGGACCAAGCCTATTGAAATTGATTATGGTACATTATTTCAAGTAGCCCCCATACAAATTTTTTCCCGGAATAGGGGTGTTATCAATAAAATAACATAAATAGAGAAATTCGGTATAAACAGGTTTTATATAAGCATAAATCAGCGTGCTAAATTTTAGTTAAATCGGTCCATAACTGACCATAACACTCATATAAACCCTTCTTCCAAAAACTACTTTAACGTGCATAAATCCCTATAAATGTTAGTAGCAAGATAATATTTGATTACCATAGCCCCCATATAAGACCTACTTCTGAAAGTCACTTTAACATGAATGAATCCTATTAAAATATTAGTATTAAGATAATATTTAACACACACAAGTTATGTCTGTATATAAATTACACATCAAAATTTAAAAATAATCGATAAAAAATGTACCTAGCCTCCATATGAGATCACCTCCGAAGATAATTCTAAGAAATTTAGTACATAGGTTTTTCATAACCCAAAAACAAAATGTTGAATAGCACAATTATTTCAACTAGCCCCCATAAAATGTTCTCCCGGAGTAGGACATAATTCTACATAGACTCGAAAAAATTTTTGTAACATTAAAATGCCCCATGGTCAGTCCAGAATTAAACTTTGCTTCCGTACAAGTTCCTCCCGAAAATCGGCTAAACGTTCCTAAATCCTTCATAAATGTTAGTATAATCCTTCATGGTATCATTTTGCTCACGTGATAAAAGTATAAATCCTAATTCCAAATTATACAAGAATTGTTGCACAATTGACCACAGAACCCATATAAGACCTCTACGAAAATCTGAGAAATCTACTTGACATACATATAAAATGGTGTAATATGTTTTATGGTCTGGTTTGACTTCTTACAAGTTTGATCTCTTACTAGTTTTAAATTGGTCATGCTTTTTTTTCTGTTTCTTAAACTGTACTTTAGACCACCCATAAATTGTATGCAATTTACAAAAGTTTTGATTTTGCTTGCACCTCCTTTAATTATACCATCTAAGAGAAGATTACTAAGACACAAATACTGAGACTTATTCCAAAAGATACTTAGATAGAGGGTAAATATATATATATATATATATATATATATATATATATATATATATATATATATATATATATATATATATATATATATATATCAGCATTTCTTCAAATTCGTTTATTTTTGGGTTTCAAAAAAAAAATTATAAAACTTTCTAAACGACACATCAACGCTTATTTGTATCAATATTAATCGACTTTAATGAAACACAAATCTGTCCAAAAGGTGAAAACAAACAATATTACTGGAATTACCAAATAATATTTTACAATTTGATACACATATATATCAGCATTGTTCAGCAACTAACAAATTTTAAAATAATTTATTAAAAATTATTAATTTTGAAATTTGAAAGTGAAATTTGAAATCATACTCGTATAATGTCTCTACTTTCATATGTATATAGTTTGGTTTAATAATACTGTTTTACAGTGTAATATATAATATAATAACTTTACTTTTTAACTGGTTGCACAACCTGAGGCACCGGCAGATCGAGCTAAAAAAAATAATATGTTTGAAAAAAAATTGGGTCGATGGGCCATAAACCGGAATTTTGTTCTAAAAAAGGTCACAAAAATGAACTAAAATCTTTATTGCGCTATAACGATTTATTTTAACATTTTAAATGTGGACCTATTGTGTTAGTAACGGTTTTTATTATTTTGTAGATAAAAATTTGTAGCTTTTATAAATCAGCGCAAGTGGACCAAAATCCGAATTTGAGGTATCGATTATTACACAAATATCCGCATAAAATGCGAAAGACTTTTTTTTAATTGTACAAAAAAATATATTAGCATTATATTTTTATTATTATTTTCTATGTATTGCAAAAAATAAATATCAGTCTTTCCTTAGTTAAAAAAAAATCATTCAAATAGCTTCAACTCGCCTGTGTCACATATACACAATACAATATTATAAAATAGTGAATTTGTTAAATGTTGTTGAAGCTATTTGAACGATTTCTTGAAGAACGAAAGACTGATGCTTATTTTACATAATTCCTAAGAAATAATAGTAATAATGTAATGCTAATATACCTTTTTGTGCAAATTAAAAAAAATCTTTTGAAAAGTTTACTTCTTTCATAAAATCTGCATCTAAAATCTAAATAGAGTGCCCCGATGGCCTAGTTGGTAGTGAGTTAGTCTATCAGCCTGGGGGTTGTGTGTTCGATTCTTTTGTTCTGTTTCACTAAAATGAGCAACAGTCTTCGTTACTCCGCTCGATTAGAATTAGAATATAATTTGCAATTGTATTGTAATTATAAAATAAATAAAAATCTAAATGTATTTTTTAATGAAACAGTGTCAATAAATTAAAAAAAATAAAAATTGGATTGACATTTTTTTTTTATTCGATTAGCCAGAAATTCTTTCAAAAATTTATCACCTTAGACCAATGCTGGATGTAGTGGGTAATTCTTAAACAATTTGAATTTTCTTTATATTTCATACCAATTTCAAAGAGCTGTATTTGAATATTTTTTACGGCTAGATGAATTGAAATAATCCAAACAGTTTTCGGCATATTATGTATTAGAAATTACAGCATTGTACTAGAAATTATAGAAATTACAAAAAGTTAAAAGAAAAATCCTCAGGACTAATTCCCGAAAAACCAAATAAAGTCGAAAACTCAAAATTCAAGCGTAAATATCTTTTTAACTGTACGAGGTAACTTAAGTGAATACACTTATTATTTCTTTACTACGCCAAGCACTTTACAGAAATATAAAAGCTTTGATTTTTAGAAGTTACGATTTCTTGAAACTTTTACATATTCGAGCTAGTCAACTATGACACCCTGTAGCATATTTTGTATTATTACATGGTGACTACAAAATAATTTTTCTGAAAGGTCAAACCTTGCTCTACAACTTTTTCCTACATTTCGATCCGACCAGTACTTCAGGAGAAACGGACTTATTACCCGAAACTAATTCCCGAAAAACTAAATAAAGTCATAAACTCAAAATTCAAGCGTAAATATCTTTTTAACTGTACGAGGTAACTTAAGTGAATACACTTATTATTTCTTTACTACGCCAAGCACTTTACAGAAATATAAAAGCTTTGATTTTTAGAAGTTATGATTTCTTGAAACTTTTACATATTCGAGCTAGTCAACTATGACACCCTGTAGCATATCTTGTATTATTACAGGATGACCACAAAATAATTTTTCTGAAAGGTCACACCTTGCTCTACAACTTTTCCCTACATTTCGATCCGACCAGTACTTTAGGAGAAACAGACTTATTACCAAAAATTTTGCGATTGGCTCCACTGTGTACCATGCAATAAACAGCAGGATGTATGACATACATAACCTGAAGTATCAAAAAACTGCTCTAGGTTACTAGGTTAATAGAATTACATATTCACACTTTCTTTGGATGTTATTTATAAAAACTTTCAAAAAAGAGAAAATAAATGCATTTTTAAAAGCAGTGAATAATAATCATAAAAAAGAACGTCCCACCAATGATAACCATGGATTAAAAAAAAATATTTCTGCAGATCTTTTTCAGCACTAAGTAGTTCCTTCCAATGAAAAAAATCATGATTTTTCGCTGGATATGTATATAAAGAACTTTGATTTTACTGATAAATTATTTCAATACCATAACAAGTGTTCAAAAGCTAGCAGCTTTTTCTCAAGTAAGTAAAAATATATGTCTGCAAATAATTTTAGCCAAATTTACTAATATTTTGTAAAAAAATCATTACCTTCTCAAAAACTGCATTAAATTTTATCAACTACTGATGCTGTAGAAATGTCCAAAGTTTAACTTATTAAATTTTAAAGTAAATTTAAAAATTGTTTTAATTTCGTTTCCTTTTCTTTAAAATAAGTAAATGTCCTTTAACTGTCATTCTAGATTAAAATAAACATCTGCATTATGGAAAACGTGTTATGAATCTATTGTTCAACTGCACGGAAAATATCTACAACTTACAACAATAAATTGTTGGCCATATGAACATAAAGGAAAAACAACAACAAAACCAATATAAAAAAGTAATAATAAGAATTACAACTACATACCTATAACATTTTATAAAACTACAAGTACTCGCATATACATTTATAATACGAGTAATAAATATATAATAGTTGTGAAAAGAAATAGACATTAAAATCCTGGTGTAAACTACAAAGTAGCGTCACCAAGGCTGTCTTTCTTCACTACAACATGGTGAATTTGTAAATAAATTTTAAAATGAAAATTTCTCAACTCAATGTCTTTTTCATTTTATATTTTTGGAATTGGTAATAAACACTGTAGGGTTACATCCGTTACACAAATACAACAGCAGTAATAATAATAACTACAACAAATTCATATGCGTGTGAATATTATTGCAGTAAAATAACAATAATAAAGAAATAATAATAATAAGTTTTTGGCTTGAAAATTACAAAAATATTTTACCTTCTGCATGAACGCAAAAATCGCTTTTTAGTTGTTCAACCAAGAGTACGTACATATATGAAAGTACCTTGTGTTTTAGGCCATAAAAAATGCAACGAATCACAACAACGAATGTAAGTACATTTATTTAGCTGGTGAAAATTATAACATTTTTGCAGAAAATAGGAAATGTATTCCATTTTAGTTAGTGGTATGATTTTCTTTCTCCCTTTTGTAGACATTGCGTATACGCTCCACATGACAAATTCACATTCAAAAAGCAAAGTAAAAAAAAGTTCAAAGTCAACGGTAAAAGCCATATAATTGTTGAAAAAAATTTGTACCATGATTTCTATTCCCATATACAATTTTATTGTATAAACGAATATGTGAATAGTTGAGAATGAAGAGTGTGTTTGTTTGTATAGTTCGTGGGGAAATATAGTAAAATTTCTAAAAAAAAAAATAAGAAAAATTATGATTCTTCATGCTAAACTCAAGCCAAGAATATTATGTCTTTAGAAATATTCGTATTTTAGTGTTTTAGTGTTTTAGAAAATTCGTTTCCATTTTAGACTTCTTTCTTTATCGTTTGTGCCAAATGCATTAAATCACCAATGACAGACATACGTGTAAAAATTGTGAGTTAAGTGATTTAAAATAACCTAAAATAACAATATATATGCGTATTGTTTTAAGATTTTAAGAAATTTAAAGATATTGAGAATAAAATGAAGATAGCCTAACATTTGATAAATAAAACGAAGTAGAATTACCCAATATGCATATTATATGCCTACCATAAAAGAAGAGATTACATATATGATATACAAGATCACTGAAATATGAAATTATCTACAAATAGTAATAATACTAAATTCCTGCTTCAATTATACCATCAAAGAAGAGATTACTAAGACATAAATACTGAGACTTATTCAAAAAGATAGAGGGTAAAGATATATACATATATCAGCATTTCTTCAAATTCTTTTACTTTTTAAATTCGAAAAAATTATAAAACTTTTTAAACGGCACATCAATGCTTTTTTGTACCAATATTAATTGGCTTTATTGAAACAAAAATCTGTGCAAAAGGTGAAAACAAACAATGTTACTGGAATTTCTAAATAATATTCTACAATTTAATACACATATATATCGGCATTGCTGTGCAACTAATAAATTTTAAAATAATTTATTAAAAATTATTAATTTCGTACACAAAATGAAAAACTGAGTATGCAGTCATATCACATGATGTGTCTACTTTCATATGTATATAATTTGGTTTATATATGAAAAATACTGTTGTACGGTGTAATATATTATATAAAAACTTTCATCTTTAGCTGATCGCGCAACAAATAGCCAAGCTGGTTATGATGGAAAGTCATTGACTCCTGTTTAGTCGCATATTCTGTTCAAATCCCTTTTTTGCACTAATCAATTATGTTCAGCACAGGTCTTTCGAGATAGTTTCGCCTTTGTTTAGCATAATATATCACATTAAATAAAGAGCACTATTTGGGTTATTTGTCTTTGATATCGATTTTCTCGGTTAGCCGATTATAATAGTACCCCTTTTCATATCACGTGGCACATACGCGGGTCCAAGGGAGGGGGGATGAAAGAAAATTTCCCCTGAAATGACTTATTAACTAAGAAAAATTAAATACGAAGAAAAATTTACAATAGGAAAAGGAAAAAAAAATATTTTTTTCTTTTTGGAGCCTTCATACAAACTAAGGACTTCCTTCTTATATAGATCGTTCTCAAAAATTTTTCTAACATTTCAGTTTTCTTAATCAACCAAATCGGTCCATAAACATATATATATATATATATATATATATATATATATATATATATATACATATACACTCCCTGCCACTTGAATAAAGAATCACATTTTTTTAACTTTAACTAAGTATATCTCCTAAACTAAAGTTCAGAAAAAAATAATTTTTTTCGCAACCAAATTTCAAAGTGTTGGCTTTAGTTTCCTGAAGAAATAAAAAATATACATATTTTGTTATGCATTTATTTAAAGACATGTATTTCTGTGGTACTATTTCGTGTGTCAATTGAATAAGGAATTCTTTTAATATTATTTAGGAAGGCTATGATTTGAATTTCTTTCAATATAAACGGCTAGAGAATTTTTAATTTGATAGTTTTTAAATAGTTTTTATTCAAAATGGGACGTGGTAAGGCTCTTAATAACCCTGAAAAGGAAAAAATTATCATTTTGAAATCTCGGGGTCAGAATCCGGTCCAAATAGCCAAAAACATTAATAGAGGAAAGACCTTTGTATACATTTATTTAAATAACGTGGAAAGATATGGAAAAAACATGAAAGGGCGGATGAAAACGGTAACAACTCCAAAAGAAAGACGAAAAATTCTTAGAATTGCATCAATTTCTGCCACGTCGGTATCAAAAATACGTGAAAAAAGTGGAGTCAGTGCACCGTATTTTAAAGTCGTGCCCATACATAGTCCGAAGAAAACTGCAAAAAAAAACACCACTTAATGAAAAACGCAAATCACAACGTCTACAGTTTGTCAAAAATACAATGACATGGTCCGACAAATGGTTTAAAGTTGTATTTTCCGATGAAAAAAGTGTAATATTGATGGTCCCGACGGGTGTAACTATTACTTGCATGGACTAAATAAGGAGGAATTATGTTTGAGCCGCAGACACAGCCGAAAGTGCGGAATAATATTATGGGGTGCCATTTCGTATTATGATACCATAGAATTGGTTTTTGTATCCCACAAAATGACTACAACGACTTACAAAAACATTCTGTAGGAAGCATTTCCAAAATTTAATGATTGAAAACAATGGATTAATCAATAAGGTGTTCAACTTTTGGATTGGTCTCGATATTCACCAGATCTGAATCTAATGGAAAATGTCTGGGGTTGGCTTGCAAGAAAAGTTTATGAAGGAGGAAAACAATTTGAGATGATAGAATCCTTAAAGGATGCAATAACGGAAGCATGGAGTTCAATTTCGCTAAATTACTTAGAGTATACATTATACAAGTCGATGCCAAATCGCATTCAAAAATTTCTAAAAATGATGGTATTACTCATTACTAATTGAATGCTAGAATATAATAACTTTCATTTTAATAACCTAAAATTTAAAAATAAATTACAGTTTGCTTAGTTTTAAAATATTCCTTATTGAAGTGACACACGAAAAAGTACCACAGAAATACATGTCTTTAAATAAATGCATAATTTTAGTATAACAAAATATGTATATTTTTTATTTCTTCAGGAAACTAAAGAAAACACTTTGAAATTTGGTTACACAAAAAATTATTTTTATCTGAACTTTAGTTTAGGAGATATACTTAATTAAAGTTAAAAAAATGTGATTCCTTATTCAAGTGGCAGGCAGTATATATATATATGTAGATTGGGTATTATATTTTTATTTTGCGTTTGGAAAAAATATATTAATGGACAATAAATGACCGATTATATTATGGCAGTTAAAAATCAGAAATTTTAAAATTGGTAAAAATTCCATTTGTAATCCGATGTAAAATATGAATACTAGGGGGCGCTTATGGAAATTACAATTTAATTATTATTTTTCAATTTCTATTTTTTGGTTAAAAAATAACGATTATTTTTGATTTTTTGCTCAAATTACAATAGTTTTTTTTTGATTTTTATATTTTGATTAAAAAATAACAATTATTTTTGATTTTTATTCCTTCTTTTTTTTCTAAAAATTATTTTGCTCTAAAACAATCATAATTTTTAAGATAAAGAAAAAAAAAAAAAAAATAATCGTTGTTTTATAATCGAAAAATAAAAATCAAAAAATAATCATTATAATCTGAGCAAAAAAAAAAAAAAAAAAAATAATAATAATAATAATAATAATAATAAAATAATTTTTATTTATTGAGCTTTTTTGGAAAAAAAAAACTAAAACAAAAATAAAAGTTTTTTGCATATTTGGAAAGGGCATTAAAAAAAAACATGTTACTAAATTTCTTGGATCATATTGACTTTTTTGGTTAAAAAATTTGTCATAACCATTATTTGCAGCCTCTGATAAATACATTAAATAACACCTTGGGTATGCCTCTCAGGACACGAATACTTTTAATGCAATTTTTTTGCTAAGATTCCATTTTTCGCTTAACTAAAACTAAACCAAAGTATTTACTATGGATTTAAATACAATGCGAAAAATTCGAATATAAAAAACGGAATATTTTTTAGGTCGTTTCTAATGTTTCAGAAAATGTTAGCAAATTAATATTATATCGCGCCATAATGATTTTAAATTGTAAGTTTAAGCATCATTTAATCACACGCTATTTTAGCTTCATTGATATTAAGTTGTAAGTGTGCCTAGTGAAAAAGACTTATGTCCATTCATGCTTTTATCTCTCCAAGTTTTGACACCTCCTATTGCATTTCTGTTGAGGGCACATTAAGGAGATATACCTCAAACGATGCACAATTACCAGGGTAATTAATTAAATTCTTAATTTTTTAATTTTCAAAACGGCATAAATTTTCTTTTAAAACAACTGCAGAAATTAAAAATTTTGAAAATTTTGTCCCCAATATAATTTAACACTGGTCAGTGACATACTGATTAAACATAAGTTGGCCTATTTCTACAAGTGTTTGTAGCTTATATTAGAAAAAGTTGAACATATGTTCTAAAAGCCGCGATTGTTATTTTCAAACCCTTTTCTTTTTGCATTTTTTTAACTTTTGATTATCACATGGAATAATTTCTGATTTTGAATTTTTGTTATTTTGCTTTCAGTACAAATACATCAACAATTAATTTAAAAAATCAGAATAAAAACATAATTGAGGTTTAAAGTCGATTTTTAAAAGGTAAATGAATAAAGATGAGTGCTGATATATATAAATTAAGGCTACTCACTGGAAAATGTTTTTCTATTACCCTCCTCAAAATTTGTCTTTTTATGTTTTATGATGTTTCCCAAAATAGTGTGGGTCTAATGATAAACCGTTCGTGAGCTGGACCGTTTTAAAGAAAAGGCGTTATCTATTTAATTTTTGTATTTTATCACAAAGCAATGCATACAGAATTTGGTACAATTTCAAAGGAATTTGGAAACCGAATTCAATATTTTTATGTTCCACAAAGTATTACATTTTTCCATGTTTTTTTCCATATATTGTTTGTTAGTTTTAGTAAAAATTCAAAATTTGAATTTTTTACTTGATATCGGACAAGGACTTCAAGTTTTCCTAATGGAAATCACCAATCATAGATATTGTGTTGTTATTCATGAATGGCATAAAAGCTGAATGTACTTATGTATTATTAATATCTGGAAAGATATCTGGAAAAAGATATTAATAATATATAAGTACGATCAGAAATCACAATCATTGCAACCTCTATTTGAGACAAACTATTTAAAATTTTTGAATTTATATATTATGTTAATTAGCTTCCTACGTTATACCTTTTATTATATAATAGTGCACAATAAATTTTTTATCTAAAAAAAAACGTATATATTTCCAATCTGCTACAAATTAAATGTTACAAAAAAATATTTAATCCTTTTCTAAAAAAACGGAGGACATGAAACTGAAAGTAGTTTTTCTAAAAACAACAAATTTTTATTACTCGAATATATGTACTTATTTATATAAATAAGTTTTTAAAGTACATATGTATATTATTTGTTCATGCAGTAAATAGAGTATACAATTATTCGGATTAACTTGACAAATAATTATTCGAGGTTAAAAGTTGATCGGTTAATAACCGATTAATAGCAAATTATTCGATTAACTGAATAGTCTTAGTAATACATGTAAAACATATAAATAATACTAATTATTAAATAACCTAATTATAATATTTAATGTAATAGTTTAATATAGATTATATTCTTTCAAAAAAGGTTCATTTTATCAGTTATTTCGCCAATTTGTATGAAAAAAAAAAAAAATAAAATAAATTTTTTGACCTAATGCTACAAAATATTCTCCTAATTTAGCTTTATTTAATACATCAGTCTTTTTAATGTAATGTTGTCATAAAAGTCAAAATTAATATTGATATTTTTCAAAATTTCTACTGTCACAAGTTTTAGTACTTGTAAAGTTACAATCATGTTGCATTTTATTAAAAATTCTTTACCAACAACAAAAATATGAAACCTTTATCAAGGCTTGTCATTGGAAGATGTTCTCTTTTTGATACCCATGCACTGAGAAGGAAGTCATGTTCACGATTTCATGCAAAATTGCAATGAATATCAAAATTCCTTTTCATCGGCACAATTAAATAATTTTTAATTTTTATATAAAGAAATTTATCAAAAAAAAAAAAAAAAAAAAAAAAAAACAAATAAATAAATAGATAAATAAAAATATGCATAAGATTATTTTTCATTTGTTTACAACAGTATTGTGTATTTTATGCGCTTAAAACATGCACTAACAATGTTGAAATATGTCTAGAAAAACAAATAAAATATGCACTTATTTTTTAACTTTTAAGCCATGTTCAAATTTGAAAAATATTTAATCAAAATTACGTTATTGTTTGCCATTGTTTGATGCTGCAAAAGTCAGCTATGATTAGTAATAAGTAAAAAATATTTTCCCATGAAAAACGAAAAATTAGGAAATACTTTATATAGTCGTTATGTACCTTTAATAAGTAGAAACCATTAATTTTCAACTCAGTTTCATATTAAATTAACTATATATATATATTTAATTAACTATATATATATATATACGAAGAATGAAAAAGTGCTTCCAATATTTTCACCACTACAAAAGTAGAACTAAGTGCATATTTTATGTCAAAAAACAGTATATTTTCAGCAAGAAAAAAGGTTAATAATTTCTAAGAAAATTTATATTTCATAAATTTAAAACAAGAAGCATAAAAGAAGAACGTGCTACCAATGACAACCATGGGTTAAAAAAGAATTTCTGCAGTTCTTTTTTAGCACTAAGTACGAGTATTTCCTTCCAATAAAAACACAATGTTAAACTCAGCTCTTTTTCAATTCTTTTTTTGCTGGGTATTAATAAATATTTTTATTTACACACATAGATAGAGTTTGCCCTATATTTTGAAATGTAAAATTTAACCTACTCGACATTAACAGATGTGATGTGTGCATTTATTCTGTCTTCATCTGAATCTAAAATTGCAACAAACTTATTTTGATGGCTGTTGTCTCCATAATAGATTGATTTTTATAAAATAATATTACACAGAAAAAATTATGACAAATATTTTTTTTTTTATTAAATCGTTATTTGACTTTGGAAAAAATTTTATTAAAAAAAAAAAATGTTTAATTTGAATACTTTATATTATTAGGTAAAATAATTTTGAAATCGATATAGAAACCAAAAAATAAAAAAATAAAAGAAAAGCAAAAAAAAAAAAAGAGAGAGAGAGCAAATGAGAGCTTCAATAATTATGATTTTTATTAAAATAAAAAAAAGACAAGAAATGCAACAAGAAGATGTCCACATAATTTGAAGACTTCCGGAGGTAAGTTCGATTAAATTTAGAAGATGCAGTAACAATTTTGCAAATACTTTTATTTTGATATCTAAATACTAGTTATATCACATCAATGTGCACACATAATTTTAAAATTGTCTTGGTCACAATTTTGGTCTTCCGATATTTTTTCAATAAAATAAGATAATAGTGGAAGTGGAACTTCCACAACAGTATCTGCACATTGATCAGGTCAATAAACTTTTAATATTGGTTTAACAAATACAGGTTGTATGTTCTTTAGGATATAAGCACAATATATACATAGGTAAAAGATTTTGATATTTTAATTTAGATATAAATTAAAAAAAAATATATATTCCTTATCTTTTGAGAAAATTATTTTGATATAAAATAAGGTCATAGCTCTACAACTCGGGCAATAACAGAATCAGGATTTATCGTTAAAGCTAAATTGTTTTATTACATTGGTCATCTAATTTAATATAAAACTGGGCTTTTTAAGATCAAGTATACTATATAAAGTCCAAAGATGTACATATACATTACAGATAAACATACATAAACCTGTATTTGTAAAAAAATAAATAAATGAATAAAAAAATTTATTTTAAAATATGTTTTTTAATATTAACTTTAGGGATTTTAAAATAATTTTATTTGAATATTTATTCAAGCTATAAATTTACTGTTTTTATTAAAAAATTTGTTGAATTTTTAATAAGTTTCAAACATCATGTTTAATAAATAGTATATTTTAATAAGAAAAATTTTATTATTTTTTTCAATAACTCATTTACGAATTTAAATATTTGTTTTTACTAATTTCGTGATAGGTCCGATTTCAGTAAAAAAAAATATTTGAGTTTATGAATTTAGTAATAGAATACGAAATTTAATTTTTTTCTGTGTAAATTCTATACAGCTTATTGTTGGGCAGAATATTCTCTTTGGTAGCTTCTTTAAAAAAATTATTCAAGGTATGGTGTTTTATAAAAACAGCATATATGAAAGTATTTGACATTTTCATTAAAAAAATTAATATGTTCTTAATTGACAATTATGTGTATATCGCCTCCAAAGTCAAAAAAGTTTATACCAAAAGTTTTTAATAAATAAGAGAAAACATAATTATTTATTTTGTGTAATTTTGACATCTTAACTCGATAACTTTTATGACGCATCGCTTACAATAATCAATGTCCTTTTGTAATTGTTAGTTTTCGATATATAACTTACCAAAAATTAACTCTATAGTATTCTTCTATAGTATTTTGCAATATTTTAAAATTTTATCAAAAATTACTGAATTATTTTTTTCTAGACAAAAAAATAATTTTAAATTGCATTTTTTCACAAAATATTACACAAAAATATGTTTTTATGGCATAAAATGCAAAATCATGCATTTACAATAAAATATGCAGAAATATGCATTAATAAATCAATGCAAATTATTAAAGCAAATTCTCTGATTTGGAAAAATATTTAGTTTTCACTGTTCTAGGAGTAAAGGCAAAAAAACATGCATTTGCATGAACTTCCGGTCCTTGGTAATACATAATTATTTTCAAAAACAACAACCGAATGTCAACGTTTTACAGCAGAACAATTCATTTGATTATCTTTTTAGTGATATTTATGGGTGTTGTTGGTCTTAGTTCTTAAGCATAAGAAAACGTATACTTATTGAAACTGTGGAAGTAATGAAAAAGTACTTCCCCAAAAATTAATTATTTATTTGGATATGGTTGACATAAATTTATCTTAAAAGTAAAAAATTTTCTAAATTTATAACTCCAGAAAACTAAATTTCGCTTAATCGGTTATTTGACACAAATTATTTGGTTTATTTGTTATTCGAAAATAGACAATTTTAAATTATTCGAACAGTTAATCGACTAAAATTAATTGGATAACCGAATGACGGTTAATTGATTATATACCCTAATAGTAAATAAATAGCTATTTTGCTTTTACTGCTGTTGTTGTTTTTTAATATCCTTGTTATGTTTTTATGTGTGAAAATATGCCTGTTAGCTATTTCAACACATTTACACACACACTCTAAGTAATTATGTAGATATTATTGTTATTGTTTTTGTTGTTTTACAAAAAAATTAACCGGTTTGTTTTGTATGTATTTATTTATTATGATGACGGGTTTTTATTGTTTAAAAAATGTGTGTTAGGACTTAATTAACATTTACACATATATGTACATTAGGGCTATAACCAAATTTTTGGCATAGCACCACGGAATGGCCAAGAATGTTTTAGTAATGAAAACACCTCTCTCCCGTCGTTTTGACAAAAAAAAAAAAAAAAAAAAATCCTCATGCAGGGAAGCAAATTTCTAAAACCTTCCAAGAATTTTTTTTAGAAAAATTTTTTATTATTTATTTTTTTTTTTTTTTGTATTTATACAATATTTATGTATTAATTTATTCCAGGTTTACCTAGTAGTTTTTAATTTATATACTATTTATACTTTAAGTTTAATGTTCGCGATGATTTACACAGTAAAACTTTTATTGCTCTCTCTGCACATATGTTATTATTATTCTTTGAAATAGCCAGAGCATGGAATCTTCCAATTACAATTTTTTCGCTTGGTATTTTGCTAAATTTATATAATGGTTTGTCGACATAGGGAATATTTCTCTGAATTTTAACGCTATCTTGAAATTTGTTCAAAGACTTTGACCAGACTTTAGAATTTTTTTGGACATTTAAACCACTTTTCTTGAAAGACATCTTTTATTAATTCAAACAAACAACAAAATTTAATAATATATAAAACCGCAACAACTTTCATGTTTTCTAAATTAAATAAAAGTTTTTAAAATAAAAAGTTTTACAACTTTTTCGTTTATTTTGTGATTTTTTTTAAATTTTGCATGAATTTTGATTGAAAATGGTGTATTTTTGAAAACTTCTTTAAAAGATAATAATCTAGGCATTTAGTGATGGTACAATCTACGAAATTCGGATTATTGCTTATATTTTTATATCGCATAAAGTATTTTATGCAGTTTTTTACATATAACGAATTTTGAACCGCGATGAATTATAAACCGTAGCAAAATTTTTAAATCTAAAGCGGTGGATAAATTCCAAAATAGCATTTAAGTGATACGTATTGGAATATATACAAATATCAGGTGTATATTTTTTAAAATTTCCGTGAGATAAAAATTGCTGTTTTTAAACTTCAACCCGATCCCTGCATGAACTTTTTTAACGATCCGAAAAAATTATCATATTTTTTATTAATAACTTTTAATGTTCTACACGACTATACTATGCCGTTTTTGATATTCGCAAAAAGTGTGAAAAAGTTGTACCCTAATGTACATATGTAAAAGTATAAACAACTACATACACTGACGCAAAAATATTGAACTACCCTTGAACTTTTTAAATAACATTAAATAAAACACACACACATTAATTTTATTTATTTTTTGTTAAATTGTATGTAATGAATTAGTCATTATTTAACAGAAAAAAAGTTACCTTCTCTGAGTAAATATATATATTTTTTTTTTTGTAATGGATTTAAGTTGACTAGTCCAAAAAAAAGACTCCAAAAAAGTATAAATCCAAATGAAACTGGATAGGATTTTCGGTTTTTCTGTAAATTTTTTTTATAGAGTTCTTCATTTTTGTATAAAAGGATAATGTCTACCTCTCTCTTTAATTCGTACAATCTCCTTTGCATATTTCTTTTCTAAATCCAACGGATGAAGTAGTAATTTCTTATGTTCTGTATTTAAATCGACAAAAGGCTTTAAGAATTCTATTTCTTAAGGTATTTTTAAATATATCAGGTAAGGTTTTCGCAGCAAATACTTGCCAACGAGTTATGTAGTGGGATTTAAGTGATTTGAAAAACCTGATAGCGATCCTATCATTGATGCGACTCCATCTGTACACCCATGGAAGTCGTCTACAAAGGTTTAGTAAAGAATACTTCTTCCTTTATTTAACTTTCTGCAGTAAAATAAAAGTTTGCTTAAATTAAAAATATCAGTCGTTTCATTAAACTACAGGCCATCAATTTTTTCAGAGTTACCTGACAGAGAGGTTGTCATGACTTTTACTTTGATGGGCTTATCTAAGATTGTATTCCCTATGACAACAGAACAAAGCTTTATTAAAAGTTCACCAATTAATATAAAAGTCTACAAAGTCTAACAGAAATAAAAAAGTTTTAATATATATATATATATTTTTCTGTTATTTATTGCTAATGATTACAAATGTCAAAAAAGCAAAAAAAGTTAGGTGTATTTTTAGAAAATAATAAAAAATTGATAATTTGAGTAACATAAATGGTGGATCATTATTTTTGCGACTGAGTGTATGTACATTTAAATAATATTCCAAGGTTGGAAATCGGTACCGTTATAAATACCGAAACCGATAAAATACCGTTTAAAATGGGCTATCGTAACCGATACCGTAGGGGCCAAAAAAGAGGCCAGATGGTTGAAAAAGGGGAAATTGAAGACCAAAGTCGCCCAATGGTAACGCTGAATACCGGTATATATCTGTATTTTAGTTTCAATATTTTAAAATATTCTATTTTCTATGTAATTTCTCATATAATTTACTTGCTTTAAGAAAGATGAAATTATTTTCAATATTAAGATTTAATTTAATATAATATTTATGGAATCTTGTTTTTAAAGTTCTTTTATTGTTTGTTTCTTTGTCCAATAGATTTTCTAAAACGATAAGTATTGAACACCTTAATATAGTAAGAATACTAAAAAGTACAAATTTATCTTCAGTTCCCAACCAGTGATTAAAAATCAAGCGCTTTTGTCCAAAAGATGTTTAGGTTTTTTTTTTTTTTTTTTTTTTGTAAATAGGTTTCTAAAAATTCTTTACACAGTTCAACAAAGTGGTAGAGAAAATTGTATCGCAAATAATTTTACGTAATTCATATCCCTTGTACTATATATAGTAGGTATGTTCGAAGATCATATATTTTCTACCAAAGCGATTTAAAAATTAGTATTACTTTTTCGAATTGGTACCATAAGTAGCACCATAATAGAGTCCTTTCTTATACCTCCCTTTTTATTTTTTTTAATAATACTGCACACACATTTTTTTGTAGTATAAATCTTATTATTTTTGTAATTTTCGTGATCAACGAACATAGCCTCATCATACGATCATAGTGTTGCCAGTAGGTAAGAACTTGGAACTTTAAAAAAGGTCAGAAAATTCTAAATGATTCAAAAATGAAGGCCAGAAATAAGGTAATAATTTTTATTTAAAAAATTAAATATATATATTTTTCCCATTAGTTTTTGATATTTTTTTAAAGATACTGTAAAATTAAAAATAAGACATAGACGGCTGTCAGCAAAATGATCCATCAAAAATCGCACACAAAATTCTTATATAAATTTGGGTTATATTTCATATGAAAAATTATCTACTCAACACTTTGAAGTGATTTTTCGTCATTTTTTGAAAAATACTTAATACTTTTTTGATTAATCATTTCCAAATTTTCGGGCGAATTTTTTTTAAAATATATGTATTCATAAGTAGTTTCTATGGTTAATCAACTTAATTAAAAAATAATTCAAATTATTGATTGATGATGAGTTAAGTTATATTTGATTTGGAGAATGAAGCACCGCAGGCAAAAATTTTTGTTAGATATAAATAATCTCGATTTTTTGTGCGAATTGATACACAAGAATTCTTAAATGGATAATTGCGTAAAAATAAAATTAATAAAAGCATATAAAAAATTATTTTCTTTTTTGTTTAAATACTAAAATTTTAGCCCTTTTAAGGCAATAAAAAAATCAAAAAAAAAAAAAAAGGCTAGAAAATAGCTAAAAAGAAAAATCGAGGCTAAAAGCAAAATAAAAGGGCAAAACTGGCAACACTGTCGATTTTAACTTTACTGTTACATTGGATTATTATTGGATTATTAATCAAAGGATTGATATTGGTGGAGATCATTAAACTCGGTTTGCTGAATTAAGAAATTCTAGCTTTCTATATGAAGGTATGGATCGAGCACAGAAAAAAGTCGCTAATCACCAAAATAATTAGTTCAATTAAAAATTGTTCAAATTGGCACCTATCACCAAAATGATTATAACAATTACTAATAACTGTGAAAAGCGAAAAACAGAAATTTTTTTCAAATTAAAAAATTTATTAAATCGATAAAGTAGATGATTGAATGAATTAAAAATTTAAATAAGAAAAAATCTTACTTGAATTTAATTTTTATTATTTCTTTTATTTTATTTTTGTTTGAACATGTTAACTAAGTATTAATGTAAAATGAAACAACTGAGCTAATTGAAAAATATAAGGTAATAATTTCTTCTATGAGTAGATGATTTGCGAAAGAGGCTTCTTCTGGCATGAAAACCCTAATAACATATTAGCAGATAGTTATGCAATTTAAACTTTTCAATGGGTTAAATTTGTAATGAGATATTGTGATTGGCATGAGCTATTTTTTTCTAATAACTAGAATGAGTATTCCTACAAAAAAACATCCGCAACGTATTTTTCATTATATATTTTCAGTGTTGATTTGCGATGTTACTGAAATAAATGAGTTTATTGTACAAAACGTAAATTTTGCCAAAATCTCCTCATGATCCCACTCCATGACGAGTTGGTGCTAAAATTTTTGTGTGCACTTTAGAAAAGAATTATAAAGTGTCGTTGAGTTAATTTAAATTGAAACTAGGTCAGAAGGTATGTATATGATTTTAAATTTCATGTATTTAAAAAATCAGAAAAAAGTGAACTTTGAACCGTGACAAAACTTAAAATGCGAAGAATTTTCATATTTTAAAGTGACATAAAATAAAAAAAAAATATATAAATTTATCATTTTATTTAGCAATGATCAGACGATGACTTTTTTCATTTTGATTATTATTATTTTTATTTCTTATCAAAATTTTATTTTTATTAGTTTTAAAAATGATATTTACTCTGTTAATCTTGCCAACAATAAAAATAGAATATGCCAAAAACTCATCACATTTAAAAACTAAAGGTTCCTATAACTTCCCATTCCAATTTAACTGACAATGAAGAATACAATTTAAATCAATAGAAAATATAAAGATTTTTATAATATTTAACCAAAAAGTGAAATTGATTGGGAGATTTTTGTGAGGAAGTTCTAATGATGTAACAAACAATCTAACAATCTAATTAAAAATTCTCTAGTCGTTTATATTGAAATAAATTCAAATCATAACCTTCCTGATTAATATTAAAAGAATTTCTTATTCAAGTGACACACGAAATAGTACCACAGAAATACCTGTCTTTAAATAAATGCATAATTTTAGTATAACAAAATATGTATATTTTTTATTTCTTCAGGAAACTAAAGCCAACACTTTGAAATTTGGTTGCGCAAAAAATTATATTTTTCTGAACTTTAGTTTAGGAGATATACTTAAATAAAGTTAAAAAAAAAAAATTGATGCCTTATTCAAGTGGCAGGCAGTGTAACTGCAATAAAAACGTTTTATCAATTCCGATGCATTTTCAATTGAAATACAATTTTGTACACAATTTTTAAATTAATTTATTAAATTTTAATATATGTGAGTGCTTTGATATATGAACAATTGATATTGAATCTTTTCGCCAAACTTCCAAATTACTTTAAATCTTTAGATTTTGTAATTCATATTACCAAATGAGATTGGCTAAGTCCGTACAAAAAATAACTCTTATTTGCATTCTTTTTCTGTAAACACATAATTGTAAAAGTCAACCTTATTTTCTATTACTGCTCGATCTAGGTGTTTTGCAATTCTTAGTTTATTACAATCTTGGTCACTTCATCTGGGTTACGACATCTTACAAAATTTGATCAGGGACCGTATTTTGGTAAAAATTTTTCCAAACAGTTAAATTTTAAATACTTTTTTTCCTTAAAGCTTATGATTGATATGTAAAGTATTTTTAACCTGAATACATAAAGATTATATTAATTTTTATATACTAATTTTGAATTTTATTAAAAAATTTTTTTTACTAATTTAGTTATTTTTTTAAAAATTTTAGTTTCAAAAAAAATTTTTGCTGTGACAATATTGATACCGATATAATTTAAAATACCGATACCTTTATCGATAAGGTTATCAGTTTCGTTTTCCAACCTTGCAATATTCATAGACTCTCTTAATATTTTTATGTGCTTTCGACATTCATAATTTTGTGTAAAAGTATGAACGAATGTGGCACAGGTTTCTATTAGCGAATGTTGCTTTTAATAAACATTTCAATGTGTATATTTTAAACATACTCATATATATATATAATATACTCATGTATATTTTAAACAAACTGTATATAAATATGATTGTTGTATATAATAGAAATAAATACATATTTACTATTTTTATAATTTTTTTTTCTTTTGCATAAATATAAAATTTTTCTAGCTTTCAATATAGAACAAAAAACATCATTTTCTATGTAATATTTTCATAATAACCTAAATTATTACGTATTACAAATTCACCTATTATTCTTATACTA
The DNA here is from genome assembly GCA_932274085.1 of Protocalliphora azurea. Lineage (NCBI taxonomy): Eukaryota > Metazoa > Arthropoda > Insecta > Diptera > Calliphoridae > Protocalliphora > Protocalliphora azurea. Next base: position 134,048,253 of record OW026519.1, read on the forward strand.
TAGATTTTTAACAAACAAAAATTAACTTTGCAATTTGGTTTCTCTTAAGTGTTAAAGTAATTTACTTTATAAAAGAAAAATTACAAACAATTTTAAATCAATTTATTGAATTTTTTTCTGTTTTTTTCTTTTCTTACACTTGAACGAATCAAATTAAGCTTTAATTTATCATTTTCATGTTTTTACTACAAAGATACTATAACTTTTACACAAACGCACAAATACATAACACCATATGCTGTTCAATGTTATCTAATTGCCTTTTCGACATACATTTAATCCTTATTAGTCCTTTACCTTTGATACCTTCCGAAAAGTAAGAACATTATATCGAATCGAATGAAACAAGCAAAAACAGCACTCGTGCTTATCCTTTTCTTATTTTTCTTCTTTTTCCAATGCTTCAGTGCTCAATATAAGATTTGAACTTAATACGAGAGACCATTTATCCTTAATAGTTAAGTTTTGATTGCTGATACTTGTTTTACACACATACACTAAGAGTAATAATAAGGGCAGCAGCAGTTAAAATGTTATAGATTTGGTATGAAAACATTGTTTTAGCAACACTTAATACTTGTTGTATTTGTTAGCATCCCATATTAATTTTTCATCTTCGTTTTTCTTTTCTTTTTTTTTTTTTATTCTTTTCATTTATTTTATATTGATGATGAAAAAGTCTCACGTGTGTTGTAAGATAAATTTGTTTTATTAAGGTATATTTGGTGTGAGTATCAATTGCTACTTTTTTTGTTGGTTTATTTGTATTAGGGTGGGTTAATCTATTCGGTCAGTAAACAAGTTTGTTTGTTGTATATTCGTGTGTGGATGTAGCAGTTGCTGATGAGCTTATAATTGTTGTTGTTCTACGTCTTATGTCAGTATATGTACGCACACCTACAACTTGATTTTTAAGGACATGTGTTCAATACAAATAATTATACTGTAGTCGACTTTTTATGTGGAGAGTTTTATATAATGAACGGTAATAAGTAGAACAATAGAAATTTGCAATAAATTCAGTTTTGTTATCAATTTACTAGCTAATACCCGATGCGTTTTGCTGTTAGATTCGTTGTGTACATTATTATTATGATAGTAGTTGTCTCGCCATTCAAGGCATTATTCGTTCTGATGAACTGGATGCCAGTGAATCTAATGGCCAAACAAATCGCCATTATGCGACTAGGCGACTAGGCTCAGTACATGCATGGAATAGTAGGAGTTATGTCCATGCGACCATTTTTTGAATTTCGGATGATATCACTGACAATATTGATTATTGTATTCCCAAACCCTTATCGGACAGAGGCTTCTCAGTTTCAATCTCAGCTCATTCCACTATAAAAGACGGATCGATTGAGTTTTACACACTAATTGATCCAAATCTTTTGAATGGGTTGGGGAAGGTGTCCTTATTACCGCAGATCTCAGCCATTAGGAGAACGGTAAATTGGATAATGTACTATAGAGTATTCGAAGTGGATATTTAAATTTGTAGCGATAGTCAACCCATGATTAAGTCTCTTTCGGGTGTCTATTCGACATCCAGGCTGGTACATGAATGTCGGACATCTTTAAATGAGATGGCGAGACATTCAAACCTAGAGTTGATCTGGGTAAGGGGTTACTCAAGTACACCGTGAAATATTATTGCGGATGAATTAGCCAGAACTGGTTCCCTTCTTCAAAGTGAAGAAATGGACCAACTAGTTGGCATACCGTTGTAATCTTGCAGATCAATGGTACTGAAGTACTTGTAGAGAATAGCTCAACAAAGATGGACAAACGACTCTGCATGTTCTATCTCAAGACAGATATAACGCCAGTACGTTCAGTATTGGTCGAGTTTCATTCTGGTATTGCCAAGGCGTCAGCTGCGAACACTTCTAGCCATTATTATAGAGCACTGGATTGCTGGTACACACACTAGAAAACTAGGACACCCTTTCAACGGCTATTGTAGAAATTGATTTAACGATGAGGAGAAAGAGACAGTAGAACATTTTCTTTGTCAATGTCCAGCTATGGCGGATATAAGGACTGCTGTATTTGGTAGTCCATATATGCACAAATTATCTGATCTCTCTGCAATTGATGTCAGATAGATCAAATCTTTTATTCGTGCGTCAGGTTTGTGCGATTCGAACCTATTCTCAGACATGTGAAAATAAATTCACATGATTCATTAGGGTAACACAGCAGGACCAATTGGACCCAAGTGAGATGTATTGTTTACATTTACAAATGCCCATCTAACCTAACCTAGTCGTCTCAAATTGTGAAGTCTTTTAGTTCCTTAGATATGCCAAATTTATACTTATACTGTGTAAGAGGTTTCATTCAACCAAGAACTATTCTAAACCTACCCCGCTTGTTTTTTTCTCACATCACACCGCCTCTTTGGCCCCTAAACGTAAAATTGTCAAAAAGGTACCCCTTGAAATTAGGCTTTGTAGTTAAAAATAAAAAAGAAGTAATAAAAAAATATTGGTTCCTAACTTACTTAGAGCTTCAAATAAGTAGCATTATTTATGTTTTACACGCTAAGCGTTCTAATTTTCAAAAGGGGCCAAAAATCTATCTGTTATTTTATTGAGCAGAGAAGAATGATAATGAATTTGTATTTCTATATTTCTATTATATTGTGTAGGAGATACTTAGAGCAAAGAAAAGGTAGCCCATAAACGTTTGAATTTCCAAAAGGTACGAAACACGTTTAGAATACCAAAAAGTACCAAAAAAGTACCAAGACACAGTTTTTATAAATTTTCACTCTCTAATTGTTTTAATTTCTATAAGGTACATATCTGCGAATTTTCTAAGTAGAGAAAGATGTTAGTAAAATATTTTTTTCTAGACTTTGTAGCTTGGAAGATATCAACGCTTTTGCTCCTTTTTATTCCCTTAACATTCCAATTTCCAAAAATCCCTCCTATTTATCGGAAGAGGTACCTTTGATCTAAATTTTATACTTCTTTTGTAGTAAAGTTACTATTTTATATACATATAGATTAAATGCTTCTACCTTCAATATTAAAGAAAATTAAAATAAGTACCATTCGAAGAAAGCTTCCCCTTGCAAATTCTTAAGGAAATAAAACCGCGTATCTTTAATTTTATGTTTCTACAATCAATATTATAGAAAATTCGAAAAGTGCCATTAGAGAAAAAGTATCAAAAAGTTCTATCTTATTTGCTTTGGTTCAATAAGTTCATACGAGTATATATACAGAAATACAAAAAGTACCATTAAAGCGACGAAAAAACAGTATGTCGTTTTTGCGTATTCTAACTCTAAAATACATAAAAAGTACTATTAGACTTCTTTCTTTAGCACCTTTAGAGGGAAAAACTAATCATTAAGCACCACTTTCCTTAATTTCTTATTCACTCATAACCATATTAACCAAATTTTCACCGATAAGTTTATTTAATGCAAACATTAGAAAAATACCATACTATGCTAAAGGGTACCAAGTTTTATTTTTTGCCTATAACTGATTCATTAAACTTTGATTTTCAAAATGCCTACTATGTTTAAATTTTCATGATATATGATTCAAACGATTCTAATATGCTTTCAATTATTTAATAAAATGTATGTTTTAAAAAATTATATATTCGTATTTGATTCTATCTGTGTCCTTGTACCCGAGTTCCCAATAACGTTCCATTAAACTATTTTACTCAACTAGTTTGAATCAAATGTAATTTCCCGTTTTTACCCCTTTGTGTTACTTTCTTTCTCCCATGCATGTAACAAAATTTATATTCCAATGAATTTCAAAATTTTGAGGAGATCCCATAATTAAATATTCATATTTGCATATATGTCAATAAATAAAAAAAATTTTCTCGAATGGACCTTGAATATACAGAGGATATATGCTTTCTCTTTCATAACAATACTGAAATGGCCACATAACTAAGACATCTCACCTACATATCAGAGAAAGCCGGGTTAAAAATTGATATAAAAAAAGACCAAAATCATGCGCATAAATTCTGAAAACTTCAATCCAAATATTAGAAGAAGATGAAACATTCTATTACCTCGGAGCTGTTATAAACCGAACTGGTGGATTTAGTAAAGAAAAAGGCTACACAATCTTTTGGCCAGCTCAGTAAAGTATGGAAATTGTCCGGAATATCACGCCGTGTTAAAATCCACATTTTCAACACCAATGTAAAATCAACCCTGTTATATTGATGTGAAACTTGAAACGCTACCTTCCGAGACATTAACACTTTGCAAGTTTTCGTAAATAAATGTCTCCGAAGAATTTTGCGAAACTTCTGACCACGAACCATCTTAAACAACGACTTGTGGGCTGAAACACGTCAAATACCGTTGTGTGTAGAAATAAAGAGAAGAAAGTGGAACACACTCTGTAAGCCAATGTCCGATCTTGACAGGAATGCTATTAAATATAACCCACAGGGGAGTCGCAGAAGAGGCCGACCAGCACATACATGGCGTAGCCAAATTGATAGCGAGGATAGAAAAATGCTTAAAAGTTGGAGTGAACAGATCTAAATGGAAGAAGTTTGTTGAGGCCCTATGTTCCTTATGTTTGTTTGTTATTCATAATAAGTCTACAATATACCATATTTCTAAAGAAGGTTAAATTTGATATAACGTGTATTTCTACATCATTAACTCAAAAATCTAATTTTTTTAGTTATGAAGTAAATAAGGGATATATTTGATTATCTCATTTTTTTAGTTATGACGTTCTTAAAGTAAACGAGGGATATATTCGATTAAGTTAATATACGATAAAAGTTTAATTCATTCAAAACTTTATCTGCTGATATCTATGGATGTATTTAGTCAGGAGTTATAAAAATATTGACAAAAATTTATATTTGTGCTGGCCATATTAAGGTTCAAAATTATATCAAAAATATATTTATGAGTTTCTACTATCGTGATTATATGAGCAGTTTCGCAGTTATTAATAAAAATATTTTCATGCCAAATATCTTAATTTTTTATTTAAAAAGCAATAAAATAATAACAAAAAAATACTTTATTTAAATTAAAATGTATTACTTAGCAAAATGTTTCTACTAATATCTCAAAAACAATAGAATTATTAACACGAAAATTTGTTCGGGAACTGAAGGATGTAATATATTAGGAACTTGATGATATAATACATTATAAAACGTTATGGTGATTTTATTATGTCCGTTCGAATATTACATTTTATTCAAACTATTTGAGTAAAATTAGTTAATGGATCGTTATTGGAAACTTGAGTACAAGGACGTAGATTGCATCAAATACGAATAAATAGTTTTTTAAAGCATATATTTTATTACACAGATAATTGAACACAGATTAGAATCCTTTAAATCATATATGTGTCATGAAAATTTAAACATAGTAGGCATTTTGAAAATTCAAGTTAATGGATCAATTTTAGGCGGAAAATAAAACTTGGTACTTTTTAGCTTAGTATGGTATTTTTCTAATGTTTGCATTAAATAAACTTATTGATGAAAATTTGGCTAATATAGTTATGACGGAATAAGAAATTAAGGAAAGTGGTACTAATAGTACTTTTTATATATTTTAGAGTTAGAGTACGTAAAAGCGACATATTGTTTTTTCGTCGCTTTAATGGTACTTTCTGTATTTCTGTATATATATGAATAGGTGTAACTCATATCAAACAATATTATGATAATTGGTGCAAAATTTTGTAAGTTTATAGTCTAAGGTTAAAAAGTTACAAACTTAGGAAATGAAAATTACAAAAATTTCCCATCGTACGCTGGGCTTGTCGAACTATATTTTTTTTTGCTTGTTTTTTATATAATATTTGTTAGTGGTATTTCTACTAATTCATATGAAATACCCCCAAATAAATTTATATTTGTAGTAAAGTATATTTTTGTGTGATGTATTTTTAATCTTCGACAATTGTTGTTTGGGGAATAAACCAGAAAAAATAAGTATTCTTGAAGATGTGTGTCTATAAGCACTTATTTATATTGAAAATAAATTGCATAAATTTTTAAATTATTGCCTAATTTTTTTGTAAAATAAAGTAAGAATATATAAAATAATATATAAAATAAAAAACTGAAAAGTAATTCTTTGATGTTAAAAATAAGACGTGATAAATTTAAAATTTATATAAAATAACTATTTCACAAAATAAAAGATTTATAGAATTTAAAATACAAAGGAAAATGAGCATATAAAAGCGTGTTTTACTATTGATTGGTTTAGTTTGTTACTGGCTTGAAAAATTGCATGTTTAAAAATCAAATAAAAGTTATAATGTGAAATTAGAAAGACTACTCGTTAAGGAAATACCTAAAAAGTTAAATTCTGAAACAAAATTATTTTAAAAAATTAAAAAAAAAAAATTATAAGAAAAAAAAAAAAAAAACAAAAATCTAAACACAAGTATTAGAATATCGCCAATGCTGACTGTTAAACTAAAAAGAAAAATTTGTGTTTCTTATTTTGTGTAAGATAACACTAAAAAACTCATCAAATACTTAAATTAGGTGGAAAATGTCTTAAGGAAAATAAAAGTATTTATTTTCTAACCAAATTCAAGTTAATCCTTTTAATGAATTTTATCTTTTTAAAAACCTTTAAAAAACCGGCCAAATGCTGCCATTTGCAATTAAATTTAATTCGCTATGGTTCTCTTAAAAATAATGAAAATTCTACAGTTAAAAAAAAAAACGTTTTATAGAAAATCCCAGAAGTTTCTTATTAAAAAATCACCTTTTTTCAACATAGCTAGCAAAAAAATAAACAAAATTGCTTTTAAAACTTTTTTAAAGAACAAAAAATGAGGCGCTAAAATCTTTATTTTTTGATTTTTTTTTTTTTTTCAAAAACAACCTGACACAAAAATTATACACCAACCCTTTTTATTATTATTATTTTTTCCACCATTATAATAAGAAAAACTTTAAAGGATTAAAACTGATTTTATAATTGACGTTTGCTGTTCAAATAGACATTTTTGACGTGGAAAACAAAAAATCATTAGAAAAAACTTTTGATGTTACTAAGTGTGCGCTTTTTTTTATTAAATGACTTGGCTTTTTTTAAAAACCCTTTTTCGAGGAAAAATCTCATATTTAAAAAATTAAAACTAAATAAATGTCAGGATTTGTTTTTCTAATTTGGCATATTTTTTTGTTTTTCTTTTTTTTAATTGCATTAGAAATTTTAGGTAGAGGGTTGTTGAACATTTTTAAAACGAATGATTGTTACATACCTTCATTATTGTTGATGGCTAATTTAACCTGATGGCAATTGGGTGTTGTTTGCTTTTTTATTAGTTGCTTTTTTGAAATATAAAAAGTTTCTGGTGGGTGTTACTTTTTCTTGAAAAATATTTCTATCCGTTGCACTAGTAATTGTTAGACAACACGTTGTTTTCATTGCTCATTAGTTAAATGATTTTTCATTTCTATATTTTCCAGATGTAGCCGAAATGCTGTAAGTAAAGGGTTTAAAGTAAAGTTTAAGGTTACTTTTTATTTAAGGTTTATTTTTTATTAAAGAAAAAATAACGTCAAAGAAATATTTTATATAAAGAATATTTTTATAAGGTGTAGTTTTTAATTTCTACAATACGATATCAATTTCCGTCTGTCTGTGGAAATCACATTTCATAAGGTACCATATACACGCAGTGAAAAAATATAATTGTAGTGACCACATTCTAAGAGCAATATATTATGATTGGAACATATGATCACAGCGAAAAAGCAATAATTATTATGATTCCATTTTGTCATATTGTCTGACTTTATGGTTTATTTTTTCATGTTATGATTCTAGTTTTACATATAATTGAACAAACTTACTACATCATTATCCCATTCTATCAGATTATGATTATGATTTGCAATATATCATTATTCTATCTTATTATATTATCATAATAAGTTATAGTTATCAAATCTTATCATATTATTATCAGCGTTGCCGTTTTTCGCCTTTAGTCACTAAATACCCCTTTTTTAAATACCTTGCCCCTTTTTTAAAATGAAACTAAATGGCGACTTTTAAAGACTAGAAATTTCGTTTTTTTAAATATCTCGACCCGTTATATATAAATTCCAACAAAAAAATTAATTATTTTGAGATTCAAAATATACTGATGCAAAAAAAAAAAACACCCCGAAGAATTTATAAATGAACTGAAACTGTTAAAAACTAAAGCTAATGACAAAATTTACGAATAACTATTTAAAACATAAATTGCGGAATATTTTTGGTCCGGACTGGGAAAATTAAAAGAAAGATTTGATGAATACTTAATTGTATTTTTACTTTGTCTCTTAGCAGTGCCCTGGAGGAACGCCTTTTTTTAATTATCACTAATGAAAAGTAAACTTACAACGACTTAATGTCAAAACTTCTGAGTCCATGCTTTCAGACTTAAATTTGTTAGACCGCGATTTGTGAGACCTGAGTCCTAGTGAAGACCTCATAGAAGATTACAGAATTTTAAGTAATAAAAAGAGAATTTCTATGAATAAACCTTTTTGTTTTCTTTTTTGCAATAATGAAAATTATAAATAAATTATTTTGTTACTAATAATGCTCTATATGGAACATATGATCAATTGTGGAACGATCCTTATGAAATTCACTACAACAGTTTATGCGTATATGAAAATTATTTATGTCAAATTTTATTTCGATATTGGCATTTATGTGAGATTTATGCACGTATAAGTACTTTGCGGGAATGTGAATTATATGTGAGTCAAGCAAGCTCAATTATGGACCGATCATGATGAAATTAACTAGAGCGATCTAATTGTACAAAACTAAGTAAGGGTAAATTTAATCCCGATGTGTGAGATTTATGCAAGTTTAATTGAATGGATTATATGTTCAATTCTGTGTATGATGACATATATAAAATTTTTTATTGATGTTAACATTTATAGAACCTATATGAAACATATATGAAAGATATGTTTAATTATGAACCGATTTGGTATAACGATTTAAATTTGCATAAAATTTACTTGTGCTGAAATTTACATAAATACGACATATTTCAGACATCTAAATGTGTTAAACTGCTATTCCGGGAAAAAAAGTTGTATGATATATAGGTGAAATAATGGATTATGACCAATTTCAGTAGATTTATGCATATATCAAATTTGAATAAATTATCTTGCTAATCGGATTTTGGAAAGTGGGTTGTAGTGTGTAAAAGGTCTGCTGATGTGTTCCTGATTATTTTAAAATAATGTAAAATTATTATTTTTTTTTTTTTTTTTGAATCAGGAATATGCTATATATACAACTTATTTTAATAAATAATAAGCTATTATATTACAATTTGAATAAGTATTAAGACATCCAAATTGTTCGATTTTTTCATTGAATAAAACATATTGGTGTCTTCGAATTATTCCAGCACGCATTAACGATTATTCGAATGGTTCGAATAATTTAAAATATAAAATATAAATTTAATTGTAAAAGGAAATCAAAAATAACTTAAAAGTAAATATATTAAATTAACAAATCTCTTAATACAATAAATAGGGATCGACTTGAATTAATACAAAGGATATATATTTAAGGAAATCATTTAAAATAATATTTTAAAGGATGAATAGCATTCAAAAGCCTTTATTTAAAACGATTTCGCTCTTTATTTTTTTTTAATGCATTAAATAGCATTTGCTCTCTACTTCGTTTTGTCTAAATATAAAAAATCTTCCATAATGGCAAGCTTAATCCCAACTGTATTCAATTTTTACTGATTTTTCAGACTTTTATACTCTACAATATTTATACACTTCTTTTGTAAGATCAAGATATAATGTGGTGCTTTAATATGGAGTCCGTATTGTAAAATTTCTATTCTATTTCTATTGAGAGAATTCAAAGAAAATTTATAAAATGGGATTTGCCTTTTAATGTACCAAGTAGATCTCTTAGGCACAATAACTCTTATTATGATTATTTTCATCGAAATAATTATATGGTCCTTTCGTAAGAATACTTAAGAATATGAATAAATTAAATAAATTGCAAATGGTTGAATTTAATTTATCAAAAGAAATATTTAAAAATGTTATTGTACATAATTAAAAAAAGTTAAAATATTAATAATTAATTTAATATTTATAAATAAATAAATAATAAGTGAATAATGGTCTCCTAGTTTTTTCTGGAACTTTTGAATTTATGAACAATTTTACATTGTGTATAAAAGCGTTTAAAACTTTTAAAGAATTGTTTACCATTTCCATTTTTTTTTTGGTTAAAATATTAATATACCTTCAAACTCAATCTTTACTTTAACGCTTACTTTGGTGCAGGGTTCCCAGATTTTTTTCGAGCCTTATTCCTAAATAGCAAAATTTCATCCCCAAAAACCCCTAAATAATTGCTTATATTATCCCCACTCCATATCCTTTGTAGACATTCATGTTTGGATAGATAAATTAAATTAGTCAATATTTGAAAAGTTTAAAAAAAATAAGATTATAAGGAAATAGTTTTAAGATTTGCATCAATAAATTTTATGAGTAAATAATTTACTTCATTTTTATAGTTAATAAAAATACTGAAGATTAAATTTTTATTTCTTCAACGACATGCTTTAGCGGTTTAGGCGTGATTGCGTCACAAACAAACACATAATTAATTTTACAAAAATAATAATGGATAATTATGAAAGGCTTCTATATTATTGATTATTATTGGACCGCCACGGCGGCTTGTCTTCTTGGATTAAATCTTTTCCTTGATGTATAGCTCATACGTGGTAGAGAATAGCCTGTCATGTTACACTCTAAGATATCTTCGGTGTGGCAGGAATATATAGGTGTACCATTGCGTGGACTTGTCTGGGGTCTATAATAGAAGAAAATGACCTTCGGGGCCTGACCAGAGACAACACAATCTGGTATCAAGGGAGCCAGTAGCCCCTGGTACGGCAACACCTGCTTGTCGTTGTTAGAGAAGCCTTTCAGGGAGTCACGTGGTGTCTGTGGTTTGGACCTAAACCGCAGGAAGGGGTGCAACATACGTCGCCAGTAGTGCAGCAGGAAATTAGATAGCTCCAACTCCTAAGCAAGGGGGAGTGGACTTATCTAGACAATGAGTCTCTATTATTGCCACCTGCGTATTTTTAACAGGCATATGGGGCATTGGTTAGCGCATTGAACCTCACCCGGTACTAAGACCATCGTGGGGTTAGGCCGTCATAGCCGGTACCCACGTTAATCTTGAGCACATCTGATTATTGTTTGAGTAATAATAATAATAAAGTATTAATTGATCAAACATTATAAATAATGATCTTGTTGCAGAGATTGGAATTAATTTTTTAACTTTATGGTATCATATTTAGCATAACAGTTACTTTTCATTGTCTTCATTGCACTGTTGTTGAATAAGTAGTAGGCATATCATATTAAGGAATAATATAAGGCGGAACATGAAGTTTTTTAATTCTTTTCTAAGTTAAAAAGAAAAATTATGAAAATAAAATAAAAATCCCCAAAAAAATCTCCACAAATCCTGAAAATATGAAATTCAACCCCAATAAATCCCCTAATCCTCAAACTAAGCTTTTCATCCTCATTTTCCAAATGAAATCCCCAATTCGAAAAAAAAATCACTTAATCTATCAACACTGCTTTAGTGGAGAAACCCAAGCAAGCTGTAACGGAGGCCAGGGTTGTCAGATTTTTTTGAGCCTCTGTCGCCAAATTGTTAACCAGAAATCGCCAAATTAATATTTTATTTGACTTTTTAAAGAAATACTAAAAAACATTAACTAAGTGTTGTACAATTTTTAGTACTTAAAATTATGTATAATTTGTAAATGTTCATTCAGCTTTAACAGAGCTGATAATTGCAATAGCTAACAATGATACTGTGCTATTTGCAATTTTTAATAAATTGGGCACCTTACTCGAGTTCTCTGAATTCAATAGTGGCGGCCGTTTTTCGAAATTATTGCTTGTATTCGAGATATTTGGGTTTAAACTTAATTATGAAAGTAGCGAATTAATTGAAGATTAGAAATAAAAGGAACATTTTTCTATGTATATTACATAATAAATCGGTTTAATAAATACTCCAATCATAAATTAAATCAATTTTAAATGTTTTTATATTTTTGTTGTAAAGTTGCTCACTGGTAACACTAGCTAGCTTGTTTACAAAATTATAGAAACATTTTTTGCCAGTTTAAAGTTTTGTTTATTAGCGTCTACAATATACTTGATAATAAGAATGCATTAAGCATTTAAGCTTAAATTTAAAAATTTACCCCGTATTCACAAACAAATTTTAAATTTAAAATACATTTTATAGACAAAATTTATATGAAAAATTTGATAAAAAATGCATTTTAAATGGTTTGTGAAACGGGGTAAATTATTAAATTTAAGCTTAAAAACTTGATTTTCCTAAACTTTTTTTTAGCCTTTCAAAATGAAATACCCAAAAACGAGCGCTTTTAAAAATGATTAATCCAACTAAATTCAGCGTCGTCGATTTAGTTTAACCTAATGAATGCCCAAATTGTTTAAAAAAATTAGTCTAATTTTCGAGCACAGTGTAATTGATAAAAAAAAACACACAACTTAAATTACACTTTTCTGACATTATAGCCCATTTTTAGGTTATCAACTTTTAAAATTTATTGGACTTTATTATATTTTTTAAAAGAATAATTATATAAAAACATTGATCCTATTAATCTTATAAATTGTTTCAAAGAATTAATTTATTAACGAACGTCTACTTCATTCTGAACGAAATCATGAATATCCTTAATATACTGTAAAATACATTTTTTGGGGATAAAATAAAAATAAAAAATTGAATATTTTTACAAATTAAGGCAAATACTAAAAATAGTCGATTTCTAGTAAGAAAATTTAATAGTTTTTCCACTCAATTTCTTATTCAATCAAATTTAAAAAATATGCCAAATAAATTGCCACCATGTTATATATCGCCAAAAAAATAACCATGAAGCCAAACGGAAAATTCAGTCGCAAAAAGCAATTAAAAATCGCAACGTTTTCCATTGTCAGAGAGAAGTCCAAATTAAATGAGAGCAGAGACGAAGACGGATTTTTACATACATTTTATTTTTGTTTATTTAACAACAAAACTCATGATAGCAACAAAACTACATGTATAAAAATTACTTTCTCCCACTCTTAAACTCCATTCATAAGAAAAAAAAATTTCTTTCTCTTTCCATCTTATATAAATTTAAAGTAAACATATTTAATTTATTTTGCAACAACGGCAACACCGACAAAGAGAGGAAGTAAAAAATTAGAGCTTTTGAGAAGCCGCTGTTAAAATAAAATAAATTTAAATTTTTGGGTGGATACACTGTTCCGTTTAAGTTGTCAAATTTTAATATAAAAAATCCGCTAGCTTGTGTTTCAGCACTTAAGTGGCTTCAATGTGTTACATAAGTCGCTTAAAAGTTGTATATCACTATCTGAGAGTACAACCAGATAATATATTGATGCATTTATAAATTTTCAGAAAATTTTACACCATGTTAGATAAAGATGTCGATCGATATTTAACACCATGTGTTAGCCTACCTTGCAAAATATAAGAGTGCAATATTTTCTGGTTATCATTAGAATTATTGAAAATTTTACATTATATAACAATTCTATGTTGATTCCAAAATCATTGAATCTATTTTTGACTAAATAACACATATCAGAAGCAGTTCCTTTATTTTTAATTGTTCAAGTCCGAAATTAAATTTTAAAATGATTTGTTTTTAGAATTATAACCCCAGGTCTACAACTGAGATTAACGCTGATATAATATGTCAGATAAAGCCGGCAGAAGACAGTAACCATTTTGTTTATATTATGTTAAATCTTAAATAAGGGGTACACGTATTCTAATAAATCCTATAAGATATCATTATTTTCAATCAGTGTCAGAGTAAACATGTCCTTCTTATTTAAGAAATTCTAATTTTTTTAGCACAATTTTTATAAAAATGTTTCCTAAATGTAAAACAATCCTTAAAAGAAATAATTTTACAGAAAACATTGTTTTTTATTTTTAGTAATTTCCAAAATACACATGCCCACACACAAACAAACTTCGGTATATGTGTATTTTTTTTTTTTTTTTTTTGACAATTCATGGTAAAAGATAGTTGTGTAGAGAAATCTCATCACAACAGTCTCATAATACTTCTTATAATACAATAAGATGCCCAATTGCTTTTTTGTAACTCTATGTAAACTTTTCAACTCTTGTATAATAAAAGGCTACTTTCCAACGATTTTTAAGAAAGCAAAAGTTATCCCAATCTAAGGCAAGAAAGGATCCTATATTACCGTCTAGCTATAGACCAATCAAGATCCTAAGCTTATTGAATAAAGTATTTGAAAAAAGTAATTAATAAGAGAATTTTAGACTGTTTCCAAACAAAATAATATTATTAACCCTCAACAGTTTGGATTACGCAAGGAGCACTCTATAGTACATCAACTAAAAAGAGTCGTTAATTTTATTTAATCAAACAAAAGAAATCGAGAGAACTGGAGTTATTTTTCTTAACAATGAAAAAGCCTTCGATTCAATATGGCATGAAGGTCTGCTTTTTAAATTAAATTCCTTCAATTTTCCAACGTTCCTGCAAAAGATAATAAAGAGTTTGTTGTATCTAAAGATAACACGCTATCTAGTGATAGATAAATCCCTGCGGGTCTGCCGCAAGAATCGGTATTATCTACTCGTTATTTAATATATATTTCCGATTTTACTGTTCACAAGAATAAAGAAGTAGCTTTCTATGCTGACGACAGTGCCTTTATTAAAATGTACCCATAAATGCTTTGATAAATGGAAGATAAGGTTTAATTTTAGTAATACACAAGCTATTATATTTGCACAGAAACATGTTCCTACAAAATATTTATATTCCAGAGGAGTTTTTGTTCCTCTGCAAAATAGTATCAAACATCTAGAAATTATCTTAGATAAACAACCATCATTTAAACAACACATACAATACAATTTTGATAAAACAGTCAAATGCGGCCGTACACTTACCCCTTACTCAATAGAAGATTTAAACTTAATTTAAAAAACAAGATCCTTATTTACAAAATATGTATTCGACCAACTTTAACCTACGGAGGCCAAGTCTGGTTTAATAAAGCTGCTTAAACTTACACAAGAAAATTGCAAATAATACAAAATAAAAATCTAAAAATAATTCATAACCTATACCCCAGATATTTGACTTTAACCATAAAATGTTTAATTCATTTGCAATGGAACTCACTCTGTCATATAATGAAAAATGCAGTCTACATATAACATAATAAGAAATTTGCTGAACAAACGATAAGATCATTTTTTACTTAAAGAGTAATAATTGATGGTTGTTTTTAAAATTTCTTATAACGCTTAAGTATGTACAATGTTTTTTGACAACTTTTCCTTAATACTGTGATATTACCAGTTTTCTTATTTAATTATTTAGATGTTAATTGTTGCAGTGCTTTTAAGTAAATCCTCATAACAATTCAATTAATTGATTAATTAGTTATTTTATAAAGGTTTTAATAATAAAAAAATACTTCTTATAATACTAATATTTGAATCTACACGTGAGATAATTCTCTCAGAGATAGAGAGAGAGAGAATTTGACACTCTCTGACAGAAAAATCTTACATATTATCTTACTTTCCAGCAAAAACTTTTTGGTTTTCGGTAATGGTAAACACTTATTAATGAAGCACCATTATTATTTGCCCACTCTCTATTACATAAATAAGTACCCAATAATATAATAGCACAGTATACTGCAATCACGTGGATGAGTTGGCTAGAGCGCTGGATTAACAACCAGAAGGTTGTTGATTCAATCCCATTCTGATGCTGTTAGTTTTTTATAACAAAATGTCTAAAAATATATATTTATACTAAACAAGTTTTTGTCACTTAGAAAATTAAGTGCGAGATGGTGTACTGAGTAAGACGTTAGTCACTAAAATCGAATAGTTATTTTGTGTCCAAGTTCAAATCTCACTGACGGCAAAATTGTTTTGTTTTTTTATTTTTATTATCGTTTAGCTACATAGTTTTAAGTACCTCTAGAATTTGTGGACAACTAGAACAAAAATAGCTAGTTATTCATTCAGGCAAAAAATAAGTAGTTTAATTTTGTTTCAAATTATACCTGATAGCTTAACAGGAAAGCAAAGTTTTTGCTGGGATGAGATGGGTCATAACTCCTTGCTGTAACCTTTATATATGTTATTGAATGGTGAGCTTTATTTTCAATAATTTGGCGGATTTCCGTAAAAGTATCGCTTTTCTTTTCATAATAAAAATTTTTAATATAATTCCATATTTCAATTATGTAAATAACAAGCAAGTATTTAAATTAAAAATAAATTTTTGTAAAATATTATATATTTGTACAAAAACTTAAGAAATATTCTTTTTGTTTCAATATTCAGCATCAAAATATTCGTATTTTTCACTATGCGAAAAGTTGCTTTTTAAATTCCTCGAACAAATTGTTCGAATTATTCGAATGAACATTATTCGAATGGTTTCCCAATAAATATATCAATAAGCCTAAAAACAACTTAATATCTAAGAGAAAGAAGAATTGCAGAAAAAGTAGCTTCTGATCCAATTGAAATAAATTACCCTTTTTTATGATATCAAAGAACAAAAGATTTTTTTTAATTTTCAGAGATCCTTGTACCAGAAAAATGTTTAGTTGTTATTAATTTATGATAAAGAAGAATATCAGTCCTTTCCAGTCATACCAAGTTTGCTGAAATTTGGTAATGTACATAAAAGTTATTCAAGCTTAAATTTTACAAATTTTTGACAAAAAAGCTCGAGGTGTCTAAATTTAGATGTTCATAGAATACGAACCGTTAGCTATATGGTGCAGACTAATACGCCATATAAAGCGCATGGAGGAATTAATTATATGATCTAAGTTGAATCAAAATCAGAGAAGGTCGAAATCCGAACTGGGTCAAAATTTTTTGGAATAATTTTACTAACGTCGGACAACGTTAACTCTGGTACTTCTGACATGAATTTTGAATTTTTA
Organism: Protocalliphora azurea; assembly: GCA_932274085.1. NCBI lineage: Eukaryota > Metazoa > Arthropoda > Insecta > Diptera > Calliphoridae > Protocalliphora > Protocalliphora azurea. The sequence continues at coordinate 134,065,377 of OW026519.1, forward strand.
ACACAGGTTATTTTAAAAATATAAAGAGTTAAAAAAACCTTTCTACAATCACTTGTCACTAACCACAAATCGAAAAATTCATATTAAACATGCTACCAATTTAATGTGTGCAAAGATTAACCAACCATTCATATGTTTATCATCATCATCACTACCAGGGCTTGGAATTTATGTCACTGAAATTAACGACAACTCAAACCAATACATACCCCCTCTTAAACAATTACCCTTTCTTTGCTTTTATTTTACTTTTTTTTTTTTTTTTCTCTTGAGCAAGTGTGTTTGTTTGTGATGATTTCCCTCAAGGAAGACGAAAATAATTATTTACACATCATACACAAATATGACAACATAAAAAAGTAAAGCAAAAGAAAAAGGAAAAATTCATCATTAATTTTGATAAGCTACCAAAAAGGTTAGAGCTGTGGAAAAAGAAAGCCAACGTTCATTTATGGAAAAGGAGTAGAAGAAGAATGGCATGTGTTTCATATGTTTAACTTTGTCACAAATAAATAATTAAGAGACAATAGAAAGAGATCACGTATGGAATAGTTTTTGGCAAATGAACGTATGAATAAGTATCTTTCAAATAAGTATTTATTTATTCTTGAAAATAAAAGAAAAAAAAAAATATATATATATAGTTGATAACAATAATAATAAGATGACAATAAACACACAAATTCATTAAACCTCATAAACACTTATTTACAAACATATAAGAAAATATGTATAAATGTAGGTAGAATGTATTTATTTATTTGTTTGGGAGTATTATGACAAAGATATTCAACAAATACATACTAAAGTATGTTGGTGAATATAGTCAGTCACAAAAATATGAATATACAATTTATGAGGTTTGCTAAGAATTATTAAGGATATTCAGTAGTTGATTAAAATCTGCATTTATATTATTATTTTATATAAAACATAAAAATTTCTTAGATTTAGCTTAAATTTCCACCCGAAACTTTTTTTGTCATTCTGAAAAATTTTTAATTTTTACACGATTTGTAATGATTACATTGTCAAACTGTTCAAAATAATGTTAATGTCGTACAACAGAAAAATAAACTAAAACTTAACTTACCAATCATGTAAAACTTAAAACTTACCAATCATATAAAAGTTTTCTACCATTGTTGCGCATACTGTGCATTATAAAGTATGTAAACGAAATTGTTTTCTATTTTCAATTGCAAATATTTAAGTCAAAGAATTTTGTATTGGAAAAAGCTAAAGGGTTCCTGATTCTGAAAAGACTTGAGAATATACCCGGCAAAAACTTTGCTTTCCTGGTAAGCTAGCAGGTGTAATTGGAAACAAAAATAAACTACTTATTTTTTGCCTGAATAACTAACTAGTTATTTTTGTTCGAGTTGTCCACAAATTCATGTAGTTATTTTTAGACTCTAGGGATACTCATAAATATGTACCTAAACGAAAATAAAAATTAAAAAAAAAAAACAAAAAAAAACTTTGCCCTCATTGTTATTTAAACTTGAACACAAATTAACCATTCGTTTTTAAAGACTACCGTTTTATTCAGTACATCATCTCGCACTTAATTTTCTAAGTTAAAAAAACTTTTTTATTATAAAATATCTTTTTAGATATTTTGTTAAAAAAAACCTAACAGAATCAGAATGGGGTTGAACCAACAATCTTCTGGTTGCTATTATACTATAGAGTACTTATTTATGTAATACAGGATAGGTAAATAATAATGATAACTTATTACTGAGAAACTACTTTAATAAGTAGTAGCTATTACCGAAAACCAAAAAGTTTTTGCAGGTATATACATTTACATTTATAGTTTCGAGAGATCAGTCAACGAAATATTTTAAAAATTGTAAAACATCAGAAAAAAATTTTTGAACAAATTTCGTTAAAAAACGTATAAAGGATTTTTTTTATATTTTAAAAAGCAATTATTTCTTTCCCTGTAAGCAATATGATATAGGTCGAATACTTTTTTTGAATCTGCGAGGTACAAAGATAATAAATATGTAAAACATTTTTCTTAAGTCCAAACCATTAATTAATTCATAAACTAAAAAACTGGAATGTAACACAAAATTAAATTTCAGCAAGTCGAAAAAATATTAGTTTAGCAATGATAGTTTCGGTATATCATACATCAAAGAAAAGACAATGTTATAATCTATCCACTAGAATAATAGATAATGTGCATATTAATATTCCGACTAGATTTGACAACGAAAATTGAATCGGATAAAACGGTTCAGATTAAAAACTGTAAAACACACTGAATATGTGTGTAATAAAAAATTAATAAGGATCAAAACCAGTTAAAAAATTTGATAAGTATTATTGACATAGTGTTAAAAAACATGTAAACTGTAAGAAAATTGTAAACGTTTACTATATTAAATTTTATTGTGAATTTTTACAATTTTTATATTTTTTCGGTGGCTGATACCTAAAAAGAAACAAGCATATTTGTATTCTTTAGAGTCTCTAGTTTTATAAAAATATAAGTATTGACATACCAACTATAGGTACTTTAATATTTTATTTTTTTTTTTTGCATTTGAAAATGTAAAAAAAAAATTCGTCTACATGCTTTACGTCACATATGGACAAAAAAATAAATACACCAGTAACATTTTTCTTCAAGTACTTATGATGAGAAAAAAAAAATCAAACTTTATTATTCTTACTTTTTCTTACAGCATATGTAATAAAAATAGAAGGAGTAATCTCAATTAAAAACCTAAACAACTTTCGATTTTCATAAAAAACTATTAACGCGGATTCAACTGTCCAAAAATGAATACACCCATTGAAGGTTTAAACAACTTAACTGTAATTAAATTATTTGTGGATTTTTTTCTTAATATTTTTCCGGTTTTACTACTATCTAATGGCATTCTTCAATGAGTTTGTAGCAGACCTTTACTGATATTTCGTACCATATTTTTTAATTTCGTAATCATAGACTAGCTTTGAAGATGCTTAGGTTTATTATTCTGTCGTTGTACCTATCTGAGATGCATAATTTCTTCAGCTTATAACAGCATATTATTCTCTAAGATGTCTCTATAATAGAATAATGTTAAAGTGTTCGTAATTCGATGTATCACCAGATTATGTTTCTTCCGCCGTGCTTGACGGAAGAAACATAGTCTGAGCTGAAGTGTCTTTGATTTATCTTGGAGGAGCACAGCTCTCCAGCGGATCACGGGGTTAGAGGGTAGAGCTCCAAATTTGGTCACCTTGAGTATGTAATTTTTATAAAAATTCGACAAAAATTAATTTATGACTTAAATACAAAAAAAAAAAAAAAAATTACATATAGGTAATTCTTATAATTCTCTACAAAAAATATGCTTACTAAGTTTAGGCTTTAGTTTATTGAGGTCGAAGCAAATTTTACCCTCATTTTTGGCTAATAATTTGGGCCCTAAAATTTTTTTAATAATATCCATTATATTTCTTACAAAATTATAAATAATATTGCTGCAAGGATTATATAGCAATATTTATCAGACAGTTCACAAGTTATACTAATCCGAAATTTAATCTTTAAAAAAATTTCTCTTTTTTGGGGTTATTTTTCAAAAAGTTGGTAATATTCATTCACTTTTAAATATTTTTTTTTTTTTTTTGATTCGCACTACAGAATTTTTGTAATGGTTTCATTACAAAATTCTGAAATGTCAAAGCCGAGAAGAATATATTGACTATTTACCTCCTTATGGTGGTTAAACACGCAACAAATATTTTCTGAGCCACGCCTTCTACAACGGCTGAGTGATAATTTTAATGAAAAAAGTCAATTTTGAAAACAAGCTTTCCCCGGACTGGGATTTTAAATGTTCCGTTAAAAAATGGGATTTTTTTTAATTACCTGATTTAACAAGTTCATCTATATTGAGGCAAAATTTCTAAAAAATATGATTAAAATTCAAATTTTAGGTTTTTCGAGTTATGTTCCGGAGAAATGAACATTTCTAATGCAGTCGATTCCAAACAAATTTATTTTAGTTTTGTCGCTCTCTTAAAAACTGCACCATTTTTTGCCAACCAATTTCAATGACTCCCGGCTAAAGTTTGTGATATCTTAAAATTTTTTTCATCAGAGCAATAGAATTCTTCGGGATATTTTTCCACTTTAATGGGCATCTGATAGTCTTGGAAAATAATCATATTATTAATATATGCTGAAATCGTTTCCGAATATACGAAAGAGATTGTTTTTGCCAGGAGTAATAATGCGATTATCACTTGTTGCTGTTTTATTTTACCTTTCGAAATTTTCAATATTTCACTTTATTTTAATGACATTTTAAATCAAAGATAAAAACCGACAATAGGTTTAGCAATACAGCAGAGATTAAAACCATAATTTTTAAGTCTTAAAACAATTTTAATCCCCTCGCTGGATTCAACACAGCTATTAAACATTTTATAAATTATTTTAGTAAAATTAATTACGATTTACGATAAAACTAAAAACCTGTTAAAAAAAAAAAAAATTATTAAAATAGCTAAATTTATAAAGTGTAACCACATTAATATCTTCAAATTATCAAGATAATATTTATCATTTATATTTATCACATCAAAAAAATATTACCGAAATGATATTTTCGAAAAGTATTTTTTTGACCATATATATATACATATTTCGTTTAAGGGAATACCCATATTAATTTCTAATGTTGTATAATGGCGCATAAATGCTTACGGCATAATTCATTAATATTTACTTCTTATCAACATCAATGTCATCAAATGTAAACTGCGTGTGAGAAGGTATGTATGTATGCATGCATGTATATATGTATAACATTAGAGTTGGGGAAAACTGAAGGATTTAATCACTAAATAAGGTATAAGCTTCACATACACAATACAGAACAGGCAAACTTCTTAAATAACAATAAGTCAGATGTCATTTGTAACTCTACACTTCCATACATACATACGTGTATAAATGATGTAAAACAAAAGCTGTATAAAACCTTTAAGTCTATAGTGAAACAAAAACTAAACTTTTATAGCATTTTTTTCCACATTACTCCTAAACTTGTTGTTACTTAACTATTTGATAAATTATTTAATTTATTAAAGATGACAAGTTACCGCTTAAAGCCAAATCTTATCAAGATTTTAAGGTACTAGAGAATACAATATTTTTTTTTTTTCAAATTTAATTTATTACATAAAATTTAACCTTTTTCCTCTAAATATAAATCAAACAATTAGTCACACAGTTTCTTCCTAATTTAAAATAGTGACCACAAGAAACATGTTTCATCTTTTAAATGTTACCCAAAGGTCTACTAATATTCCTTAATTTTACCTTCTTTAAGAAAACTATTTTAAATGTCCTTAATTTAATTTATTTATTCTTAAAAAAGCAACAACCAAACATATTCTTTGTTGTTGTTGTTTTGTGTACATTCTATAAATATTTGTCACTTGTGTTTGGTAGAAAATATAATTTATATTGTGTTGAAAAATATTTTCTGGTAGGTTTTCAAATAAAAGTGTAATATTTTAAAATTATATTTCTTTTTAGTTTAGTTCTGACTGTTCATAACTCTTAAGGGGCTATTTGCTTTAATTTGAGTTTACTAAAGATAATGAATTTAAAAGAATGAAATCATTTGATAATAAGGGGAGGATTTTGCATGTTTGTTCTCTAGCATTTAAATACTATTCAAGATACTTATCTATCTGAATTAAACTTTTATTGAACTTTTTGTTATACTCGTATTTTATAAAATAAAATTAGTTGGAAACCAGTTATAATAATAAATATATATTAAAAATAAAAATAACTAATAATTTAATGCAATAATGAAAAATGACTATATTTACAAGATTTTTAACAATTACTATAACAAAATTGTAGTTACAATGGAATTATAATTCTTGTTAAAGAAAATTTAGTTAGTTGAACCATGGATTTGATTTATTCAAATAATATTTTTTTACCTTGTCGAATAATATAAAGATTGGCTTATGCTCTCTTGATGCAACATATAGTCTACGGGTTGGATGTTGTATCAGGTACTTTAGTTTGTATATCTATTAAGTTGTACTGTATTACTAATGTAATTATTAGATACGTTTATAATGTTCGGAGGCGTGAAAACTTTTCCGGGATGTTATTTTAGACACTTTATTAATATTGGGAATTTATTACTCTTTTATAGGTTCTGCTTTGTAGGAGTATCTAAATCCTGAAATTATTTGCCCATTGAGCTTCCTGTATTTTTCCACATAAATAATGCTTTTCGCTTAGAACCTTTGAATCGTGATTGATTTTAGGCTTATTTTGTATATATTGGCATTTGTTTACACAAATCTACATTCGCACTTTTTCCTTAATTTAATTGTTTTTTTTTTAATAAGTATTTTGCTATTTTTTTACTTAATCTTATTTCTTCACTTATTTTCAATCCTTGAAAAGGTTAGCCGGACGTTTTCAATTTTTTTTTTTTTATAAGTTATCACTTTTTAATCACTCTCTCCGAAAGATAATTTTTTTAACACTTTTTCATTTCTATATTTTGAATAGTTTTATATATTTTTTTCGTCATTTGTTGCAGTTCTACAGTGTTGCCAGAAGGTGGAAAGAAGGGCTAAATTGGACTTTAAAAAAGGTCAGAAAAGATTAAATGCCATAAAAAATAAGGCTAGAAAAAGGGTAATATTTTTTATTTATTTATTTATTTTCTCAATAAATTTTTCCAGATATTGTAATCAATTTATAAATAAAACATAGAACGGCTGCCAGCAAAATGATCCAACAAAATGTTTCCTATAAAATTTCCATACAAATTTGTACCTATTTCGTATAAAAATTGACCCAGTGTTTTTACATGATTTTTCGGCATTTTAGAATTATAATTCCTTTTTGATTTATCATTGCCAAGTTGTGAGTCATTTTTCACTTTTATAAGATTATTTTTAATTATATTCATAAAAATTTGCTATGGTTAACAAGTTCATTAAAAAATAATCTATATATATATATATATATAATTCTCGTGTCACGGTGTTTGTAATGAACTTCTCCGAAACGGTTTGAAATTTTATATGTGTATTTGTTAGGTATGAGAATAGAACATAAAGTATATTTTATATCGCTAGAGTGCGTAAAATAGGCTAAAAGGGGTAAAAGCTCCTCCTATATCTTCTGAACTAATCAATCGATTTTCTTGAAATTTGGCAGAAAAATAGTGTAACATTTGTAAGAAACGATAGCCTATAATTTTTATTATTTAAGGCGTGAAATAGGGCAAGAAGAGTAAAATAGGGCAAAATGGGTAAAATCTCCCCATAAGCAAATGGAGGTAGAACAGCTCACTCAGCATTTAATCTACTACTGAATATTCAAAATAACCCAGAGGCAGTGTGCAAAATAAAAAACAACCGTCCATAGCAGCGGCACTGTAGCAATGCAAAATTGTCACTTGGGATGGGCGAAATTAATTAAGATTAACCTTACTAAGAGGAAAAAGAAACACTTCTCTTTAGTTTTAATAATGTGCGACCACCATTGATCGGCACCCATTACCCCGGGTTATTGAATGTTATACAACATTTTGACATATACAACGTAATTTTCAACAAAACACAAATTGCTTGTTTTATATTTTAAATATTTACATTTTATTTTTCTGCTATTAGTGATTTAAAGAAATACAAAATTGTTTTCTTACTAAGATTTCTGTTATAATATGTATATCTGACTAATTCTGTACTGTACGACTGAGAACAAATGTGAAATTTTCCTTTCAATAAATCATTAATTTAAAGTCCTGAGTTCCTATAATATCATGCGTGTGATTATAAGTTTTCATAAGTTTATGTCCTTTTAGTTTATAATTTATATATTTAGGCAAATATTTTTGTAATCAACCCTTTTTTAGTTTCGGTGACTTTTAGTGTGTAAAAGTTTTTATCATGTTTCAGAAAATAAAGAAAAGTTTTTGTAAGAAAACTCTACTACCTTAATGGTATCTAATGTTTCCCCAGAGGTAAAAGATTTACAACTTTTTATGTGTTTGAATATATGAGAGAAAAAATCAAACGTATGTACATAAATTTGTATGGAAAAGTTTTAATAAAGAAAAATTATTATGTTGGATTAAAGAATTTAATGAATTTGGATACAAGATAATATTTAGTAGAAATTCCAAAAAGAATATTATTTTCTTACAAAAAAAAAAAAAAAAAAAAAAAATAAAAAAATCTTAGAAATAAATTTTTTAAAAAATATAAAAGCTCCGATAGTTTTGAAGATAAAAATAAATTTTCTTATTATAAAAGAGAATTTAACTTTCTTAATAAGTTTCTTTATAATCAGTAAATTTTGAATATAAATAATTCTATAAAATATAATCCTAAATCAGTTTGGAATTACATAGATTCAAAAAAGAAATAAATCATCAATTCCGGTTTTCATGCAATATTATGGTTTAACATCTGATACTTTAGAAAGCGCTCTTAATTTATTTGCTAAATATTTTCAAGGTAATTTAATATTATGGATTTGATCTTAATAATGTGGCATCATATATTGATTTTAATTTTATGGAAACTTCAAATGAAGATGTAATAAATGGATTTTCTAAACTTTCTAACTCATTTAAGAGTGATATGAATGGAATTTCCGCTTTTCTTTTTGAAAAAGATGTTCCTCTTCTTTTTCTATTTATTTATTTGATTAAATCTATGGATATGAATCCCTACGGACTACTATATATTACAAGATTTTATATAAAGGCATTATTAACGAAAAAAAAAATTTGTTAAAACATGTTAAGTATTTAAAAACACTATAATATTGCGTTTAATTACATTTACATTAATAGAAAAATCGATTGAGCTATACAATTCATTGAAATTTTTGCATATTCTCCTCAAAGGATCAGCATCGGCATAATTTGTTTGAACAACAGGAAGGTGCAGAGGTATTAGGAATCGGGTAAAACGTCGGAGAGGACATCACCATTAATCAAATTAATTAAAAATGCCACATTTAGTATAGTCCTTCGGCTTTTTAAGGTAGGTAGTTTAATTAATGATAACCTCGCAGTATACGAAAGAAGATTCCCAGAATAACGACCAAATGAGCTCCTCAGGCAGAATAAGACAAACTGCTTTTGAACAGATTCTAATCGGTCTATGTGCATATTAATTTGAGGATCCCAGACAATAGACCCATACTCCAAAATTGGTCTTACTAGGGATGTGTATAGTTGTTTCGTAACATTGGCATCTGTAAACACTTTAGACCGTCGTTTATTATAAGCAAGCACACCACGAGCTTTATTTATCGTCATTGTAATATGCTTGCAGAAATCTAATTTAGGATCAAGTAGAATACCAAGATCCAGAAATTCTCTAACTAACTCTAGTTGATACCCGTCCAGGAAATAGTGTAGCATTGAAGTGCAATTTCTAGAAAATCGCATGTGCTTGCATTTTTTTAAGTTTAGATCCATTTGGTTATATTTACACCATGCGTAAAAGCTATTTAAATCCTGCTGCAAATACACCCCATCTGAAGATAATTTGTAGCTGAGAAACATCTCAACATCATCAGCGTATCTTAAAGCATTACAATGCTTCATTATAAGCGGCAAATCGTTTATGAAAAGCGAAAATAGCAAAGGGCCTAGGTGACTTCCTTGGGGGACACCGGAGCTAACAAAAATTTCTTTGGAGATGGTATTATCAAAAAAAGAACACACTGTGTCCTGCAGGTTAGATACAACCGTAACCAGCACAAAGCTTTGATGAAGTCAGTATAAATAACGTCCATAAGTTGGCCATCCTTAAAAGCTTGATTTTTGTTAGTTGTAAAATATTTGTTACTGCAAATTTAAATATTTGTTACTTCTTCAAAGATGGAAATTTACCACCATTGTTCCTATTTTAAAGTCTGGTAATAAGAACTTAATTTCAAATTATATACCAATTTCAAAATTAATAAATGTTGCTAAAGTATTTGAACATATAATCTATGATAAATTATTTTTCCACCTTAAAAGGTACATTTCTTAATCACAGCATGGTTTTATGTCTGGTAGATCTACGACTACCACCACAAACTTAGTGGTTTTTATTCAATTTTGTGTCTCTCACTTTGAAAAGGGTGTTCAAGTTGATGTCGTCTACACTGATTTTGCTAAAACTAAAATTTTTATTAAAATTATCAAAAATTTGATTCCATTCGCAAATGCTGAGTTGGATTCGTCAAGTCAATAGATATTATATGGTTCTATTGATGGATTATACTCGAATATATTCATTTCCACTTTTGGTATACCGCAAGGTACACACATATTTTTATTAATGATATATATCATTATTTTAGATATTCTAATAATTTGCTATATGCTTACGATCTCAAAATATTTAAGCCAATTTATACTATGGCTGATTTAACTGAATTTCAAGAGGATATTAATAGAGTTGTTATGTGATCAGATGATAATGGCCTTCCTTTTAATCTTAAAAAGTGCCGTCATATGATTTTTCATAGTTGTCGATACATTTTAATTACCCAATATGTTATGAAAAATCAAATTTATGAATTAGTAGATATAAGGTATATTATACCTTGGTGTCATTTTTGATCATAAGATTACTTTTGTAAATAATGTAAATTATATTATTCCCCGATCTTAGCTTCTGTTAAATTTTATAAAACGAAATTCCACCAATTTTTATTATTACACTAAGAAAATATTATTTTCTACTTTTATCCGATCTTTAATTTGGAGTCCTATTTCTAAGATTCACATTAATCGTTTGGAAAAAGTTTAAATTAAATTCTTAAAATTTTTATTTTTTTTAAATTTTCCTTACACCTTATGAAAATAGGTGTATCTGGATATCAATGAAATCATTAGAAATTCGAAGAAAAATTTTTTTCATTTTATTTCTTCAAAGAATTATTTCAGACAATATTGATTGTAAAGATTTGCATTCCATAGACTAAATAATTAAATAAAAAATAAAAATAAATCAAAAAAAAAAAAAAAAAGAGATTAGACAGAATATAATTTACATTTAATTTTTATCGAAATTTTTTTTTTTATAAAACAAACTAGAGAGAACTTAAGTTGTGATTGAAATTTTGCAATAAAAATCAAACAATTTTTAGTGTGATATGATGTATATAAGTAAGTGATAATAGATTATATTTTTGTTAAAAAATTCTGTATTTGCTAAGTTACTTAAGACTTGAATAAAAATTTAGGATTTTTTTTTTTTTTGTTAAATTTTAGTTATCATAATTTTTACCAAAAATTAAGTACCAAAATCCTACTAACTTATAATATCACAAAATTAATCTGAAATATTTTGTTAAATTCTTTCAAATTTCTATTAATAACAACAAAAATTTCAATTAAAAAATTTTCTAAAAAAATTGATTTTTAATCTCACCATTAACATAGTTCAGCCCACTGAAACCAAACAAATTTTTCAATAAACAATTTTAAATAAAATTTTATGATTGCACACGAAAAATGTTGTTTGTTTAATTGTGAAAATTATAATAAAACAAACTTTTTGGCGTTATGCTTAAAGAAACAATGAAGTTTATTTTTTGCTTCAAATATTCAAAAATACTATAAAAACAATATTTAACGTTTTTATTATCATCGAGCACACAAATCTATATAAAATGTTCATTCAAAAATATGCAAAGAATGCGAGTGGCAAAGAAAAGAGGGTGGGAGTTTTAAAATTAATATACAAGAAATAAAGAAGTTAGAAAAGAAGAACAAATTAGCGGTAGCATAATCATCATTTGCCTTAAAGGCGGCGGCTTTTACTATTAATTAACCCCTTTAACAATGATTGTAACATCCTCATCGTCATTTTTATCTTCAGTATTAAGACACATCTTCTTCATAATGCAACATAACGAATGTTGCGTAATGCCAAAAAATTAAAAATTGAATAAAAAAGAGAATCACAGCACCCAGACTCTGCTTAAATAAGGAAACTTTATGTATTGTTAAAAGAAACAGAATGCGAATTTGGAGTAGTTGAGAAAAAAATGTTTAAACTTTTTCCATTATAGCACAAGCCACAGGAATGAATGAACCCACCAGCCAACGAACGAACGGCATGGAAAAGTAAAAATTTATGAAGCGTTTAATTGAATAAATTAAAGAAAATAATAATACCTTCCCAAGTAAGAAAAAAAAAATTAAACCAATAATAACCTAAAGGATTAAAATCAACGGAATTATACAAGCAGCAAGAAATAATAATCATTTGGCCAGAACTTCTGAGTAAAATTGAACTGTTTGTTGTCTTGATAATGGCATACATTTTTGGTTTAATGAGAAACAAACAGATTGAAACTCGAGTAAAACGAAATTTTAATTTATTTTATCAAAAATTGATTTTTTAATTACCCCGCTAAATGCTACACCTTTTTATGAATTCTGTAAAGATCTTATGACTCCAAAATGTCATAGTGGTTGGTTGGTTGGCTGAGTGTGTGCGCTTATTTTTATTTTTGTTAGGTACTCATACTAAATCATGCAAGATACAAAACCACTTGTTCTATAAATCACCAAAAAGTGTCTAAAAGGAAGCTTAACTTTCTGCACAAACATTTCACTTGTTTTTTTCCATTTTGTCTGCATTTATACTTTATGTTTGGAAATTTATAGGTATATGAAATACGTGGTTGAATAGAACAGTACTTTAGTATTTTAAAAAATAAATCTGACAGATTAATGTTATTGGAGTGCAACATTATGTCTTTTTCTCAAAAAAATTTTTATCGAAATTTTATTACTAAAATCGATTTTTGGCATAAAAACTAAAAATAACAAAATTAAATTTATTTTCTAAAAAGACAAGGTTCACAAAAAAGCAGTGCACAGTGGGGCCACATGCAATATAAACGGTAATAAGTTAGGATCTTTTAGACCACTAAACCGATTTTGATAACACTAAGAACATCGATAGTGGAGGAGTTAGTCTTTCAGAATATTGTGGGCCGGAGAGTGCAGCTGGAGCTGGGACGACGCTATAGTGGGCCAAATTTGACCACCTCGAGAGTGAACATGTTCGGCTGTGCCGAATCTTTTATACCCTTCACCAACAAATAAAAAGGAATAGTATGCCTTAATATTTTCAGATCTACAATTAAAAAAAAAAAAGAATAATACATACATTTGTTCCACACGCAACGCTTTCTTAAAAAAAGCACAACAACAACTTGTAAGCATACATATATTTATATATTTTTGTATGTATATACAAACAAACTGACTATATATATAATAACCAACAACACCAGTAAACATTAGAATACTGCTGTTGCCAACTAAATTGCTTGCTTATACAAAAAACAACATTGTTTTTGTATAAGCATTGTTTCATTTAGATGTTTGTGTGTATATGCAACACGACAACCAACAACCATAGCTTATTTATACAAAAAATGGCTACCAAATTTATATACATATTTTTATATACGAACAACAACACTTGCAATGCTTCTTTCTTTCCAAATAAAAAACCTCAAAACATACATAAAAAATGATTGTATGTATATGTATATACAAACAACAACTACTGCTTACTTATATAAAAACCAAAAACATTGAAAGTCATTGCAATACTTTCTATACATGATTGTGTGTATATATTTTAATATTTTTTTCAGATTTTTGTTTATAACTCCGTTGTTTATGGTGAATTCAAAAAATCGAAATTTTAGAAAAATATTTACAACAGATAAAGCTTATATAGAAGCTTCATAAAGACCAAAAAAGCATTTTGAGCGATATCTCAGTTACTAGTGAAACGAATTTCTTCATTTCTTCCGCAGAAACATTCCAGATATAGATTTCGGATTTTCTGTACAAAAACAAAGTCACTAGCTTATATAGGAGCTTAGAAAAGTCGAAAACAAATAAATAAATAAATTTCTAGAGGCCTTTTAGGTTTGGCGATATCTCGGCCATTAATGGAATGATTTGGTTGATTTTCCTATCAATAAGGATCCATAAAATATATACTTTATGGGACCTTAGATTAATATGTTTAATGAAATGACAAACTTATATATACCCTTTACACCTGTGGTGAAGGGTACCAACATATCGAAGCTTGTAACTTTTACAAATATGAACCGATTTTAAATATTTTTATATTTTTTAGTCCTTCCAAGACAAAGAAAAACCCTGCTTATCTTGTATGCTTTAAAAGATGTTTCATTAAAAAAATTAAATTTCTCATCTTTGTCTTCACTTTTTTGTGATTTTTCCCTATAACAATTAAAACAAAAATTGTAATTTTTGTTTAAAAATATGGTGAAATTCTCTATAATTTTTCGAACTAGGATAAAGAAAAAGTGTTTGCCAAAAAAGTAACTTAATAAATTTACTTTTTTTTTTTTTAATTTTGATAAAGAAATTAAGTATTTTCTGAAATTTTCTACAAGTCTGCACCTTAAAAATCGTGTAAGTGTAATTTTTGAAAATGATAAATTTTAGACGAAATGTTAAATTTTTTTTTATACGATAACTTCATTGCATTACCCTATGTCAAAACAAATTGCGTGGCCAACTTATTTCGACACTTGGAAAATCAGTTATTATAACAAAAATACATGTTTTTCAGGTGCCGTCAATCAAAGTGGGAAAACTGCCTTAAGACTTGTTTCCAACGTATCAGATACACCTAGTTTGTATGTTTCCTTGAGAATATCTTTTAACAATTTTAAAAATTCCGAAAAACTATCTAAATTTTTAGATATTCCGAAAAAGCAATTCGAAGATTAATGTCTCTGCACTAAATATCACGTAGCTCTCGTAATTATTACTCAATTTTAGATTTTCAAATTGAAAAAAGTCTTAATTAATTCAACTAGAAATTGTTTAAGTTTGCACCTCACACCAAAGTGATTATATCAATTACAAATAATTGTAAATTTCTCCAATTAAAAAAAAATTATTAAATCAATCAAGTAGATAACTGAATGAATTAAAAATTTAAATGAGAAAACCAAACTTACTTGAATTTTATTTATTATTAATTAAATTCTAATGTAAAATGAAACAACTTTATTAATTGAAAAATATAAGGTAATATTTTTTTCTGTGTAGTGAAGAAAAACGTAGCATTTTAACTGTATTAAAATTTCTTGTATACATTTGAAATACACGCGGAGAAAAAAAAATATGGTTGCAGTATTATCACCACAACAATATTATGTTCTCACTGTTAATTTTCTTGAATTTTAATAACTCTGTGTTCATGATAAAAATGTTTTTTTTTTTAATTTTGTTATTTAATGTTTACGTTCAATAAAAATTTTAATATGGTTGACTGTAAAAGTTATATGTTTTCAAATATTTTTACCAGGAACAAAATTTTATTAATATAAAATTATTATTCCCATAACAATAAAATGTTTCAAATAAATATAATACTTGTCATTTTCACAAACTTAGTGGAAAAGTTCAATACTTGTTTGTTTTTAAATATATTTTGTTTTTAATTTTTGCTTTCCAAATTTATTGTAATTCTCATTTAGTTTGTATGTGAATAAATATAAATAGACAAGGCTTGGTTATACTCGGTGCATTTGAACCACATATGGTGGTACAAATGAATATAATTAATGAACAAATAATATGCAAATATTTTTTGGGTTTTATTATTTCTCTATTATTTTCAATAAAAAAATTTCTAAAAATAATTAATATGTTTTATTTCAATATATGATAGGATGAATAACAATATGGCAAAATGAAATAATATGATAAACATGACAACATGGGATAATAATATGAATTGGCATAATATTATAAAATGGAATCATAATATGACAATGTGGTATAATAATATAATAAAATATAACAATAATATAATAACATCAAATCGTAAGCTGATATAATAGGATAATCATGTAGTAAGATTGTTCACTTATATGTAAATCCAGAATCATAACATGAAAAATTAAAACAAAAAATCGGACACAATATGACAAAATGGAATCATAATATTTATTTCTTATAATTATTTATAATTTTCGTTGTGATCATATGTTCCAATCATAATATGTTACTCTTAGATAATGGTCACAACTATATTTTTTCTCTGCGTTTAGTAATATTCAATATATTTAAAATTATTTTCCTTTCAAAAGTTAAATTTTGATGATAGAATATTAATTTTTTTTCTTTAAAACCCAAAATATTTTTATTTAACTATTTAAATGATATTTCGTTTAGAACAAAACAAAACATCGATTAAAAACTCAAAAAGCTATTAAATGCTATGTTTTTTGAAAAACGAGTCGTTTTCTCAAAAACCACAAAAAAATGATTTGTTTTTTCATATATTTCAAAGCCAAAAAACATCTCGGTTCGAGTTATTTAATTATTTAACACACAAAAAGCATACTAAATTTCCATACAAGGAGGAAATTTTTAGTGCATAGAAATTTGTTGAAAAAATAATTAGTAAAAATTGCAAACAGTTTAAAAACAAAAAATTCAAAATTCTGAATGAAATTTATATTAGTTCATAAATTGTATTTATTTAGAAATTTTCTTTTTTAAATTTGTGTGTGAAAATTTTATTTAAATCAAAAATTTGTGAAAATATTTTGGCAAATGAAAAACAGGCCAAAATAACATAATAAATGATATGTGAACAGTGTGTTTAAACTCATTGTGTTTTTCAAAAAACAAGTTAAAAACTAATGTGTGTGAACATATAATATAAGGTTTATCAAAAATTTTTTCATATATTTTAAAAATAATAAAGGTCCTCATGAAAACGAGCAAAACTTTCGCAAACTGTGTAATGTGTGCATGTTTGCTCACTCGCAAATGTACTGTCAAAAAATTTTATGGAAATTCGTTTGCACAACACGACTTTTTAGTCTATCAAAATTTAATTATGAATTTATAAATCAGCTGTCTTTTATTTATATTTAAAAGCCAGTAATAACTGCGATGTAAAAAATTACAGTTGCGTTAATTTAAATAAAATCATTGCATGTATCTTTGATTTCAACTAAATTTTTCAATAATTTACAATGATTTCTTATTTTCTTATTCTTAATATTGCACAATATTTGAAAAGGTGGTTCATGAAATATGCAAATATGCACAATTACACAAATGGGAAATTTACGCATTTAAATGAATACCCTTAATATTTTATTTAATGTTCCATTTGAAGCATATATTCTGGTATTCTGGGGCAGTTATGACTAATTTGAGAAAAAAAAAACAATTTAAATGGCTTTCAATATTATTACATCTCTAAATTAAAAGCAACAAAACAATAAGTAAGTTAGTTATATATTAATGCAGGACCTACCTAAAAACAATTTTGAGCATAATTAAAAATTTTTATTGAGTATAATAGGAAATTATTAAGACTGATTTATGATGTCCTGAAGAAAAATTAATAGAAATTTTGAGTTATAGCCACAATTGAGTTGACACAAATGAATAGTTCTAAATCGAATGAAATAATATTTGGTATATTTAAGTAACTTGAGAATTCTCCTTCACATATATACTTAGAACTGAAAAACCATACAATAAAATTTAACATATGCCCACCAAAAATATTGTTACAAGTGCCTCCAAAAGAACACAGCAAAATACTCATAGAAAGAACCAAAAACAAAAGAAAGACAAAAGTCAACAAACATCTCTATATTCATTAAACGTACAACACTTGCTGCCATAAGTCAAAATTATCAACAAGCCTAAGCATTAGTAAGAATTATGCTTGTCGCCTGTATATGAGTCGTTTGTGAATCTCAATGATTCCCGGGTTAATACCGATGATGCTCTTCTCTTACTGAAACTGTTTCTGAACACTTAATGCATACGACATCATTCCCAGCATTCTCATCATCGTCATCATACTTCTAAAGATGGATTACTAACAAAAGCTAACAACCAAAACTAAATATATACATACATACATACATACATACATTCATATATACACGTTAAAAAAATACACACTTTTCATATTTTTGTTGATTTTCTTTCTTTACGTTTACGGTCACAGGGCATTAGCAAGACTCGAGTTAGAGATAAAGTAAAAATATTGCGTTGTTACAATAAACCTTCTTAAATAAACCCACAATAATTCGTTACTTTGTGCCAGAAATAAAAAGAAGGAATCAGAAAAAATTACGCAAAAACTGTCACGAACGACACACGCAACATTGCGAAAAATATGTCTTTGATGTCATAAATCAATTAAAGTGTTTTACACGCAGCATTCCAAAAAAGTCAAGCTAAAAGTGTAGTAATGGCAAGTAGTATTCACTTGTATTCGTTGTTTAAGACATACAATAAAAGGGAGATGAATCATGACGGCATATATGATTTGGTTGCCTGATTCTTGAGTATGTTTTGCCAAGAACAAAACAGGGAATAAACTCGTAACTTGGGATTTATCTTTTGAATGATAAGTTATTATTTTTTTTGGGAGTTTATATTTGTTTAAATGTATTAAAGGTATTAACTTATTTGTCGCAGTTTATTATTTGTTACAAGTATAATTTTTGCAAAAAAAAAGTTGATTGTTCTTTATTTTAAATTTTGATTAATAAGATTTATTTATAAGTAAATATTTGTACTTAAGAATTTTATAATTTTATATTGTTTTAAGACAAATATTTGCAACTCAAGTCAAAAGTGATTTATAGGAGAATTTAAAGTTTCATTATATAATAAACCTTAAAAAGTATGAATATAAAGAAATGTGGTCGAAAACAAAATCTTTTGAAAATTGTTGTTATAGTTAACAAAGTTGGAATGTATAAAAAAAAATATGTAAATAACACACATTGATGCGACAGAACGGAATTTTTCTTTCCATTTACACATATACTGGTGCATATTCCTATAAACGCACATCAATTTTTTTTAATCAACTTGCCAAAAATGGGGCTAAAAAATAATTAAGGTTCTACAAATTAATTTATTAAATTATTTATTGACCACTTAAAAAATTAATAAAAAAAAAACTTAAAATGTACATTAATTTTTTATTATATTTTAGTAGTTTCCTATATACGCACTTAAACTAATGAACCAATTTAGTATTATTAATAATGTGTTGATGAACCTTTGTTTTGGATAACTTCAAAAAATCACTGTCAGTTTCTTCCCAGGTTTGCTTTAATTTTAGTTTTGATTCCGTTATTGTCATTATGGTTTCATTCTGTGCATTTCCGAAGTGCAAGCCGGCTAGTCCAATAGTGGAATACTACCAAGATTTAGATTAGTTCGAGACATGGATTGCAGCCTTATCCAGTTGGAATATGTAATCTTCATCCAATTGCACTGATTATTTTAGTTGGAACAAAACATTTTTTGATTTTCCTGCAGCAGAATAGGCTACCTAAACCACATCACTGCCTCTACCGAAATTGCGTTTCGACATACGAATTTCGTTCCCTCAAATCATGCTAAGCAAGAATATGAATCGGGACCGTCCAAATGGAATATCTTTTCATCAGAATAGATTACTTTATTCCACTCATCTGTCCATTTCATGTATTTGAGCGCAAATTTTAAACGATTTTCCTTATGATGCTGCTTTAACATTGGCTTACATTTAGGTTTCTTCCATTTTATGTTACCATTTGTTCGCAAAATGTGTGAATTATGTTTGGAAGTGACAGGAAGGTCAAGTTTTTTTTTTCATTTGTGCAGCATTTAATTTATTGCGGGTGGCTTTTTTTTTATTTTATTAATTTGACTTTTGTAAATTTTTGATTATCTTTTTTGGTTTCTGCACTCCATATTTCTGCTCTTTCTTAAGAAAACCTCGAGTAACTCCTTCCGAACAGTTACTTTTTCGTCCAATTTTTCATTTAGAACAGCCTTGATAACGAAAAATTTTAATTTGAATTTTTTCCTCGTCTGTTAGAAAAGTTCCTTTAGTCATACTTTAAGCTGATGAAATTTCCCAATTAAAACAAAAAAAATATTTCCAGTAAACAGAGATGTTGCATTAGAAACTTACCTTAAGTGAAACAAAAAACTAAAAGTGTTAAAATTTTTTATTTTTTATTTTTTTTGTAATAACTTTTTAGAAAAATTTTTCTCGACTGCGTTTATAAAAATATTCCACTGAAATGATTACCAATATGTTCCGATTGCTAAATAAAAGAAACCAACAAAAGTAAGAATTATGCTTACCTCAATGAAAAACAAAAATTGTAAATGCGTTTATAGGAATATGCACCAGTGTACACGTGATCATGAATATCTATGTCTACAAATCACTTTATTTGCAAAAACTCCATAAAATATTACTTATAAATTTAGTGAAATTGTACCACATATTGTAAGTTATTGTAAGTTATCTCAAGAAAAAAAAAAAAAAAAAAATACTCAATAAAATTTTTCAATTATTTTTATAATTCATGTTATATTGAAATTTAGTTGATTTATTTGTTAGTTTTAAAAAATCTTTTTTTTTTTTTTTTTTGGTTAATATAGCATGGAGTGCAGATTGTTGTGTGTTATTTGGTAAGTACAGTTTTTAATTTTTAATGAGATCGTTTAGCGTTCCGGTATAATTTCAGATATTCCTGCCATCCAGTGTTGCCAATTAGGATTTTTAGTGCTAAATCTAGTACTTTTTAAACTGATTTAGCACGAAAAAATTAATCTAGCACCCAGCACTTTTGGAACTAATTTGGCATCTTTTTAGCATATTTTGCATACATTTTTATTAATTTGTAGTTTTGTACTATAAAAACATTATTAGAAAATTTATATGAACAACGAATTCTTAAAAAGAAAAGAGTAAGCATCTTGTTACATTTTTAAATAATTTCTTTTTTTTTAACGATAAATTGGAACATCTATTAGAGACAAACCTTTTGGAGAATTTTTTTTTTTTTTTTTTGCAAAATATTGGTTATATTCCGTTTATTTGGTTAAAATTATTTTATATTAATTACTTGAATATCATTTAAAAAATTAAAAATTAAAATTTTAATTTTGATTTTATTCGTTTAAAGAGAACATTTAATTGGAAATTTGGCAAATTTATGAATATAGTAGTATAAACTCGATAATCCAGATTATTCGGTAATCGGGACTGCAGTTTCTAACTCATTCTTTACTCTATATTCCAGATTAAACAAATATAAATAACTTTTTATTAAAATTTAAGTACAGCTTGAAAAATACAATAAGAATTATCATATAATTATGATGTAAAAGTTGATTGTAATTGAATGCCTTCATTTTCAATTTGCTTTTCTTAACTATAATAAAATTAGAATTTTGAAAAATCCACTCATAAATTTTGTTTAATTTTAATTTTATTACGTTTTAATATCTAAGAGTCAATTATTATATTTAATAATTTTTGAATACTCTTTTGTGCAACTATTACTACGTTTATAACATAAACGTAAAAATAAAAATAACTTGCAAATAAATAACTCACTGTCTATCCACATATATTTATTTGTCGTCCGGAATTTGAAAATACAACTATTATCATGAATCTAAAAGTAAGTGGCAACTCCGTATGCTTTATTTGCAATTAGTCTCACTAATCACGATTAGTTTTCGGGAATTACTAACTTACAAATGAAATATTAGGTCACCGGAAAATTTTCGTTTCGCAATATTTTTTATTGCGAATAAAAGGTGTGCTTAAACGTAGTATATGTGAGATTATGATGTGTGGTGAAAGTAATTTCAGTACTAATACATTTAAATAAAATTTTACTACCACAAGCTTCAAGTTAGGTTTTTTTGACAACAGAATTAAGCTTGTTTGACAAACCTTCCACACTTTCTGTTCTTTGGTTAATACATTAATTGAACTTAAAAATAGAAACAATTTATAAATTAGTTGAAAAATTTTATAGAATATTTGTTTCTGTGTTAATTTTACTTCCTTAACTATACAAAGTCATTTTTCAGAATTGTTCACCTTATCCATTAGAATCTTGCTTGATTTAGAAGCTTTTTAGATGTGAAATAACCAACGTAAAATGTAGCGCCTGGTGAGCGCAAATTTCGAAATTATGTACTCAATATTCGGAAATCTATTAATTCAGGATTGCTTACAGATAGAACCAGCAATATTTATTTACTTATTCTATGGAATACAAATCCTTACAGACTAGCAACTTAAATCTAATTACAAAATTATAATAATTTATTTAACTGGTTTTTTGATATATTGTTTGAATCACTAACATCAAGATATTTATAAAGATTACTAAATAAACATCGATTATGTTATTGGTTCATTTCTACCATAATCATATGTATCAATATGAAAAAAATTGAATTTCCTTAATTGTATCTGAGGAACAGATATTTGAATACAATTGGGAAGAATTGTACTATCAATATTGTCTAAAATAATTCCATGAAGAACTAATAATGAAAAAAATATTTCCTCGAATTTCTAACGATTTCATTGATAATATAAGTTGTAAGAGGTATTGAAAAATTAAAAAAAGAAAATACAAATTTTAAGAATTTAATTAGGACTTTTTCCAAACGATTAATGTGAATGTTAAAATTAGGACTCCAAATAAACGATGCATATTCTAATATAGATCGGACAAAAGTAGAAAATAATATTTTCTTAATATGGATTCTTTTTATTGCAATTTCTTTTCTCCACTAAAGTTTTTATTTAACATACTTTATTTATAATAATTTTATTCAATGCGAAAAAAAAATCTTAATTTAAAATCAAAAATTATTAAATAATCTTATTTATACTCATTAGACTTCTTTATGCAAAACAAGATCCAAAGAAAAGAAGATTCCAAAAAGAGATAAAAAAACAAGTTCATAACTTCCTACTGCAAACATTTAACCTAGATTTAATGCAAATTAATAATAAAAAAGCTTAAAAAAATAAAATAAAACGTCAAAAAGAAGAAAAAAGAAAGACAGTAACGAACGACAACAAAGAACAATATTGGGTACAATGAACCCTAATTTAAGTGTTTTTATTTTGTTTAACTACCGGCAACAAATAAGCCTCTCTTTGTGTGTTAAGTTAAGAGATCAGTTGAGCATAAGAAATAAAGAGTTGGCCAAGAATTCTTACGAATTGAAAAGATGTTTTGCTAAGATAGCCGAAGCCAGTATTATTGTATTTCAAAGAATACTAAGTAATTTTGCATTGCGAAAAAAATGAGAAAATTGTTAATGAGATCTTGAAGGAGAGTGCTATAAATATATTATGGTCAAAGAGAGTAATTATTTTGTGAAATTTGCGCATGTGTGACGTTATTTGTATTTTTTTTTTTTTTTTTTTTTTTTGTATTAGGGGTTTTCACGGTTACTTTATATTTTTTTTATATAAAGCTAATGCTAACATGAGTCTTTTCAATATATGTATTAAAAAAAATTGGTTAGTTAATTCAATAGCAATTCAGTAATTTTTCTTAACACTCTAGCGGTAGCACATTGGAGTAGAAATGTCAAAAATGGCGTTTAATTCAGGGAAGGGGTATATGGCTTTATTCATAATTTTGCTGTAATATTTAGCTCATAAGCACATGAAAAAAAAAACACTTTTCTAACTTATAATTTTTTTTAGCCTAAACCACTGTCTGACTGGCTGTCTGTGAATAAAAAATCAATATCTAAGCTAATATGTAGGTCACTATTTTTAAAATAGCTTAATAAAATTTCGTATATGATCTATTATTGGATCTTATGAAATGGTTCAAGTGACACACGAAATAGTACCACAAAAATACAAGTCTTTAAATAAATGTATAATTTTAGTATAACAAAATATGTATATTTTTTTATTTCTTCAGGAAACTAAAGCCTAAACTTTGAAATTTGGTTGTGCAAAAAATTATTTTTTTCTGAACTTTAGTTTAGGAGATATACTTAATTAGAGTTAAAAAAATGTGATTCCTTATTCAAGTGACAGGCAGTGTATATATATATATATATAGATCTCCTTTTAAATAAAGCAAATCAATCAATAAATCAAATTTAATTTTAAATTTATAATATTTCCATTTTATTTGGTTTTTGTTTCGAAAATAACCTTGTTTTCTTTGGAATTTATTGAAAATATTTTCCAAATCGCAAAAAGAAAATGTTTTCTTGGAATTTCATTCTGCAGATATTACTTAAAAATACGAAAATTTATTTTTACCCAAGTTCGTCTAAAAACTTTTTTCTATATAGAAGTAAAAAATGTCAGTTTTTTAGACTCATTATTAAAAAAATATTAAAAATATTTCTTCAACATTAACTTTAAAAAAATACATAAATATGTTTCTAAATATCTATGATTAAAAACTCCATTATAAAAGAGATGCTTTTTATGAAACAAAATGCAAAAACATAAACCTGAAAAACCTAAATATTCAGTTTTTATCACTATGATTGAAAATTCCAAAAAATCTGTTACCTTGACTGAAAAAAATTAAGAGTTTTAAAGATGTAACATTTTGTCTATTTTTACCTAGAATAAATTATTTTTTCAAATTTTTCAATTTTTAATTCATCGCCATTTTTCGAAATTTTACCCCTCTGTGATTCGGAGCAAAAATCTATAAAATCAATTTATAAAATATAAATTATTAGAGGATTCAAGATCTAGCTAAATATTTAGTTTATTTTGTCAACTAATTAACTAAATAAAGATGTTAAAACTACAAATTACTTTGAAAAAAAAAAAATAAAATAAAAAGAAGATAAGATGTCCTGAGGCAGCCTTGACCGTTAAAGGGTTAAAGCCTAAAATACAAAAAATAAAATAAATTGTAATAACTGAATTATACGCAATAATATATATATATATATATATTTTTTAATTTAACATAGCTTTATACAAAAATTGTTCATAAAAATTTTAATAATAAATCTCTTTTAAATTTGAAACGTTACGTCTTATGGCTTTTAAATTCTTTGAAAACATTTTACAAATCTCTTAATTGCTTATTAATACAATATTATTGCATTAATTAAAACTTATTAAAAATTTTAAAGTTTTCTATTAAATGTTTTCAAAATTCTTAGCCAAGTTGTTTGCCTTTTTAATGCAAATTTTTAATAAAACTAATAAAATTTTCTTTGCTCCAACTTAGGTGGAGGAGTATAGGACATTGCTACTCACATACAAACTCATTTCAGTAACACGAAAATACCGTTAACAGTTACCGAAAAATATTGTAATATAGCTTAATTGAAATTATTCCCAAACCAATATTCAATTCACTTTCAACTAAATAAACAATAATAACAACAACAAAAGCAATAATAATCATACTCAACACCATAAAGACCAACAAGAGAAGAAACAGAAGTAAAGAGGAAAAGTTTCCTGCTCCCAATTGCGCAATCAAATATTAAAAGCCACTTTACAACAACAAGCGGCAAAGTCTAAATAAGTACATTTAGAGTCCTTAGGTAATTTACCTAGGAATGAATGTATTGCGCCTTGTATACCTTTAACAATAAAATGTTTTAATTTTTTTTTCTTCAAGCTGCTAGTGGCTGTTCATAGCTCCATAAAGACCTGAGAGTATTTCCATTTGCGAAGAGTCATTTTATTTATTTTTTTCTTCCTTTTAACTTTGACCCCTCATTCTTTAATTCCTTTTTACTTTTCTGTTAAATAACTTTTCTTTTGGCGTAATACACGGAGAATTGCTTTAATTCAAGGAAACAACTAATTTTTAAATCTATTTTTTTTGTGGAATGTTTTTTACGTTTTTTTCGTTATAACTTCTTTGCTGAAGTTTTGTCCTTATGGTTTTTATTTCTTTAGTGAGAAGTAAATTTTGTTGCCTTAGGTATTTTTACTTGTCTTGAGAAAAAATATCTTATTTTCTTCCATTTAAAATTAGCCACTTGTTTTATTTTCTTAGAAAATTATTTCAAATTTAGTTTGACTATCAGATTGTGTCTCGCCAGACATTTGAGAAAATCAAAGATATTTTATGGTAGAAGTGCTTATTGTGGAAATATGCTAATCTTAATATTTCAATCTGTGGAATTTGCTTTGTGTAATAGTTTAATACTGATAGTGAAATATATTTAAGGTAAGAAGTACGGGCAAAACTTTAAAGAATTTCTGAGAAATTTAAAAACTAAAGTTAGCTTTAGTAAATATAAAATTTTTTTGAAGAAGATTTATTTTAATGATTCTAAATAGCACATTTTTAATTAAGCTTATTTACAAATTACAAAAATAAACAGGAAATAGAGGGGGTAAAGAAAATAATTAGGTTCTTAGTATTTCTACAAATAAGTTTTTTTCCCATTTATATAAACTTATTTTTTTTTTTAATTCGAACTTGTTCTAATTTTACTCGATTTTTTCGAACACGAAAACGTAAATACACTTTTATAAAATAAATTAAAAAATAATTTTATTATGTTTATTGTGAATTTAATAAAAAAATGATTCATAAAATATGCTCCCATGTCTAAATTGTTGAGCCGCTGGGAAACAGTTTAATATTACGAGTAAATATATCTATATACATAAATGTGGTTATTAAAGTTATATTTTAGATTTGAATTTCGCTTGACTTTTTATTTCTACCTCGATGAACTAGAAATTACGTTAAAAATATCACCATTCGACAGCGTCTAGTAGGGTGCAGCTTTCAACCAAATTAAAATTTTGTTCATAACCATTTTCGAAGTCTTACCTTTTGGAATATTTTAAAAACTTGTTTTTTTTATCGAAATATATTTTTGAAAAAAAAAAAATCAAAATCTAAGCGTAGATATCTTTTTAACTGTAATCGGGAACATCTTTGAAACCTTGAAGCTTACCCCGTGTTACAACAATTGACAGCAATATAATTATTTTCAAAGACTGAATCCTCCCCTACAACTTTCTTAATTCGATCCAACCAGTAGTTTAGGAGATGCATTTTTTTTAATAGTCCCCACTAGTCACAATATAGTAGTGTCATTTTGTAGCAGAATATCATTTTTTAATCTAAAATGCCTTCAGGTTTTGCCCATTAAATATTCTTAGAACATTGTTTTAGTAAGAATACTTTTAGTATAGGATTTTTAAAGATATTTTGCAATTTTAATAAATTAAAATAAATTTCAAAAACGCTCAAAATTTGTTCTTAAATTGCTTAAAGTGAACTTTTTTTTTGAAAAACTACATAAAAACTACTAAAATATCTATTTATGAAACATCCTGTTCAACTGATTTAACAACAGTAAACTTTTATATAGAACAAAAAGAAATATAATAATAATAATAATAATAATAATAATAATAATAATATAATAATAATAATAATAATAATAATAATAATAATAATAATAATAATAATAAATAAATAAATACTAACTAGTTGATTTTTGGAAAAATATATATCGAAAACCAATTCGCTTACATATCTCGTTTTCCTCTAGGTGGTTATTGTTGACGTAAACGTTTTTTTTTTTTTTTTTTTTTTTTGTAAATGATTGTTGAAATAGAATTTAATTTATTTATGATGTTGAAAATTTGTTTAACAATATTTTAAAAATAATTTTTACATAGAAATTAAAAAACAAATATATCACTTTTACAGAAAATTCAAACTAATTAATTTTTGCGAAAAGTAAAAAACTAAATTTCAAAAACCAATTCGTCTACATACCTATTTTCTTTCCTATGTAGTTTTTGTTGACGTTTTGATTTCTTGATTCATTTTTATTTAATTTGTATCTGACTTTGGTTTGTTTTTGTTTTTTCTAAAAATATTTTATATATATTTTATGTAAAAAAAAATTATAAAGGAAATTAAATCTTTCAAAAAATAACAATATTATTATTTTTCGTTCTATATAAATGCTTATTGTTATGATTTCACTTGAAAAGGATGTTTTCATAAAAACTAAAAAACTAGTTGAAAATGGTTTTCGATTCGTACGGAAAAACTGGAACATTTTTGTTATTTTTCAATCAAAAACCGAATGGATACAAAAATTACTAATTTTTGTTTGGTGTAAACGGCATATAAAATCATTTACCAAAATTGACAAATTAATTTTTTACATTACATATAAAAGCACAATGTTCTGAAATCAACAGAATAGGCTGCATCATAAATAGTTATTTTAGTAATTTTTGTTTGGTTTCAATGAAGAATGTATAAAAATGGTTTTTGATTTGTATGGAAGAACTAAAGAAATTTGTGTAGTTCTTCAACCAAAAACCGAATGTAGCCAAAAACTAATAGTTTTAGTTTGATATAAGCGGCATATGAGGATTTAATTTGTTTTATAGTTTTTTTTATAAATAGTGTATAAAATGTTGTTAATAAACATTTTAAAAACCAATCAAAGGCAAATACAAATTAAATAAAAATTAATTGAGAAATCAAAACGTCAACAAAAACTACAGGTATGTAAACGAATTGGTTTTTAAAATTTAGTTTAGACAAAAAGCAGTTTGTTGTATTTTGGTGTAAACGTAGTATAACAGAAAATACGCCATACCTATCTGTTAATATTAATGTTTTTAATATTCATTAAAGCAATTAAAAATTTTAATCAAAACAACAAATTTTCTATTATAAAAATCACATCAATATACATTATATGTGTTGTTGATAATATTCTCTTTCCTTGTAAAACATTTTTTAACTTTGTAAATAATTTTGCTAGCGAAGTCAAACAATTCATTTGACAAAAAAAAAAAAAAATTGCTGAATTGCTAAAAAAAATCTAAAGTCATTGCTAGTGTTACACAAGCGATCTAAGAATAGCAAAGAGTAAAATAAATACTAACTTGATTTAGACAAATAAAGTTGCAAAAATAAATGGAAATTATGATCAAACTACCATATTCATTTGAGGTACAAAATAAGACTTTAAGAGAGAGGGAGAGAGAACCAAAAAAAAAAAAAAAAAAAAACAAGTTTCCAAGCGCATACTGAGACTATGGCTGAAAAGCTATAATCACTAAAAGTATGTATTAAAAACAATTAAGTATTTTGTATTTATTTTTAAAATTGCCAGGCTGCGAATTTATGACAAGAAAAATGAAATCATAAAATAATAAAACTGAAATTACAAAACATTACCAATATTTCATACTTTTTTGAGAACAATGAACACACCTACAGAACGTCCAGCATTGTTTCGATTTCATATAAAAGAAGTTCTTGTAGGTAAATAATAATTCGTATATATAGTATTTGTGTTTGGGAAAGAAAAAAAAAAAATAGACGAAGTTTTGTGAAATTCGGTCCAAAAACACGCCCATCTACCATACATTCTGTATTATAAAAATCGTCTATTTTCTAACTGAAATTCGAATTGAACAAAATTTGGTACAATTTATTGCCTTTTCATTTAGAGAAGCAAAAAAAAAAAAAAAAAAAAACCAGGACATGCCCAACTCTGTATGTTTTCTAAAATTGTAATTCAATTAAAGAAAACTAGGTACAATTTAATACTTAGTCATTGACGATGGAAAAAATTAAGTTTTATTACAATCAGATCAAGGACACGCCCAACTCCGACCCACTCTGAATTTTCAAAATCGTTTTTTTTTTTTAAATTCGAATTAAACAAAATGTGATAGAATTTATTTTTGATAATATATTAACTAACTCTTGAAATATAATAAGGGTCCTCATGAAAACGCGCAAAACCCTCGCAAACTGTGTAATGTGTGCAAGTTTGCTCACTCCCAAATGAACTGTAAAAAATTGTATGGAAAATTAATTGCGCAAAACTTTTAAATACGCATTTATAAATCAGCTGTCTTTTGTTTATATTTAAAATTATTGATAACAGCGATGTAAAAAATTATAGTTATGTTAGTCGTTGCATGCAGTGTTGCCATGCGGCGAGAAAAAAAAGCTAAATTAAACTTTAAAAAAGGTCAAAAAAGGCAAAATATCCCAAAAAATAAAGTCAGAAGAAATTATGATTTTTTTTTTTTTTTTTTTATTTGAAAAGTTATTTTTTTCGTTCGCATTAGTTTTCTATATTTTTTAAAGATATTGTAATAAATTTATAAATAAAAAATGACTCAAATAAAAAATCGCCCAAAAAATTCCCATAAAAATATGGGTTATATTTCATATGAAAAATTACCTAATGTTTTGTAGAGATTTTTCAACATTTTTAAACTATAATTCCATTTTGATTAAGTATTTTAAATGTAATATTTTATATATTAGTTTCTTGATTTGGGTAATGAATCGCAGCAGGTGAAAATTTTTGTTAAAATATAGATTTTTTGTGCGAATAAATACACAAAAATGATTAATTTAATGATTCTGTAAAAATAAAATTAGTAGTAGATATTAAGAAATTATTTTCTTCGTTACATTTTAGCCTTTTTAAGGCAATTTTAAGAAAAAGCTGGAATCTTAAACAAAAATTTCGAGCCTAAAAGCAAAATAAAAAGGCTAGATTTAGCCTCAAAAAGGCTAAACTGGCAACACTGATTGTATATATAATTGTTTTCAACAAAATTTTTCAATTATTTAATTAATATTGTACAACATCTGAATTGGGGGTTCATGAAACATGTTGAGCAAATTTGCACAATTGAACAATTGAGTACCCTTAATATTTTTTTTATTGAAATTTGTAGAAGAAAAGAAATTAATTATTTAATATGTTAAAATAGTAGTATTTTCAACTGAAAAATACTTAATAAGTTTAAATTTTTGTAACACCAATAATATTTAATATTTAATGTTAACGAAAGGCTGTAAAATAACCCATAAATCCTTAACAAAAAATGCCTTAATATATAACTGAACTTTAGAAAAGAATACTTTTATATTTTAAATAATAATAAATAATTTTAAAAATTTAAAATTTAATTTGTTAACTTCTGCAACTTTGAAACAAATTGTTTAATATTTTGGGTTGTACTTGTTGTACTCTGCTTTAACTCCAGGCGCAGCTTAAAAATATCACGAATTTTACACAAAAAAAAAAAAAAATGTTTACTAATCAAAATTGTGCAAACTTGTTCTCTCAAATAATTTTTTAATAAAATGAATAATTAATTTTATATTGAATTTTAATTATATTATTAATTAATGTAATTAACTTTCTAATTAGTTTAACATTTTTTGACAAAAATCGGCAGCTCTTAAAAAGTATAAAGAAAAAAGCGTTAATAAAAAATTTTTAAATAAAATAACTGTAATTCAATTTCCAACCATTTTCAACTATTTGGGCTCAATCTATCATTAAAAAATTAGCAATATGAAATATTTACATGATTTCTTCAGTCTACAGTGGCATGTTTAATGTACAATTGTTTGGTAAGTACAGATTTTAAATATTTGATGGGATTATTAATCTTTCGCTGCTATTGTAGATGTTCCCGCCATTCGTACCGGAGGTTATATCTAAACAATTTCAAGATCCCGGTTTGTTTAAAAGCTGTTTAAAGATTATTTATATATGTATATGAGGTTAGTTCATATTGATTGTTTTTGTGGATTTGTTCAGACATCTGTTATATTGTTATTGGTATCTAGAGAGGATGATGTGATCTTTATTGGAACACCCCGCAGAGATGAATGCTTTTATGATAAGTTCTTAGGAATTAAATATAAGTATAAACATTATATACTTTAAATATATTGTTAAGAGTACACAGTTTATACATTACACATACACTACATACTTTATTGTAAGACCTAGTTAAATAATTATAAAACATCAAAATTTAATGGAGGGAAACGAAATTTGACATATATTTAAGTCTTGGCGTCTTATAAATCCTTTTAAAAAGTCACCGATAATCACATTTAAGCTATATGATATATTCGAGATCAAAGGTTACAAAAATCTGATTTATACGTGATTATTTGTGATTTCAACAGAGTGCATATGACTCCAAGATGAAACTATATATAAACCAAGTTTCGTTTCCCTCAATAAAATTTGGAGTTTTATTTAAATATTTCTAATAATTCAATAAATAATTATTAAAGGAGGTATTTAATTCATTGTAGAATTGAATCAATTAAATTTTTAGTTCATTTTTGGTAAATATTCAATCATAATTCCAATTAATTTGATTAAAAATTTTAATTGAAATTTAATCCAAAATCAGTTATTATACTTAATTAATATTATCAATTTCGTGATTGGAGTAAAATCAAATAAAAATTTAATTAATATATGCAAATTCGTAATTAAAGTTCACTTTTTTTTTCTGTGTACATGTAGCAATAATATATATATCAAAAACGTGGAGAGGTATTTTTTGGTATATATATATATATATATATATATATATATATATATATTTTTTTTTTTAAATTTGGTTTCTTACAAAATTCCAACTTTACATTAGAATAGTATTTTTGCTAACGGTACCTCACATTTGATCAATATTTGTAAACAAAAACACTATAGTACTTTTAATCATATACTATACTTCCAAGCTAACCAGATCTTTAGGCAGCTGTTGCAAAAAAAGAATTAATTTTAATATATTGAAAGCATAATCGCAATTTCAGAAGTTTATCATGTTACATGCAGTCATCAACTTTGACCCATAATAAGTCAATAACTAATTGTGATTTTGAAGTAATATTTTACATATGATCTAAATGATATCTTTTTTATAAATAAATGTTAAAAAATATTAAAATTCTGACATTGAATTCAACCATTTTTGGCCAAGCCCGTGACAGTGTGCGTCTGTGACTGTGTCAAGCCAAATTAGAACACGGTTGTTAATGATTTTGAAATTGATATGATTAGACTTGTACTCTCGTATGTAAATAAAAAAAAAGTTTGAAGAGAAAAAATTAAACGTAACACTTTCATTTATTTAAATAAACAAATAAAATAATGAGTTCGTATGTAAATTAATAAATGAACAAATAACTATAGTATAAATAGGTATATTTTACTTTCTATGGCCATGGTTACATGTTAATGCAAATATAACAACAGGCCATATAATTTGTACGTGTTTAAACGGACACAGTGGGAAACGCAGTGTCACATGTAGCAAAATTAGCTCGACAAAAATAAAAGCTTAGTAATTAAGAAGAAACATTTAGAATATTGGAAAGTGTTTATGGCGCGAATTATGTATTTTCAAACTTGGTACTTTAAAAAAAAAATTATATTTATTTAAAATTTATGTGAAGAAGTATGTTAACTGTAACTATCTCAGTAAATACAGCAAATATTGTGATGTGATTTTTTTAAATGTAATAATAAATGTGTCCAGATTATTTTATTTTAAACGCTTAGGTAAAAATTCAATACTGAGGCTATTTTTTATTTAAAAGGTATCTTAATAAAATTTTTGTTATTTATTTATTTATTTATTATATTTGAGAATATTGGCTGTGACTTTTTGCGATCTTTTAAAAAATGTACGGTAACTCATATTAGCAATTTGTTAATAATTAATTCAAAACTTTAACAAAATGTCTAGAAATTTATTATGCAAATAGTACATTAAGATAGATGTGGTTAGATCCTGCTACGGCTATCTTAAAGTATTTTTTTTTATAAAATTTATTAAAATATGTCCGAAATTCAAACAAAAAAAAACATTTTTTTAGTATGCGAGTGACAGTGATTACACCCTCCCATTTTTAGTGGGAATGTTTGCGGTCCTGTCTACTACCACAATTAAACATTTCGGTCCAACATCTTCAAAACTGGATTTCTGTCGTTCTAAAATTGCTAAATGTGACACTGTGCAGTGTATAAACATTGATGACACATTTGACGTAAATTATGATAAGCAGAAGTTAAAGAAATATATATAGATATTTTTTTATAGGGATTTTAAGAAAACTGCAACATCTCAAAAAAGATATGTATGACGATATTTTTGCCTAGTGTACTCCCTGGTCTACTTTTTGGTGGAACAGATGCGATTGCAATAACATATAAGATTTCTTACATATTTCTTCACTCTGTGATATTCAAAGAGTATTTAACAACTTTGTTATACATACATGGAAATCGAGGCACCATAACTATTTAACATAAATATATCAATTGAATCATTTATTTAATTATAATTTTTTTTTTTAATATATTTCCATCCCACTGTCTTCAAAATATGGTAGCAAAATAATAATTTTTACATCATAATGAAGTTAAGAATGCCATCACTTACTTCATTATGAGGTGCGTGTATGAGTATGTGACTGTGGCTTTGGAAAAAAACACACTTTCTGGTAAAAATTCATGCTCTTCTTTAATCGTACAATTTTAATAATTCTCTTATGTTGTCGTTATTTTATCGGCCAGTTACCTTGGCTTTAACATTTCAGTTTGTTACAAACAACAACAAATGCACTTTGTTTTATTAACTTGGCTTAGTTACGAACGTTGTAGCAAACAAGCAAGTAGCAGCAGCATTTTTCAAGTTCTTGTTTTGTTTGTTCTTTCTTCGTCTGTTAGAGAGCGTAACTATTTATCGCTTTGTTGGGTTTCTGAGGCCAGTTATGGGATTTTCATAAAAATCTTTGATTTACTTTCATACAGTACATTTAGGTTTTAGACGTGGTAACGTCAACTCGTTAATATAATTCTAAAAATTATTTGTTGTTTGTGTATAAATTATTCAAAGATTTTGTAAAAAAGTGATATTAAAACAAAAGACAAAATGAAATTTTTGCAAGCGTGTAAGTGAATACTTAATGAATTTTAACTAGCAGTAAAATTTTGAATATTTTACAAAATAAAATAAAAATTTAAATAAAAAATAGATTATTCTAATAAAGTGATTAGTTACTATAAATAGTAATTAAACAAATATTTTTAAATAAAGGACAATAATAGAAGTGTTTTATTAAAATTTAATTAAATACTTGAAATTAATTTAAAGTTTGAAAAAAAACATGAAATTAACATTATAATGGAATAATATGTTAAAATATTTAAATTAAATTTTCATATTTAAAATGTTACCCATTTTCAAAAATAAATATAATTTTAACCGAAACACTAGAAATCACATTGTGAATCAAAATTACTGCAGTTTTGAAAAGAAAGTCGCAACAGTCATGTGATTATAAATTTTTGGTAGATAATTAATTTAATTATTATTTTTTTTTCAGTTCAGTTCTTCAGATTAGGTTTAGAATTTGTGTACGGCCACATTATGAACATAATACTTATTCATGTTAAAGTGGCACTCATGATAGAGTCTAATATAGGAACTATAATCAAATATCGACAGATTCTACTGCAATTCTGTGATTTAGGCTTATGTAATATTATTTCCGTTAAAACTCTGTTTCACGAAAACATTTATGAAGGTTTTAATTGAGCACAAAAATTTTAAATGTATCAAATTTAATCATGTACTCAGTTACGACCTGTATCTTGAAATGAAGCATATTTTCATTTGAGCTAAGGCTAAGTAGCATTTGAAATAGTATATACACAGAAAAAATTTAATTTCGTATTCTATTACTAAATACATAAAACCAATTATATTTTTATACTGATATCGGACCTATAACTGAATTAGTAAAATGAAATATTCAAATTCGTAAATATTTTATTTCAAAAAATTTTATTTTTTTTCTTAATAAAATATTTTTACTATTTATAAATTTAAATATTTGAAAATTCTTAAGAAATTCAATAATATGGTTTATTAAAATCAATAAAAGTAATATTAATTTTTTGCAGATTTTCAAGCAATTTTTATTTTTTATTTAGTATTTTTTTTTACATTTTTTATAATATATACAATAATTCGGATCGAATATTAATATTGTATTTTATCATGTAAATTTATGTATGAAAATTTGGTGCAGAGAAGCGAAACTTTTATATAATACTAATTAATTAATGAAGACTTTTTTAGATGAAATATAAAAAATAATGGTGCCATAACTAATAGTTTATGTATTCATGTATAGTAGTATATGAAATATACATATATGAACAAAAAGATATATATAAAGTAAAAGAAGACACAACACTATTTCTAAATGTCATTAGTGGTCAAAACCATCTAAAACAGAAACGCAATCATTATCCATTGAAGCATTTTCTAAATGAAGTCAACTTACATACCTTTTAACGTAGTGAAATATCTAAGTTTTAATGAAACCAAAATAGATAGGATATAACAAATGCGCAAACAAACTCTGCTTTGGTACCGCCAAAACCATGCAACAGGGCAATTTACGATTGCAAACATGTATCATTTTGTTAAGGACCATTTCAGCTAAAGAACATTTCCCCAAAATACTTTTAAATGATTTGAAATACAAAAATTAAAACACATTAAATTATCTTGAAGAAGTAGAGTTACTTTCTCATAATTATATCACGAGAGAGAGCTACATGTTTATAAAATAGACCTTATCATTTATGTGATATATTGTTACATACATGCATATTTCATATGCTAGAAGATGCACGAAAATAATTCACTATACATATTTGGTAATGAAATATATACGAAAATTAAGGTAACTTATCTCTGGAATCCTGCAAATGATGGATTTTATATTTTTTTGTGTCAATATTTTTATAACTTTATTTAATTTTATATTTTTAATTGTCAAAAAGCAAGAAATTGTTATTGTTTTTCTTATTATTTTAGAATGGATTTACAAGCAATAAAATAATATATTAAAATCAAAAAAATTTTTTTATAAAATTTTATTAAAAGTTAAATAATGATTTATTTAAAAAATTCTAGTCATAATTCTTTCTGTGCAATAAAATAGAATATTAAAATCAAATATTATTTTTTATTAAATTTAATTTGAATCCAAATAATCATTTATTTAGAAAAATTTTAGTCATAATTTTTTCTGTGTGGAAATACCTTTAGTTTAACGACTTTATATGCCGTTTATAGCAAAGCAAGAACTTGTTGGTTTTTGGAAAACTAAATTTACAAAATCAGATCATTTACATACCTTGTTTTCTCCCAATGTGATTTTTATAAAATTTTATTTAAATCAAATTTAATTTATTATTGTTGCTTCAAATGTTTTAAGCAATGTTTAAAATTTTTATACAAAATTTAAAATACAAACAAAATAATTTAAGAAATTTGACAATTTTATTTTTTTCATCATATTCAAAAGCTCACTTTTATGAAAACATCTGAACGGGTTGTATTATAAATATTTATTTTAGTAGTTTTTATTTGGTTTTCAATAAAAACTAGATGAAAATGGTTTTTGATTTGTATGGAAAAACTAATGAAATTTATGTACCTTTTCAATTAAAAACCGATTGAAGCCAAAAACTACTAGTTTTTGTTTGGTGTAAATAGCATATTAAATAATTTCTAAAAAAAGAAAAAATATACCAAAAGTATGCGGCGTTCGAATAAAACATAACACAAAATTTTAGTAACAGCTTTTACTGCCGTTAATTTTAA
The DNA here is from genome assembly GCA_932274085.1 of Protocalliphora azurea. Classification (NCBI taxonomy): domain Eukaryota; kingdom Metazoa; phylum Arthropoda; class Insecta; order Diptera; family Calliphoridae; genus Protocalliphora; species Protocalliphora azurea. The sequence continues at coordinate 134,102,763 of OW026519.1, forward strand.
ACATCTTTCTTGATTACAATATTTTTTAGAGGCATGTCGGATTTAAAAGTAGATCGAATGCTTGAAATTCTGTCGTTTCTCCGCATGCAGATGCCAGTCAAAGAAAAATAAATAAAATAAAATTTAATTTTTCTTTTTTTCAAATAAAAAAACTTAACAAGGACCTAAAGAATGAGGTGAAACTGGGTTTAGAAAAAGAAAAAGTCATATGAATGAATTCCAAGCCTAACAAGTAGAGAAGCTCCTAAGAAATATACCAAACATGTTCGGCCCCGTAATGGGACGTTGTGGCCTATTGAAAATTTTACATTAGCGAATCAACTAACATCGACTAGAAAAATATTTATCGAAGATAAGTGAATATCTTTAGAAGATGATTGGTATAGTTATCCTTACAATTTATTTATGTCGTCCTGTAATATAGCGGATACTAAATAACATTAAATTTAACATAAAATGAGCTATAACTCCAAAGCTAATGATGGCGCTTAAAAATGCACTTCAGCAAAATTTTTAGAAATACAAAAATTAAAACACATTAAATTATCTTCAAGAAGTCCAGTTACTTTCGCATAATTATATCACGAGAGAGAACTACATGTTCAGGCACACAATAGAAAGGACATAGTTTAATCGACTTGGGGATTATACAGCAGTATACAATAGACCTTATCATTTATGCGATATATTGCTACATACATGCATATTTCATATGCTAGAAGATGCACGAAAATAATTTACTATACATATACATATTTAGAAATTTTTAGAAATGTTGAAATAGTATCAAAACACGTATGATGCATAATAAGTGAAATATATGTGAAACTGATTTGGTACTTTTAACCGCGAATAACTTGCGTAGCGATCTATGATTGTCGGTGACTTTTAGCAGTATGCATAAGACACCCAGACGATGTTATATCCAACAATTCCGATGTTAAACTACTTTTTCCTATAATTTGCTTGAGCGTACCTCAAGATACGGTCATAAAAAATTTTACGTAATAAATCCATTACATTTTTTTTTCTGTATTTTTTCAAAAATTTTATCAAATTTTAATCAGACAAAAATAAAATTATTGCGTAAAAATATTAATAATTCTAAAACAAACTTCATCGTTGTTGTTGATAGACTTAGGCCACTTTAAAAATAATGGGGTCATATGCCAAACTAAGAATTTGGGTTTTACTTTGTAATTAATTTGTTTGCAATCATTATATCATTTAAAATATTTATAAAAATAGGAAGCCTGAAAACTTAAGCTTCAATTTCTACTAAAGTCTACTTTATAAAGTAGAATATCGCTAAAATATTAATAAAATATTATGTCTATATTTTATATTTATTTTAATTAACATTTAATTTAGAATCGACTAATAGTTTAATATTATAATAGTCAATAAATTTCTCTTCTTATACAGCGCTTATATTATACGGCCTAAGCTTTATCACAGCTTTGCCCACAAAATCCGATGAAGAAACACCCGCTTCATATGCAAGCAAAGCTTCCCAGATAATCGCAACGAATTTATTGAAATCTTACAATGATATTGATGGCAATCAAGTACATTCTCCCCTTGGAGTCACCACAATGTTGGCAATTTTATCTGAAGCAACACAAGGCGATACTTATGATGAATTCTACAAAGTTTTAGGCTATCCCAAAGAACGTGCCGCACTAAGAGACTCCTTTAGATCAATATTATCCAAATATCAAACAAAAATATTAGGTGCTGAACCTTCATTCCAAACTTGGCTCTATATCTATCGCAATTTTACAGCTAGAGAAGAATTTAAACAACTTGTAAGAGATAATTATTATGTAGACGTAAAAGATATAAGTCGTAATGAATTTGATAGCTTTGAGCCAGATTCATTCTTAGATTTAAATGGTACCACCATTAATAGTAAAGATGTTATAGGTTTTGAGACCTTAAAACGTTTAAAAGTTGATGATGATATAGAGGACGATGATGATACTCATGGTTTGGGTGTAACTACCATGGGTTCCTATACCGACAGTTATGGTGAAGAATTCATAGAAAAAGAAACTTCTAAATTTGATCATTTTGTAGATGATAAACAATATGTGGAAAAGCCACAAATAATTGAAGAGATTAAAAAAGTCCAACAACAACAGAATCAACAAGAAAAACAAGAAGAGGAACAAGCAGAAATTGAAGTTAAGGCCACTACTACTGCACAGCCAAATGAGGAAAGTACTCAACCAGCAGCCACAGCCGATGAATTGACTGAAAAACTAGAAAATCTTGATGAAAAACCAGTTACTGATGCCAGCAGCAGTAGCAGCATTATTAACAACAATGATGATTCTAAGGATCAAACCAAACGCGAAGACGATTTAAATTTAGAAGAAAATGAAACTGTACAAGAAAATGAAAAAATATTGAAAAATTATAAAGATGCAGCAGAAGAAGAAACTGAAGATGCTGATGCAACTGGCAACATATTAATACCCATACAAGACGTCTTAGAGTCCAATGAACCTGAGAAGGTAACATTGCCCTTGCAAAAACTGGAAACTGTTTTAGATGAAGCCTCTAAAGGTTCACAACCAGCTGAAATAATGTTGGCTTTAGAATCGCATATCAGTTCAGCAAGAAGTGTAAGTAAAAAATACATGTAAAGAAAAGTTAATAAGAAGAAATGTAATCAAGTTTTTTTTTTATTTATTTATATTGAGAAAATTTACTTTTATTTTTTTTACTTCAACAGGCTTTTGGTGGCCGCAGTCTGTTCCGCAGAGATGATATTGCTTCTGCTTTAAGTGCTAATTCTATTACTGGACGTGATGTTGGCTCTAAGACTAAAATGTTGCTTTTCAATGGTTTATACTTTAGGGGAAATTGGGCTACAGAGTTTAGAGAGGAACGTGAGGTTGATGAGTTCTTCTTTATGACCTCTGAAGATGCCATAAAAATACCCATGATGCATGCTCGTGGTAAATTTTATATGGCTGAAATGCAAAATCTAAATGCCCAGATTATATGCTTACCATATGAGGTAGGTTTTATAGATATAGTAGAAAACTTGTGCGAAAATTTAAACTATTAAAGAAACAGTATTTTTAACAAGAGTTTATAAAGGTATGGTCAGATTAGGCAAATGTTTGTTACGAATTTGTTTGCCCGAATGTACATAAAATTTTTCCACAATAATTTTGTTTGTTCAAACAGATACTAAATATGGTCAAATAGGTAAATAGAAGAACATGTTTTCTCATGGGTCACATTTGAAAAAAAAAAACAAATTTATTTTGACTACAAATATTATAAATAAAGAGGATAAATTTTTTTTTGGTTTAATGATATGGAGTAACTTCGATAGCTTTCTTAGAAGAGGAAGAAAAAAAAATAAGAAAAGAAAAACACAATAGGTTGGGAAGTGGGTTTAAAGATGAAATGAGAAAGGATGTTGTGCAAAATTATTAAAAAATATAGTTAAAAATTCCATCTTTATATAGCTTTTGCGCATTTAATGTTGTTTAGTATCCGCCATATTTCAAGACAATATAGTAAAATTGCAATGATTGTTATACCAGCCATCTTCTAAAGATATGTACTTAGCTTTTATTATACAAATTGTAGAGAAATCTCTTCATGGTCCATATTTAATATACAAATTTCCAATACGGCTACAGAGTAATATTTAAAAAGCAAACTGAAAAGACTTCGGTTACATACTTGAGCAAGTCAGAGGACTATTACAACAATTTTTTGTTAAAATGGAACCACATTTAGACCTAGAACGTATATAAATAGTCGACTAAAATCATAATTTTTTTTTGTGTATTCATTATACCACTTATATGGATGCTAGTTGAAAATATTGTCCGACAAAAACTTGTAGAACAGTCGTCTGACTTGCTCAGTTATGTGCCCAAAGTCTTTGCTCAGTCATGTGACCAGTTTGCGATTGTAATTTTACACTGTAGCTCCATTCAAAAGTTTACGTTTGCATATTAAATCTAACATAAAATGCGCTATAACTTCATTTTTATGCGCCACCATTAGGCGCATAAAAATGTGCTTCAGAAAAATTGTTAAAAATTATATATTCTATAAATGTTGAGATAGCATCAAAACACATATGAAGCATAATAAGCGTGATATATATAAAATACTGATTTCGGCACCTTTAACAGCGAATTACTCACATAATAAACACGTGATTATCGGTGACTTTTAGCAGTATGTATAAGATACCTAGACGATGCTATATCCAATAATTCCGATGTTAAACCATTTTTTCGAATAATGTGCCTGGCGTACCAACTAAGGATATGAAATACAATAACATATCCTGCCTTGTTATATTATTTACATAATGAAATTATTAAAATGATCAGCAAAATTGTAATAGCGGAATATATTGCCTAAAACTTCTCATTTATTTATATTTTTACATTTTAATGATTTAAATTCAATACAACTGTTATTTGATATTGTTTTCTCTTACAAAAATTTTGTAAGATTAAATAATTATTTTCAAAAAAAAAAAAAGGAAAATATTTTCCATTAAGTGATCAATTTGTTCACATTAAAAATTTTTTTGTTTGCTATTAAATAAATTTATTTGCCCAAAGTTAGCTATTTTATTGTTTGCCACACGAAGATAATTTATGGTCACGGCAAAGAAATATTTTTTAGTTTCTGACAAATATTTCACTAGTCTGACCGTTCTTTAAAAAAAAAAATAAAATAAAACAAAATTTGTTTTTACAAAAAATCATTCTTTTTATTGCAGAATCAAAAATACAGCTTAATGATCATTTTGCCCAACGACATCGAGGGTTTACACTCGGTCATTGCAAAATTGGAACCCAGTGATTTGAAAATGGCCAAAAGCGAAATGAAAGAACAATATTTACACATTGTTCTGCCCAAATTCCAAATCGAAGAAACTTCTCGTTCCGAATCCATGCTTAAAAGCTTGGGCTTAACCAAACTTTTCTCACGCAATGAAGCCGATTTAAGCCTGCTCTCTGAAGATCGTGATTTGCATGTTGATGAAATTGTCCAATTTGTTAATGTGAAAGTTGATGAGGGAGGTAGCTCAAATATTGCTCTCTCTGCTTCTGATACTCAGGCTAGAGATAATGACACATTTGAGAAAATAGAAATTAATCATCCATTTGCATATTTCGTAATGGATTGTGAAAAAGATTTCGTTTTGGTATCGGGAAAAGTTCACGCACCCGAAGTACAAGAGGAATGGCCAGTGGGCATTGAAATTGAATTTGAAAAAGCGTAGATATTTAAGTTAAAACTAATAATAAATTCTCAAGACTTGTAACAATCATATTTTAAGAATTTCATGGTAAACAAAATAAAAATATTAATAATGTAGGTTTACTTTTTCTATTTTAAATAAATACTTAAGTGTAACAAAATTAAACTTTTTATTAAAAAAAGAAAAAATTAGTTCTGCTTAGAAATTTATTTTACAGCTTAAGAGCTGCATTCAAGGTACTTGATATTGAGAATTGTGGACAACAAGAGTTCCCATGACAGGGATAATTGAGTTGTTATTATTTTTATACTAAACATTATTTTGCAACAATCAAAACAATGACTATAACAATTAATTCAAATATGTTAGTGTACGTAACGTAAGATGTAAAACTATTAACAACCCCCTTTTAAAAATTCAATTGCCTGGAATAACAAATTTATCATACACACGACGATTGATTATCTCAGCCATGAATAAATGAATGGCAAAAACTCCTGTTTGTCATTGCTGAAATTTTCCTCTACTAAGGGGTTGTTTAGTTGGCATTTTCAATGTTTAAAACACGTTTTTTTCTTTTTTTTTTCTTAGAAATTTCGAAATCTGTAATATAAATTTCACTAAATATTTCTAAAACTACATAAGGCATCATTATCATATTGTATTTTTATTTATAACTAAATATAATAAGTACTTTGTACTTTATATTCTCTGTATTAATTTTTTTGTAGCACGGGTGATGATGCTGTTACCGATGATTATGTATACAAATGTGTTACTCATGCAGAAGTTGATCTTTGATCCTATAAATGTGTCATTGTTTTTATAAAAAAAGAAAAAAAAAAAAAAAAATTGTTTAATTTTTACTCACATCCTTTAAAAATTGACGCATCATGTTTATTTTAGTACACGCAGGAAAAAATATAGTTATAAGAGCAACATATTATGATTGGAACATATGGTCATAGATAAAAATAAAAATGATTACAAATAATAATTGTTGTATGGTGCGTTTTTGATGCTATGGTTCGAGTCTTTCATATTATTATACCATCTTACCACATTATTATCCCATGCTGTCAGGTTATGATTTCATTTTATTATATTATTATTCCATCTTATTATATTGTTATCATATTATGAGTGTATTATAAGATATTTTTATTAACTAATCAATATCTTATATTGCTTGAATCACACCAAATATAAAAAAACCTTGATTATTTATATTCATTTATGTATAAACTAAATGGGAATTATAATGAAGATGGAAAACAAAAACAAAAAAATACTCGTATTTATTTGTAGCATTTTATTGTTATGGGAATATAATATTAATATGAAAACAAAATACGATATAGGAACAAGGATAATAATGATATTTTTTATGTTAATAAAATTTTTTTCTGGTAAAAATATTCAAAAACATAAAATTTTTGTAGTCAAGTATATTAACATATTTATTGAATTAAAAAATTTAATCATAAAACTGAAACAAAAATATTGTTATCACCAACACAGTATTATTTAAATTTATTATAATTAACTAAGAGAATATAATATTGTTGTAGTGACAATACCGTAACCATGTTTTTTTTCTGCGTGTAGATGATAAAATTAAGTCACGTGTCTTTTATGTTTTGTAATCTTTTTGTCGTTTTAAGGTTAGTGAATTTTCTGAAGAAGAAAGTAAACCAGACTAGAATAGAATATATTTAATTTTGTGTCATCAAGTCATAATTGTTGTAAAATAAAAACTGCAAATCATTTATCGGAAATTAATCAAAAGTAACAAAAAGATTTGAAAATCTTATGAATTAGTTAAAGATCAACTTAATTAATAATAGCAGTATTAATATATTTATAAGCAAGCACCAAAACAAAAAGTATTTTCATTCAGTGCCTCAAAATTTTATAGTGTAAGACAGAATATTAAAGGTGAAATTCTTCATTCGTTTTAAGAAAAATTATAAAACATGGGAAATTTTTATTTATTTTATAATTTTTAATGAAATTCTGATGCATTTTGAAAACAATGGCATTATTCGTGTGATAGATTAGCACCGAGAATATACTTCTTCATTTTTTTTTTTTTTTTTTGTGTGGGACAAAATTTTGTAAGATATTTCATTTACAGAATCGTACGATTATGTAAAATAGCGTAATTATTGTCTTATCCAATTTTTAATTTTACTTAAAAACTATTCTCAGAGGCATCTTAGTTAAAGCGAAGTCTAAATTTTCTTTACAAAAATTTATAAAATAAGCTAAAAGCTGTATTTGCCTTCCAGAGAACGTCCATTTCTCCTTTTTTAATAAAAATTACATAAAGTGTGGTCTGAAGCAATGATTTCAGATGGAGGGAATTTTCGCTTTTTGAGGCAATTTCTGTTTAAAATATTTTTGATATTTTTTTAATTGCATTACAAACAAAAACTAAATTTGTGTAAATTTATATATCTTTTTAATAAAATATTTTACTATTTATTAAAAATAGCGATTTTAAAGAAGAGGGAAATTTTTTTTTATGAAAATAGGAAAAAGGGGAATTTTTTTACAAAATAGAGGGATTTCCCAAATTTTATCTGGCACCATTGGTCTGAAGTGATTTTTGTGATTTTTTGAAATTATATAAAATGACTAATTTTTGCACTATTGAAATACTAATGATACTCAATTAAAGGTTATTATCTATAATTTTTGATCCAAATAAAAATTAACCTCACTTTTTAATTTGAATACATACTAATCTATACAGCATAAAATATCTGTCAACATCTTTAGTATCAATACTACACTAATTGAAATCTGGGAATGTATAACCCATTTACTACAATGTCTGACGACTACCTGTCGTTTAGTAGCGTCTTTAGAAGGCTGGAGGAAGTGGGCTGTCGGGAGCTAGCCCTCTGGAGGAGCTACTTCAGCGACAGACGGGCTTGTGTCGTAGGTGCCAGCGACACGGTTTGGAGGGACGTTACTCGTGGGTGTCCGCAGGGTTCCATCTGTGGTCCACTTATTTGGAACATTATGATGGATTCTCTGTTGTCGCAGCTCGGGCGTTCCTTCAAGGTGTGTGCGTATGCGGATGACTTGCTCATCCTTGTCGAGGGTCAGTCTCGTGCTGATCTAGAAAGCAGGGGTGCGCAGGCCATGCGTGATGTATGTGAGTGGAGCGGTCGTTCAGGCGTCGAAGTGGCGATGGAAAAAACCGAGATAATATTGCTTAAGGGCAAGTTATCGCGGGGCCGTCTTCCGCTCATTCGGACTGGCAACGTTAGTCTCAGATATGCGACTGAGGTCAAGTATCTGGGAATAATGATGAGTGAGAGGATGAACTTTTTGGTTCATCTTACTCACATAAGGGACAGGTTGTCTGGTGTTCCAAGTAAAGTTAGGCGTATCCTCAGGAGTGACTGGGGCCTCAGCAGGCGTGCTGTTCGTACCGTTTATGGGGGGCTTTTCGTTGCTTGTGCAACGTTTGGTGCCCCTGTATGGTATGAAACGGTTATGTCTGTTGTTGGCAGAAACAAGGTCTTATCCTGCCAGAGGGTCGCGATGTTGGCGCGCATGCCAGTTTGTAGGACGGTGTCGACGGACGCACTACAGGTTCTTCTGGGTGTGGCACTTCTTGATCTGGAGGTAATACGTCGTGCTATTGCCTTCAAGATCAAGTAGTAGTCATCTTTGGCTACGAAGTCCGACCGGTGACTTAATACTGGTACCACGGGTGTCAGGAGCCCCTGGAACTCCGGTTCCTGCCTGGCAATAGTGCGGCCCCTTGGGGAGCTTCGTGGTGGTTGTGGTTTAGACCCAAATCGCGGGTAGAGCGCAAGCTCAGTGTGGAGTTGCATTGCAACCGGGTGCCGTGACCCATAGAACGGAAGGAGTTTTAGATAGGCTCCGCACCTTACCAAGGGGGAGGTCATGTCCAAATACATGACTTCAAATTGGTACTCAAGGATGATCTGGTCAGACTTGGGGGCGTTGGTGGACGCATTGTATTCACCCCGTGCGAAGAGCACCGTGAGGTTGGGTCCACATGGACAGGTACTCACGTTAAAACCTTCGACGTTGTCAGACGAAGCCAAATAAATTAAGTACTTGACAATCTTTACCACGATAAATTTTATTTAGTATTTGCATTATTAAATGGTACAAATTGAGGATTATATTTTTAAATAGCATCATACCAGCAAACAACCAACCAAAAGGATACTAGATTTTTAAGTAATTTAAAACAAGTAAGAAAGATATAGTCGGTCAAGCCCGACCATATGATACCCAACACCATTATGCTTGTCAATCATAATTCGTGGAGGGATCTTATATTAGTCATGTGGACAATTGTGGACCGATATTTTTACTAATTGTAAAATAAAATACACGAATACAGAATATTATGTTAATACTAACATTTATATGAATTTATGCACTTTAAGGTGATTGCCGAAAGAGCTATGGTAAATTATGGAGCGATTCTCATAAAATTTTTCACTGTGATTTCTACTCATATAAAATTTTTTCGGTGGAATATAAACTTGACACTAATATGTGTATGTGAATTACGCACGTTAAAGTGATTTTTCGGAAGAGGGTTTTATATGGGAGCTATGGTCAATTATGGATCGATTTACATGAAATTTAGCACAAAGATTGATACTTATAGAAAACTTTCTTAAACCGAATTTAATTATAATATTGCTATCTTTAAGGTATTTATGATAGTTAAACCCCTATTGGGAGCTAGGTGAAATAGTGGACCGATCATAAAAAATTTCAATAGACTTCGCCCTTACGTCATGAAAGATCTACGTGCCAAATCTCATTGCTTTATCTTCCTGTACTTTGTGAACAAGGTTTACGTGGATTGCCAGCCAGCCAGCCAGACGGACGGACGGATATCATTAGATCGACTCAATTCTGAGTCGATTGGTATAATTTAAGGTGTTTAATGATTTTTTCTGTGCGTTACAAACATCAGCACAAACGCATACCACCTATGGTGGTGTAGGGTATAAAAAGAAAATATATATAGATATATCTTGAGACTTGAGTTGCTACCATACTCAGAATAATTCCCGTGCACCAGGTTTTATAATATTTAATAATTTATTGGTCAATATTTAGAAGGCACTCATTCAGATAATAATTTATTATTATGCAATTGTATACAGTTTTTAAGATAATTTAAACTTATTTGTAATATAGTGATCTCGTGATTATGTTTCAGTTCAATTTTGTGCAAAAATATTTCGCAATTCTTAATTTCCTAAAAATATCGGTGAAAAAATATAAGAAATTCTACATAAAGGTCCTGTGTGAAAGGATAGAAAAGTATATTTGTTAGTAAATTTTTGATTAGTATGAGGTGAATAAAATTTTACTAGCTCATAAGGCTAGTAGAATTTTTGAAAAATGTATTTTGTTTCCTTTCGACAGTTTATATGGAAAACAACAAATAAATTTCAAATTTAATAGGGGGTAAATTTTCAACGTAACACAATACATTAAGGTGTTTAGTATTGATTATCACATAAAAAATTTTATATTTTTACAATCAATTTTTTTGTATTTTTATGGTTACGCAATTATTTATTTGTTTTTTTTATAATATAAATTAAATTTGTCAATATTTTTTACAGTTTTTATATCACACAGCGGAACGAACAATTTTTCTCACCAAAGGGAAAATATTTTTGACTATAGAACTTTTCTATAAAATTGTATAATGAGTTGGTCAAATAAACAATTAGTTAGAACTAACTACATTTTTCCATTTAATAATCAAATTTATTGCAAATTTATAATATAGAATCCCTTTTCCCAAATGTACACTAAAGAATTTTAGTTGGCTCCATTTTAAATTAAACCATAATTTTTACCCAAAATGTTCTACATTTTTTCATTCGTTTCTTCTTATTTGTGTAATAACTTAGTAAATATGACTCCGAATAGTATAATAATTTAGACAAAATCTGGGCTTATCTATGAGTTTCAAAAAGTCAATTTTTCTGAAAAACAGTGTAATTTACGAACATTTTCATATACCAGCAGTTTGAATTAAAGATGAAATGACGGACATCGTTATTTGGAAACCAATTTGGTAAAGGATATAATTAAATTTTGAATCTAAAAAGAATTAAATTTTCTTGGAAGAATTAAATTTAATTTTATCCAGTTAGTGTTCGTACGGTGTGATATCACACGATCTTGGTTGCCAATCGACCGCCCCAAAACGTGAAATTATGTGCTCAGCGAAGTGTTCTTTCATTAAATCCATTGATTGATGCGATGTGTGGGAAGTGACGGCCGCTATATTTTCTTCACAGCGTGCTGAACGTGGTCTATTCGGTCGAATATTATCCAATTATTAATGCTGGGTCTCAAAATGGGTGATAGTGCTGCGAATAGTTCGCTCAGTAGGCCGATTATGTTGACCATAAGTTGAGCGAAGTGCACGAAACACATTCCTCATAGAACGTGAATTTTCGTAATAAAGTTGAACGATTTGTCAACGTTGTTCAGGCATAAGTCTTTCCATTGTGAAATGCCAAACAATGCTAAATAAAAAATAACATGACAGCATGACACGACTCATACGTGTTCTGTCAAAAAAGGCTATTGAAAAAAGTATCTCTACTTAAATCACCCATTATTTGTCTTTAGAATTCAGAAAAATGTAACAAAAAACATTTCTTTGCAGGTAAAAAAAAGTAAGAAAACATAATTAAAATCTATAGCTAAAACTAACTAACTTTTTAAGAAATAGCGCTGATGTAAAAAAGCAATTTTTGAGTTGTTGAAAAGCGCTGAATTTGCAACGCTATTCAGATGTAAGTGGTTTCGTTTAAGTGCAATACAAAAATACAAAATTTGTTACACGGTGTAATTACACAAAATTAGCATTAAATAAATTAACTAAACAAATTGCTACGCATGTTGCTCATGTAAAAATAAAAACCATAAGATAAACAAATACGAGTAATTAGCAACCACAAAAATATAATAATATTTATTAGCCCAAGAAGCAAAAGTAAATAGAGAAAAACATCAAAGGTAAATTATAATTAAATTAATCGTTAATGCATTTGCACACAATTTATACGAAAGAAACAAATTTCAAATAACAAAAAATACTTAAAACTAAAACTCAACTGAGATTAAGAAGTAAACAGGGGTGTTTCTTTGCAGATAAAAGGTTTTCCCATAGAAAAAATAAAGCATTAGAGGAAAACTCATGAAAAAATAATGAAGCAAATGAAAGAAAAAGATTCATAGTTATACCTAAAGCTTAATTTAATTGTGGCACTTGTTACAAAACGTGATTATTTGTTAAAAACAACTTTTAGGCAAATAGATAAATAAATTATTTATTAACATGTATGTATGTAAGTATTTCAAAAATATACCCTTAAGTCTACGAAATTAGAAAAGGTAAGAGCATTTTTTAATAAAGACCATTTTATTCCCTTAAAAATGTTTAATAAGAAAAAAAAAAAGAATCATATAAATTTCGCCAAAAACTAATAAATCTTTTATACCTTTTCATATCAACTCTCATGATTTATGTTTAGCTTTTTATCAAATTTCATATTTTTTTCTATTTTTTTTTGCTGTAATATTTTTCTCTGATACAAGCGGGTATTTATGTTTGTGTTGACGCTTGTGTTTTATTATTATTTTTTATGAATATGTTTTGTTTTTTTATATTTTTTAGTGCTGTCCAAAAATATTTTTGCTCAATATACCTTTTATGGTTGTTTAACTTTTATGTTTGTATTTTTGCTTCAACTACCACCACCCTTCATTAAATAATATTTGTATATTTTGCGCTTTTTTATACATAAGACAAGTATGAATATTTTTCATTTGCAAAAAATATACAGTATTTTTTTTTCTTTTGTCCAGCCACAGAATGATAGATAATATTGAGGTAATACACTCGAAGAGAAAATGTTGGTAAAAGGGACAAAATAGTTTTTAATAAACAAATAGAAAATAAGTTATAATTTCAAAATATTCTCTGAAAGGATATCGAATTAATATACAATATACAATATTGTTGATCAATTGAGGAGAATATTTTCATCAGGCAGAAAACAATGAAAAAATTAATCATATTGCCCTGAGATGTAGCCTTCAGAGTAAAAGATCGAGACCTTGTCGGTAACACAAACGTTAACTTTTTGCAAAATAAATTGTATATCAAAATCTACTGAAGAGAAATCCATTTACAAAAACAATATTCTCTTCACTCTATTCTGCCTTTCTTTATTTCCTTAATATGAAACTAAATGAAATTACTAATTTTAATTTTTTGAGTGCATATTTTTAATATTTGCAAAAAATACCTTGTCCATAATATCAGTGTTCACACACACACATACTCCCAAGTAGATCCTGTAATAAACATAGAATACAGGAAACAAGAGGAAAGAGCAGCAATACACTAAAACTTTATACAGGACTCAAATGTATTTCTACGAATTTTATTTTGCAAAAGTAGATAACAACAACAGCAACAAAAATTATGATTATCATAATTTTGTGTTACGTGAGTTTTCATGTGGAAAAGATGAAACATCATCAGTAACGTTATATTATTACTTTTTTTTGTAGTTGTTGTTGTACTTTGCTGTTGCTAGCTGTATTAGTAATAAAACAGCTAGTAGTAGTAGTAGTAGTAACAGACCAAAAATCAAGTAACATGTTGGTAGTTTCATTTGTGGTATGAAAACTTTTTTTCTACTGCTGTTTTCTACGAACACATCAACATCTCGAATGTCCTTTTTTAGTACTTTATCGTTGTTTTTTCTTGTTATATACTTGTGTATGTTTATAATGTTGTTGTTATTGTAATCGTCATCACCATAATCATAGTTTTGTAGTTACTCCTGATTTTACCTCTGTTTTGTGGCGCCCGTCTGACAGGCGCCAATCTCTACGTTGTGTTTCTTTTTTTTTTTTTCTTCTATCTACATCTTTGTTCCCTGCTTTTAATATCAAAAGGAATTTCATTTTTCTTTTGTATGTTGTAGCACATAGGTGGAATGGGTGTAGATAGTGAAACTGTATGGGTGTATATAATTTGAAGGAAGAAAGTTTGAATTCCTTTGGTAATTTTTGTTGTTGTTGAATATCATATCATGTTGTTTAATATTTTGTATTTAAAGATTGTTATAAGTTTTATTTACATGTAAAACTACATATGTATGTATAACTATTTAAACATACATACGTATCTATGAATGTAGTTTTAGCACATATTAATGCCTTATATTTACTAAACTTTCTACTAAAGTGTTGTTTTATTTTAATGATTTTGTAACTAAAATATGAGAAATTTGAATTTAAAAACTTTAAATTAAAAAAAAAAAAAGCGTAGTCAGAAAAAATATTTAACCTTAAAAACTTTCAATTTGGAACAGAAACTTTTCTTTTTAAAGGGTATTTACAATAAATTTCATTTTCATAGAATATTTACGATAAATTTTCAAATTATTTAAAAGATTTTTTATACAAAACTTTAATTTTATAGAAAATTTTTAAAACATTTTATTTTATATGGACATATTGTCTATCTCATTTTTACGTTCCCTTGTAGACGGAAATCAGTCACAAATCGTATTCTCTAAGTCGATATAATTTTTTCGTTCGAGTTACGTGGTTGAGGTCTCTGACATACGTTGCTTTCAAATAAGACGTTAACAACAGTGTTGCCAGGAAATAAGAAAAAAGAAGCTAAATTGAACTTTAAAAAAGGTCAAAAAAGTCTAAATGCCTCTGAAAGTAAGGTCAGAAAAAGCTATACTAGCTTTTTTTTATTCAAAAACTTATTTTATTTATTATTTTTCATTTTGTTTATTTTTCATTATTTTATTATCTTATTATTATTATTTTTATTATTATTATTATTTATTTATTTATTATTTTTTTCTTGATATATTTTTTTTAAAGATATTGTAATAAGTTTATAAATAGAACATAGAACGGCTGCCAATAAAATGATCCAATGAAAAATTGTCCACAAATATTTCATATGAAAAACGAACCAATATTTTGAAGTGATTTTTCGTAAGTTTTAAATTATAATTGATTTTTTACTAATCATTATAAAATTTTTAGGTGTTTTTTGCTTTTATACGTTTTTTTAATTATACTCATAAATAGTTTCTATGTTTAATGAAGTTTATTAAGCAATAGTTACAGTTACTTCATTAAGTAAGTCCATAAACTTATATTCGACATTTGTTATGTATAAATAATTTTGATGCTTAATAGGGCGATTATGTAAAATAAAATTATTAAAATCAAATAACTAGTTATTTTCTTCTTTTTTTAAATACTAAAATTTTAGCCTTTTTAAGGCAATTTTAAAAATTACAAAATGGCTAGAAAAAAAATTTTGAGGCTAAAAGCAAAATGAAAAGGCGAAATTTAGCTTTAAAAGCTCTATACTGGCAACACTGGTTGCCAATATTAAAAAGCAATATAAATCTATAAAAATTTTAATAGATTTTTTTTTAATATTCTTCCTTCTTGAATATGTTAATATGCCATTTATACTAAAAAAAATACAAGTTCGTTTTTGAAAAACTAAATTTAAAAAACCAAATCGTTTACATACCTTTTTTTCTCTCGATGTGGTTTTTTTGTTGATGCAATTCCTTTTTCACATTTTTGTATTTGGATAAAATTTAATTTAATTTTGTTGTTAAAAACGTTTTCAACAACATTTTAAAAATAATTTACACACAAATTTTATAAAACAAATGAAATAATTCAATAAATTTGACAATTTTCTGTTTTTCATTATATGCAAAAGCTTAATTTTCTGAAAACAATCAAACAGGCTGTATCATAAATATTTATTTTAGTATTTTTTATTTGGTTTCCAACAAAAACTAGACGAGAACGGTTTTTGATGTGTATGGAAAAGCTAAAGAAATTTATTTAGTTTTTCAATCAAAAACCGACTGAAGCCAAAAAGTTCCAGTTTTTGTTTGGTGTAAATGGCATGTAATACTGATTACAATAAAATTGACAGTTAAAAAAAATAATAATAATAAAAAAAGAAACAATTCTAATAAAGATATTTTTGAATTTTGATCTGAGGTGTGTTAAATATTATTGGTGCTGAAATATATATTACTTTATAAAATGTTGTGGGTATTCTTCAATGTACATACTAATAATAAAATACCATAAGAAACATTTGAGTTCAGTTTATAAAGTTTGTCCATCGGATAGTTTTTTTTTTTTTTTGGGGTTTGAAAAAATTGTGAATTGCTTTATGGAGCTATTTAACAATGTCCCTTTGGTAGTCTGTTTAGCTCAGATACATAATATCTTTCGGGAATAGTAGTCCTATCACATAAAAGCATTCAATCAGGTATGTCACAGAAATTTTTCGGAAGTGAAAATTTTCGTATAGTCGAATTGGTAACGTTTTCATTATGCTTCTTCAGCTTTTATACGTTTTCATGAATCCGAAGAAAAAAAAATAAAAACGCGTTTTTTTTAATGCGGCATTTCTGCATTAGAGCCAATTGATTAACGATGGAAAAATATTTAAAAGAAGAATTAAAAAATAAAAAGTATATTTTAAGTTAAATTTACTTATTTATTTATTTATTTTGTGTTCACTTAACAAAAATTGTCCACATATTCTTAATTAAAAAAATTTTAAATTCTTACAGAATTGATTAATTTAGGACTTTTTATAATGAAATTAATAAAATTCATATTAATTTTTTGTTTACATTAATTTTTAAAAGTGCGGTGAAAATAGCAATTCCACTTTATTACTTTTATGTAGACTGAAAACGAAAATTTTTATAGTTTTTCGTTTTCTGTAGAAGCTGAATACAATTTCATTTTCACTTTCGTACGAATTTGTGTTCTGTAACATACCTCAATATATAATTATTTCATATGAAAGTATCAAGATAATACTGGATATTCATACATATATAAGTTGGATGCATAATATCATATTGTATTATGGTCGGGCCATAATTAACCGTAAATCGAATAATTTTTATTATAAATTTAGAAATGTATATCATACTCTACAGGTCACAGCTTCCATATAAAATACTCTCTAAAAATCAATTTGATTGACATAATTGTCGGAATTAACCGTTTCGAAATTTTATTTCTTCTGGGAAAGAATGATATACTTCTAAGAATATCTCCAGACAATTTCTTTACAATTTGTTCTTTATTCATGAACAAGTAATTTAACACATTTATCCATAAATCATGAAAATACACGTTCTATTTTTTCTTTTTTTTTCTTTGTAATTCACAATGGAAAAAAAAATAATAAGTAACTGTTTTAGCATTTCAATCAACTGCTATCGTTTTACAAAATAATAAATTTTGAGTCAAATAACGTAATAAGTTGTCATTATCACAGACAAGACCCCAAACAATCGCAAACATCATAGATAATATGAAAGAAAGCACTTAATAACATTTTAGTCGGAAAACGACAAAAATCGAGATAGAAAATGGGGACAATAAATAAAATTTTCATTTTATACAAAATTTTTATTAATTTTTATAATATTGAAAATTTTTGATAATCTTATTTTTATAAAAAAGGTTCGATAAATTTTCTTTTAATAGAAAATGTTGATATATGTTCTTGTAGAAAATCATCTCTAAATATTATTTTTATAAAAAATTTTTAAAAAATTTTCTTTTTAAAGAAAATTTAAAAAAGAAATTTTCATTTTAAAGAAAATTTAAAAAAGAAATTTTCATTTTAAAGAAATGTTAGATAAATTTTCTTTTTAAAGAAAATTTTAGATAAATTTTCTTTTTTAAGGAAAATTTTAGATAAATTTTCTTTTTTAAGGAAAATTTTAGATAAATTTTCTTTTTAAAGAAAATTTTAGATAATTTTTTTTTATAGAAAATTTTAAATAAATTTTCTTTTTGTAGAAAATTTTAGATAAATTTTCTTTTTATAAAAAATTTTAGATAAATTTTCTTTTTATAAAAAATTAAATAATTTTTTTTTATATAAAATTGTTCATATGTTTTTTTCATAGAAAATCGGCGATAAAATTTCTTTTTATAGAAAATGGGCTAATTGTCGATAAATTTTCTTATTGTAAAATATTTTCCATAAATTTTCTTTTTATTAAATTTTTTATAGAAAATTTTTACAATTTTTTTATTGAAAATTTTGGCTAAATTTTGTTTTCATAGAAAATTGGTTATCTACTAACTTTGGAACTATTCTAACTACTTTTTTATTTGTATCAATTACTCAATTGATCAAAATTCCAATTTTCTAGTATTTTTTTTTTACTAAGAATAAAACAATTTATCGGCTTTCAATTATATTTCTTGTTGTAAGAATTAATACATAAATCAAATACAAATAAAAATAAGTGATAACTTGAATAATTGAATATATAACTTTTTTCATAAGTGGAATTTCAATTAATAGAATAATTGAATATGTGTCATTCGTAATTGGAATTGAATTTTAGTTCTTTCTATGTGAAATTTGAATTTAATTTATTCGAATACATACAAATAATAGAAACCATTTTATGCTATTTTCACGTATAAATGTTTTTTGAAAAACGAGTCGTTTTTTTCATACATTTCAAAGCAAAAAGACATCTCGATTCGAATTGTTTATTAATTATTTAACACATAAAAGACATATTAATTTTCCATATAGGGAAGAAATTGTTAGTAGTTTTAGTACATAGAAATTTGTTGAAAAAGGAATTTGTAAAAATTTTCAGAGTTTAAAAACAAAAAATTAAAAATTATGAATTAAATTAAATAAAAATTTAATTTTTTTAATTAGAAGCTATTTGTGTGTGAAATATTTAAATAAAAAAATTGTGAAAATATTGCGGCAAACGAAAAACAGGCCAAAAGGAAAAACACATTAAAGTGATATGTAAACAATGATGTTTAAACTTATTGTGTTTTTCAAAAAATAAGTGAAAAACTCATGTGTGTGAAGATAATATTAAAATTCTGATCAATAATTGAAATTTTTGGAAAATATTTTTTCTGTGTAGACAATTTACGATAAAATTATTTTTGTCCAATCAAGTTGGACACTTAAATTATAATTCAATTATAATTTTTACATTAATTTAAAAACATTAATATAAGACAATTGTTCTCAGTGTATGCTACTGAGAACAAAACAATATGGTAATGCCACAATTTAATTTGTCTCCAAAGAAGTAATGTTATCGGTTTTCGTTAAAAGGCCGATGGGTTGATGAAAACCCAAAAGAAAAACGATCGGCCTTCAACTTGTAAAACGAAACTTATCTTTTGGCGGTTGAACACTTGACATCTAGCAGTCGTACACTCAACAACCTACCAACTTGCTGTCTTAGATCTCAGCAGCATCTTATCATTCATCCTACTTACCTTAACTTACCAACAACTTACCATCTTTAACTTAGCATCCTACCAGTTTGCTGTCTTAGGATCTCAGCAGCTTCTTATCATTCATCCCACTTATCTTAATAAGACATATCTCTAAGAAAAAAATAGTGAAATAAAATACTAAAGCTTAATCGAAAAGTAAAAAAAGATTTACCTCAATCCTTTATTTCCCGAAAAGAAAAGGTGAGTTTGGTTTTATGCTGCAACAGCCAGCTCTCCTATGGATTATAACCCTAATGTTGTTCTTGTATTTCTTTTTCCTCCCTACAATTATAATTGCTCATGTCTGAGTAATTGTAATTAACTACTTTCTTATAGATTGGCCCTTTGATTAATTACACCCCCGTCTCTGCCAACATCTATAGGAAACCCTACAACAAGAGCCACCTAATTTGTGCAATTTTTTTTTTAAAGTTTGCGATAAAATTTATTTTTTTAGAATATTTGAGATAGATTTTCATTTTATAAAAGATTTACGACAAATTTTCTCTTTAAATAAATAATTCGATAAATTTTCTTTTTATAAAAAGTTTACGATATTTTTTTTTTAAATATATATTTTTAATAATGTGTAATTCGCGTAACTTGTATTTCTTTTTATAAAATGTAATTTTCTTTTTATAAAAAAATTTCGACATATTTTATTTTCCTTTATGAAAAATTTAAGGCAAATTTTTAATTTTAAGGAAAGTTTAAGATAAATGTTTCATTTTACGGAAAATACATTTTTTTACAATATATATATATAATAATAATAATATTAAAAATGAAAATATTCTGGAAATATTTACATTTTTCAATCCTTTTTTAATATCATCAGTAACTTTCACTCATACCATCAAGAATGATTTTAATTGCATAACTAAAATTTCGGAATTAGTTTAAAAAGATTAGAGAGGTGCTTTAAAAGCAACTTGAAAACTGAAACTGAATCTGACCCCAAAATAATTTTCTTTTTACTTTCTTAAAAGAAACAAAATTCTTAATTCCAATTTCAGCTGGATTAGATTCCGTTTTTAAAACAGAGAAAATTTCATTATCGCCGCACATTTTTTAATTTTTTGTAAATTTCAAAATTTGTCGCCATAATTAAGCGTTTTTTTGAAATAAAAATTAATTTCAAGCATTTGGGACATTCATCATGTTGAAAGAGAAATAAAAAATATACTTGATTTTTACATAATTTATTGGACAACTTTTAATCAAGCACCACCCAAATAAAATGTGTGGGAACAAAAGAAAAACGTCCCCCTTTTTTGGTGGCATTTAAGCAGACATTTGAAATGATCACTAAATGATCGCGATGAGAATAAAACCGTTAGTGAAACAAATCAAATGACAATTTCTTTTACAGCCCCAACAAATTATTTAGAAAGCAAACACATGTTTAGGGAGTAAAATAAATGTTCGTTTTGGAAACTGTTAATTTTCTAAATTAAAAAAGGAAATATAAAAAACAAAATTTAAATAAAAAAAGACCGACAATTTTTTAAACATTTATTAAAAATAGGAATAAAGAAAATAACAATTACCACGGATAAATTACTTAGAAGATAAAAAGAACACATTAATAGAGTTACTGCCTTATTCATAATAAAAATTTTAAATTTATCAAAGCTTTATAGGAAAAAAATTCCATACAAACTTTATTAATAAAAAGTTTATAAATTTAAAATTTTTATTGTGAATAAGGGGTTTAATGTATAATTAAGAAAATTCTAAGTTATAACAGCCGTTTATCAGATAATTCAAAATGTTGAGATAAATTCATTACAAGCTTTCATTGTAGCTGTTGTTATTTGTAAACATTCAACTTTCAAAAACTTGCAAATAAATCAGCATGACGATTTACTTTTGATTTGTGCGCTGGCTTTGGATCTGGATATTTATCAAAATTTGATAAATCTTCTATATTGGAAATGTGTGGTGTATAAGGTGGTGGAATTTCTTGATTTAACAAAGCATACCAATCAACATTTTTAAACCAAGGATGATCTTTTATATCTTTAATGCCATTAATTAAGTTGCCATATCTGTTGCAAAGAAACATTTCTTTCAGATTTAAAGAAAATTAATTAATAAAAAATACCTTTTTGTCATATCCACCTGCAGTAAATGCTCTATTAAATCTTTAAGCGGGGCACTGAAGTAAACAGGCATTTTATATGATCCTTCACATATTTTGGTGTACATTACCATAACATCACGATTGTGGGGGGCAAAAGGAGAATTGCCTGCAACAAATTCGTAAACCAAAATACCGAAAGACCACCAATCCACGCTACTACCATAGGGTTTGGATTGTATGATTTCGGGAGCCAAGTACTCGGGTGTACCGCATAAGGTTAGAGTACGAGTTTCAACTTTCTAGGTTTAAAAGGAATTTTGTTTTAGTTCGAAAAAATAAATTTGTATGTGGAATAAAAACAGAGAACGAAGCAAATATGAAATGATAACTGGCGGTTACTATTCGGAGATTTATTTAACTTTCATGTGTTAGGAAGTTTAAACTTACGTAGATGGTCGGTTAACTACATTTGTAGTCATCCATGTATTTCTATGGAAAATAGTGAAAATGATTGAAACATTTTGTGAAATATTTTAAAAATAAATATATAACTTCTATGTGGGTGATCCAATATATATAAAACTTCGCACAGATATAGTGGAGGGGTATATGAATGCAAATTTTGAAATCGGATTTCAAGGACTTTTCAGGGGCGGGAGTATGTCGTCCTAAATTCAAATGCCTGTGATATAAATGTTTATTAAAAACTTACTGCATTTTAGTTTTTTGTCTGATTTTAACGATTTTTTTTTTTATTCCACATTAATGAAATTTTTAGTCAATATGGGCTACATTGTTGGAAATAACAAAGTGTACAATAAACTTAAAATAGGACAAAGGGAATCTCACAGTTCCTAAATAAATCCCAAAATTGGAAATATTTCTTATTAGGCCTCCGAAGTTCACATTTGTACTAGGCTTGAAGAAAAATCTATATGAAATATCTATAGATTTGTAATACATTAGTGTTTCCTAAAATAACTTCTTTTTGTCAATCGCAGCTTTCGAATTTTAGAGCTATTGCGATGAATTCAAATTTTTAATGTAGAATAGGTCAAATTTTTTACTTAATAATTTTCTGCAAAAGAATACCTTCCATAAAAGTATAAAATTATTTTGTGTTTCTCTATAAACTTTCTATTTATAAGTAGAAAAGTAAAGACACTTTTTCGTCCAAAGATATTAAAAAAATTAAAATTTTTTAATTTCCCAATTGAAAGCCGATTATCTTTGGTCTTGGAAATAATAACAACTAAGAATTATTGTTATTGCAAATTTTGTTATTAAATGAAAACAAAAAGATAAGAAATAATCGTTTGCAAATTTTGTCTGATATTTTAAAAATTCCAAACAAGGTTTATTGAAAAATCTATTTGTCGCATATAATTATTAGGCCTTAAAGATAGAGGTTCCCAAATTTAAGACTCCATAACTCTACTTCTTAGAGGGGTATAGGGTAAGCAGGCAAAACTTTAACTTGCATACTCCTCTGTGACGCATATGTAAAGCTTTGTATTAATTAGTCTTATCAGTTCGAGATTATTGATTAATTAATTGCACATTTACAGTTAAAAAATAAAAAATGTAAGAATTTCCACATATTTTATACGATGATTGAATTCGTAGTCAATTGGCTACGACATGGTCATCTTAAAAAGTGTGGTCTGGTGGATTTGTACTAAACCCTTAGCATTCCGAGCTCTTTTTGAAAACTGCTGAAAATTTCAGATACAGTTGATGCGGAATTTCTATTTTTTAATTCCAGTTTAAAAATCTAATTGTCACAAATGTAGTCAACAGAGCACATAAGTTTAATGTCTAAAATCGACTGAAACAAAGCAGCAAGGGCGAAAGAAAAATTATCAGCTGTAGTCGGAAAACGTATAAATTTTAAGCTGAAGGAGCTTGAGGATATGTATTTAATTTGAATAAAAAATAGTTAAGCGAACTGAAAAACTAAAGAAAAAAATAAAATCGAATCATTTGGCAAGTTTTTTTTCGCATGAGCGGAATATTCTTATTTATACCATGCGTTTACTCTAGAGTTCCGATAAATCGCTTTCGTTCTCCGTTTAGAAAGTCAACTTACTTTTGCAAAACCAAAATCAGCTATTTTAATATATCCATAATTATCAAGTAAAATATTTTCCGGTTTTAAATCGCGATACAATAAATTCATTTTGTGCAGATATTCCAAACCCATAAAAACTTGGGCGGCATAGAATCTTGCTTGTTTTTCATTAAATTTTCGAACTCTACGAGTATAAATGTTAAATAAGTACAAAGATTTTATAATAAAATGTTGAAAAATACTTAAATCATGAAAGCTAGGAACTTATTATAATGTATTATATTGGTTGATTTACAGAAAATAATACTTCATTGGAGACAAAATAACAATAGTACACACACATGCCTGAAATCTTAATTGATGACTATGTCAGCATTCCTATTTCTAAATCTGCATGTCTGCAATACAATTTTAAAATATTTATTCTGTTTCATTGTAGACAAAGAAGTCGAAAAACGACAGACGGAGATCTTTGTATGCTTTCCAAAGGGCCCAAACAATTCAGTAAAATTTTTAGAAAAGACAACATTTTTTATGATGAAGACATGAACCGGTTTTTTAACGCTTTTTTATAAAAACCGACTTTTTTATAAAAAACTGGTTTTAGCTAAAAATAATTAAACAAGGCTTTTTCTCAAAAAACCTTATTTTCGACAAAAAAAAAAAAAAAACAAAAACAGATTTTAATATCTTTCTCAATATAGAATCGACTTCCTTCGACTTCGACTTGCTCCTATCAAAAAAAAATTTTTTTGCCATCTTTAAAGTATTTATGAACTGTAATCCCCATTTCTAGAGGACATTTGTATGGGGGTTACGTGAAATAATGGACTGATTACAACACTATTCATTAGGTTTTGTGCACGCGTTGAAAAATTAATAATAATAACTCATGCCAAATTTCGTCCAGATATTTTTATACACGTCATAAAAAAAATTATGGTGGGTATACATAAAGTATACATATTCTGGGTCCTCATAAAAATTTAAGGCGATCTAAAAATGTCCGTCTGTCTGCCTGTCTGTTTGAAGCAGGATAGGGCTCGGGGCGAACATCCTAGGTGGATGAAATTTGACTTAAATATTTTTCTTATATAGGGTTTACTTGGTATTGAAAATGATCCAAAGCGATTCATTCACAAAAAAGTTATTGGCCAAATATTAGAAAAACAGAGCGTCTGTCATAACTCCACTTTAAAATTTTTGGACAATATCTTTTACAAAAAAGCATGTACATCAACGAAATTTTGAACAAATACTTTAAGGACCAATGTAAACTCGGAAACAAAAACTGGGCGTGGTGCGC
Source organism: Protocalliphora azurea (assembly GCA_932274085.1). Classification (NCBI taxonomy): domain Eukaryota; kingdom Metazoa; phylum Arthropoda; class Insecta; order Diptera; family Calliphoridae; genus Protocalliphora; species Protocalliphora azurea. The sequence continues at coordinate 134,127,907 of OW026519.1, forward strand.
CCACTTTTCCGTCCACCTAACATATAGATTCGGCCAAGCCGAATATAACATTCTCACTTGTCAAAATTGTAAAGAGTACTTTGTTCACCAGGTTTACATCGACAGTCAGCTGACCAGACGGACCGAAGGACATCGTTAAATTGGCTTAGAAAGTGATTACGATTTTTGCTTGCATTAAAAACATCAACACAGAATATTCCAACCATTTATGGTTGCTCAGTATAAAAATATTTTTTTTATCACTTATTTTTCATAAAAAGTCGAATTTTCACCTGAAAAATGAGTTTGCGCTTATAAACTGTTTTTTTACTAAAAAAAAAAAAAAACGCCAAAATTTTGCGGAAAATAAAAAAGTTACACCAAAAACCGATTTTTACTAAAAATCCACTCTTGTAGCTGCAACATCGAATATGGCAACATTTCGATTTTGCAATCTTTTTTTTTTTAGCACAAATTTTAATAGCAAAAAAACGTTTTTTCGCCAAAACAAAGAATCTTACTTGCGATGATATGTAAACAATTCCCCGCCATTTATGAAAGGCAAACCCAAATATAAATAGTCATTATCCTTGGCAGAAAATTCCAAATTAATTAAAAACGGAAAATTAATGGCAGCTAAAACTCTCTTCTCATTGTATACATGAGTCACCTGTTTTGTCTTAACAATTTGATCTTTGATCAAGATTTTCACAGCATAATATTTGGCTGAATTACGTTGCTTAGCCAAAACCTATAGTAGCAAAAAGATAAACAATTATTTAAACGATTGCAATATTTTACAAACTACCACGCGACCAAAAGATCCTGCTCCCAAAGTAGCCAACTCATCAAAATCATCTAGACCATTCTCAGGCGAAGCTTTTGGATTATCCCACAATCTGTTAAATTCTTCTTTAAACTTTGACAATAAATCATCATATTCAACATTTGGATTATAATATTTAATTGGTAGTATTCTGCGTGAAACTGAGAAAATTATTAATTAAAAGAAGTTTATGTTTTGGAAAAATTCAACATTCACTTACCACCTTCATTAACACTAGCCGATCGGGTAGATATTTTGGATTTGCTACGTTGTTTCTCAAAAGAAGTTTTAAGATTTTTCTTTCTCAATTCACCACTAGAGCGATGTAAGCTTTAGTTTTTAATTTAAGAGAAATTCAAATTTTGGATTGTATATTGCAGATTAAGATGAAAAAACTTACGGTTTCATAGCTTTTAAGGCTGAAGGTTTTCAAAGTGAAATAAATTGAGTTTTATTTTTGGAATTCTTTTAAAAAATGACATTTTTAAAACCAAATATCAAAATTTGTTTTTATAATACACTAAAAGAAAATTTTAAAATAGTATTTTATTTACATTTAAAGAAAAAAGTAATTTAATACATACATTTCACATTTATTACGTTTATACGTACGATTATTTTAAATAAGAATAAATTGCGAATAAATAACTCACTGTTACACAAATTTAATAAAGGAATATATTTCCTTATTTTTTGTCGTGCCGGATGGGAAAAATATAATTATTATCTTCAAAAAATTTTATGAACATAAAAGAAAGTGGCAACGCCGTACGTGTTATTTGCAATTGGTATCACTAATCATGATTAGTTTTCATGAGTTAATAGCTTGCACATAAAATATTAACTCACTGTTTATACGGCAAAAAATTAAAGTTGAGTAAAAACAATAAATATTTTTATGATATTCGATAAATGTTATTGTCAAACATTTTTTTGCTGTTGTTGAATAACTTTTATTTTTCAAAAATAGTCGAACAGGGTTATAATTCAAAGGGATCGAGAAATTTAGTTTGTTATAAATGTAGGTCGTTATATCCGTAAAATTCTAAAAAAATAATTTTAAATTCGTACTTCATTACGATGCTAATCAGTCCTTTTTAAGGCTAAATCTAGCCTTTTTATTTTGCTTTTAGCCTCAAAATTTTCGCTTTAGCTTCTATCCTTTTTTGATTCTTAAAATTACCTTAAAAAGACTAAAATGTTACTATTTTAACAAGGAAAAATATATTTTCCTATTATCTACTACTTACTAATTTTATTTTTACAGAATCACTCATTTAAGCATTTTTGTGTATTTATTTGCACAAAATATCTATATTTTTTTTATATTTAAAAAAAATTTTTACCTGCGGAGCTTCATTTCCAAAAACAAGAACAATTAATAAAATACTTATAACTAATTTTATGGAATTACTAAATCGATTATTATAATAATTATTATTATTATTATTATTATTATTATTATTATTATTTTAATAATATTTCATAACCTAGCCTTTTGGCCTACTTAACAAACGTTTCTACTTTTTTGTTATTCTTAATTAATGAAATGAAACATAATTTTAACAAATTCTTATAAAAGCGAATAATCACCCAAAAATCTGAAAATGCTAAATCGAAAAGGAATTGTAGTTTAAAAATGCCGATAAATTAGGTAATTTTTCATTTGAAATGTGACCCAAATTTCTAAATAAATTTTTGGGCGATTTTTCAGTTTTGCCAATTTGCTTACAGCTGTTGTACGTTTTATTTGTCAATTTATTCCAATATCTTTAAAAAAATCATAAAAATTTAATAAGAACGAGAAGAAATAAGTTTTTAAATTAAAGAAAAAATAATAATTGTTCTGCCTTATTTTTTGGGACATTTAGCCGTTTTTGATCTTTTTTAAAGTTGAATTTAGCATATTTTTTCTCGGCTCCTGGCAAAACTGATGCTAACATGCGTACTTCTTTCCTGTAAAAATGGGACGTTATTTATGATTTTTAATTAATTTAATATATCAGGAAGAATATTTTTCTGCATTCTAATATTTTTCCTTGTTTTTAAACCATATTTTGTTTTCAAACCATAATATTAACCATATTATTAATAAAATAAAATGTGGTTGAAAAGTTCATATATATATATATATATATATATATATATATATATATATATATATATATATATATATATATATATATATATAGTTTATACATAAACTAATATAAATATATATACATATAAAGTTTGTTTGTATATTGTGTGATTTAAATAATATTAGATATTGATTAACTATTAAATAGTTTAGTTAATAAAAATGTCTTTGTATTCTCTTGTACAATATAGAATGAATCAAGTAAAAAAATAATAAAAAAATAATATTTGATCATAATATAAATTTGAAACATGTTATTAAAAAGTTTGACAATTTTTCTATATAAAACCGATTCATGATATAATAAAAATTAATCATAATATGACAAAATCAGATCATAATGTAATAAAACCGGATTATAAATTTTTATATACAATATAAAAAAAATCTAATCATGATATGATAAGTCAGACCGTTTTATGATTATAATTCTCACATTATTTTTACAGTCACAATATAGTTCAATCATAATAGTGAGCTCTTATAATATGGTCACCGCAACTATATTTTTTCTTTGCGTGTACAAATATCCTCTCGGAATGGCGTTTAAATGACCACAAATTTCTTAAATGTAGCAATAGCAAACCCTTCTTCAGAAAATCACTTTAACGAGCATAAATCTCTTACAAATGATAGTACCAGGTTAATATTTGATACAAATCAGTGTTTTATAAATTGATCTAAAGCCAAATTTTATGAGGATCGAACAATTTTTGATCATAGCTTCGTTTTAAGGCTCACTTTTGGATATCTCATATATTTAATAAAAATATACACTACACTTAATACAATTGTCGGTTCGCAATTGACTGCAGGTGCCTGAATTTTGACCTATATATATATATATATATATACTTTGTAAATCTCTATAAAAAATATGCTTACATTAAAAAAATTATATATCCCGGAACAAAAAACAAATTTTATAGCTGAATAAATGCCACCTTTTTGGAAAAAAACTCAAAAAATATGAAATGTTTTTAAAGTTCCAAATTCAAATTAATATATTTATATGATTCTTGCAGCAGTATTATTTAGAATTTTTTAAGAAATCTGGCGAATATTTTAAAATAATAATATTAAGCCCGCCAATTTCAAAAAACTAAAAAAACGAGGCTAAAAATTGTAGAAAAATTTACATATTTCGATCTGGATATCCTTTAAACTTAAAAAGACAATTTACACTTAAAGCGCATTTTTTTTTTTTTTTTTTTTTTTTTGTAGATTTACAAGAACTATCTATAATGAAATTTTGTTTTCTGTCATATCATAAATGAATTCTTGGAGATTGTTTAAAAAAACAACCCTGACCTGCTAGGAATCTGTATTCCACCAAATCAACTCCAAAACACCTCATCTCAGGAGTTTTGAAACCATTGTGTAACGTAAAAAATTTATATCAAAAATAAAAATTTGTTTATCAATTATAAAAAGCAAAAATAACTGTTACTTAAAGAAGTATTTTTTTTTTAATTTTTTAATAGCTATGACTCCACTTTTTACCATCTTATAACTCTTATGTCTCTGAAAAAATTCAAATTTTTTTTATTATTTTCTGAAATCTTCTTTTAACAGTAATCAAAAACGAAGACTTGGAATATTTTTAGTCTTCTTAATTCCTTTTCGACCTACCCTCCTATAAATCTTAATCTTTGCTAAAAATGCTTAAATAAAATGTATTTTTTTTCCTTTTGCTTTCGGTGCATAAAAACTAATAATGTCCATAGTAAATTGTGAAATTCTTTTCATTTTTACGATTAGATTATTGATAAAATGTTGCAACAATTGCTTGTTGCACTAAAAGCTAAATACGTTTTGCAAAGTTTTATTACCTTCCGAGGCTAAAAATATATTTTTGCATGTGAAAAAAAAACATATAAAAATGTTTCTAAAGCCAATGGTTGTTGGTTGTTTTAATAAAAGTTTTAACATCGCAACGGAAATATTTAATGGATTACAAACAATATTTTTGTCGCAAAATGTTTAAGTTTAATGCAAATTATTATTATTTTTTCTTATATCTGCGATTGCAAAATTAAGAACCTCCCATCAAACACGGACAAACTCTTTACAAACACCCACATTTAGATTTACTAATGAAAATGTATAATTGCATGTATCCATCCATAAGAGCGTAAAATGTACATACATACATACATATTTGTTGCATTTAAGTAGTGGTAAACATTTTTAGTGAATATTCGGTCATAAAAATATGGTCCATATAAAATACAATTTATTAGCAAAATGGCTATAATTTTAGCAAAAAAAATCCATTTATTCGTTGCCGTCACACAATTTTAAACAGAAAAAAAGATGGCCAAATGTCCGACATTAAATATCGGTTTATCTTCGCAAAAAAAAAAAAAATTAAAAAAAAGTGGAAAAATGCTGCTTTCATCAGTTTTGTTTAGGTGGCCATTAAAAATCAATTAATCTACCACATGATACAAAAATTTCTTTATATTTTTTGGCAAATTCCTGGTTGTCATAGCAGTCAACAATCACCATTTTGTTATATGTATATGTATATGTATTGTGTTTTTGTTGTTGTTGCTGCGTTGATGATGTCTGTTAAAAATCAAATATGAAAGTGACATCACCTTGTCATAGAATTTTTTTTTTTTTTTCTGGTTAAAATAAAATAGCCCATTGTTAAGTAATTTGTGGCGTACGTCCACAAGGAAGTCAATCATAAAACATCCATTATCATTGAAAATTGCAGGGATGATGCTTTCCTTTTTGCTATATGAGAGAAATGGAATTGTGAAAAATAGCTTTACTAAAAATTTTTGAAAACTACAAATATTTTGAAATTCGAACATTTAACACATTAAAAACGAGAAAGAAAGATATAGTCGGTCAAGACTGTCTGTATGATAACCTACACCATTGTGTAGGAGCACAATTCGGGAAGGGGGCTTATATACAGGTGTAATATAAGGCCCCAATTTTACTAAATGTAAAATAATATATACAAAAAATAATGCGTTGCTACTAACATCTAGATGATTTCATGCACTTTAGGCCGATTTCTGGAAGTGGGTTTATATGGGATCTATGGTAAATTATGGACCGATTCTCATAAAATTTGGCAATGTTGTTTCTACTTACAAAACTTATTTGTGTCGAATATTTACTTGATACTAACATTCCTATGGGATTTATGCACGTTAAAGTGATTTTCGGAGGAGAGGTTTATACGGGAGCTATGGTCAATTGTGGACCGATGTTTATAAAATTTGGTAAAAAGATTGATACTTGCACAGAACTTTTTTGTCCGAATTTAATTAAAATATATTTATATTTAAGGCATTTTTAGTGTTTAAACTCTATTCCGGGTCAACATTTGTATGGGAGCCAGGTGAAATAATGGACCGATCACATCCAATTTCAATAGGCTTCTATCCTGTATCATAAAAGTTCCAAGTGCCAAATTTCATTAAATTATCTTTAAAATTCCGAACCGTATTTTGTGTGGACAGCCAGCCAGACGGTCCGACTTCATTAGATCGATTTAAAAAGTGATTCTGAGTCAATTGGTATACTTTAAAGTGGGTGTTGGATGATTTTTTCTGTGCGTTGCAAACATCAGCATAAACGCGTAACACCCCAACCACCTACGGTGGTGTAGGGTATAATGATTAGCTTTTCAATGACACTAAAAATATGTAACATGTTCTTGTGTTAAAATTCAGGAAGATTTATGATGTGAATTTTTACATTTTCTTAACATTAAAATTAAGTAAATGAAAGTTAAGAAACTTTTATCCTAGGGCGAGATAAAACTGAAGAAATGAAAATTTAAAATTTATGAGAAATGAAAATTTGAAAAATGAAAAATTTAAATTATGAGAAATTACTATTTTTTAACTAAAAATTTCAAACTAAAATACTAAAAAATTTATTGAAAATGAAACTAAAATGCTATACTCCTAAATGGAATTCTTTATAAAATATATAATATTGTATATAATTAACTTTTTTTACACGTTATAAGAATACATATTTTACTATTCTATATATTTTTCTAAATTAATTAACTGATATGGCATCAAATTGATGTTAATATGCAATATTTTTTAAACTGAATTCAAGTAAATGGCTTGATTTTGTTCCATATTTATTTTAAGATACTAGCTCCTTTTAAAGAAATTGAAAAGTTAAATTTGCCATTTTCAAAAAGTGACTCCGCGTTTTGAAGTATTGGGTAGACAGAAAAAAGATTGGTGTAAAACTGTACATAATAGCTAACATTATATTCGGAGTTCCACCGACACAGATAAGTTTAAAAAATAAAGCTTTTTATTTTGACTCGAAAATTGGCATCCTCTATGTTATGCTTAATCATTTCTCTTTACAGGTTAGAATAGAAAGAGCCTTTTCTTAACTTTCCTTGAATTATTTAAATTGAATTCAATATGTATCATTATTGCATTTTTTAAAACTTAAAATTAAATATTGTAAGTTTTTTAGTAAATTTTTCAAATTTCTAATTAAATTTTAGTACAAATTTTTCATTACTCATAAATTTTTAGTTTTCATTTTTAAAATTTTAATTTCTTTGCTAGTAAAATTTTTTGAAATTATAAACGATTATAATTTGAATATGTGGAAAAACTAAAAATTTGAAAAAAAAAAAATAAAAAAATAAATTGTATTACTAAAAATATTATATTCTGTTGGCTGAAAGCATATAAGAGAAAGTAAAAAGTTTGATATTTTAAATTTGAACATTATTAAATTATTATATTTGAAAAAGTTTTGAAATCTAATATATATTACACCGAAAAAATTGATTTTAGTTCATAATATTTAAGAATAATGTCTTAAATACACTGCCTGCCACTTGAATAAGGAATCACATTTTTTTAAATGTGATTCCTTATTAAGTATATCTCCTAAACTAAAGTTCAGAAAAAAATAATTTTTTGCGCAACCAAATTTCAAAATGTTGGCTTTAGTTTTCTGAAGAAATAAAAAATATACACATTTTGTTATATTAAAATTATGCATTTATTTAAAGACATGTTTTTCTGTGGTACTTTTTCGTGTGTCACTTGAATAAGGAATATTTAAAAAAAATAATTTTTAATTTATTTTTAAATTTTAGGTTATAAAAATGAAAGTTATTATCTTCTAGCATTCAATTAGTAATGAGTACTGCCACCATTTTTAGAAATAACCTCAAAAATGCGATTTGGCATCGACTTGTATAATGACTAAGTAATTTAGCGAAATTGAACTCCATGCTTCCGTTATTGCATCCTTTAAGGATTCTATTGTCTCAAATTGTTTTCCTCCTTCATAAACTTTTTTTGCAAGCCATCCCCAGTCATTTTCCATTGGATTCAGGTCTGGTTAATATGGGGGCCAATCCAAAAGTTGAACACCTTGTTGATTAATCCATTGTTTTACTGCTCTGGCGGTATGAATCGGAGCGTCGTCTAAGTTATGGGGCCAAAGAAATCATTAAATTTTGGAAAAGCTTCCTCCAGAATTTTTTTATAAGTCGTTGCAGTCATTTTGTTGGATACAAAAACCAATTCTACTTTAAACCATTTGTTGGACCATGTCATTGTATTTTTGGCAAACTGTAGACGGAGTGATTTGCGTTTTTCATTAACTGGTATTTTTTTTGCAGTTTTCGTCGGACTATGTATGGGCACGACTTTAAAATACGGTGCTCTGTTCTTAGACTGGCACTGACTCCACTTTTTCACATATTTTTGATACCAACATGGCAGAATTTGATGCAATTCTAAGAATTTTTCGTCTTTCTTTTGGAGTTGTTGCCATTTTCTTCCCCCCTTTCATATTTTTTCCATATCCTTCCCTGAGATTTCAAAATCAGAATTTTTTCTTTTTCAGAGTTATTAAGAGCCTTACCACGTCCCATTTTGAATAAAAACTATTTAAAAACTATCAAATTTAAAATTCTCTAGCTGTTTATATTGACAGAAATTCAAATCATAGCCTTCCTGATTAATATTAAAAGAATTCCTTATTCAAGTGACACACGAAATAGTACCACAGAAATATATGTCTTTAAATAAATGCATAATTTTAGTATAACAAAATATGTATATTTTTTATTTCTTCAGGAAACTAAAGCCAAATCTTTGAAATTTGGTTGCGCAAAAAATTATTTTTTTCTGAACTTTAGTTTAGAAGATATACTCAATTAAAATTAAAAAAATGTGATTCCTTATTCAAGTGGCAGGCAGTGTAAACAGTTTGATATTTTAAATTTGAATATTATTAAAATGATTATATTTGAAAAAATTTTGAGGATTTAATTTATTATTATACATAAAAAAGTTTGTACATAAATATAAGAATTTACTTTCATTGAGTTTAGTTCATAATATTTAAGAATAATGTCTTAAATATTAAAACTTTTTTACATTTTTTGAAATGAATCAAAAGTCAAGAAGACTTAAAATAAATTGTTTAAATTTTCATTAATATTTTCAATTTGTAAAAAAATGTTTGAAATTTTCTTCGGAAAATTTTAGGTTTTTAATTATTTTTAGTTGTATTATAGGAACAGAAGAGAAGCGCTTTTTATCAAAATGATGTGCTGCAGAATGCGAGCGAAATTATGCAAATTTCTAAACATTACTTTTTTACAGATTTTCCTTGGAATTTTGCCATTTTAAGACGTTTTTTTTTTTTTTGTTATTATTCTCATGTATAACTATTTTCATTTACCATTTGCAATCAAATCTAATAAAACTAAACCAAAGATTTAGCAAAATTTAATAATAACTGTGAACAAAATTTTACTTTTTAAAAAAGAAGTTTGAAAAAAAAAGTAATGTTCAATTCATAATATTTATGAAAAAAAATTTCAAATATATGAATTTTTTCTGTGTATGAAACAGAAAGCAATTTCTCTACTATTTTATTTTTTTTACTCCCTGATCATAATATATTATTTCTTTATGTATTTTTTACATGTATGTATGTATGTATGTATGTATGTATGCATGTATGTATGTATTTGTATGTATGTATATACGCATGAATGTATGTATGTATGTATGTATGTGTGCTAAAAATCTTTTTCACTTTATTTTGGCAAAATAAAGTCGAAGAAATTACATAATTTTGAAAATTATTTTCAACACAAAAAAAAAAAAAAAATTAATTGCTCTTACCGAAAGTTTCGGTTATTTTCAACGAAATTTATTTTTCATACAGTTCCACATATTAATATTTTCTATACTAAAAACCGAATTGTAAGATATGTATGTAGTACGCAGAACTGTCTAAATTCGATTGGCAGGAAATTTAGTTGCCACAACGAATCTGTTTTCACTGTGTATGGTTCGCTATAATTAAACTGGATTTTATATACCGACAGGCATTTGCGGAGTTAAGTTTAGTATTTAGGAAATTTTACCGATATTTCCTTTTTTTCTAGCAGAATCCATTGAAGTTAATTCGCTAAAACATAAGTAAAACCAGACATGACATATTCTACAAATATCACTTTTATAAGATTATTATTAACCACCACCATTCCTTTAAAATTCATATAAAAAAAAACAAATTTCTATACAATATTTTTGTAATATAAAGTATACAAAATCAAAAGGTGTAACTAATCCATATGATTTCTATAGAAGAAAATCTGCAACAAAACAAATGTCAAAAGTAACAATACAACAAAACACATGACGTCAGTTAGTGACAATAGAAAAAGAGGACATTGCAAAAAAATGTCCATATTTATATATTTAGAGGGTGGTTTACTCAGTCAAAAATCTTATCTTAACTGAAACACAAACATACTATAATATCCACAGCTTCCATAGTATACTTCAAACCCTTTCTTTCTAAAAAAAAACATTTTATGTTACCTTCTCCGGTGTAACTTTTCAACTGGACTCTCCCTTTTTTTAGAAACATTTATACAATGAAATTTTAAATTTGTATGCCTGTTGTTTGATAAATTTGCTTAAACTTTTATAATTTTAACTTCTTTCCATATAGCTAAAGACAGCTCGATAATGGTGTTGGAACACAGTAAATTGTTTTTGTATTACAGCTTCCATAGTAATCACCCTAGTCCTAGGTGGAAATTGTTACCTTCCTGCATAATTTTAGATATGTGTTAAAATCTATGCGCTTGTGTGTGTGTGTGTGTCTTTTCATACGAAAATTATTGTTTTTATTTGTTGTAGTTGTTGCTATTTTTATCCTTTTTACATTATATTGAACACACATTATAATAATGCGTTGATTTAAATGTCATTGTTCAAACAGCGGGTGTTTTCTATGTTCAAGTTTGGTCCCTTGTTCCACTTTGGATTATTGCTTGTTGTTTTTTTTTTTTTTTTGTTATTATTTTTGTTATGCGTATGTTACACGTTGGCAAAAAGGTAATTTCAATTTTAGAAAATAATCTAAAATGCGCACATAATTTGCCAGTTTTTGCGCAATAACAATAATTTTTTTTTTTTTTTTTTTTTGTTCATCCAAATTGTCAAACATTTATGTGGAAAGTGGAAGGAGAAAGAGTTAAATGGGGTTTTAAAGGGTGTAAACCAATATTGATTTAAGTTTATTTGTTTTTAAATTGATCATGTTCAAGAAAAATGAATATTTAATTTAATAATATTGGAATTTAAATAAAAATGTGGGTATTTAAGGGAAAAATTTTGATATTTAATGTTAGTCACGTATTTATAATTGACCTTTGTAAACGGAGAAACAGGTGACTGTTTGTTTCAAAGAGTTTGATAGTCGAACTGTCTGCATTATTCTGAAAGATATGCCTAGATGGGCAAAATAAAAATATCGATTGCTCTAACTATATTATTGGGTAATACTTTTTAATAAACTATATTTAATTTTACATTTCAATTTGATTAGAATTATTTATTAATATAATTATTTTAAGAACTAAAAATAAAATAAATTGGCATTTCAAAAGAAAACATTTTAGAAAAAAAAAATAAATAAAAAATAAATAAGAAAAAAAGAAAATGTTGTTGTAGTATTAAGTGTGTGTGCTTTTTATTTAAATTGTTCAGGCCTAGGACGTCATGCAAATTTATAAATAAAAAGTCTGTATAATGGTGTGAGTACACATATTTATTCAATGTTTCTCAAAATATATCAATAGCAGTTCTGGTTTTATTGTAGAAATTCCCTTCAAATTAAATGTAAATATCCGGATTTGTTTCAGTTCTAACTGTTATTCCCTCTAGATGGTACATCTTTTGACTTTAACTTTGCAAAAACACATCCGAATAGGTAAGCAATCATTGATAGTATGTTATTTTTTCTTTTTTCTCTAAATAATCCTTACATCATATTTAGGTTTTAAAAAATCTTGTAAAGTTTATAGAATTGTCAAGTCAAAATGTCCGCTTTATTAGATGATAATTAATTACACTAAAAATTATTAAATATGTATAATTATACTTCTGCATATATTAAAATAAATGTGTGTTATTAAAACGATTGCAAATTTTATTTTTATGTTAAAAAAAATTTTACACATGTTACCAAGTTCAGTCAATATTTTAACTGTGCCAATTAATATTTTAATTGATATTTAACAAACTTTCAATTATGAACGCAATTTATTTAATTAAAATCTTACTTGAAATTATACGAAAGCCAATCAATTTCATTTAATTAATCACCTTTATTCTAGTTGTCGTTGTCGACACAAAACGACGTCGTCTTATGTCGCCTGCGGCAAATTGGTATTCTCATTGAAGTTATCGACACCTATCGATGACTGTTGAATTATTTTTGGTATTCTCTAAGAAATGTCCACGTCGATATTGTATTGAAACGACTGTTTATTTTGTCGACAAGAGTTTTTTAATAAATAAAGTATAAAAAATGACAAAAATAAATATATAACGCTTATTTAAGATATTAATTGAATATATTTTCAATTACTTGTGGAAAAGTGAAAAAGTAAATAAAATTTAATAAAAAATGTATGTATGTATAATAAAAAAATAACGTAAGAGAATAATTTTAAATTCAAGGAATAGCAATCATAAGAATATCACATCCTTTCAATCACAAAATTTTATTTATTTCTAAGTATGATTGCAAAATGCAATATTTATTCATTGGAAACAAATTGTCACTTTCATTGCATCTGAAGTCAAAGAAAAATTTCGAAAATGGCTTACTGTTGCAATCTCTTCAGCTAAAAATGTTAATATTACTACAAAAAAGTTTTAAAAATTTTTTAAAAGAGTTATTCTTTTTAATTTTAGGTTGATACTATCCAAAATCCTTAGACCATATGTTGAAACTCATTTGTAGTCTGATATTAAAAGTCCATCTGAAGCTTTTTGCCATATTAGATTTTGTTATTTTTGCTCATAATTTCAATCAAAATCTTAAATAAAAAACACTTTTAAATTGGAATTTTATATTTGACGGGAAAATTTATGTTTAAATCTACGGCAAAATAAATCAGCTGACACAAAAATAATTTGTTTGTTTAAATCATCGATAAACAGTGGACGTTGTCTCAATACTGTTAGAGAATATCACATCAGCGTCGAAGTGATGTTGATGTCGACAAAAAGTTATGTTGACTCAAATGATATTGAATTGGAATAAGACTAAATATTATCGTTTTATTGATTGGAGCAAAATCAACAAAATTTTAATTAATGTAAATAATTTCTTAATTGAAATAAATTCTTCTTTTTTCTGTTCAGTATCATATTTGGCTGTTTTGGAACGACAAAAATCCAGTTTTGGAGATATTGGACTGAAATTTTATAATCTGTTAGTAGACAATGCCATAAAAATTCCACCGTAGAATCATTGCCAATAATAAATTTTTAGCCATTATCTTAAAATTTTGAATTAACTCTTAACAAATTGCTGTATTTAATCTAAGAAATTGTAAAAAGTGAATATATTTTATAAATTATAACGGAACAAGTAATCAAGAATATATTATAAAAAGTATAATGTGGCAACACTGACAGTCTAACAAGGCATTAAATTTGGTAGTTTAATATTATTGTTAACACTTTTATTAAAATGAATTTCGAATTATAAATGATATATCGCAATAACAAAGCTGTATAATGTAAATTTGCCAGGAGATGTAGTTGAACAATCTTATTTTAAATTTTATAAAAGTAATTTTTTATATTTGTCGTTATTTTTGTGTTTTGTATCAAATGAGTTGTTTGTCAAAATATCCTATGCACGAACGTAAAAACTTGAAAGTGTTCGCCAACGTGTCTATTTTATGTAACAATTTGGATAGCCCTAACATTTTTTGTTTGGTTTTCACAAACAAGTATAAAGAAATATTATGTATGGGTATTAATAATTATTAGTGTTAGTTTTAGACAAAAATTACTCCGACATAACCTTAAAAAGACACTAAAACGCTTCTTGAATTTTTTGCCAGAAAAAGTGGATTTTATGGCCAGTGTGAGATAGCAAAAAGTTGCAGTTTGTGTTTGGGGTTTTCACTCAATATTTCTTTTTCCGAGAATTCCCGAGAATTTTTTAAAACTTTAGTTATAAGAAAATAGACCATAATTTCTTATACTGAAAATTATGTTTTTATTAAATAAAACACAACGAAACATTATAAATCATAACGCTATTTCTAAGATAAAAAAACAATAAACTACTTATTCTTTGCCTGAATAATTAGTTATTTTTGTTCGAGTTGTCCAAAAATTCATTTAGTTACTTTTAAACTCTACTCAAAAATACTCGTATGTACCTAAACAAAAATAAAAATAAAGAGAAAAAACAAACAAATTTTGTGAGATTTGAACTTAGACTCATATTAACCATTAGACTAATGCCTTACTCACTAAAACATATATCTTTTAGTATAAATATATGTTTTTAGACATTTTGTTATACAAAACTAACAGCATCAGAATGGGGTTGAACCAACAGCCTTGTGGTTTTTAATATAGCGCTCTAACCAACTTGTTCACGTGATTGCAATATTATTGTGCTGTTATACTACTGAGTACTTATTTATGTAATACAGAGTAGGCAAATAATATGACGCCTCATTACCAAGAAACTACTTTAATAAGTAGTTGCCATTACCGAAAACCAAAAAGTTTTTGGTGGGTACTTAAACTTGTGATAATAGAACTTATGGGAAGATTGTTTTGAGTAAAATAAATTCAATTAATTTTCATGAAAAAAATTCACATAAAAATAGCAATTTTAATTTTAATATTTATTACAGAAAATTATTTTAAAGCTACATTTGAAAGATTGATTTATGAATTACAGCTGAATTAGGAGAATATTTTGTAGTATTAGGTCAAAAAATATAATTTTTTTAAACAAGTGTCTCTGAAATCGTATGAGAAATTAAAAAATCGGATGAAAAAGAGGGTTCAAATCAGGGTTTTGCTTTTTCTAGCCACCACAGTTCTTTTCCTGTGTAGTCTGAGTGGTCCACTTCTAGAATTTAAATTTTAATACTCCTCTGCTAAGTAAAACTGTAAATCTGACCGGATGTTTACAAATTACAAAGTTAGTACTTCAAAAATACTTTTTTTGTAGCCTACTATGGAGTGTTCAAAAATATGAATTACTCTTTCGAGTTTTCCTTGGATTTTATTGTTAGTTATTTACTTAATTTAATTAAAACATGTACCAGCTAAATGTGAAAAGCAAGTACAGTTTTTGAATACGAAAAACCTTTTTAAAAATTCAAGTCAACCATCACTTTAAATCCTTATTTATGTTATATATATATTCTCTTTTTTGAAATATAAAATATTTACATAAAATTTCAAGTAAATTTTACTTCATATTTTAATTTTGTTAAAAATTCTTTTAGAATAATCTTCCAACAAAAATAATCAAATCTATCTTATGAATACTTATTTCAAGTAGTAATACAAATTTGTTTATTTGATAAATATCATGCATTTAAGCAAATTAGTAATCGTGCAAAAACTAAACAATTGTCCAGAGCTTAAAGGAAAAGATTACCAGAATACAAGTAAAGATTTTATATATAAAAACACTAACATACGAGTATAATAAGATATGTATGCATGTATTATTTGGTGGTTAGTTGTAGTATAGTAACACTATTAATTTTATTCCTTATTCCACATGTGTGCATTTGTTGTTATTGAAACTCAACTATATATTTTTCAAAATCCTTATAAACTTGTAGATACATAAGAATAAACAAATGTACAATATATGTAAAAAGTTTACAGTGCGTTAAAGATAACTTTGTATTCTTTTTTATTCTATTCTATTCTGTTTTTTTCATTATTTTTGTAAGATATGTTAACGACTGCAATAAATAAACGGATAATATCTGTTTTAGGCCTCAAAATAAATGTATATTCTTAACTTTTGTAGTATTTTCTTTTCTATTACACTTTATGCTTCGCCATTTTAAGCCATTTCTTAATCGTTCAACTTAACATTTACAAAAGCGTGAATCTAAGTATCTTTCATAGAGATTAAGTCATACATACACGTTATTTTATTAAATTTTTCTTCTTGTGATTTTCTTTTTTTCTTGCTGTTCTTTGGTATGTGTGACAAATTTACCCTCAACCCAATACTAACACACATACACACACATTGCTTGTTATAGTTATAACACACATACAAATGATTGTTAAAATTCATTAGTTGTATTAGTTTGCTTAGCTCTTATAAAAATATTTCATTTACTTTCACTTTTCTTTGCCCCAGCTATTGTAGCCACCATTATCATAAGCCTTGCGTTTACTTTCTATGCAAAATAATTGACGCCTCGATGAACTGTTGACACACATGACAATTTGTCTTGTAATTTTGGTAACTGATATTGATAGTAGCAGCAGTAAGTTGGTACGCATTATTTTTTACTTCAAACTCATGGCTTAAGTAATAGTTTATTATCCATGTATGAGCATATTTTTGGTTCTTGTATTAGGGTAGCAGCATTTTTCTCGAAAAAAAACATCAAAGAAGCAAAAAAAAAAAAAAAAAATATGGGAGGAATTAAAAATTGTATTATCGACAAAAAGTGGAAGCCATGATACAACTATTATGAATGTTATTTGTTTTTGTTTCCTATTTAATAACAATATTCTAAATGTAAAATAACTGATTTTTGAAAAAGCTTAAAACTGACATTTTTAAAATTTTCTAATTTCTTAAAACTCAAAAATTGTACGTTTTTCTACAATTTATCTTCAGGTTATGATGTTGTTCCAGATAAATATAAGTCTTTATAAAATCCAGTGGTGCCAGTTTAATCTTTTTAAAGCTAAATCTAGCCTTTTTATTTTGCTTTTAGTCTCAAAATTTTCGTTTTAGCTTCTAGTTTTTTTTTTGATGCTTAAAATTGCCTTAAAAAGCTTAAATATTAGTATTTCAACAAATAAAGAAAATAATTTCTTATTATCTATTACTAATTTTATTTTTACAGAATCATTCATTTAAGCATTTTTGTATACTTATTCTCGCCAAAGGTCTGTATTATTCATATTTAACAAAAATTTTCGCCTGCGAAGCTTCATTATCCAAATCAAGAACAACTAATGTAATAATATCATTAACCACTGAAATCATTTATATTATTATTATTTTAACAAATTCTTATAAAAGCAAAAATCATCCGAAAACTTAAAAATGCTTAAGTTTAATTATAGTTTAAAAATATGAATTATAACCCAAATTTGTATTGGAATTTTTTTGGGTGATTTTTCATTTGGGATTTTATATATTTATAAATTTGTTACAATATTTTTAAAAAATATAAAAATGTAATGAGAACGAGAAGTTTTTAAATTAAAGAAAAATTTTTAACTTTTTTCTGGTCTTATTTTTTGTGACATTTAGTATTTTTTGTCTTTTTTAAATTTGAATTTAGCCTCTTTTTGTCTCTGATCCTGGCAACACTGATAAATCCAATATTAGTTTTAATCATTGCCCAATACATAGTCCTGGATTAGCCTCAATCATAGTTAAAGATCATTTTCTAGATTAGATTCAATCAATGTTTTAGAGAATAGCTTTATTCCATGCTTTTTTTATATAATCTACGGTTGTCTTTATTATATATTAATAAATTAATTTGGGTACATATTAATCTTAGTCAATAAAATATTGTCGCCTTTTTTGGTAAAGTTAAGGCAGTGTTATTAATTGGTTAATTTGCTGGAATACATGCGGAATTCTTTTTTACTTTTACTTTTAAGAAACCGATCTTAAACGTCAAATATATATATATATATATAAATATATATATATATATATATATATATATATATATATATATATATATATATATTATTTTTTAAATTAACTTTGTTTATCTTGTGGAGTAAAAAAATAAAAATTCAAGATCTGAAATGCTTCCATGCACTCGAAGTTAAAAAATTCCGAAAAAGTTTTTGATAGTAACAAGTTTTTTTTCTTTCTTTTTATTCCTATAATTTTAGCATATGTGTCCTCTCCTACAATTCCTCTAATGTAAACTACAAACACTTGTAGAAATAGGCCAACTTGTGTTCAATCAGTGTTAAATTATATTGTGGACAAATAGTGAAAGAAAAATTTTCCAAATTTTAATTTTTTTAAATTTTTCTATTAGAAAATTGGCGCCGCTTTGTAAAATAAAGAATGGAGGTTTATTTCTCTTATAATTATGAATAGTTTGAGATACATTTCGTTAATGTGCCTTCAAAAACAGCGCTATAAGGGGTGCCCAAACAAAATCGTTATGGCGCGATAAAATATTAATTTGCAAAAATGTTATAACTCTTTTAAATCGCACTAAAATTTTGCGTACATTATATTAGTATTTCTTACATTTCTATTCTATTTCAGTTAAGGAAAAAATAGGTTACAATAAAAAAATCTTATAAAAAGTATTCACGATCTGAGATCGTGATGTCGTTAATATTTCACAAATCGTCGAGGCACACCCAAGGGAAAATCGAAGGTCCAAAGAAATGTTAAGTACCGAAGTTGATCGATATAATAAAATAATTTTATTTTCAACTAATAAACAGCACTCAGAAACAATTTGAAAATGTTCGGGGTAAAAAATGTACATCGGAAGGAAAAATCACATAAAAATTTCATCAAGTTTAATGCCATTAAGTCGATTCTAAATTCCATGAACATAAAATTCTTCTGTGAATATAAATATGCCATAACGGAAAAGCCCGGTCTCATAATACAGACCAGGAAAAGTCTCAAATAGTATCCTCATTTTATGCTCCACTTGGAGTTAGACATAACGGTGTTAGTAATATACGTTACTGCCATACCAAATAGTCAGGACTATATCTCAGCATTAGGTAACTCTAGAGTGATCTTCCAAAGAAATAATGTTGCCAGGAGGTGAGAAAAAAAGAGGCTAAAATGAATTAAAAAAAAAAGATCAAAAAATGCTAAATGCTTCAAAAAATAAAGCCAAAAAAAGTTGATTTTTTTTCTAATTAAAAAAAATAATAATAATAAAAATAATTTTTTCCGTTCCCATTGGTTTTTCATACTTTTTCAAAGATATTGCAATAAATTTATAAAACGGCTGCCAGCAAAATAGCCCATCAAGAAATCACCCAAAAAAATTTCAATACATATTTGTGGTATATTTCATACGGAAAATTATTCAATATTTTAAATTGTTTTTTCGTCATGTTGGGACTAAATTTTTATTTTCGTCATGTTTGGACTAAATTTCCAAGTTTATTTCTATGGTTAATGAAATATATTAGAAATTAATTGTAATAATCGATTTAATAAGTCCATAAAATTATTTAAGTGATTTTTTTATTTGTAGAATGAAGCGCCGCGGGCGAAATTTTTTGCCACATTTAAATAATCTAGACCTTTTGTGTGAATAAATATACAAAAATGCTTAAATAGATTATTCTGTAAAAATAAAATGAGTATTAACAAATAAGAAATTTTTTTCTTCGTTTCTAAAATACTAATATTTTAGCCTTTTTAAGGCAATTTTAAGAGCTAAAAAGAAAAGAAAAGCGCGAAAAAAAAGAAGAAGCTAAAACGAAAATTTTGAGCCTGAAAGCAAAATAAAAAGCTAGATTGAGCCTTAAAAAGTCTAAACTGGCAACACTGATCCCCAGGAGAAATTTATGTTCTTACTAGATTTTGAACCATTTAATGGAATTTGATAAAATTTTTTGGTGATTTTCTATTCCCGAAGAACTTTTTTTCACTAAATCTTTTTAAGTTTCTTTTAAATGAAGCATTTTAATTTAAAATAAAATTATTTAACTGTATTTGTCGATTTCGGTAAATAACAATTGAACTTTCGATTTTCCTCATATTTTAAAAATTCTTAATCTGTACAACCTTTTTGATGGGAATAGTTCACTGAATTAAAAATACTTGTGATGTTTTTAGTTGTCAATATCTTTACTGGGATTTAGAAAAGTTAAGATTCGAAAAAATTATACAAAACATATAAAAAATAAAAGTTAACGAGTTTTCTACTGACCCTATTATTTTTGCGCTTGAGACGATGTACCGCTACTGAGATAATATTAAAGGATATTATTTTTCAAAAGGTTTATAATTCAATGTATTCTCAATGCTTTGGCGCTAAAATTTTTCTCCTCTTTACACAAATTTTTTTAAAATTTAAAAAATGTGAAATAAATATGCTTGACCATACTATTTTTGTCTGTAACTGTATGTGCTTTTATTATTGAGAAAATAAGAAAATCTCTGCTTACTTTGTTGATTAAAATATCGTGTAACTTTTAATTTATATTTTAGACATATTGCTGTGTATTATATACTTGTGGTATTTTTTTTTAATAGAATTTTCAATTTTTTTTTATATTTTAAGCCTATATAACAATAACGCCGTTCGTTAAAAGTCATTCACGCGAACAGATTTGTGTTTTATTAAATCCAGCTAATATTGGTACTAAATAGCGTTGATGTGGAATTAAAAAATTTCCTTATTTTTTTAACCCCATATATCATTCTATCCTATATTGCTCCATTAGTGAAAATATTCCATATTTGTTATTCTCAAATCATAAATAATTTCTCTAAAATTATTACAGAAAATACCTACTACCCTAATAAAAACGTTTATTAGCATTTATCTCTTTATTTTTTGTTAGAGTTAAAGTGGGGTTATTATCTGGGTTATATTTTTGGAATATATATGTGTGAGTGTGTCATTTTTTTTTTTTTTTTTTTTTTTTTTTTTGTAATTTTTGCCAAACATTTATATTTTACAAATATTACAAAATATGTTTGATATTTTTCAGGATTATCGAGGTGTTTTATTTTAATCCACTACCAAACTTTTGCTAAATTGTCTTAAACAATCAAGTTAAAAGGTTTTTATTTCTTTTATACTTGAACTAATAAAGTCTAGAATAAAATGTGAACTAATTTAAACATTTTATAGTATGTAAACATAATTTGTTAAATAAACTTGAACTTAATTTTTAAAATAAGTAGGAATTCTTACTATTACATTAGGTAAATGGGATAAATGAATGAGGAAAATTCATAAAAATTACAAGAAAACAAATATCAGAAGAAAGGAATGGATTTGGAATTTTTTAATTCAAATAATAATTCGACTTTTATTTGCATATTTTAATAACCTTAGAGTTATTAAAATATGCGATTTCCAAAAATACAGTTTCAATTTCACTAAAACTACCCAGCAAAAAAAGAACTCAAAATGAGCTGAAAAAGTTGAGTTGTTATTGAAAGGAAGTACTTAGTGCTGAAAAAGAGCTGCAGAAATTCCTTTTTTAACTCATGGTTGTCATTGGTATAATGTTCTTTTTTATAATTCCTGCTGATTGCTTTTGAAGTTCTTCTCTTAAAACTATATTTATAAAATTTTTTAACAAAAATGCTATATCAGCTTTGTTAAATGATAATAAAAATATGTGCTTTTAAATTTGTGAAATTTGAATCTTCTTAGAAATTATTAATTTTTTTCCCTGCTAAAAGTACATTCTTTTTCACTTGTTTAGAATTAATTATTAGTAATGCAGTTTTACTTCCGAAGTAGTGAAAATGTTATTCTAATTTTACATATAATTGAACAATCTTACTACATCATTATCCCATTCTATCAGATTATGATTTGATGTTATTATATTATTATTCTATTTTATTGTATTATACCACATTCTCGTATTATGATCCTATCTTATCATATTATTATCCCATATTATCATATAGTTATCCAATCTTATCATATTATTACACCTTGTCATATTATTATTCTAACTTATCATATATTAAAATAAAATATATTAATAAAAAATTATTATTTTTTAATTTTTTTATTGAAAATAAGAAAGAAAAGTGTTCACTACCCACAAAAAAAAAAAAAAATAAAAAATATTGACATATTATTTGTTCATTAATTATATTCATTTGTACCACCATATGTGGTTCAAATGCAAGATGTGTTTTCTTTAATGGTAGGTAATCAATAACTTATATTACTTGAATCACATGAATTAAAACCAAACCTTGTCTATTTATATTTATTCATATTTAAACTAAATGAGAATTACAATGAAGTTGGAAAACATTAAAACTTAAAATATGTAATGGTTGTAGAGTCATGATATTTTTCATACTAATAAAATTTTTTTTCTGGTAAAAATATTTAAAAACATATAATTTATGCAATCAAACAATTAAAATTTTTATTGAGTGTAAACATTAAATGACAAAATTTAAACAAAAGCATTGTTATCATGAACACAAAGTTATTAAAATTCAAGCAAATTAACAATGAGAACATAATGTTTTTGGAGTGTTTTTTCTGTGTGTATACGTTTATACGTATATGAATATCTTTTTCAAATACAAATTTTACCGCAGTAGTTTTTTTTTTTTTTTTTTGCAAATAAAACATAAAACGTTGCCACTTTTTGAACGTTTATCAATTGTTGACTATATTTGTATTTTTTGCGAAACGGCATCACTAATAATTAAATTTATTTCCGTATAAACAGTGAACAGTAGAAATTTATTGCAACAAAACTGACAAAATGGGCAAGTAGGGATAGTCGATTACTGTTGTGGGCCTGAAGGAGGTTAACGTCTCAAAATCATTTACTAGAACTACACTATATAAATTACAACGACTGAATTTTTAGATCATAATTGTTCTAAAGCACGGGTTCAAAATGAGGGTGCTTAGTAACATTTTAGGGGGTCCGCGAAAAAGTCAAAATAGTGTATAAATTTATTTGTTTTTATTTTGTGGGAATAAGAAATCAATGCCGATCGCAAATCCCATTGTGGTATTAAAATATCTAATAAAGTCATTAGGTCTTGTATCTGTTGTCTAGTACTCATGAGTATTTCCCGTAGAATAAAAGTCTGATAGGGAACATTTGCTATTTACTATTATTTTTTATTTTATTGTTTTTAAGAAAACCATCATATTCTGGTGCTTTAGCTGGGACAACTTGTCGTGCCTCATGTAAGAAATGCTTACATGATACTTTTCATTTAACCCAATATTTTAACTGTTTTATTGCATTTGCCTTTAGAGAATATTCAGGGCATTTTAACAAAAACTTTTGCGTAACAAATTAAAAAAAAAACTTAAAAAAACGACTGTGTCAACTACCTAAACCACGGATTTGAAATAGTGACAATGCAATTTCAGAATATTATTTGATACAATGGATTTATAACGCAAATATGAAGTGACCTGATTACTGAGTTAATGATATAATCGTACTATAAACGTACAAACGATGATTTCTTCAAACATAAACGACAACTCGAATTAATTTAGCATTATCTATGAGCCCGAGATACCACTAGATTGATAACTTTTAGACAGTCTGGACATGAATTTCCCAAATCACACTTGTTCAGTGTTAGTCGGTTAATAAATTAAACATATTGGAGAATAGGAGAAACGTTGTAATATGACTCTTGATTAATGATATTTCCAGCTTGTTGTTATTAGTACCACTTTATGTTAGAATTTGTTTCCGTTGCCTGTTTTAATCAATTCTACCTTACGTTGGACTTTCTAAATTTTAAAATTTGCACAATTTTCCATATGGAATTTCAATGTTTTCTGTAATCGTTCAGAGCACTCTAAGATTATTTCTATATTCCCCCTGCAATTATAAATCAAGTAAAATAAATGTTTGCAATTTAAAAACTACTACAAAAAAAGCCACATACGCTCACAACAATAAAGCCAATAAAGCAAAAGTCCATTACTCTTACTTACCTTCAAAAAGAAAAACTTGCAAAACGAAAAAGGACAAAAACAAATGACCACAACTATTATTGAAATCTATTAGCAACAAGGATATTTCAATTATTTTTCATCAGACGTGATGACGATGATTAAACCTTTCTGCTCATTTTTTACATTTTTCTTTTAAGGGCTACACAAAATTACCTTAAAACTACAAAATGACAAATTCACTCAACTATAATTGCCAAATGAAGTGACAGTTTCCGGTAACAGTTAATAGGGCAAAGAACTACTCTAAAGAAAAGCCTACTTTGTGAATATTTAGACATGGTCACAAATAACTAGTTGAGGAATCAGGGATGGAAAAGTGCTTATTTTATATTGTAAAAATAATAAAAATAAATTGTACTTTTTCGACCATAATGGTACCAATTTTGTCAAGATAGTTTAATTAAAACATTTACATAGAAATTTAATAGATCATAAAAAAATTTTTATAAAATATTACATGCAATTTTAAAATTACAGCAACAAATTTGTTGAGCTTGACTCGACACATTAGAGAAATTAATTACAATTCTTTCTTTTGTTATAACACCTTGTGACTGTCACGTTTACACATGAAAAAGTCGATATACCCACGAAACTACAGAATATATGTAGTAAAACTACGTACACAGTTTTTCTTTAGGACATCAAATGTAACATAAAAAGGACTTCAAAGTTTCGAAGGATACACATTTCTACAATAATTTATGAAACATTTACTAATACTGTATCAACTCAATATTGGTGTGAAATGAAAGCTAAGAATCCTTGTAATATAAAAATATTTTCGACCTAAATGTTGCCACGAAAATAAAAAAAAGCTTAATAAAATATCATTTTGAAAATATTAGCTTTTACTATTTATTTTCGCACGTGAGAAAATTGCTACATGGATAAAATTAGAAATCATCCATGACAAAACTGTGTAACCAGTCTTGCCCCATATGTCAAATTTCGCCTCGAAAGGATTTAAATTTTTTGAAAGATGCACAATTTTTAAGAATATAATAAGATATTTACGAATATTGTATCGATCCAATATATATGTTAAATAAGAGCTACGAATCCTTGCAATATAATAATATTTTTTATTAAAATATTCCTGTACAAAAATTTAAGAAAATATATGTTTGAAAATTTAATCCTGTAATATTATATTTATTACTTAATTACACACTTATATAAAGGATTTTTCTTAATTGTTTTCTGCAATATTTAGATAAAAACTTTTATTAAATTGCAGGGATTCATAGCTTTCATTTGATATCTATATTGCGTATATATATATATTTCTTTTTTTTTTGGGGAAAATTGTCACACAGTGTAATAATATTTTAGTGGATGACTTGCTATACGAGTATAGAATAGACAGAAATTCTAAAATAAATCTCGATATGTCTGGAAACAAATCTGGTCGATTTTTCATCAATTATACTTTGACCAGAAATAGCAAATTTTTATTTATTTATTTCTTTGACAAAAATTCAGTTTTTTAGATATTGGTCTGAAATTTTGTATTCAGTTAGTAGATAAGACCGTAAATATTCCCACTAAAAATGGGCAGGTAGAATCATGCCACTCCCATACTGGACTTCTTTTTTTCATATATTTTTTTAAATTTTATTAAAAAATAATTACTTTAAAGGTAGGCCTGGCTGGATCTTAGCATAATATTTGCATAAAAAATCCTATACTTTAAAATTTTGAAGTAATTTCTAATAAATTGCTAATGAGGTACCTAACATTTTTTTTTTTTTTTAATATTTTAAAAGATCTCAAAAAATTAGAGCAAATATTCTCAAATATAATTTTAAGGTTGTTTTTTGTATATATAAATCGTAATCTTAAACTAGAACTCAAAGGAAGTTTTTAGTTCTAATCCATTAAAAATAGAATTTCCAAAAATAATATAATTTTTAATATTATGATTTTTTCAATGAAACATAATTTAAATATTGATTTTTTAACCTAAAAAATTACAATAAAATAAATTTTTTATTACATACCAAAAAATCATATCAATATCTGCAGTATTTACTGAGATATATGCATTTATATTTAACATCCCAGCAAAAACTTTGCTTTCCTGGTAACCTAGCAGGTATAATTGAAACAAAAATAAACTACTTATTTTTTGCCTGAATAACTAGTTATTTTTGTTCGAGTTGTCCACAAATTCATGTAGTTATTTTTTGACTCTAGGCATATTCAAAAATATGTACCTAAAACAAAAATAAAAAAAAAAACAAAAAAATTTTGCCGTCAGTGAGACTCGAACTTGGACACAAACTTACCATTCGTTTTTAATGACTAACGTCTTACTCATTACACCATCTCACACATAGCTTCCCAAGCGACAAAAGCTCTTTTTAGTTTTAAGTATCTTTTTAGACATTTTGTTATAAAAAACTAACAGCTTCAGAATGGGGTTGAACCAACAACCTTCTGGTTGTTAATCCAGCGCTCTAGCCAATTCATCCTCGTGATTGCAGTATTACTGTGCTATTATATTATTGAGTACTTATTTATGTAATACAGAGTAGGCAAATAATAATGGCGCTTCATTACCAAGGAACTACTTTAATAAATGGTTACCATTACCGAAAACCAAAAGGTTTTTGCTGGGATATTTCTTCACAAAAATTTAGAATAAAATTAAAATACTTTTTAAAAGTGATAGTAACTTTAAAAATCCATAATTCGCGTTATATACACTTTCCAATATGTTTCCAATTTGTTTTTCCATATATATAATATGTTTATTAGTAAATGCGAAAAAAAATATTTCAATTAATAAGCTTTTATTTTCGGGTTTTTGTCATTCTAATTTGGATAAATGTGACGGTGTGCACCGCTTAGTGGGCTATATTAAATATATATTAACTCAAAATTAATTAACTCAAAAATTGTTAGTATCATTTGTTAAAAATATATACAACTATCTAAATATGATAAAAAATTTCTTCAATGTAAAAATTATTTTTCGAAAGGTACATGGTTCTAGAAATGGCAAGTTATCTGATAAAATACTTGCATGCGATTACATTTCCAAATTCACAGATTTTAGTACTTTATGAATGGTCTTATTAATAGTTAACTTATAAGTACTATTTTGGATTCAGTCTTAAAACCACTGTTCTATATTAAAAAAAATTTTTTTTTTTGATATTTAAATAAAAAGTATGTAAATAAAATCATATCAAGTTGTACCAAATGAGTCGTTGTAGTACCATGGTACCAACTAAAATAAAAGTGTACCAAAAGGTATAATGGTACCATGTGTGCCATCCATGTGAGGAATATATATCAGAGAAACTTTTTTTGTTTTGAGATGAAGGTGGAAGGACGTTACGTAAGTTTACCGGTCTGACTTTTTGATATACGATGACGTCCATATCACAATCATAGAAAAGTAAGAAAAATGACTAAATGTCCAGTTGATAAATGATGCTAACCAAGATTACATAAGTTGGTAATTTTCTACAACATTTATTCTTCATTTTCATTTAATTTTTCATGAAGGCATATGGAAAATGTTTAGATTTTTCCTGCTCTAGCTGTACGCTTACAAATGTGTATGTTCGTTCCATTTGGAGGAGTCTTTTATTTTGTTGGGAAATTGTTAATATCCGAGTAAATGACAAGCACATGTCTGTCATTGGGGAATGTGTGTATGATTGTCGTGTATGCAAAAGTATTCCTGTTCTTTTTTCCTTTTAAGTTAAAGTGGGAGGTGATACGAGTGGGTGATGATGTTACATTTTTTTTTTTGATAGAGTGATAGATGAATGTATAGATAGTTAATCTTCTTTAAAATACAGGTTTTATAGGCTGAAAATACTTTTTATAATAGTTTTTCAATCATTGGTTAAGGTTAGGGTTTGCTTTATTTTATTTTTTGGAAGCTGTGAAAATATTTGTTTTGACATAAAATTGGTTTATTTCCTGTTTGTTGCTCTTCCTTTTTTTTTAGAAAAGGGTGTTGTAAATGAAACTAAAATGTATAGGTATGTTTGTTAAATCGTGATCTTAATGACGGATTGTTTTGCTAAAGTCAAGTATTTAAACTATTAATCAAATTGATTAAATCATTTGATTAATTCGCTACGTTACCCTGGAAATTTTTTCCAACAAATTTAAATTATTATTATTTTTCTTTCTTCTTTTTTAAACAAGAAAAATAAAAATCACTTTTTTTTAATTAAGATGGTGTTATATGAAACAGATGTCGGCAGTTCGATATTCATTTCGAAAGAACAAAGAAAATCAGCCAAATCAAAACGTATATGAACATTTGTATTTGATTTGGGGAAAAAGTAATAAAATTTTAAAGAAAAATAAAACACTTGTGGTTGAAGGTTTTCACACATAAAAATCGACATTTTGAAGTTTGTGGATTTATTTTTCTTTGAAATTGGTGTGGCCTTCATAGCCAGAGAAAAAGAAACAAATGAATATTGAATTGACAGGTTTGTTCTGCGGTACAAGTAAATGTTTTATTTGTGCTTTCAAAACACAATAAATTGTACGAAATTGTTTGTGTATTAAGAAAATTATTAAATGATACAAATATGATGAGTTTTTAATATGAATAATAATGAACAATTAAACAATTCAATAATTTTCCAAAAATTGATTTGATTTCCTACATTATTATTTTATTTTAATTTCTTTTTTTTTCGTTTTATAATTTCATTGCTTTCAATTTGTTTTGTAACTTTGATACTTTTTTTTATTTTCAGCAATTTCATTGAAATTTATATTTATAAATGTAAATTGTGTGTAAGCGGAACATGTAATATAATTTGAATAAATATTTGTAATTGTTTTTGAAATAAACATAAATCAATTGTAATTCCTCTATTGAAGAAACATGTATTGCATGGATTACTACGAGATACTTGGCGTTGAACAAACAATACACTTTTCATAAACGGAAAATGACAAAATAATACAACGAATAATAATATTTAGAAATTAAACTAATTGAAAAGGACCAGATATATTTAAGCTTGGGACGAATAGGAAATACCCTTTATAGAAAAAATTCAGCGCTAAAAACTTACTAACACTACGAACGATCGAATTGAATTTAATCCGGCCAAAGGTAGACAATTTAGCAACCGGCAGCTTTTTCCGGTGACAGCATGACAGTAGAGCTGTTAAAACAACAACAAATATAAAACAGATTTTAAAAATAATTTAAAGTCCAAACAAATTTTTGGTATATCTAGCAAAATTCTCTTTACTGGATTACAAAGGCTGTAATAGTTTCAAAACTTTTAATGATGGATTTTCCTTTAACTTACAAACTTGTAAACAAATTCAAAATATCCACCAAATTAAAATACAGGAAACTTTTAATAGAATCAAATAAAAATCACAACAATTCATTTTATTAGAGTTAAATTGAATTGTGTGTATAAAATAAACTTATTTCCATGAATATTTTTTAATTTCTGCATTATTTTTAAAAGCAAGAAAAAAATAAATTAAATCAAACTAAACAATTTTGCTAACAATATAATTGACAAAACGGGTATATAATATATATATATATATATATAGACAGAAGAAGGGATGTTTTCTAGTTATTATTAAATCTACCCTATTTTAAAATACATTCTAATCATACCATCTCAAGAGAGTATTCGATGTCACAACTTTAAATTGTATCTTTGCTGGTATATACATAAGTTGAGTGACATTAAAACTTTGTAATATATTTCTCTATTTTAT
Organism: Protocalliphora azurea; assembly: GCA_932274085.1. Taxonomy (NCBI): domain Eukaryota; kingdom Metazoa; phylum Arthropoda; class Insecta; order Diptera; family Calliphoridae; genus Protocalliphora; species Protocalliphora azurea. The sequence goes on from OW026519.1 coordinate 134,157,844, forward strand.
TGATATTCAATTAAAATTCAGTCGTATTTCAATAATTTGTTATGCATGATATAAAAAAACAAGCGTTTAATAGAGGAGTATATGTTTAAAATAAACATCTACAAATAAAAGTAATACGAGGGCTTATATTCAAAAAGGGAAATCAAACTCTTTAATTTTGTGTTTTATTTATGGTAAAAATTTTAAAGCCAAAAGTTAGTTTTAACACTGTGTTTTTCACTTTTTGTTTTTTTTTTTACCTGGTGTTATTCAATTTCCATAAAAATTTGTATATACAAACTCAATTAAACTATTTATCGTTCTCAGAAAAACAAAAAAAAAAAAAAAATATTAAACCATTTATCGACCTCCATTTTAAATTTCGCGAAATTGCTTTTTCATTTTCTTAAAAACCAAAAAATAAAATATAAAATATAAAATAAAAAATAATAATAATAATAACAATAACAGTAATAATAATAATAATAATAATAATAATAATAATAATAATAACAATAATAATAATAATAATAATAATAATAATAATAATAACACTATGCGACAGTCAAAATCGGGATGGGATGAAACCAACGGGAAATGTTATATCGATAAAAAAATAAGTTATACGTGTCCCGGCGTTTCGCTGGGTCACGTCTAGGAATCGAGATATATCGATTTGAAGTTAGTAACTATCATATAGGGGAAATTGTGACCTTTGGTGGTCTTTTTTTGACATAACTCGAGAACCACCAGTCCGATTTTGCTGAAACAAATTTAAAAAAATTAGTAATTACAATTCCTTTAATCTGTTCATACAACGTGTCGCTACATAAGCAACAGTTTCGCAGTTATAAATAAATGTATGAAAAAAAAAACTATTTTTTGCCTAAAAAATTGAATTTTTTTATTTTTAATTCATTTTTATGATTGTCAGAATTAAAAAAAAAAAGTAATAAACAATATGTTATTTGATTTTTATGGTAGCGGTAAGTGCACTTTTTTAATTATTTGGGTTTTTTCCGTTGGCTACTTGCATGATTTTTTTACACAAATTGCACCCACATTTATGAGTGGTCATGTTTTAGAACGTTTCGAAAAATTTAAAACGCACACGAATCAGGTTTATAGCCACCCTTGCTTATGTTGTATTTTTTAAATGTATTTTACCTTAAATATGCTATTTAAAATTCCCAGAGATATTGGTATTTAAAATTACATAGTCTTGATTTTTATTTATTTTTTTTTTGTTTTTTGAGAGAAAGAGCGAAATAAAATCACGAGTTTTCGTATTTTCGGGAATCTTTTGTGAAAATCTAAAGATTTTGGGCGTCATTCATGGAATTATCTATATATTTTTTAAGAAGAAAAATATTGTTCGATTTTTAAAGTTGTTTAAAATTAAAAATTCGTAACTAATGTGAACTTTCCTTGAAAGTTAAACTTTTTTTACACAATTCGAATAGTAATCTTTTATGGCTATTTATAGAAAAAAGTCTTAAAAAAAGTTACAATTTTATTATGACTAAAAGATATGATAATCTTTGTGACTCGGTCATGACTACGTATTCTATCATAAAAGATGCTTAACGTAAGATCTGCGACTTTTCTTGTCATTGGAAAATAAAAAATAAAATTATAGTATTTTGTAAAAAAAGTATACATTTTTAGACAGAAATGGATAATTTGTAAAAACAGATGGCAAAATTCTACGAAAATTTTATGGAAATGTAGGTAAGAGTTTGATATATATATGCTTTTTTGCTCCTTGGCAGTCAAAGGCTTAATGTGTGTATTATTTTTTCCGCAAAATTTATATTTTCAATAAAAAAAAAATGGAAATATGAAAATATATAAAGAAGAAAATGCACAAAACCTTGCGATAAAAGTTAATGGTTGGTTCTGTCCTTTAGCTTATAATAACCAAAAATAGTTAATGTATTAAGATATATATATATATATATATATATATATATATATATACAAACTTGTAAACAAACAAGCGTTTAATAGAGGAGTATATGGATCGAGATATATATATATATATATATATATATATATATATATATATATATATTCCGGTGTAGTTTTTAGTAATTCTGCTTTGAAAAAATTTTCTTTTTTGTTTGTATTGTCGTTACTGGCCGTTACATTCAAATTGTTCGTGCTGCCACTACGTTAGCTGGCCAAAGATAATCGATTTTTGTTTTGACCTTGTTGGGTTTGACAAAATTATAAAATTTACTTTAAAAAAGTTGTAATAACAAAAACAAAAGGAGTGAGGTCGAAAAAATCTTAACATATATAAAATTCAATAATTTGGAAATGGTTGATCATAGAATTTTGATGTTTTTACTCATTTGATATTATATTACTGATCACATTAAAATATAACTTTTATAGTTCTAACCACTACTTATGAACTCCTGTGCCTTTTTTGGTAATTCTTCCATTAAAGATTTGATAGTTGCTTCAGTCACTTTTTTGGAACAGTTTACTTATCTTCTTTTAAAATCTTCGACATTTTGGGACACCTTTTTTGTGCTCTTCAATTCTATTTTCACAAGAGTCCAATATCTCTCCATTAGTCTTAGCTCTGGACAATTTAGAGGATTGATCTCTCTTGGCACAAAAACTATATTATTGCTTTGGTACCACTCCAGAGCTTTCTTACCGTGGTGACATGATGCCAAATCGGGCCAAAAATATGTGGACACATATGTGGACTCATTGTATAAAATTAAGGAGCCTTTTGTGTAAACATTCTTTGATGTATATTTCGGTATTTTAGAGCCCACTGTAACAAATGAATTGCTTTTTTTGACGCAACTGCATAAAGCTTGCCATACCAGGAATTCTTTGGTAAATTCTGTCTGCTTTTGGGTAATAACAACATTTCCTCGAGTATTTGGCACATAAAAATTTTTACCCAGAAGCTGCGAAAAATCTTACATTATATACGTTTCGCCGTCCATTATACAATATGAGTATTTTTGAATGAAAATTTATTTTAATTTCCATGCCCTATTCTTGGATTCTAAATTTCTTGCATCATTAACGTCTGTAACTTTTTGGATTTTGTATGTTTTCAAGCCTGCATTAACTTTAACTTTTCGCACAAAATAGTCAGAGCACCGACATAACCGGGCTGCTTTTCTACCAGATGTGTTTGGCGCTCTTTTAAATATGCCCTACTAATATCTTGTGGACCCTTTTCTCTTCCCGGACCAGGTTTTCTTTCAATGATCAAATTCTCCTGATACTGTTTAATAACATTGGAAGCAGTTTGACAGCACACCTTTAATTCTCTGGTAAAATTTTGGTAGCACCGATTGTAAAACTTACAAAGGAAACGTAAAATATAAATTATTGGCACTTTCTAGATTACTTTACCCTTATTATTTAAACAGCACAGAATGGAATAAAATAATGTAATATTAAAATTTATAACAAATTACACTATATGACAAACTGAAGGTCATAGCTTACGGACGGAATCATTCCATCTGCAATTGATAGCATTTGAAAAGTGTAATAAACAATCCAAAGTATTTTACGCTGGTAGGCAAAATAAATAAATAGAGCATTTAACGGAGAATATTTTATTAGAACTTTCAATTCACTTATGTTTTATCATCATTTCTAGTCCGTTTTTAAGTACAGACGTAAGAATCGATTAAAACTTGAGTTTAGTGGGTTAAAATGTTCTACAGAAATTTTCTACGTTGATTTCACTAGGGGCCAACGAAGTTCTAAAGTTCATCCGGTGTAACATTTATCCAAAAAAATTAAATGACAAAAATTATTAGTAATTTTGTTAACGATTTTAACAAAAATTTGAATTTTATGCTATATTTCATTGCCTAGTTTAAGGCGTTTATATAAGAAGTGTGGGAAAAATTTATAATTTTCTTTTTTAAGAACACATGATAAGTAAGAAAATATCTGTAGAACATCTTCACTCATTAAACCCAGGTTTTCATCGACTTTCATGTTATTTCTTAAAAACAGACTAGAAATGACCCCTTATACGAAGAGGTAAAGCTCTAATGAAATGCTCTAAATATTTATACGAAAATAATTGAACTTCGAACTATATTTATATTATTTTTTTCGATTTATTTGGGCCTGCTTTGGTCTTAAAAAGGAAAAGTCTAAAAGGTCATAAATCAAAAATTTTGCCTAACAACGAAAAATCCTTTGGAGGATTTATTACATTTACCAAATGCTATCAATTGCAGATAGAATGATTCCAAACGCCAAAATACTGTTGCATAGTATTATTCAACGTCCACCTTTAAGTATACCGTTTGACTCGGAATTAATTTCTGAGTCGGTTTAACGTCTTTCTTTCTTTCATATAAAATTCAAAAATAAATCTAGTTTATTTTTTTAAATGTCCACAGATATAGTCCAAAATTTTAAATAATAAATTAATCTGTAAAAAATTAAAAAATTTTTTCTCCAATATTTATATATAATTTTAAATATTTCCGTTATTTTATGTACCAACACTTGTTGTTTTACAGTTGTAACATTAAAAGGTGATCCTGCTAACCATCAAAAAAAAAAATTTTTTGTCTCTATTATAACTTTAATATATTATCTAATTTTTACCAAAAATTTTAACTTTTGCACCTTCAATGAACATTTTATAACATACATTAAAAATAAATTAAGAAAAAAGGGACTAGCTTCGCGAATAATGGGATTAAAAGATTTATTTTTTAGTCTGAAGTTTAGTAGGCGTAATATTAATAAATCGTAGAAGACCAGATTGCCAAATGTTGAAAAATGAGTGAAAGAAACAGTTTTTATGCTCATCTTAATAATTGTGGTCCTATTTGAACATAAGTCCTTGCGTGAATATTTTTACTTAAAATATTATTTAGATATATTTTATAAAAACTACATAAACCTATTTTAAAATTTTTTATTTAAATATTGATGTTAAAAATTAAAAACAATTTGTTTAAAAAAGTTGTAGATTTGTTTATACCAATAACGACGGATTTTAGTTTCCTTTACTATTTATTCACGCAGAAAAAAATCGTGGTTACTGCATTATTACTATAAAAATATAATGTTTTCATTGTTAATTTTCTTGAATTTCGATAACTCTGTGTTCGAGATAACAACGTTTTTGTTTAAATTTTGTCATTTAATGTTTACACTCAATAAAAATTTTAATATAGCTAACTGCAACAATTATATGTTTTTAAATATCTTTACCAGAAACAAAATTTTATTAATATGAAAAATATAATTACTTCTATAACCATTAAATATTTGCAGTATTTTTCCTTGTTCCTAAAACATATTCTGTTTTTAAACCATATTAATATTATTATTCTCATGACAATAAAATGTTTCAAATTAATATAAAACTTATCCTTTTCACAGACTTAGTGGAAAAATTAAATATTTGTTTGTTTTTAAATATATTTTGTTTTTAATTTTTGCTTGTTTGTTTTTTCGTTCAATGTAATTCCCATTTAGTTTATATATGAATAAATACAAATAAGGTTTGGTTATACTTCAAGTTTAAAAAAGAAAAAAAAAATAACTTGCATTTGAACCACTTATGGTAGTTCAAATAATTAATAAAAAAATAATATGCAAATATTTTTTTCTCTATTATTTTTTTATTTCAATAAAAAATTTATAAAAATATTATAACGTGGTTTTGTCGTCGGCTGAGGTAACTTAGTGGCCTCCAGGGTCTACTTACGGATCCACAAACCTTAAGTAATAAGACGTTTGTTTTACCCTTTCTGGGGTGTTAAAATAATAATAGTTTCTTTATTGAATACGTCAAGAATATTTCAAGTACAAAATATAAAGATATTACGAGAGAATAATTTCTATAACTCCAATCCGGATACCACCGGCTTAATAAATGTTTCTGCATTTCCTTCTTCAGCAAGGCTTATTTCGGCTCTTCGGCGTATGTTGATATCGGTACGGTTGATCGGCTTAGATTATGTTTGTTTCGGTTAATTGGCTTGTAATAGGCTCGGCTCAGGTATTCGACTTTGAACTTTCGGCTTCGACACTCCTAACTTCGACTTTGAACTTTTGGCTTTGATACACTTAGCTGTCAAACTGGTTCGCGTTTACCGCGGTATCGGTTTCTGGTACAGGTGGCAGCTTCAGGGATCGAAGATTCTGGGTTCAGGAGTAGAATTAAGATCGGCGTCGTATGTTCGGCTTCGACACTTCGGCTTATATTAGAATCGGTTCGGTTATTCGGCTTATATTAGGATCGATTCGGTTCTTCGGCTTATATCAGGATCGGTTCGGTAGTAGAATTGGCTTTGAGCTTTCGGCTTCGACACTCTCGGCTGTCAAACTGATTCGGGTTTACGGCAGGATCGGTTTCTGGTTCAGGTGGCAGCTTCGGGGATCGAAGATTCTGAGTTCAGGAGTAGAATTAAGGTAGGCGTCGTACGTTCGGCTTCGACACTTCGGCTGTCAATCGGGTTCGGGTATTTGGCTGGATCGGTTTCTGGTACAGGTGGCAGCTTCGGGAATCGAAGATCGTATCTTTTTCTACAATACGTACAATGGTTTCTTAACGCTAATGGCTAGCTACTTCTCTACTACTATTACCATGCAATTCTACGGGTTAATGTTCTACTCGTGAGCACGAACAACCGAAGTCACTCCTGAGAACGAACAACCGAAGTCACTCGTGAGAACGAACAACCGAAGTCACTCGTGAGAACGAACAACCGAAGTCACTCGTGAGAACGAACAACCGAAGTCACTCATGAGAACGAACAACCGAAGTCACTCGTGAGAACGAACAACCGAAGTCACTGGTGAGAACGAACAACCGAAGTCACTCGTGAGAACGAACAACCGAAGTCACTCGTGAGAACGAACAACCGAAGTCACTCGTGAGAACGAACAACCAAATTCACTCGTGAGAACGAACAACCGAAGTCACTCATGAGAACGAACAACCGAAGTCACTCCTGAGCACGAACAACCGAAGTCACTCCTGAGAACGAACAACCGAAGTCACTCCTGAGCACGAACAACCGAAGTCACTCCTGAGAACGAACAACCGAAGTCACTCGTGAGAACGAACAACCGAAGTCACTCGTGAGAACGAACAACCGAAGTCACTCATGAGAACGAACAACCGAAGTCACTCGTGAGAACGAACAACCGAAGTCACTGGTGAGAACGAACAACCAAATTCACTCGTGAGAACGAACAACCGAAGTCACTCGTGAGAACGAACAACTAAATTCACTCGTGAGAACGAACAACCGAAGTCACTGGTGAGAACGAACAACCGAAGTCACTCGTGAGAACGAACAACTAAATTCACTCGTGAGAACGAACAACCGAAGTCACTGGTGAGAACGAACAACCAAATTCACTCGTGAGAACGAACAACCGAAGTCACTCGTGAGAACGAACAACCGAAGTCACTCGTGAGAACGAACAACCGAAGTCACTCATGAGAACGAACAACCGAAGTCACTCCTGAGCACGAACAACCGAAGTCACTCCTGAGAACGAACAACCGAAGTCACTCATGAGAACGAACAACTGAAGTCACTCGTGAGAACGAACAACTAAATTCACTCGTGAGAACGAACAACCGAAGTCACTCGTGAGAACGAACAACCGAAGTCACTCGTTAGAACGAACAACCGAAGTCACTCGTGAGAACGAACAACCGAAGCCACTCCTGTAAAATTTATTTAAGGGACCCAACCGAAGTTGAGCGTGCAAAATACGACTAAATTTTACTTTCGCAAAATCTAGTCGGTTCTCCGATTATATAAAATAATCTTTGAAACTTATATGGCGGATTTTTGTCTTGTTTGAATCGCCCCGACTGTAATAAAACTTTGTTTACTTATACTTAGTCATGTATCAACTAAATGAGAATTATATTACTTGTTGACCATTAAGCAATATCAACTGCACAACTAAAGCAGTTGATACACATTTGTGTGGGTGTGTATATAGTATTTACAGTAGGGGCGCTCAATGTAATTACCTATTACTAACACTTAGTAATTACCTATTACTAATAAAGTATTCAATATGTTAGTATGAAAAGAAAAATAATTAAAAATACATAAATAAAATAGTAAAGAAAATAACTTAATATATTAAGGAATATGTACGTGAAAATAGTAGTACTGAGTGTACTATTTCCACGTTACAATATTTTTGTATTAATATGTTTTATTTTGATATATAATAAGATTGAATAATAATATGACAAACTGAAATAATAATATGATAAAATGGAATCATAATACGACAATGTGGTATAATAATATAATACGATAGAATAATAATATAATAATATTAAATCATAATCATAGAACGGAATAATGATGTAATAAGATTATTCAATTATATGTAAAACTAGAATCATAACATGAAAAAATAAACCATAATATCGGACACAATATTATAAAATAGAATCATAATAATTATAACTTATAATCATTTCTATTTTTTGCTGTGATTATATGTTCCAATCATATATGTTGCTCTTATATTATGGTCACTACAACTATATTTTTTCTCTGCGTGTGTATTCTTAGTTATTTTTTTCTTTACCCTTGTAAAATGTTACTTTATCAAATATATAATGTTTTATTTGAAAAGTGTGCAAAATTTCTACTTTGTGTGTGATTTGTGTGATTTTTCCATCCATAGATAATAAGTATTTTAAATTTGGTATGATTTTTCCATCTATTTTAACGGTGGAGTTCTTTCGATTACATATCTACATTTTTCATACATTCTATTTAATTTCACATAAATTGTTTGTTTTGTCATATCGGTGTAGTTTTGCGATAAGTAATGGTATAATTTCTGTTCTCAGATAAATGAATTGAATAAAAAAAATATATATTTAATACTTGTAGCACAAAAAGTACAAAAAATTTTTTTTCAAAATTTATTAGAAGATAAAAAAGAATAAAACTAAATCAAATTTTGCTGGAGTAGGGAGAAGTATCACCTTAATGTTATATATTTTTTAAAGAATTTTGCAGATATCGTTTTTGAAATATAACATAAAGATTTAATTTTATACACCCAACTTTGACCTTTAAAAATAAATATTTTTTTTACAAATAATTTCAAGGACAATATCTTCATCTATAGTATCTATGATACCGCTCACCATTGTATATGTCCATTATATATTAGACATATGGACAATTGTGAACCGATACTTATACTAAGTGTAAATTAAAATATACGAATACAGAATATTATGTTAATACTAACATTTATATGAATTTATGCACTTTAGGGTGATTCCCGAAAGTGGATTTATGTGGGAGCTATGGTAAATTATGGAGCGATCCTCATAAGATTTGTCACTGTGATTCACTGTGATACTTATACAGAACATACTAACATGTGTATGTGATTTTCGGAAGAGAGGCTTTATATGGCAGCTATGGTCAACTATTGACCAATCTTCATGAAATTTGATACTTGTACAAAATTTCTTTACACCGAATTTCATTAAAATATTGCTATATTTTAGGCATTTACTTATATTTATTCCGGGAGGACATTTGCATGGCGGCATTTGTAATGCACCGATCATAAAATATTCAATAGGCTTCGTCCTTGTGTCATGAAAGTCTTATGCCAAATTTCATTCAATTATCTTCAAAATGGACAACCAGCCAGCCGTCCATCCAGACGGACGGACATCGTTAGATCTCTCAAACTCAAAAAGTGATTCTGACTCGATTGGTATGTATTAAGGTGGATATTGGATGATTTTTTTCTGTGCATTACAAACATCATCATAAACGCATAAACGCATGATGGTGTAGGGTATAATGAAACTAAAATTTTATCATGTATATACAGAAATTATTTTAATGTATTTTATTTATATAGTTGGAAAGCCTGATTCTTCTACTTCCAAAATTAGAATTAGTTTGTTTTGTAGTTTTTGAGGATGTATTAAAAATTTTTAAAATTGATTCCTGATAACCTCAAAAAGGTCTATAAAATGTACTATTACATTTAATAAGTGAATTTTCGCTGTAGCAGGGTGTAATTATAGCATAAACTTGAAAACAAAAAATACATATTACATAATTTTTATTAATAATCTCTTCTTCATATTTTTTTTTTTCCACTAAGTACATTTTAAATTTTAAAGTTTCTTATAGAGCGATCTATTAAAATCAATTTAATCACCTCAGACCTAGTAAGAATACTTTACACTTGCTGCCTGTATGTTTTTCACTTGGACACCTTACAAAACCATAAGCACAAAGCAATAGAAGTCACACAAAAATATTATTAAGAAAATAAATGTAAAATTAACAACTTAATTAATTAATACGATTTTCGATAAAGAGTTTAATGCAGCTGCTATAGAAACTTTACCTTACAACACCGACAACTAAATTTAGAATTGATTTGATTTAGCAGAAAAAAAAAATAATAAATAAATAAAATAAAAAAAAAATAATATTTAAACTTTACGTGTGTTCTTAAGGAAATGTTGTGTTAATTAGTTACATGCAACGTCACCTCAATGTATTATAGAAATTGTATTTCACTTTTTCATATTCTATTTATTGCTTGATATGAAAAACAAATTTAAGGTGTTTTAAATGCAAAAAATATTTTCATGCCAAGAAAAACTTTTTTTATATTTCATACAGTATTTTGCATGCGAGTGGTAAATTGTAAAAAAATAAATATTAAAGAGACTATAATATATGACATTTTGAATAAAAAAAAAAATAGAACATTTTGCAAAATAAAGAAAAGAACATATTGTAAAGCCAAAAACGTTTAACCACTGAGTGTATCAATAGGAAAATAATATTGACTAGAAAATTTGTGTTTTTGTTGTGGTTACACATGTCATCTGTCACCGGAAGCAGCCGTTTTAGGCATATATTGAATTTTATGTTCTAAAGATATTTCATGCAACATTTTTTACAAGGATTTTGTAACAGAAAAAAATGTGGTTTAAAAAAACAAAAAACCGAATACAATAACTAAAAGAACATTAAGTTAAGCTAATATTAAATGTCAAGAAAAATAATATAATTGAATATTAAATATACATATATCAATTAAATATACACATATCAAGATTTAATTGAAATATATATTTTTTTCTTTACTTTTTTTATCTAATAATTCTTTACCAATTTATTGCCAATAGCTAATATCTTCTTTCTTTCCAACGAAATAATTTCGTGTTCAAACTTTAAATTAAAAATTAGTCATCATAAAAACTTTCATAATTATCCACAAATCCGCAAATGAATTTTTCTTTTTTATAAAACATACACGTTTCTTTATTTTATCATATAATTAATGTTCACACTTTATATGTGAAAATCTTTTAACAAATCTTGGCAAATATATCAAAACTGCCATAAAAAACACCATCTAATAAAGGAGAAAAATCTGCATAACACTTACATGACATCAAAACTAATTAATCAAAAAAAAAAAAAAAAAAAAAAAGAAAAGTTAAGTGCAAATGCAAAGAATTTAGAATAGAAAGTTTTCATTTTCGAAAATTACCTGTTCAGTAGCAAAGTGCAATTGCAAACAGAGTGCAATTGCAACTAGACAAATTACCAACATTGACAGTTAACAACATGATGGAATCATACTTCACGTTCTTATGACAGCAGCTGATGATTTTGCAAATCGACTTCCTTAAAGCGAAATGAGTGAAATTTTTTGTTTTCGTAAAAAAAGCACAAACAATTAATTGAAAATGTTATTGAATTGGTTTGCTGTTTATTAAACAAGTGCTTTCAAAATATTGTTTCAAGCGGCCACCTCATATTTCTTTTTAAATGTTTCAAGAGGGGAATAGATTAAGCACAAGCAAAAATAAAAAATCTATTTGATAAATCATAGCATCCGTCTACTTTGGGGCTTAAAAAAAAATGTTAAGGAGAATAAAAATTAAATTTTATAGGTGGTCAAGAACGAATGCAGTACACCTTTAAAAAAAGTTCTGCCCTTTAGAATACCAAAAACACCATTTAATAAAATAAAGAAACAACATTTTTGTTTTTTGTTTGTTCTGTAAAATATTTTTCAATTGAAAAAAAAAATTTCACATTAATGAAAAGTTATCATTATTGGAATAAACTTTTTTTCTATAAAAGAAGAAAAAATATATATATTAAATCTATTTTAATTGAGTTAAAGTTTTCTATAAAAGAAATATATAAGACAAAATATTTTTCCCAACTGGACCAAATTAGACCCGAGTGAGTTATCTCTTATTGGCTGGATAGTTGCCCTCAGAACACAACACAAAATTTACTAAAAAAAAACTTTCTTAATGGAGAGAAAATTTCTAAATTAAAAATTTCTCAATGGAGACAAAAATTTCTTAAAAAAAATCTCAATTTTCTAAATTTTCTAAATTTTCTAAAAAGAAAAAAATGGAGACTAAATTTTCAAAGAAAATTTATGTCAAATTTTCTAAAGAACATGTTCTAAAATTTTCTAAAGAAAATGTTCTAAAATTTTCTAAAGAAAATGTTCTAAAATTTTCTAAAGAAAATGTTCTAAAATTTTCTAAAGAAAAATGTCTATTTGAAACAAAATTTTCTGAAGAAAAATGTTCTTTATTCAGAAAAATTTTCAAAATTTTTCTATAAAAAAAATAGGTCTCAGATGAGAACATTTTTCTCAATAGAGACAACATTTTTTAAAGACAAGTTTCCTCAATGGAGACAAAATTTTCTTAAAAAAGTCTCATTTTTCTAAATTTTCTATAAAAAAAATGAAGACCAAATTTTCCAAAGAAAAATGGCAAATTTTCTAAAGAAAATGTTCTAAAATTTTCTAAAGAAAAATGTGTTCAATTCAAACAAAATTTTCCAAAGGAAAATATTCTCTATTGAGACAAAATTATCTAACAAAAAATGTTTCTTATTGAAGACAAAATTTTCTAAAGAAAACTATTCTCAATTGAGACCAAATTTTGTAAAGAAAAGTTCTTTAGAAAATTTGGCCTTAATTGAGAACATTTTTCTATAAAAAAATTAGGTCTCAGATGAGAACATTTTTCAATAGAAACAAAATTTTCTAAAGAAAACCCCTCTATTTAGACCAAATTTTCTAAAAAAATGTTTTCAATGGAGACCAAATTTTCTAAAGAGAAATGTTCTCTACTGAGATGAAAATTGCTAAATAAAAATGTTCTCATTGGAGAAAAACAAAATTTTCTAAAAAAAAAATGTTCTCAATTCAGGCTAAATTTTCTAAAGAAAACATTCACTATGGAGATAAAATTTGCTAAAGAAAATTGTTCTCAATGGAGGCAAAATTTTCTAAAGAAAAATCTTCTCATTTGGACAAAATTTTCTAAATAAAAATGTTCTCAATGGAGAAATAATTCTCTAAAGAAAAATGTTTTACAAATTTTCTAAAAAAAAAAGATTTCAACTGAAACCAAATTCTTGAAAGAAAAAATTTCTCAATTGAGACCTTTTCTAAAGATAAATGTTCACAATTTAGACCAAATTTTATTTAAAAGAAATTCTCCCAATTGGAACAGACTTTTGTAGTGTTTAATGGTTTCAATGCAGACGAAAGTTTCCTTAAGAGAAGTTTTCTCAATAGAGTCAAAATTTTGTATAAAATAAATATGATCTCAATGGAAATAATTTTTTTATTAAAAATATTACTGTCTTTAAAAAATGATTCTATCTCTTACCAATTTCTCCGTGTAGCGTATACAAAGTAAAAAATTGTATATTGAAGTTGACGTGTGTTTTGTTGTTTTGATCATGATGATGATGCTATTTAAAAAACACACGTCCGATCATTTTTAAAATACACATAAGTAGAGCACACACAAAATAATCACGTTGTTTATGAAGAAAAAAGTGTAAATCAAGCTGCCGCTCTTCATGATATTGCTGATGATGATTTTGAAAGACCCTCCTGTTGGGTCTTTGATTTTGAAAAGTATTTTTTCTTTTTTTTCTTTTTTTTTTTTTAATTTTTCCGTGCATTATTTCTTAAGAAATTAGCTTTCGTTGGTTTATTAATTCTAAAAAGCCGAGAAGGGAGTGTGTGCTAAAGAAAATGCTGCTGGTGTGGGGTGTTTTAAAAATAGTTTGCATAAATTTTGATCAAAAGGATTAAACGTGTCGCTGAGTGAATATTGTTGTTAGCTGTTCATGAATATTTTGTGTGTTGCATGTTTAACTTAAGAGTGCAGTAAAGTTGCACTTTTTCTTTTAGCCACCGTATGCAAACAGAAGGTGTTTTTATTTATTTTATTTTTTCTTTAAGTGATTTGTTTGTAAGATTGTTTCCCTTTTTTTTGAAATTTTTATATTTTTGTAATGCATTTTCTTTGCACTTCATTGAATGTATTGATGATTGCACGGTGTAAATATTATTTGTGTTTTTGTGTTGTTATTGCATTTGTTTATTATGATGTTGTTGTATAGTTAATGATGAGGTTGGTGTTACATATGTACATCATACGCTTGTGTTCCTGTTGAAAGCACTTTGAAGCACGTTTCTACAATATTTTGATATTATGATTTCTTGTTTTTTGCAACAATTTATGGTATTTTTCCTCTAAAATTATTCTATTTTTTTATTTTTTGCAATAGTATAAACAATTTAAACATAATGTTAAACATTATTTCTTTCTATAAATCAAACAGGTACAGATACAATAATTCAAATAAAAGTTTGACTATTTGTGTTTAAATTATTTTTTTTTTTAGTTTTTCTGTGTCTAGTGGAAGTAAAAATTATGTTCTTTTTATGTTTTGATAAATTTAATTTATCCCATTAATCTATTTGTATGAGTTCATTAAAATCAAAATCTTCTATAATTCTTAAATAGCATCAAGAGCCTATTTAAACCACATTTATCCCAGGAGATGAATCTTTTGCCCAAAAGAATTTTACGCTGTACTGATTAAAATTTCATCAAAAATTAAGTTAATATTTAAATGAATTATACTCCTGTTAATTTAATTCTTAATTTTAATAAAATATTTTATATTATGCGAATAAATAATTTCTAAGTAAACCGTTATATTATTAGAAAGAATGAATTATATTTCTGTGTTTAAACTAAAAAGTCTGCTATTGTTACTTAGGCTTTTTAAGAAAATTATTCAAAATTTTTAGATTTCTTAAAGTGTTAAACATTTATTCACAATTCACCACACAATTCTGGCAAATGACATTTCTTAAATTAAGTTTATTATACTTAAACGCGAAAAATATTTAAACCCCTTTAAGAAGAAAAATATATAAGAAAAAATTTCATAAAAGAAAAATACATTTAAAATGAAACTCACTGTTTTTTATCACTGATAGGTATGACACGCTTCAAGTGATTGATGAAAGCAGAAATCTTAATGTTTATTTCATACAACAGAATACTGGTTACAAAAGTCTTAAAACACAATAAAAAACAAACAGAGGCGAACAACTAATTTCCAAATTTTTCACATTTGTTAAGACAAATTGAGGTGCAAACATTGGGTCAAAATAATAAAATGTCAGAAAAAGGACTGCAAAGATTGTATTTAAACAAAAAACCAATAAAAACTACATGAAGTTTAGAAAAACAAAATCTTACATACGAAATCTTAAAAAACAATAGAAAATAACCAGAGAAAAAAAGGGGTGTCAAAGAAATGAATAAAATTTGAAACACACGCCAAAAACTCTTGAATTTAAAGACGTCAGTCGAAGAATCTCGAGACACACTTTTAAAATTTAAGCGTAAAACTGTAAAAAACACAACAACAAACATTATTAATCTTAGCAGTAGAAGTTATTGCTGTCAGAAAAAAAAATAACACAATCTTATAAAATTATAGTCGTAGTCAATTTTAAACGACAATTTCTATTTGTGTGTGCGTATCGATAGTTTAAAATATTTTTTTTCTTTTGCACAAATCTTAAAAAGAACCGTGTGTGGCAGGAAGGGGTTGCGAAAATAATAGAAACCAAAAGGATCCTTGATGTAAAATAGCGGCCTTATGTCTATGACAATAAAAAAGTCAATATCAATTTCAATAAATATTTTTTTTTTAGTTTTTTTTAAACCTCAATTTATAAATCAGGACACACATTCTCACATACACAAGAATAACCCTTCGCTTAAAAACAATACTCCTTTACTTAAAAATTTATCTTAAACGAGCACAGTGGTGTTTTGGAGAGAATGAGTTTTGGATAAGAAATTATATAGTTGGCTGTCTGTCCATCAGTCTGTTACCGCTCTTGAAAGGCCTAATATGACATAAGTTCATTTAAGAAATATATGAAATATATATCAGAGCCGGGGATAGAATGAGATAATACGAACGTGCTTTTTTGATACTATTTAATACTCGAAAGTATGATAAAACTGATTTAATTTTTATCGCAAAGCCGATTTCTGTCTACAAAAAAAATTGTATACCACAAAATCAATTTCTCAACATATAATCAATTTTACACACTAATCGATTCTCAAAAAAAAAAAAAAAATAAAAAATAAAAAAAATAATAATTTTCATTACAAATCCAACTTTTTTCAAAAATATAAATTTTTTCAAACTATTTTCAACAGAAATAAAAAAAATAAAAATATTTTCGAATGGGCAAAGATACAAAACTTTTAAAATTCGACTCAAATCTTTTAGTGATTTTTTTCCTAGTGAATCTGTTTTGCGAAGGGGGCCAAAAGGTATCGGGGTTTAAAGTTGAAAAGTAAAAAAAAAAATTCTCAAAATTTCAAATCCCTCTTATGCACCCATAGAACTAATGATCACCATCATTTTCAAAATGATACCATTAAGTGTCAATAGTGTATCAGCCAATAAGAAAACTAAAGTTTAACTTAAAAATCTACTATCGAGTTTTAATACATATATTTTTTAAAATTACAATTTTAAGAAATATTGCAGCGATTTAAAAAAAATTTCACTACAAGTTATCAAAAGAAGTACAAAGTTTTCAGATCACACTATCAATTTTTAAAAATATGTACCATTTCTACTAAAGGAATATCAGCAAATTAGAAAACAGAGCTCATCTTAAAAAACTACTATCGACTTTCCAAACATAATTATAAATTTTTTAAAACATATACATTAAAAATACTATTTGATGTTCTATAAAATTTAACTACAAGTTACCAAAAGAGATATGAAGCTTTCCAAAAATAGTATCTTTTCAAAAAATTTCACTACAAGTTATCAAAAGAGTTATACAGCCTTCACAAAATACTATTGGTTTTTAAAAATACGTACCATTTCTACTAAAGGAATATCAGCAAATTTGCAAACAGATGCTTATCTTAGAAAACTGCTATCTATTTTCCAAAAAAGTACCAATTTTTTAAAATATATATAATATTGTTTTTTAATTACAATGTTCAAATCTGCAATGGAAATGTGTTAATGCAATCGTATCAAATTAAAATTAAATTTGTATCGAAAATTGTGTCGAATACCATAGCGATTAAACTTGATACCGCAACGAAAGAATCGGTATCGAATTCACACCATCTCTTTTTTAAACTTATTTTCATTTGAAATAAATTAAAATAAGAAAAAAATAGCTTTTTATTTGTTGTCTTATTTATTATAAATATTATAAAAAAAAGTATACAAATAGTATTAAATAAAATATAATTATGATTTTACCTCCCACCAAACAAAAAGTTGTGTTCTGAACTCCGCTCGCAAGTCTTAAGGTGTCATATTCTAACTTAAGTCGCCCATTTTTAAAATGGGCAAACTCTTAAATGTCACTTGTGCGGCTAAATAACACAAAAAATAATTATATATATTTTATGTTAATGTTAGATATAATTTTTAAATACTCCTTTCAAATAAACAAAACTAGATTGCACATTTATTTCTTCCAGGTATTTTCGGAGTTGTTCGCTGTCACTGGATTCTACAGATTCTTTGTCTGTTGAAGAAGTTCAATATATTTGACTTTTGACTCTGGAAAATATTTTCGATAAAGTATTCCGTTTCATCCTAAACATCATTTGTTCATAAATAATTAATTTTTCAACCTTAACTTTAAGCATTTACAACAGCAATTTAATAACAACACTGTAAGAAAACCAAGTCGAGCGAAACATCCAGCGTAATAGGCTGGCAATATATAAATGATGGCGGCGACCTTTTTCAATTACAGATAGTGTACGATTCAAAATTGAAATGGAAATAAACATGCGGTTTTAAAACTAATAGTTCGATTTGAACGATATTTTACACGATGATAATATATGTTTGGACTATATAGTCCTAATAGAGATGGACCTACAAGGTTTTAAATTTAGACACTTCGAGTTTGAAAATAAACGATTCCGATTTGTTTTTTATCTGAACCGATTTTAAAGATTAATATATGAGTAAAATCGTTCAGCGAAGAACCAAAAAAAAGTGTCGCCGTATATATATATATATATATATATATATATGTTATCTCTTTTGGTTTACCAGATATTGGGCTTCTAATTTTAAAAATTTTCCCTATACGGGGTCCAAATTTTGATACATTTTTTTTTATATATATATTTTTTTTTATTAATTATCAGCAAATTACAAAATTGTGTAAAAAAGAAATGGTGAAAAAATCTTTACGAAATCATAAGCATTTAAATTTTAAGTTTAAAAAGCAAAAATTTTTATAAACCCACAAATCCAAATAAAAGTTTAAAAATTTTATTTTTTACTTTTTTTATAATTAAAATTAGGAAGATAAACAAATAATTGAAAGCATATTAGCCGTGCATCAAAAGCTGTGCGAAAAACATAACATTGAATTGTAGGTGGCACAAATATTTTTAAACTTGTTCACAAGCGGTATTCGATGTGTGAAAAGGTTTTGTGACGCAAAGCGTCAGCGGATGTTTCGAAAACTTTATATAGTCATTTCATACACATATGCTAACAAGTTAAAAACGAAAGTTTTCGAAAAATAGATGCCATGTATAGTGGTAATTTAAGCACAACCGTTACCAATATTTCAACGTCATTTTTCCCTCAGTGTGTACATTATAATTAATATATTATATTATAATATTATAATTAATAAATCTTTTGAAAAACTTTCACCACATTCAAAAAGACTGACAACTAGCTGAGTTGCACAGAAAAATTTATTTTAATTTTTTATAATTTATAATAGTTTTTTTAGATTAGTTTCTGCAAATTTTTTTTAAATAATGAAAAAGATTATATATATATATATATATATATATATATATATATATATATATATAAAAGGGTGTAACCTTTAATTTTTACTGGACATTTTTTCCAATATTTTTTAATAATTTATTTTGTTATTTAACTTCTACCCTATATACATTTGGAAGATATCTTCCATAGAGCTACATATTCTATGAATACCCTTAATAAATTAAATATATTTTTTGTTACCTTATTTTTATGTTCCTATTTTTTTTTTAATAAATATTTTTATTTACTTTTTAATTATATAATTATCAAATATTTTCTTTTCATTACATAATTTCTTTAAATTACATTAAACTAGTTATTTTTGTTCAATCTATTCTAAGCAAGATCTCAAAATAAAATGTAAAAGTTAGTTCTTAAGCAACAGTAGAAATGTTTAGTTCAATGATTTTGGAAAAAATAAACATTGAAAAATTAATAGAAAATAATTACCCAGCAAAAACTTTTTGGTTTTCGGTAATAACAACTACTTATTAAAGTAGTTTCTTGGTAATGAGGCGTCATTATTATTTGCCTACTCTGTATTACATTAATAAGTACTCAATAGTATAATAGCACAGTAATATTGCAATGGGTGAGTTGGTTAGAACGCCAGATTAACAACCAAAAGGTTGTTGGTTCAACCCCATTCTGAAGCTATTAGTTTTTTATAACAAAATGTCTAAAAAGATATTTTAAACTAAATAGAGTTTTTGTCGCTTAGGATGCTATGTGCGAGATGGTGTACTGAGTAAGACGTTAGTCAGTAAAAACGAATGGTTAGTGTGTGTCCAAGTTCGAGTCTCACTGACGTCAAAATTTTTTTGGTTTTTTTTTTTTGTTTTCGTTTAGGTACATATTTTTGAGTACTCCTAGAGTCAAAAATAACTACATGAATTTGTGGACAAGTCGATCAAAAATAACTAGTTATTCAAGCAAAAAGTAATTAGTTTATTTTTGTTTCCAATTATTCCTGCTAGCTTACCAGGAAAGCAAAGTTTTTACTGGGTAGTTTTAATAAAATTATTATATTAGATATTTGCGCAATATCTTTTTTTTTTTTTTGTTATTTGGAAGAAAATTATCAAAGCAATATTTCTCCAGATGATATCCCATTGAAATGATCTGAAAGAATTAAACCAATACTTTTATGTTTCAGTCATAATTTTTTCAGTTGTCGGAAAATTATTAAAAAATAAAAAAAATGTTGAAGAAATTTGTTTGTCTTTTAACAAAAAGAAAAATACGAGCTTTATGATGTTAATATTTATATGTATACTTTACAAGATGTAAAAGTTGTCTTAATTATATTATTTCTAGCTTGATAGTTTATGTATAGTGATAAGTTTTCTATACATTTATTACATCCTCTAGATTATTATTCGGCGGTACCTCACTTTTTTCAACTAGATGATTATCTAGCAATGTTGACTATTTTTCTTCTAAACGTATGGATTTCTTAATTCTTGAATGTATTGCTTGCGACTCACAATCTCTCCCGATGGGGGAAACTTCCGTTCTACGAATATGATTATTGAGGCAATAAAAATGTTCATCTAAGCAATACAAATTCGAATCATTTTCGTATTATTTTGTTTGTAGGGTTTATGAAATCCAATACGAATTGGATAGCCAACACTTTCTCCTCGAAATCAATTGATTGTGTTTGTGAATCCCCTTTTCAGTTCTAAAGGAAATAAAATAGAAACATTTCGTTCGAAAACGGAAATATGGGTTTATGAAATTTAATAATTAGATTTGGAAATTTAAATATTTTCGTTTTCGTTTTACATTGAGGATTTAAAAAAAGGTTAAAAAAAACGAAACTGTCATTATCTTTATAAAAAAAAAAAAAAAAAATAAGTATACTCTATAGTAACTTAGGTTAGTTTGTACATATTGTTGAGTAGATTATTGCAGTATATTAAAATGTTGAAGTCAGGACTTCGGACCCAAACATTTTTATTTCGAATTTTGTAAAACGATTTTAATTTTTTAAATGGTATTATGAAGAACGTTCTTTAATATATAGAAATTCATGTTCATTAGAAAACTGTGTATGTTATAAAGAACACAATTAGGCAAATTTTTACCTACACATATTGTTTGCTGATACTACGTTTAAATATATTTATTTTTTTTTTAATTATGTATGCATTTTTTACAAATAGTGCCAAAACCACGTAAAATAAGTTTTTAACCCTTTCGTGACACACACTTTTTGGTAATTTGTCAACAGCTAAGCCGAATTTTTGTAGATTTTTTGAATGTGTTTAGTTTTTCTTAAATGTAACTATAAAAATATCCCTTTTTATTGGGTCAAAAATGCCTGTTTTAATTTTACTACAAATATAAATAAATACGATTAAAGTGAGAAAATTTTTTTAAAAACTGAATTGGAAGTGTAGAATAACGTTCATTTTATTATTTAGGTTAAAAGAAATTGGTGTAATAAATTTTCTTCGAGATTAGGCCATATTTTGTGTTTTTCGATTATACCCCAAAAAGCCCATTTACACATATTGAGAAATATAAAATTGAAAACAGATTGTTATTTCTAGAAGCAAAAAGAACAAAAACTAAAACTATTAGACCTTTTGGTCCAGCCCTTCAAATTTGGTACTGAAAGGGTTAACATTTTTTTTTTTTTTTGAATTTTCAAACTCATTTTATTAGCAATAAAACCTAGTGTCTTTAATGAAAAAAAAATATATATATTAGATATAAATTCTAATCGAAGGTATTTGGTTTGCAAGTAAGCTCCCTAAATAAAATTTAGGATTTCAGAAAAACTATGTCCAAATGCCAGAAGAGATAAAAAAAACTGTCGTAATCAAATAAAAAAAAGTTGGCCTGTTTATGAAATCTACTTGCAAACCGAATACCAACCATTAAAATTTTTATCCTATGATATTCTGAGGATGTTTTGATGAACCTCATAATTTCAAATTTATTTATTATTTATTTCTAAAACAATTTTCGGTTTAAGCCATTGAAAAATAACCAGAAACTTTTTAGATCACTCAATAATCTATTTTAGAAAAGATTTTATAACGTTATCATTTTTGAGATTACGAAAATAAATTTTTGTAAGGACTTGATTTTTTGATAAATTTTATATTCTGAAAGTTTTTACCCCGAGGCTTCGATGTGCCCAAGTAATATACGTTTAGATAACAGTATCTCGTTTTCTGCTAAAACTGATTATTTTGGCAGATTGAAAAAGTTATCATTAAAATAAACTATAAACTGGAGTATGCTTGGCATTCAAAAATGCTAAAGTAAAATCTGAAAGTTTTACTAAATTTTCAAAAAGTCTTTACATTTTTTGCAATTAATTATTTTAATGGTCTCCTCTAAAGATGCTCAATTCACGTAGGAAGCCGATTCTCTGAAAGTAGTGTGCCTTGCGAAATAATGTAATTTTTTCAGAATTTACGGTTATATTATTATCTGTTAATCTTGAGGACAAATTAATGGTATACGTCAGAAACGAAGCAGAATTACCTCGCCTTTTAGTATATGATATCAAATTTTCTCTTATACAACTCAAATACAAAAAATTTGAGTTTGAGGGGAAAAAATAAAAAATATTAAAAAACCCTGATTCGTTTCAATCATATTTTTCTAACTTTCCAAAAAAGAGTATTTTCACCATCTCAATAGTATAACTAAGTGCATATTTTGAATTTTTTTGAAAGCTATTAATAATTATTTTCAAAAAAGGAAAAAAAGTATATTTTTTTCATTTAAAGGGTTAATAACTTCTAAGAAAATTCAAATTTCACAAATTTTATAGCATTTGTATTATCTTCTATTAAACCTAAATCATAATTTTTATTGAAAAACTTTATAAACACAGTAGTAGAAGTACTTCAAAATCAATGACCATGAAGCATAAAAGATAACTATCCTTCCAATGACATTCCTGAGTTAAACAAAAAGAACTTCTGCACCTCTTTTTCAGCACTTCCTTCAAATAACAATACAATATTAAAATCATGATTCTAGTTTTTTTTTTTTTTTTTTTTTGCTGACAACTGAAAATCATAAAAACCGTGTACCACAAAACTTCTCAATTTTATTGATTATAATGTTACAAATACAATATTATTTGCCATTTTGCCAAAAACAAGACCATGATCGAAATTATTATAACATTAAATAGGTTTCATTGATTTTAAAATTTTTATGTTTTTGCGCTTATATACTTATGCCAAAATACTAATACGACTACAAAACTAAATTTTCAAAAAAGAAAAATTATTTCCAAAAAATCCAATCTTTACCATATATTTTTCATCAAAAAATATTTTTGAAAAATATTTTCCTGGAAATTATTAACCTTTTTTCAACTTAAAATAAATTTATTTTCACTTTCTTGGAAATTATTGTTAATATAAGATATAAAATCTGTTGGTTTTTTGGAAGCACTTGCTTGCTTTTAGCTGGGAACAGATTTAACTTATTTCTAAAAAATTTCAATTATTTACAGTTTCAAACCACTGTGCTTCGTATCAAAAGTCGTCATGTAATCGCACATTCTTTTACAAATTTTACAATTTTTTCCTTTGCGTTTGTGTTAATATGCCAATGAAGCATAAGTATTTCAATGTTCGTTCTGGTTTAATAAATTGGACAATCTACAAACATACATACATACATACATACACATATGAAACAGCATCAAATATGTATAGTTTTCCATTTCATTTAAGACAACAACAACAACTACATGTAAGAATAGAAAATGTCATAAAATCCTTTAACTCCTACCAAACCAAATTGAAACACCCCTTTTACATACAATAACTATTCCGTGGTACAAAAATCCTTACTATAAAACTCATACTTCATTTTCATATGTATGTACTAGGGTGATCGAAGCGGTTTTGCAACGGTTTTAAACACCGGTTTTTTTCGTTTAAAGTATTATCGGTTCTTTCAAATGTCGAATATACCAGTTTTTTTAAACACAACAATAAAAATAACTTTTTATTTCAAGAAGAATGTACTAAATACACGTATTCCTTGATTTACGTGATACTTTATTTACGCGATTTTCTTATAATGCAATTTAATAATACTGACTATTTTTTGAAATACGCGTTTTTGTTTAACGCGAATTTGAAAAAGTTTAAAAAAATTGTGATTGGTTGAAGACGAATCCCATGCAAGCAATTTTTGAAAATATCACTGGTATTTTCACGAAATTAATCAATTCAAGGAGAATCTCCATCAGGTGATTTTAAAGTCACTGAAACATTTCCATCACATTTTAAACCAATTAATAAATGAAGGTATGAAAATCGATACCAAAAGGTCCTATGTGTTGATATATAGAAAAATCATTGGGACCAATAATATAAAATAAATAATTTCATGTGTTTTAATTTCTAGGTCCCAAGCTAATATTTTTCATTTATTTAGAGCTTTAGTTTATGCAATATATAGAAACTCTGGTCCCAAAATATAATTGTTTTACGCGTTTTTAATTTAATTTTTCTTCGGTCCCAACAAACCGATTAAATCGAGAGTTACCCGTATCAATATTTGGCAATTTAGGAATACTTTTTTAACTTATTAGTATACATAGAATCTAATTTCTTATTATGTTTTATAAATATAGATTAAGGTTAAATTGATAATTGTTTTGGATGAAATACGCATATTAATGGAACTCGTTTTTTTCTCCTGTAACACCTGTAACATTTTTCAAAAAATTTTAAATATTTTAGGATTTTTTTAATTCAATTATAATATCCTACTTAAGTTTTATATTATACTAATATAATATAGTGTATATAAAAATTAGCCTCATTTTTGATGAAATAAATAGTTATTTCCCAAAATAATTATACAAGGGCGGATCAATAAGTCCGTGACTTTTCGAACTTTCCTCGTAGTTGTATGAAATGCAACAATATATCCATCTAATACCGCCTGTTAATAGACTGCTGTCAAATTTTGAGCAAGTGTAGTCATTTATTTTGCGTAAAAAATTGGATTTTTCGAGGTCCTTAAAATATGCATTTGTTTGGTCAATAATTTCATCGTTGGAGCTGAATCTCTTTCCACGGAGCCATTTCTTTAAGTTTGGAAATAGGAAGTAGTTACTAGGGGCTAAATCCGGGGAATATGGCGTATAAGGTACCAATTCGTAGCTCAATTCATAGAGTTTTGCCATTGAGACTGCACACGTGTGCACCCGTACATTATCTTGATGAAAAGGAACTTTTTTCTTGGCCATTTGGGGTCGTTTTCTTTTTAAATCCTCATTAAATCGGTCTAATAAATTGGCATAATATTCGCCGTTTATTGTTTTTCTCTTTTGAAGGTAATCGATGTGGCTTATCCCGAGTGCATCCCAAAAAACTGTTGCCATCACCTTATTGGCCGACAAACTTACCTTGGCCTTCTTCGGAGCAGGTTCACCCGGAGAAACCCATTGTTTAGACTTCTGCTTGGTCTCCGGAGTACAGTAATGGATCCATGTTTCATCCACAGATTCAAAACGCCGCAAATTCTATTCGGATTGCGGTTAAACAACTCCCAACAATCCTTTGAAGTTGTCACACGTTTACGTTTATGGTCAATTGAGAGCAAAGGCGGCACCCATCTTGCAAACAACTTTCTTAAACCCAGCTGATCATTTGAAATCGAAACCACACTGCCATATGAAATGCCTAAGCATCTACAATCTCACGCACTTTTACTCTTCGGTCGGCCAACACCATATCGTGGATTTTTTCGACATTGCCGAGTGTACTGACCTCAGTTGGCCGTCCGGAACATTCAGCGTCATTTGTACTTGTGCGACCACAACAAAAGCCAGTAAACCACTTTTTTACCATTGAAATCGAAGGTGCAGAGTCCTCATAGCATTTATCGAGCTTTTCCTTGGTTTGATTGACGCAAAAAATAATGTATAATGTGCACTCGAAATTCACATTTTTTCATTTTTAGAAAAATACACGAGGTTGTATGTTTTGAACAGCTGTTAAACGCAAAGTAATGACGACAGTTGCTCACAGTAGTCTATTAACAGGTGGTACTTGATGGGAATAGTGTTGCATTTCATATAACTACGAGGGATGTTCGAAAAGTCACGGACTTGATCTGCCCTCGTATTTCAACTTGAATATTATAATTATTGAATTTTTTAAAGAAATATAATGTTTGTAAGGCTCATTAGAAAAGTAGAGGGCGTCAAAAAATTACGAAAGGTAAAAATTTTATAGTCCAAAAAAATTTTATTTGGTTTAAAAAAGGATCATAATATTTAAATAGCATTGAATTCCAATTTTCCATTTTCTTAAAATTTTTTAAAATCGCGATTTTTAGTATAAATAATTTTTTTATTTTTTATCTTACTAACATTGAAAATATCATACATTTTATTTGAACAAATCAGTAGTTTTTGATATTGCATGTAATTTTTGCCAGAATTATACATAAAATTCTAGTTTGTACAAATGTTTATATCGTCATATAAAATGTAAAAGGCCGTAACCACTGAAAAATAAAATGTTGTTTTTTCACTGGATTATAATGTGATCTAACTAAGGCGATCTACGTGGTTTATCAACCGGTTTTAAAACCAGTTTGCTTTTTTCGTTTTAAGTACTTTCAAAATTTCCAAAAACATGCATGTACTAAATACTAATATTTGAATGAAAATTTAGAAAAAAATTGTTAACTTCTTAATATTCATAAAATTAATTTCTTGTTATGTTTTATAAATATAGCTTAAATTGAAATTAGTTCTATAAGTTTATACAAATATTAAAATAGTCATTATCCTACAAACAATTTAAATATTTTAGGGTTTTATTAATTCAATTGTTAATTATATTTAATAAATTTTCAACTTGCACATTATAATTATTAATTTTTTTATAGTTTTTTTTTTAGAATTTTTGTATTTTCGGCTTAAGTTTATTCAATAATTATAGAAGAATACAACAATTACAATCGTACATTGCTTGAATTTACTACCTAACTGGTAGCTTTAAGCATATAAACAATAATAATTGAAAAAAGAAGAATACAAAATAATTGTAAAGAGTTTTATTGTGTAAACCATTCGTCTTACTTAATAAAATATAGGGAAAAATAAATTACGGATTCCACTTCCCGAAAAGTTTTAAGTTAAATAGATGGTGTTTACACAGAACACCATGGTGGGACGCTGAAGAGTGCTGATGATTGCCGTTGCGGACTAGAAAATGCGTTTCATTCTGCCGAGTATCCAATAAAACTTTTACAATGTATTCTTCTACAATTGTTCAGTGAATTTAAGCCGCAAATACAAAAATTCTAAAAAAAACTATAAAAAAAGTTCAACAAAAAACTATAAACAAATTAATTATTGATTTTTTTTTTAAAGAAATATAGTATTTTGATAAAAAATATTACCTTCTACAATTTCAATTTCAAAAAATACAAGCTTTTTTTTGTAAAATACTCACAATTCGAACTATTCGAAACCGGTTTCTCCAAAAAGTAGAATAATCTCTCACCCTAGTTCTGTACGTACACTTCATATGTACACTTTTGCTCACACTTTGTAATGTAATTTAAGTTTGACTTTTTTCCTCTTTTTTTATTCTTGGTTTTATTTTATATTTATTAAAAAATATAACCTATTTTTATTTAACGTAATGATTTTCTATTCTTTTTTTTTTATTCCCCCACTCTTGACTGCCTTCGATTTTATGATTATTTTATTTAAAAAGTAAAAAAAAAAAATGTCCTTTTTATCTTTCTTGTATTCTAGTAATTTTAAAATGTTTAACTGCGATGCTATTTATAACCATTTTACTCGTATAAAAAATATATATCTAACAAAAATTCATTTATGGCCTCCACCGTATAAAACCAAAAAAGGGTGTTAGGTCCTCCAGTGGCATAAAGTAAAAGTTTGTCGTTATATAACAGTTGTAAATTTTAAAATAAATACCATTAAAAGTTAAACTTTTTGTTTGGTCAGGAATTTCTTTTCGTTTTTTTTTTTCTAGTTTACTCTAAACAATTTGTACTTTTATTGCTAATATATGCGCATATTTAACTAAACATACACGAGTACAAACATGATTATTATACGAATAATATTCGATTTGTGCACACACTTTATATCGTATCCTTGTATTTATTTATTACAAACAAAATGTATGGTATGATATTATACTCATACTGTTCAGTATTTAGTAATACTCGCTAAATGTTACAAATCAATGTTGTTTAACTAAACATTATTTACGTTTTAGCCATTTAAAATTATTGTCTATCGTTAGAGATTTATTTTAAACACGCTTATTTAACCATTTTTATTGAAAGAATAATTGGAAATTTAAAATTTTATGTTTAGACATTACTTGCAAAAAAAAAAAAAAAAACAAAAAAAAAATATATAATAAAAAACTGATAAGATTACAGGGAGTTAAAATAGAAATTTATATAATATTATCTATAGATATTTGTAAATTAATACCATAAATATTTGATTTGAAAATAAATGATTTTTCAAGAATTTCTAAATATTTTTGTAAAATAATTAGAATTACATAAAAAAAAAGAAAAAGATTGGTTGGAGAACAGTTACAATGATGAATATTTAATAAAAGAAATCAAAGTTTTATTATAGTTATTGATAATTTTGCAATATAAGCTGAATGTTTTCTAAAGAAAGCTCAAAATTGTAGTAAATATTGAATGATTGTACCTATAATAGATTTTATAATTTCGGTATACACCAACTACCTGGACACTTTTTTGGCCGCTTTTTTAAAATGGTAATAAATGGCAACTTTTTAAGACTATGTGCTAAATGAGTTGTTTGAAATATCATAAATAATAATATATATGATCATTGTAATCATAAAGTGATCCAACTTTATTATATTATTATCCGATTTTATTCATTTTGTATTTAAATATTCTCTCATATTATGACCTGATTTTATCATATTATGATTCGGTTTTATCATCATAACATGTTCAAAATTACTCATAACATGCTTTATATTTATCTTATTATGATCTATCATTATTTGTTCATTAATTAATTTCCATAAATTATTTATTTGTTTCATCATTTGTTGTGGAGAATAATACTAAGATATTTTTTATTGACCAAATTATATTTAATTAATTAAATATTAATTCCAATAATTTCTTTATTGGAATTATATATTAATTCCAATAAAGAAATTAATTATTTTGATATTGCTTCAAAATATAATAATGTAAAAAAACCCTCGAAGAATTTAAAAATATACTGAAACTGTTAAAAACTAAAGCTAATGTTAAAGTTTATGAACAACTATTTAAAACATCAAAAACCGAAACTTTTTGAACCGTATTGTAAAAATGAAAAAATAGGTTTGATGAATACTTATAACCTAATTCTTATTTTAACTTAGGCTCATAGCCGCGCTTCGAAGGAACGTCTACTTTTCTAAATTGTCACTAATGTAAAATAAATTGTCCGACAGACTTAAAGTCAATACTTTCAAATCTATGATTTTAGCTCTAAATTTGTTATACGGGGTTTTGTAAGACTGAAGTCTGGGCGAAGACCTCGTAAAAAAGTACAGAGATTTAATTAATAAAAATAGAATTTTATGTTAACTATCAGAAGTAAATTATCATTATTCGCAAACTATTATCGATAATTGACTGCATTTTTTTTGTTATACTGACAGGATAATAGTTTTTAAGAAATGGTATGTTATGTCATTGTACCGTTTATACCCGCTGTGTTATTAAATATTTTCTCAGGTACTATATTTTAGTAATTTTGATACAAAAACAAAAACAGATCTTCAAATCAAGAACATACATATTTTCAGAAAGAATACCGATAATTAAAAGAAATTAAAATCTAAAAAAATTGTATCAATTAAAAAAATAATTGAAAAGTTCTTAAAAAAAAGTTATAATTTTTAAAAACGTAACAATGTGTAGGATATTATGTGGTGGGGCTTGACCGACTATAGCTATCTTGCTTGTGTTTTTTAATTCGTACTTTTATCCAAAAATTATTATTTTTCATTTTGAATATTAATATTATTTTGAGAATATTTTAAGAATTGTTTCGTTTTTGAACTAAGTATTTTTTTTTTTTTTTGAAAAATCAAAACTGTTGAAGATTTTTATACTTAGTTACTTTCAATAATATTATGTTCACAATAATAATACTTATGTTCTAATTCTAATTATATTTATATTCTAATTTTATTATATTATTGATATTAATAATTAAATATTTTAATATGATTGACTGAAACATATTATATTTTTACTATATATTTACTATATATTATAACTTTAACTAAAAAATTTTACAAATTAATTTAATATATTATTTTTTCATATAATGTAAT
Organism: Protocalliphora azurea; assembly: GCA_932274085.1. NCBI lineage: Eukaryota > Metazoa > Arthropoda > Insecta > Diptera > Calliphoridae > Protocalliphora > Protocalliphora azurea. The sequence goes on from OW026519.1 coordinate 134,188,442, forward strand.
AACTTTTACATATAACGATTAAAAATCATATTTTTTTTATTTTAAACATATTTTGTTTTAAATGTTTTCTCTTCAATTTCATCATAATTCTCAATTAGTTTATATATGAACAAATATAAGTACAACAGTTTTAGTTATATTCGTGTTGATTCATACATTATGAGATATTAATTAAATATAATTTGGTCAATAAAAAATATCTTAGTATTATTCTCCACAACAAATGATGAAACAAATAAATAATTTATGGAAATTAATTAATGAACAAATAATGATTGATCATAATAAGATAAATATAAAGCATACTATGAGTAATTTTGAACATGTTATGATGATAAAACCGAATCATAATATGATAAAATCAGGTCATAATATGAGAGAATATTTAAATACAAAATGAATAAAATCGGATAATAATATAATAAAGTTGGATCACTTTATGATTACAATGATCATATTTATTATTATTTATGACCATATTAATTTTTAAAGCAACCATATCTTATATAATCTTCAAATATATGTGCATTTGTTTATAATAAAAAACCGATCGTATCAAATTTCAAAACATCCGATTAGTATACTTCAAGGGAGTATTGGAATATTTCTCCCTACGGTTAATATTTTTGCTAATTAAAAATGGAAAGGGGTTTAAATTGTACATATTTGTATATTTTAAATTCGTCTTTATACTCGTCGTGCACATTTGTAAAGTTATTCGAAATATGTGCAAAATAAAATTGAGATACTTAATTGCCAGGAAGAGAAAATAATTTGATACTCTTGTTTGTTAAATTACAATTTTATTCCAGATTAAGCAGTAAACGACAAAATTTTAGTATCTATCTAAAATATGATGATTTCAATAAAATCTAAACAACCGGTTCTAAAACATGAAAAAATGTTGTTCACACATTGCATTATTTATTTCAAATAATTAAAAATAAAACACAAATATTTAATTATATCTACTTACAGTTCATTTACATGTGTGAAGTACTTAGTAAAATTTTAAGAGAAAAAAAAAAAAACAATCTTTTACAACTAACAACAGCATCATTAGTTATACTGACATGAGTATTTTCAAAAATACTATGACATACAATCAACACTTGCTACCGTTTGGAAAGCAAATTTTTCATCAGGAATACAACACATGTTATAGTTTTGTAAGCAAATGAAAACTAAAGACAAATCAGTGCAAAACCTCGTTTTAGGTAAAATGCTCAATTTATTATAACAAATCATTCATATTCTCAGGATAATAAATAAAATATCCTGTTTTTATTTTAACAACATTAAAAAAGGAAGCTACTTTCTTACAAAAGGATGTTTCACAAAAGAAACTAATTAATCAACATATTCATAATACTTAAGTAACATACAGCCTTACAAACATGATGAAATAAAGGCAAACATATGTGAGCAACAAACATTTAAAATAATAAAAAATCTTAAAGGATAAACATTGTGTTATTGATTTTTTTGTTTTTTGGAATTTCTTTTGTTTTCAGTTTTAGAGAAAAGTATGTTTCATTAAAATAGTTTATTATTCAGCTAAAGTTTCCACTTTCTTGTGTAAAAATCAATTCAATGTTAATTTAGCTATTTATTATTATTTTTGTCTTTAGCCAGGGGATTCTTTAAAACGGGGATGTTTTTCAAAGAAAAGGAATATTAGATTAGTACATAATATTTATATTTTGATTTTGTATTTGGTTTTCAGGGCACAACTTAATTATGCGTAACAAACAAATGTTTTCATCTCTTATATATACATAGATACTAAATTGATATATATTTTTATTATTACTAGAAATCATGCTAAAATCAATTCCTTTTTCTCTACAGGATGCATAATGTTCCTTTGCTTTTAGTTACTTAGTTTGACCATTGGTCGCTTTTGTTGTTTATTTTTATTTTTTCCATCAATATCTTTTGATTCTTTTGTTAGAGCCGGATATTAAATGGTAGTAGGGGAGTTATATTTGAAATGACTATACGTCTACAATATTCTAATGTTCAGTTGTGCCTCAGGATATTTTTATTTCAAGAAAAAAAATTTTTATTTTTAGTCAGATTGCAGTATATAACAAATCTAGAGGAGATTTGTAAAAGAAAATGTTTCTAATGTCCACTTTTATTTTTAAAGTACTTTAAATACGTTGCATTGTATAATTCCAATTACATATTTTTTGCATGTGTATAACAGTGTTGCCAGTTAGCCTTTTTAAGGCTAAATATAGCATTTTTTGTTTTAGCCTCAAAATTTTCGTTTTAGTTTCTAGCTTTTTTTCGATTTTTGAAATTCCCTGTATTTCAGATAATTTTTTATTTACTATTACTAATTTTATTTTACAGAGTCATCCATTTAAGAATTTTTGTGTATTTAATCGCACAAGAAAACCGAGATTATTTATATTTAATAAAAAATGTCGCCTGTGGTGCTTCATTCTCCAATTAAAAGTGTCTTAACTAATTTTGTGGAGTTTTTAAAGAAATTGGAGATTTTGAGTTGATTTTTTGGCAAATTATTTTTTAAAATAACAGCTGAATCATGTAGTTCATATAGTGCTGTTGTGGGCTTATCATTTACCAAACCCATTGTATGCATATGTTTATCGATGTTATACAATCCCCCAATTGCTCCTCACTACTTTCCGCATGAAATTCTTCTTCAATCCAGTTGTTTATGTCAGCATTCGTGAAATGCTGTTCCGTACCAATTTGAGCCACAAGTGTACCAAAAGTTGAAAGATCTTCGCTTTCTTGCTTTATAATGGGGTAAACCCAAGAATTATGCAACTTGAAATTAACGTAAATTGAAGTTATAGAATCTCTACTTTTAAATTTCTTTAAATCTCTAATTTTTGAAAAATCGTTGCCGTTAAAATATGTTGAACTTTTCCCATATTAAGAGATGTGTTTACACAACAAACAAATAAATGACACGAATAAACTGACAAAATTGAAGATCAAAATCATACAAAAAGGTTAATATACCAAAAGGCGGCGATTTCCCTTTTTTGGTTATAGACATTGTAATCAAATTAAAAAAAAAAACAGATAAAACTCGCGAAAAAAGAACCCGTTTTTCGTAAACTGTCGCGATTATAGAATCTGCAATTTTAAAAATAAGCCGTCACGATAATCGGTAGTCCATGAATTATAACCTGCAATTCCTTTCCCGGCCGCTAACCGGGCCGTAGCGACAAGTTACAGTTTAAAAATTACGAAAAATTACTTCAAAATTTTTCATTTTTCATACGAAATTTGTGGGCGATTTTTCATTAAGTAATTTTGCTGGGTGTTATTTATAAACTTATTTTAATTTCTTTAGAAAAATTTCAAAAACTAATGAGAACGGGGAAATTAAGTTTCTAAATTAAAAAAGGAGCATTAAGCCTTTTTTGATCTTTTTTAAACTTAGCCTTTTTTCTCATCTCCTGGCAACACTGATTCTCAACTTAAATTGTTTAAAATATGAAACCTAATAAAAAATTAAATAAAAACAGTTAAAACAAGTTAAAGTCCCATATTTGACTGCGATGAATCCCATATATAACTTTAAAAAGGATTTTTGTTAAATAGTTTTTTTTTTTCTAAAAACTTCCTTTTTTGGAATAGGAAAAAACGAATGTTTTTGTTTACACTTTTTTGAAAATTGGAAATCTTTTATTGCAGTTTGATTTTTTTCATTTTTAAATTTTAACTATTTTTAATTGATACTTTCTTTTTTTAAATTAGGACTTTTTAAAAAATTGTTACATTTCTTAAATTGATAGTTTGGTTTTAAAAGACCCACAGAAAAAAGTCCCCAATTACCAAAATAATTCATGTAATTAAAAATTGCTTAAATTTGCACCTCTCATCAAAATGTATACAATAAAAAACAGAATTTTTTTTTGAATTAAAAGAATTATTAAATCAAGTAGATGACTGAATGAATTAGAAATTGTAATGAGAAATAAATCTTACTTCAATTATATATATATATATATATATATATATATATATATATATACAGTTTCCTGCACCATGCCTTTAGTTTATTATCAGCGAATTACATTTTGTCTAATAAAAGCTTTATAACTATATTGAAATAATGTAACCAATTTTAGATTTTTATAGAATTTATTACTGTTCTTACTAACTTCAAATCTAATCTCAAAAAAAAAATCCCAAAATTATTTTTAAATATACCCGGAAAATCCCCAAATCAAAATTTTCATTCTTTTCATTAATGAGAAGTCCCTAAGTTGGGTTTAAAACCCAAAATCTGGCAACCCACTTTGACTTTCAGAACGCAAAACATATGAAATTTAAAGAGAAATGGATTTTAGTGAAGACCTTCTGCAGGCGGTCTTAGGTGTATAAAAATATATATAAATATGCCTTTAAGCTCAAAATATTCAATGGGATATCGAACGCTAAAATTTGATGTGATTAGACGAATTTAAGCATTGATCTCTTATAATTATAAGGAACATTTTAATTTTTTTGAAGTTTAAAAAAACTAACGGAGAACAAACATTTTTAAATCACCTTTTCCAATAAATTTAAAACAAAAATTAAATTTTTATTATTAAAATGTACTTTATAAAATTTCAAATTTACATACATTAAAAAATCATAACTTACCATTTTATATTTCTAACTTGGAAATCTGAAACGAAAGTAAAAGAAAGAAAAACAACAATTTTAGCAATTACTTTATAAGAAAATCATGTCGCACATAAATAACAAATAAACCATAAAATGTCAATTAAACTAAATCTCTTAAGATCCACTTAAATTCTCAGCTACAACAAGTAGACAATTTAACACCCCTCTAAAAGCCCAGTTAAAGGGAGAATAAATGAAAAAGAATAAAACTAAAATGCAACGAGTATTCGTGTTGCATGCAAATCAGTTGCAAGTAATAAAATTGGCTTGTAATTTAAACTTATAATAAGACCAACTAACCAAATCCCGTGAAAAGCTGGTGTGATAGAGAGACAATTGTCTTCACGTTTCACAGACCAAAAAAGGAAATAAAACAAAAATAAAGGCAACATAAATTGCTAAATCTCGTTAAGGTTTAAGTTAAAAAGAAACAGAAAATTCATAAACCATAAAGTATGAATAAGGTTTTTTTGCACAAATACTGGCAAACTACACTGTTAGAACTTAAATAGAGTGATGTATTGTAATATGAGATATGGTAAATTGTAGTATAGCAAACATTAACAATAAAACAAAACTTGGTATACGAAAGGCTATAGAAGAAAGTAAACCATAATAGAAAGTACGAAGAATATCCGTGTTTAAATAAGAAAAAATATTATAGAAAAAGGTAAAAATAATGGACCAAAGCAAAAAAAAAAAAAAAAAACTATATATTTAGGAAAATTTTTAAATTTCTATAACAATTTACTGTATGTTATATATTTGAAATCAATATTTAAACATCCTTTTTTATGTCCTTAGACTGTTCTTTATTAAGTAGTTAAAAGAGATAGTAAAAACTAACGTTCACACTTTCGCCAAATATAAATAGACATCTCCTATATAAAGTGGTGGAATGTTGCTAAAAGATTTAAATGCAATTCGTGTTCATATTTCTGTTTGGTATGAAAAAAAAAAAAAATATATATAAATGTAGATTTCTTTATAGAACTTATACATTAAAACAAATATGACTACTAACAAGTTAGAGCGCTATATTCGGCTGTGCCGAATCTTTTATACCTTTCACCACTTTACCAACAAATACAATGAAATAGTATGCCTTAATGTTTTCATACCTATATTAAAAAAAAAGAAAAACCATAGCCTATGGACTAGGAAAATATTATTAACCTCGTCAAAAATTTACTTTTCTATATACTTTGCTACCGTTTGACACACACTCTAACTGAAGAAAAATTAAAAAAAAAAAAAAAAAATATAATTTTCCACCGGATCTGAAGTTTTTTAGTAAGATATACCTATATTTATTTCAACAACGGTGCCATGAAGATAATACAAAAGAGTAACTGTAATACCGAATGTGATACCATTAAGTTAAAAAAATCACTCAAATCTATTCAACAATATTTATAATCTACACCATCATAGGTGGTTGGGGTATTATGCGTTTGTGCTGATGTTTGTAAGGCACAGAAAAAATCATCCAACACCCACCTTAAAGTATACTAATCGACTCAGAATCACTTTATCAGTCGCTCTAACGATGTCCGTTCGTCCGTCTTGCTGGCAATGACGGCTGGCTGTCCATGTAAACCTTGTGCACAAAGTAGAGGTCACAATTTTCAAGATAATTCCATGCAAATTTGCAAGTAGAACTTTCATCACACAAGGACGGAGCCTATTGAAATTGGTTATGATCGCTCCATTATTTCACCTAGCCCTCATACAAATGTCTTTAACGATCATAAATGCCTTAAATATAGCAATATTTTATTTAAATTCGGTGTAAGAAAGTTCTGTATAAGTATCAATCATTTTGTGCCAAATTTTATGAAGATCGGTTCATATTTGACCATAGCTCCCATATAAAAACCTCTTCCGAAAATCTCTTTAACATGCATAAATCACATACATATTTTAGTATTAAGTTTATATTCGACACAAATAATTTTTATATGAGTAGATATTACAATGATAAATTTTATTAGAATTGCTCCATAATTTATTCGTATATTTTATTTTACATTTAGTAAAAGTATCGGTTCACAATTGTCCACATGTCCAATATAAGATCCGTCCACGAATTTTGATTTACGTACACAATGGTGTGGGGTATCGTATTTTCGGGATAGACTGACTATATTTTCGTACTTGTTTTATTGTACGGATTGGCTGTGAGGAAATGGATTGAAGTAATATTTGAACAATTGGTGGTCCATTATTGTTACTGTAATAATAATCAATAATTTAAAAGCCTTCAATAATTATTTGCTTAAAAGTTGAGTTAAAATAGTATTAAAAATTTTTGAAGCAATGGAACTTGATTAATCGTACTTTCATACCTTTGAAGAAGAAATAAAATCCAAATCTTCAGTCTTTGCATTAAATAAAAAAATGGCGTAAATTATTTAACTAAAAAGTTTGTTGACACAAATGTTAAAACTATTTCCACATAATCTAATTTTTTTGAAAACCTATAGGATTTTTTTTTCAATATTGACTATTTACAAAAATTTATCTACCAAGCTCTGCATATCTACAAATTAAATTGAATGAATTACAAATATGTACAAGTACTGTAGTTTATTTCTGAAATAAAAGTATTATTTTTGTAGGAATTTTTGGGGATAATATAAACAGTTTTGTTTGGGAATTTGCTATTTGGGGATATGTCGCGAAAAAAATCTAGAAACACTGGTTGTCAACTAAATTGCTTGATTACACAAAAAACAACAACACTAATAGCAATGCTTAATACAAATATTTGTGTGTGTTTATTACCCAACAAAAATTTTTGAAATTTTGGTAATATGTAGTAGTTATGTAATACGTTACAAAGTAATGAGTGGTTCTTATTTATCTCATTATTTTAAAATATAAAATAACTGCTCGCTGTTAATGACTTAAATAGGTAGTGAGTTATATTATTATTTAAAGGAGCCAAGTAATGACATGCTACTAATGAGTATAATAAATGGAAGAATAGTAATAACTACTTATAATTTAGCAGTAGGTATGTAGTTTGGTAACTTTTGTATTTTTTATTGTATTTTGTAGAAATTTTGAAGTTTTGTAGTATTCGATTAACTATTTATTTGTCTGTTTTGTATAAGTACTTTAATAATGGGGGACCCATGAATTCTTGGACATTTCCATACAAAGGTAATGAGTTTTTCAGCCGTATTTTAAGTAGTTACGAAATTTTTCAATGTATTTTTTTAGCTTACAGGGTAAGTAAAATTTTTGCTGGGTATTAACAGATTTTTTTAGTCTTTAGCCTATAACTCGGTTGTGTATGAACCAATTTGGTTGATTAAAAAAACAAAAATTTTGAAATTTTAAATAAAGGCTTTTTAAAATTTAGACAAAAGCTTCAAAAAGTCAAAAATGCATTTTGTCAAATATCTCGGTTATTATTTGACCGATTTTGTTCATTTCTACAGCATAAAAATTCACAAAAAAAAATTTACAAATATTCCTTTCAAAAGCGAAGTCCCTAGCTTATATAGGGGCTTTAAAGAATCGAGAAACGGTAAAAAACGGGTTTTTAACATATCGCCGCTAAATTTCAATAGCAAAATTCTTGAAAAGATTTTCGATATATATATAAGCTAGGAACTTCGCTTTTGCAAAAAAGATTTGTAAATTTTTCAACCAACAAAGAAACGGACAGACATCGTCCTATCGACATCATTTCTTACAAGGGCACAGAAAATATTAACTTTTTGCTCTTTTACAAACGGAACTTGTTTGCTCTTTTACAAACGGAATTACAAACTGATATATACTCTCTACACCTGTGATGAAGGGTATAGAAACAGAAAAAAATAAAATATAGATTAAATACTTGGCAGGCAAAAACATTATATTCTCAAACGTAAACTCTAGTTATTACGTTTTATACATAGTTTGCGGTTAACGCCTTAGGATTCCAAATTTATACATACACTCTCCCATATTCCTTTCATACTTTATTGTCACTGAAACCACTACAGTTTCTTTATGGTTTAAAACATGTGAACGTTTGGGTTAAATATTAGTTGCAACATAAATCCGTGTTCAACTCTCTAAACTGAAGGAATAAAAACCTAGAACAACGTAAAAAGTAACAAAAAGTAAATGTACTCGTATTTTTATATGAATTTTTCTGCTTAAAATTTATGGCTCATGTTTCCACAATATGATGGGACATCTAGTATGCCAGACAACTTTGCTTGTTGTTTTTTCCATGTGTTGCAATACTAAAAAGCTTTTTCTGTTTTCTAGAAACGCGTTGTGGTACTTTTACATGAAAAGTTCTGTGATATAAAGAAATAACGAATGAGTGAAATAAGTACAATCTCTGTAGTAAAGACTAAACATATTTATGACCGCGACATGACCTGTGCACTTAAATGGATTATAAGATGTATGAGGGTTTGTGGAAATATTAAGTGGCTGTTTAAATTGGAATGATAATTATTATGGGAATGGTAAAAGAAAAGAACTATTGGAAAATATTTAGATTAATGCAACTTCCTGTTAAAATAATAAAATTCGTATACATATTTTTAAATTTAGGAATAATTTCAGTTTCACTAAACTTTTTAAAAGCTGAGAATAATCTGACAAAGGAACAAAAAATAACATCTACTTTTAAAGTTTTGAACAAAAGAAGCGAATATTTTTGTTATTAAAAACATACTTAGTTGAACCAAAAAATTTTTATAAAATGCTCTTTCAAACCACCCCCCCCCCCACTCCACAAAAAAAAATCTCTAAAATATAAATGTAAATTATAAAAAAAATCCTCATTATTAAAAACAAGTAAGAAAGATATAGTCGATGAAGCCATAAGATACCCTACATCATTGTATTTGTGCATCAAAATTCGTGGATTAGACCTGTGACCAATTGTGGACCGACGCTTTTACTAAGTGTAAAATAAAGTATAAGAGTACAGAATACTAACATTTATATGAATTTATTCACTTTAGTTCCCGAAAGTGCGCTCATATGGGAGCTATGGTAAATTATGGAACGATCCTCATAAAACTTGTCACTATAGTTCCTATTTATATAAAACTTATTTGTGTCGAATATTAACTTGATACTACTATTTGTATTTGATTTAGGCACGTTAAAGTTATTTTCGGAAGAGAGGTTTATATGAAATTGGCGCAAAGATTGACACTTATACAAAATTTCCTTACACCGAATTTCATTAAGATACTGCTATATTTAAGAATTTATGTTCGTTAAACCCCTATTCTAGGAGGACATTTATATGAAGGCTAGGTGTAATATTGGACCGATCATAACCAATTTCAATAGGCTTCGTCATTGTGCCAAAATAGTTATTCATGCAAAATTTTATCAAGATATCTTTAAAACTGCGACCTGTACTTTGTTCACAATGTTTACATGGACAGACGGACGGAAATCGTTAAATCGACTCAGAAAGTGATTCTGAGTAGAGTGGTATACTTTAAAGTGGGGGTCCGGAGATTTTTTTGTGCGCTACAAACATCAGCACAGACGCATAATATTCCAACCAACTGGTGGTGTAGGGTATAACAACTCTTGTAAGCGTATTGCTAAAACTACACAAATCACTAAAACACAAGAAAATACGTTAAATTGTAAGAAATTTTGTGTTTTTTTTTTTTTTTTTTTTTTTTTTTTTGTAATTGTCGATCATTTCTTATTTAAGCGAATTTTTGGTAGTCATTGAATTTTTTTATGGGGATTATTTTGTTTTGTAGCTCATCTATTTAATTAATAGACAAACACATTTGCTGTAATCCCTTTTCCGCCTACAGTATAATAAAAATTATATGTTCCATAAGAAAGGCATTTTTTCGTAAAAGTGCGGATTTTATTAAAATCCGTTCAACATTTAAAACTTATAAGCGGTAAAATATGTCACTATACGTATACAGAACTAACGTGTTTCTATCTGTATAAGCCTCAAACAAAAGAGCGACCCAAATGACACTGGCGGGCAAAAAAAATATTGTTTCTCCTTCAAAAAAATAATAATAATAATAAATAAATAATAATAATAATAAATAAATAAAAAATAATAATATCTGCACTAGATGGAATTAGACCTGCTAAACACGAATTTGCTTTGAGTTTTTTTTCCATCAAGTTGTGACTTTTTTTATGGATATGTTTAATATCTATAGTGTTGCCAGGAGGTAAGAAAAAAACAGAAGCTAAATTGAACTTTAAAAAAGGTCAGAAAAGGCTAAATGCTCCAAAAATAAGGCCAGAAAAAGAATATTTATTTTTAATTAAAAAAATATTTTTCTCGTTCTTATTAGATTTTTATGTTATATATATTTATATATATATATATATATATGTATATATATATATATATATATATATATATACATACATATATATATATATATATATATATATATATATATACTTTTTAAACGAAACATTACTTAAGTGTAAGCTTTAACTTATGTTGTTTCTACTAAGTTTGCACTTAAGTATACACTAAGGGAACAATATAAAACCGAACATAAATATCACTTACAGCAAGTTAATTTAAATTTATTTTAAAGTAAAATTTGTATATCGTCAATGCGCTTACAAGAAGCTCTTAGTGTTTTTAACAACTTTTCAAAAGACGGTAAATAATTTATTTTTGTTAGATCATTTTGACATATATATCTTCGGACTTATTAGATACTATTAGACTTTCGTAATTGGCCGACAATATGAAATTAATGTACATAATTTCTTTTCAGCTTAAAATAAGAAAAAAAATCCTCAAAAAAAAGCATAGAAAAATACAATTAACATATAAAAAACATAATTTAATTATTTATTATTCAAAATTTGCAATAAATAGTCAACATCAAGATTTATTGCCGATTTTAAGTAATAAATTTGACGATTTTTACGATTTTTTCTCAAAACTTGACGATTTTGTATCAAATTTATCTGGCTACTATGCTAATAACAAAGATGACTACAAAAGGAATAACATGCTAAAACAAGTTAAAGAAAATAATATACATTACCAAAACAATTACATACTATGTACTCTAAACTAGGAGTAAATATTAACAGATGCAGTTATAACATACATACATACAAGTTTTTTTTTTCTAAGAAAAAGAATTAAAGATAATTTGGTGCTTTTTTAAAAATCACTAAAAATTTTATACAGAATGAGAGAGCAATTACAAACTATTTATAATAAATTTATGGTGTAAGAAAAATAAATCAGTGATGCCAATAGTGAGATTTATTAAAAAATAATTAAAAGAACATTTAGCATTCTTAACCGCCCATCTACACGTATGTAAAATTTCTGTCAGAGAGTATTAAATTCGTTTTCTGATGAGTTAATTTAAATTTGCTTATATCATAATAAACCTTACTTGTTAATAACGTTAAAAAAATATTTTCTGTGTTCCCATATACACATATGTATATGTATATTACCTTATGTTTTTCAATTAACACAGTTGTTTCATGAATATTTAATTAATATATTCAGGGAAAAATAAAAAAATAATAGAAATAGTAAAAATAAAATTTCAATTCAAATAGAACTTGTTTTTCAAAAAACCTCTTTATGTCAACGCAGCATAAATATTTAATACATTCAATCATCTACTTAATTGATTTAGTAAATTTTTTAATTGGTAAAATTTTTCTATTTTTCATTTTTTTGCTGTTATCTGTAATGGATATAATCATTTTGGTGAGAAGTGCAAATTTGAAAATTTTTAATTGAATGAATTATTTAGGTGATTGGTCACTATTTTCTGTGTATTCATTACATTCATTACATTAATGGGCAAACAAAATTTTTTCTTTCCTTTTTTAAACAAAAATAGGTCGACTAGATGGAATTTTAAGTGCTAAATAAGAATCTGGTTTTACTATTTTCTATTACATATTGATTTTTTTTTTATTGGAATGACAAATATGGTCCCTTTAGGAGGTCACACTAGTATAACTCAAGAACGGTTTGTCCAATTTAAATAAATAAAACTCCAATAAATACCGATTAAAATAATCTCATTTATTCATTTATTTAAATCGAGCAAACCGTTCTCGGGTTATGGTAAAATATAATTGTATAATTGCCTTGTTAAAGGAGAAATATGGAAATACATGCCCATAAAAAAGAAATCAGGACCTTACAGAAAAGCATTTAAAGCAGATTCATATTAGCAAGTTAAATGCCTCATATTCCTATTTAAGGGAGTATTTTTCTGCCGACCAGTGTAATCAAATTTAATATTTGAGTTTTGATTAAAAATAAATACCTATTTAAATAGCAAACTTTTTAAAAAATCGCTTCAAAATACAAAATTTTAGGAAATTAATTAAATTCTACTACATTTTTAATTTTTGTTGCAGTTGTTCAAAAGCGTAGTTATAACTTTATAACATTTTATATAAATTTGATTAATTATAAAAAGAAAAAAAAATCTTAAAAAAAAATTCTGACTCGATTACCCAATAGTCCCAATAAACATTTAAGAATGATTTAATAAAACTCAACCCCCCAATTTATCAATTTCATAATAGTTTTAGTTCTAAATTATCAATTTTATCATATAATTAAATGACCTTTTTATTACATTAATAGTTAGTCATTTATTAAGAGACAAAAACAACGATGAGAAAAATAAATGAATATGAAAATAATTGAAAAATATTTTATACCATCTATTTAATGTATTGAATTCCAATTACAACAAAATATGGCAAAAAAGCAAAAATGACCATAATAAAAATGTATACACGTTCCATAAACAAATGACACACTTTGGTGGGGTTATGTGTATGAGCCTTTTTATTTATAAATAATAAAAATATAAATAAATCCAAATATTTAATTTGATTAAGTGAAGTAGTCGACTTTGAAATGAGCTAAATTAAATTTATATATAGAGAGCAATTTTTAAATATTAGATTTGTCACATATCTTTAGGCAATTTTTTCTTCAACTAAATTTACAGAAAGGACCATGTGAGAATGAAAACAGCATCCCAGCAAAAACTTTTTGGTTTTCGGTAATGGCAACTACTTATTAATGTAGTTTCGTGGTAATGAGGTGTCATTATTATTTACCTACTCTGTATTATGCAAATAAGTACTCAATAGTATAATAGCAATCACGTGGATATACTGAGTAAGACGGTAGTCATTTAAAACGAATGGTTAATTTTGTGTCTAAATTCAAATTTCACTAACGGCAAAATTTTTTTATTTTTTATTTTTATTTTTATTTTTATTTTTATTTTTGAGTATTCCTAGATTCTAAAAATAACTACATGAATTTGTGAACAACTCGAACCAAAATAGCTAGTTATTCCAGCAAAAAATAGTAGTTTATTTTTGTTTGCAATTATACTTGCTGCGTTACCAGGAAAGCAAAGTTTTTGTTGGGATGTTTAAGAATCATATCAACTTAAAGTTATTTTGTTTGGTTTATTGAAAATTATATTAAAATAGTATATACCTCAAAAAATCTTGGTATTTACATCATTATACTAAATCAGTGAAGGAAGGATTAATTTGAAAACACAAATTTTGTATTCAAACATTCTTCTTCATAACACTCTTAGTAACAGTTTTTAGCTTGTAGGGTATTATTAAGCAAAAACGAAAAAAAAAAAAACGTATAATAAATATATTTGTTTATGAAATGGAAAATTAGAAAATAATTTTGTACATTGACAATAAACAGAAAACAAGCAATTACCACATTCAGCATATTTTTACAATTTCAACGGTTATTGGTTGGTTTGGTTGGTCAAGTCACAGTTTAGTCACAGTCATAGCGATTGGTCGATGGAAAGGAAACCAGAGGAAAACTAACTAATTTTACACCAAATACTAAAAATATTATATTTTGTATAAACATACTTAAATGTACATTTAACAAATAATACAATATAAAATTATTTGCTATAAATGTTTGGATAACAAATTTATTGTTTTTCGAAATATTAGGCAATGAAATATAAAATATACTTGTATAGAAAAAAAAAAAAAAAAATGTGGCAAAATTTTATTTACTATATTTTAATAAATAAATTATATTTTCAAAATTAAAAAAAACGCCGAAATGTTGTAAAATTTGCAAAGAATTAAATATAAAAAAGTAAAACATTAAAAAATATTAGCTTTGATAGATTTAATAGGTGTGTAAATTTTATTTAATTTTCCAAAACAAATTATTCATAAGACAAAATTATTAACACACAAAACATATGGCGCCTGGTTTTCTTGTCGCTCTATATGTACTCGTATAAGTCCCTTTTTTTTAAATGATATTGCTGTTAATGTATAAGTACATATGATGATGTAAGTATTATCTGCGAATTCATTATTAAGTGTATTTATAAGTTATGAATGTGCATGTCAATATGTTATTGTCTAATAAATAATATTAATTTAGTTAATTGACTGTAAGTTTATATGTTGGTCTTTCATGAATTATTATTGGTTTCCATTTTAGTTTAATAGATTTTTTTCTACATACGTTTTTTTTTTTATACACAAAACAAAAAAATGTTAATTTTTCGTTTTTGTTCTTTTTTTATTTTTTGCAATTTATAGGTGACCATGAAATTTTTGTTTGATTTTTTTCTACTTATATATGACCTTCTATCTGTCTATAAGTGCTCTATTTTATACTCGTAATTAAACCTTATACAATACGGAGATGTACAAACTTTGGAACCTGATTTTAAATAAGAAAATTAAAAATCTCAGTTTTATTAATTCTAAAGAAAATATACATATGTATTCTAAAAGAAATATAACATCATTATTGCAATTTGACAGATACTTTCAAATTATTCCTCTTGCGAAGTAATGATCTGTTTATAAAATTTGTTTTATTTTGTAATTTTTAAATTGCTATAAAAATATATAATTAATTATTTACCTTTTTTAAACAAAATTAAAATTTCAACATTTTATTACTATTTTTACTTATTTAAAATACTGTATTCAGTTTTACTTTTTTTATTTGATTCACTTTTTAAATAATTTTGTCACATTCACTTCAGAAAAAACTTTAGTATTTATTTTACTTCATTAATATAATTAATATAATAAATTTTTTAATGCAACCAAACATCACAATAATAAATAATAAAGTAAAAATTTTGACACCAAGTCAGTTTTATATCAATAGCCCAACTATTATTATTATTATTTTATGTCAATACTGTTAAACTAAATATAAAAAAAATTATCTCTGAATTGATATTACTTTTTTTAATATGTACAACAAAGAATACTTACAGCCCGTCTAGACGTAAAATAATATGTAAGATTTTTGTGTCAGAGAGTGTCAAATTCGCTCTCTGAGAGAATTATTTCACGTGTAGATTCAAATATTAGTATTATAAGATGTATTATGAGACCGTTGTGATGAGATTTCTCTACACAACTATCTTATAAGATGAACTGTCAAAAAATACACATATACGAAATTTTGTTTGTGTGTGTGCAGGTGTATTTTGGAAATTACTTAAAGACAATATTTTTTTTTTTTTTTTTTTGTAAAATTGTTTCTTTTAGTGTTTATTTTACATGTTAAAAAACATTTTTATAAAAATTGTGCTAAAAAGTGGCAATTGCTTAAATAAAAAGGACATGTATACTCTGCGACTGATCAAAAATAATGATTTCTTATAGGATTTATGAGAATACGTGTACCCCTTATTTAAGATTTAACATAATATAAACAAAATGGTTACTCTCCAATGCTGGTGTTATCTCACATATTATATCAGCATTAATCTCAGTTGTAGACCTGGGGTTACAAAAGGAAAAACATGTTAAAACAAGTTAAAATAAATAATTAAATTTCAAAAAAATTTATACATGTACACAAGGCCTATTAAACAAGGAAATGGCAGTTCAGAGAGTATTTTTTGCTCAATTTTTTTTTTTGTATATGGAGTTTGACGTTATTAGCAGCTGTTAGGAATGAGAAATTTATTTTTTTACATAGAGTTTGATAGTTATAATCAACGAAATAAAATAATCAGTTGTTTATTTAACACTACCTTATACATAACTAAAAGTTGAGCAAAGAGAAAGAGAGAGAGAGAGGAAGCAATTACCTACGATTTGTTTACAAAAAATTATGATTTTTTGTGGTGAAAATAGAAACAACCAGTGCTGCCAAAAGTGCAAGTTTTCCTTAATTAAAAATGTATTCTAAACTAGGATAATAAGACATAACATACAAACCAGAAAATGAGATAACAATTAACGATGATTTGTTTACAAAATATTGACAATTAGTTTGCGATCAGTGCAGTCAGGAAATTTTGGCCTCATATCCCTAAAATAAAACTAAAGAGATATCAAAATAATATCTCAGAAACTAGTTTTCACTCCACTCTGAAATTTTCAGCGTATTTAGACTAGCGTTTGGGCTTTATGTATAAAAAAAAAAAAAAAAATAAATTAAAGGTCAATTTACTTTTTCATACTGCCAGTGTTGACACGGCAAAACATTTTTTGTAACTAAAATATTGAAAAAGAGTAACCAAATTAGAAAAAAATAACCAAAATTAAAAATGTTAAAGTTGTTTATGTAAAAGTTAAGTTAAATAAGTTATTTTTTTTTTATATTCAGGTTTAAAATATTTTTTTTAATATCGACTGTATAGTAAAATTAATCTCAACTTTCTTTTAAATGTGTCGAGAATGCTCAAAAGAGAAAAATATTTAAAATTTATTTGTTTAAAATAAAACGTTCCCAGCAAAAAAATAAAAAAGTCCTAATTTTAACTTTGTCTCGTAATTAAAAGTAAGTCTTTAGTGCTGCAAAAAAGAGCTGCACTCAATTATTTCAAGATCTTAAAAACTCAAAACTCAAAAAAAACTAGTTTTGCAGAAATCGCATTCAAAGCTTTCAAATGTAATTTAAATTAATAGAAAAATCGGTAACCATAAAGGAAGTGTACATGATATTTTTACAGAAGGTAAAGCTTGATATGTCGCATATTTCTACATTATTAATTGAAAAATCTAGTTTTTTCAGTTATGACGTTCATGAAGTAAATGAGTGATTTGTTTTCACTTTTTTTAAAGTACAAAATATGCACTTAGTTCTACTTTTGAAGTGGTAAAAATGCACTTTTCTAAAAACACTTTTTCTTTTTGCAAAGAGATTTAATTTAAAGATATCTAATTGGGATTTTTTGTGAAAACATTATATCTTCTATAGATATTAGGATTGTCATTCGAACAGAAATTATATGATTATTTGAGGAACATATTTTTTATTCTTTCGAACGAATAAAATTTTTAAATTTAGAATAAAAAATTATTCGTTAAATTTTAAACGATTAAGTGAATAATTTTTCAAAAAGAGTTTTTGTTAAATTATTATATCTTTTTGAAATTATAAGTGTAAAAGGTTTTATTTAGTTGGAAAACTCTGTTGAAAATTATTGAAGATTTTGTTAGGATATATAAAGGTGTAAATCACGTTTTAGTAGATTTCGGGCTAAAGCCTTTCAAGGACACTGAAGTCTCAGTATTATTTGAAAAAAAAAAAAATATAATAGCTTTTTTTATAGATTTATACAAACGTCTTAAAGTTAGAATAAAAGGGAGTCGTATAAAATAATATTAAATTCTATAAATTTTCCAGCGCATATTTTTTTTAATATTAAACAAAAGGTGAAACTAAAGTATATGCAAATGCTATATTTTTGAGAATTTTTCATTTCTTATTTCAAAATACGGAAATATATAACGAAAATTAATATCAAAAATTAAAAAGAATAATAAATTTTGACAATATTGATTGCTGATCATTGGCTTTACTTAGAAAAATCTAAAAATAACAGAAAAGATAGATTTGCTTTTAGTGATATGTATTGGCATCAAGAGAAAGGATTTTTTCCACACATCTGCTTTAATTAAAAAAAAAAACAGATCGTTTAAAAGCCAAAATGATTAACTATATTTTTTATGAATGATAATTTTAAAAGAAATTTAAGTTCATTATATAATTTGGTCACAATTTTTGGATACTTTTTTGTTCTATATTAATGAATTGTTATTTTTAGGTTTGTTTTAGTTAATAAAACTAAAAATTGCTTTACAGAATACAATATATTTTATTCTATATTCATTCGATTAATCGAAAAAAGATCAAATTTTATTCGATCACACGAATAATTAAAAAAAAATATGAAATTTTATTCGATCAACTTCAATATCGAATAATTGATAACCCTAATAGATATCGTTCATGTACCAAATCAAACTCATGCTAAACAAGTTGCATTCCAAACTTGACCTAACTATTTGTCGGATCAAAACTGAGTTTGTGGAGTGTAATTAGATAATGGAATGCGTATTTTCTGTGCCGCAACACAATTCATTAGCATTTTTGATGTCTTTAAAATTGTGTTTTCTTCTTCGTTTTTATCGACATTTTATCACAATTTTGTTTTTTATTTTTTGCAAATATATACGAGATTTACAGAGTAATTTAAATAGTACTTTCGAATAGTTTATAAAAACTAAATTTTGGTTTGATAGCAAAATAACCAAAATGAAAAACATGTCACCATCTCCACATTAGAAAATAAAATAAATAATGGTTAAAAATAACCAAAGCGGCAACACTGAATATGAGTGAAAATAGAAAACATTTAAATAATAGTAATTCACTATGTATTTAGGGGTAATTATTGTTTTATGTAATGTAAAGTTTCTCTAAAATATTATGTAAGACTTTTATTTAGTATTCTACACAAAAACATTGTTTGCAATATATTAGTCCCATTATTCATCGTGCATTCTCCGAAATGTAATATAGGATGTATTGTTAATAAAAATGCCACGCCCGCTTTTTTAACCAATTCAGTTTTTTTTTTTTTTGACAGTTCAGATTAAATTTAGCACATATATCAATTTGTTGAAGAAAACTATGAACTCAAAAATAAGTTGGATGCCACGTCTAGTTTTTAGCCCACTTTAGGTAAAAATCGATTTTCAAAATAATTTTAGCTGCGAAAAACAAAATATTAATAATTTTAATATTATCGTGATCATTACCTTGAACAAATTCACAATTAATTTGTTGGGGGAAGCTAGTTCCTATGCGCATTTCTGCGGTTGCTAAAAGCCAGCTAATCAGGAAACCTTTTCCAATTACTTTAGAAAAAGTAAAAATATGTTAGAGTGTAAACTTTATAATTGCAATGAGAATTAAAAGTTCTACTCTAAAATATCAAAGCTTAAACAAAGCCCAACAATCAAACCTTTGAATGGCTGTTGCTATAGAAACAAATCAATATTTGGAATATTTGAAGGCTGCTAGATTTGAATATGAAATTATCAATTTCTTGTAAAATAAGTTAAATAACAATGTACATATGAGATACAGTAAAATATGATATTGCACTTCAGGTCACACTAATGATTTAACGCATTAAATGATCATGATATATATATAATATGTTGTAGACCTTTTTACAAATTTTTAGTTTTACATTTTTCATGATCTGTTTTATTAGAAAATGTAAAACATCAAACATTTTTCGGTACTTTGGAATAAATACGAATTATGCTATTTCTTAAGCAAAAACCTTGGTTGCCATATAATGAGTTAAGAAGGTAATATAACCCATTACCTTAACACGGCGATAGCAATGGAGACAACTACTTACCTAATATGTAATATTACAAGTAGTAGTCATTGTTTAGAAGTTATTATAAGAACTAATTACTTCCAAGATATTTAATAACCTCTTGGTTTTTTTAAACTATTACTGAAGTCATTATTGGTAAAAACAACTGGAACTAGTTACATTTTATGTTACAAATAGCTAATGAAAAGTCAAAATATAAAAAGCAGTTTTTTTGTTGTTTTATTTTATGTTTATTTTAAACGTAAAAAAATCTATTATCTTTAATTTCAAACATGACCAAAAATGTAAAATTTTAAAAACTATTTGAGGCTAAAATGTTGAGTTTTCATATAAACTGAATTGAAAAATCAATGAAAAGTGGTATTTTCCAAAAACTGATCATAAATAAGTAATTACATACCGGGTTATATACACGTAGTTACTAAACTACTTCTATGTTATGCAGACGATGTGTTCTTGTCATTGAAAAGTAACTGCATCTGTCACTACATGCCATTACCAAGTTGTAGCTGGATATGTTCACATTTAGCAAATATTTGATAAAAATTGCGTGATCATTACTTTTACTAAAAAAATTTTTTGCTGATGTTTGATCATGCAATTTTTTTTTTGTAGAAGAAAACAGTGTCAAACAAAGTTCAATAAAATGACAACTGTGATTTATCATACGAGTAAATAGAAAATGCTTTCCTTATTAAAAAAAAAAGAAATTGGGAAATAATTAATTTAGTGGATACGCCTTTTTCGTCAAATATTTTACTAGTCTGAACGTATTTCTACACTTTTAAGATAATGAAATTATAAATTGTCTTAAGAATTACATATATTATTGTGACTAGTTATAGAAAAACTCAACAAAACTTAAAATCAAGTCTTTAGAATGCACATCCCTGCTATAATAAACCATTAATAAATATTCATTCATATTGGTCTTTCTTTCTCCTCCAAAAATTTCCCACAACAGTCTAAAAATCTTCATATACACATACATTAATTTTTTTATTATACGAATATATTAAAATATAAATCAGTATCTGAAAATTAAGTAAATGAGTGAATTTTTAATAAAGTGTTTTTCTGTGTTATTTTCATCTTCATTCTTCATCTTTGATATATTTTTGGCAGTTTTAATGTGTTAATAAAAACCACAAAATAAAAATATGGCCAAATAAAATATGGAGCTAAAAGCAGGCAAAAGTGAGAAAAAAAAAGTAAATTAACACAAAATACAATTATTAGTGATTGCCAAACAAAGCAGCAGCGGTGGCCATACGGTATCACTCAACTCAGTTGAACTCATCCCATCATATAATAAATGAATACAATAAAAATGCCCGAAAATTATTATAGCAAGTGTTGAAGAATTAAAAATAAAATAATATGTATTTTATACTTTGCTTTTATTTTTGGTAATAAAGCAGATCCGTAAAAGCAAGTCAAAACAAATTCATAAGATATATTTATTTCAAAACACGAAAATATTATTCTTATGAATATTTTAGCACTTATAAAACAATGAATTAAATTCGAAAACACTTATAACTAATTTAACGCAAAAGGTTTTTAAGTTGTAACTAGAAAATATATGTTATTCAAATCGGTGGTAATTAGGGTTTGGAGTTTCCCGTGATATTTCCTTTCCCGAGAAACGGGAATGAAAAATTCAATATAACGGAAATGCTCGAGAATCCAGGAAGATTGAATTTTTCATATTTAAAAGCTTAAAGTATAAGAAAAACATTGAATTCTTATAGAGAATATTAAACAGCATTACAAATCATAATTATTTAACGGAAAATAATAATGCATCTTTCAAGATTTAAACAACTTTAAATATTACATAAGTGCTTATTATATGCACTTATTGTAAGTTATATTATAAGCTTTATATCTCAAATTTTTAGGTTAATTAGTTTTTCATGCCAAAAATTAAAAAAATAAATATTTATCTATGATACTATTCTTAAGTTTCAATATAAATAGTTTTATCTCCATCTTTTCTTCGTCTTACATTATTATTTAATTTTTTCTAATTTAGAGATGTAAAATATAATTCTAGAAAATATTTAAAATTGGTTCTATTAATCGTTTTAAGTTTAAATTTTGAGACTTTTACATTTATATATATATATATATATATATATATATATATATATCTTTACAGTTTTATTGCTTGTATAAGACATGTGTCTCAAAAGAACTGAAACATCCCAGCAAACCCTTTTTTTTCTTCTCGGTAATGGCAACTACTTATTAAAGTAGTTTCTTGGTAATGAGGCGTCATTATTATTTCCTACTCTATATTACATAAATAAGTACTCAATAGTTCAATAGCACAGTAATATTGCAATCACGTGGATCAGTTGGCTAGAGCGCTGGATTAACAACCAGAAGATTGTGGGTTCAACTTCATTTTGATGCTTAGTTTTTTTTTAATAATCTGTCTAAAAAAATATTTTATACTAAAAAATGTTTTTGTTACTTAGAAAATTAAGTGCGAGGTGGTGTAGTGAGTAAGACGTTAGTGATTAAAAACGAATGGTTAAATTGTGCCCAAGTTCAAATCTCACCAACGGAAATTTTTTTGTTTTTTTTTTATTTTTGTTTTCGTTTAGGTACATATTTTTGAGTACCTCAAGAGTCTAAAAATAACTACATCAATTTTTTGACAACTTGAACAAAAATAACTAGTTATTCAGGCAAAAAATAAGTATTTTACGAGTATTTTTATACCAGGAAAGCAAAGTTTTTGCTGAGATGTTGTATTTTCAGTGCAAAAACTCTCAACTTAATAATTTTTTAATAATAGTGAATATTTTCGAAGCGTAATTTATTTAATATTCATTTCATTTAACTTGCCAAAAGTAAATTTTTTTGAAATTTCAATATATTTTTAAGACATTTTATGACGAGAAGTTTGTATACCCTTGCAAAAGATTCATATTTGAACTTAAAATAGTTGTATTTCTTACAAAAATTTACCTCTTCATTGAAGGATAATTTAGCTGTCTTTAATCGCGATAAAAATATAATTAATTATTTCGTAAAAATTTTGCACCACCTAAAATTAACTATTTTTAAATTTGACTACTTAAAGTTCGTACAGCATACCAAAAATTTTCTAGCTTAGCATAAATTGTTTAAAAAATCTAATTTAATTAAGATTGGTACACATTATACTTCATAAAAGCGAATGATTATCGCATTTTTTTAAATCGGAAATAGTTTGTTGAACGTAGTTCCGTGTCTACGATTTAATTTCTGTCCTTACAGACGTGGTGGAAATTAGATCCGCATTGGATGTTATTAATATCCCGATGCTAGAATGATCATTTTCAGGCTCTTTCGTTATTTTTGGTTCCTTTTTACGCAGTAAGGTTAATGTATTTTACAAAAAATGCTATGAATGATATTAACACAATCACATTTTTTCTCAGTTTTTCGGGTTACGGATTTGACAACTTGTATTTTCTAGAATGAAAAGCTATTCTTATCTTCCGCAGACGAAAAATACAAAATCTGGGCAGTACCATTCAATTTTATTCTACGTCCAAAGTAAGTTTTATGATACAATCCATTTTTTTTTTTAAGAATGACACTTATACAAGAATTCCTTTAAATGGTGAAAATTTGCATTAATCAGCAATAAAATTTTATGTTCAGTACCCGTTTGCCCATTCTGTTTCATATTTGTCCATTATAATAATTTTTTTATTGTTGACATTATAGTTTAATACCTTATGATAATACTTAAGAAATATTCTTCTTATTCTTCTATATTCTTCACTTACAGAAACCGAATCATAATTTTTGTTAACTGCTTGCAGATATCTCACTTACCATGGACTTACTTATTAGTAAGCACCACTCAATTTCATTTTTTTTTTTTTTTTTGCAATAGTTGGTCGGTTCCTTTACTTTCGAAGTTTACATACCTTTTATCGGTAAGAAATATTTAGTTATATATGTCGAAAATCACAACAAAACTGTTAGTGTCTAATTAGACTAGAGGGGTAATAACCACGCAATAAAAAAAAAAAACGGTACCAAAAGATCATATAACGGTTTTAACACAAAATGCTCAAAATACCCAATGTTACAATAATTATCTTTTTACGGTGAAAAAAAAACTTAATCCAAAATATTTTTACCAGTTTGTAAATTCTAAGCGTCGAGTCTCTGGATATACGTTTGGAGATAAAGAATCCTCAAACAATGAAGATATTTGCTATATGTTTGCTGATTTTTTCTCATCCACCTATTCTGGTAAAGAATTACATCAACTTCCCAATTATCCAAATCCAATTCCTCCTGCAACCCTAATAAATTGTCCAACATTAGATAAAACAATGGTACTGAAAGCTTTACAGAATCTAAAATATTGTGATAAATGTGGACCTGACGGTGCTACAAGCTGTGTGCTTATAAAATGTTTTTATTCTCTTATACTTCTAATAACCTACTTATTCAACATATCAATATTTAGTGGTTATTTTCCTGAAGTTTGTAGGAAATCTTATATTATATCTTTGTTTAATTCCTAAATAGAGGGTTACTCCAAAAGTTTTCAAAAAATTAGTTACAGAAATCCTTTCGCATCAAGCTGTTTGTTACCTTTCCCCATTTCAAAATGGATGTAGAAAAGGATGTTTCACTGCTACTAACCTTTTGGAGTTTACAACCCCAGTTATAACTGCGTTTGATTCCGGTTTACAGACAGACACAAAATATATACAGATTTCAGTAAAACTTTCGATAAAGTAAATTACGATCTTCTATTGTTCAAATTGGATAAACTCGGATTTTCTCCTGTTTTGCTTAAATGGATTTCTGCATACCTTAAAAATAGATACCAATGTGTATTATTTTGAGAATGTACATCGAAAACCATTCCTATTTTATCCGGTGTTAAGCAAGGTAGTCATCTCGGTCCCTTATTATTCCTAATCTTTATAAATGATTTACCAGCTTGCATTAAGAATTCTAGAATATTAATGTATGTTTTTTACTATTCCTATCAATGTTCCTTACTCCAATCAGATCTTGACAATTTTTATGGTTGGTGTATGATGAATCTAATGAATCCGAATTTAAGAAAGTATAAACACATGATGTTCTACAGAAGAAGTCCAGTACTCTGTAGATACACAATAAATGAATATCAACTTGATCTAGCCGAAGAATTTCTTGATCTGGGTGTGTTGCTTGATTGTAAACTATCCTTTAATTCCTACCTTTCGCAATTATTCATATCTCTCGTAAGACCAATTCTGGAATATGATTCTGTGGTCTAGGATCCTCAATACGAAGTTCATATATGAACAAAATTGTATCGGTTCAGAAACAATTTCTCTTATTTTGTCTTCGTAATATTCAATGGAATGCTAATATTAATTTACCATCATATGAAAGTCAATTCAAGCTTATTGATCTCTCTATTCTTGAAAGTAGGAGAAAATATATGAATATTTCATTTGTAAGTAATTTAGTAAACGGTTCAATTAATTCCGAGTTTCTATTTTGAAAGATCGAATTCGTAATCCGAAATCGTCCAACTAGAAATTATACTCGACATCCGGCTCGAAGGACCGGATGTCGGCAATCGAAGATTGCCTTGTTATCTCTGTTTGGCAGTACCAAAGCAAAGTTTGTGGAGTATAATTAGACACCAGCATAATGTAGTACGTATTTTCTGTGCCGCTACACACTACATCAGCATTTGTGGTGTCTTATTCATTTTGATTTCGATGAATCCTAAACAACAAGATATAGAGATTTTCATATTTCAAATATGAGTATTTTGTACTTTAAGTGGTTAGGCTAAAATTAGTAAAATTAGAAAAATAAAATATTTCGTATTTTATCAGTATGTCAAAAGATTCGATAGAAAATACTTCAGACGGTAATACAGTGATTTTATATTTAATTTAGATTTTATATTTTTGAGTATTTTTCCTTTTTTAATTTTTTTTTTTTTTAGAAAACTTTTGTATCATCTTATCTTTGATAATGTTGAAAAATACCTTATCGTTACATATGAAAATCAAATGCAACAATAATGTAAAATTTTTATTGAGAAAAGTAATATTCTTGCTACAGGATTTTAAAACTACATATCAAAATAATATTAAATTTCCCGTTATCTTGGGAAAATTAAAAAAAATTCCCGAGAATTCCCGACAAGATTTTGCCGGAAAATCACGGGAATTCCCGGACCTCAAACCCTAATGGTAATATTCTGAACTAAAATGTATACTAACCAGACCTAACTGACCAAGTGTAAATGATAATAATTTAAAATACATTACTTAAGCCCTCAAGATTTTCTAAATTAGCAAATATTTTATATTTTTAATTGAACACATATCAGAAAAAACGTCCGTCAAAGGTGGTCTCACTGTAATATTTACTTTACATTAAAAATATAGTGAAAGAAATAGCAAAAACAGCAAAAAAGTCATAATTGAAAATACATCATTAACACATTTACTTATATTTTAACCATATAAACTTTTTATCTATTGGATCATTAACTTAAAGTTTATATGTAATTTTGTTCATTTTTAATATTCATACCGCCACAATTTTAATTTAGTTCATTTTTTTTTTTTTCCACACATATAATCCTTCAGACAT
The DNA here is from genome assembly GCA_932274085.1 of Protocalliphora azurea. Taxonomy (NCBI): domain Eukaryota; kingdom Metazoa; phylum Arthropoda; class Insecta; order Diptera; family Calliphoridae; genus Protocalliphora; species Protocalliphora azurea. The sequence goes on from OW026519.1 coordinate 134,215,417, forward strand.
TTCTTAGTGACCATATTTTGCCAGTTTTTCCTGCAAAAATGTTGAAATTAAGAAAATTGTTAAAAGGTGCTCAGTAAATGCTACATATTTTCTCTTTTAGCCATTTATGCAGTTATAAAGCATTTTGATAATAAAATTTTTGATGTTTTTCATAATAAAATTCATTTAACTAAGGGAAAATAGAAAAAAGTATTCATAATCACCAGGGCAACCATAAAATATGCGCTAAAAAGTGTTTTATGCTCATAAAAAATGCTCTGAAAATCGGAAAATAAGCTCTTAAAATTAAAAAAGAAAAAAATATGCTCTTAAAATATTATTTTTTCTGGCTAAATTTTAAATTGGATATACTATTCAAGCTAAAAATAAATTGATTTTTATTAGCAATTGCTAAAAACTATTTTTTTCACTTCAAAATGTTTATTGTATCAGGAAATTACAAAATTTCTTTCAATTTATAAGACGAAAATTATTACGGAATCGGATTTGGAAAAGTATGTGACTGTAAAAAACAATAAAAAATATATATAATATGCCATTAAAATATAACAAATATGCCATTTAAATTGTTAAAATATGCACTAAAATAAGGATTTTCTATTAAAATATGACAACATATGCTGCTAAGCCCATAATATGGAAAATATGCTGTTTTAACCAAAATATGCAAAAATATGCTATAACAAATCGATGCCAAAATACCTAAAATTGTCTGAAATGGATAAATAAATAACAGCTTGGTTCATTCAAAGCTCAAGAAAAAATATGATTTTGCATATTTTTGGTTGCCCTAATAATGACTTTGTTTGGGGGTTTTTACTTTTATTATCGTAAATGGTGGAGAAAAATGGAAAACGGCATAATAAATAGATATTTGTTCGTATTTAATATTAATACATCGAGCATAATTTATTTGTTTACTATTTGTGCATGCTGCATGTTTTTTTGAGTTGTTAATTTTTGTTTTTTATATTTTGTTTACTGGCATGAACTATTAAAATGACCACCCATTTTCTTTTGAATAATAAGATATACATATTTTCGTTTATGAGCGGTAACTTTTTTCTCATATATTTCTTTTTACTTTTTTTGCATACTGAATTAAAAATAATTATGATCCGAAGTTTTGGGAAAGGCTTTGTATTTCAAACAGGGTTTTCATTCGAATAAATATTACGAAAAGAAGTAATATTTATTTGAGTAAATTAAATGTTTAAGCTTAGAAAAAGATTGGTTTTTCAAATAAGTAATCAAATATTAGAACAACGTTTCGAGGAATATTATCGCAAAGAGACAGTACTTTTAGGAATTTACAGTGTCGAAAAAATGTTTCGAAAATATTTACTCGAACACATATTTTCGACATAAAGGAAACTAAATAAATAAATGCAATACTTGTTTTAAATATTCGAGTCACACAAAGGACCAAAAAGAAGAATTTTTATTTCATTAAAATTAAGCTCTAATTTTAGATAATCCCAGTTTCAACACACAGACGGATATACATCCACAAGGAACTTACGCATTTTCAAAGCAAAAGAGTACTGGATAAATTCCTTTTTATTTGAAAGTCTTTAGTCTTTAATAAAATAAAAACATTTTTTAAAATAATTTCGTTTGACTTAAATATTAATCCCCTTATTCAAAATGTAAAAAAAATCTATCTAGATAACTAGTGGCTAACTTTTTCTTATGGAAATTTACATTTTGTCATTTTGAATATGGCTGTAAATGTTTATCATTTGGGTGAATAATTACTTATGTTTTTTTTTTCATTACTTCCGAACATTTATTAGACATTGAAACAACTATATAATATTTTAAATCTACGAAAATTCATCGCCACTGAGAAATGCTTTATTGCCGATAATACAAAACAACCAATTAATTTTATACCTCTGTGCTTTACTGCTGTAACTGTGTGCTTGGGATTAAATTTTTCGCCTATAGAACATCAAAAATTGACTCTTCTATCTGGTCTCTGGAGGTTTAATTTGAAATCTGGCATCAGACCATAATATATTTTTCCATTCCATTTAAAGTTAAATGCAAAGTTCAGATAAATATAAACATATAATTTTACTATATTTTCTAAAGTCAAAAGTTTATTATTGAAAATATGTCTCTTTTCAGAAAATTGTCTCGTGTGACTTAATTTACTGGAAGATTGTAGCAATTTTCTAATATAATCTAATCTAATTCGAAAAAGTACCAAAATAAACAACCAAATTTTGTACAGATTTCAAAAGTTAAACTTGGTAACTTTCAACCACTGCTGGATGTAAGGTGCATGTTTAAAATTTTCCAAAATTACTTTTACATGTTTTTTTTAAGTCCAATCTTTCAACAGGTGTCAGAAAATAGTGCTTTGAAATTTTCAAAATTTTGATTTCAAAAATTTTTTTCCAGTTATTAAGTTGAGATAATTAAAAAAAAAAAAAATATTTCTTTAGCATCATACAAAATATTATATAGAAATTCTCCATATTTTTTTAACAATTAACTACGAAGCATAAAATTTATTTTTATAATTTTATTATGGCATTTCCGGAAAAATCTATTCAAAACATGTCTCTCTAGTGAATAAGTGTGAAAAATTGAAAGCCCTTCATAATCAGTTTTCCATTAGATGTAAGGAAGACTATCTAAAGTCTCCTCACAAGAGAAACAAGTGGAAAACCCAAGCTAAAAATCTAGAAGTCAGAGACCTTGTAGTGGTAATTGACGATTTGCAACCCCTTTATGAATGGCAACTAGGCCGAGTCATTAAAATATATCGTGGTTCAGATACCAACGTTTGTACCGTTGATGTATAAATAGCAACAGAAACAATAACACGCTCTATTGTAAAGCTCTGCTTTCTCCCATTGTTAAATAATGATTTTGAATAAACTAACACATACATTAAATATGAATTTTTTTACTTCTACAATGAAATCTACAATCAAATCTCAACCCAAATAAATATTGAATTCAATAATCTATTTGTTTGTCCTTATTTTCTTGTGCACATACCATCGCAAACAATCATAATTACTTGGCGTAATTGTCATTGTTCAACACATCTGCTCCAGATCAACATTCATATATATTTATATTACAATGTAAGCCCCAGACATATATATTTATATTACATTGTAATATAAATATAAAGAAGAAATTTATAATAATTAAGAGGAATTGAGACGAAACTACTTCATACATTTAAATTACAGCCCATCATTATCTATGTAAATCAAATCATGTCTAAGCAGCTGAAGCGATTGATACATAAATAAACAAAGCCTTATGCTTATTGGGTGTGATATGATCACTGTTACCATGTTTGCCGATTTATCTGAATTTTGACGATTTTTTTTTGTAAAAATTCCAAAGTGCGATTTGATGATTTTTGTTCAAAAAATGATGATTTCTCGAAATGTTTACACACGCCAATTTTTCTTGTTTAAATCTGATTTTTTATTATAGTAGATACAGAGATAGCAAAGGACTATAAGAAGTTTAAACTTTTATTTCGAAATTCTTTTGCAATTTAACAAGTATTGGTTAAACAAAATTTTTGTGTGAAAAGAAAAATTTTATTTTATATACATATGTATGTAAGTAAAATAGTTTTGATCATAGATAAAAAACTTTAAGAATGTGTTAAGTAGTAAAAAAAATTAATTGAAAATAAAATCAATATATTTGATTTTTTGAGTAATTTTTCCAATTGAGTTTATTTTGCCATAAATTAGGATACAGTGATGCAGTAGTACTTTTAATTGTTATTAAAGAAATGTTAAAAATTTTTAGCCACTCGCTAAATTAGTTAGGGATCTCTATAGTTTTGATATATTTTTATAAATAACTTTATTAATACCTATGCGATTTAAATTATATTAATACTGTTCAAAAATTCAAATACCTCCTGAATGGTATATAATATGACCATATTCATTAAATCCTTGACATGACTAATGTACCCAGTTAAAAATAATACATATATAGATCATATATTTATACATACATATATGCAGTTCAATATATATTTGGATCCGAAAATTGAGGGTATATGGAGGTATATGACCATACATAAGAATATCCATATATTTATTAATATCAGTATTGTATTGTGAATTAAAATTAAAATTAATTCTCTTTTTTATTTTTTTAAACTTTATTTGAAATATAAAAAATAACATACAATAAATAATTTTTAAAAGACACACGTTTTAATGCAAAAACTGCAATTTAAATATGTAAATTGAGGAAAATATCAGCTGGACTTGATATGTATACCATTCCACATTTCCTCTTAACAGCATACAATATAAATAGAACACACTCACGGTAGCTGGTTCTAAATATGCGCCGAAATCAATAAAAATTCCCGCACCATGACACTGTTTGCCATAACGTACTGCTCTACATATCAACACATCATCGTATGTCAGAGCTTCACCCTTTCAACCGCAAACATAATAGCAATCACTGATGATTTCTGAAGACCTAGTGGTCGTCCACCGCCAAGTATATCTTGATCGCCATGCAGAAGCCCCAGAATGAAGGTTGAAATCCGTTTAAAATATTGTCTAAAAATAACAAATGAATTTTTGCTTACCTTAATGAATTTCGTTACATATTTGTTTTTTCTAATATTGCAGTCTCTTGAAAGTTTTTTAGCTGTTGGACCTCTGCAAAACTTTCCTCATTTATATTAAGCAAATTTTTGTCTAATATAAAAAGAATTCTTGGATATTTCCAATAATAACTATTTAGAATATTTAGCCACTTACCAACTTTTAACACTAATAATTAACTGAATGAAGAATTAACTTTTGTAAAAATTATTAAAATATTTTTATATTTGTTTTAATTCATTTTTGTTATGTCAAGAAACTTTATTTTGAATATATTGACAAATACTTTATCAAAGACATTTTTTGATTTAATACTAAAACCTATTATATGAAATATTGTAAAAACAAGGAAATTTGTTAAAGATATTTGTATTAAATAATACAAATATACAAGTTTGTTATTTTAATCGATTTAAAATTGTATAAAATTTTATAAGCAAAAGCATAAATAGTCATTTCAGATAATGTGGCATTAATATTTTTTTTTTTTAATATATGGAACTCATTGACATACATGTTCCCTAAAGAAATTGTTTTTGGATTTTTTGGATAGATCATATATGCTTCGAGATATGGAAAATGTTTTCATATTTGACTAAAAATTCACATATATAATTCCATATATGATAATATTTTTTATATATGGTTATATATAGATGAATCCATATATTACTAATATTTCTATATACGAGCGCATATTATTTCATACATGGAACCATATATAACTGAACTTACAAAATTTTGTTATTTCTAAAAAAAAGTTTATTCGGCGAATAAATATAAGAGAAAGTTCCTGAGTCCGGCCAAAGGCCGCCTACACGGTGAAAGTTTTATTAACGTTAAAAAGAAAATATTTTAATTTTATCTGGGCCAGTTATTTTAATTTATTCTTATTTTTAAAATTTTATATACCCAGCTAAAAATATATGAACATATATGGTTCCATGTATGTAAAAGTATATACTCGTATATGGAAATGTTTTCAAAATGTGAATTTTAATCATATGTGAAAATATATCATATATGAAAATATTTTCTATAATAAAAGCATATCTTAACTAGTTCAAAACCTCTTCCTTCGTACAACACCCAAAACTGCATAACCGTGATTTCAGAAAAAGTTGCAATTTCATATATTAAAAATATATATATTAAAGCTATATTAGCTGAAACCAGTTTTCATAGAATAGATAATAAAATGCTACTCAATTTTAAAAAGAGTTAAATAATCATCTTATTTCAACTATATTATACAAAAGTATTTAACAAATATATGTTTGCTATATTTTGTATAAAAAGTTTGCATACAAAATAAATTGGTGTCTTTGATAAAAAGTGTTTGTCAATTTATTTACAAAAGGAAATATGTATATAGTAAAAAATTAACATTTATAAATTGTAACAAAATATTTGACAAAATATTCAAAATAAAAATTCTTGACATTAAACAAATTACAACAAGTCCAATATAAAGGGTGATTCAAGTAGAGGTACTTTTTTCAATAGCCTTATTTTGACAGATCACGTGTGAGTCGTGTCATGCTGTCATGTTACTTTTGTTTAGTATTGTTTGGCATTTCATAATGGAAAGACTTACGCCTGAACAACGTTTACAAATCGTTCAACTTTATTACGAAAATTCACGTTCTGTGAGGAATGTATTTCGTGCACTTCGCTCAACTTATGATCAACATAATCGGCCTACTGATCGTACTATTCGCAACACCATCACCCATTTTGAGACCCAGCATTCATTATTGGATAATATTCGACCGAATAGACCACGTCCAGCACGCTGTGAAGAAAATATAGCGGCCGTAGCTGAGAGTGTACACGAAGACCGTGGAGAGTCGATTCGGCGCCGTTCGCAGCAACTCGGACTGACGTATGGATCGACTTGGCGCATTTTACGTCGAGATCTTAAATTGAAAGCGTACAAAATAAGCTTGTGCAACAACTGAAGCCGCTCGATCTTCCCAAGCGACATCTTGAAAAGTTCCAAGAAGATCCGACGTTTTCGAGGCAAATTTTGTTCAGCGATGAGGCCCATTTCTGACTCAATGGGCATGTAAACAAACAAAATTGCCGCATTTGGGATGAAGAGCAACCTGAAGAGATTCAAGAACTGCCACTTTATCCAGAAAAAACAACTTTCTGGTGTGGTTTGTGGGCCGGTGGAATTATCGGTCCATATTTCTTCAAAAATAACCGTCAATGGCGACTGTTATCGTGCCATGACCGACTATTTGATGCCTGAAATTGAAGCTCGTGATCTCGGCGACATTTGGTAACAGCAAGACGATGCCACATCCCACATATCGCATCAATCAATGGATATATTGAGAGAAAACTTCGATGAGCACATAATTTCGCGTTTTGGGCCGGTCGATTGGCCACCAAGATAATGTGATATCATACCGTTAGACTTTTTGCCGTGGGGATATGTAAAGTCTAAAGTTTATGCGGACAAACCCGCTTCGATTCAGGCCTTGGAGGAAAATATCACGCGTGTCATTCGCCATTTACCAGTCGAAATGCTCGAACGAGTCATCGAAAATTGGACCATCTGCGACGTAGCAATGGCCAACATTTGATAGACATAATCTTCAAAAAATAAATGCCAAAGATTGTTCTTTCAAATGATAATAAACACTCCTCATTAAATTTGAATTTTCTGTGTTGTTTTCTTTAAAAAAGTAGGGAACCTCGAAATGGATCACGCTTTATAAAAATATTCCTAATAATTCACTATTATTAAGGAGTCAATTTTTAGTGTAAAATAGATGGTGGATGGTAAGTGTCTGAATATTATTGCAAAATATCCTGTAATTTTTTTTGTTCTTTTTATATTAGATACAAATTAGTTAAATACAGAAGAGAAAAGTCAGCCATTTCCATTAAAAAATCTTCCATATTCTTTTGTTTTCTGAACTTGTTCTATATAAGGGTAGGTAACTTTCATTCATTATCTTTAGGTAACATTCGTAACAGATTAAAATTTTAACAATTTTCTGGGGCTTCTGCACGGAGGTCATATCTATCAAATTGACCAAATTCTACTGCTAGGGGCATCTTTATACTGTTGCTGTGATTTTGGTGGAGAGTGTGGATGTATTGCTTATGATCAGAACCATAGTCCGGGATTTAATTTAACTACGGCACGTAACAAAATTATACAGAAGAGTATTGCTGGATAGTGATGTTATGTATGTATGTATTTAAATTGCTGCATAAATCATGTATTTATTTACAAAACTGTTTATTTATTTATTTATTTTATTTATTAAAATTAAAAAAAAATAAAAATTAACAAAGAAAAATTATTTTAATTATAATTCACAATAGAGTTGAATGTATATGAATGTATATATGGATAAAAATGGTCATATATTTTCATATACCCTCAATTTTTGGATCCAAACATATACGGAGCTCCATATATGCATAATATAAGGTCCATACATAATTTTTTTTTAGCTGGGTAATTCAAAACAATGCAATACAAAGATTTATTTAATAAACAAAGAGTTTCAAAACTTAATATTATTATTATTATTTTTTTAATATGAACATAAATAGCCAAAAAGATATGCATTTTAATTTTTCCGATTTTTTTTCTTTGACGATTTCAAAAATATTATGCCGATTTTGAAGCTTTTTTGGTCGGTATTTGACGATTTTATATTATAATTATTTGGCAACAGCGGATATGATATTATATCATTAAAAAAAAGCTTTAATGCTTTTTCAGCATTGAGATGAAATGCCATTTTAGTTCCAAATGCTTTGACCATTACTATACGCTAACTGTAAAATATGCTATATCAAATTTTTAATTGTCGTAAATTGATAACTATTTTTTATATTGATATGAAGCACAGCAAAAATATGTTATTGAATTTTTTAGACTTAACAGCAAATAATTTGGAACTGAAACAAATATTGATGTGGTGAATTGTATTTTTCGGATTTATTAAATTAATTTCTTTAAATATTATACAAAAAATATATAAATATACCTTAACGGTTCGATATATCTAAAATGCTACTTATCATTTCAATATTAATAGCGAAATAGCGCAAATGAAAATTATTAAATTATTAATTCCTAACTGCACCTAATCATTGAATACTTTTATGGAATTGTAAGAAATGTACACCATAATTTCTTAGATTAAAGCCTAGGTATTATACACTATATATATGACTAAATGACCTATATTTGCAAAGCAAAATCTTTAACAAATTCCCTCTCCATTTTACCGCACCACAGCAAACGACAATAAAATTCCCATTAACGAACGTAAAAAAATTTTCAAACATTACATGACATTGTACTTGGCGTGTATTTATGGCTGAAATTGGATTGTTTATGGATTTTACGTGAATTAAAACAAAACTCGCAAATTTTTATGACTTGTCAAAAAACAAAAAAAATTACTCCAGCTATAGTTGAACGAAACAAAAAAAAAAAAAAATATATATTTTAATGCAGCTGACAAAATGATTTTTATGATGGCTGAAACATGTTTTCAATGGATTTTTATGACATTTTTGGTGTATTGAGGTGGCATAATATTTGTTTTCTCAGGAGGACAAAAATGCACTCAACATGTTACTAAACCATGATTACAAGATCATAAAATCAAAATAAATGAAGTGAAAGGAAATTAAATGAATGTTAGAGGGATGGATGGATGATATTAGAAAAATAGGTGACAAAGCAAAAAAAGTTTCAGATTTTTATGACAAGGAGGAAGAGAAGTTTAAGGACTATGATTAGAAGTAGATGTTTTAAATAAAAGCTTTAAATATCTATAAAAATTTAATAAAATGTAACAAGTGCTAATGTAAAGTAAAAATTTTTAAAATCAAGAAATGAATTTTTAAACAATTTAGTCTACAAAGTTTTTTCTCTTTTATTTTGGAAAATTTTGTCACAGTTTTTATTTTTTTCCTCTTTATGTTGGTGACACCACCATATTTAGTTTCTCGTATTCGTATGGTTAACAACCATATGAAATTTTCTTTGTATTTTTTTTTTTATTTTTTGGCAAATAATTTGGCACTTATTTTTAGATTATGACTGGAGCTGAAAAACCATGTAAGTAAAGTTACCTTTTTCACAAAACCAAAATAACTAGAATAGCAAAAATAAAGGAGCAGCAAGTAGGATAGTGAAAATAACTTAAAGTGCCTTTTTGTCTTTTTAGTTTGTTCGTGTTTATACCTTTTGCCAAATTCATTTGACCGGAAACTTAAGTTTAAATTTGGATGTGATCCAGTAAAAAGCTTTCTGCCATAAATACACATACTAATTTAGATCCCTATGTGATTGTTTGTGTGTATGTGTGTTTGCATACACATACGCATTGTCTACTCTTAGAAATCAATGTCACTAAAATGCATAAAAATTGTTCAGAATTTTTGTGAAACAACAGCTACTACAACAAAAACACATTGACACTGTCTACTGAGAGAAAGAATATCGTAAATTTTCATTGTTCTATTAAACATACGTGCACACAATTTTACATACACGTACACATTTATTCGTAAAAATATCACATATAAAAATATAACAATATGTGGCTGTCATGTGCATTTAGGAGCGAAAAAATAGCAAAGTTTGAAAAACACACTATGAAAATAATATATTGGAATTTCTTGTTCATTTTATTCTTAATAGAGTTCTTGTGAACCAATTTCATAAAAACAGTGAGCCAATTGTTAATTTCTTATGGGCTCCGTATATAAGTCTTAACAACTTAAAATTGTAGTAAGAAAAATTATTTAGATTTTAACGAATCCATGTAAAAAGGACGACATGATTTGAAACAGAGACAGATGAGGCAATTATTGATTGCAATTTATTTGTGGTTATTCAAGACGGATGCATCTACATGTACAACCTCAGCGACTGATGTTGATGGGCTCCTCATAATTACTCCAGCACAAGAGGACCGCCATGTTTCAATGAAACGAGTACCAAGACACCATGAATGTTGATGAACGGTGTTGCTGCTCAGAAAATAAGTTTTTTATGAATTGTGAGATTCTAATATTTGTAAACCATATTTTTTTATCTATTCACACTCACCCACATTCTTCGAAAATTAAAATAAGTTATCTTAATGTCAACAATTGTATATGAACGTCGCACAGTGTTTTTTTAAATATTTCTGAAACTTGTGAACCGTTGGAGATATATGTAAATATAATTTCTCATGGTCAGAGCTGAGGTGTGTTCGAATTGATTTGGAGGTAGAGGGTAGACCTCCAAACTTGGCTACCTTGGGTATGTAATTTTTGAATGTCAAAATAAAAATAATAATTACGGCCCTCGGATACAATTAAAGGTTTTCACGGGAAATCCCGGAATGGGAAATTTCAGTCCCATATTCCCAGGAAACCATGCGGGAATTCCCGAGATTTCTTGTGTATGCAAAATTTGCGTCGATCTAAATTTCTCTTAAACTAAAAGACATAACTTTGGAGATATTTACAAGGACTATGTAGTATATATAAAATTTGTTTTCATTCAAATCTCAAATGAATTTTTTGTGATTTTAAGAAACCAGTTCAGCTCTAGCCATATCAAATTTTATTCACATATCTTTTATGGATCAAAAGTTACAGAATTATTTAAAGAAAAGCGTTTTGAAACCACTTATTTGGATGATGTTGACAAAATAAAATTCGGCTCTATAACTAGGACGTTTATTTCAATTAAGACCGTAACAATGAGATTGGCCCATCAATGGGCTTTTTGGTTCGGGTATCATATTTTATGTTCAATATAACTTAAAATTGGTTTCAGTGTTAGTTTTCTGTTCTATAGTATTTTATATTTCTCAATAATTTCGTGCATTTTCTCTTTTTCTCTCTTACTCTCTCCAACTACCGTCCTCCTATTAATTTCATTTTAAACCCCTACAGCCACCATGATCCCGACAATTCCACAGGGGCAATGGCGAATATAAATCAATTCCAGAGCATGTAAGATGAGGACTAAGCCTCTATAAATATGTATTTATTGAACTGTTTAGCCTATTTGTCATAGAGATATAAAGGAAGTGGATTTTAAACATAACTCTGGTGCAGGCTAGTCAAAAACTCATTTTTTTCGTTAGAAATTTCTAAATAATAATTTAAGATATTGTAAAAAGTGAATGTACTTTATAAATAGCAAGTAAGCAAAACACATAGTAAAAAATCAAATGTGGCAACATTGACAATCAGGCAGGGCATTAAAGTTGGTATGTCTATATTACTTTTAACATTTTTATTTAAATAAAGTTAGAATTATAAAAGCTGTAGCTCATTGTCAGAAAAAAATATAACAATATGTTGTATAATGTAAGTTGCAGCTTAGTATTTTTCGGCAAACTCTTGCAATCGTAGGTTTTCTTTCAATTAAATTTTGCTAACCTGAGCGAAAATTTCTTACTTTTCACGAACAAGTAAGAGGAAATATTATGTTCCAACTAAATGGGTAGTTACAATAACGAATAAAAATCTAAAAACTTACAAAATAATTAAAAAAAACACTCAATGAACCAAAGAACGATATGGTAGTGAAGTATTATTTTTATCTGAACTTTAGTTTAGGAGATATACTTAAATAAAGTTAAAAAAAATATGATTCCTTATTCAAGTGGCAGGCAGTGTATTAAAAGCCGAAAAATAAAATACATTCACACACGAATTTTTAAGACAGTTTGATGTTTTATTTTGATTTTTATGTTCCCGTACTTTTGTACGTTATTGTATTTTTGTGGGATAAAAATTGGCTTTTTCCCATTTTACCGCACTTTACACAAAAAGTATGGAAACAAACCTATTGTTTAAATATTTATTTCCAATAAAATGAAAAACCTAAACATTTGGAAGAAACTTCAAAATAAAAATATTAAAACTAAAAATTTTTAACAAATAAAAACCAGATCAGAATCAATTACAAAGAAATCATTAGTCAACAGAGGTTTAATGGTAAAACCAAACTTTTTAGGTACGTAAATGCAAAAATATTCCCCTAAGGAAAAGTCATGCTTGCAAATATTATTATTGATAATATTTGCATAAAAATATGTTATGTATGATGATTTATATTTATTTAGATTTTTTTCTTATTTTAGTCTGATTATGGTTGTTTATTATATTTAAATGAAAAAAAAAACATGATTTTGGTATTAAAGGTAGCATTCAGAATAAAATATGGGGTGTGACGACTTCACTATCGTTACTTTTGAATATTACGATACCGAAAAAGATATCATATCATTATAGAAAAATGATATCATAAGAAAAGGTGCATTTTAATACGTAAAAACTATCGTTTTAGATTCGAAAATAATTACACTGGTCAACACAATTTTTGTTTCCTTTATTTTTTTCTGTTATTGGGTATTTCTATGGCTATTTCCAGACGATGAAAAAAATACTTTTTGAAATATATTTTTTTTTTTTTTTTTTTGGAAAAAAATTAAGACATATGTTAACAAAATTTCTATCAAATACTATCAAATGATCTTTTATAAGATTTTCTTGAATGAATGAACTTAGGTATATCTCGTTGCAAATTCCAGCAGTAGTCTGCCATCATATGTGAGTCCCACCTTCCCTGATAATGTTCTTTCATTGTCCGAAGATCCTAATGAAATCGTTCTCCCTGCTTCTCACTAAAACCATCCAGACATTGTGGAAATCGGCCTAAAAGTGAATGCATGAAGTGGATTTGTATGCTCATGTTGCACCCAAGCTCTTGCAAGTTCTATATCATGCACTCAACAAGCTCGACATGGTCTTCAGATTTTTTTTATCTAGGAAATTACTCATAACCAAAAGAAATAAATTTAAAGCTTTGGATTCGACTTCAGTCACTGATTCGACAAGGTTGGTATCTTTCACGAGTTGCCTAATCTGCGGCCCATCAAAAATACCTGCTTTAAATTTTTCTATATTTATTCCTGGAGACTTGCGTCAAAGAAAATTGAAATATCCGCCTCTTTTATCAAGCGCCTTCACAAACTATTTCATTATGCCGAGTTTATTATAAAGTGGTGGAAATATGATGCGATCTCGGCTAACTAAACGCATGTTTATAACATTTTTGTACCAACTTTTAGCTCTTCCCGCACTGGCCAAACTTTTTGTGACCAATGGGTTGTTTGTCACGACTGAAACACATGAAACAAAAAGAAAGTTAACCATTTTCAAATCAACATAAATGACCCAGTTATGATCTTGATTTTTTCCATAACCTTGCGTATTCTTCTTTTAAAATCGTCGAATGTGCAATAGGTATGGATCCGTACTTGTTACGGTCATGAAGCAAAGCGCACTTTAAACTTATTTTGCTGCTGTCTATGAAAAGACGACAATTAATAGGTTGGTACTTTTTTAAACCCATCCGTTGCAAAATACCACCAACATCGTTACAAAAAACTAATTCCTGCTCTTAAGAAAAATACGGTAAGAGGTTTTTTTCTAGGCTAAAATTTCAGAAGCTTCTTTCGGTAAGTTTAGATCTCTTATTAAATCATTTAGTTCTTTATAATTATATCGTTGAGGTTCAGAAAGGCTAAATTTGTAGTTCGGATCAACGACTTCACTTGATGCATTTCGTTCGATTTCACAGAGATTTGTATCATTAGAAGATTTATATGTGTCAGGTTGTACCTCATGTGATTTTAATTGAGGTAGTTGAGCAGAAGATAAGTTAAGATATGACCATTTACTTCAATTTCCAGGGTTAATTCCGTTTATTTTTAGAAGTAGCTGTCGTCATGATGGTTTCGAGGTTTTTGCCAAATTATGGGTCTTATGAACATTATCTCTTTTTCCACTGGACCATAACTGCAGACATAGCACACATTTCTGGCATACAATATGAGGAACCCATGGCTTGTTCTGATTACACAATTTTATTTAATTTCCGGATTAAGCACACAACATGTTCTTGATGAAGACATATCGAAAACAACAACAAAATATATTTTAGTGCCTAATAAAAAACGAAAATTTAACCAAAAATAGTAAATGAAGGTACTCAAAAAAAGCTGTTAGGGAAAAATTGTTGCCATATTTAAAAAATACGCGTCAATTTGAGATAGAAAAAAATCATAAGAAACAAAAAATTTTTTTGTTTGTTGACCAGTGTTATCATATGCGAAAATTTGTATCACCTAGATCTTTTCTATATCATTATAATATCGTTTGGTTAATTGGGAAAAGGCAAACAAGTAAATATCATATCTAAAAAATAGTTATATAGAGATTTATCAAAAATATATTAATTCGGTTTTAATGAATATTATTGTTAATTCTACTCGTAGATAGAATGACATGGATACAACCTCATAAAGGCAATAACAATGCTTTCTGAATTTATGCCAGAAAAAGTAGATTTTTAACCAATGTGATAGTGTAGGGAATGATTTTCAAACAAATTCAGTGATATCGCAATAAATCGATAATTCAGGTAAATATCTCATTCAAAGCTAACTCATTACTGAAAACTTTTGAAATAAAATTTTCTAAAGCGTATTTTGCTTCACAAAAAAAAACTTTGATTATCGTTTGACATCTTGGAAGTAAAATTGAAATCTATTATTTTTAAAACAAGGAATATAAAGATTCATCATTGTTTTCTTTAGATTTCCCAAATCGTTGATTTATAATTAATTTAAAGATTTTTTATGCTCTTTATGCAAACTTCTCTGCAAACATTTTTATCAATTTACAGTACGATACACAAATAGTATATTGTACATATATTTTATGAAGCTGCTACTCTTTTTTTAAGTGGACAATTGGTTTGTGTTGACATCCCATGACATTTTTGCTAAAAACACATGCATTTGCAAATGCATTATTCTATTCTTTTCCTTTATTTTCTTTCTATTCTATTCTATACTCGGTGTTTACTACCTCGTCCGCAACTACAGATTGTAGTGGTAGTTCACCTCCCAAAAATTTTATTTAAAATAAATTTGATTTAATTTTGTTTTCGGCAACCAACGTTCAACATTTTAAATTTCATTCTATTACAGCAATTAGATTTTCAAAATGCACCTCAGTCACTTCATCAATCACGAATTTTTTTTTTCTTCATCTAGCTGGCTGCTATTTGTTGTTTTTGTTGGTGTTGTAAGCGTTCAACTTTAACGTTTTGTTTGGCGCGCTCTAAATACTTTGACGAAATTAATACAAACCATTTTTCTCGTCATGTTTTTGCCTTTAGTTTTTTCTCTCGACTTTTTTTTGTTATTTTAATGTTTTGGTTTGTTTGTCTTACGTTCAGGTGACTTAATGGTGCGTTTTGTCTGGCGCTCGGTAATTTTTTTTTTCTTTTAATTTTTAGACAAACGTATGAATTTACCTTTTTTATTTGCAATTTATATCATCATCATCTTCAGAGCAATTGCATCATGGGTATATGTTACATCGCTTATTTACTTCAATAGTGTCATAACTCAAAAAAGTAACTATTAAATTAATAGAAAAATTAACGATATATTCTCTGCTCTTCATATAACATAAAAGATATGTACACGATATTTTTACTGAAGATAAAAGTTTGATATAACACAAATTTGTGCAACATTAACTCAAAAATCTTGTTTTTTCAGTTATGGTATTTTTGAAATAAATGAGCGATTTGTGCTTTTTTTGTTTCCTAACAAAAATAGTGCTAAATTTTTTTTAATTGAGTTTAGTGTGGAAATAGTGTGATCCATCTACGACGAGAGAATGTGTGCTACGGTGTGCGGATCATTAGGAGGCATGTTAATGAAACTTGACAGTATAAATTGATAAAGTTTTAGTTTGCAAAGTATAAATGTGCTTACGTGTGCAATGTTTAAATTAACATAATACATAGACGACTTTTATATACACTCCATTAAATTATTCTTATGTTTTCGTTAGAAAATTTTCGATTATAAAATGGTGAAATTTTTAAAATAGTAATCAAAATGAACAAAGCAAAAAATAATTTCCAATATGTTCTTTTAAAACAAATAGGCTGTTTTTTGTTGTTTTATGTTACTTCGTCGCATGGGAAACACCTTTATTCTTAATATAGGGTGTTTGTTCTACGCAATTTTATGATATTTATATAATTTTGTTGTAATTTTTTTCCTTATTACTTGATAGTCTTATAAATTTCTAAGAAATGCTTACATATGTGTTTGATTTTCAGATAAGCAGCGCTTGTTTAATTATTTTTGGGAAGAAAAACATAGATATATGTTTAAGATAAGAAAATTATATTGAAATTTGAAAATCGGATTTTAAAAATTAAAAAAATATATATATAAAAGCTGTTTATAAAATCCAGCACAGATAGATTTTACAACATTTTCTCAACAAAACCAATAAATTGGGTATATTCTTTCGATTTCTGTTTATGAAATTCCATAATTTGATTTGAAAATTTAAATATTTTTGTCCCAAATTTCAAAAGAACACTTCAAATCATTCATTTTTTATTTGAGAATATAAAAATGTAATTTTGAATAGAAATATTAATCCTTTAACAATTGAGTTAGAATTTCGTTTCCAATGCAATTTCTTTGAAGATTTTATAAACAGGCTGAGAGAGAAATTGTGATAAAACTTTCGATGCTGGTTAAAAAGAATTTACTTATGACAAAGACTTTTTATCATAAAATTTCATGACAATGTGAACATTTTTGATGAAAATTAGTCTTTAAAGGTACGTTCAGACTAGTCAAAAATTTTACCAAAATGACGTAACCACTATATAAAATAATTTCTAATTTTTCCAATTTTCATTTTTTAACGAGAAACGATTTTTTACTTATGATTAATCATAGCGGACATTTTATCGAATTTTATTTGACGCTGTTTACTCTTACAAAACATTTGCAAGATCAAACAATGACAAACAATATTTTTATAAAACCAGTGACCAGGCAATTTTGATCAAATATTTGACAAATGTGAGCATAGAATTAGTTTTTTTTTTCAAGATGACTACAAAAAAGAGTTATCTTGAAAATAATTAATAATTTTTTCGATTAATTTTATATTTACCCTACAAAAAATGAATTATCTTTTGGTAATGTGAGTCAAGGAAAATTTTTTTTCAATTGATATAATCCCATTGATACAAAACTAAGTCTAAAAGTTTTCCGAAGAAACATTTTATGTGGATCAAAATTAATTCGTGACTGCAATTTTGTATTAATATATTACATAGCTTAAGCAAAATTAGTTAATTCCATAAACAGAAACATCAAGCTAATTTATCCAATAAAGATATATAAATTTTCAAAACTACTTTAATTGGATAGGAAAACTTCAATTGGATTGGAAGAATCTTTAAATTTAAACTAATGGTAAAAATTAATACTCTCCAAAAATTCCAACGAAAATTGGGATTTAATAGCGAATGAGAGGTTCAGAAAGTGTCAATATCGAATTTCTATACATATAATAATAAATCCATATAGAAGTACTTCAAAACCTCACAAAAGGGATCCAAATTTTGGACATATAACATTAACATTTTGAGTTATTTTTGTGACAAAATAATATAACATTTTTGTTAATTTTTGGTAACATTAGAACACTTCTGAGTTTGTTCATTTTAATTTTATTATCGTACAGTCTATGTCAGCATTCTTGTGGGAATCATTCGACTTTGAACATTTTATATACCCAAAATTGTATACCTACTTAAATTCTCCCCTATTTATTAATTTATAAAGAAAGCTTCAAAAATTACCTTTCTATGAAATGTTTAATTAATCATATTTACAACTTTTGGTTACCAAACCAGAAAAGATCCGAAATTCCTAGTCTATAGTTTATTTCGTACCATAACGCAGGGAATCTAAGTTTTGATAGAACAAATTTTATAGGATTTATTCCTACTTATGGACCTTTTCCAACTTTTTTTAGTTATTAGATTCCCTCAGCAATTTTTGAACAAAAAATAAGCTTTTTCCAAAAACAACACAAACTTGACTTCTAAAAAAAACACAGTGTTACCCAAGACAAGAAAGGAGTCGACCTTTCCTCTGAATCCAATATCCAATATTGAACTTACGCCTAGTGTGCGATTAACAAAAAAAAAAAAAAAAAGGAAATGGAAATAGTAATGTAATTTCGGAACGCCTGTTCCGATTTCAATGAAATTTCACATAATATTAGTAGAGGTTAGTTTAAGTTTTGAGCTTGAACCTTATAAATCTACAGGGGCTGTTCAACATCGTCCCAAAGTTGGGCAACTCGGGTATAAAATTTTTTAAAAACGATCCTTATTTCTTATATCTGAAAGAATTTTACATAAAGAATCTTGCTGGTAGAGATCTACAAAAAACGTTGCTGTATGCATAACTTATGTATTTAAGTTTAAGAAATATTATACTCCTAAGATTAAAATTTTTAGTTTTTAGCCTTTAGTTTTTTGTAAATTTTTTTATTTCATTAACAATATATAGCAAAATTGTGTAAATAAGAAATTTTGAAAAAAATTGTTATTGTGTAAATAAGAAATTTTGAAAAAAATTGTTATTGTGTAAATAAGAAATTTTGAAAAAAATTTACAGAGTGAAAAGTTATAGGCATTTAAATTTAAACTTTGAAAAAAGTCGATTCTTTCCCATTTTTATTTTTAAATGGTCACATTCATTTCCTGTTATATAAATTTGTTTTAAGTAACATATATAATATTTATATTTCTTCTAAAAGATAACAAAATGCAAAATATTTTAAAGGTAAAGAAATTTTTAAAAATTGATTTTTGCGAGAACCAGGGTTTCCCAAAATTGACCTATTTTTCCAACCAATTTCGAATTTTCGCCCTAATTTTTCAAATCGCAATATGTTTTTAATTTTTTTTAATAGAAATCGTTTAAAAAGATATAGCAAAAGAGTAAAAAATTTCATTTTTGGAAATTTGTAGTTTTTTAGGAATTGCAGTATTTCTGTTAATAAATATAAAAATGTGAATAACGCCTGAAATTAAGCATCAAAAAATCTACTCAGATGTAAAATATTATTCAAAAATATCCATTAACAAATATTTTATTGCATAATTAAACATGAAAAATATGCTCAAAATCCCAACTCAATATCTCTTCCGCATCTTTTCGCGAAAAGCCTTCAACGAATTTTCCTAGTATAAATATTATTAAACATTTTTGAAAGTAGGACACTATTACCTATACAATAATGTATAATATGACTACCTTTACCTTTCCCCGTATCAAAATTAGCGATCAAAATCATTTCTATTGAAAAAATTGCTCATATAGTTAGCTTCTTCACAATTAGTAGGTATCATAATGTTGTTATTCGCCAATTAATCATTGATGTTAGACCTGAGACTTTCAGCAACAGATATTATATTTTTAGTACAGACACATGACAGTTAAATTGAGGCAGGTACATTTTACCAGTGTATCACGTCGAAACGGCTGAACCTATTTTCACGAAATTTGACACACAGATAGTACCGGTCACGGAGGTAGTTATATGTTTGATTGCGATTAGATGACACGCCCATATTTTATGTCTACTTAAAAAAAACTAGTTTTTAAATTTTTCACTTTATCAATGTAGCTATTTACATGAAATTTGACATACAGATAGTCCTTGCACTGCAGAATTTTATAGGTTATATTGGATCCTAATCGGAAGGCACGTCCATATTTTACGCCCACTTTTGTAAAACTCTCAAACGGCTGAATAGATTTTCACGAAATTTGGCACACATTTAGTACCAGTGCCGGAGGCGGTTATCGATTGAATCTTGGTCGGATGTCACTCCCACATTATACGACAACTTTTCTAAAACTCTTAGGGCCGTTATTATAAGTATCCAATAACTAAAGTTAGGATATTATCGTATACATTAATTGTTTTTGGTTGTTATAAGTATAAGTAATAAGCTAAAGGACAAAACATCTGACTATTAACTTTAATAGCAAGTTTTATGTATTTAGAGTTGTCATATTTTCTACTTTATAAAAGATATAAATAAAAATATATATATTCCAGTGTAGTTTCTAGTAATTATTCTGTTTATATTTATATTTTTTCCGGCATTGAATTTCAATTTGTTTCAAATCATTTATTTTAAAAATGTCCTTATTTTTTATTTGTTACGTTCAAATTGTTTATGTTGCCACTACGTTAACTAGTCAAAAGTAATCGGTTATTGCTTTAGCCTAGCCGCATTATCAAAATTATAAAATTTACTTTAAAATCAAGTTATAGTAACCAAAAACAGATAAAACTATCTGATACCTTATAAGAAAGTTATAACAACGGCCCTTAAACTTAAAACCGATTTGCTTAAAATTTTAACGGTCATCATCCTGTGTGTTCCTAAATTCGAACACGATATTTTATTTTTCTCTCGGATAGGGTGGAACTATTATGGTGAAAGGCTTCAAACTTCACGTGAACATCTAGCTTATCATAGTATAAACTTAAAATAGTACGGATAGGTCCAGGGGGAGAGGTAGCCCCCATAAAAAGAAAATTTTAATTTTCGCATATCTAAAGAAGTATTACAGTGAAACTCTTAAAAAGTTGTAAGAGTAATTTTCATATACAATTTCGTCCAGGGACAGTAGTAGCCCCATATAAAGTAAATATTAATTATCGCATCATATTATACGAAAATATATTTTATTGAAACTATGAACAAATAAATGATATTTGATATTGTAATTATTCTTAACTCAAGTAATTTTTTTTTTTTTTTTTTTGGTTCATAAAATTTTTTGATGCGCCTTTACATTTCCGTTAAGAAGTACAAATACCTACTAATTCTACCAATTGTATTTAATTTCGTGCTGTCCATGCGATGTGCCTTTAGTGTTTTGACAAAAGTGTCCCGTTTTCAACTATCAACAATATATGACTTAAATTTATGGTCCCGATAATTTATATTTATCACCGTTTTTATATCTATATATTCGTACAAATTGCAATTTGGTATATAAAATTAGTAAAATAAAAAGTACAATTTCTGCGTAATTTTCAAAAGTTCCATAAAATTTTTTTTATTAAATTTATTTATTATTTTCCTTCGATTTTATTGTGTAAAATAACAAAAACTAAGTTCACGTAGTAATTCAATATATTTATTATCATGTAGAAAAAATTTTGGATTAACTTCTATAACTAATATCTAGTAAATATGTATGCAACAAAGTTCTTCATGGATTTAAATTAATTCTAGAAATCACCTTTATTTCATTTAAATGCAAATCAATTTATTTCCCTTTATTTTAAAAAACTTGACAATAAATAATCGAACATTAATTTTTCAACAAAATCCTTTAAAACAGCTAAGGTGTAAGGAAAAAATATAGTAGAAAAAAAAAAAAATAATTTAAAGCCTTAACGCTTTGACACTTTTGTATCTAAAAACAAAAATCGTTTAGAAGAAATTTGCATCTCAAGCACATTTAATAACCGTGAGTACTTAAGCAGGTGTTTTAAACATTTTAGCTCAAAAGACATACAAATAATAAAACAAAATACAGCAAATTGTAGTTCGACTCTATAGTCATGTCAGTCAATATGCTGATGCCAGGGATTTTCATGTTGATCCTTTTATTTTTGTTAAAGGAGAAAAAAACAAAAACAATGAAAAAAGGAAACCTAAGGCCTTTTTCTTGAGTTTTTTTTGTGTGTTTCTGTTCCATTTTAGACAGCAAAACTTATAATCAATCTTCCGAGGACAAAAAATTGCAGAGCAGTGAAAAAAAAATAAGAATTTGGCATTAAAGGCGACAAACAAGATGGCAAAATGATGTTTTTATTTTGTCAACGACATTAAGTAGCTACAATAACAACAACAACTCAAACTATGACTGATAGACTGCCAGACGGACAAAGTGGTTTTATATTCAGCCAGTAGGTGGTTTATTCTTGAGTTGTTTTTATTAAAAGACAAAAAAAGGACAATTATACGTTTAGTTGTTGTTTTTTTGTTCAATGTAACACCATAATTATGCCTAAAACCATCTCTGAAGGGCGGTCTTTTGTCTTTTCAAATAGGCAAATGTAGTCATTATTGCAAAATAAAATAAAACAAAAAAGGTATTAATGAGACATGACACTATAAAAGTCCTTTAGGTATATTTTTTGTTGAGTGTCAGCAAAAAAAAAAAGGAAAAGTGGTGTTAAGCTTCTCCATTCTCTTACGCAAAATGATTGATTAGCAATTAATTAAAGCAACAACAAAAACAACAACAATATTTCGAAAATAAATTAAACAAACTAATTAGTTAAAAATATAAACAGTTCAAATTAAATGTAAAAGGGAATATTTAAATTTAAGCTTTATTTTAAATATTCGAGTTTGTTTTTTTAAGGAACCAAACAGAAGCGTTTGTAGAACGTCAAGTCTTTAAGAAAAAAAGCTTATATTAAAAATGTGTAGCTTTTAGTGATGATAAAATTTGATTTTTAGTATCCATAAAAAACTTACTCAATGACAGAAGACGTGAAAGAAAAAAAAACTTGAAAATTATACGAGGATTGCTTTACTTTTTCTAAATCAATTCTTAAGTATGTTGAAATAAAATTGTGCTGATATTTTTAATGCTCAAAAAATTATATCTAACACCTCCTTAAAGTGTATCAAACGGCGTAGAACTTAGTCGATTTAATTATGTCTGTAAATCCATCTACGTAAACCGGTAATCAAATTATTGGTTATTGATTTATTCTTCTTTATTTGCAATCTGTTTTACAATTTAAAATCATATAAAATCATGTAAAAATTTAAAAATTAACTTAAGTTATTGAGCATCTATAAACTCAATAAAAGAAGAATTACATAATTTGTAGTATTAACATACATATTTATATTTTCATTTTCTATAAGAGAGGTCAAGTACATGAAATCATTTTAATCTATGTATTTCATTACTATCATTTAGTAAGTTAATAGCTAACACATTTGAATGGTTAATAAGACGGTTGAGATATCTGTCACTAAAACGCGAAATTTCTTCTTTGACCATTGGAATTTTGAGATCTTTATGGATGTTGATACGAGTATTTTTAACAAACCATGGAACATTTGTAATTAAACGTAAGATTTTTGATTGATATCTTTGCAATATCTCAATATTCGAATGACTTGTGGTTCCCCACAGTTGAATGCCATAAGTCCAAATCGGCTTTAGGATACTTTTATATAATACAAGTTTGTTTTCTAAATTTAGTTCTGATAAAGGTCCTAATAATCAGAAATATTTTTTCTTTGTATATGTTTTTTCCATGTTATTCTTCTATCAAGATGGAGTCCTAAGTATTTATCGTTATTGCTTATTGCAACTAGAGATCCATTTATAAATAAAGGAAGGTAATAATTATACCCCACAACACCAAAAGTGGTTGTGGTATTATGTGTTTGTGCTGATGTTTGTAACGCACAGAAAAAATCATATAACACCTACCTTAAAGCATAACAATCGACTCAGAATCACTTTTTGAGTCGAAGTCAAGGACGAGCCTATTGAAATTGGTTATAATTGGTCTATTATTTCACCTAGCCCTCATACAAATATCCTTCCGGAATAGAGTTTTAACAATCATAACTGAATGTAAATATAGCAATAATTTAATGAAATTTGTTGTAAGTTTGTATAAGTTTCAATTTTTGTGCCAAATTTTATGAAGATCGGTCCATAATTGACCATAACTCCCATATAAAACCCTCTTCCGAAAATCACTTTAATGTGTATAAATCACATACATATGTTTGTATGAAGTTTATATTCGACACAAATAATTTTTATATAAGTAGAAATCATAGTGATAAATTTTATGGGGATCGCTCCATAATTTACCATAGCTCCCATATAAGTCCACTTTCGAGAATAACCCTTAAAGTGCATAAATTCATAAAAATGTTAGTATTAACGTAATATTCTGTATTCGTATATTTTATTTTACACTTAGTAAAAGTATCAGTTCACAATTGTCCATATGTCCAATATAAGACACCACCACGAATTTTGATGGACATGCATAATGGTGTGGGGTATCATATGGTACGGCTTAACTGACTGTAACTTGAACTGAGTTTTGTGCATTGACTTTAATATTTCACTTTAACAAACATTCTTGAATAAAATTTAATGCTTCCTGAACCATTTTAGAGGCTTCCTTTGGTGATTCACAAGATGCTAGCATACGTTGCAGTAGTTAGTTCATCTTTTGTAGGCATATCAGATGTAAAAATCGTATATAGAACTGGTCCTAAAACGCTGCCCTAGGGGATACCACCCTTTATTATACTAAAATTTGAGTTTTCGTCACTGATATTTAGAAAAAAGGTCTTTGGTGTAGGTACGACTTAAGCAGCAAATAGTGTGGCGCCGATATTAGACTTTTTAATTTGTACAACAGTTCATCGTGTCATACTTTATCAAATGCTTGCTGTATATAAAAAAAAAAATATATAATATATATATATATATATATATATATATATATATTCTAAAATAGGAAAATTTTTAAAGATAATTCGATGAAATTTGGAACATATTTATTTTATGACTCAAGGAAAAGAAGGCTATTGAAATTAGAATTAGGAATTAAAATCGGTCTTTTTTTACACCTATTTAATTATTTTGCAGGCATAATTTTCTTGTAACCGTAAAATATTCATTCGAAGCTGTGTTCAAGCAGAATGTTTTGGCATAAAAATTTGATAAATTAAAAGCACAATAAAATACTTTTTGAGCATTTAAGCCTTTTAATTTTTTAGAGAAAAATAAAGTTGAATTTCAAAGCTGAGTAGGATGCTTTAGAAACTTTTTAGGAAAAATCTGAATAAAAATAAAATATGTGTATTTAATAACTTAAAAATTTTTGATTATTCCTCCCGGATTTGCGAAACCTCCATATTTTTAAAATTTCCACATTATTAAGATCTTTTGTACGATTTACACTATCATGAAAATATTTCTGCTAGTTAGAATATTAATAATAATAATCCCATTATCAATTGCTAAGTAAAATTTTAAAATCAGCCTCGTATAGCAATATAACATCCTTAAAATAATTTTGATACGCATATATACTATATGCAAAAAATTAAAAATTCACAAACAACTAATTTGCATATTTTCTTTTATACTTCAATGTAGCGAATTTTTCTTATATTGACAAAGATCTAATAAACATTTTTGAGTTTGGTAATATTACACATTCTTGCTATATTCATTTTTTTTTTATTTTATAAAGCAATACATATTTAGATCTAATCTTTTACACTGCTTTAGCCTGAAGTTTGTTATTCATAAAGGTATAATTTTAGCTACTGCAAATTATATTGTCTCGGTGGTGTAGTTAGAATCCTATTTTTGCTCTCTATTCATGGACATAGAAGCTATAATATTCGTTGCGCTTGATTGCAAATTTTTTTTTCTCTTTATCGTTTTATGGTTTATGTTTTTCTTTTTTTTAGTAACGATTTTTACTACATTCATTGTATTCCTGGCTAAATGCTCTTTAATGGTTTTATGCATTTTTTGCAATTTTCATTCTCTATTTTTTGTTTATGGGTAATAGAGATTTTATTAGAAAAAAAAAGAAATCATCCCCGAAATTGGAACACAAAAAACTAAAGTATTTGATGTAAAATAAAACAATAGATGAATTTCATGTTTTTTAGCATGCAAAATTAAATATAGGCAGTTTCAGATTTATATTATAATATTATAGCTTTGTTAGCTCAAATCGATATTTCTAAATACAATATGGCTTTTATACAACAGTATGCTAGAAGATTTTAGCGTATAAAATATATATATTCAGATTATATTTTGGGCATTGTTAAAACGCCTTAACTAATGTCAGGTACAATGCTTAAACTTTGTATACTTTTTGAATTAAATTTCAATAAATTTACCACCAATTTGTTTTTCCTATTATAGAGTTAAACTCTACTTTGCTTTATACAGATACAATATTTTATAAAAAACAATAACAACTGTATTCAAAAAAACTTAACACAGCTTTAATAACCATTGTTAAGCCAAATTCGTTGAAGTTATATTCAAAAACGATGATTCGCTTAATGTATCTTTTGTAAGCCATTGTTAACTTTAAATATTTTAAAGGACGTTCGACCCTACCTCAGACTACTTTAAGATTATTTCCGTTACATACATATTTCAAGAAAAGATATTTATTTATTTTCATATGTAAATTTTTGACAAAAAAGCTTCATTTTGTAACTTCCGGATGCTAAGATTCGTTCCAAAATTAAAAAATGCACCTATATAGCTATTTAAAAACGTATAAACTGAATTCCGGGGCAAGATAATATTTTCCTCACATATGTTCAATTTAAGCTATTTTGTAATAAAATCATAAACATAATTAGGAAAAAGTCTATTTTTCCTGTTTTGGATTAAAATACCAACATTTCAGCTACCCGCATGTCAACCAAATGTTCGCCATAATCGCATATGTGCGACATTTTCCACGTAATACCAAATAGTACATTAATATGTACATGTCTTAGATTAAGGTGTCATTAATCTAATATGTCAACTATGGGTTAAAAATTATGCATATTAACAAAAAAAAAAATATATATTGAAATAGTTAAATTTAAACAAAATTTCAACAAAAATAATATAAATAAAACCAAATATGAAATAGTGATACTAATTTTATCACAGAATTTTTGTTATTCGAATATTTATAATTACAACCAATAAAAATTAAACAAAAAATATTTAATTTACACATAATTATATTTGCATAAGCTAAATAAAGATTTAATTTCAAATTAAAAATTTATCATTAAAAACGTACTATTTAGGACATTAAAATTAATGATGGAATAAAACAGTTAACGAATAATTTATTCTAACCATGCATAACGCTGACAATATAAATGAGAGACAAACTTGTAAGGGTTGTCTACAAAACAGTTTTTTGAATACGATTTTCTTAATAAAGACTTTAAGGACTAAATTGTGTATTAGCTAGTTTGTGCTTTATAATTTATATATTTTTTTCTGAATACGACTGTTGATCTTTATCCCTCTGACATCTATTTTGCGTATATTTTTGAAAGAGTCCCTAGAAAATCAAATAATATTTGGTTTCTAATTCTTTACAGCTTCTGTGAAAGCTATACACTTTAAAAAGGCATTAAAATCCGCCGTTTTTTTTTTTAATATATTAGGTACAATTTCATTCGTATTATAAATATACGTATATACATTAGGTCTATAACCAAATTTTTGTCATAGTACCACGGAGTGGCCAAGAATGTTTTAGCAATGAAAACACCTGTCTCCCGTCGTTTTGCAAAAAAAAACCTAACGCAGGGAAGCAAATTTCTAAAACCTTCCAAGAAATTTTTTTTAGAAAAATTTTTTATTATTTATTTTTTTTATTTTTTTATTATTTTTTTTTTTTTTTTTATTTATACAATATTTATGTATTAATTTATTCTATGTTTACATAGTAGTTTTAAATTTACATACTATTGGATGAAATAAACTTTAAGTTTAATGTTCGCTATAATTTACACAGTGGATAAATATCTTGTACAACTTTTTTTGTTCTCTCTGCACATATATTACTCCATTGTTGCAAAGGAATTGCTGAAGGTTCTTTTACCAAGTGTCTTTCAAAACACGCCTTTGCTTTTTGGAAATTGGGTCAATGATTGTTCTAAGCCTTTGTAATTTTCTTCATTGAATCAATGATCGGAAAACCAAATATCGTACCATTTTCCACATATAAATTTTGGAATAAGAATAAAAGCTAAAATAGCAAGAATTGTCCTTGAATTCCATCGAGCATTGCTAAGTGGCTTTTAAATATGCTATGCTTTTAAATTTTATTTTGGGAAATTTGTTGTTGCTTTGAGAGTACCTGAATGCGGCTCCGAGTTCATATAAGAATTTCATATCACAATTAAGTGGTGTATTAATTGTCTTTACTTCAAGTGTTTCATTAGGTTTCTTGAAAGACATATTTTATTAATTCAAACAAACAACAAAATTTAATAATATTTCCATGCTTTCTAAATTAAATAAAAGTTTTCAAAATAAAAGGTTTTACAACTTTTTTGTTTATTTTGTGATTTTTTTTTTAATTTTGCATGAATTTTGATTGGAAATGGTGTATTTTTGAAAACTCCTTTAAAAGATAATAATCTAGGCATTTAGTGATCTATGAAATTCGGACTTGTTTGATGACAAGAACTCATATAATACTACATACATTAAAGTGCATCGATTTGTATGAAGAAGAAAAAAATTTTTTGCAAAATTAAAGATTGATATGTTATAACCTAATCGTAAAATATTTCATATCAATTATTTCGTTCACTAAAGCTGGATCATTTTGAAAATACCTTCAAAAATATCGTTTTCAATAAACTGTGTACATAATTTTTAACTTTTAGCAAAAAAAAAATCAATATATAATAGGCACATGTCGACTTATACGTAATCAGCAAAATTTTTCTTAAATTAGTTTTCATTCTCGTGAAATTAAGATTTGAGTAAAATTTTCTAAAATTTCTTTTCTTTTAATATTATTTTATTAAAGTTTGAATATTTCGGAAATTTTCCATCGTAATTTAGATTTTAGAGCATCATTGCAATAGTTTTATTCAGTACTATTGAGATATGGCTTCATTTAACTCTTTAGTAACAAAAGTAATATTTTGGAATCACCGATCCATAATAGGTTAAGTTATTTTTTCTACAAATGAATGTTTATTTAAGAAAATAAATGTCGCAAGAAGCATAAATTTATCAAAAAAATATAAATTCGTGCAAAATAGCGACAAAACTTGAAAGACTTCCTTTTATTCGATTACTACCGCGTTTTAGAAGAATTCATTATATTTTTCATAAATTCATTGATATTTAAGTATAAGAAATACAACTTATTTGCAATTTCGTTTTCTTTTAAAAGGTTTATTATTTATAATTTTCAATAGTGTCAAATTAGACTTTTCCAATGATACCTTCAAATCCAATATATATTGAAAAATATATACAATTACATATTTATATAATAAGGTATAATAAAAAATGTTAATAAAATCTTGATATTTTGCGAATAAAAAGACATGTAAGAATTAATTAAACGCACATTCCAAGTATTAATATGTCTCTGCAATATTTTGCAGTTAATTTTCTTGTAACGAAGATTTTTATAATGCTATTGAAAAAAATCCGTATTTTTAGAGGTGTTTTAAAAATGGTCCAGCTCACGTAATATTTTGAGAACCATCAAGAAAATAACAATCTTCATTTCTAGAAGCGTACATTTGTAAATTTTTTTCGTAGTGCATTTTAATATACATATGTATTTAGACAGAAGTTCTTTATGCTAAAATCTATCGAACGCATTGAAAGTATAAAAATCGCGTCTGAACAGAATATAAAGGATCTGAATTTTGGTAATTTATTCTGATTCTGAATGTTCTATTCTCTCTCTCTCTCTCTGAATTTTAAACTAAGACTTATCTTTGATTTTAACCGAAACTTTTTTTAATAGAATCAAATACCGTTAATACAGTAGTAGATACTTAAAAACCTAAAAATTTTACATCGAGAATTTTAACACTTACCCTACAACTTACTTTAGTGTCAAATGGAAAAATATAAAAACCTCACAAAACGCCAAAATTTGACATAAATTTATTTTTGTAAATATCTTTATAATTTCCGTATCGAATTAAATGTCACCGAATAGTTTATATATGTTATATAAGCAGTCCGCAGAGAAGCAAATTCACTCGGAAGCCATTAAAAAAGACCAATTGTTTATCTATGGGTTCCTAAGTTACCATTTGTAACTATATATATATATATATATATATATATATATATATATATATATATATGTATATATATACATATATATATATATATATATATATATATATATATATAGTTGAGCATTGTTACGGCATATATGTTATGTTGAAAAATTTGGTTATGGACACCGGAATAATTTATATTATAACGGCAACCATATCATGATTGTAGTAATTAAATACTCGTAAAATATGTTAACTTTCATTGATAAAACTTTTGCGAAATCTGGGAAAAGGTGAGATATATATTACTATTCAAGAATGGGAAATTTTAATTCTTGGATAATTAAATATATGAGTAATTTTTGTGTACTTTGAACAGAACTTCAGTTCACAAATTTGTAAATAAAAATGCTACAATTTATAGATTTTACATTGTACAAATGAAATACTGAAATTAAAAGAAAGGCTCAAAAATATCTTAGTAATCTATTTGAAAATCAGTAAGAAGTAAAATCAGTTCAAATTTATATTATGAACATTCTAAGTCAAATAACGGAGTTTAAAAGTATGAGCGTATAAATTACAAAAATTTTTGTGGATTTTCAGTTATGGCACAATGATTTCAAAATACATATAACCAACAATGACTGCAATATATTATTTTGGAAAAGTGCCCGAAATCACAAAAAAAAAGAAAAAAAAATGAAGAAGTACACAGTTTATTTTCAAATACTTATTTTATTAATAAATTATTGCTATAATATGATTAAAAAAGAGATAAATTTCATTTTCACTTATTAGATTAGAGGCTCAATAAAAAGTATGCGATGTAATAATACCTCTTAAATGTTTTGGTGAGCTCAACACAGATAAAAATTTTAAAATTTTTAAAATGCCAGCAATGAAAATCATAATTCTAGTGCATTTGGAAAAAAGAAATAGTTTCGAGATTTTCTTGTTTATTTTGATATTTGAGTCAGCGAAAAGGAACTAGAAAAGACCTGAAAAAGTCATGATTATAACATTATGGAAGAAAGTACCTAGTGCTGAAAAAGAGCTACACAAGTTTATTTTTTAACTCATGGTTGTCATAGGTAGAATGTTCTTCTTTTATGCTTCTGGTTTATTGCTTTTGAAGTACTTCTCTTAAAACTATGTTTATACAATTTTTTAATTAAAATTCTGCTTAAGCCTTATTGAAGGATAATGAAAATACTTTAAAATGTGTAAAATTTTAATTTTTTGGAGAAAAAGAAAAACATGTATTTTCACTTTTTTAGAAGTAATTATTAACGACTTTCAAAAAAGTGCAAAATATGCACTTAGTTCTACTTTTAAGGTGGTCCTTTTTTGGAAGCACTTGATCGTTTTTTTTTTTTTTTTTTTGTTAGATTATGAAAATAAAAAACTAGCAAATTATAAACTTTTTTCACAGAAATGTTGCTGCCATTTTTTCAATATTAAAAGCAGAACAAAATTACAGTAAAACTATTTTTTTAGTGTTCAAAAGTTAAAAAAACATTAAATCCTATTTGTTAAAAATACTAAAATACTGATGTGTATTAGAGCGGATCGATCTCCATACAGAAAATAGTTATGCCAGTCACCCCCTAGAATGAAAGAATGAAAGAATTATTTTTTGACACGCCCCAAAATAATATAGCCCTTTTTGTTTTTTGTCTACAGCGTCACTATTTTAAGTCCGATTGCAAAATGTGGCATGTCGTTGATAATGGTTTGACAACCGTTTAAATTCTCTTTTTGGTGATTTTTGAGTCCGACGTCAAATTCTCAATTTCACTTCTGGTATCTCGGATACATCTCTCCAAATATCCAATGATTTTCATAAGAAATGAAAACGAAAAAACGTAAATAAAAAATATCTTTAATTTTTTAAATTAAAATAGTATTTAAATTTGGAAATTGTTTATAGTTTTTTTTTTTAACATTGTTGACAGAATTTTATATTAAAATATAAGCAGTTGTAACTTAATTGTAGCTCAATTAAAAACTTTTTATATAAATGTCTTTTAAGACCTAATTTTATAAAATACCTCACCCCACTTTGAAAAATTTTCCATATAAATTGTTTTTGTTTTTCAAAAAATTTTATGGGATATTTTTTAAAATGAGTTGAAGCGATTTACCAAATAATGGAATTAAATAAATTATTATATTGTATTTTTAAATAGTCTGTGTCTAAGGAGTATCATAGCCGCATAAAATTCCCTCTGGGGCCACAGATGTCCATGGTTGATATATGAAATCGTAAATTTCAAAAATGTATTAACACGAATAAATATGTCTTAGAATAGGGGTAACAATATTTATATTTTGGAGATAATAGAGTTTAAAAATCTATTTTTTTATATTTTTTATTCAAATTAAGAAATATTTTAAAAATTTATATTTTTGTGTAATTTTTTTTTTTAATTTTGGATAATTTAAAGACTTGGGTAGTGTAGTAAAAACCATCGACTCTGTCAATACTGTTTTAACTCGTTTTTAACAAATAATAACTCAATTTAATCCGAATAAAATAAAAAACTTTTAGAAAAATAAAGCAAATATAGCAATTTATTTGAAAATTTTATTCCGATTTCAATCAAAAATATCTTCTTTTATGTAGTGTACGATCAGAAAAATGTAGTACTAGATTTTCTAATAAATTTTAGGTCAAAAATGATACCCAACGGAAAAAAAATAAATGTAAATATTCATATGCTCTATATGAATGTCCATAAATAACTTCTTACGCCCTACACCATTATAGTTGGTTGTGGTATTATGTGCTTGTGCTGATGTTTGTAACGCACAGAAAAAATAATCCGACCCACCTTAAGGTACAACAATCGACTCAGCGTCATTTTCTGAGTCGATTTAACGATGTCCGTCCGTCCGTCTAACCGGCTGGTTGGTTGTCTATTCATGTAAAACATTTCACGAAGTACAGGTCGCAATTTTTTATTCTTATTATTTTTTTATTTATTTATTTAATAGCCAATGAAATTTCAATTTCTTACAGGCTAACACACATACTACTCTTAAAGCTATTTACAATAAAATGTTTTTCATCATTCAATAATAAAGTCTTATTATTTAACTCAGTTAAAAATACCTCTCTTAATACGGATTGAATTTACTGACAAATCAATATATGGATAAAAACTGTTAAATTGATTGCATGTACGTCTCATGGACTCAAAGTTGGCATAATTAGTTCGAAAATATTTAATTTTTAAAGGAGTATAATTTCTAGTTGGACGATTTGGGATTACGAATTCTACCTTACTAAGCAGGAACTTGGAATTAATTGAACCGTTTAATAAATTAATTACAAATTAAATATTCATATATTTTCTCCTACTTTCAAGAGCAGGGAGATCAATAAGCTGTAGTGGACTTTCATATGACGATAAATTAATATTAGGATTCCATGGAAAATTACGATCTAAATAAAGGTTAAATAAGAGAAATTGTTTCTGGACCGATTCAATTTTCTTTATATGAACTTCGTATTGAGGATCCCAGACCACGGAAACATATTCAAGGATTGGCCTTACGAGAGATGTGAATAATTACCTGGAAACGTAAGGATCATAAAATTTTAAAGATAATTTGATGAAACTTGGCATATATTTTTATTTTGGCATAACGACGAAGCCTTTGAACTTGGTTATGTTCGGTAGATTGTTTCACCTAGCCCCAGGAATAGGGTTTTAATATTTACAAAGGACTTATCTACGTCATTGTTTCAATAAAAGTCGTTATGAATATAAGAGAGAATCGGAATGCCAAATTTCAGGAAGATCGGTCCACAATTAGTTGTGAAAATTACTTTAACTCTCAAACAAAATATATTTTGTATATCAAAAGATCATAAAAACCAAAAACGATTTAAAATCCTTTTTCTCCTCTCTTTCCATAAACCTGGTAGGATTTCAAAATTTTGTTTAAAATTTTATTTTTCTTGAATTTAAATATTTTTTGAATATTTTTGAAAATATTAAACCGATTCAAAAATAATGTGAGAGTAATTTTAAGATGATTTTAATATGAATTTGTTTATCAGTGTTGCCAGTTTAGCCTTTTTAAGGTTAAATCTAGCCTTTTTCTTTTGCTCTTAGCCTCAAAATTTTCGTTTTAGCTTCTGGTTTTTTATCCTTTTTTGATTCTTAAAATTGCCTTAAAAAGGCTAAAATTTTAGTGCGTCAACAAAGAAGAAAATAATTTCTAATTTGCTTTTACTATTTTATTTCTACCGAATTGTCAACTTAAGTATTTTTGTGTATTAGTTAGCACAAAAATCAATATTATTTATATATAACTAAAATTTTAGCCTGCGGCGCTTCATATATAGCCTTACTTAATCTATTACACTGTGCTAGTTGCAAATTAGAACAAGCTGGGCACCTTACTCGTAAAGCTAACTCGAGCTTGTTGAATTCAATGGTGGCAGAAGTTTTTCGAAGTTAGCGATCGTATTCGTGATATTTGGATTTAAACTTTATTATGGAAGTAACAAAAATAATAGAAAATTAGAAACAAAAGGGACATTTGAATTTATGTGAATTAAACTACAAATAAATTGAATATTTACTTCAATCATAAATTAATAATATTTTTGTTTGAAAAGTTGATCATTACTAAATTATAAGGAATTCTATTATTTTGCGTTAGTTTAAAGTTTTGTAAGTTTTGTAAGTTTGAGTTTAAAATATATTTAATTATAAGAATTCATGATCTTATACTCCAAAAGTATCTTAGTTATTTTATTTAAATTTAATAACTAAATTATAAAATTTAAGCATAAAAACTTAATTTTCCTAACTCTTCTTTTAGCCTTCAAAAATGAAATATATCAAAATCGAGCGCTAACCTTTAAAAATGGTTAACATTTAATAAAAAATTTTTATAAAAGCAAAAAATTTCTCAAAACTTTAGAAATGATAAGTCGGAAAGCAATTATAATTCAAAAATGACGTAAAATCACGTTAAAGCATTGGATGATTTTTTATGTTAAATATGTATAACATAAATTGTATGGAAATTTTGTAATAGGTTTTTTATTGGATCATTTTGCAGCCGCTCTATGTTTTATTTATAAAATATAAGGAGAAGAAATAAATAAATAATAAATAAATAAATAGACAAATAAATAAACAAATAAATTAATAAGTAAATAAATAAGTTTTTAAATAAGGAAATACTAGCCTTTATCTAGTCTTATTTTTTAGGTCATTTAGCCTTTTCTGACCTATTTTAAAGTTCAATTTATCCTCTTTTTCCCAATCTCCTGCCAACACTGATTATTACATTGAACAAAATTTCGCAAAATGTTGTCGAGATATGGTGCAACCTTAAATTAAATTCAATCTAAGTATATGATCCGCCATTTTGAAAAAAAAAAATTGTTAACTCACTTTCTTACAATTAGCAGATATTTATGATAGATAAAAATAACAGCAAAAAATGTTTGCACAAAAAATCTTAAAACTACAACCATTACTAAATTACGTTCTATTTGAATCAAACTAAAAGTGTGTCATTTCCTTTGCCCGTTCTTCCGTTCAATAATGATTAAAATCTGCAACGCAAAAAGTTGCTATTATTTCGTACCTTCTCATAAATAGAAGGAAATATATATATATAGCCTTATCTCTTCGATTTGTTACTATTTTTGGCAACAACAAAATAAGAAAAAACAAATATTTTCCCATAAATATTTTTGTAACACAAATCATTAAATGACATAATAACGGAAATTTACACGTTACAGTGATTCTATCACAAACGTACAACGATAAAACGGATGTAATGATGATACATAGGATTACAACTACTGCTGTTCTAACAACAATATTAAGGATGACACCAACAACAAAAGCGATGTCCAGATAGAGATAAAAAATAATAACAACAAAACTTATATTTCATACAGCAATTAAAATGAAACAAAACA
Source organism: Protocalliphora azurea (assembly GCA_932274085.1). Taxonomy (NCBI): domain Eukaryota; kingdom Metazoa; phylum Arthropoda; class Insecta; order Diptera; family Calliphoridae; genus Protocalliphora; species Protocalliphora azurea. The sequence continues at coordinate 134,251,817 of OW026519.1, forward strand.
ATTCCTAAGAATTGCAACCGTAAATGATTGTTGAAAACTCTCTCGCTCTCACTATCTTCATTTCTTTCCTCTAAACAACCATTTGACAGTTTCCTTCGAATATAAAACAATAAAACTCTAAAGCAGGAAGCAAACAAAAAAATGACACGTGCTAAAATTATGCCGTAAAAAATAAAAAAATAAAAATATTGAATATTGACGATTAGTCGATACAAAATCGTAAATAGAACTCAATTGATGTTTTGATTTGTTGTTACATAAATTATGAACCTAAACAGAGAGTTTATGGTTGTAATTTAGGGATGTTCCAGGATAACACCATCAAATAAGGGTGTCTGATATGATAGTTGCGAATAAAGTGCATTTTTGGGAAATATGATATTTTCGATAATGTTTTTGTTGTGATTATGAATTGTAATTTTGTCAAAACTTTGCGCTTTTCTTTGCAATTTTGAAATCCATTACAAATTTTACATTACGATGACACACATGACCTGTGAGAATTTTTTTTCTCTTATTTTTGTTTTTCCATTTTATTGTAAAATATTTATCGCTAATAGATTTATTGGTTACAGTTATGTACTTATTAAAAAAAGGGAAATCATATCAATATCATAGCTATTTTTTTTTCTTTTTTTTTATTTAATAGACATGCGAATTTCTTTGTCTGCTTTCTTTTTGCAAATCCTTAGAGAATTTAATTTGTGCCAATTATTATTTTGCTTGATACACGGTGGGGGAGGGAGTTGAGTATTATTTCAGTAGTATGAGAAAAAATTGTTTTGTCTATTCCACTAAACAATGAATTTGGAATATGATTTTATTATTCTTTAATTTCTTCATATTGTTTACATTCTATTAAATTATGAGTTTTTTACATTTTTAGTTTTACCATTATTTATTTCTTTATATTCAATGTCTGTGCTTATTTTAATGTTCTTTTTTCTAACAAAAGACTACCCTTTTTCTGGAGAAACAATACAAAACTCCTTTTTTGCTTTTAAATATTATTTAAATTTGTTAGAACGATTTATTTTTCATTCTGTATTTTTATTATAAACGGCATAAGATATGAGGAAAAGTCATTCAGTGTCCAATAATACAGAGAGATTTTTTTTCTGTGTTGACGTTGGAGTTTGTTTTGAGGCCAGAGAATTTTAGGCAAAAGGCCTTTATAATAACACGTAGATTAGGTGAAATCTAAATTCATAATATGGTTTTACTTAATACCTGGTAGGTTGGATATTTTCAATAACAAGCGTATAAGCCTGAAAATGTCAAAAAAATTGCAACATAATAAAAAATTCACAAAAAAAAAAAAAAAAAAAAAATAAATAAAAAATCCTTGACGCTTTTTCTCCCCCTAATCGAAAATTAAAAGATTTGAGTCCGTTGATGGTGAATAGTATTTAAGGTATTAAAGGGTAAAATTTTTGAAACCAAAAAATTTCAGAAATCAGTTTTCGGTAAGATTTTGGAGAGTAAGCAATGAGTATAGAACATTTAAACTTTTTAAAACTAAGATGGACTTTTAAAAAAAATGCAGAAAATAAAAAAATAAATACGCGCTCCTTCGCTCCCTGATAAAAAATCTATATATATATATATATATATATATATATATATATATATATATATTATTTAACTATTCGTCTTACAAATCTTAATAAAGCTAGATTTTGAAATTTCTATCAGGGATATATATATTTATATTTATATACAGATTCAACCGATCACACTTGCGTAATATAAAGAAGTAACGTTACTAATTGACTGATTCATCATCCCACAGTCTAAACGACTGAAGCTGAAAAGACGAAATTTGAACCGTAGTTTGATCTCCCGCCAAATAGATCCACTAAGACGGGATTTTTGTAAATTCGATGGTTTAGGGGGTAAAAATGGGTAAAATTGGTAACCTTATATCTCCTAAACTAACATAAATAAAAAGATTAATATCTGTAGTTATTCATTTGTTGAAAATCGACCCTTTTAGGCATTAAACTTTATTTTTGTGCACACATATCTTCTAAACCAGTAAATATACAAATAAGATTATATTTTAATCAAACTCAATAATGAATTTTCTATTATATTAAACTTAGAAACATAGATTAATAAGTAGATATTTATGTGAGAGAAAAAAAAACCTGATTCAGTAGTCAAAAACCTAATTCATGAAACAACAAAATACATGTAGTCACATAACCTTCTAGTTGTGTTCTATGCCTGGAAACATGAACTTAAGTAATTATATGTAGTAACTGATAATTCACAAGCGAAGATTTTGCTCTTGTACTTCTTGAATTTTCTATAATATTGAAACTAAAAACAAGAAATTAAAGATATAGGGTCCTAAATGAATGGGAATCTAGAAGAGGGGACTTTGTGGTACTTTTTCATTCTTCTAATGGTAGTTTTTTAATTTTTTGTAATAATTAATTTTTGTAATAAGAAGCATAAAATTAAAGATATATGGTCTTATATCGATAGGAAATCACAAGGGGAACTTTCTGGCACTTTTTTGTTTTTCTAAATGTACTTTTTGAATTTACTATATTATTAAAAATAAAAACATTAAATAAAGGTACATGTTTCTATGTGGGTAATAGTTCACGAGGGTTCCTTTGTGGTACTTTTTTTTTGTTCTTCTAATGGTATTTTTTGAATTTTCATAATATTGAACATAGTAACATGAAATTAAAAATTTATGGTACTAAGTGAATTAGAATCCATAAGAGGGTACTTTTCAATATGGGTGACTTTGTGGTATTTTTCCCCTTTTTTTTAATTTTCTATAATATAATGTAGAATGTAGAAGCATGGAATTAAATGGTCTTGATTAAACTAAATCCCATATGATAGGACCTTTTGGTACTTTTTCATTCTTTTTTGGTACTTTTTGAATTTCCTTTTGCATTGAGTGCGAATTCACAAGTAAAGGCTTTTCCAAAAAAAAAAAAAAAAATAATAATAATAATAAAAACATAAATAGTATTCTTTCTTTATCACAAATACATCAAACATATCGTTGGTACTTTTAAATTATTTACTTTTTGTTTATTTTGTATTATTATTAATACCGATACAATGTTCTTAAGAAATTCTCTCCCCAACATTTTTCGAGTCTTGGAGAGAAAAAGCGTCTAGAATAGGTACTTTATACAGCTACTAGACTGCAAATTTTAAGAACAAAATTTAAATAATTAATTTTTATTTTTGTTAACCCAAAAAAAAAAAAATTATGCAAATTTTATGGAATTCGATTCTTTAGTTGGTTGATATAGAGGAATTTCAAAAAAAGAAATTGAAAATTTTGAGTAAAAATATTTTTAAACATTTTTTTCTTCTGCCGCGAACGTCGATTTCTTGTTTTATTAACCAATTTTTGTGCATGAAAAATCCGTTCGAGTTAATCAAAAAAGTCTTAAAAATAGAGTTTTTACTTTATCGAAACCAAAACACCACGATTTCATAAAACATCTAAATTGCTTTTAGCACATGTCAAAACTATCACCAAATATTCAATATTTATCAAAATACACTGAAAAGAAAAAAGAATTAATATGGGTAACAATAGACATATTTGGGGATATTTTGCTGAATAGATCACTTACTATTCATGATAATATTCCTTACAAAAAGCGTAATTTTAGTTTTTTTTTTAAGTGAATTTTTGCAAAATTTTAAATATGTGTCTTATTTAGTGATAATGTAACTTTTTTAGTGAAAATTTGAACAATAATGAGAAGAATGTGGGGCTGATTTTTGAGTTTATAATATCATTTCGGTCTACACAATTATAAATCGACTTTATGTGTCTTGTATTTCTAAAGTTTGTTTTGAAAACAGGAAAACTGCTCAATGCATTTTGGTAGAACTTACAAAATAACTGAGAGATTCAAAATTTTTGAATGAATTACTTAAAATTTCGCTACATTTAAAGCTAACAAATATTTTAAAAAACTGAGTTGAAACTCAAGGATTTGTTGATTCATTTTAGTCTTCACTCGCAACTTTTTTTAGACTCAAACTATCAACCAGTCGAAAGACAAGATTTAGTGAATTCATACGTTGTATAAATAGTTACTATAATACTATCTGTTTAAAAATTATGCAGTAACAAAAAATTAAACCAAAAATTGACGATTTTTATAATTTTGCAGTTTTTCGATAGAAATTTTGCGCACATAAGTGAAATTAAATTTAGAGAATGGAATTTTAAAGTCGAAGTGATTCTCTACAATTTGAGTTATATCCCGATAATCTCAGGAAACCAGGCGTAGGAAACCAACATCACAAACCTCCGGGACATTAAAAAATTTTAAATGCCAAAATTTTATGTACTTTTTAAAATTTTCACCAAATTTTCAAATTTTGTTCCGCAGTTTTTTTAAACCGAATGTGACCTTAGATCATCGAAAAGTATCTGTAAAGAATCATCTTAATGTTTAAAATAGATAAAGTGAAACAAATTTAAGAAACATCATTTATACCGGCTGCAGCGGCATTCTTTTCCAAACACTTTATGCTTGTAGACAACATTAATATTTATGTCAAATGAATGAATTTTATTTGCTTAGTATTAAAATTCAGGGAGCGTCAAAATATTTTAAGTATTTATAATTGTATGGACCCAAACATATTTCGCGTTATAGTTCCGTTTTTAAAATAATAAAAACTATTTTGATGTAAAATAATCACTAAATAAGATATATTTTTAAAATTTTGCGAGAATGAACTTTTTAAAAAAGCTAAAATCGCTCTTTTTGCTAAAAATATTATCATGAGTAGTAAGGTTTAAACGACTATATTTTTCAAAGCAATACTGATATTTATTTAATTCTTTCAGCAAAATACTCCAAAATATCTCTATTATTACTCACTATTTTTATAAGGTTTTAGCCAACAAAAATCTTTTGCTATTTACGAAATTGTGCGAAAAATAATATTAAAATTTTTTCTTTTCAGTGTACTTCGATAAATATTAAGGATGCAGTAATAATTTTGACAAGTGCTGATAGCACTTTGGAAGTTTTATGAAGTTGCGTTATTTTGGTTTCGATAAAAATTTACCTCAATTTTAGACTTTTTTTCCAAAGTTCTTTTTTTTAAGATAAAAATGAATATCAGGAATATACTTTTCATGCATAAATATTGCTTAATAAAACAACAAAACGATGTTCGTATCAGAAAAAATATTTTTAATATTTTTACTAAAATTTTTTAAATTTTATGATTAGTTCCTGTATCATCAAGATAAATTAACGTATAGTTTCCTGATCGAATCATCGTATAAAGTTAAAATTCTGCCAATATATTCTTGTTACGTTTAAATGCAGCTCACAAAAAATAATTTTGGACCATCCTAACCCGAACCGTTACTTAAAAGAACTTTATAAATATCAATCTCAAAGTATCCAATCATAAAAATAGAATCAATTATGGATCTAAATCTTTTGAAAAAGTTAGCGAAAGAGTCTACATAGGAAAAGGATTTCTTTTTTCTTTTGTACTGTTGGGTATTTGACATAATGAAATATCCAAGCTGCTATTAAGCCTCTATCGGGTGTGTATTCGACATCTAAACTGGTACGATATTCCGATAAATTCAAACTTAAAGCAAATCTGGGTAAAGAGATATTCTAATACTTCGAGTAACCTTTTTGCGGACGAACTTTTCAGGAATGGCTCCTTCTGGTCTACCTCGTGACAAGCATGGCTTCTATACATTTATTACCTGATGACACAGGGCAACCCAATGGGACCACTGATGGATCCAAGTGAGCTGATCATGACTTATAGCTGCCCATATAACCTAACTAAATCAAAATCATCGACATTAAGTTTTAAGTTTTGTCTTCTGTCCAAAATGATTTTTCTTTGGTAAAAGTTATGAATAGAATATTTTAAGAACCAGATTCGAAAAAACAAAAATATCTAAATTGTGTTTAAAATAAAGCTAAAATATGCTAAAAAATTATTATAAAATGCTTAAAATAATGCTAAATTGATAAATTACTTTTTCGTGTTATATTTGCATATCGTGTTAATTTTACATAATTTTGACCTTAAGTTATTATTAAAAAAAGAAACGATTACAAAACAAAATAAAGAGAAGAAAATATGTAGAAGAACTAGTAGAAAGTTCTAAGCAGCTATACAAAATCATCTTCTAACAGCTGCCATCTGTTGCCATCAATTCATTCTATTCATATGATAAATCGCACAATATTCTCAAGTTTACAGCTATAATTATCACACATTTCATTGTGGCATTGCGTACCTAACCATCTATTTCAATGATGTTGCAACCGTGGGCAGTGATAAATTATGTATTTTATCACTTACGGTTCCTAACGTCCTCACATTACCAACAAAAATTAAGTGTGCTCTTGCCCCACCTTCTTAATCTACATCTGTTCAGACAGTTTTCCGTAATAATAACTATTGGCGTAGCTAGACAATTTTTCTATGCTATAGCCCCTGACCAAGATAATTTTTTTTTTTTTTTTGTGATAAAAAGTTTAATAGCAAATTTAATTTACTTTTTTTATGTAATTCAAAAAAAAAAAACAAAAATATGTATTAGTACATTTATTAAAATGTATGAATTTTTAAGTTTAGTCTTTTATTTTAGATTCAAAAAAGTTGACAAGTTTCTGATTCTATTAATTTCTGTGAATAAAATACATTTCGTTGAAATAGATCAGTCAATGGAAAAACTTATAAAGCGTTTCAAAGTTAAAAATTAAAAAAAAAAAAACAAAACAGCAAAATATAGAAATAAACTACATATATTTAATGAACAAATAAAAAAATATGTAGAAGAATCACAACAAAATAATTAAAATTAGTAAATTTTAATTTTTTGCTTTTCCCCTTAAAAATGTTTCGAAATTCTGGAGGGAGGTAAATTTTTTCTGGAGTGGAATTAGACCCCCCCGCACAGATCGGCGTTTATACGCTAATGATAATAACTATTTCAATACTTAAACTTCTTCCGTTTCTGATTAACATTATCATTTATACACCGGGACACAAGGCCCTTGACACCATGTAATCGCGATCCATTCTTTTAATAAATTCATGTGTAAATATTATATATTTAAAATAAGAATGTATTTCAAAGAAATCTGTTTAAAAACTTCGGAAACATTTATTTAATATTAAATAACTAAATTCATTATATTAAATACTATACCGTTCCTAATTCTCATTTTTATTAAATTCATGAAATGGACTAATTATTCCTGTTTAGGTTTCAATGAAACCAAAATGGATATGACACCACGAATGCTGATGAAGTGTGTAGAGGCACAGAAAAAGCATATTAAATTCTGTTGGTATCTAATTATAGTCTACAAACTCTGCTTTGGTACTGCCAAACAGAAACAACAAGGCAATTTACTATTGCAAACTTTTTTAGATCCAATGAACTAATCATTTAGTATTTCCCTTTTTTAATTTATTACGGTAATATCTATATTTGTTATAGGATTTCCAATGGCTGTAATCTAAAATTAATTTATAATATTTGAATTTTATCCTTATTATGAAAAATGCTATAAAATGATAAATTAATTATTATAAAATGCTAAAAAAAATATGCTAAATAAAAAATTTGTGAAATGTACTAAATTTAGTTACAAAAATGCTGAAATGGTCACATTGTTAACAACACTGATTTTTAAGGACCTCAAATCGATTTTTAAAAAGATTTAGGAAGTGCAAACGGAGATGATGTGAATTGGCCACTACGATTAGATGATTTGACCCCGTTAAACACAGATGTAAGCCGACATCGAGCGATGCTTTTAAAGTCAACATATCAATGTCGACTAAAAAGGCTATACTAGTTGTTAGCAAATCATCACTTATGATCTAGGCCCCTTAATTCCTCTCTTCACCACTGTCTTTTTAACAATTATAATGAAAAAAAATTCAGTACTTTTCTTAAACAAAAACTTACAGCAGAAAAAAAAGTATTATTATACCCTACACCACCATAGGTGGTTGGGGTATTATGCTTTTATGCTGATATTTGTAAAGCATGAAAAAAGGTATCCAACATCCGCCTTAAGGTATACCAATCGACTCAGCATCACTTTCTAAATCGATTTAACGATGTCCATCCGTCCGTCTGGCTGGCTGGACGGCTGGCTCTCCACACACAAAGTAAGGATCACAATTATAAATATAATTCAATGAAATTTGGAACGTGGGACACTTATGAAACAACGAAGAAGCCTATTGAAATTGCTCACAAAATTTTAATGAAATTCCATAATTTACTATAGCTCCCATATAAACTCACTTCCAGGAATCGCCATAAAGTGCATAAAATCATCTAGATGTTAGTATCAACGCATTATTCTGTATTGGTATATTTTGTTTTACATTTAGTAAAATTGGCCACAGGTGTATTACAAGTCCCCTTCCCGAATTGTTATGCTCGTAAACAATGGTGTAGGGTATCATATAATCGGTCTTGACCGACTATATCTTTATTTTTGTTTTTCTTGTGATAAAGCAAGACAAGCGAGTTTCTTTTTAAATTCATCACAAGTAAACTCGTAAAGAGATCTTTTCTTAAAAAGGGTATTTATACCCATCAACAACTAACATTTACTAGCCAAAAGCTGGCCAATTGCAAAACACTCCCTCACCCGTCTCTAACCAAACAAAAACCAACTTGTCTAAAGAAATGACTTAAGGATGTTATGAATTCAAATTAAAAGTATACAAATCTAATAACTTGGCATTAACTGGCATAAAAGACAAAAGAAACAAAAAATAAAAAAATGAATAAGTTAAATTGGGGAAAGGAAAAAAAGCAAAATTTTATTTGCAATCATTTCATATTTAAATTTCTTACATTAAAAATAAACAATAATACAAATTATTTATAATTGTTGAGCTTTTAACAAATTTGTAGTTTTACTCATATTCCCTTTTAATAAAAATCCTTCTTTCATATTTGTAGTTGAGAAGCTGCTTTCGGTTTTAAAGGGGTAAGTAAAGATTTTAATGACTTCTTTTTAGGCAAATGAAATATAGTAAAAAGGAAACAATAATTTCATTTCTTTTAATTCATATCTTTTAGTTTTTCTCGTAATGCATTTTGCAGTATCCTTTCTTATATTAGTTTTTTCCTTCTCCTTTTTATATTGCAATAAATATAATTTTATTATTTATTTGTTTAATTTTGTAATTATTTTGATTTATTTTTACAGCATCTTATTTGATTCATAAAATAATTTTTTGTTTCTATTTATATTTTTTTTTTTTTTCTAAGTATTTGTTGTTTTCTTGACTTAAGTGCCACTTTCAAGTTTATTATTTGTTATACATCATTGTAAATAGTTGTCTTTGTAAGATTTTTATTTTGTGAAAAAGAAGATTCATATTCATATAAATATTTTGCTTTTTGATTAATAGTTTAGTTTTTGGCAAAAGAATATTTCTTTTCGTTTCATTTTCAAATATTTTCCACACCAACGCCACGCAAAGTTATAAAAATGATTTAAGAAGTCTTGAAATTTTTATTTAAAATGTCATAAAGCTTAATAGTATTTAAGAAGAAATACAGACCTTAACAATGATTTAAAGCAGATATCTAAATAATACCAAGGAGTAATATTAACCATAACAAAATCTTGCTAATATTAGTGAGTTAGACGGAGATCTTTGGAAATTGTGTTGAGACAAAGAATACATCGAGGGTTAATATTCAAAAAGGGCTATCTGCAATACCTGTTTTCTTCAATCATTTTTCAATATTTTACAATCTGCTTTTTTACGATTTATTAATATTACATCCACTAAACCTCACACATAAAAATAAATCTTTCAAGCCACCCATAGACTACAGAGAGATACTACCGATGAACCTTTCTATACGTGTGTGCTTAATAACACAGTCATTAATCAAAATTTTATTTTTGTGAACAAAAGTGTTTAAAAAAATTAAACTATTTTTTCAATTTTGTTTTAATTTAAAATAACAAAATAAAATTTTCATAAATGACAAAAAAAAAAAAAAAATTAAACAAATTATTTTGGAAAAACTGTCTGCAGTTTGAGTTCATTCTGAAATATTACTAATACACATTTATTGCATGAGCTTACGCAGTATATGTCTATGGGCGCCTATAACCGCAGGTATACAACTAATATTAACGCTGATATAATATGTGAGATATCGACGGCAAAAGGACATAACCATTTTGTTTATATTATGTTAAATCTTAAATAAATAAATTTCTAATAAATCTTATAAGATATCATTATTATCAATCAGCCACATAATAAACATATCCTTTTTATTTAAGAAATTTACACCTTTTTAGAACAATTTTTATAAAAATATTTTTTTGGAATGTAAACAACCATTAAAAGGAAACAATTTTACAAAAAAAAAAAAGAAAAAAAATTAAATTTCTGATACCTTACATTGTGTCTACATTAAAGAATTTTTTTATCAAGACAAACGTTAGGCTTAACGCTAATTTGTGGAAGATGGCAATAGTTGCACAAAAAAAAAACAATATGGCGTTTTCATTACTTTTTTTATTTATATACAGTTTGACAACTGTAACAACCAAAATAATAATCAGCTGTTTAACTAAGGTTACCTTGGATATATTCGCACTGATTTTAACGTTTGTTTTCTTAAAAATTTGCCTAATGTAGACACTAGGTTATAAAATAAGAGATAAAAAAGCGGAGTTTATTGGTTAGTACGATTATTTCAGATGGCGAAGTCGAACGGCTCGAAGTCCGCGTTTAGCTACCTCCGATCATAATTTGGTTTGAAGTACCGCCGCCGACTCATGCGACTTTATATGACTTAAAATATTAAAAACGGTTAATTTTTAATTATTTTGTATTATTTACTAAAATCATTACGTAATCATTATTTAAAAAATGAAATCAGTGTTAATCAGATTTTTTATTTGCTGGAATTTGTATTAATGAAAAGAAAAATGGAATTTAATTTATAATTGAATATGAAAAAATACTCATTAAGGGTCTTAAACTTTTTAAAAATTTGTTTTTTATATATTTCAAAAAGTAAATTAAATAATCAGATTATTTGATTTTGTATCTTATTTAATTTTCAAGAAGATTTGAAAATTACCAAAATTTTGTTTTATTTTAATTTACGACATCGACTCAGTTATTTAATCGTAATTATTTCTTATAACAAAAAAATTAAAGTTTACTTAACTGCCAATTTTTTATTTGACAGTTATGTTAATTGTTTGTAATTGTATTGATTTTTACAAATTTTATTTTACAAAATACACCTTTTAAAGATCGCATTAGATATCATAGCCATAAGCAAAATATTTTATCTGCAGTTTTAATTTTTAGGAAAAAAAAAGAAAAAGACTAATAATGTTTTTACAGTGAAAATCTACAAATTAATAAAAACTATGCCAAAAAAAATTTAAAAGTACTAAAAAAAGTACTAGATGCTAGATTAATTTTTTTCATGCTAAAGGAGTTTAAAAATAGTGCTAAATTAACAACACTGATTATAACTATGTAAAATAGTACACTCAACACTACTTTACTGTACATATTTCTTAATTTATTAAATTATTACCATTTTTCTTTTCTTTACTATTTTATTTATGTATTTTTAATTATTTTCCTTTTTCATACTAATATATTTAATAATTTATTAGTAATAAGTAATTACATTGAGCGCCCCTACTGTAAATACTACATACACACCCAAACACATGTATAACAACTGCTTTAGTTGTGCAGTTGATGTTGCTTGATAGTCATACTGAACCGAACCTATTATAACCGAAGCAATCCTAATATAAGCCGAAGAACCGAACCGATCCTAATATAAGCCGAAGAACCAAAATAAGCCTTGTTGAAGAAGGGAGAGCCGAAATAAGCCTAGTTGAAGAAGAAACGATTGAAGACGACTCTTATTAAGTCGATGGTATCCGAACTGAAGTTATCAAAATTATTCTCTCGTAATTTTTGTATTTGAAATATTCTTGAAGTATTCAATAAAGAAAATAGTATTAAACCCCCAGAAAGGGTAAATCAAACGTCTTATTACTTAAGGTTTGTGGATCCGTAAGTAGACCCTGGAGGCGACTGAGTTACCTCAGCCGACGACAAAATCCACGTTATAACTAAAACATTCAAAAAGCAGTTTATACAGTTTAAACCTTACAATCTTTTGAAAATTAAATAAAAGCAATCAGATACCCCATTTTTCCTTAATTAAAATTATATATTTTGTAGATCAAAAATAAAAATGCAATATATATATAGTAGAATTAATTTTTTTTTTCAAAACTTATACCACTGATAAAGTACACAAAAACAAAGTGCAAAGACTTCAAAAGACTTTTTTGGAAATCTCCAGATATCCTTTTTTGAATATAAGCCCTCGACATATAACTTTCCTTTAGAAGATGTAAGAGATAAAATTTCATTCACCTTACGATAACTCAAAAACTATAAATTATATAATAAAAATATCAGAAAATGTTTTTTTACTGCTAAAACTGCTGCCTACGTTTAGGCTTTCTCAAAAAAATATTCTTATTAGTATTTTAACTATTACACTGTTACAGTGAGAAATGACATAATGTAGGTTATAGGTATTCTTATCATAATAAATCGGTTTAAAAAGTTTGCAATAAAAAAACTGTTTTTGGGTAGGTTCTTGTATAAATGTATTTCTAATTGTGTTATTCTTTTGTTTATTTTTGGTTTTTAAATTTCTTTGGAAAGTAGAAGAAGCAAGCTTTTCAACCCAAAGACAGAAAATAATCATTATTCTTGAAATGTTAAGCAAAGAAACAGATACAAGAAGCGACCGGATAAAATTGTTAAATACAGAAATGTAATCCTCAGAACAGGTTCTATTGAAATCCGGAAAGATTTTTAATTTTTTTTTTTTTTGATTTTTATTTAAAAAAAATCAATTTTATGATTATTTTTGGTTTTTATTTTTTCGCTCAACTTTTAATGATAATTGTTCATCTCTATTTTTTTTTTTTTTTGGTTAAAAATTATGATTATTCTTGATTTTTACTTTTTTTGCTCACAATATTTTTTTTTTTGATTTTTATTTAAAAAAAATCAATTTTATGATTATTTTTGGTTTTTATTTTTTCGCTCAACTTTTAATGATAATTGTTCATCTCTATTTTTTTTTTTTTGGTTAAAAATTATGATTATTCTTGATTTTTACTTTTTTTGCTCACAATATAAAACTTACTACTGCCAGTTTTTATAACACGAGGCCAAAAACGACTTGTCTAACTTACATTTAAAACAAAAATAAAATTTCAAAATAATAAAAACCGGAAGTTAACATAAGAAATTAAACTATTACGCAATTTTTAATAAAAAAGATTTTTCATCATAAGTTCATTAAAAAGTAGGTGTCGTGATAGTTTTATTATAAATTTTTTAACCAAAATCTAATTTCTTTACTAAAAGTCGAATTTTTTACTAAAAATCAAATTTTTTACTAAAAATCCATTTTGTTTATTAAAATTAAATTCTTTTTGCTAAAAATCAAATTATTAAAAATAAAACATTTGATTTTTAGTAAAAAATCTGATTTTTAGTAAAAATTCTGATTTTGAGCTAAAAATTTGATTTTAAATAAAAAAAATTAATTTTTAGTAAAAAAGTCAATTTTTAGTAAAAAAAATTGATTTTTAGTAAAAAGAAAAATTGATTTTTAGCAAGAAATCTGATTTTTAGTAAAAAAAATTTGATTTTTGGTAAAACATTTGGTGAAAAACTCATCATCACACTTGCGTTTTAGTGAATAAATCTAATTTACGATGAGAAATGCTTTTTTTTTACAAATAATTGCGTAATAGTTTCATATCTCATGTTGTTTTATATTGTGAGTAAAAAAGTAAATATCAAAAATAATCATTATTTTTGAGCAAAAAAAAAAAAAAATCAAAAATAATTATTGTAAGTTGAGCAAAGAAGTAAAAATCAAAAATAATCATTATAATTTTTATTTTTTTTTTTTATTTTTTTAGTTTTATTTTAAAACTCATAATCATTACGGTCACTGATTCAACCATATGCATTTGGTTTGTTTTGGTCAAATATTAAAAATATTAACTTCTAGAAAACATATTATTTTTAAAATTTTTCGAGTTTAACGGCGATTTATTACAATTTTTTCTATAAAGACCTATACAACAACACAATAACTTTTAAGGGCATTTTTGCTGTGAACATAATTAAATTTAATATTTTTAAATTCGACCAAAAATGTAGAACTTAATCGATTTTATCTGTAATAACTTACTAAAACTTTCCGTATATTTTTAATTTTATCCTCAAAAAGAAAAAGTCAAGTAATATATATATATTATTTTATATAGGAATATTTTATTTTATTCTAAACAAAATAACCAAATATGTGAGTCGTCTTTTAGATAAAATCCGAAAAATGTTCATCAAAGTTAAAATTTCGAATAAAGAAAAGGGATATAAATTTAAAAATGGCGAATAATTCATTATTTAAACTGGGGGTATATAAAAGATGGTAATATAGTTTAAAAGCTAAGTACTGTTTTCTTAAATATATGAAGCTACGAGGTCTATGGCAATTATCCTAAAAACGTTTTTTTTTTTTGCAATATCTCGAATTTTAGAAAGTGTTTTGAAATTTTTAAAACTGTTTTGTGATGTTTTCAAGAAGGTCTATACCCCACATCAGATCATTTTCCGAGTGAAAATAAAAAGTACCATTTTGTAGCAGCGTGTTATTAATTCTATTACACATACATTTTTTTATTTATTTTTCTTAAAAAGGCTAAACTTTATTGCATTCCATTTTATTTTTATGTTTACAAAAATTAAGTTTACCTTCTGTTACTGTTATTTAAAGCCTCATAAACTATTACAATTCTTTTTGCTGGCATACAACCTTCTTACAAATATATAACCATAACACCAGTCCCTTAAACTCATACACCCCCATCATGATTAGAATTTTACCTTTAATAATAAATTGCAGCTGTGCTCCCAACTTCCAACTCTTTGACCAAATAGAACAAATAATAAATAAATACCTTTAATATAGAATTTAGTTTATTGCAAGAAAATTTAGTTTTTCTTTTAGAACTTTATAAAGGAAAATGTCCTTCCTTTTATTTTTGCTGTGGTTGTTGTAAATGAAATGGACCTAAATAAATAAAAATATGTTTATAAGCAAAATATTGTATTAAAGAATAACAATAGAGAAAATATAATATTTTCATATTTTGTTGATTTTTTTTTTTTTTTCATATGCGACGGTTGTATTTTGTGAATTGCCCAACAAATTTTATGCGGCATAAAAATGAGAGAAGGTATGAAATCAAATATTTTATGCTGACCAAATGTTTTGTAACTTACTACTTATATGAGGTTTTTTTTTTATGGTAGAGGAAAAAGTGGATCAGATAGTGGTGGAAATATCTTTAAGGAAACTATTTCGGTACAGTGGGATTTGAGGCAAAATAGGTCGGTAACAAAACTATTGTAAATTTTTAGGACTCATATAAAAATTTTAAAGAAATAGTTCGATTTCATAATTTTCTTCCTTCAAGCCTATTGAAAAAATTTGCAAATTTACACCGAAAATGGATTAAAAAAATAAAATATTTCCAAAAAAGTAATTTTCATTAAGTCAATTTTTTGGAAGAAAGAAGGATTTTACAAAAAAAGTTAATTTGAAATGAAAAATCCGATTATTCATTAAAAACCCGATTTGTTTTAAGATCGGCTTTACTTGATAAATTAATATGAGAGTAATGAATCTCTTATGGGACTGTGTTTTTTACTTAAAAAAAATTATTAATTTTGTTTACGAAATTCATACAATTTATTAAAAAATATAGTAATATTTTATATGAGAAAATTCAAAGAACAAAAAAAAAAAAAAATCCGGAGAGATTAAAATAAAATTTATTTTTACACCGAGCCGCATTGCAGATTTTTCATACAAATTTGTATGGAATTTCAATTTTAATATAATATTTAATATAATAATATGTTGAAGTTCTTTTTGAAATGAATGTGTTGCTGGACATTCATTTCAAAATGAATTCACAATTCGTTATAGTTTTTTTTAACCGATATTTGTAAATGTTGCACACGTAATGACAATATAAATATATTTCTTTGGTGTTAAATACTTCTTACACCGTAGTAAATTATTTAGTCCCACTGTCCACAAGCCCCATAACATTAAGGTTGGTTATGTATATCTGTCATCGTTGTCATCATCATTGCCGTCAAAATCTTCATCCTCGTCAACAGCATCTTTAAGAGAATTCACATTCTGTTACATGAATTGTTTTTATAATAAAATGTTGTCCATATTTACCCTTGAATTAAATTATGAATTTCATAAACGACAAGGTGTTCATAAGCAAGGACATTACTAAAGAACACAAATATATACACACTCACATTTAGCAATACTTAAACACACAATCTCAAGTGAAGCCATAAGAATAATAGGGGTTGGGATATTTGTGGGCAAATAGGTGGCTAAAAGTGGGCCACTAAGACCCACATATGTAAGAGAAAAAGAAAAGCACAATTCATAAGCATATTTATGAAATGTGACGAACTGAAGTCATATTAAAATGTATATGGATGTATGTAAAAGTGTCCTTACAAAATGCCCCTGGTGTCAATATACCTTTTGTTTTCCTGTATATTTATTATACATATGAAAACAAAAAATAAAATAAGATTTTTATAAATGCTTTTAGTTAGTTTTGCCTAAAAACCCACCCTAAGGTGCTAAAGTTATACAAAAGAAAGGAGATCTCCCCATAAAAATAGGACGGCTGTTAGTCTATTATTATTCTAGTTTATTATAGGTAAAGTTTTCATCCTCAGGGATAAAACGAAGATGACTAGTGAGGAAATAAAAAAGGACATTGTTGAAAATATGTGACAACATATGGCATAAAGCACAAAACAACAACGCCAAAAACTGTTTATCCTTATAAACGATAATATTTATGTATAAAAAAAATAAACTTAGGCCCGGTTTTATACTGTTACCTTAGTGTATACTTAAGTGTAAACTTAGTTAAGAAGCTTTTAAGTTAAAGCTCACACTTAAGAATATCTCTTAGTTTAAATTATGCTTATGGTAATACCAAGAAACATCATCAATATCACTTACTTTTTAGGGTAAAACATTTTTTGATGCCACCCTAATATGGCACCAAACATAAATAAAAAACTAACAATTTTAAAAAAATTTAACAAACGAGGAAGATGTGAAGAAATCTTAAGAAAATATAAAGAAAATATAACTTTACAGCGTATTTTGAAATCCTTTTAAAAAAATAAAATAATTTGATTAGATTTTTATTTATTTTTGTTTATTATCAATAAATATTTTTTAAGAGATCAAAAAATTTTCATAATTAGGAAAAACTTAAAGGACGGAAAAAGAATAGTTAAGTTTTCAATCATAGAACAGTTTTAAAAACTTAAGTACGATTTTGCCATTAAGTGAGCAGTATAATATCGTGCCTTAAACATAAAAAACCTTAAGGTATGTTAAGAATTGAAAAAAAAGAAAAGAAATTTAAAGTATGCAAAAAAAAAAAAAAAAAAATTTAAAGCAAATGAAAAATACTATTTCGAAAATTTGCTATTACCGATAACAACTTAATTTGAAAATTGCTCATTTACCTTCTTTAATTTGCAGCAATTTTCTATTTCAAATTTGCAAAATTACCTTAATTTTATATTACGAATATTAACATAACGGGACATCTGTTGTGAATGTTAAAAAAATAGAAAACAAACTACGTTTCTATACACATGTATACATTACAGGATAAATGTGAATGTATTTCTTATGTCGAAAATTTGCTTAATTTAACCTCAGGCTAAAATAATGTTTTTTATATGTCTGTCACACATGACACGTAACTAAATGTTTGCATTAATGTACATAAATATTAGCCAAGAAAAGAACTATAGAAATGAAGAAATTGAGTCTAATACTTGTCACAAAAAAAAAGTGGTCACGGTTTCAAGTCACGTGCCAGATTTAGTGATTCTACTGTATCTACTTGAATCTCATTAACACATTGACCAGTCTCAATTATACACATAAAAGGTTACCTGGAGTTAGTCTCTAGAAGCTTTAAGATGTGAAGAATATTATTAGAAGATATCAAGGTTGGCAAGTGATTCAAAAAGGTAAAGTTATTGATCTTTTGGATCATTTCTGTGTGGACATTTTAGCGGTATCAATATTTTCGTAGTTATTTCGATAACTAGATTTTAGTCTTTAGTGTAATACAAAAATTTTTTTCGGTAAATATTTTAATGGCCAGACTAATTTTCATAATTTGCCCATATCATTAGATCATTCATATTTTACGTCAAATGAATTAATTTAGTTAACTTACCTTTTGATATAATAAATAATCAAATGAAAATCATTTACAAGAAAATATTAGCCAAAAACTAAGGACTTTTATAAAAAGTTTATGCTGTACCTATTCTAATGACCACATATGTATGTGGCTTTAAAATTATTTATAGGAATATTTACAATGTTTACAGGAAAAAACTAGCAAATTATAAAAACAACCATTCGTTTTGAAACTAACGTTTAAAATTAATTTCAATTAAACAGTTTATGAAAAAACTCTTTAAAAAGAAAATCAAAAATTCTCAATAAAGGGAAAGTTATAAAAAAAAATCGTCTATAAACACCGAACTGTCAAGTAAATTAATTGTACTTACCGAATATTTCGTTCTAGCAATACATCATTTGATAGGAAACAAGGATTGAAAAATCAATTCGGTTCGTAGAAATGAAATAATTGCTGCAAGCTAATAAAAAATACAATAAAGAATTCAGTTCCCAAAACTAATTTATTTCAATAGGACAAAAATATAACATTTCTTTTTTTTTTCTTCTCTAAACATCAAAGACAAAGCTTGGTATTTGTATGTGATTGAAATCGATCGTTTTCAAATCGAAAGGTTTGAAAAGTTGTGGTAAATTTAGATTGATTTTAAGAATAATTTTTGGAACAATGCTTTATTTTTCCTTTATAAGATGGAGCGCTATTGAAAACCAAGGAAATAATTTTCGTGGAACACTTTAAATTTTATCATAAAATGTGATAAAAAGTAATTTTATTGTTATTTTCATCAATAAAGAAAACGAAAAAAAAATAAATACATCACACATTTTTTTGATTTAAATTCGTTTAGTTTTCGAAGTTTTCATTACTTAAACAATAATACCGAAATAAATCAAGACACCTTCGCAATCCAATTGAACATTTCTTGGAGGTTCTCAACCATAACATAAGAAAAAGAGAAAATTTCTACCAAGACTGATTTAAGAGCAGCTCTTAATGAAGAATGGCAGAAAATAAAACCCTAAAAACATCCAACTATTCAGTTCCATGCCCAGACGTCAACAGGCTGTGATAAATGTTAAGGTATTCCTACAAAGTACGAATTTAATCTCAAATTCCACTAATAATTAATTTATCTAATACCAGAGGAATACTTCTTCGATAAATATATATATATATATATATATATATATATATAAATTTTGAATTCTTTGCGATTTTTTTTTTGCTCATTAAATTGAAAAATCTTAAAGACTAATAGTTTTTTTTGTCAGTGTATTTCCTACAATAAAAATTTTTATGGATTTCTTCTGATCATTTAATTAGACTGCTCTAAGTATAATATAAAAAATTTCTGTTCTTCAATAGGAAAATATTAGTTTTCGTACGTATGATGGTCATATTTTTGCAAGCGGTCATTTAATGTGAAAATATTGTAAAGCCTTTCGTTTTGTGGATGTACCTACAAATATTGGCAGCAATGTTAAAAGTCCCACTATTATTTTCTTTGAGGCAATTTCTATAAGCAATAATTCTGCCTAGAAATATTAGATAATAAAATAAACTATATAAACTTTTCTTTAAATATACATAAATCTATTAATAAAATTTAAAAAAATCTCTCCTTTTAATTTCATATACTTACATTTAGTAATCCACGACTACTTTTTGTTATTTAGTTTTAGATTTATTCTTTGTAATAGGTATAATTTAAATTTATAAATACTATTTTTCACAATTTCTTTATGAACTTTTTTCAAAATATTTTTAATGTCAATTAAAATCTATTGAATAATTTTTTGGGAATACTGAATAATCAATTTATTTATTTTCGTAATAAATTGTTGATTTCTCAATAAATACCACTTTTCTATAAATAGATTTAGACTCAACTAATTTTTTCGATTGCAGTAACGAATAGTTGATATTGAGACGAATTTATTATCACATTTAATTTGGTTGAGTCTGACGATTTTGTTATACATAGTTTAATAAAAGTTTGAATTGGTTCGGCAAACTAACTTTTTCATTCAAAAAACATTAATTCCTTTATACATATTTAAAAACAATTAAAATTTATTATAAAACCAGCAGTTTCTGGGGTTGTCCAGAACTAGTTGGGTTAATAAGGCATCACTAGTTACTTTATTAACTACATGACTAGCCACTTTAACATTTGTATGTCCTAGCAGGAAATCTATTACCACCTCTATGACTACGTGATGGCACACTTTTGACACACACGACTACCACAAAGTCAGTAAAATGGCAACCGCCACCTCCACGACTTCTTTTCGTCTTCTTCTCACTTACCACAAAGCCAGTAAAGTGGCAGTTGCCACTATGCTCATTGGTGACAGTAGAAGTGCGAAAGGTAGCTATACACAAACGAATCTTACGGTCTAAAAGTGGGTTAATTGCCACCAAATAAACTGCTGGGTAAAACTGTTTTTTTTATAATTATAAACATATTCTAACTATTTTTTTTTCTGTATGTGGATAATTTGATATTAACAAAGATTATTTATCAGAAATTCAAAGCTTACAGATAAAAGAAAATTTATCGAATATTTTCCATAGAAAGAAAATTTATCGAAAATTTATTAAAATTTTTTTATCATCAGAAAATTCATAAAAAAAAATAAAAAATAAAAAATTGTATCGAACACCTTAAACAAACAGAAAATGTACTATAGAAGGAAAATTTGCCGAGAATTTTTAATAAAAAGAAGATTTATCGAGAATTTTCAATGAAGAGAAAATTCATCGAAAACTTTCAATGAAAAGAAAATTCATGGAAAATTTTCAATGAAAAGAAAATTTATCGAAAATTTTCTATAAAGAACAATATATCGAAAATTTTCTATAAAGGAAAATTTATCGAAAATTTTCTATAAAGGAAAATTTATCGAAAATTTTCTATAAAGGAAATTTATCGAAAATTTTCTATAAAGGAAATTTATCGAACATTTTCTATAAAGGAAAATTTATCGAACATTTTCTATAAAGGAAAATTTATCGAACATTTTCTATAAAGGAAAATTTATTGAAAATTTTCTATAAAATAAAATTTATTGAAAATTTTCTATAAAGGAAAATTTTTTTAAAGGAAAATTTAACGAAAATTTTCTATAAAAAAAAAGTTATTAAATATTTATTGAAAAAAATTATTAATTTTCTGTGATGAGAAAATGTCACAAAAATTTTCTGTAAAATTAAAATGTAACGAAAATGTGCGTTATTAAGATCATTACCTTAAACAATTTCTATCAATATGAAACATTTTTTTTTATCTCAAAATAAAAAGTTATAAATGAGTTTTAACATTTACCATATGATTAGGTGACAAAATAATCATTAAACAAAAACAGCCCTTTGTCATTTCTCTCTAAAAATGAATGTGACTAATTTAAACACTTTACAGCAGCGTTTATAGCCATACCGTAATAACTCAGCATTTTTAAGAGATTCGGCCAAAACCAAGCACTCAATCTCTAGTACATAAAAAGGAACCAATACATTTCATGTGTAATTAAATGAAATTTATTATTTATAGTCTGGCCGACAATGAGGGAAACAAATAAATTAAGTAGGCGTTAAAATAGTTCATATTTCATTTTACCGTCACAATGAACAGACGGCTGGCAGAAAAGAACACGTATAGATTCGAAAACTATAATAATGATCGCGAACATGCTAACTATAAATTTTACTGATTTCCACTCAAAAACTTAAAGATAAATCCTATACATCAGAATTAGAGTATTTTTAAAAAATACCTTATATTCTGCAAATTCTTTTATTTTTATGTAAATGAAATGTGTTTTGTCTGCAAAAAGTAAATAATCATGTGTCAACACATGATCATTAATGATTAGATAGACCCCACCATGGTTGTATCTATTCACTTTACAAATAAAATTGTTTTAAATATTTTTTTTTCTTTTTTCAATTTAAAATTTTTAACGTTAAACTTAAAAAAGGTGGGGAAGAGAGGGGGAACGCCACAAACATTTTGATTAATATCAAGCAGACACGATGAAATGTTAATTTGACGTTAGAAATTGGAAATGACGTGTGTTTTAATTATTTTTTGTCATTTTTTCGTTGACTTTTGCAAGTAAATGAATGTCCATAGTTGTTGTTACATGACAATGTGCTAAAGTAAATAATTCAGTATGAGTTGAATTGAAGAGGTGCACTTTCTTGTTGCAAAAACAAAATAAATAAAAATAAAATCAAAACAATTGCCAAATGTTTTATGTTCTTTTATTTGTATAAAAAAATAAAAAAAGATAAGTATTGCACTCATTAAAATTGAAATGTAAAATTTCCACGAATTTCCCTGTTTTCAGAACAAAATAAAACAAAATGTTTGTATGAGTATTGCGTTTTTGGACTGTGCAGTCATTAAAGGTGTGAAATGGTCATGTTAAATAATGATGACGATGTTAAAAGTTTTTGTGTTTATTTTTTTTGTTTTTCATATCGTTATGAGTTCAACAGCAAATTGTCTATGATGTTGCACGTATGTACTCGAAGAAAAAGAACAACACAAATAGAACAAATAAAACAGAAATAAGTCAAAATGTTGCATGCGTGACAATTGCAATATTGCTGCATAAATGTTCTAAAAAAAAAAAAAATTAAGCCGAATATAGGTGAAATGGAATTATTGGATACCCTGCAAACCGTTAACAATTTCTATCAAAGCTTTAACAGTTTCAAATTAATTTAAGCAAAATCTGGGCACTTTCTAGTTTAAAACGTATAGAGGATCAATTTATTTTAAAGTCCAAACGTATATATATTATATATTTTAGGATCTATATTATTTGGAATCAACTTTGCTAGAATTGAAGTAACAAAAGGCCTTTTTTAAATCCGCTAATTTTTGATATTAAAAATTTATTAGAAATCATATTATAAACTTATTGGTATATGAATATGTTTCCATAACCTATAGAATATATTCTTTCAGTCTATATAAAATAAAATATCACAAATTAGCTACACATTCACCATAAATTTCTCCCAATATATTTATTTAAAATTCCGCAATAAATAAAACGAATGAATTTGATAATCACTCAACTTTAAAACTGTTAAGTATCAAATTTTCGAAAAAGGTTTTTATTAGAAAACGTTCCCTTAAAATTTTTATTTAAAAATGTTAAATATAATTATTTAGAAACAGAAGTAAAATTTTCACTAAAAATTTTTGTAAAACTAATTTGCACCCATATTTTTATTTAAAAAATTTCTCCAATAAAATATGTAGAACTTTTGCAAACATTCCCAGCAAAAACTTAGTAATGACATGTACTTCTCAATGACGACAACATACTGCCTGCATTACATAACCCGGTATGGAATTAATTATTTATCAGATTTTTGATAACATTTTTATTTCAAAAATTTCTCCAATAAAATATATAGAACTTTTGCAAACATTCCCAGCAGAAACTTAGTAATAACATGTATTTCTCAATGACGACAACATACTGTCTGCATTACATGGAAGTAATTTAGTAATTACTAATTTATAACCCGGTATGGAATTACTTATTTATCAGATTTTTGAAAATATTTTTATTTCAAAAATTTCTCCAATAAAATATGTAGAACTTTTGCAAACATTCATAGCAAAAACTTAGTAATGACATGTACTTCTCAATGACGACAACATACTGCCTGCATTACATAGAAGTAGTTTAGTAACTACTTACTTATAACCCGGTATGGAATTACTTATTTATCAGATTTTTGAAAATACTAATTTTTATTAATTTTTTACCTCAGTTTACCAATTCATAAAAATGGAATTAATATATGAAAGGAAAAATTTGCGTATGAATTAATTTTTAATTTAAAATAGGTTAGTTTTATTACATTAATTTTAATTAGATTTTTGGTTTTTTTAATTAAAATGTTTGAAATCTTTTTACGTTTAAAATAAATTAACAAAAAATTTAAAAAAATACTGCTTTTTATAACCTGACATTTCATTAGTTATTTGTAACCTAAAATGTAGCTTGTTCCTACTGTTTTTAATAATAATGACTTCAGTAATACTTTAAAATCAATCAATAGTTCTTGTATTGACATCTACGTAATGACATTTTTAAATGCCTACTGTAATAATGTGAGGTAAATAGTTGCCTCTAATGTCATTGCCGTGTTAAAATAATGGGTTATTCATTTTGTGAGTAAGTAGTGAAGAGCCATTATATTAGCTTCTTAACTCATTAACATGACAACCAAAGTTTGTTTAATTTAATGGCAAATATACACCTAAAATTTTTTATTACAAAATTTTGTAAACAAACATTTTTGTATTCAGTTTTTGATTAGCTTTAATCGTAGTTCTTTTACAGTATGAAATTAAAAAAATCATTATTGTCTTCAATTGCTTCTTATTCTATTATACTAAGCTGTTTAATACAGTCTTTTTTACCTTCAATATTTTGGCCTTCATACACTCTGTGAATGGCTTCAACCATAGGTCTTTATATACTCTATGGCAAGCTTCAATTTTAGGTCTTTATTTTACTATTGGTTAAATTCAATCATAGGCATTTTCAAAATTATTGATTAGCTTCAATCTTGGGTCTTTAGTTTTTTATTAGATTTAACTATAGTTTGTTATATAGTAGAGTGTGCCGCGAAAAAATATATTAGAAATGATCTGTAGAAAATTCGACTAACGAATATAAAAACGATAGAATTTTCGATTAATGAAAATTTTTTACAGAAAATTCGAATATCGAGAAATTTTATATTGAAAATTCAAATATAATATTTGAATAAAGAAAGTTCAATCAAAACCCTGTTATCAAAAATCGTATATAAAAAATTCGAGTATCAAAAATTCGAATACCAAAAATTCGAATCGAGAATCAAAAACTCAAATACTAAAAATTCGAATTAGGAAAATTGGAATATTAAAGATTCAAGTATTTATTTAGAGAATATTTGAATATGGAATGTTCTTTCGAAATTTTTATAGCGAAAACTAGATATCAAAAATTAAAATATCAAAAATTCGAATACCAAAATTTGGAATCAAATAGCAAAAACTCAAATATTGAGATTTCGTATATAAATGAATCGATATTTTTCTTTGGATCGAATCGAATAATAAAAATTCGAATATTAAAAATTAAAATATCGATGAATTTTGAAGTATTGAATGTTCGATGGAAATTCGTATTTAAAAAAATAAAATTTAGAAAAATCGTATATCAAAAATACGAAAATCGAATATAAAAATTGTAATGAAAAAGAATTTTAGACCTACAATTCTGCGAAAAGAATATAATATCCCGACAAAAAAAAAGAACTGAAAAATAGTTGAAAAAGTCATGGTTTTAACATTATGTTGTCATTGGAAGGAAGTATTTTGTGCTGAAAAAGAGCTGCAGAAGTAATTATTTTAACCCATGGTTGTCAGTGATACGATGTTCTCTTTTTTATGATTATTCATTGAATTTGAAGTTCTTATTTTAAAACTATGTTAATAATTTTTTTTAATGAAATTAATATGACTAGCTTTGTTAAAAGAAAATAAAAATAACTTTCAAATATGTAAAATTGTAATTTTCTAAGAAATTATACACTGCTTTTTAATTTAATTAATTTAATTTTCACTTTCTTTAAAGTAATTATTAATAAGTCCCAAAAAGGTGGAAAATATGCACTTAGCACAACTTTTGAAGTGGTGAAAATATTATTATTTTGAAATCACTTGCTTTTTTCCACCTTAAAGAAAAATTGGTGAACTATATACTTAGAGAAAAATTCAAGTACAAATTTTGATTTCTTTTCTATCTAAAACCGTTAAAAAAAAATTCAAAATTGGTAAAAAAGAAAATGAATTTTTAAAATTTTTTTTATTCCGTCAAGTCGTAAAAATTTGCTTTTTATCGATAACTTCAGATTTTGAGGGTGTATCGAAAAATTAAAAAAATACAAAATGATGCACTCAACGGGACCTATTTAGGTTATTTCAAAAGTATATCTTTTTTTCATTTTGTCACACAGTGTAATTTTTTTCAAAAAAGCAACTTCATTAGAGCGCTCGCAAATGAACTAACAAAAATTGTATGGAAATTCATTTGCACAACATTTATAAGTTAGTTATTTATAAATCAGCTGTCTTTTGTTTTTATTTAAAAGTTACACTACGCTCGAAAGTGACAAGACAGGCACCCATTGGGTAAAACTAAACTGACGACGCCGAATTTAACGGTGTTGAAGAAAAAAAAAAAAAAAAATAAAAAATAAAAAATTTATAGTATTTTTTTCATAATTTGCAATTGACGGAAATACATTTTTTAATATCGTTAAATATTGATTGACGGAATTTTTTTTTCCAAATTTAAAAAAAAAATTAAATAAAAATATATCTAAACTCTAGCTTTTATTCATACTATATGCAATTAAAAAATGAAAAATATAGATATTTCATTTTAAAAAGCCAAAGGAGGGGTTAGTAAAATGAAGTATTTTTAATTAAATTTAAATCTACAATTAAGATTCTATTAAAGTATAGAATCATAAATGCTTATTATCAAATATATTTTAAACGCTAAATTACAAAACTTTAAACTAACGAAAAATATGACTACAATTCCGTAAGTAAGCTAACTAGTGTTACCAATGGACAATTTTTTAAGTAGAAATATATTAAAATCGGGCTGAAATTGATTTATGATTGGAGTATATATTCAATCGATTAATTTTTTAATTTAGGTAATAATAATGACCCTTTTATTTCTAATTTTGTATTATTTGTGTTACGTCCATAAAAAAGTTTAAACCCAAATATTGCGAATACGAGCGCTACCTTCGAAAACGGCTGTAACCATTGAATTCAGCATACTCGAATTAGCTTTAACGGTAGGGTGCCCAGCTTGTTAAAATTTGCGACTAGCACAGTGTTATTAATAACTGCAATGAAAAAAATATAGTTAAGTTAATTAAAATAAGATCATTGAGCCTAAATCATTAAGAATACCCTTCATAATGAATACCCTTAATAACTTATATTTCCTTTAAGATTTCTATAAATATTTTCTGTGGCTATAATTTAAACCTTTGAGAATAATCTGCTCTGTTTATAATTATTTGTTTAGCATTACATGGAACAGGCCTAAAATGCGCTCTAAGTTCTTTCAATACTCCGTAGGGTGTCAATAAATACATAACTTATGTATGTATGGGTTTGTAGCAACTCAAAAAATATGGCTACTCCATAAAGAACTGTTCTACTCAACTCTACTTGATGTTGATGGAAATATTGCATATTTGTTTTTTTTTTAAGAATGCAATTTTTCGTGCATTTTTAACAAAAATTGCACTCCAAGGGCTCTTGAGATTTGAAGAGTTCACACTTCAATGAACAAAGTAACAATTATTTTTTTATTTCTATGATTTTCGGATCATCAAAAAAATTCATGTTAGTTAACAAGCACTTAGCAAAACACTAAAAAAAAGTATAGAAAATTAGAAATAAATTTATTAAAAAAATCTTAAATTTCCTATTTGTATTGTTTTTTCTTTAAAACATAAAAATCAAACTATATTATCACAAGCTTGTCAATAACAAACAGTGATTCCTTTAATAGTAACCTGAAGATAAGAAAACCATATGGTTTTTTATATTTGCTGCAGCGTTATAATGATGAACATAATTCTCAAATGAATATCACGTAAGAAAACCACTAAAAAACAAAAAAAAAAAAAAAAAAAAAAAAACATTTTCATTCATATTTATGCCAACATTTTTATTTATATGTTACTCCTGGGAACTCGTTAGAAAAAAAGCTAAGAGAATATACAGCCCCATTGGAAAATATATGAATACTATTTTGTACAGGTTACTTGAGAACTTTGCTATTTTTGTTACATACTTTTTCATAATAAAACAAAATATGTTTCCTTCTTTCTTTTGAAATTCTTATTCAGTACCAGTGTTGCCAGTTTAACCTTATTAAATATAAATCTAACTTTTTATTTTACTTTTTGCCTCAAAATTTTTGTTTTAGCATTTTCTAGCTTTTTTCTAGGATTTTTTAATTCTTATTGCCTTAAAAGATCTAAAATGTTAGTATTTCCACAACGATGAAAATAATTTATTTCTTAATACTTAATCCATTGAAACATTTTTGTATATTTATTCACACAGAAAATTTCGCCTCCGGTGGCTCATTCTCCACATCAAGAATAACTTAATTTCTATGGACTTACTATATCGATTATTATAATTATTTTCTAATATACTTCATTTACCATAGAAACTATTTACGAATATAATTAAAAAAAAATTCTTATAAATGTGAAAAATTACACAAAAATTTGAAAATGCTTAACCAAAATGGAATTACCAAAAAGACAATTCAAAATATTGAATAATTTTTCATATGAAATATAATACAAATTTGCATTTAAATTTTTTGGTTGATGTTTTATTGGGCTATTTTGTAGGCAGCTGTTTTATGGTTTATTTATAAATTTATTGCAATATCTTAAAAAAAAAAAAGTATTAAAAACTTATGAGAACGAGAAAAAGTTATTTTTCTATAGTCTTTTCATACTTTTTTAAAAATATTGTAATAAATTTAAAAATACCATAAAAATGCTAACTTTTTTCTGGCCTTATTTTTTGGAGCACTTAGCCTTTTTTAACCTTTTTTTAAAGTTAATTTTATCTTCTTTTTTTCTCACTTCCTGGCAACACTGTTCAGCACCTTGGAGAGTTGGTTATTCCACACAATCGTTATGGGTTTGAATTTTAAATTAATAATGTAAAATGTATGGCTTTTTTATTTAGTTTACGTGTGTGTGTTATTTTCGTGTTAGTGTGTGTAGCTGGTGAGTATATTGTTTCCTATTTCCTGTTTGTTGAGTTTATTAAATTTTCATATTTATTGACCATTTATTGAAAGGTAATGTTTGCTTGGAATGTTGGTAAATACATTATGAAAAGCTATTGCCATGTAAAACACATGTGACTGGCAATTTAAAAGAAGTTGCAAATTTATTAGGAGGAATATAAACATTTGCAGGATAAGTTATAGAAATGATGAAAAGCTTTTAAATCAGGTTACCTACACGCAGAGAAAAATATGGTTACGGCTTTTTCAGTACAACAATATTATGTTCTCATTGTTAATTTTCATTAATGTTAATAATACTGTGTTCATAATAACAATGATTTTGTTTCGGTTTTATCATTCAATATTTACATTAAATTAAAATTTTAATATATCAGACGACAAAAATTTTATGTTTTTGAATATCTTTACCAGAAACAAAATTTTATTAATATAAAAAATATCATTATTTCTACAATCACTAAATATTATCATTCTTTTTCCTTGTTCTTAAACCGTATTTTGTTTTCAAACTATATTAATATTAATTATTACCATAATAATAAAATCTTACAAATGAATATGCTTTTTACAAATATGGTTGAAAAATTCATAGCTTGTTTGTTTTCGAATATATTTCGTTTTTAACATTTGTTTCCACCTTCATTATAATTCTCATTTAGTTTATACGTGAATTAATATAAGTAGACAAGATTTGGTTATGTTTTATATAATTCAAAGAATATGAGATATTGATTAACTATTAAATAATGTAGTTATTAAAAATATCTTTGTATTGTCTTGTACAATATATAATGAATCAAATAAACAATTGATGACAAAATAATATTTCATCATAATAAGATAAATTTAAAACATGTTATCAAAAATTTTGATATAATACGTATGATAAATCCGATTCATAATATAATGTAATAAAACCGGATCATAACATGATAAAATTTTTATATAGGATACAAAAATTATAAGTTAGATCGCTTTATGATTATAATTTTTATATTTATTATTATTTATGAGAATGTAAATGTTTACAGTAACAATAACAATATAATCATAACATATTTCTCTTAGATTATGGTCACCACAACTATATTTTTTCTCTGCGTGTACAGTATGTGTAAAACATGTTATTCTGAACATACCTACATAACTTTAATAATGCAAAAACAAAGATATTCCTAATTTAATAATTTAATACGATTAACCTGCACCTAAAACCCAAAGAAAAAATTATCACATGATAGAATTAAAGGTTTTAATTTCACTTGCGTACTTTGTAAATTTTCGTCAACTATTTGCCCAATATGACCCAGCAAAAAATGTTATTTTAACCAATCAATTACCATTCAAAATTTTTATTTGTGTACACTAAGTACATACTTTCACAAATCTTAATGCAAAATAATTCTTTTATTAAAATCATGTTTATATGATTTTCATATTTGAAAACAGAATTTATATTTTCATCTCAATTTTATGTGCCAAAGAGCAACATTGTAAATTTTACTACCCCATTAACCAAAAAAAGCAGGTGCCCGCAATATGATTTTGTTCCAAATCCAAAATAATACCAAAGCAGCAAAATAATGTAATTCCTCATTATAGTGGGGAGGCTGAAGTTGATGCTGCTGCTGTTTGTTAAAACACGCAACAATTAAACGTTTTAGCCACTTAAAAACTAATATCAATTATGTGTAATGAAATATGGTTAATAATTCTAAGAAAAACAGCTACAGAAACGTAAAAATTTAATTTGCATCTACATACATACAAATGTATAAAAAATTATTAATTAATAAATTGGCGTAAATCCAAAGAAATGAACGCAAAATATCACACATCTTTTTTTTCTTGTGATTTTTTTTTAGGAGAAAATATAATAGAAAATTTTAAACAAAATCAAAAGTGCAAATGTTAGAAAAATTATGAGTTTTGAAATGATATAATAACAACAACAATTTTGTTATTGTATGCAAAAAAAAAAATATATTAACAAAATTTGTAAGAAATAAAAAATTAAAATAAAATTTAATTAAAAATGCGTAGAAGAATTTGATTTTTTGTTTCGTAGTAGTGACGTTTTAACGTCAATATAAATATTGTGATATAAATTTTCAGTGAATGGAAATAACGAGAGTGCATTGATAAGGATTTAAAAAGAAAAATCTATATTTACTTGTTTAATTCGCGTTGCTGACACCGCTAATGATTCTTTGCAAATTTATTAGGCAATGAGAAACTATCACTATTTTAGGGTGATCGACTATTCGTTTTTTTTTTTTTTTTTTTTTTTTGGAGAAACCCGTTTTCGAATAGTTCAAATAGTTGGAATTTTGAAAAACCGGTTAGAGTTTTTCTTTAATTTTTTTTTTTTTTTTTGCAGAAGTAAATATTTTCATTAAAAAATTATATTTCTCTAAAAACCTCAACAAATCTTATAATACTCATCTTAAAATTTATGAAATAATATTATTTTATGAAACAAAATTTAATTAAAGTAAAAAAAAAACAATCACCAAAAATGAAAACTAACACGTCTACTCATAGAAAGAAAAAGTTTTAAAAAAGTCACAATTTTGTTATGACTAAAAATTATAATTATTCATGTAACTCGGTCATAACTCTGTATTCTGTTAACATAGTCACAAAACACACTTAACATACTATGTAAAGTAAAAAATTGTGACTTTCTTGTCAGTTAATTTTAAAACTTTATAGAAGAATGTCTAATTCAAAAAACAGACAGCAAGAGGTGATGAAAATAAGCAAGAAATGCGGGTAATAATTTAACCTATAACTGCATTTTTTGCTCCTTGGCCTTAAAAGATTTCAAATATGTATGTGTGCATTGTTTTTTCCACAGCATTTTATATTTTCATATTTTTCTATGCACTTAAAATGTCTTTTTATAATAGTCATAACTCTTATAACTGTCTACATACCAGATTTTTATTTCGAAAACAAAAAATGAATAGGAATTTTAAGACTATAGTCACAATTTCTGTGTTATAACTATTTTTCAGTCACAAGAGTTTCTGCGAATAGGCATGTAGGCAGTGTTGCCAGAAGGTGAGAAAAAGTAGTTTCTATGGTTAATGAAGTATATTAGAAATTAATTATAACAATCGATATTGTAAATCCATAAAATTAGTTGAAGTGCCACAGGCGAAATTTTCTGTAAAAATAAAATTAGTATTAATTAATACCTTTTTAAGGTAATTTTAAGAATCAAAAAGGTTAGAAAAAAAAACAGAAGCTAAAACGAAAATTTTGAGGCTAAAAACAAAATAAAAACGCTAGATTTAGCCTTAAAAAAGCTAAACTGGCAACACTGCATGTAAGTTTTTTATAATATGTAGAAGAAACTATAACTTATTATTGAAAAATTATGCCTCAATTTTTTCGAAATTAATTTCAAAGCTAGGCCTCTTTCAAATACTACTCCTTTGAGAAAATGTAATTAACTATTGTTACAAATATTAAATTAATAAAAATGTCTAAAATATTTAAATTATTTGTAGGAATGTTATAGGTATTACAACCGAAAAATCTAATTCCATTGATATACGTATTTCATTCAATATATTTATTGCTTTAATATTTGCTTAAACTTATAGACACTATCGTCAGATTTGATAATTTATTACAGTTTTAACAATTTTGGTTCTAAAAATTTGGCGCTTTTTGTCCCAAATTTGACGATATTTTCTAAAAGAAAATTGAGAACTAATAATTTAAATGGTTAATTTATAAAAGAAATTTATGAGAACCAATAATATTATAATATTTGATTCAATTATATACGTTTTTATTACATAATGCGAATAAACATTTCACAAATGGCCAAAAACCTTTTTCAATTTTTATAAAAATTTTTAATTTCATAATCAAGGCATCAGAAATCCTTAAATAGCAGCACTAAATTTCCTATAATTATATTGTATTTTATTTTTCATCATTTTTATGCAAATATCATCAGATTTTGTAGATACTACTTGACTTTCATAATAGGTCGATAATAATAAATCAATGTAATTTTTATTAGATTCTTTTTAATTTAAAAAGCATAGAAAATTTTCAATAACATACAGAAAACCTAAACGTTAATAGTGACGATTTTTTGACGATTTCCAATAGTCGATTTGACTACTTTAACGATTTTCCACGAAATGTATCTATTTCAATTTTATTTCAATTTAAATATATTTATAAAATATAACAAGAAATTAAAATTGAATATCAATCAATTAAGAAATTTTTCCCAAATTTCCATTTAAATATTTGTTCTTCTTATTTTAAAGTAAATGAAAATGTTATTTTTAAAATCGCGTTTTGTGTAAAAAAAAACGGTTTATACGATATTCGAAAAATTAACATTTTAAAAAAACCGTCTGCACTTAAAAGGAAAAAACCATTTGGAAAACCGAGTCGATCACCCTACACTCTGTATACAATTTTTCATAATTACACCTCGATTTTCAAATAGCATATCTATAACTTATTAAAGTTGTCATTACGAGGAGGAAGTGGAGACAATTTTGTCACTATTCTACCTTGTAAATGTATGCATGATATCTCGGATTTATTTGATATATCACTTCCGGGTTTGATTCGACGATAACATGGTTAAAATCATACTAAATATGGTTAAAAGTTAAGCTTAAAAAGAAACTCCCCCTATATTTTCATTTAATACAAAGAGATAAATTATCTGGTGATATGACAAGAGGTTATAGTGAAATATAGTTAAATAACTCCCTAATGAAATAAATCCCAGAAAAAAGAAAAAGCACCTAAAATTTGTTCATACATAATTGGGTTTTATTTCGTTAGGAAATTGCTCCCAAACGAAATAACTTCAAACGAAATTTTGCTGGAAGTTATTTCATACCCTTGAACAATTGGGAGTTATGTAATTTAGCTTGAGACTTTTTTAATTTTTATTGGGCCCATGCTCAAAGATTTGTCATCTGTGGCATTTAAAAAACTGGGTTCGCAAGTAAAAGCTTTTTTCGAATAGTGGTCAAGTTTTCTCCTCTATGATATTTAAACCACCGGTTTCGCCAAATAAAACATTTCTAAGTAAAGACGTATTTAAAAATGTTTGACAACTTCTAAACTGTATTTTAATTTGGGAATTATTATTTCTTTTTAAACTTATATTATTGGGATTTTTAATAAAATTTGGTAAAGCTCACAAATATTGTGAATAATTTTATTTTTATTTTATTTTTTATCTTTTGAAAATTATTTAATTTTTTCAAGTTAGGAGTTTTCTCATTTTGCTAGGATATATTTCATTCGAAGTCATTTCATTGAGACTTATTTCATTTGGGAGTTATTTCACGGACACCCTTTGTTAACCATACAATCTACCCGTTCATTCCCAACTTTTCTTTACTGCTACAAATCATGCATTTTGTGAAATCAGAAGGAGCGCCAAGTCCATTGAGAAATGTATGGATCGAGTTGATAATCTTAACTCAAACGAAGAAAGTGTAACTCTATACTAGATTCATACCAAAAATTATGTCGAATCAATATAACTTTATTTTGATCTAACTATACTTGGAAGGTATAAATTTGGGAGGATAGTGTCTATGAGGGATTAGTAAGCATCAAAACTATTACTCCATTCCGACCTAAACCGTGTTAGAACTATTCTTGTTTCTTCTGCTATTGCCTACAGTAAGAATAACCCCGTTGTCTTAAATGGGCGGTCTCCTGGTACCTACAATCGTGGATTCAATCGTGGATCTTCTTGATAAAGGATTCTGAAGATATCTCTGAATATGAACTTCATCCTGACATGCATTGATGTTATTAAAGTTGGACTGTTTCCTCGGATGATATACCAATTCCTTAAGATGTCTTTAAAAGGTTATTTGTAGGCTGCCTTTAACAGTCCTTAAGGTTGAATTTTGGAAGCTTTTAATATTTTTCAAATAAGTCCAAACTGGTGTAGCTCAAGCTTTAACAAACAGCGCATGACTTTGTGCCCATTTCGCAATTTATGCGTAATTTCAATGGCGTGAACACTATCGGGAATTACTGTTTCTTTGGGCTTCCTCCTGTCAAAGAAAATGGTTTCGCAAAGTTGTTTAATTTGTAAGCCAGTACCTAAAGAAAACCCGCCTGGAAAAATATTTTACAATTCAGAAAATGATTGATTTTGTTGATTCAATTGGAACCGTAAATACGATTTTGTCAACAAGCCTGATCTTATTACTGCTCCTTTTTAGGGAAATTAAAATGTGCTTGTTCAAACAAAACATACACATGACAGAATTATTGGCGAGAATTTGGGTATTTTTCTTGACAGTCAGGCGGCATTTCTGTGACTCAACTCATATATATAAATACTATCACATCTCTATTAGAAAGTGTTGCTAAAACTAAATTGTATAAAGTCTACTATGGTAATAAACAGGTAGAGGATCTAGCCAGGTTGAGAACTGTTTTAAATAAATATCTTATAAGCCGTAATCAGAAGTATATCTCCAGGTTGCTGGCAATATCAAGGGATCACTGGATATGAGAGAAGCATGCAAAACGATTCGAACACCGCTTTTATAAACACTGTCACCCTGTGGATAATAAAAAGGATGAAAAGTTTTCAACTTCTCTGCGAATTCTCTTCTCTAACTACAAAAGATACATTGAGATATCTCATGGCAGCAGGTTGGATTTAGTACTCTCACTCTTATAGTACGTAGACATGTTCTAAATACATCTGAAGAGTAGTGTAGTGTTAAAAGATCTATAGCTACAAAACATATTCAAAATTTATATCTAGCCAGATTGAGAACGGTTTTAAATAAATATCTTATACCGTATTCAGAAGTATATCTCCAAATTGCTGACAATATCTAGGGGTCACTGGATGTGAGAGAAGCATGCAAAACGACTCGAACTACCCTTTTGCAAACACTGTCTCCGTGTGGATAATAAGAAGCAGGAACAGTTTTCAACTTCTCAGCGAATTCCCTTCACTAACTACAAAAGAGGCATTGAGATATCTCATGGCAGCAGGTTGGATTTACTACTCCCACTCTTATAGTAAGTAGACATGTTCTAAATACATCTGAAGAGTAGTGTAATGTTAAAAGATCTATAGCTACATAAAATATTTAAAATTTAAATTTAAAAATGAGTAAATGTTTATCTTTTCTCTGCATTTATACTTACCTTCTGTTTACAATTACATAAATTTCTTCTGCTGCATCAAACGATCAAGGTAAATTTACCACACCCATCCCCCCCCAAAAAAAAAAAAAATACTTTAGTTTGTCGTCTTCTATGTCTTTTTTTATACACATTTTTTCCTTTTTACTCAAAGCTAAAATAATTTAATTTTGTTGTCTTTATTTTAGACCATTACACGTTCAGTTGACAGACGTCTAAGACGCAGTGGCGGTGACCATTTGTTTTCTTCAAATGCCTCATTAGTTTTTGCATGGCAATTGAATTTTACGATTGGTCGTAAATTCTTCAACTACTATAAGAAGAGGATCGTTAAATAATTTGTAATAAACATTTCTTTGCAAATTCATACAAAGATCTTCTGTAGTCTCCCCCTGCGCTGTTGAGGTTTTCAAAATTTCCCCGGTAGTAGTTGTTTTTGGAAAAATGTTGTTGTTTAGATTGAGCTAATGATTTCAAGTGTTTTATTTGTAGTAGTTGTTGTTGTTGTGATATTCCAATTTGTATTTTGAATTACTTTAGAGCATTAGATAGTAAGATCTCAAAAATGAGGACCAAGCAACATTGTTGCAGGTTTGTTGACTGATGGAGCATACGACATGAATAAGTTAAGTAGCGTAACAATATTTTTAGTATAAACAACACTCTTTTTTTTTTTTTTTTTGTACGAATAGACTAATAAAATTGCTGCAGAAATAGACATCGGTCATCAGACTACTACGACACATTCATTGCGTTTAATGAATGAGTTTGTAAAATTAGACCTACAAATGTTTAGGGGATCTATTTTGATGCTGTTGTTTTATACAGAAATTTCTAGGTAAAAATTCATTTAAAATATTTATTTGTTTTTTAAATTTCCAAAGTTTATTAGAAAAATAGAAGAGATTAACATGACCAACTAAATGAAAACTTGAAACAAAGCAAAGCAGTTGAATTTAAATGATATTTGTTACAGATTATAAGAATTAACTCTAGACCAAAATATAATGTTTACAATGTAGAAATGATATATGGATCATTATCAACAATTTTTGACTTTAGGCCTTTTTTGTGACCTCTTTTTGATGGCGCATTAAAATCCCTTTATGTAAATATAAACTGACTCGAATGCATGTAGAATCAGTTCACATTAATCATTTAGTGCAGGGGCCAGAAAGTTATAGTGGTTTTTAAATTGAACATATAAAAATCTTTTCAAACTAGAAGTCTGGTAAAAATTTTACGCAATATCAAAACCTGCTGAGTTGTTGGAATAAAATGTATGATATTTTAAATGTTTGATAGTATTAGTGTAGCATAGTATTAGGGTTTCCAAGTAAAATTTAAAAAAAAAAAATTGATTATACTAAAAATCGCGATTTTTAAAATGTTTGCTAAAAATTGTGTTCGAATCAAAGTTATTTCTCTATACATTATAAGAAAATATATTTTATTAGTGTTTATTAAGCTAAGTTCAGACTAGACTAATATTTGACGCAAAATATTTTGTCGTGTTTTCCTGTAATTTTTACAATTAAATACAGAGTTGATTTTATGTTCGCATTACGAGAATTTATTTGACAGCTGTCAAATATCATAAAATATTTAAAGGGAAAAACATAATTTTTGCCTATTCAAACTACCATAAATTTATTTGACAGCAATTATTAAATGAATTAATGGTAAATTCTTATTTTTTATATTGTTTTTATCGATTTAGAATAATTTTCGGAGAGAATTGCGTAATTGATGTCAAGGTCATTTTTGTAGTGTTTTTATTTAATATAAAGTAAAAATGCAGTTTTTTTCGTCAAATATTAAAAACTTTACAATAAAGTAAAATATTTAAATAATAAATGAAAAATATAATGAAACTTACTTTAAAAATAAATATATTATTACATTTTTTGTAAGTAATTTATGTTTATAGAAAATAACAACCCTGTTTGATCTTCACGTCAATTATAAAACATGTCTGTCTTTATAAAGCAACATTGTTTTCTTTCCACGCACTATTTGGTTTTAATAAAATTATTAATATATTGAAAGTTTTATTTAAAACTTTAGTTAATAGATAAATTATACATTTTTCATTTCTTTTATTTTATCTATTTAATAAGTACATAAAAACAACAACTTTTTCAACTCCAGCAGTCCACCACATTAGCTGTTATTTGGCTCTGTTTGATCTTACATTTACTTTGGAAGATCTAACAAAAATTCGCCCAAAATAATGGAAAATATTTCACATCTTGTGTTCACAAAGTATTCATATTGAAGACATTTTTGATTTAAAACAAATATTTTTGTTTGACCAAAATCAATTGTTTTCTGTTTGACCGTAAAAATATTTGGTGTTCACATTAGACAAATCAAATTATTCCAAAAATCGTCAAATATTAGCCTAATGTGAACTTAGCTTTACAAAGAAATGCTATTTAATATTATGATCGCTTTTTAATCCATGTAAATTTTTTTTTTGGTTCATAAAACTTTTATCTTTCGAAATTTTTTGATGCGCCTCCACATTTTCATTAAGCATTAAAAAACAACCACCCAACTATGCCTTAACAAAATTTTTTTTTTTGACAAAAGTATCTCGTTTTCAACTACCAACGACATTTGTCTTAAATTTATAGTCCCAATCAATTAGATTTATGGCCGCTCTTATATCCAAGATTTGCGCAAATTGTAATTTGCTATACAAAAATACAAAAACAAAAAATTCAATTTTGGCGTAGTTTTTAAATAGACCATAATTTTTTTTTTTTTTATTAAATTTATTTTTAATACTCCTTCGATTTTAATGTGCACAATAACAAAAAGCTAAATTCACTATTAAGGGCATATCAACAAGATATAACGCAAAATATACATAATTGTAACAAGCATCAATACCTGTTTCAAAATTAGTATTCATTCCGTTGAGGGATCCCGCGCAAAAAAAAGAAATAAAATAAAAAAACTGTTGAAAGTCTGCACAATAACAAAGGAGGTGTACAATTTATTTACACAATCCGGTTAGTTTATAACTGAGGTCAAAAAGTATAAATGTGCGAACAAAAAGTGTAAAAGAATGGGAAAAAGTTAATTAATTTTAAGCCTTTTTCAAGGGTTTTGAACTTTGAACAACAATCCTGCTTACAAAATGAAACCTAGGGCACTAAAATTGTGCACTATATTTGCTTCAAGTCTTGTGAGTTCTGATCTGTAAATTGTTTGTTTAAAATAACATATAAAAACCATAAAACTTATTAAAGATTAAATTCAGTTTCAGCCAAGTTAAACATTTTTGATAATGACTCAATATACCAAGATCAAAGATCATGTATTAGGTGAAATGTGTAGAACATCGCATCATCTAAAGTTACAGATTCATAAGAAGAATAAGGAAATCGATCATGACTGTTAAATTGGATCATATAAAATTGTATTTGGCCACCTTTAGTTCCCTTAAGTCATCAAAAACTCCCACAATTATTACGAATATTCACTTTTTTCGCCAAATAATTATAGTATTTTCTTGATATTTTCTTTGTAAATTTTCCAAATTTTAGGCATAAATATTTGAAATTTTTAAATACAATTTGAAAATATATAAAAAAAAAAACACAGAAACATATTCTAAAAGTAAAAAATCTAAAAGAAAAAAGTGTTCAATTTATCACAAAACCAAATGGAACAAAAAGAATAAAGCCAAAATATACCACCCATATAGTTTTTCAAATGAAATACATTTTTATTACGATTTTTATTTGAGTTCTTTACATGTTGGTTTTTTATATTTTTATTATTATTGTTGTTGATCTTTTTGTTAGTTTTGCAAACAAGCAAATTATTTCAATTTCCCATCATTATCATTAGCAGCATCAGCAGCAACAAACTCATCTTCAACAGACAAGCAGATTTTCTTATTCTAACCGACCACTGCCTTGTCTATAGTCCATATAGAAAATCCAAACAATCATGTTTCTTTTTTTTATAGACTTTTCGATTTATTTACACGTTTGAAATTATTATTGTTGGCATTTTATATTATCAACCATTCAGCCAAATACGTTGTAAAATTCGAATGGAAGGTGTGTGTATTAAGAAAAAACGTTTGAAGAAATTTGTTTATTTGAAAGATTATTGAAAATAAAACAACAAATGCCCACATCTTCGTTTACATTTGTATATATACAAAGATACTTTTGAATTGTGTATAAATATTTTGATTAATTAATTTGCTTGAGTGTATAAAATCCTATGATATGAAGATGAATTTGTTTTTATTTTTATAGTTTATTGTTATTGCTGTTGTTCGAATGTGTGGGAATATTTGTATTAGAAAATTTTGAAATAAAAATTGAGGTGAATGTTGTTGAATTGATGTGATTGAATTAATAGTGAAATAAATAAAACGTCATTTGGGTGATTAAAAAAGAGAA
Source organism: Protocalliphora azurea (assembly GCA_932274085.1). Taxonomy (NCBI): domain Eukaryota; kingdom Metazoa; phylum Arthropoda; class Insecta; order Diptera; family Calliphoridae; genus Protocalliphora; species Protocalliphora azurea. The sequence continues at coordinate 134,292,752 of OW026519.1, forward strand.
ATATATGGATTTTATTGTAAACATTAGAGAAATTTAGGTGGTGTATTGTATATTTAGATTTTGGAGGAAATTTTGAAAGCTTTTATAAGCAAACTGAAATTGACCGAAAGAAATTATAAATTTCTAAGAATTTTTTTCAGTAATTGCAACAAATAACAAAATGCGACAAATTTGGTTTATTGAATATTGCCTCAATAATTCCAACGTGAAATGAAAGTATACCATTAGATTATTAAAACCTCCAAAGGGTTTTGCAAAGCTAGTTCGAATTTCAATTCTATGAACCCTTGAACTTTGGATATTTTGGAGCACTTTTTTCATTATGTGTGAAAATAAAAAATATTTAAATCATTAGTTTTCAATATATTTATTTTCAATTATTGTTTTATGTAATGTAAAGCTGCTCCTAAATATTACGCAAGAGTTTTATTTAGTATCCCACCTCTTTTAGGCCAACTTTTCATAATAAGATTGTTTGCAATATATGAGAAGTCATATTGTTAAGTAATCTTTTGTACATATATCGTGCAATCTTTTAATTTTTATAAAAATGCCACACCCACTTTTTGAAAAAAATTATTTTCTTGAAAGTTTAAATTAAATTTAGCACATATATCAAGTATTTTTTGATTTTTTTGGTGAAAGCTTTGAACTGCAAAATAAGTTGGATGCCACGCCTAGTTTTTAGTCCACTTTTAATAAAAATCAATTTTGTTACTAAGACAATTCACATCAAATTTGATAAACAGAAGGAACAGAAAACACTCTATATTATAAAATTAAGTCTGTATGGGCACCACGCATATTTTGCGCCCACTTTTATCATACTGTGATATTTTTTTACCACTGTCATTAAAAATTTTATTAAATTTTTAAATTTGTTTTCTAAGAAACAAAGTAACCCTTTTGTAAAGAAAGTGGGCGGGGCGGGCAGTCATCCTCCAAGAAAATACATATGTGCCATGTTTTATTTTAATCGTTTCAGTAGTTTAGAGATAAGGTTAAGTAAAATAAAGTGAATCTAATTATGACAAAAATGGGCATAAAAAGGGTGTGGCATCCAGCAAAAATCTATTATAATAATAGTAGTACTTTAAAAAATAACAAAAACATAATTACATTTCAAGCTATATTAAAAAAAAAGCTCCCAAAAATTCGATATTCAAGAAGCCACAAAACCGAAATTTGAACTAAAGTTGAAAAACCCTTTGGAGGTTTTGTTAGACTTCTACACTTTGATTTTGCGTTGGAATTATTAGGCAAGTTTTTCTTGTTGCACTGTGTAATTTATTATTGACAAATGAACTAATAAATACTTCAAATTTAAAAGAAGTACATTTAAAACTTCTTGAATCTTTATAGTGCCACATCGAAACCAACAAAAAGTTCCAAAAGCTCACTAGACCACAATTATGACCAGAAATAACATATTATCCGTATCATCAATTTTTGTGTAAGACATCTAAATAGGTGTAATAAATATTATTCGATTAATTCGTATTAGAACGTATTAGAAATGAAAAGCTCCATTTACCACGATTAAAAAATTCATTTGTCGATCTCGATCAATTCTATGCTACAAATAATCCGATTTTTCGAGTAAGTGGGACACCAACTCTTTGAGCATTGTATTGAGTCAGTTACTATGAATAGGGAACGTTCTCAAAGAATTATCTAATGATTCTTTAAATATCTGTATTAAAATCGTTGAGCAAATGTAAACTAGAAGACTTTGAATAAAACGAATAAAATCTGTGATCAATTTGTTTTTCACAGAAATCGGGTATGAAAAGGCTTAACGGTTTTTAAAGCAGTAACTGCCTTTTGGTATTTCTCACTTCCATTTCCATTCATTGGGCCTAATAAGTCCTAGGGTTTTTTCACTTATGGTCCTAAAACTTTATTTATACACATTCACAGTTTGTGATTTTAAAACTAAAATTTACATCAAAATCCAAAATTTTCTTCATATTATTCGAAGAATTTAAAAAATGTAATAAAAAATTTATGATTTTTTAAGTTTTTTTTTTATTTGATTATAAAGGAATAAGAGTAGCAAATTAGAAGTTAAATAAATTTTGAGAATATTTTTAAAAAGCATTCTTAATATAAATATAATGTTGTCAACTACAGAAAAGTTTTATAAAACGTGCTATTTTTTGCATGTCATCAGATTTTATTCATATTTGGTGTACATTAGGGTTATCGACTTGGTTTTCCAACCGGTTTAAAAACCAGTTTTTCATTTTTAATACTGTCGGTTTTTTCAAAATGTTAATTTTGGAATGTCGGAGAAACCGTTTTTTTTTTTTTTTTTAATAACATTTTATTTCAAAAAACATATGTACTAAATAATAATATTTGAATATATATTTAGGAAAACTTTGTTAACCGATTAATGTTCATAAAGAACAGCAGTACAAGTTAAAATATACACAAAAAATAAAACTATGCGTTTAAAAAACCTCGAAAAAAAACATGTGTTTTATAATATAAATATGGATTTTTCTAATTTTCAAATTTTAATAGCTTTCAACTCTTTATAAAAACTGAAAAATCCTTTAAAAAGTATGTAAATAGACTTTAATAGTCATATTAGTTACTTCTGATTTTTTTTCTTTCCAATTATGTACGAAGTATTAAAAAAACTTACAAAATAATTTATACAGATACTACTTTTTGTTACACCTTACAAACATTTTTTTAATCCAATATTTGTAATAATATTTTACTTTATTCTTTAAAGGAGTTGTATTTGAAAGAGGCCTACCTGCATATTAAACCATAGCTTTTCAGTACATACTATATAAAATTTATTGTAATATTTGATGAACCTTAATTAAAATTTGTTTCCTAAAGTAATTATATTGAATAACCCTTAATTTGAATATTAAAAGATTTGTTAAATTTAGAAATATTTACTTTTTCAAAACAACCGATTAAGCGGTTTTTCGGAATTTCAAAAAATTTTACCGGTTGTTTCAAAATTCCAACTATTCGAAATATTCGAAAACCGAAAACATAAATGTCATCAATCATCCTAGTAGACATGTAAGCTTTTAGTCTTCTTCGTTCACGATATTAATTTTATTCAAGATTTTAATTTTTATACATCGCACCGTTTTTTATATTATTTATGAAGTTGCTTCGAAATCCTTTCTTTGTTTACAAATTTAATTTTATATTTCAAACAATTTTTGAAAAAATCTTCGGATCTATACCTTAAAGTATACCGTTCGACTCAAAGAAACTTGTTGAATCAAATTTACGATGCCCCTCCGTTCATTTGGCTGGCTGTTCGTCCATGTAAACTTTGTGAACAAAATACAGGCCGCTATTTTAAACATCTACTGATTAAACTTAACACGAATAATTATTTTGGTACAAGGACGAAGCCTATTGAATTTGATTATGATTGGTCCATTTTTTCACCTAACTCCCATACAAATGTCCTCCCGAAATAAGGACTTACCCTCACAAATGCCTTAAATATAACAATAATTTAAAGAAATTCGTTACAAATAGGTTTTACATAAGTAAAAATCTATGTACCAAAATTCATTTAGATCGGTACATAATTAACCATAGCACCCATATAAAACCATCTTCCGAAAATCACGTTAACGTGAATAAATCCCTTATAAACATAAGTATTATGATTATATTTGACTCAAACAACTTTTATGTAAGTAGAAAGCAAACTGAGAAATTATATGAGTATCGATACATAATCCCATCTCCCTAAAGTGTATAAATTTTAATATAATTATAATTTTGTGTAGGGTATCAAATAGTTGGGGTTGTTTGAATTAAAATCTGCAAATTATTCTGCAAAGTATTCAAGTCGATATAGTTTTTTTTTTTTTTTGTTTTAATAAAATCTGATTTTGAAAAAGCTCATCCGCCGGTCGTTGGCTACATTGCCAAAAGTGTATTCATTTAAATTTAGCACCAGAAAACAGTTTTAGATATTTTTTATACAAATAATAATTATTCCTAATAACTTGTTCGAACAATTCGAATACCCTAATAATTATGGACTGGTGTTTGATCCCATAATGGATTCACTTTTCATAGAGCATAAAACTTTTATCCATAAACGTCTTCGTTTTTTTTTTTTTTCTTGACACTGAAACAGCATTTCAGAAATCAAAAATCAACTTTCACGTACCTTGGTTTCAGTTCATGTGGTACCCCGTTTCCATACTTTTAAACGTCTGAAATTATTGCTTTATCAACTCTTAATTGTTCTGCAAGTACTTCTTGCATTTGCCACGAATTTTGATAGAATAAAGCCTAAAACTCCTCATATTCAAACTTTTCAATTCGCTTATCATTATACCCTACACCTACGCATTATGCATGTATGCATGTTTGTAACACATAAAAAAGTCGTCGGATTCCTTCCTTAAAGTATTTTTGTACATCCTTAAACGAAAATAGGTGAACTAGATTGAAATTGTCGTTCTAAACACGAATCTGCTTTCTATTAGATCATGATTTTTTTTATGGCCATGTCTAACATTTCCCCATTAATAAGGCAGTTACATGAGTATACTTCTATATAACTTAAGAACCGTTGGTAAAATATAGAAAAAAAAGATAAAGTTTCAAATGGCAATTATCTTTAAGTCATCTTAATATTAATTTTTTATCTTTCCAATAGTTTCAGAGTTATTTAGAAATTAGTGTCAAAAAAAGAAAAAGCAATGGTTCATGAAAAATTAAAGTTCTTTTCAAAAATAAAAACAGTAAAAATGTTCAGTTTTTAATTCTTTATCATAAATTTGATCATATTGCGAATAAAATAAGACATGTTTCATAAAAGAATATTAATTTTATTCACAATTAACTGAAAATACGTATATTATCTACAATTAGGTGGACATACTTGTGGACAAAAAAAATCTTTTTCTTTTTTAAACAAAAATAGGTGGGCTAGATGGAATTTAACGTGATTAACAAGAATATGCTTTCACCTCTATTCTATTACGTATTAATTTTTTTTATGAGCATGACTAACACTGGTATAACTCGAGAACGGTTTGTTCAATTTAGATAAATAAAACTGCTATAGATGCCGCTTAAGATTATCTTAAAGTTATTTTAACACTATTTTTCACTTGCTCAATATTTTCAGAGTTATAGTTATGGAGCAACATTCTTCCATTAATTGATGTTAAGATGACATCAGGACAATTTTTGTCCGCATCTTTTAGTGTTTTAGAATGGAGTTCACATGGAATAATAACATTTGTATTTATATTTATTTAAGTCGGACAAAGCGTTCTATTGCTGTAATCAATCACTTTATTAAGGGTAAAATATTAGACATGCCCATCAAAAATAGAAAAAAAACGGAAAGCAGATTAGTGCTTCGCTCGTCAAATTCCATCTAGACCACCTATTCTTGTTTAAGTGTAATCACTGTCTGTGTCGATGTAATGATGTCCGTCCATCTGGCTAGCTGCATATACAAATTTGCGCGCAATTTCGAATATATTTTAATGAAATTCAGCACACATATTTATTTTAGTACAAGTACTAAGTCTATTAAAATTGATTATGATCGGTTCATTATTTCACCTAGCTCCTATACAAATGTCCTCCTGGAATAGGGATTTAATTCCCATAAATATAGCAATATTTTAATGAAATTCACAACAAGAAAGTTGCATAATTAAAAATCTATGTGCCAAGTTTCATCAAGATGGGTCTACATTCGACCATAGCTGCCATATAAACTCCTCTTCAGAAATTCACTCTAACGTGCATATAAACATACGAACAAATTTTATATAAGTAGAAAGCAAAGTGTCAGTTTCCATGGCGATCGATCCCATATTTTTGATCGTAGTTCCCATATAAGGTCCACTTCCGGGAATTACCTTAAGGTGTGAAAATCACATATAAGGTATTAGTGTCAAACAATATTATGCATACCTATATTTTATGGGGATATAAATCACAATTATTACAACAATCGCTTCATAATTGGCCATAGATTCCATACAAGAATATCTCCTAAAATCTATTTGACGCATGTAAACATTGGTGTATGGTATCATATGGTCTGGCTTGATTGACATTATTTTTCTTACATGCATTTAAATTATTTCATAAATTTTGAAGCAAAAATTAATTTTCAATAAGCTAAATTGAAAGAATCCCTGGTTTCAGGCTTTTATTTAAAACTAGCTAAGCTATTAGGGATAATTTTATCCGTAATTTCCGCCTGAAATATAAACTTTTGAATCACTTTACTCTTTACCTTAAGGTAATAAAAATTATGAAAATTAAATTTTTTAAAGAAAAATTCATCTGCTCAATTCTAAAATGACCAACTAATAAAAAAATTCATTCATAATTGTCGTCAACAATGAAATTTAGTGACAGCATTTTTTCGCAACTTTTATTTATTTTTTGGCAAATTATTTAAATTTTAAGTGCAATTTCACATGAATTTTGTTTCCTTTTCTTTTTTTTTTTTTTTTTTTTTTTTCAATATAATTCATTCATGCACTTACATACAAAATATTACAAAAATATTATTTAATTTTGTTCTTTCTTTGATTTTTATCAAATCGCACATTTTCCTTTTGTCACATCGGTAACAGACAGAATGTGTGAAATTTGTGTAATTTGTGTATTTTACAATATTAAAATGTTATTAAATAATTTTCTTTATGACAGCGCCAAAAACAAAACGTGAAAAGTTTAAATGATCTTTTTAGCAGATCATTTAATAAATTATTTGTTTTATTTTTTTTAAATAACAAATTAACCAGAAAATTATTAAAGATGTTCAATTTGAACTGATAGAAGGGAAAGCTGCAAAATGGGGTTGACATGAATATTTGGGAAATTCATTTTTAGTAAAATTTTTTCAAATCTAATAATAAAATTCTTACTGTAGAGCATAAAAAATTCGTTGAAGATAGAAAACATTTGTATTTATATTTAGGTACTTTTAATTTTTGCTCTATCTAATTATTAATTAAGTAGCGTGGCAAAACTATTGCGTCAACATATTGTATTTGAAATTCGTGTCCATGCTACCGCACCATATGCAAACAATAAACCTCTATTCCCTGACATCTATCTACTTCAACGGTTAATCAAATTCAGTTCTATATTCGTGTATCAAATGTTTATTTTATAGTTTAAGATCTATAATTTTTTCTAGTCAAGTGTTTATTTTATTTTTTTACTACTAAATCCAGATGGTTGATATCACGTTTTGGTTTAATCTAAATATTTGTGGTGGATAAAAAAAAAATTAAATTGTTTCTTTAATTGTTAAAATATATGAAACATACTGTAACGAAATGTGTCGTTTAGATATAAATAAAAAATATTTATTTTTGAGAAATTAAAATACCAATAAAGGTGGTACAAAGAGCAACATGGAGTAATAATAAAATTGTTTATATATATTTCAGCAAAAAACGTATTTTTATAAAAAAAAAAACATGAAATTTATTTTTAATCGAAAACTATTCCAAAATATAGTTAGCTGAAGTTTTATACCCTTCACCATAGCTGTAAACAGTGTTGCCAGTTTAGCCTTTTTAAGACTAAACCTTCTTATTTTGCTTTTAACCTCAAAATTTTCGTTTTAACTTCTAGCTTTTTTCCAGCCTTTTTTGATACTTGAAATGACATTAAAATGACTAAAATATTATTTCAACAACGAAAAAAATAATTTATTATTTGCTATTACTAATTTTATTTTACAGAATCATCAAGATTATTCATATTTACCAAACATTTTCGCGTGCAGTGCTTCATTCTCCAAATTAGAAATAGCAACCAATTTTATAAACTTAATAAATCGATTACTATAATTATTATTTTTAATATAATTTATTAGCAATAGAAATTATTTATGAATATAAATTTGAAAATATTCTTATAAAAGTGAAAAATAAGCTAAAAATTTGGAAATTCTTAATCAAAAAGAAATTACAGCTCAAAAATTACAAAGAAAAAACATTTCAAATCATTACTCATATAACCTAAATTTTTATGGGTATTTTTGGGTAATTTTTTATTAGTTCATTTATAAATTTATTACAATAGAGTAATTCCATTTTAAATTTAAAAAATTTTTAACTCTTGGTTACTGATTTGGATAAAAATAAATTCATATGCACAAGCATGTAAAATAAATTTCATTCATTTTTATTTTGAAAACTGTGTCAATTCTTTAGCTTTGAAAGTGATTAATGTATTTTTTTAAATGGCCATAACTTTTGTTGTATTGTTTGCTAAAAATTGTCTTTAGGTGTGTATAATTAAAAAAAAACTCTATCTTTAATTCTTTTTTTTTTTTTTTTTTTTTTGAAAGGAAACTTTATCGGTATACTTACGGCACTAAAAATTTTTTAAACTTAAAATGGAATCACTCAATAACTTTAAAAGTAGTCAAAAACTAATAAGAACGGAGAAAAATAAGTTTTTATACTTAAAACAAAATTAAACTTTTTTTCTAGGCTTATTTCTGAGTCATTTATCCTTTTCTGACCTTTTTAAAGTTCAATTTAGCCTCTTTTTTCTCACCTCCTGGCTAAATTGAACTTTAAAAAGGTCAGAAAAGGCTAAATGACTCAAAAATAAGCCTAGAAAAAAAGTTTAATTTTGTTTTAAGTATAAAAACTTATTTTTCTCCGTTCTTATTTGTTTTTGACAACTTTTAAAGTTATATTCTTGCTTTAACAGCATATTTTGTCATATTTTCATGAAATAAAAATGGTGTAATTTTGCATATTTTTTATTTAATAGCATAATTTTGCATATTTTGCATATTTTGCACTCAAAAGAATTTTTCATAATTTGCAATAAGATCGTTTTAATTTTACTGTCAAATACGTTTTTCAAATCCAATTCTTCAATTATTTTCATCTTTAGTTTTTTTGTTGGCGAAAACAATTTCAAAGAAAAAAAAAAATAATAAAATTCCCCTTTCTCTCATATCTCACACTAATAATTTTTTTCACGTAAAAAAAATTTAAAAAATTATATCAAACTATTTCACAAAAGGATGATTAGGTACATATTTTTTATTTACCTCATATCGAGTGTGTATATTATTGCTAGTTTAGTCTTTTTAAGGCTAAATCTAGCCTTTTTTGTTTTTAGCCTCAAAATTTTAATTTTAGCTTCTAGTTTTTTTTTGATTTTTTTTTTTTTTTGTTTTTTAATTGGATTAAAAAGTCTAAAATATTATTTCCTATTAATGTAATTATGTATTTACAAAACCATCCATTTCAGCATTTTTGTGTATTTATTCACATCAAAATATAGAGATTATTTATATTTATTAAAAAAATTTTACCTGCGGCGCCTCATTCTGCAATTAAAAGTACCTTAACTAATTTTGTGGAGTTTAGTAACTCCGATCGATAATTAAAATTATTTTATAAAAACTTCATCAACAACAGAAATTATTTGAACTATTTGTGAAAATAATTTTAAAAAATATCTTATTAATAAGAAAAATAACCAAAAAAATTTGAGAATGTTTAATCAAAAAGGGATTATAGTAGAAAAATGACGAAAAAACACTTCAAAACATTTGGTAATTTTTCATATAAAATATAAAATTTATATGGGAATTTTTAGGGCAAGTTTTCATTGAATAATTTTGCTAGACGTTATCTATAAATTCGCTAAAATTTCTTTAGAAAAAAAATCAAAAAGTAATGAGAAAGAAAAAATAAGTTCTTAAATTTAAAAAAAAAAAAACTAACTTTTTTCTGACCTAATTTTTTAGAGAATTTAGCTATTTTTGACCTTTCTTAAAGTTCAATTTAGTTTTGTTTTCTCATATCCTGGTAGCACAGATACCCACTATTTCGTAAATCATAACCTTTCAGGAGAGCAAAAAAACTGTTTATTTCGATTAGTTTCGAAGTATTAGAAAAATTTTCTTTTACGATGTTTTTATTTTAAAGTCACGGATAAAGCTTACATATAATTTGTTTTTTAAAATTTCGCAATATTTGTGATTTCAAAAAGATATAGAAGGTTTTGCACTTTTAAAATATTTAATGTATATAAATAATGATATAGAGAATTTTGCATTATAAAAAATACATTTAATTACCATTTAATGTATGATTTTTAAAACTTTAAAACTTGTTAGTAATTTGAAAAGTAACATAGTTCAAATAGACTACTTTATTTTGAGAGCGGAGTAGAGGAAATGGTAACCAATATACAAATAAAATAATAATTATCGCACTATTACTATTATAACAAAAGTCTTAAATTTTTGTGGTAATAACTTTCTCATCAACTTCAACAATTGTGAAGAAAATAGGAGGGAATAGTGGTAGAGGGAATGGTAGCTCTCATACAAAGTAAAAATTATTTATCGCTTAAATGAAGAACTATTAGAACAAAAGTTTTAAAATTGTTTGGAAATAATTTCCTCATTAAGATTCATAACTGGATGAAAATAGGGCGGGCAGCGCTAAGGGAAGTATTTTTGCATATTTTAGGAACTATTACCAAGGATATCTCGAAATTTTGTAGAAATAATTTTTTTTTTTTTTTTTTTGTCAATTTACACAAGATTTACAGCCGCCATATAAAGAGAATATTTATTATAGTATATCTAAAGTACTATTCAACCGATTTAAATTTTTTCGTCAGATTCATGTTCAGCATGTATAAATTAGTAAGAAATGATATGTGTTATGATTATATTGTCAAAATATAAAAATAATTACTCAGAATAATAGAGGCTTTTGCACTCAAAAATATTTATTGTGTAAGATAGAGGAATTAAATGAAATTTATACCATACATGTGGGTAACTATCAGTGATGGCATTTGTGGCACAATTATACCGTCTTTGGCACTATTGCATGTTCAGTGGCATTGGGGCACTTTCATTTCTTTTTTGTCTCTTTTTTAAATAGTTTTATTTTTATTTTCAATTAAAAATTCCAAAAAATCAAGATTTGGAGTTTAATATGTTTGACTTAAACAATTTTAATTTAATACCAACGCTATACAAAAACGAGAAAAAAAGATATATTCGGTCAAGACTGACTATATGTTACCCTACGCCATTGGCTACGATCATAAAAATTCGGGAAGTGGACTTATATTACACCTGTGGACAATTTTACTAAATGTAAATAAAATATACAAAAACTGAATAGTGCGTTGATACTAACTGATTTTATACACTTTAGGGCGATTCCTGGAAGTGGGTTTATATGAGAGCTATGGTAAATTATGGACCGATTCTCATAAAATTTGGCAAATTTGTTTCCACTTACAAAAAGTTAATTTGTGTCAATTTCTCTGGATAAAATTTTGGAATTTGTAGGTAAGATAAAGTTTTTTTATATATCATTTTTAACATATATAAGGAACGCATATAATTTTAAATATTATTTTTGAAATTGGTTCAAAAATTTGATTTTCGGAAGAGGGGCTTATAGGGGAGCTATGTTCAATTGTGGACCAATTTTCACAAAGATTGACACTTGCACAGAGCTTCTTTGCACCTAAATTCATTAAAATATTTTTATTTTAAAGGCATTTTTGAGTGTTTCAACTCTATTCCGGGGGGACATTTGTATGGGGCCTATATCATAAAAGTCCCACATGCCAAATTTTATTGAATTATTTTTAAAATTGCGACCCGTACTTTATGCACTTTGTGTCTACGTTAGATCGATTTAAAAAGTGATTCTGAGTCGATTGGTATACTTTAAGGTGGATGTTGAATAACTTTTTCTATGCGTTACAAACATCAGTACAAACACATAATACCCCAAACACCTATGGAGGTGTGTTGTATAAATACTATCTACACATTTAACAATGTCACTGATTTTCTTTTCATGTTCTTTTGTTTTAAGAATTCAATTTGCAGTGAATGAATAAAGAAAACTAAACGTTAATTTTTAATGTGAAAAAGAAAATAGAGAGGCAAATGTATATAAAAATATGCACATATATTATTTTTAATATTTTTATGCCGAAGTATTAGAAATTGCACAAATTTATCAAAATTACTTGCAATGTAATATATATATGTATGTGGATAATTCATGCCTAAATTCAATTTCAGACTAAAGCAAACGATAGCTCCTTATATACAGATTAAATTTATACAAATTAAATTATCTTTTAGATATATGGAAAGCCCTTCCGTTGACAAATTAGGAAATGCTGCGACCGCAAACGAAGACAAAACTAGCCTAAACAAAAATACTGACTCCTCCCAACCAAAAGCAGCCAGAAAATTTAAAGCTGAATGTCTAAATAACTATCCCTTATTAAAGGAGTTTTGGAATGAAAAAATATGTTTTCTATGTAATGCTAAATTCCCTGGTATATAATAATTCAACTACGTAGTGAAACTAAAACTCACAAAAAATTAGATTTTGAAGCAAAATCCACTCCAAAAATGGATGACTTCATTTCCAGAATAGAGGCTTCCGTAAACACAAAAGCCAAAAATTTTGAAATAATAGTAACAAATTTTATGGTAGAGCATAATTTGCATTTTTCAATTTTAGAACATTTAAATAACGTGATAAAAAAATGGAATTACCGATTCGAATATTGTAAAAAAGTTTCTGTAAACCGTAAAAAAGCCAAAAAAATTGTTACGAAGTCTGACAATTATAAAACAGGTGGCTGATCTTTGCAAAAAAAAAAAGAAAAAAAAAAACAATATTTTTCTATAATCATAGATGAAAGCACAGATTGTACAACGTTTAAAAATTTTATCGTATTGATTCATCTGTTTGTAGGAACAAGTAAAGTTCGTTTTTTAACGGTAATTAAAATTTCTGATGTATCAGCAGATTCAATATTTAAGACAATTTTAAACTTTTTTAAAGACAACTGTATTCCAATGAATATCTTGGTTGATTTTGGTGCTGATAACTGCTTGCTAATAACGGGGGTCCAAGCTTTATTAAGGAAAGTGCAGCCAACATTATTTCTAAGTGGTTGCATTTGTCATAATTTGAATTGGGCTTCTTCACATGCCTTCGAAAGTTTACCTAAAGAGATTCAGTGTTTATTGAAAGATATAAATAAACACTTTTGTAACAGTTCTTCTCGTTAGCAAGAATTTAAAAAATTTCAACAGTATTTCAACTCCCACGTTCATACGATACTTAAATATGTTTGAACAATGGGACCCATTTTATACATTATCAAATTTTGAGTAGAAGGGTAAGGAATATTTAAGAGATGATTTAATTAAAATGTATTTTTTATTCCTTTCTTATGTACCTAAAATTATAAATGATATAAATGTAGAAATGCAGCCTAAGGACACAATAATACATATAGTAATAAAAAGATTTTCGTTTTTATTTCGACAAATTTGTCGAAAGTTTTTAAACAAAAAATATATCGAAGGCCTTGATATCGGAAATATAGGTTTAAATTCCCATCAGCTTCAAACTGGTGAAATTTATTGTAGTGCCGAAATTGAATCTTAACAAAGAAGTCAATTTCTCTAGATAAAATTTTGGAATTTAAAAGTAAGGTAAAGTCTTTTGATATATTATTTTTAACATATATAAGGAACGAATATAATTTTAAATATTATTTTTCAACATGGTTTCAAAAATTTTATTACACAATTATTTCAAAATAAACGTTGAATTAATAAATAATGAGTACAAATCTATATCAGAGTTTGAAAGTTTAAAAAAGTTTAAAGAATTAAGATTTTATAACTGAATTTTGGAAAGAAATCGGAGCAGTAGAAAATACATTCAAGAAACCTTTATTTCTTAAGAGAGAGTATATTCAAGACATACCCTCAATTCCCCACTCCTCAGTAAGTGTGGAGAGAGTCTTTTGGATTCAAAACTTAATAAAAACTAAGTTAGGAAATCGTCTTCTATTTAACATACTCTGTCATCTTTAATCCATACCAAAGGCTTTTTAAGATCTAACAACAAATTCTGCTATGATAGTAGTGTATATATATGTTTAAATAAAAAAAATATATATTACAAATTTTCATATTGAACTTGAATATTTGTTAGACTAAGAAAATATTCTTAAAATAAATCCAAAATAATACTGTATAATACAGTATACATACATATATATTCTTTGTTATTATAAAATTCTTGTTTTTTTTTTTTTTTTTGATCTTAAAATATTAAAAACTGAAATAAAATAAAAGTTCTATTAAATTTATAGAAGTTTTTAAGTTTGTGTATTCAAAATATTTATTTTTTGTTATCCTAAGATTATTTTTTAAAAAAATAATTTTTGTAAAACATGCTTAATTCATATAAAAATGTATGCATACATATTCATAATTTCAAATAAATACGAATTTTTTTTTCTTAAAAAACATGTGGCACCTTTTAATTCATTTTGGCACTATTTTGACCCAATCTTAGCACGAAATCAATATTTGCAATTCATATCACTGGTCACTATAGTGAACAGAATGGCATCAAAAAAAAAAAAAAAAAAAAAAAGTTTCACGAAAATACGAGATAGAGGGTATTGAATATAGATCTTCGATATAAGCTATTAGATTAAATATTTTAAGATCCTACAACCGCCAAAAACAATTGTAATCATAAACTCAAAATAGAAGACTATTATTTTATGAATAAATTGTATTTAAATTCCGCAATAGTAAAAAAACCTACAATAACAATTTGAAAAACGAAGAGAATTTTAAACAAATTTAAAAAAGTCACTAAGAAATTTAAATAATGCATGCCGACATAATGTCTACATAACTGCAATGACAGTGAAACGACAAGCACTAACGCCGTGAATTAAGTTGCAAGGTGCTGCCTCTTGTACACGCTTCTCGCCAAGAGAGAGGAAAAGTAAATGCAAACAGAAAAAAAAATACGCAAAAAATTAAACAACAAAATTTCTGTATGGCGTCAACCTAAATTAACTAAAATGAAACTAAATTTAAACTCGGCCAAATAGCATAAAACTTTAAGAAAATAATGCAAGACTTCCTGTTAAATAAACAAAAGCAAAATTAGCACTATTACTACTAATGTTGCAACATACCGAATACATTCGCACACACTTGTATACTTGTAGGTAAAAATGTTGAGTTGAAAATTTTTACCTCTCAATAGGTGTCAATTGAAATTAAGAAATGATCTGCGTGTGAGTATGCGTCTATTTGAGATCGTGTGCCTGTTGCATTCGTCTACCATTGTAAAGAGCGTTGACGAGTGATGATATTTCGTGGATGAAATCGCTGGCATGTTAAGGGCCATGCCCACAACGTCTTGGTGGCGTCTTTGTGAAATGTTATGCTTTACTTTTCAATTTGTGTTGGCAGGCTGCAAATATTGCAAATGTTTTTTTTTTTTTTTTATTTTGTTAGCGGAATTAACAGCGGCTGCAACAACAAAAAGAACGACGAAGACATCAACAGCCTTACCAAAAGTCAAAATTCACATACGGCGGATAAGTGGCGTCTAGCTTTTCACTTTTGCATTCATTACATTATTTTTTATTTATTTTTTACTTGTACTACATTGCTACGCAGTGCCGCCTGCAAATTATTTTCAAATCAATTTAATTTATAATTTCTTAACGGATAAACTTTCAATTAAATGATTTTGTTGAATATTTTATTTATTTTTTACTTAATTGAGTTCAACCGAAATATTTAAATGAAACAAAATAAAAAATATTCTTAGAAAAAAAAAAACCAAAAAGCTGCCTTAAACATTTGCAAATTGTCTAGGTTGTTTAGTTTGCCAGTTTTTTGATTCTCTATTTAATTAGATTTCTTTTTTTTTTTTTTTGCTATGCATTTCCGTAAATTTACTTCAAAATATTTACATTTACGTTTTTGTTAAAAATTAATAATGAATTTTTCATAATTCTTTGGATTTTCACTTGAGTCATCTTACAATTTTAAACAATTTTTGTTAATTTCGTTGTTTTTTTTTATGTTACCGCCAAATATCATTATGAGAATATAATGTGTTCCTGCTCACGTACAAGTATTTATGATAAAATTGTAGATAGAATACAATGAAGTGTAAAAGTTTTCGAACACCTGAGATTCTTACATAGTTAAAATAATTGTTTAATTATTATGTTAATCTTCAATTATATTTCAAATTAAAATAAAGATAAAAATTTCTAGTATTAACAAAAAGCCAAGACTGACATTTATATATTTTTTTTTTATAAATTTTTATTATTCAAATATTAAAATTTGTAGAAATGTATGTCGACTTTTGTTTTTGACTGTACGTTGTTGTAAAGAACTAAATGTTTACAAATATTTTTTCGAATGCGCCAAATTGACGTGTGCCGATGGTCAATCTCAATTAACTATAAAATATTAGATGTACATGTGCAATAATAATTAAAATTTCATAGGAAAAAAATAAATATCTCAATGCAGTTTCACTTTTATAACAATCTGCTTTGTATGTTTAACTTTAGCTACTGGTTCATTAAAAAAATTATAATAATTGAAAAATCATAATTACTTTTAATGTCTTTTTTCTACAACTAGATAATATTTTGCCAACCAACTCTCCATACCTTGGATTTGAATTTATGATATGTTTTATGGTGAAATTTTAATTTTATAATGACAAAAAGGCCTTAAGTTGATTTTTTTATTTTATTTTTTCTTAAATTATACAATTTAGTACCGTTACAATACAGAAACATAATAATCGGAACATTTTGCTTGGTAAAATCTTTAAGGAAAAGTCCTTATAAAAAATAATTGACCATCCAAATCAAAAATTTGGAAATTTTTTTCTGGAATTCAATATGAAATAAATAAACAATTATTTTAAACTTGAAATATGATTAAAAAAATTACAATTAACAAAGATTTGTCGATCAAACCCAACCATATGATACCCTACACCATTGTGTATGTGCATCAAAATTCTAGGAGAGCCTTATATGGGACCTGCTACCAATTGTTGGCCGATTTCTGTAAGAATATGAATAATATTATATTGATACTAACATTTATATGAGATTTATGCATTTTAAGGTGATTTTCGAAAATGGTCCTATCTGGGAGCTATGCTGAATTATGGACCGATCTTTATGAAATTTATCATACCAATTTATTCTTCGACAGCCAGCCATCCTGATGTATGTACATTAAATCGACTCAGAAAGTGAGTCTGGGTGGAACGATGTACTTTAGGGAGGCAGTCCGAAGATTTTTTTTGTACGTTACAAACATCAGCACAAACGTATAATATCCCAATTACCTATGATGGTGTAAGGTATAAATAAATCACCATAATCTAGGAAGCAGTTATAAGAACTTTTAGAGTAATCAATAAAAACAAATCAATACATTATTCTTAACACTGCTAAATGCTGAATAACTGAATAAACTGAATATTGAAATTTTTGGAATATCAATACAAACTCTCACCTTCCAAATGTTTTTAAGATTCTTAAAACGATATCTTTAATAATCAGATCATTATGAGAATTATTTATAATACTAAGGTGTGGTCTATGTCAATAAATCAATATCGATATTAATTTTATAATAAACCTACTAAATTTATTTCAACTTTAAAGCTTGTATTAGAAACACCCAACATCTTTAACCTATAATTTCTTCGTAAAATTTGGCTTCAAACCGTCATTCTATATTAGGTCTGTCCACGAAAAAATTTACATTTGGATTTTTTTTTTTTTTTTTTTTGTCATAAAATGTGATCCTGACTTTAAATGAGATACTGCAGCTAAAGCTTCATTTAATTAAATTGTAATATATTTACATTAAAAATAAAATAAAAATTATGTTATTTTGATGTGCTTTCATAAAATTTTCGGACCATTTTCTTATCACTGCACATTAGTTTTTATGCAATTATTTTCACAATATTAGAGCAGGTTCTTCGCCAAATTAATCTGAAAATGTTGGCAGCTTTGTGCTATATATATGCTCTTCTTTAATGGTATTTTCATCAGTTCCAACGTCTCTCAACTTAGCGGATATCCGCTTAATTTGAAGGACTTACTTCTTTAGGAACAAAACATATAATATATGCATTATACAATTCAATTGTGTTTTTTGCATAGTGAGTAGTGGCTAAATTTGGCTAAAATAGCACAAAACGATTGTGTTGTTGAATAAACGTTTTTATAGACTTCTCAAAAAACTTTTCGATTTAAATTTTGGTGTTTATTAGTACTTTGACAAACATTTATTTGTGTTTCAAATAGTACAACTGCTAATAGACAACTAAATTTTCCAAATAAAGGATAATTTTTGAGAAATTTAAAAAAGTTTTCTAAGCATATTTTGCACAGATCTGTTTTCTGTATCGACACATAACCCACATAACTGAATTTATTCAAACCTTTACATCCCGAGGTAATTTTATATGCCTTGAATTATAATATTCAAGTATTTTGCAGAAAATTGTTTCTCGACTTTTTTTCCTATACCGACGTTACTTTACATTTACTAATCTCTTAAAGTTAAAAACTAAAATTGTTTTAACACTGCCAAATTTTGGTAAAAAAAAATTAATTTGCTTTGCATCGATTTGGTTTATGGTTGCCTAGTAATATTAGTTTTAAAAAGTGTAAATTTATTTTCCAAATCTTTTTCTTTTTTTTTTTTTGAAATTCAAAAATATATTTAACCATCGATATTTTCATTAAATTAAGATGAACAAATGGTCCCCTCCCTAAATAAACCTTTAAACCTACCTAAATAAACACTTATTTATTGCAAACTTAAAAAAACCCTACTTAAAATTAAAAAAAAAAAAAAATAAAATAAAATCTAACATTGTCAATCTTAAACCGATTTCCACACTTTGCTCATTTTATTTCGCTTTCTAAATAAATTAATAAAAAAATATATAGCTTCAAAGAAAACTGCACTGTAAAATAAAAAATCGGTAAAAATTATATTGTTAAATTTTTTCCTTCATGAAGTCCTAAAAAATCGATTTTTGTCGATAACTTCAACTTTGAGGGTTTTATTTTTTTACTTTAATCTTTTTGCCCATTTTTGTCACAAATTTTGCCCATTTTTGATCACCAAGAGTTGGCAATACTAAAGAGTATATAAGAAAAAAAAAAAAACAAAAACACCTTAAGCTGAAATGATATTCATAATTCAGGAAAATTTCAAAAATATTTTTAACTAAATTATTTTGATTCATAAATTTTATATTTTTTTTAAATTATTTAAATTTCAATAAAATTCCAAAATTGTTATAAATATTAGGAAATAATAAAAGTTACTCACGTATTTATCATCCGCAGAGTTTTTGAACTTTGCCAGTAACACAAGTTTACAAGTACAGGTCAATTTTTGGACCTGAGCTGAAGAGAACTTTAATGTAATTTGTGACGCTGAATTCAAATATAGTAATCTTTTCTAAAGATTGTTTGTAATTTTCGAGTTCTCGCTTGTTGCAGCTTGAAATTTGTCAAAAATCGAAAAATAATACTTTTAGAACGAAAGCATGTTGAGTTCAATCGACTCAGTTTGTCTGCTCTTCAATTCAGATTTTTTACTTTTTATTGAATTAATTCGTTATTAAAAGGTGGTCAGAAGTGCTTTTTGTCATTTTTGAAAAGCTATGGGAAAACCAATTACACTAATTGAAATTTGGGAAAGTATAACCCATATACTAGAATGACTGATTGCCAGACATAGCCAAATAAATTAAGTACTTGACAATCTATACAATTAAGTTAGTTACAGATATACTAATTGCTACAAATTGAGGGTGATATCTCTAAATAGTGTCCTTAAGAAATTATCCGTAACATACCAGAAATAACCAAATGAAAGAATACAAGCTTTTTAAGTAATTTAAAAAAATTATGTCTAAATATATCTTGAGACTTGAGTTGCATTGAAAAAAAAACTTGGGCTATCTTGCTCGGAATAATTTCAGTACACCAAGTATTAGAATACATTATAATTTATTGATTAATTGTTTTCAATATTTAGAAGGCATACAGATGATCATTTATTATCATACAAACGTATAAAATTTTTAAGATAATTTACTCTTATTTGTACAATAGTGATCTCGTGATTATGTTTCAGTTCAATTTTGTACGAAAGTATTTCGGAACTCTTAATTTACAAACAATATCGGTGAAAAAATTTAAGAAATTCTACATAAATTCTATAAACTTGTATAAACAATTAGTCAAATATACAATTAGTTAGAACTAACTACTTTTTTCCTTTCAATAGACAATTTTATTGCAAATTTAAAATATATAAATCTTTTTCCTAAATATACACGTAAGAATTCTAATTGGCTCCATTTTAAATTAAACGATAATTTTTATCCAAAATGTCCCAAATTGTTCCATCATTTTTCCTACTTATGTAATAACCAGGAAAACCACAAATATTCTCTAAAAAATTATTTTATGCGCATTAAATATGCAGAAAAAAAACAAAATATATGCTCTCAAAAAGAGAAAATGTACTCTAAAAAACAAAAAAATGGTTATAATTTTTTCAATAAAACAAAGAGTTTCATTAATATTTTAACGGTATAAAATAGAGCAAAACTAAAATTCTTCTAATTTATGACAAAAAAAAAAACTTTATTGATTTTCTATTTCCTTATGCATGTAATTAGTTCAGATGATATCAAAAAGATTTGTATGTAAATTTACATACATAGCTTCATTAAAGAAAAAAAAAAAATAAATAAATAAAAAATATTAACTAATGCTATCCGGCAAGTTGAAAGGCTAATATGTCCTCCACATGATATTTCAAAAATGGCTTTAATAAAGATCGATTAATCTAATTGTAAAACTTTATGATTTGTTACTACATTGAAGCGCCTCAGAGATTTTTAACGAATTTTAGCATTATCCATTAAAATTAATTTTAAATACTAAATATTTTTGGACATTAGAAGTCAAATTTTAAAAACTTCCAATGAGGTATAATAAAATTATCTTCAAAATATCAAAATATACCCTAGAAAGATTAAATATGCTCTAAAAATAACAAAATACGTGATTAATATGCTCAAAAATCAATATACAAAAAAAAATATGCCGTTAAGGGTGAAATATACAAAAATGATGCCAAAACGCTTTATTTCTTCTGAAACGGATAAATATTTTATCGATGACTTCATTCAACGTACAGAGGAAAACATACAATTGCATATTTATGGTTTCCCTGGTAATAAATAACTTAGTAAATACGACTCCGACCAGTATAATATTTTACACACATTATCTGGATTTATATCAGATAGGTAGTGAAATAATTATGAAAGATATTTATTAGTTTTCGAGTTATTGCATTTTCAAAATGACGATAAAACCCTTCGAACCACCATTTAGATATAGAAAAAAAATATATTTATTGATATCTCGAAAACTATAACCAATTTTGAAAAAGGACCATAGTATCGAATACATCACCCTAAACAACATTAGAAAGCTTTTTTTCTCAAATCCAAACAAATACTTGTAAACCTGTGTAATTTTTCAGCATAATTTAACCAACAAATTATAATTTTACTTATATAATTTATAATTTTATTTATTTCACTCAATTGCACCCTGTATGGTGCATTTATTTAACAGACATATTTATGTATTACTCTTTTTCTTTCATATTTCTTTATGCCTTGCATTTCATTTTTTATATTACAAAAACAACAACACATTACACACTCACTTTAATACTCATTATAGAAAACAAATCAAGAAAAAAAACACAAAAAAAACTATACAAATTAATGACATTTCCATTCACTATTTCACTAATTTACTTTAAATATTTTGTTAAAATTTTAGTACTCAAATATTCCTTAACATTTATTTTATATTTTTATGCAAAAATATTTTAACTTTCTTTTATAATTTATAACTGTTTTTTAAATAAATGATAACAATTAATATTAAACAAACAAACACTTCAAAATTTCTAATAAACTAAAGTAAAAGTGAAGACTAGTTAAGAATATGTATGTATGTAAGTATGTAATCAATTGCTCAATTATTGGTGAGAGTATGCAAATTAGTGAGCAGAAGTATGCAGGAGTTGCAAAATAATATGTGAAGTGTTGCCAGATGAGCGAATTTGTCCACAAATTGGGTATTTAAAGTTTCATTTGGCGACAGACATTTTGTATATTTATTAATTTTGAGAAATAATAAAATTTTTAAATTTATGGACAATTTTCTATCCATTTTAAATTTAAAAAATTTCATTAATTTAAATTTATTAGAAAAATTTCGATAAATTTTAATATTTAAAGAAACATTTCCATAAGTGTTAATGTTGAAAAATGTCGGGAAAATAAAAACCCTATCCAATTGGGTTGACATAATCTTGATAAATTTGTTACAATATTCTTAAACAATTCTAATGTTTTTAAGCTTTGAATCCTTTTGAGAGGAAATTTTATATCCCGGAGATAAACTGGGTACACGTTTTTCGGTGGATGGTCTCTGGTTTATCTATATAACGATATTTTCATGTGTGAAAATTACTGTCACACGATATTTCTATAAACGCATTTAAAATTTTTGTTTTTCTTTGAGGTATATTCGTTTCTCTTAACCAAAAAAAAAAAAATGTGTTGTTACAATAAATTTTTTTATATAAGAAATGTTTGTTTGTTTCACTAAAGGTGAGTTTCTGATGACAACATCTCTGTTTATTGGAAATATTTTTGTTTTAATTGTGAAATTTCATCAGCTTAAAGGATGCATAAAGGAACTTTTGTTACAGACCAGGAAAAAATTCAAATTCAATTTTTCGTGATCAAGGCTGTTCCAACAGAGAAATTGGACGAAAAATTAACCGTTCGGAAGAAGTTATTCGAGGCTTTCTTAAGAAAGGACGGAAATACGGAGTGCAGAAACCAACAAAAGGTAATCAAAAATTAACAAAAAGGCATGAAATAGACCGATGAGTGGAATAAAGTAATCCATTCTGACGAAAAGAATTCATGATGGTGGTATGATTTGAGATCGAACGAAATTCGTATGTTGAAACGCAATTTCGGTGGAGGCAGTGTTATAGTTTGGGCAGCCTTTTGTGATGCAGGAAAATCAAAAATATATTTTGTTCCAACTAAAATGAACAGTGCAATTTATAATGAACTGTTGGAAGATGCTCTTCTCTCAAGATAACGCTACGATCCATGTCTCGAACCAATCTAAATCTAAAACATAGTATTCCACTATTTAATTGCTTGCAATCCGGATTTAAGTCCAATGAAAAATCTGTGGGTTTACATGGCCAGTAAAGTTTACGCAAGAAATGCACAGAATAAAACCATAATGACAATAACGGAGTTAAAACTAAAAATTAAGTAAGCATGTAAAGAAATTGACAGTGATTTTCTTCAAAAATTGGTCTTATCAATGCCAGACAAAATTTTTGGACGTTATCCAAAACAAAGGTTCATCAACACATTATTAATAATGCTAAATTGTTTCATTAGTTTAAGTGTGTAAAGAAAAATGCCATGAAGCTACTAAAATTACAATGAAAAAAAAAAGAAATTATGAACATGTTAATTTTTTTTATTAATTTTTTAAGTGAAGTCAATAAATAATTTAAAAAATTAATTTATATTTTATAATTTATTTACTTTTTAGCACTACTTTTGGTAATTTGATTAAACCAATTTATGGGCGTTTATAGGAATATGCACCAGTGTATACATGGTGGTAATATACTAGTTAAATTTCGGTGTCTTATTTTTAACATTATGTGGTCAAATAAATTATAAAAAGAAAAAGAAGGTTAATAATAACAATAATAATAATTAATTCCTTGTTCCTTTCATAATAAATATTCCTAATAAATAATCTTTTAATAATCTTCTATAACTAATCTTCTATATTAAAATACTTATGATTCTGATATTAAGATCACTAAAATCAGCAAAAATTAATAAATGTGCATTTGTGTTTTTAATAATAAATTATTCAAACACTCGTGTGCAAAACTCATAACGTTTATAAGTAAATATTTATTTTAAATAAATATTTAATTATATTTACAAGCTAATTTTATAGGCGTTTTTACAAATACGCCACATGACACTTATCAATAATCGTAAAAATCAAAATCTCTTTTAAGCATTTACTATAAGTGCATAAAAATATAAATATTCCAGCTTGCATGGGCATATGCCCAATATTAGATAAACGCTTAAAAATGCACTAAAAACAAAATTATTATTGTAACAAAATAACCAAATAGAAATAAAATTATAAATATAAAATTTTAATGAAAATCTGTTCCAACGTTGCATTTAATTAAGATGACTTTGAATTTATTAAAATAATAATTTGTGCTCAAGTATGGTAGTGAAATCATTGTACTTGAAATGGGTCATATAAATATTGGTGAATATAAAATTACTGAACAACAAAAAGGATACATCTGCATGTAAAACATTAATGGTTGGTTGATTTTTTGCTCGTAAAAATCAAAATCTTAACAATTGTGAACGCAACTAGAGCTAAATGTTGTAGGGAATAAAGTAAGAGAAACATAAAGATTATTATTTTATGACCTACACATAGACATACATTTATTT
Organism: Protocalliphora azurea; assembly: GCA_932274085.1. Classification (NCBI taxonomy): domain Eukaryota; kingdom Metazoa; phylum Arthropoda; class Insecta; order Diptera; family Calliphoridae; genus Protocalliphora; species Protocalliphora azurea. Next base: position 134,317,321 of record OW026519.1, read on the forward strand.
CATTATTGACAGACGTCAAAAACCGTGTTCATCAATCGTAAATCTGATTTTTATAGAACCTTGAAGTAAGCTATTTTTTTTCTGTCATCTCTTTCTTCAATTTTGAAATTGGAATATAAATCGAAAGCGTGTGTGTCACAAGCCTTTGTCATAAATGGGTATTTGTGTGATTAAATGAATACGAGGAGCATGTACATGTGTATGTATTATTTATGAATTGTATTGTATGTAAATATTTTGTTAATAAATTTTTAATGTTTTTTATAGTTTTAATAATAAAGTTTTTGCCTTATTATTATTTTTTTTTTTTTATTTTTATAACATACTTGTCTATTAACAATATCTTGATAGTACTCAGATATTAATTTAAAATGATGTATATTAAATAGTATATTCACTGGTTTAATTCAAAGCAATTAACAGTAGATGCTGGAGTAATAAGAACACTATTAAGAATATTAACAAGATAGAGTTTGAAATATGTTTTTTTTTTTTAACTAATTCATGAATCATTTGATATTAAAGGCATTAACCCATCGACATTAATTCAAAAAATCGAAATGGAAAATTTGTTATCTTTAAACTAGGTTATCTAGTTAAGGATACCCCACATTTTTCTTCATAACTTGTTTTTTATTGAACTAATTTTGTTGATTTTGAATATCAAAATATCTAGGGCCATGAAAACATTGTATATATGCGAATTTCATTTATTTTGTATAAGTTTTTTTAGAAGGAAGTGTGTTTTACACTAATATAGGAACAAGAAATACATCATGTAAACATTATATAAAAAATATATAATATTTGGAATGTTATGAAAATGGGCAGTCAAAAAAATAGCACCAATCTTGAATTCGTTGGAATAAATTTTAAATTACCAAGAAGTATAATTAAATTGATTATTATGTTTTATGACTGATTTAATATTATCCTATCTCCCCGAATTTTCCAATTTTTGGAAATCTTAACTTAAAATCTTATGCTAAATACCACTATACGAGGGCGGATCAATATGTCTTTGACTTTTCTAACTTCCAACATAGTTATATGAAATGCAACACTATTCCCATCAAGTACCACCTATTAATAGACTACTGTCAAATTTTAAGCAAGTGTCGTCATTTACTTTGCGTAAAAAATAGGATTTTTCGAAGTCCTTAAAATATGCATTTGTTTGGTCAATAATTTCATCGTTGGAGCTGAATTTCCTTCCACCGAGCCATTTCTTTAGGTTTGGAATGGATATGGTAGAGGAATTTTTAATAAAATGTCAGTCGTGTTTTATTATTATTATTATTTTTTTTTATTTAATTAATAATTTTGTAAATTTGTAATAGAAAACAAGAAATTTTTATAAAAAAGCATTTTTGCTGTATTCTTAAAACTGTGAAATGTTTTGCAGCGAGAATTTCAAAGAAACATTTTTAAAATAAAAATAAATTTAGGACTTATTTCATTACCTTTTGAAATTATTTCATTTGGACTCATTTCATTTTCTTGTATGGGAATTATTTTATTATGAAATAAGTTTTAAAATTTGGGTTTTATTTCATTTTAATTTTTAATAGGAATTATTTCATTAAAAATATTTTGAAGTTAATTCATTATTTTTAGGCAACTTTTGATCAGGACTTATTTCATGGAACTTATTTCATTAGGAGTTTTGTCAGTTCGCCGAAAATTGATACTATTATTTTAAAAAATTAGTACTTAATTTTTTTTTTTAAGGTTTTTTTAAGTTGGCACTTTTCGTGTGAAATGTATAATTCATGAAAATTGCTATCTTTTTTTCGATTGGTAGTATTTTTTGTAATCGGTATTTATTTTAGAAAATTCGTATTTTTTTTTTGTTTTTGTTCTTTTAAAAATTTAACCCATTTTGTAAGAAATATAACATTTTGAAAATTTTATTATCTTTTAAATTGGCACTATTTTAGAAATTGGGACAGTGTGTGAAAATTGCTATTTTTCAAAATTTCACTTTTTTTCTTTTCCCAAAATGTTGACTGTCATTTTGGGAAATTAGTATTTTTTATAAAAATTTGTACGTTTTTTAAAGACTTCAACAGATTTTAAACCAACAACGATATTTTTCTAAATCTACTACCGCTGATAATTTTCTTCAGTGCAGAACTCTGCTAGTTTCACAGGCCATAAAAAAAGAAAACTCAGATAAATTTTTTTTTTCTTACGCTAATTAAGCCAATTAAAAACAACAAAGTTAAGGTAAAACGAATTTTTGTGGAATTATGCCCATACCACAATAGCCTATAAATAAAGTCCATAGTTTCAAAAATTCGAAAATATTAAAAATTTGATTATATATATTGATTTTTACGATTTTCAATAACAAATTTTTTAATGATTAATACAATATTTCCTTCAGTTATATATATTTTTTAAATGTTGTAACTTGTGAATCGTTGGAGATATAAAAATAAAATTTCACATGAGCTGGGATGTTTTCGAGCTAATTTGAAGGGGCAAAAGTTCTTAGCAGGTCTGGGGGACAGGGAGCGGACCACCAAAGTTGGTCCACTTGGGTATTTAATTACAAAAAAAACTCCAAAACTTAATTTGTGATTTGATTGTAAAAAAATTTTATACACTGATAGCCCTTGTAACCTTCAATAATAAATACACCTACATATGTAGCCTATCTTTTTTAGTTTAAGAAATATTTACAATGAAGTAAAATTTTGGACACAATTTTAGGCATGTGTTTTTAGTTTTTCTAAAATATTCTCTCGAATTATATAAATGTATAGTTCCGATTAAAAGTTATAATATTTTATAATTGAAACTTTAAAAAAAAATTGCCATTTGCGATTTTTGGCAAAAAGGTGGTAATACTTTTTCACTTTAGAGATAAATTTTTTTCTTCCAGTTCATACATTTTTTTTCATGTTTCCAAAGGAAAACTGAACATAAATGCGTGTAAAGTTAAAATCGGGCTATCTAGGGCGAAGGTTTTCCCCATAGCCCTAACCGAATTTCGTAAATTTTCAAGAATTTTCTTTATTTATTTATGAAATTCTGAAATGTCAAAGCTGAGATTAAAAAAACAAATATCTTGATTACAAACCTACATATGTTTACTAAATACACAAAAAATATTTTTAAGCCACGCCTATGATAACGACAGAATGACTATTTTAATGAAAAAGGTTAAGTTTGAAAACAAGTTTTAGCCGGCCTGAGATTTTACATATTTTGGTATAATTAAGTGAGAGTTTTTTAATTTCCTAATTTTAGAACAAGTTTATCTGTATTGTGCCAAAATTTTATTGGAATACCTCTACTCGTTTAAATTTTATTTCGATACAAATATTAAAATTATTTCTCAAATATATACTTAAAATCTAAATTTTAAGTTTTTCGGATCATGCAAATCAACTCGAAATCAGCTGAGGCTACCCAAGTGAAATTTTATTTTGATATCTCCAACGGTCCACAAGTTGCTAGGGTTCACAATTTACCGGAATAAAGACTTCGCGGGATCCTGGGTTAAATATATATATATATATATATATCGTGCAAAAGTTTGGTTGATATCTACACAATTTCAAAACATACCATAAAACAATGTCTTATTTGTGACAGAAAAATAGATATATCAGAAATTAAATAACACCATATTTACTCAGACATTCATATTATTTAAAAATTTTTTAAGCAAGTTTCCTAAATCTCTTTAAAAATTAAATTTATTAAAAATTACTCAAAAAAATTGGAATTTACTATTTTTAAAAGAATTGGATGATGATCATCTTTTGCGAGAACCTCTGGTGTGATTCAAAAGTGTTTTGTAGTTTTAGTACCCACCGTTTGCAAATTATGACATCATATATAATATCTTGGCCAGATATTAATATCCAACGACGATTAAAAGAGAACGTTAATTTTATAATTAGCATCGTTCAAATGTAGCTCGAAAGAAAAGAATTTTGGACTACCCTAACCTTCAGTCTCTCTCGCTTACATGTTTATAACGTATATTTAAAATGCCTACGGCATTCTTTCAATCAGTCATAATTTTTCACTTGTTGGTTTTTAGTGCTAACATTTTATTAATATATTTAAATTCATACTATAGAGTCTTCCCATATAAATCGCCTAATGAATTGTACATAAAACCTTACTAATAAAATTGTCGTTAAGATATAGTTCGCGGCTGGATTTTTAAGTTCATTTTCTTAAAAAAAATAATAAAATAAAACAAAATAAAACAACATATTAGTTTTTATTACAGATTTCATGCATTTAAATGCTTGAAAAATTGCAAATTTCCCGGGAATCCCAAGATGGGAAATCTCTACAAGCTACAGAATTATTTCCAGAAAAACGTTTTGGGACCACTGTGGGACACTCGAAAAGTTTATTTTTACCGACAAATAGATGGCAAAACACACATTGTTATTTCCTAGCTTCATACTTCACTAAGTCCCATTAAATAATAAAGATATTACAACTTTAGGATTTACTTACAAATACATTATACCGTAGCGTTCCCATTCCTTTAGCCTCAAACTGTAACAATTATAAATAAAATTATCCCATAAAAAGGTTGACGTCAATCGCTATAGCATTATAATAAAGAATCATACATGTTTATCTTCAATACTTCACCATTCTCATTGATTTTCAATTTATTACAATCCTTCCAAAAAGTGTGTAACTACAGATAGTTTAACAGTATTTTCTGTGCTTTTTTTAATTGTTGCTATTTGCTATCTTATCTGGCGATAATTAATGAAACCATAAAAACTAAAAAGTCAATTAATTAAAAATGCACATACTTACTACAAAAATGACATAAAAAAACAAACATTCAGCTGCCACTAACAAACCCCTCTCCCCCTAAATCAATACCATTTGCCTTACATCTTTATAAATTTAACTGACTGTATTACAAACGCGTGTTCTTTCAAATAGCTGGTTTTCATTACAATTCCTTCAAACCAGCCGCCAAGTGCTCGTAAAAAGTGTTAAAAGTATTTTGTTATATTTTTTTTTTTTTTTACGATCACACTTGAGTTTTGTTTTTTTCCTCTAGTTTTTGTTCAATTATTATCCATAGAATTTTTACTACTCGAGGTTTTCATTTAATTTTCTTTATTCAAAATCAATCACTATGATAATGTGTTCTAGTTCGTTTCACTTGTTTCAAATTCTACGGTCATTATTTTACGATAGGACATTTCTTTGTTTTTTTTTTTGCCCTTTTTTGTGAGCAGGGCGGTAGGGTTGCAAGGGTGGGAGTGTTTTTAAATATTTCAAGTCGTTTTCTGTTAAATGTTTAAATGTTGCTATAGTTGTTGTTATGAAACCATAATACAAATGAAAATTATCGTAAAAATCATATGTATTTATTGTATGAAGTACTTTTCTTTATATTTCATTGCATAAGTAGATACAATATTATTTTTATTATTTCACAATCGTAAATGTCAAATGTAATTTAAGTATTTATTTTATGTCTATAGTTTTATTTGTTTATAGTATTTATGTTTATAGTTTACATTCTTAAATTATTAGGATAAAATACTAAGCAGTCATGTGGTTAATACTTAAGAAAGAGAAATGAGTAATAATAAAATATTTTAAGCTTTGGTATTAAATCATTGTTTGAAAACCTTCGGAAGAAGTAAAAATTTTACACATATCCTAAAATAAATCTTGAAGTATCCAATAATGTCTTAATCATGAACCTCCACGGTATATACTAGTTGTCATAGAAATATTTCAGCTTTTAAAACTATTCATAACAAAAAGTTGGTTGAAAAACGGTTCTAGTAATTAAATTTGTACAGGAATAGCATATATTTTAGTGCAATTACGTTAAATGCTTTAATTCAACAGATTTTCAGTATCTATAGCGCATAAAAATATAATTGTGATGGTAATATAGTTCCCTGCAAAAAAATAAACAAAGTAATACACTGGTGCATATTCTTATAAACGCAATTAAAATTTTTGTTTTAATTTTAAAAATGTTAACAGTTTTAGTTATCTGTTTCACTTAGGGTAAGTTTCTGATGACAACATCTCTGTTTAGTGGAAATATTTTTGTTCTAATTAGAAATTTCGTCAGCTTAAATGATGCCCAAAGGAATTTTTCTTACAGTTGACCAGGAAAAAATTCAAATTCAATTTTTTCGTAATCAAGTCTATTCTAATAGAGAATTGTACAAAGAAGTTATTAGCGGCTTTCTTAAGAAAGGACAGAAATAGGGAGTGAGTAAACCAATGAAAAGCAATTAAAATTTAACGAAAAGGCAAATTAATAAAATAAAAGAAGAAGCCACCCGCAGTAAATTAAACGCTACACAAATACAAAATAAGCTTGACCTTTCTGTCACTTCCAAACATGTTGCAAACATTTTGCGAACAGACGGTAAAATAAAATGGAACAAACAAAAATATAAGTCAATGTTAAAACAGCATCATAGGGAAAATCGTTTAAAATTTGCGTGCAGATACATGAAATGGACAGATGAGTAGAATTAAGTAATCTTTTCTGTTGAAAAGAAATTCAATTTGGACGTTTTCGATTCATATTCTTGATTTGAGCTCGTACGAAATTCGTATGTCGAAAACGCAATTTCGGTGGAGGCAGTGTTATGAACAGTGCAATTTATAATGAACTTCTCTCATTTATGGATAAAAAATGGATGAAAATTGCATATTTCAACAGGATAACATTACAATCCATGTCGAACCAATCTAAATCGTGGTTTAATGAACATAGTATTCCATTATTGAACTGGAAGGCTTGCTTTAAATCCAATGGAGAATCTGTGGGTGAAGGTAATCATAATGACAATAATGGAGTTAAAACTAAACATTAAGCAAGCAATTAAAATTTAACACAACTGACAGTGATTTTCTTTAAAAATTAGTCGAACCAATATCATACCGAATTTTTTAAGTTATCCAAAACAAAGGTTCGTCAACACATTATTGATAATGCTAAATTGGTTAATTAGTTTAAGTGCTTATATAGGAAAGTTCCATAAATATGACATTAAACTACTAAAATTACAATTAAATAAAATTTAAAGTAAATTTCAAGTTGTTTGTTATTAATTTTTTAACTGAAGTCAATAATTAATTTAAAAAATTCATTTGTAGCAACTTAGTTATTTTTGTAGCCCATTTTTGGTAAGTTGATTAAAAAAATGTATGTGCATTTATAAGAATATGCACCAGTGTATTTTGTATTTTCATCTTATTATCATTTCCGAGAAATGTCCGCAATATTACATAAAAAATAGCAAAAATTGTAATTTTTTGTCATTTTTTATTTGCTTATTTTTTATTTTTTTTAATTTGTAATCATATTTTCATTCATGGATTTTTCATTCTCTTAGCTTACGAAATCCTGAAGGCAACTTAAGTTATGCATTTTTTGTATTTATATAAAATACAATAATAACTCGGTTTTTATTTTCTTTTTATTTTGCCAGATTATCATCTAGAAGAATCACCTCCGTATTGCTTAGGAGTATTGCCATCGGGACACGTTTTCTTCCGCAATACGAATTTGATTATTGCCGCAATAATATTTGGCGAATCATTTTTCGTATTTCCGTTTTTGTTGGGTTTGTTCCATATTCATTTTGAAAAAAATCAAAAGAGGTAATCGAATAAAAATGAAGATATGACAAACATAAGTGGTCGCATACATAAATTTAAAGTTACCAGTAAAAGACTTTCTCCAAGTAAAAATTATGTAATGTTTCATAATAAATGAAGTCAAAATTATTTACCATCGTTTTAGATTTGAAGACAGCTGTAAGGCTATAGCCAGTGTTACCAGGAGGTGGGAAAAAAAGAGTCTAAATTGAACTTTAAAAAAGGTCAGAAAAGGTTAAATGCCCCAAAAATAAGTCTAGAAAAAAGCAAACATTTTTTTTATTTAAAAACTTATTTATTTTATTCTATTATTATTTTTTGTGTTCATTAGTTTTGATATATTTTTCTTTAAGATATTGTAATAAATTTATAAATAAAAGATAGAATGGCTGCCAGCAAAATGATCTAATAGAAATCACCTAAAAAATTTTCATACAAATTTGGAATTTGAAATATTTATTTTCATATGAATTCTAATCAGCGATATCGCTTGGCAACTTTAGTTGGTAATTGCCCTTTTTTAAATCACCTGGCCACCTTTTTGGACCCTTTTTTAAAATGCAACTAAATGGCGAGACTATGTGATAAATGATGAAAAATTAAGTTGTTGGAAATACATTGACCCATTATATATTCATTTTAACGAAAAATTAATTACTATGAGATTGTTTCACAGTATAGTGAATATAGAGTTTTTAACTGAACTGAAACTGTTAAAACTGAAGCTAATGATAAAGTCTATGAACAACTATTTAAAACATCAAATGTCGAATCTTTTTAGATCAGATTGGGGAAAAAATAGATTTGATGAATACTTAAATCCTAATTTATATTTTTACTTTGGCTCATAACAGGGCCTCTGTGGAACGTTTTTTTTTTCTAAATTATCACTAATGAAAAATAAATTATCCCACACACTTTTGAATCTATGCTCTCAGTCCTAAATTTGTTAGACGGGAATTTGTAAGACTGGAGTCAAAGTGAAGGATTCGAAATTTAATTACACAGAAAATGTTTGTGCATAAATATAAGAATTTATTTTGATTGATTGATTTTAGTTTATAATATTTAAGAATAATGTCTTAAATATTAACACTTTTATACACTTTTTGAAATGAATCAAAAGTCAAGAAGACTTAAAATAAATTGTTTAAATTTTCATTTATATTTTTAATGTATAAAAAAATTTTCAAAATTTTTTCGGCAATTTTAGGGTTTTAAAGATTTTTAGCTACGTTATAGGAATAGAAGAGAAGCGCTTTTTATCAAAATGATTTGCCATAGAATGCGAGCAAAATTAATAAAAATTTTTAAATATTATTTTTTAACGGATTTTCCTTGGAATTTTGCCTTTTTAAGATATTTGTTGTTAATATATTCATGTATAACTATTTTCATTTACAATTTGCAATCAAATCTAATAAAACTAAATCAGATTTAACAAAATTTTTGCAAAATTAATAAAATTTTCATTATGAACAATTTAATAATATCTATGAACAAAATTTTATTTTTTATGAAAAAAGTTTGGGAAAAAAAGTCATGTTCGATTCATAATATTTATGAAAAAACATTTTTAAATATTTTTCTGTGTATTAAAAAGAGAACTTGATGTTAACTATTTTTATGAATAAATCTTTATTTTTGTCATAATAAAAATTATTATAAATAAATTATTGTGTTATTAATAAAAAATAAGTTTAGTAGTTTTTCTTTAAATACAATATTTCTGTTTTTATCGAATAAACAAATTTTTAGTTTTTTTTTTTTTTGAAGTTGCAGTTTTTTTTGAAGCAGTCGGTCCCCTTTTTCAAAAAATCCCTTTTTTTGGCGAATTTGTTTTCTGAAATCCCTTTTTTGACACTTTTTGAAAATTCTCAGCGCTAACGCTGATTATAATTCCTTTTTGATTAATCATTTCCAAAATTTTTGGAATTTTTCGCTTTCATAAGAATTTTTTAAATTATATTCATAAATATTTTCTGTTGCTAATGTTGTTTGTTAAAAAATAATTAATTAAAATAATTGATTAAGCAAGTCCATAAAATTGTTTAAGCTATATTTGATTGCAGATTGAAGCGTCGCGGGCGAAAATTTTTAGTGAATTATAAATAATCTCGTTTTTTTTTTTTTTAAAGTAATAATACACAAATAAGATATTATTTTCTTCTTTGTTGAAGTACTAAAATTTTGGCTTTTTAAGGCAATTTTAAGTAACGAAAAAGGCAAAAAAAAAGCTAGAACCTAAAATGAAAATTTTGAGTCTAAAAGCAAAATAGGAAGGCTAGATTTAGTCTTAAAAAGGCTAAACTGGCAAACACTGGCTATAGCAGAAAGACAAATAGAACAAAAACGTAAGCGCCTGCACAATTTTCAGTAAAAAAATACTATCAAATTACCAAACTATTGCCACTGGAAGTTGCAATTGGAGATTATTCTAGAAGATACTTTATAATTTTTCCAATATTGATGATAGTTATTTTAGTATTATTTTTATTATACCCTACACCACCATAGGTAGTTGGGGTATTATGCATTTGTGCTAATGTTTGTAACGAACAAAAATATTCATCGTAGACCCACCTTTAAGAATACTAATCGACTCAAAATCATTTTCTGAGACGACCAAACAATGTTCGTCTGGCAGGCTGTAAATCTTGTAAACAAAGTTCAGGTTCAACGTTAATTTTAGAGATGTACATAGAAGCAAAAAGGTTTTTGCGTTCCGATATCCACAACAATTAAGCGAAATTTCAAGCTCATAGTCAATTGCTAAGCTGTTAAAAGAAAACCTTAATGTTTTAGATTCCAAAGTGAAGCAGGAAAAGGATGTGACTTTATTGTTTGGATAAATATGTATGTATGTATAAATATATTTTTTGTTATTAGAAAATTATATTACAATAATATAAAAAAAAAAATATAAAATGAAATTAAAAAAAAAAAATAAGACCCTGCTACAAAATGACATTGTATTTTCACTCGGAAACGATCTAATGTGAGGACATCGCAAAACAATTTTAAAAACTGTTTTCAGAATAGTTTCTGCACTTTAGATCTTATAGCTTCATAAATTTTAAATACATTTAAGATTTTTAAAGAAGGACGTAGCTTTTTACTATATTACCATCTTTTATATAAACTCAAATTAAATAATGAACTATTCATCTTTTTTTCGAAATTCTGACTATGATATAAATTTTTCTGATTTTTTTTTTTTCTAAAAGACTACACATATTTGTTTGCAAACTTTGATATGTTATGAGATAGCCCTATATAAAATCGCTAAAAAAACTCAAAAAGTTATTATTAATATTTTCTAAACTTTATTAAAGACAAAATATTTTTTTGTATTTTTTACTTGGTTTTCACTTTTTCAAGATAAAATTAAAAATGTAGGGAAAGTTTATTAAGTTATTACAGATAAAATTTAAAAATATTCAATTTGGTTATGTTAATAACAAAAATTCCCTTAAAAATTATTGCAACGTTGCATAGGCTTTTATAGAAAAAACTGTTATAAATCGCAGTTAAACTGGAAAAATTGTTGAAAAATTTTATTTTTGCAAGAGGTTGTTTAAAAATTTTCTAATAATATTGGACTAAAACAAACCAAATGCATATGGTTGGAATGACTGTTTCTTCTACTTTCCAAAGAGGTTTAAAATGGAAAAATGAACAAAAGGATAACTGAATTAGAAATACATTTATAGAAGAACCTAACCAAAAACAGTTTTTTGCGAATAACTTGAAATTTTGAGGATGTATTGCAAATTTTGATTTATGATGTTCTCAAGTGTATGTTATAGACACTATTCCATTTCTTCAATGATTTTTCACTGTAACAGCGTGTAATCATGAATTATTGTTACCTTTAATTCACAATAGAGTCATATCTTCTCTCCAAACCTTCTGCTAAATTATTTGTTCAAATCAGTTACTTTACCGTATTCATTTAGTGATTACAATTAAATTATATGTTAGTAGTTGGAACCGAACAAAGTCGATTGGCAATAAATTCAGCTGCCACAACGAATCTGTTTTCTCTGCTTTTCTATTTTTTTTATTTTATTTTAGATTCATAAAAATTATGATTTCTTTAAAGGAAAAAATTCAAACTGTACTTATAAATTGAAAACCTAAAAAAAATGCTTCAATAAGATTCACAATAAAAGTAATTACAATTAAAATTTAGTTAAGAATTAATAATGAATGATAGTGGGAACAGAAAAAAAGGTCCTTTAAAACTCTTATAATAACAACAACACAGGCATCAGCAATAATAAAAAAACAAAATATTGTTATTGTAACAACGTCCAAAAGTAACACTTGAAATCCATTTAAAATTTGATTTGTTTATTTTTTTCAGCCAGACCTTGCTCACCCATTTAAACACTTATAAAAGGGTGCAAATTAAACGTATCATCATCATCATCATGAACAACAACAGCATTAATATCAGCCATATTCATAGACTCTATAACCCTGATCTATTCAGCAGCTCTTATTCATATTTAAAGGTTTGGTCACGTGTCAGTTAAACTACAAGTTTCTTTTTTTTCTATTTTTTTGCATTCAATATATTTTGTTTTTTTTTTGGCACTTGAGTTTCATCTTCAACAACAAAATAGACACTCTCTACGAATTTCTCATCAGCATCAAACTCCTGGTAAAGGTGTCTGTCTATCTATTGGGGTGTCGTAAGAGATCTAGTATTTTATATATATAGTTTGTTTACATTTTTAAGGTTTGTTAATGATTTCATTAATACACATCCCTGATGTATGCAACACACTCTGTTTAAGTATCAAATATTTTTATCCTGGGAATTGTTGTATACGTTCGTGTATTTGACGCAGTTTTTCTTCCAAATCTCTAGAGGTTTTTCTATTTTGGTTAAATTTATTGTGTGAAGAGGTATATGTATGTACGTGTGTGAGACATCGTGTCAGTATCAGTTTGTTGTTATACTTCTTGGTTCTAATGTGTTTTCTTAATAAATATTATTATTATTTTTTTGACTGTTAATGATTTTTCCACCATATTTTTTGCTTGATTTTATTTTATTATTTTTCATATTGTTATTAAATTTTCTTTGTCGGATGTGAGAACCACGATCCTTCAAAACATACTTGAAAATTTAATCATTTTCAGCCATAAATTATAATTACTGAATAGAGAGTTATTAGGCATAAGGTAGAAATAAATTACAGATTTGGAAGCTTCAAAAGCTTCCATTAGAATAGTTTTAGGTTTCTATAAAAAACCTTCTAAAAAAATATTTAAATATATAGTATATTTCATTAAAAAAGCGTAAATTAAAAAACTTCATTTTTAATTTTTAATATTAATGTAATAACGAAACCAAAATCCCAAGAGATGAGAAGAGAAATGAATGTAATTTGAGACGTTTAATTTGAATCTGGAATCCATTTATTTAGTTTGGTTTTAATTTTTGGATTCATGTTACCAAATATTACTGAAGAATATAATTGGTCGACTTTACAAGAAGAAGCATCATTTCAAAAAGTAGTTAAGAACTTTTTTGGTAAAAAATCTTTTTCCACATTACGGGATTTCGCAGCCAGTTTAGATACACGGAATTCTAAGTCTGTAAATCACTATTTTAAATTGATTCTAGTACTCGAGATAAACCGTTATAGGCAGAAAACAAAAATTTTCGAACACCCAACGAAACACACACACTCACTGCGTCAATCTATGTTCATCAACATGTTATTTTTTATTTGAACGCACATCTTAATAACTCCTCACAAGAAATCGATTTTCTTAACACATATGTTTTAGTTGTTTTTGTAAATATGTAATAGTCGTGTCAAATAAGTTTTCGAGCTTAGAACTTAATGGAGGTTAACGTATTTTAGCATGAAGATATGACTTGAACAATCACGTCTACGCTACAAGACTTATTCGCAGTTAAAGGTTATAAAATATTCTTGCATATATCTCGCTTATTATGCATCGTACATGCTTCGGTTCTATTATAAAATTTATGGATTATAATCAATCTGCTGTACACTTTAAATTCCATCATAAGTTTTGGAGTTGTAGCGCATTTGAAGCACGATTTAATGTTTAATTAAATTTAAATTTAATTTAAAATAATTTAAGATTTAATTGTGATATTGTAAGGATAATTAATTATAGACATTTACTCATATTTTATTATTTTATTAAAATGTTTAATATCATTACATGCTTAAGTTACAATCGAGTAATTCCATTTCAAATTTAAAAAATATTGACCCTTGGTTACCGATTTAGACAAAATGTGATCCATGATTATAGGAGGATACAGAGGCATGTAAAATGAATACTTCTCATTTTTATTTTGAGAACATCCGCAACTCTATAGCTTTAAAAGTGATTAAGATATTTATTTTATTTGTTATATAAAAGATATCAAAATATTTTTATACCCTATACGACCATAGGTTGTTGGGGTATTATGCGTTTGTGCTGATGTTTGTAATGCATAGAACACCCACCTCAGTGTTTGAATCGATATATCGACGGCCGTCCGTCCGCCCGTCTAACTGGCTGGACGACTGGCTCGATGTCCATGTAAACCTTGTGCACAAAGTACGGTTCGCAATTTTAAATATAATTCAACAAAAGTAAGACTTTTATGATACAAGCTCAAAACCTATTTAAAATTCGTTGTGATCGGTCTAATAATTCAGCTAGCCCCCATACAAATGTCCCGCCGTAATAGAGTTCAAACACTCAAAAATGCCTTAAAAATAAAAATATTTTAATGAAATTCGGTATAAAGAATTTCTGTACAAGTATCAATCTTTGTACCAAGATCGGTTCACAATTGACCATAGCCCCCATATAAACCCCTCTTCCGAAAATTACTTTAACGTGTATAAATACCATACGAATGTCAACATCAAGTTAATATTCGATACAAATAAGTTTTATGTAAACAGAAACAACATTGCCAAATTTTATGAGAATCGGTTCATAATTTACTATAGCTTCTATATAAACCCACTACCAGGAATCACCTTAAAGTGTATAAAATCATCTAGATTTTAGTAATCAACGCATTATTCTATATTTGTATATTTTTTATTTTACATTTAGTAAAATAGGCCACAGGTGTAATATAAGCCCCTTCCCGAATTTTTAAGCTCGTACACAATGGTGTAAGGAATTATATAGTCGTCGTCGACCGACTATATCTTTCTTTCTCGTGCAATGGATTTTTCAAAGCTTGTATTTTAAGATGCTGATGATTTTTGAAAATATTTTTATTAACATATTTTTTTGTAAGAATTTTCTTTAGTAATGTGTATCTAAAGAAGTCCATCTTTATTATTATTTTTTTTTTATTTATTTTTTTGGTAAAAAGCCTTATCGGTTATAATTGCTGCAGATAAGATTTCAAAGAGGTGAAAAGTTTTATATTTAAAATAGTATTACTCAATCGCAAATTGAAAAGACTTGGGGCATATAATGTAGCAAGTAATAGGACTGTCTCTACAAATTTTTATTCAAATCGAACCATGTTCAGATCTAGCTAGATTTTCATAAAAATGTTTGAGCAATTTCTTCGTTCAATTTTCCTGGCCTAAAATTTTATTATTTTCGATATTATTTTAATGTATACATTTATGTTTCGATTTTAGATAAATAAATAACAAACATTTTTAAAATTTTAAAGAAATTATATTTTTCGCAACACAATTTTTTATTATTTTCGAAACTATAGAGCAAATTAAACAAATTATGTAGGTATGTCTTGAAGATAATTTTACTTAGAATTTTTATCAGTTTTGCTAAAACAAATCAGACAATTCGTTCCTGAGATACATATATTGCAATAGATGGTGCAACCTATTTTGAATTTTGTCGAGTAAATAAATAAATAAATAAATGAAAAAGTAAACATTTTTTTTTTCTTTTTTAATTTTTAGGCGATGTCAAAGGTTAAATTTGTGGAAAATTACCCATATTTTGCTCAATAGAAAATTTTCGATGTTTTTTTCTCTTAGAAAATATTTGATGCACTTTGAAGAATTTCGAATTTATTTCTCTTTAGAAAAATTATGGTTCCATTAAAAAAATATTTGATGTTATTTTCAAATAGAAACAGACAAAGGTGATTTTAATACTTGTTAAAAAATGCAGTTATTAATTTATTTATTATTTTATTACTTAAAATATTAAAGTCTACTTTGCGTTCATATCTAGATTTTAAATAAACTGAAAAACAAAATGAATAGTTTTGGGATTAATATTCTATTATTTAAATCTTCTCTTCCAGGATAACTTTGTACACTCGCACAAAAAGCAACAACTACAGAGATAAAACAACATTAAACATTGTCATTGACACAACAAATTAATATTAATTTTTGACACACGCTTGTATGACACCTCTCCTCTCAAACAAAAGAAAAAAACCTTTCAATGGGAAAATGCTTCCGTTTAAATCCAACAGAAGCATTTGAAATCAAATGAAAAACTAAATGCAAACGGAAAAAGTGTAATGAAACGAAAGTTCCTTAAATATTTTTTGTTTATTTCATTAGATTTTGAATAATTATTATTGAAATTTTTGGTGGTGGTTTTGAATTTTTCGTTCTTTTTTCCTTTTTGGTTAAAAAAAAAAAAAACAAAAAAAAAGGAAACTGAATATCTTCAACATTATTTATTCAAGTGTTAAACTAAAATTTGCCTCATTTAAACTATGGTGATTTTTCATTTATAGTTCTTTCACCCTCGAGATGTATTTTTCTTTTCTTTGTTTCTAAATATTCTTCTTTTTTACTTTTTTGAAGGATTCATCCTTTTGCTTTGCATTTGAAAAATGTCATACCTTCACTTAAATTAGTAAATTTCTTCTCAACTCCGTTTTTTTTTTAGCTTTTTCCATTTATTTCACATCATTTTTATTTTCTATTACTTTCAAAAGTATTTTTAAAAGTAATCAATCCTTGTAATTGTAAGTTAACGAAAATTTTTTTCTTTCAATTCATTTCGAGTTGGCTGTTAAAGCGAAAAAAAAAATTGGAACTTTTCATGAAAAACGTAGCGAAAAATGTAATACATAGAAGAAAAAGTGTATAGAGAGAGAAAAATTAAAAATTATGTAGTAAGGTGTGCGTTCAAATAAAACATAACATGTTTTCTTTTTCAATAAAAAATTAAGGGAGTAAGTTAGAATTAAAACTAAATCAACTATAATTAGTATTTCTTCACCAGATTTTTTTGTTATATCATTTTACATAAAAATTAATTGCCAACTACACCATTTCCAGTTGTATTTCAGAAATTTCTATTTATTTAAAAAAAATCCATTTATATTTTAGAAATTTCTAATTTCTATTTCAGAAACGTCTAATTGTTACTTCAGAAGTTTCCAATTATATTCCAGAAATTTTTATTTGTAGTTCACAATTTATTTTTTGCAGTTCAGAAAATTCTAATTCTAATTTTGAAATTTCCATTTTCAAATTGTATTTAAGAAATTACAATTTATATTTCAACATTTTCTAGTTGTATTTTCGAATTTTCCATTTTTGTTCCACAAATTTCTAATTGCAATTAAGAATTTTTCTATAGCAAATATATGTATAATGTTTTGAAATACGTTTCGAAATTTCTAAAATACAATCAGAAAATGTTGAAATAAGTAATTCTAGTTTAAATTTAAAAAATTTTGACCCTTTTTTACGGATTTAGATAAAATTCGGTGCATGTGTAGAGAAGAGTACAGAGGCATTTAAAATGAATTTTCTCATTTTTATTTTAAGAACTGTGACAATTCTATAGCTTGAATGAAAATATTCATTTAAATGGCCATGACTTTTGTTATATAAAATATATCAAAATAATTTTTTTTTTTTTTTGCAAAGGGATTGCCATTGCTTGTATTTTAAGATGCCATATAAAAATTTTTTAAATATATTTATTAATATATTTTTTTGTAATAATTTTCTTTAGTGGCGTGTATCCTTTTTTTTTTTTGGTAGGAAGCCTTATCGGTATACTTGCTACAGAAAAAATTTCAGAGAGGTCAAAATTTTTAAATTTAAAATCGAATTACTCAAATACAAATAGAAGTTTCTTCAATATAATTTGAAAAATTCTGAAATACAAGTGGAAATTTCTAAGCTACAATTAATATTTTCTGAACTACAAATAAAAAATTCTGTACCACAATTCCTTAACTTTTTTTTTCATTTACTACCGGTATCGTTAACTAACTAAAAGTAACGGTTATTTTTACGCTTTGGCTATACTCTAATATAAATTAAAGATTTTTTTTCAATATATTTTAATGACGAATATCAGTAGAAATGATAGAAAGCCATTATTTGAAAAATAAATAATTTAAATTAAAATTGGATTTTTATTTAAAAACAAAAATATTTTCTTGATAAAACATGAAAAAAAAATGGGAAATATTATATAAATGTATACAGATTGTCTTCCAACAACATACCAGTATGACTAAATGTATGCAAATATTTGTGAAATTAATGAAATGTTTACTATATTAGGCCTGTTCATTGAAAATTTTATTGAAATTATAAAAAATATAACAATGTGGAAGTTGTTTTTAAAAATTCCTTAAGAATACTTTTCACAAAAAAATTTCATCAAATATACTTTTGATTTTTACTCAAAATTCAGTTTTTCATTAAATATTAAAATGTACACCAAAATTCAGTATTTTCACCAAAATTTAATTTTTCAAAAAAAGAAAAAAAAAACTTTTCACTAGAAACTGAAATTTATTGAAAAAATAATAAATCTATTTCACAATTTGAAATATTCTGTTATAAATTCTTATTTTGTTTTCTCAATTTTTTTCCAAAATTCAGTAAAAAATTTGGTATTCAACATCCAAAATCAGCCTTTTTAAAATACATTTTCAGAAACTTAACAATATTACTATTGTAATGGTTTTACCTGAACTATCTTTTTGCAGTTAGCTTACCGAAACTTACCGTTACCTTACCAAAGTGTTTAACAAACAAAATTGGTCAAATTTTACCGCAGAATAGATCTTAACGACAAAATTTGTTAATTAACGAATTTTCGATATTTAACGACAAATTTTTGTCCTTAAAAAGTTACAGAATTGAGATACTGAACTACAAATGGAAATTTCTGAAATGTAATTAGAAATTTCAGAAATACAACTGCAAATGGTGTAGAATATTTTTAATTTTTTAGGTATGACTTTTGAAAAAAAATTTAAAGTATTTTTCAAAATATTTCACTGTATCTCTCTATAAGAACTTAAAATTAATAAACACAATTGAGTACTGCTGGGAACCTCTTAAATTCGCTTTTAACTTGGATCCAATTTCTTTACAATTGCCAAAATTCTAAGTGGTTTAAAAACTAATACTCTGTGGGACTAAGATAACATTCCCAATTCTAGATGTTTCTACTGTAAAGTTGAATTTAGCCTCTTTTTTCCTCGGCTAATGGCAACACTGGTCACGACTGTCATCACTGTCATTGTATAACAGATACTCTTTGTTATGATTCTTCGAGTTTATTCAGACTAAAGAAGCAAAACTATCATATATCCTGTAGCATTTTGAGTAAACTTTTCGTACGACAAATTGTTTTGCAAATTTTTATTGTTTTTATTCCGATACTTTTCAGGACCATTTTCTCAATTATTCGTTATATAAAACTTATACCTGGGAACATGAGAAAAGTCAACAATACTTATGTTCTCCATATTAATACAGAATATTGAAAATATATATATTTTTTTTATTATTGAGGAGTTTTGATCATTCTTTGCCTCGGACTTCTTCTTAGCTTTGCTATTTAATTTTTTTTAGCTTTGATTGACTAAAGCTTAGGCATAGCTTTAATACGGCTCATAATTGATTTTGAAGAAATGAATACAACGTTTATTACTCTGAAATGTAATTAATATTTTTTGTCAAAAAAAAAAGAAAAAATAAAAAAAATCTAATTTTATTTTGTACGACCGCATTTCAGAAATTCGGTCTTCTGCTAAATCTGACATGACTCTAGAATATATTGTAATTAAGAAAGATATTTAAAATTAACATCAGTAAGAGTTATTATGAAAATGTTGTGTAATATTTTATTCGAACGCACACTTTATATGGAAACAAGTTTTTAAGAAAATTTTCATATAAAAGAATAAATAATAAAGAGCTGTTCGACAAGATCATAGCCGACTTTATTTAAAAAAATTAACTATAAGGTCGAAGATCTCGAGATTTAAGAAGTAGTAGTTAAGAAAACCTTTGAATTTCTATTTTAATATAAGTTAACCAATTTTAGTAAAAACAATTTAAAATATTCCCAAAAAAATAGTCCAGAATTACTATTTACATGCTATTGTCATTTGATAAAAACTATTTTGTTTCTTATTATCAACATCGTTCAAATATCTGCTATTTTTTTTTTTTTTTTTTTTTTTAATTTTAATAAATCAAACTTACCTCCCCCATTCAAATGTAGCGCCATACATCTGCAAAAAATGTAAGAAAATATTTCTTGTTAAAAAATTAATGTTTACACTTAAAAATTACAAAAAATACAATAAAAATGATAAAAATGCTTAAAAGAAAAAACAAATTTTAAATAAAAGCAAATATCATGCAAAAAAATGAAGAAAAGGGAGTAGTGAAAAATGTTTAATATTACTAATCACAGTAAAGCAATTAGATGGAAAATGATATTTTATTTTAAAAAAAATGAAAACTCCCTCTTTTTAATGTTAAAGAAAAAAAAAACCAAAAGTAAATAGAAACCATTACGAAAAGGTGGTTATATAGAGACAAAAACTTAGCAACCAATTGCAATATTTAGAAATAATTTCATGTTTCTTTTATGTTTTCTTTTTCCTCTTAAAGGAAAAGTAGCTGCCTTTTTTATGAAATAAATGGCTAACAATTTGTAAATTTTAAGTTTTTGTTTTAGACAAAAGTAAATTTGGTATGCAAGGAAAAAGAAAAAAAAACTTGTATTCAATGTTTGAAAAAATATAGAATTTTTTAATTTTAAAAATTGTAATTAATCAAGAAAAAAGGCAGGAAGTAAGTGTTTTTTTAAAAGAGCTTAAAAGGAAAATTAAAAAAAATATATATAAGAATTCAACGAGTTGAAGTAACAAAACCTTCATTTTAGGTAAGTATTAAGGTAAAAATTACGGAAGGATAGCGAAATTGATGTTATAGGCAATAGCAGAATGAAATAAATTTTCTGGCCTGCTACAATCCTCATCAGCTTTTTTTTCGGTCATTAACAAATATTGGACCACTTAAATTCATTGAAATAAAAATCTGAATTTTTTAGTAAAAGGTTGTGCTTTTGTGAGAAATCTAGAGATATAACTGTTATAAGTTTTATTTATATATAAAATGAAAAAAATACATTTTATTTTTATTAAATATTTCGTTTTCCTATATAAATTATATTGAACTAGCTTAACCCGGTGCGCTTCGCTGCACTGTTGAAATAAGTATGAAAAAATACAAATATATTTTTTTATGTTCTATAAAGGCTGAAAAATTTTGTGTTAAGATATGTGATATTTAATATTTTCTATCTATGGGAGTATGTCCACCCAGATCATTTTTATTTTGAAATTTATAGTTTTCCATTATAGTGGCTTTAACCACGTTCTTCAGTTATGCGATATTTAATATGTGCATTATATGGGGGTATTGCTTGCCCTGCGTCTACCCCCTTTATTTTAGTTTTCAAAGGTGTAGTTTAACATAAGAGTAACTCCTACCAAGTTTGAACATTCTCACTATAACAGTTCTTAAGATATACGATATTAAACATTGGCGTCCTAGGGAAGGGTACCACTTCCCCTGCAGCTATCTTACTTCAATTTCGGTGGTCAGAAGATCC
The DNA here is from genome assembly GCA_932274085.1 of Protocalliphora azurea. Taxonomy (NCBI): domain Eukaryota; kingdom Metazoa; phylum Arthropoda; class Insecta; order Diptera; family Calliphoridae; genus Protocalliphora; species Protocalliphora azurea. The sequence goes on from OW026519.1 coordinate 134,338,861, forward strand.
TACTACAAAAAATTCAAGAAAATGGGTGCAGTGGCTCTTAAGATATCCGATACTTAATATTGGTATTCTAGGGGGGTATCACATTCCCTGCACTTATCGAAAAAATAAGTAGCCTATTTGATTTTCGGGGCTCATGTGATGTTATTGTAAAAATTTCAGGAAAATCGGTTCAGTCGTTTAGGAGTCTATAAGCCAACAAACATATTTCATTTTTATATATATAGATACAATATTACTCGTTGCTATTTTTGATTTTTATTTTTTATGTTGCCTAATAATACGAGGGTGGATCAATAAGTTCGAGACTTTTCGAACTTCTCTCATAGTTATATGAAATGCAACACTATTCCCATGTTAATAGACTACTGTCTAATTTTGAGCAAGTGTCTTCATTTACTTTGCGTAAAAAATAGGATTTTTCGAGGTCCTTAAAATAGGCATTTGTTTGGTCAATAATTTCATCGTTGGAGATGAATCTCTTTCCACCGAGCCACTTCTTTAGGTTTTGAAATAGGAAGTAGTCACTAGGGGCTAAATCCGGAGAATATGGTGGATGAGGTACCAATTCGTAGCCCAATTCATAGCGTTTTGCCATTAAGACTGCACACGTGTGCACCCGTGCATTATCTTGATGAAAAAGAACTTTTTTTGGCCATATGGGGTCGTTTTCTTTTTAAATCCTCATTAAATCAGACTAATAAGTTGTCATAATATTCGCCGTTTATTGTTTTTCCCTTTTGAAGGTAATCGATGTGGATTATCCCGCGTGCATCCAAAAAAACTGTTGCCATCTCTCCTTATTGGCCGACAAACTTATCTAGGCCTTTTTCGGAGCAGGTTCACCCGGAGAAACGCATTGTTTAGACTGCTGCTTGGTCTCCGGAGTACAGTAATGGATTCATGTTTCATCCACAGATTCAAAACGCCGCAAATTCTATTCGGATTGCGGTTAAACAACTCCCAACAATCCTTTGAAGTTGTCACACGTTTACGTTTATGGTCAACTGAGAGCAAAGGCGGCACCCATCTTGCAAACAACTTTCTTAAACCCAGCTGATCATTTGAAATCGAAACCACTCTGCCATATGAAATGCCTAAGCATCTATAATTTCACGCACTTTTACTCTTTGTTCCGCCATCACTCTATCGTGGATTTTTTCGATATTTTCGGGTGTACTGACCTTAATTGGCCGTCCAGAATGTTCAGCATCATTTGTATTTGTGCGACCACAACGAAAGTCAGTAAACCACTTTTTTACCATTGTAATCGATGGTGCAGTATCTCCATAGTATTTATCGAGCTTTTCCTTGGTTTGATTGACGGTTTTTTTTCGCAAAAAATAATGTTTAATGAGCACTCGAAATCCACTTTTTTCCATTTTTAGAAAAATACACGAGGTTGTATGTTTTGAACAGCTGTTAAAGGCAAAGTAAATGACACTTGCTCACAGTAGTCTATCAACAGGTGGTACTTGATGGGAATAGTGTTGCATTTCATATAACTACGAGGGAAGTTCGAAAAGTCACGGACTTATTGATCCGCCCTCGTAGTTATTTCTAAACAATTTTTTTTTCTTTTTCTAACTATAATAACTTTTATTTTTAAAATTTATTTTTTTTTCAACATAAGTTGAAATAATTCCTTTTTTAAATTGTTTATAATTTTTATTTATTTTTTTTTATAAATTTTTTACGTTGCCTTAGAACAGGTAATAATTTGGATTATTTTTTTTTTTTTTTTTTTTTTTTTTTTTTTTGTTTTACATTGGATTGTACAAAAAAAAAACAAATAATTCCGTTATAATTCAAACATTTATATATCGATTTATAATAACGTTAAGATTTTTATATTAAAATTTTAATTGTAGAATTAACAAACTGAATGAATGTTGGTAAAATAAAGCGAATGAAAATTGATCCTTATTCAACACAACGAAATCATCCTATTCCTCATAAGTATTATATTATAAAAAGGGGTTTATTTTTATAGCAGATCAGTGAATATATTTTTGGGATATTAAATTGACTAACGCTCATTGATATATTAAAATTAAAAATTTTGGAAATCATATATGATGTAAAGGAATGTTTCTTTAACAGCATATGATTTTTATACTCTATTCGAAAGGTATATAGAAGTAATTCCCTGCAATTACAAAGGAAACATGAGAAAAATTCTTCTTCTTCTTCTTGTAAAATAAAAGTTATAAACATCGTTAAAAATATATTTTAAAAATAACTGTTTACAAACAACGTAAAAAATATACACAGAAAAAAGTCACCAATCACCAAAATAATTCATTCAATTAAAAATTGTTTAAATTTGTACCTCTCAACAAAATGATTATTTCAATTACTAATAACTGTAAAAAATAAAAAAACAGAAAAATTATTCCAATTAAAAATTTTATAAATCAATCAAGTAGATGGATGAATGAATGAATTAAAAATTTAAATGAAAAACAAAAAAACTTACTTGAATTTTATTTTTACTCTTCTTTTATTTTCTTTTTTAGTTAAATATATTAATTGAATTTTGATGTAAAATGATACAACTGTGTTAATTGAAAAATATAATTTAATAATTTTTTTTAAAGTATATTAAGAAATAAAAGTTAAAAATTATTTTTCAAAAAAACCTATTATAAGTCAATGTAAAAAATTATTTAAAAAAAATAAAAACTTATGAACAACAAAAAATATATTTTAAAAATAATTGTTACCAAGCAGCGCGAAAAATTTAAATAAAATTTTGTCGACAACAACAATTTGTGTCGAGGGCGATATGGCCGGTACTGAACAATGCAGGCACTAGCACTCTCCTGGGCATGAATAGGAAGAGCTTGAGGATCATGATAGGGGCCATAACGGGTCACTGTTTGATAGGGAAGATGAGGTCTAGATGGGACGCTAGCAGTTCCGATTTTTGTAGAATGTGTGGAGACGTCGAAGAGACCGAGTCTATAGAGCACATTGTGTGCCATTGATTGCAGCATCGTAGAATGAAATGGCTGAGTAGCCAGTTCCTCGGCGGGCTGAGTGACTTTAGGGACGCAGATCTTGTGGACGTCATAGGTTTCTTCATGGGAATCGGCTGCTTAAGGGAGAATCAGGGGTATAACACTAGGGGGATTGGAAACATTGCTGGTCCCCCTATATGATTCGTCACATTTCTATCCCTTTTATCTTCTACTCTACTATTTTCTGTACTTTCTGTATTTTCTATTTTCTGTATTCTATACTCTATATTTCACAGCTATTCTATTGAAGGGACTCACAATGGACCGGGATCGGTCTCTGGGTGGAGATGTGGTACTATCTGGTATCACATCAACCTCCTCTATCTATCTATCTATCTATCTAACAATTTTCAAATAATATAAAAAATAATTCTTATTCTTTACTCAATGTTTTCATTTTGAAAATAATAATAGTTATTTTTGGACTCTGGAAAAATCGATTTTTATATAAAATATTTTTTTATTTTTAGTTAAAAATCATTTTAAGTGAAATATTAGACTTTTATTTGTTTATATATACAAATATATATATATATATATATATATATATATATATATATATAAGTTTTTTTGTAGTTAATAACCATCAATTTCTTTAATATTAATATTTTAAGATAAAGTTAGAATAATGTGAATTATATTATGTATGGCAATATTAATAAATTTAAGTATAAAGAAACCAAAAATGCATTAAAATATGTTTTATATAATAAAGCACCTTTTTCATTTACTAAACCCAAGTTTTCTTTAAGTGCATTTTTTTCACGTTCACTAACATAACTACATTTTTAGTCATTGTCATACTTACAATATTATCGTATATCGCTCTCACAATTCCATTTAATCTAAATTTTATTTTTTATTTCAAGACGAAGTACACTAGGTTAAGCTAATATATAAATAAGTTCAATAAAAGTATAGCTCCCATATAGATAGGGTCACGTTCGAAAAATCAAATCAAAGTCGCAATAGTACTATTAAAAAGCATAGATAAATATATAGATATATTAAAATATATTAAAATTTTCTTTTTCTGAACATTTTTATTTACGTACTAAATTTAGTTATTAATTTCTTTCGACAACTTACAAAATATTTTAGTTCTAGAGACATCATTAATATTAAATTTTGTAGATTAAGTATTTTCGAAAAAAAAAAAAAAAAAATACTAATTAACCATTTAGAGGATACAGTTAATTTTTCATTGATGACTTTTTAGTTATTTCCAACAGATATTTGACGTAAAATGAATACATGTGTTTTCTTGCTTTCCATTTAGAAAAAAAAAAAAAAAAAACACTTGTAGGTGACATTTATTAACGATAATTGAACTCATCCATATGCAACAAACGGCAGCATGAAATGCATCGTCGCATATGCGTTTTTCTTAATGTTTTTTTCTTCGAACAAAGTGTTACTTGTTTACACATTTTTGTTATTTTTAGTTAATGTTATAATTTCCATATTGTTCAACTAATTAATCATTTTTTCAATTTGTCAATAGATAAAAGTGATTAAAAATGGCAAGTTAAATATTTAAAAATGTTGGAGAATTAAACCATAACCTTTCGCTTCAGTGAAAAGTTCATATCACATTTTTCATATAAAAAAGCAAAATCTTAATACACAGAAAAACGTAAAAAATAATTTTATTTACCAAAATGGTTCACTTAATTTAAAAAATATTTAAATTTGCACCTCTCAAAACACTTTTAAAATTTTAATAAAAAAAAAAAATTAAAAAATATAAACTTTAAGCAACGTATTAATTGAATGAATTAAAATAAATGTTAAATGAAGAAAAAAGTTTTTAATAAAATCAATCAAGTAGATGATTGATTAGACCAAATGGATAATTCAAAAAATTATATATATTTTTATTTTATTTACTTATACAATTGTCATAGTTTTTTGCACGCAAGAGGGCTTCACTATGGAACACTTCAGAGAATTACGTAACCGTAAGACGGTTTCTATCAACGAACATCTTTGGCTGCTTCATATAGACCTCCACGGTTGAGATCACCATTTAAATAAGCACTAACAATATCTATCTACCCTTATTGACAGCTATGGCAAATAAAAGTCTAATATTAGCGTAGCGTATAACAGGAGAAAATGTTTCATGATAGTTAATTGCATATTTCTGGCTGCAGCCCTTTGCCACTAGCCTCGCCTTGTATCGCTCAACTTCTCCTTCGTTAGTAGTTTTAATGGCATATACCCATTTGCAACCGATTGCATTTTTTCCAGCAGGCAATTCAACCACATCCCAAGTTTTGTTTTTCTTTAAAGAATTAAATTCGGCTTGCATAGCTTTCCTCCATTCTTGAGAATTCTTGCAAGATATTGCTTCTTCAGGTGTTTGTGGAACGAAATTTTGTTTTGCTGATAAATCAATAACCATATTATACTGTTTCTTTGGTCTACCAGGCCTACCATTACGGATTATTTTAGGACGATCTCTTCCTCTTTTTAACGCTTTTTGCCTATTATCTACGGCATTGGAATTCTCCTCCTGAATCTGCATATCAGTTTCGAAATTATCTTCTTGCGACTGAATTTTTTTTATTCTGTTGCTGTTGGTAATGGTGTTTTCATCAGATTCTTCGCTGCCTGTATTGAATTCACATTCACCAGTATTATTAAATTCTTCTTCGATAACTTCTTCATTAATTGGAACGTGTAACGGCTGGGAATCTTTTTGAGTTTCACCAGTAACAAAAATCAAAAAATCATCATTGTTGTTGGCTGTATTATTTTTAATACTATCATAGTTGTCAAATGTATTTTCTTCAAACAATACGTCATGATTCTCAATAACTTTATGAGATTCTTCATCATATCCACCATAACGAACTTTTTACCTCTCGCGTCAAACTTTTGCTTTTTTATTGGAAAGTGCTGTATAAGCTTGCTGTGTTCCACCCACCTCGGCATCTTGCTGTATGTTTTCTCGACGATTACTTTCTTTCAACAATTTCAGTTTTAAAACGTGATATGACGGCAATTTATCACGAGTTTCCATCGCAATTGTAAACGGTTCATACAATCTTGGCAAACTTGATAGCAGTACAATCACTATTAATTCGTCTTGAAGCTCAATACCCACATCAGCAAGTCCTTCGATTACTTCTTGAAATTTATTCAAGTACTGGGTCATGTCTTCGTTTTCATCCATTTTTATATTCATCAGACGTTTATATAGCATTACCTTCTGAATAGGTCCTTTGGGTTTGTGCACTTCAGCTAATTTTTTCCATGCCTCAGCAGATTTTTTACATTTTTTAATGTAATTTAATTGAGTTCCTTTGATATTCAAAACAATAGTTGCAAGCGCTTTTTCGTCATTAGTTCCCCAATCTGCTTTCTGTTCCTCATTCCAACTATGCTCACAATTCAATTGATTGCTAGCATACTTCCACAATCCATTATGTATTAAAACGCTCTTCATATGCACATGCCAGAAATCATAGTTCCTTTCATCTAACTTCTCAATTTGCAGAAATGGAGATGTCATATTTAACGAATTTATTAACAAAACAATATTGTCGAAGATTTAAATGGCTGGACAACACAAATACTTATTCTTAAAGCTTTAAACGTCTGGGCCCATAACCAATGTAAAAAATGAAAAGCCAACCCGAAATATTTGTAAACGATTTAAAGTTTTATTGATGAATGAAAAACAAAAATTTTCAGTAGTTTTATAAAAAGCAAAACAAACTACGATTGAAATATAAATACAAATTCAAAGTATGTTTTGCATAAGGTTTGTAATTTATGTAGAGTGGCATTTTCAACAATTATTATTATTACTATTATTTAAAATTTTTTTAAACAAAAGCCTAAATTTATACGTGCACACAAGTTTTTGCTGCGCATAATTTCAAAATTAAATATTTTTATTCACGTTATAACTTTAGAGAAGAATTTAATTTAATTTAATTTGAAATTGTTCTTATTTATTTGATTTATTTTATTAGTAAACTTTCCTCAATATTTTATTCCTAATCCTGGTATTTGAAAATATTTCTCTCCAAAAGAAAATATAGTTTGTGATTGAAATACTTATAAGTGAGCACGAAAAAAACTAGTGCATAAAATTCAGGTTATAAAAATTATACAAATAGAACTATTTATTGGTATATTTTTTTATGACAAAAAGTTTTAAATTTTACATAATTTCTTATGGCATTTTAATAAAACTTTTAAGTTTTTCTACGAAACTTTTGCTGTGCACTCGGCAACTTTATTGGCTGTAATATGTGCACTTCTAAGCTCAATACATTTTAACTGATCGGAGTTTGAGGCAATTTGGTTGATGGGGCTCATTTGGTACATATACAACATCATGATTAACAAATATATATAACTATATTTAATTTCTAATGTATACAGATACATAAACACAACAAACGTTATAAAGCAAAAATTTAAATATTTAATTTTTTTTGTGCGCTATGAATAGTTTAATTTATTGTCCAAATTAAATAAACTATGTGTCATTTTTATTGCATTTAACAAGTTACATGAAACTTCTTATTTTTAGTCATTTAATTTTTCTTCTTAAAACTCTTTTTCTGAATAAAACTACATAAAAATTTAAATAAAATGCTATTAAAAACCTGTCAACCATCTTTAAAATACCGGTTAAAAAAAAGAGAATTAGAAAAAAACCGGAAACCGGTTAACCGGTTTTCGGATTTGGATGCTCTACTGAAAAGGCATTAAACAAAGTATGAGTGACTATTGTTTAAGATTTTAATTAATTGTTCATCAACTTACTTCAATAATAAGTCCCGGACACGTTCAAGTACCAACTATGACGGAAATAACAGGAATCTTTTTGATGCAACGTATTAGTGAGTGAGGTCAGAAATAGCTAGAATTTTGAAATTGTCGTTTATACTTCATTGATTCACTATCCTTTCTATCAATAGAAGTTGTTCAAAGACATCTATAAAATCCATTAAAAGTTAAGCAATGATTACACCAAATCAACCAGTCTTAGATGTTGCTACTGACGGAATTCTTGCTGCTACTATGTTTCTTAATGGGAACATCAAATAGAAAATAAATTACTAAAATTATAAAATTGTAGCTGGTAAATAGAAATAATTTTTTATATTCGATTTTAATTTTTCTTTTACAAAACGGCAATTTTTTATGTTTTTATCGAAACGTTTTATAACCAATTAACAAATGATTGAATCATTTAATTTTGTAATTAAATTGTAATATAAAATCAAATAAAAATGTTAATCGAAACATTTTAGCTAATATTTTTTTCAATGTATAAGATTGTGTTAAATCTTTAAAGTAAATCAATTCACTATTCCTTTTATCACAGAAAGAAAGTTTGTACATAAATATACAAATTCACTTTCATTCATTTCAGTTCATTATATTTAAACATAATTTCTTAAGGTACGTTTAGACTAGTCAAATATTTGACCAAAATGATGTAACCACCATATAAACTATTTCCTATTTTCTCTTTTTTAATGGGAAAACATTTTTTACTTCTCACTAATCTTAGCTGATATTTTATCGAATTTTGTTTGATGCTGTTTTCTCTTACAAAACTTTTGCGAGATCAAACAATGGCAAACAATATTTTTGTAAATCTAGTGGTCTCGCAGTTTTGATAAAATATTTGCCAAATGTAAACATAGCTTTTTTATATTTTTTCAAATGTATCAAAAGTCAAGAAGATTGAAAAAAATTGTTGAAATTTTTATTTACATATATTTTTAATTTATAAAAAAAAAAAAATTAATGATTTTTAGCTTCATTTTGGGAACATAACAAAAGCGCTTTTTATCAAAATGATGTACTGCAGAATGCAAGCAAAATTATGCAAATTTCTAAACATTATTTCTTAACAGATTTTCATTGGAATTTTGTCTTTTTAAGATATTTGTTGTTATTATTTTCATGTATAACTTTTACCAATAAAATCAATTCAAAGATTTAACAAAATTTTAGCAAAATTCCTAAAATTTTCATTATGAACAATTTAATAATATGAACAAAATTTTATTTTTTATGAAAAAAGTTTGGGGAAAAAATCATGTTCAATTCATAATATTTATGAAACAAAAAAATTCAAATATATGATTTTTTTTTTCTCTATGATTAAAAACATTGATGAAGATAACTTTCACTCATTCAGGCAAATTTGTACCCTTTTATATACCCTCTCGCTCTCTCTTACACGAAATCAGAATTTCACCAAAAGAGAAAAGAAATGCATTGTATGAATTCAGACTAACACATTTTTCAATTTATTTAAAAGTTTTCTATGTTTAACAAAATTTGTAACACACAATTAGTTTAAATGGCAATATTGCAAATACAATCCCATTTAACCCCACCACCATCAATCTCATCATCATCATGATACTCTTTTTCAATACCACCTAAAACATCAACCATAACGCACCGTAACGCTTTTCTTAAAAGATACAATAACAAATAGTGCGATAAAAAGATATAAATGTCACCCTAATATGATTAGTAGCAAGTACTCGTACCTTAAAACATTTAGGAGAAGAAAAAAAAAAAGAAAACAAGTGCATTTTTCATTACAAAATCAAACAAATTTTAAACAATGAAAGGCACTAAAAATCTTTTTAAATATATGTATGAAACATTCATATGTTTCAAATTTTGCACAAAAGAGAAAAGGGTCTTTGTAAAGGGGAGGGAAAGGGAAGTGATTTTTATTTTTGCAAATACTTTAAATAACCCATATTACTGGATGCTAACACTAAGACTATAGAGAGTATTTTGTTACTGAAAGAAAGAAAAGCAGCAGAATAAAATGTCATATAAATCATATAAAACAAGCCACTGTAAAATGTATATATTTACAGCTAGGACTCGAAGAACGGCCTTACAAAAATTTTTCTTTGAAGGGTTTAAAGTTTAGTGCTAAATGCTAAAAAGAGATTTGTGTAAGATATATTAATTACTTTAAATTAATTTTAAATTTTGCAGTTAATTTATTTCTATCTTCGCAACTTTAAAGTTCAAGATATTGAAGGTCATAGGTCAAAAAAAATCTTTTATAAGCAGTTTCAATTGACAATTTTCAGTCAAATATGGCAGCAATGGTTTTTTAACCCAGAAAAATATGATCTATTTAACGATTTATCAAAGCTAAAAATATTCCAATTACTTTTTTAATTGTATCAATTATTCAGTTGATCTAAATTCAAATTTTGTAACGGCTTTCAATTATATTCCTTATTGTGTCAATTAAAAAATCAATCAGATATAAACAAAATAATAATTGAATAATTGAAGATATATTTTTTTCATATGGTGAATTTCAATTAATAAAATAATTGAATATGTAACATTCGTAATTGAAATTAGATTTTAGTTTTTTCTATGTAAAATTTGAATTTAATTTATAGAATGAATTCTTTGATTTTGAGCAATTTATTTTATTATAAAAATAATTGAAATCATTTTAAAATTCTGATTAATAATTTAATCGGAATTAATTTTTTTAATTAATTAATTTTTAGAATCAGAATGATATTGGAATTCCAATAACTATCAATTTAATTTACATAACCAGTATGTAGCGAATTAAAATTAATTTTATAAACTGATATTTAATTGTACTAACTTCAAAAATTCTGTTGAAATTAAAAATTTAAGAAATTCGATACAATCAATTAAAAAAAATTAGCTTCTCTAATCAAAAAATCGGTAGACTTTTTTCACCGGTAAAAAAATAGATTATTAAGTAAAAATATTAAATGTGAAAAAAATAAAGAGAAAATGAAAATAAATAATATATATACTAACAATAGTTCTGTTCCAGCGCTTGTCTATTTTAGTCAGAATTAGTCAGAAATTATCTGAAAAACATCAAAATACAAATAATATCGTAGTACGGGAATGCTGTCCTGTAAATTCTGACTAAAACTTTCAAGTCAGATAATTACTGAAACAGAGCTATTATAAAATGGTAAGTAAAAATTTTTTATGAAAAGGGCTGATAATTTCAAGCAAATGGATGTTTTTAGTGGGAAACTGAAAATCAATGTTCATAAATTATTTTTACAAATTAAAAGATTTGCAAAAAAATGCCATGTTATTGCATATTTTTTCATATTTTGAGTTAAATTCATAATATTGCATATTTTTCTTTAAAGTTCATAAATTTCGCATATTTAACGATTTTTTGCTTTATTTTTTATTTAACGAATTCCTTCGAACATTTATGGATGAAACCACAGATGTTGAAGGACGATATATAGTTATTGTATATAGACAAAGATGAGAACATTTTTGGAAATAAACCTGTAACTTCTAAACGTCTGGCTGGATTTACATGAAATTTTAAATAGGCTTACCAAAGGACTGTACGAGTTTAACCTTATAGGGCCCACAAAAGACCTCAGGAGCGGAGCTATGGGTGCATAAATTAGGCTACTCCTGACTTATACAAAATTTTACAGCTTAGTAAATTTTTGTTTCTCATCTGAATTCAAAAATGTTTATATACTCTAAAAGCCCTCAATAAAGTCTTGAGATATTAAATTTCAAAGTGTTATAGTTTTGGTTCTATAAAAAGTATTCAATTGGGTTTTTTTGTGTAGAGTTTTTATTTTAAAAGTATAGTATTTTTCCCGATATTTGCAAATAAATGAAAACCTTAGTATAAAATTAGTTTTTTAGGAAAACTTTAAATATTTAATCTCTAATAAAACATTTTCCCAGATATGATATCGTAACGACATTTTTGGTGGAGGTCGACTTTACTGTTTAAAATTTTGTAAATTTTGATTGAATCTCCATATTGAAAGATTAAAAGTAACAGATTTATTTCCAAAAATTGTTCAGTCTGCCTTTTTGTGATTATTAAATTGGAAAACACGAATCATTCCATAACTGTACGAGCCTTCAATGACTCTATGAAGTTATTAGGAGAAGATTCTGATAAAAACTAAATTCTCTTGTTGGTTTCAGATGCAGATGTTTAAGGCAGAAACTACTCTGAAGGTATATTTACCCAAAACTTATTGACATTACATGTTTAACGTGCGGTTTACATCGTGTTGCTGAGGCAATAAGATCTATTTTTAAAGATGTGGATACTTATTTTATAATGGAAAAAAAGTTTTTCTAAAGGCTCCATCTCGTATTGCTGCATTTAGAATTTCCAGATGTTCTTCTTCCACCACAAACAATATTTACTAGATGAAAAATATTTTAATCAAATTAAAAATATAATAAACGAGTTCAATGATTCATACACCACACATTGGGGTAGAAACGCCAAAAATGGTGCTTAATTCAAGGAAGGGGTATAGTGCATTACTTATAATTTTTTTTATAATAACTAGATCAATAGTACCTCAAATAAATACTTTCTAAATTTATAAATATTTTTTTTAGCCTAAACCATCCGTCCTGCTGTCTGTGCATCAGTAACCAACATTTGAGATAATCTGTAGTTCGCAGTTTTAAACATAACCCAATGAAATTCGGTACTTGGGCTGATACTATATAATATTAAAATTGGTTATAATCAAACCATTATTTCACTGAGCTCTCATATAAATGGGTCAAACGCTTATAAATGTCTTAAATATATCTGTATTTTAATAAATTTCTTAACAGGCAAGTTTGTTAACAGGCAAATTTCATGAGGATTGGTACAAAATTTACCATAGCTTCCAGTTAAGACCCCCTCCCGAATATATAAATATAAAATAAATATAAAATTAAATACAAATAAAATATATTTAAGTTTTAGTCTTACAGTCAAATTTCACAATGATTGGACCATAATTGGCCATAGCTTCTATATAAGGACCTGTTACGCATTAAAGTGATTTAATAAGGCAAAACTTGTTCGACTGCAACTTTCTTACTCGTTTTCACTATTTTTGTAAAATTCTATATAAATCTCTTTTTAAATAAAGCAAATAAATGTTTTTTTTTTTTTTTGAAAATATTTTTTTTTTTCTTCGAAATCACAAAAAAAATTTTGGATTTTCATACGACATATATTAAAATACAAAATTTTTATTTTAAATAATTTCGTTTAAATTTTTTGAATTTCTATATAAAAGTAAAAAATGTCTATTTTTAGACCGATTTTCTTAAAAATATTTTTTAAATATTTCTACAAATAATTTTTTTTAACCAAATATGCACAAATATGTTTTTAAATATCTATGCCTAACAACTCAATTTTAAAAGAAAAATGCTTTTTACGAGTATAAAATAAAATGCGAAAAGATAAACTTAAAAAAATTCGATTTTCAGTTTTTAACACTGTGATTTAAAATTGCAAAAAATCTGAAACTTTGAAGGCGCACTACACTTAGAGTGAAAAAATGAACGAATTTTTTTTAACATATAATGATGCTTTAATTTATATATTTTTATCCAGAATCAATTACTTTTTAAAAATACAAATTTTAAAATTTCAACTAATCGCCATTTTTCTCAGTTTCACTCCTCTGTGCGCCATTTCAATTAAAAAAGTTAAAGATATATTACAAAACAACACTATTAAAAGTCAATTAGCTTTTCTTTACTCAAACTACGAATTCATAATCGAAATTATCACTCAGAAATTCAATTTAACAATTACAAAAGTAAAATTAATTGATGATACGCTTAATTAAATTATTATAGCAGAATTAATTAAAGTAAAACTAAAAAGTGTATTAGAATAAAATAAATGAATTTCACTAGTAAAATGAATTATAGTGTTTTGTGTTTCTTTTTTTTTATTTTAATAAATATTACTAAAAAAATATACATCGACTATTCCAGGTAAAAAGGCGCGAAAAAAGATATTGTTTACCTGATGTCTTTGAATTTCTATAAATTTGTATACACCGACTTTTCAAGCCATTTATCAGTTTCAGTTTATAGTTTCACGAAATTTGAGAAAACTAGCGATTTTATGTCGCTTTTTTTCCTCATAAACCAAAAAAAATTTCAAATGAATGTAACTTTAAATAGCAATATCTCTGGGAAGTCTTTGTGAATTTTACTAACTTGAATTTAGATTATCTTGGCTTTAATACGAACATTTCAAAAATAAATAAGATTTTTTAAAAATACATTTTAGTGCAATTGCATTTTTCGTATGCACTTCTTGTTAAATATGCTATTTATAATTTTTGTTTTGTTAACATATTGGTAAAATATGGAAAATTTACTTTAAAATATAAATCTTAAATTTTTGGGGCGCACAAATCTACTAGGTATAATAAAACTTTACAAAAAACATGTTCCACATTTTTCATATAAAAATATAATTCTTTCTTATTTCTTTGAAAAAAATTATTTAAATTTGTTTAAAAGTTAATAAAATGGAGAAAGTTTGCAATTTTAAATATTCATACCTCTTTAAGTTATTAACGGATTTTTATAATTTTAAAAGTGTATAAAAGGATATTGTCTTCTTTTTGGATAATTCAGTCAGCATTTCCAAAATATCCTTTTCGTTAAAAAATATTTGCAAAATAAAAATGCAATTTATAGATTTGAATTTTAATTTTTCTTTAAGTGCATTTAAAATTGTTTTGTTTGCTATAAATTTCTATATTAATTTATCTAGTGCATAAAGGTTAACTATTTTTAAAAAACTTTTAAAAAGTAAACCAATATTTTTTTAAATAAAATATAGAATCCTATTCACATTTTGAAAATAATACTAGAAAAATAATTTTTATATGAAAAAATGTGAATTAGTTTTAGAAAAAGCGAAATTATGCATAGTTGATGTGTGCGTCACAAAAAATTTGGAGTTTTATTTTAATGTAAAGATTGCCTACTTTCTAAATATGATAAAAAATCAAAAGTCTGAAATATCATATTCAACGGAAAATGCATTTAAAAAATGCAGTGGCATTAAAATGCATTTTTCAAACATTTTTTCATTTGTGAAATATTCGTATTGAAGTTGATTTAGTCACAATTCAGACGCCGTTTATATCATTGAATTCCGCAAAATGTTCCTAGAAATATTGTTATTTAAAATTATATACTTTTGAGTTTTTTTTTTTGGTTTTTTAGGAAGTGAAAAACATAATATAATCGCGAATATTCGAAATTTCGCGAAAGTGAAAACTGAAATAAATATAGATATCCGTGAATTATTTGAATACAATATTTTATGAAAATCGAAGGACACTCGTTAAATTTTTTAGCGTTCGTTCATGGAATTATCGATATTTGTATTATTCATATTTTTAGTTTTAAGTGCATATTTTTCGTTATATAGTACAGCGCATAAAAATACCAGCCCTGGTTATGAATAAAAACAACCAATTGAAATTAGGCTAGTTATAATTCCACATTTTCAAAATCCATGAGATATAATCATATACAAAAAATAGAGCATAATTTGAGATCTACAAAAAATTTAAGAAACAAAGATAACTTTATATCCAAATCAGGTGTAAGTAATCTGTGTTTTAACATAATACTGTCTTTCATCTCCAGTTCTATTCTATAACTTTATACTATGTGGGTTTTAAGCAACAATTAATAGTCTAGTTTATAAAAAATAAATGCTGTAGCTTAGTGTTCATAAGAAAACGACTTCAAAAAAGAGAAGAGAAAACCACTATAGTGGATGCTATTCTAGCTTTCTCCCTATTGTTGTCGAAAATGTATCTCAATTTGGTTTTAAAGGTGAATATGTTAATTAAACTATAAGTGGAGTATTAATAGAGATTGTGTTAAGACTTAAATATAAAGCCTATAAGTAACCATATTTATAATTATTTTACTGCAATATTTTACTAATAAATCAAAATAAAAGAAATTAAATTCTACCGCCCTTGTTTTTTTCAAGCGAATAATTCGATTCTAAGAACCATTTTTTTTCAGTTAAGTTTGCAGTTACAGCTACTAATGATTTCAGTACTTACAACAGAATTATTTAGTATATGTGAACGAATTTAGACGATAGTAAAAACAATTGATAAAATTCTATTAACAAAAAATTCAGTTGACACAACGAAGCTCTATTCTCTGTGTAAATAAAGAGTTCCCCGTCTTTTTAGGGATATGTGTGATTAAAAATAACATACATATAAAGATACCAAACTCTCCAACACTCAATATCAATAAATGATGTTTTATGATGCATTAGTAAATGTTGTAAGCAAATATTATTAAGTGTCACCCAAGACCAAAAAAAAAAAAAAGAAAAAAATAGGTGGTGAAAAATTATAAACCATTATTTAATTTATCAACGGAGAAAGTTACAGAGTAAACATGTGGCTTTTTATCGTAAAAACAAGGGGCGGAAAGTGTAGCTAAATACAAATACAGTTAAATGTATGGTGCAAATTTATATATACGAGTACACATAATTTATTAATGCTCATATGAATATATATGTTAGTGTAATATTTTCAAGCAAATTTAAGGATCACAAAGTTCTTTTTTTTTTCATTTCATAGAAAAATGTTATTTGTTTCTTCTTTATTCTTTTGATTCATTTAATTTTGCTAATGTACTGTAATGGTAGGCAATTACAATTATTTAATATTGCACTTTTAACATTGGTTCATTCATACATTTGTTGTTAGAATTTTGAAATGTGTTATCTCAAACAATTTAAACATGTTTACTTACATAAACTATTTCCAAATCTTTTAATACAAATATGTATAAATCGGTTATGGTTGGTAGCACACTACTTATGAGTATTTTCGCTAATCTATACCTACTGGTATTTGCCAGCAATCGTTGTGATTTTAGCAGCAAGTGTAACGATAACAATTATTAACAAATGTTGCAATAAGAAATATAGTTGTTTTTATTTATTTATTTATTTTTTGTTTAACAAGTAATCTTGCTAATGAAATGAAAATTAAAATGAATTAAATGTGCTTACTTACGATTATAGGACCATAACTCAAAATTAGATTTTTTTAAACTGAACACTATGAAAATGAAATAACCACTTTACATAATAAATCCAGCAAAAATAAATAGAAGTAATTCTTAAGGAAGTACTTTTTCATTACTTCAAACGTTTCAGTAAGTGTACAGTTTCTTGTGCTTAAGAAGTTATATAAACATCATCCGAATATGTTATTAAAAAGCGATTCAGATAAATTTTTCTATATATAAAACGTTGAGAATTTACAAATAATTGCTACTTAATAATAACTGTTTTAATGAAATGAAAAATATTGTTATGCATATTTTTTTAATAAAAATTATTTGTTTTATATAAAAATTAAAAGTAATTTCCTTGAACTGATAAAAAAGTACATAAAAAATCAATTTTACATGACATCGTGAACATGACTTTCTACTCAGTGAATAGGAATTAAAAAAAAACAAACCTATGTTAAATTCAAAGGAAATGATTGGAATTTGCACTACTTCTGGATCACAAGTTTAAGATCTTATTGAATTCTTTGGATGTTCTTTTTTTACTGGGAAGTTATTTGAAGAAAAACAGCTTAATCTGAAATATTCAAAAATATTTTTATCTAAAGTATTTTTTTTTTTTTTTGAAGTATATTGGTACGAAATGAAATATAAAAAAATATATTCCATTACCTATTCGAAATTTTTAGATGAAAACTCCGCAAGTGATGTTAGTAGTAATAATATTATATATATATATATATATATATATAAATATATATATACATATATATATATATATATATATATATATATTCTAATCCTGTTTTCTCTTTCCAGAGCTTTGCGAAGCTCTCAGATAACATAGAAAGTTAGTAAATTATGTTTTTACTATACGGCTTTTGACAGAAACTATTGACCCACCCTTAAAAACAATTTCTTTTAATGAAATAAAAACTTTAAATATGAAATATTTCAAGCCGATATTTTCCCCATTTCATATATTAAATAGGCAATAATATCTAATGGTTTTCTTAACAAAAAAGTGCCACGAAAAAAACTTCGATAATCCGGATAAGGGTCTGTATTGCATTTTAACAAAACTTATTTAGTTTCAACTTGAATTCTAGCAAAGAAGTGACATGCGCTGAACCCAAACCTAGAAATTTCATATAAATAGGTTTAAGATATTACCACTTTTTATATTTAAATATACTTTAAGCGTTTGGCAGAAAATATTTCTTTAAAACTTTCTAGAACTTCTATTCTAGTCCTGATATGTAATGGGTTAAAATTTTCTATAGAAACTTTAAGCAACGAATTTTACTAGAGTCCATTGTCCTTAAGACAAAGTTACCCAAATATAGGACTGCGGAGCACTAGGGGCCCGTGGCAACATTCCAAGGGTTCCGCAAGAGACACCGAAAATGTGTATGGAATGTACATGATAAGTTAGAGAAGTTCACAAAAGAAAAATTCATGCATACGAAACTTTTGTTCACGACTTCCATAGGTATACAGATGGAGGCTCATCATGATAGGATCGCGATCAGGTTTTTTACATCACTTAGATCTCACTGCGTAATGTACTGACAAGTACTTGCTGAGAAAACCTTACCTGCTCCTCAAACTATTATAGACGTAGAAAATTTTATAAAAACTAGTGCCTTAAGAAATAGAATTCTTAAAGCCATATGTGTTGATGTAAACGCAGAACATAAGAAATTGCAACTTCATATCAATGTCTGTTAGATTTCGAAGGGTTACAAGCTGAAGAGATTATTAAAGACAGTAGTACCATGTTCTCCTTTTATACAAAAATTAAGATCTTTATTAAAAATTTACAGAAAAATAATAGTTTTCAATACGTTAAATAATATTAAATTACGAGTCAGAAAAGTAAATGTATTAATTGAATTTTGATTCATTAAGGGCTTTTATGTGCAAAATTTCTTTATGAAAAAGACGTCACCTCTGCCAAAATATTCCTCATTTCCACAACTGACTGATATCTTGGATTCATCTGATGATCAAAAGGAACATAAGTATAATATACATACTTGAATTAATTTCACGATGAATTTTCCCGATATTATACGGAGCTTAAAGCAAATTTTTGCCAAACTAGTTTAATTCGTAATCCATTCAACATCGCTATTGATGACATAGCCGATAATTTTTTAAGAATAAGCAATAGAACTAAAAAATAATTCGTGTACCAAAGCTGAAATATCTCCAAATGTTAGGCCCAGTATTATACTGCTCACTTAGTGGCGAAATCGTTCTTAAGTTCTAAAAATTATTTTATGATTTAAAATTTAAGTAATCTTTTTCCACTTCCTAAGTTTTTCCTAAGTAAAAAAAATGTTTGACGTCTTAAAAACTATTTATTGAAAATAAACAAAAATAAATAAAAACACAAAATATAATAAAATTATTTAAAATTTTAAAATACGCTTTACACAGAAAAAAGTTTGTACATAAATATAAAAATTTACTTTCATTAATTTCAGATCGTAACATTTAAGCATAATAATTCTTAAGCATTAAAACTTTTCTTTCTTTAGGAATGGAACAGAAGCGCTTTCTATCAAAATGGTGTGACGTAGAATGCGAGCAAAATTATTAAAAATTTTTAGATATTATTTTTTAACGGATTTTCCTTGGAATTTTGCCTTTTTAAAATATTTGTTGTTAATATATTCATGTATAATTATTTTCATTTACCATTTGCAATCAAATCTAATAAAACTAAATCAGATTTAACAAAGTTTTGAAAAATTCCTAAAATTTTCATTATGAACAATTTAATAATATCTATGAACAAAATTTTATTTTTTATGAAAAAAAAAGTTTGGGAAAAAAGGTCATATTCGATTCAAAATATTTATGAAAGAAATTTTCAAATATATGTTTTTTTCTCTGTGTATTTAAATTTATATTATATTAGTGGTTATATAGTTTGCTCCAACACCTTTTCCATTTTTTCAATAAAGCTCATTTGCTTAAGATTTCTTTACATCTGTCAAGTAATTTAAAATTTTTAAAAAATGTTGTTTTTTTATTTATTTTTAATGCCACATTAAGGTGATATCGAAAAATGTTTTACCCAAAAAATTAGAATTTGTTATCTTTAATGATTTTTGGCATTATCATAAGCAAACAATGACATAAATGAAAAGATGTTCAATCAAAAATTAAATTAAGTTTTAAACTGTAAAACGAAATATTTCTTAAGTTTGACCTTTTACGTAAATCTTACTTAACTAAGTTTGGACTTAAGTTTACACTCTCTGTTCATTTTAATGGTATAAAACCGGGCCTTAATATTTTTTAATTGTTTATGAGCTTTAAAAGGTTCATAGCATAGAATACAACTAGAAGTTTATGTGATAGACAAAACCCTGATTCAATTGTCAAAACCCTAATTCATACAACAACAAAATATATGTGATCACACATATTTTGTTTTTGTGTTTTGAAAAAATGAGTAATTTTTTTTGAAATTTTAGTTGGAAGTGCCTCTCACATAAACTTCTAGTTATATTCTTTTATATTTAATAAATAATTGAATTTTGGTAACGCAATTTTATTTAAAATAAATACCTTTTGAGTTTTTGCTATTTTAACATTTCTACTATACTAAAAATCAAAATGGGGCAAGGACTCCGTGAAGTAGCAAAAATTCCTAAAATGATCCATGAAGCATATATATATATATATATATATATAGATAGATATATAGATATATAGATATATATGTAAATATATATATATATCTCGAGTTATGGAAGTTTGTAACAACTTGAGTATTTTTTTTTTTTTTTACATATTTTCAGATTCCTATTATAATATGAATGTATGAATAATCACGATATCATAAATTTTAGAAAAAAAAAACATTATTTCTCTTCGCATAGTAAACAGTAAATATCAGAAAAATTCTAAGGAAAGTTATGGTCAATAAATGAATGTTTTCCCTTTATTGGATTCAGTCTGTTTATTATAACAATTCTGCAAAATTCTAAATTTTACATGATAAATGAAATATTTTATGTTAAAGTTTAAAAAACTACATTTTTTCAGTACATAAAAAATTGCGTCATAAGGTGTCATCTATAATTAATCTTCGATAGTTGACATTTTTAACAAAAAAAAAAAAATAACAAAATCGAAAACTTTCAAATTATTCAATATTTAATATTAAAATTAAACATAAATTCACCCATTTGTTGCATTCATCATTTCACCATATAACAATTTCAAATGACCATGCATCATTTTTTAGCAGCAGTTGATATACAAATTCCAAATAAATAATAAAAAAGCAAATAAAAAAAGAGAGAAAAAAATATGATAAATTGATTTCCAAAAACTGAAACACAGTACAAGCCAAAAAGGAATTACAAATTGATGTAACGATTAATACATCAACTTGTAATACAAACCAAACAACAGAAGAAAAAAAACTTCTCAACTTTATCCGAAATACATAAAAAGAAATACACCAAAGATGAATTACACCCTTAATTTTAGCAAAAAATTCTTTAGAAATTTTGAAAAAAAAAATCCCAAAAAAATTGACAGAAATGTAGAAAATATAAATAAAACAACTTTAATGAAAATGACACCCTAGACTGTGGTGGGTTGCTTATAATAATATGTGTTTGGCTAGATGTCACAGGAAAAAGGAATTACTTTTAGTTGTCCTTTCATTTTGTTTCTGTAAATACAAATAGTTTTTAAGCGTTTTTGTTTAATCATACGCAAAAGAAAAATAAGGAATAGAGGAGAAATATTAGCAAAATTTACACTGAGAGAAAATTTTATATTGATTAAAAGAGGATATAACGAGTCAGTCAAATGTTTACAAAAATTATGACTCACCAGATAGTTGCGTTTAAATTTAACCCTAGAATTATCGTTAACGTTATGAGCATTAAGTTGACCTCTTGGTCTGTGCAGACCATAAGACGATTATACACTGGTGGATATTCCTATAAACGCACATCTATTTTTTTAATCCACTTACCAAAAATGGGGCTAAAAAATAATTAAGGTTCTACAAATTAATTTCTTAAATTATTTATTAACTTTACTTAAAAAATTAACAACAAAAAACTTAGAATGTGCATTAAATTTATTTTATTGTAATTTTAGTAGTTTAATGCTATTTTTTATGGCATTTTCCTATACACGCACTTAAACTAATGAATTAATTTAGCATTATTAATAATCTGTTGATGAACCTTTGTTTTGGATATCTCCAAAAAATCACTGTTTATTTCTTCCCAGGCTTACTTTATTTCTAGTTTTGACTCCGTTATTGTCATTATGGTTTCATTCTGTGCATTTCTTGCGTAAACTTTAAGAGCCACGTAACCCCATAGATTCTCCATTTAATTTAAATTCGAACTGCAAGCCGTCTAGTCCAATAGTGGAATACTATATTCATAAAAACCACGATTTAGATTAGTTCGATATATGGATTGCAGCGTTATCCTGTTTAAATATGTAATCTTCACCCAATTGCACTGATCATTTTAATTGGAACAAAACATTTTTTGATTTTCCTGCAGCAGAAAAGGCTACACAAACCATGCCACTGCCTTCACCAAAAATTGCGTTTCGACATACGAATTTCGTTCGACCTTAAATCATGCTAATAGCAAGAATATGAATCGGGACCGTGTAAATGGTTTATCTTTTGATCAGAATAGATTACTTTATTCCACTCATCTGTCCATTCACATGTATTTGAGCGCAAATTTTAAACGATTTTCCTTATGATGCTGTTTTAACATTGGCTTACATTTAGGTTTCTTCCATTTTATGTTACCACCTGTTCGCAAAATGTGTGCAACATGTTTGGAAGTGACAGGAATGTTGAATTTATTTTAACAGGTGTTACTTGATGGGAATAGTGTTGCATTTCATATAACAACGAGGGAAGTTCGAAAAGTCATGGACTCATTGATCCGCCATCGTAAAATAAAAAAAATATGAAATCTCATTGGTCATTCGTATGTACGGAAATATGTATTTGTATCAAATTTCATTAAGGTCTTTAAAGTTAAGATTTGCACTTTGTTCGGACATCGTACAAGCGATAAAAGGAACAGATACTTTTAAATTAGAGTTCAAAGACTTTTTTCTATGTTACAATTATCAGCACAAATGCATAATATCGGAACCATCTATGCTGTATTAGAGTCCAAATAAGTTTTCTTTATACTCTGAACGCCAGTAAAAAAGGAACTGAAAAAGAGCTGAAAAATTAACGGTTTTTACATTGTGTTATCATTGAAAGGAAATACTTAGTGCTGAAAAAGAGCTGCCGAAGTTCTTTTTTTAAACCATGGTTGTCATTGGTAGGATGTTCTTATTTTTTGCTTCTTGTTCATAGTTTGTAATACTTCTCTTAAAACTATGTTTATAAAATTTCTTTTAATAGAAATTCTGTGTTAGCTTTATTAAAATATAATAAAAATACTTTAGAAATTTGTGAAAGTTTAATTATTTTAGAAGTTACTAACCTTTTTTTCATGCTAAAAATACATTTATATTCATTTTTTTTGGAAGTAGTTACTCATAACTTACAAAAAAGTTACAAATATGAACTTAGTTCAAATTTTGAGGTGGTAGAAATGTTCTTTTTTGGAAGTACTTGATCATTTTTTACTGGACAATTGAATATCAAATTATTTATTTGTAAATGTTGAGTAATTGTTTAGGTTGAACATTTTAACCAGTGTTGCCAGGAGATGAGAAAAAACAGGCTAAATTAGACTTTAAAAAAGATTAGAAAAAGCTAAATGAATCAAAAAAAAGGCCAGAAAAAATTTAAAATTTATTTAAATTTAAAAACTTATTTATTTTTTGTTCTCACTAGTTTTCCATACATATATTTTTTTGAAGATGTTGTAATAAATTTATAAATAAAACATAGAACGGCTTCCAGTAAAATATCCCAATGAAAAATCGCATTAAACATTCTCATAAAAATTGGGTTATATTTCATATGGAAAATGGGCCAATCTTTTGAAGTGATTTTTTTTTAATTTTTTTTAACTAAAGTTATTATTATTAAGCAATTCCAAATTTTTGGGTGGTAATCGAAAGATTTTATAAGAATTTTGTAGTTATATTTATAAAATGTTTCTATGGATAATGAGGTATAATAAAAAGTAGTTGTGTTATTTTTTATTTGGAGAATGAAGCGCTGCAGGCGAAAATTTTTATTGATTATAAATAAATTTTTAAGCGAATAAATATACAAAACTGCTTAAACGAATAATTTTGTAAAATTAAAATTAGAAATAGCAAATCAGAATTTATTTTCTTCGTTGTAGAAAAAACTAACATTTTAGCCTTCTTAAGGCAATTTCAAGAATCAAAAAAAAAGGCCAGAAAAAGGCTAAAAGCTAAAATGAAAATTTTGAGGCTTAAAGTAAAATAAAAATTCTAGATTTAGCCTTAAAAAGTCTAAACTGGCAACACTGATTTTAACTAAAGTGTACCACGATATGTTGTTTTAAAACCGGTTAACTGGGTTTTTATAAATTTAGAAATTTGTAACTGGGTTTTTTTTTTTTTTTTTTTTGAAATGCCAAATATTCAAACTATTCGAAAACCGGTTTTCACAAAACCCCGAATTATCGATCTTTTTGCGAATTATTTTGTTACTAGTAACAAAATTTCAAGCATTTTTTTTCCTCAGTGTTTTGCCAGTAAATTCTGACAAAAGGATTTATGTTCATCGATCAGTATTAATGAAGAAGTTTAATTCTATTTGTTTTCAGAGTTCTTTCTTATTTTTCATATTTGTTTTTATCAACAAAAACTGTGCTTTGTCTATTAGTAGCAATTGATAGTAGTAAGTAGCAACTAACACTGTAAAAGTATTTACCGTTTAATATTTTCCTTTCCACAAAAAGCAAAAACTTTTACTACTCCTCCTTCATATTGACATCCGCATCCGTTTCTTTGACTCACATTTATTTAGTAAATTAGTAGTGGAGAAAAGCTAAATAGAATTAAGCAAAACGTATGTCATGTCGCGTTTTGGATTTTATTTTACTTGTATTTATTATTTTTTTTTTTTTTTTTTTTGTTCCAAGAAATT
The DNA here is from genome assembly GCA_932274085.1 of Protocalliphora azurea. Lineage (NCBI taxonomy): Eukaryota > Metazoa > Arthropoda > Insecta > Diptera > Calliphoridae > Protocalliphora > Protocalliphora azurea. Next base: position 134,363,890 of record OW026519.1, read on the forward strand.
GATTTACTACAAGAGTTTTATTCAAACATACTCAATGACAACCATACTTCATTTTATAAGATATTTTCTTTTTTTTCGATAGAAATTGTGTTTGTGCTTGATTTAGCATTAAATAAAATTTATTTATAGCAATTTTTCTTTGAGAAAATAGTATTAGTTTTTTAACAAGCGTAACTTAAGTTTTAGCTTCCAAAGAAAAACTTTAAAAAATATTTAAAATAAAATGTTTAATTCCTTTATTTTTATCCTTTTTGTAACAACCTACTCATCTCTTTTAAAATGATATTGTTGATCCAAATTGCTGTCATTTAAGTTTAAGTAAGTGTACGATTACTTATATAAATCATTGTATGCGTTTGATTTTTAATTTAAAAAGATTAGCAATTTTTCAAAATAATGTGACACATGAAAATATTGGCTCGCGTTTAATACTAAAAACAAATTTATACAAACTCTTTACCATAAAGAAAACCCTACGCAGAAAATATTGTTCTTTTATTACATACAAAAACATTTATAGTGATGTTAATATATTTTGAATTAAAAACGCTATTTTTGTATTAAAATAAAATTAAATTAAAATCAAAATGTTCAACAAATTAAGTAATTAATTTTAACTTATTATATTATATGAAATAATTGCGCAATTTTTGAACCAGCTACTCTAATGGTTCAATTTCGATTTAATTTTAATATTAAAATACCAGAAAATTGTTAAGCATTTTTATTTAAATCTCTTGATATACTATCATTACACGCTTTGAAAAATCCACTCCAAAAAAAATTATTTTGATATCTTTTATATAACAAAATTTATGGTAATTTAAATAAATATGGTAGTCACATTCAAAGCTATAGAGTTGCCACAGTTCTCAAAATAAAAATCAGAAAAATTCATTTTATATGCCTCTTTATCCTCCTCTATACTTGCACCAAATTTTATCTAAATCGGTAACCAAGAGTCAAAATTTTTCAAATTTAAAATGGAATTACTCATATATTCTCATATATATAGTAAAATAAGTTAAAATTTTGTTGACTAAACTTCTTCCAAAGAAATCCTCATGAATCTTCAGTCAGATAAAAATATTTATTTTCTATTTTCAAATCAATTAGAATTTTATTTTTTGAAAAAAGTTGCACAAACTTTCTTTTTAAAATAGTGTTCCTAAATTTTAAAATAAAACATCAATTTCAAAAAAAAAAAATTATTATCTATCCAGTATATTTGCATAATAATAGATACTTCCGATATTATTATAGATACAATAAACTTTCTATCTCTACTTAAAAACAGCAAAAAATATGTAAATTTCCACTGGTATAAGAAATATTTTTGCCGTTTTCATAGATAATTTGATTTTAACAAATTATACATGATATTCTTTTTATACCCTACACCATCATATGTGGTTAGGGTATTATGCGTTTGTGCTGATGTTTGAACGCATAGAAAAAGTCATCCAACACCCACCTTATAGTTCGTATACCAATCGATTCGGAACCACTTTTTAAATCGATCTAACGATGTTCGTCTGTTCGTCCGTCTGGCTGGACAACTGGCTGAGTGTCTGTCCATGTGAACCTTGTGCAAAAAGTACGGCTCGCAATTTTAAAGATAATTCAATAAAATTTGGCACGTGAGACTCTTATGATACTAAGGACGAAGCCTATTGAATTGGTTGTGATCGGTCCATTATTTCACCTAGCCCCATACCAATGTCCCCAGGAATAGAGTTTAAACACTCAAAAATGCCTTAAATGAAATTCGGTGTAAAGAAGTCCTGTACAAGTATCAATCTTTGTATCAAATTTTATGAAGATCGGTCCACAATTGGCCATAGATCCCATATAAACCCCTTCTTCCGAAAATCACTTTAAAGTGCCTAAATCTCATACGAATGTTAGTATTAAGTTAATATTCGGCACAAAAATAAGTTTTATGTGAGTAGAAATAACATTGCCAAATTTTATGAGAATCGGTCCATAATTTACAATAGCTGCCATATAAATCCATTTCCAGAAATACCCCTAAAGTGCATAAATCATCTAGATATTAGTATCAACGTATTATTCTGTATTTTTATATTTTATATTACATTTAGTAAAACTGACCACAGGGGTTGAATTTTTTTGTTTTTAATTTTTAAAATTTTTTCAGCCCCATACGTAAACGAGTCTGACAAGTTGTCCATATATTCTTATATATACGAATACTTATGTATATAAATACTTATGTATTAATACTTATGTATATAAATGATTTTTAATTTTAAAAGATCTTAGAAATCATGATTTCAAAAATCTCCAGGCAAAATGAATAAAATAATTAAAAGAACATAAAGTAATTATTATGGAATATATTGAGTCCACCATTTTGTTTTTTAAGTTTGCTCCCAAATTCAGAAACGCGAAAAATAAACATAAAATTGTAGCAAGATACGCCATGTTTTTACCGCTTTTTCAAATTTTTAATATTTTCGTTAATTTTCTAGAATAAAGACTTCAAAGATCTCTTGGATTTTATTATAGTTAATGAATTCATCGATGTCCAAAAAAAAAAAAGTTAATTTTTTTAATAAATCAACATAAATTTAAAGAGACATATTTTGAGTCTGTCATTTTATTTTTTCAAACTCTGATTTGAGTTTCAAATTAAGTAACTCCAAAACTAACTTTACAAAGAATTTTAGCGGGATCAAAGTATTTTTACAAACTTGTGTAATAACCTCAGGGTTATTGGGCACCTATTAGTTCCTATCATTATAAAATCAATTGAAATTACTTGCTTCTAAGTCAGTTCATAAAAATCGCCTTTTTTTACAAAAACTTTTCATAAAAAACAACAATGACAACACTTTTACAACAATCATAATAAATGGCCTTTTTTTTATTTATTATTGCTTATGTTGTTGTTATCCTTTGCATTTATATTTGTTTAGTTGTTGTAAAACTAATGTTGAGAAAAGAAGTTTCTTAAATAAGTCTTACAAGTTACTTTTTTCGATAGACGATTGTAAGCTCTTGGGCATACATTGGGAAGTACAGAACAAGTCTACTTAACCCCGTTTTAGCTTCTACTCCTTCGCTGATAACAACTTATATAATAGACATACAGATAGGAGCGTTTGTACATTTGCACACATATACATATGTAGTTATTTTGTATCGTTGTATTTGAGAAAATATTTGTTTATGAATCTTTGGAATAGGAATAGTTTTCTTTCTTTTTTATTGTAAATCATATATTATAAGTGTAGTATCCTTGTTAAGTTTGAAACAAAACAAAATGTGTGTACTGTTACACAGTGAATTGAGACCATAAAAAATGACAAAAAATATATAGAAGGAGATATCATGCAGTCATGAAAATTTGTACTTATATCTAAATTTTTCCCGCTAATTTTTAATCTAAAATCGGATTTTTAAAATTATTAAAATATATTTCGATATGGGAAAAATAAATTTCAAAATGTTCATATAAGTGAAGTAGTTCACATTTTCTAAAAAACTTTGTATAGTTAATAATTGCTAAATAATTACTATTTTTACCAAGAATTTAAGGATTTTGCAATTCTAGAGATAATATTACATAAAGATTGTAAATAAGGGAAAATTTGGAAAAAAAATTCATTAAATGAAAAAAAAATAGATTTTGGTATTTTTCAACCAAAAATGTATAAATTTATTTAGATATATAAATTCATATTACAATGAAAATCAGAATGTAAAAACAACTTATTCGCACCAATTTTCATTGCTTTTCGATCTTTACAAATAAAACTGCATTGTTTTTTTTTTTGTACAAAAAACCGAAATATATTTTCATACAAATTAAAAAAAAAATACTAAAGTATGCAAAATTTACCATGACAAATTAAGTCTTGATATGCACGATAAAAATTAAAATACGCACTTGAAAAAGCACAAAAAATTAACAAATTCATATGTTTTCTTGTATAAATAAGTATAAATATGATTTTTTCCTAACTTTAAATTTTTATAGTTTTCGATGTAAAAAATAAAAATATATTAAAAGTATACGTCAATAGACTACCTGTCATATTTAATACGTCTGAATTTTTTTCTTTACAATTATGTACGTTTTTGTTAAGAAAACTAATTTTTTATTCATTATATACAAATTTATGCAAAGATTAGAAAAAAATTAATTTTTGTTAAAATACTTGTGAAATATTCAAAAACTTATTTTTCGAGCGAAAAGCTTGAAAAACTTGCCCTGATAATGACATTCAAGGATAACATATTCAAAAAGAATTAAAATCCAATTATACAATTTTCTTTGCAAGGCAGCAAAACTCTACAAAATTTAAAAAAAAAATCTATTTTTGTTCCCAAATTTTAAGTTGTTATTGCTGATCCACTTTTGTTAATATTAAAAAAAATTAATTAAGGACAACACACTATACTACACTATACTTTATCAAAAAACTAGACCTACTGGTAAAGACGTGATTTTGGGTAATTTTTCTCTTAAGTCCTATTTGAATCCTATATGTAAAACAATAAAAACATTGTTTTACAAATTTTAGGTTTTTAAGGTTATAAATCCTGCAATGATAAAAATATTACAAACAAATAAATAAATAAATACAAATATATATTCAAAATACACAAACTCTTGGCCCTCTATTGATGTATATTTGACAAAAAAAATCTAAAGGTAAAAGAGACAATATTTTTTTACTCTAAACGGTTCACTGTGTGTTGCAAGGGTTTGCGGTAACGGGTGTTTTGGGATAAAAATTTATATCTGAGGAAAACAAATACTTAACACTTTTACAGGCCCAGAAATAATTTAAAATTAAAGTCAATGGAGCTTCCAAAGAATTAATTATATTTGGAATTAATTTCCATATAAATTTAATTCAGCTTAAAATAATTGAATTTGGAATTATTTAATATCATTCCACAGAAGATAATTCACAGGCTTAATTCTTTAATTCTTAACTTTGCATTGAATTAATTTACAAGAGAATAAATTCCTTCCATAATGTTGATTCAATTTGAATGATTAAATTTTTCTTTAATTCCTTTACTATTACAAAATGAATTCTATTACAAAATTAATGAAAATTTTGTAAAATTAATTCCCTATAAAATTAAATTCAATTCAATGAAATTTTTTTTTCATTCCCTTCTACTAAAAATTGAATTACACAATTTTTTTTTTTTTGAATTCAGTAAATCAGTGTTATTCAAAATCTATGCCAAATGAACATGTTCACGTCCAGCTAAATACATAAGTTTACTCGGAAATAAATAAAACAATTATTTCCGAGTAAACTTTTTAAAAAAGCTACACTTTACAGATTTAAAAATAAATTAATAATATTCGGAATACGATCTCAGACCTAGGGATAAATCCTGTAGATGCAAATTTACCTAAATGCATAAACAGATGAAATTTATTACATGTTACGAGTACGTATACAAAAATAAATTATTAATGAATTATCCAATCCAGAGAAATTATAAAACAGACCACAAATCCCCTATTAAGTGTAACACAGAAATATGTATGTTTGTGATAAAAAAAATTGTTTAAACAAATAAAAAGAAAACTTAATCGAAATATGAACATAATAGGTGGCTTACTATAAAAATGTTAGCAGTTATCAAAAATGTTTGAAATCTGATGAATTAAAGAATAACGAGAAAGAAAGATACAGTCGGTCAAGACCGACTATATGATACCCTACATCATTATGTACGAGCATAAAAATTCGGGAAGGGGACTTATATTATACCTGTGGCCAATTTTACTAAATGTAAAACAAAATACACAAATACAGAATAATGCGTTGATATTAACATCTAGATGATTTTATGCACTTCAGGGCGATTCCTGGAAGTGTGTTTATATGGGAGCTATGGTAAATTATGGACCGATTCTCATAAACTTTGGCAGTATTGTTTCTACTTACATAAAACTTATTTGTGTCGAATATTAACTTGATACTAATATTCGTATGGGATTTATACACGCTATTTTGATTTTCGGAAGAGGGTTTATATGGGAGCTATGGTCAATTGCGTATCGATCTGCATAAAATATGGTGCAAAGATTAATACTTATACAGAACTTCTTTGCACCGAATTTCTTTTAAGGCATTTCTGAGTGTTTAAATTCTATTCCAGGGGGACATTTGTATGGGGACTAGGTGATATAGTGGAGCGATCACAACCGATTTTAATAGGCTTCGTCCTTAGTATCATAAGAGTCTCACGTGCCAAATTTTATTGAATTATCTTTAAAATTGTGAGCCGTACTTTTTGCACAAGGTTCACATGGACAGCCAGTTATCCACCCAGACGAACGGACGGACGGACATCGTTAAATCGATTTAGAAAGTGATTCTGAGTCGATTGGCATACTTTAAGGTGGGTGTTGGATAACATTTTCTATGCGTTACAAACATTAGCACAAATGCATAATAACCCAACCACCTGTGGTGGTGTAGGGTATAAATATTTAGTTTAATCTAATACAAATTGAATGGTTGAAAAACTTTTTAATTCAATTTTTAATTATTCGAATTTAAACAAAATTGAATCATTCAAAGGAATTAAGAATTCCCAAGAATTAATTCACCAGTGAATTCATTACATTATACAATAAGCTTTATAAATTAAGCTAATTTGTAGCTTATTATGTTATATAACTCGTATGTTAAATTTATTTTAAAGAATTAATAATTCTATATGATTTAATTCTATTTCAAAAAGTGAACTAAAGAATTTATTCGAACCTTTGAACGTCAATTAGGAATATGAAACTATACTCTTCAAAAAATGAAAAAATGGAAAATTGTTTGCTGCATTTTAAAGCTACATATTCCCATGTTTTAAATTTTTATTCCGAAGCTATTTTTATAAATTTTTAAGAGTGGCTAAACAAATGCAATTTAAAAAATCGGCCCAACTTTTGGGTCATATGAAGAAAAAAAAAAAGAAAATTTACCACAAAACCGTCAACCCTATTTCTAGGCATTCATTGACTGCCTGGTAAATCAAAGATGTTGGAGTTACTTCTGAAGAAAAAAAGTTGAGTGTAGTCGTTCGTATATAGAAAATGATATATTTGACATAAATATGTAAACATAAGTTTAATGTTGTCTTGCTTTTCCGTTCTTATTGTTTTGTTGTAGAAAGAAAGATTTGTTTCTTAAAAAAAAAAAATGAATACAAAAAATGAAATATTATTTTTTTTTTCTCCTAAATAAAACAAACGAATGTATAAAATATAATAAATGGCAATATTATGATGTATACTTAAAAATTATTATCAAATAGTGGGTTTGGTTTATTCCTTATAATACTTATTTTAATCTTTCAAAATCATTTGTTAGTATGGATGGTAATTATAAGACAATATATTTTTGAAGATTTATAACAATTGCAATATATGTCACCAATGAAAATATAATCAATTATATTTATAAATTTTTGTTGTGGGCCGCCTTCATTCCTTATTTCAATAGCTAATTAAAAAAATATTTACAGAGTGCCAAATTTTTAAAAACTATTTTTGATATTTAAAATATTAGAGCATTTTTTCAAGTTGCGAAACTAGTTTTACATGAGTAGGGTGCGCTAAAAAATTTTTATAGAAATTTAAATGGAAAAAAAAAATGGAAATAACGCTACAAAATATTTAAAAATTTTTCAATTCGTTGTTTAAACTAATTAAAGTGCTTAGCAGTGTTGCCAATTTAGCTTTTTTAAGGCTAAATATAGTCTTTTTATTTTGCTTTTAAACTCAAATTTTTTCGTTTTTTCTATCGTTTTTTGATTCTTAAAATTGCCTTAAAAAGGCTAAAATGCTAGTATGTATTTCAACAAAGAAGACAATAATTTTTTATTTGCTTTTACTAATTTTATTTTTACAGAATCATCCATTTATATTTACTAAAAATCAACCTAATCCATGTCCACTATGGCACTTTCTGGCATGATAATTAATCATCCATTTAAGCATTTTTGTGTATTAATTCGGGCTGAAAGTCAAATGACAAAAAGCAAAATCTCCCAAATCAATTATAGATTATAGCTCAGAAAAGTTAAAAAATGCCCAATTCAGAATAAAAATAGTTTTAACTTTGTCCTGGGTAGAAAATAGATTTCTAGGCAGCTGCTCTTTGGCCGGACGCAATACTTTGACGTATTTCAAACCACGGATTCGCTAAATCAAACTTTTCTGAATAGGATGATTTTTTGTTTTACTTACTCATGTATGTTGTAAAATTAAAAAAAAAAAAATAAATAAAAGCGAAAAAACACCCAAAGTATTAAAAATGTGTTATCAAAAACGAATTATAGCCCAAAAATGTTGAAAAATCAACGTAAAATTTTGGGTTATTCTTCATGTGAAATATGACCCAAATTTGTATGGGAATTTTTGGACGATTTTTCTATATCTACATTCGGCAATTTTGCTTTGGGTCATTTTGCTGGCAGCCATTAATTCGCACAAAAAATCTAGAATATTTATATTTAAAAAAAATTTTCGCTTGGGGCGCTTCATTCTCCAAATCAAATACAGTGCAAGCTCGATTTTCGCGACTAACTGAAAACCAAAATTGTATTGAAAAATTTTATGTAATTTTTAAAAATTAGAACTATTTTTATTAATATATTTACATTGTAAACACTTTTAAAGAAATTGAAGATTTTGAGTTGCTTTTTTTGTAAATTATTTTTTAAAATAACAGCTGAATCACGTAGTTCATATAGCGCTGTTGTTGGCTTATAATTTTCCAAAGCCCATTGTATCCATATGTTTATCGATGTTATACAATCGTATAAATCCTCCGATTCTGTATCTGATAATTCCATTACTTTCCACATGAAATTCTTCTTAAATCCAGTTATTTATATCAGCATTCGTGAAAAGATGTTATATAATGTGGTAAACCGAAAACTCACGCAAATTGATTTTATGGAATCTCCACTTTAATTTTTTTTTTATCTCTAATTTTTTGAGATATCGTTAGCTTCAAAATATGTTGAACTTTTCCCATATTACGAGATGTCTTTACACAACAAATGACACAAATAAAGTGACAAATTAATATACCAAAAGACAGGGATTTCCCTTTTTTGGTTATAGACCAAGCTTGCACTGTATAACTTAACTCATTTTATGGACTTAATCAATTATTATAATTATTTTTTTAATAACCTTCATTAATCATAGAAAGAAATTCTTTATAAATATAATTAAAAAATCTTATTAAAGCGAAAACTCATCCAAAAATGTTTAAATAACTAATCAAAAACGATTTATGATTAAAAAATGAAAAAATCAAAACATTAGATCATTTTTCATACGAAATATGAAAATTTCCAATAAATTTTTCATTGAATCATTTTGTTGACAGCCGTTCTATGTTTTGTATTATAAATTTATTAAAATATCTTTAAAAAAATATTATGAGAGCAAAAAAAACATTAAATAAAAAATATATTAGCATTTTTCTGGGGTTATTTTTTTTGGGTATTTAGCCTTTTCTGTCATTTTTTAAAGCCCAATTTAGTCTTTTTTCTCACTTCCTGGCAACACTGGTGCTTAGTGTGTTATTAGATTATATTGCACATTTGTAGACAGAGCTCATTGTTTCCTCGTTGAACGGTTTCAAAAGCCTTTTATATAAATTTCCTGTGCATTAAGATAATTTACACTTTATTTAAAATTAATTGTAAAACTGTTTATAGGTCCATTATTTCAGTGATGGTTTTATCTCTAGTTTTTTTTTTTTTTAAACAAATTATAAAGTAAGAACTATGTATTTAGTTTTTTTAAATTTTTGGAATAACGAGTAAATTTTAAATATAGTGCTAAATTTTTTTATTAGTATTAAAGTTTTAATTCCATTTTCGATTTTGCACTAAACTTAAAATCTAATTAAAATTTTTAATTTATTCTTAATTTTCGATTATCTAGTAACAAATTTTTATTTAATACCAAATATATATATATATTTTTTAATTAAAAATTTTAAAATTAAGAACAAAATATTGTATGTAGTTCACACTAAAAAATTTGGTAGGTGCAACATTTTTAATTTGGTTCTATGTACTTCAAATTTTTATTAAAAAATTTTCGAATTAGTACTTCATTTTCGACTAAGTATTAAATTTTTGATGTAGAGCGAAATTGCTTATTTAATTCGAAATTTTTAATTTAGTACTAAATTTTTTTTTATTTACAATAAAATGTGTAATTTAGTTCTAAATTTTTTGTTTTTGTCAGAAATTGATGACTTAGTATAAACTATTTAAATTTGTACTAAATTTTTAATTTAGTACTAAATTCTTGATTTAGTGCAAAATTTTCGATTTATACTAAATTTTCAATTTAATACTAATTTTTTTATTAAGTAGCAAATTTTGGATTTAGTGCTAAATTTTTCATGCATTATTTAACTGTTTTTTTTTTTTTTTTTTTGATATTAAGTTATTAATTTAGTACCAAATATTTGAACAAGTACTAAATTGTACCAATTTTTAATTTAGTATATTAAGACTTCGATTTGGCATAATTTTTTATTTTGCACTACAGTTTCGATTTAATTGTAAAATTTTGTTTAGTTTAAAATTTTTCATTTAGTACTAAATTTAAATTTTAAATTCTTAGTAAATTTAAAAATTTAATGTTTAACAAGAAAAATTTTAAATTTAGTACCAAGTTTTTAATTTTAAATTTAGTACAAAATTTCTTATTAAATATAACAATTTTTAAATTTGTTTAAAATATTTTGAATTGACAGAAAAAGCTCGATTTGGAAGTAAAAAGTAAATTTCTGATTTCTAACGAAATTTTCGATTTAATACTAATATTTATCATAATCATGTACATTATGCTCTTCTATTCAATTCTAGAATAAAGTAAAAGAGCATAATATAAATGATTGTGAAAAACGTATTTTATATTTTTTTTTTTTCAAAAATAATTTTATTAAGAAAACTAAAGTGTGATTACTGTATGAATAATATGGTTGCTGTATTTATATAAATTATTCCAGCGACCATTATATTATAAAAAAAACAAGATATGTTTGCGGTAATAATACTCAACTATAATTTTTTTCTACGTGTAGACTTTGAATATTATTTGCAAATGGATTTGAGAAGTCATAATGGCGATGAAATGGAACTTTTTTTACTCCCATGGTACTTTTTATATACTTTTCATTAATGAACATATAAAAGCAGACAAACTTAATGATTAAAATTGGAAGAATCAAAAATACGAAAAGGATCTTTCGTCATTCTCCTGGTACCTTTTGAATATTTTTTAATTAATAACTCTAGAAATATACATTTGCGAAAAAAGGGAAATCTGAATTATATTGTTTGTACTTCTAATGGCAATTTTTGACGCACTTTCCTAATTCTAACTGAATTGATATTATATTATTTGAAAATTCCCTTAAAACAATAATTAATTTAAATCTACTATTTAATAGATAGCAAGTCATATTCAGTTCCCTCCCATCCTCTTAATAAATAACACCATTCTGTTTTATTTCGTTTTAAATTCTTTAACAAATATATTTATTAATTCTACCTCTATAAAAATTCTTTCATTAATTAATTTCAATTGATTTTCATTGCTGTTATTTTACCACTTTTTCTAGGTTTCAGCCTCTTATGATTTAGAAATACCGCTCTGACTGTTTAACATTTTTAGTTTAATTCAGTTCATTTTACTTTTGCTGATAGTCTGCTGATAGAAGATATAACCAGTGTTGCCAGGAGGTGGGGGAAAAAAGGCTAAATTGTACTTTAGAAAAAGTTATAAAAGCCAAAATGCCCTAAAACTTAAAGTTAAAAAAAACATTGTATAAAAGTTCTCACTAGTTTTAAATATTTTGTAAGATATTGTAATAAATTTACGAATAAAACATAGAAAGGCTGCCAGCAAAATGATGTAGAAAAAATCGTCTACAAAATTTCCATAAAAATGTTGAATCATTGATTTGACTTGATTTTTCGTCATTATCAATTATAATTCATTTTTGATTTATCATTTCCAAATTTTTGTTTGTTTAACGCTTTTATTAGAACATTTTTAAAATATATTCATAAATATTTTCTGTGGTTAATGAAATTTATTAAGAAACAGTTACCTGCAATAATTAATTAAGTAATTCCATAAAATTAGTTAAGTTATATTTGATTCGAAGATTGAAGCGCCACAGGCGAAAATTTTAGTTAAAAATAAATAATCTCGTTTTTTTGTGTGAATTAATGCAAAAAAATGCTTAAATGGATGATTCTGTAGAAATAAAATGGTAAAAGCGAATAAGAAATTATTTTCATCTTTGTTGAAATACTAACATTTTAGCATTTCTAACATTTTAGCATTTAACATTTTGAGGCTAAATGCAAAATAAAATGGCTAGATTTAGCTTTAAAAAGGCCAAACTGGCAACACTGGAAATAAGTTTACAGTTTTTAAGATATATGATTATTAGACACGCAAGTTCTACTTAGTCTCTTTCATACCCCTTCTTATTTGTTTTGTAAATTAAGATTGGAGAAAAAGAAGAATTAATTCTAGGTACTTTTTTTTTATTATTACAATTATTAAAATACAACACAATTTTTATGTTGTTTAAATAGTTGTTGATGTTTAATTGAGAATTTAATATTGTTGCTGGCTTCTTTGCCTGTTTAGTTGTCGGGGTTTGGCTTTTATTTACTCTTTTATTAAAACCAATTTAATTCAAATTTTTATGTTGTATTTTAATCAAGCGAACGTGTGATATAAAAACTACTTAAAATAATTAATTCAAGCCGTTAACCCTCATCGTTTTAATAGGGTATTCTTATTAGTTGAAAAATAATTTAATACAAAAAAAATTTTTTTTGAAATTACTTTTATGTATTTGAAATGGTTTTTATAAAAAGAAAAATATTTTTTACAACATATTAAAATTCATACAATTAATCTCTAATATATTATTTCAATTGTTTTTAATCTTTCTTTTGTTGATCCGAAATTTTCGACACTTGTGCAAATGTGAAATGTTTTCAGTTAAACTTTTTTCATTTTAAAATTGCTTACATTTTTATTCTTTTCTATTCAAATAGTTTTAATGCAAAAAGTAAATTAAAAAGTTCAGACAACCATACTTTTGGCGCCATTTTTAAAGTAGCACTTAAACCTGTCTTACATGTGTTTTAAAAGAACAAACTTTATGTTTTAAACAACAAATAAACTCTATAATAAACAATAATTTACATGACAGTCTTAAATCATTCATCAACCTAAAAAAAAGCGAAACTTTTGGGGGACACACACACATATTCTACATCTCATATACATAGATAGATACACGCTTCAATCTTACGTTGCTCTAAAACATTTAAACACAATTTTAATTTTATAAAAGTATCTCTCCTACAAATGTATCGCACAAAAATAATGGCGATGATGAAGATGATGTCACCTCTCTTCTTGAAAAAATAAAAAACCACCATTAACATCTGGTAAGATTAACTCTTAAGAAATCTACACACATACTTTCGGATACACATAAATTTTGAAACAACTCATTATTTTTTTTTTTATTTTTTTTTTTTTTTTTTTGGTTCACACAACATTTCCCCTTTTCTTTTTGTAGGAAAAAGAAAGACAATAATCAGAAAGAGATAGTTAGAAATGGAGATATAAAAATCAAGTGTGCCCGTGTGAACAAACTTCCCATCTATACATTGTTTATTGGAAATTTAGATTATAGTTTTACAAGAACTAAAGAAGACTAAAACTACTAAAACACTTGAAAGTTATAACGATTTGTCTATAAACATGTGCGTGTTTCTACTTTGTACAAGAAAGTCGATAGTTTCCATAGCATTATCTGGTCTGTTTCCATCATTTGACTTTTGTAATGTCATGTTGTGTGGTGGTGGTGTTAGTCGATGACTTTAAAATTTATTATCTCTTTAATTTTAAGTGATATAATGAAGTATTTTATTACCATTTTAATTGTAGACTAAATTAAATGTTACATTAGTTTATCTATTATGTTTGCCAGTCCATAAAAGTTGTGTGTTTTTTTTTTTTTTTTTTTTTTTTTTTTTTTATTTGTTAAAAAAAAAACACAAATAAAACTATTTAAAAAGTCTATTTTGAAACTGGCCTCTTAAAACAAAGTTTTTTTCAATATAAACGAGTACGAAAAATATAGTCGGTCAAGCCCGACCATATAATAACCCACAACATTGTGTATGTCCATCAAAATTCGTGGAGGGGTCTTATATTAGACATGTGGACAATTATGGATCAATACTTTTACTAAGTCTAAAATAAAATATACGAATACAGAATATTACGTAAATACTAACATTTATAGGAATTTATGCACTTTAGGGTGATTTCAGAAAGTGGGCTTATATGGGAGCTATGGCAAATTATGGAGCGATCCGAATAAAATTTGTCATATGATTTCTACTTATATAAAACTTATTTGTGTGGAATATAAACCTGATGCTAACATTTATATGTGATTTATGTACGTTAAAGTGGTTTTCGGAAGAGGGTTTTATATATGGGAGCTATGGTTAATTATGGACCGATCTTCATGAAATTTGACACAAAGATTAAAATTTATACAAAACTTTTTAAAACATTTATGGTCGTTAAACGCCTCCCTATTCCGGGAGTGCATTTGTAATGGGGCTAGGTGAAATAATCGACCGATCATAACGAATTTCAATAGGTTTCGTCCCTGTATCATGAAAGTCCTACGTGCCAAATTTCATTGAATTATATTCAAAACTACGACTTGCACTTTGTGCGCAAAGTTTACATGGACAGCCAGCCATCCAGCCAGCCAGACGGACGGACGGACATCGTTAGATCGACTCAAGATCAAAGTGATTCTGAGTCGATTGGTACACTTTAAGGTGGATGTTGGATGATTTTTTGTGTGCATTACAAAAGCAAATACCCCAACCACCTATGGTGGTGTGAGGTATAAAAACTGTATGTTCGTCCTAAACTGGGCGTGGTCTTTCGTAATAGTGTCATAATTTGAACAAAACTGGGAATTTCTACTAACATTTGGAATAATTATAATAAAAATAACAAACTAAAATCCATAGCAAACTATAGTAAGGCCAAATTGCAAAACATCTCAAAACCAATTTTATTTCAGTGCAGAAATTGAAAAATTTTTTGAACTATTAAAACCAGATATCGCTCAATTGTAGCAACAACGTCTTAAGTCAAAAACGCTAAATTTAAGCTAATATCATTAATGCATAGGTGTTTTATTAACTAACAAAGTCTTTGTTACGATTTTTTTAGAATTCACGCTGGATGGTGACAAAAGCACTTTTCCTTAATTACATAATATATTTTGTATTACTTGTAACAACGTATTATTTTAGTTGTACATCGGCTATATTTGTAGTCAAAATCGTAAGGTTACCTAGAAAAGTCAATAAGTTGGACAATAATATTTCATTAAAAAATTTTAAAAAGTACATGTTTACATAAACTTAAAATAAATCTCCTGAAAAAATTGCTTCTTTGAGTTATAACGTTATTGCAGCAAATTAGCGACATGTTCATAATATTTTCTACAAGGTTTAATTTGTTTTCATTTTTAAATTCACAAAAAATAATGTTTAGAATTTACTGACATGACTGTAAAATGTTTAACACTTTCTTGTGACTTAATTGCCCAAACCACTCTAAATACAAATGCAAACGAGTAAAGTTCATATAGAACATACACAAAAACACCCAGCGGTACAAATTTTAAGACCTCCATCGTATAGGCCTTCTAGAAGTTCTATTCATATCTTCTTAAAGATACAGTAAGTTCATCCGATAGAACTTCCTACTTCCCTTCTTTTAGATATTGTTTAATATATTTTGTTTTAATCAACAAATCTAGGGAAAAAATTAAATCGGCTTCTTTTCCCTTTCTTAGAAGTGAAGTAAGAGTATAATACATTTTATTTTAAGAAACAACAAAACTATCAAAAATTGCTACAAAAATAACATCAAAATCTAGAGCAAAAATTTCAAAAAAATAATAAGAATTCATTTAGTTATGTTTAATTATTAAATACAACTAAATGAATTCTTATTAAACTTTAATACTTTGTTTGAGTAGGTTGGGTTTTTCTAAGTTAATTTTGTTTTTAATTTATAGTTTCTTTTATAAGTATTTTATTAAAATCTGAATTGTTAATATTATATCTGTGTACTTTTGATAAAATATCTAAACACAATATCCATTTTTTTTCGTGCAAAAATACATCAACGCGGAATGTAGCAAGTAGCTCTTCTGGCTCTGAGAAAGGCCTTCTAGAAGGCCTCTTTATCCCTTCTTTTACCACTGGGCATAATCGATAAGTTTAGTGTATAATACATACTCCCTCACATACAACAGCTTAACATTGAAAGTCATTTCAACATTTATAGATTATTTAATATTTTTAACATTCACCCTTCTTTCAGTTCTGTTAGAATATTTTTATGTTACTTTATGTTCAATTCATAAAAAGTGCATTATTTAACCAAAATGATGACGATGTTGTTGATGATGTGTCACACACATCATAGACATTTACCAGATGCAATTTGTATATATTTTTTTTTTTCAATATTCTAAAGTTGCATCACCATTATTTTATTTTTTGTCATGATGTAAATGATGATCATAGTCCCAATTATGATCTTTAAGTTGAAGCTGTTATTCTCATATGTTGTTGTCTTGTAATCATTTGTTTACGTAACTTTATTAGCTTCATTTATTTGGACGCCTAAAGAATATTTTGATGATGACACGATGTCATCATATTTTGTAATATTTAGAAGGAGGGAGAGTATACAACCTAATAAAAGTCATTGCCTGGGAGGGATAGAGAAATTAGTCATGCTTAAATCTAATTACTTTTTCTCTTTCTAACAGATGTAGCATTCACTAAACTTTAACTAGAACTATAGACTAGATCATAAGCTAAATTATAGACTAGATGTACTACATTATAAAATATACCAAAGACTAGGTTATAGACTAGAATATTAACTATAATATCGACTATTAACTAAAGTATAAATATTATATTCTGGACTATACACCACTATAAGTTACATTATAGACTACGTCAAAGACTAAACTATTATATATTCTGGACAAGAGGCTACGCTATAGTCTAGCCAATAGACTATATACTAATTTATATTGTGGGCTACGTTATATTCAAAACTATAATCCAGAATATATCATAGTTTACAGTCGAGAATATATATTATAGTCTGTAGTGTAGTATCACATAAACTACGATATCGTCTGTAGTATAGACTACACTATAGCTTGAACTACAGACTACGCTATAGTCTAGAATATAGGCTTAAATATGCACCACAGATAATATTTCCAGATCCCGATATGGAAAAGCTGGACATTCGAGATAAAAAAGCGGAATTTTGGTTCAAAAAATAGACATTTTAAAATAATGTTTTAAAATTAGCCATTGAAATTTGTGAGCTTTAATTATAGTTTTTTCTAAATTTAATAATTTAACACTGTCGAAACAAATTTTTTGTTCGGCAGTTAAATTTTTCTTTAATAATTTTAAATGCAAAAAGTCCGTTTTCCTAAAACAAATAAATGGCTGGAAGTTAAATTTTATGGACTAAAAAATCGGAAAAATATTATTTTCATATTCTAAATAAATCAAATACTTAAAAAAGTACATTTTTTTATACACCTCGTGATTTAGTATCCAATTTCTTTTGGAAAAAAATTCTAACAACATTTCTCTAGTATTTAAATTTAAACTCATTTAATAAAAAATAATTCAACAAATTCTCAAAAAAAATTGAAAAGTATGTTTGTTCTATGGCTCGTCAATATGTAACTGTTCTAATATTATGAAAATTTGAAACTTTTTTACGAATTCCATTCGGGTTTAAAATACCTTTTTGACGCATTACCGTATTCACCTTTCACATATTTTTTTTATGAATGCTTATCGCTTGATTTTGAAATGCTTTTCGAAAATTGATATTTAACTGGACAAATTTAATTTCACCAGGACACTGGATAAGCTAAAAAAAAAGCTGGAAAATCCAGCCAAATCCATCCCGCCTGGCAAGCCTAAATATAGACTGCACTAACGTCTGAACTATAAACTACGCAATAGTTTGGACTATGGACTATGATATAGTTTGGATTATGCACTACACTACAATTACGACTGTAAACTGCGCCATAATCTGGAAGCTATAATCTGATCTAAGCTGTAGTCTGATCTTAAGGCTACTTCACAATTTTGTCTGTAGATATGCTATAGCGTGGGTTTACAGTGTATACCATAAGCTACGGCATATTCAGAGTTGCCAATTTAGCGCTTTTTGACAACCTAAAAAGCGTATTTTTTCTGTTAGAGCTTTTTTAAAAAAGGCGCTAAATTGGCGCGTTTTTTCTTAGTGAAATGTGGATTAGGAATATGTTTTTACGCCCCTATTATCTAAAAAAAAAAAATAGTATCTTAGGGCCTGTGTGGAACGGTAGAAAATTGTTATTTTTAGTAAATTATAGACAGCTGAACAAAATTTTCATTCATAAGACCAGCAGAATTTTTTACAAAAATATATAATTTTTTTTAAAATTGATAAAAAAAATTCAATGTTGTGGAATATTTACAAAGAATATTAACGTTAAGAATTTTATATGTCTTACGATTTCATCACATTACATTATTTAATATTATTTAATATACTTCAGATTCATTATTAAATATCCATTCCCAAAATAGAGTGTGGCTTTCAGAATGGATTTAAAATGAAATTAAAACATCTTTGTTTTTCTTTTTTTTTGGTTAACACATTTTTAGTTTTTTAATGATAAAATTTTAATTGGTTGATATTTTATAGTTTTTATTTCACACAACAAAAATAAGAATTGTTCTCACCAGAGAACAAACATTTTCTACCATAGAACGTTTTTTATTTTTATTAATTTTCGAGCTCACCAAAAAAGATTTTTTCATTTCACTTCGAAATGCCATTTGAGGTGTCTATCCGTTTTTTTCAATCCCACTAAATAAAGTACTTATTAGAAATTTTCTAGATTCTTCCAAACACATTCCTATTTATTTTAGGAATTGCGTTTTTTGGAATAAAATTGGACTAATTAAATCAAAAGTTGACCACTAAAATTTAAAAAAAAATCTAACAGAAGATAACAGTTTTCTCAATTCAAATACTTGAAAAAAAGCTGTTATGAATTACGAATTTTGAATGTACATAAAATTTTACCCCTTACTTCTGTAATAAAAACATCAATTCTAAATTTGATTCCAAATATAATTCAATATTTCTGCTGAAGTTAAGTTGCAATGTTTAAGTTGTTACTCATAATAAAAATTTGATTTTAATTTAAAAAATGAGCTAAAAAGAGCCAAATCCTTTAATTTTGGAACAATTTATGGCTTTTTAGCGCGTTTTGGTTACAAATAGTTAACAATACTGGGCACAGTCTAGTCTCTAAACTTGACTATATCAACGATTCATATGATTCTATTATAATCTTGATTATAGCTTAGACTATATACCAGACAATTTCTAAGAGATTTATTTTTATGTATCAATGTTGAAAATAACTTTACAAAATCCAAGAAATATACATTTGTTTATATTTCACAGAAAAAAAAATAAAAGTGGACTTTAATTAAGAAATTGCTTATATTAATTAAATTTTTATTTGATTTTGCTCCAATCACCAAAATGCTAATATTAATTAACTAGAATAATTGATTTTGGATTAAATTTCAATTCATTTTTTTTTAATCGAATTAATTAGAATTATTATTGAATATTTGTTAAAAATCAATTAAAAATTTTATTGATTCAATTCTACAATTAACTAAATCTATAGTCCAATAAACAAAAATTAAAAACAATAATAATATTAAAACTCCAAATTTGATTGAGGGAAACGAAATTTGGAGCATATATATAGTTTCATATTTGGCGTCATATACATTCTGTTGAAATCACCGATAATCACGTGTAAATCATTTTTTTGTAATCTTTGACCTCGAGTACTTCAAGTAGCTCAAACGTGATTATCGTTGACTTCTAAAAGGATTTATAAGACGCCAAGACGTAACTATATGTGAAGTTTCGTTTTGCTCTAGTAAATCTTGGTGTTATACACCTGTTTAACCAGATTTTACAATAATTTATGTATATAGTGTATGTATAGTGTAAAAATCTATGTAATATACGAGTAATAATTATAAAATAATACGTTTAAAGTATGTAATATTTATACTTACATCTTTTTTCCGAAAACTTATCATGAACCTTTTTAAAAAAGGCGCTAAATTGGCGCGTTTTTTCTTAGTGAAATATGGATTAGGAATATGTTTTTACGCGGGACGTTCCAATAAAGATCATATTCTATTTGAGTGCCCTTGAGACCTAGGACGAAATAACAATAACAATATGACAGATATCTGAACAAATCGTCAAAATTAATCAATACAAACTGACCTTATATACATATATAAATAATCTTTCATAGACCAGCTTTGAAACTGGGATCTTGAATATAACCTTGAATTGAAAGATTAATAATCTCACCAAATATTTAAAATTCATACTTAGCAAATAATTGTACATTAAACACGTCACCGAAGACCAAGGAAATGATGTAAATACTTCGTATTACTACTTTTTTAACGGTAGATAAAGCCCAAACAATTGAAAATGGTTGGAAATTAAATTAAAGTTATTTTGTTTTTATATTTCTTATTGACACGTTTTTATTTTTTCTTTATATTTTTTTAAGAGCTGTCGATTTTTGACAAAACATTTTGAACTAATTACATAGTTAATCTCATTAATTAAAAATGTAATGAAATTTCAATATAAAATTTATTAATAATTTTATTAAAAAATTATTTGGAATAATTTTTTTCTGTGTTCATCAGAAAAAGCTTTTCTAATTTCTTCATTTCCAAATTATATTCCCTAGCTTTTTCATTGCTTATTAAATATTTTGATTATTTAACTTATTTAATTATAATAATGACTATTTCTTCTTATTATTAATTTACCACCCATCATGAACTATAAAGATAACCTGAAACTTTTGCTTATTAAAAATAGAAAACATTCTACTCAAAGTTACAAAAAAAAAAAAAAACTATAAAATAGAATATGAGTTTTCAAATAAAAACTGAAAATAAAAGAAAAATGCGTATACAATGTCTGGACAAACGCCTAAAGTGAAATACAATATTCTTTATAATCACAATAATAAAAAGAAAAACTTTTTTTTTTTTTTTTGTTACGCTTTTAACGCTTGTATTTATGTATTTTTATTAAAAGAAAATGAAAGCTTAAGGATCAGCTAACAGGACACATTTTTCACATAAAAATTGTAAAAGTAACACCTTCATATATTTTTTTTTTTTTTTCATATTACTTTATGCCTTTTTATTAAGAAAAACTCATGGTGAAAATGAGTTTATTACAGAGTCATTGTGTTGAATGATGACGACAACAACAATAACGACAATGGCAATAATTACAACGACGATGTCCTTTATTAAGTAAAAACGTTTGTGTGATGTATAGGATATGGTTGATTTTTGGGTAAATATAGTGTAAATATTCCAAAAAAAAGTTACACAGTTTTTTTTTTATTTTTTTGGGGATAATTTTCTTTTTATTAGAAATAAAAACAATTTTTATTATGATGCTGCCTGTTGTTGTGAGTTAAGCTGCAGTTTCTTGTGCCCCTGTGGCGTTTAGAAAAGGTAATTTTTTTCTCTCTGTTTTTTTTTCACTTAATAATTTTAGATTAGAAAACAAAGAAAGTGAAGGTTATGGTGACTGAGACTCCCTTCTGGGTTTGTTGTACATAATTATTTCCATTAAGCTTAAACATGAATACAAAGTACTACACACAGTCAGCCACCTTTCGTGTTTCTAAATTATTGCTCAGGCAATTGATACTGGCCACCAGCCTTTTTTTCATTTTTCATATAATAAAAAAATGCCTGTGACACATTAGCGCTTAAAATGTTGTTAATATTTAAGAATATTTCCCTCAAAAAATAAACTTTTCAAAAGACTTTCTTTTTACCTAATAAGGGTACCACTTTTAAAATTGTTGTGTCTCTGTTTTGTACTCTTTTATGGCCTTTTTAAAATTAAATTGAATTTTAAGGTTTTGTTAGAATTTTTTGTTAAAAGATTTCTTTATTCAAATACTTTCAAGCACTTTTCACCTCTTTTGGGTTTTTTTAGATTGGCCTTCTGTATGGGTGGCTATAACCACAGCCACTTTACAGCTTAAGTAACAGAATTTTATGTATTTTTATTTTGTTGATTATTTTTTTTTATTTTTTGCTTTTAAAGAAAATTGAATTTATTTGGCTTAAAAGGACTAAAGGACAATTTCTTAATAGAAATACAAAAAAACAGAAATAAGAAAAAGAGGCAGCAAATTAAAAAGAAATTAAGCCAATTTGCTTTACTTTACGTTTTACGCGACCTCCTTTTTAGTTAAAAAAAAGAAAAAATTTCAAAAATATTTGTACTTAATAATGAGGTCAATTTCAAATTGTAAACTCTAGCAGAGGAAATTTTAATTCAATCTAGTTATGCTACTTTTGGCAATAATGATTATCAGGGCAAATTTAAAATGCACAAAAAAAATCAAATATGCACTTGCATAATATTTAGAGAAGTAGAGAAGAAAACAGTAAATATGCATAAATATGCATTTTTCAAACTTTAAAATTGTGATATTTTTCGATTTTTTATAAAAAATAAAAATATATTAAAGGTATATGTAAATAGGATTTGATAGTCATATTGAAAACGTATGAATTTTTTTTTCTTAAGAAGTATTAAAAGAATTTACAAAATAAACATTTAAGTTAACCAAACTCTAAAAAATTAGGAAAATATATTATTTTTGTATTCATTATATGCAAGTTTATGCAAAGACCTCAAAAATATGAATTTTTTGTAAAATAGGTGTGAAATATGCAAAAGCTTACTTTTTAAGCGAATAGTTTGAAAAACTTGCCCTGATGATTACCTAAAATCTTTAAGATCCAAATAATACTAATAACTTTTCAATTGGGAGCATTTTAAATATATAGTATGGACTACTGACTACGATATAGGCTGGACTATGCCACGGATTGAAATATAGACTATACTATAAACTCAAATATTAACTAAGTTATAGTCAGGACCATAGGCTACGTTTTATTTTTTACTACAGACTACGTTGTGGACGATAAAATACACTAAAGTTTTTATTTTTTACTTTGTAATATTCTGGACTACACACTATATACATATATCCTAGAATATCGACTGCGTTATGGCCTGAACTATATCATACGTTATAACCTTGACTATGGACTACGGTATAGTCTTAACTATAGACTACGGTATAGTCTTAACTATAGACTACGTTATAGTCTTGACTTTAGATTACGTTATAGTCTTGACTATAGACTAAATTATAGTCTTGACTAAATTCTACGTTATAGTCTTGAATATAGACTACATTAGTTTATAGTCTTGCCTTTGCAACCCGGAAAATGCTTTATAATGACTATAAACTACGGACTGGCCATAACTATTAAAAAGCTTATATTCGAACTATAGAATACGTTATAGTCTGGACTAATTATATATTACGCTATAATTTAGGTTCTAAATCACGTTATTGTCTGGAGTATAGACTATGCTATAGTCTGAACTATAAACTATGTTATAATTTTAACTGTATATTATGCTATAGTCTGAAATATAGACCACGTTATTGAATGGACTATAATCAATAATCTGGATTATAAACTACGTTATTAATTCGAAAATTTTTTCACAAAACTAGATTTGAAACTCTTAGTGAAGTGTAACTAAAATTCGTTTAATATCTAATTGAAAATATCACTAATTTTCTTAGTACTCCAAAAAGAAAAAAAATTCTTGTTGTATTTAGTGTCATTGTATTGACACAATCGTAAATCTTTGACCATAAATATCCCAACACATTTTAAAACTTCTTCGTATTATTATTTTTTTTTTTTTGGCATTTCAGTTAAAACCTTGTCAAAACCGTGTTCAATGCAAACATTTTTTTTAACTTCATTTCTATTTATCATGAACTCTCATGAACGTGGCGTAAAATTTTTCCTTTAATCTACTTTCAATTCAATTAGTTCAACTTGAATTGTTAATTCTCACTGAGAAATAAATATTTTTGCCATAAAGAACACTTTTAACAAGATTGTCCTTTACTTTCTTTTTTTATATTTAAATTTTTTTCAACGTTTCACTATCAAAATGAGATTAGATTTTCTTTTTTTTGTAAAAAAAAAAAACAAAATATTCTAACATATTCCATTGGTAATCAGCATTTTGTCTAATTTTGTGGCTTATTTTATTCCTTTTTTTATTTTTATTGTAATTTCTCTTTTACGGGTATTATGTTTTAGAATTTATGGCCAATTTGGCAGCTGTCTTCACTCGTATAATGATACTTCTACTTGTCTTTTTATTTTATTTGTATATTTTAAGGTTGTGAATTTAGAAATGAAATCTGGTTTTGATAATTGCTTTTCTTCTTTGCATAGATTTGTAGCTGCTTTAATTGATAATATGAAATGAAAATAAAAGTTTAAAACAAGGAGTTTAGGTTGGAATTTTTCATAATGCCTTCGAATAGGCTACTTCATAATATCTAGCAAGGTAATATTTTATTTTAATGGAGTTAAAATTAGAAGTATTCACTAATTCTGACAGTTCTGGCATTTCAATCTGAATGATCTTTTCTATATATTATAAAACGTGCTTAATTGATTGTCAGAGTTTTTTTAGAGTTTGATGGATTTGACACATTTTTAGAATATCTTTTATAGAGATCAACAAGTATATTTCTGCCACAGTAAAGTTCAAAGAAAAAAAAAAACTAAGATAAATTAGTACTTACAACTGCTTATTTGTAAAAAGTATTGTATTTAAAGTTTATTTTCTTTTATATTTGCCTAACGAAATGTTCCTGATTTTTTTTATTAACTAGCAATTTATCCACTTATTGAAATTTAATACATTTCTTAAAACACCAATTTAAAACATCTTGATTAAATTGTACAAAACAGTTCTTTGTTATGCTATCTTGGTACATTTCAGTATTTTAGTTTACTTTCAATTAAGATAAGAATAAGATTTTATATTTGAGAAATATTATGATACAACTGAAGAATCATTTTCCCCTGCAAAAAAGTTGTTAAGATTATGAGTATATCTGCGAAAATATGATCAACTTTAGTGTAAACATTTTTTATATTAATTTTTCAAAAAGAACTCCCGACACATGTTTAAACAGATACAGAAATTAATTGTCAATTCATTTCAGTTAAAATGCAGGAATGAAGAGAAACAAGAAGCAAAAATGAGCAACTTTAAAGGAGATTTAAAGTGCTGTATTAAGGCGAACGAGTTTTAAGCTACATGAGCGTAGCTAGCAACAACTTTTATTTTTGTAGCACTGTGACATCAGATTCGACACATTATAGTCCGTACTATAGACAATGGTATAATTTGTACTAGTATAGCCCATGCGCTATAGTATGGAATACGTTATAGTCTAGACTGGTGACTACTCTATTGTCTGAACTACAAACTACATTATAGTGTGAACTGCAAAATATATGTTATAGTTTTGAATACAGAGTAATCTATTTTGCAGTCTATAGTCTAGACTATATTGCAGACTACGTTATAGCCTGACCAATGACTACCATATAGTCGGGACTACAGACTACCTTATAGTCTAGACCAAGAATTTCAAAATGGGAGTTCGCAAAGAGGTCTAGAATAGTACTATATTTTTTGGTTGTAATAAGAGTGGAAATAAGAGATCGGAGCCGAGGAAAGAAGCAATTGTGGTGTTAAAAGATCTAATAAAGTCACTAAGTCTTTTGAGACCTATGCCAAACACTATTGATGCGTATAAAAAGAGCATTGAATGAAAAAGGGTCAGAATAGGCGACCAAACACGAGCCCATAACTTACCATCATGACCATGCTCGGTCATATGTAGCGTGACTAGTTAAAAACTATTTGAAAAAGATGTTGAGAAGTTTTGTACCACAAGCCGTATAGAATAGACGTTGTCCCTTCTAACTATTATTTTTTCGTTTGATAGAAAGTGTCTTAAATAAAATACACTTCACTTCAGAACAAGATACCAAATGTTGGGTTGATTGGTTTTTTGCCTTAAAAGTTAAGAAGCGGTTTTGGGTGGAATCGATAAATTGCTAAAAAATATAGGGAAAGTCGTAGATTCTTCTCTCTTGGTTTAAAATATTTAGTTTCAAATAAACATTCATTTTTTTATTAAAAAACGATGGGAATCTTACAAACATTATTTTTACTCATTTTACATTTGTATTATTAAAAAATTTAATTATGTTGGCAATTGGGGAATTTCAAAATAAACAAATCGATCTTAAAGAATAACCTGAAGATTATAATTTTACAAGACCTTTTAGTTCCATAGCTTTTTGCAGGACTGTCGTTCTAGTCTTTACTGTATCTGGAAATTTCGATGACATTACAACTAAACTTACAACTTGAGCTATTCCCTTACACAGAAAAAAATACATATATTTGAAAATTTGTTCTCATAAATATTATGAATCGAATATAATTTTTTTCCAAAAATTTTTTTTTATAAAAAATAAAATTTTTTTCATAGATAATATTAAATTGTTCATAATGAAAAATTTTGGAATTTTGCTGAAAATCACTAAAAACTTAAAATTTTCCGAAGAAAATTTCAAAAATATTTTTACAAATTGAAAATATAAATGAAACTTTAAACAATTTTTTCAGTTTTCTTGACTTTTCATTCGTTTGAAAAAATATAAAAAAAAAAAAGTTGAATACTTAAGAAATTATGCTTAAATATTATGAACTGAAATCAATGAAAGTAAATTTTAATATTTATATCCAAACTTTTTTCTGTGACATAGGAACAGTATATAGTTCATTTATTTATATCCCAATTCTATAAGACGATTCAATCGTCTTATCTAAGGAAGAGAAGTAGTCGTATAGAAGTAGTCGAATATTATTCTTTAAGTTAATATTTTTTTATCGTCTATATTACGAGATTTATGTCCAAACTTTACGTTATTGTCAAGATATTATATCCAACATAACATTTAAAGAAAAAATCAAAATTTATTGCGTATTATTTTAACTTTAAATTTATATTTTTAATATATGGTAATAATATTTGCTTATAGAAACAAAAAAAAAAGTATATTTTTATAATAAATTAAAAAAAATTTATAAGTAATAAAATAAAAATGGAAGATGTAAGTTAGTAACATGTTTGCCTTATATAAGATATTTTTTTTTTTAACTTCACTATTTTGAAGATTGAAAATTACAACTTCCGAACAATTTGAATTGCTATGCAAGGAATTAAAAGAACACCCTGAAATTGCCCTTAATATACCTCTTTTTGGAGGAATTAAAGCAAAAGTGGAAATGATATGGGCAGATATTGCTTTGAAATTGAATGGTTTAGGTACACCTCAAAGAGAAGTAGCTGAATGGAAAATGGTACATATGTGTACACATGTTAATATATAAGTATTGCACAAAAAATGGAATATATGGTATGGACTGAACTAAAATCAAGAACCAAAAAAAAAAGCTATCAGAAAACCATCAATGTTTAAAAGCTACTGGTGGTGGACCTTACCAATGTGAAAACATATCGCCGTTGGAAGAAATGGTGGATCAAGTAATAAATATTAGAGCAGCAGCTCTTCCGCCTGGAAATGCAGTGGGTGTAGCTAATATTCCATCTACCAGTTCTAAACAAGATTTAGAACAACCTAAACCTAAGAAAAGAACTGCTGACTCTACTAGTGATTTACTGAGGGAACGGGTCAACAATCAAAAACATGTAATAAAGCTTTTATCAGATTTAAATGAAACTCAAACCAAAATCGCGGAAGCCCTAAAGCAGGAGGCTGATTGTACTGAAAAATTAGCAAAAGTTGCAGAAAATTTTTTTAAAACATTTAAAATCTAATTAAATTGTTTTAAGATTTTGATTATTTTTTCTTCTAACTGTTTAATTAATGTATGTATATACAAAATTTCCTAAGCACGTATTTTAATTGTGTTTGCTCCCGATTACACTGAATGTTTAAATCCGGATACTTATAAATCCAAAAATGGAAAATCAGAAAAAAGGTCTTAAAAAAACGAAAATTTCTTGAAATCTGCAACAAGTGTAATTACATTCCAAAAACAAACAAAAAAAATCATCATTAAATCACAAAAATGCGTTAATTACTCAACAAAATTTCGTAAGATTACTTATAAATACAACAAATCATCATAAGCAAAGAAAAACAAAAACATCAACAAAGTACTCCCGGAAAGTGGCATTTTTGTTTGATCCTACACTTTGTGTTTTGTTCTTGTTCTTCTTGGTTCAATTGTAACTTTATAAATTTGGGGCATAGTGTAGGATGTACAGCTGTTTGCTGTTTTCGACATATGTGAAGTCACTACATTTAACACATTCCGGGAAACTTCATTATTTAAACGAAAATTTCTCTGAGATCTAAATTTAACCAGAATCTGTTAAATTAAGCTGATTTTTAACAGCCCGCAATTGCTTTCTTTGGATGAGATGATTATTATTTGTTGGAAAAAAACCCACAACAGAAAACATTCTCCGATTTTTTTCAAGACGGTAGCAAAATATTTGTCGTCTATTTTGAAATTTAAAATTTTTGAAATATGTTTCCGGAATCAAATATTTTACGTAATTATGTCATATGACTTACAGAACCTAAAAAATATTACTCAAATATAATTTTTTATAAAATTTTTTTTTATAAAATTGTTAAAAATCTTCTTACAGAATTAGGGTATTATTTTTTTATTTATGCTGCAAAACAATTACAAATTATATTCTAAGCTAATTTACCGAGCGAAATAACATACACTATTAGCTCGGGAATCGAACCCACAACCTCCACTTTCATAGAATAGTCCACCATCAACTAGTCCACAGTGGCACCCGGTATGTAATTCATTGTGGACTACATTAGAAGAAAAAGTTAAAATTTCGATAACAAACCCTATGACTCATTTAATATCCACAAAATGCATACAAAATTAACAACTAAACGAAGATATTTAAAGTAAAAAAGACCCTCCACGCACTCTAAAAGCAAAAGTATCCAAATACATACACAAACAACGTCAGTAGTATCCCCGTGAAACTTCAAATTACTACAGTGTTTATCTTATGAAATTGTAAATATCAGATCATAATTTAGTATTTTTACGAAATACGCAACATAAGTACAACACATACAACATACATAAGTATATAGATACAGACAGTACAAAAGCAAGGAAGGAGTAAGCAAATGGCCAAGTGCATATCGAGTACTAAATACAACATATGAATGTATGAAAAATTTTATCTGCTAACGAAATTTTGTTGAGGGAAAAAAAATCTCGATACACGTAATTGTTTGTATACATTGGAACATTAAGACTTAAATAGTTTTTCGCACAGACTTATAAACACTTAAATGAAAACATTTATGTACAAGTTGTAAATAAGAACAATACAACAAAGATATGATATCTAACATTTAATATACGAATAAGTACGTATATGTACTTGTAGAAAAGTGTACATATTAGTTGGCTTATTTAGTTTCTTTGTTGCTTACGCTTAACAAAAAAAAAGGGGGAAATGGCCAATGGCCGCTAAGGGATTTTCCTTTGATTGTAGTCACTTTTTATTTGTACATTATTCACTACTTCAGCAAGTACATATTTCAACTTTCCATGATTACGTAAAGTTGTATTGGTACATTACGCACTTAAACATCACTTAATTGCTAAAAAGTATAATTGTCTCTTTATATGCTGGAAAAATTCGTTTACTTTGTATCCTTCTTCTATTGCTACTAAAAAGGAAGGGTATATAGCAATTGAGTTAAGGGGGTCAATTGTAATTTTGTGTATACACAGGAAAAAATCAACAATCACCAAAATAATTCATTCAATTAAAAATTGTTTAAATTTGCACCTCTCAACAAAATGCGTAAATCAATTACTAATGACTGTAAAAAAGAATTAAAAACAGAAAAATTTTTTCCAATTAAAAAATTTATTAAATCAATCAAATAGTTGATTGAATGAATTAAAAATTAAAATGAGAAAAAACCTTACTTGAATTTTATTTTTAGTATTTCTTTTATCTAATTTTTTCTTGAATATATTAATTAAATTCGGATGTAAAATGAAACAACTGTGTTAATTAAAAAATATAGAGTAATATTTTTTTCTGTGTAGTGTACCCACACTACTTTGACATATTAATTGCCTTTTACGTCTTTTTAATACACATTTCATCTTTTTCTAACTAACGGAACGAGTGGTAATAACAATAGGTCTTGTTAAAACGTTATGTGGATGGTTGAAAAATAAGGAATTGTTTATTTAAGAATCTTTTAAATTATATATGTTGTTATTGTTTTCGATCGTTTGTTAGAGGTTACTTATATTATTTGTATGATGACAATGAATATTTTTAGATATAGAATAAAGGTCTAGACTGTGGAATTCGGTATTAAGTTTTAAAGCATAAGATTTAATATATTTAAGTCTATAAAATTTTTTGTAAAAATTCTGTTTTGTTTTAGGAAAAAGTTTTTTTCGAGTGAGATAAATGTCCTAGTCATAACTAAGACATTTATGTTCCGATTTTTATGTCTTTGAATGGCTAAATTCTTAAGAGCTTCTTAATCGCTATATTAATGCATTGAGGAACGATTACAATAGGAATATTTATACTTTATGATGCTTCAGAAGAATATTATAGAAATTATAGAAACTTTCCAGGACAAAACAAAGGCAATAAAGAAGTGGAAAGTCTCTGCAAATAAAGTTTGGTTAAAGCTAAACCTCACGTTGAACTTCAAATGGAATTTCAGATTGAACAAAAAAGAAGGGAAAGAAAAGGAAAAATAAAAGTAATGAACGTTAAGTTAACAAAAAAGAAAGACACCATTTCTTAACTAAATGCTGCGCATTGTTCGGCGAATCGTATATAGCTTAATCGACAGGTATTTGGGAACAGCACACAGAAAAAAAAGTAATAATAAAAATAGACTTCAACTACTAAATTGGTTATATTAATAAAATTTTTAATTGATTTTGCTTCAATCACCAAAATGATAAAATTAATTAAATGAAAGTAATTGATTTTTGTTTAAATTTCAATTAATTGTTTTAATTAAATTATTTAGTATTGAATACAGTACGGTTAACTACTGTATGTAATTTCTTTATTACAGGTGGATCAAGATGATATGGTTAAAGATACGAGGGGGGGGGGTGCCAATCTGTAATAAAGAATTAATTATAATTAATCCATTTGGATTAGAGTAATTATAATTATGGGGATTGGGAAATAAAGAGAAAATTTGGGGGATTCAATTAGTTTTTTTTAGAGGGTAGCTGGTTCTTATAGCATAAACTCCTACCATTTTGTTTTAGAGCCAAATAATGAGGTAAGCATTTTAGTTTTTTCAGCATAAATAATACAGTTTCTTTTATTGTTTATTCCTTTGTTTTTTTTTTTTTTTTTCTTTTTTAGGTTTAATTTAAATATTCAGCTTAATAAGTAATTAGATTTAAGTAGAGGGCAACAAGATGCTGCGTATGGCGGATGAATTTGCAATTGAATAAAGATTTATTTTTAAAGATGTTCATGGGTCGCATCTTCTGTTGATCTCATAGATTTAACGAAAAACCGTTTTGGCTTACGTAATGTTTATTGCAGCGAATTTAAATACCTCGCGTTGCCAATGGTGGGAAAATGTTATCTTACGTTATTTAATTCTTCTAATTAGTGTCAAAATTATAAGTTAAATTATAATTTAAGTGTCCAATCCCAGTTTGGACAAATATTATGATTAAATGTTTCCTTAAAATCAGCTAACAATTTTATTCAATTCTATAGTTAATTATATCCTTGCATCAATAAAAGCGCATAAATTTTATTATCGTTATTTATTAAATTATTCAAAATATTTAAATAATGCAATGCAAGTAAAATTAACTTTAATAACTAATAAAACTGCAGATTTGATTGAGAGAAATTAAACTTGGTACATAATTTCGTCTTGGCATTTTATACATCTTGTTGAAATTACCGGTAATTATGTATAAATACGATTTTTGAAACCTTTGAGTTCGTTCCGATAATATAGAATGACATACCAATAAAAACATTAAGGAATGTAACACATGTCTGAACTAATCGTCAAGAACCATCAATATGAAATAACTTTTTACATACAAATAAAATCTATAAAAGCATAGAAATGATTAAAAATCTCATCATATATTTAAAATTCGGACTTATCAAATGATTATACATACGGTCTTAAGAAGTGGCCATTAGGTCCATTTTAAGATAGGGGTCAAAAAAGTGGCCAGATGGTTGAAAAAGGGGCCGACTAAAGTCGCCCAACGGTAAAGCTTATTATAAGAACACTACACAAGTTAAACATTTGCAATTTAACTCATTATTTTAACACGGTGATGTCATTACAGGCAACTAGTTACCAAATAAGGTCTTGAATAATTAACTACCTCAATATAAATGCATATTAATCAGCTCAATAGTTACACAACTAGTTATAAGTAATGCAGAGAAAAGTTAATCGTTGACATCGTAGCGTTGAAAAGTATGTCACTATATATCATTACCCAGCTTTTGTTGGGTATTTATTCATTTAAACAAAATTACAGCAAAATTTCCTAAATAATATTTGTTGTTTTCAAAATATTAAACAAAAACTGAAAAGACAACAATACTTATAGTTTTTCAGAGATGGTGTTAAAGTACCTTTTATACTAATTCTATATAAAAAAATTGGGAACACGTAATATATATTTTGTATACAATATAATAAAAAATATTTAAGAACTAAGTTTTAGGAAAGTTTTTTGCTGAAGCTGCAAATCTTAATTTTTATTTTTTTATTTATTTTTTTATTACTTTCATTGCTGGGACAGTAGGTTTCCCATACTTTTATGAAGCTTGATTGATATATTGTGGGTAACACACTGTCATTAATTTATGTGCGTTACTGAACTAGATCCTTATACACATCTGGGCACTTCAAAAGCTTATTTACGGCAGGTGTTACAGCAACATACACAAAAAATATGCAGCTAATAAAGAGATATCACCATGTATGGAAAATTGAAATATTTTTCGTTATCAAAAAATATTCAAATAGCAGTTTTTTGCACTCTCAGAGTAATAAAATTCTATTTTTAAAAAATTATTTTGAAAAACGCAATTAATACAGTTTTATATCCAAGAATTAAAAAATATGGAATCTTAATAATTAGCACTGACTTAAATATGTGTTATACAAAATAACACATTTTTTATTTTTAACATTTTGAAACAAAATTATATGAAAATTTTAAATGACACAAAAAATTCTATAGGTAATTAATTTTTTCCACTAAAAGGTAGATTTTGAATCGAAAATTAAAATTTAAAACTAAAATCCGATTCCTTTACCGTAAATTCTATCTTCACCAATTATTATTTTTTTTTTTCTTTGGCGAAAAATAATATTTAAAATGTTAAAAAATCTATTTATCATTAAATATCAGATCTTCATAAAATTGCTAAATAAAATCTGTCTAAATGAACCAAATCAATTTTTTACTAAAATTTCAATTTTTAACTAAATAAATTATACAAAAAAATAAACTGACTTTTACTAAAAACTAATATGTATTTCGCGAAAAAAGTTTTTCGCAATAAATGTTCATTCAAAATCTGTCTCAAAAAAAAAAAAAAAAAAAAATAACAAAATACTCACAAGACGTTATAATTTGTTCTTCATACACAGAAAAAATTTATTGTCTAAAATTATTCAATTAACACCGTTTTTTTAATTTTGTATTAAAATTTAATAAATCAATTATTTTTCAATTGATTATAAATATTTTCGAAATAAGAAGTTGACAAGTTGACGTTTGTTATAAAATTTCAAATCAAATATTGAAAAAAATTTCATTTTAGTAAAAATTTATTTATATTTTATGTAAAATTTATCTGTTTGATGGTACCGTAGCATAGTGTCTATACTAGACAATTTTTTATCAAGCAAGTGTCAAAATTAAGCCGAATTTATGGAAGGTGGCACAAAAAAAACAATAAGACGTATTCATTAATGATTTTTATATATGCAGTTTAACAGCTCTAAAAACCAAAAATGGTAATCACTTATTTAACTAAGGTTACCTTGTATATTTTCGCACTGATTTTGATGTTTGCCTTGATAAAAATTTGTCTAGTATAGACACTATTTAAAGAAGGAAAGGAGATTTACACTCTTCCAAATGGAATGAATGCCCTTGACATCAGTGTTTAGGTTATCGCATAAGTATCAAATCTTTAATCACGTTATTATAATCTAGATTTTATCACGTTTTATAACTATTTATGATCGAACTTAGTAAATGCATGATTTCAAAAATTCCGAGCTGCGTTGTGACTACCTGACTGTATCCATCATTTTACATGGATCCACAGCCACAAGATAAGTTTACGAATAGTTATTTAAAATCTTAAAAAAATCATATTTTGTACAATTCATACATATTATTTTTAAAAGTATCTGCTACCCAAGAACTCTTTTAACAATAACTCTCTACGGAACATCTAGAATATATATTGCGAAGTGCTTGGCGACGCCGAAGTTAAAGCAAAAAACCAAATCAAGTGCTGAAATCGAAGGGGATTAAAAGAAATAAATTATAACATCTAAAAGCCAAAAAAAAAAATTCTAAGAAAATTGTAAAACAAAAATATTAAAATTTCCAAAAAATATTTTGATTTAATATAAAAAAGTAAAATATAAAAGAAGTGTTAAAAATAAAATTGAAATAATACATTCAATTAATAGTGTGGTCCATTCAATCATCTACTTGACTGAATTAATTAAAATATTGATTTTTACTTAATAAATTGTTTGATTTAATTAAACACTTTCAATTAAACACTTTGTTTAAAATTAAAAGAATTTTTAATTATTATTTTATTCAAAACCTTTAATATAAAAAATCATATTTCGGTTTTCACAACTAATTGATATAATCATTTTGATGAGAGCTGCAAACTTAAACATTTTTTTTTTTTTTTTTTTTTTTTTTGTTAAATGAATAATTTGGTAATTAAGACAATTTTTTTTTTATTTTTTCTATGTATAATATTTTAACAAATAAAATAACGAGGTTGTGAATGAGGTAATAATTTATTTAATTACTTATGTATAAATTATTTATTCATTTTTTTAAGATAGGGCCCAGGTTTTTCGTAGCTGGTGATTTTAATGCTAAACATCATCCAGATTGGTGAACTCCAAAAGAAGGGAACTTTACAAATGCATAGTTAATAATAAATATTCTGTATTGTCTGCAGGAAATCCAACTTATTAGCCTACTGATCATAGAAAAATACCAGATCTCTTGGATTTTGCAGTCTACTATGGAATCAATAGTCAGTTATTGTTCATTACAGATATTGATTAACTAAGCTCTGATCACACACCTTTTTTTAGTTTGTTTTAATATTATTATGCAATCACATACAACAAAACCAAATATTTTAAGTAAAAAAACCGACTTGTAGTCATTTGCCATTTGCATTGAGAGTAATGTAAACCTTAATTTATTTTTAAAATCTCCACAAGAAATTGATAATGCAGTGCAAAAATTTCAATAATATTATTCATGAAGCAGGTTATTTATCAACATCCAAATATCCGATTCAAAGATACTGTAATCAAATTTTAATAACATCTGAAATCAGAGAACTTTTAAGAAACAAAAGAAGACTAAGGAAGGTATGGCAGAATAGTAGAAATCCTTATGACAAGCAAATCTATAATAGAGCTACTAAAGACCTTAAAATAGCTCTCTTTGAAATGAAGAATGATCAAATTGGTAACTTTCTCAGTAATATCAACACTAACAATATTAAAAATAAAGAGTTTTCCCTTTGGAAGGCGCCAAAATATATGAAACGACCAAAAAAGAGAAATGTATCAATAAAAGATGCTAACAACTCATGGTGTAAAACTGACAAATCTAAGGATGAAACATTTGCCTGTCATCTAGAAAACACTTTTAAATCCCACTCAAATACAAGTTTCAGTTTGGATGAAATAGTCAAATTTCTAGATAGTCCTTGTCCTATGGAATGGCCGATCAAACACGTAACCCCACACGAAGTAAGAAACGAAATAAAATAGCTTAACTGTAAAAAATCTCCCGGATATGATGGCATAAATGGAAAAGCGGTTCAAGCTCGACCTAAAAGAGGAATACTATTTTTAACATATATTTATAATGCTATACTAAGATTAAGTTTCTTTCCGGCGCAATGGAATTGTGCAGAGATTGTAATGGTAAACAAACCTAACAAGTCAGAAAACAGTGTTACATCTTACAGACCGATAAGCCTATTGGTTTTATTCGTCAAAATATTTGTAAAAATATTTCTGAAAAGATTATTACCAGTTCTAGAAAATCTTAACATCAATCCAGAATACCAATTTAGCTTTAGGAATAAACATGGAACTCCAAAGCAAGGTCATCGTATCGTTGCATATATAAGGAATACATTGGAAACTAAAAAATATTGTTCAGGAGTATTCTTAGATGTACAACAAGCATTTGATAAAGTATGGCATATTGGCTTACATTTTAAATTAAAGAAATTGCTTCTGACTTCATTCTTCTTACTATTAAAATCATATCTAACAGACAGAAGCTATTATATTAAAGTGAACAACGAGTATTCTGAAATATATGATATTGAGGCCGGTGTTCCTCAAGGTAGTGTTTTAGGACCAATTCTCTACACTATATTTACATCAAATATGCCAATTGTTGAAAATACTTTAGTTGCAACTTACGCTGACGATACTGCAATCTTGACGTCTGATATATGTCGAAACAACACATCAATTTTAATGCAAAGACAACTTAATATAATAGAAGAGTGGCTCAATAAATGGTACATTAAAGTCAATATCGAAAAGTCTACGAATATTACGTTCACTCTACGACGTGACAACTAACCCGAGGTATTTCTTAACAACAATGCAATTCCTCAAAGTGACTGCGTTAAATATTTAGGTATACATATTGACAGAAGGTTAACTTGGAAATCACATATGAAAGCAAAAAAACAACAACTAAATATTAAAACAAAACGGACCAAAGTCACAACTAAACTTGGGAAATAAAATAACAATGTGTAAAACAATTCTAAAACCAGTCTAGACTTATGGTATTCAACTATGGGGAACCTCCAGCAACTCGAATAATTTAATATTGCAAAGATACCAATTAAAAACTTTAAGATTAATTGTCAACGCTCCATGGTTTGTATCCAACAACTCAATTCAGAAGAAATTAGAAGATTTAGTGGAAACTACATAGAGAGGCTAAGTAACCATATCAACCCATTAGCTACAGCTCTACTTGATGAGACTGAAATAATTAGACGTCTAAAAAGACCTCATATCCTTGACTAGCCAGTCAAAATCTAATAACTTTACCTTATTTTTATTTTCTTTTTATTTTCACATATTTAATTCTATTTTCTTAATTTTATGTTAATATGCATATAAAAATTTTGTGCATTATCTTCTTGTTGTTCTCAATGGAGTTCAACATTAAATGACATTTTTATTATTATATCTCATTTACTTATTGTACTTAAATGGTTAGATTGTAAATAAAGAAATTAAATTTAAAAAAAATTAATTAAAGTTTTGATAATACTGCGCACCGTTAAATATATCTGAATAAACTTTCCCATAACCAGAGCTGCGTTATTTTAGAATTTATTTAGAGAAGTATATAATTCTAGCGAGGTATTGGAATAGTGGGTGGACCTTCAAGGTTGGTCACTTCGGGTATGTAATTAAAAAAAAAAATTGCCAAAAATGTATTTATGATTTGTATGTAAACAAAATAATAATAATAATAAAGAAACATAGATAGTTCTTGTAAATCTCTACAAAAAATATGATTTCATGTATAGGTTGCATCTTTTAGTTCGAAACAAAATTTTCTCTAACTGTTGGCTTTTGGTTTTTTAGTTTTTTAAAATATTCACTATAATTTTTACAAATCACATTTCAGAAACAATAATATAAAAAACCCTTGCTCTGACCATATGAAATTTTATTCTGATATCTCTAACGGTTCACGAGTTACAGTATTATTTTCAAAAAATTGAGTTCTGGAAACACCTTGCGCTGTAACTTACTATGGAAATTTTTCTCTTTTCTATTAAAAATAAAAACACTGGAAGTTGACGACATATAAAGTAACATATATGAAACTCTTATAGGACAACATCTAAGCAATAAAATATCCAATATTAATTGGACCAGCATCTAAGCCTACACACAGAGAAAAAACATGGTTACCGCATGATCACAACAACAATATTATGTTCTCATTGTTACTTTTATTGAATCTTAATAAATCTGTGTTCATGATAACAATGACTTTGATCTAATTTTGTCATTTAATGTTTACACTCAATAAGAATTTTAATATGATTGACTGCAAAAATTATACGTTTTAAAATATTTTTACCAGAAACAAAATTTTGTTATTATGAAACACTTCATTACTTCTACAACCATTAAATATTTGGAGTATTTTTCCTTGTTCTTAAACCTTATTCTGTTTTTAAACCATATTAATATTATTATTGCTATAACAATAAAATGATACAAATAAGTATAATACTTATCTTTTTTACATTATAATAATATGATAATATTGGATAACTATATGGTCCATTAGGTAATAATATGATAAAATTATTATGACAATGTGGTATAATAATACAATAAGATTGTTCAGTTATATGTAAAACTATAATCATAACATGAAAACAAACCATAAAATCGGATATAATATGACAAAGTGGGATCATAATAATTATTACTTATAATCATTTCTATTTTTCGATGTGATCATATGTTTCAATCATAATATGTTGCTCATAGATTATGGTCACTGCAACTATATTTTTTCTCTGCGTGTATAGATAAGACACCCAGTTTTAAGAAATAAAAACGACATTACCACGTCTAAATGAAAGTTGCTACGAGTACTATTTTCTAAAACAAAATAATTGTATATTTGTAACTTCAAAATAAGAAGTTTTAATTTTTCTGGGTGGCTCTTTAATAATACTTAATTAAATCTACTCAAAAATAATCAAATGTCACTAAATTCTATATTCACCCAAACATCCTTCATTATTTCTCAAGATTTAGAGGAAAAAACTGAATCCCTCGAAAATCCAACCACCTTAAACAATGTTGTGATATATTTTTATCACAACATCGTAAAGAATTTCAATAAATAAATTGTAGAATTCATGTGAGTTTTGTTTTCGGAAACTACAGATCAAATGTTAAAAGGCATAAATTTATTTGAATTTATTATTATAATTTTTTATTTTCAAAAATGAGAAATAAATGAAATAAAAATATTTAAAATTGTAACAAAAATTAAATGGCGAAGAGAAAAAGAAACAAATACAACTAATAAATGATATTAAAAATTGTTAAAGAAAAAAATTTAAGCTAGATGTATTAACAAAATTAAATGAAGTAAACAGATACTTTGAAAGTTGGGTGGGAGAAAAAATATATAAAAGAAATGTTATGAAAGAATAAGAATACTTGAACATTGTAACTTAAAAAAACTATCATTTAGAGACAAATAGTACTTGTCCTGGTTTATGTATAAATACATAAATATTTAATATTTTAAAAATCGAGACAAAATGGTTTCAGAAATTAAATTAATTTTGACGGTTTAATGCTAAAATGTTTTATTAAAAGATAATTTTCATTTATTTTATTAACAATTTCAATATTTTACAATAAAAGAACATTACAAACCCTATAAACATTTGGAAGATATCTTCCTAGAAAAAAATTTACCCAACATCTTCTTTTTATTATTTGGACGAAAATCATCATAGCAATATTATTCTAATATTGCAGTTTTATTAGTTTAAGGAAAATTAGGCAATAAACAACAAAAAATGTATAAACTTGAAATTTTTTTTATTATTTTTATTCTCAAAATATAGCCATTTTCTCAGTAAGGTGATTATCACCTTTGCAATAAAGTGATTATATGCCATTGAGATCATCTTGAAGAAATTAATGCAATACTTTTATTTTTCAGTCACGATTTTTTCAGTTGTTGAAAAATTTTTCAAAAATGAAAAAATATTGAAAAAATTTGTTTGTCTTTTAGCCAAAAATGGATATTTTATGTGAGCGTTTTAGTTTTCGTGTTTTATGGTATTAAGATTTATGTGCATGCATGCTTCAGAAGATGTAAAGGTTTTCTTTTTTATATTATTTCAAGATTTATTTAGTAATCATTTTTATATATTTTTTACATCTTCCAGAAGATTATTTGGCGATATTTTTTTTTTTTTTTTACCTAGATGATTATCTAGAAGAATTACCTATTTTTCTTCCAGGCGTATTGATTTCTTATTGCTTAGATGTAACGCCTGCGACGCACAATCT
Organism: Protocalliphora azurea; assembly: GCA_932274085.1. Taxonomy (NCBI): domain Eukaryota; kingdom Metazoa; phylum Arthropoda; class Insecta; order Diptera; family Calliphoridae; genus Protocalliphora; species Protocalliphora azurea. The sequence goes on from OW026519.1 coordinate 134,404,666, forward strand.
CTCCCGATGGGGGAAACTTCCGCAATGCGAATACTCGTATGATTATTGTGGCAATACAAATTCGAATCACTTTCGTATTATTTTGCTTGTAGGTAAGCAATTTAATACTATGTTCACGTATGCGTGTCTTTTAAAAAACATAATATTTTTTCCCATAATGTTTTTTTTCTGTGCATCACATTAAATTCGATTCGTTTTTTCATATATTTGGATATTTGAAAAATATCTCAATTTGAAATATTTAATTATTTAATACCTAAAAAACATGACAATTTTCCATATGGAGAAAAAAATTTATAGTATTTTTGTTACACTGAAATTTCCTGAACATAACCTAAATCAAAAGTGACTAACAGTTTAAAATAAAAAATACAAAATTAATAGCCTATTGGAACTGCAAGGAACTAACCACTTAAAATTAAAACTTTGTTCAATGATTTTAATATTAACTAATTTCTGTGAGTTTAAAAATGATTATTAATGAAAGCTTAGTTTTTCACGTCAATGAAAACTAACTTCAATTCACAGTTGTATGATCAGTAAAGTGACGCGGCCTCGAGAAAAAACATCTTCTTAAAATTGCAATTCTTTGGGTAATTATTTTTGTATTAAATACATCGATCTTACGATCACAGTGTTAGAAAAAAAGTTCCTATTTATTTCCGTACATTTCTTCTAATATTTGGCCGGTTCTTTGCGGAACATTCAGGTACCCGGAGTTCGAAGTTTATCAAATGTTTTTTTATAATTTATTCTGTTTTTTATTGTAAAATGGCGCGTGAGAGTCGAGATATATTAACAGAAGAACTTTCTGAGTTTGTCAATTCGATTGCATTTTCTGATGACATCGGTAATGACTCAGACTTCGACTTTAGCTCTGCCTTTTGCAGTGATACATTATAAGATCATGAACAACAAGGAGGATATGTTCAGAACATATCTGATGTTCAAAACAATGCGGCAATTAATGAGTGAGTTGCCGAAATGTGTGATTTCAATTCAGGATGTTCGAATACTGAACTAAATCAAAATATGAAATTCTAACTAAACAAGTTTGCAATCGTAAATTGCCTTGTTGTCTCTGTTTGGCAGTACCAAAGCAGAGTTTGCGGACTATAAGTGGACACCAGCAGAATGGATTACGTATTTTCTGTGCCGCTACACACTTCATCAGCATTCGTGGTATCTTACCCATTTTGGTTTCGTTGAAACCTAAACATGGCGCCCGCCTTGCACTGGGTGCAATTTTGAGGGACTCAATTAGCAGCACCAGCCGTTTGGGGCAAGTAGAAGAGAGATTGAACCTAGCGTCGTAAACGCCGTTATAGATGTGGTTCCACTATCCGGTTCGAAGGACCATAAACAAGTTTGCAATTGTAAATTGCCTTGTTGTCCCTGTTTGGCAATACCAAAGCAGAATTTGTGGACCATAATTATAGACACCGGCAGAATGCAATACGTGAAAAATTAATCGACAATTGTATTCATTGTATTTGGTTAAATTGCGAGGAGATGATGCATTAACACCTGAAATATTATAATTGAATTCAAACAAGGGAAGCCACGATGCAAAAATCCAAAATAAACATCCTAAATAAAAAGGGGTTCAGAATTATGAGTTTTATAACATTTATTTTTTTCATTGCAAAATAAAAACTCACAATATTAACAGGGCTCTCAGATTGTGGCGATTTTTCGCCAAATGTTGAGCTTTTTAACTGCTTTTTGGCTACTAAGTTCAATTACTATTAGCTACAGCAATTAACATCGGCTTTGTTGAAGCTGAATTTACACATACGATATTTGAATCACCAAAAATTATACGATTCTAAAACTATAATTTAATAATTTAAATTTGGCGATTTCTGATTAGTAATTTGGCGACAGAGGCTCAAAAAAATCTTACAACTCTGGATATTAAAGGTCAAAATAACCTTAAAAACTCACGAAAACATTATGTGAACAGTGGTGCTTAAATTCATGATGTTTTTTTTTAACACAAAAAAAACACTTACATGTTAAAAGTGTTGCCAGGAGCCGAGCTTTAAAAAATATCGAAAAAGCTAAATATCCCAAAAATAAGGCCAGAAAAAAGTTAAAATTTTTTCTTTAATTTTAAACTTTATTTTTTCTCGTTCTTATTAGTTATTTTTAAGATGTTTTAATTAATTTATAAATAAAATATAGTACGGCTATCAGTAAAATGACTCAAATGAAAAATCGCACAAAAAAATTTCCATGCAAATTTGGGTTATGATTTCATATGAAAAATTAACTAATGTTTTGAAGTGATTTTTCTACATTTTTAAACTACAATTCCTTTTTGATTAAGTACTTTTAAGTTTTTGGGTGATTTTTTGCTTTTGTAAGCATTTTGTGAAATTATGTTCATAAATAGTTTTTATGGTTAATGAAGCAAATAATCGATTTAGTAATTTATATTTTAGTATTTTCTAGTTGTGGATAATGAAGGGCCGCAAGCGAAAATTTTTGTTATATATAAAAAATATAGATTTTTTTTTAATTCTGTAATTAATTCTGTAAAAATAAAATTAGTAGCACATAATAAGAAGTTATTTTCTTCGTTTGTTGTAATAGTAACATTTTAGCCGTTTTAAGGCAAAAAAGGCTAGATTCTAAAATGAAAATTTTGAGGCTAAGAGCAAAATAAAAAGACTAGATTTAGCCTTAAAAAGGCTAAACTGGCAACACTGCATGTGAATGTAGTATATGTATGCAGAAATTTCTATTGCCCCCCTCTAATAATTATACCTACATAGATATACATGAAAAACATACCTCAAAATCTTTGATACTAAACATTTCATGAACTTCTTAAAAAGTTAAAAGTAAAAGACAATAAATGTCAATTGCTAAATGTTCATATTCAAAACATTTTGTGGAGGATATTCAATAACAAAACCAAAATAAAACACCCGCACTTAAATGCGTTAGTATAAGCTAAGAACACACGACTAAATATTGTACGTATGTATGTATATATGCATGGATGTTTGTATCTGAAAGAATCCCTTAACGCTCATTTAAAATAATTTATTGCATAAGTGACACATATTTTGCTTATCATTTGAATTTCTCTTTCTCATTCTTCCTTAAGAAATCTGTTGAATTAGAAAACAAAAAAATATATATTCGAATTTTCATTAAAAATGATAAAAATCTTAAAAACAAGTGAAAGACTTACGATTACAAAATATTGGAAATTGCCCTTTTGCTCTTTTATGTATCTTTGTAGTGTTTGTTACGATTTGAAAGATAAATGGGTTTTATTGGAAAATCTAAATATTTTCTAATTAAAAATCCTTATATGCATTTAACATAGATAACACTACAATCCTCATACCATAGCTCCTCATAATATCACTAGAGTAATATCTTCATATGTTTAATAAGATGCTGGCTGATTTTATTTTGCCCCTGTTTGTATTAATATATGTCCCGTGCTCATTTGCTCTTTAGAAATCTCAATATATAAAGTCAAAAAAAAAAAAAAAGCATCTGCATCTGGTGGAAAAATAGAAAATCGTACGTAAAATAATAAAATCTGAAGAAATCTAAATGTGTGTAAATGTGTATGAACGAGCGGAATATTGATGGCATGCGTGCCAATTAAAATTGATTGAAAAATTCTTTAAATATTTTACATGCATCAATTCTTATTTTGGCAGAATCTTTTACACACACACACCCACTTAAAAATTTATTATAACGCTTTAAATCGCTGTTGTTAAACAGCAGATGTTGGAGTTGTTTTGGGATAGAGCTGCTGATGGTGGTGGTGTTGGGAGAAAAGGTGAATTTTATTTTATATTTATAGTTGAAAAGGAAATCCTTTTATTTAAAAAGGAATATTTTCAAAACGTGTATTTTCAAAAGAAGCACATGCTAGAATTATCCTCCTTAGTTATTCTTAGTGATATTTAAAAATAAAAGGAATTTACGGTTGGAGAATGTATGGCGTATCCTTCAGATTCGTTTTGCATGATTGAAATTTACACTTTAATATTTTGAATCATTATTGCAGATATCTCCTTTGGGTAATTGAGGATTTTGGAAACAAATAAGCTTATTACCCTACAAGGTCCAAGCTGTAAGAAAGTTATAATTAAAAAAAAAAACTATTATTTTATTCAAATTAAACAGAATTTTTATGGTTTTATGAGAACAAAATTTTTATAAAAAAGGACCTCTCACATATTAACAACGCATATTATACTCTTACTTTTGCAAAGTATTTTATTTCACTAATTTCTTAAATAGAAATGAAATTTACATTTAAAACATATGGTTCTACTTCGGCCTTTACGGATTGGATTTTGACACATTTACAACAACTTGAGCACAGCAGTCTCATATCTGTCCTATCGAGTATTTACAGGAGTTGTAATAAGCGGTCTCTCTTGATCTATTCTTTCGATGAATTAAAAATGTTTACGCTCTACATTAGGATTTATACTTGGTCATTACCTCTCCAATTTCCAATAAAATTTCCAATAAAAAGCGTTTAGTATTTTTAGATGGGTAATGTTTTGAAGAATTTTTTAAAAGTATATGGGCCATTATCAAAAAATGTTTAATCTGGCTGAAACTGATTTTAATCTTTAATAAGTTTTATGGTAATACTATTTCCGAAACTAATAGAGTGCAAAATTTTACCCCTTAGGTTTCATTTTACAATTATGATTGTCATTCAAAGTCCAAAAACTTATAAAAAGGGCTAAAAATTACTTAACCTTTTCCCATTCTTCTGCACTTTTTATTAACGCATTTATACTTCTTGTGGATAAATTCTACACTTCCTTTGTTATTGTCGACAATTACTTACAGGCTGGTCAAATTTTGATGAAATTTTTTTAATTTTTAAAATTTTTTAGTCTTTTAGGCGGGGTCTGTGCGCCCTCAACAAAATAAAAATATTGAAATAAGGATTGATACTTATTAATATTATGCGTATTTTGCACTATATCTCGTTGATATGGCCGAAATTGCCAACGCCGTAGATAGTCTCAAATTTGGAAAACATGAGTGAAAATTTAAAAAAAAATCAGTTTTTCGCAGACATTCGCAGTTTCTAAAGGAATAGCCGGCACTTCTTGCATAGGGGAATGACGATAAATATGAATGATCGAAACCATAAATTTAAGTTAAGTATAGTTGATAGTTGAAAACAGGACACTTTTGTCAAAACAAATTTTGCTAAGGAACATCGCATGGACAGCTTGAAATTGACCATAACTGGCATAAGTATTTGGAGTTTGTAATGCTTAATGGAATTATAGAGGCGCATCGAAAAATTTCGAAAGATAAAAATTTTATGGACCAGAAAACTTCACTTGGGTTAAAAAAGGATCACAATATTAAATAGCATTTCTTTGTTAAGCCAAGTTCACATTAGGCTAATATTTGATGAGTTTTACAAAAATTTAATTCGCTTAATGTGAACAACAAATATTTTTACGATCAAAAAAAGAAAACAGCTGATTTTGATCAAACAAAAATATTTGCTTTAAGTCAAAAATGTCTTAGATATGAACACTATGTGAATACAAGATGTAAAATTTTTGCCATTATTTTCAGCAAATATTTGTTTGATCTTACCAAATAACTGTAAGATCAAGCAGGGCCAAATAACAGCTAATATGGTGTACTACTGGAGTTGAAAAAGGTGTGGTTTTTATGTACTTATTAAATGGACAAAAAAGAAATGAAAAATTTATATTTTATCTATTAAATATAGTTTTTAAATAAAACTTTCAATATATTAATATTTTTATTAAAACCAAATAGTGCGCGGAAAGAAAACAATGTTGTTTTGTGAAGCCAGGCCTGTTCTATAAATGACGTGAAGAGCAAACAGGGCTGTTAGTTACAAGAAATTTTAAAATATTCTTATTTTTAAAGCAAGTTTCATTAATGGACATTATGAATTTTGTAACTGATAAATTAATAATAGTTAGTATTTTTTATTTATTATCTAAATATATATTACTTTATTGTAAATTTTGTAAATATTTGATTAAATAAACAGCATTTTCAGTTTATATTAAATTAAAATGCTATAAAAATGACCTTGACATCCGCATATTCGAAAATTCTCTCTAAAAATTATTCTAAATCGATAAAAAACAATATAGATAATAAGTTTTTTTTTTTTTTTGTAAATTCATTTCATAATTGCTGTCAAATAAATTTATAGTAGTTTTATATTTGATCAAATAATTTTGAATAAGCAATTTGCATCTAAACTGAACAGGCTTAAAATTAGTTTTCCCCTTCACGTATTTTACAATATTTGATAGCTGTTTCATCAAATAAAAAACGTCAAATAAGTGCGCGTAATATAAACATAGAATCAACTCTATATTTAATTGCAAAAATTGCGGGAAAACACAACTAAATATTTTGTGTCAAATATTTGTCTAGTCTGAACTTAGCTTAATAAACTCTAATAAAATATATTTTCGTATAATATATGGATAAATAACTTAAATTCGATTAGAATTTTTTGTAAAATTTTTAAAAATAGCAATTTTTAGTATAATGAACATTTCTTAAATTTTACTAGGAAACTCTAAAATATGCCATACTAATACCATCAAACATTGAAAATATCATAAATTTTAGTTAGATAACTCATTAGATTTGATATTTCACGTAATTTTAACTAGAATTATACATAAACTTCTAGTTTGTAAAATTGTTTATATGTTCAATTTAAAACCGCTATAACATTCGCACACCCTGTACGAAATGATTATGCATTCGAGTCATTTTATATTTATGCAAATGGATTTTAATGTGCCATAAAAAAAAACAATTTTTTTTTCTAGGGCATGAAATCAAAAATTTTTGATAGTGGCCTATATGAGTTCCAACTGATATACATCGATAGTCCATGACCAAAAAACACTACTTGAAAAAGTTCCATCTCCTTGAAAAATTTTCAAGTCTAAAACTAAACCATTACAAGTTGCAAAAAAAACAGATTTTTAGTCCAACGGAGCAAGACTAAATTGTTTAGCGGGACGTTGCCCAGTAAATGGTGTCATTTATTTGGCTGTTGAGTGGTATATAATTTCTTTAGTTAATAATATATTGTAATCTTACCAAATAAATTAATGGTTGGTTTCTTCATAACATATTTGGCAAAAATGGAAGTGAAATAAAAAAAAATATATGTATTTTGATTTTCGTACATCCATTTCTGAAGATATATATATTTCGAGATTAGGACATTGAAAAACCCAGCAGCCCAATACATTCTGATTTATAGAATAGGTCAAATAGGTCAATATTATGAAACATCCATAAAAAAGTTAATGTCTGATTCACAAGAAGTCACATTTACACCGAATTTAAGTAAATAACACTTTTCTGTAGAAAATACAACGGACTCGTTAAAATATCTTGAAAAATGAGTGTCTGGTGAACATAATTTAATTTGATTTCAACAACCATGCATTAATAAAAATATTAAAGATTTTAAATTCTATTTGTTTCCATTGTTGTCGCAAATTTTTTGTTTCTCATCTTCGGAGGTATAATCGGAAGAGGTAGACGTATGACCAAAGCGACCGAACTGCTGCTGATATTCATCATTAGCTGAGGAAAAGTTAGTATCACACACATCTGTCAGATCTAATAACTCTTCACATTGCTTTTCTATTTTTTAAACGTATACTTTTCTAAATTTTCCTATAATAAAACAAAAATCATATTTGTGAATTTTTCGGTTTGTATTGAGTAATTCCATTTTAAATTTAAAAATTTTGACCTCTCTGAAATTTTCTCTGTAGCAAGTGTACCGATAAGGTTTCATTTTTTTAGATACACGTCACTAAAGAAAATTCTTACAAAAAAATATGTTAATAAAAATATTTCCAAATTTTTATATGGCATCTTAAAATACAAGCTTTGACAAATCCACTGCAAAAAAAATAATTTTGATATATTTTACATACCAAAAGTTATAGCCATTTAAATAGATATGTTAATCATTTTGAAAGCTATAGAGTTGCCACAGTTCTCAAAATAAAAATGAGAAAAATTAATTTTGCATGTCTATATATCTTCCTCTATACATGCACCAAATTTTATATAAATCGGTAACCAAAGGTCAAAATTTTTGAAAGTGGAATTACTCTATTGTTATATGTCCAAAACTCACAATCGTGTTATGTAACTTTTGTCTAACAATTTTGTAAAACTTTTTATTTAGACCTAGCAAAAACTTTGGTTGCCATGTAATGAGTTAAGAAGTTAATATAATGGCCCTTCACTTCTGACACATTAGCTGAATAACCCATTATTTTAACATAGTAATGACATTGGTGGCAACTACTTACCTCATGTTATTACAAGTAGGCATTTTAGAAAGTCATTACTGAGATTGTAGAAATTCATTACTGAGATTTTAAAGAAGTTACTATTAGTGAAAACAATAGGAACTAGTTACTTTTAAGGTTACAAAAAACTAATTAAATGTCAGAATATAACACGGCATTAGCAAACTTTTGCTGGGGATTTTTGTTTTGTGTTAATATATCTTTTTACAGATTTTCTGATTTGTTTGTGCATATTTTTATTATTATATTATCTTTCCAGGCATTGGCAGGCACATATGCTATTATGTAAATAAAATTTCGAAATCTAAATGTTTTTATTTATTTGTGCTGAAATTAATTAAACTAAATATATAGTAAGTTATTTTCGTCATTTACTAAATTAAAAGTCATTTAAACCAATGTGTGCACATATTGTATTTGACGATATTAAGTGTTGCCGAATAATATGCAGAAACTTTGAAGGTGGAACTTAGGCCTAGTTTAGAACCAAACATATTATGATAGATATAATAAGCAGCAGAAGATTTTTCAACTCTTTTTACACAGACAAATTTATTACTCTATATTTTTTAATTAACACCGTTGTTTCATTTTACATCCGAATTTAATTAATATATTCAAGAAAAAAATAAAATAAAAGAAATAGTAAAAATAAAATACAATTAAGATTTGCTTCTCATTTAATTGTTTAATTCATTCAATCATCTGCTTGAATGATTTAATCAATTTTTTAATTGGAAAATTTTTCTGTTTTTCCATTTTTACAGCTATTTGTAACCCAGCAAAGAAAGGAACATCCAAAGAAGTCAACAAGGTCTTGAACTTATGATCCAGAAGTAGTGCGAATACGGATCATTTCCAATGAATATAATATATATTGTCATAGGAAGATGTTCTCTTTTTTGATACCTATTCACTGAGTCGGAAGTCATGTTCATCATATCATGTAAAATTTATTTTCTTATGTACTTTTTTATCAATTCCACGCAATTACTTTTAATTTTACTATAAACCAAATATTAATTTAAAAAAATATGCATAACAATATTTTTCATTTGATTAAAACAGTTATTATTATTAACAGAAAAATTTATCTGAATCGCTTTTTAATGATATCTTTGGATGATGTTTATATAACTTTTTAAGCAGAAGAAACTGTGCACTTACTGAAACTTTGGAAGTAATGAAAAGGTACTTCCTTAAAAATAACTTCTATTTATTTTTGCTCGGAATTGATATAATCATTTTGGTGAGAGGTGCAAATTTAAACAGTTTTTAATTGAATGAATTACGAGTATTTTGGTGATAGGTGACTTTTTCTTTTTAGTTTCCATAAGTGCTTAACATACAGAATAATTTGTTTTGTCGAAGAGCGAGTTTATAGTTTTTTTTTTTAATTTTTCACAAATTTTTTATTACGATATTCTTAAATGATCCGAATTGATGCCTAAACTAAAACGATTGCGAACAAAATTTTAGTTTATTTTTTTAAAGAAGTAACTCGTATTATAAGACTTATTAAGTAAAGAAAGGTTAGGAGCTAATAACTTAGTTAGCTTGAAAATGAAATCCTGACTATCAAATCGAAAAAAAAATCGACTCATATGGTCAAGTAATTAAGTTTTTATATTTATTATACAATAAATAATGTTACTTTTTCAACCAAAAAAAGAAAAAAATGTTTAAATCAGACAAGTGTTTTAAAAACCATTAAAGTTTGAAACAATTAACACCATTTCATTAAACACACATACGCACAGCAAGGAATCAACCAACATTAGCAACAACAACAAAACACCAAAAATAGAAACATCATTTTTCAAAAACTACACAAGAAAAAAACATAAAAATCTAATGCTACAAGTGTTTTCAATTGCAATCCATTTTAAAATTGGTTACAATTTACAAAAGCTATTTTTGGTAAATGCAAAAATACGAATACAATTCAATGAACAAAAATTTTACCAGATGTTTAAATGAAGGCATTTAACCCTCATTTGTAAGAGTAAGAGTAAGAGTAACTAAAATGTAATATTAACAATAAATGTATTTGTTTATATTTAAGAATGTAGTAGTATGTGAATTAATCTCTTTAGAAAAAAACTGTCTATATAAAGGTAAAAATGTGTATGTATTTAAGTGTCAGAAAACTTTAACTAACATCCCTGTGTTATAAGTTTTTGGGTAGTAAAATGAATTGCAGTCAATTGAGCTGTAATATGAACACATTTGATCTAGTAATATTTTGCAACGAATTGGACAGAAGGTAACTTTGTTTCTTTCTGGTCTTTTATTTCACGTGCTGTGAAGTTGATTGCACGCGAACCACTTAATCCAATCGACGATTTTAAGCCCAACACTGTTTTTCATTCTCTATAAAGATTTAACAAAAGAATAAAATTTATTGAGCGCAAATGGGTAAAAAATTGGAAACAAAGGGCAAATGTATTTATAAAAGAACCTTAAAAGTACTTTTTTTTAATGAAAGTACCATAGTCTACAGTTTCGAAATTATTAAATATTTGCTGAAAGATTCATATAAAAAAATAAAAAGTAGATTTAAATAGTACCAACTAACTTTTAACCATGAATGTAAAAAAAATAAAACAAAAGATTGTAAATATATTGACAGCTTTTTCAATGAATTTATGTTTGGTTTCAATACGAACGCATTCAATTATACAAAATGAGCCAAATAAATGTCTATGTGTCAGTTGGTCCATAATGTATTGTAATTGTATTATTATGCCCATTAAGCAGAGGGTAGTTTTTCAATTTAAACACTCAGACATACGCTTAAAAACATGCAGTGTATGTAACTATTGTTACCTTCCTTAACATATGCAATGAAAGATATTCGTATTTCACCTTGACTCGATGATGATGATGATGATGGTATACATGGGAGTTTTGCTATAAACAGTTTTATTTGCTGAAAACAATTTAAGGGTAGTTTTTGATGAATTAAATGCAAAACATTTGGGAGTTTTACCTGTTTGTTTGTTGCCTTTCAGAAACTCTTAGTGGCTTAACTTTAACACACTGCAGCAGCCTTTCATTTTCTGATGTTCAAATTTATTTTGCATTAATTTTTGAAATAACAGTTCGGGGTCAGCTTAACAATTAAGAATTCACCCTCTTTTCATTTTGGTTTTTTCTTTCTGTGAACTTCCTAGGATTTTGCAATTTTGTGTCTTTTGTGTGTTGCTTTCAAAATTTGGTCTCTCTAAATCTTCTGTCATATTAAAGTGTGAGCATTATGATGGATTATTTTATTAAAATTAAAATAATGTTTAATTTTTATGCGAGCATTTTGTTGCTTGTAATAGACATTCTCATTTTTATATTTAGTTTTGTGATAAAGAGAATTTTATAGCTTGTTCTCATAATGACAGATCGAAAGGCATTATTCTGGTCGTGGTGTATAGAAGGCACATGTCATGTTAATTAATTAAAGCTTTATTATTTAGCATTATTGTTTGATATTATTTAAAGGAATTATTAAAATTGTAGTGTAATTTGAACGACAATGGAATGGACACAACAGTGGTCATAAAATGTTTATTCAAAATAATTATTTAAAGTTATTAGATTATCACAAAATATTTGAATATTTCAGACAACTTATAGAATGAATATATTTAGATGTTTTTATATTTGCATGAAATTTACTTCGATTTATTGTAATACACAGAAAAAAAATCACCAAATCTCACTAAAATAATTATATATCAATTACTAATAACTGTAAAAATTAAAAACAAAAAAAAATTCCAATTAAAAAATTTAATAAATCAATCAAGTAGATGATTGAATGAATTAAAAATTTAAATGAGAAAAATCTTACTGGAATTTAATTTTTGCTATTTCTTTTATTTTATTTTTTCTTGAATATATTTATAAAATTTTGATGCAAAATCATTTTTTCTGTGTAGCTAACAACAAAACAATATTTATAGAATAACCAATTCCGGAACACTTCAGAAAAGCTCAATCAATAACTCTTCCATAAAACTAATTTTGAGCAACTTCAAGCGAAAATTTTTGGCGGAAACTCCAACAAAATCAGATTCTATTCTAATCAGGCATTCTAGTACTACTAAGCAGAAGAAAAAAGGTCAAATAGTTATAAAAAAATAATTTTTTTACTTGCACTTCGAAATGAGATCTTGGTATCCACATGTTTCGTGCTTGTTTTTAATAAAAATAAATCCGTAAAAAACTTCAATTTTTTTTCTTTCGTAAAATGCGTAAAAATTTCCCACATTTACCTAATATAGTGTCAAAATTTCTGAAAATTTATTAATGCGTCAATTATGTATTATCTGATTACAAATTGTCTACATACTAGGATATTGATATACAACAATTAAAGAATTGAATAACGATTCGGTAACATTAATTGAATTTGAAGGTATTATACTAATTTCAATAAAGAAATTAGAAAAGCTAAAAAATTCTTTTTCTAAACAATTTATAACACCGTGCTCATGAATGATGTTTAAAAGTTTTAAACACTATTATATTATATTTAAAAATCGAACAATTTGGATACCCTAGTGAAAAGTTCATTGCTTTTGAAACAATACTGAGTAGTTCATTCAACTTTGTTTACCTTTTTTACACCCTACACCACACTAGGTGAGGAGTATATAATGTGTTTGAGCTGATGTTTGTAACATCAAAAAATATTAGTCTAAGGCTCACTTTAATGTATACCAATCGGCTGAGAGTCACCAGATAAGTTGATTTAATGATATCCGTTCTTCCATCTGGTCAGTCTGTCTATGTAAGTCTTGTAATCAAACTACAAGTAGTAATTTTAATTCATGAAATTTGGTACGTAAGCCTTACAAATTCCAAGGATGAACCCTATTGAAATTGGTCCATTATAGCTCACATACAAATGTCCTTCCGGAACGATCCTGGTTTAAAGATCATGAATACCTTAAATATAGTAGCATTTCAATGAAATTCGGCACAAATAAGTTTAATATCATTTTCATGAAAATCGTTCTGCAATTGATCACAGTAGGTCCCATATAAACCTCTTTACCAAAAATCATTTTAACATGTAAAAAACCCATACAAATTATAGTATCAAGTATATATAAGAAGACACCACAGTGTCAAATTTTATGAGGATCCGTATATAATTAACCATAGCTACGATAAAAGGCCCACTTCCGGAAATCACACTAAAGTGTATAAATTCCATATAAATGTTAGTAGCAGCATAATATAATGAATGAATATGTTCTATACAAATATAAATTTAACTTAATACAAGTACGGGTACATATGGGACCCCTCCACATATTTTGATGCACATGCACAATGGTGTAGGGCATCATATGGTCGGGATTGACCAAATATATATTTTATACTTATTTTTTTAATTCTTTTGTTTAGCTATAAAAAAACTTGTTATTTGACATTCATCCATTTTTAGGATAATAAATTGCGACAGCCTTTTTATTGTTCCTTAGTAACACAGAGTGTAGCCGATTTAAAATGATATCCCTAAGTTTAAAGAAGTATTATGTCAGACTCGTAGTATCGTTTGTGTATAATTTAAAAAGTCATTCAATTTTATGATAGCTTTCGACAAGGCACAACAAACACATTCGCAATAAAGGCCATAAAAAACACTCTAAAAATTCAAATTTTATCTCCTCTCCTTTTGTCGATCAAATGTCTTCAATAATTTTTCATTACACAATAAGTGCACCTGGTTAAGCTATGCTCTTTTGTTTACTTAAGATCTACTATATGAAATCTGTACACCATCTAGAAAGATGGGTTCGTTTGTAGTATATCGAAATATTCATCTAAGACTCTAAAAGGTATATATATTCTGGGTCCGCGTGAAGTTCTAAGATGATATAGCTATGTCCGTCCATCCATCTGCCTATTGAAAACAGATTAGGACTAGTGCGGATCACCTAGGCGGTGATCCAAATAAACCTTTAATAAAAAAATTAGGTACCAAATAATAGAATATTTTTGTGTCCGCGGTAATTCCAAAGTCATTATTAACACATTGTTTAGTAAGTCATTTCATATATCTTACATTAACATTAAATATAAAATCATATTGGTGTAGCAAATATTTAAACATATAATGTTTCAGTTTCAAATTACTACTATTTTATCATATTAAATAATTAATTTTCCTTTCTTTTACATATTATAAAGTTTCAGGATATGTCGATAAATCGTGCAAAATATATCGTGAAAAAATATATTTCAAGAATTAGTTAACAAAAATAAATTCTACCTAATTTTGCTTTATTAGCATTACAATGTTAAAAAAAGGACGATTTTAAAAATTCAGGGTGGGTGGGAGTTGGACGTGTCCTTGAACTAATTTTCATAAAACTTAATTTGTTCACTTCTAAACGATAAAGTATTAAAATGTATCAATTTTTGTTTTCAATTCGATTTACAATTTTAGAAAATAGATGATTTTTAAAATTTGGGGGTGGGCACGTCCAACTGCCCTTGATCCGATTTTCATAAAACTTAAGGTTTTTTCCTAAATAAAAAGGCAATAAATTTTTTGTTCAATTCGAATTACAAATTTAGAAAATAAATGATTTTTATAAGTCAGGATGTATGAGTGGTGGGGTTGTCCTTGGGCCGATTTTCAGAGAACTTTGTTTTTTTTTTGTTTTGTTTTTTCTTTCTTTATTAATTATTATTATTATTATTATTATTATTATTATTGTTATTATTATTATTATTATTATTATTATTATTATTATTATTATTTTTGTCAAACTTTTATATGAAATCGAGACAGTGTGCGTTGTTTCAACGTATCTGTACGTCAAAATTATGGAACAAATTCGTTGGAACAAGGAACTTTTTCATTGTATTTATGTACCTTTTTGGTTCAGTGCAATTAATACTTACTTTACTTTTCAAATCTTGTAAAAATCTCAAAACGAAACCATACAAAAGCTATATACACCAATTTTCATTTATCTACAACAACCCTTCTATTTTTGTCCAACTTTTGTGCGCGTTGTTTCAACGTATCTGTACTTTAGGTCAAAATTATGGAACAAATTCGTTGGAACAACGAACTTTTTCATTGTATTTTTGGTTCAGTGCAATTAATAGTTACTTTACTTTTTAAATCTTGTAAAAATCTCAAAACGACTGTAGTTCATTCAGAGGTTGTATCACTAATTATATGGGCTACTGCAACTTTTAGAGATCAATTTTTCTCAGATATACTTATTAAGATCAATTAAGCATAAACTGTACCTATGACATTCCTAACAAGTATCGATTCCGTCATCTATATTTATTTAATATGAATAATTTTAAAATCACATATAGTAAGTAATTAAAGTACTTTAGTAGTTGTTTTCCTTTCCTTTTTTTTAAATACGCACAAATGATATTATAATGATCAGTGATCACACATAATTCTTGAACAAATAATATTGTTTCTTTTTTCACTGACATCATTTAAAGAAACTGAAATGAATCAGTCATTCATCTGTCAAAATCATTTAAACATGATAAATCATTTTCATATCGAAATATTAAATATTTTTTTCATCTTATTTTTTATTTTTTTTAATTTATGTTTCTTTTTTTGGGGGCATTTGTAAACATTTCATTTTGGATGAAAACTTGTCAGTTAATTTGTTTCTTTTATTTTATTTATTTATTTTTTTTTTAAGTGATATTTAAATTAACTCAATTCAAGATCTTGTTGGTTCTTTTACTCCTGCGTTCTTTTTTTTTCGTTTCAGTAAAGGCTTAATAAATTTATTTATTTAAAAATATAAATAAATAAAATAAAAAAAAAAGCACAAATAAAGTGTGAAAGAAAGTGCGACATAACAATACTGAAGATTGTTGCGTATTGTTGAATGTATGTAGATCGACTGACAAAAGTTAAAAAACATGTGTAAAAATTTTCTTAACACAATAAAACAAGATCAGAAGAGTAATTTTGAAAATGAACGACACAATTCTTGAAGATGTCAACGGCAAGTGTTAAAGTAACAAAAAAGAACTCTAAATTCTCATACAAAAATCAATTCAACAGTTTTGAGTATTTTTTTTTTTTTATAACGAAATTAACATATGGTGGAATTTTATAATAGTAAATAAATATTAAGATAATACTTTTTTTTGCTTTTTCTTCGTAATTTAAAATTTCAAAACGGAAATTCTTTTGAAGTAAAAATGGTTGTTGTATTTGTAAACAGAATTGAGAATGGATATTTAGTAAAGCTTTTCACAGTTATTTTTTATATTTACTAGTATGATAATAATAAGAAATTGCATTTATTAAAGTTTTATATAAACAGAGATACCATTGGGCGACTTTAAATACCAATTGTCGCTTTTTCAATCACGTGGCCACTTTGTTGGTCCCTTTTTTAAAATGAAACTAAATGGCGACTTTTCAACACAGTGCTAGCCTTAGTGACGAAAAACTATGTTGTTTCAAATATCTCGACCTTAACAAGTTTGCAATCGTAAATTGTCTTGTTGTCTCTGTTTGGCAGTACCAAAGCAGAGTTTGTCTACTATAATTAGACACCAGCAGAATGTAATACGTATTTTCTGTGCCGCTACACACTTCATCAGCATTCGTGGTGTCTTATCCATTTTGGTTTTGTTGAAACCTAAACACGACCCATTATATGTTAATTCCAACGAAGAAATTAATTATTTTTTGATTGTTTCACAATGTTATAGAAAATCCCGGAGAATTTTTAAATGAATTGAAACTGTTAGAAACTGAAGCTTATGATAAAGTTTATGTACAATAATTTAAAGCATCAAATACCGAATCTTTTTGTATCGAATTAGGAAAATTAAAAAACAGATTCAATGATACTAAATTTATATTTTTACTTTGCCTCATTGCAGTACCCCGGCTAAACGTCTTTTTTCTAAATTATCACTAATGAAAAATAATTTTTCCAGCAGACTTTAGATCAACACTTGTGAATCCATGCTTTCAGTTATAAATTTGTTACACAGGGATTTGATTGACTGGAGTCCGAGTGAGGATCTCTACAAAAGTACAGAAGTTTTATTAATAACAAATAGCAATGTTATATTCGGCTTGGCCGAATCTTTTACACCCACCATGTTCAATTTTCTGTGTCATCCTAATTGAAAATAGGAGGTAGGCGGTAAAGTAGGTGAGCAGTAAAGTGGGTTTGAAAAAAAGATTCGATAGGGAACACTTCAGACGGTAATACAATGGTTTTATATTTAATTTAGCTTTTCTTTCAATATTTTTTCATTTTATTTTTGTTTTTTTTTTTTTGAAAACTTTTCTATTTCTTTCAATAATTTTTCATTTTAGTTTTCTTTTTTTTTTTTTAAAAAACTTTTGTATAAGATTATTTTTGATAATGTAAAAAATATCTTATTGATATATATTAAAATCAAATATTTTTTAATAATTTAAAATATCGCTTTTTAGCGTGTGTCAAACGGTAACAAAGTTCTGTAGAAAATTTCAATTTACCTATCGTGAATAAATTTTACACTTTTGCTGTGCTAAATGAAAACTTTTTCCCATGTTAAATTTTGACATATTTTTTTTTTAATAAAACTTCAGAAACTCTTACAAAATTTAATATATTTTTAACAATTACATATTTTTTTATGAAAAAAATAACACTTTTATAAAAGAAACGTTAAATAACGCAACGATTTCAAAATATTTTATTTTATTATTTATTTTATAATTGTCAAAACTTTCTATTTATTTGTCAATAATTTATGTGGCCCTATGGACTAAAGAAATTTTATTCACCTCAAAACTGCCAAAAATATACTTTCCTATCTGCTTTGCTACCGTTTGGCAAACATTCTTTGTATCGAATACCTTTAGTAAGTAGTGTGTGTAAGTAACGTCAATTTTTCATTGAGGTGTTAAAATCAGTAATATTTTTGATACAGGACATTCTTTGTATCGAATACCTTTAGTAAGTAGTGTGTGTAAGTAACGTCAATTTTTCATTGAGGTGTTAAAATCAGTAATATTTTTGATACAGGATTTTAAAACTACATATCAATACAATATTAAATTTCCATAACTTTTTTCGTCCCCCTAAAAGTTCCGCCCCGAGCCCTATCGTTCTTTCAACAGACAGATAGATGGTCGGACATATCACAGACATATCATAACGACAGAATCAGAGATGACTAGCCGCTGAGACGACTGTTTTTAATGAGTCTAGTCGCCGCCGAAAATTTGGGCTTATCGACGGTTTACTTGTTAACCTTTTTGTTCAGCTAAAGCTATGTTCAGACTACTCAAATATTTCACGGAAAAGACGTAGCCACTAAATATAGTAACTCTTAATTTCTTCCTTTAATTTGGAATATGTTTTTTACTCATCACACAGTCACAGATTAAGTTTTATTGAATTTTGTTTGAAGCTGTTTTCTCTTACAAAACATTTGCAAGATTAAACAACGGCAAACAATGTTTATGTAAAACTAGAGGTCAGCAATTTTGATCAAATATTTGCCAAATGTGAAAATAGCTTCAGCCGTTCTTATGTTATTTGACATAACTTAATAAATCGGTATTGAGTACACATTTGAAGTATATATTGCATTTCTAATGTTAAAAACTTTAATAACTCATGTAGTTGCAAGTTCTTTTATTAAGAAAATTCGAATATTGGATACCCTTTCAGTATAAAGTACACATTTTCAAATGTAAATTTTGAATGCAACTGAAAATCATTGAATTTAAATAAGTAAAGTAATAAAAGAGAAGTTAAAAAAATAATAGGTCAATACGATCTTTTTTTAAACCGTTTACTAATAGCAGTAATTTAGACTTCAAACTCCTCTACTCCACAATACACGCAAAGAAAAAATATAGTTGTAGCGACTATAATCTAAGAGCAACATATTATGATTGGAATATATAATAACAGCGAAAAATAGAAATGATTATAAGTAAAAATCATATTGTGTCCAATTTTATGGTTTGTTTTGTTATGTTATGATTATAGTTTTAGATATAATTGAACAAACTTACTACATCATTATCCCATTCTATTAGATTATGGTTTGATATTATTATATCATTATTTTATCATATTATACTATTACATCATTTTGTCATATTATCATCCCATTTTATCATATTATTATCCCATGTTATCATATAGTTATCTAATCTTATCATATTATTATTTCATTTTGTCATATTGTTATTCCATCTTATTATATATTAAAATAAAAATTATTTTTATAATTTTTTTTTACTGAAAATAATGGAGAAAGAAGAGCAAAAATATTATTTGTTCTTCAATTATATTCACATGTGGTTCAAGTGCAAGATATTTTTTTTTTTTTAATTAAACCCTTTAATGGTACCTTGTATTGCTTGAATAACACTGAGTATAGCCAAAACTTGTCTATTTATATTTATACAAATATAAACTGAATGAGAATTATAATGATCTTTTATTTATTTAAAAATAAAAAATTTTAAACTTTTCCACTAAGTTTGTGAAAATGATAAGTATTATATTTATTTGAAACATTTTATAGTCATAGTAATAATAATGATAATATGGTTTAAGGACAAGAAAGAAGACTACAAATATTTAATGGTTGTAGAAGTAATGATATTTTTCATATTAATGAAATTTTGTTTCCAGTAAAAATATTTAAAAATATATAATTTTTGCAGTCAACAATATAAAAATTTTTTTTGAGTGTCAACATTAAATGACAAAGTTCAAACAAAAATATTATTATTATGAATAATATTGTTGTAGTAATAATGCTGTAACTATGTTCTTTCTCTGCGTGTAGTTTTATACGAATAGTTCAAAAAGTTATTAATTTTTTTTTTTATTTAATTTTTTTTTATACCCTCCATCAGCAAGAATGGGGATATATTGGGTTTGTCATTCCGAATAAAACATGTCGAAGTAATTATCTAAGACTCCACAAAGTGCATATATATATATATATATATATATATATATATATATATATATATTATCTGTCCGTCTGTTAAATATGGATAGGGCTCAGGCCGGACCCCAAATTTTTTTACAAATATTTTAAAAACATTTTTATAAAAGGTATAGAATTTTAATTTTTTTTTTTTTTTTTTATTGGATATTTTGTCTAGTAAAGCGAATTGATTTTGCTATTTTAGATTTGTTTTAATTATATATAAATAAACCATTGTTTTTATATATTAAAAAGAAAATATTTTTTAATGTTTTTTAGAAGTAAAAAATTCGACTTATAGCCGAAAAGAAGTCGACGCCGAAAATTTCTACCCTTAAACCGCCGGCTTTTAATCGGCTTACTTCTCCGTTCAGAATCTGACCAGGACTTAGAATATACACTAAATGATTTTTTGAAATGTTACTCACGGAATGACAAACTCGGTATACGAACTCAATATATCTTTTTTGATGGTGATGGTGAAGAGCACTTTATGTTAACCATTTTTATGAATAAATTTTTATTTTTACAATAATAAAAATTATTCATGAATTATAATAGAATAGTTTATTATAAATAAATTATCTTGTTATTAATAAAATTGCATTTCTTAAAATACTAAATTTTTTTGTTATTGTTTTTGTCATATAAACCAATTTTAAGTAGTTTTTTAGGTAACTCCCCTACTTTTTATTTTTGAAATTCTATCTTTTGGACATGTTTTAAAAATTCTCAACAGTAACGCTCTATTATAACATTTATATTTTAAATAAACTTAATTGGAAATTTAAAATTTTTCTGGAGAACTAAAAATTTTTTAGAAATCAACAGGTAAATTTTATTTGAACTCTATCTTCAAAGCTATAAATATGACGCCGATAAGTGCAAATGATGTGTCTCTAAAATGTATATTTGATGATTAAAGAAACCTTTAAATAGTCTTATTTCCACTTAAGATGTTTTGTCAAAAATCCAAAGATATTATGTTATAAATTAGACTTTGTGATATTTCTAGTTTTATAATTGTTTTTCATTCTAAATCCATGGTCATAAACTTTTACTTATATCATAAAACATCTGTTATTTGTTTTTCCAATATTATGCTTAATTTAAATTTTATATCCGCAGACTCACTTCACAAATTATTAAAAACATTCGTAACCAAAGATTGCATAATTTCATATTCATACTTAATTTCATTTCAGGCATAAATACTTTAGGTTGTGCTTTTTTTTATTTTGGCAACTACATATATAAAAATAAAAAAAAAATTAAATAAAAAAATTATTTTTATGGTTAATTCGTGAGATTTCACATAAACCAGCGATTGTACTTTTTGTTTTACACAAAAATTACACGCTCTCACATACTGCCGAAACATCCATTAGACTTTGTGCGTACAATTAACCGATATACGAAATAAAATGCTAAAAAGGAGCCAAAGGAATCACTAAATAGAACAATATTGAAATTTTTCAAAAAACAATTTAATTTGAACAAATAAAATTTATTGAATGAACGGTTGAGTGAAGTAAACACGAGTCACCTAAAAATGCCCATAAAAATTCTCGCACAAACATAATTTATTTATTTTTATTCGCATTTTGTATACACAACCAAGAGGAAGGAGTATAGTAAGTATGTGGAATATTTTTGTATTTTTTTCTTCTTACTTTAGCACAAATAAATACTTTTATGAACATTTAAACATCTGCATGAATTTATTTTAATTTTAATAGATTTTTTTTTCTTTTTTGTATTTGCGGTCAGCGTTACCGTTGAGAATTTTTAGAAAGTGTTCACAAAAAGGGGATTTTTTTGAAAAAAGGGGCCAACTGCTTCAATACCTAAAAAACTCCTTAAAATTTGTTTATAACAAAATAATTTATTAAAAATAATTTTTATTATGGCAAAAATAAAGATTTGTTCATAAAAATAGTTAACATAAAATTCTGTGTTTTATTAATTAAACTTCTGTACTTTTTTACGAAGTCTTCACACGGACTTCAGTCTTACAAATCCCCATTTAACAAATCTAGGTCAGAAAGCATAGATTCACAAGAGTGTGAATTAAAAATGCACATTTAGAAAAAAAAAGACGTTCCTTCGAGGCACTATTAAAAATATAAATTAGGATATAAGTATTCATTAAATCTATTATTTAATTTTCCCAATCGGCTTCAAAAAGATTCAGCATTTGATGTTTTAAATAGTTGTTTGTAAACTTTAACATTAACTTTAGTTTTCAACAGTTTCAGTTCATTTGTAAGTTCTTCTCTATACTGTGAAACAATCTCAAAATAATTACTTCTTCGTTGGAATTAACATATAATGGGTCGAGATATTTCAAATATGTTTTTCTTCATTAAAAAGTCTCCATTTAGTTCCAATTTAAAAAAGGGACCAAAAAAGTTTTCAGGTGGTTGAAAAAGGGTCAATTGACGTCTAAATTCGCACAAACGGTAACGCTGTTTGCGGTTCTTGAATCATTTTTGTTGGAGTGTGTTAGAGGAGTAAAAATAATGTTTGTAAATTAAAAAAAAAGGATCGATTAAACGATGATCGTACGTTTGGCAGAATACCTAGATGTCCAGCTGGCCGGCAGTCAGTCCATTAAAACTTGAGCGCAAATTTAATTTTAAAGATAATTTAATGAAATTTAGAACATACTACTTCACAGCCTACTGAAATTGGTTATTATCGGTCCATTATTTTACCTAGCAACCAAGCAATTGTTCCCCGCAATAGGGTTTTAATACTCATAAATGCCTTATTAAGTCACTAGTTCAATAAAATTTGGTACAAATAAGTTTTGTTTAAGAGTGAATCAAAGTACCAAATTTCATGGATCCATAATTAAGTATAGCTCCCTTATAAGATCCGCAAATCACTAAATACCACATATTTGATAGTATCAAGGTAATATTTGACACAAGCAAGCAAAAATCATAGTACCAAGGATTCATAAGGATCAATTAATAACTGGCCATAGATCTCATATAATGTCATTTCTGAAAATCTCGAAAATCGTTTTGAGGCTCAAACGCAATGCTAAAGGATATATTGTCGTGTATGACGGAATGTACATTTTTTTATAAATATTTTTTTTTTTTTTTATTTTTGGCGAAAATTTAGATTTTTAACGAAAAAAAGAGATTTCAAGTGAAGAATCAAATTTCTAGTGAAAAATCTAATTTTTAGTGAATAATATTATTTTTAGTGAAAAATCTAATTTTTAGTGAATAATCAGTTTTTAATTAAAATTTGGATTTTTTTTTTTTTGGTGAATAATCTAAGTTTTAGTAAAATTTGTTTTTTCTTTTTTTTTTTTGTGGGAATTTTAGATTTTTTGTAAATAATCGGATTTTTATTGAAAAAAATCGAATCTTTAGTGAATAATCAGTTCTGAATTTTTGGTGAATAATCGGATTTTTAGTGAAAAATTGAATTTTTAGTGAAAATTTGAAT
The DNA here is from genome assembly GCA_932274085.1 of Protocalliphora azurea. Lineage (NCBI taxonomy): Eukaryota > Metazoa > Arthropoda > Insecta > Diptera > Calliphoridae > Protocalliphora > Protocalliphora azurea. The sequence continues at coordinate 134,428,479 of OW026519.1, forward strand.
TTTTAGTGAAAATTTGAATTTTTAGTGAAAATTTAAATTTTTTTGTAAAATTTGAATTTTTGGTGAAAATTTAAATTTTTTTGTAAAATTTGAATTTTTGGTGAAAATATGAATTTTCGGTGAAAATTTGAATTTTTAGTGAAATTTTGAATTTTTTAGTGAAAATTTGAATTTTTGGTGAAAATATGAATTTTCGGTGAAAGTTTGAATTTTTAGTGAAAATTTTAATTTTTAGTGCAAATTTGAATTTTTGGTGAAAATTTGAATTTTTTGTGAAAATTTGAATCTTGGTGGAAAATTTTGTAAAAAAATTTTTGAATAAAAAATTAAATTTTTGTAAAAAATCAACAAATTTTTAAACAAAATATTTTTTAACAGAAATAATAAATATAGATTTCACAATATTATAACCTTATTTTGAATTTCCATACAAATTTTCAAAAAATGTCAAACAATATGTTAAATTTAAATAATATATAACACAATAACTAGAATAACAAATTATTAAAGATATAGCAAAGATTTCTTTTTCAGTTAGGTTATACTAAAAATACCCTACGACCATCAATTAAACATTTTTAGTATAATTTTTAATAGATTCAAATATACCTGATACATATTTGGAATAATAATTATGATAATTAGCTTAATTTATTTTAAATTAAAATAGTAGATGTACTTTTCTTTTTTTTTTTTTTGAAAGCTGATATTTTTTAAATTGGCAATTTTTAAAATGATTTTTTTAGGTTAGTTAGTTATGACGATTATTTAGTTTAGTTTATGTTTGAGCTGATGTTTATAACGCCCAAAAAAATTGGTTTAACACCCACCTTAGCTAATTCAAATCTACTAGGCATCACTAGCTGAGGAAACTTAACAACAACCGCTAAAATAATAAGGGTACTCATTTAAACGCTTAAATTTTCCATTTGTGCAATTGTGCATATTTATGCGACATGTTTCATGAACCTCCTTTTCAAATGTTGTGCAATATTAAGGATAAGAAAATAAAAAAATCATTGTAAATAATTGAGACATAACTTTTAAATATAAACAAAAGACAGATGATTTATAAATACACAATTAAACCAATTAAATAGCTCAAGTTTGCGAGACTAAATAGTCGCGCGTAAACTTATAAGTGTTGTGCAAATAAATTTCCATACAATTTTTGACAGTTCATTTGCGAGTGTGCAAAGTTGCACACATTTCACAGTTTGTTAGGGTTTTGCACGTTTTCATGAGGACCCTTATTATTTTAATTGAAAAATTTTATTCAAATTTAATATTTTTATTGCATAGAAGTGCTTTTTTAAAAAGTGAAAATAGTGTTTTTTTTGAAATATAATATATTTGTTGAATTATATTCTTTGTTTAATTAAACTTTAAAAAAAAAACAAATAAGAAAGATATAGTCGGTCAAGCCCGATCATATGATACCCTACACCATTGGGTATGTCCAACAAAATTCGGGGAGCGGTCTTATATTAAATATGTGGACAATTGTAGACCGATACTTTTACCAAGTGTAAAATAAAATGTACGAATACCGAGTATTACGTGAATACTAACATTTATATGAATTTATGCACTTTAGGGTGATTCCCGAGCTATGGTAAATAATGGAACGATCCTCATAAAATTTATCACTATGATTTCTATTTATATAAAGCTTATTTGTGTCGAATATAAACCTGATACTAACATGTGTATGTGATTTATGCACGTTAAAGTGATTTTCGGAAGAGGGTTCTATATGGGAGCTATTGTCAATTATGGATCAATTCATGAAATTTTGCACAAAGATTGATACTTATACAAAACTTCTTTATACCGAATTTCATTAAAATATTGCTATATTTAAGACATTTCTGATCATTAAATAATGGACCGATCGTAACCTTTTTCAATAGGCTTCATCCTTATGCCATGAAAATCCTATGTGCCAAATTTCATTAAATTACCTTCAAAATTTCGACCTGTGCTTTGTGCAAAAGGTTTACATGGACAGCCAGCCAGCCGTCCAGCCAGCCAGACGGACGGACGGACATCGTTAGATCGACACAGAAAGTGATTCTGAGTTGATTGATATACTTTAAGGTGGGTGTTGGATGATTCTTCAACCACTTATGGTGGTGTAGGGTATAAAAAGAAAAAAAAAAATAACAAAACACTTATGAGGAAAAGAGTTACGTTTTTTTATGGACAGTTCTGAACGGTTTCTATAATGAAAATAATATAGAGAAAATTTTTGATGAAGATATTCGAATAAATATTGAGGAACATTGCAAAAGGAATGACAAACATCAGAAGTGTATAAAAACTGTCTAATTTTAGATTTTTGTTCATAACTCAGCCACATACAGTTTGATAAATTTGTGCCATTTGGAAAATCGATTCCTCCGGAGAAGATTTTTACTGCAACTCCCCTACCAATAAGGGTCCCAAGTGAATATTATAGAAATATCAAGTCAGAAAAAAAAGACTCACTTCCAATTAATATTCAACACATTTCTTTAACTCAACAAGAAAACATATTAAATGTAAGAAAGTAATAATAAAATAAAAACAAATAGTTTTATAAGTATTATTAAATATTATTCACAACCATTTATTTTATTTATTACGATAATAGAACAAAATAAATGTACCCATTTTACACACGATGAAAATTATTATAAACTCATATTCCTATTACCCATATTCACAATGACAGATATATGAACTATGAAGAAAATGTAGAACAAACATCCCACTTTACTATACTTATATTAAGAAGATTCATTTATACCTTCACACATAAAGGATTTCATAGTTTTTATTTATTTTATTTTTTTTTATTTTTATAGTGGAATTTTAACGACCTTCTATAAAAGGATTATGAACATTAAGTTGTCAATATGGGTATATAAAATTTTTAAAGTATAAATAAATATAATTTTAAATACATAATTACTTTAACAACGTCATCAACATTTAAGAGAGTAGAAGTTTTGGAAAGAAAATTATAGAATGGAGTTTTAACACTTAAAGGGAAAATGACACACGCACAGTGGGGCCAATTGGAAAAATTTTTGGTAATAAATCTGTATTTCCTAAACTAGTGGTCGGATTAAATTGAAATGTATAGAAAAGTTGTAGTTAAGGACTTGGGCTTTCAGAAAAATTATTTTTTAGTCACCCCGTATTAATACGAGATAAGTTACAGTGTATCAAAGTTTATCACCTCGAGTATGCAAAAGTTTTAAAAAATCATAAGTTCCACAAATCAAGTCTGATTTGAAAGATTTTTATATATCTGTAAAGTGCTTAGCAAGATAAAGAAAAAACCATGCTTACTCATCTAAGTTATGTCTAACGGTTAAGAATATATTTACGCTTGAATTTTCAATTTTTGATTTTTTGCCTCGACTTTATTTTGTTTTTCGAGTCCTGAGGTATATGAGAGAATATTCTATAATTTGTAATACATTTCAAAATAATATGAAAAAAAAATTGATTATCTCAATTCGTCTAGACATGAAAAATATTCTAAGCCCTCCGAAATTAGCAAGAAATTAGTAATTTTTTACTAAAAATATAATAAAGGGTGATTAAAGTAGAGATACTTTTTTCAATAGCCTTTTTTGACAGATCACGTATGAGACGTATCATGCTGTCATGTTATTTTTGTTTAGTATTGTTTGGCATTTCACAGTGGAAAGACTTACGCCTGAACAACGCTTACAAATCGTTCAACTTTATTACGAAAATTCACGTTCTGTGAGGAATATGTTTCGTGCACTTCGCTCAACTTATGGTCAACATAATCGGCCTATTGAGCGTACTATTCGCAACAACATTACGCATTTTGAGACCCAGCATTCATTATTGGATAATATTCAACCGAATAGACCACGTCCAGCACGCTGTGAAGAAAATATAGCGGCCGTAGCTGAGAGTGTACACGAAGACCGTGGAGAGTCGATTCGGCGCCGTTCGCAGCAACTTGGACTGACGTATGAAACAACTATATATATATATATATATATATATATATATATATATATATATATATTGTTTGAAATATCTTTAAGAATGATTTTATAATAACATTTGATCAAATTGAGTAAATACCATTTTTCAAATATTTTTTAACTTGTATCAAATCATACATAAATTTAAGTATGATTTGATATTAATATTTAATACCAAACTAAGAACATAATATTTTTCAAATATATTTAAAGTTATCTTTAGGTTTGAGAATGATTCAATTTTAACATTTGATATCAGTTTGAGAATGTACAGTTTTTCAAATGTTTTTTCTCAAATGATTCTTAATTTAAAATTAAACTTAAAATTCTTCCATTTGAAACAAGTTTGAGAAACACGTTTGATATCAAACGTTAAAGGCATCATATTTCAAACGCTTGCCACCATGTTTTAAATCGATTTATATTTGCACTTTACATTCTTCATTGGTCGAAAATAGTGAATATTAGAAAAAAAATTTATAATTAATAAAAAAATGTCACGCGAGTTTTTTTTTTTTTTTTAATTTATTAATGCTGTTTATTAACAATATATATTTAGATCAATTTGGCCATAACTGCTTCCCGCCCGCCCGAAAACAAATGATTTTTCTGAAGGCATAAGTCCTTCTCTACAACTTCATCACACTTTTCAATCCGATCCGATCAGTACTTTAGGAGATGCAGATTTAATATCAAAAATTTTTCGATTGGCTCCACTGTGATGCGCTACCGACAAAAATAATAAAAATAATTATTTCAACACATTTTCTTTATTATGTCTAGTGCTGAAGTCAAAGTTTGATCTATAGAGGTTTAACAGAGGGCTCGTGTTATGATCATTATTTTAAGGCACTAAATTATAATTTATGTTTTTAAATTAACCAGTCAGAATATCTATAATATTTTTGTGGCCCTTCGTTTTAATTACATTAAAGTGATGGAAAATTTCCACGAATTTTCGATAAAAAGAAAATTATTAAAAAGTTTTTTACAAAGTAAAATTTATTAGAAATTTCCTGCAAAAAGAAAATTTATGGAAGAAAAAAAGAAAATTTAAAAATTGTCGATAAAGAAAATCAATATTTTCAATAAAAAAAAAAAAATATTGAACGAAAATTTTCCACAAAAAGGTAATTTAAAGACAATCTATATATGTATTAGGGTATCCAATCGAATAAAATTCGTTCGAATAATTCGAAAAATTTGATACGAATAATTATTCGTATTATTTAAAAGATGTGACTTTTCGCATAGCGAATAATTCGAATATTATACTTCTTTTAAATTATATTATACTTATATTATTACACATCCTTTAAATTACTTTTATGTTATTATACTTCCTTTTAATTACTTTTTAAAAAATGTATTAAAAAAATATTAGTTTTACAACCAGTTCCAGAATGCATGAAAATAGAATGTAATCTTTTTAGATTGGCTTTACGACCAATGATTTTTATTCGAAATTATCACCACTTCTATGGAAGTATTACCTAGCCAGTACCCATTCTATGGAAGACTTTTAGAACTAAATCTTTAATCAATGATTTTTGTTCAAAATTGTCACAAGCAGTACTAGTTCCATAGAAGCGTTAGGGAACATTTTAAAAAACAGTTATTAAAATCAACATTTTTCTTTGATTTTATTTTTCATTCTAATGAACCATTTCTTTTCATAAAGACATCTTTTTAAATGAACTAACATTTTTAAAAATTTTTTTGAGAAGTGATGTAGAAGTGATACAGAACTAGTTCTTAACCACTAGCCAGCAAAAACTTCACCTACTAAATAACGTGCTTTGTAAGCGAAAACTATAAGAAAAACAGATTCCTCTTTTGGTGCTATAGCTGATGAATTTTATTCGCTATGAGCAAAATTACTCAAGTTTTTATTTTGGGTATCAAAGCGCTTGTTTTGATTGCTGATTTTTTTACACCAAAAAAAAAAAAAACATTTGGCTCGATTGAAATTTGAACTGCACTACTTTTTAGACTGCCGTCTTGCTCGATACACCACAATCGACTTTTTTTGCGTTAAAAAGTATTTTTGATATAGTTATTATTATTATTAGTTAAAAAATGTATTTACCTCAGTTGAGAGTTGAACCCTCTTTGATTCTTAATACTTTTATTTTTTCTACGTAAAAACTAAATTCATTTCATATTTACAAAAAAAAGACAAAAAGTACTTATAGGTAATACTAATAGTGGCGATCAAGGCTGGAATATAATGCATACAGGAAGCTGTTGCTTTTAAAATTGAAAGCTAAGTTTTTGCTGAGTATTGATTAAAAACACTATTTAAAACCAATTAAGAATCACAATGGCATTCTATTCAATGAGTGCTAGAATAGCTTGCAACACCACTAGTTCTAAGGATGTTATTAAAGAATCTGAAGTAATTCTGAATACACCAGTTCTAGAACTAATAATTTTAGCACAAGTTCTGAAATTGTTCTCAGGAATATTTTACAACTATTTTATTTTTAATTTTATAATTTAAATATATGCTTGCTATTTACACAACTAAAATATGGAATTATATTGACAATTTTTATTCTTAAATAAAAGTGATATTATTTCGGAAATCCGCCAAATTATTGAAAATGAAGGTCGCCATCAATAAAACATCAGATGGGATAACTCTTTTATAAATACATAAACGCTACAGCAAGCAGTCATGGTTATAAAAACAAATTATTTAAACATTTTAATTTCGAACTTGAACAATTAAAAATAAAAGAGCTGCTTCTAACATTTGTTATTAAGTCAAAAAAAGACTCAATGATTTTGGAATCAGTGTTCAGTAAATCTAATGATTAACAGAAAACATTACAGTCTTATGTTTTACATCAAGAAAGTCTAACACATGATGTTAAAAATTGATGGACATCTTTATCTAATATGGTGTAAAATTTTCTAAAAATTTGTAAATGCGTCAATCACGCATTTTATCTAATGTATAGATTCAAATATTAGTATTATAAGAAGTATTATGAGACTGTTGTGATGAGATTTCTCTACACAACTATCTTATAAGATGAACTGTCAAAAAATACACAGCTTGTTTGTGTATGTGCATGTGTATTTTTGAAATCACAAAAAAAACAATACTTCTTGTAAAATTGTTTCCTCTTAATGTTTGTTTTACATTTTTATAAAAATTGTCCTAAAAAACTATTCTCTTCTGCTGACGTTATCTCACATATTATATCAGCGTTAACGTGAGTTGTAGACTTGGAGTTATGCAACTGAAAGTGGCGAGCAAAGAAAACAGTATTGTTTTGTGAAGACAGGGATGTTTTGTAAATGACGAGAAGAGGAACAGGGTTGTTCTTGTGTTTAAACATAAATTACTTAGAAAAAAATTTAAATATATATTTTTTAAAGTAATTTTTATTAATGTGCATGTTAAATCATAATGGTTCGTTTTTCATTTCTTTTCTAAATAAATTACTTTGTAAATTTTATAAATATTTGTATTTAAAATAAATAGAATTTTCGCTTTACTTTAAAATGAAAACGCTACAAACATTACCATGACTTCCACATATTCAGAAATTCTCTTAGAAAACTGTTCTAAATTTATTAAAAATTAAAAAAAAATAAGATTTTCCTATATATTAATTTAATAATTGATGTCAAACAAATCTATGCTAATTGTGTGTTAAATAAAATAATTTACATTTAATGTGAACAGGCTTAAAATATTTCTTTTCTTCGCATATTTTACAGTATGTGATAGCTCCTTCATCAAACAAAAAACGTCAAATAAATGCGCGTAATGTGAACAAAGAATCAACTCTGTATTTATTAGCAAAAATTGCGAGTAAACACGATAATATATTTTGTGTCAAATATTTGCGTAATCTGAACTTAGCTTTATAAAAAAAAAATAAATATATATTTTTTAAAGTATTAATAAAACATTAAGAAGTAATATGCGTATTAAATTTGCGTTCGTATTTCCCTTATTATCTAAATATTTTACTTTGTAAATTTTATACATATATGTATTTAAAATAAATAAAAATTTCGCTCTACATTACATAAAAGAGCTACCAACATTACTTTGACATCAATATATTCCGAAATTCTCATAGAAAATTATTCTAAATTGATTAGAAAAACACGATGAAATATTTCTTGTCAAATAGTTGCGTAATCTGAACTTAGCTTTAGTCACACATTTAAAACATTGTATTCATAAAAGACGTTTAAAAGTTTCAAATATTCTTATATATTTAAATTCTGAAACATGACCAACTAGCTCCAACTATTTAAGGTATAGCTCCAAAACTAAAGAATTTGAAAATGAGATATTTGAAAAACTATTCGGCGGAGAAACCGTAAAAAATGAATCACATGAACCTGTGGATATGGAGGAATCTTTTGAAGCATCCAATGGTGATTTGCTAACGGAGCTGAATGCAACAATTAAAAGTATAAAAAATTTAAAAACTTCCAGAAAAAACTATAATACCATTGAGGACGATTTTTTATATTTGGAAAGAACGAAGAAGAGAACGCATAAGTTGAAAATGCTCCTCAAAGCACTTTTTACAATTACGGCAACTTCAATAATTAGGGCAAGATAATGTTCAAAATCAAATTTTATAAAAATTAAAGAGCGAAATCAGCTTAAATCAAGCTATTTAAAAGCTATTATTTTTCTAATATGTTATTTTAAGTCATTTCCTTAAATATATATGTGTATTTTTTGTATTAACACAAGTCGATCTGTACTTATTGTATTAAAAGAATTGTTAATCTAATTTTATTTTCTGTTTTTGTGTTTGACATACGAAAAGTATATTTCCAAAGAATTATTAACATGTTGTTTTTGTTTTCCTTTAACAATAAAATTTTTGAAAATTTAACAAAATTTATGACCTAATTTTTTAAAACGAAAATTCTTTTCGACAATTTGTATTGAAAACAACAAATAAATTTGAATTTTTTTGTTGTTTTCAAAATAAAATTTCGAAACAAATTTTCGTTTAGTTTTACAAAATCTTAAGGGCCTGATTTTTATATTTTGAATTATTGAAACAATTCGAATAATTTTTAAGTCGTGATGGAATAAATCGAACAAAACAAAATGCGTTAAGGGAATCATTCGTTTTCTTTTTCGAACAATGAAACAATCGAACAATTATATACCCTAATATGTACATAAAAATATCTCATCAATCTCCATAATTAAGGATGAAAATGTGGCGGATAGGAGCAGTAAATCTTCTTAATGGCATTTCTAAAGAACTTTTATAGTGAGAGTCCTCAAATTTTGTGGGAACTACTTTCTTGTCCCTAATATGTACAAAAAAATTCTAAACTGATTTTCTTGAAATTCTCAAATTATCAGGCATGAACCCCAGAATTCAAATAGGCAGCATTATATTTCGATAGGAGCAGGGGAGCGGTACCCCAATACAAAGAAATCATTAAATATCATATAACTTAAAAACTATTTCCGCAAATCTTACAATTTTGAGAAAATAACATCCTTCTCATACTTTATAATTGAGATCAAAATTGGAAAGAATAGGAGCAGGGGGAATAGTATCCCCCATAGAAAGAAAATATTTATTATTGGATAACTTAAATACTATTAGAGCAAAAGTCATAAGAATTAACAGGAATATCTTTCTCATCAACCTTCAAACTTGGAATCAAAATGGGACGGATATGACCGGGGGAAATAGTACCCACCCCCTATACAAAAAACACATTAAATATCATATATCTTAAATACTTTTACAACAAAAGTCTTAAAATTTTGTAAGAATAACTTTTTCATCAATCTCCATAATTTATGATGAAAATGTAACGGGTAGGACCATGGATCCAATAAATAGTAAATATTAATTATCGTATAAAAAGGGATAGCTAGTTTTCTATAAAATGATAACTCCCACTGAAGGCGTTAAACAAATCCTTTTTTAAAAATACATTTCAAATAAGCAAACGACATCATCATCAAAATTACGCAATAGCCATTTATATAGTTTTAGAAGGAATCATTTTCTCTTTTTGATTTGTATATAAATTTTAAGATTTTTCACAACTGATAATTTTTTAAAACATCTTTTTTACCAGAATATCAACACAAAACAATTCAAAAGTTTGCAACATTTAAACATTTTGTTACATGAATGTAAATAGTAAATTGTAGTTTCTTTTACTAGTTTTATATCTTTCTAACATTTGAATTACTTTGATGATAAACAATTGCTGAGGTGGCAAATATAGAAAACCAAAATACTCAAACACAACAAATTGTGGCAATAAGAAAAGTAATTCACATAAAACATAAAATAACTGAAATGAAGAGTTTAAATGAAAAGAAAACAATACAAGACTTGTAAAAATTTCTGATTAAAATCAAATTGAAAATTTTGTTAAATAAGAAAAACTTGTGGTGATTCTTTGGAAAGAAAAATATAAAGCAAATTGTTTAAAGTTTTGTAATAATCAAATATGTTGTAAGAGTAGTGGAAAAAATTTAATAAATAGATAAAGTTATTTTCTTATTATCAATTTTTATTAATAAACCTTTAAAATTCTTTCGATATTAAGAAATTCATTTTTTTTCGCATGTGTGATTGTTAGATGGAAGTCTGTCTGTCTGTCAGTCCGTCCTTTCAACATCGTATGAAACAATATTCTAAATCCCTTAAGTTATTGTAAATATTTTGTTGTAAAAGCTATTAATAGCTTAAGTATATCAAAATGTGTATTATGCTCTTAAATATATGTAAGTGTATATTCTTCAATATTCATATTTGGGTTCGTGTTTATGTGTTTGATTATAAAACTAAGCTGTTGTTCAATATTGGCCTTATGACCGCCTAAGGATATTTTTGCTTATAAATTTTCTTCTCTCGTTGTTGTATCTATGATATGCTGATATTTATAATAACCATATAGATACAAAAATATTTAAGCAATTTTTTTTTTTTTTTTTTTGAGAGGGTTACCAGGGTGGTGAAAATTATAGAAATTGGAAATTGTGATTCATTGTATCGCATTCAATTGTATATAATTTGTATTCTTGCAGACTTTTGGCTTTCAAAAATATTTTAATGAAATAAGTTTTATTAATTTAATGAAAATATGCATATCTCTGATTATAATTTAATGAGATATTTCTTTGTCTAGTTACAGAAATTATAATAAAATATGTATTTTTTCTATTGCTTCTTCTCGTATCCAACATTTCCTTCCTATAAAGAATTTTTCCTATTAAACTGATCAAAAATATTCTCTGAAATTAAAATTGATAAGAAATTGTTTATATGAAGAAAATATGTATCTTAAAATTATCGTAAATTTTCTATAAAAAGAATATCAAACAAAATTTTTCTTTGTAAAAAACAAAAATATTTCGAATATTTTCAACAAATAACAAATATATCGTAAATCTATATATTTTTAAAAATGAATCTGTGTTTGTTTGTCTATTTGTTTGTACCTTATAGACAGTTAAACCGCTGTACTGATTTTCTCGAAATTTTCACAGCGTCATCCTGTAAACCCCAAAAGCAAAGCTACTTTAATTTTCGATCGGAAGAGGAGGAAATTACCGCATATGTAAAGAAATTCTTAATATTTTGTGGAAATAGTTTTCTAATCATACTCTATAATTGTGATGTAAATAGAGTGGTTAGGTCTAGAGGGAATGGTTTCCCCCATACAAAGCAAATATTATTAATCGCATATCAAAAGAAACTTTACAGATGAAGTCTTAACATTTTGTATGAATATTTTTCTTATAAAGATTCGCAACCGGAATGAAAAACGGACGGGTAGGTTCTGGATGTAGTATCCCCCAAATATATAAAATTTTAGTTATCGAATATCTAAGAAACTATTGCAGTGAAAGTCTTAAGATTTTGTAGGGGAATTTTTTCATATTTAGCTCAACAATTGGGATTAAACTAGAACGAATAGGTCAAGGGGGAGTGATAGCCCCCATATAAATTAAATTTAAAGAAATAAAGTCGTAAAATTTTGTTTTAATAATTTTGCTATATTTCGCAGTTGAAATGAAAATAGTACAGATAGGCCCAGGGGTACTAGTAGTCTCATAAAAAGTAAATATTAGTTATTGTATTAATAGAGATAGTGAAGCACATCGAGTAAGCTCGTTTTATAAAAATATATATTATCGTAATATTTAATAAAAATATATATTATCGTAAATTTTCTATAACAAGAAGATATCTAAGATATATCTACATATATAAAAGGATGTATATAAAAAAGAATTGTGTTCGTTTGTCTATTTAATTGTACCTTGCAGACAGCTAAACCACTGGACCGATTTTCTTGAAATTTTTACAGTATCATCCTATTCCCGCAAATGTCTTATAATTTTGAGGAAATTTCTCTCATTGTATGGGGGAATAGTATCCCCCCATACAAAAAAAAAATACTAAATATCAAATAACTTTAATACTGTTACAGCTAAAATCTTAAAATTTTACGGTAATATCTTTCTCATTAACCTCCAAACTGAATCAAAATGGCACGGATGGGACCAGGGGAAATGAAACCCCCATGCAGCGAAAATATTAAATATTGTATATCTTAAGAACTATTGTAGCAAAAGTCTTAATGTTTTGTAGGAAAACATATCTCATCAATCTCCATAATTAAGGATGAAAATGGGGCGGATAGGACCGGGGAAAATGGCACCCCCCTCCATACGAAGTAAATCTTCTTAATGGCAGTTCTAAAGAACTTTTATAGTGAGAGTCCTCAAATTTTGTGGGAACTACTTTCTTGTCATATTGAATTAATGAAATGAAAATAGAACGGATGAGGCCAGGGGGAGATGTAGCCCTCATACAAAGCAAATATTAATTTTTGCATATATAAAGGAGTAGTTTAGTGAAAGTCTTAAAAAGTTATAGCAATAATTTTCATATTAAATTTTGAGTAGGTCGAATAGGTCGAAGGGGAGTAGTATCCCCTATATAAGCTAAATAAATACTTATCGCATAGAAAGGGGCAGCGATGTGTACCGGCATAAGTTAAGTTTCTATAGAAATTTCGTACGTTCCCTATAAAAATAAAATTTATAAAAAAAAATAATTAAAAAATTTTATAAAAATTCAACAAAAATTTTCTATAAAAAGAAAATTTATTGAATATTTTCTATCAAGAAATTTATCGAATATTTTCTACAAATAACACATTTTATAAAAAATGTCATTCATTTCCTTCCTATCCTATCCTTTCTTTCCTTCCTATTCTTGTCCTCCTTTCTTTTCTTTCTAAACTTCCTTCCTATCCTTCCTATCTTTCTTTCCTTCGTTCCTTGCAATTCTTCCTTTATTTCCTATCTTAATTTTTTTTCATGTCCTTCCTAACAATTATTTTCTTCTTTTGTTTCCAATGCTTCCTTTCCTATCTTTTTTGTATTTTTAATTTTCTACCTTTCTGATATTACTTCGTTTTCTTCCTTTCCCTCCTTTTGTCTTGCTTTGTTCTTGCTATCCTTCTTATAATTCATTTTAATTACTTTCTTGCTTCTTTCTTATCTCTGCTCTAATTTCTTCATTTCCTTCCATTTGATATTCCCCATTCATTTCGTTTCTTTCTATCCATCGCTTCAATTCTTCTTTTCATGTCTTTCTTTACTTTTTATCTTTCATTTGTACAACGCATCCATTTACTGGAAATTTCAAACTGTGTTACCAAAATTTCGATATTATAGAAATAGAATGTGCTCTTGCTGATATAGTTCCAGGTGTTTTTTCATCAATTTATTCCCAAGGGATTTATTAATAATCAAAATTAAAAAAATAAAAAATTACAAAATTCCTTTTCGCTCAATTGACTTACAAATGGCAACCCTACATTAAAAGATTACAATATTCTGTACAATATTTTGTATTTTATTTTGTCTTTATGCAAAAATACCTTTTAAATGCATTTTTCCATAAAATGAAGCAACGTATATAAGGATAGTGAAAACAAGAATCACTCTGGGATGTTAGTCAATCTTATGGATTTTTTCTTACTTATTTTTTTCATAATATTTCGTTGGGTCCATCCAACCGAACAATATTGAAAAGTACTTAAAAATTATAATGTTTTGTTTCGTTTCATACATTCATTTTGTTGTTGTTGTTTTTATTATGGTTTTATGAAAATATTAAAAGCATTATAATGTGCAACATGCTAAAGCTTCAAGTTATTTGTTTTTCTCTTTCTTTTTTTTTTCATTTTTTTTTTTTTTTTTTTTTTTTTTTTTTTTAGTTTAACATTATTTTATTATTTTACAGGGAATTATCTGTGGAAATTCATACCATTGCTTATCACTTTTCTAAAGAGGAAAGGGAACAACTTACATATTATAATATCCTTAAGATATTTTTATATTGTTCTTTTGCATACAAACATCATAATTTTTTCTGTTTTCTGCTTCAAAAAAAAGAAAATCATGAATAAAAAAACCAAAAAAATAAACCCTTAAGGAGCAGGAGCTACAAAGATGAAGCTTTTGCAAAAATATTTAACGTATTAAGCCACATTATATTTTTTTTTTTCTGTTTTTCTGCTAGTCCTTAAATAACAATATTAATATTTGTTTTTCTTTTCAATGAACGTTAAATTCATTTATAATCTTATATAGAAAAACAATTTTTACTATACCTTTGTGCATTATAAAATATTTTGCTATTTGATTTAACTTAAGGGTTTTATGTAAGAAGAAAAAAAACACAACTAAACTCAATAACATTTATGAGAAAACAAAAATTTTGGAACACCCGATGAACCATACTATTCCCGATTTTGACGAAATTCGGTATACACACTCACTACGTCGATAAAAAATTTTAAGTTCTTCAAAATTTTAAAATTCTATGCAGTTTAGTTTTTAAAGCGGTTCAAAGTTCACTTTTTTAAGATTTTTTTTAACATGAATTTAAAATCGATATATCTTCGGACCTATTTGCCCGGTCTAAAAAAAACTTTGGCTCAAATTAGTGCCTAATAAAACTAATTTTTAATTATTACAAAAAACGTCATTTTTTAAAACAAAAGGATATTGAAAGCAATATTCGTCTTTCCATTTTTATAATTTGTCTTTAAAATATTCCTTAAAGTGTTGCGAACAACATATAAAAAATTTAGAGTGGAACCATGAGGGGATGCTGAGAAAATTAATTTTAGTAAAAATAACTCATTTATTTCAGTAATAAGAATATTTACAATTATATCCACTTCTATCACCACATGCGGTTCAAATGCAAAATATCTTATATTACTTGAATCACACCGAGTATAACCAAACCTTTTCTATTTATATTTATTCATATATAAACTAAATGAGAATTACATCAAATTTGGAAAATAAAGATTAAAAACAAAATATATTTAAAACTAAACAAGTATTGAAGTTTTCCACTAAGTTTGTGAAAAGGTTAAGTATTATATTTATTTGTAACATTTTATTGTTACAGGAATAATAATATTAATAAGGTTTAAAAACAGAATATGGTTTAAGAACAAAAAAAAAATATTTAAATGTAAATGCAAATATTTAATGGTTGTAGAAGTAATGATATTTTTCATATTAACAAAATTTTGTTTCTTGTAATAATATTTAAAAACATATAATTTTTGCAGTCAATCATATTAAAATTTTTATTGAGTGTAAATGACAAAATTGAATCAAAATCATTGTTATCATGAACACGGTGTTATTAAAGTTCAAGAAAATTAACAACGAGAACATAATATTGTTATAGTGATAATGCTGTAATCATGTTTTTTTCTTTGCGTGTAATTTGATATTTTTTTAACATATTTCGTACATAATAAATGAGTGTGTCCCAAAAAGTTTGAATTTCCATTATAATTAGGGATCGCAATTTCTCGGACTTTTGGAAATTTTTGGGAAAAATTTTTCGACTTCCCGGGATCTCGAATTAAAAAGTATAACTATCATTTCTCTCATTATTTGAATAACTGAGACCCAAATAAAATATGAATCTTTGCATTAGCAAATTTAAAACAGGATTTGTAAGTGTACTGAGAGAAGGAAATTTTATCAACTGCTTAATCTATTGATTAATCAATTTTGCTGAATACTAACATAGTATATATTAAGTTCGTCCGTTTACCTAAAAATTTTTACTGTCCAGTAAAAAATTTTACTTTTACTGGATTTGAAAATCTAGTAAAAAGAGAAATAATTAAGAGAGAAGAAGAACTAAGTATTTACTAATTTTATTTTTGCTCGGAAATCAATTAAATCATATTGTTGCAAAAAGTGAACAAAACAAAAAATAATTAAATGTAAAAAATGAAAGGAAAATGTTAAAAAAAAATTAAAAAATAGAATTTTTGCATTAAACTTTTATTAAAAATGCATTAAACAACAATAAATATATTTATAACAAAAGGAAAGATGTAGTTGTTATTCACTAATGTACGTATATTTCAGTTAAAACTCTGATCATTTTTGTTGTTGTTTTATGTTTATTTCTCTGCAAACAGCTATTGTGGTTATTTTACTTGATTTTACAAATTTTCCATTCGCGTAAAATAACCACAACAGCTGGTTACAAGTTAAATTTACTCAGTAAATACTCAGTTTACTGGATTTTACTGGAAAAGTAACAAAACTAACCTATTGTGAGAGAGTTTAGTGGGTATCTACACAATATTAGGCAATATTTATTATATTTTAAAGAAAAGTACATAAAAAATAATGTATTTGAGGCAGAAAACTAGAGAAATTAACAAGATATTTACTCAGACATTATTTAAATGTTTTTGAGCAAGTTTCGTAAATATTTTTTAATTTAATCTAAAGGTAACGGCTGATGATTGTTTCTTCCGAAACCCTTTTTTTAGCCCAACGTGAGTTCAAATGGTATTAAACTGTTTGTAGCTTCAATAGGCTGGTCCAACATTTTATGAAAATAACTAAATGGTCGCTCATTTAAACGTACCTAAAATTATGCAAGTAGACCTCATATTTAATATCTTGGGCAAATTTCAATTTCCTACGATAATTAGGGCACGATATAATAAGGTAATTTATATTGCTGATATTTTTATAAAATGTTTTGTCTTCAATTTTAATACATATAAAACGATAGCGAAATAAAAATAAATTAACTCGTATTTCGTAAAGTTTCCAAAAAAAGTTTATGTGGTCGAACAAAAAAAAAAAAAAAAAAAAAAAAAAAAAGCTTTTTTTAATATAATTTTTCATATGTTTCTCTTTTTAAAATTATGTTTTTATCCTAACTAATTTTAAAAAATTATAAAATATGAGTATATTAATGTTGCTTTAAGTGTAACTAGCCAAAAAAGATCAGATCAGACTTTGTTCTACATAACATAGAATATTTCCAGTTGAAAAATTATATGAATAAACAATGATTTGTCGAAATTAATACTAACTTTTTCTCTTGGCCTAATTCTAATGAAAAAATTTCACATTTTATAAAAAGTCTACAAAAACATAAATCTGAGATGGTATATTCAAAGAAAATTGCATTTAAAAAATGCAATTGCATTAAAATGCATTTTCTTCAAAATGTTAATAATTTTCCAAATCTTTTAGTTGAAGATGACAACAATACAATTCAAACGCAGTTTGAATTGCCTTAATCTGTTAAGTGTTTAAAGTTACATACTTTTATGATTATTCCTTTATACATGTACAAATTGTTTTATTCATCATTTACTTTGCATAAAAAATAGGATTTTTCGAGGTCCTTAAAATAGATATTTGTTTGGTCAATAATTTCATCGTTGGAGCTGACTAAGGGCTAAAGCCGGAGGATATGGCGGATGAGATACCAATTCGTAGCCCAATTCATAGAGTTTTGCCATTGACACTGCATACATGTTTATGGTCAATTGAGAGCAAACGCGGCACCCATCTAGCAGACAACATTCTTAAATCTAGTTGATCATTTAAAATCGAAACAACACTGCCATATAAAATGCCTATGGCATCAACAATCTCACGCACTTTTACTCTTCGGTCGGCCAACACCATATCGTGGATTTTTTCCACATTTTCGGGTGTACTGACCTCAATTGGCCGTCCAGAACGTTCAGCGTCATTTGTACTTGTGCGATCAAAACGAAAGTCAGTAAACCACTTTTTTACCATTGAAATCGATGGTGCAGTGTCCCCATAGTATTTATCGAGCTTTTCCTTGGTTTGATTGACGGTTTTTTTTCGCAAAAAACAATGTTTAATGAGAACTCGAAATTCACTTTTTTCCATTTTTAGAAAAATACACGAGGTTGTATGTTTTGAACAGCTATTAAACGCAAAGTAAATGACAACACTTGCTCAAAATTTGACAGTAGTCTACTAACAGGTAGTACTTGATGAGAATAGCGTTTTATTTCATATAACTACGAGGGAAGTTCGAAAAGTCACGTACTTATTGATTCGCCCTCGTATCTGAAAAAAGTGTCATTTGAACTGTAATAAAAACTAATCTACAATCAATTTAAAAATTTTGAAGTACTTCAAATTTTATATTGACGTAATAATAAGTATATGTATACCAAGTTTTATTAAAATCGGAGGTTGTGAGGTCATAAATTGCATTTCTTTTTTTTTTTTTTATTCGAAAAACTGTGTTTCCTCTCATTTTTCTTTACTGAAAATAATACATTGTTATTTTTATTCAATTTTTCCTTAAAATGTTTCATTACTTTGTATTGAAAACTACTAACTACTACTTTTAGTTTTTGTTCTCTATTTTGGTTATAAACTATGTCTTTACAAATAGTGTTATCATTTTAGCCAAAAACCAACTCTAAACCATTCATATTAACATTTTTCATGCAACTTATGATGGTTACTAAACTATCCAGTTAAGTTAAGACCATCTAAAACCTAGAGTCCAAAACTAAATATTGCAAATATACAGTCTGTATCTATTGCTAAATGTTTTACAAAATGTGCATTTAGTTTAAGCAGAGACTAAATTGCAAATTATTTGCAAAAATGTATGTAATGTATTCATATTCATAGGTTTTTGTATGTAACGTATTCAGGAACGGCATTGGCATGAAGTTTCAACATTATTTTGTTAAAACAATACACCATTACCGTTTTGGTCATGAGTGAGAAGTACGATGTGAGAACAGTGGGGATGATTGAGGAGAATTTAGATAGATATAGACTGATGAGAAAGAAATTAAAATTAACGGATATCAACATCAATAAATTTTGGAGAAAATAAAATCCCGTTAAAGTCAGGATCAAACACAGGAATATCCTAGCCAAAACCCCGATGGCTTATTTTTCCCTTCTACCTTCCCTTTATCCTTCCCACCGATCTTTCCTTTCTTTATTTTCTATTTCTTCCTTACTTTTCTGCCCTTTCTTTCCTGCCCTTTCCATCATTTCCTTCGTTTCCTACTATAACTTTCTCTCCATTTCCTCCTTTCTTTAATCTCCAGCTTTCCTTTCTTCCCTTTCTTTTCTTACTTCCTCTTCTTTCCTTACCTTGCTTTTCTTTCTTTCCTGCCCTTTCCATCATTTCCTTCGTTTCTTTCTTTACCTATCTCTCCTTTTCCTCCTTTCTTTATTTTCCACATTTGCTTCCCTTTCTTTTCTTAACTTCACTTCCTAACCTTCTCTTCTTTCTTTACTTTCTTTCCTCCCTTCCTTTTCTCTCTTCCTTTCCACCCTTCCTTTCGTCCCTTCCTCTTCTCCCTTCCTTTCCTTCCTTCCTTTCCTTCCATTCCTTTCTTTCCCTATTTTCCTTAATTTCCTTCCTCTCATTCCTTTCATTCTTTTCCATCGTAACTTTATTTTTCTTACTGTTATTTCCTTCTTTTCCTTATTTCCCTATTTTTCTTGCCTTTTCCTTATTTTCTTTCATTTCATTTCCTTTCTTTCTTTCCTTTCTTTTATTTAATTTCTTTCATTTCTTATGCTTCCCTTCCTTCCCTCTCTTTCCTACCTTCCTTTCTTTTCGGAAACTTCCTCCGCTTTTATCCTCCATTTTTTCCTTTCCTTCCTCTCTTTCTTCACTTCTTTTCCTTCCTGTCCCTCCATTCCATTCCTTCTTTCCTTCATTTACTTGCTTTTCGTTCCTTAATGACGCCGATCTCTCCACAGTTCCCTCTGTTTCAATGTCTATTCCATTGCAATTACTTTTAAGTAGATAAAATTAATTCATTCTAAAAATTCTTTATTATAACCCACTGTTCCTCAAAGACTACGTTCCCTATAAAACTTCAATGTTGTTTGTTTTCATTTTTACTGCTTTACATTGTGTATCTCTATCTACATACATTTACTGGCGATTTATAGCAGCAGATAAGCGTTAATAAATTAATTAGAAATATTGAAATGGCTAAACGCGAAGTAAACAAACGAATAAACCAAATGGAGTTGCAGCAGTACCAGCAACATCCATACCAAAGGATACTCGTATTTGGATAATACATACACACACACCAATAATAAACAATTTTCGTTGGTAGGAAAACAAGGATATCACTGTTTAATAACTTTGATTTGTGAATGTAGCCACATGGTTAAAGAGAGATGATTACAAAGGATGCAGTTCATTTGGTCTATTAGAGTATTAGGAAGAATAAATTTCAAAGAAATTTAAACATGCTTAGTTATCTCTAACGATGTAAAATTATAGAAAATAAATATTCCGATTCCAAATGGCATGATACTTTAAACTTAAAACGTATTTGTTAAACGAAAAAAGAAAATATAACCTTTAGCCATAGACATCCAGTAGTGGCCACCTTAAGCAGACCGTTTTAAAAACTTTTTCTTATTTTGTTAAAAAACATAAACTTTTTTTGCTTGTCTTCAGCTTTTTTAATAGAATTAAAAAGTTTTTTTCTATTTTGTTTTTTTTTTGTACCTTTTTTATTCCTTCAACATTCTTTTCCTGGTGGACAAAGCCCAACAGGATTTCAGCTTAAAGGTGGCAAAAAAAATCCACCTAAAAAACTACTTAAACTTTTTTTCCAAACAATACAAGATGAAGTGAAAAAAGTGCGATAAAAAACGTAAATGTTTTTCTGCTAATTGAAAATATCTGTTGGGATCAATTAGACGGCGACTTTGTTGTTTTACAACAATTTTATTTTTTCGTTGTGCACGGAAGCACTTATGGTTGCATTCCTTCTATTAGATTTGAGGATAAAGTTTTTTCTTTCATTTCTTGTGGAAACTGCTTTGGTGAGCAGTTTTTTTGTTTTCAATTGGTGGCTTATGAAAAAACTTCCTTGTTGCTCTACGTGTCTGAGACGTGGTACCTTTTTAGCTTTTAAAATGTATGTGCGGTTTAGTTGGCTCTTAGCTTTGGCTGCTATCGACATGTTATCTGATGAATGGTATTGTTAAAAATTAAAGGTTAAGAAGTCGAAAGAAGGAACGAATGTAAAAACTATAATTGAAGTTGGAAATAAACTTTCAATTGAATTAAATTAATAAAAATGTTTTTTTGAATAAAAAACTACAGAATAAACTTAAAGTTATTTGCCGCTTTTTGGAAAAAAAAAGTTTGACGATATAAAAGTAAAAAATTCATAATGTTGTGACTCAAAATGCCAAAGAATATTGAATTACTTCCGGCAAGAAAATACCAATATGGAATTTTGGAATGATAGACATGAATAAGAAAAAAATAAAGTCATTGCTGTAGTAATGACAAGAATTGGAATAAAATCATTTCTTAGAGATCGTGATGAAGAAACTTTTTAAGAAAAACTTCTAGATATCCCAGCTTTGAACTTTCCTTGCATGCCTTTTTCCTTTCCTCCCTTTTCACCCCTTCCTTTCTTTACATTCGTTCCTCTCTTTCTTTTATTCCGTTCTTTCATTTTTTCTTTCCGCCCTTTTTTGTCTGTCCACCCATCCATTCCTTTCCTTCCTGCTACACTTTTCGTTCCTTTTTTCATTCACATGCATTCCTCCCTTTTCTTTCTCTTTTGGATCTCCTTCCAGATATTACTACCCCTCCAACTTAATCTGGCTGAAACTGACTTAAATTCTTAATAAGTTTTGTGGTAATACTATTTTAAACAAAAGGCTACAGATCTAAGCTCACAAGAGCTACAAAATCTTAACAACATTGGTTTCATGTTATAATCATTATTGTGTTCAAAGTTCAAAAAAAGAGCTTAAAATTTCTTAACTTTTTCTCGTTCTTCTACACATTCTGTCTGCACGTTTATAATTTTTGATCTCATTCGATCTTATAAAAACTAATCGGACTTCGTGGATAAATTCTACACCTTCTTTGTTATTGTGCAGAATTTCAACAGTTAAGCAGTGTTGTCAGATTATGGGATTTATCTCAAAATTGGCGATTTCTCTTTAGCACTGGGGATAAAAAATTTGTTTTAGGAATTAGGGAATTTATTGGGGATGTTTTTTAATGTTTAAGAAGTTTTGAAAGATCTTTTGGGGATTTCAGGGGTCTCCTTTTAACTTAAGAAAAATTAAAAAAAAATAATTTTCCTACGGATATAAAGTTTTTAGTAAGATAAACCTATATTTATTTGAATAACAGTCCACTGAAGAATATATTGAATACCGCACCATAAAGTAAAAAAAAAAAATAATTAAATCTCCGCAACAAAATTATTATTGTAAGGATTAACTATGAGGGTAATGTTTGAGCAATTGATGCTCAATTATTGCAATAGTAAACAAGAATTTAAAAGCCTTTAATAAATAGTTCTTTAAAAGTTGAAGAAAGTGTATAAAAATAACTAAAACAACGAAACTTAATTAAACATACTTTCATACTTTTGAATAAGAAATAAAACGTAATCTTCGGCCTATCCATTAACTATAAAAATGGGGTAAATTATTTATTGATACAAATGTTAAGATTTCCATAAAAAAATGTCAGTGTTTTCTTAATCTATATTAAATTTTCTTTTCCACTGCTGACTATTTAGGTAAATTTATCTACTCAAATCTGCATATCGACAAAGGAAATGTATTGAAGTACAAATAAAAAGAAATATAGTTTATATTATCTCAAAAATTAAGAAATTATTTTAGTGGGGGTTTTTGGATATATATATATGCAGTAATTTTGGGAATTTTGGGGATGAAAACTTGCCATTTGGGAATATGACTCGAACAAAATCTGGGAACCCTGCAGTCAAATTTTTGGGTTTTTTTTAAGCGGGCTCTGTACGCACTCAACGAAATAAAACAGGGATTACCACTTGTTGTAATTATGCATATGTAGTGCTTTATCTCGTTCATGTGCCCTAAATAACCAACGCAGTAGATAGTCTCAAAGCTTAAAAACAAGAGCCAACATTTTAAAAAAAATCTGTTTTTTACAAGGCTAATTCTCAGTTTCATATGGAATAGCATGAACTAATTTTTTTATTTTTATTATTATTATTATCATTATTTTTTTATTTTTTTTATTTCACACAATAAAATCGAAGGAGCATTAAAATAAATTTAATAAATTTTTTTTTGATAATTACGCAGAAATTACACTTTTTCAGTATTTTTATAGCAAATTGCAATTTCTACAAATCTTGAATATATGGATATAAGAACGGCTATAAATATAATTGATCGGGACCATAAACTTAAGTCAAATGTCGTTGATAGTTAAAAACAGGAAACTTTTGTCAAAACACATTTTGCTATAATTAGAATAATTTGGTGTTTGTAATGCTTAACGAAAATTTAAAGGCGCATCAAAAAATTTCGAAAGGTAAAAAATTTATGGACCAAAAAATTTAAATGTAAAAAAAGAATTACAATCGCTGCAAAGAAACGATCACGTGCTTCCAAAAAATAACAATTTCACCACTTCAAAAGTAAAACTAATGGAATTTTTGTGCTTTTTTGGAAGTTATTATTAATTATTTGCACAAAAGTGGAAATTAATGTACTTTAGCAGAAAAATAGGTTAATAATTTTTAATAAAAGTAAAATTTTTTAAATTTATAAGTATTTTTTTAGTTTTTTAATAGAGCTAAAGAAGAATTTTTATTAAAATATTTCATTAACTTAGTTTTAAGAGAAGTACTTCAAAAGCAATGAACCAAAGGCATAAACAATTAATGACAGTCATGGGTTAAAAAAGAAATTTTGCATTTCTTTTTCATAATTAAGTACTTCCTTCCAATGACAACACAATGTCATAACTTTTTCAGCTCTTTATCAGTTCTTTTTTTGATGGGATATTAAATAGCATTTCTTTGTAATAAATTCTAGTAAAATATATTTTCGTAAAATATATAACGAGATAACTTAGATTCAAACACCATATTTCGCAAAGTTTTTAAAAATCGCGATTTGTAGCATAAAGAAAATTGTTTAAATTTGACTAGGAAAACACTAAAATATGCTACACTAATACCATCAAACATTGAAAATATCATAAATTTTATTTGAAAAACTCAGTATATTTTATTATATTATATTTTGCATAATTTTTACCAGAATTATACATGTTATATGTTCAACTTTCGCGCCTCCTGAACAAAATGATTAACGCGAACTGATTCTAAAAGCATTCAAGTCCCTTGATATTTATATACATGGATGGATTTGAAGGCCTTAAATCAAAAAATTTTTGATAATGGCCCAGAAAGATTCAATGGATGATTTTTTAATGTCATTTTTAAAAACTTCTAAATTTGTAATATATTTGTTTCAAAAAGTAGTTGTAATTATTGCTTTGGTATTTTAAAAATAATTTAAAAATAATTTTTCAATACTAAAATTCACTCACTGGAGGTGGTACAACAATAAACCAGACAACAACAGGTCTTTTATATCCACAAACAAATTTAATTTTATTTACAAAATTGTTTATATTCTGCCGCTTTTTTCTGTTTTAATTTTATTGTTAAACAGTGGACAACAACATATACAGGACATTACACAACAGAAGTGACAAATTCAAATGCAAATGAAGCGCAAATTAAATTACAAACAGTTTTTATTGGATTATAGACCATGATACACAAACTCATACCTCTCACACACATATATAAAAACACACGTACGCGCACATGCATACACTAATATTCATGTACAAATACGCAAATAAAAAATAAAGGATGCAGCTGAGCCTACGTGTGTCAAAGTAGGTGCACTGAAAGAAATATAACTCGTAGATGAACTACTTCAACCTTTTTAATTCAATGGATTTCATTCATTCAGTCAAACATTTTATAGATCTAAAGTAAGGAGTGCTAGGCAACACATACTACATTGTGCAATTGCTCGAACGATCTCAGTACATTTGATCAGCACTGATACGAATCAATGATCGGCAAAAATAGGAGATATCTTTTGAATGTATTCGTGCGTTTTTTTTTTTTTTTCTTATGCTCTTACGAATTCGTTTTTATATACCGTATGCTTTTTGTTGCAATTTTTCTTGACGTTGCTGCTGTTTATGTAAGAATACCGAAATTTGTTTTTTCTCAGTGTAATACTACTTCGTTTTATTTGCTCTTCTCCTGGCAACAACAACGATGATGATGATGAGTGGGTGCTAACAGACTGGGCTTAAAACACAAAAATGAATAAAGCACGTCAATTTTGTACATGTATGAGTGTTGTTACGAGTACCATTCACGTAATCCAAAAATTCATATAAAACAAGTCAACGAATAAAATTTACATGTGGCTCACGGTAAAATACCGTATTTTACCGTTATATACGACCAAGCACTGTTAGTGGGGTAGAGTTACATTTGCATATTGTTGTTACTAAAGAAGAGGTAAATGTAGTTGAGCCAAAATTTAGAGGCTATTGTTTTCATATGGCAGCTTATATTCAACTATATTGTGAGGTTTCATTGCACCTCTGGAAGGGTAATACCCAATGACATTATGTATGGAAGTGGTAAAAAGAGTTTGAGGATTATTTACGCGTTTTTACAAATTATGTTCTTGGAGATAGCCCTTGTTCTTGTCATTGTCATGCAACAAATGCTACTGATAGATTTTTATGAGTATTTCTGATTCTAAGAGTAAAACTTAAGCAAAATGTCATCTGCAATATTAGATGTTGGCACATTGTTTCGTATGTGGACTATTTAGTAGAGAATTTGTAAATATTTTGTTACTTTTAGCCTGTAGGCCAAACAAAGAGTATTTGTTAAGTACACAACTTGTATCACTTACTTACTAATTGTTGTTCTTTGTTTTTTTTTTTAGGAGTTCGACTGACCTTAGTAAAGAATACGGCTGTTGGTACTCCTGATTATTATTATTATTATGCGTTTTCCTATAGTTGTGTTTAGCCCCAAAAACGTCTAATGATACTACGTGTGACTGCACTAAAACACAACACAATTATAAAGAAAAAGTGAATTGTTGTCCAGAATTCTTATGCTTAAATATAACATTTGATCTGTATCAGTCGGTAGTAGTGGGAGCATATTGGTATGTATGAGATAAACAAATAATTAATTCTTGTTTTTAACGGTAAACATTGTAACTATAACATGCAGCAAAAATACAAGCACATAAGTGGTATAAGTGATAATTTTGCAAAATGGAAGAATGTGGAAATACAGCACTGACTTTACTGTAGTAAGTGCTCTATTTCTAGATTCTTGCTTTTCAGAATAAAAGATGGAATAATTCCTTTTTTTACGAAGGCAATTATAATATCATCAAAGTCGATAACCAAGGATTAAATAATTCATAAAATTGGAATGCTTTCAGACATATGATAAATTAAGCAAAATATGTTTCAAAGTATGTTATATTAAAGACCTCCATAATAATAATATAAATATAAATATAATATAATATAATATAATATAATATAATATAATATAATATAATATAATATAATATAATTTGAAGTTAATTTTCTTATAACGAAAATTTTGACAATGATATTGAATTAAGAATATATATATATATATATATATATATATATATATATATATATATATATATATATATATATATTATATATATTATTTTTTGCTGAACTTTAGTTTAGGAGATATACTTAATTAAAGTTAAAAGAAATGTGATTCCTTATTTACGTGGCAGGCATTATATATGATTTTAAAATCATTTAAAATGCAGTCATTATGCTGTCTTGTTCTATACAAGTTTCACTTTCAGGATATAATAAAGCACAAGTCATTATATTCTGTAAAATATGAAAATATGCTTCTGACTTATCACTATAAAAAATATATATTCTTCGTCAACGCTTCAGACTTCACTCAACTTTATATATAACTACAAATTGTTTTCAACTTGTCGAATTACACTTGTATTTTTAACTTGACAATTTCTTCAATATCTTGACAATTAAGTTCATTCAAGGCTGTCTGGCAACCATATACTACAGAGTATTCCAGCTAGGGTACAAGGAATGATCAGAAAGTGCAATGTCTGAGCTGGGTATAACTTCTCGAAGCCTTCGTTTTCAACTGGTTGTGAAACATAGAACCGAGCACTATGATGATGAAAATTTTGGAATCGTGTCTGGTGGCCGTTTCTGCGATACAGGTTTTTTCCAACCTTTTATCGTCCTTAACAATTCGATGCAGAAATTACTTCGTTTTGTGGTCTTAAAGCAGGATTTCTGACGTGCAAAATCTCCTCTTAGCTTCAGTTCGAGTGACACAGAATTCCTATGCTTTTGGATGAAAGCAAGTTTTTTGCAAACGTCCGGAAATCATTGCATGATCTACTTACAATGATTCTGAAAACATTTCTTGCATTTGGCACGAGAAAATAATCCAATTATTCATCTTCAAACTTTTTCATTTTGCGCCAGGATGATACTCGGAAATCGTCAGTTTTAAATCATTTAAACCACTCAAAAAAATTGTCTTAGCTAGAGCATAATGCCCCTTTTTTTACACTAATCTCTCCATATCCAAAGCTTTAAAAAGCTGTGTTGTTTACGTTTAAAAAGAATTTCACATACTTAGTAATAAAGCCTAATGACAGTACTTTCATATGACATAGTTATCAAAATGGACCGCTTTAAAAAAAATTATATTAATGCTATGTAATATAAAACGATTTGAATTAATGCATACAACCACTAATAAATAAAATAATGAAATTCTGTGCTTCTGTTTAGGTATGGACTTAAACGGATTTTCTTTTTAATATTTCAATATGTTTTATTGCATTGTCCTAAATAATTTTCATTCCTTTATTCCTCTCTTTCATCCGTTCCTTCATTTTTTCCATCTTTTTCTTACACTTTCCTATTCTTCCTTTCCCTCCTTTTATTCTTTTCTTGTCTACTTTTTTTCTCTATCACATTCCAGCTTTTCTTTTCTTCCCCCTTCCTTTCCTCCAGGAAAATTTTTCAGATATCTCTTTTATTTTTTAGCAAAATCGTTTCTAGACCTTTTATTTCCTATATTCTTATGGGTATTCATTTTCACTTGTTTTCTTGTCTCCTTTTATATCAAGATCTGTTTAACCACTTTTCCTGACTTTATGAAGTTATCACTGAAGCAATTTCCACTAACAAATACACCATTAATATTGATGAATAGTCCACGAATTCTGCCGTGGTACCGTGAAACAGAGACAACAAGACACACATCTACATCTATAACCTCAGAATTTGTGACGCTAGGTTCTGCAAATTGGTGTCCTCAATATTGCACCAGTGCAATGCGTAATGTTTAGGTTTCAACAAAACACAAGTAGAAGTTATCATGAATGACGATTAAGTGTATTGCGCCACTACAAATATGTATTCTATTCTGCTGATGTAAAATCATAGTCCATAAACTCTGCAAAAATATATCTAAAATTCATTATTGACGGAAAGTATAGCAATTAATATCAGATCGTCTAAATTTGGATCTGAAATGTTAGCAACAAAATCTTAAATAAAAATAAAAATTGTTCGAGAAAACTTTAATAACTTTCAAATTAACCCTCTTATCTAGTGAATCCCCCAAAATAAGCTCTCACCAATAATATTTATATTCCAAAACATGAGTATCATCATCAGCAAAAAGTAGCATGTGGCATGTAGCATGTTTATACCTAATAGTAGTGTTAGTATCATCATGTCATGATACCGATACTAAACTGACACTTTGACATCGACTTAACCCGAAAAACTGCTGTGTTGTGTTCCAGTCACAGAGGAGATTTTCAAACTCATACAATCACACCACCCCAACTTAAGTAATCTGGCCATGTATTAGTTATCTCTGTGTCTATGTGTAAAACATGAATTTTACTAAAATGGCATTAAGGTAAGCTAAAACAATAAACTTGATTTGCTCTCCTACTCCTGCTAACAAATGAAATCCCTTCCAAAGTTGTTTGCTCTTTCTCCAAAAAATAACCTCATCATCATCACTGGGTTTTGGCTAACGCCATCTGTTTGGCTTGTTTATCGAATATTTTACTACTCGTACTTTTACATTTGGATAGAAGGAGAAATATTTTGTCGAAGGGCATTAAAGTTTTAATATGTTAAAAAGCTTAAATGTGTATTACGTTTAAATACCTTTTAATTGACATGATTTGTTTTATTTGTGCGCGCTGTGTACACATGAGAAGGAATCATATTGTGTTTGCATGTGTGTTGTGTTAGGGTCAATGGTTATTATATGGAGACATTAGTTTTAATTTTAGTTTAATTTAAAAACTTTTGTAATTTTAATAGTGGTAAAATTAAATAACATACATACACACTAGCATTATTACAGACAGACAGTGAAAATTGAATACTGAGAGATTATAGTAAAAGGATTATGAAATTAATTTCCTAACAAATTGATGGCATTAAAGGGTTCAGGTTAACTGTTTTGAAGGTAAATTAAAAATTAGGAACTAAAATTAATTATCAGGGAGTATAAGGGGAGAATTTTCAATGATTCAGTAATGAAAATAGTTTAACAAATCAAAAGCACTGTAAATAATTATATATATAGTATAGTTTGAGTACATAAAATATTTATCGAGATTAAAATAGAAAAATTTATCGTAATATAGATAATTTGTTAAAAAAATTTTAAATAGAAATTTTATCAAAATTTTCTCAAATAAAAAATTTATCGAAAATTTTCTTAAAATAGGAAGTTTATCAAAAAATTTTTTAAAATAGTAAATTTATCACCATTTTTTTTACAAAATTTATAAATAAAATTTTATAAATCGAAATTTGTCTTTAAATAAAAACTTTATCGAAAACTTTCTTTAAATAGAAAATTTGTCGAAAAATATATTTACAAATTTAATAAATAAATAAACTAAAAAACTTTAAAAAATAAAAAATTTATAGAAATTTTTTTAACCCTCGTCGAGCGGAGGAGATTTTCAACGTTAAGAGGTGGTAACTTGGTATAATTTGCATTGTAATTAAATTTTTTCCATTATAAACTAAGTAGACTGACGTATAATACATTTGTACATGACTTAAATAGTAGCTTATTCGGTTTCTAATACACAAATGTTTGATTTGTCAGATTTTCCGAAAACTGAATTTTTTTCCATTACTTTACCCCAAAAATATGAGTAAACGGAAAATTAAAGATAAATTAAATTCTACAAAGTCTATTATATTTCCATAAATTATGCATAACACGTGGGAAATTGAAAAGAAGAAATTCGGCAAATTCTTGCTAGTAGAATGTAGCATAACCAAAATTGGACTCAAAATGATGGACAATCGTAATTTCCTAGCAAAAGCTTTGCTTTCCTGGTATGCTAGCAAGTATAATTGGAAACAAAAATAAACTACTTAGTTTTTGCCTGAAAAACTAGCTATTTTTGTTCGAGTTGTCCACAAATTCATATAGATATTTTTAGACTCTAGGAGTGCTCAAAAATATGTACCTAAATTAAAATAAAAATAAAAAAAAGAATTTGAACCTAGACACAAATTAACCACTAGTTTTTAATGACTAACGTCTTACACAGTACACCATCTCGCACTTAATTTTTTAAGTGACAAAAACTTTTTTTAGTATAGATATATGTTTTTAGACATTTTATTATAAAAAGCTAACAGCATCAGAATAAAGTTGAACAAACAACATTCTGGTTGCTAATCCAGCGCTCTGACCAACTCATCTACATGATTGCAATATTACTGTGCTATTATACTATTGAGTACTTATTTATGTAATACAGAGTAGGAAAATAATAATGACGCCTCATTACTGAGAAACTACTTTAATAAGTAGTTGACATTAGCGAAAACCAAAACGTTTTTGCTTTTTTTAAGCATCTTTTTGATAAACAATGTTAATATTTGGACCTAAACAAAACTTAAACAAGTAGAGGTATTCCAATGGAATTTTGGAACAATATAGATAAATTTATTCTAAGATCAGAAAACTAAAAAAAATCCTACTTTTTGTACCAAAATACCCAAAATCCCAGTCCGGGAAAGCTTATTTCAAAAATTGACTTTTTTTCATTAAAATGATCACCCAATCGTTGTAAAAGGCGTAGCTCAGAAAATATTTTTTGTTTGTTTAACCAACATATGTCGGTATATAGCCAACGTATACTTTTGTTGATCTTAGCTTTGACATTTGAGAATTTTGCAAAAAAAAAAAAAAAAAAAACTTTTTAAAAATTAGCAAAGTATGTAGAGCTTTGGGGTCAAAACTGCCTTCGATTTTGCTTTACACGTATTTAGGTTAAGATTTCTTTCGAAACCATTACAAAAACTCGATAGCCCGTAACAAAGAAAATATTTTAGAAGTGGAGGAATATTACCACCTTTTTGGAAAATAACCCCAAAAATGTGAAATTTAAAGTTTAAATTTCAGATTAAAATAACTATTTATCGGTTAGTTATATTTATAATTTTCACTGTAATTAAATTTTTTTCCATTATAAACTAAGTAGACTGGCTTATAATACATAGCATAAAGTAGCTCATTTGCTAAACGTATTTTTTCGGTTTCTAATACACAAATTTTTGATTTGTCAGATTTTATTTAGAATTTTATTTGGAATTTTGTTGGAAATCTAGTGGATGTTTTCAACAAATCTTAGGGTCTAAATCAAGGTCCCCAAGTTTAAAAAACTTAAAAAAAACAGGCCAAAAATGAGGGTAATCTTTACTTTGACCTAAATATCTTTTAAACTAAAAGAGAAAACCCACACGTGTAAGTATATTTTTTGTAGAGATTTACAATTTTTTTTACATTCATGACATAAATGAATTTTTGGCGAATTTAAAAAAAAATTCTTCCCCCATGACTCGCTAGGAAGCTGAGCTCCTCCAAATCAACTGGAAAGCACTTCTACTATGACCTTGTGAAATTTTATTTAGATATTTCAAACGTATCACAAGTTACAAAATTATTAAAAAAAAGAAATATATTTTATATATATTTTTTTTTGGGACCACTGTGGGATGTAAAGTCTGTGTAACTTAAATTATGTCATTTTAAATTTTCTTAATTTTTAGAATTTATTTCATTACATATTATGTAAATTTTTTTACAATAATATGTCTATTATTTAAGGAGATAATGATCTGCATAACAACATTATTCATTTAATTTTATTTTATTTTTTAATTTATTTATTTTTTTTTTGGAAAATTAAAAATTTCATAAATTAACATATTCTTTTTTCCATATTTCTTATATTAAAATTTTTGATTGAATTTAATATACTTATTTAGAATATGTAGCTTTTTATGACATAAATTTTATTTTCATAGTATTTTGAAAATGGAAAAAATACATAATTCAACATGTTCAAGATATATTCCATTTCGAAAAAAATGTATAAATTGAGATATTATTCAATCAAAATATTATTTTATAAAGGAAACAAAAACAAAATTACTTTTTTGCTATATTTTTCGAAACTCATATACATATCGATTTGCAAAATATACCAAATAATTTTCGTATGAACTGCGGATAAGTTTACACGGTATATAATTCAAAATTGTATATTTACGACCTTTAATTTCAATTTTAAACCTCAATAAAAGGTGTCCGGAAAAATCATAAAAATCAATTGCGTAGTTTTTTCTTTTTGCAACAGCAATGTAAAGGACCATATACTTAGGCACAGTGTTGCCAATTTAGCATTTTTAGCACAAAAAAAATTAAACTCGCACCTGGCACTTTTTGTAGCACTTTTCGAATTATTTTTGGATTTTTTTTAGCATATTTTGCACATGCTTTTATTAATTTGTAGTTATGTACTATAAAAACATTATCAGTCGTTTTTTGTTTTTTTTTTTTTTTTTCTCTAAAAATTAAAACTGCCTCCAAAATATGGTGTTTTTAGGGATCGTTACTAATGCGATTTTTAAAGAGTGTTAGCAAAACAAACTTTGTAAAAACCAATACAATTACAAACAGTTAACCTAATTATCAAATAAACTTTTGGCATAATTTTTTTTATAAGAAATAATTAAGTTAAAATAACTAATAAATTTTTAAAATATAGTTTGCAATTTAATTGTAGACGTAACTGAGTCGATGTCGTAAATTAAAATAAAATTTTAAATAATTTCGAATCTTCTTTAGAATTTAAATATTTATACATAATTAAACAACTTATTACCCAATTCAAAACATCGTTATTATTTTATTTTTTAAAATATTATATTTGTAGAAAGAAGAAATTGTTTAAAAAGTAATACCTATTCTGAGTATTTTGCTACATTTTTAAATAATTTTTTGAAGATTAAAATTTAGAACATTTATTAGATACAAACTTTTTGGAGAATTTTAGTTTTTGCTGAATATTAGTTTTTAGATAAAAATCTATTTGGTTATTTTTCTTTTTTTTATTAATTATTTGAATTACTTAGTTAAAAATTCAGATTTTAATAAATATTTTATTGGATTCCAATAAAGAGAACATTTTATTGGAATTTTAGCAATTTCAGGTATATAGTATAAACTTGATAACACGTATATTATTCGGTAATCCGGACGGCATTTGATAACTCATTCCATACTCTATGTTCCAGACTGAATAATAAAAAGTTCTTCTTAATTAAAATTTTAGTATAACTTGGAAAATACAATAAGAATTATTATGTAATTGTGATGAAAGAGTTGATTGTAGTTGAATTACTTCAGTGTGTTCCAAAAATTCTTCAGTAAAAAGATCACAAACAATTTTTTTTTTTTTTTGAGATAAACTGAACATTTTTGAAAAACTTAATATATGAAATGTTATTAGGCGAAAATTAAGTGTTTCACATATAAAACAAATCAATTATCCATATTGTCAAGCTTGTAATGTATCTCGTATTTAATGATAAATAAAATTTTAAAAAATCAAATTTTCGGTAAAAAAAAAGAATCGGATTTTATTTCGTCAAAATATTAACCTATGTGTCCAAACTTGGTTTGAACAATAATTAACTACTAACTAACTAACTAACAAATTTATTTTGTATTTATTTTTGCCTTATTTATATTTATACTTATGTATGTTTTGTAATTTTTAAATGAAATGTTATTAACATAAGTATTATATCTAATTATTTGGAATAATATATAATACTATAATTCTGATAACGCATTCTTGTATAACTTATGATGAAATTAGAATTTTGAAAATTCCACTCATAAATTTCATTTAACTTTAATTTTATTACTTTTTAATTTCTAAAGAATCTTTTCTTCTTCTTCTTTTACTTTAAAGCTTTTTTCGCTTTAAACCTGAAAATAATAATATATCTCTCTTTTTTACAAATATAAAGAATTTTTGTTCTTAGCATTTTTTTCTAGCACCTTTTCTGATTTTTGGCACTTTCTGGCATGTTTCTTTATAAAATTTAGCACTTTTTCCCACTAATGTTTTGGCAACACTGCCTATGTATTGTCTATACTAGTGAAATTGTTATCAAGACAAACGTCAATTGTTTATCAGAATAAAAATTTGTCTAATGTAGACTAAATTTGTCAGTACTATTGCAGCATTGCCTAGTGTCTACATTAGGCAAATTTTTATCAAAACAAACGTCAAAATCAATGCGAATATATACAAGGTAACCTTAGTTAAACAGCTGATTATTATTTTGGTTATTGTAGTTGTCAAACTGCATATATAAAAAACAATAATGAATACGCCATATTATTGTGTTTGTGCAACTGTTGCCACCTTCCACAAATTCACGTTAAGTTTGACGTTTATCTTGATTAAAAAAATCTCTAATGTAGACTCTATGTTAAATCAAATTAACAGCGTTCGAGTACTGACAACTTTGTCTTGACGTTGCTTATTAAAAGACTTCATTTTAATTGTTGTTGGTACTTTTATTATGACATGCGTTTTCCCCTATAATTGACAGAGACAAAATTACCTGCAATTCAGACAAATAATGGACGTTTGTTTTGATCAAAATTTCTCTAATATAGACTCGAAGTTAGATAATTTTTTATCAAAACAAACTTCAAAGTTAAACCGAATTTATAGAAGATAGCAACGATTAGGCGAATTCATTAATGTTTTTTATAAATGCGATTTGACAGCTGTAGCAAACAAAAATAATAATCAGCTATTTAACTGAGGTTACCTTGTGTAGATTCCCACTGATTTTGATATTTGTTTTGATAAAAATTTGTGTAGTATAGACACTTCATTAGAGAAGACAAAATAATCTTTATTAAAAGCTTGGAGATGTCAGAAAATTTCAAGTGTCTAATGGTGATAGAAAAAAATTTATAACAATTTTAAAATAAAAAAGTTGCTGCTGTACCTAATCCGCTTCACTAAGATTAAATAAAGAATTTTCAAAAATTTTCTTTAAATATAATTTTTTTGGAGAATTTCTATTAATAAAAAATTATTAAAATGATAACATATTTATCGAAAATTTGTTTATAAATAGAAAATTTGTTGAAAAAAATTTCTATAAATAGAAAATTTATTAAAATTTTTTATAAATAGAAAATTAATCAGGAATTATCAGTAAAAAAAAATCGTTTAAAATCTTAATATCAACCTCTTCCACAAATCAAATATATATATGTATGTATGTATGTATGTATGTATGTATGTATGTATGTAAATATTTTTGCATAAATTTTATTTTGTCAATCACTTTTTTTCTTCATTGTAGTCTTCACCATCATACCCACTACCAAAAATTACACTCAATTTGTGGTTAAATTACAATATTGGCAACAACAATTAAGCAACAAACACACAATCGAACAAAAAATCACCAGAAAATAAAAAAAAAACTCAATTTATGTTATAAACGGAAAAAACCTTAAATTTTCATAAACTCATGTAGAAAAAACTCCGGTGCATACAACACGTATAAATAAACAATAGATCAACAACAAA
Organism: Protocalliphora azurea; assembly: GCA_932274085.1. Classification (NCBI taxonomy): domain Eukaryota; kingdom Metazoa; phylum Arthropoda; class Insecta; order Diptera; family Calliphoridae; genus Protocalliphora; species Protocalliphora azurea. Next base: position 134,464,779 of record OW026519.1, read on the forward strand.
CATAACCACACATCAATGTCATCATCAACACCGAAAAACATCATTGTCCTCATCATCATCACCATTGTCGTCGTGACACTTCACCGAGTTTCATCCAACCAACCACCACCACTACAGCCACTTGCTCAATTACATCTAAAATATTCATTTTTTATGCCTGACTACAGAAGCCAATACGAATATGTATATCGGAGTATTGGTTGACTAAGTGCTCCATCAGCATTTTGTTGTCTGTCAACCAATTCGAGAAAAGGGAAGAGAATTTCATAAAAAACACAATCATAAAAAACTCATAACGAAAAAAGAATAATTGATATGAAAAAGGAAACAAAGAAAAAAAAACGTTACAGATCCTGATATCTGTTCACACCTCCAACAAATTCATATAAATACTCAATGGTATTCTTTACACACTGAAGTTACACCTCCATAAACTCCATTGCTAAAAGGTCTTTACAAACCTTTGTTTTTATATGTGAGTGTATGATTCATGTGTGTACGTTTTTTGTACTAATAAACACTTGTTCAACCATCAATTATTCACCAATTGAAAAATTACTCAACTAACCGTGGATTGTAATATTTAACAATTTTTTTCCATTATTTTTTGTTCTGCTACTTTTGGTCGTTTTTACATGCTTTATTTGTTATAAACTAGAATATGATGCGATTTTTATTTTCGTATATGGTTAAAGGTTTTTTTATAGCTTTCTATGTGGGTTGTTCGAGAAGTTATTATAAAATATACAATACAATGTATTTTTTATAAGTATTAAGTAAAATTATTTTTTTAAGTTCCTAACTTGGTATTACACCCTGCAATAATAACTAGCACACATGAAAATAATCGATATATGCATGAAATTAAAGATCATACATGTAAAACCATGTACTAAATTTTTTCCCAGCACGTAAAATTTCCTCTCAAGTCGACTTCAAAGTTTCGAAGGATACACAAATTAAAAAAATATATATGAAATATTTATGAAGATTACGTCATTCTAAAACTACACAGAAAAAAATTAAAAATGAGTTTAAATTACGAAATTGCTTACTTCTATTAAAATTTTAATTGGTTTTACTCCAATAATCAAAATTATAATATTATTTAAGTGAAAATAATTGATTTTTTGTATAACATTCAATTATTTTTTTAATTAAATTAAATGCGTTTATGATTTAAATTTTTATTGAGATCAATTAAAAATTTTATTGGCTCAATTCAATTATTAATTAAATATACCGCATTGCAAAAGCTTTCCTTATAATTAGCACAAAATTTAATGCTGTATTTTAGATGTCTTTATTTATTATTATAAATTACATACATACATATATATATATATATATATATATATATATATATATATATATATATATATATATATATATATATATATATATAGCTGACAAATATAAATAAGAATATTTTTTTAGATTAGCTTTTTTTGTGGGTCATTCAAACCAACGGACTATAAATTTTAGCAGATATCTCTCACAATATATGAAATCACACAATTTCAAGAATATTTAATGATAAGTGGTTGGTAAAATGGTCCAGATAACAGTAATGCAGCGGAAGTATTTTCGCAAAAAATTCCTTTGGCAGCTGCAGTTAAAGCAAACCTTAATATGGAGATGTACTACTACGCTATATAACAGAAATATTAATAACATTTGCACAAAAAACATTAAAAATGTATACATACTTTTTAAAACCCACAACCCTATATCCTCTCTTAAGTTCTGCTAGATCATTAAAGTCAAAAATAGACGTCGTGAAAAATATTAGTTTTATTTGAGTTTTTCCTAAATATTTTTATTTCTTTATTTAAATTTTAAAATGTCAAATTTTCCTCATTTCGTTTTTTAGTTTATAAATTCTTAATTGTATAATTGTATCAATCATTAAATTTATTAAATTAAAAAAAAAAAACAAATGAAAAAAATTATTACAAAATAATATTTATTAATTTTTTCTGTGTAAATTCAGATTACGCAAATATTTGACACGAAATATTTAATTGTCAAATTTATTTGACGTTTTTTGTTTGACGAAACAGCTATCAAATATTGCAAAATATGAAAAGGGGAAAAATATTTTAAGCTTGCTCAGATTAGATGTTAAAAGTTATTTAAAGTCTATAACCTTTCCCTCTTTTGATTGTTAAATATTTAGTTTAAATATGCATAGGAAAAATTATAACCTTATATTTTTCAATTAACATAGTTGTTTCATTTTACATTAAAATTTAATTAATATTTTCAAGTAAAAATAAAATAAAAAAATGGTAAAAAAAATTCAAGTAAGATTTTTTGCTCATTTAAATGTTTATTTCATTCAACCATTTACTTGATTGATTTAATAAAATTTTTAATTAGAATGCTTCTGTTTTTAATTTTGTACAATAATTAGTAATTAAAATAAATATTTTGGTGAGAGGCGCAAGTTTAAACAATTTTTAATTGAATGAATTATTTTGGTGGTTGGTGAATTTTTTCTGTATGTATATATTGATTATTTATTTACTAATATAATTCCGAAATTCTTTCTTTCACATATACGCTTACAATCTAACTTCTTGCAAGTTATAACGTATAAATTTAGAATTTCTGGGATTTTAGCTGTGCATTTGGTACTAAACAAAGACAGAAAAGTAATTTGGATTAAAACAAGTTAGAATATTATACACCCTTCACCTTTGTTGAGATGTTATATGAAAAGGTAATGTATTTTAAATTTAATGAAAAAAAAAACGCAAATGAAGACAACAATAATAAAAAAACAATGGTGAACATTTATGGACCAATTAAAAAATTGGAAATTCCAAAATAAAATAGTTTTGCAGATTTATGCAAGCCCATAGCTTGTATAGGAGTTTCACAAAGTTTAGTAAGTTAAAATTTTCTACACAAAAATTTCAAAAAAAAATTTCCGAAGTTTTCGCGAAAAAATAAAGCTTATATAGATAGGTGCTCTAAAAAGTAAAAGGAAAATCCATAATTTAGATTATTATTGTTTTTCAATATTCATAGAAAAAAATATGAAATAAAGGGAAAAATGTTTGCAAATAACTTATTTGTTTATGGGCCGTAGATTTAGTTGATTCAAAAATCCAAAATTTTAAATTTATAGCCATGAAAGCCGATATCTTGGATACTAATGAATCGATTAAGTTAATTTCTTCAGCAAAAAAAAAACTCAGAAAAAACCGAAATTTTAAATTTGTAGTCTTGAAGGATGAAGTTCGTCCAAAAAGTTCAAAAATGCATTTTGGTCGATATCTGGGTTACTTATGAATCGATTCAGTTCATTTCTTCAGCAAAAAGAAGAGAAAAAAACTAAGAAAAAAGTTTTCAAATTTTCTGTGCAAAAGCGAAGTCACTGGTTTTTATAGGGGCTTCAGAAAGTCGAAAACTAGTTTTTTGTTTTTTGAGATATATCCGCCATTTTTTAACCAATTTTTGCTGAATTTAATAGCAAATTCCTCGAAGTTATCCGGGGGCATATACGCCATTTAAACCATTTTTGAGTTGGAAAAAACCATCAAGAACCAGTTTTTTGCACATATGTGTGCTGTTTATGAACCGATTTTGCTTAATTTAAATTGCAAAGTTTTTGAAAGGATTTCAGATCATTTTATATATGTATATGTTATACAAGACAGTTTTCGGTGGGTTTTGTAAACGCTATTTTAATCGACAGATGGACTTTCGACTTCGATTCTTATAAGGATCCGGAAAATATAAAAGTTTTTGTTCTGAGACCAAAATTGTGGAAATTAAAACTTATACATAGACTTTACACCTTTGATAAATATATCATAAACTTCTTGAAAATTAAAAAAACAAGCGGAAGTGTTATATTCGCCTGGGCCGAATCTTTTATACCCTTCAGAAAATCTGTATTTCATAAATATATAAACATATTATCTCCTATCAAAATTTTTGCTTTAATCTGGTAATATACTTAATATTTGTAAACTGGTGTTAAACATGACATCGGAAATTTATAACATAAGGAGTCCGCGAAAACTACTGTGCATATGACTTAGGAAGATCCCTCAAATCATATGCGCTTAATAAAGAGATATGCAAAATTGTAAATTTCTTTTCAGTTTTCTACCAAAAAAAAAAAAAAAAAATCAAAAAAGATATATTGGAATTAAATATTTTGTACTTAAATTAGCTATTTTAAAATTTACAGAATTTATTTTTTTTTTTTAACTTTGGGGAGCTCTAATTCCACCAAACATGTTATGCCATCTTATTATTTACGTTTAAAAACCTAAAACACAATTACAGTTAAGTGATAATATTTTAAGAAAAAAACATATCACATACCCAGATTTACTTGTCAAAAATATGCCCGTATTAAAACAAAATTTAAATGGATTCTATGAGAATCTAAAACACTTCCACCCTACACCCATAGAAATTATAACAATTATATGTACTCCACATATATGTGAACATTATAAAAATCAATTTACAATAATATATGTAGAATTTATTTTAAATGGATATGTTGAAATTTACTATCTTTATTGCTTATGTAAAACATAACTCGAATCTAAATAATACTTTTTTATAAAAAACACATCAGAACGTCAAATTCTTGTAAAATGAATTCTTTTAATAATGAAAATATTTGTATCATTTTATTAGGAAAAACAGATATTTACAAGTAGTCCCGGGGGTACGAACTCAGACTTAAGGGTTTGTAGTCCACAACACTTCCTCTAGACTATTCAATCTCACAACTTTCCAATAGTAAAACATTTATATACTATTGCATGTGAAATAGAAAATATTATTAAATTTGGACAAAGAATATTGGCTGTTCTGGAAAATCTTTTCTAGCTCCGAAATTCCTAAACAGTTTTTACTGAATTTCAATACCAAAATTTGCGAGACTATATACCACATTTGTGTTGAAAGAGAATTGTATTTATTGGACTATGGGCTTCAAAAAATCTATTTCAACATACAGACTGATATTCTCAAAAGTTATTTTTAATCATAACAATCATGAATATTTCTCAATTTGAAGCTCCGTTATATATTTTCTGTCCGAAAATTAAAAAAATAAATATAATCTAGTTAATTATGAATTCATCTACTTCAACAGTAGATAAGTATGGAAGTATGTAAGTTTTCACTTCATTTTTTTTTCATACCATTTATACACACATTTCTAGCCAAATCCATGTGTACGAGAAGAATCACGGGAGTTTTGTGACGTTAATAAAATTTTCTATTTTTTCCATTTTAAAGTAATTTTTTGCCATTGTTTTTAGTGTTGTGGTATTTCAGCTACATTGTGTATTTTATTAGAAAAAATTGCTGAAATTTCCGAACTATGCATACAAAAAGCTTACTTGGTTTTTGGCTTCAATATACAATAACTTATTGGAATAATAGTCGAATTTATGCGAAAGGTTTAATATAGCAAAATCTATACTATAGATTAAATTTGTTCTTTTGTAACAAGTTGTCTAATATCAAAGATTTTTTGTAAATATTTTTGTCTGCATCGTTTATTTGCTTAAAACAAATTTTTATTGAAATTTATGTTTTTTTTCTTTAACAAAAACAACATGAAGAAATAAATTTGCAGTTAAATGAACACTGCGGTGTTAAAATGCAAAGAAATATGAAAAATTAAAAAAAATATATTGATTATTGCTAGATGCATTAGTAGGTATTAACGATTAACTAAAGGGAATTAAAATACTTAAGTAAAGAAACAAATAGTTTTTGAGATAAATATTTTATTTACTTTTATTTCACTGTGGTTTAAATTTCTTTCCTGTTTCTTTTTTTTTTTTTATTAAGCGAAACGCAGTTCATTTCTTTAATGAACTAGTGATAAAACCTTTTGGAACAAAAGGAAATAATTAAATGATATCAGAATGAGTTTCTCCAACCTACAGTAATGCAACAATCAATTTATAACAATAAAAAAAAAACATTTAGACTCACTTGTATATTAAATGTAAAATGTACATGTTCAGAGAATTTTGATAAAAATACAAAAAAGGAAAAAAATAAAGAAAAAACAATCAAGAAAATTAATACAACTAAAAGTACATTTACTTACTTTTTTTTTAATAAAAAGTGCAAAAGGTTTAATTTTTTTGTATGCTGTTCTTTGTAACGAGTAAACTACAAATGATAAGAGAACACAAAAAAAATTAATATGAATAATAAAATAAAACAATATTAAATCCAGAACAAAAATTGAACAGCCCGCACGACGTCAACTAAAAGTTCATATGTCTGATTAAGAAAAAAATATATATATACAACGTACGATATAAGAAATTTCAAAAGTAGAATAATATAGTTTTAATCAGTTGTAAGTAAACTCATACCGCCTGACCGACACATTCACACTCACTCTTTTAACACAATATGATTAAGAAATAAAAAAAAATCGTAAAACGTTTGCATTTTAGTTAAATGCAGGAGACAAATGCAGAGACTTTGATATGACTTTAAATACTTGGTTTAAAATTCTCAAAAGAATTGTATGTATGGATCCACTGTAAATGACCGACCACAGAGCATCAATGAATAAAAATAAGTCTCAAAATAGTAAATACATGGCGGTGTTTTGCCTCTTGCAAACGTTTTTAATATAAGAAGAGGGTGTTACAAACAAGAAAATAGAGGAAAAAATCTTTACACTGATACTAGATTTCAAGTAGAAAAAAAAAAGTTTCAACAGGAAATCTAAAAAAATAATGATGAATGTTAATAAAACGCAAGAAAAAGTTGATAAACAAATTCAACAAACTGTAAAGAACTTAATTAAAAATATAACGTTTACATTGGTTGAGGGTGAAAGGAATTTCTTGTGTTTAATAGAAAAGTTTAAACTTAAGAAAACTTAGTAGGAAGTTAAAAGTTATGAAGGTACGTACTACTTAACAAAAAGTTTAACTAAAAAAGAAAATAATTGTATAGTAAGTATCAGTAGTCGGCAATTTTTTATTTAAACATAAATAAATCTTTGGCCAAAAGGAAAAACTACATAACTAAATTTATGTCGTTTTCCATTTTCTTAATTTTTAAAATTGTTGTATTTCACTACATATTGTGAACATTTTTTACAAAAATCTATTCATTACTTTAGGAGATAGTGGCATGCGTAACAACATAATTCGTTTGATTGTACTTTTTTTAGAAATGTAAAAATTATATAAATTATAAATTAACATTTTCATTTTTCCATATTACCTACATTCAAATTCATATTAAAATTTACTTGTATGAAATGTGTATTTTTTTATTATTTTTATTTTTTTTTTTTTAGTACATAAATTTTATTTTAAAAGTATCTTGGAAATGGAATAAGTACAAAATTCAACATATTCAAGATACATTTTATTTGACTTGCTTTCACACAGAGAAAAAACATGGTTACAGCATTATCACTATAACAATATTATGTTCTCATTGTTAATTTTCCTGAACTTTAGTAACTCCGTGTTCACGATAACAATGATTTTGTTTGAATTTTGTCATTTAACGTCCACACTCAATAAGAATTTTAATATGTAGAAATTATATATTTTTAAATATTTTTACCTGAAACAAAATTTTATTAATATGAAAAATATCTTTGCTTCTACAACCATTAAATATTTCCAGTCTTCTGCTTGTGCTTAAACCATATTCTGTTTTTAAACCATATTAATATTATTATTCCCATGACAATAAAATTTTCACAAACTTTTTTGTTTTTAAATATATGTTGTTTTTAATATTTATTTTCCAAATTCAATGCAATTCTCATTTAGTTTATATATGAATAAATATAAATAGACAAGGTTTGGTTATACTCGGCGTGATTCAAGCAATATAAGACATCTTGAATTTAAATCACACATGGTGATACAAATTAATATAATTAGTGAACAAATAATATTTTTTTTTTTTTGTCTAATTATTATTATTATTTTTAATAAAAATTTGGTAAAGATAATAGTTTTTATTTTATTATAATAATATGACAAAATGGAATCATAATATGATAATGTGGTATAATAATATAATAAGATATAATAATAATATAATAGCATCAAATCATAATCTGATAGAATGAGATAACGATCTAGTAAGATTGTTCAATTATTTGTAAAACTAGAATCATAACGTGAAAAAACAAATCATAAAATCAGATACAATATGACAAATTAGAATCATAATAATTACTACTTGTAATCATTTCTATTTTTCGCAGGGATCATATGTTCCAATCATAATATGTTGCTCTTAGATTATGGTCACTACAACTATATTTTTTCTCTGCGTGTTATTAAAAAGAAAATATTAATATGAAAATATTTTTTGTGCACATAATTTTAATTTCGTCTAATTTAAAATTAAATTGATATCCTATCTTTGTTTTTGACCGGGAGTGAACAACTTTTGTACTGAATTGGTCTATATGTGTATGTATATGTATCTGATAACAGAAATTAATTTTTGAATTTTTAAAATCTAGTGGTTTCCATATCCTTATGCAACCATTGGGGGTCGTAGTATTATATGTTTGTATTGATATTTGTAATGTATAGAAAAAATTGTTGCACCTCACCTTAAAATATACCCAATCTACTCAGAATCATTTTTCTAGTTAATTTAATGATGTCCTTTCTTCTGGAAGGCTGGCTGGTTTTCTTTCCATATATAGAAAACCACATGCACCAATTACATATCGCAATTTTAAAGATAATTTAATGAATTTATAAAAGAAGGCCGTTGAGGTTCTGAATCTTTTTCCAAGTCGAAGTGGTTAACTTATATACCTTGTTGCTTATTATTGCAGCAGAGTGATTTTAGAAAATGTTTATATATAGTTCAGTCTCCTCTTCAACTTTTATATACATTTCTAATTGACCCGACAAGCAAAGGCATAGTTATTACACTTTTTTACTTTCGGCACCACAGTGGCTCATACTGGGCCACAGACATCCGATAAGTGCAATTTTTAATGACCTTGACACTTGCTAACTATCTTGAGGATTGATAAATATCTTTTAGTTATCCATTTCATCTAAAAAAGAGGTTTTAATGTGAATGCATTCCATTATAATTTTCAGACATCTTGGAAATAATTTCATATATTTCAGAAGATTAAAATCAACCATATTTATATGACGTTTATTGCGGTTTATATCTTTAGTTAAACTATTTTACTATTTTATATTTTACTTAATAACCTAAGGAAGAGATATTCCTAATTTAATAATTGATTTTAATAAAAAAAAATAATTAAACTTTCGCAAGCAACTCTGTGGGGATTTTAAACCACAATTTAACACAATATTTTTTGAATCAAACCAGGACTATGAATATATTGAATCTTATATCTTATATATCTTATACTTTCCAAAAAGTAAAAATTAAATTTAAATACAGATAGCGCTATTTTAATTCAAAATGAACCCTCTTGGCTGTCAAATTTTACATTTTACAGTTTATGAAGAATCATAATTCACAGAGAAAATAAAAATGGCTTTCAATAACGAAATTGCTTATATTAATTAAATTTTTATTTGATTTTGCTCTAATCACCAAAATGATAATATTAGTTAACTATAATAATTGACTTGGACTTAAATTTCAGTTAATTTTTTGATCAAATTAATTAGAATTATAATTGAATGTTTGAATAAAATGAACTTAAATCTGTATTAGTTCTATTCTACAATTAATTAAATCTTTCTTTCAATAAAAACGAACAGATTTTAATATAATTATTAATTTTATTATAAAAATATTTAAATAAATAGCAAATACAAGTAAAATTAGACGAAAAGAAATCAAATTTGGATTTTTCAAATTTGATTACGAGAAACGAAACTTAGTATATAGTTTGATCTTAGCATCATATACATCCTATTATATGTAAAAATCAAATCACCGATAATCAAATATGAAAATGATTTTTGTAACCTTTGAACTCGAATAAATCATGCAGCTTAGATGAAATTATTTTTGACTTTAAACACAGAAAAAAGTCACCCATCACTAAATATACTTATTAGTAAATAATTCATTCAATTAAAAACTTTTTTCTAAATTTGCACCTGTCACCAAAATTATTATATCAATTAATAAAAACTGTAAAAAATTAAAAACAGAAAAAATTTTTCAATTAAAAAATTGATCAAATCAATCAAGTAGATAATTAAATGAATCAAAAATTTAAGTGAGAAATAAAATTTTACTTAAATTTTATTTTTATTTTATATTTACTTGAATATATTTATTAAATGTATAATGTAGTGTATGTATAATATTCATTGAATGTTTGTAATGTTACGGTAAGAGTCCTTTTTAAATAAATTTTAATACATGGTATACTTGTATTTATTTCCCGTAATTTACCATAAAAACCTTCACTTCTACGGAACGTTCAAATAAAGATTTTCAAATTATCCTTTCTAAGTGTCTTTGCTTTGAAACAAGAATGGATTTTGAAATTTAATCTAAACAGTGTTGCCAGTTTAGATATATATTTTACTTTTAGCTTCAAAGTTTAACTTCTAGTTTTTTAGTCTTTTTTGATTCTTAGAATTGCCTTAAAAAGCCTATAAAATTTAAGTACTTTAACAAAGAAGAAAATAATTTCTTATTTGCTTTTACTATTTTATTTCTACAGAATCATCCATTTAAAGATTTTTGTATATTAATTCGCACAAAAAAAATGATATGAATTATATTTAAGTAATATTCAATCTTCAAATCAAATATAACTTAACTAATTTTATGGACTTTTTTTTATTTTTTTAATAAACTTCATTAACTACAGAAAATATTTATGAATATAATTTAAAGAAAAAATCTTATAAAGGCGAAAAATCACCTAACATTTGAAAATCATAAATCAAAAAGGAATTATAATTCAAAAATGTCGAAAAATCACATCAAAACATTGGATAATTTTTCATTTGAAATATTCATAACCCAAATTTGCATGGAATTTCTTTTTTTTTACCAGATCATTTCGCTGGAAGCCGTTTTATGTTTTATTTACAAATTTATTATAACATCTTTAAAAAAAATATCAATAGCTAATGAGAACAAAAAAATATTAGCTTTTTCTTAGCATTATTTTTCTGGGGCATTTAGCCTTTTCCGATCTTTTTTAAAGTCGAATTTAGTTTCTTTTTTCCCAGCTCCTGAATCTAACCCCGTTACCAATGACGGGGATATCTACAAAAGTATTGAAATGATCTTATCAAATATTTAAAATTCGTACTTACGAAATAATTATTATTAAAACAGAGAAATAATGCACATATTTCGTATTACTGGTGTTTTTAATTCATATAATGAGCCCAAATAGTTGAAAATGATTAGAAATTGATTTAAAGTTATTTTATTTCTATATTTTTTATATAGAAATATTTTTTAAAAAATTGTAAACCAATTAGAAAGTTAATTACACTAAATTATAATATAATTAAACTTCAATATAAAATTATTTAATCATTTGATTGAAAAATAAGTAAGAAAGATATAATCGGTCAAGCCCGATCATATGATACCCCACACCATTGTGTATGTCCATCAAAATTCTTTGAGGGGTCTAATATTAGACATGTCACACTTGTGGATCGATGCTTTTACTAAGTGTAAAATAAAATACACGAATATAGAATATTATGTTAACACTAACATTTATATAAATTTATGAAATCTAGAGTGATTCCCGAAAGTGGGCTTATATGGTAGCTACGATAAATTATAGAGCGATCTTCACTATAAATTTGGTACAAAAATTAATACTTATTTAAAACTTTCTTTCACCGAATTTCATTAAGATATTGCTATATTTAGGCATTTATCGTTATCGTTAAACCCATATTCCGGGAGGATATTTATATGGGGGCTGGGTGAAATAATGAACCGATCACAACCAATTTCAAAGTGCATCGTCCTTGAATCATAAAAGTTCTACTTGCCAAGTTTCATTGAATTATCTTTAAAATTGCAACCTGTACTTTATGCACAAAGTTTACATGCACAGACAGCCAGCCGTCCAGCCAGACGTACGGACGGATATCGTTAGATCTATTCATAAAGTGATTCTGAGTCTATTGGTATACTTTAAGGTGGGTGTTGGATAATCAACACAAACGCATAATACCCCAACCATCTATGGTGGTGTAGGGTATAATTATTCGGAATATTTTTTTCTGAATGAAAATCAAATATAAGAAATCACTTTTCCCTTTACACCAACACAACAAATTCAAGGAAATTCTAGAATTTTTTTTAACAAAACGCAATTTTTTTAAAACACAGACAAGTTGTCATTGGCATAAAATCCAGCAAGCGGCAAAGCTTTTTGAAGTCAAACACTACTTGAGAGCTTATCTACGAAAGCTGTAAATGTTACAACAACATCTTGTAAAGATTTCCTGAGATTGGCTGTATTTTTTTTTTCTTGCCAGTTCTACTAAGAAAACAAAAACAAAAATTTTGCGGTATTTAAAACAAAAACGTTTTCATAATATAATTTTCCTTTTCTCCATTTTTTGCGCGTTTCTTTTAACGAAAGTCGTCACTATTTACATTAATGATTGCATACTGACCAGTGACTTCCTTTTCTTGTGTCTGTCACGATAACCAACAACAACAACAACAAAAGAAAATCGCAATTTTTTCTGCGTTTTTCCTTTCAAAAGCAGCTATAGGTTTGTTTGTTAGTGTTTGTTTTTAAACAGTGTTCCAATTTAGTTCTTTCTTACACTCTGTAAAAACGCATTAAAATTATGATTACAAATCATGGACAGACTGCAAAAAAAATCATAAATAAAATGAAAACTGGAGAAAAAAAAATAATATTAAATATATGATGAAATGTAATTTAGTTTTTAACTCATATTTTTTTAGTTTGTTTTTTAATTTGCATCCCTTTTTTATTAAACGATTTTTTTTACCCACAAAACATTACCAACCATGTAGATGATGAATATTATTAACCGCATCTTTTATACCATATTTTTTGTCAGATTTTAGCGATTTTTATTTTATTATTTTTTTATGCAATTTCTATAACCAAATGGTTGGAACTATATTTTTGGTTACAAAAAGCTATGATGACGATGATGATGACGACAAGTAAAAAAAAAATCACACAGAAGACAATTTTAATTAAAAAGTTTTTCTTTTGACTCTTTGTGCTTGTATATGAGAGGAATTTTTACACGAATATTAACAAAACTCAGAAAAACACATCTACATATAAAAGTAATTTTTTTTCCTTGCATCCTGTTCCATTCACAGTTTGTGTTTTTTTGTAAGTGTCTTTAAATAGTAGTGAATGTCCTTTTTTAATGTATGTTATGCAGATTTTCATAATTAAAAATGTTTATGTTGATACTGTGTGATTAATTTCCACGAAAAATAAATTTCATTAATATTTTTTTTAACTTTTTTTGTCTCTTTTTTAGTTTTTATGTGATTAATTCAAATGTATTTAAAAGTACTTGAAAAAAATATCGGTCATCTGTAACTGAGGGTTATTGAATAGCAGCTACAAATTTTAAAACTAGATTGAGTGGTAAGAAGGGTTTTTATATAAAAAAAATATTTGTTTGGACCGGAAACACGCAGAGAAAAAACATGGTTACAATATTATCACTACAACAATATAATTGTTAACTTTCTTGAATTTTAATAATTCTGTGTTCATGATAACAATGTTTTTGTTTAAATTTTGTCATTTAATGTTTACACTCAATAAAAATTTTTATTATAGTTGACTGCAAAAATTATGTAATTTAAAATATTTTTACCAGAAACAAAATTTTATTAATATGAAAAATATCATTAAATAAATATTTGCAGCCTTTTTCTTGTTCTTAAACCATATTATGTTTTTAAATCATATTAATATTATTATTCCCACGACAATAAAATATTTTAAATAAATGTAATACTTTTCACAAACTTAGTTAAAACATTTTGTTTTTAATGATTCCAACTTCATTGTAATCCTCATTTAGTGTATATATGAATAAATATAAATAGACGAGGTTTGGTTATACTCGGTGTGATCCAAGCAATTGATATTGATTAACTATAACTAAAGGGTTTAGTTACAAAAAAAAAACATATCTTGCATTTGAAAAACAGATGATGGTACAAACGAATATATTTAATGAACAAATAATATACAAATATTTTTGGCTTTTTCTTTATAATTTTCATTAAAAAATTCATACAAATAATTTTTCATTAATGCATTTTATTTTAATATATGTTAAGATGAAATAATAATAATATGACAAAATGAAATAATAACATGATAAAATTGGATAACTATATGATAACATGAGACAATAATATGATCAAATAAAATAACAATTTGAAAATGTGGTGTAATAATATAATAAGATAGAATAATAATATAATAATATCAAATCATAATCTGATAGAATGAGATCATGAGTAGTAAGATTGTTCAATTATATATAAAACTAGAATCATAACATGAAAAAAAACAAACCATAAAATCAGAAACAACATAACAAAATGGTATCATAATAATTATTTCTTATATTATGTAATTATTACTTATAATAATTTCTATTTTTCGCTGTCATCATATGTTTCAATCATAATATGTTGCTCTTAGATTATGGTTACTACAACTATATTTTTTCTTTGCGTATACATGTAAATTAAAAACGTGTAAAACAACGTTCAGAATTAAAGAAAAGTTTTATTTTGAGAACAGAATATCTACATATCGCGTAACTTAAAGCACTAATTAATGAATAATGTTAGTATATATTTTGGTTTCAACTAGGGTTGCTATTCGAACAGAAATTATTCGATTATTCGAGAAACACAATTTTTATTCTTATTGAACGTACAAAGTTTTTCAGTTTAGAATAAAAAATTATTCGATAAATTTTTAACGATTAATCAAATAATTTTTCAAAACGGTTTTTTGTGAAATTATTATATTGTACATAATTTTCTTCTTGAAAAGTCCGTGACTTTTCGAACTTCCCTCGTAGTTATATGAAATGCAACACTATTTCCATCAAGTACCACCTGTTGATACACTACTGTCAAATTTTGAGCAAGTGTCGTCATTTACTTTGCGTTTAACAGCTGTTCAAAACATACAACCTCGTGTATTTTTCTAAAAATGGAAAGAAGTGAATTTCGAGGGCTCATTAAACATTATTTTTTGAGAAAAAAAAAACGTCAACCAAACCAAGGAAAAGCTCGATGAATACTATGGACTCTGCACCATCGATTTCAATGGTAAAAAAAGTGGTTTACTGAATTTCTTTGTGGTCGCAAAAGTACAAATCACGCTGAACGTTTTGGACGGCCAATTGAGGTCAGTACACGATATGGTGTTGGCCGACCGAAGAGTAAAAATTCGTGAGATTGTTGATACTATAGGCATTTCATATGGCAGTGTGGTTTCGATTTTAAATGATCAGTTGGGTTTAAGAAAGTTGTCTGCAAGATGGGTGGGTGCCACGTTTGCTCCCAATTGATCAAAGGATTGTTTGGAGTTGTTTAACCGCTATCCGAATGAGTTTTTGCGGCGTATTGTAACTGAGGATGAAACATACATCCATTACTGTACTCCGGAGACTAATCAACAGTCTAAACAATGGGTTTCTCCGGGTGAACCTGCTCCAAAGAAGGCCAAGGTAAGTTTGTCGGCCAATAAGGTGATGGCAACAGTTTTTTGGGATGTACGCGGGATAATCCACATCGATTACCTTCAAAAGGGAAAAAACAATAAACGGCGAATATTAAACATACCAATTTTAAAAATTTCCAACTTATTAGATCGATTTAATGAGAATTTAGAAAGAAAACGACCCCATATGACCAAGAAAAAAGTTCTTTTTCATCAATATAATGCACGGGTGCACACGTGTGCAGTCTCAATGGCAAAACTTTATGAATTGGGCGACGAATTGTTACCTCACCCTCCATATTCTCCAGATTTAGCCCCTAGTGACTACTTCGTATTTCCAAGCCTAAAGAAATGGCTCGGTGGAAAGAGATTCAGCTCCAAGGATGAAATTATTTACCAAACAAATGCCTATTTTAAGGACCTCGAAAAATCCTATTTTTTACGCAAAGTAAATGACGATACTTGACAGTAGTCTATTAACAGGTGGTACTTGATGGGAATAGTGTACTACGAGGGAAGTTCGAAAAGTTACGGACTTATTGATCCGCCCTCGTAAAAGTGTAAAAAGTTTTATTTAGTTGGAAAATCCTGTAGAAAATTATTGAACATTTCGTTAGGATGTACAGTTGCGAGGATAAAAATGCAACGTTTGGCTATATGATTTTTACGCAAAAGGCAAATCGAAATTATCCTTTTATATGAAACTTTTTTGAAACCAAATTTCAATTTGGTGGCTATAAAATTTATAAGAAAAGATCGATCTACTATATATATATATATATATATATATATATATATATATATATAAGATGAAATTAGTTTATCCAAATCGGGGAATTAAAATTGGTAGTATGAACTGGAGTATACGATGAAGTAAATATAACTGGCCTTCTATTAATTACTGAAATACTTTCAGCAGTACCTGTTTTTATTTTTGGTAACAAGATATGTTTAATATTACCTTTAATTTATAGCCACCAAGTTTAAATTTGTGCTATGGTTTCAAAAGAGTCTTATTTAAAGTCTCTTTTATAGAGACAATATCGATTTTCCTTTTGCGTAATGCCTTGGACGTTCCAGTGCATGAACATTGTGTCTGCAGGTTGAATTATATGGCACGTTGAAGCATCATAACCAAAATTCGTAGCTTGTGGTACTTATTCTGACATATTTGCAAAGCATCGACAGCATCAAAAAATATTTTTACTAGCCTTTTATTTCGTTATTATTTCTTTTATTTTTAGCTACCTCAGAATACAAAATACTATTAGTATTTTGTGGTTCTTGTCTTGGGAAATTAGGAAAATCATGATCATCTTGATTAAAATACGAAATATACCTTCTGTTGGTCGTCTTAGATCAAAATGTCAGATTTCTAATTATTTTTGACAACTTGGGCAATCGTAATTTCCGGCTGAACACACAACGATAGGGTTAAAATTTTTAGAATTATGCCCATAAATAGCACACTATTCATATATATATATATATATATATATATATATATATAGCAGTCTATAAGGGATTTTTTTAAATAACGAATTTATATAAATCTGGTCAACCGACCGTCTACTAAAGTTTACACTCCCTAACACATAAAGCATTTTCACAAAAAAGAAATTTTCTTCATTATCTTTACAAATCATTCTAAAAACCTTAAAATCTCTCAAATCTAAGGGTCATTACCACCAATTTTACTTCCATTGTAACTGCAACTATTTCTTAAAATATTTCTTTCTTTTACTTTAACACTTATATTCCAGGCGAGATAAGATCTTAAAAAAAACAAACATATATACATATAAATCTCTAAAAATACCTTAAAACTTATTTTAATACATAATTCACGAGGTGATTATGTAAATAAAACCACAATTTTAAAATTTGACTTATCAACCAAAGAATACAAAGATTGGAAGGAGGCGCCCTTTCGTACAACAATATTTCTCTATCCTTACTGTACTGTGTGAATTCAACACACTTTTGAGAGAGAAAAATTAATGAAGTTTTCCTCCAAAAATTTATCAAAATATTTTTTAAATAAGGAATTTTAATAAACGGATATAATATTTAAAAGTTGGATATTGCTACATTTTTACACAAAGCTGCTATTATTTTATTTCAAGGTTTAAACTCAAACGAATCTTAAACCAATTGTGGCACCTGGTTAAATTCTGAAATCAATTTTAAAGTTTATATACTTTTCACGATTGAATGGTGAGCAGTAAAATTAAATTTATTTTTAAAGATTTCTAAAACTCGATAACAACATATGCCCTCTGTGTAATACAAGATGCAGACAATTTTAATGTTAATACATACTCAAATAATAATGATGACTGAGATGACAATGATGATTGCTATGCGGTTTGACAAATGCCACAATAATTTTGAAACTAAATTTTTTTTTTTTCATTTTATTTTCATCCTAGATAAAAATCTTTAAAAAACCAGAAAATTTCAATAAACAGAAAGTCAGTTAAAATAAATGAAAATGAAGGGAAAACATGAAATATCTTATAACAATACTAATAAGGGAGTTCTATCAAAAAATTAAAATAGAAAAAAAACTCCTGTTAAGGTACGACCAGAATATAAAAATAACAATACAAAAATGTAATTGTAAATGAAATGTTGACAAATGTTTGTAATTGTAAGAAGGTTAAATAAATAAAAAATACGGAATATAACAAAAATACCCGTACTTGTTGTTAAAGTATTAAAAGAGAACGAAGAAAAGGAATTATATAAATATTATTTAAAATATGAAAATGAAAGCCTTAAGGGGAGGAAAACAAATTCTTGCCATATTAAATGCAATAATATCTGTAAAGCAAGGCTAGATAGTAGCAAAAAAATAGCATTTTTTATAGCCAAAGTGAAGAAAAGATTCTGAGAAGATTTTACTGAAAACATTTTGAAATTATTTTATGAATTGTTGTTAATAATCATTAAAGCGTAAAAATTAATTGGTTACGAAATAATCATAATAATTACTTTTCTGCTCTCTCCTTTTTCTTTTATTTATTTTTTCTAATATTTACCAATGCAAAATGAAGGAAAGAAAAACAAATAGAAAAATATACTTGCAAAACTAAACAAAAATAAAAATAAAAATAATAATTACTTCCGTTTTCTTTTATACAAAACTAGTTAAATGGTCCTCTACATCCTGTATATATTTTTAACATTTATTTTTAAACGATCTCATACTCCTTATAAAATCCAACCAACAATTCTGTTTGTTTGTTGTCCATTTTTAATATAAAAATGAATTGTAAATGAATTTTTTGAATTGTCATTGTTATTGGCCATCATCATAATCAGCAGCAGCAGCAGCAGTAGCAGCAACAACAAATATGACAACGTCATCATTACCATTATTATGATTGTACTGTATGTAATTCTACATAACCTAAATGTTCGCAATACTAGTGATTTTGACTTTTAATGTGTCGTTAGCACTTACGGAAGAGCTCAACAATAACAGCAATACATAGTAGCAGCAACAAACAAAAAATAATCGTAATTTTAGTTAAATTATGACAGCTCTTTTTTCTTTTAGATATTTGCTGTTGTTGTTCTTACTTATTAGTGTTATTATCCTTGGTATGCAACGTTATCCTTATGCATATGAAAATGAATCTATTGCTGGTCTTTTTCTCTTAGCCAAGTGCTACATATAAACAATATAGACTGTTTGCAAATTTGCAAAAGAGTGTAGGCTACTTAACGAGCTTTTTTCTTATTTTATTTACTGCTAATATTTCCTTGTGACTGTATATATTTTTATTTACTTATATGCTGCAAGTGTTGCATGTTTGCCAAATTGCCTTAATTTGTTATAATTTTATATGAGTTTGTTAGTGTTTTCTTCTTTTGGTGAATAAAGTTGATAAAATTATATTCATGTGCATAAAACCCCTACACGTATTTATTTATTCTTTTTTAAACCAGACTTTTGTGAGTAATATAGCCAACATTATTTTCTAGTTTTATTGGCAAAAGAAAAAGAAAATAAATGTTCTTTAAACGTGTTATTGTCTTAACGCATACGGCATAAAATTGCAACAAAATTAAAAATGTTCAAGGTTCTCCAGAAACTAACACAAATCTTATGTTATTTCTTCAAACGATAACTTATTATTTTATTTTTATATTTCCAAATTTTGGATCACTTTTGTGCACTTTTGGAGCAATTCTGAAGGACTTGTCGAAAGAATTTTACAAACTTTCCTCTATTTAAATTTGTCCAAAACTTATTTATTTAAAATTCTTGGGAGATTTTTAATTTTGGCACTTTTATTTAATTTAAAAATAAATTAAAATTATCCTGTCGTTATATTCGGATATTAAAGTAGATTAGAATATATATCATAATTGGATAATATACTTCGATATTTCTTTTTTACTAAATTTACCTCCTCTGCATTACACAGCTTAATATATTAATTAAAAAATGCAGTCAAATCAGAATTTTTAAAAGTAAAAATTCGCCACAAAAATTTACTTTGATCCATAAAAATTTTTTCTTCGAAAAATTTTTGGCCTTTACTTTTTCTACAAACGGATTTATATCTATCAGGCAGAATCGAAATTTTTTGGAAATTAATCTGTAACTTCAATTGGCCGGTTGCCAATTTTGAGTCCTTTCCCGAGCAGAGCTATTGGGACTCAAAATAGGTTACCTCTGACATAGAAAATTTTTCACCGCTTACCAATTCTTAAAGCTCTCGATGAGAGCCATGAAAAACATGCTTGCATGTGCTATTTATCTCTTATAGTTTTCAACTATCTCAATTTTGCAAAATATTAGTCTGGTTTTATTCAATACATAACCCAATATTTTTGTTCGGTTTTGTACAATTTTTATCCAATTGGTTAAGGAACAAAATTATCTATCGAATAATTAGTATTTTTCATAGGTCTTATCGAGAACTTTAAGAAGATATAAAAATATTTGAAATCGTATAAGAAACAAAAATTTGGTAACCGATGAAATTTTTTTTATATCAGAGGTACCTTATTTTGAGCCCCAATAGCTCCGCTCTGGAAGGGTATGTAGGGCCCCCCTTCCAAACTTAAAATTATACACTCCCCAACCGGCAGATTGAAGTTACAGATTTATTTCCAAAAAAATTTAGATTCTACCCCACTGTGCAGTGTGTAAAAAGTTTCGTACAGGATAAAATTTTAATTTTTAATTTTTTGTTTCAGTTTATTAATAATTTTTTTTTATTTATATAATAATTCATTTCCGAGACCAAAGATAATCGGCCTTGAATATGGAAATAACAAAATTTAGATCTTTTTTAAATTCCTTTGCCCGAAAGACATTTTAGGAAACCCTAATGTATTCTAAATCTATAGACTTTAGGGGCAATGATAAGAAATATCTCCAATTTTGGGATTACTGTTTTGTGGGATTTTCTTTATCCCATTTTAAGTTTTTTGTACACTTTATTATTTCTAATAGCTGAATCCATATTCACCGAAAATTTAATTAATGTGGGATAAACAAAATTATTAATATCGGATAAAAAAAAATAAAATTAAGTAAACGTGTAATAAAAATTTATATAAGAAATATCCGACTGTGAGACACCATAGTTCCGCTACCGAGCGGTCTATGAGGTCCATCCATATTCTCCTCCACTATACCTATGCGAAATTTTATATATATTGGATCAACCACGTATAAGTTACCTATTCAATTTTAAAATATCTTACAAGTTTTTACCCTAGTTTCCATAGAAATGCATGTCCACAAATCTGCTCAACCGACCGTCTACGAAAGTTTACACACCCTAACACAAAAAGGTTAAACTTATTATATTTAGAATTCATTCTTAAAAAACCCTTAAAATCTCTCAAATCTAAGAGTCATTCATTATCACTAATTTTACCCCCATAATAACTGCAGTTATTTCTTAAAATATTTCTTTCTTTTACTCTAATACTTATATTCCAGGCGAGATAAGATCTCAAAAAAAAAAACAATCAAAAATACATATAAATCTCTAAAAATACCTTAAAACTTATTTTAAAACATAATTTACGAGGTGATTGTGGCATGTTACTACGTACATATATATGTAAATAAAACCACAATTTTAAAATTTAACTTATCATCTAAAGAATACAAAGAATGGAAGCAGAATCTCTTTCGTATAACAGTATTTCTCTCTCTTGCAAGTACTGTGTGAATACAACACACTTGTGAGAGAGCCAGAGAAATTAATGAAGTTTTTCTTCAAAAATTTATCAAAATATTTGACACAACATACTTTCCCACAATCATATAACCGTCTTTAATTTTTGTCTAATTTTTTAGCTTCTTTCCGCTCTCGAAACACATTTATTTTTCTTCAAATTAAAAAAATATTTTTTAGTATTTATGACATTCTGCTTTGGTGTGTTGAATTTTTAACTGAACGAACAAAATTGGTATTGAAAATTGAACAAAATTTAAATTATTTTCATATTAGTTCAACAAAAAGCAAGAAAAATATAAAATAATAAATGTCTGTGGACACAATTCGCACTAAAATATTAAAATTGTTTGAAATCTACGAATACATATAATTGTGATAAATTTTATTTTATAGTTATTTAATACTCTTTTGTTCAACATGTGTGCTTGTGATGTGTGGTGAAAGCAGTTTCAGCACTAATAAATAATTTTTTTTTTAGACAACAGAGTTAGAATTTTTGACAAGCCTTGCATTCTTTGTATTCTTTGTTATCAACATTTTTATAAGAAATAAAATTTTTTAAAATAAAAAAAAATTGTCAAACAATTTTCAATAGAAATAAACAGAATTTCAGAATAAATAAGAAAAATAAAAAAAGAGAAAAATTAAAGTACTCAACTAAATAGCAAAGCTAGAGATAAGAAATCCTTATCAGTCAATACGGTGTCAATTAACAGGTCAAACAACGAGAAAAACTCTCCACATTCAACACAGAGAAAAATATACAACAGAATTTTTAAAAGATTTTTTGGTTTCTGAAAGAAAAAAGAAACATACAATATCTCCCTAGAGCATTATAAATTTCAAATCATTTCGTAATTTCTTTAGGCAGAGAACAGACGTCTCTTATTACTTGGGAAATATAAAATAAAAAATAAAGTGCATTTTTTTTTAAATAACACAAAATGATGACAGTTAAATCTTTGATATTTTTGGGTTTAATAGCCTGTGTCTTATCGGAGACCATACATTTCAAGGCCTGCGATGTTAATGATTGTGATATTTCCGAGGTACATGTAGAACCCTGTACCAGAGACAGTGAAAATGCTGCCTGCAAGTTGAGACGTCGTAAGCCTACCAAAATGGATTTTACTTTTACACCCAACTTTGATGCCGATACCTTGGAAGCCAGTTTAGTATGGTTGAAAGATGGCGGTAATGAATTGCCTTTAATTACCATGGATAAAGATGCTTGCAAATATACCAAGTGTCCAGTGAAGAGTGGCGAGAGTCAAAATTACTCGGTTAACATTCCTATTGAAAGCAAATTTCCCTTGGGCACCTACAACATTAAGTGGAACTTTAAAGCTCCCAGTGGTAAACAATGCTGTTTTATTCATGAAATTAAATTAATTCGTTAAATTTTATTTTTTCACATAGAAATATTTAATTTTATTTTTTATTTCATTTACATTATTATTGATGTGATTTATATAAACTGTTATTGGAATGTCAAGAGCAGAAAATAATAAAGAAATAAAGCAAATTTTGAAAAAAAAAAAGAAATCAAAGAAAATTTTTCTTAAACATTTTTTTAATTAATCTCTAGGGTAGAGTTTAAATAACGTTTATTTACAAAGTTTTACTTTTCTAAGGCATATTTTCTAGGTACTCTACAAGCAGCAGTTTAATATATTACTAAAGAAAACAAAATTATAAAAAAAACGAATTTTTCTTTTTTTAAATTTTACTTAACTTTGGCTTATTAGAAAGCATTATTTATTGAGCAGAAGCAACAGGATTGGATATATTCATATATTAAAAAATTTATTGATAAATTTCCACTCAACTAAAATATAAATATACCCCCATACTTAAGTTTGATTCGTGTAGAACAAAATTTAGTCAAACTCTACTAACCTACAAATTGTCCTACTTTATTTCTATAATGACTTTTTTACATTTTTTTTTTTTTTTAAATAAGTCAATATTTACTTAAAAATAATGGTCATAAATGGTAATTTAATGCTAGAATTAATTTTCTATTAAAATTTTATTTCCCAAGCTAAACAGAAAAAATCCATACACGTTTTTTAAAATCTTAATAAAACTACTGAAAAATACAATATTGTAGAGAAAAACATTTATTAACCATTAGGGAAACTGAAACAATTAAAATTTTAGTGCTTTCTTAATTTTCCATCAAAAAAATATATCCAACCACCCTTATATATATTTTTTTTATCTCAAAAGATTGTATTTGTTTATCACAAATCGTGATTTTTTATTAACATATTTTTTATATTTTTATTTCGTTTAAAAAAACCACTTGAAAATTATTAATTTTTGTTTATTTTGGAACAACGTCTAGAGGAAAAAGAAAATGGAAAATCATTAAAAGAAAAACAAGTGACCTATTGATTGACAATTTTTAGTGTTTTTTATTTTATTTACTGATAGAATTTGTGGTTGTTTAAAGATTTTCGTTCATTGACCCGGATTTTTTTACAATTATTGATTTAATATTTTAGTGATAAGTTACAGAAAAAAAATGATTGTTATTTTTTAACACACACTTTTTAGTTTACATTAGAGTTAGAATTTTTACTTTTAACTTAATTTACCAAAATTTTAAAACAGGGACTTACATAAAATGAAAAGATAAAAATAATAATAAATTATAAATTCAATCTTCAATTTAAAAACACAATAAAATTTTTCCCAGAACTGAATCTACTGCGTTTTATAAAAACTAAGAGAAATTCTGAAGATTCAACTAGAACTGAACTAGAACTAGAATTGAACTAAAACTGAACTGGAACTTAAGTAGAACTGAACTAGAACAGAAGTAGAGCTGAACTGGAACTGAACTAAAAGTGAACCAGAACTGAACTAGAACTAAAATTGAACTAGAACTGAACTAGAATTTAACTGGAACTGAACTAGAACTGGACTTGAACTGAACTAGAACTGAACTAGAGTTGAAATAGAACAGAACTAGAACTGAAATAGAATTAGAACAGAACTAGAACTGAACTAGAACTGAACTGGAACTGAACTAGAACAGAACTGGAACTAGAATTTAACTAGAACTGAATTAGAGCTGAACTGGAACTGAACTAGAACAGAACTGGAACTAGAATTGAACTAGAACTGAACTCGAACAGAACTAGAACAGAACTAGAACTAGAATTGAACTAAAACAGAACTGAACTAGAACTTAACTCGAACTGAACTAGAATGGAACTAGAACTGGGCTAGAATTGAATTAGAAATGAGGTACAAATGAACTCGAGCTGAACTAAAACAAAACTGGAACTGAACTCGAACTTAACTCAAAAAGAACTAGAATTAAATTAGAACTGGACTATAACGGAACTAGAACTCAACTAGAACTGAACTGGAAGTGAGCTAGAACTGAAATAGAACAGAACTAGAATAGAACTAGAACTGAACTTTAATTGGACCAGAAATGAACTAGAACTGAACTAGAACTAAAACTGAACTAAAGCTGAAATTTTTTAAATTATAAAAATGTAATTCTTTTGGAAGAACCTATTAAGTTTTTGATATAAGAACGGATGAACCTAAACCTCGGAACTAATGATTGGTAAATCGATTTCGATTATGGTCAAAAATCGATTATTTTGTAGTAGATTCTTACCAGCCAATTTTATACTAAAATCGACTTTTAGCCTTCGATTAATCGAAAAATCAAACCCGCACAGTGAATTATTTTTTTTTTTTTTTATCAATAAATTGCAAAAATTGCAATGGAAAAATTTTTAGTTTTATAAAAAAAATAAATATTGGTAGACGCTTTTAAAAGTTTTTGATAAAAAATCATTGAAAATACAATTCAAGAAAAAATTTTTAAAAACAACTTTGAGTACGAGTTATATAAAATCCACATACATAAGAGAACGGTCGCCAAAATACTTGAGCATACACTTTTCCTCAGTACCGGGCAATCACATAAAGAATACACCTAATCTTCAATAAAACAACTTCGACAGTAATCCTTTTTCCAAGCCCCGATGTTTAATGATCATCCATTTGTGTTTTTGTTTTTGTATCCGTAGACAACCAATTTCTTGCGCACTCATTCACCATTTCGATCTCACAAATATCTTTTTACCCATACTAGTCTTAGACATTACGACTTAACTATATACGAATTCTGCACCTTAATTGTGACATGACGGTTCAAATAGAAATGGATAGTCTATATCTCCCAAAACAAGTAACCTAACTAACAGAAAATATTACAGCTCGGTTATAGAGTCAGTTTTATATATAATATTTTATATCATTGCATTTAGTGACATTATTAGGGTGATCTACGGACGTAGGTTAATAATAAATAGATCTATTATTTTTGTTATATTTTTATCTTTTTCGAACAGTCGCACAACTATTGTGTTCAACGTCAAAATGTATATACTCGTAGTCTCCGGTTTAGTTGTTAAACATATTGACAAATATGCATATTTAAACATCTAATGGTCCTTTAAAATATAATATAATTCAATTTTAATTATTTAATTTATTTAATAATAATCTATTAAAATATCGATTTTGGTGTTCGATTGTTCGATTAATCGAAAAATCGAAAATAAAACGGTTGATCGAAAATCGATTATTAACTTATCATACCAATCACTACTGGGAACATTTTAAAGGTACAAGAAAATCCATAGCTAAACTCTTATTTTCCAATTAAATCTATTCTTTTTTTTTTTTTTTTTGAAAATGAAATAAAAAATAATTCTCTTACCACAATAACTAACCCTATAAATGTAATTAATATTTAAATAACAACTTGTACAAAAACTTACACCACCGTTTTTAAGAAAAAGCCTTCAAAACTTTTAATTAGTTAATTAATATAAAAATAACAACTTTATCTACCAATATCAACCTAAAAAATCCACCAAAAAAACTCATAAAAATTACAAAATTTCAACACAAATTCAATGATACTTGATCAGACCCATACAAAAAAAAGAAAAAAAGAACTGAATTATTTTTATAGGACCCAAAGGATTTAAAATAAGTATAGAAAAAAATAACCTTAAATAACAACTCTATTTTCGTATGCAAAACATGAATACTTTTCACCCCAAAATGCAAAACACCAAAAAAAATACGAAACAAAATTGATAGAAAATTAACACTAGATCTAATTAATGCCAACAAGAAAAAACCACACAAAAATAAATATTTTTTTCTAGTGATTCAGGAAAATTTTTATTATGTTGCTGAACAAAATAATAAAATAGAAAAAATAAAAAAAAAATAAATGAAATTATTACAAACAAGTTTAATATTTTTTAGCATAAATTATGAGAATAAAATGAAAAAAGAAACGAATGAAAACTAAATTAATTCATTAAAATACAATTTGTTGATCATTTTGGTGGTGTATTTTATTTAGCTTCTTTTTTTTATTCCACAGAGATGGTGTGGAAAAAAAGTTATAAATAAATCTTTGGAAAAAATAAAGATGTTTTATTACTTAATGAACTTACCGAAAATTAAGGAAATAAAAAAGAAAGATGTTAAATTAAACAAGTTGTAGTACAAAGGGGCAGTAAATTAAAGGAGTTTTTTTTTTTTTTTGTCTAGTTTATTAGTCCAACAAAGCTATTTACAAAATATATGTAAATATCAGTAAATTAAATACAATAAAATATAATAAAATGCATATAAACGGATTGGTTTTGGTCAAGTCATTGCACTCATCAGATGGAATCAATTCCTTTTTGGATCTGAATTCAATGTTCATTGATAAGAGTAATGATTTTTGGTCAATAAGTTTGATTGCATAAATTACACTTTTATTTAAAATATAAAACCAATGAAAAGCTTATAAAAATATTTGCGAATAATTACTTTAAATAATAATGAAAAGAAAACATAAAAAATTAGGACGTTATGCTAAATTAAAAAAATTTCTGTTTACTAAAGATATGTACTTATCTTTTGCTGCAAAAAAAAAGTATGAACCGATTTTAGAAAAACTTTTAGGCACAGTCCCTTTACTTGCTAAGTTATGTACTCTAAGTTTTTTCAGTTTGCGATTGCAATTTTATCATGTAGTCTCATTGAAAAATTTACACTTGCAGAAACTGTAACATGAACCAGGAAGAGATTTCTCGACAAAATGTGCAATTTTACTATGTATATTGGCATTATATATAGTGGATCCTAACTCCAAAACTAATGATGGTACATGAAAATTTACTTTACCAAAATTATTGGAAATTTTATGATTAATAAATGTTGTATTGGCATAAAAATATGTACGATGCATAATAAGCGAGATATATGCAAAAAAAAAACTGATTTTTGCTAATTTTAATTGCGAATAATTCGCGTAGCGTACAAGTGATTAAACAAGGGAACAAAATTGAACTTTTTTTGTGTGGCATGGAACTTTATTGCAAATTTTTACTAATTTGAGGTCGCAGATTTCAAATTAAATCTCCATTTTTCTCTATCAGTTCGACTTTTTGAGATATAACGTAATGTCCAAAATGGTTCTCCATATTCAGTTAAAAAAAATCCAAAAATCGGCAACAATATTATCTTCAAACCGAGCTTACATTGTTTTTAAATTTGCTCAGTAGTATCAAAGATATAGTTGAAGTTTTGAAAAATAACAAATAAAAAAAAATGTTTTTTCTTCTTTAAAAATTCATAAAAAATAAAAATGGGACAAAAATCATAGTTTAACCTAAAAACATTTAGTTAAACATATTTCGAAATGAGCTTTATTCCATTGCAATCGGTGCACAACTTTTGATTTTGTTCACAATTTACTGAGAAAAGTCGCGATTTCCATAAAAAAAGATACATTTTTTAATCTGCATATTGGAACATAATTGAAATTTGTTTGTGTTCACTGTATATGCTGAATATGAATAATAACTGAATATGCTGAACCGTTTTCAAGTTATTTCAATATATGTAGTGAAAATGCCTTAATTTTGGACATAACGGTATATCTCGAAAAGTCGAGCTGATAGAGAAAAATTTTAATTTGAGTTTTTGAAATCAGCGACCTCAAATTAATAAAAATTTGCAATAAAGTTCCAGGCAGCACAATGACTGTTCCCCAGTGTTTTCGATGACTTTTAATAGTATGGCTTGAATACGCCAAGACGAAGCTATATGCCAAAATTCGCTTCCATCCAATAAATTTCGTCAAATTTTCTCGGACTATAATACGGTACACAGAAAAAATTATTCTAAATAATTTTTTAATAAAATTATTTATTATTTTCATATTGAAATTTAATTATTTTATTAATTAATATAATTAACTTTCTATTGATTTAAAGTTTTTTGACGAAAAAAATATACAGACAAAAAAATAACTTGTCAATAAAAAACACAAAAGTAAAATAACTTTTAATCTATTTTAAAACATTTTCAACTATTATATGAAAATCTTTATTGGAACGATATCAAAGGTTCAAAAATTGTATTTCTACATTATTATCGGTAATTTTAACAAGCTGTTTAAGATGCCAAGATGAAACTATGTAGCAAGTTTCTTTTCCCCCCATCAAATTTTTAAGTTTTATTATTTCTCAAATTTAATTTTACTTGCTTTGCATTATTCAAATATTTTTAATAATAAATCATAGAATTAAATTAATAAAATTTTTAGTTGATTTTAGGCAAAAATTCAATTATAATTATTATTCTCTTGATTAAAAAAATTAATTGAAATTTAAACCAAAATCAATTAATATCAGTTAATTAATATTATCATTTTGGTGATTGGAGCAAAATCAATTAAAAATATAATTAATATAAACAATTTCGTAATTGAAGTTCATTTTTTTTTTTTTTTTTTTTTTTTTTTTATGAGATTCAATGTTGGAATACAAGTAAAAATAAAAGTTAACTAAGGACTTAACACGAAAAATTTAG
Source organism: Protocalliphora azurea (assembly GCA_932274085.1). Classification (NCBI taxonomy): domain Eukaryota; kingdom Metazoa; phylum Arthropoda; class Insecta; order Diptera; family Calliphoridae; genus Protocalliphora; species Protocalliphora azurea. Next base: position 134,494,617 of record OW026519.1, read on the forward strand.
TGCCTACATTTCAGCTTATAAAAATTAAACCAAAGGGTCAATCTCTATGAAATTTTGATTTTGTTAAAGGCTGTTCTATTCAAGTTTTTACATTTAGAAGGAAAAACAATTTTTTCTTCTTCCACTTCATAAGACCTTTTTTGTGTTTTCGATTACTATTTTATTTTTTTAATATGATCCAATAAATTTAAAATTCTGGATTAGCCTACTTTAGTAGCCTCCTTTAGTACACAGCGGCACCATTTGCTTGATACCATTCAGTTACTTTTTTGTTTTAAGAATGAGAGGAGAAATGAGGCCAAACAAATTAGAATTCGTTGGGTAGGAAAGATAGGAAGGAATCCATTTCCACAGCACTCATTTGCGTACATTTCTCTGTTAAAGTATCATTCGTTATGACTGAAGTGATTTTTTCACCACATGTATAACTGTCTTGCCAGATCAAAAGTTTATTCGGTAATTTAGATTTTTTATACAATATATATCTGATATATTTCCGGTAACATCTGTGATATGGAATTTATGATCAGAATGTTATAAAAAGTCTACCAGTACGTACTTTTTTTCGCCTTTTAGGCAGCATTCATACAAGCAGCATTCATGAAAATAAAATTACTCGCAGTAATTTTCGTCCTCTCTTTTGCCTTTAAATTTTTTCTAGCTTTCCTATTGGGAACTTTTTTCCAGTTAATGGATATTCAAGACAGCTTTTTCTAACTTTTGTGACATTCCATGCAAATATGTAGAGATTTTTCCCTTAACATTCATATTATTTTGTTTGCCATTCAGTAAATCAACTTCTTCTTCGATTATCCCAGTTAGTTTCGTTGATCACGAACTCTTTGTACTTTTTATGAATAAAAAACTGAATTTCTCTAATCAATTACACTCCTAGCAATTATTATATGTAGTCGACACGTGTTTTGATTATAAATTTGAATTATGCGATTATGCAATTAAATTATTAATTAGAATTTTAAAATGATTTCAAATACTTTTATAATTAAACAAATCGATCAAAATCAAAGTATTTTAACATATTAAATTCAAATTCTACATAGAAAAATCTAAAATCCAAACTTAATTACGAAAAATATATGTTCAATTTTTTTTATTAATTGAAATTCAACCTATGAAAAAAATTGTTTATTCAGTTATTCAAATTATCACTTATTATTTATATTTCATTAATTTATTAATTGATACAATAAGAAAAATTATTGAAAACCGATAAATTATATTATTTTTAGTGAAACATATTAGAAAATTTTAATTTTGGTCAACCGATTAATTGATACAATTAAAAAATTAATTGGAACGGTTAATAAACGGTTTAATAGACCATATTTTTTTATGTATGAATTTTATTAAATTTTCATTTTAAGAAAAACTAACTGTGCTATTAAAACAAATTTTAGCACATTGTTACTGATAATAATAAAAAATGTAAACAATTTAACGTTACTAAATTTTTGCATGTATAATAAAAGTTATAAACATTAAAGTGTGCACGGATTTTTTCGTGCACAGTTCTTATATGATTTGTAAATAATATTTAAAACTGGCCGCACCCACATACATATAGCGAGAGAATACTTGTTTTTCGCTACAATATTATGAAAATCTTTTCGAATGTCAACAAAGTACTTCGTCTAAATAACTTAAAATAACATAAAACTCAAAAAAACAAAATTAAGAAAAAAAATCTTTAAATCAAGGCTTTAAATCATTTGAAATTATTTTTTTCTGGCATCGCCAAGTTTAGCTGTTTTATTTTCATGAGAAATAATCATTTCTACGAAACTGAGATTACCATTTCCACGAATTTCAAACTAATCTTCATTTAATTTCATGTGTTGAAAAAATGAAAAAAGAAAATAAAATAAAAATATTTGAAGTGATAAGAAAAACGAAATAAAAGGATTCTTTTTAGAAGCTATTGCATACGCATGGATACCTTCTATTTCTCTTACTTTTATCCAAGTTAAGGTTGATTTTATATTAACTAAACAAAGAAGATATCACAAAGAGGGAGGTCATTCTTAAGAGAAATATAAAAAAATAAAAAGTTTTTGTTGGAGCTAAGTTTCTTTGGTATGTTTTGTATTTTTGTGTGATAGTTAATTTGATTTTAAGTTGATGGCAAAATAAGGACAACAACAGCAATAGTAATGACTTTAAAAAAAACGCACAACAACAAATAAGATTACAACCTTAACACTTGAAAGAAATAGGAATTGTAAATGCACAATGGGGTTACTTTGACAAAATGGTATTAAACAAAAGTTTTTTCAATAAATCAATAACATTCCAAAGATTGCAAGTCATTTATTTTGATTCAACATGTTTTACATATTGAAGCAAAAATGTTTAACTTCAAGGATGATTATTTATTAGGGTGGCCCCGTTTATATGGAGAGAAAATAATATTTCAATGTTCCCAGCTCAAATTACTTACTTCATTTTAGGATACAGTTTCTCAAAATTATCCTTTCGTGAACTGTGTCAAAACGAGGAAGTTCCATTTTTTATTTTTCGGATTTTTTTCATATTTTTGCCAAAGGAACAATATGAAAATTTGGTATCGCAAGAAACTCCTTTGGGTCGCGAAAATGAACCCAACATTTTGTAATTTTTCACAAAAAATTTTATATTTAAATTTTTTACACATAAATATTTACAAGAAAAAAAAAATAACACCAAAATAATACAATATAAACTTCTAGTAGCTACACCAAAATGGGGTTTTACGTCTTTGGTCTTATTTTTTTTTTTTTTTACATTTATGTGAAAAAAATTCAAATATTCAATTTTTTTGTGAAAAGCTGACAAATTTCGGACTCATTTGGACCTGTTCCCAAATTTTTGTTATGACATTAAATGTGTGTTCTAAAGGTCTTTCATGCGATACCAAATCTTCATATTTTTTTCTGTGGCAGAAACACGAAAAAAGAACCTTTTTTCATTTTGATCCAGCTCACGAAAGGACAATGTCACGACGAAAATTTTGAGAAATGGTAGGTCAGAAAGAAGTAGATTTTCACTTGAGCTGGGAACATCGATAATTTTCATTTTCAGGACACTCTATTGTTTATATAATCGGTCAAAATTTTTATTTGTAAATTAGATATTGCAAAGATTTTGCCATACCTAACCCATTGTGCTTTAATTCAACATAAGTATTTTTTGACTTCTGTAAAAAATATAAAAACGAATAAAAAGAAAAAGCTTAATACAGAACCATAAATAAGATGAAGTAATGTGAAAAAATAAAATTACAGATGAAGGAAGAAAAAAAACTGAAATATAAAAAAAGCATCATAAAATTAATCCGTTTCACTTAAATAACGTGTGGCAGAGCATTGTGACAAGGACTTAAAAAACATTTGCATGTAAACGATGTTTCTGCTAGAACACAAAGCACCTTATAAAATATTTTGAATATTCTTCTTACTACAAAAAAAAAACAACAAAACAGAGAAATATTCAATTTGACATAACTTTTCTTTTATACTTTCTTAGATTTATAAATTCTAATGAAATTATCTTTCGTTCTTAGTGGCAGTTATTATATGGAAACAATCATCATTTTAATAAGCAGACTTTGTTGCTCCAACAAATTGAAATAAATTTAGGAAGTGTAACAAATATTTCTATATTAAGGAAGACTCTCTCACCCTGTAACCCCTATAATTTTATTTAATTTTCAATTCATTTCTGTTTTTTTTTATTCTTTTAAGGATTTTTTTGTTTTGCTATTTATTTTGTTCAATTGAATGTGCTGGTATTTATGTTCATTATTTTATTTTTTGTTTTTGTTTTTTTGTTACTTCATCTTAATTTTTATCGCAGGTCTTAGTTATCCTGTGTTATCCTTAACATGTGTTTGTTTTATAACAAATCTTATATTTATTCTTGAAAGTAAAGATATGGGAATTAGTGTGTGTATGTATAAATATATTTTTTTCTTAATTGAAATTTTATTTAGCGTAATAATTAACTAAACGTAGATTTCTTTTCTTCTAGGATTATTTCTTTTTTTTAGAGGTTTAAGAGAGTAAATATTTTTTCTTTAATTTTTATTTAAGCACACGTTGATTTATTTTATGGTTGACCTTAAGACCCAAAACAAAATCCTTCAATGCCTTTTAATGAACTTGAATGTCTTAAGAATTATTTTGCTCAACTATAAGGATGCGTATAGGAAGAGGCTTGTGGTACGAATTAGCAAAATTCTTAAGAAAAAATACTTGTAAAGATTTACGGTAATTTAATGAGTATTGCAATGATTTAATTAATTTTGGATTAAGTTAATTGTCTTTTGGATATAGTTTCTCTTATACATTTAAGAGAAAATAATGTAATGTTTTATTTTTAAGAAGTTTTTTTTTTTCTTTGTAATTTCTATGAAACAACGGTCCCCAAATAGGGGTTATCGAAAAAGTCGATGTAATACTTCTGTTTGATTGATTATTATGGTAGTTTGATGAATGCGATTAAAAAATAGAGTAAATATCATTTCGTTCTGATAAAGCAATTTGGTAAGTGCCGAACTGTAGCTAGATACGATCGAGAAGAGAGAACAAAGACTAGCAATCATTTTTTGAAATAAATTTTCAATTAATCATTCTAGAAAAAAATATATATTTACTCATTTTTCAACAGAGGATGATAGCTAAAAATGTACAGTTCTTTATTAGATTAAATTACTGCAAAACTCTTATAATCTATGTATATTTTTAGTTATGACCAGTTTTGTAAAAATGTGCGCTATGTCGTCAAACTAAACCTTAAAAATCTTCATTTAACGTGTAAAAGGAAAATTTACTTAAAGGGAAAATTATCGATAACTTTCTATAAAAAGAAATTTTAATAAAACAAAATTTATTGAAAACTTCTTATAAAATTAAAATTTGGCAAAAATTTCCTATAAAAATAAAATTCATTAAAAAATTTTTTGAAATAGAAAATTTATCAAAAATATACGCCGAAAAGAATATTTATAGAAAATTTCATTGAAAACTTCTTTTAAAAAGAAAATTGGGCGAAAATTTCTTATAAAAGAATATTAATGGAATATTTCCTATAACAATGAAATTTTATTGCCTTTAATAAAGAAATTTATAGAAAATTTCCTCTTAAAGGGAAGCTTATCGAAAATTTCCTATAAAAAGAAAATTTATCGAAAATTTCCTATAAAAAATAAACTTATCGAAAATTTTCGCTCAAAGGGAAGTTTATTGAAAATTTAGTATAATAAGGAAATTTATAGAAAATTTCCTATTAATATGAAGTTTATCGAAAATTTCCTGTAAAAAGAAAATTTATCGAAAATTTCCTATAAAAGGCTATTAATCGAATATTTCCTATAATAAGGAAAGTTATAGAAAATTTCCTATTAAAGGGAAGTTTATAGAAAATTTCCTATAAAAAGTAAATTTATCGAAAACTTTCTATAAAAAGAAAATTTATGGAAAAGTTCCTATAGTTCCTATAAAAAGAAAACTATCGAAATTATTGAAAATTTCCTATAATGAGGAAATATTGAAAATTTCCTATAATGAGGAAATATTGAAAATTTCCTATAATAAGGAAATTTATAGAAAACTTCCTATTAAAGGGAAGTTTATTAAAAATTTCCTATAAATAGAAGATTTGTCCAAAATTTCCTATAAAAAGAAAATTTATCGAAAATTTCCTTATTATAGGAAAATTTATCGAAAAGTTCCTATAGTTCCTATAAAAAGAAAACTACCGAAATTATTGAAAATTTCATATAATAATAAAATTTATAAAAAATTTCCTATTAAAGGGAAGTTTATTGAAAATTTCCTATAAAAAGAAAATTTGTCCAAAATTTCTTATAAAAAGAAAATTTACCGAAAATTGTCTATAATAAGGAAGTTTATCGAAAATTTCCTGTCCAAAGTGAAGTTTATCGACAATATATAAAATATAAAAACAAAATTTATCAAAAGTTGTCTATAAAAAGGAAATTAAAAAAAGCACTCTTACATATAGCAAAATCTTCTATATAAAAAGAAAATTTATAGAAAATTTTATATAAAAAGAAAAATTAAAAAAAAGAAAATAAAATAAACCAAGTGAGAATATTATATTCGGCTTGGCCAAATCTATTATAGCAACTATTTGCAACTTTTTCAAGTTTTTAACCCATAACTTTTTTTTGTTTATGAACAGATTTTGACCATTTTCAATACCAAGCGAACCTTTTCGAGGAGGAACAATTGAGTCAAATTTCTTTCCACTAGGTTATCCTTCCAAGTCCTTTGTTCGTTGTATGTTGAAAGCACAATAAATAGATAAACAAACATAGGTAAATTGCCTTAGAATTTCACAAGGACTCAGAATATTTACAGTACTGTGCAGAACAAAGACAAAATAAGGGAAATTGTTTCTGTACCGATTCAATTTTTTTATATGAACTTCGTATATTCCAAGATTGGTCTTACGAGAGATGTTAATAATTGCTTGGAAACGTAAGGATCATTAAGCTCTCTTCCCCAGCGCTTGAGTAAACCTAGAACTCCTTTTCTCTTATTAACGATTTGCAAAACGTAGGAATTAAAGGATAGTTTACAATCAAGCAATACACCCAGACCACGAAATTCTTCGATTAGATCGAGTTGATTTTCGTTTATTGTACATATAAAGAGTACTGGACTTCTTCTATAGAACATCATGTATTTACACTTTCTTAAATTTGGATCCATTAGATTCATCATACACCAATCATAAAGATTGCCAAGTTAAAGTTAAATTTATCTTTATATCATCTGTGTATTTGTCTCGTTTTTGCAAAATGAATTAAAGTCACATTCTCAAAAGTACAAATTTTTATTAATATACAAATACAATTTTATATTGCAAATTGAATACTTTGAAAAATAATACAATATTAAGGATAACCTTAATTTTGTTGCTTACGAGGATGTTCTGGACAGTAAAGAGGCTCACGAAAAAACAAAGTTGCAAATATAGACCACTAGAAATGAGAATTGGTCTGTTCTCATATAATTCCCAAAATATTATATCTAAATATATAAATTTATGTGAGCTGGACCTTTTTCAAAACACCTCTAAAAATACGTATTTCTTTCAATATCATTATCAACATTTTCGTTGAAAGAAAATTAACGTCAAATTGTAATAGAGGCATATTAATGCTTTGAATATTCATTTAAATAATTGTTATGTTTCTTTTCAGTTGCGGAATACTAAGATTTTCCTGGCGTTTACTTCTATATTTTCTTTAATCAAACATATAATTTTATATATTTCGAACATTTTTCAACATATATTGGGGTTTTAATATAACATTGGAATGGTCTAAACTAATACTGTTGAAGATTATACGTAATTAACCCTTTAACAACAAGAGTGTTAATTTTATGCATTTAGTTGCCACACGCAGAGAAAAAATATAGTTGTAGTGACTATAATCTAAGAGCAACATATTATGATTGGAAGATATGATCACAGCAAAAAATAGGAATGATTATAAGTAATAATTATTATGATTACACTTTGTAATATTTTATTCGATTTTATGGTTAGTTTTTCATGTTATGATTATAGTTTTATATATAATTGAACAATCCTATTATATTATTATATCACATTGTCATATTATGATTCTATTTTATCATATCGTTACCTAATGTTATCATATAGTTATCCAATCTTATCATATTATTATTTCATTTTGTCATATTATTAATTCATCTTATCAACATATGATAAGAAAAAAAATTATTATTATTATAAAATTTTTATTGAAAATAAAATATAAATATAATTAATAATAATAAATAATAATATCTACATATTATAAGTTACATTCATTTATACCACCATATGTGGTTCAAATGCAAGATATCTTATATTGCTTGAATCACACAGAGTATAACCAAACCTTGTCTATTTATATTTACGCATATATAAACTAAATGAGAATTACATTGAAGTTGGAAAACAAATATTAAAAAAAATATATATATTTAAAACAAAAAAGCACTGAAATTGTCCATTATGTTTGTGAAAAGGATAAGTATTATATTTATTTGTAACATTTTATTGTTATAGGAATAATAATATTAATATGGTTTAAAAACAGAACATGATTTAAGAATAAGGAAAAAGACTGCAAATATTTAATGATTGTATAAGTAATAATATGTTTCATATTAACAAAATTTTCTAAGATTTCGCGAGAATGAAAACTAATTTTAAACTTTTTTATTCATTATGTATTAAACGTCATTTGTCTATCATATGTTGTATTTTTTTTTTTTTTTTTTTTTTTTTTTTTTGACAAAAAGTTAAAAATTATGTACACTGCTGATCGAAAACTATATTTTTTGGAGGTATGTTAAAAATGATCCAGCTCACGTTAACGAAATAATTAAACGTAATATTTTGGGGATTAGTTTAAAAAATATCAATCTTTAATTTTAGAGGGGTTCATTTGCAGCATTTTTTGTCTCCACACAAATCAAGGCACTTTACTGCCTGGATTTGTAACATATACACGAAATCACAAACTGCCCTTTTTTTGGTGGGTATAGAAATGTTGCTCCAAAAAGAGTAAATTTATTTATATATTTACTTATTTTTATTTTTTTAATTTGATAAATTGTTTATGAATTTAAAAAAATATTCTTATTCACTGCTTTTGAATTTATTCTCCTAAAGTTTTTACCAGAAACAAATATATGAACAATATCATTACTTCTACAATCATTAAATATTTGCAGTCTTTTTCTGTGCTCTTAAACCATATTCTATTCTTAAACTATGGGAATAATAATATTAATGTTATTATTCCAATGTCAATAAAATGTTTCAAATAAATATAATAATTATTATTTTCATGAATTTATTGAGAAAATTCAATACTTGTTTAGACTTCATTATAATTCTCACTTAGTTTATATATGAATAGATATAAATATACAAGTTTTGGTTACACTCGGTGCGATTCAAGCAATATAAGATATTTTGCATTTGAACCACTTGTGGTGGTACAAACGAATATAATATGTAAATTCTCGCATTGTTATTACTGAAATAAATGAGTTATTTTTACTAAAATTAATTTTCTGATCACCCCATTATGGTTCTATTCTAAATTTTTTATATGTTGTTCGCAACACTTTAGGGAACATTTTAAAGACAAATTATAAAAATAGAAAGACGAATATTGATTTCAATATCCTTTTGTTTTAAAAAAATATGTTTTTTTTAAATAATTAAAAAGGTGTTTTATTAGGCGTTAATTTAACTACCATTAAAGGATTTAGTTAAATCTTACATTTAAACCACATATGGTGGCACAAATGAATATAATATGTAAATATTTTTTTCTTAATAATATAATAAGATAGAATAATAATATTATAACATCAAATCATAATATAATTGAATGGGGTAATGATGTAGTAAGATTGTTCCATTATATGTAAAACTGGAATAATAACTTGAAAAAACAAACCATAAAATCGGACGCAATATGACAAAGTGGAATCACAATATTTGTTACTTATAATCATTTATATTTTTCGCTGTGATCATATATCCCTATCATAATATGTTGTTCTTAGATTACGGTTACTGCAACTATATTTTTTCTCTGCATGTATATAGCAATATTTATTAATTTTACTTTATTAAGAGTTAATAAAAAATATTTTGAGTAGAGTAGAGTAGAGTAGAGTAGAGAAGAGTAAAGTAGAGAAGAGTAGAAATGAGTAGAAATAATCAACTTTTTTTCTAAACAATAGTATTAGTTTCACTTTCTTTTAAAATTAATTGTTAATAACTTCGAAAAAATTGCAAAACATGCAACAGATGTATATATATGTACTTCCATTTGTTTTGCTGGTTGGTTTTGACTCTCTTGTAGCAAATGAGCAATATAAATACAAAACCCTTCAAACCAATATTAATTATTTATCATCTCTATTAAAATTCCAATTAAATGGTCTAACGACTAAATCTTGCGTAACCCCATGACAAAGTGATCTTGATGAACTGAATCATTACCAAATGCACTCACGCCAAGTGATGACACTTTGACATGAAGTCCCTAAATAACAAATGTCAATAAATGAAAACTACAAAGTAAATAAATCGAAATAAAATTAAAAATACATTCTTATAAATGCATAAGTAAAGTACATATACTAAAACAAAGTAAAAATAGGACCAAACAAATCCATCACAAATATCATTACAAAACTACAAATGCTTAGAAATGTCACTCACACAGTCAACTAACCATCCTTTCCAACAGACAGTCATCAAGTCAACAATTGCCTCAAAAGTTTAATGTGTACACTGAAACTGAAGCCTAAATAGAACAATTTCTTAAAATATTTACATGCAAGTAGTTCCTTCGTACACCAGAAGTATTACTCACATATAGCAAGCAATCTTGAAGACATTTGATATCTTACAAGGTTTCCTTTGAAAATGTTTTGGAACACTTACACCCAACTAAGTTACTTGTATTAAGTACAATTGTGCTGGGAATGGTAGAAAGAGTACATCATTATTTATTTGCATGATGATGAGATTCTGTTCACATGAGCAGTAACTCTATTAGTAGTTGATGTTTAAATGTCTCATTTATTTCACAGAATGTCAACAAAATTGTTTTGAATATTTCAGAAAATAACTTGTTTGTTATAAGAGTGATTGATTTAAGATTTACTAATTAGTTTCTAATGAGTTTGTAAAAAATAGAGGATTATTTTGAACTCTAAAGAAGTAATAATTAAATTATAATATACAATTTCATATATATGCATATATTACAACTTTTTAATTTTAAAATAAATTTTTTTTTTTTCAAACTTTCATATTTATTTATTTTTTATTATTTTTAAACAAATTCGTGACAAAGTTGCGGTTAATTATTGCAGGTTTTTGTTTTCAAAATTTTTATTTTTAAAGTAATAAAACCTCCATAAAAACATGTGTTCCAGCAAAAAAAAAAAGCACTTTAATAAAATAGCCAAACAGAAAACATGAACAAATAAAATCTAATGAAGCAAAAGTCTGAAGCATATGAGTCTCCAAAAACGAGCAATGAGACGAATAATATAAATAAAATTTTTTAAATGAGCCACATTAAGAAATTCAACAAAATTCAGGGTTTAACTTGAAAATAAAAATTAAACAAATAAATATTCATCAAAATCAACGTCCATATATTATATACATATGTCAGGCACCATATAGTTTGAACTAAAAATGTCAATTTAAAATGTACAGTGAAAAAAATAAAAAGGCTAATAAAATGGTTATTTCGTTAAAGTTTTTAGAATTTAGTTTATTCGTAGTCTAACATATATTTTAATTTATAGTCTAGTGAGTAGTCTAATCTAAAGTCTAGTCTATAGTCTAATCTATAGTATACTCTATACATTGTCTAATCTATAGTGTGGTCTGTAATTTAATCTATAGTCTTGTCTATAGTCTAATCTATAGTACCTCTATAATCTAATCTAAAACGTAGTCTATAGTCTAATCTATAGTCTAGTTCATAGTCTAATCTAATCTATAGTCTAGTCTATAGTCTAGCGTATGGGCTAATTTATATTCTAGTCTATGGTCTATTCTACAGCCTAGACTATAGTCTAATGTATAATCAAATCTAAAGTCTATTCTATAGTCTAATATATGGTCTTATATATAGTCGAGTCCATAGCCTAGTCTAATCTATAGTATATATAGTATAGTCTATAGTCTATTCTTCACCGTAGTCTATAGTATAATCTAAATTCTGATAAAGAGTCTACTCTATAGTTTAATCTATAGTACCTCTATAAATTAATCTAAAGCGTAGTCTATAGTCTAATCTATAGTCTAGTCTTTGGTCTATTCTACAGCCTAGCCAATGGTCTACAATAAAGCCTAGTCTTTAAGTCGAGTCTATAGTCTATAGTATAATCTAAAATCTATTCTATAGCCTAGTCTGTAGTCCAATGTATTTTCTAATCTAGTTTATAGTATAATCAATAGTCTACTCTAAATTCTAACCTATAGTATACTCCATGGTCCAATCTATAGGGTAGACTATACTCTAATCTATATTATAGTCCATAGTCTAATCTAGTCTAACCCGTAGTCGAGTCTAAGCTATAGTCTAGCCTATAGGCTTGTCTATAGTACGGTCTATAGCCTACTCTATAGCCTAGTCTATAGTATAATCTAAAGTCTAGTCCATAGTCTAATGTACAGTCTACTCTATAGTCTAATACATAGCAGAATATATAGTATAATATATAGTATATTATATGGCCTATGCTACACCCCAGTCTATACTATAATCTAAAGTCTATTCTATAGTAGAATCAACAGTGTACTCTATAGTCTAATCGTATAGTATAATCTATAGTCTAGTCTATATTTAGTCTAATAAATATTCTAATCTATAGTCTAGTTTATAGTATAATTTAAAGTCTAGTCTATAGTTTAATATATAGCTTAGTCTACGGTTTAATCTATGCATTAGTCTATAGTCTCCTCCGTAATGTATTATATAATCTAGACCATAGTCTATTCTTTCAACTTATCGGCATCACTGTAGTTATGAAAATTTTCTACAATACGAATAAAACCCTTTAATATTTAAATTTACTTTGAATAAATAAGAATAAATAATTGAGGGGGAGACGCAACATATAAAAAGTGTCCAAATCTATAAAAAAAAAGAAAAAAATATTTAATGACAGTCATTCATTTAACAATTAATCCACTAATTTAAAACTACCGCTACTTTTACTACAATTCTAGAACTATGATTTCGTAGCACTAATTCAGCTGCTACCATAGCTACGAACTTTATTACTGATACTTCTGCTGCTGGTGCCCAATTTATTTTAATAATTTCTTTTGTACATCTTTATTTATTTTATAAATTGTTTGTAATTGTTCATTTGTTTAATATTTCGGAACATTTTAAGATTCATCACAATTAAAACACACACACATATACAGATACAAAAGAATTAAAATTTACTTGACACTTAACAAAAGCAGAGCATCAACTGTTGTTAGTCGTCATACCTTTTCTTCAAGGAATATGTCGTCTGTCTTTTCTGGCGTGTCTTCTCCTGTCTGTATGTGTAACATTTGGTAGACATGATACCTTAAGCTAAGACAAATTATTTATTTCTCTAAGTAAATTTAAAATACTTAATTTCACCACTATGAAATAAAATATCCTTTTTTTATTTCGAGCATAAAAAACCCTTTTTTACTACTCAGCTTTTTTTATATTTGTGCTGATGTTCTAAAATACCACACTCGTCCTGTAATACTATAGATGCTAAGAGTATCCCTTTAAGTAATGTTAATTTACACTTATAATATTTCTTATTACCATTGTAACAGCTATCTATCCTTGGTCCATATAGTAGTAATCTTCCATATGTGCGTATGAATCTGTCCGTCCGTGTGTTTCTTGATTATTTATATATCTTATAATATTATTGTGCATGTTTGTGTGATTGTTAAGTTCATATGTTTGTGCTTGTGTTTCTTTATTGTCTAAGGATATGACACTGATACACTTGTCGCCTGTCAAATTGTTCTTGTTATTTTAGTTTTTAGTTGTTTTTGTTGTATGTCCTCATCTTAATTTTATCCTGTTTTGAAAGTTTTACCTCTTTGTACACTTTTTAAAGTTTTCTTGTGTGTCCATGAGCTTGTTTTGGAATATTTTATTTGTTGTTGTTATCCTTATGGATGTCAACTTATTAAAAGTAAGTTTCATTTTTATACTTTTGCATGTGCACATGTTTCTTTGAAATCTCGAATCTTTGGAATGGTAATGTTTAACATAAGGAAGTTATTGAAGGAAAATTTTAAAGTTTGCGAGGGGCCTTTAAATTATAAATAATAATAAACTAGACTACTCAATATGCTGCAGACTAGAGCAAAGAATAAATTATGGACTCGTCTATATACTGAACTAAATTCTAGGCTATATTGTAAACAGTAGACTATACTATAGGCTTGACTATAGATCATAGACTACATTTTACACTAGCTTATAAACAAGAATATATACAAGGCTTCAGGCTAGACTCTAAACTAGTCCAAAGACTAGCCTATAGTCTGAACTTTAGATTCGACTCTAGATTGGAAAATAGTCTGGCCTATAACCGGTAATATATACTGGAGTATATACTATGATATAGACTAGACTATAGACTACACAGATAAAACGGATTCGTTGTATTAACCGAATTATTCGTCAATCGAATTTTGTGGGTTGTACGTACTATCTCATAATTTGATTAGGACTACTTAATGTTATGGTCGGTACAACTGAACTAAATATAAATAAATAAATTTGATGAAGGGTCTTCTAACTATAAAACGTAGCTAAGATTTTAGCTTTTGTAGAATAAATTTTATTGGGGTACCTTAGACTTATAACCAAATCAATAGGCAGCAACTAGTTCAGTAGCACATGTGTATATTTAAAATCGATATTACAGATTTCTTTTTTTTTAATATTCGAAAAACGATGAAAAATTTAAGATATTTTTTTTACAAATTTATAATGAATATTTTGTTTGTAAAATGTCTACAAGTTATAAACAAATTTCTATCGTAAATATTGAATTTAGTTTTTTATCTTTATTAACCGCAAAAGTTCCTACAGTTCATAAACTGAATAGTTGGAGTTACCAATTCGTAGTACTAAAATTCGATTACCTAGATTAATCAATATTAGAAAAAATAAGTCTTGATATTTTATTTTATGTTTTAATATAAAAAATTAATTTATTTTTAGCTTGAATATTTTCTTCGAACTGAAAATAATTTCTTCTCATTATTGAAACACAAGAAAACTACTATGATCAAGAATTTACATAGAAGCAAAGTATAGTTCATTTACAATATATCTAGCAAACACCCCTTCAATGTAAATTCCCCATTTAAATAAAAAAAAATAAAATTACAAATTATTTAACATTTCAAATTCAGTAAATTACAACATTTAATATGATTCTTATTAAGTAAAGATTTCGTCAATATATCTGCAACGTTGGACTCGGTAATAACATACTTCAACTCAATCTCATTGGCATTGTACTTTTCCTTTATATAATGATGTCGTATGTCAATATGTTTACTCCTCTTCATCGTCATATGACTTTTTGTAAAAAAAACTGAGCACCTTGATACAGTTGGTTCCTTTAGCAAATTTTTGAATCCAAGTTCATTAGCAGACATCGGTAAAAACTAATCTCTTTTACGGCTTGACACATAGCAATACATTCAGCCTCCATCGAACTCCTAGCAACTATGTTTTGCTTTTTCGACAACCATGAAATCGGCCCACCTGCGAAAAATAAAACATGTCCACTGTAGGACTTACATTCTATTATATTCGATCCGCACTCAGCATAACATAACATATTAACTCGTTGCCATCTTTCGTATAACTGAGTGAACATTGTTAATACTTTAGGTATCGTTAGACGTGTTTGGCAGCAACTAGATGTTCTTTGTGCTGTTAAGAACTGAACTGTCCCAAACTTGATATGGTATGTGCAATATCGGACCTTGAGATTGTTGACAAATACATAAGATTTCCAAATACTGATTGTTACTTCTTTATCTCCACCAAATCATTGTAGTTTTCTTTCTTACATTTTAAAAGAACTTTTCCAGCAGCAAGCGGAGTCTTAGTGGGCTTACAATTTATACCTCCCCCCAAAGGAATTTTTCGACTAAGGTAAATCAAACACGAAGAAAAATTTACAATAGTATAAGGAAAAAATAAAAATTAATTTGAAAAAAATTACTTCGTCATAAATAGAAAAAGAAATGATGAAATTATTCTCAATATTGTATATCCAAAAATTTGCATCTTCTTTCGAAAATTTATGGGTTTTAGAGCTGACATTTGTTTAAGAGAAAATATAGGAAATGATGTGTGTGAAGATAAATATGCGAGTTAAATATGTTTTTGACGTAACGACTTACGTAATGATATATGTTATGACGTAACGGCATATTTAAATATGGCATATTTAAATATGACATATTTAAATATGAAATATTTAAATATGACTATTTGGTAGTAAAAAAAAGTAATAAACCGAATTTTGACAAAATTTAATGAAATATTAAAAGCTAATAAATTTATAATAATATAATATAATAATAAAAATTTTTAAATTTTTATTCTGAGAAAATATTCCAAAATTCAAGTTTGTGTATGTAAAACCTCTCAGAGGTACGTCAACCGTTTTGGACACTGAAAAAAATGAATAATGGAATCAAGGATAAATAATATTCTTGAATATAACCAGGCTTCCTGAATTATATATATGTAATTTTTTTAAAGTGTCAACTTTGCGAATATACTGTCCGTGGATACAAGCAGGATTCCTGAATTGTATTTGTGAATTTTTTAAAAAATTTTCAAAATATTAAGGTTTTTGACCACTGTGGCCAAACGGCGAGTTGGCATGCATAACCACCATATGCAGAATGGAGCCAAGGATGAGTACTATCCGCGGATATAAGCAGAACTCCTGAATTGTATTTGTGAATTTTTTAAAAAATTTTCAAAATGTCAACTTTGCCAATATAGAGTCTATCAGAAGTCTGTCAACGATTTTGACCACTGTGGCCAAACGGCGAGTTGGCATGCATAACCACTATATGCAGAATGGAGCCAAGGATGAGTACTATCCGTGGATATAAGCAGAATTCCTGAATTGTATTTGTGAATTTTTTAAAAAATTTTCAAAATGTCAACTTTGCCAATATAGAGCATATCAGAAGTCTGTCAAGGATTTTGCCCACTGTGGCCAACCGGCGAGTTGGCATGCATAACCACTATATGCAGAATGGAGCCAAGGATGAGTACTATCCGTGGATATAAGCAGAATTCCTGAATTGTATTTGTGAATTTTTTAAAAAATTTTCAAAATGTCAACTTTGCCAATATAGAGTTATGCATGCCAACTCGCCGTTTGGCCACAGTGGGCAAAATCCTTGACAGACTTCTGATATACTCTATATTGGCAAAGTTGACATTTTGAAAATTTTTTAAAAAATTCACAAATACAATTCAGGAATTCTGCTTATATCCACGGATAGTACTCATCCTGGGCTCCATTCTGCATATAGTGGTTATGCATGCCAACTCGCCGTTTGGCCACAGTGGGCAAAATCCTTGACAGACCTCTGATAGACTCTATATTGGCAAAGTTGACATTTTGAAAATTTTTTAAAAAATTCACAAATACAATTCAGGAATTCTGCTTATATCTACGGATGGTATTTACCCTTGGCTTCATTCTGTATATCGTGGTTATGCATGCCAACTCGCCGTTTGGCCACAGTGGGCAAAATCCTTGACAGACTTCTGATATACTCTATATTGGCAAAGTTGACATTTTGAAAATTTTTTAAAAAATTCACAAATACAATTCAGGAATTCTGCTTATATCCACGGATAGTACTCATCCTTGGCTCCATTCTGCATATGGTGGTTATGCATGCCAACTCGCCGTTTGGCCACAGTGGGCAAAATCCTTGACAGACCTCTGATAGACTCTATATTGGCAAAGTTGACATTTTGAAAATTTTTTAAAAAATTCACAAATACAATTCAGGAATTCTGCTTATATCCACGGATAGTACTCATCCTTGGCTCCATTCTGCATATGGTGGTTATGCATGCCAACTCGCCGTTTGGCCACAGTGGGCAAAATCCTTGACAGACCTCTGATAGACTCTATATTGGCAAAGTTGACATTTTGAAAATTTTTTAAAAAATTCACAAATACAATTCAGGAATTCTGCTTATATCCACGGATAGTACTCATCCTTGGCTCCATTCTGCATATAGTGGTTATGCATGCCAACTCGCCGTTTGGCCACAGTGGGCAAAATCCTTGACAGACCTCTGATAGACTCTATATTGGCAAAGTTGACATTTTGAAAATTTTTTAAAAAATTCACAAATACAATTCAGGAATTCTGCTTATATCCACGGATAGTACTCATCCTTGGCTCCATTCTGCATATAGTGGTTATGCATGCCAACTCGCCGGTTGGCCACAGTGGGCAAAATCCTTGACAGACTTCTGATATACTCTATATTGGCAAAGTTGACATTTTGAAAATTTTTAAAAAAATTCACAAATACAATTCAGGAATTCTGCTTATATCCACGGATAGTACTCATCCTTGGCTCCATTCTGCATATGGTGGTTATGCATGCCAACTCGCCGTTTGGCCACAGTGGTCAAAATCCTTGACAGATCTCTGATAGACTTTATATTGGCAAAGTTGATATTTTGAAAATTTTTTAAAAAATTCACAAATACAATTCAGGAATCCTGTTTGTATCCACGGACAGTATATTCGCAAAGTTGACACTTTAAAAAAATTACATATATATAATTCAGGAAGCCTGGTTATATTCAAGAATATTATTTATCCTTGATTCCATTATTCATTTTTTTCAGTGTCCAAAACGGTTGACGTACCTCTGAGAGGTTTTACATACACAAACTTGAATTTTGGAATATTTTCTCAGAATAAAAATTTAAAAATTTTTATTATTATATTATATTATTATAAATTTATTAGCTTTTAATATTTCATTAAATTTTGTCAAAATTCGGTTTATTACTTTTTTTTACTACCAAATAGTCATATTTAAATATTTCATATTTAAATATTTCATATTTAAATATGCCATATTTAAATATGCCGTTACGTCATAACATATATCATTACGTAAGTCGTTACGTCAAAAACATATTTAACTCGCATATTTATCTTCACACACATTAGGAAATGCACATTTTTAAGCATTTTTATTCCACTTTTTTTTAAATCACTACATAACATATTTACGAATTTTAGTAAACAGTTAGATTCTTCTAATAATAAATAATTTTGTAATTTCATTTATTTTTCCTGGGTTTCCGAAATTCTGAATTTCCAAATTTCGTTAAATTTAAAAATTTAAGCTTTAATTTTATGGATCATACTATTAGAAAAGCATCTTTCGATAACAAATAATTTGTCTTAGTATTAGTTTTATCAGTTAGTGAAAAATATTTTTTTTATTTTATAAATCAAAATCTATTCAAAAAGCAAAATCTGAAAAAAAGGTTAATTCAAAATTATTTTGTAACTATAAATCATTAAAAATTTTGAATTATGCTTAAAAAAAACAGTTTTTTGGTATGTTTCTGGATAAATTTTGTTATTGTTTTGTTTCTTTTTTAAGATTTTTTTGGAAAGTAGAAGAATCAAACTCACCAGGGCGGATCAATAAGTCCGTGACTTTTCGAACTTCCCTCGTAGTTATATGAAATGTAACACTATTTCCATCAAGTACCACCTGTTAATAGACTACTGTCAAATTTTGAGCAAGCGTCGTCATTTACTTTGCGTAAAAAATAGTCCAATTCATAGAGTTTTGCCATTGAGACTGCACACGTGTGCACCCGTGCATTATATTGATGAAAAGTAACTTTTTTCTTGGTCATATGGGGTCGTTTTCTTTTCAAATCTTCATTAAATCGGTCTAATAAGTTGGCATAATATTCGCCGTTTATTGTTTTTCCCTTTTGAAGGTAATCGATGTGGATTATCCCGTGTGCATTCTTACCTGGGCCTTCTTCGGAGCAGGTTCATCCCGAGAAACTCAGTACAGTAATTGATCCATGTTTCATCCACAGTTACAAAACGCCACAAAAACTCATTCGGATTGCGGTTAAACAACTCCAAACAATCCTTTGAAGTTATCACACGTTTAGGTTTATGGTCAATTGAGAGCAAATGCGGCACCCATCTTGCAGACAACTTTCTTAAACCCAGCTGATCATTTAAAATCGAAACCACACTGCCATATGAAATGCCTATGGCATCAACAATCTCACGCAATTTTACTCTTCGGTCGGCCATCACCACATCGTGGATTTTTTCCACATTTTCGGGTGTACTGACCTCAATTGGCCGTCTAGAACGTTCAGCGTCATTTATGCTTAATATTTATCGAGCTTTTCCTTGGTTTGATTGACGTTTTTTTTTTCGCAAAAAATAATAATGAGCACTCGAAATTCACTTTTTTCATTTTTAGAAAAATACACAAGGTTGTATGTCTTGAACAGCTGTTAAACGCAAAGTAAATGACGACACTTGCTCAAAATTTGACAGTAGTAGAGAGAAGTTCGAAAAGTCACGGACTTATTGATCCGCCCTCGTATTATCCAAATACATTTGTATATGTTTTGGTCAAATATTGAAAGAAGACTGTTAAACAATATTTAAACAAATTATTACCGTGTATTTTTCAATTAACACAATTGTTTCATTTTGCATCTAAATTTAATAAATATATCCAGGTAAATATAAAATAAAAATAAAATTCAAGCAAAATTTTATTTCTCACTTAAATTTTTAATTCATTCATTCATCTACCTGATTACTTCGATCAATTTTTTAATTGGAAAAAATTTTTCTGTTTTTAATTTTTTACAGTTTTTGGTAATTGGTATAATCATTTTGGTAAGAGGTGCAAATTTAAAAAATTGACTTTTTTCTGTCCAAAAGGCTATGCAACAATTTAATATTTTTTAAAGACTTTTTTAACATAACAAGATTTATTTTCTTTTAAATTGGACAAAAATTTTAGATCTTATTCGATTTTATATGCAATGATTTATTTAAACTTTTTATACATTTTTTGTATATTTTAAATCAATACTGCATAAATAAATAAAGAATACAGTTATTTCCTTAAAATATATTAAAAATAATTTGATAAAGTTTTAAAATTTTAAATAATTGTTTGAGTATTTAAACTATTTAAAAGATAGAGGTCTCATTTTATTGTAAATAAAATAGTATTTGAAACTTGATATCTTTAATATTATTTTGAAATAGAAAAGCAAATTTAATAAAAAAAAATTAATAAATTATTTCTTATGTATAGTAGTTGTTTTCTTCATTTCATTAAATTCAAAATTGACTTAAAATTTAAATAGCTAAGAGCACCAACCATCATAAAAAAGTTTTTTTCGAAATATCTGAAAATTTTCGGGGTATTGAGAATTTTGAATAATTTGTTAGTTTTTCGAGTTTGACAACTTACAATTTCTTACTTTTTATAAGTAATGAAAAAAGTAATAGAGAAAAGCAATTATTAACTGAAGCCAAATAAAATTAAATGTTTATTTTATTTTTGTAAAAAAAGCAAGCAGAGAAAATGAATAAATATAAATAGACAAGGTCATTGCTATTCAATCAATGTAAAATAACTTGCATTTGAACCATATATGGTGGTACAAATGAATATAATTAATGAACAAATTAAATTAATGTAAATATTTTCTTTCTCTTTTTTAGATAATGAACACATTTCTATATTACTTCAAAAAAAAATTATAAAAATAACAATTTTATTAATACGTTCTTTTTTTAATATATGATAAGATGTCATAATATGACAAAATGAAATAATAATATGATAAGATTGGATAATTATATGGTAACATGAGATAATAATATGATAAAATAGAATCATAATATGACAATGTGGTATAATAATATAATAAGATAGAATAATAATATAATAATAACAAATCATAATCTGATAGAATGGTATAATGATGTAGTAAGATTGTTCAATTATATGTAAAACTAGAATCATAACATGAAAGAACAAACCATAAAATCGTGCAGAATATGACAAAGTGGAATTATAATAATTATTACTTATAATCATTTTAATTTTTCGCTGTGATCATATGTTCCAATCATAATATGTTGCTCTTAGATTATGGTCTCTACGTGCATCGATTTTTGGTACTGTCCCCACTATCAGATTAGTTCCAAATTTTTGTATCAGTAAGTTTTTAGTTAGATCTATTTGAGTAAAATTGATATTCTAACTCGTATCAAAACCTACGTTGCTCTATCTTTCGTGCTTATTAGGTCATGCATTTTAATTAGTTTCATTGAAATTAATTTATTTATTTGAAATGCTTTAGATGATAACAATTAAATAAAAATACACCTTAAATTTTTAAAATCTATTCAATATTCCCTGAAATTTACGAACCATAGATTCACAAAAATTTTTATTTAATTTCAAAAACTAAAAAGGAAAAAAAAGACCACCCTAACCCAACTCCCAAGAGAATGACTGGATCCGCGCCTATACCTTACACTAGGGCTATAACTTTTTGCAATTTTTATAAATATTAGAAATACCATATTAAGGAATTGTAGAGTATAGAATAGTATAAAGGAATATAACATTTTTCACGATCGTTAAAAATGCTCACGCACCAAGGCGATGAAAATTTTTTATAAATAATATTGTTTTGGTATCGAAAAATTTACATTTTCCGCCAAAATGCATAAGTTTTCAATACTTTTTAGTGTCTTCTTTAACATCAAATAATTTAACAATAATTTTCTGAGCAATTTCTATGAAATCGTGATGTTAATGTAAAACTTATATAAAAAAATAATTTATTTTTTATTTCATATAATTTTCTTCAATTCTTAAATTTCTTAACATTCTATGATGCAAATTCAAATGCAATATAATTTTCTACCAATTTGGTAAAAAAAAAATATGTGTAGAAATGTATTAGATTTGCTTCTAGTGAGATTTTTATATTCTACTAGCTTAAGCCGGTGCGCTTCGCTGTACTGTTAAAATAAAAATAAGTGTGAAAAAATACAAATATATTTTTTTATGATTTAATTTATTTATTTACATACGTATTGTATTTCAACTTGTTTTGTAAATATGCACTTTTAACAAAAAAAATTATTTTAATATGTATTTATTTATGTTATCCATAGCAACTAATTCAATTAATTAATTCTTATTATTAATGATTATTGTAATGCTTTATGATCTGTCCACCTAGCTCATTTTTATTTTTAAATTTATAGTTTTCCATTATAGTGGCTTTAACCACGTTCTTCAGTTACGCGATATTTAATATGTGCATCAAATGGGGATATTGCTCGCCCTGCGCCTACCCCCTTTATTTTAATTTTCAAAAGTGCAGTTTATCATAAAAGTAACTCCTACCAAGTTTGAACATTCTCACTGTAACAGTTCTTAAGATATGCAATATTAAACATTGGCGTCCTATGGAAGGGTACCACTTCCCCTGCAGCTATCTTACTTCAATTTCGGTGCTCAGAAGATCCTACTACAAAAAATTCTAGAAAATGGGTGCAGCAGCTCTTAAGATATCCGATACTTAATATTGGTATCCTATGGGGGTATCACTTTTCCTGCGCCTATCGAAAAAATAAGTAGCCTATTTTATTCTCGGGCTCATGTGATGTTACTGTAAAAATTTCAGGAAAATCGGTTCAGTCGTTTAGGAGTCTATAAGCCAACAAACAGATAAACATATTTCATTTTTATATATATAGATTATATAACCGATAAGTCCTGAGTAATTTTCTTCTGAATAATTGACCATATCACAACATTTTTCATATTAAGGGGAAAGAGAAATATGAAATAAAGTGATTTTTTATGCAAACATGATAAATAAGCCCTATCATTTAAATACTTAAAGCTTTATGTAAAATGTTTTTTAAATAAAAATATTAAAAAAAATGTTCAAAAGCATTTTAGAAATCGCGTTCGGTGCATGAAATTTTTTGTCCAAATTGATTAAAAATTCTATTTTTATTATCAGAACAATATAGGCTATTAGCTGGTGCTATAGTATTTTGAGATTCAAAAAAGCTATAAACCTACTATACACTATAATAAAGGCCCTTTTATTTCAATTAATTCTTTAAAGGCTCTTTGAATCCTTCTAACTTTTTACAATTGTCATGATAAACGATAAAGACTTTTGGACGCCACATAAGAACACTTTCAAATTTACATAAAATCAAGAAACAATTGTATGACTGTAGTTAAGATATAAACAATTTAAAGAAGTTTTAAAATAAAAAATTCTTTATACAAAAAAAAGAAATCACCAAAACTACACAACTAAACATTTCATAGCTCAAAAATCTTTATTTTTCCCTTCAAATACTTTTGACTTCTTTAAATGCTTATCAAAATAAAACACTCCTAAATAAAGGTGTAAGTATGTTTATAACCAAAATCTTTGAAATGAAGGTTACATATGTAAATTTAACTTATCTTTAACAAATCAACAACAACAGCAACACATGTGAGGCGACTTTAACATGTGCTGCTTTCAAGCATAAAAATAGAACAACCCTTTTCATAAAATTTACTCATTCCTTTGGACTATGGCCTTCAAAATTCAAATTTTATTGTAGAACAGGAATTTTAATATTTTTTATAACATTAAGGTGTTTTTCTTTATGTATAAAGATAAATTTGTATTGTCTTAAAAAAAAAAAAGAAAAAAAAGTTAAACCAAAAACCTCAAGAGACTTTTACCGTATGTGTCTGTCTCTAATAAATTTAATATTAAGAACAACAATAACGAATTTATAAAGGACTTTAGTCTTTTATAAAACTCTTAATTCAACATCTTTACTCGTAATATTAAGTATGAGTAAAGCATCAAAAGTTTTGGTTTTTAGGCACAATTAATTAAATGGTCTTACTACTATAAAGTTGGGGGGTTAATTTTAACTTCTTTTATATTTAATTGTTGTTGGTAAAGTCCAAAAACCGGATTTTCTTTAAATATCTTGAGGGTAATAAATTTTAATTTTATTTTATAGTTTTGTATTGAAATAAAGGTGTTGTTGTGTTCGTTGACTGAAAGAAAGAACCTGTATAAGTTTTGTTACCACATGTGCCATGAAGAGGTTTTCTATTAGTTAAAGTTTTCTTATGTGTGACCACATTTATGTAGAAAAGTTTTGAAAATTAAAATTAATTTTAATTAAGGAATTTTGTTTATTTTGGAAGAACACAGACATATTTACACTGCCTGCCACTTGAATAAGGAATCACATTGTTTTTAACTTTAATTAAGTACATCTCCTAAACTAAAATTAAAAAAAAATAATAATTTTTTGCGCAACCAAATTTGAAAGTGTTGGCTTTAGTTTCCTGAAGAAATAAAAAATATACATATTTTATTATACTAAAATTATGCATTTATTTAAAGACGTGTATTTCTGTGGTACTTTTTCGTTTGTCACTTGAATAAGGAATATTTTAACACTGAACAAACTGTAATTTATTTTTAAATTTTAGGTTATAAAAATGAAAGTTATTATCTACTAGCATTCAATTAGTAATGAGTACTACCACCATTTTTAGAAATAACCTCAAAACAGAGATTTGGCATCGATTTGTATAATGATTCTAAGTACTTTAGCGAAATTGATCTCCATGCTTCCGTTATTGCATCCTTTAAGGATTGTATCATCTCAAATTGTTTTCCTCCTTCATAAACTCTTCTTGCAAGCCAACCCCAGACATTTTCCATTGGATTCAGGTCTGGTTAACCCAAAAGTTGAACACCTTGTTGATTAATCCATTGTTTTACTTCTCTGGCGGTATGAATCGGAGCGTTGTCTTGTTAGTACATCCAAGGTGTGGGTCCAAAGAAATCATTAAATTTTGGAAATGCTTTCTCCAGAATGTTTTTGCAAGTCGTTGCAGTCATTTTGTTGAATACAAAAACCAATTCTATGGCACCATAATACGAAATGGCACCCCATACCTCTCGGCTGAGTCTGCGGCTCAAAAATAATTCCTCCTTATTTAGGTCATGGAAGTAATAGTTATACCTGTCGGGACCATTAATATTAAACTTTTTTTCATCGGAAAATACAACTTTAAACCATTTGTCGGACCATGCCATTGTATTTTTGGCAAATTGTAGACGTTGTGATTTGCATTTTTCATTAAGTGGTGTTTTTTTTTGCAGGTTTCGTCGGACTATGTATGGACGCGACTTTAAAATACGGTATACTGTTCTTAGACTGGCACTAACTCCACTTTTTTCACGTATTTTGGATACCGACATGGCAGAATTTGATGCAATTCTAAGAATTTTTCGTCTTTCTTTTGGAGTTGTTGCCATTTTCCTCCGCCCTTTCTTGTTTTTTTCCATATCTTTCCACGTTATTTAAATAATTGAACACAACCGTCTTTCCTCTATTAATGTTTTTGACTATTTGGACCGCATTCTGACCCTGAGATTTCAACATCAGAATTTTTTCTTTTTCAGAGTTATTAAGAGCCTTACCACGTCCCATTTTGAATATAAACTATTTAAAAACTATCAAATTAAAAATTCTCTAGCCGTTTATATTGAAAGAAATTCAAATCATAGCCTTCCTAATTAACATTAACGAAAAAGTACCACAGAAATACATGTCTTTAAATAAAATTTAAATAAATTCTTCAGGAAACTAAAGCCAACACTTTGAAATTTGGTTGCGCAAAAAATTATTTTTTTCTGAACTTTAGTTTAGGAGATATACTTAATTAAAGTTAAAAAAATTTGATTCCTTATTCAAGTGGCAGGCAGTGTATATAAGGAATGGGAGAAATGTAGGCTATAATAAAAGTAAGAGAATTGAAATAAACTCTGGGGTGTTCGACTCGTTGTTAATTATTCGAATATCGAACAGACCGTTTTTTTAACACAAAAAACCGTTTTTAAAAATAATATTTTATTCCAAAAATGATATGTACACTTTGATATAATTTCTTTTAAATATGACTCAACAAATTCTTTAAATTAATATCATTATTAATATAATAAGGAAAATAAAATTTGTGATCATTTTACGAAAAGTTTAGAGTACTTGGCTTGATAGATATATGAGCTATTAGGAACTTTTAAGTAATAGCTAGGCTGGAAGGGTATTTAGAAATATGGGTATAATTGACATCATATCTCCTTATACTATTTTGCACTTTACATTATTTTATTTAAATTTTATTTTTGTATTCAAATATTAAATATTATTATTTATTTTATTTTATTTTATTATTATTATTTTA
This sequence comes from Protocalliphora azurea, assembly GCA_932274085.1. Lineage (NCBI taxonomy): Eukaryota > Metazoa > Arthropoda > Insecta > Diptera > Calliphoridae > Protocalliphora > Protocalliphora azurea. The sequence continues at coordinate 134,521,639 of OW026519.1, forward strand.
TTTATTTTTTTTTTTTTTTTTTTTTTTTGTTACCTAAATTTAAATTTATTTTGTTATCGGTTCTGTGTTTATCCTTGAGTAGTAAACAACCCTAGGCAAAGTTGGAAAAATAGGTAACACATACCTCTCAATGATACAGCACTGTCTTTTGAACTGTTACAACTGTACTGATACTAAAAATCGTTTTCAAAATTTATTTCGATGAAAAATCTTACCGCACCGAAAGTAATTTCTGAAAATATTTGAGATTTTTTTTTTTATTAAATTATCTTTTTAATATAAAAAAAAATATATATTTTTCATATTGGTAATAAAAATTGGCATTACACTAAATATTCAGCTCAGCACCAAAGGGTTTTAAATTGTTTTCTTAATAACCGCTATAAAATAAAATAGCAAAGTCAAACTGATCGCAATTTTTTCAACTTTTGTTTAGTTCCGTTAATTTTAATGTAACGGAAAAAGAATTTAGAATGTTTAAACTTTCTTAACAATCGCGAAATTTTAGTATTACGTTTCTTAATATAAAGTTATGCTCTGTGATTTTTAATATATACCCTTATTATACATCATATTTAAAAAGAGCTCTAAAATTGCTACAATTTTTCCCATTAAAATATAAATTTTTGAGAAAGAGAAAAAGAGATGATTAAATATAAAAATTTTAAGTTTTAAAAATTCCTTTAATGAAACAAATCATGGTTTTGAAATAAAAAAAAGACAACTTACATTACGTTTTACACAGTTATAGAGGTTTAAAGTTTTATTAATTTTCCTATTTGAAAAACTATTCACAACATTGTTCTATTTCTAAACTTAACTTCTTCTTTGCAGTTACTTCAATCCTTGTTTTACACTCTAATTGATATAAAAATAAATTTAAAAAAATTCTACATTTGCTAAATATATTTTTAAGAATATCTCACATACTAGTGTATAAACAATCCTAATTTATGTTTAAAGTCCTTGAAAGTATACTTCATTTTTTTCACATATTCCTTTCTACACATATCGCCTTTGTGTATTATTTTTATTTGAGTTCATGGAAGTTGTTCTATTTACAAACAAAATAAAATTATTTTTACTTTTATTACGATAAACGACAAACTTTTAGCATTTTTTTTTTTCGTTTTTGCATATCCTTTTGCAAATGCAAGAAGCCATGCATCCTTTACGACGGAAGTTTTCATACATGGAATCGAACAGAAATACTACAATTTTGAAGGTGGTAATATGCTACTTTTCATTAATTATAACAATAGTTACAAAATCCATTAGTTACTTTTTTGGCAACTGATGTATAGGTAAGTAATAAGTGAGGAAATCATTGTTCGATCCAATATATTATTTGAAACTTTAATGATATTGTCGTGATAAAGTTGTTAGTGTAAATGTAATCATAATCACTATAGTTTATAGCATGCAACAAATTCAACAACGCTGATTTAGATTAATATACTGCAACTTTCTATCTTCCAGTATATTTAAATATGAATGTGTAGTAAATATATTTTTTATATGTAGAAAAAGTTAAGTTTATTTTAAATATCAATAGAAATTATAGTTCTTATTGTTTACTTAAAAAGGCGTGCTGTTGCTACTAAAACTTCTTCTCAATATTTCGACTATAGCAATGGAAGTTATTCAAAGTAGCATAAAGATTGGAAGGGAAAACTTTAACAAACAAATTCACAAATCGTTAACGTGGTAAATCAACAAAGACTTGAAGCATTTAGTTTTTTGTTTTAATATAAGGAAAAGTATATAAAAGGATATTTTTGACAAAAACAAAACGATAAATTTTTTGAATGATGGAAAATTTGTTAACATCCGTTATGAATATTTAAAGAGAGATTATTTATCGAAATTTTCTATAAATGAACAACATATCAAGAATTTTTTATAAACTAAATTTAAGAAAAGTTTTCATTGAAAATATATTTTTTTTAATTTTCTGTAAATAAAAAGTTAATCGAAAATTAAAATTTGACGATTTTTTTGTTAATTTAAGAAAATTTTCACAAACATTTCTTATGAAAATAAAATTTAACGAGAATTTTCTATAAAAAGAAAATTTAATAAAAAAAATTCGTATAAAAAATGTATCCCAAATTTTCTATTAAATAAAATTTACTACCAATTTACTATGAAAACAAAATTTAACACGAATTTCCTATAAAAAAAGAAAATTTTTCAAAAATTTTCTACATTTTTTAAAATTAAACGCAAATTTAATATAAAAAAAAATTTATCGCAAATTTTCTATAAAAGGAAAGCTTATCACAAATTTATCGTAAATTTTCCATAAAAAGAAAATTTATCGCAAATTTCCTATAAAAAGAAAAATTATAGCAAATTTTTTAGAAAAAGAAAATTTATGAAAAATATTCTATAAAATTAAAATTTGTCGCGTATTTTTTATAAAAGGTAAATTTATTGCAAATTTTTAATAAAAACAATTTATTCCTAATTTTTTATAAAAGAAAATTTATCGCTAATTTCATATAACAATAAAATGTATCGCAAATAAAATAAAAATCTATCGCAAATTTTCAATAAGATGAAATTTTATCGTAAATTTCCTATAAAAAGAAAATGTATCCCAAATTTTACATAAAGCGAAAATTTTCGCTAATTTGCTATGAAAAGGAAATGTGTCTAAAATTTTCTATAAAAAGAAAATTTATCGCAAATTTTCTATAAAAAGAAAATTTATCGCAAATTTCGCATATAAAGAAAATTTAACGCAATTTTTTTATAAAAGTTAATTTATCGCTAATTTCATATAACAATAAAATGTATCGCAAATAAAATAAAAATCTATCGCAAATTTTCAATAAGATGAAATTTTATCGCAAATTTCCTCTAAAAAGAAAATGTATCCCAAATTTTATATAAAGCGAAAATTTATCGCTAATTTGCTATGAAAAGGAAACGTGTCTAAAATTTTCTATAAAAAGCAAAATTATCGCAAATTTCCTATAAAAAGATAACTTCTCGCTAATTTTCTATAAAAAGAAAACTATTGCAAATTTTTTACGAAAAGAAAATTTATCAAAAATTTCATATAAAAATTAAATTTATCGCGAATTTTCTATAAAAAGAAAATTTATTGCAAATTTTCCTTAAAAAGATTTATACCGTATTTTTTATAAAAAAAAATTTATCGCAAATTTCGTATTAAAAGAAAATTTAACGCTAATTTTTTATAAGAAGAAATTTAGTGAAAATTTTCTGTAAGAAAATTTAGCAATAATTTTCTATAAAAAGAAAAATTAGCGAAAGTTTTCAATAAAAAGAAAATTTATCCAGAATTTCCTATAAAAAAAATTGTTGCGAATTCTCTATAAATGGGAAATATATAGCAAAATTTTAAATAAAAGGAAAAATTTTATAATAAGAAAATTTAGCATACACTTTCTATATGAATAAAATTTTGTAGAAAGAAAATTTATCGAAAATTTCCTATAAAAGAAGAGATAAATTTTCTATAAAAGGAAAATCTATCACAAATTTTTAATAAGAGGAAAATTTATCGCAAATTTCCTTTAAAAAGAAAGTAGAACCCAAATTTTCTAAAAAAAAAAGAAAATTTATAGCAAATTTCTTATAAAATTTTATTTACCGAAAATTTTCTACAAAAAGAAAATTTATCATAAATTTTTATATAAAAAGAAAATTTATCGCAAATTTCCTATAAAAACAAATTTTTAAAAAATATTCCATAATACAAATTTATAAAAATGTTCTATAATTTCTTTTTGATTTTCTACTCACCTTTTACTTTTGGCTTTACCAAATCCCCTTTATTCCTTAAACTTATTAATACCACATTATCTCAGTTACTCTGCATTACCCATAAGACTTAATTTGTTTTCTTTTCTGCCACCAAATTTCTTTCCCTCAATTTGCAACACTCAGCAATAATTTTAAAATACACTAAAACTAAAAGTTTTAAAACTTTTCTTAACTACAAATAACTCACATTTGCCTTAAAAGTATTTTCCAAATTCCAAAGTGGGACAAATGTGAAGGTAAACACTTGAATGATCACATTTCTCCACAGCTATTTCTTCATTTCACCATTCTTCTTCATCTTCCCCCATGTGTAAAAAAAAAAATGCAACAAAAATTTCAAATGAGATTAAAAACTTTTGCATAGTTTTTCTTAAGTTTATTTATTTTAAAGTTTTTGGATTTTCTTAATTTTTTTTTTTTTTGCAAATAAATAAAAGTTTTTTTTTAATTTTTCTTCAAAATTATACCAAAAATATTTGATTAAATAAATTAAATGTTATTTTTATTAAATTTAAACAATATGAGGGAATAAGCAATCATTTCCTAGTATTTTTCAGTACATTTTATTTTTGTACTTTTATTTGTTCAAGTCAGCAGAAAATGTTTGTCTGAATATGAAATTTTGTTGATTTATAAAAACAAACATTTAAACGAAATATTATTTTTATGTTTTGTTACTTTTTCATTTCGTTTTTGACCACCCAAATGATGTTTTTATTAAGCAAAGCTAACAAACTAAACATGATGAAGACTGGAAGAAGGAATAAAGGTCGAATTGTTGATACTTTACAAATTTGAAAAAGTTTTTAGATCCTTAAAAATATACAAATTGTAGCTACTTTCATTAATCATACTACAAGAATTTCCTTGTACTATTACCTTGCAGTTTTGATTTGACTTAATTTTCTTCGTAAATGAAATACAATTGTTCTATTTTTAGACAAGAAATCTTTGAAACCACAGGAGTAATGGGTACTTTTGCAAATTTCAATAGCAAAATTAATCAATCTGTAACAAACTTAATATTAAATGAAAACTACCTCTTAATGCTTTAGTAAACACCAAAACTGAAACAGAACAACAAATAATTCATTAGGTTGCATACAACTGAATATGGTGCGTGCTTAATTTTTGTACAATTGTTTCAATACAACATTGATGGTAAGCATGTCTGTTTAGTGAGTTTCATTATTATTTTTAAAATATAATGTTGCAGTTGCAACCACAACATAATAATACAAGCAACAAGTTGTTGTTTTTGCAAAAAACAAAAATAAAACTACCTTAATGTCTATCAAAAAGTTGCAAAAAATTTTGCTTAAAGTTGTTTTAATCACATGCTACACCAAAAGTCTCTATAACTCCCGGAAAGTTTATGTTTCAATTACTCTTAATATGCATTATATTAACTATAATATTGAAAATATAAATTTCAATTTTCCATCGTAAATAGTAGTAATAATATTCGTTTTGACTACTTTAAAATAATTATTTATGCTTATTTTAACTTTGAGGCATGAAGTCATTTAAAAAAAAAAAAAAACGCCCACACAAAAGGTACTTACGGCACTGGTTTGTTTGTTGACGGTAACAAAGACACGATCATTTTGATATTGGACTCTTAAACATGATTTAAAGAATTATAATTTCAAAGTTTCAAATTCGTATAAGAATTTTGCACGTAGATGATCTAAATAAAATTTGCGCTTACCTAAAATGAGAACAAAAATATAATAATTAGCATTAAAATAATAAAAGAAAGAACAAATAGTGCGATCAAATTATTTTAAAAATTATAATAGGATACAATTAGAAAAAGCCCACACAATAGAGGAATATAAAAATAAAACTTTAAAAATACAGAAATCACAGCAACGTACACTGGTGCATATTCCTACAAACGCACTTCAATTTTTTAATCAACTTACCGAAAATGGGGCTAAAAAATAATCAAGGTTCTACAAATTATTATTATTATTGTATTTTAATTATTTTTTTTTCTCACAACTTTGTTCAATGCTGTTTTAAGGCTATCCCATTTTCCTTTCCAATGGAAGCATGTGAATATAATAATGATACTAAAACCGAAGAAACCAGAACATTCCATTGAATCTTATAGACCTATTACTCTGCTGTCAATTCTTTCAAAAATACTTGAAAAACTTATCAAAAAATGAATTTCTCCGATTTTAGAACCTTTAAAAATCTTACGCGATCAGCAGTTTGGCTTTCGGCTTATTCACTGGACCCCTGAACAATATCACAGAGTTGTTAAAACAATAAGTGATGCCTTGGAAAATTCTGTATTTCTTGAAGTTAAGCAAGCTTTTGATAGAGTCTGGCATAATGGTTTACAACACAACTGAAAACAACTACTGGCTGCACCTTTTTACCTATTATTGAAGTCTTACTTAAATGAACGTAGTTTTTATGTCAATATGAACGATGATAATTCAAAAGTAGGCGTAATAAAGTTCGGTGTACCGCAGGGAAGCGTGTTAGGTCCAATCCTTTATACAGTATTTACTGCAGATGTTATGAATGCCACATATGAAGATTATACTACTATATTAGCGGTCAAAGATTCAGCATCTGAGGCTTCAGCAATAGTTCAATCACAACTCGACTTAATGAACGTATGGTTAAAAAAGTGGAATATGAAAGTAAATGCTGATAAGTTAACTCATGTTCATTATACTCTTAAAGAAGGTGACTGTTCGCCCTTTTATCTTAATGGAACTTTGATTCCCAAATCCAATTGTTTTAAATATCTTGCTATGAATATTGGCAGACGTTTAACATGGAAAAATCATTTACAATTGAAGAGAAAGCAACTTGATGTAAAAACATGAAAAATGTACTAGTTACTAGGTCCAAGTTCAGAATTGAGTCCAAACAATAAAATAATACTATGTAAGACAATTTTAAAGCCTATCTAAACTATGGAATTCAGTTATGGGAAACAGCGTCGTACTCTAACATTGATATTATTCAAAAATATCAGTCTAAAACTTTAAGCCTTATAACATGAGCGCATTGGTTTGTTAGAAACAACAACATTCATCATGACCTTGACATTTTCAAAGTTAAGGAAGAAATAAAAAAAATATGGCATGAGATACTTGACTCTTGACTCTTTTAGATGACAGTGGCGAAGTAAGATGGCTAAAAAGACTACATGTGCTAGATCTTCCATTTATACTTTAAACTAAAGTCATTTAAAGAAATTATGTCTAAAATATAAAAAAAAATTGGTTAATGTACTTGCATTTCATTTTACTTACAACAAATATTTTAAGTATCTTGTAGATACAAAAGAATATATCTTTGGTTAAGTTCGCTGGAATTTAACGTTTCTGTAATATTTTAAATACTTATAAGATTTTCTTATTATTTATATGTGAATATATTGCAAATAAATGTAACTAAAAAAAATTATTTATTGACTTCACTTAAAAAATTAAGAACAAAAAACTTAAAATGTACATTAAAATTTTTTCATTGAAATTTTAGTAGTTTAATGCCATTTTTTATGGCATTTTCCTATATAGGCACTTAAACTAATGAATCAATTTAGCATTATTAATAATGTGTTGATGAACCTTTGTTTTGGATAACTTTAAAAATTCGGTCTGGCATTGATTTGACTAATTTTTGAAGAAAATCACTATAAATTTCTTCCCAGGATTGCTTAATATTTTAGTTTCATTATAGTTTCCTGCAGTGCATTTCTTGCGTAAACATTACGGGATTCTCCATTGGATTTAAATCCGGACTGCAAGCCGGCCAGTCCAATAGTGGAATATTATATTCATTAAGCCATGATTTAGATTGGTTCTTGAACGGATTGCAGCGTTATCCTGTTGGAATATGTAATCGTCATCCATTTTTTCATCCATAAATGAGAGAAGAGCATCTTCCAACAGTTCATTATAAATTTCACCGTTCATAAAACTGCCTCTACCGAAGTTACGTTGCGACATACGAATTTCGTTCGACCTTAAATCATGCCAATGGCAAGAATATGAATCGGGGCCGAAGATTACTTTATTCCACGCATTTGTCCATTTCATGTATTTGCGCGCAAATTTTAAACGATCTTCCTTATGATGCTGTTTTAACCTTGGCTTACATTCTGGTTTCTTCTCTTTTAGGTTACCATCTGTTCGCCAAATGAGTGAAACATGTTTGAAAGTGACAAGAAGGTCAAATTTACTTTTTCTTTGTGTAGCATTTAATTTATTGCGGGTGGCTTCTTCCTTTATTTTATTAATTTGTCTTTTAGTTAATTTTGAATTACCTTTCGTTGGTTTCCGCACTCCTTATTTCTGTCCTTTCTTAAGAAAGCCTCGTATAAGTCCTTCCGAACGGTTAACTTTTTCGTCAAATTTCTCTATTAGGAAAAACTTGAATTTCAATTTTTTCTTGGTCAATAAGAAAAGTTCCTTTGGAGATACTTTAAGCTGATGAAATTTCCCACTTAAAACAAAAATATTTCCAGTAAACCAAGTTGTTGTCATCATAAACTTATCTCGAAAAAAAAACAACTAAAACTGTTACAATTTTCTAATATTTTTTTTTTTTTCTTTCTTTTTGCAATAACATTTTAGACAAATTTTTCTCGATTAGGTTTATAGGAATATTCCACTGGAATAATCACCAATACGTTCTGATAGATAAATTAAAGAAAACAACAAAAGCAAGAAACAAATATTTTTTACATAAAAATACCGTTATATCGCTAGTTATTGTAACAACACAACATTGTTTTTGGTTAAGAGAATCGAATATACCACAAAGAAGAACAAAAAGTTTAAATACGTTTATAGGAATATGCACCAGTGTATATTGAAATTCTGAGATATCAAAGAGTTGATTGACTTATGCTGTGAATTCAAGGTCTTGCCGATTGTAGGTTTATTCATTTGAAATTCTAGCAAAACTGGTTAAGAAAACGAGAATTTAAAAAAATTCTCAAAATTAAAATTCTACTTGAGAAACTGCACAGGAAAAAGTAAAAAATGATTTTAAGTAGAAAAGTAATTCATGCAATCAAAAAAAATATATAAATTTGTACCTCTCACCAAAATGATTATATCAATTACTAATAATTTTAAAAACTGACAAACTGTGATTATTTTTCCAATAAAATATTTTTAAAACTTTAATTAAAAAATAATTTAAAAAACAACATAAACTTAAGTAATATTTTAATAATTAATTAAGCACATGATTTAATAAATCAAAATATTAATTGAAAAAAAAAACTATTTCAATTTAATTTCAACTAATTTATTTTTATATTTTCTTTTTACATGTTTTGCAAAAAATATGTTTCTTTCTAACACTTTTGAAAAATTCTATTGTATTATGCTTCAGATTTATGTCTTTTTTTATCACAGCCTCCATCGTGTTATTTTTAGCCTTTCTGAATTCAGTATACCAAGAAAGTTAAGAGTTGACTGCACATGAATATTCTTGTAAAGTCACAGAATCTACACGCAGAGAAAAAAAAATGACTACGGCATTGTCACTGCAACAATATTATGTTCCCATTGCTAATATTCATTAATTTAAATAATACTGTGTTCATGATAACAATATGTTTGTTTAATTTTTATCGTTAAAAATTTTAATGTATTTGCCTACAAAAGTTTTATGTTTTTGAATGTTTTTTATTAATATGAAAAAATATTTTTTTCCTTGTTATTAAACCACATCTTGTTTTTAAACCATATTAATATTATTATATAAAAATAGAATTTTAGAAATCTGGTTGAAAAACACACACACACACACACACATATATATATGTATATATATATAGCAATGTTTTTTACTTCATTCCAGGTAGTTTGCATATTTGAAGCATCGATTTCAATTTGTCTTCGCCATGTATGAGCTGGTCGACCTCTTCTACGGCTGCCTTGAGGATTCCACTCGATCGCTGTTCTGGCAATATCTGTGACCGGTTTTCTTACGTTGTGACCAATCCAGTTCCATTTTTGCCTTGTATTTCAGTAGTTATAGGGGACTGTTTCGTTTGAAAAGCACCTAATTTCATTATAATTCTCATTTAGTTTATACATGAATAAATATAAGTAAACAAGGTTTTGTTATATTTGGTAAGATTAAAGAAGTATAAGATATTGATTAGCTACTATTAGTTAACAAAAAGTATCTTATATTATTTTACACAACATATGTAAATAAACTAAGTAAAATTAATTAATGGACAAGTAATAATTTAACATAATAAGATTAATATAAAAAGAGGTTATGAGTAATTTTGGACATGTTATAAAATTTTTTTATGATAAATAATATTATGAAACTTTATCATAACACAGAAAATCAGAGCACTATTTTATAAAACTGGATCATAATATTATAAAATGTTTAAATGCAAAATGCAAAAACTCGGATCATAATATGAAAAGTTAGATTATTTTATAATTATAATATTCATATTTATTATATAGTCTAATCATAATATGTTGCTCTTCGATTATGGTTAATACAACTATACTTTTTTTCTGCGTGTAGTACTTTAAGTACGCTGAATACGAAATTCTTAATAAAATGAAGCTTTTGATATACACATATATTCATTAAATATTAATACTTACTAGATATTACTAAGCAACTGCCTTTTGGGACTGGAGTCTTTCATCTGCTAATAGCATTTGACTAGTGTAGAAACCTATAACCTAATGGTTAATAATATTCTACAAATATTGTAAACGTTGAATTTTACTAGGGATCTCTAAAGATGATAAATTCATCAGTCTATAAAAACAAATCCATTTTTCATGCAAACGCCTTAAACCATGCACTGAAATCCTTTACTCCGTATAAATTTTTCATCTTTAGTAGCCCTTAGTAAAATTTAACGTTGAAAATTTCTGAGAATCATTTTAATTCGATTAGTTACAATCAGACCGGAATTAAGCCCTTATGATGAGACATAGACCATTGGAAAAATGTAAGGAAAAATTGCCATAAAAATATCCCAAGTATATCTGGAAAAGGATTAATTATATGTAGATTAATTCTTCGGCTTATCTAAAATTAATCCGGTAGTTAGTGCCCATAAAACATATAGTTTACCTATCAGCGCCAAATCATATATATATATATATATATATATATATATATATATATATATATATATATATATATATATTATTTATACATTTGATCAATCGTAAACTACTTTCGACGGTCTCTTCTTCAAATCATTCCACAAGTTATGTATAGGATTTATATACGGATATTGACTTGGACAGCTTAAAACACAGAAATTATTCTGGGACAACCTATTCTTTACTAACCTCGAGCTGTGTTTTTGGCCATTATCCTGCTCGAATGTCCAAAGTAAATGGTATATTCTCTACGGCATATGGACACATAACAATTTCCAATATACTCGTATCACTGTGCCCATCTGGGTACATTGTATTATCAATGCGATAAATACGACCAATACCATTCCATTAAAAGCATTCGCAAATCTTTGTATTCCCACTTCCCTATTAGAAAGTCATCTTTGCGAATTTAACATGGAATTTTTTCCCTTTAGGGTAGCGGACATTTTTTTGGTAGACGTTTTCAAACAAATTAGTTTTCGTTTCGTCACTAAATAATTTTTTTCGCCTTCATATTCAGACTAAAGCAAATGTTCTTTAATGAATTTTGTACATGCATTAATGAAACTTTTCTGGCTATTCTTCCCGGCAATTTGTCTTACACTAAACGAAGACGAACTGTTTGCGGACTTACTTCATTAAAAATTTCAGCTGAAATAGTCTTCACAGAAATGAAGGGTTTCATTTTTGCCAATGAGTAATTCCATTTTAAATTTAAAAAATTGTAACCCTTGATTACCGTTTCGGATAGAACTTGATGCACGTGTAGTGGAGGATACAGAAGAATGTAAAATGAATTTTATTAATTTTTATTTTGAAAACCATGGAAACTCTATAGCTTCGAAAGTGATTAATATATATATATATATTTTTAAATGGCCATAACTTTTGTTTTATAAAATATATCAAAGTAATAAGTGAATAATAAATGAATTTGTCAAATTTTGTATTTTAAGATGTCATAGACAAATTTAAAAAAAAAAAAAAATTATATATATTTTTCATCTTCAACTACCGCCTTATTTTCATACTTTCTACAGAGTAAATTTCAGAATGGTCAAAATTTGTTTAAATTTAACATAAAATTACCCCAATACAATCATCCAACTATTCGTTTATGGTCGTATTTTATAACGTAAAAATATTAATGTGTTAGTGTATTTGTCGCGAATGTGTTTTGTACAGCGACACGAGGGCGGATCAATAAGTCCGTGACTTTTCGAACTTCCCTCGTAGTTATATGAAACGCAACACTATTCCCATCAAGTACCACCTGTTAATAGACTACTTTCAAATTTTGAATAAGTGTCGTTATTTACTTTGTGTAAAAAATAGGATTTTTTGAGGTCCTTAAAATAGACTTGTTTGGTCAATAATTTCATCGTTGGAGCTAAATCCCTTTCCACCGAGCCATTTCTTTAGGTTTGGAAATAGGAAGTAGTCTCTAGTTTATTGTTTTTCCCTTTTGAAGGTAATCGATGTGGATTATCCCGCGTGCATCCCAAAGAACTGTTGCCATCACCTTATTGGCCGACAAACTTACCCATTGTTTAGACCGGATCCATGTTTCATCCACAGTTACAAAACGCCACAAAAACTCATTCATATTGCGGTTAAACAACTCTAAACAATCCTTTGAAGTTGTCACACGTTTAGGTTTATGGTCAATTGAGAGCAAATGCGGCACCCATCTTGCAGACAACTTTCTTAAACCCAGCTGATCATTTAAAATCGAAACCACACTGCAATTTGAAACGCCTATGGCACCAATAATCTCACTCACCATATTGTAAATTTTTTCGACATTTTCGGGTGTACTGACCTTAATTGGCCGTCCAGAACGTTCAGCGACATTACCTCTTTTTTACCATTGAAATCGATGTTGCAGAGTCCCCATAGTATCTATCGAGCTTTTCCTTGGTTTGATTGACGGTTTTTTTCGCAAAAAATAATGTTTAATGAGCACTCGAAATTCACTTCTTTCCATTTTTAGAAAAATACACGAGGTTGTATGTTTTGAATAGCTGTTAAACGCAAAGTAAATGACGACACTTGATCAAAAATTGACAGTAGTCTATTAACAGTTGGTACTTCATGGGAATAATGTTGCATTTCATAAAACTAGGATGGAAGTTCGAAAAGTCACGGAAATATTGAACCGCCCTCGTATGCACAAAGAGAGGATGTAAAAATTAGAATGTGTTAGTGTATATTTTGGTATTTGTTTACGCTCTTTGTGTTTGTTATGTCTAGTATACAAACAAAAAAATTTTTTCCTTATGCTCTTTGTTATGTGTTTTGTTGTTGCTTTTGCTTAATTATGCGACGTGAACCTTTCTTGTTAAAAGTAGAACAAAACTAAATGGTTTTTTTTAATTTTTTATAATTATTATTATTATTTATTTATTTTTTTTTTTTTTGCTCCCAATTATTTAACTTCGTTAACCTTCGTGTTGTGTATGTGAAAATGCCGAAAACACTCAGCTCCGAAGTGCTATGGGTGCCGGTGTTTGGTTTTGTGTATCTAGCATCAGGGATGGAAAATGAAAATATATTTTGGTATCAAAATAAACCTGAAATAGTACCTATTTCAGCCTCAGAGTACTAAAGTTAAAATTTTTGATACTTATTTATTTTCTATTAAAAAAAACAACTTCAATGATAAATTTCTTTAAAGCGAACACTTCAGCTTTAGTTTTGTTAAAATATAATACATTACTTATAACTTGGAAATTCGGAACATTTTCACTTTCACTGGAATTTGATTTACAGAACATAGAAACTTGTAGTAATGATTACATATTTTAGAGTGACTCTCGTTTACAACTTTATAAATTAAACAATCAATCTACAGCAGAAATGTTTCTATAAAGTAGCTTATATTCCCTACAAACTTATCTGCATAGTCTTAATTACTGAGAACTCGAACCCCAGTATTTAGCCAAGAAATAATATACATCACAATTTCATAATTACTTCTTAGCACCAAGTGTAAAGGGTTTCATTTTGTAAAACGAAACGAAAATTCATTTCGAAATTTTATATTGAAAACAACAAATAAATTTGAATTTCAATTTAAAGAAACGAATTTTCGTTTTATAAAATCAGATCCTAAATCTGAATTTATAAAAAAGTAAATACAACATTATTATAAGTTCCTATTCGAAAATAATATATCGAATATATTGAAAATATATTTTTATTTAAAAAGTTTATATTTGATTCGAATTGTAGAATAAGTAACTAATCGTTGGAGAGTATCAAATGACTCGAGAGAGTACATTGATGATTTTGAATGTTTAATAGTATCAAAAAAAGTACGATAGTATCAAATTTTCCATTCCTGGTTCTCATGTATAAATGTCACAACTAAATAATGAATGAATAACTCTTAAAACAATTAAGCCCTGATAATGCTTGTTTAGACTAAGCGCCTGCGCTCATCTGTTAAAACGTATGGCGTTATATTTGATCCTGACTACTTTACTCACACAATACACAAATCATAAAATTAATAAACAAAATCACGCAGGAAAACAGCACATTTTCCCTTTGGAAAAAAAGGAGGAAAAAACAACCATTTATAAAACTACCTAAATAAATGAAAAACTAAACTAACATTACTTCATAGAGAAAATCATAAAATCCTGGTTGGAAATTTTAAAATAACAAATGTGACGAAAAAGGAAGTCCGATATTTGGTCAAGCCTTGAACATATGTAAAGAATAGAACAACGATTGTGTGTGGGTTCGCGTATTTTGAATTTAATTTTTATTGTTTGTTTGTGTAAACCTTAGAACAAACCCTCGCATTAAAGTGAGCAAATGAGTGAGGGACAACAGCATACGTAAATCATTTAGGAAAACAATCAGAAAAAAAATACTCATATAAAATAAAAATCAATTCACACCTAGAAAAACTAAAAACATAAATAAATTGTTATCAGTTTATAGGTACAATATTAAGGCTTATGCAAGCAAAATCTTGCCTTTTGGTCGTCAATTCAATAGTCCCAAAGATTTGAAGGACGATAGAGTTTGAGCTGTATATGTATTTTTTTAACAATGTGTTATTTTTAATGTGTGTTTTGTATTTTTGCTAAATGACATTTATCAGCATTTGGCAAACACATGTTCACAAAATGCAAACATGCCAACAGCACCACAATTTCATGTACAACAATCAGTCAGTCTACCGACTACAAACTCTAATCGGAATTTGGAGACTTTTTTTATGAAAGAATAAAGAACACCAGGAATTTTTTTTCTGAAAAATTTAAACGTGTGTTTCGCAGACCGTAACTGTCAGTTAGAAATTTTATAGTTATTTTTGCTTTGTTTTCTTCCTTTTAAATATTTAAGATTTTTTTTCTTTTTTGTCGGCAAAACATTAATTTAAGTTTTTAATACCTTAACTTGGTTTTGGTTGATTTCAATACAAAACAAAAATTAAATATGTTTGAGTTCTGTTTGAGTTCTGTTTTCAATTTTATGCTTAAATATTTAAAAGGGAATACAATGTAGTTTTTATTGCAAGATCTGAGCTAAAATCATTATTTAGTATATACAATTGTGTTTAAAATATAATACAAATAATTTTATGTGCTTCACAAATTAAATTTTATTTATTAAATTTTTAAATTAATTTTTAATCATATTCTATTTTTGTCATATTTTTAATTGATTTCTTCTATCTTCAACTAAGTATCTAAAATTTATGGTTGTAGTTTTTTTTAATTTTTAAACAAATTTTTTAATACTTTATTTGAGTTCATTGTTTTCCCAGGCATTTTAATAAATAGTTGTCAAACCATTTAATTTAAAATTAACTAACACGACGCCATATAACTAACACCGCCATCTTTTACCGCCCGTCCTCAAATCCAACAACAACATCTCTACAATTGAAATTTGTATAACGACATCAAAAATGAGTTGTGATCATATTTAAACTCACACTTTTTCTACAACAGATTAAATGGCAAAAAAAAAAAAACAATTATTCACAAAACTACAAAATTTAAAAAAAAGAATTAAAAAAAAACGCGTGTACCACTGAACATTATTCAGGCGGGATCGGTTTAACACAATGTCTCACTCTCAATTACGAGCAACATTGAGCTACCAGCAGCAAATGAGTCATTTGCAAAAATATTTAGCGAATAATCCATAAAAAAAAAATTATATTAACTTTAATTGTCACTGTCGTCGTGTTAAACACTGTATTTTTTGTTTTTCTTCTTTTTTTAAAAATTGTAACGATAAAAAACAATTCACACATCCAATCGTAAAAAGTGAACCACATTATGACTATTAAAATTTATAAAAACAAATATTAAACCCAATGTGGATTTTTGTGTATCGTCATTATCATCAGCAACCATATCAAACAAAGACCTCAAAACAGCTCAGCTGTGTTGAGCCCGACTGCAAAGGTTTATTTAAAGTCAATGTCCTTCTCCAGTTTAACTTAAATTTGTTTCTTTTTTTTTTATAGCAAACTTTAATTAAACCAAACATTTGACACTTTTTTGAGCTGTGAAGCATTTACACTGCAAGAAACTTATTGGATAATAGAAAAAGTAAATTCCTGTTATTTACAAGTGGTGTTGCCAATTTAGCACAATTTAGTACTAGATCTAGCAATTTTTAAACTCATTTATCATGGAAAAAATCTATCTAGCACCTGGCACCTTTTCTACCACTTTTCAAGTTATTTTTAGCATTTTTTTTTTAAATAGTGATTTTAAACTTTGTAAAAACCAATGCAATTGCAAGCAGTTAACCTATCAAATAATAATTTGGCAGTTAAGCACACTATTACTACGTTTATACACACCTCTTATTCGCAATTAAAAATATTGCGAAAGGAAAATTTTGCCATATAAACAGCGAGTTCATATTTTATTGGCAAGTTAGTAACTCATGAAAACTAATTGCAAATAAAGCATACGGCGTTGCCACTTCTTTTTACGTTTATATAATTTTTGATCATAATATTTATAGTTTTCCCATCCGGCGCAATAAATAAGGAAATGTATTGCTTTATGCAATTGATGTATAAACAGTGAGTTATTTATTTGCAAGTTAATTATACCCCATACCACCATAGATGGTTGGGGTATTATGTGTTTGTGCTGATGTTTGTAACGCACAGAAAAAATCATCCAACACCTATCTTAAAGTATAAAGAATCACTTCTTGAGTAGATCTAACGATGTCCGTCCTTCCGTCTGGCTGGCTGTCCATGTAAACCTTGTGCACAAAGTACAGGTAGCAATTTTAAAGGTAATTCAATGAAATTTGACACGTGGGACTTTCATGACACAAGGACTAAGCCTATGATCCATTATTTCACCTATCCCCCATACAAATGTCTTCCCGGAATACAGATTTAATGATCATATACATATGCCTTAAATATAGCAATATTTTAATGAAATTCGGTATAAGGAAGTTTTGTATAAGTATCAATCTTTGTGGCAAATGTCATGAAGAGCGGTCCAGAATTGACCATAGCTCCCATATAAAATCCTCTTCCGAAAATCAGTTTAACGTGCATAAATCACATACATATGTTAGTATCATGTTTACAGTCAACGGAAATAAGTTTTATATAAGTAGAAATTACAGTGACAAATTTTATGAGAATTGCTCCATAATTTACCATAGCTTCCATATAAGTCCGCTTTCGGGAATCACCCTAAATTACATAAATTTATATAAATGTCAGTATTAACACAATATTCTGTATTCGTCTATTTTATTTTACATTTAGTAAAAGTACGGGTCCACAATTGTCCTCATGTCTAATATAAGACCCCTCTATGAATTTTGATGGACATACACAATGGTGTGGGGTATCATATGGTCGGGCTTGACTGACTATATCTTCCTTATTTGTTTTATTTGTAATAATCATGCGTATAAATGTAATATATAGTTCTTTTATTATAAGAAATAAATATGATGAAATAACTTATTAATTTTTAAATATAATTTGAAATTTAGTTGTGAAAAAATTTTATTTTAATTTACGAGTCGATGTCGTAAATTAAAATAAAATTGTTATTAATTTTTTGAATCTTCTTGAAATTTAAAATATTTATACATAATTAAACAACTTTATAAATAATTTAAAACATCATAATATAACATTATGTCAGTTAACTTATCAAATTTTAACACATAATTAAAGTCTAATTGTGGACAAAATGATTACTTTGTGTAAAAAGAATTTCATTTTATATATGGTTATGCTTTAACTGTAGGTTAAAATTTGATAAGTTAAGAGTCCTATGATTTTTTATTTTATTTTTTTCAAATGTTATTGTGAATATTTTGTTACTTTTTTAAATAATTTTTCTAATGGAAAACTTTTTCGAGAATTTTATTTTTTTTTTTTTTTTTGTAAATATTGGCTTTTGAATAAAAGTCTATTTATTTAGTTAAAATTATTTTTTAATATTATTTGAATATCATTTACTTAATTAGAAATTCGCATTTTAATAAAAATTTAATTTGGTTCATTAAAAGAGAAAATTTTCTAACAATTCTTAACTTTATATTTCACAACTCCATAATCCGGATTAAATAAGAAAAAGTCCTTTTTGATTAAAATTTTAGCATAACTTGGAAAATACAATAAGAAATGATATAATTATAATGTAAGAGTTGATTCTAGTTGAATTCCTTCATTTTCAGTTATTGTTTATTAAAACAATTCATCATTCAAATTTTTTTTATTTTTTTTTTTTTAGATAAAAAACTTAAAATATGGAATGTTATTTAACGAAAAATTTGATCCTTGTTTCACATATTAAATAGAAGAAATAATTTTAATAGTTTTTTTTTAACAAAAATAGAACAGAAAAAAAGACAATCCGGATTGGGGTCTGCTATAATTATCCAGATTCTCGAGTTTATACTGTATCTGGTTTTTAATACGAGGACGGATCAATAAGTCTGTGACTTTTCGAACTTCCTTCGTAGTTATATGAAATGCAACACCATTCCCATCAAATACCACCTGTTAATAGACTACTGTGAGCAAGTGTCATTTACTTTGCCTTTAACAGCTGTTCAAAACAAAAAAGTGAATTTCGAGTGCTCATTAAACATTATTTTTTGCGAAAAAAAAACCGTCAACCAAACCAAGGAAAAGCTCGATAAATACTATGGGGACACTACACCATCGATTTCAAGGGTAAAAAAGTGGTTTACAGACTTTCGTTGTGGTCGCACAATTACAAATGACGCTGAACGTTCTGGACGGCCAATTGAGGTCAGTACATCCGAAAATGTAGAAAAACTCCAAGATATGGTGTTGGCCGACCGAAGAGTAAAAGTGCGTGAGATTGTTAATGCCATAGGCATTTCATATGGTAGTGTGGTTTCGATCTTAAATGATCAGCTGGGTTTAAGAAAGTTGTCTGCAAGATGGGTGCCGCGTTTGCTCTCAATTGACCATAAACGTAAACTTGTGACAACTTCAAAGGATTGTTTAGAGTTGTTTAACTGCAATCCGAATGAGTTTTTGCGACGTTTTGTAACTGTGTATGAAACATGGATCCATTACTGTACTCCGGAGACCAAGCAGCAGTCTAAACAATGGATTTCTCCGGGTGAACCTGCTCCGAAGAAGGCCAAGGTAAGTTTGACGACCAATAAGGTGATGGCAACAATTTTTTGGGATGCACGCGGGATAATCCACATCGATTACCTTCAAAAGGGAAAAACAGTAAACTAGTGACTACTTCCTATTTCCAAACCTAAAGAAATGCCTCAGTGGGAAGAGAAAATTATTGACCAAACAAATGCCTATTTTAAGGACCTCGAAGAATACTAATTTTTGGAAGGGATACAAAAACTGGAGAAACGTTGGACTAAGTGTATTGAGTTATAAGGAGATTATGTTGAAAAATAAATTTTTGTTTTTTGTGTTTCATTCAAAAAGTTTCGGAGATTTTAAAAATCAAATTTTCGGTAAAAGAAAGAAAAGTTTAGTTATATGTTATTTGGTATAACATATAACACTATAATTTAGATAACACATACTTGGATAACTTATGATAAAATTAAAATTTTTTAAACATCCACCCATAAATTTTATTTCATTTTTATAGAATCAATTTCAGAATGTGTTTTTACTATTTTCTTTAACGTTCTTTTAGCTTTAACCCTGAAAATAAATAATATATCCCTTTTTTACAAACTACTATTTTTATGTTTATATTCATATATCGTTGCTACGTTTTAATAAACTTATCCCTGAAGAGGCTGGAAAATATTAGCGAAACGTTGGATAAAATAATGAAATAATAGTTTTTTATTTGCATTTACATATGACCTTCACGCAGGGAAAAAAACACATTATCACTACAACAATATTATGTTCTCATTGTTAATTTTATTGAACTTTAATAACTCTGTGTTCACGATAACAATGATTTTGTTTAAATTTTGTCATTTAATGTTCACACTCAAAAAGAGTTTTAATATCGTTGACTGCAAAAATTTTATGTTTTTAAATATTTTTACCAGAAACAAAATTTTATTAATATGAAAAATATCATTACTTCTACAACCATTAATTGTTTGCAGTCTTTCTCCTTGTTCTTAAACCATATTCTGTTCTTAAACCATATTAATATTATTATTTCCATGACAATAAAATGTTTCAAATAAATATAATACTTAAGCTATGTTCACATTTGGCAAATATTTGATTAAAATTGCGTGACCACTAGTTTTGCATAAAAATTGTTTGCCGTTGTTTGATCTTTCAAATGTCTTGTAAGAGAAAACAGCGTCAAACAAGATTCAATAAAACGTAATCTGTATTTTACGATAAGTAAAAAACATTTTCCAAATTGAAAGAAGAAATTAAGATTTATTTTATTTAGTGGTTACGCCTTTTTTTGTCAAATATTTGACTAGTCTGAACATAGTTTAATCCTTTTCACAAACTTAGTGGAAAACTTCAATACTATTTGTTTTTAAATATATTTTTTAATGTTTATGATGTTTTTAATGTTTATTTTCCAACTTCAATTTTCATGCAATTATATACACTGCCTGCCATTTGAATAAGGAATCACATTTTTTTAACTTTAATTAAGTATATCTGCTAAACTAAAGTTCAGAAAAAAATAATTTTTTGCGCAACCAAATTTCAAAGAGTTGGCTTTAGTTTCCTGAATAAATAAAAAATATACATATTTTTTTATACTAAAATTATGCATTTATTTAAAGACATGTATTTCTGTGGTACTATTTAGTGTGTCACTTGAATAAGGAATTCTTTTAGTATTAATCAGGAAGGCTATGATTTGAATTTATTGCTCCTGGATTATGGTCACTACAACTATATTTTATCTCTGTGTGTTGAAAGCCCAATATAGACTATTCTATTATACAAGAAGCAATTAAGAAAAAGATCGAATAAATCTATAGCACAAACAGTTTTTGCTCTTAGCGCTTTTTTGTAGCACCGTTTTTATTTTTAAAACTTTCTAGCATTTTTTTTTTTTTTTTTAATTCTAGCACTTTTTCTCACTTAGGTTTTGGCAACAGTGCTTACAAGGCAACTTCTTAGTTCTAAATATGCTTTAATTCAGCTCTAGTTCAGTTCTTGTTCTGTTCTATCTCAGTTCTGATTCTTTTCTAGTTCAGTTTTAATTAAATTCTTAATCAACTCCAAATGAGCAATAGTTCGTTTCTAATACAATTAATTAATTTTTCCCCCCACCCAATACTATTCATTATAATTCCACATCATGCAAGATTGCATGTATAATTTTTATTTGTTTATCTCTCCGTCCGTCTGCATGATGGAAAAAGTGTTGTGCGAATGAAGTTAGTAAACTCGTATATAATTTTTTTTCACAGTTAAAGAATGTTGCTGTCTGTAAATGTTGCTGGCAATTCTGTATTTGCTGCTGATGACAATGATGATGCTACAGGCTAAAAATAGTCAAACTGTAAGCTCGTTTTTAAACATTTATAAATTTTATTGTAATAAAAATAAATTCTTATATTTTTATTTACTTTTCATTCTTTTTATAAATGTAACTTAACTAATTGTTAAATAGACACATTAAAAAATTATTAGTTGCATTTATTTGCCACAATAAAAAATTATCATTCACACAAGTGTCAAGTCATGCACTCAATTTATATATTAAAGAAAGGGGGTTGGATGAGGAAGATTTTTAATTGCTTTAAATGCGACGTTCACACATTTGCGTATTAACTTTAAAATTAAGGAAATGAATTTAATTTTAACTAATTGCAATTGCGGTGGTAACAATAAAAAATTTTAGTAATTATTATTTTTGTTTTTTTTTTTTGTCAGTTATAAGGATAAAAGAAATATTTATATTATAACAAATTTATAGAGAAATAAATGTTGAATCAATACATTCTTTAAAATAATTAAATCTTTTTATCTAAACATTTTCTAAAAAACTTTTAAGCAAATATTATAAGTATCTAACAATTCCCACACTTAACCGTCTACACCTTCAAACAAAGTGTATTTTTGATGATGTTCTATCAACACTCTAATTTTTATTTCCATCACACTCAGACTACATACATACAACACTCACGAAACAAGAGAGGAAACTAAGAGTTTACACTTCATTTAACTAATTCCTCGATTATTCACACCTTAAACAAATGAGATTTTAAAATTGTAACGAGCTGAAGTGAATGAATAAATGGAAAAAAATGAAAAATGTGACATTCATTTGAAGAATTTGTTTTGAAAAACCATTACGGATAAAATAAAATGACGAAGTAATAAAAACAAAACGACAACACTATTTTACACCACCATTCACATCCTCATCGTCATCAAAATCATCATACAGCTCATCATCATCATCATCATCATCATCAAATACAACATCATAAATACAAAAAAAAAAAAACAATCCTCAGAGTATAAAAAGAGAGCTGCTTATGTTGCCTGCCACTGTCTAAATGATATTGTAAAAGGAATTAATAACAGGAACCACTGACGGACTACCTTTTAAAAACGTCACTCATCATGGGGAGAAAAAAAATGATACAAAAAACACACCACATTAAATCAGGGTGTTGATGACGATCATCAAGAACCGCACAACATACTACAAGAGAGAAAGCCAGCTAGACAGACAGACAGACATACAGACAAACTCAAAAATGTACTAAAAATTATTTATAAAAAAAATTGCTGAATACGAGTAAGAAAACTGTAACTGCAAGTTCCTTACTCTCAAGCATTTCAATCAATTAATCTAATTTAAATTTATACAATTTTTTTCTATTTATTTTCAATGCCACTCATGGTAACAAATTTAAAAAAAGAAAAGAAATTCATTCATCATTTTTTCATTAGCGAAAATAAACCCTCTGCATGTCTGAAGGATGCAACAACTGTGAGTTTTTATTTTTTTTTTTTTTTTTTATTTTGTCTATACTTCACTACTACAACTTCTGTATGCTGTTGTATTCTTGTAAATCCTGTAATCTCATCATCAGGTTACTTTTCCATTGTAACGTTTACTTTGTCTACCACTTCTGTATGGGCACAAGTGGAAACGATTATGCATAATCACTTTTGTGCCATTTCCATACAGTTTTTTTTTCTGGCTTTCGCTTTTCTTTCCAGGTTGATCAAGCGTTCTTAAGTATTATTAAATGTACAATGGTTGAATGGCATAAATACTCGTATAATGTAAAATACAGTTAAGCGTTAAAAAATCAGGGTGAATTTAAATTAAGCTGTTAAAAGTAACGAAATTAAGCACACATTGTAATAGAAAATATTTTGAATAGAATAAGCTGCAACCCTTTCGTTGCGCCTGCAATGGCTTAAAATTAAAATAACTTTGTTCATGCAGTCATAAGCGATTTTCTATGGTACGAAATTTTAAATTTAGAACTATTTTGAACTAGAACTGAAATATAACTGAACTGAAACCGAACTAGAAATGAACTACAACTGAACTAGAAATGAAATAAAACTGAACTAGAACTGAAGTAAAACTGAACTAGAATTGAAAACAAAAGGAGCTAAAACTGAACACGAACTAAACTAAAGCTAAAATAGAACTAAACACGAACTAAACTAAAACTTAACTACAAATAAATAGAACTGAACTAAAACTGAACCAAAAATGAACTGGAACTCAACCAGGACTGAACTAGAACTGAAGTAGAACTGAACTAGAACTAAACTAGAACTGAACTAAAACTGAACACCAACTGAACAAGAATTGAGGTAGAAAAAGAACTGAACAAGTACTAAACTAGAACTGAACTAAACCTTAACTAGGACTGAACTAGAATTGAACTAGGACTGAATTAGAACTGAACTAGGACTAAACTGGAACTGAAGTAGAACTGAGCACCAACCGAACTAGAATTGAACTAGAACAAAAAAAAAACAAAAACCAACTGAACAAAAACTTAACTATAAATGAACTAGAACTGAATTAGGACTGAACTACAAATGAACTAAAACTGAACTAGAACTGAACTAAAACTGAACTAGAATTGAAGTAAAACTGAACTGGAACTATGCTAAAACTGAACCAAACCTTAACTAGGACTGAACTGGAATTGAACTAGGACTGAATTAGAACTGAACTAGGACTAAACTGGAACTGAAGTGGAACTGAGCACCAACCGAACTAGAATTGAACTAGAACAAAAAAAAAAACAAAAAACAACTGAACAAAAACTTAACTATAAATGAACTAGAACTGAATTAGGACTGAACTACAAATGAACTAAAACTGAACTAGAACTGAACTAAAACTGAACACCAATTGAACTAGAATTGAAATAGAACAAAAAAAAAACAAAAAACAACTGAACAAAAATTTAACTAGAAATTAACTAGAACTGAACTAGAACTCAACTAAAACTGAACTAGAACTGAAATAAAACTGAACTAGAACTGAACTAAAACTGAACTAGAATTGAAGTAATACTGAACTGGAACTATGCTAGAACTGAACTAAAACTGAACAAAAATTGAGCTAGAAAAAAAACTGAACAAGAACTAAACTAGAAACGAACTAGAACTAAACTAGAACTGAACTAGAAATGAACTCGAACTGAACTAGAACTTAACTAGAATTGATCTGGAAATGAACATAAACTGAGCTAGACTAGAGCTGGACAGGAGTTAAATGTAAACTGAGATATAATAGAATATTTATTTTAAAATCCTTTTTTCATTAACGTTCTGAAAACTGAACTAGAACTGGACTGGAATTAAATGTAAACTGAAATATAATAGAATATTTATTTTAAAATCCTAGAACTAAAGAATATTTAAGCAATTTTAAATTGTTTTCAGTTTCCTGCAAAAAAGAAATTGTTTTTTTTTAACGAATGATAATTCCTAGATTTGATTGCCTAGAAAAAAATCTATAGACACTAACAAAAAAAATTCTTCCAAAAGTAGAAAAAAACTAACTTTTGAAAACCACCTTCATAGGTCTAGTCACATAGTAAAAAACTAAACGTTTACCAACAAAATGTAATTTTAGATTTTTCCTCTGTAAAAAAAATATGTATGTGTGTATGTATGTATGTATTTTTTCCGCCTCACTTTTCATATCAACAGTTTTTATTGCACTTTTTGTTGGTCCTCCATATATGAAAAATTTTACCAGTAACAGTTCACAATTTGCATTTTTTTATTTGACTTGTTTGCATGACTATGAAATCCAATCTTTACCAGCCATTATCCTGTTAAAATCGTAAAAAATCAACATCAAAAAACTTTAACTAAAAAAATCCGTATACAACCAGTCAAGGTAGCTGTAGGAAAAAAACAAAAAATTGACTTTAAATGCAACGTGTGCCAAATTGGTTTGGTGAAGTTTTTTTTTTTTTTTTGGTATTTTCATATTTTATACTCATCATATGGAAACTGAAAACTGGTATTTCAAGTTCAAGCCTCAGACATGCCAGCTGTCAGTATTGAAATTGCCACAGGATATTCGCACTTTAATACAGAAGTTTTTATGAGTTTTTAGATGAAATAAAAAAATGGAGTGGGTTAAAAAAGGATTAGGCTAGGAGTTACACTAGACAGAGTTTTTCTTGACTGACAGATAAACAGATAGTTTTACACGACATTTAGACAATCAGACGTTTGATATGAATTAGGATGAAATAAAAAATGTTTGTAGGTATATAAATTAAAAAATATTTTTTGTTGAATTATTATTTTTTTAATTTACTTTTTATTTTTATTTTTTATAAAATAAGTGCTAATTTTAGCAACGTTTCTAGAGTGCTACATTAAAGATACATATTGGTGTAAAAAAACGTAACTATGTAGATTTAAATTTAAACAGAGTATTCGAAATCAAAATTTTTGTTAAATCAACAAAAAAACAAAACCCTTTTTCATGCCACTTAATATTTCATAATCAAAATTATTCAATCAATTTAAACATACTTCATTCCATATACTATTCCTACAAAGTAGCATATTCATCTGCAGCAGTTTTAAGTGTTTATTTGAATATAATTAAACACAGACGCAGAAACCAAAACTATCAAATTTAAAATTTGTTGGCACAAGCTAAAATATTGTAATTGAATCGATGTAATATGATATTTTTTCCAGATAATATTTATTTAGCGGTAGTAACTGTCGAATATAAAAACAACAAAAAACCGTTTGTTTTGAAGTTCAAAAATTGAAACATGAATTTCTGTTATTTTGTAGAATTTTGAACTATAAAAACAGCTGAATAAATAAAAAAATCCCGTATTTTTTTGGTAACATTGAATGAAAATGTAAGGGATATTTGTTGAGTTTTTTTTTATAAAAAAGGCGAATTAATAGAAACTAATTAAGGAAACTAAATTCAGTTGCAAGTTAAAATTTCTTTAGGCGAGTTTCTTTTAGTAGAATTAAGAACTTCGAAAGAGTTTTTAATTTTAAAATTTAGGAAGCATAAACAAACTTTATTTCCAATTTGAAATTTCCTTAAATACACATATAACGAATTTCAGTGAAATTCCCTACAGACATTGGCTATTAGAAGTGTTTCTTAAATCATAAACTTTTAGACTCATGGTACTTTCTAGTCCAAAATTATAACGTTTTGAAGAATTGAAAAAGTAAAGTAAAATGAAAATGTATACTTGCTTAATTGCTGGTCTTAGTTTCATATGAAACACAAAGATATTAAATTTATAAATATTTTTATAAAATTTATTTATATCAAAAGTTCAAAGGTCAAAGCTGGACATATAAAAATCGAATCATTATATCTCAAAAAACACTATTTTCAAAATTTCAGGGTGAGCACTTGTTTTAGTTTAGATGTTAAGAAGCAAATTATGGTAAAAACATATATTTTTTTTTTTTTTTTTGTAAAATTTAAAATATTTACAAAAATTTCTTTCGAAGTAAAAATATCATTGTTGAAGATATAATGGTTTAATTTTTATGAATCTACTTTTAACATTTGACCTTTGAAAATAAATTAACTTTCTACATATTACTTTAAAAGCAATGTCCTTAAATAATACTAAAGGTAAAATTTTTGTATATACAGTATACAAGTTATTAGTAATTCTATTATATTTTGGTCCTTTGACCTTTGAACTTTTGATGTAAATAAAACTTTCATATAATACTAAAACCAGTGATCTACTATGTATAGTTTAGAAGTTATTAGCAATTAAGCAAGTACACTTTTGAGAATCATATTTTTGGACCAAAAAAGTTTATAATATAAGAAACACTTCCAATAGCCAATGTCTGTAGTGAATTTCATTTAAATCGCAGATGTCAAATCCGAAAATGGTTGTTTTCTGTTCGTTTTGTTATGGAATAACCAAATATTAAAATTATAAAAAATAAATAAAAGAGTTGTTCAACGTTTTGAAGACTCTATGAAAAAGCTTCATAGAATTGAAACCGAACAGTAATATAATTTTAGTTTATTTTCAATGTTAGTTAAGTTCTAGTTTTGAATTCCTATTTACAGAAAAAAGTACATAAATATAAAAATTTACTTACATTGATTTCAGTTCATTAAACTTTTTTATTTCTTTCAAATGAATCAAAAGTTAAGAAGACTGAAAAAATTGTTTAAATTTTCATTTATATTTTTTTCAATTTTCAATTCAATTTTTCAATTTGTAAAAAAATATTTGAAATTTTCTCCGAAAAATTTTAAGCTTTTAATGATTTTTAGCTACATTTTGGAAACAGAATTGAAGCGCTTTTTATCAAAATGATGTGCTGCAGAACGCGAGCATAATTATACAAATTTCTAAACATTATTTTTTTTAACAGATTTTCCTTGGAATCTTACCATTTTAAGGCATTCATATATAGTTGTTATCGTTTACTATTTACAATCAAATCTAATAAAACTAAATAAATAATTTAACAAAATTTTTTTAATATTCCTAAAATTTCCATTATGAAAAATTTAATAATATCTAAGAACAAA
Organism: Protocalliphora azurea; assembly: GCA_932274085.1. Taxonomy (NCBI): domain Eukaryota; kingdom Metazoa; phylum Arthropoda; class Insecta; order Diptera; family Calliphoridae; genus Protocalliphora; species Protocalliphora azurea. The sequence continues at coordinate 134,550,074 of OW026519.1, forward strand.
ATTTTATTTTTTTGCAAAAAGTTTGGGAAAAAAAGTCATGTTCGATTCATAATATTTGTGAAAAAAAATTTCAAATATATGCATTTTTCTCTGTGATAATACCAAAACGCAATTTCTTTAATCAAAAGATTAAGTTTTTTTTTTTTTTTAACCGTTAACCCAAATAAGTATCAAAACAGCGTGACTAAAAAAACTTACAAAATTTAAAAATAACATTAATAAATCTCTGGCCTTAGGTCATAATAAAACATCAATGTCAACAAACAAATATGTAAAAATCTATGAAAAAAAAAAGAAAACCAATAAATATATTTTTTTGTATACGCTGCTACATTTTATTAAAACTTCTCAAAAAGTACATGAATATTGCTAGCAGATATACCTTTTGTGATAAGAGCAAATAAAAAAGGAAGAAAAAACTTCTTTTTTTTTTTTTGTATGGCACGCGACAACACGACCTACCTCTCTCATACCTTTGTTTCAAATTATTTTGAATTTGTATATGTATTTCCTATGTTTCTTTCACACACGATTAAAAAAATGCAATCGACTATAGATGAAATGAACATGTGCCACACACAACCTTTATATCAAAATCAAAGCTAAGAATTGCAAAATTATCATCAACAACATTATCCGCAACCATCATTATTCTTCTCATCTATTGGGTTTATAGCGGTAGCGCAAATTCAACTCAAATCTCATGAAATAAAAACCTTAATAATCCATAAAACCCTTACGAAACAACAAAACAAATCACACATATGAGATGTACGCGGCTTTGTACACCTTTTAGAGATTTGCACACATTTTCACATTTATGAATAAAATAAAATAAAATAAAATAAAATAAAATAAAATAAACCCTTATCCTGAAGCTGCACTAACACACGCATACATATAAAAATTCACATACACTGCTACTCAATCTCAACTCACCTCACTTGCATTTATCTCTACCCTCTGTAGGTTGAGATTGAACGTGAAAAAAAAACCTGAAGGATTTGTTTTTTTGTTTCCATAATTCTGGGGTAGTTTTGGTCTATGTTCCTTTTGGTTTTTATTCGTTGCCTTTTATTTTCCATTACTTTGTTACATTTTAGATCTCATTAGATCTTTTATAAATGTGTAATCAACATCAGTTTTACTTGTTTTTTTTTTTTTTTTTTTTTTTCAAAATCTTTACCGTTGTACATTCATCATATCAGGTTTGTTAATAACAAACCTGGTTGTATCGTTCTTTTTAGCTTACAGAATACAGGAAAAGAGAGAACGTCAGGTTAATATGACTTTTTAAATTGCTAGTTTTCTAACCACCGTTTTTCGGGTGCAAATAGCTCACGTTATGGTTATTAGTGCGTAATGATAATATTTTTGCTAAAATAGAATGAGCAGCAGATTATTTCTATTTCTGGTTGAGAGCAATGAGATATTCTCATTTATTAGCAGATTATTAAGAAACGAGAAACTTCAAAAAGACAAGCAAATGATTAATTTTTCGCTTAGTTTTTTAAGTTCAGTTTTAATTCAGTTCTAGTTCAGTTCCCGTTCAATTCTAGTTCAGTTCTAGTTCAGTTACAGGTCAGTTCAAGTTCAAGTTCAGTTCTAGTTCAGTTCTAGTTCTAGTACAGTTGCAGTTTAGTTCTAGTTCAGTTTCAGCTCTAGTTCAGTTCCAGCTCTAGTTCAGTTCTAAATCAGATCTAGTTCAGTTCCAGTTTAGTTCTTATTTAGTTCTTTCTTAGTTCTAGTTCATTTCTAGTTAAGTTCTAGTTCAGATTTAGTTCAATTTTAGTTCAGTTCTAGTTAAGTTTTAGTTCATTTCTACTTCATCTTTAGTTCTAGATCAATTCTAATTCAGTTTTAGTTCAATTCTTGTTCAGTTCTAATTCAGTTCTAGTTCGGTTCTAGTTCAGTTCTAGTTCAGTTTTGGTTCAATTTTAGTTCAATTCTAGTTCAATTCTAGTTCAGTTCTAGTTCAATTCTAGTTCAATTCTAGTTCAATTCTAGTTCAATTCTAGATCAGTTTTAGTTCAGTTCAGTTCTTATTTAGTTCTTGTTTAGTTAATTAATTAAATTTAAATTTAAATTAATTAAAAACCTAATAATAAATAAATCAAATTAAAATAAGTTATATAAATGAAAGAAGAAAATAAAAATATATGAAAACCCGAATACGGGAGATTGGTATATGAATACGAACTATAAACTAAATTTTCCAGCCATGAAGTGTCTTCAACAGATGCCGAGGACAACTCAAGATATATTTTAAATTGTATTTTCTTTTAATTTTTTTTTTTTAATTTTTAATATAAAGTGTTAATCTATTGAATTGTAAATAAATAAATAAATAAATAAAAAGTTTAATTCTAGTTCAGTTCTAATTCAGTTCCATTTTAGTTCTAGTTCAGTTCTAGATCAGTTTTAGTTCTAATTCAGTTCTAGTTCAGCTCTAGTTCAGTTCTAGTTCAGTTTTAGTTCAGATCTAGTTCAGTTCTAATTTAGTTCTTGTTTACTTCTAGTTCATTTCTAGTTCATTTATAGTTCAGTTCCAGTTCACTTCTAGTTCAGATCTAGTTTAGTTTTAGTTCAGCTATAGTTCAGTTCTAGTTCAGTTCTTGTTCAGTTCTAATTCAGTTCTAGTTCGGTTCTAGTTCAGTTCTAGTTCAATTCTAGTTCAGTTCTAGTTCAGTTCTAGTTCAGTTCTTATTTAGTTCTTGTTTAGTTCTAGTTAAATTCTAGTTCAATTCTAGTTCAGTTCCATTTTAGTTCTAGTTCAGTTCTAATTCATTTCCATTTTAGTTCTATTTAAGTCCTAGTTTAGCTATTTCGCGTTCAAAACTTTTTAGCAAAAATCATAAGAAAAAATTATTTGGCAAATTTAATATCAAAATGAGTGAGGCAAGTTCCCTTTTTATACTCATTTTCACAATATCCTTAATTTTTCCAAACACATGACCAATACCACCACAAAACAACAAGTTCCAAGTGTACTCAACTGTATGTGTGTATTTAATTGTGTGTGAGTGTGTAAATGCGAATATATTCAATTCAATTCATTAATACACCTTTATTACAATTGTATGGTGATGTGATGATTAATGCCACAAAAAGCAAACGCATACGTGTGTACAAGCCTCAACTTAAAGGGAGATCCTGACATAAGGACACCAGAATAAAGGTAAAAAATTTCTATATATTTTTAAGGGATGCAATTTGAAAAAAAAAAAAAAAAAGAAAACAAAAACCCAAAGAAGCAGCTTATCGAAATTAAAAACAAAAGCCGTTTTATTTGAAATTATATTGTGATAAAAGGTGGAAACAAAGAAATCAAAGCTAAACTCTGTACACCAAAAAAAAAAAAGAGAGACAGGAGTAGGAAATGAAAATAAAAGTGCGTCTAGCACGAGTCATTGACTGAGGGGAAATAAAATTACACTGATTAAACATAACATGTATACGAATAAAACAAACAGAAAGTAAACAATAAAACGAATATGAAAATGTTAAAATCAGAAATGTGCAATTTTTTTATGTTGGATGACTGAGCACGAGCTATTAAGGTGAGTTACGTTCTAAAGGTAAGAGCAGCAGGACAAGAGAGAAAAGAGAAAATAAACAAAACAAAAAAAAACCTGTATGACATTGAATTCAAAATATAAACACAGCTGATGCTGTAATTAAAACAAACAAAAACTACTTATTTGTAGTAGTATTAGTTACTTTTACATATACACATGTTTAGAACCTTTTTGATTTAAATATTGAAATTTTAATTTTCATTTCTAGTTGTTGGACAACAATTGGAATTGTTTAAGGGTGTAAATCTATTTAAGGATTATAAATTTGACTGCTTTTTTCATGTATATTTTGTTGTATTTGAATGTAAGTAAAAATTTGTCATTGAGCTTTAATTTCTATTCAAGTTATTTGACTTTTTTGAAATTTTGTTGTTTTGCTGCAATAAATCTTATGAGATAGAATGTTGACTTTTTTTATTTTCAAATTTTCCCCTCTTTTTTGGTCTGAGTTATAACTGACCATTTTGGGTAAGAAAAATGTAGAAATTGTAATAAAACTTTAAATGAAAACCGGTTGATTTTTTATATAATTTTAAATGCAATTAATTAATAAAGCACATGTATATAGAACGTTTTGAAGTATTAGAGGAGAAAATAATAAAATTTGTATGAATTCTTATTTATTTATGTTTATTATGCAAATAATAAAGATAAATAATAAATAAAATAATATGCAAAGTTAGGGTGAAGGGTCAAAGTAAAAGTGTACAAGGTTTCTGTAAATCTTTTATAAGAAAATTAAGCCATTTTCCCTTAGACATTACTTGGTAACCTTAAACGCAACCATATTCATTACCTGGCCTCAATACTGAAAGTAATTCTCTGTTATTAGTGTTTAAATCAACGATTCTCAAATGAGGATTCTCGACCCACAAGGGATCCGTACGAATTTAAATATTTTCTTTTGTCTTTAAAAATCTCTAATTCAAATCTATATCTTTTTGAAATATTTTGAAATTTAGTAAAAATCTCAATGAATTGATCAATTAATAATAATAGAAACAATCAATTGACGATAATAGAAACAAAGGTATGCTTTTAGAATAATTTTTAAACAATTTCACATCTATAAAATTTGACAATCTTAATTTGAATTAAAACTTTATTTTTCAAACGACTTTCCCGTATAAGCCCTTATGATATATTTTCTATTTGAACAATACTTACATAGTTGTGCCAAGGGGAACTTTTTATTCCAGTATTTAAAATAAATTTATAAGTTTTAAAATAATTTTAGAATAGGGTATGATGTGGGATTAAATCAACTGTCCATCTTCACACTTTAGTGGAAATATTCCTTTTTTAATAAGTTATCTTTAAAATTGTTTTCTATTCTTAGTTCCATATAGGAAACAGGAAAATCAGACCGACAGTTGCAATATTTATATTTTATAACTGTTTTTAATGCGTAAACGTGATTTCAAATTATGAATGATATAAAATTAAACTTCTTCTCAAATGTTAAAAGTTTGAGAATAATTAATGAGTTGTTCAAAAAGAAAAGGAATTTATTCACAAATTGAAAAATACATTTTTTTCAAATATTAATTTCTATTTACTTTTTGGATTTCTGAACTATTTGATATCAAAATAAAAAAATACTATTTATTTGATGCTTCTTGTAAAACAAACCAAAATTAAAATTCAAACTTAACTGAACACTATTTGAAACACATAACTGATATTAAACATTATCAATCATGTTTCAAATTGCTGTTTAGGTATTAACATATTTCGCAAGAATTGTGTTGGTTCGTTTCTAAGTTATAAGGTCTTAAAGGGGAGAACACTTGGTTTAAAGCAATGATATATAGACCGCTTTACAAAAATATTAATCTAATAGACAAGATTTAAGATGATCTTTCGACTGAGGAATTCTGTCTATTAAGTAAGATTTAAGGTGACCAAAAGAGGTGACCAAAAAGAGGTTTAAATCCTAATTAATCCAACAAACGGTATCTTCTTTAAAAGCTAGAAAATAATTTATTAATATCCTTCATGAGGATATATTGCTAATTCTTATCGTTATTGAAATATAGATTAAAAGCTGATCTAATCACATGTATATATTCCAGGATAAGTTAATCATATCTAATATATTGTTCTCACTTAATATTTAGTAAAATAGTTGATAGCAGGTTCTGCCTTCAAGCCTATCTTAAGACGCAGAATAAACACATAGAAAATGTTTTAATAACTTTAGTAGAAATCGATCTAATATTGACTTTAATCTATCCCATTTTCAACCTCGTAGCTATATTCCATTACTAATAGGGGCAATTGTGATTTTCAAAGGACTACACTTATGGCTAATACTTATTTGCTCTGTAGAGTAGTTAAGGATCAAGAATTATGAGATTCTTTATCAAAAAGTCAAGCTATTCAACAAATGTAATAAAATCACGAATCATAAAGGACTGTCTTAAATCTCCTAATGAAATGAAAAGTGGCCTCATGAGTATAAATCATTCCCCGACATCCTTTAAGAGTGCGCTGAAAAAAAAAAATATTGTGGTTTTAAAATTCTCCCACCAATAGAAAAATGTATCCTGAATCAGACAGGCGGTTTGTTATGTTGTCTCGCGAAAAATCAAAACATCTGATATCTAAAAATACTACCGAACTTGGAGTATTAACAAAATTATTCGCCAGACATTGTAGACTGAGGTACCCCCATTATACTTTAGGTAAACTAGAACATAGTGATTTCGAACTTTTAAGAATATATTGGGGTTATAAAAGGAGCCTTAATACGAGTAACTCTATAATCTCTAGGGTATTCCTTTTAATCGACGTTTTCACTGTTCGATTAATCAATTAACTCGAAAAATTTAATAAATTTTGATCGTTTTTTAATGTTTATTAAAAATGTAAACAACAACAATGTTGTAATCATAAAAATAGTTTAAAATATCAAAAATATATCTACATTAATTTTGATCGCTTAATGTACAAAAAGGGCTTAAATTGCCCTTGAGAAATAGTTTTTCAAAAATAATATGTATTTATAATTTGAGCACATTTTTCTCTTGAGTTTTTATAAATCTATTGTTTCTCTATATTAACTTAATTCTTTGATAGTTAAATAAATAGGCCTGAGAGTATCAACAAAGCTTGTTAATGTTCATATATCATCGTCCGTAAAACGGGTAGATTAAAATCTAATAAGGCATATTTCAAAATTCGAAAAAAAATCTGAATTTTTTATTTTTCCAAATCAAGTTTAAAATCGTTCAATTACTTTCTTACGAAAAATTTATTATAAGAAGGTGAACTTTTTTTATCCTTCAAACCCAAATTTAAAAGCGATTTCGGACACACAATCGATTCTTTTTATTGAATAATTTTTAATATTATTGTAAATTGTGGTGACACTCGGCGGCATAATAAAACATTTAGGTTTTAAAATGGAAACATCTTTAAAAGTCAGTTAAAAAACAAAATTTTTAAAATAGTTTTTAGCCGAGTTATTCGATTAATCGGCATAATTTACTCGAATAAATTTTTACTCGAAATTATAGATTTTAATATAATTGAACGGTTATTCGATTTTAATTTTTCGTTTAATCGAACAAGCAATATTCGAATGAATATCCTCATGATCTCTCACCAACCACGATATTTGACATAATGTGAATCCTCGACCTATTATGATGTATATAAATAGAATTCTAAAAGAACATTACAAACTTAAACTTGTTTAATATTTAGAGTCTATATGTATCAGTATCGGAAGTTGATATCATTTTATAATATCGTTTTATTCACTGTTTTGGGGAAATATTTTATTTTTTGCTAAGCTTTTAGTGTTATTTAAATGCTTTTTGTTAAGACCCAATAGGTTTCAATTGAACAGATTTTCGGACAGTTTAGTGGATTGGCCCCTTTAGGTACAAATCAACAAAATTTGTTTGATACCATTCAATTCTTTTTTTTTCTGTAAAGACAAGTATACTTTGTGTTTTTTAACGATAGGAAAGAAAGAAATCTTTTCCGAAGACACTCTTTAACGTATATTTCTGTGTTAATTTACCAATTTGTTACGAATTAAGCGCTTCCCGCACTTACATATGGCTTGGAAGATTTTTTCCATTATATTTATCTAATACATTTCCTTTAAAATTTGGAAAAAAAAACATTTCTTACAAGGATGTCGTAAAAAGTTCATTAGTACGCACGTTTAAGGCCCTTTAGACAGCATTCATAATGAAAAAAAAAAACTAATCTCAATAATTTTCAACAAAATTTTTTATTTTTACCATATTTTTTAACTTTTATGATAAAAGATACAGAGAAAGCATATTTATTTTCCTTACTGATATGAAAGTATTCAAATCTATATAATTAATAAGCAAACACATATTTTGTAATCCCTTTTACTCTCATTTCGATTTTAATAAAGAATATACCTCAAGAAAGGTATTTTCTAATAGATGTGTATAATTTTATTCCATTCAGTATTTTAGAAGTTATATGAGGTATAAGTTGTAACTAATACATATAAAAACCTCACATATAAGTGTGTAAGCCTCAAACAAAAGAGAATCTCAAATTATTAAACCCTTCTTTATATCATTTCTCATGTTTCTCAGACAATTCTCTTAATTCAAAGCAGAGTCATTGTTGTTATTTTATACAAAAAGAATTTAGACAAATTGCAATGATATAACAATGGCGAATTATATTTTCTTTCCACTTTTAATTGAGAGATTTGTAAGAGAAAAGTAATAAGCACAATAGAAAAGAGTTTAATACTTTGAATTACTTTGTTTATTTTTTTTTTTTTTTTATTTTTTTTCTTATTTTGAGTCTTATGAGAAATATTATGCATTATGAGAAATAAAGTAGAAAAAGTAAAAAATTTGTGTTTCTTTTTGAAAGGTATTTTGTTTTTGTTTTTTGTACTGTTTCTTTTTATTTTTAGCAAATGCACAATTTTATGTACAATTAATTATTTTTTTGCGTTATCAAGATAAGCCCATTTTATTTAATTATTTTTATTTTTTAAAGGAATATACAAATTATTGTTATTGATAGTATTGTTAAGCACAAATAAATCGTCAAAGAGGTCTAAAAAACGAAAAACTCAAAAAGTTTAGAAAATATAAATAAATCGCCGAAACGACAAAAAAACGCTAAAATAAAATAAAATTAACGCAAAAATAAAAAAGTTTATTAAACGAAAAAAATCTCAAAAACTGGAAAATCACCTCATGGAAAAAACTCCGAAATTGAAAAAATGGACAAAACGCAAAAAAATTGCCAAATCGAAGAAAACCGACAAAACGAAAAATAAAAAATAAAAAGCAAAAAATGTTAAAACCAAAAAAAAATGCTAAATCGGGAAAAACTATGGAATGAAAAAAACTAAAAAAATGGAAGAGAGTAGCAAAAATTATTATTATTGTTTTTACACTAAAATTTTTTTATTTCAATACGATGGGGGTAGCAGAGCGCTTTAGGTATACTCTAGTTCGAATTATTTTGTCGGCGATCCTGCCGTCTGAAAACATATTTTTTCTTCGACTATCAGGGTTATTTTCGGTGATAATGAACTCTTTTTACTTTTCTATGCCCCAAAAAACTATATTTCGCGAGACATCTGCTTTCCTAGCAATTGTTTTATATTTTGACATGATATTTCGTTCAATCTCTATTTGAAGAATAAACAAGTAAGAGTGTTATATTCGGTTCGACCGAATCTATTATACCATCTGAAACTTTAGTTAAGATTTCACCTTATATGGTAGTTAGGCGGTAAAGCGGGCGTATCACGCCCATTTTTGGTTTTAAAGTTTACATCGATTCATGAAGTATTTTTACAAAATGTCGTTGGTGTACATGGTTTTATTTAAGAGATATCAGCGAAAAAGTATAGGCTGGGGTTGGAACGGACACAATTTTGTAGTATTTGGCCCATAACCTTTTTGTTTATTAATCGATTTTGTCCATTTGCTATATAATATTTAGGCGAAACTACGTCCCCCTATTTGATACTCTCTGAGCTCCATCCTGCTTTCAACTAGGTAGAAACTTACTTACATATATATATATATATATATATATATATATATATATATTAAAATTTAATTAATATATTCAAGCAAAGATAAAATAAAAGAAATAGTAAAAATAAAACTCAAGTAAGATTTTTTTCTCATTTCAATTTTTAATTCATTCAGTCGTCTAATTCATTGATTTAAAAAAAATTTTAATTGAAAATTTTTTTCTAGTTTTCATTTTTTACAGTTTTTGGTAACTGATATAAGAGGTGCAAATTTAAACAATTTTTAATTAAATGTATTATTGTGGTGATTAGTGTATAAGCATTAAAATGTGCACCAATTTTTTCGTACGCAATCCTTATATGGAATAAACTCCTTGAAGTCTATTTTGTCACTTGCAATTCAAGTCCACAAGTAACTATACTCCATTTACAACCTACTTTCCTGGTATGCACCAAATAAAAAATAGGGAGTTGAATTTTTCACAACAGAATTTGAGTTATTATATAAGATTTATTTGACACATTCAATTATATAATTTGAGCTTCTTTTAAGATAATAATTTCATCTATCACACATCCACTCTTCTGATTCTTGTTAATATCAATTTACCATTCAAAGTCTAAAAATTCTGATCTAGTTTCGCAAAAGACCTGAATACCAGTTGAATTTGGATTATTTTTGCCCTTTAGGCTGAAATATAAAGTGAATTTACATCTCTAAGCTTAGCTTTATACATATCATAATGAGAAAAAAAGTAAGAATATCTTATTCGACTATGATGAAACGAAAATTTTAGTCTTCTTAGCTGTTAAGGCTGGATATTTGCAGTAGCCTTAGCAGCGGAAATATCGATTTATATCAAAAAATTAAAATCTTATATTTTGTTACTTAAGTTTTTTCCACGTTAGGACTTAATAATACAAAAGCAAACATTTATGCAGTAATGTGCCGGTATTTAATCCATACATTCTTTAGTAAAATACATAAAATTTTCAGAGATCTTCTCAATTTTAAGCTCAACTGATTTTTCTTATTGCCAATAGCAAAGAGACATTAAAGACATTTCAGTTTTTGGATTTTTTCCTTTAGAAATTCTAAGTACAACTTCTGTTTAGGTTTCAACGAAACCTAAATGGATAAGTTACCACGAATGCTGATGAAGTGTGTAGCGGCACAGAAAATACGTATTACATTCTGCTGGTGTCTAATTATAGTCCACAAACTCTGCTTTGGTACCGCCAAACAGAGACGAGAAGACAATTTACGATTGCAAACTTATTTAACTTCTATAATTTGATATTAAAAGAGAGGAAGTAAATCGTCTAATACCAAATATTATAAAATTTCACGATATTCGCTTAAGTTTTTGAATTAAAATTCCCGCAAATATTTTGGAAATTTTAAAGGAGTACTATTAGCAATTTTTTTAAACTAAATATTAAAAACCTTCAATTATTACCTTAAGTTTTCCAATCACCACCAACAAACCTTGAAATTCTTATAGGAATTTCAATTTTAAACACAGGGAAATTTTTATATACCCTTATGACAACACATTGAGCCCGTATGTGAACTTTTGTTTAAACGAAAAAATTACTAATTTAACACGCTTTTGTACTTCATCTACTGCCGCAAACAATTCACACAATGCAAGAAACCAGACCATTCTCAATAACTTTTCATTCCCTTAATTTAAACAATATTATATCCGTTTTTTTTTTTTTTTGTGCCCATAATAATATTGAGGATTTATTTATGACTTTTAACATACCAGAGAGGAACAAAAAAAGTATAATTTACCTGTGTTTGCCAGACTATTTGACTAAATAACAGTCGACCGTCGGTTTGGTCGTTTTGCCTGCTATTTTTGTCAAATATCCTTGTCTACATTCCTGCTCTTCATATTCATTCATAATTTTCGTTTTGATAATTTGTATAGGATTTAATCCTGTTTAGAGTTTTCATACGTACATATATATGTATGTATGTATGTATGTATGTATGTATGTATGTATGTATGTGTTTGAGTATATTTATCGTAGAAATATCACGTGCTATAAATGTTTTTTTGCTTTTATTTTTTGAAATACAGAGAATGCGCATACCTTTATAGGCGTTTATTTGAATGTGTGTGCATATGTGTGTTTATTTTATACTAGCTTAACCCGATATGCTTCGATACCCCTATTGCTGTGAATAATAATATATACTTTACATTAGGGCCCTATTCCCAACTCAAATGCGAAGTGTAAGAAAAGTATTGCCACTAAAAATTTAAGACTTTCACTACAATAGTTCTTTAATGTTACGTATTCCGCATTGTTAAATTAAATAAAAATTTAGACCGCAACGGATAATAAACAACAATTTTATTTATTTTCCTTTCAATTCTTTTTTTATTTCAAACTTTTTTCAATTTTGTTTACGAAATTCATCCAAATTTTTTAAAAATATGGAAATATTTTTTGTGAGAAAATAACAGCAACAAAGAATACTTTGTTTGGGGGCAACTATTTCCCCAAAGCCTTTAAATTTATCTGCCCTATCTCTATTTGAAGTATGGAACTTCAAAAGAAAATTATTCCCACCAAATCTTAAGAATTAATCTGCAGAAGTTCTTTAGATATGTAGTAATTAAGATTTGCCTTGTATGGGGGCTATCACTATCCCCTTGACCTAATGGAGCGCCATTTTCATCACAACTATGGAACTTTATAAGAAAATAATTTTTACAAAATCTGAAGACTTTCGTTTTTATAGTTCTTGCATTAATTAATATTTACTTTGTATGGGGGCTACCACACTCCCTAGACTTGTTCGCCATATCTTCATCTCAATTATGACCTTAAAAAGAAAATTATTCTCACCAAATCTTAATAATTTCTCTGCAGTAGTTTTTTTTTTTAGTTATGCAATAATTAAGATTTGTTTTGTATGGGGTCTATCTGTTCCACTTGATCCTATCGAAAAATAAAGTACCTTACTTTTAGGTATCACGGAATCAAGAATGTGAAAATTTTAAGAAATTCGGTAAAGCGGTTTTGCTTTCTATAAAGCCCAAACAAACAGAGATTCATTTTTATATATGTATATAGATGCATGTCCTTTGTTATTAAATGCAATTTAGGGTTGATATTCCTTGTTTATTGTTTTTGCTTATTGCTGTTGTTGCATTTATTGTGTTTTATAGAAGATTTTTGTTACAACACCTTCCAATAGGTAGATTAACGATTCGTAAATAATAGAAGAGGTAAGCGCCAGTTTGTCTCATGCCATAGACTAGATGTCTAAGGTTTGATAAATGATTGTACTGTTATAAACCCGTATATAATAAATGTTGAGAAAATTTTGATAAACTGTAAGACTTAAGAGATTAATAACACACTGTTACAGTGAAAAATAACTCGAGAGATGATATAATGTAGTTTATGGGCATTCTTGAGGACATCATAAAACAGTTTTAAAAATTTGCTGTTTTTGGGTAGGATCTTGTATAAATGTATTTCTTATTGCGCTATTCTCTTGTTTGTATTTCCTTTTTAAAGTTCTTTGAAAGCAGAATTTTCCGATAACTACCAGAAAAAATAACATTTTTCCACAATTTTTCGAGCTTAACAGCGATTTATCACAATTTTTTCTATAAAAACCTATACGACGATGCAATAATTTTTAAGGGCATTATCGTTTTGAACATTTTCAAATATAATATTTTTTAATTGAATAAAAACTATAGAATACAAATTTTATAAAATCAAACATATTTTTTACTAAAATTGGACCTAACGCTAAATTTATAAAACCAAATATTAAAATAATATATATATATATATACATAAATATATATATATATATATATATATATAACAATTAAAATAATTTATTTATTTTTTATTTATTTATTTAATAGTCAAAAACTTATTATTTAACTAAGTTAAAAATACTCCTCTTAATGCGGATTGGATTTGATGAGAAATCAATATATGGATAGAAACTGTTGAATTGATGGCATATACATCTCATGGGATCAAAGTTGGCATAATTGCTTCAAAAATATTTTATTTTTAAAGAAGTATAATTTCTAGTTGGACGATTTGGGATTACGAATTCGATCTTACGAAGCAGGAACTCAGAATTAATTGAACCGTTTATTAAATTAATTACAAATGAAATATTCATATATTTTCTCCTACTTTCAAGAGCAGGGAGATCAATAAGCTGTAGTGGACTTTCATATGACGATAAATTAATATTAGGATTCCATGGAAGATTACAAAGACAAAATAAGAGAAATTGTTTCTGGACCGATTCAATTTTCTTTATATGAACTTCGTATTGAGGATCCCAGACCACGGAAGCATATTCCAGGATTGGTCTTACAAGAAACATGAATAATTGCTTGGAAACGTAAGGATCATTAAACTCTCTTCCCCAGAGCTTGAGGAAACCTAGAACTCCGTTTACCTTTTTAACGATTTGAGAAACATGGGAATTAAAGGATAGTTTACAATCAAGCAACACACCCAGATCAAGAAATTCCTCGACTAGATCAAGTTGATATTCATTTATTGTGAATCTACAGAGTACTGGACTTCTTCTGTAGAACATCATGTGTTTAGACTTTCTTAAATTCAGATCCATTAGATTCATCATACACCAATCATAAAGATTGTCAAGATCTGATTGGAGTAAGGAATATTGATAGGAATAGTTAAAGCTATAGAACAGCTTTACATCATCAGCATACATTAATATTCTAGAATTCTTAATGCAAGCTGGTAAATCATTTATAAATATTAGGAATAATAAGGGGCCGAGATGACTACCTTGTGGAACACCAGATAAAACAGGAATGGTTATTGATGTAAATTTGGCCGTTAATAGATTTTCTAACAATATTTATATTTATTTTAGAATCACAATATAATTATTAATAAATATTAGTTTTTATTAAAAGTTCTTATTTATATCATTCTTGCAGCATTAAATTGTGCAAAATATTATAAAATGGTGATGTTAATGTCACATAGAAGTAAGTGAAAATTAATTCTAGAATTTGTGGAAAAAATGTGTAAAATACGTAGTAGAACTCATAATAGATATTAATATTATGAATTATAAAATGATTGTGTTACACTCTAAAATAGTGTATAAATGTAGAAAACTAATCATGTATTTATACATATTGGTCATTTATTTCAAAACTGTAAAATATATACAGGTATACATACAAGATACTTTTAAAGAGGACAAAGCTTCATATACACTGGTGCATATTCCTATAAACTCACACCAATTTATCATTTCATTTCATTTCATTTCATTTCATTTATTCGTATGACATTAAGCCCTTGGGGCCAAATTTGTCACAATAATCATTGGCAATGAACTTACTTACTGAATTTTTTTAATGAACTTACCAAAAATGGGGTTAAAAAATAATTAAGGTGCTAAATATATATTAATTTTTTAAATTATTTATTGACTTCACTTAAAAAGTTAACAACAAAAAACTTAAAATGTACATTAAACATTTTTTTTCGTTGTAATTTTAGTCGTAGTTTAATGTCATTTTTTATGGCATTTTCCTATATGGAAACTTAAACTAATGAACCAATTTACCATCATTAATAATGTATTGATGAATCTTTATTTTGGATAACTTCAAATATTCGATCTGGCATTGATTTGACTAACTTTTAGAGAAAATCACTGTCAGTTTCTTCCTAGACTTCTTTCAACTTCGTTATTGTTATTATGGCTTCATTCTGTGCATTTCTTGCTTAAACTTTACGGGACATGTGCCCCCACAGATTCTCCATTGTATTTAAATCCGGACTGCAAGTCAGCCAGTCTAATAGTGGAATACTATGTTCATTAAACGACGTTTTAGATTGATTTGAGATATGGATTACAGCGTTATCCTGAGATATGCAATCTTCATCCATCACTTATGATAAGTGAGAGAAGAGCATGTTCCAACAGTTCATTATAAATTACATTATTCATTTTAGTTGGAATAAAACATACTTTGATTTTCCTCCGGCAAAAAAGGCTGCCCAAATCATAACACTACCTCTACCGAAATTGCGTTTCGGCATACGAATTTCGTTCGACCTCAAATTATGCCAATAGCAAGAATATGAAACTGGACCATCCAAATTGAATTTCCTTCCATCAGAAGATATTACTTTATTCTACTCATCTGTCCATTTCATATATTTTCATCCAAATTTTAAACGATTTTTCTTAACCTTGGCTTACATTTGTTTTCTTCCCTTTTAGGCTACCATCTGCTCGTAAAATGTGTGCAACATGTTTGGAAGAGACAGGAAGGTCAATTTTATTTTCTATTTGTGCATCATTTAATTTATTGCGGTTGGATTCTTCTTTTACTTTATTAATTTGCCTTTTTGTTAATTTTTGATTACCTTTTGTTGGTTTCCGCATTCAGTATTTCTGTCCTACCTTAAGAAAACCTGGAATAACTCCTTCCGAGCGGTTAACTCTTTCGTCCAATTTCTCTATTAGAACAGTCTTGATCACGAAAAAATTGAATTTGAATTTTTTTCTGGTCTGTAAAAAAAAGTGCCTTTGGAGATACTTTAAGCTGTTGAAATTTCCCACTTAAAACAAACATATTTCCAATAAACAGAGATGTTGTCATCAGAAACTTACCTTAAGTGAAACAATCAACTAAAACTGTTAAAAATTTTTAATATTTTTTTTTTTTTTTTTTTTTTTGCAATAACTTTTTAGACAAATTTTACTCGACTCCAATGAATGATCATAAATATGTTATGATTGCTAAATTAAAGAATACAACAAAAGTAAAAAACAAAAATTTCTTACAAAAAAAAAAAGAAATATCGCGAGTTATTGTAACAACACAACATTGTTTTTGGTTAAGAGAAACGAATATACCTCAAAGAAAAACACAAATTTGAAATGCGCTTATAGGAATATGCACTAGTGTAGCATATATTTCTACACCATAAACTAAAAAAAAATCTATTCTTTTGAGTTATGAGTATTGAAATAAATGAGCGATGTGTGCATATGAAAAAAAGACAGATATAAATTGAATCTTTAGGTACGATCTAAAGGAAAGAAAGCCCATCATTATAAAAATTATAAAAATATCTAATTAAATGCCACTTTCCACTCACCTTTTTAAATGCAAATTAAATATGGCTTCTTTAGTTATAGATCTGGATCCAGTGTATTCAGAAGAAGTTATACCATCTTATCTTATCATAAAGCACACACACAGACGGGCAGAGTTAAATTGTCTCCCAAGATGACTATTAATGTTTTTGGATGAATGGAGGTCCGTAATACATTTTTAATGTGATACAGATCCTTTAACACCACAATATTTCTGGTTACGTTTTTAAGGTTTTTGTAAAATTATTTTCTGCACTTTCTTATCACTCCTGAATTTGCTAATTTGTTTCGAGACCGCGGGAAAGAATTCTAAAAGCATGAAAGAATTCTAAAACGGGAAAGAATTCAGACAGACAAAATACGGTATAAACCCCCATTGCAATGTTACTTACTTTTTGCGATATTTTACCAAATTTCATAGGATTTCGAATTGTCTTGAAGATAAATTAACAAAATTGTATCTGGAAAATCCAAAAATTAAGATAGCTTACGTCTAAAAGTCTTGATACATTAATTTTTATATTTTTTCAGCAATTTTGTAATTTAATTTCAAAATTTTCAAAATATATACTGATTTCTTCTTCTTTTTTGTTTTTAATATTGATTTGAAATCTTGTGCAACCAATAAGGAAAAATTTTTAAATCAAATTATTATTTTTTTTTTTTTTTTATAAAATTTTATTTAAAGGCAAATAACGATTTATTTAAAAATAGTTTTCCAGTATACATTTTTAATTTTATTATATAAAAAAATATTTTATCTTAAAATATATGAAGAATTTTTTAATAATTTTTAGAAAATACCTTTTGATTTCTTAGGCGATTTTATATAGGGATATCTCATTTTTATTTTCAAACACAATAACATTTCAAACTTTGCAGACAAATATGTGTAGTCTTTTAGAAAAAAATCGAAAAAATTTAAATCAAAGTCAAAATTTCGAAAAAGAAAAGAAATAAAGTTAAAAAAGGTGAATAATTTACTTTAAGTGTATATAAAATATGGTAATATAGTTAAATAGCTATGTCGTTCCGCTTTCTAAATAAATTTAAAATTAAAACTACGAGATATTTTCGCAATATCTCGAAATTTAGGGGGTATTCCGAAATTTTTCTTTAAATTATTTTGTAATGTCCTAAAGAACCCAGATTAGGCCGTTTTCAGAGTGAAAATAAAAAGTGCCATTTTGTAACAGGGTGTAATTATTTTTAATAGAACTTTAAGAAGATTGATAAAATTCTTTAAATATTAAAGAATTAATCATTAGCTAATGCCAACTTCATATTTTAGTTCTAATAACTCATATCATCAACTGTGGCGAAATTTGAATATTAAACTGTTCAAATACATCTTCATAACACTTATTTACACGCAGGGAAAAAAAATATAGTTACAGTGACCATAATCTAAGAGCAACATATTATGATTGGAACATATGGTCACAGCTAAAAATAGATATGATTATAAATAATAATTGTATTGATTCCATTTCATCATATTGTGTCCGATTTTATGGTTTGTTGTTTACATGTTATGGTTCAAGCTTTTCATATTATTATACCATCTTAATACGTTATCATTCCATTTTATCAGAATATGATATCATTTTTTTATATTATTATTCTATCTTATCACATCCATTGCATTTGTTTCCAAATTATGAGACACTCCAAATATAACAAAACCTTGTCTACTTATATTAATTAAAGTATAAACTAAATGAGAATTATAATGAAAAAACGTTAAAAACAAAATATATATTTAGAAACAAACAAGTTATGAATTTTTCAAACATTTTTGAAAAAAAGCATAACATTTTATTGTTATGGGAATAATAATATTAATATGGTTTGAAAACAAAATATATTTTAAGAATAAGGAAAAAGATTGATAATATTTAATGGTTGTAGAAATAATGATGTTTTTCTGGTAAAAATATTCAAGAACATTCAATTTTCTTATCAACCATATTAACATTTTGATTGAATGTAAGCATTGAATGATAAAACTGAAACAAAAACATTGTTATCATAAACACAGTATTATTAAAATTAGTGAAAATTAACAACGAGAACATAATATTGTTATAGTGACAATGCCGTAACAATATTTTTTCTCTGCGTGTACAGTTAAATTTAACTAAATATTTATTTTCTATAGATTACAGGTAGTATTTCTAAGATGTCTTTATACAATCTATAATTTTTGTATTTCTCATAAAAATTCTCTTCTTAATTAAAGAAATTGATTTCAAAATAACATGACAATTATATGTTTACACTTTCACATCTGGACGATCACTTGACAGCAATGTTGCCGTTTCCTTTATATTTAGGAAGTAATAATATAAAAAAAAAGAAACAACTTGTAAGTATTCTCAATATCCCCACACTTCGTTCCCCCCTTTTTACACATATTGTATATAAATCTAAATACAACAATTTCTAATCCCACAAAACAAAAAGAAAAGATCAAGAAAAATCTTCCCACACTTGTAACTCTTTAAGAATAAATTTCTTTTTACTCCATTCAGCCTTTCACAAAAATACAACAACACAAATTTTTAATTGAAAATCATATATCTTTTGCCACTTGATAACAACAATTCCACCAAAACCAACCAACAAAACCACTAAAAACCAATGAAAATGCATAAAGTGTTAAAATTTATAAAAAAAAAAATGGAAAAACAAAAAAATAATCCCACAATATAAAAATTACTTTAACACACTCTTTCGAAACATACACATGCAACATTTAACAATAGTTTATTTGGGGCAAATACAAATAATTTTGGGAGGGGGTTAAAAGAAATTCTAAAGCACTTAAAATTTTTAGTTTAATTTGAATCCCATAACCAATTTGGTAATGAAACATACAAAGGGACACAAATAAATGTCTACTTTGAAATAAAAAGAAATACTTTGAAATAAAACAAAGAATTGCATTGAATTATTTGATTAACAGTTGAATGAATGAATGAACAAACGAATGACTAAAAGATTGAAATTTGAATGTGTTTTTGAAAATGTTTAGATGTCGACATTAACCAAAGTTTACTGCTAATTAAAAAATGTTTGTTTTGAAAATTATAGGGAAAAATAAAAAGAAAAATTCGAATAAAAGAAAAAATATTAGAACTACTTGGAAAGAGTATATAAAGTAAATAGTAAATTTACCAGGGAAGTAGCCTAATAAGCGCACTTTATTCAATTTACTGAATTTTTGTATGGAAATAGATTTTAGGTTCGAAAAGTATATGATCACCAGGGAAATCACAAATATGCTCTAAAAAAGAGTTTAATGCACATTAAAAATGCAGTAAATATGCAGAAAAATATGCTCTAAAAAACGCGAAAATATGCAAAATATGAAAATATCAATTGATTTAAGATGAGTAGCTGATGGGACTTCTGCATACGAGCCTGAAACTGGGGCCACCAGCAAAGCCTTTAGGTTGGCTGGCTTAGAAGCCTTACAAAATGTTTAGATAGTGAGCCGCTTGTTACAAGATCCGACGTTCGCTTCCCGCCGCCCCTAACATGAGAAACAGTCACTGGTAGTTGTAAGCTATTGGTTATTTGAAGGCGCCAATCACTCGCCTTAACGTTCCGAGTATCGTAGGCACTCAGAATTTATTAGGAGCCCAGTACCATCTGGAAACCCTTTGAGACCCTCTCAAAGGGTTCTATGGAACTTTCCACTATCCGCAACCTGTGGACGCGCCCGGTAACATTCAGCTATGCTTCCTTAGGCCGTGGAATGAACTCACTTGAACAAGACCATAAATCTCATTTTCGTGTATTGCTCAATCCACTCCCGACGTAGTGGATTGTTAGAATAAGACAAAACTCATATCATCAACTGTGCGAAATTTGATTTCAATTTGATTCATATAAAAACGTATGGATCGTCTATTTACTTACCCATCTAATTCTAAACATTATTATTAGTTTAGAAATTATCAAAATTAAAATATGCTTTCTTAAAAAAAAATATATATCGACAATTCCATGAAAAAACGCTCGAAAAAGGGCATTTTTTTATCTGTTGTCTTCCAATTTCCATCAAAATTTGTATACACAAACTCCATTAAACCATTTATCGATTTCAGTTTCGCGGTATTGGGAACACTTGCAATTTTGTTTCGCTTTTTGACTCTCCCAAAAACGCAAAAAAATCAAAAGTATGTAACTTTAAATAGCAATATCTCTGGGAAGGCTTTGTGAATTTTAATGATTTAAACGGCATTTGAATTTTTGTTATGTCGGTTTTAATGTGAATATATCAAAAATAAGAAAAAAAAATTTTTTAAGCATTTTAATGCTATTGCATTTTTTAAATGCATTTTTCGTTAAATATGCTATTTAAAATTAATATTTTCTAACATATTTGAAAAGTATGAAATCATTACATTAAAATAAAAATCTCGAATTTTTGGATCGCGCAAATCTACTGTGTACAACAAAATTTTTCAAAAAAAACATATTCTCATATTCAAAAAAATATTCATATGAAAGTAATGTTTTTTCTTATTTTTGGAAAAAATTATTTAAATTTGTATAAAAGTTAATAAAATACAGAAAGTATACAAAGTTAAATGCTCATATTTCTTGAAGTTATTGACGGACTTGTGTAATTTAAAAAGCATATAAAAGGCTGTTATCTTCTTTTTGGATAATTCAGTCAGCATCTGAAAAATATTCTTTTCTTTCAAAAATATTTGCAAAATATAAATGCAATTTATAGATTAATTTTGGCAATTGCGAATTCATTAAATTTAAATTTTTCTTTAGCTGTATTTTAGATTGTTTCGTTTACTATAAATTCCAATACTAATTAGTCTAGTACATAAAGGTTTACTATTTTTAAAAATTTTTAAAAAGTATCCAAATAATTCCTTTTAAATAAAATTATTTTAAAAATAATATCAGGAAATTAGAATTTCGATATCAAAGTTTGTGAATATGTTTTAGAAAAAGCGAAATTGCGCATAATAGATGTGTGTGCCGCAAAAAATTTGGATTCTTATGTTAATGTAAAAATTTCATGCCTTCCAATTATGTTAAAAAATCAAAAATTTTAAATAGCATATTTAACGAAAAATGCATTTTAAAAATGCAATTGCATTAAAATGCATTTTAAAAATGCAATTGCATTAAAATGCATTTTAAAAAATTTTTTCTTATTTTTAAAATGTTCGTATTAAAACCAACCTAAACAAAATTCAACGCCGTTTAAATGATTAAAATTCTGAAAACCTTCTCAACGATATTAATATTTAAAGTTACAAACTTTTGAAATTTGTTTAGGTTTTTGAGTAACTGAAAAAGCTAAATAAAATGGCATGTTTTCGCAATTTCACGGAACTGAAAATTTAAATCGATATAGTAATCCGTGGACTATATGCGTGCAAACTCTTATGAAAATCAAAAGGCACTTGGTAAATTTTTGGGCGTTCTTTCATGGAATATTCGGTATATATTATTTTGACAACATTTACTGATGCGGGCAAGTCCTCTATAAGTATTACATTTGAAAACAAGTAAGAAAGATATAGTCGGTCAAGTCCGACCAAATGATGCCCCACACCATTGTGTATGTCCATCAAAATTCGTGGAGGGGTCTTATGTTAGACATGTGGACAATTGTGGACCGATACTTTTAATAAGTGTAAAATAAACTATACGAATAAGAAATATTACGTTAATACTAACTCCTGAAAGTGGGCTTATATGGGAGCTATGGTAAATCATGGAGCCATCCTCATAAAGTTTGTCACTGTGATTTCTACTTATATGAAACTTATTTGTGTCGAATATAAACTTGATACCAACATGTGTATGTGATTTATGCACGTTAAAGTGATTTTCGGAAGAGGGATTTATATGGGAGCTATGGTCAATTATGGACCGATGAAATTTGGCACAAAGATTGATATGTATACAAAACTTATTTAAGGCATTTATGATCGCTAAACCCCTATTCCAGGAGGACATTTATATGGGGGTTAGGTGAAATAATGGACCAATCATAACCAATTTAAATACGCTTCGTCCTTGTATTCCTATGCCAAATTTTATTATGTTATCTTCAAAATTGCGACCTGTACTTTTTGCACAAGGATTACAAGGACAGCCAGCTAGTCGTCCAGCCAGACGGACGGACGGACATCGTTAGATCGATTAAAAAAGTGATTCTGGTTCGATTGGTACACTTTGAAGTGGGTGTTGGACGATTTTTTCTGTGCGTTACAAATATCAGCACAAACGCAAAATATCCCCATGGTAGTGTGGGGTATAAATAGCTTTATTGAAGATCAATTAAAAATAACTTAAATAAGATCAATTAATGTGTTTTTAAATCTTCAATCTTATTGCTACAAGTCAAGTTCGTCTTCGATGAAATGGTGTCTATTGAATTTAGTTTTACATACTAGATATTTTTGTTTTTTTTATTTTTTCATAAAATCAAATTTAAGTCATAAAAAATGATCTCCAAAAAGTCAAAATATGCTCTAAAAAGGTTAAATATACTCTAAAAGTAACAAAATATGCTATAAATATGCACTAAAATTAGCTATATGCAAAAATATGCCATTAAAGGTAAAATATGCAAAAATATACAATAACAAAATGCTTTATTTGTTCTGAAACGACTAAATATTTTACCAATAGTTTCATTCAATGTGGTTTCCCTGATAATCCCAAATCGAGGACATTTTCCAATTAAAAACTTATTTAAGAAAATATCGAGGGTTAAAGATTTTCAGA
This sequence comes from Protocalliphora azurea, assembly GCA_932274085.1. Taxonomy (NCBI): domain Eukaryota; kingdom Metazoa; phylum Arthropoda; class Insecta; order Diptera; family Calliphoridae; genus Protocalliphora; species Protocalliphora azurea. The sequence goes on from OW026519.1 coordinate 134,573,598, forward strand.
AATTTTTATAAAAAAAAAACTCAGTTTTTGCTAAGAAATATTTATGATCACAAATCGAGACCCTCTTTCCATTTAAATACCTATTTACAAAGATTTGGAGTTTTGAAATAAAAGTTCGATTTTTGTTACGAAATATAAATGACCACAAATCGAGGCCATTTTTCCATTTAAACGCTTATACACGAAGTTAAAGATGTTTAGGAATTTCGAATTTTAATATGTAATACATGTGATCACAAATCGATGCCCTTTTGAGTACGTAATATAAATTACTACAAATCAATCCCCTTTTTCATTTAAATGCTTGTCTACGAAGATATCGAGGATTAAAGATTTTTTGAAATTTTCATATAAAATTTCTGCTTTTGGTAGGAAATAAACGCTTATGTATAGGCGAATATAAGGTATAAGATATCGAAGGTTAAATATTTTTATGAATTTTTATGAAATATAAACACTTATTTACGAAGATATCGAGGATTGAAGATCTTTTAGAAATTTCATAAAAAATTTCGAATTTTGTTGCAAAATACAGGTGATCACAAATCGAGGCCCTTTCTCATTTAAATGCTTGTCTACGAAGATATCGAGGATTAAAGATTTTTTGAAAATTTTAAATAAAATTTCGAATTTTGGTACGAAATAAAAGTGATCACACTTTGAGCCCTTTTTCCATTCAAACACTTATATATAGACGAATATAAGGTATAAGATATCGAAGGTTAAACATTTTTATGAATTTTTATGAAATATAAACGCTTATTTACGAAGATATCGAGAATTGAAGATCTTTTTGGAAATTTCATACAAAATTTCGAATTTTGTTACAAAATACAAGTGATCACGAATCAAGGCCCTTTATTCTTGTAAACGAAATGGAATTTTCATATAAAATTTTGATTTTTGATGCGAAATACAAATGATCGCAAATCGAGGCTCTTTTTTCATTTAAACGGATATTTATAAAGATATCAAGCATTAAAGATTTGTTTTGTAAATTTCATACATTTTTTCGACTTTAGTTACGAAATATTTTTTCTATTTAAACGCTTATTGACGAAGCTATCGAGGTTTAAAGATTTTTATGAATTTTCATATAAAATTTCTACTTTTGTTAAGAAATACAAGTGAGAACAAAATAAAAAATATAATCTTCTGAAATGTAATGCAGATAATTCGTTAACTTCCCCTCATATATTCTTCCAAAAAAAACTCTTTCACATAAACAAAAAGAGCGAGAAAACCACAATTTTAATACACAACAAACCAATATATTTTCAAAATTCCAATAGCCAGCCGCAACATATGATACAAGAATTTTTCTTTTAAAACTAAAATATTTTAAAAATTTTCAATATAATTTGCTTGTTTTCCACTCTCTTTCTTAACACAGAGAAGGAGTTTAAAATTTATGTGTGAAAAAAATATTTCGAAAGAAGAAAATAGAAATAAACATGGAAATTGTTATAATGTAACTAAATGCGTACTTAAAACCATGTTATTGCTTGTTTCATGGCATCATTTAGAAAGTGTAAATTACAAGGATATGTCAAAGAGTTAGTGGTAGGGAAAGAGGGACAAAATATTTCTTATTTTAAAAAATCACACAATATGCTGGTTTTTCTATCGAATTTACAGTTTCTTTTTAATTAAGTTTTTAATTTTTGTGAAAAAAAAAAACAACCCATTTAAACCCCTTTTTCCAACAAAATACATCCATATTCACATACTTAAATATAATTTCACACGAAACCTTAGAAAAATATTATCAAATAAATAGAAGTAGGTCTTAATTGTATGTAAGTATGTCTCTCTTAATTATTTGTTTTTGAAATGTTTCTAAAGAAAAAAAAACAAAGTAAAATATTTCATTGGCAATGAATCAATATGATTAGATTGACTTCCTTCTTAATGTTTAGTTTCATATTGTTATTTTTCTCTTTTCTTACGATAATGACGACAATGATGAACTATTGACTTACGTTTATTAGTTTGTACTCGTTGTAAAGTTGGTTTCGATGCCGGTACCAGCATTAATTTGCTAAGATTAATGAACGGTAAAAGTGATCGACAACGTTTGCCAATATTATTTTACAAAAGAACCTTTGTTGTACGTTTTAAGTGCTCTACATTTCTCTTACTCTCAACAGCATGATGAAGAAAAAACTAACGTTTGTTGCACAATATTTAAGTGGGAGTGAACGTGGGAACATAAACGAGGTGAAACTCTGAAATAATTTTATCAATATCTCATTAATTTTTCTTCGAGTATTATAAATAATAATTTTAACATATTCTTTCCGTAGCGAAACAGTCTTAAATAAAAAATCCTTGCTTAGCGACCAAAAATAAAAATATATAGAAAGTAAAAATATATAAAAAATTTTAACCTTCGATATCTTCGTAAATAAGCGTTTAAATGGAAAAAGGGTCTTGATTTGTAATCACTTATATCTCATAACAAAAATCGAAATTCTCTATTAAAATTTCAGAAAAATTTTAAACCTCGATATCTTCACATATAAGCGTTTAAAATAAAAAATGGACAGGATTTGTCAACACTTATATTTCATACCAAAAATCTAAATTTTATAAGAAAATTCATGAAAATCTTTAACCCACGATAGCTTTTTAAATTAATCAAAATGGCCCGGATTTGTAATCACTTATATTTCGTACCAAAAACCGAAATGCTCTATGAAAATTTCAAAAAATGTTTAACCCTCAATATCTTTGTAAATAAGCGTTTAAATAAAAAAGGGACAAGATTTGTCAACGCTTATATTTCGTACCAAAAATCGAAATTTTATATGAAAATTTTAAACCTCGATATCTTTGTAAATAAGCGTTTAAATAGAAAAACATCCTCGATTTGTGATCACTTACAATTTCACATCAAAAATTGAAATTTTATAACAAAATTCATAAAAATATTTAACCCTAAATATCTTGGTAAATAAGAGTCAAAATGGAAAAAAGGTCCCCGATTTATGATCATTTATATTACAGGAAAAATTGAAAAAATCTTTAAACTTCGGTATCTTCGTAAAAATTCGTTTACATGTAAAAAGGGCCTCGATTTGTAATAATTAATTTTTCATACCAAATACCAAATATTAAATTTTATAAGAAAATTCATAAAAATCAAAAAAGGCCTCGATTTATCATTTCACAAAAAATTGAAATATTCTATGAAATTTTGAAAAAATCTTTGACTGATATCTTCGTAAATATAGACGTTTATTTAAAATAAAAAATTTAAATTTTTTATGAAAAATCATAAGAATCTTTAACCCTTGATATCTTCGTAAATAAGCGTTTAAACGGGAAAAAGGCATCGATTTGTGATCAGTGATATAAGTACAAATAATTTGTGAAAATTTCAAAAAATCTTTAACACAAAATTCAAATTCAAAATCTTTAACAAAATTCATAAAAATATTTAACCCTCAATATCTTATTAAATAAGAATCAAAATGGAAAAAAGGTCCCCGATTTATGATCACTTATATTTCATACCAAAAATCTTTAACCTACGATATCTTCGTAAATAATCGTTATAATGGAAAAGATATGTCGATTTTTTATTACATATATTTAGAAACAAGTATATGTGAAAATAAAAGTTAAAATTATATGGAAACAGATTGAATACATATTATTAGAAAATATTATAAACCACAATTTTCCCCAGAACACCTTTAGTAATGGACTAAAATTGTATGTCTCGTGACATATGTTTTCCTTTTCAATTAGGAAACAGCTCAAACTTCAAAATCAAAAATCCTTTTTTCAAGGATTATCACTCAAATACAAATAAGTACAAAATATATTTATAAGTAAAGAAAATTTAAAAGGTGCATACTTTACATGGCTGTTCTTCTCTTAGAAAAAAAAAGTAATTCTTCTAAAAGCGTGTCAATATTTCTATTCCCGACTATTCACTTGCAAGTAAAACCCGTTCATCAAACATCATCTGTTTTTATTTTGCATTTAGTTTTGTAACCCCTTGTACGAGAGTAAATTGAATAAATAAAAGAGAATATCAAGGAGAATGTATTTGAAAGAAATATTTATGTCAATTCGTTTACTGTCAACTTCATCTGCATTTTTATTTACCGCATAAATGTTGGTTTTTATCCTTGCATTTGACATTTATATTTCATTCATATTATTTCACTTCAACTCAGTTCAGTTATTCTTTCATTCATTCATTCATTCATTCATTCATTCATTCATAACCATAGAATAAGGAACGCTATGTCAACATATGTATTTATTTACAGTTATTTTTACACACATAAGCATATTTGTGAGTAAAGGAAATGACACTTAAAAGACTCATATTAGTAAATTATAAATGAGAAAAAAGACCTACAATAGATTAACCCTTGTAAATTTTATATGTGTGTGTGTTTTTTTTTTAGTTTGTGTGGTTAAAATGAGCAGCAATAATTTTTTTGCTTTTAATAAAAAAAAAATAATATTATAAGGAATTTTTGTTGAATTATTATTTCAAAAGGAGTACTTCTTAATAGAAATTTTATTGATATTTATGTAAAAAAAAATGTATATTGCTTGATATTAGTGGCAAAGGGAGACAATTTAATTTTGGTTCTACGAATACTAAAAGCCTATAATTTTCTTAGTTTATCAAAAGCTACTTTTTACCTGCAAACGCCTATGTTTTTAATGATTTTCGATTTTATTTATTTTTTCCAAAAATTCATTTTACAATGTATCTTAACGTAGTTAATACATATCTAAGACTTCTTAAAATTACGTATCTAAAAATTACAGCTTTGCTATAAACATTCAAAAAAATAAAATCTGTTTTTAATTCTTCAGTTTATATTTCCCAAAAAAAAGGAATAAAAAGGGAATACTTACAAACTGACCTACAAACTAGTCAATACTTAAAACTAAATAACAAAAAACAACAAAATAATTATAAGGAACTCAAAGAAAATAATCCATTATCACAATAGTTATTGTTCAGTGTTATACACTGAATCTGTCAAGTCCAATGTATTAATCCTTCTATGATAAAACAAGAGGCCTGCGTCCCCATATAAAAGATTTCCATTCTGTAGGGTTAAAAGGTCAACAGGTGCAAGGTACCGACTATCATGCAAAGCCTCCAGATCAGTAGTCTGCCGAAAAACCCTCCGTCACAATATTATTCTCCATATAAGATGCACACTCAAGGAATTTGATGACGTATCCCAAACAGGTCGACAAGATCCGCCTCTCCCATACCCTAAGGCTCTCGACTTGGTGAGAGGTTATCCCAAACCAAATTGAAAAGACATAGGATATTAGAGGTCTTATGATCTGCCGATATGTAAGGAGCCTGACCTTAGTGATAAGTCCCACTTTTTTGCGCAGTATTCGGTGGTACATAAAGTAAACCTTCTTCACTTTATCTAAGATATAGTCAATATGCCTATAATACTCAAAATTCTCATGGAAAAGAATCTCTAAGTACTTTAATCTGTCCGATATTTTTACACGTTGTCCTCCAATATACGAAGGCGGATCAATAAGTCTGTGACTTTTCGAACTTCCCCCATAGTAATATAAATGCAACACTATTCCCATGTTAATAGACTACTGTCAAATTTTGAGCAAGTGTCATCATTTACATTGCGTAAAAAATAGGATTTTTCGAGGCCCTTAAAATAGGCATTTGTTTGGTTAATAATTTCATCGTTGGAGCTGAATCTCTTTCCACCGAAACATTTCTTTAGGTTTGGAAATAGGAAGTAGGCACTAAGGGCTAAATCCGGAGAATATGACGGATAAGGTACCAATTCGTAGCCCAATTCTTAGAGTTCTGCCATTGAGACTACACACGTGTGCACCCGTGAATTATCTTGATGAAAAATAACTTTTTTCTTGGCCATATGGGGTCGTTTTCTTTTTAAATTCTCATTAAATCGGTTTAGTGAGTTGGCATAATATTCGCCGTTTATTGTTTTTCTCTTTTGAAGGTAATCGATGTGGCTTATCCCGAGTGCATCCCAAAAAACTGTTATCATCACCTTATTGGCCGACAAACTTACCTGGGCCTTCTTCGGAGCAGGTTCACCCGGAAAAACCCATTGTTTAGACTGCTGCTTAGTCTCCGGAGTACAGTAATGGATCCATGTTTCATCCACAGTTACAAAACGCCGTGAAAACTCATTCGGATTGCGGTTAAACAACTCCAAATCATCCTTTGAAGTTGTCACACGTTTACGTTTATAGCCAATTGAGAGCAAATGCGGAACCCACCCATCTTGCAGACAACTTTCTTAATACCAGCTGATCATTTAAAATCGAAACCACACTGCCATATGAAATGCCTATGGCATCAACAATCTCACGCACTTTTACTCTTCGGTCGGCCAACACCAAATCGTGGATTTTCTCCACATTTTCGGGTGTACTGACCTCAATTGGCCATCCAGAACGTCATTTGTACTTGTGCGACCACAACGAAAGTCAGTAAACCACTTTTTTACCATTGAAATCGATGGTGCAGAGTCCCCATATTATTTATCGAGCTTTTCCTTGGTTTGATTGACGGTTTTTTTTCGCAAAAAAAAATTTTAATGAGCATTCGAAATTTACTTTTTTCAATTATTAGAAAAATACACAAGGTTTTATGTCTTGAACAGCTGTTAAACGCAAAGTAAATGACGACACTTGCTCAAAATTTGACAGTAGTCTATTGACAGTTGGTGCTTGATTGGAATAGTGTTGCATTTCATATAACTTCGAGGGAAGTTCAAAAAGTCAAGAACTTATTGATCCGTCCTCGTATTTATTTAAATGGCCATAACTTTTGTTATATAAAAGATATCAAAATATTTTTTATTTTTTATTTTTTTTTTGCGGTGGTGGTTTTATCAAGCTTGTTTTTTAAGAAGCCATATAAAAAATTTAAAAGTATTTTTATTAACATATTTTTTGTAAGAATTTTCAGTAGTGACGTGCATCTAAAAAAAAGTCCATCTTTAATTTTTTCTAATACTTTTTTGGTAAGAAGCCTTGTCGCTATTTTTGCTGAAGAGAAAATTTTAGAGAAGTAAAAATTTTTAAATTTAAAATGAAATTACACATCTTGTACAGCTTGCGTGTACATAAATCTTAACATCAGGAAGCTCGAAAACTGAAACGCTCACATAAAATGTCCATTTTTTTTGCTAAAAGAAATCAAATTTCTTTAATATTTTTTTTAATAAATTTTTATAAATTTTAATAAATTTTCGACAAATGAAAAAATTGTGCATGAAAAATAAAAGTATAGCATTAATTTCTTCCAGAGAATCTCAATAAAATATCATCGCTGAAAAAACGGCAGTATTTTGGGGATAAAAATAACAAAAAAATTTCTTTAAGCTGATAAAAATGCAATATTAAAAAACTATTGCTTTGAATTTTTTCATCCAAATAATAAAAAGAAAATATTGCGTAAATTTCTTCCTGGAAAATATATTTCAAATGTTCCCATTACTCAGATGTAAAAGATTTCTTTATTATACGAGTATTTTTTCAAGATTTATTTTTTAACAATTCTTCTTTATATTTATTGCATCTTCCAAAAGATTATGTGGTGGTATCTTCTTCTTTTCACCTAGATGATTATCTAGCAATATTGCCTATTTTTCTCCCAGACGTATTGATTTCCTATTGCTTAGATGTATCGCCTGTGACACATAATCTATTTCAATGAGGGAAACTTCCGCAATACGAATAGATTATAGCGAATATAGTATAATTGGGTTTTCAGTTTTTCATTTCGTATTCATTTTTATTCCTTTTGAAGGACTTTAAAGTTTTGAAGAATGCGTGAGGATAATTTTTTATTTTATATCAAATAAAAGAGAAGAAATTTGTCACTCTATCGGAGATTATAGTTTATTAAAATAATCCAAATAAAAATAGCAAAAAATGTCATTCAAATATTAAATCTTTTCATACCCTCAAAGGTTTCCAACAAATAAGTTCCACAATAATGTATGTTATAAAGATGCTGATATTCAGTTTCGAATACCAAAGTTTTATGGTTTTAATTTTATTACTTTAATCCACACAACGATTTGAAAATCAAGAACAAAATTACAAATTGAATTTGCATTTTTTAAGCCATAATATTTTAATTTAAAGTAATTCTTACCTTAAATATAGTATGACAACATTATTTGGAGGACTTTAAAATATATTTGAAAGTTTAAACTACGATAAGTTGAACATTTCTTTTTGGATATTGTTCTAGTATGAGGAAACTACAAGTCCTTTATAAAACTATTGCTAGATATGTACATGGGCTAAAGAAACATGTTGGTGTTCCCTCTATTCCGAAAAGCCTGTATTGAGTTTCTTTCATAGACTTAATTAATATAAAGACAGCTTTATTTCTTCATAGGATTATTTATACCTAAGAAAGTAAATATTTATCTAATTTGATAAATTTCGCTAGATCAAGAAGAGGTAAAATAATTATTATCTAGTTACGTCGAAATCTCGTATCAGAATGACACTTTTTCATAAACACGAGAAAGGTCAGTAGGCTATGATTTTTATATTAGATTTAATTCTGTTTTATGAGTAATTAACATGAAAAAAGCCATGTAACACCCTACACCATTATGTACGATCCTTGAGCCGGCTTTTCGAGACATGTCCTTACATAAAACTTTCTAATGCCAAATTTAATACAAAATATATCAATTATATACAATTTGGGAGCTTAAAATGATTTTCTGAAGTGGATCTTGTATGGAAACTATGTTTAATTATGGACCGATAATCTTGAAATTTGGTAATGCTATTTTAATAGTTGCAAATAAAATCACAAAATAAATTATTAAAGTGACATTCAGCAATTGGTGTTGTATGGGAGATTTGACCAATTAGAGGCCGATCTTTCCGAAGTCACCAAAGTATAAACATGTGCATATTCAAGATAATTATGATCACCAGGGCAAGTTTAAATATGCACGAAAAAAATAAAAAATGCGCTTGAAAAGGCACGAACGAATTGGATAATATGCAGAGAAATATGCATTAGAAACAGATAAATTCTTGTTTTTTTTTTTTGGGATATAAATACATATTGGTTTTAAAAAATATAGTCGTTTAAATCTTATTACTTATGATAAAATTCCTTAGAAAAAACGCGATTTTAGTTTTCTATAAAGTGAATTTTAGCAAAATTTTAAACATGTATCTGTATGCAACGAAAACAGCTTTTATTATTTTAAAATTCGAACTATAATACAAAATATGTGGTGCTGATATTTGAGGTTAAGAAAATTTTTTTTGGTGCATAAAATTATAATTTCTTAAAAAACTTAGACGCCCCACTATGTACATTTTTTTTTTTTTTTTTTTTGTGTGAGTGATCAAAAATAAATTAAAATATAAAAATCAATGTTTGAATAATTTTAATTTAACATTGATCTTAATGTAAAATATGTTAAATTTTCTAAATCTGTTTTTGGTTTTATTGTATCATTTTTATTTACAATGATATTTGATTTTGAAATCACCTTAATTTAATCGAAATAAAAAATATAATTTTTGATACAAAATATAATCTTCAAACGGGCATTTTTGTTATGAGCATAACCAAATTTAACATGTTTAAATTGGACAAAAACAGTAGAACTTATTCGATTTTATTTCCATACATTTTTAATTTTACATTTTTAATTTTATCCACAAAAAGTAAAAAACATAAAAAAATATTTTGTCCTAAAATATATGAAAAATTTTTTTAATCAAGTTTAGAAAATGCTTAATAACTTCTTGAGCTTTCAAGTGATTTTATATAGGAATATCTCATTTTATTCTAAACAAAATAACATTTCAAAGTTTTTAAGAAAAAATCAGAAAAATTTACATGAAAGTCATAATTTTGAAAAATAAAAGGGAAATAAATTTAAAAATGGTGAATAATTCTTTATTTAATTTGAGTACATAAAAAATATATAATATAGTTAAAAAGCTACTACTTTCAGCTTTCAAAATCAATTAAAAATCTTAAATTGGCTTAGAATTTATGAAACTACTAGATCTATAGCGCAGGAACTATTTTAAAAACGGATTTTTCGCAATATCTTGAAATTTAGGGGACGTTTCGAAATTTTTTAAAATTGTTTTGTGATGTCCTCAAGAAGGTCTACAAACCACATTTGATTGTTTTGCGAGTGAAAATAAAAAGTTCCATTTTGTAGCAGCGTGTAATTATTCGTACAAAATTTAATCTTGAAATTGTACTTTGTTCACAAGGTTTACATGGACAGCTGGCTCAGAACCTCAAACCGTACTTAAACGGCACAAACACAAAATATCCCAACCACTTAAAGTATTGTAGGGTCAGTGTTATCGGAGTCTACAGTTCATATTACACAAACAAAGCATTCAAATTATCCAAAATTTTAAAAATTAACTAAAATATAAGTTTTAAACAAATTACAACCTATTTTGAAAAAAAAAATTTAGATTTATTTTCTCTTAAATATATGATCTCTAGAATATAAATATTGTTAACCCTATTCTAAAACTTCTTAATACGAGTTAGAGAATTTTTGGAATTTATAAAATTTTTAATTCCTTGTGTTCTTACTGAGACTCCACAGACTTGTTTATAATGATCGGACAATACAATCAAAAATTATTGCTGAAAATGTATCTTATATCTTTAAAAACTTTAAAATCCCATATTTCAAAACGTATTACATTCAAGGTAACGACATATCCACATTAAAATTTTGTATATAATATAAATTTTAACTAATTTGATTTTTTACAGATTTTAAAAGTTTACGCACATGGAAATCTCAATTACAAGTTGCACATTTTAGATTTTTACTTCTATAGCTATGTTCTATTAGATTACCATGGTATTTTGTTTGGCCTTAATTTTTGGAAATTCAGTTTTCTATTTGCACAGTATAAAATCTCTTAATTTAAAGTATTTTTATTTTACAAAAATGTGCATTAGAGATCTTTTATGAACAGTTAATTTAATAATTTGTGAACTAAAGTTCCGTTGAAATTGCACAGAAATTTTATTATACAAAAATAATCCAAGAAATTTTAAATTGTCTCAGTTTTGGATAATTACACAGAAATCGGCAACACTATGTAGGTTATAAAATGTGTTTAATAGCCTTATAACTTCTTGATCTCTATAAGTAAGTTGAGCAAGAGTTATTTACTCTAAAACATGTTTATAACTAAGGTATATTTATAATTAATATTTATTTACACCTTATTTATTTTACACAAGAAAAAACAACTAAAACTTATAAACCACACCTCGAATATGTATTTAATATCTTATAAATATAATTTAAAAAACCACAAACAAATCAACACTTGTGATAACAAGAAATGCTAACAACATAACAGTTCAATTTTTTTTTTAACGTATCATACATAAATAAATAATTATATTACTCATACACACTCATTAACGTACTCAGTTTTAATGAGTTAAGTTACAACCTGTATTAAAAAAAAACAACAACTAAATATATAGTAGAAACAATGAAAAAAAAATATAATATTGAGAAGAAAAAAACACCAACCAATATAAATAGTAAATGTGTTTGTATACTTCATTTGTGTGAATGAAGCTCCACCTACCTCCACAACTACACAACAACAAAAATAACAGCAATCTCTTAATACAAAAAAAATCTACTCATTAAATGTGTGGTTTTGTTTTTTCTTTTTTTTTTTTTTGTGGCTGTTGTTGTTTTTTTAAGCATTTAAAAAAATTGTAGATATTCACGTATAAAAAAAATAATGATATGTAGTGCTATATACTTATGTATGTACTTAGAGATATGTAGGTGTGTATATAAATTTGTGAATATTTAAAAAATATATATTATTCAAAAACTGGTGGAATTGTTGCTGTAATTGTTTCATTTCTTTTATTTTTTTTTTTTTTATTTTTTTTGCTTTTGTTATTGTTTTAATGAGTTGATATGTAACATATTGTTGTTGATCGTTAGCGGAAGATTTAAAGAATGTAATCTTTTTAGATTGTAGAGTATGATTGATGAGTACTTTTTATAAGCTAACATTTGATCAGTGTTGCCAGGAGATGAGAAAAAATAAGGACAATTATTTTTTTTTACTTATTTTTTCTCATTCTCATTAGGTTTTGATATTTTATAAATAAATTGTTATACAGTTATAAATATCAAGCAGCGAAATGGCTCAATGACAAATCGTCCAAAAAATTTCCATCAAATTTGGGTTATATTTCATATGAAAAATTAACCAAGGTTTTAAAGTGTTTTTTCGTCATTTTTGAACTATAATACTTTTTTTAATAAGTATTTTTGGTGTTATATCGCATTAATAAGATTTTTTCTAGATTATTTTCATAAATAGTTTTTATGATCGATGAAGAATATTAAAAAATAATTATAATAATCGACTTATTAACTCCACAAATTTAGTTAAGGCATTTTTAAATTGGAGAATGAAGCGCCGAAGGTGAAATTTTTTATTGAATATAATAAATTTTCATTTTTTTTATCCGAATAAATACACAAAAATGCTTAAATGGATGATTCTGTAAATATAAAATTAGTAATAGCCAATAAGAAATTAAATTCTTCGTTGTTGAAAAACTAAAATTTTAGCATTTTTAAAGCGATTTTAAGAATACAAATAGGCTAGAAAAAAAGCTATAAGTTCAAACAAAAATTTTGAGTCTAAAAGTAAAATAAAAAGGCTATATTTAGCCTTAAATAGGGCTAAACTGGCAACACTGTATTTGATCAACACTTATGTTTAAGCAAGTTATCTTTAGCTGTTTCAGAATGTTTGGCGTTTAATAACACGCTACTACAAAATGACACTTTTTATTTTCACACAGAAAACGAATTAATGTTGGCTATAGACCTTCTTGAGGACATTACAAACTAATATTAAAAAAATTTTGAAACATCCCCTAAATTTCGAGATATTGCAAAAAGAAACCGTTTTCAGTGTAGTTCCTGCAATATAGACCTCGTAGGTTGATAAATTTTAAGTAAATTTAAGATTTTTAAATTGTTTTAGAAACAGGAAGAATGTAGCTTTTCAACTATATTACAACCGCTTACACACACAAATTTATTACGCTTTTTCTTTTTTAAATTTTGAATTTGATGTAAATTTTTTATGATTTTTTTTTTTTTTTTTTTTTTTTTTGTTCAGAATAAAATGAAATATCCATATATAAAATCGCTTAACAACTCAAGAAGTTATGAAGCGTTTTCTTAACTTTACTAAAAAAAATATTCACTACTTTTTGAGGAGAAACTTAAAAATGCATGGAAAGTTTTAGCAATTTATTACAGATAAAACAGAATAATATGACGTTTATACCAAACCAAAACCATTAGCTTTTAGCCTCGTTTGGTTTTTAGTTGAAAAACTACATAAATTTCTTTAATTTTTCCTATTTTTTCTATATCTTGTTTAAAAATTTGATTTTAATATTTGACCAAAATGCATGAAATACATACGACTGAAAAGCCTGTCTCTTCTACGTTTCAAAGAAGTTTAAAAAAGAAAAAATCAACAAAAGAATAATAGAATTGTGAATACATTTACACAAGAACCTGCCCAAAAACAGTTTTTTTGCAAATAACTCGAAATCTTGGGGGTGTATAGCAAATTTTTAAAACTGATTTATGATGTTCTCAAGAAGGCCTATAACGTACAATATGCCATTTCTCGATTGATTTTTTAAATGTAGCAGCGTGTAATTGATTGATAAAAATTTATTCAAAATTAAAATATTTCAGTAGATTTCACGATGCACAGTGGTTTCAAGACTTCTTTTTTACAAAACAATTCTATAGCTTGTAAACAGTTAAATATTTCTAAAGCAGTTTTATGAAATCTCTTACGAATCTTAAGTTCGGATTTTATGATTTTTAATACTCCCAAATATTTATTTTCGTAATTTTCTTAAATTTTTTTTTCTAAACGTAATACACAGAAAAAATTTTGGATTTAAAATTGAAATTAATAAAAACCCAGCAAAAACTTTTTGGTTTTCGGTAATGACAATTACTTATTAAAGTAGTTTCTTGGTAATGAGGCGCCATTATTTTTTGCATTAATAAGTACTCAATAGTATAATAGCACAGTAATACTTCAGAATGGGGTTGAACCAACAACCTTCTGGTTGTTAATCCTTCGTTCTAGCCAACTCATCCACGTGATTGCAGTATTACTGTGCTATTATACTATTGAGTACTTATTAATGTAATACAGAGTAGGCAAATAATAATGACGCCTCATTACCAAGAAACTACTTTAATAAATAGTTGTCATTACCGAAAACTAAAAAGTTTTTGCTGGGTCGGTATTAACTACGAAAAACCAAGCTTTGTAGGCGTTCAGTAATTTGTCTTATAAATTTGACTTGATGTTTAAGAAACGAGCTTTTGTTCATTGGCATGAACAAAGGAGGATGAATGTATAGAAATTCGTGAAGATCTTCTGATGATCTGCCAGGCTGGCAAAGATGGCGAAGTAAGGCATTTCACCAAAATCAAAAAAAAAAAAATCAAACTAAGAAATAAAAAGAATTTCCACAATATCAACACATTTTGAGGACAATGAGAATAATTATAAAAAAAATCCATAAGAAAATACAATATATTGAATCGGTCGACTAGAATTTGGCCACTTACGCAAGGATACACAAGACCTAACTTCAATCTCTTTTCAAGGTAAATACGAAGTCGAATCAATAAATCTGCAAATTTTCTATTTCACCTTTTAATTTTTATTCTATTTTGAAGGTAAACAATACGATTTAAATAGCAAGTATTCGACAATGTTATCACCAACACCCACCTTGATCTTTTTAGGATTCATGTTATATCCCACCATTACATTGCAAATCGAAATGCAATTGAGTAATACATTTTCTTCACTTCAAAACATGACACTAGAGACCTATGCCGAACGGCTGAAATTCGGCTAAGCCGAGTCGCCGAAAAAAATTTGGAAGCCGCCGCTGCCGTAAAATTGTAGGCTTAACTCGGCCTAAAAGCAGTCGCCGTTTTTAAATTCTTTTTGTAAAAATATGTTAAAAATGAAACTTTTTTATTATTTCAATACAGTAATTGCTATTTATGTTATATTTAAATATGAAAGAAAAATATTTGCATCATTTTGAACTTCAAATAATTATAAATCAATCAAGTAATTTTGATGACTTATAATTGATTATTTTTGATGCAAATATTGTGAAAAAATAATATTAACAGTTGCTAATAAATTTTAATGAGCATTAATTGCCATCCTGCGAGAAATCTAAAAAAAACTCGTACACAAAATTTTGTCAGCTAATAAATCACTTCTATTCACTAGCGATATGTGGTTGGGAATTATCAAAATAATTGATATAAATTCCATTATTTATTGTACTTTTTTATTTCTTTAGCACATCTTAATAATTGATATGTTTTTATATTGGAGCAGACCAATTATTCTAATCTTTTATGGAAAAATCCAAAAATATCCTTAGATCACTCCCATATTTTTTTTTATATATTTTTGAATAAATTAATAATTCTGTTTATACTTTCGCTGGAAAAAAAAATCTCGTCTTATTTTTATGAACAATGTTAATCAATGGGGCATAAAAATATAAAATTTTTAATTAGAAAAATGTGTATTTTATCAGCCGGCTGACAGCCGATTTTAAGCCGCCGCCGAATCTTTTTTAAAATAGTGTTTTCCTTATAAATAATCATTGATTTTATATATAAAAAAATATTTTTTATAAATATGTTTATAGAATTAAAGATGTTTTTTTTTATTATTATCGGTATAAAACCAAATATTTTTTTGTTAAAAAAAAAATAATTACATTTGTGAGAATTTTTAAATATTATTCATTTTGTATTGTACAAATGGTATAATATTTTAGTATTTTTTTTATTTTTTTTTTTTTTCAATACATCTTTTACATATTTGAGTATTTCAATTTAAAATTTTTAATTATAGATCCGATTTCATTAAAAATATTTGGGTTTAAGAAATAAGTTATTGAATATGAAATTTAATTTTTTTCTGTGTAGACTTTTACAGAAAAACTTCAAATTGATTGACAGAAATCCAGATATGCTTATTTTTTTCAGTTTGCCTGCAATATCGTGCATTCTAAAAGATCTTGCTCTTGAATTATATTTTTTTTTTTCAAATATTTTTCTCTTAAAAATTTTAAATTACTTAAACAAAACCCCATTATTTTAAAACTCTGCTATTGGATTAATTGCTCATCTAGGTTTTGTTCACTCTTTTAAGAATTAAACGAATCGATGTGGTTCGTATCACAATATATAATCAAATGTATATTGAACCTTAAAAATAAATAACCCTTTGAGAGCCAACATACACGTTTATGTGTTTACATTTTAAAAAATTATATATATTTTTTTTTTTTTTATTTGTTGTTTTTATTTTTAACCATACACTGAAAATATTTGTTGAACTGTTACTTTTTTTTGGTAAAATAAAAGATTAATCGAAATGGTGGGAATTATGTAAAATAGAAAAAAACTTAAACAATAAGTGCGAAATTTCAATATCAGTTGATTTTTTTTTTCGTTTCAAATCAATTTACACTTTTTATTCTTTAATACAAAAACAAAACAAATGTCTAAATAAAAAAATAATATGAGGAGTTATTAGATTAGACGGATATTTAAGATATTAACTTTCCCTCAGATGATGATTATAAATATCAACAGTAATTCGATCGTATTAATAATATGTCTACTGATACCTCTTCCTATGATGAGAAATAATTACTACCGATTCTTCCACCAACAAATTTATGAGAACAGTAGTCAAAAAGAAAATTTAATAATTCGAATATTCCACTAATATTCACCAAACACTTATTTTTCACGATATTTTAATGCAACTGTTGTATTTTAAATTTAATAAGTTTTTCGTTAAAAGTATTGAAAATAATATCACTTAAATGATCCCCGTTTTCAGCTTCACCATGATGGGCTCGTTTTGGAGCATTTTCCACAACATCTTTCAAAACTTATAGCTGTAGCACTGGAATTTCTGCAACAATGTTGGCGTTGAGTTCAAATATTCTTTTGGATTTGTTCACATATACTCGCTCCTTTAAATAACCCCTTAAAAAGTTGTCGGGTGCTGACAAATCTGGCGAACGCGCTGGCCAATTAATTTCCGAATTAATTTCAAAAATTTCACTTAAAAGTGCCATTGTATCTCGGGCAGTGTAGAAAGTGACTCTATCCTACTGAAACCATATCTCATGTCTGTTTTCAAAAGCAATACATAAAAAATGTTCTATCATAAATCAATACCGCTCTCCATTTAGGGTTACACCACTTCCATCTGCATTTTCTAAGAAATAAGGTCTAATGATATTTTCAGATGTAATGAGAAATCATACTGTACACCTCATGGGGTGCAATTGGCGCTGATGAATAGCTCTTGGATTTTTAGAACCCCCGAACCTACAGTTCTGCTTATTAACAAAGCCATTCAAATGAAAAGGAGCTTCATCACTCATAAACAGATTTTCAATAAAGTTAATTTCATTTCTGGGCAACATTTAAAATTTAACTGCAAAATTTTATTTTTGCATTAATTTTGGCACCAATTGCATCTTATATGGGAATAACAGTTAATCTTTTTTTTAATGCGCCGCAGTGATGTACAAACCATTCCTAGATAAGCAGAACGCCTTCTGGTAGATGTTTCGAGTGTTTTGTTAAAACTTTCCTTTACACGTTCAATATGCGAATTAAGCGTGATCTACTGGTTAGAGGCAAATCTTTTATGGCGTCATGTTGGTGGTGACAATGAACTAAGCACCATTACTTCAGAGTGCGAAATTCTGACGTTAAAATATTGACGATATACTCTTTGAGTTAAAATAATTGATCGCTGATTTAAATAACAAAAATTCTATTATTCTGGTTCTTTCTTCAGTTGTGAATCTCTCCATTATTTAATCTCCAGTTGCTATTTATATAATCTAAAAAAAAGAAAATAAAAAAAGTATATAAACGAGTATATAAACGAAATTTTCAAATAATAATAATTATTATGTCTTACTTTACCTATTCTATAAATCAGAATGTATTGGGCTGCTGTGTATTCCATGACCTAATGTCGATATATATGTTTAGAACTAGATACACGAAAATCTAAACACATATTCATTTTGTTGATAACACTGTTACATCTTCTTCAAATATGTTATGGAAAGACCAACCAGTAATTGATTTGTTAAGGTCACAATATAACGGGTGATCCATTTCAAGGTACCCTACTTTTTTAAAGAAAAAAAAAACACAGAAAATTCAAATTTAATGTGGAATGTTTATTATCATTTGAAAGAACATTCTTTGGCATTTATTTTTTGAAGATTATGTCTATTAAATGTTGGCCGTTGCAGATGGTCCAACCGTTGAGTCCAATTTTCGATTATTCGTTCAAGCATTTCGACTGGTAACTGGCGAATGACACTCGTGATGTTTTCCTCCAAGTCCTGAATCGAAGCGGGTTTGTCCGCATAAACTTTAGACTTTACATATCCCCACAGGAAAAAGTCTAACGGTGTGATATCACACGATCTTAGTGGCCAATCGACCGGAACAAAAGGTGGAATTATGTGCTCACCGAAGTGTTCTCTCAATAAATCCATTAATTGGTGCGATGTGTGGGAAGTGGCGTCGTCTTGCTGAAAACAAATGTCACCAAGATCACGAGCTTCAATTTCAGGCATCAAACAGTCGGTTACCATGGCACGATAACGGTCGCCATTGACGGTTACGTTCACACCGGCATCATTTTTAAATATGGAACGATGATTCCACCGGCCCACAAACTACACCAAACCGTTGTTTTTTCTGGATGAAGTCCCAAATGCGGCAATTTTGTTTGTTTACATACCCATTGAGCCAGAAATGGGCCTTATCGCTGAACAAAATTTGCCTCGAAAACGTCGAATCTTCTTGGAACTTTTCAAGAGCCCATAGAGCGAAGCGATGTCGCTTGGGAAGGTTTCAGTTGTTGCACAAGCTGTATTTTATACGCTTTCGATTTAAGAGCTCGACGTAAAATGCTCCAAGTCGTTCCATACGTTAGTCCGAGTTGCTGCGAACGCCGCCGAATCGACTCTCCGCGGTCTTCGTGTACACTCTCAGCTACGGCCGCTATATTTTCTTCACAGCGTGCTGAACGTGGTCTATTCGGTCGAATATTATTCAATAATGAATGCTGGATCTCAAAGTGGGTGATGGTGTTGCGAATAGTACGCTCAGTAGGCCGATTATGTTGACCATAAGTTGAGCGAAGTACACGAAACGCATTCCTCACAGAACGTGAATTTTCGTAATAAAGTTGAACGATTTGTAAACGTTTTTCAGGCGTAAGTCTTTCCATTATGAAATGCCAAACAATACTAAACAAAAATAACATGACACGACTCACACGTGATCTGTCAAAAAAAAAGCTATTGAAAAAAGTATCTCTACTTGAATCACCCTTTATTTTATTACCTACAGAAATTGCATTCTCCTCAACTAACGAATAAATGACACCATTTACTGGCCGATATCCCGCTAGATAATTTATAAGTCCAAGTCCAAGTTTTTTGTTATTTTGTAACTTCTAATGGTTGAAAGTTTTTCAAGGAGATGAAACTTTTTCCAGTAGCGTTTTTGGTAATGGACTATTGAGGTACATATATAAATTGGCAGTGATATATCTCTTGGCAAATTTTTCAGAATATTAAACACTTTTTAATGGAAATTGAAGAGAAAATGACTAAATATCTACCAGTTAATGATGTAAAGCGCGAACCTTTGAAATCCATCGAGAGAACAGATCATGTTTCTAGAAAAAAGAGAGTTTGCCTATTAAAACTCCTGAAGATATTCGATACGAAAGATATGACTACTGCAAGGAAATTGTTGAAGAAAATCCTTCGATAAGTAGAAATCCAAACCGTAACATTTGAACCAAATGTTTCAAATGTAAATCACATTTGCGTTTTCCAATAGGAAAAAAAAATTCATTAAGTTTCAAATTAATAAAACTTAAATGTCCTTAACATATTCAAGTAAATAACACAATATTTTTTCAAATATTTCATAAGTTTATTAGAATGATTCATTTTTGTTCGCCATTAATTTATTTAAGAAAATTAAAATCGTTTTTTTTATCAGTGAAATAAAATGCTTAACAAAAATAAGAACTGATCATGCGTTGTTAGGTTATGCCCGAAACGCACAATGGTGATAGGTACTTTTTTATAAAAATTTTGTTCTTATTGTTCTCTTAAATATTCTGTTTAAACTGAATAAAATAACTTTATTTCAAAATAAATAGTTTTTTTTTTTTTAATTATAACGCTTTTGTTGCTTGGCCCTGAAAGGGTTAAAAAACAACAAACAAATTACTCAAAAAAAAAAAAAAAATACTTCAAGAGTTAATTTGGTATAAATATGAAGAACAACAAAATTAAAAATGCGTTCAAGGCAATTATCCAAACAAAAAATGGAAAAAAAAATACAAAATTATTAAACGAAAAAAAAATGAAAAAAAGCCCAAAAATAAAATTCAATGATTTTTGATTCTCAGGAATCCAGAAAAGCATGGTTCTTTAAAATGAGAACTAAATTAATATTTAAGAATATAAATATTTTTTCCTTTTTTTTCAAAATTAAAATTTGCAAAAATTTACTCATTTATTTTATTATTAAAATTTCTAAGAAATTAATTTATAATTTACACTTTTAATTCTGAGAACTTTTAAAAGACTTTATTTAAATTTCAATAAAATTGAAATTGATTATTTTATTTAATTATATATATCTCGTATAAATACAATTTTTTTTTTCATATGTAGAAATAAAAAAAATAAAAAAAATATTAATTAATAAGTTAATCAAGATTATTTCTTTAACTAGTTATTATTTCATTTTTTGCTGCTATTTTATTTTCTATAATTTTTATTAATTGTATTTCATTTTCACATCTTTCCATATGGTCATGTTATTAACAACTCAAACTTATTCATATCAGTTTTCAGAGTTCAGTTTCATTTTTTTATTTTTTGCTTTTCTTTTGTTTAAATTAACCCTCATCTTTAAACGTGTGTTACAATGTTATATGCCGCCTGTATACAGTGTTATGTTAACGTAAGTTTAACATTTTCTTTAAAAAAAAGAGATGTTTGGATGTGTGTATTTAATTTTACGTTATAAAGGTCTGTTATCATATGTCTATGCTAAAATTTAACATTACAATTTTCAAATGAATGTAAAGAGAAAGAAAGCATTTCCCCTGATTTCTCCGAATGTTAATAAATCTTGATGTAAATTTAAAGGAAATCCTAAAGGAAATGAAATAATATTAAAAAAAAATAATTAACATAGAAGAAAATATTCGAAAAACATTTTTAATTAATCTATTATTTCATTTTGTTTTGATATTTAATTAAATTAATTAACTAAATTAACTTTTTAATTCGTTAATAATTACTGTTTTACATAAACTGATACCTCTTCAAAAAATTCAAAACGAAAAGAAAAGTATTTTAAAAATATGCAAACAAAAAAAAAATAAAGAAAAATAATAAAGAAATAAAATGTTTAAATAAATCTAAAATTTATGTTATAAGCGAAAAATCTTTTGTGGAAATCATGATGGGTTCTGAAGAATTTTTGGATTCTCATGAATTTTTGTTGCTGTTGGTAAGTAAAACCCTTAACCCTTTTTTTATTGAATTAAGAATTGTGAAGAATTTTAGGTT
This sequence comes from Protocalliphora azurea, assembly GCA_932274085.1. Taxonomy (NCBI): domain Eukaryota; kingdom Metazoa; phylum Arthropoda; class Insecta; order Diptera; family Calliphoridae; genus Protocalliphora; species Protocalliphora azurea. The sequence goes on from OW026519.1 coordinate 134,595,433, forward strand.
TATTGCAAAATTTTATAGCATTAAAACTGTAGTTTATCATTAGCTCTCTATAAGGAATCCTAAATTCTTTTGAAAAATAAAAGGTAAATATGCTTTGGCTATTTCCGACTATTGTTGAAAATATAATCTCACATGTCTCTGGTCAAAGGTTACACTACTACAACCGAAACTTAGCAATCTCCCCCTGTTTTGCACTGTTCCAAAGTGAGGACCGCTTTTGCCTGACAAAGAGTATTGTCAAACTCTAAGCATAAATTTTGCCTACTTAATATATTATTTTTTTATTTTTTTTTTTAATACATAATTATTGCAATAAATATTTGAAATAAATTTTTGAAGGTTTTAAAATTTTATTGTATTTTATTTTTTATACAATAGTACAGATTCCGATAACATTTGAAACGATTCAGTTAATAACTTGTTTAATTTTTAGTCAAATTCCAATCATATTTATTATTTACTCAATTAAAAAAATTAATTAAAATTATTACACAATAACAATTATTTCCCTTAATTAATATTATCATTATGATGATTGCAGCATAAACAAACAAAATTTTAATTGATATAAGCAATTTTGTAACTGAAATTATTTTTATTTTTTCTATTAATATTTCATAAGGAGTTAGTTAATACATTTTCAAAAATTAAAATGTGTAAGGTAATAACACCAAACGACATTACAGAGGAAATTTCAGCCCATGTCGACAAAGGAAAATTAGCCGTTTTAACGCTTTTAAGTCATTCTAAAGCGTTTGATACCATGAACCATACCTTTTTAATCCAGAAACTTATTAAAATATATGTTTCTCCATATACTTTTCTAAATTAATCTTGTCATATCTTCAGTTTATAATACAAAAAGTTGTTTCAAATGGAAATTCATCAACTGCCGCTGGATTGAGTCGTGGTGTTCCATAAGGGTCTATTCTAGGCCCTTAGTTATTCTCGTTATACATAAATGACCTACCAAATGCAATTGAAACCTACCAAAACCATATGGTATATATTTTGCACTACGCAAAAAAAAATTAAATTTCGTTTTCAATAACTAACTTCATAAAACCAATTATATTCAAATTCGTAAATATTGAAAAAATTTTATTTATTTATATTTCTTAATTTATTATTTATAAATTTTAATATTTGAAAATTCTCATAAAATTCAATACCATGGTTTGTTAAAAGCAATTAAAATAATATTTAATTTTTAGTAGATTTTCAAAGAATTTAATAAAATTTAATAAAATTTTTAATAAGATTTTTTACCTTTTTCGGTAATGGCAACTACTTATTAAAGTAGTTTCTTGGTAATGAGGAGTCATTTTTATTTGCCTACTCTGTATTACATTAATAAGTACTCAATAGTATAATAGCACAGTAATACTGCAATCACGTGGATGAGTTGGCTAGAACGCCGGATTAACAAAAAGTAGGTTGTTGATTCAACCCCATTCTGAAACTGTTAGTTTTTTATAACAAAATGTCTAAAAAGATATTTTAAACCAAAAGGAGTTTTTGTCGCTTGGGGTGCTATAGAAGTGTCCATTAGACAAAAAAAATATATTTCTATATTATTTGTTCACTAATTATATTAATTTGTATCACCATATGAGGTTCAAATGCAAGATATCTTATATTGCTTGAATCACACCGAGTATTACTAAACCTTGTCTATTTATATTTATTCATATATAAACTAAATGAGAATTACATTGAAGTTAGAAAACAAATATTAAAAAATGTATATAATTAAAAACAAACAAGTATTGAAGTTTTCCACTAAGTTTGTGAAAAGGTTAAGTATTATATTTATTTGTAACATATTATTGTTACAGGAATAATAATATTAATATGGTTTAAAAACAGAATATGGTATAAGAATAAGGAAAAAGACTGCAAATATTTAATGGTTGTAGAAGTAATAATAATATGTTTCACATTAACAAAATTTTGTTTCTGGTAAAAATATTTATTTAATATAATTTTTGCACTCAATCATATTAAAATTCTTATTGAGTATAAACATTAAATGACCAAATTGAATCAAAATCATTATTATCATGAACATAGAGTTATTAAAGTAAAAATTAACAATGAGAACATAATATTGTTGTAGTGATAATGCTGTAAACATGTTTTTTCTCTGCGTATACATCTCTAACATATTTATAAATTCAAATTTCATATTTTTTTCAATCATCTAAATTTATTATATTCTTTTTTTTAGTTGTCAAAATACAAGAAATTGTTTTTGTTTTTTATGTTGGTTTAGAAATAATTTTTTGTTTTTGTTTATTGTATTAGTTTATAAATAATTTACAACCAAATATCATATTAAAATCAAATAGACTTTTTTATAAAATTTTATTTAAAGCCAAATAATGATTTATTAAAAACAATTCTAGTCATAATTTTTTCTGCGTACATTTTTAAATTATATTTCATCCAGTGCTGTCAGAAAAATTTTGCCTCATGTACCCTAACTCGAAGCTAAAAATCTCCAAAAATCCCCAATTTTATCCCCAACATGTTTTAAAATAAAATTAAGTTTTTTAAATTGAAAATGTATTGAAAATTTTCTAAAAATAGCTAATAAAATTAAAAATAAAATTAAACATTTTTTTAAATTTAGCGAACATTATTTTTAAAATAAATTTTCTATAAAAAGAAGATTTATCAAAAATTTCCTAAAAAATACCTAATATTTCCAATAAATATAAAATTATAAAATATCTAATATTTCCTATAAAAAGAAAATTTATCATTACTCCCAATAAAATAAAATTTATTAATAATAAAAAGGACATTTTTAAAAAATTCATAGAAAAGCACATTTAATAAAAATTTTATATAATAAAAACTTTTATCGAAATTTTCCCAAAAAATAAAACGTTAAAAACATTTTTCCATAAAACAAAATTTATCAAAAATTTCGTATAAAAAGAAAACGTATTGCATTTTTCTATAAATTGAAAATTTACCGAAAGCCGTAAGAACTTAATGTTATGAAACCAGTTAAGCAGACTTTTTCATATATAATTATTTTGGTAGTTTTTGTTTGGTTTTCGAAAAAAAAAATAATTGAAAATTATTTTGGATTTACAAGGAAAAACTAACGAAATTAATGTAGTTTTCCATTAAAAAAAAAAAACGAATGAAGACACAAACTACTAGTTTTTGTTTGGTGTAAACGGCATATAAACAACAACATTTGAAAGATATCCTCCTTAGGAGAAGTTCTTATTATTTCGAAGAAAAATCATCAAAGTAATATTTTTTAATATTGTATTTTTATCATTTTAAAGAAAATTCAGGAATAAACAACAAAAAATATATAAAATTTTAATTTTTTTTATTATTTTTATCCTCAAAATATCGCCCTTTTTTCAGTAAGGTGATTATCACCTTCGCAATAAATTTATGAAATGATGAAGAAATTAATACAATACTTTTATGTTTCTGTCACAATTTTTTCAGTTGTCGAAAAATTGTTCAAAAATTAAAAAAATATTTAAAAAAATTTGTTTGTCTTTAGCAAAAAAAAAAAATTTATATTTTATGTGAGCGTTTTAGTTTTCATGCTTTATGGTATTAAGATTTATGTGCATGATGCATGCTTTAGGATGTAAACGTTTTCTTTATTATATTATTTCTAGATTGATTTAGTGGTAATTTTGCTATATATTTATTATATTTTCCAGACGATTGTCTGGCTGTATCTTCCTTTTTTCACCTAGAGTTATTCTACTTTTACGGAGGCTAATATTTCATAGATAATGGGTTAATATTCCAACGAAATTGTGATCATGATATACTTGATCGATAGAGCCTTTTTAAAATCCTATTACTTCGAAGGTTTGTTCAGGAAATTAATGATAGAAAACTTTTTGTATAATTTCTTGGGTTTCAAAAGCCATCAATATTTTAAAAAACTTTAGCCAATTTCCTCTTGATCTATAAACCTTTTTCACAAATTTTTTCCCCCTCAACTCGTTCGCTGTTTTGATTGATCTACAAAATATCCAAAAAACTTATATCTAATGAAGATCAACAATTGAAAACGTAGTTAGAAGTTCAAAATGTTGTTAGATACATTAAATGATTCGATGTTATAAAACCGCAAATGCAATATAAAATACTGCAGATTTAAAACACATTTTAAATATTATTTAAATCAATATTGTGTGCCTCATGTCCCAACAAAATAAATTCGATATTTTGCTGAAAAATCTTCGTTAAATATTTCGTTTAAGATAAAATTATCAGTTTCGAATTTAATCAAAAACACTTCGCATACTTTTTCTACTTTGACACATTTCAAGTTTTGTCCATTTTTACAAGATATTCAAAAATCTAAAAACTAGCGATGATATATAACTACATTCAAATTGAACAAGAAATATTCCTTATTTATTCAACTTCCCTCCCCCTAAAAAATTAACTTAACTACAGCATCTTAAATTATCACGTACTAACATTTCCCCTTCCATTATAATAACGTAAAAATGTTAAACCAACACATAGTGAGAAGAAAAACACCTACATACGAATACAATTTACAGTTAAAGCACACTAACCCAAAATCTTACACACTTCCTCTCTCTCTCACGAGCTAAAACAATCTTTTATTATCAAAACAGAGAATAAATAATAAAAGCACACGTCCAAACAAACACCACTAAAATACCAATGATAATTAAACGTAAACATATCAACAATTTTCAAATATAAAGGAGTACAGAGAGATTTTATAATTTACACGATTTAATACAAAAGTGCCTTTGTAAAATTCACCGTTAAAACAACATTAAGAGAGAGTTTAAAAAAATTCTAATTCTTGATGCTGTTGTGATATGTGTGAGTGAGAATTTTGTTCTCTGTTTAGTGATAATGATGATGTTTGTAATAATGATGTTATTTTAGTTGCTGTTATATTTCATACTCTTGGGTGAGATTTTTATTTAAGGTATAAAATGTTAGTTTGAATGAGTGTTGAAGAAGAGTTGTGATGTTTTCTTTTTTTAGGAGTGTGTGTGTGAACAAAACATATTCTTTTAAACATCTACTACGGCCAGCCACCAAAGAAGAATAGAGTAAATTTTATCCGTACTTGTGTTTTTGAATGTAAATAAGTAGATGTATGTGTGTGTAAATATAAATAAAGAGGGTCGTTTTTATTTTCCTCTTTCGTATGATTTTTTTTTGCGTTATACGTACGGAGACGGACATAAACGCACACATTCTCCGTTATACCTATAACACAAAACCCAACAAGAGTTTATTTGAAATCATATTATATTGAGTTTTTGTCAGAGTTCGTTCGTTTCAGTCACAAATGCAACACAACGGTAAAAATTGGAATTATTTTATCGCGTACAAACGTGTTTTAACAGTAGCGAACTGAACGTCGCGGCGAAAAGACACGCGCTGTTCCTTTCTTTATACTAGACAAAAATTTCAAACAAAATTTTATTCAATAAAAACAAAAAGAATTTAGAATTAAATGAAAAAAGCAAAAATAAATAAACAACACACTAAATATTCTAAAAAGCAAATAAATAATACTAAAGCTTAAACAAAATTGATTTGAAAACAAATAAAGCGAGAAAAAGTAGCAAAAAGGAAAACATTTACATATAAAGTTTTCAAAAAGCGGTTAAATAAAGGAAAACAAATTGAAACGAATATTATTTATAAAAAAAATAAACCAAAATTCTTGAAAAAATTGAAAACAAAAACAGAGTGCTATTTATTTTAAAAATATTGATATTTATCAAAAAAAAAAAAGTGCTTAAAAATAAACTAAACAAAATTGGGATTATTTAAATCATTTTTAGAAAAAAATTGTGGAAAACCAGTTTTTTAAATATGCCTTCTCAACTTAATGAGATAAAAGCTTTAAAACAAGCTAGAGCTTATTTGTAAAAGTAAAGTGATTTTCGATTTTTTTTTAAATTAAAAGAAAAGGAGTAAATCACCCTAAATTAAACAAAAAAAAATTAATTTTTTTGTTGAATTATCAAAAATTATAGAAATTAAACTAAACACCATTCCAATGTTGTCCTGTTTGGTGCCGTCGTCAACATCACGTTTTGGTCAAGAGGATAATATTATAAATCAAAGTATGCCCTCATCGCCAGCATTCACCATGCAATGTAAGTTGATTTTAGATACTTTTTTTTATTATTTTTAAAAAAATTAGGGTTTTAGAGGAAAAATCAGTAAACTTCAAAGATTTGAACTTAAAAGAAAAGATTTATATTGATGAATATATTTTCTTGGAACCGCAAACGTAAACAATTCAAGATTTTTCTTAAAAATTACAATTAATGTAGATTGCTTTTTACGAAATTCAGTGCTAGCAATCAAGTTTTTTAATTCTGCAACCAAACTAATGTTCCAAACAATTTTTTACCAAAAGTATTGAAATTTTTCTGTTTTTTATGAGTAACTTAAACAGTTTCCTGTATAAGATTTCAATATTGATATGTTAAATTAAACAAATAAATTAAAAGATTCTGCAAGAATTTAAAATTTCTTTATTAAAAAAATTACTTACCTGTATTAAATAGTAATCTGAAAGAAGAAAAGAAATGAATGTTATTATTTAAGAGCATTTAAAGAAAAAATATTAAAATCTTATTAAACTTCATATCTTCATAAATGAAAATTGATTTAGTAAAATTTAAGATAATTCTGGCTATACACCTTATTAATATTTTAAGGTCTAAAGTTTTTAAAATAAAAACCTTGTATCAAATTATACTCATAATAACCATAAGTATGAGCAAAAATGAAGTATTTTTTAAACAAAATGAAATCATTTTTTAACTCTATAAAAGGGTCTCGGTCCATGATTTTTATGCAATGCACAATTAAAGTCTTAAGTACTTTAATAGCAAAGTTTATAAAATTTGCTGGCAAATGTATCAAAGTTGGAAGTTTTAGAAAAAAGTACCAAAGTGTTTAATTTTCTACAAAAAAAAAATAATAATAATTATAATAATTTTAATCGAATATTTAATAAAATAGTTTTATTTTTTAATTAAATTTCTTATTAGCTCATAGTTTACGTGTGTAGCACACACTTAATAAAATTTTAAATAAATCCCAGCAATAGTGCCAAAGTTAGGAACAATAGAAAAAAGTACCAACATTTCTAAAAGTAAAAATTTTCTAATTTTTATTACATAATAAATTGTTTGCTTTTTCAAGTTAAATTTGTAGTTAATTAATAGTCTAAATCCCAATAATGGTACCAAAATAAGGACCTAAAGAAAAATGTACTAAAATTTAAAAATTTCTACCAAACAATAAATATATCTTTAGTTTTAAACGATAAAATTGTTTTTCTTTTTTTTTAATGTCAAATATTAAAATTGAAACCAATACCTTGAAATAATACCAAAGTTAGAAGTTAAAGCAAAAAGTACTAAAATTTCTATAAAACAATAAATAACTCTTTGGATTTTTTAGTTCAATTTTTTCTTAACTCAGTGTTAAACTGTCAAATATTAAAATTTAAAACAAATTCCAAAAATAGAATCAAGGTTAAGAGCTAAATTTATTAAAAAATTGTTGAAAATATTTTTATATGAAATGAGTTTGATAATAAATTTAAAAAGAGTTAAGAGTTAAGCTATCGTGTAACTAAAATTTAAACAAATCCTAGCAATAGTATTAAAATTAATTGCTTTAGAAAAAAGTATCAGAATTAAAAATTTTTTAATTATTATTTTTAATTTCCTTTGTATAAAAAAATATATTAATATTTAAATTTCTTCAGCAAAAACGCTAATTTAAATTTCAGTAAAATCTTAGCTATAAAGCGAAATTCACAAGCAATGAAAAAAGTACCAATATTTTTAAAATATTTTCAAAAAACCACAAAAAGTACTCATTATTTCAGTCAATTAAATTGTTTACTTTTTAGTTAATTTTTTTATTTAACTTATAATTTAAGTGTTAGGCAATAAAATATCAAAGTTTTTAACAAATTCCCTCAATAGTACCAAAGCCAAGAACTTTACAAAAAAAAATACCAATATTTTTAAAATTTCCATCAAACAACAAAAATACACTCAATCGATTAAATTGGTTCCTTTTTTAGTTATTATTTTTTTTTATTAATTTAATTTATAGTTTAATTGTTAAGCTATAAAGTATCAATATTTTAAATAAATCCCCTCAATAGTACCAAAGTCAAGAACCTTACAAAAAAAAAAAAAAGTACGAGAAAAAAATAATTCCTCATATAATTAATTTTTAAAATAGATAAAAATTTGTACAAATAACAACTTGAATTTTCAGTATTAAGAGGGCCAATTATGAGTTAAATTCTAGTAACAACAGATAAGTTAGAAGCTTTATACAAAAAGTACCAAAATTCAAAATTTTCTTTGAAACAAAAATCAACATATTTTTAGAAATATTTATTTTATAATACATAATTACAAAAATAACTTTCATTTAAATGTAAAAAACTTTAAAAATAAGCTTTATTATAATCTTTTTAAAATACTTTATAATTGTGGTACTTTTTATAATTATTAAATTTAACCAAATTTTCAAATGTAAAATTTTTATTTATTTTTTTATTTTTAATTTTTATTATTAAACTTAAAAGTATTACAATACTTCTTTAAAACAAATTAACATCTTATTATAATAAAATTTCAATCATTCATAAATTTTATTGGCTTTAAATTATAAAATCTAAATACATGAATACAATTGAATTGTTAAGCCTTCCCAAACGTTTCTCATTAACATTCCCTTAATATATTTAATTCATTTAATAAAACATTTAACAAATTTGTTTCAAAACGTTTGAAATGAAATGCAGAATTTAAAAATAAATAAAAAAAAAACACAAATATTAATGTCGCCAAAATAAAAATGAGGCGTTGCTAAATAAAAAAAATAAAAATAAAAAAATCTTAATATATGAAAATTATATATTTCACTTTTGAGAAAAAAAAACATAAAAACACAATAATTTGTAATTTGTATCTCGTATAAATAAGCAACATGAAAAATTTTAACATAAAACAAATTGTGAAAAATTTGGCCAATTAGATTGAGAAAAAAAGATGGCGCTAAATAAAACAAGTATTTAGTACAGTCGAACACGATTATGACGAACCCGAAAGCACTGAAAATTTAATTCGTTATATCCGTAAAACCACAAACAAATTTTATTTGTTAACAAAATATATTTAATAATTAAAGCGTATGTCTTTCATTTAAAAATTAAAAAATAATTTTTAAATATGTATTAATGATTTCAATACATCGGAAATAATATTTTTTTTTTTTTTCTTTTTCATTCATCAATCATTTGACAAGTGGCAAATTAAAATTAATTATAATTTTTATACCAATTCATTGTTTTGAAATTGGCATGTTTTGAGATCTTTGCTATTTTTTTAATATTAAATTTTTAATCCTTTTATAATTTTTGTTTTACTTTTAGCTATTTTCAATAAATATGTATGCGTTATGTTAAAAAGGTCAACAACTATAAACTGTTTTATTTTTCCAATAATTTAAATTAGAATAAATGAAAAGATATTTCTGTTGCTTTTTACATTTTTAAAAAATTTTGAAATGTGGAATTTTATTTATCTAAAAGTTTAGGAGGAGTAACGTATAAACGTAGTTTTTTTTTTTTTTTTTGTATGAAATATTCTTCTTGAGATCATAAAAATGTGTTTGTTATAAGAAAAAGTTCGCTAGAACCGTGTTCCTTATAAACTACAGTATTCAAAAAAAACGACATTTTCAGAAAAGCAGTTTTTAAGTTATTCGAAAAATAACCCATTTAAAAAAACCCGGATTCAAGTAAGGTTTTACAAAATAAAACCGGTTAAACGGTTTTTTATTAAAAATACAAATATATTAAAAATTAATCTGTTAGTTATAAAAAAAGTTCGCTAGAACCATGGTGTATTCTAAAAACCGACATTTTCAGAAAACCGATTTTCGAATTATTCGAAAAATAGCCTTTTAAAGAAACCGGATTCAAGTACGGTTTTACAAAAAAACCGGTTAACCGGTTTTATTAAAAATACAAATATATTAAAAATGATTCTGTTAGTCATAAAAAAAAGTTCGCTAGAACCGTGTTCCTTATAAACTGGTGTATTCAAAAAAACGACATTTTCAGAAAACCAGTTTTTAAGTTATTCGAAAAATAGCCTTTTTAAAAAACCCGGATTCGAATACGGTTTTACTAAAAAAAAACAAGTCAACCGTTTTTTATTAAAAATACAAATATATTAAAAATGATTATTTTCTTATCTGCTGCCAGCAGATGAGAAAAAAAGGAACTAAATTGAACTTTAAAAAAGGCCAAAAAGGCTAAATGCCCAAACAACTAAGCTCAGGAAAAAGTTCTTTTTTTTTTATTAAAAAACTTATTTTTTTTCGTTCTCATTAGTTTTTTATATTTTTCTAAAGAAATTGTTATAAATTACTGACACCCAGCAAAATGAATCAATGAAGAAAAAAACGTCCAAAAAATTTCCATATAAATTTGAAAAATTACCAAATATTTTGAAGTGATTTTCCGCCATTTTTGAATTATAATTCCTTTTTGATTAAGCATTTCTAAATTTTATTTAGAATTTGTATTAATAAGATTTTTTTAAGTCATTTTCATAAATAGTTTCTATTGTTGATGAAGTATATTAAAAAGTAATTCACAGAAAAAAATTAATTTCAATTACAAAATTGCTTATATCAATTAAAATATTGTTAAATTTGCTCCAATCATCAAAATGACAATATTAATTAAGTGAAAATAATTGACTTTTTAAAGAAAAAAATTTAATTAATTTTTTTAATTAAATAAATTATAATTTTGATTGGAATTTTATTTAAAATTAACTATAGTATTAATTGATACGATTAAAAAATTAACTGAATCGTACCATTGCAAAAAAAAAAATAATAAACAATACAACTTCGAAAGTTTCAAGTAATTTATTTACTGCAAAATTAAATGAATTAGTAAATGAAAAGATTTTTTTATCAAATAACCATAAGTGAAGTGTGCTTTTTTTGATGAATTATTAATTATATTGCACGTAATGTAAGTCATCTCTTGAATAGTCTTACTGTCAGAATAGTCCTAATATCAGCAGATCTCTTATGTACAGTCCAATATAGGAGAGACTACTTTTAAAACCTACACCACAAAAGAGAGATTAAACGACTGTTTTAACAAATCTTCAACAATAATTAAAGCGTATAAACCTTTAATATAAAAATATTATTAAAAGCAATGGCTGCATCGGCGCAGATGTTGGCTTGATCTTGATTTTAACTCTTAGCATCAATGGCGCTAAAATAAATATCAAAAAAAAACTGTATATGTACTTACCGAATAATTTATTTAAATTTTATTTGATTTCTTTTAAAGCTGTCAGTTCTTATAAAACAAAAAGTTATAATTAAATCAAAAGTTTATTAAAACAGTTATTACTGTAAATAAAATTTGTAATAAAAATAATTAAAAAATTAATAAAACAATACTATATATAATATTTTTTTCTGTGTTATAATAATAGACTTATGAGTTATAAGACACTTTAAATTTGGAGAATGAAGCGCCGCAGTCGAAATTTTTTATTAAATATAAATAATCTCTATTTTTTATGCGGATAAGTACACTAAAATGCTTAAACGAGCGATTCTGTAAAAATAAAATGGCAAATAATAAATTATTTATTTCGCTGTTGAAAGGCTAAAATGTTAGGCCTTTTTAAAGGTTAGAAAAAAACTTAAAGCTAAAACGAAAATTTTGAGGATAAAAGAAAAATAGCATTACAAAAGCTAACCTGGCAACACTGATTACTCCTATAATGCATGACACTTGTAATGACAAATAATGTAAAAATAAAAATCATATCGCTCTTCTGCAGATAAAGGATAATGCTCAAATTTTGTATATTTTGAACTGATAATGCTTCTTCCGATCCAACTGTGCCTATGTATCTATTTATTGATATTCACCTTATACTTGTGGCAAACGATAAGACTAAAATTTACTTCTTAGCTTAAATCTACTAATCTTAGTTCTCAGTATGTCAGTAAAGCTTTATTAGTCCATAATGAAAATGAAAAATACTTTCAAATAACTAAGGCCCTGATTCAGTACAGCAAGGGAATTGTTTAAAAATAAAATTTGTATAAAAAACTATTAAAAAAATTTCTAATATTCATACAAATTTAATTTTGATACTTTTAATGCAGTTCACTTATCAAATATAAAAAATAGAAAGTACAGGTTAATTTAGTAAAAAAAAAAAAATAATAATAATAATAAAAGAAGGAACATTTTATAAAAAACCGATCAACCGACTGAAAAAACCAACCTGTCGAATTATTCGAAAATAAAAATTATTCGAAACCTATCGTTTTTGTTTTTTTTTTTTTTTAACAAGTAAAAAACGATTAACCGATTTCCGCTTGCGGTTTTTAAATATACGATTATAAACGTAGTTATTTGCATAGAAAATACTGACCGTAGAGAAGTCTTTGGCATAGCCACAGTTCGTTATAACCACTTTTTGCTATAACTGTGTTCGACTGTATATGAATACAAATTTGATGAGATTTTTGTTATTAAAAAAAAAAATAAAATCATAAACCTGATTGATATTAAGACAATAAATAAAATAAATTCACATTTTTAAAAATCTACATTAAAATATTTAAATTAAAAAAAAAAAAAAAATTTGTTAAGATCATCAAAATCATAAACCTGATTGATATATTAGGAAGATAAAAATTAAAATATTTAAATTCAAAAATTAAATAAATTTCTTAAGATAATCATTATATTAACTTTACTAACAAATTAATTTTAAATTAAAGTAAATTAAAGTAAAGTAAAGTAAAGTAAAGTAAAGTAAAGTAAAGGTTAATTAAAACTTAAAAAAAAGGAAATTATTCTACTTATTTTATGTTAATTAAATTTTAGTTTTGTTTAAAATTAACTTAATTATAATCTTTATTACATCCCAACAAAAACTTTTTGTTTCCCGTTAAAGGCAACTACTTATTAAAGCAGTTTCTTGGTAATGAGGCGTCATTATTATTTGCCTACTCTATATTACATAAATAGTATAATAGCACAGTAATACTGCAATCACTTGGATCAATTGGCTAGAGTGCTGTAATAACAACTAGAAGGTTGTTGGTTCCACCCCATTCTGATGCTGTTAATTTCTTTTTTTAACAAAATATCTAAATGAAATTTTATACTAAAAAAAGTTTTTATCATTTAGAAAATTAAGTGCGAGATGGTTTACTGAGTAAGACGTTAGTCATTAAAAACGTATGGTTAATTTGTGTCCAAGTTCGAATCTCAGTGACGGCAAAATTGTTTGTTTTTTTATTTTTATTTTTGTTTAGATACATATTTATTAGTACCCCTAGAGTCTAAAAATAACTACATGAATTTCTGGATAATTCGTACAAAAATAACTAGTTATTCAGGCAAGAAATAAGCAGTTTATTTTTGTTTCCAATTATACCTGCTAGCTTACCAGGAAAGCAAAGTCTTTGCTGGGATTATGTTGATTTTTTTTTATTAAATTTTGTTTATTTTCTTAAATCTTAATTTCAAATTTCTTTTATTTTCAAAACTCAAAAATTCTTAAAAATCCTTTTTTTAATCAAAATTTAACAGTTACTTTTAATTAATTGATCAATCCCTTCCTATTGTTTATTTACCTAAAAAGATCTTTAAAAAACTCTTTATACCTCAGCTTTTGTCTTTTTGTTTATGAAATATGATGCAATTTGATTTGTTATTGTTTATTTATAAAAGAAAACAAAGCAACGTTTGAAGATTTTTTTTAATGTTGTTGTTGGTGGTTCTGAATTTAATAATGATGATCATGATAGGGGTTTAAGGTGAATTTTATTTGATATTTTATTTAAAAAAAAAAAAAATAATTCTTATGCTAGTGTAGGTGTTTTAAAGTTTGCAATTTCAGCAGGTTATTAAACAAAGACCTCCCCTGTTTAAAATTGTTTTCTAAATAATTTAATATTTATTTTTTATGAATGAATATTTTTTTACGAATAAATTTTTAATCAATTCGTTTGAAGAAAAAACAAAAATACAAAATAATTTTTTTTAATAAACTTTTAAGTGCATTAAACGTTTGTTAAAATACACTTCAATTTCCCATTAAGTTTTTTGTTTTTATTGCAATTTTTTTTCACTGATAACAAAATTATTTGAAATACTTTTAAATCAGAATAAAAAAAAAAAAAACAAATGTGCAACAAATAAAAATAACATTTTAAAAATAAGGCGGGCTGATAAGTATTATTAATTAAAATTTAGGTTGAGTCATTGGCAAATTATAAAACGCATTAATTAAATTATAAAAAAAATATAATTTGTTATTTTAAAATTTCCCCAGTAAAGCAAAAATTCCCTGATCTTAAAAAAAAAACAAATAATTATGATTAAACAAATAAACAAACCCTTGAAAATAATTTAGGCCACACTTATCTCACCTTAGAATTTATGACATGCGCTGTTGTTTGGTTTGGATTGTTTAAATGAATGGCTTTTGTTGTTACACCTTTATCTTATTTAAACTCTACAGGTGAGTGAGTAACTGACAGGTAGCAGCTGTTAGCTCGGCATAGGAAAGTCAGTCAGTCATTATTATCAATGGGTTTTTTTGTTGTATGTTTGGATTGGAAAAGCAAATGGCTGCAAACCACAAGTGTTATAAAAGAAAAAGGTGTGTCTTATTATTGTGGTTATCAGTGAAAAAGAAAAGGCAAATATAAATAAAGTAATCATAATGAATTGGAATTTTTTAAATAAAGAGATAAAGAAATCAATTAGTGGCATTTTACGGTAATTACAAACAATTATAAAATAATTTGGATCGAAAAAAAATGTTAAACAATTATTTTAATATAACAAGTAAATTATAAATAATTTAAGCAATAGCAACTTAAAAACAAAAATTAAGACCTTAATACCAGAGATGCCAAATGTAAAATCCCAATCCCGAAAATCCCAGGATTTTCAAATTTGAAAATCCGGTATTTTTTTGAATTTTTAAATACCGTTTTTTAAGCTTTTTATTTGCTTAAATCTTGTATTTTACTTATTATTTTGAAAGCCTTTTTAAAAGGTTTTAACTGTAATTATTTACTTATGTTAAATTGAAATTAACCAATAAACAATTTTGCTGGAATTCAAGTTGAAACCAAATGTATTTCAAGGCCAGAATATAGTGCCAGGCATTTAATTAAACTTGTATTGCACTTTAATTCAATAGCCTTCTCCAGTAAAAAGGAACTTTAAATTCAAAAAAAAAAAAAAAATTTAATTTTTTAAATTATATTTCATGTTGGAAAATTTTACTGGAATTCATGTCAAATTCCAGTAAAATTTTCCAAGGCTTGAATTTTTGAAATTTATGTGCTTACTGTCAAATCATATCTGATAAGAAAAAAAATTGAAAACTTATTAAACATCTGCTACTAAAAATTATATATCAAGGACATATATTCAATAAAGGCTATTTACAAAAATCAAATAAAAACTTGTAGATTTTTTAGGTAAAGGAGACAAAAAGAAGGAGTTTGAAAATCTGCAGATAAACCTTATTGTTTATCAGGCCGTGATTTGTACTTCAAATGTTAAGAAAAAAAATAAAACGAAAAAACTTGTAATTTAACATTATATTAAAGAACTAAATGCAGTGATAAAACGGTTTAATGAGTTTGATATTTCTTTTAAACAAATCACCTTATAATCGCTGAAAATTTCGGAAAACGAAATTAAAATATTTTATTTAAATTATAAAGACTGATATTTCCTAAAAAAAAGGAAATTTTTAAGACTTCAAAATTAGAACTAAGTGCATATTTTGCACTTTTTTGAAAGTTATTGATAGTTTCCTACAAAAAGAAAAATAAAATATTTTTACTAAAACAAATGTTTTATAACTTAAAGGTACTTTTTATCTAATTAAAATAATACTTATAATCTGTATCCGGTTCGAAGGACCGTAAACAAGTTTCAAGCACTATTTGTAGACTATAATTAGATAGCAGCAACATGGAATATATATTTCATGGGTCTCAAAACACTTCATTCCTTAAAACCTAAACACTATTTTAGTTAATTAATTTTTAAAATTTATAAAAAAAAAATTAAATAATTTTTGAAAATTTCTTAAACAAATTTTTGAAAATTCTAAAATAATTTGTCAACAATTATAAATTTCTTTGAAATGTCTTAAGAAATCTTTTATACTGTTTTTAATTTAAATAATTTTTAAAAATTTATTAAACAATCTTTAAAAATTCTAAAATGATTTATCAGCAATTATAAATTTCTTTTAAATGCCTTGAGATTTATTTTTATAAAAGTTTTTTAAAATTAAAATAATTTTTAAAAATTTCTTAAACAAGTTTTAAAAATTCTAAAATTATTTATCAACAATTGTAAATTTCTTTTAAATGTCTTGAGATTTATTTATTTATTATTTTTTAATTTAAATAATTTTTAAAAATTTATTAAACAATCTTTAAAAATTCTAAAATGATTTATCAACAATTATAAATTTCTTTGAAATGTCTTGAACACTTTTTTTCATATTTTTTTAATTTAAATAATTTTTAAAAATTTCTTAAACAAGTTTTAAAAATTCTAAAATAATTTCTTTTAAATGTCTCTTAAATGTCTTAAGAAATTTTTTATACTTTATACAAGTTTTAAAAATTCTAAAATAATTTATCAACAATTCTAAATTTCTTTTAAATGTCTTGAGAATTTTTTTATAAAAGTTTTTTAAAATTAAAATAATTTTTAAAAATTTCTTAAACAAGTTTTAAAAATTCTAAAATTATTTATCAACAATTGTAAATTTCTTTTAAATGTCTTGAGATTTATTTATTTATTTTTTTTTAATTTAAATAATTTTTAAAAATTTATTAAACAATCTTTAAAAATTCTAAAATGATTTATCAACAATTATAAATTTCTTTGAAATGTCTTGAACACTTTTTTTCATATTTTTTTAATTTAAATAATTTTTAAAAATTTCTTAAACAAGTTTTAAAAATTCTAAAATAATTTCTTTTAAATATCTCTTAAATGTCTTAAGAAATTTTTTATACTTTATACAAGTTTTAAAAATTCTAAAATAATTTATCAACAATTGTAAATTTCTTTGAAATGTCTTGAAAAAAAAAATTTTTTTATTTTTTTAATTTAAATAATTTTTAAAAATTCTAAAATAATTTCTTTTAAATGTCTTGAGAATTTTTTTTATAAAAGTTTTTTAAAATTAAAATAATTTTTAAAAATTTCTTAAACAAGTTTTAAAAATTTTAAAATAATTTATCAACAATTATAAATTTCTTTTAAATGTCTCGAGAACTTTTTATAAATTTTTCTTTTTTTTTGTAATTTAAAGTATTTATCATCACCTTTCATTTTCAAAACTTTTTCTTGCCATAATTTTTCTTCTCTTCAACATTTTCAAGAAAATTTATTTTTCTGTCCACCTTTTTCTAATATTTATAATAATTTTCTAGTTGTTGTAGTTGTTGCTGCTGTAGTTGTAAAACAATTTCTTATGTTTATTTATTTAATTTTTTTCTTTTTGTATTTTCCTGCTCATATTTTACAAATTATTATTTGCTTGTTAAAAGTCATAAACACTACATCATTTTGAAAAATACTACAACTATGACTATAACAACAATAACAATAAACACACACAGGCATAAACACTTTGGGCTAAACGTTAGCAAATGTAAATAATCTAAGAGTGGAGTAGAAGTAAATGCAAAAAAGTATCCAATAGATGATGATGATGATGCTAATATTTATAACAGAACGTGTGTAAGAAAAAAAATAATTTTGGTTTACGCCTAAAACTAATTTTCGACAACACAAAAACACTTAATTTTTATTAAAAATTGGAAAATTTATTCTTATTTTATTTTTTTATCAGCCAAACAATACAACAAGAATTTGTTATTGTAAACAAACTATAAATGTGTCAGTAATGAAAACTCATCATCATTATCATAGTAAACAAATTTTAAACTTTTCAGGCAATTACATTTAAGTAAATGGAAGGTGTGAAAAGAGATTTTTTTTTATAAAAGAAATATAATTGGAGATAAATTACACTATGCGACAATTTTTTTTTTTTTGTAAGACTTTTATTAAATGTCCCTCCCTTTTTACGTTCACTTTTCATAATTGATATGAGTAATCACATTATTCAACCGATATATATATATATATATATATATATATATATATATAAATGCAGAGAAAAAATATTGTTGCGGTGACCATAATCTAAGAGCAACATATTACGATTTTACTATATTTTTACTGTAAAAATTTTCATAGACATAAATAATGATAATCATAAAATGATCATCATATTACGATCTGGTTTTACTGCATTATGATCTGATTTTCTCATATTATGATTCGATTTTATTATATTATGAACCAATTTTATCATACGCATTATATAAAAAAAATTATTATATAAAAAAAATTATCAAAATTTCTGATAACATGTTTCAAATTTATCTTATTATGATAAAATATGATTTTTTCATTAATTATCTACTTGATTCATTATATATTGTACAAGACAATACAAAGATATTTTTTTTTAATTATTTAATAGTTAATCAATATCTCATATTCTTTGAATGACATAAAATATAACCAAACCTTGTCTACTTATATTAATTTAAGTATAAACTAAATGAGAATTATAATGAAGGTGGAAAACATACATTAAAAATAAAATATATTCAAAAACAAACAATTTATGAACTTTTCAAACACATTTGTAAAAGGTTTATTTATTTGTAACTTTCATTGTTATGGAAATAACAATATTAATATAGTTTGAAAACAAAATGTGGTTTCAGAACAAGGAAAAAGATTGATAATATATAATGGTTGTGGAAATAATGATATTTTTATATTAACAGAATTTTTTTTCTTTCTGGTAAAAATATTCGAAAAAATAAAATTTTTGTAGACAACTGTCTTAAAATTTTGATTGAATGTAAACATTGAATGATAAAACTGAAACAAAAATATTGTTATCATGAACATAGTATTATTAAAATTAATGAAATCGTGAATGGTTGCACTGTGTTATTTGTTTGTGATTTTTTTCACCTCCATTTGCTATGATATTTTTAAAATGTTTTTTTGTTTTAAAATTTTAAAATTTGTTACAAATATGTTGTTTACCCTGAAGATTAATCGCTTGTGTCCACACTTTAGAAACTGACATAAAAATTTTCCAAATGAGAGTCAGAAAAAAAAGGAAAAAGCATATATTTTCAAATATAGCTAAAAGATTTAAAATAAATCTTTATTATAAGATTTTGATACCTCAAGTTATTAATTTAAATACTCTTTAAAATTCTACAAGACAACAGAGCACAGTACACACCATTCGCCTTAAAATAAAATTTGTGTCTACTAACTTGTCAAGTTTTTATTTTTTGTAAATCTATTTTAATTTTTTTTTTTTTCAAACACTGTAAAATTGTTTTAAAAAAAATATAATTTATGGGCGTTTTAGTAGGTGTATAACAGCAGTACCAACAACATTTAAGAGACATTTAGTAGTTTGTTTTATTTCCGAGGTACCCTTAATGAAGCAAAAACAACACACTTTTAAATCGAACAAAATGAAATGAGATAGAAATAATTTAACAAATAAAAAAATTAGAGAAAAACAGATCACCTCACATGTAATCGATCAAAAAACCTAAAACCACTACGAAATACACATTGAATATAACAAATGAACGCCCCCTCTTTGGTCTTTAAATCATTTGAAAATCTTGAAAATCTTGAAAAATAAAAATAACAACAAAAACTTAATTCACTAATTTGTTTTACAGGTTTCTTTTGCTTTATTTCTGAATGCTAATTTTTCGTTGTCTTGTTCGAATTGTTTTATTTTCTACAAAACATTTTTTTTAAGTGTAAGTTTCCTAAGGTTTTTTAATGTCAATGGGCAGCTGTTTGTAAAATATAGATCGAAACACCGTTCTATACACACATTTAATATTGAAATTTCTATACAGTGGCCAAAAAAACTATTCGACTTGAGCAATGTTAATTTAATTAAAAAATAATAATAATACAATTTTGTACGAATTTCTAAATAAAAAAAATGCTTTAAAGTTTATTAGAACATAAAGATTTAAATTTTGCATACATTTTAAAGTTAATACAAATAAAAGTTAACTTAAAAGTTTATTTAATGAAATTAAAATTCAATGCAAAAAAAAGTATTCGAAATCATATTTAGAAAAATTAGATTTTTTTAATAACAGTTTTTTATTTTCACTTTATAACCTCTTTTGAGCATTTTCATATAGTTTTAACAAAGATTTTGCTATATTCAGGATCAATTTTGTTTCATTGAACTTACAATTAGGTTTGTCCTTCGAACAGAAATTATTCGATTATTCGAGAAAAAAATTTGTTATTATTTTCAAACGAAAAAAATAATTAAATTTAGAATAGGGTGCCCTGATGGCCTAGTTGGTAGTGAGCTAGTCTGTCAGTCTGGGGGTTGTGGGTTCGATTCCCACCAAAGACTCTGGTCTGTTTCACTACAACGAGCTATGACCTTCGTTATTCCGCTCGGTTAGAATTAGAATATAATTTGTAATTGTATTGTAATTATAAAATAAATAAAATAAATAAATTTAGAATAAAAAATTATTCGATAAATTTTTAACGATTATTCGAATAATCGATTAGTCTTTCAAAACGAGTTTTTGTTAAATTATTATGTCTTTTGAAAAATTATAAGTGTAAAAAGTTTTGTTTAGTTGGAAAATCTGTTGAAAATTATTGAAATTGCAAATTATTCGTTAGGACATATAAATGTGTAAACCACGTTTTAACTCTACGTCTACACGACGATATTCTTCTTTCTTAACATTAGAAATAACGTCGGCAGAATAACGGGAAAACAATTTTTTCCAACTTTGCATTATGGAGTGGAGAAAACGCACATGAGAAATTTATGTATTAAATTGTCTTTTTTTATTGAAAATTTTAATTTATTTCGCAAAATTAATTATTTTGCACTTTCTCTTTGTTACAAAGTGCAAAATTGTAAAAGAGAACAATAAATTTGACAGCTTATGTTAAATATTATTGCTCAGCTTTGTGTTTAAACATTTATTGCGAAATATATTGCGCAATAGATTTCTTATTGGTTCACACGTAACATTTTAAAGAGAGAGATAGAATTTGAAAATTTCAAGCATAAAAATGCCTACGTGTAGACTAGTGGTAATAAATTTTGGAGTTAAACCCTTTCACGGACACTGAAATATTAGTATTATTTGGAATAAATAGAATAGCTTTTCTGTAGACTTAAATCAAACGTTTTAAGGTTAGAATAGAAAAGAGAATATTAAATTTGACAGCTTATGTTAAATATTATTGCTCAGCTTTGTGTTTAAACATTTATTGCGGAATAGTTTGCGCAATAGATTTCTTATTGGTATAAAAAAGAAATAGAATTTGACAATTGCCAATATAAAAATGTCTGCGTGTAGACTAGGGGTAATATATTTCGGGTTAATGCTTTCACGGACACTGAAGTCTCAGTATTATTAGGACGTTCGATTTTAATCTAAAGATTTAAATCAAACGTCTTAAAGTTAGAACAAATGGGAGACGTTATTCTTAAATTCTGGAAATTTTCCAGCGCATATTAATTTTTTTTTTTAAATATTGAACAAAAAGTGAAACAAAATTATAAATGTATTTTTTAGAAATTTTCATTTATTATTTATTTCAAAAATTATTTTAATGATTCAAGAAATGTGGAACTAACCGAAGATTTTGAAATGTATAACGATGATTTATTAAATGAGCTCAATAAATCAATCAATTAAAAATTAAAAAAAAAATTATTTTAGCAATACTGATGATCATTGACTTTATTTAGAAAAATCTAAAAAGAGCAGAAAAACTAGATTTGCTTTTAATGTTATGCATTGCCACTATCAAGAAGAAAAAAACAATCGTTTTAAAGTCAAAATGCTTAATTACCCAGCAAAAACTTTGTTTTCCTGTTAAGCTAGCAGGTATAATTGGAATCAAAAATAAACTACTTATTTTTTGCTGAATAACTACTTATTTTCAAATTCATGTAGTTATTTTTAGACTCTAGAAATACTCAAAAATATGTACCTAAACATATTTTCAAGATTCGAAATTGGACACAAAATAATCATTCGTTTCTAATAACTAACGTCTTACTCAGTACACCATCTCACACTTAATTTTTGACAAAAACTTTTTAGTATAAATATATGTTTTTAGACATTTTGTTATAAAAAACTGCCAGCATCAGAATGCGGTTGAACCAACAACCTTCTGGTTGCTAATCCAGCGCTCTAGCTAACTCATCCACATAACTGCAATATTACTGTTCTATTATACTATTGAGTAATTATTTATATAATACCGAGTAAGCAAATAATAATGACGCCTCATTACCAAGAAATTACTTTAATAAGTAGTTGCCATTACCGAAAACCAAAAAGTTTTTGCTGGGTATGTTCTTTATGTAGGAAATTTTCAAAAGAAATTTAATTTCATTATATAATTTATCTGTAATTTGAATATGGTCTCAATTTTTTAATATTTTTTGTTCTATATTAATGAATTGCTATTTTTAGATTTGCTTTATGTTAGTAAAATCAAGGATTGATTGAAAAAATACAAGTTTTTGATTTTTTTTTTTTTTAATCGTAATTAATTATTCGAAAAAAACTAGAAGGAAACATATATTTTCCAATAAATATTTTTATTTTATTCGAAATAATTCAATAAGTACACAGAGAAAAAAATTCATATATTTGAAAATTTTTTTTCATAAATATTATAAATCGAACATGACTTTTTTCCCAAACTGTTTTCATAAAAAATAAAATTTTGTTGATAG
Organism: Protocalliphora azurea; assembly: GCA_932274085.1. NCBI lineage: Eukaryota > Metazoa > Arthropoda > Insecta > Diptera > Calliphoridae > Protocalliphora > Protocalliphora azurea. The sequence continues at coordinate 134,618,469 of OW026519.1, forward strand.
ATATTATTAAATTGTACTTCATGAAAATTTTACGAGTTTTGCAAAAATGTTGCAAAATTTTGATTTAGTTTTATTAGATTTGATTCAAATGCTAAATAAAAATAGTTAGGCATGAAAAAAAAAGCTGTAAAAAAATTGTAAAAAGTAATGTTTAAAAATTTGCATAAATTTTCTGTCATTCTATAGCACATGCTCCATTGTAATAAAAAAAATAAAAAAAAACGCTTCTGTGGCTAAAAAAAACTAACAATTTTCTAAAGAAAATTTCAAACATGCATTTACAAATTGAAAATATAAATGATTCATTGCAAAAAATATAAAAAAGGTGCTATTTAAGACAATATTCTTAAATACTAGTATTATGAAATAAAATCAATGAAAATAAATTTTAACATTTATGCAAAAACTTTTTTCTGTGTATATAAATTATAACGAAATTATAAGAAATGAAATGGTATGTCGAATACTTATTTTGGTCACTGTATATATACGTATATATGTATATATCTATGTATGTACGTATGTATGTAGATATTAATTGGTTCGTGCTAAATGCAAAATAAATGTTCTTTTTTTTCTTCTTCTATCTTGTCTGTAGCGGGTGTCTTACGAAATCTATTTTGTTTTTCCATAACAAAAAAATATATATAAAAATCTAAAAATCCCCTTGTCTTGTCATAAATCAAAAAATGCAACAACAACACCAATTTGAATATTGAGAAAATATTGAACATTTTTACCTCTATTTGAATTTTACATTATTAGCAAAAAACAAATTGTAAAGAATAATATTGAAAAGAAATCAGAAAATAAAATTTGAGCAATTACGTCAAAAAGGTATAAATATAAAGAATTCTAATCTAAATTCTTACACAGAAAAAAGTTTATGCATAAATATAAGAATATACATTCATTGATTTTAGTTCATAATATTTAAGAATTTTTAAAATGTGAAATCAAAAGTCAAGAAGACTTAAATAAATTGTTTAAATTTTCATTTATATTTTCAATTTGTAAATGTATGTTTAAAATTTTCTTTACAGAATTTTTGGTTTTTAATGATTTTTAGGCACATGTTGGGGGGCAGAAGAACGAAACAGATACGTTTTTTATTACAATGATGTTTGCGCTATAGAATGACAGCAAATTTCTAATCCTTACTTTTTAACAGCTTTTTATAGGAAAATTGTAATTTAAAGGGATTTATTGTTAATATTTTCATGCATAAGTATTTCTATTTAGAATTTGAATCAAATTTAATAAAACTAATTGAAATTTTAGCAGCATTTTTGCAAAATTCGCAAAATTATCATTAAGTACAATTTAATAATATCTATGAACAAAATTTTATTTTTTATGAAAAAAGTTTGGGAAAAAAAGTCACATTCGATTCGTAATATTTAAGAAAAAAATTTTCAAATATATGAATTTTTTTTCTCTGTGTAGGATTTTAAATTGATTTCAAAAGTTTTCTTTTTTTTCTGTTTTGTTTTTTTAATTTAATTAAAGAAAACTATGTTTTTTTCCTTTTTTTATTTTGTCAATCTTACTAAAAAAAATGGGAGGAGTTTGTGTTTTTCTTTTTTTTATTTCTTGCAAGAATTTTCTTTTTTTTAATTTAAAAATTAAGAAACAATAAAACTATTCAAAATTAATTTCCCAAAATTGTTTAAAGAATTAAACATTTTTCAATAAACATTTAAAGTCTTCAATTTTTAATAAAGTAGTATCAGAGTTAACTTTTTACAAATAACCCAGCAAAAACATAACTTCCAATTTGAAAAGCCACAGCTTCCTGTATATGTTACATTGTAGCCTTAATCGCCATTCCCAGCATTACCAATTATTACTTATATAAGTAGTACTTAGTAAATAAAAAAGGAAATTGATCTTTACATAACTCAGTTGTCTGGAGCGTCTAACACAAAAAAATGAGTATTAAAATCGAAGAGGGTTCAACTTCCAACTGAAGTAAAAAATTTTGATTTATATCCCTATATGATAACGACTTTTTAACGTATTAAAATACAAAAAATACTAACAAACATAAACCGTATAGTGACTTGGCTTAAAATCTCAATCAAGCCAAATATTTTTTCTTATGCGTAAAAAAAATAATAATCAGCATCCAAAACAACTGTTTTAGTACTCAAATAAAAACTGCTGAAATTTTGGACATCACGAACAAAATTCATCAGTTATGGCACCAAAAGGGGAAGCTGTTTTTGATATTTGTTTCGCTTGCAAAACACGTTATTTAGTAGGCGAAGTTTTTGCTGGGAAGTACCACAATTTTCGGAATTTTAATATTTTTTTTTTTTTTAATTATATAAATAGCCTGTACTTGTTCTAATGATTGATTTTTGTTTGAAATTGTCACCCCAAGAAATAGTTCTATGGAAGTATTACCTATCCTTTACCCATTCTATGGAACGCTTCTAGAACTAGTTCTAGTTCTTTAATCTATGATTTTTGTTTGAAATTGTCACATTCAGAACTAGTTCTATAGAAGCGTTAAGGAACCAGTTATTATAATGAATGATTTTTGTTTGATTTTATTTTTCATTCTAATGATTGATTTTTATCATTCATTATTGATTTTAAATCAATGTAATTTTGCTACTCTTTTTCTACTTTTTTTTAAATTTTTTTAATTTTTTTAAACAGTTCTAAGAAGTCATTTAGGAACCAATAATTTGTTTAGAAAAGTGATATAGAAGTAATACGGAAGTAGTTCTTAATAAGTCAATTTAGAATCACAATACGATTCTATTCCATGAGTGCCAGAATTGATTGCGACAGCATTAGTTCTTAGGATATTATAAAAGAATCTGAAGTGTTTCTGATTACACCAGTTCTAGAACTAATGATTTTAGAACAAGTTCTAAAATTTTTCCTGGGTTGCTACAATTTTTAAAATGTTATTTTTGTGAAACCTAAAAAATAGTTCATTTTCAAAACTTTTAGCTAAGGTAGGGTTTTAGAGTTTATTGTGCCCGATGCTACATACGAATCAATTCTTTCACCACAGCTGCATATAGCTTGCCAAACAAGAAACTGTTTAAAAATTTTTGATTGCTTTCTTAATCGGTACTCTTCTGGAACATCTCCTCTAACATCTGATACATAAAACTTTTGCCCAGGAAGCTATGAGAACCTAAAAATGGCGTATGTTTCATCATCCATTGCACAACATTTAGACTTTAAAAGAAATAAAAAAATAGCAGCTTTTCTCTCTTTTTAGCTTCAGCATTCTTCTGAAAATTCTGATAATTTTTACACTTTAAATGTGTAGCTACTTCGCGTTCAGAAATGTTTGGAATACTTTTTAAGAACTGCTCCACCTTTTTGACTTTGTATTCGTTTCGTGGTCTTTTATATTTTTCTGTTCAAAGTTTTCGATCAATTGTTTAACTTTCTTACTACTCTAGAATGTAATTGTATACTGACATGTAGCTCTTTTCAAATTTTTTGTAAGTCCAATTTGGATGAATTTTAATAGTTTCAACAATTTTTTTATGTGTTTCCCTTTGACATAAAAAATTAAAACCTTAACTACTTTTCAAAGATGTATTTATCACAAAAAGAAAAATAATTTATCAGCATACAAAGTTATAAACAAAAATATATGTTACATTTTATTCGAACGCACACTTTACATTTAATCTATTAAAATTTTAAAAAAGTATTAAAATTTCCTATAAGAAAGTTTCTATTTAGAAAATAAAGATATAAAGCTTAAAAAAAGCTTTTAAAATTGCTTAAGTCAGTAAGAACGTTTAAACTTAAAAAAAAAAATTAAAGGACTTTTTTCCCCTTAACAGAAATTTTTTTAAAGCACCTTTTTCCTCTCAACTAAACTTTACAGTGGAATCATTCTATTTTCATATTTTTTTTTTTATTTTTTTTTTTCTTTTTTAATTTACATAACAAAAAAATGCTTTAATTTTCCATTTCAAAAGGTGTTAATGTTATTTATTTATCTTTTTATTTTTTAAAACAAATGTTTGCCTCATTTTTCTTAAAGCACTTTTTTTTTTTTTGTTAATTTTCAAATATTTTTTTAATTTATTAAGAAATTTATGTATTTTTATGTGAAATTTATATATTAATTTAAATAAATCATAAAAACTTTAAGTGCTTTTAGCTGTTTTGTATTGATTTCTTTTAGTATTTTTTTTTTTTTTTTTTTTTTTGTTAGACCATTTTTCACATAATTTTAAAATTTATTTATCTTTTAATAATAAAAATTAATTTATTTTTTATTTTTGAAAAAAATACAAGTTTTTTGTAAAAAAAAACACTATACAAGCAGCTGCTTTATATAAAAATAAATTAACTATAGACAATTATTTTAGGAAAACAAATTTCTAAAAAATATTTAAAAAAATTTTTTATTAAAAAAAGATTTTTAGCAAAGAAAAAAAAATTACAACAAAAATTACTTTAGAAGAATTGGTTATATAAAAACCAAAAAATTAAAAATAAAATTCCCTATTCCTTAGATTTCAGGTAATTTTTTTTATTACTTTCTGTTGTATCGATTTAGAAAGATATAAAAATTTTAGTTTTTATTATTTTTTATATAAAATTTATTGTCTCCCGATTTTATAACCTTGACACCACCAAGTTTTTTATTGAATTATACTTTGGTAAATATTTTATGAGAACAATCATAAAAAATAGCTAAAAAACAAAAACAAACATATGTATGTATATTAAAAATGTCATTTTCAGGCAATTATCATAAAAAACAAACATTTTCACCTGTTTTCATTTGATAAACATAAATTGTCATAAAAATAATACAAATAAATTTTTTTTTTTTCTTTTTAAAGACACCCACCCACATTTAAATAAGGACTGCGCATGCAAATATCAGTGCACACTTTAAGGCTTATTACTTCTTTTACTAAACGTGAACAATTTTTTTACATTACATTACTCGTAGTTTTTCTTAAAATTAATATTTACAAAATTCATGCAAACGTATAATTTAAATTTATAACCAAAATACCATATAAAACAATTCTAGGAGGATGGGTGAGTTGGGAATTTCAATACTTTAAGTTATAAAAAATACAAAGAAAGGAACCCTGATAACAGAAGAAAAAATTTATTTATGAACTGTAGGATCACGGACAAAATAATACGTATTTTAAGGAAAAATCTCAACGTGCAGAGAAAAAATATAGTTGTAGTGACCATAATCTAAGAGCAACATATGATGATTAGAACATATGGTCACAGCTAAAAAAAAAAAAAATATGATTAGAAATAATAATTGCTATGATGCCAATTTATCATATTGTGACCAATTTTATGGTTCGTTTTTCATGATATGATTCGAGTTTTTCTTATTATACCATCTTATTACATTATTATCCCATTCCATTAGAGTATGATATTTCATATTATTATATTACTATCCCATCTCATCATATTATTATTATTTCGTCTTATTATATTTTATCTCATTCTATCAAATTACTATTCCACTTTATCATATTATTATCCCATCTTATCATATCATTATACAATATTATCATATTATGATTCCATTTTATTAAACTATTTCATCTTAACATTTATTAGAATATTATATTAGAATAAAACACATTAATTAATTAGAATAAAACACATTAATTCAAAATTATTATTTTTGTAAATTTGTTCATTAAATAATTTTGTTTATTTGCATCATCATATGATGTGCAAGGTAATACAAGATAATTTTTGTTAACCAAAACCTTGAATAGTAATTAATCAATATCTTATAATTCTTGAATCACACCAAATATAACAAAACCTTGTCTACTTATATTTATTAATGTATAAACTAAATGAGAATTATAATGAAGGTGGAAAACAAATATTGGTAACGAAATATATATTCAAAACAAACAAAATGAATTTTTCAGCATATTTATTTATAATATTTTATTATTAGGGGACTAATAAAATTAATATGGTTTTTAAAACAAAATGTGGTTTAAGAACAACGAAAAAGATTGATAATATTTAATGGTTGTAGAAATAATGATATTTTTATAGTAATAACATTTTGTTGCTGGTAAAAATATTTAAATGTTTAAAAACATAAAATTTTAAATATATTAAAATTTTTATTAAATGTAAACATTGAATTATAAAATTGAAACAAAAACATTGTTATCATGAATATAATATTGCCAAAAATAAATTAAAATTAACAGTGAGAACATAATATTATTGAAGTGACAATGCTGTAACCAAGTTATTTCTTTGCGTGTAAATCTCTAGATGAAATGCGATTCACTTATTAAATTGCTTAGTAGCTTTTACCAGAAAAGTTAAAAAGGCTTGGCTTGAAGACCCAGAAAGAAAAAATCTGGATGCAAAAAAGAGAATACAAATTATTGAGACTAGTTTCTTTCAAAAATATGAAGGCGTCTAAAAGCCAATATAAAGTACGTACTTTCGAACATTTACAACATCCTGGTCAGAAATTTCGTGTCACAGATAAAAAAAATCAAATTTGTCGAACAAATTTTTGGTCTGGCAAGCCATTTGCAAATTAGTGTTCTCGATAAAGATTCCTTTCTATCATTAGAAAGTACATGGAATTCTAATTTTACTGGCCTGATGTCGCATATCATCATAACAACAAAAAGAAATGGTGCTGATATGTACTAAAGCATATCAATACACTAAACTGTCCAAAACTCAGTCCATTTGATATGTATTGAGTTACAGTAAAAACATATTTAAAGAACACTTAAAGCTTAGTAAAAAATAAAATAGAGTTTAAAAAGAAGTGGACCCATTCCAACAAAAAAGTAATCGAAAACACAATAAAGCTCTTATTAAGGGGATTTCGAGAAAATATTAAATATTTTAATAGAAACGAATAAAAATTTAATTTTTCTTTTAAATTTAAAACTAAAAAATAACGTTCTTTAACAAAACAAAATTTCAAAAAAATTCACCTATTGGTTTTATTTTTATTAGCTGAACTATATGCACTCATTTTTTTTCGTGCGCAGTCCTTACCTCAAAACATAAGTGTGTTTCTCACACCAGACCAAAGGAGGGGAATCATAAGGGGAGCTAATTAAAAAACACAAAATTTTTTAACGTCTACAATCACACCTTTATGATATTATAAAAAATATTTTCATAAATTATACATTTAAAAGAACAAGAAATCAAAAGAATTTCTCTTGAACTTTTTAGAAACTTATTTATCATAAATAACATTTAAAAAAAAACACGACAAATTTTGACACCAACAACTATTGACTACAAGAAACATGAGCTTTAAAAATAAAGAAACAAATAAATATTTAGTTTAAATGACATTGAGGAAATTAGAAAAAAAAAACTAAATATTCTCACAGGTATGCTAAAGACTCTAGGGAATAATTATTAATAATAAATAAAGAACAAATTTTAAAAATAAAACTTAAAAGCATATTTCATTAGTATTTTACTTAAAGAGCATTTTTGACATTAAGCTGTCATTAAATTATTAAAAAACTTTTAAAACAGCCAAGGAATGTTGACATTCTTTCGTCAACAGGTACAAATTAGCAGCAACCAGTGTTGTCGGATTAGGGGATATCTTTTGGGAAATGGGGATGGAAAATTAAGTTTGAGAATTAGGGGATTTGTTGGGGATGAATCTCAGGTTTTGGGGATTTTTATTTTATTTCCATAATTTTTCTTTTTGACTCAGGAAAAATTAAATAAACATAATATTCCAAGCGATATTAATTTTTACTAAGATATAGTTATTATTTATTCAACAAGAGAGCAATAACGACAATAAAAATTAACTGTTATACTAAATATGATACCATAAAGTTAAAAAATTAGTTCCGATCTCTGCAACAAGAACATTATTTATGGATTGGCTGAATTAATACTCTATTATTGTTACTCCAATAATAATCAATAATATAGAAAGAAGCCTTTAATAGTTATGCATATTATTTTTATAAAATCAAATTTTAATCAGATTTTATCTATATTTTATATAGATTAATTTTAAGATTTAAGGAACTATAAAATGTAAATAAATTGTATGTTATTGAAAATGGCCAAAATGACGCTAATTTTGTATTTTTATTTATTTTTTGATGAAAGTGGAAGTTTTAGATGGACAAAATTATTTTCTTCATTTTGTTTTTTATAAATTTTTAGGACCCCACGCAACGCAGGATCATTCATATAATATATTACAATTAGTTATTTAAAAGTTATATAAAAAGTTTATTAAAAAGTATCAAAAATAATTGAATTTAATTTATCATGCTTTAATACCTTAGAAGAAATAAAAGTTTAATCTTCGGTATTTGCATTAACTATAAAAATGACGTAAATTATTTACCTAAAAAGTTTATAGATGTAAATGTCAAAACGATTTATATATAATCTCATTTTTTTGAAAACATGTAGGAAACTTTCTTTTTCAGTATTGACTACTTACTACTTATTAGTAGTAGTACTACTATTACTACTCTAACCTAACCGCATATCTACAAAGGATATTGATTACAGTACGAATCAAGGTACAACAATTTAACAAGGTATATGCATTAAGGCAACAAATGCAACAATGAAATAATAGCAGCCCTTTTTTCGTCTGAAATAAAACTGAAACGTCGAACAAAAGAAAACAAAAAAAAAACAAGAAAGAAAGATATAGTCGGTTAAGACCGAATATATGATACCCTACACCATTGTATGCGACCATATAAATTCGGGAAGGGTACTTCCATTACACCTGTGGGCAATTTTACTAAATGTAAAATAAAATATAAAAATACAGAATAATGTGTTGATAATAAAATCTAGATGATTTTATGCATTTTAGGGCGATTCCTGGAAGTGGTTTTATATGGAAGCTATGGTAAATTATGGACCGGATCTCATAAAATTTGTCAGTATTGTTTCTACTTACATAAAACTTATTTGTGTTGAATATTAACTTGATAATAACATTCATACGGGATTTGTGCATGTTAAAGTGATTTTCGGAAGAAGGGTTTATATGAGAGCTGTGGTCAATTGTGGACTGATCTTCATAAAATTCTTTACAAAGATTGATACTTGTACAGAACATCTTTGCACCAAATTTCATTAAAATATTCTTATTTTTAAGGCATTTTTGATTGCTTAAGCTCTATTCCGGGAGGACATTTGTATGGGGGCTAGGTAAAATAATGGACCGGTAACAACCAATTTCTATAGACTTGCGACCCGTGCACAAGGTTTACATGGACAGCCAGCCAGGCGGACAGACATCGTTAGATCGATTTAAAAAGTGATTCTGAGCCGATTGGTATACTTGAAGGTGGGTGTTGGGTAACTTTTACTATGCGTTACAAACATCAGCACCTAAGGTGGTGTAGGGTATAAAAAAACCACTTGCAAATTGTAAACAATGATTGTTGGAATTGAAGAATAATAAGAAATTTGTTTTTAAAGTTTTTATAAATTGAAATAATTTAAATATTTCTTTATTAAAAATATAAATTTCACCACCGAAAAAATTTACTTTTATTTGTAAACAATACATGCAAATATAAAAAAAATTGATATTTCAGTCTTACACTAAAGAATTAAGCAAAAAATTATCAGGTGATCTTATAATGTTACCTTGTACTGGTTACACCATGGTGCGAATAAAAAGTAATTTAATTTATACCATGGTGTAAACAATACAAGGTGAAATTTTAAAATCAGCTGATTATTTTTTGCTTCATTTTTTATTTTTTTGTCCACAAAGAAAGATAATTTTTTTCGCTGGTGAAATTTATATTTTTAATAAAGAAGAAAGTGCTGTATAGAAATATTTAATTTATTTCAATTTATAAAAACATTAAAAACAAATTTCTTACATTTTATTTTTATTATTTTTCAATTTTAACAATCATTGTTTACAATTTGCACGTGTTTTTTTTCTTTTGTTTGACGTTTCAGTCGTATTTAAGACGAAAAAAATATTTGTTGCCTTTACCTCAGGTCTACAACAGAGATTAACGCTGATATAGTATATGAGATAACGGCGGCAGAAGAGAGTAACCATTTTGTTCATATTATTTTAAATATTAAAAAAGGGAAACACATATTCTAATAAATCCTACAAGATACCATTATTTTCAATAGGTCACAGAGTAAACATGTCCTTTTTATTTAAAAAACTCATAATTTTTAGCACAATTTTTATAAAAATCTTTTTTTTTAATGTAAAACAATCATTAAAAGTATACAATTAAAAAAACATTGTTTTTTTTTAGTAATTTCCAAAATACACAGGCACACACACAAACAAACTTTCGTTTTTATGACAGTTCATCTTATAAGATAGTTGTGGAGAGAAATCTCATCACAATAGTCTCATAATACTTCTCATAATACTAATATTTGATTTTGCACGTAATATAATTCTCTCAGAGGGCGGATTTGACACTCTCTGACAAAAAATCTTACATAATCTGTTACGTGTAGATGGACTGTTATGCATATACCTTATTAAATTATTGTATCATGGTGTATTATACTAATCTCTAAAATAAAGGTATTATTTAGTGGGGATTTTTGGTGATGAGATTTTGCTAAAAAAAAAAAAAAAGCTGCCTACCCTGACAGCAACTGATAGTGAAATTTTAAATAAATATTTAAAAAGTAGGAAATTTAGCTTTGAAAGTTTTTTTCTTTGTTAAAAACTTTAAACAAAACCTTGAGCAAAGTGTACACACAAAAAAATATTCGAGTTAATATTTCCTTAGTCAGCTTAATTAATTTTTTTATATATGAAAATAAAATACTATGTTTTATTATCTAAGTTAATTAGTAATATTTATTAATAATATTTGGTATACATTTTACCTAAAATCTTTGTAAATATTACTATCACAGTTAGGCGATTTTTTCGAAATTGTTTGTATACATTGTTATTTATTTTAATATCAATGGAAAATATTTCTTTTTTAAGCATTGAAATTTAATTTAATAAATAAATATATATATTTATTTATAAAACTGTATTTTTAAGAAAAACAAAAAGACAAACCACAAAAAAAATTATATAACCAATAGAACGATCCATCAAAAAAAAAAAAAAAATCAACAAATTTTGAGGTTAAAATTTATTATATATACGAGGGCGGATCAAGTTGTTTAACCGCAATCCGAATGAGTTTTTGCGGCGTTTTGTAACTGTGGATAAAACATGGATCCATTACTGTACTCCAGAGACCAAGCAGCAGTCTAAACAATAGGTTTCTCCGGGTGAACCTGCTCCGAAGAAGGCCAAGGTAAGTTTGATGGAAACAATTTTTTGGGATGCACGCGGGATAATCCACATCGATTAGCTTCAAAAGGGAAAAACAATAAACGGAGAATATTATACCAACTTAGTAGACCGATTTAATGAGGATTTAAAAAGAAAACGACCCCTTATGGCCAAGAAAAAAAATCCTTTTTCATCAAGATAATGCACGGGTTACGAATTGGTATCTCATCCGCCATGTTCTCCGAATTTAGCCCCTAGTGACTACTTCCTATTTCCAAGCCTAAAGAAATGGCTCGGTGGAAAGAGATTCATCCCCAACGATGAAATTATTGACCAAACAAATGCCTATTTTAAGGACCTCGAAAAATCCTATTTTTTACGCAAAGTAAATGACGACACTTGCTCAAAATTTGACAGTAGTTTATTAATAGGTCGTAATTGATGGGAACAGTGTTGCATTTCATATAACTATGAAGGAAGTTCGTAAAATCACAGACTTATTGATCAGCCCTCGTACCTAATTATTTTAAGAAACAAATTTTAATTAAGGTATGAAAATAATCATCAAAAATGAGATTAACAATCATTAAAAATATAAATATGCACGATGTGACATTTTGGTGATTTGGCAGGCCAAAAGTAATTTTTTTCAAATCATTCTTTGAAACTTGAAAACATTTTATTAGAACCGAATTTTTCAATAATTCTTTTTCTGTGACATGACAATCTGTAAAAAAGTTTTTTTTCGATACCAAGAAATTCAAGAATTTAGGAGCTCTAAAGTGATTCTGAAGAAAATGATTTATAAAGGCTATAGGCTAAAATATGTCCCGATCTTATTTCTATTCAATATTTGATGACTATGTATTAAATATATTTTAGAGCCAGTTAATTTTGCAAAATCTCATACTATGGATTAATATGGAGAAATGGTAAACAAAAAAATAAAATATTTACATTTTTAGTAAAAATGTTACAGGTGTTACAAGAGAAAAAAAATTAATTCCATTGATATGCAAATTTCAATGGAATTAGATTTTAATTTAATAATTCTTTAAACGTATAGAATTACCATCTTATTCTGAACACTATGACTAGTGAGAAAACTATAACAAATAAATTATAATTAGAAAAAATATTTTCATGAAAAAAATGTAAAAAAAAAAATAATTTTGTTATAATTCTGTCAAAGAATTAATTTCAATTTAACCTTAAACATAGAATACAACTAGAAGTTTATGTGATAGACACTTCAAACTAAATTTTCAAAAAAAATTACTCATTTTTTTTCAAAACACAGAAATAAAATATATGTGACTACGTATATTTTGTTATTGCATGAACTAGGTTTTTGGTAATTGAATTAGGTTTTTTTTTTCTCTCACATAAACTTCTAATTGTATTCTATGCCTTTAACTATATCAATAAAATATAACAAGAAATTAACTTTATGAATATTAATCAGTTAATAAATTTTACGTAAATTTCCATTTAAATATTAGTATTTAGTACATAACTTTTTCTAAATAAAATGTTATTTTTAAAACCGCTTTTTTGTGTTAAAAACCCCGTTTATTTCACATTCGAAAAATTATTATTTTGAAAACTGAAACTGAAAAATCTAGATTTAAAACTGGTTAAAAAACTGCGTCGATCACCCTAATACCCAACAAACTAAATGATATCATAACGATATCATAACGATATCATTTCGACTATAAAGAAACCCGAAAATGATATCATTTATAATTCTAAAATGATATAGTTGCTTTCTACACTAGAAAATGATATTATATTTTTTTTTAAATAACGATATTAGTTATTTTGCAATATATTCTGTTATATTTATTAACATTATTATTAAGAAAAAAAAAATTTTTTTGATTTTTCTATTGCTTCCAATAAAGAGAGATTAAAGTTATCTACAGGCCATTGCTTTTTAAATGCATGTTAATTGTGCACATTCCCACATAAAGGATTTCTCTAATTTTTAATACAATATTTACAGAAAAATTTTAATGCTACATATGAAAACATAACATTTGTCCAACAATTTTTCTATTCAAATAAATTATTTTTTAAGAAAATATTAGAAGTTTTTTCTAGGAGAAAACAAAAATACTTTACTATTTTATCATATATTTTTAAAATTATGATATCATTTATGATACGGTATCGTTTCTCGGTTTGTTGGGTATCGAGATTTTCAATAGGTAAATATTAAATATATTAAATATAATTAAAAATGCCTAACTAATATTTCCCTTAATTTTTAAGACATAATATCAAAAATCAAATTTGTGTGCTCCCGGTGATCTCTTTATGTTGCTTTTGATTTCAAGTGCAGAATGCTCCATTTTGGCATTCTGTTTAAAGGAGAAAAGTAATTTTCGATATCAGGTAAAGGCTGGTTTCCTGTGTGCGGCATATAATTTATTCTACATGTGCTTAATGCGAGATTTGTTAATGTTTGCACGCGAAAAAAAATACAATTGTTTAGCGCTAAAAAATTCTTCGTTTTTTTTTTTTTAATCTGAAAATACCCCGTTTTGAATATAAGCCCTCGATATATTTTTATTTTTTTATAAGTAATTTACGTTTATACACAAGAACAACCCTGTTTCCACTTCAAGTCATTTACAAAACAACCCAGTCTTCACAAAACAACACTGTTTTCCTTGCATGTTTTATTTAAAAACCTATATTTTGATAAATAAAATTTAAATTGATCACCTCTTTGTCATCATTTAAAGTTTGTGTACATAAAAATAAAAATGTGTCATCATTTAAAGTTTGTGTACAAAAAAGCAAACATTTTTTTCAACTCAAGCCGTCCACCACATCAGCTGTTGTTTGCCGCTGTTTGATCTTAAATTTATTTAGTAAGATCAAAGAAAAATTTACTAAAAATAGTGGCAAATATTTTACAACTTGTGTTCACACAGTGTTCATATTAGCCGCATTTTGAGTTAAGGGCAAAAAATAAATTTTTGTTCACATAAGGTAAAGTAAATATTTGCAAAAATAGTCAAATATTAGCATAGTGTGAACTTAGCTTAAGAAACTTTTTACGTAGTTAATTTTATATCAATTTTTCAGGAAATATTACCTAAAGATAGCGCCACTCTCTCATTTTGTAGCCATGATAATCTTCTGACGTTTAAGTCAACACTAATTATATTCTCTCAAATCGTGCCGAGTTTTTTTGTTTACTTTTTTTATGTCCAGGTACATTGAGAAAATTTTTAAAAATTATTAAAATTATGTATATATAGGGTTGGTCTTATATACATTTTAGCTAAGCAACTTTTAGTTAAAGAGATGTAAAGTTTCAAAAATTCGTTATAAAAACTTTTATATATCTGTTTTTTCTAAACCGATCGGATTAAGATGTATATCATTTGATAGTGTTTTCGAATATCTATTAAATTATATTAGGAACATATCAATTTATAGATCCATTAAATGACAATGTCTAATAAAAATAAGCAATATTAAAGTTAACATATTTTATAGAGGAAGTTTCATGCATTCATTTAATGCAAATCGTATATTTCTAAGCCATTGAATAAAAAAGTTATTTGTTAATTGAAAATTATTTATTTAAGGTATATTTTTAAATATTCAATAACTGTTCAGCAAGAACGTAAATGTGCATTTTTTCAAGTCCCAACAATACCACATAATAAAAAACATTCCTAAGATAGTTTTCCCTTTTTATATTTATGGCAACGCTTTGTTGTTTATTCACAAAAGAACAAATATCAAATAATTGGTGTAACTACATTATAGTTTTTTTTTTTTTATCAAGATAAATGTCAAACTTAACGCGAATTTGTATAAGGTGGCAACAGTTGCACAAAAACAACAATATGGCGTATTCATTATTGTTTTTTATAAATGCAGTTTGACAACTGTAACAACCAAAGTAATAATCAGCTGTTTAACTAAGGTTACCTTGTATATATCCGCACTGATTTTGACGTTTGTTTTGATATAAATTTGCCTAATGTAGACACTAGGTAAAACTCTAACAAACTTTTGTGAGAACGAAGTGGAACTACCTCCTTATACTTATATCATGATATTACCTATAATTTTTTTAGGTGTAAAAAGAAGAAAATAGACATTCAATATTTTTGGGGAAATGAAAATGAAAACAAAGACTAAATTATGTAGAAAACAATTTTAAAATATATAAATCACCACAAGGGATTTTTGAAGCATAAATTTTAAATATTAACAATTTTTTATAGAAAAATACTTTTTTATTGTCGCCATAAAAAATGACGCAAAGAGAATATAAAAATGTTCCAAATACAGCAGCAGCAAAAAAAAGAAGAATAATAAACAATCTGTTGTATGGAAAAATAAGTTTGTGACGATAGTGATTTGAGGTTTGTACGTAGGATAGATAGCATGAAGTAAATGTATGGTTTTAGTGTGGCATGTGTACAGGTGATGGAAAACATTGACACAAATTATTATAAAAATTTCATATCATCATTTACACACTTGTATTATATATATATATATTAATTTTGTTTATTATTTTTGCAAAACGTACTATAATTTGGTATAATAAATCATTTCTTTGAAAAAAAAAATAGTTTACAAAAATGTTTTTATGCCGGAAAGAAATAAATATCAAAGATTAAAAAACCGCACTTTATTCAATTTTCGACAGCTGTCATAAAAAGGAAATCTACCTGATTTTTTTAAAAAATGGGAACATTATATAAAAGTAGCTCATTTGGAACGTGTCATCCATTTTTTTCTATTTATTTCCTTTTACCATGGAACTGGAGACCCTGCCCAAAAATAATTACAATCTGATTAAGCAAAGTTCAGACTAGACAAATATTTGACACGAATTATTTGATCGTCTTTTCCCGTAATTTTTGTAACTTAATGCAGTGTTTTTTTTTCACATTACGCGCATTTATTTGACGTTTTTTTTTTCGTTTGATGAAACAGCTATTATCGTAAAATACGAGAAGAGGAAAGATATTTTAAGCCTGCTCAGATTAGATGCAAACTATTTGCTCAAAATTGTTTAATTAAACACCCAACTACCATAAATTTAATATTAAATAAATTTATAACAAAATCTTTTTTTTTTTATTTTGCTTTTATGGATTTATAATAATTTTTAGAGGAATTAATTAATGTTAGGTTAATGTTAGTTAATGTTAGGGTCCATTTAATATAAAGTACAAATGCTGTTTATTTTAGACAAATAATTATATTATAATAAAGTAAAATAAAGTCAAATATATTTTTACATTTTTAATAAGTAATTTATGTTTACACAAAATAACAACTCTGTTTCATCCTCACGTCATTTACAAAACAGACATGTCTTCGCAAAACAACACTGTTTTCTTTGCACGCCACCTTCAGATGTATAAAAAAAATAACAAGCACTATTATGGTTTTAATAAAAAAAATATTAATATGTATATTAAAAGTTTTATTTAAAAAATAGTATTTTAATAGTTATAATATAAAATTTTCATTTCTTTTTTATCGATTAAAAGGTTAAGTACTTTTCCACTCAAGCACTTCGCAGCATCAGCTGTTGCTTGTCCCTGTTTCTTTTGTAAGATCAAACAAAAATTCGCCCAAAATGTTGACAAATGTTTTATATGTTGTGTTCACACCATAATGTAATTATAAAGTGACCGCAAGTCGCAAAAACAACAATTGGTTGTGCTTTGTTAGTGTAAAACCATATGTAGTGGTTCAAAATGTTATGAACAGAAAATGAAGAAGAAAAGTAAATAAACGTTGCAAAAAAGTATTACATACGAATACAAAAAACAATTTGACAGTTTCGTGCTTTATGTTCATGAAAAAAAATTGTAAATCATCTGCGCTTACGAGGTCGCTTGCCACACTTGCCATATTTTTTACTTATAGGGCATTCAGATCGACGCGAAATTACGTACTTTCGTGATTTCGGCAAATCAAGTTGAAATTACTTACTTTCCCATACATTTTGACACTTGCGAAATTACATAATTTTGTGTAATTTCGGCGAAATTACTTTGAAATTACGATGCTCGTTTCCGTGCAACTCTGTACATGGTTGGAAAAAATACTTTTTTTCAACTATGTACTGTAATTGTACAATTAACAGCTGATATTAAATTTAAACACAAATCCTAAAATTAATTATTAAAGTGATTTTGCAAAATGAAACGTATCCTTTTTACCTTTACATGTCTAAACATTTTTAATTGTTGAAATAACAATTTTTTATTAGCAAGTTTTTCATTAATAATTTCCAATTTATTAAGTAATTGTTTGTTATTTGTTTCCATTTCAAAATATTTTATTTACCCCTATAACAATTTAAAATGTAAACAATAAGTATCAGCTTTTCACGAAATTACATCAAATGTCATCTAGCCAGTATGAGCACTCTAGATTTCATTAGTAATTTCGGCATGAAATTTCGTAATTTCGCGCCGGTCTGAACAAGGCTTTAAGACAAATATTTTTGTTAGACCAAAATCAGCTGTTTTCTTATTTGGTTTGTAAAAATATTTGGAGTTAACATTAGGCAAATCAAATGTTTGAAAAAATCGTAAAATATTAGAATAGTGTGAACTTATGGAAAAAGGTAGCACAAGAAAATTGCTACTTTTTCCGTACGAAGCAAAAAACAAGTTTCCTTTTCATACCCTCTATCAAAAAAATGATATTGCATTTGTCTTTCCGTATGTAACATGTCGAAATAATCATCTAAGACCCCATAAAGTATATATAATCTAAGACAATCTAACGATGTCCGTCAGTCTGTCTGTTAAAAGCAGGGTAGGGCTCGAGGCAGACATCCTAGGGGGACGAAAGTTGGCTCAAATTTTTATCTTATATAAGATTTTCAATCGATATCTTTTAGAAAAAAAACATGTATATCAACGAAATTTTGCACAAATAGTTCAAAGACTAATGTAAACTCGAAAACCTCCCACCATATAAGGAGAAATTCTTAAAAGTTGCAGAATGGTGGGTATATACATACACATACGTACAGTAAGAGTCAAAATTTAGTATACAGCAAGTATTTTCATAAATTAAGCTAATTAGAAAAAGAAATATATGTATATATGTAACAAAATTTTAAATTAAGTTTAGAGTTTCTTCTTTTATATTTAAGAGAAAAAATAATTCAAATTGTGTTCAAGAAAAACTTTAAGTAGGCTTTTGCAAAGTCCCTTCGTTTATGGCGATTTAAAGCAGATATGAAAGGCTTTTTTCTCGGTACTCTTCCATGTAGTCCATGGTCATTTAGCCTTCTTCTTATGGTTGATGGATGCGCTTACTGAAACACAACATGTGTTGGAAATTTCTTCAGCTATTTTTACTACACAAGACTTTGGAGTCTTCTTGACTTCTCTCATTATTTTGCTCACCTCATGGTCTGTTAAAGCTCGTGGTCGGCCGGTATGTTTTGCAGTTATTGTGTTTCCTCTAGCGTTCACTCTTTCAATAACTTTTTGTATAGTTCACCGGCTTTTTTCACTATTTTAGCAATTTCTCCAAGAGATTTTCCTTCGTTTCTATGGAACACTATCAAATCTCTAACCTCCACTGGTAAATCTTTCCCACTTGCATTATGCTTCACAAATAACACCTAAATCTGCACGTACAAAACACAAACTACTTAAATTTATAACTGCTTAAAACAAAACAGTTCCTAATACTCGATCCACTCATAACGGTAATTATTAAACTCTCTTTTAATGTGGTGTATACTAAATATTGACTGCATTTTTAAGAGCTTTTTCTCTTTTGTTAAAAAAAATCACACCATCTATTTTGTGAGAGAAAAAAAAAGATAAGTAGCAAAAAAAAAAGATTTAAAAATATTGACTTCTGTGGAAGTTATTACTCTTTATAGAAATAATTGTCCACTGTATACTAAATTTTGACTCTGACTGTATATGCATAGATTCGGCCAAGCCGAATATAACATTCTCACTCGTTTTTCTTTTCATTTCTATTTACACCGGCAATAGGAAACACTGTATACCAAAAATCATTCCAGATTTATGATATATATTAACATAATCCTCTTCTAATTCCTTTACTGCTCTCTTTTACAAAATCCTTTCTTATCCCCTTTATCAAATTCCTTTTATAATTTCCTTTAATATTCTTAAAAATATTTTCTTATAGCCCACCTTTTCAAAAAAACAAAGCAATAATATTTAATAAATACTCCAACATATTGAAAACACATGTTTCTACTTACAATTTACCCAAGAAATAAAAATAAGAAAAATACAAGTAAAGGCTCATTTTCATAAAGCAAAATTTGCCTGCACCGTTTAAATGATTTTTGTAATAAAATCTGTATTTTTCAAACTATTTTTAGATTTTAGTTGTGCCGCAACAGTCATCACTTAAAAAAAATTTACATTAATTTTCAATGCACCTTTATTACTTTTGTCGTAGAGTAGAATGTAGGTGGAGGGCTTGATTACTTTTTTTTTTTTTTTTTTGTCTTTAGGTAAAATGAGTAAGATCCAGTCATTTGTATATATAAAAAGGAAATCACCACCAACATATGTGGTCTTTTTTAGATTTTATTTTTTTCTTTCTCGTTTCAGTCTTTCCTTTCATTTTCATTTTATTTAGCTGGTGTTTGAAAAGTGATTCATTTTTTAAATGGTTTTTAAAAAGAATTTCTTGTGTTTTTTTATGCCTCTTTGCTGGTTTTAAATAACTATTTAATAAAAAGGTGCAAAAAAGCAGAAATTGTTGTGCAGTTTGTTTGTTGTCACAGGTCTGCTTGTTGCAATTGCTGGTTGTTGAAGGAGAGATGTGGAAAACAGCAAGCAGCAACAGCAAACTAAATGAAACTAATTTTAACTTAAGTTTTTTTTTTTTTTTTTTGATGCCTTTGTGTAATATGTGTTCACTTTAGATTTTAAGACAGACATGTCAAGGCATCATGATGTATTATGCATAGAATAAACATTTAGGCATATTGATGGCAGCCACGGGAGAGACCAAAGGAATGGTTGGTTGGCTTGGCTTGCTATACGTAAATTTAGCAGAAATTTTGAAAAATTTTGAAATTTAATGAACTATTTAAGAAAATTATAAAAAAAAATATTATAAAATTTAATAAGAATTTAAACCAATCGTTTTAGCAAAATCAAAAAAAGAAATAGCATGGACTCATTTTATTAAATTTTTTTCAGGCATATTTTTGCTTATAAACGCTTATTTAAACTAAAACCCTTTTTAACAGTCATTTTTACTAAATTATACTATTTTCTATATAAAATTCCTGAGAAATTATTGTTGTCATAATAAATGTTTAACATAATTACGTAAAAAAAATGGAGGAAACTAAAGCTATTTTTATTTCAAACGTAATACTTAACTATTAAAAATGCTTTTAAACAGTTATTTAATATATTTTTCATAATATTTAATGGAAATTATTAATAAAATTTATATTAAAAGTGATTTTTAGTTGAGCATATTTTTGCTTATAAATGCTTATGAAAATTAAAAGCATTTGTGGCGACTGTTTTTTGCAATTTTTAATATTTTGTATTTAAATTGCTAAATGTTCATAGGCATGAATAATATATACATAAATTAAACGATTTAATATATTTTTTTAAAGAAATTTAAAAGCTAGTTTTAATTCAAACTAAATATTTTAAGCTTTAAGCTTATTTTAAATAAATTTTCAATTAGTTGTCACAGAAATGTTCGTAAATATCAAAATTTTTAGTTGTTTATAAGCCTTTTTAGTTAAGCATATTTTAGCATATAAAAGCTTATTTTAATTACAGCTTATATTAGCAGATTTTTAAATAAAAATTTAAACCTTTCATAATATTCTTATTATAAATTGTTGGTAGAATAAGTTTTGAAATTGTAATAAGATAATTTATACCAAAAAAAAATTAAATAAAAAAATAAAAAATAATAATTATTTATATAAAAAAGTTGAATAAATTTTTCTGTCATAAATATCAAATTTTTCTTTACATCATTTATTCAAAAGCTTTTTCCTGTAGCACATTTAAGACCAATAAAGCTTATCGCTGTTGGTCATTGGCCAAAAATCATTTAGAATTAAATTTTCATCATAAATTTCATTTAAATTCCATATTTTTTTTTTATTTTTAATTAAACATCTATTATTTAACTCTCATTTATATATTTTATTATATTCTGTATTTATTTTACCTTTTTACTAAAATCCCTTTTGTATTAATTTCCAAATGAAATTGTAACAACAAATTTTATTGGATTTTATTTAACATTTTAACAATTACTCGGCAATTGTGTGAAATTTATAACTATTGTACAATTGTTAAAATAAATACCCAATATTTACATAAGTTACTTTTTTTTGTTGTATTGATAAAGAGAAAAATATATACAAAAGTCCTGGTAAAAAAAAAGTAATTTTTTCTGATTTTTTTTTTCAAAATTTAATGCAGGCGTTGCATGGTAGCCTTTGGCAAATGCTTTTATTCAACAAAAACAAAAAAAAAAGCATTACCAAATTTTTATTTAAAATTAATACTAAAAAATAATCAAAAAAACGACGAAATATTCCCTTTCCCTAAAAAAAAAAAAAGAACAGAATTCAGCTTAAAATCTTTTGTTAAACCCCCGAAAAAAAAAAATGCCAAAATAAAAAAGAAACAAACATTTTTATATGTATTTTATTTCCTGTGAAAGATTTTTACCCAAAAGGTATTTTTGCATATGTTTGGCGTATGTTTGAGCTACGAACAGATGAAAATGTGGCTGCATACATTCCCTGCAATTTTCACATTTACAACTGTTTCAAAAAGTTACTTTTTTTTACGTGATCGTTTTGTAAAGGGAAAGAGTTGTGTATAATTTACAATATACAACAACAAAAAATATTGGCAAACAATTTACTTTTTTACGAAACAACCGAAATTTTTTTAAAACAAACCAACCAACAACCTACAGAAAAATCTCTAAAAATAAATAAAAAGAAAAAAAAACAGAAAACATGAAACAATACAAAAATAATTTTCACAAAGAACTTGACACTCTGTCTCCTGCCCCAATGACTATTTTGTAAAAAAAAAAAAAGAAAAAACAAAAAAACAAACGGAAAATTGGAATGGAGTCATTCATTTGTTTGTTTAAGGCTTGACTACTTATTCTGGTCGAAAAAGATACATATGTACATTTGTTTTAGTCAGTCAGTCAGTATTTTTATAGATTTATAAAAGAACTGCAAATATTTAAATATCTGAACGAATTTTTATGCTGTATAAAGATCTCGCAGATTCTTCTTCTTTTGTCATGATTTATGAGATTTTGTTGGGCTCAAATGGAAAATAAATAAATTTAAATTTAAGTTACCTTTATTAAAGTAAATAGGAAAAATATAATTTAAAGTTCATAAAATTATTTGTGTTTTTTGTACACCAAAGAAAACACACACACATATATATCAATTACTTTTGATTAATTTGTATCTTAAAGAAATGCCACAAAAACTAATTTTCTTAAAAAATAAAATTCACTTGACAACATACTTTTCGGAAGCAAAATCACATGTCAAAAAAAAAAAATTATTACGTTATTTTTTTAGGGAACAAAAAAAAATAACTAAAATGTTTGTATTGACAAATAAAGTAATAAACAAATTGATATTAATAAACCACTGTTAGGAAAAAAAAAATTAATAGAAAAATACAACAAATAAAATTCTAATAGAAATGTTATCAATTTAAGCCAATGAAGTTAAATGTCTTGATTTGGAAATAGTTTAGGGATTTTTGAAGTAAAAGATTTGAATGAATTTTGAAAGAAAAAATTTCTTATTAAAATGTCTAGATCAAATGGTTAAAAAAGAAAGAAATAAATATAGTGCTAAATTAAATTAACTATAAAAAAGACTGACAAATTACAAAAAAAAAAAAATAATAAAAAAGCACTTCTTGCCTGACTTACACTGCCTGCCACTTGAATAAGGAATCACATTTTTTTTTAACTTTAATTAAGTATATCTGCTAAACTAAAGTTCAGAAGAAAATAATTTTTTGCGCAACCAAATTTCAAAGTGTTGGCTTTAGTTTCCTGAAGAAATAAAAAATATACATATTTTGTATTTCTGTGGTAAGATTTCATGTGTCACTTGAATAAGGAATTCTTTTAATATTAATCAGGAAGGCTATGATTTGAATTTCTTTCAATATAAACGGCTAGAGAATTTTTAATTTGATAGTTTTTAAATAGTTTTTATTCAAAATGGGACATGGTAAGGCTCTTAATAACTCTGAAAAAGAAAAAATTATGATTTTGAAATCTCAGGGTCAGAATCCGGTCCAAAGAGCCAATAACATTAATAGAGGAAAGACAGCTGTGTACAATTATTTAAATAACGTGAAAGGGCGGAAGAAAATGGCAACAACACCAAAAGAAAGACGAAAAATTCTTAGAATTGCATCAAATTCTGCCATGTCGGTATCAAAAACACGTGAAAAAGTGGAGTCAGTGCCAATCTAAAAACAGTGCACCGTATTTTAAAGTCGTGCCGACGAAAACTGCAAAAAAATCATCACTTAATGAAAAACGCAAAGCACAACGTCTACAGTTTGCCAAAAATAAAATGACATGATCCGACAAATGGTTTGACCTAATGTCTACATTAGGCAAATTTATATCAAACCAAACGTCAAAATCAGTTCGAATATATACAAGATAACCTTAGTTAAACAGTTGATTATTATTTTGGTTGTTACAGTTGTCAAACTGCATATATAAAAAACAATAATGAATACACCATATTCTTGTTTTTGTGCAACTGTTGCCACCCTCCACAAATTCGCGTTAAGTTTGACGTTTGTCTTGATAAAAAAATCTCTAATGTAGACACTATGTAAAGTTGTATTTTCCGATGAAAAAAAGTTTAATATTGATGGTCCCGACGGGTATAACTATTACTTCCATGACCTAAATAAGGAGGAATTATTTTTGAGCCGCAGACACAGCCGAGAGGTACGGGGTGCCATTTCGTATTATGGTACCATAGAATTGGTTTTTGTATCCAACAAAATAACTGTAACGACTTACAAAAACATTCTGGAGGAAGCATTTTCAAAATTTAATAATTTCTTTGGACCCATACCTTGGACATACCAACACGACAATGCTCCGATTTATACCGCCAGAACAGTAAAACAATGGATTAATCAACAAGGTGTTCAACTTTTTGATTGACCCCCATATTCACTAGACCTGAATCCAATGGAAAATGTCTGGGGTTGGCTTGCAAGAAAAGTTTATGAAGGAGGAAAACAATTTGAGATGATAGAATCCTTAAAGGATGCAATAACGGAAGCATGGAGTTCAATTTCGCTAAATTACTTAGAGTCGTAGAGTCGCATTTTTGAGGTGAATGCTAGAAGATAATAACTTTCATTTTTATAACCTAAAATTTAAAAATAAATTACGGTTTACTAATTTTTAAAATATTCCTTATTCAAGTGACACACGAAAAGTAACACAGAAATGCATTTCTTTAAATAAAAAGCACAATTTTCCAAATATTTCCCTTTGAAAATTGATTTATTTTCAAAATCTAAACTTGAGTCTATTTTTTAGACATTGTTCGACTATTGTGAACAAGAGAGTCGTGAAGCTAATGCTTGTGAAAACCCCTGATCTAGATTCATAATTTGCTCAGTACTGGAAATTCTAGTTTAAAAATTTTTTAAACACCTTGTCTAAAACATTTAAAAAACGCTTAATTCTTTATTATACTTTGAAAGTACTTTGCCAGCAAAATGCTTTAAAGTAACATAAACTTAAAAATATTTTTATCTTAACGCCCATAAGTCAACCATTATTTAGTTCGCCATACTGACTTCAGACGAATGTGAATTTACCGATGGCTTATAGAAAGGAGAATGTCCTGACATCCTGCTGACGCCGATTTCCGCCATTAGACCTATTGTTTACAGCCCATCTGCACGTAACAGAATAGGTAAGATTTTTCTGTGAGAGAGTGTCAAATTCGCTCTCTGAGAGAATTATCTCACGTGTAGATTCAAATATTAGTATTATGAGAAGTATTATGAGACTGTTGTGATGAGATGTCTCTACACAACTATCTTATAAGATGAACTGTCAAAAAAAAATATATATACAAAAGTTTGTTTGTGTGTGTGCATGTGTATTTTGGAAATTACTAAAAAAAAACTAAAAAAATGTTTCCTTTTAATGATTGTTTTACATTGTAAGAAATATTTTTATAAAAATTGTAATAAAAAATGGGAATTTCTTAAATAAAAATGACTCGTTTACTCAGTAACTGATTAAATATAATGATATCTTATAAGATTTATTAGAATACGTGTACCCCTTATTTAAGATTTAACATAATATAAACAAAATGGTTACAATCTTCTGCCGGCGTTATCTCACATATATCAGCGTTAATCGCAGTTGTAGACCTGAGGTTAGATTAGGAATGTCAATGACTAAACTGTAGTTGTGTTAGTGAGCGTGAAAAAATACATTAAAAAAAAAGTTGGGTTTGGTAAATGAAATGGTTATACATGATGTTTTATTACTATATAAATTATATTTTTAATGCATTTTTGCTTTCTTTATACTTAGATTTATTAATATTGCCATAAAAAATATAATTCACATTCCTCCGAGTTTATGTTAAAACATTAATATTAAAGAAATTGATTGCCATACAATTTTTTCCATAAATTTCCGAAAATTTTTTCAATAAATTTTTTCCAGTAAATTTTCTACTCTTTGCACTCTCAGAAACGACTAAATTAAAGAGCGTAAGAATACGTGTGAACGTGCCAGATTAATATTTTTTTACCAAGGAGGAGCAGCTCAGCATGCAGTACCAATGTGCTCGCAAGTAACATTCGTATTACTTATGGTTCAGAGAAATTGGACCCAGTATTAGATAAAGAGTATCTCTACATGACATATGAAGACATTTCAAGGCCACACTTGTACGGCTTAAGTAACAGAGAAATTGACATTTGAAAACTTAAGCAAGGAGCACAGCTGGCCATGAGGTGTGACAGGGTAAGGAGATCAATGATTATATGCTTACGAAGGCACTGGTCCATTGAAATTTGATTCGAAACTAATTTTCTTGAATTACTTCAGTTTTTTTACCAGAAGAACTACAGAACCGGAGAGTCTAATTAATAAGATTCGCCTTATGGTTTTGCCCTTGTTGCGTTTAAAATAATACAATAAAATCGATACTCATAATTGAACTTGTTGGAGATAGAGAGGCTAATCTAACCTAAAAAAAAAAAACATTTCTCACAAATTACTTTTACAAAAACTAAAATATAAAAGTAAAAAAACCTTTTAAGGTACAAAGCATTAAAAACTAATTCCATTAATCTGATATACCTCTATTTTGCTTAATTTCAGACCCGCATTCGATATTTTTATTTCTATTAAATTATTTCTACGTTTATTGAACTTTATTAATTGTTATATTTATTCTTTTATTTAACATGATTATAGTCTTTCGCTTATGAAAAGCAATTTAATAAAAAAATCATTTTGATTAGTTCTTTTTCCAACAAACAACCAAAAGTCCAATAAAATAGTAACGCATGCGTGTTATATTTAATCAAAGGTAGTTCTATAAAAACTACTAAAAAAAAATCCAGCATTAATTCCCTAAGTTGTGTAATAAAAACTATTTATTCCCCCTCTCCATATTTGAAAAAAAAATTCATAAAAGTGCGCGCCCGCATGCAACTTTATGCTTTAAGTGTAAACGAACTCCCGTTATTGCAGCAATAAAAATAAAACAGTGTAGTGTAGTAGTCATTGTATGTAATGTATTGTTAATTGAGGTAAATTAAGGTACATTTGCAGCAGCAACAACACACAATGAACGCAACGATCAAATGACATTTGATGATGATGAAACTTAAATACAAAACGAAAAAAAAGAAAACAACAATTTAATGCATTCTTTTTTATTTTCGCTCTTGCTGGTTAATAAAACAAATAACACAAGGTTCGGTGACTGCAGTTAAATAATATTACACATTATCATCATGATTATGATCATTATTATTAAAACAATTTAATATCAATTGATATTAATGTTATGAACATAACCTACACATTTATATTGAGAAGCATTACCCGTTATTTTATTTATAACTGTACTAGGTTGTACAGAGATAACGTCGTTAAACTCCATATTTGTTTTCTTTTTTTATTTTACTAAAAAGCCACCATCTTGAGGTTATACATTTCTACTTATATATGTACTTACTAGTAAGCAAGTGTGTGTATGTGTAATGACTTTTCTTGTCTTGTTTCTCTTGTATTCTTTTCTTGACTTTAAGTCATTCATTGTTGTTGTTTGGATTCTTGTTAGTATTTTTTTTTTTTGCTGTCTCACCTTCGCTTTACAATTTATGGTGGCTCACATGGAAAACAACATGGTGTCTTCTTCGTTAAAGTTCGTTTTAATTTTTTCTCTTGATTTTTTTACACACTGTCTTATAAAGAACAAACAAGAGGTATTGTTGTGTGGATGAGAAACAGAAAAATAAAACCGTTGATCTTTGAAGACCTCTCTTGAAGTCAAGAAGTCAGTTTCTTGTGTAGATGGTTTTTTTTTTATTAATGGAGTATGTTTTTAAAGTTGTTTGCTTTTTTAGTTAAAACGATGAGATCATCATTTAGTTTTTAAATACCTTTTTAACAAAAAAAAAAAAATGTGTATCAAAAATGCCCTAAAAATAACACACACTTATTTACTTTTTTTATCCGGTACTTTGTTTGTGCCCAGTTTTCTGCTTATAATTAATGGCGATTTTTAGTTTTTTCTTTCTTTTCTTTAATGTGTGGGTATTTTAAATTCTTAAGCTAAGTTCACACTGCGCTGATATTTGATGATTTTTGCGAATATTTTCTTTGAGTAATGTGAATACGAAATATTCAAGCAAAATAACAGCTGATTTTGGCGGCAAACAACAGCTGATGCGGTAAAGTTGATTTTTTTATGTACACAAACTTTGAATTGACAAAAAAGAAGTGATCAATTTATATTTTATCTATTAAAATATAATTTTTTTAATAAATTTTTCAATATATTTTATTATTTAACCATAATAATACCTGTTGTTATTTATACAGCTAAAAGTTTCGTACAAAGAAAACATTGTTGTTTTGTGAAGACTAGGCTGTTCTTGTAAATGACGAGAAAAGAAAACAGGGTTATTCTTGTCTATAAATGTAAATTATTTATAAAAAATATAAAAATGTATTTATTTTTAAAATAAGTTTCGTTAGTGTACATTACGAATTTTGCAACTGATAAATTAATAATAGTTAGTATTTATTATTTATTATCTAAATATTTTATTTTATTGTAAATTTTGTAAATATTTGCCTAAAATAAACTGAATTTTATATTAAATAAAAGCGCTAAATGAGCGTAATGTGAACAAAAAAATCAATCAATCAATCAATTTAATCGAAAAAATTGCAAAAATGTCCTTGACATCCACATATACGAAATTCTCTCTCGATAAAAATAAAATAAAAAATAAGATTTTCTTATAAATTCATTTAACAATTGATGTCAAATAAATTTACGGTTTTTGTGTGTTTAATCCAATGACAGGCACAAAGACAAGACAAACAAATATATTGTTGTTGGTCTGTTTAGAACAGAATTTGACAATTTTTATTTTCTTATAATCTTTGTTGTGAGATTTGTCCATTTATTTCGAATTTTTAAATTTTTTGTTAACGTTCGTGTTGTGTATGTGAAAAGAGCGAATACTCTCTGCCCCTGGGGCTATGAGTGCCAACCAATGGTTTAATCAAATAATTTTGAATAAATAATTTACATCTAATTTGAACAGACTTCAAATATTTTCCTCTTCTCGTATTTTACGATAGTTGATAGCTGTTTCGTCAAATAAAAAAGTCAAATAAATGAGCGTAATGTTAACAAAAAATCAATCAATCAATCAATTTAGTCGCAAAAATTGCAAGAAAACATGATGAAATATTTCGCGTCAAAAATTTGCGTAATCTGAACTTAGCTTTAGTAAAAATACCCCTTCATTTTTTTCTTTAATCACATTCTTTTGTAGATACATTTGTATGTTTGTATAGACTTAAATTGTTATTTGCCGTACCAAGTGTTGTGAGTTAATTTTAAAATCTTACAAAAGACTTGGATTTTAAAGCTTATCTCTGGGCACAAATACTTGCACTCTTAATTTATGTGTTGAGAGCAAAATTAAAGATTTGACGAAGGTACTTTTTTGAAAAATAAAGTACCAAGGCTGGTAAATGTATTGTTTTATTAAAGTGAATTAATATGTACTTATTTCTAAAAAAAAGTACTGTAGTATTTTTCCATCTTTGGTTTGTGGCCTTTTGGTGTGCGTGTGTGTGTGTGTAAATATTTCTTGGTAGGCCTGAGTTTAGTTAATTTGTTTTGATTAAATAAATTCTGTGTATGGTACAAAATAAAAGTACATACTTATGCATGTGTGTTTATAATTCACTAAAGAGTAAAATATATATACATAAATAAAATTTTTTATGCTGATATGTTAAATTTTTTTTCTTGAGGTAGTTTTAAAATTTTAAATTAAAAATGTTTTTGCTAATTTTTTTTTTTGCTTGCGATTAATTAATTCTTATTTATTTTCTTTCTTTAACAGTTCCTTCTTTGGCCTCTACATTGCATCATCATCAGCCTAAAAGCGGCAGTAGTGCCACACATGATGATGAAAATTCCACGGGTATGCCGGCCTCTTCAATGGATGCCTCATCGCCTCAACCCCAACAAACAGATTTTATGGTCTCTTGCCCACAATGTCATGTCAGACTATCGGGTTTTGAGGTGAGTATAAAATTATATAAATATGCATGTATATATTTCTTATATTTTAATTATACAGGTCAACAAAATCGGAAAAAAATTATATCACGACTAGTTCTGAAAAATTCTTATTCTCTAGGCTTGACATAGTGCAAAAAGTTAAATGAAACTACTCACGTTTTAAATACATGAAATGATGCTTCAAAAATGTAGCAAAGCGTGATCCATTTCGAGGTTCCCTACTTTTTTAAAGAAAAAAACACAGAAAATTCAAATTTAATGGGGAATGTTTATTATCATTTGAAAGAACATTCATTTATATTTTGAAGATTATGTCTATCAAATGTTGGCCGTTGCTACGTCGCAGATGGTCCAACCGTTGAGTTCAATTTTCGATTACTCGTTCGAGCATTTCGACTGGTAACTGTCAAATGACACGCGTGATGTTTTCCTCCAAGGCCTGAATCGAAGTGGGTTTGTCCGCATAAACTTTAGACTTTACATATCCCCACAGGAAAAAGTCTAACGGTGTGATATCACACGAGCTTGGTGGCCAATCGACCACCCCAAAAACGTGAAATTTTGTGCTCATCGAAGAGTGTTCTCTCAATAAATCCATTGATTGAAGCGATGTGCGGGAAGTGGCGCCGTGGCGCAGTCTTGCTGAAACCAAATGTTGCCGAGATCACGAGCTTCAATTTCAGGCATCAAATAGTCGGTTATCATGGCACGATAACGGTCGCCATTGACGGTTACGTTCGCACCGGCATCATTTTTAAAGAAATATGGACCGATGATTCCACCGGCCCACAAACCACACCAAACCGTTGTTTTTTCTGGATGAAGTGGCAGTTCTTGAATCTCTTCAGGTTGCTCTTTGTCACAAATGCGTCAATTTTGTTTGTTTACATACCCATTGAGCCAGAAATGGGCCTCATCGCTGAACAAAATTTGCTCGAAACGTCGGATCTTCTTGGAACTTTTCAAGAACCCATAGAGCGAAGCGATGTCGCTTGGGAAGGTCGAGCGGCTTCAGTTGTTGCACAAGCTATATTTTGTACGCTTTCAATTTAAGATCTCGAAGTAAAATACGCCAAGTCGTTCCATACTTCAGTCCGAGTTGCTGCGAGCGGCGCCGAATCGACTCTCCACGGTCTTCGTGTACACTCTTAGCTACGGCCGCTATATTTTCTTCACAGTGTACTGGACGTAGTCTATTCGGTCGAATATTATACAATAATGAATGCTGGGTCTCAAAATGGGTGATGGTGTTGCGAATAGTACGCTCAGTAGGCCGATTAAGTTGACCATAAGTTGAGCGAAGTGCACGAAACACATTCCTCACAGAACGTGAATTTTCGTAATAAAGTTGAACGATTTGTAAACGTTGTTCAGGCGTAAGTCTTTCCATTATGAAATGCCAAACAATACTAAACAAAAATAACATGACAGCATGACACAACTCACACGTGATCTGTCAAAAAAATGCTATTGAAAAAAGTATATCTACTTGAATCACCCAGTATAAGTCAAGTCTACCACTTGCCACACATAACCTCTAGAAGTCAAGTCAAGAATCAAATCAAGAATTTCTCAGTTAACCCATGGAGAACTGAGGATTTTTCATTTTCCGTCAGTAGGATTTTAAAAATGTGACGATTTTTGAGATCTATGGTCACGTGTTAGTTATATCAAATACAAATTTCTCCTCTGCACCCACTCCTTACACCTTATTTTTTTATGGTTTTATGAGGGTTATTGAGAAATTCTTAATTTTTGCAACTTTAAAGACTTCGGAGCGCTATGTGTGGCCAGTTGGAGACTTGACTTATACTATATTTTTATAGCACCATTTCTTGTCTATAAAACATCGATGACTAATTTCCTCTAACTATTATCTAGAAAATTATATAACCTAAAAACTCTTCAGGGAAGCATATTATCTTTGAAAGTCAATGGGTTAAAAATGTGACGTGATGGAGAAAAATCGAAATGTTCCTGGTGATTGGAATAATTATATTTACAATACCGGCAATATATCTTTCACGATACCTTTTTAGTATTAACCAGTGTTATTTATAGATATAATTTATTTACATTTTTATTTAATTACTAACTCTCGTTATTTTGTTTGTTATCCTTCCAGCCTTTACGTAATCACATAGCCTCCGAACATCCTCATGATAAATTAAATATTGAACCATCATTTCCAAGTCCTCTTAATCATGGTCCTGAGCATCTTAATCACCATCAACATCATCATTCTTCTGCAACACATCACAATTCGTCATCATCATTGACCACTAGCCACGTGGAGGAAAGTGATGATAATGAGAGTAATATTAGTTCGGCCGAAAATAAATCGTACAATAATAATAATAATAACAATAGTCAAGAGAAAAATAACAATAGTATTATGCCACAAACTTCCGCACCCAATTCACCTACACTTTCCACATCATCCCCAACACAACAGGCCACCAGCCTAACAGCCACAACTAATACACAAAATACAATAACAGATCTCTCAACAGCGTCTACACCTTTTAGTGTGGCAGCTGCAGGACATTTACCACACAATTTGCATCCGGCTGCTGCAGCTCAATTTATGGCTGCCTTAGCTATGCAGCAACAGCAACAACAACAACAACAACATCAGCAGCAACATCATAATAATAATGGTGAAACCTCACCCACATCACATTTATTAGCTTTTAATGGTCATCACCATCATCATCCTACAACAAATGCACACTTATTACAGCAACATCATCAACAACAACAGCAACAACAAAATCATTCTTTTACTGGTGATATGGATAACATGCGTTCAACATCCAGTCCTGGTTCTTGTGGTGGCAGTGATAATAATTCAGCTGCTAGCAGTATTAGTGGTCCCTATCAGTGTCTACACTGTACGTCATTATTTCAAAATCGTCATGAACTCGAAAAACATGAACTTATGCACTCGCCCAATGCGCAATCTCCCCAGTCTCAATCGCAGAATGGTGTTAATCAAGTGAGTACATACATATATATTTTTTCTTTTTATTTCATTTTACGTCCATCATATCAATTCTTAAGAGTTGAAAACTCATAAATTTTATAATGGCTGCAAGTGTTAATGATACATTAAATGAGAAATACTTACATAAGTACATATAAAGGAATTCCTTTCTGGCTTGTTTTTTTTTTTTTTCTTAAGTATAAAAAAAAAGAATTTTCTTAAAAGTCATCAGAGGGATTTCTGCACTTGCTATAAATACAAAGAGTTTACATTGTTTTAAAAATAAATAATATAAATAATAACAAGTGCTTTGGAGTAAGAGTTAAAGATGTATAATGATAAGAAGTCGCTTTTTTTTAATAGGTTTATTTCTTACATTTTCTTGTTACATTATTTTGTGAAATTTACTATGCCTAAATACATTCTTATATGATTCATATGATCTCCATTATTAAAATAAACTTCCGATCCCTATCTCTAGTTTAATTTAGTTTTAAAACCACAACCATATTGTAAATATATGTGTGTATATACATGAATATGAATTTTTCTTTTTTTTTTTCATAATCTTTAACCTCAAAGGTTTAATAATGATTTAAATGCACCTTATTGTTTTATTAAAGAAAAAATATTTATTATTTTTAATATCAGTAAAAACTCTCTTAACGGACAGCTCCCACAGCCGTAAAGTTCTGGTAGACGGACAATTTTTTAGGTAGGTGGCATTTATAAAATATATTAATCTCTGCTAGGCGGACGCTCTCTTCGCCGTACGCGGATAGTTGTTAAAAAAAATCTCTCGAAGCCGTACAAAAATCATAAAGCAGTGTCTATACTAGACAATTTTTTATCAAGGCAAACGTTAAATTAACTCGAATTTATATCAGGAAGCAACAGTAGCACAAAAATAACTACAAAACGAATTTATTAATGTTTTTTTTTTTAATGCAATTTTACAATATTCATCGTCCTTCTAATTTGTTCATATTAATTTGTCCATGGTATTTCGTATATTTTAAAACATTATTTAGGCTTAAGTCGTTTTATCAAAAGTCTATCTATACAAAAAATAATTTTAAATTGGAATATTGTACTAAATATGCATTTATGGCATAACATGCAAAAACATGCATTTTCAACAAAACATGTAAAAACATGCATTTTCAACAAAATATGCATAAATATGCACTAACAAATTAGTGCCATTTAAAAGCAAATTCTCTAAGTCGCACAAAGATATTTAGTTTGCTCTGTTCTAGGAGTAAAGGCAAAAAACATGCATTTGCATGAACTTCCGGTCCTTGTTTATTACAATCCTAAATGTTGAAATAAAAATACATATTATGCACAAAATATATATTATGCACAAAATCTCATAGATGGATTTCTTCCGTTACCGCACAAAATCAGCGTGATGATCGCTGTCCGGCTATGGCAGCTTTCACTGTATTTAAAAGCTATGTATACTTTACTGATCTTTGTACCCTTTTGTTATACTTGTATGTATAGAGAGTACAGTTTGTGAAATCAGAACAAAACTTGGCTTTGTTTGTATTATTTTTTTTACTAGACTTGCCTTGTGATCGTCATAATTTTTTTATACGTAAATACCTCAATGCTGTTTGTTTGCTTTTAAAAAGAATTTGCCTCTTTTTATTTTCTTATTGATGTCTGTGATTGAAGTATTTTGATTAGGTTTAAAAGTTTATGTGGTATTTTGTAGTCAATAGATTTTTGTGAAAAAAAGAAACATTTTTTATAAAAAAATTTAAAGTATTTCCGGTTTTTTATATATGAAATTTTTGTATTATTTTGTAAGTAAGATTTGATTTGAAATTTTTATATTATATAATAACACAATTTATAATTTTCTTTAAAATAATTTCACTTTTTGAAATTTAAAATAATTTCTTTTTAAAATTCTTATTTTAATTGATTTTAAGTTTTTATTATTTTAAATAATTTTTCCATAAATTTAAATTTATTAAACTTCAATTTTATTTTAATCTCATAAAAATACTTGCTAATTTTTTTTATTTGTTTTGCCTTAAATCATTAACTTTGTCATAAAATACTCGTAAATAAAAAAAAAAAAAGCTCGCAAACAAAAATCATGTAAAACAAAGCAATTAAACACCTTTTTGCTTAATAATACATACAAACAAATAATACAAATTGATCAAAAATAATTAAACACATATAATTTAAAGTAAAAACAACAATAATAATAATAATAATAATTAATTTGCTACTAATAGCAATATGGCGGCTGGTAGTCAATACAAATGAACCTGTGGCAAGCTGCTGGTAATAGGAACAGTAGTAAAAAGCAACAATACAATAGTGTCATTTAATATGGCAATATTATGTGTGAAAACCAATTAATTATGCAAAATAGTGACATATGAAATAAATATTTAAAACATAAATATATTTTATTAATGGTAAAAGGGAAAAAGAACTTATAGCTTGAATTTAAAATATTTTGTTACTAAAAAAAAACCCATATTTTAGTAGCTTAAAAGTAAATATAGTAAAATTTTTTTAATGCTATTTAAACCTAGTTTAACACATGTGATATATTTACTATTATTTTGTTTTTCTATATATAAATATAATACATACACGGAGAGAAAGGAAAAAAAAACAGAAAATTTAACACTATAAAGTGTATGGCCAACCACTATGTGGTGACATTTAAACTGGAAAAAAAATATACGCCAAGTATACCAAAGCCAACATTCATGGGTCAAACAAATGAATTGTATGTTTATATGCCAGTTTCTGCTCATTTTGGCAGCACCCACTTGACCACACTGTTGAAAAAACGGGGGAATTGAAGGAAAGAAGGATATAAAATACGTATGTATTGTATATGTGATGGATAAAATGTTTACTGTTTAAATATTTAAGTGTATATGAGTATGTGTATTTGAGTTTGTTGTTATTTACAGTTAAATATATATATATATATACAAACAATTTTTTTTCATATTTAACTGTTGATGCCTGATGTCTGCCATTTAAATGGTAAATACAAACAGTTGTAAATATCAATTCATATGTATGTATGTATATATGTATGTATGTATGTATATATGTATGTATGTATGTATGAATATTGATGGTCAGACATATGCACAGACATTATATAGAGAGTTTTAAACATCTGTACTTCAGTATTGAATTGTAGTATATAAACTTTTGAAACAAAGTAATGATATTGAAGTTTTTTTTTTTTTTTTTAATCTACGCAGAATATTTTCCCTGTTCTGTGGAGAATTTTGTAGTCTTTTCATCATTATCACTTACAATTTGAAATGTTTTATAAACACTTTACATTGTAAACGTACTGAAAAGTTTACTCATACATTTAAATATTTGCTTACACTCATTATAAAAATGTTAGTAAAATAAGAAAATACAATTTTAATAAATTAAATTAGAAAATTTTTGTTTAAAATCATAATATATAAAGAGTCATTTTATTACCAAATTTAAGGGAATTTTTTCTGAAGCAGAACTATTTGATACTTTTAGCTTAATAAGTTAATTTATTTTGTAGCTCAAAAAAAGTTATCTGAGAATAAAAAGTAAATCTAAATAATTTGCGAAGAAAAATGCTCAAAAGAATTAGTTCATTCTCTTAATTTTTTAGTTCGCTCCCAATCAATATATCGTTAGGAGTCAAAAGCTTTTATATATCAGCGTTAGCAATATGTTATATAAGACATTTTGTGGCTCGAAGATGTCTTGGAAGATTAAAGAATAAATATATAAAAAATTCGCTAAGAAAATGTTAAGAAGAACTAATTTGTTCCACCAATTTACTATTACTACTATTATAATGTACTATTATGTAGGTCAAGAATCCTAGCAAAAATTTGTTGGCTTTTGGTAATGACTACTACTTACTACACTCATTACCTGGTAATGAATTGTCAATATTTTCTCATGTCTTTGTAGTGGTATAACTAGTGACCAATAAATAACAAGTTCATTTAGTTATTTAATGGCAGTTGGCTAAAAGAAGATTGTCGGTTCAACTCCAAACTAAACCCATATTTATATCCTTACTCCACAGGTGTAAAGGGTATATATAAGTTTGTCATTCCGTTTGCAATTTCTACATCTATTCATCTAAGATCCCAAAAAGTATATATTTTCTGGATTCTTATTGATAGTAAAGTCGATATAACGATGTCCGTCTGCCTGTTTTTAGAAAGCCCCAGTTATCGGATATATATGTTTTATATATCAAATTTTAGGAAATATTATTTAGAATGACACTAGTAAAAATCAACAAAATCGGTCCAATAACGGCCCAGATATTACCAAAAAATCGAAAAGACCCCAAAAAACGTATTTGTTTTCAATTTTTCTAAGCCCCTATGTAAGCTAACGACTTCGTTTTTGCACAGAAAATTTGGAATCATTTTTTTGAAATGAACAAAATCGTTTCATTAGTAACTTAGATATCGGTCAAAACGCATTTTTGAACTTTGTGAAGCTCCTATATAGGCTAAAAAATTAAGTTTTGTACAAATCTGTTTTAAATATTTTTCTAAAATTTCCCTTTTTTGAATTAACCCTATCGGTCCATAAGCAACGAATTATAGAGTCAAAAATCTGAAAAAATTATTAAATATACACACACACAAACATATATAAAAAGCATTGCAATGACTTTCAGTGTTGTTGTTTTTTGTAAAACCATGTATCTACATTCAAACATATGTTGTTGTTGTTTTGTTTTTTTAAGGAAGGATAATTTAATTTTGTTTTTAAATTTTCGTAGTTTTGAAAAAAATGTAGATTATTTTTTTATTTATAAATACTTAAACGTGAAAATATAAAAGTATATTTTAAGGCATAAATTTTATTATTTGTCAGTAAGGTGATGAAGGGTACGAAAGATTCGGCACAGTCGAATATAGCGTTCTAACTTGGTTTTTTAGGAAATTATTTGAATTTTTATTGGCATGTTAAAACTATTAACAACAAACACAGATTTAACGTATACATGGTGTTGTGAGTAAGACAGCAGTCTTTAAAACATGAAAGAAAGTTTTTGGCTAAGTTTAAATTTCAGTTTTATTATTTTGTAGTCTTTGTAGTTATGTAGTATTTGTTTGTATAAAATAAGTACTTTGGTAATGGGGACCCATGAATTCTTGGACATCGACATATAAAGGTAATGAGTTTTCACCCGAATTGTGAATAGTTACCGCCTCTTGACAATGTAATATGTTGGCTTACCGGGTAAGCAAAGTTTTTGCTGGGATGTATCACAGATTAAATAAAAATTATACGCAAACAACATACTAAAAATTTGATTTTTCTATTCAGTAGTTCTCTCAAGATTAATCGACAGTTGAGTATAAAAAGTCTTAGGGCCTAATTTTCTAAAACACTTCACCTCACTTTGAAAAAATGTTAATATAAATTGTTTTTGTTTTAAAAAAAAAAATTTGTGTAGAAAATTTTCAAATTGAGGTGAGGCGATTTACAGATTAAGGGAGTTAAAGTATTAGTATCAAGAGTAATTTAATTCAGTAGATTAGTGGCTCAAAAAATACTATCAAAAAATAAAGAAATAATAAAAATGTTGCAAAGAAAAATTAGTTCATTGTTTGGCTCATAAAATCTCTGTAGATCACTCGATCTTTAAGTGCCAATGGTCATAATGCAAAACTTTTTGTGTTTCAAAGAAAGAAACTATTAAGAGAAATACTAACAAGAACTAGTTCTTTTTAGTAAATTAATAATTCGTTATAGGTCCTACTCCAACCAGAGTACTCTATTTTTTTTTTTTTTTTTTTTGAGTGTTTATTTTTGATGTTTAACGTCATTGTAATGACCAGTAGCAATAGCAGCAGCAAAAAAAAAAGAAAAAAAAGGTCAAATACTCATACATATACAATATAATTGTTGACCAAATGACTGCCCATAAATTATTGGTCAACTCACTTTATATAGCCGGGGCTAGCAAAACAACAACAACAACAAACCTTCATTTATCCATTTAAACATTTTTATAAATTCTCTTTTTTCCCTCCATCAACACAAAAGTTTGTTTTTTTTTATTTCATCCACTTTGGAACTTGCAACAATTAAATATTTGTTTAACTGTATGCATTTGTTGTTTTATTTTTTATCTCTTATTTAAACAATTTTTTAACATTTTTTATTGTTGGTTTACACTTACATATTGAAACCATTTGTTACCTTTGTACACAAACAAATAATGAATTAAAAAAAAAAAAAAGAAACGATTATTCACTATGAAAAACTCTCTAAAGGACATTGAAGTTGAAAACTCACCAAGCACACACATGTACATACATATTATAACAAATGTATCTGTAAGTAGAGTAAAAAGAAGTAAATACAATTGAAAAATTGCATGCACTTTAGGTAGAGCAAGTTAGCAATTCATACAAATGAAAACTCATAATATACAGACAAACAATTACAAGTGTTTAACAAAAACACATACATACATACATAATAGCAACAATAATAATGAAAAAAATGCACTGTTCAACTCTCAAAGGTCAATTTTTTTTTTTTTTTGTACTTTTTGCATTGAACTACCCAGGCTTCAGACCATGGTCCATGCTAAAGTAAAGTGAAAAATTAAAAGCAATTTATTTTACGCATCTACTAGTTTATATGTACATTAGACTGCTCCAAAAAAAAAAACGACTTTCGAATTTCCACCGTAACTCTTCCTAGAATTGTTCTTTTTTTATTTAAAAATGTAGTGTGTAAAATATTAGAATGAACGGATGTCGCCAACACGTGCCATATCAACCCTGAAATTTGTAGGGTGCATTTATATGGGAAAATTTTAATTTTTTTTCAGTTTTTTTTTTTTTGCTATTATCAATTCTTTTTTTTGTAATTTATTGTAAAGAAGCCACAATCTAGACATAATTATCTATAAAAATAAATAAATAAATAAAAGTTAAAATCGGTTAGAAAATATTAAAGTTATTAGAAATTTGCCACATCATTAACATGTGTTCGAACATTTGTGTTAGCAATGTATAGACCAATTTTTTTAATTTTTTTAGAAATTTTGAAATAAAATAGTATTTTAAGTAAAAAAAAAAAAAGCTTTGAATCTTGAATAATAATATAATACCCTTATGGATGTTCCAAATCACCAATTTCAATTTTTTCAAAATTTTGTTAAACAGAATCTAAAAGTTAGGAAGAAAAACAATGCTATTTAATAGACAATACCACAGAAAGTAAAAATAAGAAAAAATTAGGTTGATATCTCTTATAAATTCGTCGTACCTTTGATTTGAATTTTACGGATTTCGGCAAAAAGTCTTTTTTTTTGGGATTTTTGTATTGTGGAGTAAATTTTTTTTGGACAAGTACATATATTATTAAAAATTATAACACAACAAGATAACATAGATTGCAGATAATACATTCCAAAATTTTGAATGCATTTCAACAATATTAACCTTAACAGGAAGGTCAAAAGTTAAATTTTTGGAATATTTGAGATTTTTAACGAAAATATAACTCAAAATTATTAATTTGTTGCTAGATTTCAATGTAATTTTTCAAAAACATAACCAAAAGGCAATAGATGATATCAATATACAAAGATATAAATCTAATCCCCAACTGAACTTGGGATCAAAATTTTTGGAAACATCCAGATTTCTTGAATATGTGCAAAGTAAATTTTGTTAACCAAAATCATGGACAAAAAAAATGATACATAACTCGTTTTATCATGTAAATTTATTAAACTAAATTTTTTTATAGAAATCATTGTTTTTAAATCCATATAAAAATAAATAATTTTGTGTTATATTTCTGATAAAATATTCAAAAAAAAATTCTAAAATTTGACCTTTGACTTTCTTGATTTATAGGTTAAAATTGTTGAAATGCATTAAAAATTTCGAAATATATTTTCTATAATCTATGTTATCTTGTTTTGTTTTAATTTTAAATAATTAGTATATTTGTCCAAAAAAAAAATGACTGCACAAAACAAAAATCACCTAAAAATGACTTTTGGCCGAAAACCGCAAAATTCAAATCTAAGGTAAGGCGAATTTATAATAGATATCAAACTAATTCTTTTTTAGATTACTTTCTGTGGTGTTGTCTATAAAATGGCATAACTTTTTCGAAATCTGTTTAACAAAATTTTGAAAAATTTGAAATTGTTGATTTAAAGTACCCATAATAAAAATCAACGTTTTTTAAAAAAGCCTGAAAATGGTTTTGTATTATTCTGCAGATTTCAAAGCTTTTCGATAATTATGGCTCAAAATCTGACATAAAATGGCATTTTATTTCTAAAAAATAAAAATATGTCTGTACGTTGCTTACGCAAGTTCTCGAAAACAAGTTAATGGTCTGAGGAATTTCTAATAACTTTAATATTTTCTAAGCGATTTTAAATTTTTTTATCTTGTTTGATAGATAATTATGTCTTGATTATAGTTCCTTTACATTCAAATACAAAAAAAAAGAGTTGATTTTAGCAAAATTTTTTCACAAAACTGTGAAAAAGTCAAAATTTTCCCATATAAATGTACCCTACAAACTTCAGAGTCAATGCGACACGTGTTATTTTTACATAAAAGAGAACAATCCTAGGAGTTGTTACGATCGAAAATCGAAAGTCGTCTTTTTTTTGGAGTAGTCTAATGTACATATATAAAAAATTTTATAGTAAAAAAATTAATTTTTATGTTTATATACCACACACATATTCACCATGTAAAGTTTGTGTATTTTTTTAATTATTAAAAAAAAAAAAAAAAGTTTTTAAAAATATATTATTGCAATTATGTGTATTTGGTAAAAGTTTGAAATTTATGTTTTAAATAAGTTTTTAATTATAAAATTTATTTTATAAAAAAAATTTTATTTATATATTAAATTATTTTTCTTTTTTTTCGGGGCAGATGTCATAAATTTCAATGCAAAGTTTAGGCGAGAGAAATGTTAAGTGTCATTGCAGAGTAAATTGAGGGATGAATATTTAAATATAATTATTATAATTAAGAAATATAAATTTTTAAAAGTTTTGGGGCAATTAGAAAAAAAGGATAAAAAATAGTCTTAAAAGTGATTAAAAAAATTTTAAAAGTTTTAAAAAGCTTAAAATTCTTTATACAAATAGCATAACAAAATTATAAAAGCTAATTTTTAATAGTAATTAATAATTTTATTTTTTATCTGATTAGTGGTTTGTAAATTATATTCAAATAGTCGTATATTGCAAATATATTTTCAGAGGTTGGTCCAGATTTTATCACCGATTTAGCTGCTTTTAAATAGCAAACAGCTTAACAAAACGACAAACATTTTGGGTGAATTTTATGTAATTTGGATTAGTAGTTTGGACGTAAGAATGTTTTTTACATTCATACAAATATAGACTAAAAACAAATTAGAGCATTATATTCGGCTGTGCCAAATCTTTTATAACCTTCACCACTTTACTAACAAATAAAAAGAAATAGTATGTATTAATATTTTCATATTTATACTTTAACAAAAATAATAATGGGTGTTTCAAGTAGAGATACTTTTTTCAATAGCCTTATTTTGACAGATCACGTGTGAGTCGTGTCATGCTGTCATGTTATTTTTGTTTAGTATTGTTTGGCATTTCATAATGGAAAGACTTACGCCTGAACAACGTTTATAAATCGTTAAACTTTATTACGAAAATTCACGTTCTGCGAGGAATGTGTTGCGTGCACTTCGCTCAACTTATGGTCAACATAATCGGCCTACTGAGCGTACTGTTCGCAACACCATCACCCATTTTGATACCCAGCATTCATTATTGGATAATATTCGACCGAATAGATCATGTCCAGCACGCTGTGAAGAAAATATAGCGTCCGTAGCTGAGAGTGTACACGAAGACCGTGGAGAGTTATCGTGCCATGATAACCGACTATTTGATGCCTAAAGTTGAAGCTAGTGATCTCGGCGACATATGGTTTCAGCACTTTCCCATACATCGCATCAATCAATGGATTTATTGAGAGAACACTTCGGTGAGCACATAATTTCACGTTTTGGTCCGATCGATTGGCCACCAAGATCATGTGATATCACACCATTAGACTTTTTCCTGTGGGAAAACATCACACGTGTCATTTGCCAGTTACCAGTCGAAATGCTCGAACGAGTCATCGAAAATTGGACTCAACGGATGGACCATCTGCGACGTAGCAACGGCCAACATTTGATAGACATAATCTTCAAAAAATAAATGCCAAATAATGTTCTTTCAAATGATAATAAACATTCCCCATTAAATTTTAATTTTCTGTTTTTTTTTTTTTTTTTTTTTTTTTTTTAAAAAAGTAGGGAACCTCGAAATGGATCACGGGTTACATTCATTTGTTTCACAAGTAACGCTTGCTTAAACAAAAAAAAACAACTCAAAAGCATACATACTTATATTAAACAAAAAACAACAACATGAACAGTCATTGAAATGCTTAATATATATGTTTATGTGTGTATATTATTAACAGATTTTTTTCAGTTTTTAGCTCATAACTTCATTTGTTTATGAACCAATTTGGTTGATTCAAAAAACCGAAATTTTTTTAAAAATATTTATGACCGATCTATATAAAAATGAAATCCATAGCTTAAACAATGGTTTCAAAAAGTAAAAAATACGTTTTGTCCGAAATCTCAGTTATTATTTGACCGATTTAGCTCATTTCGTCAGCATAAAAGTTCAGAAAAAAATGTCCAAATCTTCTTTGCAAAAACGAAGTACTTGTAGAGGCTTACGTAGAGGCTTCAGAAAATCGAAAAACGGCTAAAAAAAAACTGATTTTTTTGGCATATCTACATCATTTATGAAACGATCTTGCTGAATTTCTATAGCAAAAATCTCGAACGGATTTCCGATCGTTTTATTTATATATTATAAAAAAAAAGTT
This sequence comes from Protocalliphora azurea, assembly GCA_932274085.1. Classification (NCBI taxonomy): domain Eukaryota; kingdom Metazoa; phylum Arthropoda; class Insecta; order Diptera; family Calliphoridae; genus Protocalliphora; species Protocalliphora azurea. Next base: position 134,662,613 of record OW026519.1, read on the forward strand.
ATCCGTGGGCACCATTAACGCAATTTGAACCAACAACCGTACGCATAGACATCGAGATCATTTCTTACAAGGATCCAGAAAATATAAACTTTTTTGCTCTCCAACGAAAATTGTGAAAATGACAAAAGGAATGACAAACTTATATATGCCCTTTACGCCTTTGGTGAAGGGTTAAAAAATTATGTTTGTTTGGCTTATGATTGTTTGGCTTGCTTTTTCTTTTTATAAATAAACTTTTTCAAAATTTTTAAAATTTTTTTTTACTTTTTAAGTAGTTTTTTTTAGTTTCAAGAAAAAAAACATTTATTTGCCTTAGAAAATATGAACATGCTACTTTTTTTATATTTTTTAACATTTAACCAAAATTAGTTTTTAGTATTACAGTTTTTTTTTTTTTCAAACTAACTTCCTTTTTTATTATGATGATGCTTAAGGTCATACTTTGCATAAAATCAACTCAACTCGTTGGTATGTGTATAAATATGAAGTGAAAACCCTCGAGACTTGCAACAAGAAAAAAACCTACACATACATACATATGATTATTCAGAGATATTACATGTTTTCAGACATATACTGATATGAAATCTGGCTCTTTTTTTTTTTTGTGTTACACTTGGTCATCTAAAAAAAATCATAAAAAAAATGTTCTCAACTAGAATAGAAATATTTATTATTATGCTTTTAGGTAACAATCTCTGTTTAAATATTAGGATTATTTCATCAGGTCTTATATAACTCCCCTCTCCTGCCAAAAAACATAGCTGCAAGTAATAAACACCAACAAAAAAAAATAACTATCAAATGAATTTATGAGCACTTTTTTGTAAGAGTAAACACCCATCAAAAAAATATAGAGAGAGAAAAAAATTACCCTATACATTTTTATGCTCAAAATAAACTACATATTTACAGTTATATTAACAAAGAGTAAAGGCAGTGCGATAGTGTAGGAAAATTATAATTTATGTTTTTAGTGATAGTGTCATATGTATGGAATGTTTGACCAGCACCTTATTAACAAATAAGGGTTTTTTTATGTTTCAAGACGCCATTTTTTTTTCTTTTTTAAGAATGTTGTTTACTTTTTTTTCTTGTAGTTACATATATTTCACCTTCTTATCACTAAAAATATTTATAACAACAACAACTATACACATTCACTAGAGAAATATAAAAGAAAAATTACAATTAATGGGTTTTTGTACTAGAGGTACTAGTAAAAGCTAAGTATAAAAATAAATAAAAAAAACTTATCTCTAAAGAAGTTTATATTTATTTTATTTTATATTTAGTTTTAACATTTTCTTTTCTAGAAGGCCTGTAATCATCACGTCTATAGCAGTTGAAAATTATGACTGGCAGATAAAAAAATATAATAGTAATTTTTATCAAACAAAAAAAATTATTAGAATCGTCAGAGTATAGACTTTTGGTATGAGGTGTTATAGTCATAGTTATGATTTTTTTTTTTTGCGACGAGGTATACGCCTACGTTTTTTTTTTTTTTTTTTTTGTTTTTTTTTTTTTTTTTTTTTTTCTTAAGGAGTAAATTTATTATTATTCTTTTATTATTGATAAGAGAAAAAAATAAAAACAATGAACTTCTATTTAAATTGTTAGAAGTTTGTTTAGATTTTATTCTATAACTTTTTTTTAGCTGTGCTGATTTTTAATAGCATACTGCTTAGGAAAACCACAATTGTAAATTTAATTTCATTTGTTTTAATATTTTAAAGGTGAGTATGTTGCCTACAGACTAATAGAAGTGCATTGTTAGTTTTGTTGTAATTAACATAGAACACAGTAAAATATCCGGTGTAAACTTTATTCATTTTTTATAACTTTTTCAGTTCTATTAAACTGATTTGGTTGATTTTCAATAGCAAAGTGAATGTTTCATGCAGATGGATAGATATTTGCAGTAAATGACATAGAAAAATAATCCCAGCAAAAACTTTTTGGTTTTCGGTAATAACAACTACTTATTAAAGTAGTTTCTTGGTAATGAGGCGTCATTATTATTTGCCTACTCTGTATTACATTAATAAGTACTCAATAGTATAATAGCACAGTAATACTGCAATCACGTGGATGAGTTGGCTAGAACGCCGGATTAACAACCAGAAGGTTGTTGATTCAACCCCATTCTGAAGCTGTTAGTTTTTTATAACAAAATGTCTAAAAAGATATTTTAAACTAAATAGAGTTTTTGTCGCTTAGGATGCTATGTGCGAGATGGTGTACTGAGTAAGACGTTAGTCATTAAAAACGAATGGTTAGTTTGTGTCCAAGTTCGAGTCTCACTGACGGCAAAATTTTTTTGTTTTTTTATTTTTGTTTTCGTTTAGGTACATATTTTTGAGTACCCCTAGAATCAAAAAATAACTACATGCTTTTGTGGACCACTCGAACAAAAATAACTAGTTATTCAGGCAAAAAATAAGTAGTTTATTTTTGTTTCCAATTATACCCGCTAGCTTACCAGGAAAGCAAAGTTTTTGCTGGGATCGAATATCTTTGTTAAATTTTATTTAATTCTGTTGAGGATATATATATATATCTCTTTTTAAGTTTGGTTCACACTTCATTCTATTGAACTGATTTAGCTGATTTTTAATAAAATACTGCTTAGAAAAACATTAAACAATTTGGGTGAATTTCATTTAATCAGGTCTACAGAACAAGGGATAGACGAACATAGTTAATTCCATTCAGTATAAATTTTAAGCATGGATAAATTTTACTCAATGCCGCTAAACAAATTGTATCAAGAAAACTATTTTTTTTTTCTTTTCTTTAGATCGGACCAGATACTGTTTTAGCTGACTGATTTAGCTAATTTTTAATAGTAAAGTGGTTAGGATAATAAGAGACACAACAAAATATTCCAGATTGATTTTATTTAATTCTACTCACTAATTTGCAAATTATATACTTAAAATTAGAATTCTTCAAAGGTTGCTAATAATTTTATTCTATTAATTTTATCCTATTGAAACGATTTAGCTTAAAAGTTTTGACATTGTAATGTTTCCTATAGTCCAGATTATGTTTACTATGTTTACGTATTGATCCTTCCTTAATTTGTATTTTGTGTACCTTTGTGTAGGTTACATATGAGCATTTATTTTTGATATCGAATTTGAAGTGGAATTTTTAAAACTTTTTAAAATTTTTGATTTTTAACTACCATAACATAAACTGTAATTACCCAGCAAAAACTTTGCTTTCCTGGTAAGCTAGCAGGTATAATTGGTAACAAAAATAAACTACTTATTTTTTTCCTGAATAACTAGTTATTTTTGTTCGAATTTTACACAAATTCATGTAGTTATTTTTTGACTCTAGGGGTATTCAAAAATATGTACCTAAACGAAAACAAAAATAAAAAAAAACAAAAAAATTTTGCCATCAGTGAGACTCGAACATGGACACAAAAACTAACCATTCGTTTTTAATGACTAAAGCCTTATTCAGTACACCATCTCGCACATAACATCCTAAGCGACAAAAACTCTATTTAGTTTAAAATATCTTTTTAGACATTTTTTTATAAAAAACTAACAGCTTCAGAATGGGGTTGAACCAACAATCTTCTGGTTGTTAATCCGGCATTCTAGCCAACTCATCCATGTGATTGCAGTATTACTGTGCTATTATATTAATGAGTACTTATTAATGTAATACAGAGTAGGCAAATATTAATGACGCCTCATTACTAAGAAACTACTTTAATAAGTAGTTGTCATTACCGAAAACCAAAAAGTTTTTGCTGGGTACTTGTCCATAAATGTCCATAATTATTTTATGGACATTTATTATTATTATTATTATTTTTTTCGTCAAACATTAAAAATAAATCAAAGAATTTTATAAAATTAAAAAATCGCCATGTTCGCTCGATTACATCAACAATATCGTAAAACTTTGTATTTTAGACATATTTATGTAGGTAATATATATTTTTTACATATTGTTGAAAATAGAATTTGACAACTGTTTTTAACTTTTTGTCTAAAATCTCCATAATACTGACTTCGTTTGCGAAAAGCATTTCACGCGAACAAATTTGTGTTTTATTAAAGTCTGTTAATATTGGTACAAAATATCGTATTGGTGGCTATTCTTGAGAACGCGTCGAAGAAGTGAAAATTTCCATTAAAACAAAAACAAAGTTTAACACGTTCGCCACTCAGCGTCGCATATATGTGACGTGGGATGTTTCAAAAAAAAAACACGTCACATATAAGTGTCGTAAAATTACTAAAATGTACTAAGCTGTTTTCAAGAATAGCCACCATTAATATTTTTCCGAACGCCATAAGTAAAGAATTTTAAAGAAATCCCCATATGTTTGTTTTTATATTTGTTTTACAGTTAAATAAATATATTCTATATTTTTATGAACAAAATCCACTTCTTTAGCTATTATGACCTGAATCATGTCCTTTTCTTTTTCATTAATAATTATAAAAATATTATAATTAATAACCGCAATTGACGTATTATAATTATGAAATATATAAAATATATTAAAAAAAAAACGGAAATACTTAACAAATCTTATAAACAGATATCTTGTTATAAAAACCATAAGTCTATATTTACTCGTATATTCAGAAAGTACAGAATATTAATAAACACCTGTAAAAATAATTTAAAATATTTTCTACTACACCTGGTTTTATTTTTAAGAAAAAGAAAATCCCATTACATTTGATATTTCTTATTTCCCCATACACTTGAGTGATAAAACCAATTTCAATCTAAATAAAAATCTATAAATCATTTAAAAGAAATCAAAATTTCTCTAAAATAAAAACACATGGGTTTTTAAGTTTATAAAACTCAAGGGAATTAATTTTCCAATTGTTTAAAATGATTTCCAATTGATATTTTATTTTAACAAAATGTTTAAAGTGTTAATGATTAGTTGGGGTAAATAAGAAATATTATTACGAAGAAGAAAAAAATTAATACACAGAAAAAAGTTTGTACATAAATATAAAAATTTACTTTCATTGATTTGAGTTCATAATATTTAAGCATAATTTCTTAAGGATTAAAACTTTTTTATATTTTTTCAAATGAATCAAAAGTCAAGAAGTCTGAAAAAATTGTAAAGATTTTCATTAATTTTTTCAGTTTGTAAAAAAAAATGTTTGAAATTTTCATTTCATTTTATTTCATTTATTCGTATGACATTAAGCCCTTGGGGCCAAATTTGTCACAATAATCATTGGCAAAACAATTTTTATTATTAAACTTATAATTATCTTATCATTATTAATAATATAGGTATAATATGTTTAATAATACTTAATATAATGCGAAACCCCCCACAAAAATGCAAAGAATAAATATATAAAAATAAAATTTTAAGTATTGAAAACAAAATTGACAATCATGGCCATGGCTGGTATCAATGACTCTTATGATACGACAGCCAGTATAGTAGTTAGTTATTTGTCTTTTTTTATAAATCAAATTCAGAAATTGTTCATTAGAACTCTTTTGAAGAATTCCACTGAGTTCGGAAATCGTCTTTTCTGAATAGGTATGATAGTATTCCAAAGTTGGGTTACTCTAACTACAAATGATCTTCCTTTTATAGGGGATGAATGTGATGGAATTAAGAGCAAATACGTCCTAGAGGAGGCAACAAATGCAAATTTCTCAGCTATATAAGTTGGACAATTTGCTTTAATTATTTTGTAAAACATTATCATTAATCTCAAGTATATAAAATCATCAAAGTCGCAGCCAAGTAAAGTTCTACAGAATGACGATACATGATCATGTAACTTCAAACCAAAGATAAATCTTACCACCCTATGAAAACACAGTTTAAGCCTATTTAGATTATTCTGAGAAATTCGAGAGTAAAATTCAATACCATATAAGAATATTGGAAGGCAGAGAGATAAAACAACTCTCTTCCTAATTTCTAATGGAAGGTAGTACCCAACCGCATAAAGCCTACGCAATGTACCCACTACCCTAGAATATATAAAATTAATGTGCATATTAAAATCCAATCTAGAATCTAAAATAAATCCCAGAGACTTATAATGATCAACAACTTCAACTTAAGTTTCGGTTTTCTATACGAAATATTAGAAATAAACATAGCTTTGGTTTTCAAAGGATTCAAGTTTAAAAAATTTAGTTTAGACCATTCAAAAATGGAAGATATATCTCTGATAATATTTTGTTCAAACTGTAACATTGCGAAAAAGTAATATTCGCAAAAATATCTTTTGTATACATCATAAATAACAGTGAAGCAATTATGCAACCTTGCGGAACTCCCCCTAAATAAATTTAAGGTACGTGAAACTTTTCCATTCCATTCCATGTATTGTGATCGTTGGAATAGAAAACAGTTATTTACAAGCTAATTTACTAAAGTTAAATTGACTGTAAAGCTTCCTCACCAACACAGTGTGACTTAATGTATCAAATGCTTTACAGAAGTCCAAAAACAGAAGTACAGATGACAGCTTCTGATCTATATTATTTCTTAAATTTTCAACAACGTTAAGCGTCTGTGTTACTGTACTGTATACCCTTCCGAACCCAGACTGAAATTGTGATATGTAATTACCAAATTCTAAATGACGGAAAATTTTAAGTTTTTAAAGATTTTTAGATAGTTACTGAAATCCTTTCGCATCAAGTTGTATGTTATCTTTCGCCATTTCAGCATGGATTTAAAAAAGGATGTTCCATTACTACTAACCTTTTGGAGTTCACAACCTCAATTATAACCGCATTTGATTCCGGTTTACAGACAGACGCAATATACACAGATTTCAGTAAAGCTTTCGATAAAGTAAATCACGATCTTCTACTGTTCAAATTGGATAAACTCGGATTTTCTCCTGTTTTCCTTAAATGGATTTCCACATATCTTAAAAAAAGATGCCAATGTGTATTATTCAGAGAATGTACATCAAAAACCATTCCTGTTTTATCTGGTGTTCCACAAGGTAGTCATCTCGGCCCGTTATTATTCCTAATATTTATAAATGATTTACCAGCTTGCATTAAGAATTCTAGAATATTAATGTATGCTGATGATGTAAAGCTGTTCCATAGCTTTAACTATTCCTATCAATGTTCCTTACTCCAATCAGATCTTGACAATCTTTATGATTGGTGTATGATGAATTTAATGGATCTGAATTTAAGAAAGTGTAAACACATGATGTTCTACAGAAGAAGTCCAGTACTCTGTAGATTCACAATAAATAAATATCAACTTGATCTAGTCGAGGAATTTCTTGATCTGGGTGTGTTGCTTGATTGTAAATTATCCTTTAATTCCCATGTTTCGCAAATCGTTAATAAGGTAAAAGGAGTTCTAGGTTTCCTCAAGCGCTGGGGAAGAGAGTTTAATGATCCTTACGTTTCCAAGCAATTATTCAAATCTCTTGTAAGACCAATCCTGGAATATGCTTCCGTGGTCTGGGATCCTCAATACGAAGTTCATATAAAGAAAATTGAATCGGTCCAGAAACAATTTCTCTTATTTTGTCTTCGTAATCTTCCATGGAATCCTAATATTAATTTACCATCATATGAAAGTCGATTACAGTTTTTTGATCTCCCTACTCTTGAAAGTAGGAGAAAATATATGAATATTTCATTTATAATTAATTTAGTGAAGGGTTCAATTAACTCCGAGTTCCTACTTTGTAAGATCGAATTCGTAATCCCAAATCGTCCAACTAGAAATTATACTCCTTTAAATATAAAATATTTTCGAACCAATTATGCCAACTTTGATCCCATGAGACGTATAAGCAATCAATTCAACAGTTTCTATCCATATATTGATTTCTCATTAAATCCAATCCGCATTAAGAGGAATATTTTTAACTTAGTTAAATAATAAGTTTTTGTATTTGAATGATTATGAAAATATTTTATTGTTAATAGCTTTAAGAATAATATATATGCTAGCCTGTAAGAAATTGTAATTTCATTGGCTATTAAATAAATAAATAAAAATAAATAAATAAAATAGCTACATTTTGGAAACTGAACAGAAGCTCTTTTTATCAAAACGACATGCTGCAGTAAGCGAGCAAAATTATGCAAATTTCTAAACATTATTTTTTTAACAAATTTTCATTGAAGTTTTGCCATTTTAAGCCATTTTTTGGTAATATTTTCATGTATGTATAATTATTTTCATTTATCATTTGCAAGCAAATCCAATAAAACTAAATCAAAGATTTAACAAAATTTTTGCAAAATTTGTAAAATTTTCATTATGAACCATTTAATGAGATCTATGAACAAAATTGTATTTCTTATGAAAAAAAGTTTGGGAAAAAAAGTCATGTTCTAATCATAATATTTATGAAAAAATGTTTCAAATATATGCATTTTTTTCTGTGTGTGTGTGTGTGTGTATGTGTGTGTAAAATTTTGCTTTTAAATAACAGCAACAAATTTATAAGAAAATTCAACCCATTAAGAATTATGTATGTAAAAATATTTTTTGGTTAAAATGTCATAAATATTATAAAAACCAACACAAGACAATTATTTCATAATAAATTTGTGGTATTCATTTTTCTTTTTTTTTTTTTTTTTTTTTTTTTTGTTAAAGATATTAACATTAAATTAAGCATAAAACTGAAGACATTATTAAAAAAAAAAAAACATATATAGGAAACAAATTAAAATTTATAAATATTTCTTTTTTAATTAATAAATTTGTCTTAAAGCAGAAAATTTATAGAAAAAAAGTAATTAATGGAAATGCTTTTTAATATTGAATACCAAGAGGATTTAGTAAATTGCATTAAATTTATTAATTTTACTTTTTTTTTATTAAAAATTAAATCAAAAAAAGGTAGTCATCATTTTTATAAATTTTCTGTGTTAAAGCAAAAAGTTATTGACCTTAAGTGGTAGATTATATATTAATTCAATATTGTGATTTTTTTTTTTTTTTTTTTTTGTTAATCATGATTTTTGTAATTGAAATTTGTTTGTATGTGGAAATATTAAAATCTTATTTAAATATACTTTGTGTGTTTGGTTATAGAGTTTAGCGATAACCTTTTCTTATGACCCTTTTTTGTATATGTTTTTAATATTTTCTTAGTGAGTTTAATTTTACGTTTAATTATTATTTGTGTGTGTTTTTTTTTAAGACAAAAAGGTAGATAACTCGACAAAAATTCATTCACTTTTTTTTTAAATATATAATATATATTATTTACAATTAAAGTTTTTGTTAGAGAGATAAGACAAAAATAAAAGCTTTATTTTATAGTAATTTGAATTTAAATTAGGTCGTTGGTTTTAAATATAAAAATGAATAAATTAATTTACTTGTTTTAAAAGTAAGAAGCGTAAAAACTAAATGCGTAACAATTTTAAAGATTAAATTAAGTCTCAAAATAAATAAAACACAAGGTTAAATATGAAATGTGTATTAGAGGATTTTAAATAGGTTTTAAGAAATCTTAATAAATTTTCTAGAATTTTTAAAGTCGCCTTATTCTTTATTTTTTTATTTTTATTTTTTATTTGACAACCCCACTATCGAATTGTTCAAAAAATAAATAACAGTCAGACATACATGAAGCTAAATTTTTTCCTAATAAAATGAAGGTAAATTGCGCTACATTAAAATAATGACAATCTCAATGAATAAAAAAATATATAAAAAGATTTTTTTTTTTTTTTACAAAAACAGGTGTTTTTATAAAAATAGCTGAACTAAACCCATAGGAAAAAACAACAACAAAATGCCTCTTTTTTAGAACAGAAATAAAAAAAAAAACAAATATTTTTTTCAAAAACATACGTAGGGGAAAAAAGAAAATACTGCTAATTATTAATATTTAAAGATATTTATTTAAAAAGAATGTGTTTAAATTGAAATATCTTTTTAAGTTAAATGGCGTTTGTACATTGTACAGGCGCGAATCCACGGGGGGGAAGTAAATTTATAACCTCCCATTCCCCCCCCCCCTCCAAATGAATTTATAAACTAAGAAAAATTTACAATAAGAAAAGGAAAAAATAAAAATTATTTTGAAAAAAAATTAGTTTGTCATAAATAGAAAAAGGAATGATGAATTTATCTACAACATTGTCTATTTGCATCTTTGTAAAATTTTTAAGTAAATCAATAGATTTTAAAAAATGGGCGCTTATTTAATAAAACATGTAGGAAATGCACATTTTTAAGTATTTATACCCTACAACACCATAGATGGTTGGGGTATTATGCGTTTATGCTGATGTTTATAACGCATAGAAAAAGTTATCCAACACCCACCTTAAGGTATACCAATCGACTTAGAATCACAGATGTCCGTCCATCTGGCTAGATGGCTGGCTGTACATCCTGTACACAAAGTACATGGGACTTTTATGATACAAGGACAAAGAAGGACGGTCCCCCCGGAATAGAGTTTAAACACTCAAAAATATCTTAAAAATAAGAATATTTTAATGAAATTCATTGCCAAGAAGTTCTGTACAAGTATCAATCTTTATACCAAATTTTATGAAGATTAGTCCTCATAGTCCACCATAGCTCCCATATAAACCCCTCTTCCGAAAATGACTTTAACGTGCATAAATCCCATACGAAATGTTAATATCAAGTTAATATTCGACACAAATATGTTTTTCATATAAGTAGAAAAAACATTGCAAAATTTTATATGAATGGATACATAATTTACTATAGCTCCCATATAAACTCACTTCCAGGTATCGTCCTAAAGTGCATAAAATCATCTAGATTTTATTATCATCGCATTATTCTGTATTTGTTTATTTTATTGTACATTAAGTAAAATTGATCAAAGGTGTAATATAAGTCCCCTTCCTGAATTTTTATGCTCGTACACAATAGTGTAGGGTATCATATAGTCCGTGTTGACCGACTTCTTTTCGTTTTATTTCACTTTTTTTCAAAATAACTACATGACATATTTATGAAGTTTTGTAAAATGTTAAATTCTTCTAATAGTAAATAATTTTGTAATTTCATTTATTTTTCCTGGGTTTCCGAAATTCTAAATTTTAAAATTTCGTTAAATTTAAGCTCAAATTATGCGGACCATAAGATTAAAAATGCATCTTTCGATGAAAGATAATTTGGCTGAGTTCTAGTTTTATCAGTTAATGAAAAATATATATATATATATTTTTTTTAAATCAAAATCTATCCAAAACTTTTTACAAAAAGCGCTTAAGAAATAGTTTTCCCCAAATTTTCTCAACTAAAAATTATTAAAATTTTTGAATTATGCTAAAAAAAAAACAGTTTTTTGGTAAGTTTCCGAATAAATTCTGTTATTGTTTTTGTTAATTTTTTCTCTTTAAGATTTTTTGGAAAGTAGAAGAATCAAGCCAATTATACATATACATTTGTGTATGTTTTGGTCTTGTTTAACAGCATTTAAAAAATTAAATTTTTCAAGTTCTAATGCAATTTATTATAAATTTTTCTACACACAGAAAAAATTATTACCGTAACATAGTTGTTTAATTTTGATTCTACATTTAGTAAATACATATATTCAAGTAAATATCAAATAAAAATAAAATTTTTTTTCTATCTTAAATTTTTAATTCATTCAATCATCTATTTGATTGCTTTGATAAATTTTTTAATAGAAAAAAATTTTCTGATTTTCATTTTTTACAGTTTTTAGTAAAGAAAGTTTTTAATTGAATGAATTATTTACTAATATATTTGATAATTGGTGACTTTTTATGCAAAAGGCTATGTAACGATGTAATATTTTTTAAAGACTTTTTTTTAACATAACAAGATTTATTTTCTTTTAAATTGGACAAACGTTTTAGAACTTATTCGATTTTATATGGAATGATTTACTTAAACTTTTTATGCAATTTTATTTTTGCCCCAAGTATGTTTCAAATAAATAAAGCATAAATAAATAAAACATGAAATTATTTGCTTAAAAATATAATAAAAATAATTTGATAAAGTTTTGAAATTTTTAAATAATTGTTTGGGTGTTTAAACGATTTGAAAGATTCACGTCTCATTTTATTGTAAATGAAACAGCATTTAAAATTTGATATCTTTACTGTTATTTTGAAATAAAAAAGCAAATTTAATAAATTCTTTCTTATTTGTAGTAAATATAAAAGATTTAAATAAAGTTTAAAAGCTAAGTTCTTTTGCTTTCTTAATTCAATTAAATACAAAATTGACTTAAAATTTAGGTAGCTACGAAATTTTTAGTGCACCAACTATCATCAAAACGTTTTTTTTTTTCGAAATATCTCATAATTTACAGGGTATTTCGAATTTTTAAAAATTTATAAGTTTTTCGCGTTAGACAATTTTTTTTTTTTTTTTTTTCTTACAATTTTTTACTTTTTACAGGTAGTGAGAAGTAATGGAGCAAAGCTATTATTAACTGAAATAAAATAAAAAATTATTTATTTTATTTTTGAACAAAATTTATATTAAAGAATATAATTAGATAAATTTAAGTAAAATTGATATTCTGAACTTCACTCAACCTTTCATGTTTTTCACGTCATAGATTTTAATTAATTTCATTGAAATGCATTTATTTGTTTAAAATGCTTTAGAGGATGATAATGAAACAAAATTATTAAAATCTATTCAATATTCTTCGAAATTTACGAACCATTGACTTATAAAAATTTTTGTTTGTATTTCAAAAACTAAAAAGAAATAATAAATTAAAATATCAAGTTTTTTGGTGACACAAAAAAATATATGTAGTTCAAAAGTTATTTATAAAAATACTGTATAAAAGTTGAACGTCAGTTATAAACTAAAATTTTTAGCCATTAAACTCTTGTATATAGTTTCCCACCCCCCAACACTTTGGCTGGATACGCTCCTGCATTGTTACCTTCAAAAAATTTAAATAAATGATACTTTTGTTAAAATCTGGCAACGTTTGTTTAAACAAATAAAGCTTTGAAATTGTTGACAGTTAATAGATTTTTCGGATGTTGTAGTGTTGAATGTCATAAATTATCTTAAAATTTGTTTTGAAAGAAATATTTAATGATTTCTTTTCTTTTTTTGTTAAATTATTAGTTGAAAATTGTTGTATGTTGTTATGTTTAACAATAAATTTGTTTATTAATTAGCTATAAGAAAAGTTTTTTTTTAATAATTAATTACTTTTAAAATTTATTATTCAACTTCTTCACTGTGGTTTTAAAAGTATTAAATAAAAATTTCATTTTATTATTTCATACCTTTTAATAACCTTAATGTAATTTTTATTTTACATATTTATAAATAAACTTGTTATCAAGAATTCTTTTTATCAAGTGTTTATACTGAAAAATTACCTTTTTTAATAAATCTTTAACTTTAAACATAACTCATAAACCAAATAATAATTAGAACTTACCTTTATTTTAAATTAAATTCCCTTTATTTTTTATTTCCTTCAAATCTAAACTCTTTATTTTTCCATTAATTACTTTAAAGCTTGCTCTTTATTTAAATTTTCCCCCTTCCTTCAGTGATGAGATTTATGATAAAATTGTACCATTTTTGGCACTATCGGATTTCCAGTGACAGCGCGACGCTTTTGAAAAGTTATTTTGGCACTTTTTTGTATTAATTTAAATTAAATTTATTGAGGGCATATCTCTAAAGTAGTTATAGGCTACCATAGCACTCAGGGGCAGAATAATTTCCGGCATTTTTACATACGCAACACGAAACTCGAAAAAAAAATCACAACAAATAGCGTAAAAATCAAAAAACACATGCGCAATAAAGAGCGTAAGAAGAAAAAACACATCAATACATTCAAATTTTATGTGCTCTCTTTTTGCATATCAATACTCTAAAGTTTTACAACAATTCTACCATGTTTCTCAGAATGATACGAGTTTACTCTGGGTAACTTTAAGACAATTGTTACAAGTATCGAGATTTAAAAAAAAGTTCCTTTGAAAAAATTTTACGAAAAGTTAAAAACTTTACGAATTTACTGTTGATCTTATTTTTTCCGCGCTAAAAAGGGACTAATTACGCTTGTTACGATGTACCATTACTGAAATAATGTTAAAGTATATTATTTTTTATAGCTTTATATATAATTCAATGTATTCACAAAGATTTAACACTAAAAATTGTATCATTTTACATATGATTTTTTCAAAAATGTAAAATAACTGTACTTGACCTTTTTTTTATTATTTTATTATCATTTTTTTTTTTCCATAACTGTACGTATATCAGTAATACCTATAATTTGCAACAAGTGCAATTTATTTTGTTATTGGATCAAGTTTTTTACCAACGCACAAGGCGTAAGATATGCGAGATATGGATATTAAAAATTAAATCTGTAACACGAAATTTTCGCCTGGTTTTAAAATCTTTTACAGAATACCAAAACGAAATTTTTCTAAATATGTAAAAAAATTCTTTTGATCTACATTTAATTATGAAAGTGACATCCTTTATAACGCCATGGCTAAATTTCAACTTTCTATGATCAATGGAGCCCTATGATATACGGACATTTATGTTGGTATCCTCTTTCATAAATTTTAAACCCGCAATACGCTTTGGTTTTTTTTATACAATGCTGGATTATATTGGGTACGCTAATTTCAATTTACTGTCGTTCATTTCAAAATATTTTTTTTTTCGCCTAATTTTGATGGCACTTAATACCTTGTCTTCAATCTTTGTTGGATTACCAGATTTTAGCTTTTTTTAATTCTCTAAAAACTATACTGTTCCCTTTTCAACCCTTGGCACATTTTCAATCCACTAAATAAAAATGTTCAAATCCCATCACTGCCTTCCATCAAGCCTTCTCTTTAAAAATTAAACTTAATTTCATTACTCTCTTCACTAACACAATCTTTGCTCTTTTTTTTTTTTTTTTTTTTTTTTGATTTAACAAAATTGTTTTTTTTTATTTTCCCGTTTCTTTTGTTATTGTTTTATTATATTTATAACATTGGAGCTAATATTTATTTAATTTCTGTTTCTTTTTTAATTTCACACCAAAATAAACTATGCACAACTTCAAAGACATACAAATGTCCACTAATAAATTTTTTGTTAATGTCACTTCAATTAACCTAAAAAAGAGCTTTACTAGTATTTTTATGGAAAGAGAGTAAACTAAAAAATATCTAACGGTTTTCAAGTGTTGTTAAAATAATCATGATTACTTTTTAGCAAAAATCAACAGAGCTGGAAATTTTTTTTAATCAAAACAGTGTTGCCAGAAAATATAGTTGGTAAAATGCTAAATTCTCAAAAAAAATATGCTAAATTGTTCTACAAAAGCAAATGACAATGCTAAACTGTTTTGTAATGAAAATTTTATATTTTCATATCGCTTGTTTCTTGTAAAATATAGATCAAATGACAACTAAAAATAATTTTTCTTCGGAATTATTTGTAATATTGGGAAATAAAAACAGGGCTCATATTTTAAAAAAAGCATTTAGCATATTTTTATAAATTATTAATGCATTTTAAGTAGTTCAAATGCTACATCTAGCACTAAAAATGCTAAAATGGTAACACTGAATCGAAAAAGCAAAGTAATTCATTTCTATTATAAAAACAGGTAATCGGCCATTTTTTATCAAAACTGTTATTAAAACCAATGCAACAGGTATAACAAACAAGTTATTTCCATTAACCAATGAACAGTAGCTAACAAAATAAAGGGCAAATGTAAAAATGAGTTCCCTTCATATGATTTTCAAAGGTGTTTTTGTTAAAAGGAAACGGATATTTATTTACACATTAGTTTTAAAAATATTGAATATATTTCAGTTTGTTATTTTTAAAACAATTACAAAATATTTAAAACATTTAAAATAAATAGTGTACCATAATTTCCTGTGTCTAATGAAATATTGAACACACATAGTATAAACACCAAAACAAATTAAAAAAATAGTTTTTTCTTTTGACATCAAAAAACCGGTGTTGTGTGTGTGTGTCTTTTTTCATAGCCATAAAAGTTCTCTACAAGAAAAAAAATTAAGGAAAAAAATCTATTTGAAAACAAAAACAAACAAAATTAATGATCACAAACTAAAGCAATAATATTTAAATATAACTTATAATAATGAAAAGACAAAAATGATATCATGATTTTAATAAAACCTGAACGGTAAAAAATCTTATTATACAAAATATTAAACAGGGTTTCATATGACTAAACGTTAAATATTAATTAATAATATTAGTCATATTTAGTCATAAGTGAATATAAAAAAATGATCTACAACAATTTATAACAACACACAATTTCAAAAAAAAAAAAAAAAAAGATCTAAAAAAATTGATTCAAACAAAGCCAGTTTGAAAACGATCATAAACAAAGATAATATTAAAAAAATATATATATTTTTTGCATTTAGCGTAAATACAAAATTTACATAAAACTGAACTTTGTTCTTAAATTTCAATAGTATTTTTTTTTTTTTTTTTATCAAAATGAAATAATTTTCTTCACAAAAAAAAATAATAATAAAAAATACCAGAATAGTAGTGATTCATGGTTTCTTGTTACTATCTTTAATTGAAGCAAATTAATTAAGATCATTTTGTAAAAGAGAAAAAATAACAATTTATGCATACACTTCTACACACTTGCCTCTATGCTATAAGAACAAAGCAACAAAAAATGTAAATAATACTTTATAAAATAGGCGCCAATTTTTAATTGAAATTATTAATTTAAACACTTAAGAATTTAGGTTGTTTGCTTTTCTTTATAATTTCAAAAAGTTAAATAAACAATATTGAAAGATGGGAATATAAAGGTATTTTCAAAACGTACATATGTGTATGTACATTTGACTGAATGTTTTAGTAATATTAGTATGTATTTAGTTAATGAACATCTGCAAACATTTTGTTTGCTTTTTTTAAATTATTGAAAATGTGATCAATATTACTTTGGTTTTGATTTTGTTTAAAAATATTTTGTGTTTTATTTTTATTTCTTTGTTTTTGTTTATACAATATTTGTTTTTTGCTTTTTTACACCGTTTATTAAGAGTCCTAATAGCTGAATATATATGAATGATCTTTTGATAATTTTTATCATTTATGTGCATGTTGAGATTTTATAGATATTTTCGTTTGTTAAAAAAAAAAAAAATAAATTCTATAGAAAAAATATTAAAAACATATTGTAGATCAATTAAAAGGTAAAGATTTTAGGTGTTTTTTGTTGAATAGTATAATGGTTACTTTATTTTAAAAAAATTAATCATAATCGTAGAAAATAACATTCAAATAAAAATTTACAATATCAGAGCAAAAATTTTAATTACATTGTATATTTATAGTATTATTTTCCTTAACGCCTAAGAATTTTAACAATAAAATTTATAAAAAATAAATACATTATTTTCTATTTTTTTAATTATCAAAAAACAAATATTTTCTTTATATAAAAATTTCCATTTTTGAAATTAAAGTTTCTATTTATCAATTATTCATTATTTGTATTTAATAGTTTAATTTTATACATCACTAACTCTACTCAAAATTGTTTTGATTGATCTTGTTTTGCTTTTTTATTTCTTTATAATGTTCGTTTATTTACATAGCATGTGTTTTTGTTTTATAATGGTTTTTTTCTCCATATGTTTGCAGCCATACACCTTAATATGCTTTCAAGTTTTAATATACAATTCCCCTTGTTGTTAAAATCTTTAAACTCCTACTTATTTCCTTTCTCTATTTCTCCTACAAAAACTGAAACAATAGCAACAACAATTACAATTACTTAGTTCTACGGAAGCCCCCCCCTTTAGCAACTAAATAACAAGTTCAATTCGTATTACTATTACTCTCTTTTCTTTGTTTACATTTTTTATGTGTACATATGGATGTGCCTATTTCACTCTCACGCTCTTGCGGTTGTTTTTCAAATTTACCTTTTTCTTTAGCAAATAATCGTGATGTTGTTATTTTTATTATTCCACACCTTTATGTTGTGTTTACACGTTGATTTTTTTCTTTGGTATTATTAGTGTTCGTATATCGTTTCACACTCGTAGTATGTACATATTTTGTTTTTGTTATTATTTTATTTTTTACCTCCAACAAAGCTTAATTGTCAATTAAAGAAAAAAAAAACAAAATAAAACGGTATTTCTGTATGTTGATAATGATGTTTAAAATCATAATAATGAAACTGGCGGCTGTATGTAGTAATTTTTTTATTATTGACAATTTGTGAAATTGAATTTTTATTCTCTAGTTTGTCTACCTTTAACAGTTTTAAATTGTGTTTACAATGAATAAGATCAATTTAGAGGAGAGTGTAAAGGAAGAAAAAAAGTGAAAATAGTGCACAGGCTGTGAAGCCAGTCGTTAAAGTGATTTTTAAACACATAAAATACACACATACATATGTATGTATTGTATGCGTTTCAACTTTATTAAATTCATAAAGTAGATACTATTCTTAAAATGAATTCAAAAATAACGAGTGGTTATAACTTGGTAAATATTTCGATTTTTAAAATTTATTTCAACTGCCAAACATATTTGATTAATCTTTATGAAATTTTCAATCTAAACTATTTTTTCCAAAAAAGCAACATAGTAACAACTAATTTGAATACTTTTTTTTTGTAAATGAAAAAAACTCTTATCTCTCATATTTTAGCGGCTTATCATCACCTTAGCTTTAAAAAATAGTACAGGAAACCCTCGATTAAAGCAGTATTTCATTTGCTCAATTTCTTTATAACACGATTCAATAACAGTTACCATTAATAGTAATATGCGGTTTTACCTTAGGTCTACAACTGAGATTAACGCTGATGCAATTTATTATTTTAAGAAAGTGTTTGAAAATGGCTTCAATTGCTAGAAGGAAATCAATGTTTTGGATAGATTAAAAAAATTTAATGAATCCAAAAAATATGTGCTCCTAATTCAGCAGAATAAATCCGAGACAACTGAACAAAAAAAATTGAAATGTACCTACTTATAATTTGAATACAACCATATTAGAAAAATATATAAACAAAACAAAAATAATATGATTGAAGAAAAAGTTTTAAAAAAATGTGATTGCACCTGAAGCCGAAACCTGCAAAAGCATATTTTTGACTAGCAATGTCATTTTCTATAAACTTAATATTTCAAGGAAAATCTTCATCAGGTGATTTAAAGGTCACTAAATTATTTCCAGATTATTATTTGAATTTAAATCCATTAATAAACGATTATTATCCTCATCAAGCATTTAACGCACCATATGATTCATTTTTTAATCAGCAAGAAATATAAAATATATAGTAAATAATTTTATGTTTTAATTTAACGCTATTTTAATGTACCAAAACAACATTTTTCATTTAGTTAATGTATCAATTTACGCTATATTTAAAAATGATGGCCCAAAAAATAATTTTGTACCTATTTTGAACCTCGTTTTAAACGTGTTTTTTTACGCGTACTTTCGCCAGGCGCAATGAGTCGCGTAAATCGAGGGTTATCTGTATTCATTCATAAAATTTTCAGACACTATTTTAAAAAATCATGAAAAATTGTAATCTCATTAGCACGTGTAGTCTACATTTGAAATAAGTAATAGGATTCGAAATTGTTAAATAAATTCTTAAAATATTTTCCATTTAATTAATTTATTTACTTATTTATTTATTTTTTCGTTTTATTTTCAGACCTGTAAAATTTGCCATAAAGCATTCGCCAATGTGTATCGTTTACAACGTCACATGATCAGCCATGATGAGTCCGCTTTGTTGCGCAAATTCAAGTGCAATCAATGTGATAAGGCCTTCAAATTCAAACATCATTTAAAGGAACATGTACGTATACATTCCGGCGAAAAACCATTTGGTTGTGATAATTGTGGCAAAAGATTTTCACATTCCGGTTCGTTTTCTTCGCATATGACATCGAAGAAATGCATTAGCATGGGTCTGAAACTCAACAACAATCGTAGTATATTGAAATCCTTGGAAAAGAATTCGGATTTAACATCACCGCCATCCCTTAAAAGAAGTTCTCCAAATTCGAAACTTGACTCCTCTTCGTCAGCCCCAAATAATATAACTAATCCTATGAATTATTTTGCTGGCGATACAAATTCTAACGGCAACAATCCATTTTATACAAATCTATTACCTAAATATGGTGATTATTCGGCCATGAATGCGGCCTTGTTGGCCTCATTTCCCAATCCTTTCTATAGTATGGCTTTGGATCCACGCATACATCCATATAGTATACAACGGCTTTTGGAATTAACTGCTGCTGGCCAGCAGCAACAGCATCAGCCACAAGAACCAGAAACTTCGACTCCACCACCTTCATCACACAATGAAGCTGAAGAAGAAGAGGGTGAAAAAGACTTGCATAATTCCAATGGTGATGTAGAGGATGATGAATCATCTGAGGCCTTAGAACTTAATGAGGAAGATAATCATGATGAACCCAAATTGGTTATGGATATAGATGAGTCCGAACACAAAGACGAAGAGATGAATACATGTGGAAAAGACCAAGAGAAAAAAGAAGAAAACAGTGAAGCTATAGAAGACATACAAATAAACAAAGAATCTCCTAAATTGTTTACTAGCTCTCCCATTAAACAAGAACAATTAACAAGAGAATCTCCTCTACTATTAGATAATAAACAAACCCCAGAACATGAAGAAGAAAAACCTTCAACTATGACTCTGATCAAGCAAGAAAAACAGGAAGAATCTGAACAACAACCAGAAGAAGATGCTGACAATAATTCAAATACTCAAGAGACTTCACCTCTTTTGAGGTGCAGTCGTTGTGATAAACAATTTAATCATGCTTTGGAGTTGGTGCAACATGAAAAAGTTTTATGTGGCCTAATAAAACAAGAACTTGAACAGCAATTCCAACAGCAGCAACAACAATTGCTAGATCAATCCCACAATTCCAACTCTTTTATAAATTCCAGTGATGTTGAGGATGAGCAAGACGAAAGAGACTCAATTTCCCGCAATGATTGTTCAAGTGGTGGTGAAAGTAATGCCGAGCGCAAGGTGAGAGTACGCACTGCTATTACTGAGGAACAACAACAACAATTGAAACAACATTATACGGTCAATTCTCGTCCCAGTCGTGAAGAATTTCGTATGATTGCATCACGTTTACAATTGGACGCGCGGGTTGTACAAGTATGGTTCCAGAATAATCGTTCGCGTGAACGTAAATTACAATATAACAGCAATAAAATGTCATTCCCCATGCAAATTCCAGTGGCACCAATGCCAGCTCAGTCACAAAGTTTTGAGACTTCTATGGAAATGATAAATAAACCATCTATTTCCGAAGATTTGCCTTTAGATTTGTCAGTCAAACCACAAAAAGCCACTGGCCAACAACAGCAACATTCTCCTTTGTATGGTATAGCGCCTTTACAAAATTCCTCGGCCAATTCAGCGGGTGAAATGCAAGAAGCCATGAATCTGAGTCGCAAAATGACACCATCTACCATGTCGCCTTCTTCTGGTGCCTCCATGCCGGCGACTTTTAAACAACAGGCTGCTGCGGCCGCCGCTGCTCTCTATTTTGCTGCTCCTTCGCCAGCAAATGGCGCTCCCAACATGCCTCATAACATCAGACAGACACCCTCACCTATTGAGGCTCCTTTAATGGGCCCCCAACAGACGTCAACACCTCGAGGCGCTGCAGCATTCCCTTCATTCTCACAATTGCCTCCTTACATGATGCCAGCTGCAATGGCTGCCGCTCAGCGTTCTCTTATGCCCATGGAAGCATTATTCCAAATGACTCCAGGTTCCGCGGACTATGCTCGTCAACATCCTTTAATGAACAGTATTAAATTGGGTCCACCTGCTATGGATTTTAGAGGTAATAGCTTGAGTCCTGGTTCTGAGAAAAGATCTTGGCGTGATGATGATTCGAGAATATCGCATGAAGAAGATTTTGTGGCCCAACAGCAACAGGCAGCTGCTGCTGCTGCCTTAATGCCACCTAAACCGAAGAGAGCTAAAGCAGAAACACATGGACATGCTGGAGATCCCGATTTACCATTCATCTGTGATCAATGTGATAAAGCTTTTGCCAAACAAAGCTCGCTGGCGAGACATAAATATGAGCATTCCGGTAAGTTCTTTAAAGATATAATCTTATTCTTTTGTTACTTTTAATTTTGTTTTCTTCTAATTAGGTCAACGTCCTTACCAATGTATGGACTGCCCCAAAGCCTTTAAACACAAACATCACTTAACCGAACACAAACGTCTGCATAGCGGGGAAAAACCCTTCCAATGTTGCAAGTGCCTAAAACGCTTCTCACATTCCGGCTCCTACTCGCAGCACATGAACCACCGTTACTCGTATTGCAAACCCTACAGGGAATAGGTAAGCGAGAATGCACAATCCTCTGCCTGCGCCTCGAATACAACTACGACCACAACTACAACGAGTGGCGGTGGTGGTAGTGGGAGAACGTCCACGCGTCGTAATTCAGCCAATCTTCTCAATATGCAAGATTTTCGCAAAAAGCTTAATGTGGCGGCTGCTTTACGTCAACAACATCAACAGCAGCAACAACAACATCAGCAGCAACAGCAACATAATCAAAATATGGCGATATTTCCACATCATCATCACCAACCAGTTAGACCTCATCACCTATTAAATAATTGGAATTTATTAAATCCCGCCGGTTTCGCACAAAGACCGGGTCCTCATTTGCCACCACCTTTAATGCATAGTCCACATGCTTTGGCTCAAATGCCACGCAATCCAGCATTATTTGGAGGCTCTAATCTCATGGCAACCAGATTTCAAACACCGCCATTACACAATAATTTACCGTCCCAACAATTTAATACATCAGTAGCATCAACAGCATCGGCTGCTTCACCATTTGACTTTTACAATAATAAAATCTTAATGAATTAAAGTGAACAAATCAAACCAAATGGGGAAGTAATTCAGCATTTGAAGAAGTATTAGCTGATTTTTTTTTTTTTTTTTTTTTTGTTATATACAAATTTTATAAAATAGCTAATATTTTTAAAGGTAAACTTAAAATTTTATTTTTATTATTAAAATTTTAAAAATTGATTTAATTTGAACGGATTAAGTTCAAAAGAGGTTAAGTTAATTGTTTTTTATAAAAAAAAAATATATAAGAAAAGCTGAATTACTTTAATTGTCATTTTATATAAATCAAAAACAAAATCGCACTTAAAAGCGTACTTAATCTATAAAATTACCAAATTCTCATACCAATTTCATGTTCAATATTTAAAACAAAAAGAAAAAGTATTTTTTTTTTAATTTTTCGCAGTGTATTTTGTTATAATATATATATATATATATATATATATATATATATATATATATATATATATATATATATATATATATATATATATATATGTATATATATTATATATATACATATATATATTTTTTTTCTTTTTTTTGTATAACAAATTTTTGTGCAGGCACATTTTACTTTTTTTTTAAATTTCGTTCATTGATTTACGCTTTCAATAATTTTTTTTTTACATTTTTCATGATTTTTATGAATTCATTTTGTTTTGAAAAAAAAACCTTTCGTTACGAATTTATTTTTGTTTGTAATTTATTATTTTTTTACTTTCTTATCAATTTAAGTTTTGTATATTACTTCTACAAATTATCCTTTAGAGCTTCCTTTTTTTTGTTTTGTCATGAAATATACTTGTATTGAATGCCAAATATTTAACTAAGAAATGGGACAGTACCTTGTTAAAATACTCATTAAAATATTTAAATGTTTTTAGTTTTAAATTAATGTTTAAACTTATTTAATTTAAGTTTAGTTTCTGATAGATTTTTATTTCAAATTTTAAGTATTTTTTTATTTTCTTAGTAATAAAGAAATTTGCAATACATTTTTTGGGTTTTAAAGAAAATAATGGAATATTTTTCTAAATAAATAAGCTTGAAATTTATTTATTAAGTTGAATTTTATTACTTGTTATAATTTATATCAAATTAAAAGCTGAATAGCTTTTCAAAGAGGAAAAATGTCCATCCATCTATGGGAAAGATTCTAATGTCTACACCGAATTTAATGAAATACTCTACTCTTAGTTTACTGTTTTTCTAAGCAATTTGGTATTGAATATCAGCTTAATTGGTTTCGCAGAAAAAGAGATAGAAAAATTTCATTTGTTTTTATGTTTTTGGTAATTTTTGGAAATTAAATTAGAATTCATGTAATTATAGCTGCATGATATTTTCAATTTAATATCTATTTAATTCAGCTTATAACCTTTACAAATTTATTCTTCATATCAAGTTTCTTTGGTAAAACTAATTTATAATAAAATTTATAAACTTTTTATCACTAAAATTTGTATGGACAATTTTTGTATAATGCTTTTAAATTAATAAAATTTATGAATTTTATTATGAATAAGGCAGTAAATCTTTATTTTCAGTTAATTCAGTTTGTTCCAATACTTTCCTTTTTAAAATTTATTCAGCTTTTAATTTTTCTATTAATTTTAAGTTTATTTCAAAATTAGCTTAGGCTGGGGTTTTATTATGCAATTTTTCTTTTAAAAATATTTTAAAACTATTTTATTTCGTTTAAATTCTATTTTTAAAAACCTAACCTTTCTTTTCTTTTTAAAATTATTAGAACCTTAAACAATTTTGGACCATTTTTAAAATTATATTGAAAAAAGACAATATTGAAATGAAATTAATACAAAAATATTACACCAAAATCTTTTTATTTATTATTTCTAATACAACAACAAATCCCACAAATTAATAAACAAAAATTTATTTTTAATATTAATTATTTTAAAACAAGAGCAGTTAACATTATTAAAAATAATATTAAAAAAACGCCCACCGCTTTAAAAAATAAAAATAAAAGAAATATATTTTTTTAGTTTTTATAAAATGAAAAAAAATTTTTTGGTGTAATTTGAATTTGGCTCAAAATCTTAAACAAAAAAGAACTATACCAACCATTCCATTAAACTTTCATTATTTTAATAAAATATTTAAAAACTTGTTGAATAACGAAAATCTAAAAAATAATGAAAGTTTTGTTTTAATAAAATTTTTGTAAAAAATTAAAATTTAATTAAAAATCTTTAATAAAATTTAAGCTTAAATATAAATAAAAGTTAAAATACTAACTTAAACTTATTCATTTGGCCTTATATATATTAAAATAACAAAGAATTAATTATAAATAATTAAATTTAAATAATAGAATAAATTAAAATATAATTTAGAAATTAAACAAAAAAATATTAAATTTAAATTAAAATACTTTTCCTAAACTTTAAAAAACAAATAAACAAACGAGTTGTGTTGTAATTTAATCCCAAATTATTCAAAAATATAAAGAAAACCTTAAGGACAATAAAAAACCACAAACACAAAATTATATAAAAAAAACTAAAACACAAAAGTTATGAAAATTAAGATTTCTATTATTTCTTTAAAAAACTTTTGATTTTTTAACTTTAGTTAAAATTGAATGAAAGAAAAAAACAAACAACGAATGCCATAAAATAAAACCAAAACAAAATATTTTTCAAAAACATACTCAAAACAAGGTTTCCAATACAACGAAGAATTAATTACAACTACCCCCAAAAAACTTCAATAATTTATTTATTATTTTTAATTTTTGATAAAAAAAAATAAATAAAAACTGCATTTATTTAAAATAATTTCTTCTGACAAAACAAAAAATTAAATTTACAACCTACTCTTAATTAAAATTAAGCTTCTATATTAAGTTTTTTTTTAAAAAGTTATTAGTTTTATTTAAATTAAAAAAAAAAAAATGTTTTACATAAAACATAAACACTCTACACAAAAGCTAGAAAAATCCAAAGACACTCTTGTACTATAAAACACAAAAAAACACTTACACTTAAATTTAAATTAAAAAAAAACTCAATTTAGCTGTAAAAAAAAATTTCAAACTTTAACTTACAACTACAACTAAAATATTTAGCATAATTTTCGCTTTAAAAAATAAAAATTAAAATCTAAAAAAATGTTTAAAAATTTAATTAAAAATAATTTAAGCTTTTTTTACACAATTTTCCTTTTTATAAAAAAACAAAAAACAACAATTTAAAATATTAAAAAAAGGAAAAAATTTGTGTTTTTTTCTAGGGCCTTATTACATAAATACCAAAAACAAGAAAACCTAATAAATAATTGTTAATATTTTATTATACTTTTTTTATTATTATTACCAACAAACTAAAGATTTTTTGTTACTTTTTTAATGTACATACATAAAAAATGTATTATTTTTTATATTTAGTTATTATATTCTTTTTTTTTATTATTATTTTTTTTTTTTATTTTATATATATTTTTTATATAATTTTTTATAATTTTAATTATTATAGTTATATTTTTTATTATTAAAAAATAGTTATTACCAAAAAATTAATATTTAAATGTTTAAGGTGTTATATATATTATAAAACAAATATAAATAAAAAATTATAAAAATACCACAAAAAAAAAAAAACAAATTATATTATTATTCTATACATAATTATATGTATTTTAATCGAAATTGTAAGAAATTTTTTGTCATTCATATTATATAAAAAATTTACAAAATTATTATAATAATTATAAAATTTACAATTACAAAAGAAAAAACAAAATATAAAAAAGATTAAAAAAGAAATTAATAAAAATCTTTATTGAAAATTTAAAAGAAAGACAAGTTTTTATTTGTTTTATGAGGGCTAAAAAACTTTTGATAGATGGCTTTTTAAAAATATCTATATATATAAAAGAAAGTGATGTTAGTTACTATTGTTATAACTCAAGAACGACTAGACCGATTTTGATGATTCTCACCAATTCGGACCGGTCACCGGCCAGAAAAGGATAATACGAAAAAAAATTCGCGAAAAATCCGCGATAAAAAAAAACTCTTTTTAGTCATAATTTCTTTGCCTTAATAATCATTAAAAATATTTTTTTTAATACAAATTATAACAATTACTGTTTCTGTTTCTATCGAAACGCTTACTTTTTTGTGCAATTTGTTTTCTGGTGGTGGTGTAGAATTCTATTTCCAAACGGTAAGTTCCAAGTAAAGCTCATCATTTAGTGAGGTTGTGATATTTAAAACCATTTGTTGTATTTTTGGCATTCGTTATTAAGTGTTATTCACAATGCCGCGACCCCGGAGATCTAATATTTCGCGTCGAACACGTAATGCAAGTACTTATCGTAATATCGTCAATCAATTGAATATATATGAACGAGAACAACCCCGTATTAGTACATCACAAACGCAGGGAGAAAGGCAGGCGAGAAATGAAACGGCTCGGTTAGCAATGAGAAATCGTCGAGCAAATGTAGCAATTCAACAACTTTAAAATTTTTAATCAACGCATAAGAAGAATTGCTTCAAGTTCTGATTTGAATCAAGCAGCGTTCCATTACAACTGCAATTTCGACTACAGCTC
The DNA here is from genome assembly GCA_932274085.1 of Protocalliphora azurea. Taxonomy (NCBI): domain Eukaryota; kingdom Metazoa; phylum Arthropoda; class Insecta; order Diptera; family Calliphoridae; genus Protocalliphora; species Protocalliphora azurea. Next base: position 134,690,150 of record OW026519.1, read on the forward strand.
TCATCATTCCGTTCAAAAAAAAGACATTGTCTATCCGCTAACCTTAAGATGAAGTAATAAATAAATATAAATTCAAATTTGCCTTAAATACATGCGTATATTTTTTGATTGAGCCCACATCTACATCATATTTAAATTCTTCTGTAAAAAACACTTTATAATAGGTATTCCTTAGATTTTTATTTAAAGGTCGTAAATTTCGTTAAAATATCAATTTAAATCGTTCAGTAATACAACACTAATGTTTGCTTAGGGCCAGCAACGCGGCTCGGGTCAGCTAGTTATTTACATAATTTTAAAGATTTTATAGAGAAATCGTACAAATTTTGTATTTTGTTTTTAAGAAACAAAACAAAACAAGTAAGAGTAATATATCGTTGGCTTAATACAGGTAAGGCATATGACGATTTTCTTTTCTTTTTTTTTTTTTTTGAAATTTAGTTTAATGGTAGTTTCCATTCAAATACACCTCCTTAAAAAAAAAAATCAAGTGCACATAGTGTGAGATTTTGATGATTTAGCCGGCCAAAACAACATTTTTTTTATCACTGAATTTGATGAAAAAGCGGCTGGTATATTTTAAAAAACTGTTTTGAAATTTGGTACATTGACTTGTATTTAAACAAGATGTGCCAATTCGTCGTACATTTGCCTGGATATTGACATTTTTATCTGATCAACGCACGTCTAAGTAATTATACCCCACACCAACATAGGTGGTTGGGGTATTATGCGGTTGTGCTGATGTTTGTAACGCACAGAAAAAATCATCCAACACCCAGCTTAAAGTGTACCAATCGACTCAGAATGAGTCGATCTAACGATGTCCGTCCGTCTGGACGGACATCGTTGGACAGCTATCTTTCCATGTAAACCTTGTGCACAAAGTACAGGTCGGAATTTTGAAGATAATTCAATGAAATTTGGCATGTAGGACTTTCATGACACAAGGACGAAGTCTATTGAAATTTGTTATGATCGTTCCATTATTTCACCTAGCCCCCATACAAATGTACTCCCGTAATAGGGGTTTAACGATCATATGTGCTTTAAATATAGCAAAATTTTAATGAAATTCTGTGTAAGGAAGTATCAATCTGCCAAATTTCATGAAGATCGGTCCATAATTGACCATAGCTCCCATATAAAACCCTCTTCCGAAAATCACTTTAACGTGCATAAATCACATACACATGTATCTGATTTATATTCGACACAAATAAGTTTTATATAAGTAGAAATCATATTGACAAAATTTATGAGGATCACTCCACAATTTACTATAGCTGCCATATAAGCCCACTTTCGGGAATCACCATAGAGTGCTTAAATTCATATAAATGTTAGTATTAGCGTAATATTCTATATTTGTATATTTTATTTTACACTTAGTAATTGTATCGATCCACAATTGTCCACATGTCTAATATAACACCCCTCCAAGAATTTCGATGGACATGCACAATGGTGTGGGGTATCATATGGTTTGGCTTGACCGACTATATTTTTCTTACTTGTTTAGGGAAGGTCCTTGTCTGAATCTTATACTAAAAAAGCTAGGAGAAATAATGGGCTTTAAACAATAGGCTTCGACTCTGGATTATACAAGTTCTTCAATTGCGCTAAATTATATTCCAAATCTACCTGGACTACATAGAAAAATATACGTACAAACGGACAAAATTAAATCGATTCAGTTGGTATATTTTAAGGTAGTTTCTATCAAAGTTTTTATCAGCATCAGTAGGGTATTAAAATGAACAGTGCAATAAAGCATTCGATTAGAGTGAAGTATCCAGTTGGCAGGCTTTTAAAGAAATAATAAAAGTGAGGATTTACAATCATATCAAGAAACTAATTGTAATCATACATATATTTAGATAAAAGAACTTTTATAAGTTCTACGAAGGAACATATACCCGTATTTTTGCGATGTTTATAAGTTTCCATTTAATATAAATAAAAAAATTAATAAATTTTTTTTATTGACACTAAAATTTATTTTTCTTATTTTTGTTTGTTTTTGAGATTTTTTAAACTTATTTTTTACCGGTTTTACTAGAATTTCAAGGGTATAAACCTGTTATTAAACTTACTTGTTAAAAAATTCACCAAATGCAACAATTTCCAGCTATTGAGAAATTCTTTTAATCCGTTGTATATATTACTATATATGTTCTGAATAATTCTGAATTAATCGTTTCATTTTAATTATTGATTCATTGCCATTGTTTGTTTTTATGCAACATTTTTTTTTAATATACATATGTAAATACTACATTTCTTCTTAAATGATAAATACAAACATTTTGTTTTACAATGAATTTGAATTTAACATAAGTTAACGAAATATTTCTTTGAGTAAAACTTTTTCCCTCTTAAATCAAAATATTAGAGCGTTGAATCAACGAATTGTACGTTAAATCACTGTTTATATGTATACTATATTTTATGTTTTGTCTCTTTTTGTTCTTCAAAATCAACGCAGAAGTTCATTGCCCGAACGTACAAGTTCTTTAAATTCAACGAACATGTTCTCTGATTATGAAAGTGTTCTTTAAATCAGCGAATTAATACATTGAATCAATAAACCGATTTACTTATTTTGCTAAGTAAAAAATTTAACGATTGATTTCAACATACTATTCATAAGTGCTTTGAATTTTCGTTAAATTTCAATGAATATTTTCCTTGAAGCAACGAATTCTTAATTTGAATGAAAGAATTTTCCAAAAATTCAATGAATTTCATTCAACGTACTGCATATGTTGAAATTACATTTTTTTGTGTTGAAATATAATTTTTAACAAAATTCATAAGCATAGGTTTCAAAATGTTACAATGCTCTTTAAAATTTCCATATAAATTTTCAAAGAAATTTAAATAATGTGTTATTTCAAATTACATATAACACAATAGCCCAAATAATGCAATTTGTGAATTGGGTAAATACTTTATGGAAAATACTTCTTAAATTTTAATTTAAATATCATTGTAATTGTTGTTGTTATCGAAATTATTTATGAAGAATATAAAGTTTAGATAAATCTATATGGTTTTTGTATATAATTTCTTTTATAAATTTTTTACTAGATATAACTTTATCTCTACCAATCTGACTTTTTCAGTTATATAGTTTGAAAATTCTTTAACGAAATATTTTAGAATAGGGTCCATAACTTTGTTTAGTTCATTTTCAATAACAAATTGATTAAAAAAAGAATTTATTTATTTTATGCAAAGTAGTTAATATATTGTTTAAACATCAGATCGGGTCATACTTTAGCCTATAGTCTTTATAAATCAATTCTCTCAGAATCGCTTCAAAGCTCCTAAATTCATGAAATAATTTGATATCGAAATGAAACTCTAGGAAAATAAATAGTAGATATCAGAAAACTATTTCACAAATTATTATCATTTACGGTCCATATTTGACCTTAATTCTCATGTTATCAATATGAAGGTTAAAAATCTGGGTGTAGAAGTAGGTATAATAATCTTTTTTTTTTAATTATAATCTATATGACCAATTATAGTTTTAAACTAATGTAATTACAAATACGCGTAAATAACAAAATTTTTACTTTAAAGAAAACAATTGATTAACAGTTAGCATTTCGGAAATGGGTCTAAATTTCATAAATTTTCTTAGAAAAACCTTAATGTTGTTGTTATTTGTTTAAATAGGATAAAGTACATAAATAAAATGCCTAATAAACAAAAAAAAAATGAATTATCGAAAAATTCGGTTCCAATAAAATCTTATGGCGTTTCAAAAATAAACAATTTTTCACAATCGTCCAGAGTTTTTTAACGCTTAAAAAATATCTTACTTTGAAGCGTCGCACTATGTACTTTTTTTGGGATGTGAGTAATCACAAATAAGTAAAACCAATCAATGTTTGAATAATTTAAATTGTAATAATGATCTTACATTAAGATGTAAATTTTATTTTGTATGAAAATAAATTATAAATATAATTTTAATTTGAATAAATTTTATTTTATATGAAAATTTTCATAAATTTTCTTTTTATAGGAAATTTTCGGTAAATTTTTTTTATAGGAAATTTTCGACAAATTTTATTATTATAGGAAAATTGTGATAAATTCTCCTTTTATAGGATATTTTCCTTTTATAGGAAATTTGCGATGTATTTTCTATTTATAGAAAATTTGCGATAAATTTTCTTTTCATAGAAAATTTGGGATAAATTTTCTTTTTATAGTGAATTTTAAAAAAAAAAAATTCTTTTTATTGGAAATTTTCTTATTATAGAAAATTTGCTATAAAGTTTCTTTTATAGAGAATTTTTGAAAGATTTTCTTTCCATAGGAAATTTGCGAAAAAAAATATTTTTATAGGAAATTTCCGATAAATTTTCTTTTTATAGGAAAGTTGCTATAAATTTTCATCTTATGAAATTTTTAAATCTATTATTGTTTTTATTGTATCTCTTTTAGTTGAAAAGATATTTGGTTTCAAAATCTGCTAAATTTAGTCAGAATAAAAATATTTTGTTGTTAGGAAAATTTTTAATATTTCGGTACGCATTATTTTAGAACGCTTTTTATTTTATCTTTTATTCTTTTATTTCAATGATTTGTTCATGTCTAATCTAGTGCAAATTTTATTTTCAATTTCTGACCATTTCAACATATTCATTTTTGCTTTCAAAAAAAAAAAAAAACAAAAAAAACATTTTTTTTGTCTTATTTTTTATCTTTACCCAGAACCTATTAACATATCATAAAAAAGTACATAAAATCCAAAAAATAACAAAAACCCCAACCAGTCTATGTGTTTAAATTAATATGTTTTAATTATGTCCATCCGGACGTCCGTCTGAATACAAGATCTTTGATCTCTATACGCGCCTCATTGGCATTGTCCGCATCGGTTGAAGCTTTACATCTATAAGTTATGGACATAGTGCTACAATATCCAAATCCATATATTTTAAAATTCAAAAGCCTTGAATGAATTTTGTCGTAATTTTGTGAAAAATAACATAAAAAAAGCCGCGAATAACAATGATAAACTGTTCAAGAGTTATTGATTTTTGATCACTCATACCCCCAAAAAAGTACACTGTGCGTTCCATTAAAACAATTAAATGGAAATTAATCTGCAGTTTCCGAATGGCTGCTCCGATTTAAATGAAATTTCACAGTGATAGTGCAAGTGTAGAAGAGTTTAAGTTTTGATCTCGGACACTATTTATATAATGGACAAAGTTGGACACCTCGAGTATGACAAATATTTAAAACGATCCAGATTCGTTATATCTAAACCGATTTGAATGATTTTTATGTGAGTGGTTTCAACTGATCGAGATCTACAAAATATATCGTCGTATGAATATATTTTCTATTTTAGTTTACAAAATATTGGGCTTCAAAGATAAAAATTCGTGTAAAGAAAGAATTCTGAATTTGAACTTTAAAAAAACGTAGATTTTTTTTTTCCAAAAAAGTAGTCACATTCTTTTTCAGTAATGCGCAAATTCTTTTTATTTTTTGCAAACAAATTATTCTTAATTAGATACAAAAGTACTGGTCAATAGCTTTTACAGAACAGAATATATTTAATATAGGCCTCATGTAGAACTTTAAGAAGATATTAAAATTCTTTGAAATCGGATAAGAACAAATTTGTATGCAAATTTTATGTAAATCCAACCAATCCTATTAAAATGTATTGATTTATTTCCAAAAATTTTCGATTCTGCCTCACTGTGCATTGATATAAGAACATTTTTCAACAAATCATTTAATTTTATAACGTGTTATGAGAATTTATCATAACACTTCAAAAATTTTCTATCAACACTGTACTCTCTTTGTTATGTGTTTTGTTTTCGCTTAACCATACAATTTCCTTTCATTCTGACAAAGATATCCTCGTCGTTTTTGTTTTGATTATTCATTCTTCTTTCTCCTTCATATAGCATATAGCGTGTTACTTCAATACTCGTTTTTATTAATGTTACTATTATATTTCCTTCTTTTTCTTCCACGATATTCCAAAAAAAGGAGATTTTGCCAATTTTCAAAATTCCATATGACGACTCTGTTCTCCTCTGTCTGTGACAAACAGTGTTGCCGTTTTGGGCTTTATATGTTTATAAAAGTCAACGGACTGGAATTATTTACTTTATTCAACGATCGTGTTCATTAAAACAAAGTACGAATAAGTTGAATCAATAGACTTACATACATATATGCCGAATTTTAAAACGATATAAATGTTAATTTTGACCGAATACCACATGAACTTATCTTGGTTTCGATATTACTTGTCCGATAGACATTCCGCAGTTTCTGTTGATGGTGTTTTTTCTACATCATTTATTCATACTTCTGGTATTCCACAAGGTAGTGATTTGGATCCTCTGTTATTTAATATATTTATTAATGACATTGACCTATGTTTCAGAAATTCTCATTATTTATTATATGCTGATGATTTAAAAATTTTTAAAACAATTTCTAACGCCAATGACGTTTTTAATCTCCAGGAGGATTTAGATAGGGTGAGTTCTTGCTCAGTCCTCAATGGTTTACCTTTTAATTTAAACAAATGTTTTTCTATGACTTATCATAGATGTTGTAACACTGTTATATCTCGATATAGAATACATCAACATTTACTATCATCCATGGATGAAATTTTAGATTTAGGGGTATAATTTGATAAAAAAAAAATGTCATTTAATAATCACTTAAATTATATTACACCTAAATATAATAATAATTTTGATCATTACACAAAAAAAGTTCTATATACTTCCTTTGTGAGATCTAGATTAGAATATGCTTCATTTCTCTGGATCCCTTGTACTCAATTACACATAAATAGAATTTTTCATTTGTAAACCCTTAAATTTCGATTCCTACATACAATGATAAGTGTGCCTTGTTTTCTATGAAAACTTTAGAAACAAGACGTAAAATTTCTTCTGTATATTTCCTATATGCTATAATTCGTGGATTAATTAATTTGCTTCATACCATAAAACTATATGTACCTCCTAGGCCTCTAAGGCAAAATAATTATATCTTTTATATAGATATTCATAGAACAACATATGCTTTGAATGAACCTTTAATAAAAGCTATAAGATTATTCAATAAATATTCTAAAGAATTAGACTTAAGTATCTTGAATTTAAAAATTTTAATTTAAAAATTTGAAATCTTAAATTTAAAAATTTGTTAAACAGTTTGTTTAAATAATTAATTTAATTATGTATATTAAATTATCATTGATGTCTGTAAGGATAATATTGTATTAATAGACTGAAACTAATAAATAAATAATAAAAATATGTTGTTTCAACATACCTGTACGTTAGGTCAGAATTAGGAAACAAATTCGTTGAATCAGTGAACTTTTTCATTGTATTTATGCAATTTTTTTTCTTCACTATAGCAAAGAATCAGATTTCTAGTTAAAAATCAGATTTTTGTGAAAAATCAAATTTTTGAGAAAAATCGTTTTTTTTTTGTGAAAAATCGAATTTTTCACTAGAGATCTGATTCTTCACTAGAAATCTAATTTTTGATTATAAATCGAATTTTCTACAAAAATTAAAAAATCGATTTATCAATAAAAACAAGTGAGAAAGTTATTGGGTTTGAGCCTCAAAATGATTTCCGAGATTTTCGGAAATGACCTATGGTCCTATGAAATAATCCTGATGAATACTTGATACTATGATTTCTGATTATATAAAACTTATATCATTTTGATACTGTCATTTATGTGGTATTAATGTGAGTTAAATTGATTTTCGGATCTTATATGGGACTTTAATTATGGACCGATGAAACTTGGTAAATCTTATTTGTATCAAATTTTATTAAAATAGTAACATAAATAAGGCATTAAACCCCTATTCCGACTGACATTTGCGTAGGGGATAGGTGAAATAATGGACCGACCATAAAATATTTCAATAGGCTTCGTCGTCATTGTCATATATTCAAAATTTCATCAATTTATCTTTAAAATTACGACTTATACTTTGTGTACAAGGTTTACATGGACAGACAATCAGCCTACCAGACGGGCGGATACCATTAAATCGACTCAGACACTGATTATGAGTCGATTTCTATACTTTAAATTTGATATTGAAATATATAAAAATCCAAGTTTTGGAAAAAATAAGATTTTCACCAACATTTTTCATTAAAAACTTATTTAGAAAAAGCAAAAAAGAGATAATAATAATAATAATAATAATAATAATAATAAAAATATATTGGGCATTTTTGGAAAATTATAATATTTAAATTCATTTGAAAATAACACAATTATTCACAAAGTGAAAATAATAACGAAGTTGTGAATTTGGTAAATATTTTAATAATTGTTAATTTTTTTTTTTTTTTTGAATAATGTTTTAAAGAAAAGACAATTCCAATTTAAAATGAAACAAATAAATCCATTTAAAGTTGGAAAAAATTAGAAATGCTTCCAATAGTAATGTTTTTCTGTTACGCTGCTATCACATTCAGTAGCTTATTGAATTACCATAAATATATAAATAATATGCGTTTCCACGACAATTGGATCTACACTCCGGAACGACCGGAGTTCAACTCGGTCAAAGATTGTCAATTCAGCAACAGCTGTATCAACCGGAAGTTTTTTCCCCAGGGAAGAACTTCCAACGACAGCAAAGCTGTTACAACAACCTTAAATATAGGATATCGTTAATATTTGATCATTTAAATTATTTTATTTGTCGAGTGAATAATATAAAATAAATATATTTACAATTTTTAAAACTGGAGAAACCTAGTATAAATATAAAATATATCTATCACAATAATATGAAGGGAATTCAAAATAAAAATAGGAAATTAGTTTCGAACTCGAACTCAAGCGGTACCATTCTAATGTCAAAACGATCATAGAAATGAATTAATGTTTGGAAGTTAATATTTTTATTTATTAATTTTTTTCTTTTTATTTTATTATATACATATTAATAAACATTTTTAATGTCTAAATTGATTTTAAAAATTTATTTCACTGAAATAATTAGAAATTTTAAATAATTTCAAATTTGTTCAAAAAGTTAGCATCATTGACATATTATTAGAGTAGTGAATAGTAAAGTAAGATTTAGATAAAATTAAAAAATCATTAAAAATTTGCGTAAAAATTATAAAAGTAAATTTATATAAAAAAAATATATTCTCATATTTAAAATTACTTAATGGGATTTTACACTACAATACTTTGTATTAATTTATAATACAAACTAAAATTATTATCAAAATGTATTTTGAAATGAATATTTTTAGTTTTCATATTTATTAAATTAAGTATAAGGCCGCTTTGAATAACAATCTATAATTATAGCATTTAAAACTAAAATACAAAAATTAACGGTTTTAGTGTTGTAAAATACTTTTAAAATAAAATAAAAACAGTGTTGTATTTATTAAGGTGATAGCACTGTTCACCCTGCTTTATCTACCTAAAACCTTAGCAGCTGTCAAAACAAAAACAAAGACAATTGTCAACAATTTTTTTCATTTCACAAAACGTTTTTTGTTTGTTAAACGCATTATTGCTAAAATCATCAAATTTAATGAAATTTTCACAATTTAATTGAGAAATATTCACATAAAGTATGTTAAGTTTACAAAATTATGGAAGTTCTTCTGAAGGAGAACAATCTGATAATGATGAGAAACAACAAAACGACAAGGAAAAGCAGAAAAAAACTGGAGAAATACCTGAGTATTTAAGACCAATAGATCCTAAAATGTCAATAGCTAAAACTTTAGCTGTTTGTGCAGCTCCCGAGGTAGTGCCATTAGGCGCTGTAGCTGTGCAACGTACCATAGATCCAACCGTTAAGGAAATTGAATATAATCCTAAATATGAAGAACTCTACGCCCCAGTAAAGGGTCCAGAAAATCCCAATTTAACAGATCAATTTAGAGCACCGCGTAATACATTAGCGGGTTATGTGGAAAAAGCACATATAAATGCATTTGAATTTGAAAATCAACGTAGAACTTTTCATACATATGGTTATGCCTTAGATCCCTCAGTAGATGAAGCGGCAGATGGTTCCTCTTTTGTGGGAGACTTACAGTCGGCCTATGATGATGAAGGCAAGACGGTATTTGAAGGTCCTAAACCCAAACAGAAAAGAAAACAAGAGAAAAATGACAAACCAGATGATATAGAAGGTTTCTTGGGTCCCTGGGGACGCTATGAAAATGAGCAAACTGTGGCCAAACCTAGTGAACAAGAAAAAGCTGAACTTGATGAAATATTGGCTAAAAGACATAGAAGAGGACGCATACCGGAAGATAAGCCCTTGGAAGAGAAATCAATATTGCACAGTAAGTTTCTATTTAAATTTATTAATGAAATTATTTTTTTTATTAACATTATTTCGTTTTGTTATAGTCAAAGATGCCTACGACTATCAGGGACGCTCCTACCTCCATGCACCCCACGATTTGGGTGTCAATTTGCGCACAAATGCTCCTCCACCAAAATGTTTTCTACCCAAAGCTCATATTCATACTTGGACTGGTCATACCAAGGGTATTTCTGCCATACGTTGGTTTCCACAAACTGCCCATTTGTTATTGTCTGGTTCTATGGATTGTCGTGTTAAGCTATGGGAAGTTTATGGCGAACGTCGTTGTATACGCACCTTTAATGGCCACAGACAAGCCATCAAAGATGTAGCGTGGAATAATAAGGGTTCTAAATTCCTGTCTGCTTCATATGATCGTTATATTAAATTGTGGGATGCTGAAACTGGTGAAGTGGTTTCAAGATTTACAGCTAGAAAAATGCCTTTTTGTGTTAAATTTCATCCGGATAATAATAAGCAACATTTGTTTGTGGCCGGCACTTCGGATAAGAAAATTATATGTGTAAGTATTATTTTATAAATTTGATGAAAACCTATCGAATGTGAGAAGAGAATATAGTGCATAAAACTTAATTATGTAATTTGAAAATTATAACATCAAAAATATTTTATCATCTATGATAAAATTGTTCTGTTTAGAGGTTCTTTTTTTAGTAAGAGTTACCGATCAAAGGGTAATTTTTTCAGAGTTGTTAGCCATTTTATGGGCGAAAATTCTTTTGGTTTCAACTTATTTTTAAAAGAAAAATTTAGCTAATTGTTTATGAACCTATTAGTGCATTAATAGATTTCTCATGTATGTATGTATATATATATATATTTCATTTCATCGATTTTCAATGCATATTTAAAATGATTTATGATTTATTTTTTATATTCACTTAAATCTTTTTTTATGCGATAGATGTGCTCCAAAGAATATCGCATAAAAGAAAATCGCAACTTTTAATTTGTATAGAAAAGTGGTATATATGTTTCATTTAATTCAAAATCAGCATAACTTTAAAATAAAGTACAAAAATTAAAGAAAAAGGTAATAAAGTTTATTCAGCATAACTAACAAAAAAAAAAAAAAAAAAAAAAAAACATCCTCAGGGAACTTGATTCCCTGAAGTTCAAGACAGTCGCGTATACGGACGACGTAGCGGTGACCTTATCTGGAAAATGCGTCTTCAAAATGCGCTAGGCCTACTCAGTAAATGGATTACAATTAATAGCCTCAATGTGAATCCTGGAAACACGGAACTAGTTCTCTTTTCAAGGAAATACAAAATGCCATCTTTCACACTCCCTTGCCTAAATGGATTTGAATTAAAGGTGTCACACAGTTCGAAGTATCTGGGTATAATACTGGACTCCAAACTGTCCTGGCTACAGAACATGTAGGAAGGCCATAGGAAAATCTGGGGGATTAAATCCTAAGAATACTAAATGGCTCTTCGACATGGTGATCAAGCATATACTTATGTATGGAGCGATAGTATGGAGGAAAGCGATGGAAAAATCTGCGTAGTTCATCGCTACTAATTACAGGTGCGCTACGTAAAAAAGTCATTATTCGTTCTGATGAACTGGATGCCAGTGGATCTAATGGCCAAACAAATCGCCATCATGTCAGCGACTAGGTGCTATAGGTGCTCTCGGATGACATTCCTGATAATATTGATTATTGTATTCCCAAACCCTTTCTGGACAGAGGCTTCTCAGTTTCAATCTCTGCCGATCCCACTATAAGAGACGGATCGATTGAGGTTTACACTGGTGGATCCAAATCTTCTGAAGGGGTTGGGGAAGGTGTCTTTATTCCCGCATATAGGAGGAACTTCTTTAAATTGCTGGATCAATCACTGTGCTGATCTTCAAGCGGAGATCTCAGTCATTAGAAGTCCGCATGTTCTATCTCGAGACAGATATAGCCCCAGTACGATCAGAAACGGTCGAGTATCATTCTGGGATTGCCAATGTGTTAGCTACGAATACATGTAGCCACTATTACAAGACACTGGTTTGCTGGTGCACACGCTAGGAGACTAGGACTCCCTTTTAAAGACTATGGTAGAACGAGGAGGATGAAAAGACAGTGGGACATTTTCTTTGTCAGTGTCCTGCTCTTGCGAATATAAGGACTGCTGAATTTGGCAGTCTGTTTATCCACTGATCTCTCTGCAATTGATGTTAGACGAATCAGATCTTTTGTTCGGGCGCCAGGTTGAATCGATTCGAAATTATTTTCGGACATGTGAAAACAGATTCACATGATCCATTAGGGTAACACAATGGGATCAATAGGACCCAAGTGAGCTGTATAGTTACATTTGCAGCTGCTCATCTAACCTAACCTAACTTTCGCATGACAAATTTTCCAAACCAATCACACCTGACGAGAAACCAATAAACTTCTTATTATTTTTATCAGTAGAAGAAATAATATAAAGTTATAAATGATGAAGTGTAATTTGTTTAGGTTTTTCAAAATAATTTGTTGTTTATGTTATGCCGCATAGGTTGTTCATGTTTCTGTTAAGTTTTAAAGAAGTTGGACTTTTTATTTCCTACATAAAACATATGAACTTTAAAAAAATATCTACAGGTTGTTTTTATTTTACTCAATAAATAAGTGTTTTTTTAATTACTTTATTAAAAAATTGTTGACGCACGCTGTTCAAGTTCAATGAGGGAATTACACAAAGATTTAGTCAACTGTTTTTAAAATTATATTAGGGATTTTGTTACTAATATTTATGTAAAAATTTAAAAAAACACAATGTTATTAAAAATCGATACAAATATTTTGAAAGGATAGGATTTATTTCTCATTAAAAAACATTGAATAATGCAGATATTATAAAATGAAAAATTAAATTTAAAAAACCGCATAATTAATTTATACTACTAAATTTATAAAAATATAGAATTTATTTTCATAAATATTTTCACTTTAGTTTTGTGAACAGATTGGATAAATAAAGTTATTTATTAAAGTTTATAAAAGTAAATAACTTACCTTATTTATAAATAATTAAAGAATTATCTGGATCCTGAGATGCAATAAATCTCTTATTAATTTCATATTTCAAACTTTCACTAACCTTTTTTAAAACATTTTTATACTTTTTTACAAACACTTTGAACACACTTTTTTAATTAAACAATAAAAAACAGACCATATGCACTTTAACTTTTTTAATATAATTTTTTTATTTATTTTTTATTTTATCTTATTTTCTTTTTTTATTTAAATATTTCAATTTTATTTTTTATTTTCATAATATTTATACTTTACTCTTATACTATTTATATTTTTCTTAAGACATTAAGACTCAAATTTTAATTTCCTTATTTACACTTAATAAATGCACTAAAAAAACTGACAACACAAATCACCATTCAATTTCCTTAAATCAAAACACACTAAATCTAACCTTAAACTTTAAAGAGCCTCTAATGAAAAACAACAACAAACTTAAAAAAGTCTCAATACAAAAACAAACTTCCATAAGCGCTAGCAAAAAGGTGGGATGATGTTGCATTTTTATAAATTTTTCCCCAACACTTTTCTGACTATTTTCCACATATTTTTTGGCAAACTCTATATAAGTTTTAATATTCATCTATTAAACATTACTTTATTTACAAATTTATTAAAGTTATTAAAGTTATTATATTTAATTATATATTTTTTTAAATTTTCACAAATTTACCGGAGAAAACACGCACTAATACTAATGCATTAGTGTTCGGTAAAGTTGGAGCATTACTGTATTTTGTTAGTGTAATGTGAGAAAAGATAAATGAATGATAAAAAGTTTGGTGCATTGGGTAAATGGTTTGTGAAAATGCTAATAAGGTGAAAGAAAATGTTGTGATAGTGCATTAAAAAAAAGAGCAATTGTTGAAAAGAAATAATAAAAAGGAGCAGGAAACGGAAACTTTTTTAGCGTTTAACATAAAAAAGATTAGGTTTAGTTATCGGGTTATGTGGTTATAAAATTAAAAATATATCGTGAACACCTTTTATGCTGGTTATCTGCTTATTCAAAAATAAAAAAAATGATGTTTTTCTGATATCAAATAAATTCGATGTAAAATTGCAATTAAAATGAAACATAAAATGGCTAAGTTTGTACATACAAGATAAGAGAAGGCTCTTTTATAGTCTTCAAAGAAGCAGATTTCTGCATAATTCATATACAACAAATTGGGTTCAGCAAAGTCAATTATTTTTCTTCAATGTACTTTATGGTTGCTAACATAACTTGATAACCACATAACCCAATAACCTAGCTATCGTAAACGACCCTAATGTTTTTAAAATTAATTTTAGAAATTTTGTCGCGATTTTTTTAAGGCAGTCATGGTGGGTTCGATGTTATATAATACATATTTTAAGTTATACACAAAATCGACATTTTTTATTTACCTAATTAATAAATAATTTTCATTAAATTTATTATTTTTTTATTTTTGGTATATAACTTTTTTATAATATAACTTTTTTTAAATTATTTTTATTAAATTTATAATGATTTTTAAATGTTTTATATTACAGATTTTTTTTAATATAAATACCAATTTTGAAATGAGTAGCATTTCTCAAAAAATAAAATATTTTATAAACTAACGAAATTTTGTATACAAGCTTTTTATATTTCATGCAGCATTTTATCCCAATTATATAATTTATTGTGTATTACTTGCAACACTATTATTTTAGTTGTGCGTAGTCAACTGCTTTGGTGTAGTCAACATTTTTATGTTTTCTGGAAAAGTGGCAAAAGTGAACAAAAAAAATACATATCAATTTAAAAACTAAAAATTATTTTCCTGAATAATTTGTTTTTTTTTTTTTAAGTTATGACGACCTTGCAGAAAATTAGCGATATGACTTTTCAAAAAGCTTCATTCCATGGCTTTATTTTTCAAAATAAAAATTGGCATTATTTAAAAAAATTATTTCAAAAATAGTGGGTATAAAATTTACAAAAAAAAAAGGTACAGAAATTATTAAAAAAATTTAATATTCACCTACTTTTCACAAACCATTTACTAAATTCCTCAAACTCATTTGTTTACAAATGAGGGAGAGCTTGAAAATTTACCATAATTTCAATGATCGTGAATCGCTCCTTATTTTTATAATATAAAAATTATTTTAATTCTTTTAAGATAAGTAATATAAACATCTTTCTTTTTCCTTTCAGTGGGACACACGCAGTGGCGATATCGTACAAGAATATGATCGTCATTTAGGCGCCGTCAACACTATCACATTCGTCGATGAAAATCGTCGCTTCGTAACTACCTCCGATGACAAATCGATGCGTATTTGGGAATGGGATATACCGGTCGATATGAAGTATATAGCTGATCCCACCATGCACTCTATGCCGGCAGTAACTCTTGCCCCCAATGGCAAATGGTTGGCTTGTCAATCACTGGACAATAAAGTAGTTATATTCTCAGCTTTAAATCGTTTTAAAATGAATCGTAAAAAAACATTTAGTGGCCATATGGTATCAGGTTATGCTTGTCAACTGGACTTTTCACCGGATATGTCATATCTAGTGTCGGGAGATGGTGATGGCAAATGTTATATATGGGATTGGAAGACAACGAAAATGTATAAGAAATGGCAAGCGCATGAGGGTGTTTGTATAAGTAGTCTATGGCATCCACATGAGGCTAGTAAGGTGGCTACTGCTGGTTGGGATGGTTTAATTAAGTTTTGGGATTAAATATTAAAATAAAATATATATAGAATTCATTATTATTTTTGTATGTAATAAAAAAAAAACAATTAGTTATAAGTCATGTGAAAAAGAAAACTAAATAAAAAACAAAACTAAAGCATTGTGTAAAGAAATAGTTTTATATTTAGTAACATTTTTATGTGGTATTTTTATAAACTTCCTTATTTTAGCAAATTTGTTATCTATAATACCCAGAGGGTGTCAAATATATATTTTGTAAACAAACAAGCAACAGTTTGTGATTTTCTCTTAAACAAAAAAATAGCATTATGTTTACAAAACAAATTTCTCTTTCTCCCTACCCATTTTAATATGGTCTAAAAAGCAAGGCAAAAAAATAAAAGTACCGGCGTTGAATAAACTTTACTTTTTATTTTCAATGAAGAAAACAAAAATTCAACCACATGCTCGAGAATGTTTGTTATCAACTGATAAGATTAGATCATGCGCCCTAAAGTGTGCAAGTATTTGTCAAAGCAAACCACCCCAATTAATAGGCTAAAAGAAAACATATGCGAGTCTACGGTTACAAACAAGAACGGAATAAAAGAAAATCAATATTTAAAATATTTTTTGGCAACGAAAATAATATGATTTTTGTGATAAAATCTTGGAAAAAATTAAATAAAGCAAAAAATATTAAAATAGAAACAACGATATTTAAAAATAAATAAACGAAATTTGAAATACTATTGAAAATAAATGGAATTTTACTTAAAAAGTGTTGGTAGTAGAAAAATAAGCAAACAAAAGTATGAAAAACAAAAGTGTATGTAAATAAAACCTTGAAATGTAAAAATGTTAAAACTAAATGATAAAAAATTATTATTAACTAAATATATAGCTTAAAGAATTATTAAAATTAAAAATTTTATGCAAAATCAACAAAACCTTGAAACACTACAAACGCTTTGTTAGATAATCCTTTTTTTTTAATAGTCTTCGTCCTTTTTTGGCCAAAACCAAGTCAAAGATTATATAAAACAAGAACGAAACAAAAAACAACAATTGTTCTTAGAACAAAACACAATGACCAAACCACCCTCTGATACCAGTGGCTTGGGTTATGCCTATCATTTGCCTTCAGGCGGTGTGTTGTTGCGCTTGAAAAACTCTTTGTCACAATTTAGTGATTTATTTAGTGAATTTAATAAATATATAGCACCAGCATATCATCATGATCGTTGTGAAAGATCGGTACACATGCGTTTGTATTCGATGCATAAAAGGGAGTTTGTTATGGTTTTCCTAGGATTCTTTACCTGTTTTGGTTTGGGCATTATAATAGGATTAACTGGACCACCTATCACCAGCACCTCAGAAATAACAGCTAAAACTATATTAAATCGTACTTCTTTAGCGAATTCTTCAAATGTTTTGGCCACGGGTCCGTTTGCTATGAAGTCACCACTAATGACTACGTATTCGCAGCAATTGTGGTTAATAGCAAAACTTGTTACTAATAATAATGATGGTGAGTTTGTAAAATCAATTGTTTTTAAAGCTTAAATCATATTTTAGAACCGAAAAGATCTAATTTATTATATAGATTTAGTTTTCAACTATAATAACTGAGAAATTTATTTAATTCAAAAGTTTAACGCAGATAATCTAAGTCTAAATTAACTTTAAGAAATCTTTAATAAATCGTTTCTCTATTTTCCAGATGAAAAATACGACAAACGTTTCTATGTCAGTGTGGCCATTGATGGCATTACCGAACAACATAAACCCTTAAGTATTTTATCAGCCGGTAATCTGCACAATAGGACACGCCATTTATCCTGTAATCGCAATGATTGTGAGGAATTTACCATTATGCATTTGGGCTTTTTGGAATATGCTCATTATATTATAACCGTAAGATTTTTGGGCTTGGAATCTTTTCATCAAAAATACAATATAACGGGTATAACATTTTATGTAAGTTAAGAAAATTACTAAAATATTTAATTAACATTAATAAAAGTTCTTTTTCTACTTTTATATTTTAGTTCAAAACTTATAGTCCGGAATTTACACAAATTGAGATATGGTTTCGTTTTATATTTTTGCTATTTACGTTTATTGTCATTGTAAGTTTTTCATAACTTTTATTAAGATTTTTTTGTTCTGAAGTTAGAGTAATTTATTTGTGATTTATATTACAGTGTTGGTATGCTCATACTTTGCGTAAATATCCAATTTATGATTGGTCCATAGAACAGAAATGGATATCGGTGTTGCTGCCTTTGTTACTGTTATATGATAGTAAGTATAAATTATTCTTAGGGTCTTTATTATCAAATAATAAGGTAGTGCACACTCGAAATATATAAGTGAATAACATATTTGTAGCTGCTTTCGTTTTGGGATTTAGAGAGAAAAATTAAGTTAAAATCTGATCTGAAAATTTAAAACTTTATATCTTCAAAAATATTCTCTATCGGGTCTAAAAAGTATAGAGCGTTTTTAATTTTTTGAGAAACGAACCTTTTCTTTAATTTTGTATTTTTAAAAATTGATAAATAAACGTCTAAATGGAAAAAGGGCTCGATTTGTAATTATCAGGATAAGCAAAAATATGCCCTAAAAAGTGTTTTATGCGTATATAAAATGCTCCTAAAATCGGAAAATATGCCCTTCAAATAAAAAATTATGCTCTTAAAATATTTTTTCTCGCTAAATTTTATTAGCAATTACTAAAAGATACTTTCTTTTTGTGCTTAAAAACATTCAACGATAATTTATTATATCAAGAAATCACAAATTTTCTATTAATTTACATATAGGATTAAAATTAGCAGGAAATGTAAAAAGAAAGAGAAATGTAAAAAGAAAATTTTACTAATAGCAAATTATGTAAAAAAATTAATTTGGGTGCAAAATATGCAAAATTTTTCTTTAGTGTAATATATGCAAAATTATTCTTTTAAGTATAAAATATGGAAAAATATGACAGATAAGTTGCTAAAATATGCTCTAAAACAAGTATTTTCTATGAAGTTATGACAAAATATGCTGTTAAGCACAAATTTTGTAAAAATATGCTGTAACAAATCGATGCCAAAATTCTTAAAATTGTCTGGAACGGATAAATTTAGCAGTTTGTTTCATTTGAAAAAAAAATATAATTTTGTATATTTAATTGATTTCTAATAGAAAATTGCAAAAAAAAAATAATAATTTATTGTAAATATTTTCGTTAATCCCTCATATCTTTATAATAATTTCCAATTTTGACCAAAAATCTATTTAAGTTCGTTTTTTTAGAAAATTTTTATTTTTTGAAAAAGTGTCTTTTTTTAAAATAGTTTTTTCTTTTCGAAAATTGGTACTTTTGTAAATATTGCTGCGTACTTGTTTTTGAAAAAAAGAATTTTTCTAAAGCAATATTTTTTCCTATAGAACAATTTTTGTTGCTCATAACTCTGTTATTTTTGGAGCGATTGTTAAGATTTTCAATAGCAAAATTCTCGGGAGTACTCCCAAGATTTTGATACATAACACATTTCTTGAAAGTTGATTTCGATAAAATAATCTCTTAGATATAAGAATCAAGTTTTGTGAGACCAAAATTGCGGAAATTACAAAAGGAGTACGATTATACTCTTGATAAAGGATATAAAAATAAAGTAAAATTCCATAAACCAAATTTTAGGAAAACAAGTTAGAGCACTTTTTTTTATATACCCTTCACCACTTTACCAGCAAATAAAAAGAAATAGTATGCCTTAATATTTTCATATTTATATTAAAAAAAAATTTCAATAATATATAAATACATGCATACATACATTTGTTATACAAGCAACGCTTGCTTAAAAAAAACTTATAAGCATATACGTATATACAAACAATTGAGGCCCATAGATAATATAGGAGCTTCAAAAAATCTAATAACGCGATTTGACCTATAACTCGGTTAGATCTACTTAGTTAATTTTTCTTTAAAAAAATTCCGACTTTTCTGTGAAAGAACGAAGTTTCTAGATTACATAGGTGCTTCAAAAAGTTGAAAAAACCAAATAAGCCCTAATTTATTGTTGCTGTTTTTCAGCGCCCATGAAAACAACAACTGTAAGGGAACCAGACATTAAATAAAAAAAAAAACAGATTTGCTCTCGGTTGTTTATGAACTGATTTGCTTAATTAAAAATACCGAAATTCAAGAAAAATATTTGTGATCGATCTATATAAGAACCAAGTCCGTAGCTTATTTAGAACTGGATATCGGTCAAAAATGCATTTTGGCTGATATCTATGGAACTAGTGGACCGACTGAGCTCATTTCTTCACCGGAAAAATTTAGAAAAAAAATGTTCCAAATTTTGTTTTGAAAAACGAAGTCCCTAGCTTATATAGGGGCCTCAGAAAATAGAAAACCGGTTAGGAAAACTAGTTTTTGAAATATCTCTGCTATTTTTAAACCGGTTTTTCTGAGTTTTAATAAAAAAGTACTGAAAAAAATTTCTGATCTTTTGATGTATATATCATATATTTATGTTATCGGGAGGCTTCACAAACGCCATTTAAATCATTTTTACTTCGAAAAAAGAAAACACAAAAAACCGGTTTTTTACAGATATCTCCGCCATTTATGAATCGATCTTACTGAATTTCAATAGCAAAATTTTGGAAAGGATTTCCGATTATTTGTTGTATATATTATATAAGGCAGTTATCGGTAGGCTTCATAAACGTCATTTCAACCGACGGACGGACAGATGGACATCGACATCATTTCTTATAAGGATCCAGAAAATATAAAATATAATATATATATATATATATATATATATATATATATATATATAATATCGCATTTATACTATTAATTACACTGTATTAGTCGCAAATTTTAAGTAGCTGGTCACCCCACTTTTAAAGCCAATTCGAGTACGCTGAATTCAATGGTGCCAGCTGTTTTTCGTACTTAGCGAAATATATTCCAATCATAAATTAAATCAATTTTAGCTCGATTTTTAATATAGTTATATTTTTGGATTTAAAATTTGCTTATTGGTAACACTAGATAGTTAATGAATTGTAGTAATAATTTTTGTTAGTTTATAAGTTTAGTAATATAGCGTTTAAAATACATTTGATGATAAGAATTCTTGATCTTACACTTTAATACAATATTAGTTGTTTATTTTGTTTAAATTTAACGACTAAATTATTAAATTTAAGCCTTTCAAAATGTAATATCTAAAAAACGAGCGCTAACTTTTAATAATGGTTAACACCATTAAATCCAGCACCGTTGACTTAGTTTTACAAAATGGGTGCCCATTTTGTTAAAAAAATATATGTCTCATTTTCGACCACAGTATCATTAAAATACATTTTAAAATTAAAAATAATAAATTTAAATTTCTTTTTTTTTGCAGATCCCTTTTTCCCCTTAATCTTTCTTATGAACTCCTGGCTGCCTGGTATGTTAGATGCGGTATTACAGGCCACATTTCTCTGTGCACTATTAATGTTTTGGTTGTGTATCTATCATGGGCTAAGGCAAAATGAAAGAAGATTTGTACGCTTTTATTTACCCAAAATTATAGTAGTTTTACCCATATGGCTATGTGCCATTGTGTTGGCCACCTGGGAGAAATGTAACGAGCTTAAAGATCCCACTTATAGTCATTTTGTGGATACTAAAAATTATAATGTAAGTAAATGATGTAAAAAAATACTACATCTTTAATAAAATTTTTAATTCCTTTCTAGGGATTTAAAATGTTTTTCTATATTGCGGGATCAATGTACATTTTGTACCTGGCCATGTTGATTTTGAGAGCATATACGGAACTAAGATCAATGCCATTTTTTGGTAATTATTATTTTTTTTTTTTTTAAATCTTTCAAATATAATTTTTATTATTATTTTTAGATATGCGTTTGAAATTTTTAACTTTACTTATGTTGTTTGTTATTACCATAACCATAACGGTGACAACTTGTCGTTTTGGTTTTGGCATATTGGAGGATAATTTTGTGGCCTCTTTGAATACCACCTATCGAAGTTCAGCACAATTTATGTGTTTTTATGGTTTATTAAATTTCTATCTATTTACGATGGCTTATGTTTATGCGCCCAATGGACGATTTTCTCAAGGTATGTAGATATTTTCCTAATTCTTATTAGAATTAAATATTTTTAATATTTTCTTTTCTATTACAGCTGAAATCTCTGTTACTAAAGATAATCCTGCCTTTTCTATGATTAATGACTCTGATGAAGAGGTGGTTTATGGCTCGGAAGATGAATCCCGTAGACCTTTAACTGTAGCTGGTAAAAACGATTACGATAGTGATTAGTTAGTGTTAACAATTTATTAAAATTGAAAAACAAAAGCTAAATTTATTTATTTATTATTATTTTTTTCATTTTATTTGTTTAATAATTTTTTCATTAATTACTATTTTTAATAATTTTTTTGTTTTTTGTTTTCATTTATTGTATGTATTTATCAACTCCCTAACCACATTGTACAGTTATTTTAAATTAAAATCTATTTCTAATATAAACTAATTTGTTTATATTGCATATTCCTATAATTATTTAAGTGTAAAATTATAGATTACCTTAATGTTTAAAATTCAAAATGAATAAATATGCCATGGTGTATTAACATAATAATTTAAAAAAAGGTGTTTTAAAAGGATGTGGGTTTATTATTTTGATTTACTCTTTATTTTATAAAAAAAAACAGTTTAATAAATATTTTCAATGAATATTTTAAAATTAAAACAGCGAATAAAAAATATAAAATTTTTTAAAATGTAGCTCACATCGTGCATGCTGGTTCCCAAAGGGTCAGGAGGTAAATAGTTCAGGAACTATGTTCCTTTTGTACTTGGTAGTGTATTTAAAATTTTTAACATGTGCATATACAGTGCCGGTCAAAAAAATAGCACCAATGATATATTTATTCTTCAGAGCAATAATAAAAATCACTTGCTTTTCATTTGTACATCACTTTGCAATAATATTATGCTCTCTATGAGAATACTTAAATTTGAAGAAAAAACTTAACGGTTCGATCATCGATACTTAAAAAAACTTTGATTTTGGGCAATCATTTAAATAGTACCGTTTCACAACATTTTAGTTTTAAATAACAAATTTTAATTAAATCATTAAAAAATATGAGATAAGCTTATTTAAGTTTAAAAAAAGAAACAATACAAATTTTATAATTTATATTAATAGAAATGGGGCGTAGCAAGCATTGTACGCCTAAAAACGTGCTATTTATTATTGAGAAAAAATCAAATATAACTTGTGAAATGCTTGAAATATGTCATATGAGAACAATACTAATTATTTTCTTATAATTTTTGGTTACATATCTATAAAAAGTTCAACAATTTCTTGTAAAAGAAAATGAAAAGAAGTACAAAATATTGCTTGCAATGTATAGTTATAAATAAATTTTAAATTAAATTTTAGCAAAGCAAAAAAATAGAAAACGTGGGCAAAACATTATATTTAGCAGATTTTAGTATATTATTTTTGGGAATTTAGTAGATGACATCGATAATTTTCTGGCAACACTGAAACTGAGTATTTGTTGAGTAAATTTAAGATTTTGCTCTCAAAAAAAAAAAACTTGTAAACAAAAATTTTTAAAATCCATGGTGCAACAATTTAACAAGGTTATCCATAAAGGCAACAACTGCAACAATGTAATAATGGCAGCCATTTTTTTCGTGTTAAATAAGACTGAAACATAAAACAAATTGAAAAATAATAAGAATCAATTGTAAGAAATTTGTTTTTAATGTTTTTATAAATTGAAATAAATTAAATATTTCTATATAGCACCGAAAAAAAATACTTTTGTTTATAAACAAACCAATGCATGCAAACGTAAAAAATTGACATTTCACACTTACACTAAAAAAGGAAGCAAAAAATAATCAGCTGAGCTTATAATGACAACCACAGCTGGATACAAACAAATAAGCATAAAACAACAAAAAACATCTGAGTGAATAGCAATTACATTTTTCCTTTTGTTGTAAATATATTTATTGTAGTTTGATGCACTTTAAATAAAATTTTAATGAAAAAATGCTACTTTTTAATTTTTCGAACATTTTTCTTTCATTGTTTATATTTGTTTACTCTCTGTTTTGTTTACTTTTTGTAACCATAAGATTTAATTGATTTTCCAGCAAGAATAAAACTAGTAAAAAAAGTTTTCACCGGACATCAAAAATTTTTGCGTAAACGAACGCACTTTATATTTGCTTTAAGTTAAATAATTAAAAAATAAAATTTTAGTTATATTATTCATTAAATGCATAAATATGCATTTGCATTTTTTATAAAATTTATTCAATAACATTTTTTCTTAATTATTCATATATAACATACATACATGACTTTTAGAAAATTTTAAAAATATTACAGCTTTTTATCACAGGAAAACTTAAATTGAATATATATCAATTTATGAAAATAAAAAATCTAAGGGGGAGAAAGCTTATTAAATGATATTAAAAGAGAAATTAATTATCTTTCTAATGACTTATAAATCAATGAAATCGGACTTAAACTTCAAAAGATATGTCGTTATTAAAAAAAAAAAAAAAAAAAAAATAACTCTTCTATAAAATTTTATTTTATAATTAAAAAATTCTAATATATTTTTTAAATATAAAAGTTGATTAAAATATAAATTTACATTAATAACAAAAATAAGAAATGATTTTCAAAATTTCAAAAAACTTAAAATAGATATGACAAGTAGTTTTACCAAATGTGATCCAAATCTGAGTATTTTTTCGTATGTTATGTCTCATGGAATTTATGATATAAGAAATTATAATTTAAAAGTTGGGAAATACTAAAGGTATTCAACCTTATAATGAGAGACGTTTTCGTGACGATTGTGACGAAAAAGATTCGTTTTCATTTAAAGGTATTGTGGTTGTCGAAAAAAATTACAGTTTTCGGTACCATAAGTGTCGTTATTCATAGTTAAATCTGTAGTCTGCCGTTAAATCTGTCGAAAAACGTCTTTAAGGTTTCTACGATCGAGAAAAATAATTATTATTATTTATTAAACAAAATAAATTTAAATAACAAATAAGTGTCACAACTTCGTTATTGTGTTATTTGTTATACATGATTTATTATCTTTAATACGCCCCAACTTATATTCGTAACTTCGAAACATTTTATCAGCACAAGAAATACAAAAATGTATGCTATTAATCTTTTAAGAAGTACTTATATTTTATGTTCAAACAAACGGTTTTCGTCGCTCCCATATACCTAAAGGGACGTTGAGTAACATTTGGAAACCGTTGCTATGCAAGACGATGCAAAAGGAAGGAAATAATAATTTCTTATGCTTACCTTTCGGCCGGATAACAGCAGATTTTGAACCGCCTACAATTTTTACAAAAAACGCCGCCGTCGTTAAAATTGTTCGGCTCAGGTATCTGTTACATAGTCTATATTAGAAAAGTTTTTATCAATACATATGTCAAAATGAAAGCGAATTTTTTTAAGGCGGCAGTAGTTCCACAATACAACAATAAGGCGAAGCCATTAATGTTTTTTTATATGCAATAACCAAAAATAATAAACAGTGGTTTAACTGAGGCTACCTTGTATAGATTCGCACTGATTTTGACGTTTGTCTTAATAAAAATTTGTCTAATATAGACACAACGTTAGTTGCGCTTGCTCTTTTATTTCTTTTCTTCTCTTTGGCATTTATACTCAATGCTTTCTAAACTGTTGTACATTTTTAATACAAAACTAGTTTTATTTTATTTTCTTTTTTATTTTTACGTGGTTTTTTTTTCATACAACAAATCAAATTAAAATACAAAAGCGGTTTGCAGAATCAGTTGCAGAAGAACTAGCAGCGGGAAAGCATTAAAAAGCGCTTTAAGTTATTAAAGAGAAATAGATAAAATAAAGGTGTTATAAAAGAGTGGTTTAAAAAAAATTAGCCAATTTTTTCCAGTATTAAAGTTGTAATAAAAAATAAATTTGCTTAAGGAAATAAGAATTACTTGCAAAGAAACGCATTATCATTCATAGATTGACTAATTGCAGTGGTAAAGCAGCAGCAGCAGCGCTGATTTTGTAATGGCAAAATAATAAAAAATAAATTTGAAATTGTGTCTGTAGCGGTATTAGTATCGAAAAATTCATAATTTAATAAATTATTTAACAAACAAAAGAAAATTGAGTGAGTTACAAAATTGTTAAAGAAAAATTGCAAGTGTTTAAAAAAAATTTAAGTGATGTGTTAAAAAAAATTAAAAAAGAAGTGTATAGATAGCGTCAGTTAGCAAACATAATCTAATTCCTTTTTTTTTATAATAGTTTAATAATACCACATTTAGTGAACGTCATCAGAATTATAAGCCATACATTATTAATTTTATCATCCATTTAACTATTTTTCGGGTTCTTTTTGTTGCCTTCTTGCACACAATCAAACGCTCACTCGTCTTGGCAACAGACAACAGGTAAGTCAAGTTGCATTTCTTTTGTTGTTATTGCTATTCTATTTTTATATTTCTCTTTTTATGTGTTTTCTTTAATTTTAATGATCTTTTTAAGATTTCAATGCATTTATTTTCCCTTAATTCTAATTAAGCTGTAAGTTATTTTTAAAGACATGATTTTATTGTGAAAGTCTTCTTAACAATTTTGGTAAGAATTTTATCTTATATTTAGTAAATGGGAAGATATTTTTTTGTTTGGTTTTATTTTGGTATTTCCAATTAGAATTGTTTAATTCCGACGACAGTTGAAAAACCACTAGATCTTGAGTTTTTTTGTAATTGTAAAGGCCAAAGCGTAACAGTAGACGAAACTAATTGTCAATAACCTATGTCGGTTATCAAAAACCTAATTCATGCAAAAATAAAATACATGTAATGAAATTTTTTTGTTGTTGCTAAAAAAAATAAAAACTCTTAAAAAAAACAACATTTTTCAATTGTCAACCTAATGTTTCGGCTCTGTGGTAGAGGGCATATATTACTCAAAAAATTACACGTACTAAAATTGCATTTATTTTTAATGAAATTTTTACTTACACATTCTTAGACTTAGTTTTTTTTTTTGCCAACAGACTTAGGTTTTTGACAACGGAGCTTCGTATCTATGTTAATCTATGGTAAAGGGTTTATTTGAGAGTTTGTGAATAGTGAGCAGAAATGTAAAGTTTAGTGTTATTTAAATTGTAGTAAGTTTTTAAATTCTGAAGCACAATGGTATCTTCTGCACGGCAGATTTCTTTGAAATTTTAATTCTTAATGAGTTGTTAGACTTTCTATAATACTCGATTTATTTTAATACAAAGATGCGTATAAAAATCCAAAAGTATTTTATGAACAATTCACCAATTCTGGCAAGGGTTTATTGGCATTCCGTTTGTAATTCGTAAAATAATCATTTAGTACCCTTAAAATATGTTACTATTCTGGTTTCTTATATGTATGATCGTAATAACTCTCCAAAGGCTTCCAACAACTGAGTGGCATATATGATACACACCCATTTGTTGTCCATTTGCCAGTTAATCGCGCGACACATTATAGGGAAAATTCGGTCTTTATATATTTGTATGGTCTACATACGTACGTTAGGGTCCCGCTTAACAAAATTTTTTAGGAAAATCGAACGATGCATATTAATGGACAGAATATGGAAAGAAAATATTAAAAAAAATTCTTAAAATAGATCTACGTTTCCTACCAGAAATTGACAGTTAAGGATGTACTGCATTTTTTAAAAAAAGGTTTCTAGTTTTGCCTGGAAACGGATATCAAACAACTCATGATTTCGAGCTTATTATGAAAAATATAAAACAAAATTTTTATTAAAATATTATTTCCATAACAAGCTGAAAATTACGTTTTTTTGTGACTTTTTCTCGAAATATTTTGGCCAAAATGTACCAATCTTTAGGTTTTTAAAAGCTAGTAGTGAACTGAAGATAAATCTTAACTATCGTTATCTAACGCATCGTTTGATAGGTTTTCTACACCGAAATTGCAAAAAGCGTTTCTTGGTGACATTTTAACAACCCATCTCACGTAACAGAATATGTATGATTTTTCAGTCATAGAGTATCAAATTCGCTCTCTGAGAGAATTATATCACGTCTAGATATTATGACGAGATTTCTCTACACAACTATCTTATAAGATAAACTGTCAAAAAATTACACATATACGAAAGTTTGTTTGTGTGTGTGCATGTGTATTTTGGAAATGACTAAAAAAATAATGTTTTTTGTAAAATTGTTTGCTTTTAATATTTGTTCTAGGTTAAAAAAAAAAAAAAAAACATTTTTATAAAAGTTGTGCTAATGAAGTGCGAATTTTTTAAATAAAAGGACTCTGTGACTGATTGAAAATAATGATATCTTATATGATTTATATGATTTAGAATATGTGTAGACTTAACATAATATAAACAAAATGGTTAATCTCTTCTGTCGGCGTTATCTCATATATTATGTCAGCGTTAATCTTAGTTGCAGACCTGGGGTAATGTACGTCTATGAATTTGAACAAATGGTACTTGATTTTATTGAAGGGATCAAAAGTTACGAAAATGAGGTCAAAAGCAAATAATTATACATGTTACGTGGAGTGCTAACATAGTGTCTACATTAAAGATTTTTTTATCAAGACAAACGTCAAACTTAACGAGAATTTGTTGAAGGTGGCAACAGTTGCACAAAAACAACAATATGGCGTATTCGTTATTGTTTTTTATATATGCAGTATGACAACTGTAACAACCAAAATAATAATCAACTGTTTAACTAAGGTTACCTTGTGTATATTTGCACTGATTTTGACGTTTGTTTTGATATAAATTTGCTTAATGTAGACACTAGGTAAGTTACGAAAAATGTAACAAATGTAAGCAAATGACAACACTGGTACTAACCTAATCAAATTAGGTCTACGTTTTTACTTGACAGCTGTAAGAACAATGTTAACAACTTTTTGTTTTAATATGTACACTAAATCAGCGTAAAAAATCGCTGTAAAAAGTAAATTAATTGGACAATTTTTTACAATTTTCTTCGCTAAAAAGTGGTTAAAGTGTTTTGAAATAAACGCTAGTTAATTAATATTTTAAAAGTAGAAAAATTTTTTATTATAAACGCATAAGTGATTTATTTATTTACTTATTAAAAGTATTTTACAAAAAAAAAAATACTTTTAATAATTGATATTATTTACGTTTTTTTAAGTAACCATCCACTTACGTTTCATTTACATTTTTACATTTACGGTAGAGTTATGGAGCCTTTAGGGTCATGCTACGGGTTCAACAAAATTACTGTCTGTTTAACTTAATTTATCCCAAACCCCACTTAGTAAAAAACTAAACTGTTCGACGTATGTACGTATTTGATATTGAGTTTCTCTATCATTAAACAATTTATTCATAAGATCATATTCGATAACAGATTTAGCAGTGAATTGTAACACATTTATAGCAAAAGATTAAGTCCTGAAAATTCAGGGGTATTCATGAACAGGAGCAAATAAATTTAACTAGAAATTTTACCTAATTAAAGTTCACAAACTCTATTTTTTTTTTTTTTTTTTTTTGGGAAATTTAACAACTTGTTTATGGTCCTTCGAGCTCAAAGTAGATTGACGACAATGTAACATTTATGACCTCAGCTGCAATTTGAGCTCCTCAAAGTTGCAACCAGTGCAACGCGGACAACAAGGTACATTTCCTCCTTGTAACGTAATGACTCACTTTACAATCCCTTTAAAACTTATTCAAGTTTTATTAGCCACATGAATTAAATAAAAAATAATTTATGATTATTTAAAGGCGTGTAAAGAATTTCAATTATATTAATTGATTACAACCATAAAATGGAATCAATAAAGTTGATTATAATTTCAAAAAAAAAAGGAAGATAACAAAAGAAACTTATACTCTTACTACAATACTCCTTCCAATAACATAAATTTATAATTGACCCCCTGTTTCCCCCCAACCTTAGCATCAAACAAAATGCACTCAATCATGGTATTAAAAATATATTTTTTCTAGCCAGCAGAATATTTAAACAAACAAAATACATAAACAAACAAAAAAGGGAAAAAAAACTAAATTTCCGAATTCAACCAACCGTAGATTGTTGAACAATAGAGCAAAACGGAAGTTATATTGACAGATAGATGGATGGATGGAATTATACATAAAAACATATTTATATAAAAATATAAAGATATTCATATTTTTATAAAAATTACTCAAACTAAACTATTAAAAAAAAAAATATTTGTTGTCATTTTACAACCATCAAGAACTCCAAAATCTTTCTATTTCACTTGTTTTTACGAAAATGGTTATTCAAAATATTATAATTGCTGTTCAAAAGTTAATGACGTTGACAAGAGTAGACTTATTTCAAGGGGAGAATATTTTTTATAAAAGGTGTTAAGAAAATTGTGCGTTCACTCGCACTGTAATTGGTTTTATTGGTGTGTGTGTGTCACTGTTTGGGTGTCAAACTTGAAACACTTTGTTTGGTTCGGTTGGGTTTAATTACATTTGAGCGCCTGGAATTTTACGTTTCAAACGAAACACATGTTGGCCGGAAAATTATGACGAAATATTTATTGTACACAAGTAATTCTCGTGTTTGAATATTTTTTATTATTTTGTTCAAAGAAGGAAATATGTTTAAAAATCTAAAGTAATAAAAAAATCCGTGTTTTCCTTTGAGACTTTTTTAATTGTTTGTCTGTTTTTCTGCAATTTACTTAGGATTTACTTTGTTGTTTCAAACGGTTGTTTTATTGAATTATTTTAACTTTTAAAGCTAGACAAGTAATAAATAATTAAAGTTATTTGAGAGATTATTTAAATAATTGAAAATTTAATGTAATTAATAAGAAATTAGGCGAATCAATTATAAAAGCTTGAAATAACAAATAAAAAAGTTATTGTCGGTCAAGCACGACCATGTGATACTCCACACCATTGTGTATATCCATCAAAATTAGTGGAGGAGTGGACCAATACTTTTGCCAAGTGTAAAATAAAATATACGAATACAGAATATTACGTTAATACTAACATTCACATGAATTTATGCACTTTACGGTGATTACCAAAAGTGGGCTTATATGGGAGCTATGGTAAATTATGGAGTGATCCTCATAAAATTTGTCACTGTGATTTTTACTTATATAAAACTTATTTGTGTCGAATATAAGCTTGATACTAACATGTGTATGTGATTTATGCACGTTAAAGTGATTTTTGGAAGAGGGTTTTATATAGGAGCTATAGTCAATTATGGATCGATCTTCATGAAATTGGGCACAAAGATTGATACTTATACAAAACTTCCTTATAGCGAATTTCATTAAAATATTGCTATATTTAAGGCATTTATGTTCGTTAAACCCCTATTACGGGAGGACATTTGTATGGGGGCTAGGTGAAATAATGGACCGATCATAACCAATTTCAATAGGATTCGTCCTTGTGTCATGAAAGTCCTAAGTGCCAAATTTCATTGAATTATCTTCAAAATTGCGACCTATATTTTTTGCACAAAGTTTACATGGACAGCGAGCCAGCCAGCCAGACCCACGAACGGACGGACGAACATCGTTAGATCGACTCAAAAAGTGATTTTGAGTCGATTGGTATATTTTAAGGTGGGTGTTGGATGATTTCATGTGGAATAAAGTTATGTTATGTTATGTAGTGTGGAATAAAATTTTGTTGAGCGGAATAAAGTTATATGAGCGGTTCCAAGTATGTTTTGATTTGAATTTGAATCTTTCATATATTCGGTAACTTTGAATACTTTCGGAATTTCGCTACGTTTTTTATCTTCGGCGCTAAAATCACTTTTCTTAAATTTATAGAAGTACTAGCGACAATTTCTCACTATGATCTAACCCCTTTGGAAGCTTTTTAAATAAGTCTGTCACATTAACACGAACATGGTTACTTCCAGGAAGGAAATGTGACTTTGAAAATTCGACCAATTTGGCTAAAAGAAATTAAAAAGAAAATTGCTAGCTTGCGCTCTCCGGGGATAATTAACATATGAGACGGTATAAATCTACTTTTTTTAACGAAATGACGTGGTTATACTGATCGCAGGGAAATTTTTACCACGATCTGTGAAGTTATTCAGTTAAACTGTTCTCATGGGCCACTAGCAAGGATCTGGGGGGTAAACACGACAAAAAAATTGAGTTAGTTCTGTTCACTAGAAGGTACAAAATAGAGCAGGAGGAAAACGAAGCTAAATATATTGGAGTGTTCCTTTATAACAACTTGTTTTGGAAGAGAAATACGCAGTAAATGCTTAAAATGGGTCTTAATGTTTATTACGCATGTAAGAACTCCAATAAACGAGAATTGGGGTCTTAAACCGTAAATTGTATTTACAAGTCGCGATGAGGACAATGACAGGCATATTAACAGGTCATTGACCAATAGAGAAATTGCATGCAATTGTTACATCGGGTCTTCAGGTCTTTGAAGGTTGTGTGAGGATATGATGATGATGGTGGAACATACGATAACGTAAACAGAAATGTTTAGACAGACAATTCCTCGACTGATTAGAACACGTTTCCAAGATTGATCTGGGAATCCTAATAGGGTTTCGTATTAGGAATTGCTTCTTTGATGGATATTCGTTTGTTAGGAATGAATGTTGTTGATTATCTATATTTTGTTCCAACTTCTCTCTTTTGTTTCGAAGGGAATGCACAGTTTCTTGAAATCTGTACAACCTTTCCTAATCTAACAAATTCGATATTTTTCGATTCGTATTATGGAGTTGCATTCTTGTTCCTCTTATTGTCATACGATGTTCGGTGCTTAAAGATTCTATTGTTGATTCATTTAAATCAAATCAAATTTTAGATTAACAAAGTACTTCATTCATTTAATTGTCTTCAAAAGTTTAAACACCTTTCAGTATATTTTCGATGATAAATATTTTTATTTCCTCAAAACATAAGCAATTAACCAAATAACATTAGTTACCTGTCAAATTAAGATGAAAAATAGATCTGCATTTCTAAAAGTATCAAATCAAAATCTTTCTAAATAAACACGTTACTGCAAGTTGAACAGATGACGTAGGTTATTTCACGAACGTGTCATTTTGAAATAAATTTCTATAATTCAAAGAAACAGACTTTTTGTTGATATTTAACTTCAGCCAAATTAATTTTATAATAATTAAATATTAAATATTTTTTAGTTTTATAATAAAAATAAATAAATAAAAGCTACAAAATATGATTTATCTTTGAGTTTTTTTTCACTGAGACATGATTTTATATTGAATGCCAGACTGATTTATATATTTTTTGTTTTCATTTAAAGTTTTACAAAACGAGTTAATGACATTTTCTTCCTTTACTCTTTTTCAATATGTTTGAATGTATGCATGACTAGAATCAACACATATTTTTGACCTTTAAACAATGTTTCTTTTTACATTTATTGGCACACGCCACTAAAACTTAACTCCTGTTTTTGCATTTTTTTGCAGCTGCAGTTTTTTATTATATAGAGCAGGGGTTCTCAAAAAATCTTGCTTCGCAACCCCCTTTTGACATTGCAATGGAAGCGCGACCCTCTACAACTTTGACTAGTTTAAAAATCGGATAAAATGTTATGTAAAGATAAATTAAAAAAAAAAAAAATAATAATAATATTAATAAATGCAACTTTGTTTTTGTTTCATGAGATATTTGATATTAAGAGACTTTTTCGGATAATTCATATCTAATAGCATTCTCTGCGTTCACAAAAGATCGATTCTTTCTTTTGATAGACAAAGGAGTTTCACATAAAAATATATGTTAATGAACTTTGTTGTAATAGTTTTAGGGCTTCGGAGCCAACAAGTGGATAAACTTTACTATATTTCAACTAAAATGCTTTGAAATGAGTTACATTTTAAAACTTTGTGAAATAAATCTGATATTTTATCGATATTCATGTTGGAAGTATTTTAAATTAAATTATGAAGTCGTTTAAATTATGAAGTCGTTTAAGCTAATTCCCTTTTTATACTCTGCGAAATAAAAGTTCTGCGTACTCAGCATTGAGAAGGAGCATCATTCGAGTAAATTTTGGCAGTTTTATTCCACAGGATGTTATTCTATAGTTAAACTAGGGAAAGGGCATTGAAACAAACGACTTTATGAAAAAAGTTCTTAACATAATATATTTATATATTGCCGCATCATAAAGTTTTCTATATAATGTGTCATTGGACAGCATCACCTTCTTTATTTGATCATTGTTGCCTTTAGCATAATATTTTCAATCGAAACGAAGCGCGGGTTCCTTCATTGTTCTTGCAGCTAGTGTTAGTTGATTCTTAAAAGAACTCATTTTAGTTAAAATATATATATTTTCTTATGTCTTTAATTGGTGATGTTTTGTATAGACATTTAAATAGTTTCATACTTTCATTGGAATTTTGATCTAAACTTCTAAAAAATATTTACATTAAAAAATTGTGATTTCAATAATGTTTTTTTAGCATCTCTTCGCGACCCTATGAATGTTCTTTAAGACCCCTTGTAGGTCGCGGACCCGCATTTGTGAACCTTTGATGTAGAGTATAAAACTGATAACAGCTTTGTATTGTAATGAAATTCTATACATGTGGCTTATAGAAATTCTCTCTGGGTTAAAATATTTTGGAGTAAAAAGATTGAAAATTGAAAATACTTAAGAAGACCAATTTCTATTTATAAAAAATTGGAACACTTATTAGTGCTCATGTTCATGTGCCATTATTATTATTTTATTTCTATACAATAGATCTTAATTACTGTTGAATTTTAATTATACATATATAAATTATATGCTAAGTTATATATTATAGTCGAAATTAAAAAATCTTAAACCCTACGAAGTGTCTTAATTAAATACACTAAAATTTATTGTATTTTTATTCGTTAAAGAAAAGATGGTGAAAGTAATTTATGTTAATGGGTTACATTGTATTAAAATTTTTTTTTTGTCCAACTGAAATAAAAATTTGCATATTTGTAGTTTTTATTTTTAAAAAAAAATTGTATTTTCTGTAAAAAAAAAGTAAAATAGTTTTT
Source organism: Protocalliphora azurea (assembly GCA_932274085.1). Taxonomy (NCBI): domain Eukaryota; kingdom Metazoa; phylum Arthropoda; class Insecta; order Diptera; family Calliphoridae; genus Protocalliphora; species Protocalliphora azurea. The sequence continues at coordinate 134,725,446 of OW026519.1, forward strand.
GGTGTTTTCAGATTAAATTTCGTATATAATCTGGTTTTGGTATTACAAGTTTGTTTTTGTTTATTAAAAAAGCAATTAATCATTCTGTTGGTAATAAAAGCCAGAGATTTTGTAATATTTTATTTGTTTTGAACTAAAATAACACACTATGCTACAAATTTTGGGTTATCAAATATTCCCTCAATGATTTCCAAAATTTCCAAAGTTAGTTCGATTTTATGGACTCTTAAATTGTGGATATTTTGGAGCATGTTTCTCATTAAGTGTGAAAATAAAATATATTGAAATCAGTACATTTTAATATACTTATGGGTACTTATTGTTTTATAGAATACAGAGCTTTTCTCAGATATTGTGCAAGATTTTTATTAAATTTCCCTCCCTTTTAACGCCCACTTTCCATAATAAAATTGTTCTCAATATATGAGTACGCCCACTTTTGTAAACAATTTTTTAAGTTTAATTAAAAATTATCACATATATCAAGTATCTTGTTTAGAAAGCTATAGGCTAAAATATAAGTTTCATGTTACGTCCATTTTTTAGTCCACATTTAGTGAAAATCGATTTTGCTATTTATTTGATAATTCTGATAAAATTTTATATACCACGCCCTTTTACTGCTTGTTTTGTTCACTATTGTCATCAAAATTTTAATGAATTTTTAAATTTGCTAATTTAGAAGCAAGGTAACTCCTTTTAAAAAAGTGGGCGTGGCATAAAGTCTGTATTTCCTTCAAAGATATACATATTTGCCAAGTTTCATTTTAATCGGACAAAAGTAGATGTAAAAAGGGTATGGAGTCCAGTAAAAAAGTAATATAATAATACCAGTAGCGTATAAAGCCACAATTACATATAATAACATTTGGATTAAATAATTGTAATATTTTTTATTTCCAATCATATTGAAAAAAGGGCTCCAAAAAAATTCAAATTTCAAGAGGCCATAAAATCGAAATTCAAACTAATTTTGGAAAATGTGTGTGAAGATAAATATGTCGAGTTAAATTTGTTTTGACGTAACGACTTACGTCGAAACATATTTAACTTTTAAGTTAAGTTAAATATGTTTATTTTTAACTATGCCCAAGCATATTTAACTTATATTTACATATGTCTGTAAATAAAACATATTTAACTAATCTTGACTCTGGTCCCTGAAGGATTTTTATCATATTTTTTTATTTTTAAAAAAATTTTGAATGCTACACTTTATGAATTCTGGTGGTCTCTGAGGGATTTTGGCTATATTTGGCCATCTCCTTCCTTGTCACTCATATGGACCACATGAAAAATGAACACAATAATACCCCTCTATTAAACAATATAACTCCCATTCCTCAATTGTGTTTGGGAGATTTTTAAAAAATTTTTGAATATTACACTTAATAGTTTCTGGTGGTCTCTGAGGGATTTTGGTCATATTTGGCCATCTTTTTCCTTATTGCTTTTAACTCTTACCTCTACAAAAAATATATATCTATTTTTATTGGCCACTGCTTGTTAAAGTATTTTTATGCAGTTTATAGATCAAAAAACTATAAAGATATCTATACAGTTCGGTTTCATGACCAATTAATTATAACAAGGGAACCAAAAATATGTAAAATCATATTTTTGCCTGCAATTTAAATGAACCAAACCGGTTGTTATTTATTCGTTTCAGACAATTTAAAGAATTTTGACATCGATTTCGATGGTCCTAACATAATATTTTGAGCTTAGCATCATGTTTTCATAGACAATTCTTATTTTAGAGCATGTTTTGGCTATTTAAATTACATATTTTTGTTTATTTTATACTTAAGAAAATAATTTTGCATATTTTACACTTAGGATAAAAATTTTGTTCATTTTGCATCTAATAAAATTTTTTACATAATTTCCATTTTCAAGTTCGATTTCCTAATAATTTTCACCTTATAAATTGATAGAAATTTTGTAATTTCCTGATACAATATATGTATTAGTTTGAATATTTTTAAGAAAATATTTTTTATTAATTTCTTATAAAAATCAAGTTATTTTTTTTAGCAAGAAAACTAAATAATTTTAAATTTAGCCTGAAAAAAATTATACACTTCTTTTAGAGCATATTTTTTGTTGACGTTAAAATTTACGGTGCGTATTCGTACTACATATGGCACGTATTAGAGAGGTGCAATTTTGAACTACTCTGCTGCCGGTTTGTGATGATTTTAAGGGCATTAGGAAACTGTAGAGGTAAAAGTATATTGATGTTAAATCGCAGGATCATTAATGGCTGATACACCTCCACATCCATATCCTTTAATTCAGGCGAACATAAATGGATTACCAGTGATTTGCAGCGCTCGGTGTTAATAGTAATGGTCTTAATAACGTCGTTTTTAAAGTAGTACGGACCAATGTGTTGAGCTCAAGTTTTGCGAATGCATGCACACCTGGTAAATCTTGTGCAGGTTGGCGCTGTTATTTGCCTTAATTTTTGTGAACGGCGAAAAATAGAATGCCTCGATTTCTCCTGTATGCTTTCAGTATAATAGATTTGACCCTGTCAATTTCGATTCTCTCTTATTGGAACACCCTTAACAAAGAAGATACCATACAGACGTTTCCGGGTCTCATACTTTCTTTGGAAAAGAGACTTTGGGAACTCTTGAAAACAGGGTCAGACTTATCGTCAAAAAGTTCAAGACATAATGTATGCAATATCATTTTCGAAAACAATGCAGAAAGAACCCTTATCTGGAATTAAAAATTTGGAAAAAATTAAAATTTTGTCGCTGAAAATGCCGAGTTAATTCGTTATTTTTAAATAACTCACCAAAACAATCCTCCAAAAATTTTACACTAACTATATTGTATTAAAAACAGTAAATTGATTTTTAAAAATTTTGCTTCGATCATATGGGGAAGTAAGAAGTATCCCACTGGCTGCAGTCTGTTGTTGACAGTGATTCAATTATTTAGAAGATTATTTAAAAGATTTTTTCAGTGATAAGAGATATTGAAAGATTAATAATATGATTTTTTAATTAATGCTGAATTATGAAATAAATGTTAAGAAAACTTTATTGTAGCTAATCAAAAAATCCAAAAGCATTTGTGTTTAAAATTAGTGGACAACCTGTATAAGATTTTTTTTTCATAGGATAATAAAAAACCTCTTTTTTTGTAAATCCTAGATGATAAGCAGCTTAAAAGGCCGATGCTGACCAGTTGCACTTTGAAATTATCCCTGAAAAAAAAAAAAAAATTACACTTTCAAATCTTAAGACTCTATACAATGGAGTAACATTAATTATGGTCCACAATAAGTTATTAAACTGGTTCAATAGTCAATTTCTACTTGCCACTTAACTAACAGCTAACAACATAAGATCTTTTTAGTCAAAAGAACACAAGAGTCAAGAACAAGTTTAAATAATAGTTACACATGTGCCACGTAAAGACTCATACATATGATATTTAAGAGTCGTTAGTTGAGTATTTTGCAACATTGGTTTTTGGTTTAAAATGTAATGCACCGTTAAAATGTGAATACTCGTACAACACAGCAACAAAATGCGAATGAACTGATTTTTTTTCTGTAAACTTAAGAAACAAAAGCAGCAAAATAAAACTAGTTGAACTTGATATTGAACTGAAACAAGAAAAAATGTATATAAGTGAAAAAAAAAAAAAAAATACAATTCTATAAAAAGAAACTACTACAATGTACATTTAAACTGGTGGTCATTATAGAAAAGCGTATAATAATGAAAAAAATCTGATAGATGAAAATGGTCAATTCTACTCTTTTTTTTTCTTTCCTTTCATGCATATTTAAACTTGGCTTAATGGGAGGTAAGAGTAAAAAACTTGTTTTTTAACTCTTTTGTAACCAAAAAATTAAGGTTTACAATTTTTTTTTTGACTAAGAAAACTAGTAAAAATTAAAATCTTTTACTACTTTGAAATATACATTAAATAAAATATGTAGTAGTACTTGTACCTCAGACAATTTGTGGCAACTAATTGAGCCAATCGCGGGGTATGTCACAAAAAAAAAGGAACATTGTTTTAACAATTAAATACAATTTTCTTAGCGGTACTTTTTTATTTTTATTTTTTTAGTATTTTTGTATAAAAAGAAATAAAACATTACATCATTTGTTTGTTTTACTTCATGGTTTGTCTTATAAATAATATATAAAATGAATTAGAAAAAGTACAAAAATAGGGCAATAAAATTAACTTGTTTTTATACCCCACACCACCATAGGTGGTTGGGGTATTATGCGTTTGTGCTGATGTTTGTAACGCATACAAAACCCATATTAAAGTATACCAATCGACTCAGAATCTTTAGAATCGATCTTACGATGTCCATCCGTCTGGCTGGCTGGCAGTCCATGTAAACCTTGTGCACAAAGTACAGGTCGCAATTTTGAAGATAATTCAATGAAATTTGGCATATAGGACTTTCATGACACAAGAACGAAGCCTATTGAAATTGGTTATAATTCGTCAATTATTTCACCTAGCCCCATACAAATGTCCCCCCCGGAATAAGGGTTTAACGATCATAAGTGTCCTAAATATAGCACTATTTTAATAAAATTCGGTGTAAGGATATCAATATTGTATAAGTATCAATCTTTGTGCCAAATTTCATGATCGGTCCATAATTGACCATAGCTCCCATATAAAACACTCTTCCAAAATTCACTTTAACGTGCATAAATCACATACACATGTTAGTATCAAGTTTATATTCGACACAAATAAGTTTTATGTAAGTAGAATTCACAGTGACAAGTTTTATGAGGATAGCTCCATAATTTACCGTAGCTCCCATATAAGCCTACTTTCGGGAATCACCCTAAAGTGTATAAAAACATATAAATGTTAGTATTAACGTAATATCCTGTATTCGTATATTTTATTTTACACTTAGTAAAAGTATCGGTCCAAAATTGTCCACATGTCTAATATAAGACTCCTCCATGAATTTTGATGGACATGCACAATGGTGTGGGGTATCATATGGTCGGGCTTGACCGACTATATCTTTCTTACTTGTTTTTATATGTATAATTTCTTTGGAGAAATTATCAAAGTATATTGTTATTAAATCAAAGACAATCTAGTTTATTAATATTTTTTTCTAGTTACACAAGAAACAACACCTTAAACATTGTGCTTAAAATTCTTGAGAATTAAACACGAAATATTTTTCTTTTAAAAATGTGTGTCATAGTAAAATGTTTGTCAAAAATTGCTTAATATTTTTTTTTTCATTTTAGAAACGACCGTTGCCCTCAAAGTAATGCAACATTAACCATATTGATTCCCTGAAGAGCCCTATTGAGAAATGTAACTGTTATCCCAATGTATGCAGATCGATGAACTTAGTATAGCTAATCTACAAATTATTTCCTTCTAATTTGTATCATGTGTTTTTATTACGAATTAAAAATGGATAGTGAAATAATAGTTATAGATAATATGAAGACTTTAATCTTTAATAAGTTTTGTAGCAATACTATTTTAAGCAATCTGAATTCACAAGACTTGAAACTAATAGAATGCAAAATTTAACACCATAGGTTTTATTTTATAATCATGATTGTTGTTCAAAGTTCAAAAATTTAGAAAAAGGGCTTAAAATTACTTAAATAAATTTTTATAAGTCAGGCTTTGTGAATTTTAATTCAAAATGCATTTTAATGCAATTGCATTTTTTAAATGCATTTTTCGTTAAATATGCTATTTAAAATTTTTGATTTTTTCACATATTTAGAAGTATGGTATCTTTATATTAAAATAAAAATCTCAAATTTCTGGGCCGCCAAAATCTTCTATGTCCAATACAATTTCTAAAAAAACATGTTTCACATTTTTCATATTAAAATATTGACTTAAATTGAATGTTTTGACTCATCCCCGATTTCTTTTATTTTTTCATTATTGACAGTGCTTTTAACGTTGAAAATAATGATGTACAAATTTTTGAGTGCAACTGAATAATTTCGAAGTTATAGACCATTAAAAAATGTACTTTCCTAAGAAACGTGGTTTTGGAAATATCACAGCTAGAGCCCTTCAACAAAAAAGTTTCTATACAGGAGAAATGACAAAATTTTAAAAAAAAATTATGTTAAAGGAACTTTTATAAAAATAATTTTTCTTCTTTCTTTTCTTATAAATTCACATTCAAGGTCTTTCATTTGATAATTAAGCGTTTGCGATCGAATAAACAGTATATTAAATATTTACTATTTTAAGTGAGTCAAGCAGTTCAATGAGTACCAAAATATTATTTTATCTTACTTTTTGATTTTTTTTTTAAATTTCTATAAAAGTTAATAAAATATATAAAGTATGCAACTTTAAATATTTATACCTCTTGAAATTATTTACGGATTTGCCTAATTTTAAAAGCAAAGACGATTGTCTTCTTTTTGAGTGCATCAGTCAGTATTTCCAAAATATGCTTTTCGTTCAAAAATATTTACAAATTACAAATGTAATTTATAGATGCATTTTTGACAGTTGTGAATTGATTAAATTTTAATTTTTTACGTATATTTTAAAATGTTTTATTTATTATAAATTGCAATATTAATTATTTATATATAAAGTTTTACTATTTTTAATACATTTTTAAAAAACTAACGTAATCCATTTTTTAAATAAAATATTTATTCCTACAAAAATCTTAAAAATAATGCCAGAAATATAAAATTTTTATATGAAGAAATGTGAGCAGGTTTTAGAAAATTCTAAATTGTGTATGGCAGATGCGTAGGTCCCAAAAAATGTGGATTTTTATTTTAATGTAAAGATTCTCTATCTTCTAAATATGTTAAAAAATCAAAAATCTAGACAAGAAAAATCTGAATATTTAACGAAAATATATATATATATATATATATATATATATATATATATACAATTTAATGACTTAGATCATTAATTCCACAAAGCCTTCCCAGAAATAATATTTTATATTTTTTATTTTTTAGATTTTTATGTTTTTTAGAAAGCGAAATAAATTCGCAAATTTTCGGAATTTAGCGAAATTAAAATCGATATAGACATCCTTGCACTATTTGCGTGCAAAATTTTATGAAAATCGAAAGACACTGGGTAAATTTTATAATATTAATTTTATATGCTCTTATTTCAATTGGCAAAACTAAACTTACGTTAGCGATTTTACCAAAAATTTATAAAGCATATTTATTTAATTTTTTGTTATTCTCCTATGGTAAATACTCAATTTCATAAGAAGATTATAAATAAATCGTGCACTTTTTTTTGCAAAAGCGAAAACAAAAATCGAATATCGACTTTGACATTGCAAATCACAAACAAAGCATAACGACAATTACAAATAATATAATAGTTGGTCAAAAAGTTAATAACAATAATACACATATAAATATAAGGGCATGTGAATATTATGTTTGCTAACAGATACATATGAACAAATATAGAAAAAGGAAGGTCACTGATTTTGAAATCGTTATGCAATTTATACATAACTAACTAACCACAAATATAAAAAACTACATCTTTACCAGGGGAGAACAGTGAAAAAAATGAAATAAAGAGCCGTGTTGAACAAAACTAAAAATCAATAAATTATGAAAAATATTATGAAATAGGGTTCGAAATTTTAAAATGTTAAATACTCGTATGTTATCAATAGGAAAAAAATTTAAGACTTTGGTTTTCAGAATCGGATAAATCCTATTATGAAAAAATAGCACACAATTGTATATGTTTCATTATGAGTAGTTTATGTATTGTTATGATTTAATTAAATTTTTTACCTTTTACACTTTTAAAATGTCTTCATAGTGTCTGCAAAAATTTTGAACTATTTACAATACATTTTATATTTAGAATTTTTCTCTCCGCAAAATCAACCAGAGATCTTTACAAAGTCTTTTATGACCAATAGGTTAGAGGGTTCATCAAAGACAGCAAATCTGAACTCAAGGTGGTAAGTCTTCTTTTTATCAGCTTAGGAGAGTGCCGGATAAAATTTCTCACGTTCTCGTATCCAGTTTTATCTCTACAGTTTTTGTAGAAGTTCAATTACCATAAGATCCATTATCAATCAGAGAAATTCAGATATATGCTTGCAATCATTATCGACGTTCCATTACAGATTGTTAAACTCTCCAAAATTTCATATAAAGGCTGGAAACTTTGACGATTACTCAAAATATCTGTTAATTTTACATGGTAATGCAGCATTTGTTAATCTTGGTGCTTTGTTGCAGATGACTAGAACTGGGCAATGTGGATTCTAATGTCATAGTGGTGTTGATGGTTGCTGTTGAAACATTCAACAACAATAAATTCGTAGAAATATGTATAAGAAGAACTCTTTAGAAAAATAGTGTGGTTTTCCCATTTCCATTAATTGAGATAACATAACATGTGTAACAGACACTCTCGGATCCTAAAAATATATCTGCTACCAATGGTTTTCACCCCTTTTTTGACCTTATAATTTTGGCTCATTAGAAAGTGGAAATTTTCAGCGTTTTTGCCTATTAAAGGATTAAATGTCAATTAAATGATACCAAACGTTGCATGTATGAACCTTTCAATAATAATGAAATACTTCCTGAACCATTTAATACACGGAGCACATAAAAGTGACCTTATAGTTTTGCCGCGCACTGTATATAGATTCGACCAAGCCGAATATAACATTCTTACTTGTTGCAATATTCATCTGGAATTCTCTATATTCCTAATCCTTATAGAAGGAGATTAAAGAAAGAAATATTATCTTTCCGTTTGTTGAAATTTGTTAAAACGTTTTAAAAGCTCCAAATAATTTTTTTATTTTTTTTTTTTTTAACAGAAAACTGATTTTTCACTATATAAAAACGATTTAAAAAAAAAACAAAAAAACTATTTTTCACTAGAAATTGGTTCTCTGATTTCTTACCAAAAATTAGATTTGTCATTAAGAAAACCTATTTTACAATAAAAAACGATTTTTCATTTAAAACCCGAAAACAATTTTTTTTTTTATAAAAAAAATTACATGCTCTAATAAAAAATTGGACTTTAATAAAAAAATTTATTCTCTAATAAAAATTTTTATTTTTAATAAAAAATGAGATTTTTAATAAAAGATTGGATTTTTCACTAAAAGCCCGATTTTTCAATAAACATTTTTCTATTTTCTATATAACAATTAAGGTACGGTCAGATTAGGCAAATGTTTGTTTGGAATTTGTTTGCCGAAATGTACATAAAATGTTTCCAAAGTAATACGAAGTTTACTTTTTGGTCACGTTACGCACATTTGTTTTACCATTTTCTCATCGGTCACATTTGAAAAATTATTTGTCTTCAAAAATTATTTCATCAAACTGTCGAAAAAAATAAATTTGTTTTTACTAAAAATATAAACAAAGAGGATAAAATTTTTTTGGTTTAGAAAAATAAATAAATAAATAAGAAGAAAATTAAAAGACAATGGGTTTGGAAGTGGGTTTGCACAACAACCTTCCTCATGTGTAGTGCAAAATTGTTTAAAAAATACGGTTAAAAACTTCATCTTTTTATAGTTATTGAGCATTTTATGTTACATTTAATGTGTGTGTGTGTTATTCAGTATTCCGTATATTTCAAGACGATATAGTAAAATTGTAAGGATAGTTATATTAGCCATCTTTTAAAGATATGTACTTAGCTTTTGTTATACAAATTGTCGACAAATCTCTTCCTGGTCCATATTAGAGTGTCCGCAAATGTAGAATTTTCAATAAGGCTACGGGTACATACTTGAGCTAGTAAGAGGACTGTCCCTACAAATTTTTATTAAAATTGGTATACCACTTTTATGGGTGCTAGTTGAAAATATTGTCCGATTTTAACAAAAACTTGTAGACAGTCCTCTGACTTGCTCAGTTATGTGCCCAATTTGCGATTGTAATTTTACTCTGTGGCCCCATTGAAAATTTTACATTTGCGGACACCCTAACATGAACCATTTGTTGACATTATGTGCAACAGAAGATAAGTGATTATCTTTAGAAAATGGTTGGCATAATTATCCTTACATTAAATCTAAGATAAAATGCTATAACTCCAAAACTAATGATGGCACATAAAAATGTACTTTAGCAAAATTGTTAGAATTTTTATATTCTATAAATGTTGAAATAGCATCAAAACAGGTAGGATGCATAATAAGCGAGATATATGTAAAAAAGTGATTTTGACACCTTTAAGCACGAATAACTCACACAGCAAATACATGATTATCGATGACTTTTAGCAGTATGTATAAGACACCTAGACGATGCTATATCCAACAATTCCGATGTTAAACTATTTTTTCGCATAATTTGCCTGGAGTACCAACGAAGGATATGAAATATAATGACATATCTTGCTTTTTTATATAATTTACTTTTGCTAGGCTAAACAAGCAAGTTAATGAAATTATCAGCAATATTGTATTAGCAGAATTTGATGCTTAAAACTTTTATTTTTTAATTTTATTGAATTAAATAATTTTATTTGCCCAAAATCAGCTGATTTGTTGTGTGTCACAAAAACTATTTTATGGCAAAGAAATATTTGTCAGTTTCTGTCAAATATTTCCCTAGTCTGACCGTACATTTAAGCAAGTTAATGAAATTATTGAAATGATCAGCAATATTGTACTAGTAGAATTTATTACTTAAAACTTCTCATTTGTTTATATGTTTTTTTACATTTTAATGATTTATATTCAATGCAACTGTTATTTAATACTGTTTTGTCTTGAAAAAATTTTTATGGCCACATTACCGCAAAGAAATATTTGTCAGTTTCTGTCAAATATTACCCTAGTCTGACCATACCATACCTTTAACAAAATTATAAATATTTTTTTTGATAAAATAATTTTGTAATTATCATTTCATTGTTAGCTGGATAAATTTTTTTATTGTAAAATGTGGAATTACTATGTTAAATATTTTTCTATTTTCATTCATAATTTATTTTCTCTACATAAAACTGTTATTTGAATGTAATCAAAATACTTACTAAACTTTTTGAATTTAAAATTCCAAAAAATTTAAATAAAAAAACACTAGTTTTAATTTTATTATTAACCTAAATTTATTTGATTTTTTTTTTTGTAAATATCAAGTTTTGTATTAAATTTTCGACAAAAAACCCAGAAAGGAAGAAGTGCAGCAAAGCGTATATATTTCAACAATACATAATTAAAAAAAAAAATACAAATTTATAACATTACCGGTAAAAAATTAAAAAAAACTGACCACTTTACCGTTACAAACATTAAAACTCATACAAACATTTAAACATAAAAAAATGAGAATTTACAAGTGGAACTTAAAAATATAGACTCAATACAGTTTTATTTTCATAATAACAAAAGCAACAAAACATACGAATTTATAAATCACATTAGATTTATCATTTTGTTCAATTCGTTGTTTAAATAAGAAAAAAAAAAAAATCCAAAAAAGTTTATTGACATTAAATAATTTTTATGTTTATTGTTCGATCATAAATTAATACAATGGAAGTTTTAAACTTGATCCAATAATTTTTGGGTGGTTGCTATAATGTTGTTGCAACCATATGTTTGATGATTGTTTTCATTGGTGGATATTTAAAGAAATCAAAATTGTAAAAGTAAACATCAAATTAAAATTTCTAAAGAAGCAACAAAAAAATTAAAGTCATTTTTATTTATTTTTTTTATACCGTGATTTTTATTTCTTTTTTATACCGTAGGTGGTTGGGGTATTATGCGTTTGTGCTGATGTTTGTAACGCAGAGAAAAAAATCATCCAACGCCCACCTTAAAGACTTATAATCACTTTTTGAGTCGATCTAACGATGTCCATGAAAATCTTGTACACAAAGTACAGATCGCAATTTTGAAGATAATTCAAATAAGAAAGAAGGACTTTCATGACGCAAGGACGAAGTCTATTGAAATCGGTTATGATCGGTGAATTATTTCGCCTAGCCCCCATACAAATGCCCTCCCGGAATAGGGGTTTAAATGCCTTAAATATATTTTAATGAAATTCGTTGTATGTAAGGAAGTTTTGTCTAAGTATCAATCTTTGTGCCAAATTTCATGGAGATCGGTCCGTAATTGACCATAGCTCACATATAAAACCCTCTTCCGAAAATCACTTTAACGTGCATTAATCTCACACGCATGTTAGTATCAGATTTATATTCGACAAAAATAAGTTTTACATAAGTAGAAATCACAGTGCCAAATTTTATGAGGATCGCTTCATAATTTACCATATCTCCCATATAATCCCAATTCTGCATTCGTATATTTTATACTTAGTAAAAGTATCAGTCCACAATTGTCCACATGTCTAACATAATACCCCTCCACGAATTTTGATGGACATACGCATTGGTGTGGGGTATCATATGGTCGGGTTTTACCTACTATATCTTTCTTACTTGTTTTATTTATATTTTTTATTTTTGAAAAATAACAAGCTTCTTCTTTTGCTTATGCGGGCATTTAAGAACATATTTTTATTTTTGTTGCTATTCTTTAATGAATGTGAAAATTAAAACAGTAAAATTAAGAACCTGTCGACTTTTTTCCATTTTTTGGAATTCATTAATTTAAATAAAAACGTTTTGTATATTTTCTGTTTAGTGGAACTGAAGCGAAATATTTAATGTATTTTTTAGTTAATACCATTTTGGAAATTTTTATTTATATATATTAAGTATATTTTTGGTATTTTGGTATTTATATCAGTCTGTGTATTGAAATTAACTTTCAGATTGCTAAATATAACTGAGGATCATTTGGGTTATATGTATATGTAATATATAAAATCGCTTTTCCAAAAACAAAGTTTATTTTCATAATAAACTTAGGCATATTGAAGATTCAGATGAATAAAGAGAAATGGTCTAATCTAATATAGTAAAACTCTCCACGAGAATCTCAAAAACTCTTTCAATTACCAATACAACCCTAGAGTTTTAGATCTTTTAGGGACACTTTTTTAAACAGCTACTGGATAAAGTGTGGTTTCCTACGCTTGCTATTTACTTCATAATAATTGTCTTCTAGGTGCATTATGGGCTACTTTTTTGGTGTCCAGGTATTTGTCATTTTATATTGCTTAATTAAATAAACAAAAGAAGTCTTTGAATTAGTTGCATTTCGTGTTTGGAGTAAAAGTGTTCTGTTGGTCGTGGATTTTGTGCGACAAAATAAAGTGAGACTTTACTAAATTCTTTAATTTGGTTTCTAATTTTCAAATTTATTGTTACAAACTGGAAGGTGGATGCTTAAGAAATACTAAATTTTAATATTCTACTCATTACATTTTATTGAAATTATTAAATTTCAAAAATTACGATAATTCCGCCCATATTTTTGTGAAGTCTCCGACTGCAATCCAGGAAGGTTTCTTGATTTTAGAATGTGATAATGAAGTGGGTTAAGGTATTTGTCTTTAAAATGCAAAAATATCTGTATCTGAGGCTAAAAGAACCATTTAGTTATGTAAAATTACAAATTTGAATGAAAATTAAAAGAAACTGAGTGCCTGAAACCATATTACCACGAAGTAAAATGGTAACGATATCGAGACCAACACAACACTTTTACCCCAAACTCGAAATGCAACTAATTCAAAGACTTCTTTTGTTTATTAAATTAAACAATATAAAATGACAAAATACCTGGACACCAAAAAAGTTGCCAATAATGCACCTAGAAGACAATTATTATGAAGTAACTAGCAAGAGTAAAAAATCGCACTTTATTTTGTTCGACAGTGTATGTAGCTTTCTAAGGTATGAATTATATTTTCATAGTATATTGGAAATGGAATAAGTACACAATTTAACATATTCAAGATATATTTTAAAATTCCATTTTCAAAAATAATGTATAAAATGATATATTATTTAAAATATAAAATATTCATTTTATAAAGGTAAAAACAATATCATTACTTTTTTGCTATATTTTCGATAGTGAATATGCACATGGAAAAATATACAAAATAATTTTCATACGAATTGCGAATATATTTACACATTTCAAAATTGTATACCAACGACCTTTAATTTCGATTTAAAACCTAAAAAATAGTTTCCTGAAAAGTAATAAATATCAATTATGTAGTTTTTGCCACAGATTTACTTAGAGTAAAACTTATAAACATCTAAATTTAAATGACTGAAAACGGGTTAAACGATTTATTCAAGAACCCAAAATTGAACAACCGGTTTTTTTCTTATATGAGATTTTTCAGTTAAACCGAAAAGTCGGTTTTTTGGATACTCTGGCACTATTGAATTCAGCTTACTGGAATTAGCTTTATCAGTGGGATGCTCAGGTTATTAAAATTTACGACTAGCACAGTGTTATTAATGACATTAATTTTATTTATTAAAAATATCAAATTATAAATATACTCCAATATTCTCATTTAACCCCACCGTGCATTGTTTTACCTTTAAAATAATGACATCAGCATATCTTTTTAATCATTATTTTATAAAAATAAAATCTACTCATACAAACATACAAAACCTAATTCAGTAGCAAGATTTATGTTTATAATTAATATAAACGTTTTATGTCTTCCATAACCGTTGTAACCGCAGACAACACCATTTTTCGCTATGTCAGCAAAAATTTCAGTAGACAATATTTTTTTTTTTTTACTTCCCCATTTTCCATTTTAAAGATTTAATTTCTTAAACAAAACTCATCAGAAACATACATTTTTAACATTTTCATCATTTGAGTGAAAATTAATATTTTTCCTTAGTTTCAAGTTTCTTCATAATGAAAATTATAGAAAAATACACAAATAAACAAACTGAAATGTGCTACTGAAAGTACTATTAAAATCTTTCCTGACGAACGACTAACATAATATCAACCACGATTTTTTTTAAATTTTCCTTTAACTAACAAAAGGTAAAAATAAATATATTTTATGTTGTAAACAATAGTTTTGCCACAATATTCAACATTCAACATCCAAACAACAATAACCAGTAGTGGAGCTGTTGCTGCTATTGCCAGTCATGTTTGCCACATGTGCACTGTGAATAAAAACGAAAAAAAGTAGCATGACAATTTTTAATATATATTTTTTTTTTTTTTTTTTTTTACATTACAACAATAAACGGCACAATAACCGGAAGAAATACAACTTATTTGTCGGTTTTATTGTTAAATAAAAAAAAGTAACAAGAAACAAAAAAAAATATTTTTTCTACTTTGTAATCACTGGTTAAATAAATGCTACATTGTAAATATACACAGTATTTTAAATAATGTTTATTATTAAAAATTAACAAACCATAAATTAATAATAGAAAATAAACAACAATAAAAATTATTTAAAAAAAAAAAAGTTAAAAATTAACTTTGTCAGGTGTGGGGTTCGAACCCACGCTCCCTCTCGGGAACCAGAGCTTAAATCTGGCGCCTTAGACCGCTCGGCCAACCTGACTTGTTACTTCCAGTTGGCAAATGATTGTTATAAATATTTTATTTAATTTTTGCACATGCAAACTGATCTAAAAATAGCACATTTTATTATTCGAAAAGAGAGAAAAAAAGAAAAGAAATTTTATGTGTGTTTGTTTTTATTTTTGCAATGACTATTCTTTTGATTAAATTGTTTTTTTTTTGCAAATCAAATAGAATTATTATTCAATTAATGCGAGAGTTTGCCTAGTAATGAAAATTTGTTGCTAATAAAATTGAGAGGATTTATAATTTTCCAGTAAACAGGTAGAAGAGAATTAATCTTAGCTGATATTACTGGATTCAATTTCGAAAATATTTCTCAACTTTGTTTAGTTAGGTTCGTTCGCAAAGAATTGTTAATAAATTTAGAACATAAAAAAATTCTGAAAATCAATAAAGAAGAGTTAAGAACGTTGATCAAAATTTTAATTTTTATTTAACTATGTACTTAATATTATCTGCTATGACTGTATTCTTTTTGGAGACTACAGGTTCTGAAATTTGCAATAGAATTAAATGTTTAAAATTATACTAAACCCAGTGCATACTTATCAAAATTGCACTTATTGCACACCCACTTATCAATTCCACTCAACAGATCGCTGGATGAGCCTCGGTGCTTCAGTTTTATCATTATCCATTTAATTGTTAATTATCTTTGTCTGGAAGTAGCTTTCGAAATAAATCTCCCGTTTCGCAGCTACGCTTATAAAATATGCATGTAGCAGGGATGGAAAAGTTGATACGATAGTACCGTAGTACTGCCGTGAATAATTTGATACTCTCCAACTCTATTCAAAATTAAACTTTTTTTCAAGTAAGTATGTATTTTAGAGATAATTTCAAAAGCTTTAATCCAGTGGGTGTTCTTAAGTAATTATGAAATTTTCATAAATAGTATTCTTTGATCAAACACGGGAAATCTATTTTTACGTGTTGCATAAAAAATATATAAATTTAAACTCTATAGGTTTGTAGGACAAATAAAATAAATTATACAAAATCTGCCCTTAAATTGATGTTTACATTGGTAGTAAAATTAAAGCTTTAATGGAATTTATATTTGAGAATTTGTTCCGATTCCTCATTCGCTAAATGTATTAAAATCTCCATATTTTATTATATTATTTTTAAGTTCAACAAATATAATTTTTATTTAAGTCAGCGCTAATTGCTAACTTGCTTATTCAAAATGAAAATATGTATGCACGGTTATAAGTTTCAACATCTGATTTTGCAGTATAAATTTTTGAAAATAGAAAGAATTTTAATACTCAGAGAGTAAAAAAGTACAATCTGAATATTTTTTTGATACCAAAAAATATATTCATATTTTCTATTTCCATTACCATTTTCCCTCTTCTTTGTTTAAAATAACCTAAAACAGATGATCAATCTTTTGAGAACTTAACTCTCCTAAGAATTGTTTATTGCTTTTTTTTTAGTTTATCATTCGATTTGTAATTTCTACAATATTCATGTGGAACCGCATTATGCACATAAATTCTGGATATTCGGATTATTACATAGGGAATCCGAAATAACAATGTCCGTCTGTTTATTAAAATCAATTTCTGAAAGTTCCAGATATTTTAATTTTTTATTTCTCTCAATTTTTTGCCACAAAAAAAAAAATCTAAAAAAATTTATTTTCCAAAAAAGTATTATTTTTCAAAAGATATCAATTAAGAAAAAAAAGGAAAACAAATTGAAAAAAAATTAAGTTATGCAAAAAAGTGAAATTTCTATTGTGAAAATGAAAAAGGTGCGAATTAAAAAAAAAATAAAAAAAAATAAAAAAATAAAAAACATAGTTTCTAAAAAGTGTATCAATTATAAAGAAATTACTTTATTTTGGAAAAAGTATGCATTTTTGTACGCAAGTATACATACATATGTTTATTTTACAAAAAAGGTATAAATATATAAAAAACGTATTAAGAAAAGAAGAATCATTAAAAAATTTTAATAAATATCCTAGTTTTCACAAAAGTACCAATTATCCAAAAATATATAACATTTTCGATAAAAAAAAAACATATTCCTATGCATTTATGTTTTTCCAAAAAGTATCACTTAAAAAAAGTTGAGTCTAAATTTATGGCTGTATATTTTGTTTGTTTTTAATTTAAAAATTATTATTATTTTTTTTTAAGAATTCTTTATATTTTAGCAAGGTTGGCAACATATTCAAAAAGGTAAATAGGCAACGGTAATGTCATTTTGGATTATTTAGGTAAGGGAATTTAGCGATAACAATATTTTCAGTTATTTCGGTAAGGGTATTTTAGCGTTATCGGTATTACGGTATCGGTGGTAACGGTATTTGTAGTTATTTCGGTAATGGTGTTTTAACGGTAACGGTTGTTTCAGAAATTTCATTGATTTTTATTTAAAATATTTTTTATCAATCAGTGTAATAACGGTAATGTTATTTTAGCGGCAACTGTAATATGTTTTACTTAAGTAACGGTATTTAAGCATTTTTGGTATTTTGGGTTATTTCGGTAAAGGTATTTTAGCGATAACAGTATTTCGAATTATTTCGGTAACGGTATTTTAGCGGTAACAGTATTCATATTGAATGGGTCTTTTTAGCGGTAGGGATATTAAAAAAAATAAAAATGCAATTTGTATAGTTGCATTATTTTAATTTTTATTTATATAGGGTGATCCATTTGGAGGTTCTTTTTTAAAACGCTTAAAATTGGTTTGCATATCGGAATCTTTATAATGACCCGAAAGAACATTATCTAACATTTACTTTTTAAAAATAATTTTATTCAAATGTAGGTGGTCAATTCATAAGGTCCAATTTTCGATCACACTTTCCAGAATCTCGCGAATTACGCAAGTATTGAATCGTAGCTGGCTCATCGAAGAAGACTTTTGTCTTCACCTAACACCAAACAAAGGAATTCGCTGTTCATCAAAATAAATTCTCCATAAAGCCATTCAGCGTCTTTCTGGTCGATTGGTCACGGTCTTCACCCATGCTATGCGCTGCTACAGCCGCAATATTCTCTTCACTACGGGATGGATGTGGTCTATTCGATCACATATCATCTAA
Organism: Protocalliphora azurea; assembly: GCA_932274085.1. Classification (NCBI taxonomy): domain Eukaryota; kingdom Metazoa; phylum Arthropoda; class Insecta; order Diptera; family Calliphoridae; genus Protocalliphora; species Protocalliphora azurea. The sequence continues at coordinate 134,744,039 of OW026519.1, forward strand.
CTGCGTATACAAATTTGCTGATGGTATTGGCAATAAAGGTCGATGATGCAGACCATAGTAGTGCTGCAAAGTGTGATCGAAAATTGGTCCTTTCGGATGAACCCTAATGAACAACGAAGTCGCGGCCAATATATAAATGAAATTATTTTTAAAAAGTAAATGTTAGATAATGTTCTTTTGGGTCATAATAAAGATTCCAAATCTATTTTAAGTATTTTATTTAAGAATAAATTAAAAAATACATCTATTGGAATTTTATTAATTTCACGTTTTATCGTTTTAAACATAATGATTTTCAGAATCATTTAAATTTTTTTATAATATATTTTTAATGATTATTTATTATTATTATTCTTTTTTTTACAGATTTAATAACAAATAAAATTGTTCCTTCGAAGATCTACCAAATAAGGATGTAAGTAAACTTTTTACTTTAAAATTCAGAGTTTTAACAATTGGCTTTTAAAGCTTGTACATATAAAAGTATAAAAATAAATAATGAAAACTTAATTTTACAAAGCAAATAAGTTTCCAAATGTAAAAGTAAAAAATTTAAATTTTCTCTTAATTTTTAATAACCAATAACGGATCCAGATATAAATGGCTTGAATAAAACGAATTTTTTTGTGATCTAACATTTGTATGTTTTAAAGAGAAGAAACTTTACATCAAATTGGCATATGTTAAAATCCCTAAGCTTTTATTTAACCTTGCCCATCACAATTTTGAACATGTTTCCCCCACATTTTTTATAAGCATTATTTAATATTTTGTTTTATTTTACACCTTTTTTTTATATTTTTTACAACAGAATGTTTATAAAGCAGCAAAAATCCAGCCCTTTTTATATTTTAACATAGAACTTTTTATACCGGAAGTTCTTTTGCTTTAATTTACTTTATGAATAGACTTTTGTGGGATAAAGGCTCTACTTAATACTAGCAACAAACGAGGTACCATTGCAAGCAAACAAATAGAAGGAGTCACTTTGTAAAACTTTTGTTCTATTTTTTTAATAACGTTTTTTATTTTTATTTAATTTTTTTACTGCAACTAGAGTTTTTTGAATCTTCTTTGTTTGCAACGAATTGGAGCAGAAATTTGTAATATCTCCGAGTCAATTATGATGTAGAATATAAATGGTAGAAGTGTGCGCCTGGGTTTTTTATTGTTTGACATACAAACACTAACTTGCTTTGTAATTTTTTACAGCAACACAAATTATGTTTGTTTCAAACCCAGACGCATGTATGTTAATTTGTATGTTATATGTATGTACAAAAAAGGGCTATTAAAATGGGGCAGTCTGTATTTATTTAAGCATGAGTTATTATAAGGTGTTTATTAATAAATCATAAGGGTTTTAAAAACTAATTAAATGCTTTAAGTTTGCCTTTTTAGATTTAATCACAATAAGAGAGAGAAATATTAAATATATAAAGAACGATTTTAATAATTAAGGAATATGTATGGGAAGAAAATAAAATAATAAATTTGTCAGGTGTGGGGTTCGAACCCACGCTCCCTCTCGGGAACCAGAGCTTAAATCTGGCGCCTTAGACCGCTCGGCCAACCTGACATAAAAATATGCGCTTCCTAACTGTTTATACTTAACAATAAATTTTCGGACATTAGGGAAGTTCACAAAGTTTTGTATTATAATTTAGTAAAGTAACTTTTCCTGTGCTTCAGATAACCGTCTTCTTATATTCACAATATTAAATTTAAGAGTAAGACAAACGTAATTAATGCGAAATAGGATTCCTACTTGCCCCCGGGGAGTGGCATAGTTTAATTGCCGATATTTCATTTTCTTAGACTATTAACAGCATTTATTTACTCACAATTCGTGCAATATGTCATTCTAACTAGAAATAATTTTCAGAACAAAACACAAAATGTAACTTCTCTTTACTTATAATATGAAATTTAAAAGTTAGAAAAAGGAAATTTATATGAAATATGAACCTTTCTTGCTCCCAAAGAATAACAGAGCCTAATTGGCTACTCGTTCTCTTAAGCTATTAACAGCATTTATTCTACTTTTTCAAGTTAGTTATTTACCGAAAATTCTTTCAGAATGTCAGGTTGGCCTAGCGGTCTAATGTTCACGATGGGGAGCATGGGTTCAAATTTCTCATCTCTGACAAATAACCATTTTTGCTTTGATTGTCATTTTGTAATAAAGTTTGATTAAAAGAATATACTTACATGTAATTATACCGCAATGATAATGAATGATTTGATCATTTTGTAATTAATTTTAAATATTAAAATTTCTTATACATAATTACTTATTTACAGAGCAACCAAAAATATGCTATTGAAAATAGTTTTATGCGCAATCAATATGCTCTTAAAATCGGAAAACATGCCCTAATATTTTAAAATATCTTCCTAAGATATTGAGGGTACTCATTGAAACGTTTAAGTTTCCCATTTGTGCATATTTACGCCACATGTTTCATGAACCCCCGCTTCAAATATTGTGCAATATTAAGGATAAGAAAATAATAAATCATTTTAAATGATTGATTTTTTTTTTTTTTTTTTTTTTACAACGCAAGTTTGCACAAACTTATAAGTGTTGTGCAAATGAATTTCAATACAATTTTTGACAGTTCATTTGCGAGTGTGCAAATTTGCACTGTTTGCGAGGGTTTTGCGAGTTTTCATAAGGACTCTTATTACTTTTTTCTAGATTCATTTTAAATTATATAATTTTGCATACTAAAATTTACTTGATTAAAGTTAGAAAATGCTAAAAAATATGTTTGTGCATGAAATCAGGAAATTATAAAATTTCTATTAATTACTAAGATAAAAATAATTGGATTTGAAAAATTGTATTGAACGAAAAATATGCAAATTATGCTGAAATTCTTAAATTTGTCTGAAACGGATAAATAACTATTAGTTTGGATTGAGAATTATTTTTATTTCGAATCGGCATCCGAAAATAACGATTATGGAAAAACGTTTGACTAAATAACGATTATCCTTAATTTTTATTTTATTCCTGAAATATTATGAATAATTTTATGATTATAATTTAAAAAATTATAATTACATCGTAATTACTATGATATTGCTAATAATCTTTACGGGCCCTCGGTAGAATTTATCAATTCACATATCTTTCATTTACTTCAAAACTGTCGTAACCCAAAAAAAAAAAAGCGATTTTGAAGTAAACTCATTCAAAGTTTTCAAATGACTATAATGCATATTTCAACATCATTAATTCAAAAACATCTTTTTGAGTTATGACGTTCTTGAAGTAAATGAGCGAAGTGTTCATTTTAAAACTAGAAAAATCGTTGGTTTCCTTTTCTTAAATTTTTCTAGCTGTATGTATAATTAACAAATAAAAATGCAAAATAATAAACTTATATCTTTGTCAGGTGTGGGGTTCGAACCCACGCTCCCTCTCGGGAACCAGAGCTTAAATCTGGCGCCTTAGACCGCTCGGCCAACCTGACCTTATAGTAGAGTAGCACACAGACTTCAGTTCAATCACTGAATCGAAAATTTTTATATGGAATAAAATTTAATTCTTTTAAAGAATTCATTTTTCTGGAAAAAATTGCGTTAAGATGATAAAAATTTCTATTGTACAAAAACCCGGAGGAAATGTGGGATAAATTCGTAGAGAAAAGATCCTTTGAATCCTTTAAAATACTTTTGAAAATTTTTGAGGATAAAAAAATCACTTGTAAATTCTTGTCAGGTGTGGGGTTCGAACCCACGCTCCCTCTCGGGAACCAGAGCTTAAATCTGGCGCCTTAGACCGCTCGGCCAACCTGACCCTGTAGCATAGTAACACACAGACTTCATTTCAATCACTGAATCGAAAAGTTTTATATGGAATAAAATTTAATTCTTTTAAAGAATTCATTTTTCTGGAAAAAAATTGCGTTAAGATGATAAAAATTTCTATTGTACAAAAACCCGGAGGAAATGTGGGATAAATTCGTAGAGAAAAGATCCTTTGAATCCTTTAAAATACTTTTGAAAATTTTTGAGGATAAAAAAATCACTTGTAAATTCTTGTCAGGTGTGGGGTTCGAACCCACGCTCCCTCTGGGGAACCAGAACTTAAACCTGGCGCCTTAGACCGCTCGGCCAACCTGACTATGAGCTGTCTTGGACAAAAAGGTTAATGTTAAAACTAGATGCTGTAATAAAAATTACAAATAAGTACAACTTAAAAATATTAACAATTAATAGTTTTTACTAAATTTCATAGTTTTTATATTAGTATAAAGATTAATATTAAATTGCATATAATAAAAAATTAACATCTTAGTTCTTGACCTCTTACCCTTTTTGGCAATTAAAAATTAAATCTGGTTTTTAGGCATATTTTGCCATTTTGACTTTTGAATACTCATTAAACTTCATATTATGATCTTTATTTTTCTTATTATTTTAAAATATTTTTCAATTATAAGCCTCGCTTTAAAATAAAAAAAGGTATTCTACAAGACAAAACAACTTTTTTTTTGTCAGGTGTGGGGTTCGAACCCACGCTCCCTCTCGGGAACCAGAGCTTAAATCTGGCGCCTTAGACCGCTCGGCCAACCTGACATGTGGTTAACCGATGACAAAATAACATTTTATAAATTTAGAATTTTTTAATAATATCTTAACGATTGAATATTCTACTTCAAAGATAAGATTTAATTTCATAGATTGTTGACTTTGCTTACAAAGATTATGAAAATTTTATTGTTGCTCATAAAAAGTCTTATTGTAATGTAACGTGTTTTTTTCTAGTTCGTTTTTACCTAAGGATTTAAACTTCTAATGATTATTATATTTTGAACCTTTAATTTTCTTTAATAATTTTGAAATTTATCCAACAACTATGAAACTGAAATTAAAATATTTTATAAGATTTTTGTTTTTTATTGTTTTCGAATTGTTATTAAATTAGCTAAATTGCAAATAAATTATTTAATTATACTTTTTATCTAATTTGAATTATTCTTATTCGATAATACAAACATTTTAACCGATTATTCGAATAATTTTTATACGAACAACAACAATGGTTTCTAAACACAATCAGATTTTTGTTTAGCTCCAAACTATAAACATGTTGCCAACACATTATTAAGTCGATTAAACCAATTGAAAATTCAACATCCATGGGACATGCGCTATATTCAAATCTTTGCTCTCATTCAGTGCTGCCATATTTTATTTTTTAAAAATCTTACAATTTCTTTTCAAAAATCTTACTTTTGGAAGATTTTTTTTTTTTTTTTTTTTTTGTTAAAAAGTACAAAAGTATATTTTTATGCAATTTATGCATTAAAATGAAATTTCTAAAGCAAAACCTGAGCAGATTCATAAAATAGCCAATAATGGTAGAATAAACTCAATAAAAATATTTGCATTGATACATTTTATGAATCATTTTACATAAAAATTTATTCTTTTTTAAAAGACGTTCCGAAAACAAGATTGGGAAAAATATAACTCAAATCTGTATTATTGGGGAAACTGTTATTATTTGGGCAAAAATAACAAAATAACAATTTTTCAAAAATAGTATTTTTTTTGATCTTTCCACGGTCTCAAAAATAAGATGAATCTTCACATATGGCAATATTGCTCTCATTATTCAAATATCGTAAACTCTGTTCTCATCTTATTTCATAACAACAAGTAAACAAATAAAACACATACAAACTACCCCAATATGGAAATCCTTAAACACTGGATTCTTTCGAAAGCCAACGCCATCAATGCATCTCTCAACTAATCAGTGCAATTCGTGACGTCCAACAAGAAACAAGGGCATTTGAAATAGAATTCACTGCCCGACAGCCGCAATAATAACAAACGTTGAATGTTTTAAACTTTGACTTGATACAAAACGCAAAAAAACGCACAAAATCATTTGAGAAGAGAGGAAGAAGTGTTGCAAAATAATGGGTTGTTTTTAAGTCGGTTACTAGGTGAAACGAAAAGGAAACATTGCCAAATTACAAGCGAAAAAAAAGACGAAACGAATAAAAAAAAACAACATTAAAAAGGGAATACACCCAGTAACACAGTTTATCTATCTGTATCTGCATTTAAACTCTATTTTGGTATTATTACCAATTTACTCATGTTTTCAACAAACAATTATTTAAGATTGAGTTACAATTTTATACAATCGACTAAATGTTTATTTAGTTAAATGTTTTTGTGTTTTTTTTCTGTTCAAAATCATTCGAGTTAAAATTTAAAGAAACAAATGTGGGTCACTAAAATTACACAGTTTCAGTTGCGGTTAGTTATTAATAATAATTAAAAAAAAGCAAAAAATAAAAAACAAATACAAATAAAGAAATAATACATATAAACGTGTCAATTAAGTAATAACATCTTAATACCTGCTACCTGAAAAGAAAAATCTCTACTTTTTTTTACACCCGAATAAAGTAGATTGAGTGGTTGTATAGATAAATGAATTTTCTAGATATTACGTTTTAAATAAACATACGTATGCTGGAAATTTCCTGTAAGCTATAAAAAAACAACTTTTCCTTAATAAAGTGAAAGTGTCTTAAAAATAAAACAAAAAGTGAACAAAATATAACAATTTCAAACTCAAGTCTATTATTATTACTTCCCCAAATTAAAAAATTTAAAAAGATAAATAAATTTTCTCTTTCCAAATAGACACACACATACTTTTCTAAATAAGCAAAATAATTGAAAATTGAAAACATCAAATTATACCAAACAACCATCGAACCAAATAAACAAATAAACCCTAACCCCCTGGAGATTGTTGTTAAACAACCCTCATATGATTTTTTTTTTTTTCTAAATGCATTTTATTGATTTTTTTCTTTGAGTGTTTCCGTGTGCGTCCAAGTTTTATCATTAAAATACGTCATTTGTAAATTTGTCTTCTTCTACACACACACATTTACACACGATTTAACTAGATAAATATGCTTAGATGGCATTTAGTTTAAATTTAATCTTTTTTTTTAAATTTAATTAATCTTAAACGTAAACTAAAATAATTAAACAACACGAGGTCTACCTTCAAAATGGATTTTTATACAAATAAATCGAAAAAAGTTGATGGTAAGTTCATTAACCTTATGAAATGTGTTTAATTTTTAGAAACATATTGTTTGTTTGTGGAATTTAAAGAAAAAAAAAAAATTGATATGTTAAAAAAAACATTGTAAAAAATATTAAAGGATTCTTATTAGAATTAAGGAAATGAAATGTTTTGGTCCAACTGAATGGGATAATTTCATAAATTATTAATTTCTATTTAACAAAATCTGACGCAAATTGAGATTTCAAGGATTTTTGAGAAAGGAGAGAACTAGTTCAAAAGTTTACACAGCATGTAAGGTATAATATAATAAATGATTTTCTTCGTATTTACGAAGATTCAGTTTCCACAAAAGATGATTAATAGGTGTTGCCTTTATTAAAACTAGAGACTATCGGCATTTAAAATCTTCTCCGCCCTAGCTTTCAAGCAGTAAGTCTAAGTCTTTGATTCAAAAGTGAATTTTTTATACTCTTTACCGTAGGTGTAAAGGGTATATATTAGTTTGTCATTCCGTTTGTAATTTCCAAAATTTTCGTCGGAATGCAAAAAAGTTTATATTTTCTGCATCCTTATAAGAAATGATGTCGATAGGATGATGTCGATAGGACGATGTCCGTCCGTCCGTTTTTCGGTTGAAATAGCGTGTATAAAGCTTTCGTTTATAAATTTTAAATACACAAAATGAAAATATAATGTAATTTAATATAGTGCTTGCAAATTTTCCTACTTTTGAATACTCGTTACTACTCAATACTTTTCATTTGGATACTCGATACTTACTACTCGATCTTAAGGGATTTTTTAATTTTAAATATATTTTCTAATTAAAATTCTTTTATTTAAAAATAAAAGAAATATTTTTAATCGATTAGCATGAAAATTTATAAATTTAATTATATAAGACATAAAATAAATGAAAACTTTAACTTAAATTCTACGTTAACAAAAATCAATCAAATAATTTTCATATATTTAATAATTAATTTGTATCTTTATACAGAGTTGTATTTCAGCCATAATATTTTTAATACGGTATTATAAAAAAATTAAACTATGAAAGTATTTAGTAACTAGTTTAAAATATTGATTACCCAAAAAAAGGGACAAATATTCGCTACTCGATACCTAATACTCAACACTAATTTAATAATTCGATACCAATTTTCGTCAATGATTTCAACACGCAGTGTTCAATTTGAAAACATAGGGGGCTAATCCTTATTGATACTGAATAGTATCGTTTTCTGTACGTATGTGGTCGATTTTTCTCTGGGTGTGGATGTAAAATTATGATCTTTAGTAAATATATGCAAAATTATGCTTTTATGTATAAAATATGCAAAATATGTCCTTTAAATTGCTAAATATTCTCTAAAATAAAAATTTTATATGAAAATATAACAAAATATGCTGGTAAGCCAAAAATATGTCATCACAAAAAAAATGTCATCTTAAAATTGTCTGAAAAGGATAATAACTAAGAGTGTTTAGTTCATTAAATTAATCAAATAATCGAGTAAAACTTTTACCAATTATATTATTCGAATAAATTATACCTTAAAATTTTGTTAGTTTTTTTAATGTTTATTAAAAAATAAAACAAGCATCCTGCGTATATCAACTCTATACTTACACATATCGGCTGCAATTTCATTCGTAGAACCAACAATATGTTTTCTAAATCATATTTGATTTTTAAAGAGACGTTTGTTTTAAATTCAACCACTTAAATATGTTCAAATTCTATACTTTTTACTGATTTTTTAATATAATTCCAAATTGTGTTGTCAATTGGCGAGATACTAAAACCTTTAGATTTAAAGGTTCTGTACAAATGTAGCAACAGTTGTCTTCAAGCAAAATTATAAAAATAATAATAAACTTAAGACATCTTTAAAACTAGTTAAGAAAGGATTTCTTTCAAATATTTATTCAATTAATCAGCATGATTTCCACGAATAAATTTTTACTCGAAATTATTGATTTTAATTTAATCGATCAATTTTGATTTTAATTTATTGATTAATCGAACAAATATTATTCGAGTGAATACATTAGTAAAAAGTATTTAAAGTACACTTAAAGCTGAGGAAAAAGTAAAATAGAGTTTAAAAAGAATTTGGATATTCCAGAAAATATTAAATATTTTGTTAAAAACCGATAAAAAAAAAATAATTTTGCTTATAAATTTTAAACTTGAATATACCAGTCTTTAGCAAAAACAAAATTTCAAAAAGATTGACCCATTGGTTTCTATTTTATAAGTTGAATTGTATGCAATAATTTTTTCGTGCGTAGTCCTTAAATCTGTTAAATAGTGGTAATATATATTGGATTTTTTTTTGTAATTTTTTAGAACAATAGATATTTTATATGTTAGGCTTTGGAAATTTCGATATCAATATTTTTGAACGGTTTATGTGGTTAATATCTTTAAAATATTTTCATATATGATAAGAATATTTGCAATTCGATATTTTTTGTTTTTTTTTTATTACTTTTCTCTCTTGTATTGGTAAATATTACAGCCCTTTTTTAACTGATTTCAGGTCAATATACATATATCAGATGAAGAATAAAATCTGGCTTTGTGCCCATTAAAGAAAAGTACTAAAATAAGAAAATTTCAAGTGATTTATAAGTGACCACGCCATTAGAAATCCAATCGACTCACAGTATCACATTTGACAGTCTTAGAACGACAAATATCCAGTTTTGGAGATATTGATTTTTTTATATTTTGTTAGTAGACAAGGCCGTAAACTTTCCCACTAAAAATGGACGGAGAGCATCACTACCACTCCCATATTGAAAAAATATATTTTTTGTATGAATTTCGGATAAATTTTTTTTTTTTTAATATTTTTTCTAATATTTTTAATATTAGGATTTCTTTTAAATAAAAAATAGTTTCAATATGGATTCTTTATCGTAACAAATTATGATAAAATAATTTGTATAAATTTGTATTCATGTATAGATTTGTATTTGCAGTATTCACTCAGATATATAAAGTTATAGTTAACATACTTCTTCACAAAAATTTTATATAAAATTAAAATATTTTTAAAAGTAGCAATTTTAAAAATCCATAATTCGCGCTTTAGACACTTTCCACTGTTCGAAGTGCTTTTTCCATAATATATGATATGTAACTCCGAAAAAAAAAATACTTTTATTTTCGTATTTTTTGTCGTTCTAATTTAGATAAATGTGACACTGTGCGACTGTGAGAAAACTTGATTCAGGCTACAATAAATACAATCTAAAACCCAAAAGAAAAAAATAAATAAAATAATAATAATGAATTGGAATAGTTTTTGAGAGCTATGGAGAACAAGTTCAATTGTCAGAATTTAATTGCTTTAATTGTTTACTGTTCGTAAAGTATTACAATAAATTTGCCTAAAAAATAAATAATTTTTCAATATTTTCTTATGAATTACAAAACTAAAATTTTTGACAATTTTTTTAAAACTTTCTGGGCAGAAGAAATGTTTCTGAGCAGTATAGTGGTGGGTCACAACTCATAGAGATATTTTCGGTAAAACTCAGTTAATATTTTTTGTTATTATTGATGCCATATGATGAATGAAATTTACTAAAAAGTGCGCGTGGCAACTTTCTGATTTAATCCATTTTTATAACAAATCAGTAAGTCAAGTATTCTGAAAATATCTTGTAAAAAGGATTTAATATTGTTCAATTAATCAGCAGAACAATAAATACAAAATAGATCTCAAGGTAATAAAATAGATTTAACAAAAACTTCTTTACTTTAAAACTTTTTTTATTAAAATGCACAAATAAAAAAGATAAATCTATACTATTTAGGGCAAATATTTTTTCATTAATATATGTATATATATATATATATATATATATATATATATATATATATATATATATATATATATACATATATATATATATATATATATATATATATAATATTTATATAATGCTAAATTTTATTAGTTTTGTTCAAACAAAAGTGTTAATTGTTTTTAATGACTTAACTATTTTTATACTATTTTATTTAGCGACCTTCAATTATTTCCTCTTGTTTTACAAACAATTTCGTTATCAATTTTAATAAGCAATTAATTAATTTTACGAGTATTGTCTGATAATAAATCAATAAATAAGTTTACTTTCCTTTTTTCATTTCTTTTTTTTTTTCAAAGATAAAATTTTGATTGTTTTGTCAATAGTTTTGGTTCATGGTCATCGATTTTAAGAAAATACATACTTACAATAAAAATAGTGTTTATTTAGATTATTTATTTATGTAAAAATAAGCCATAGCAAAATTACACATTTCTGAAATATAGAACAAGAGACAGTTTGAAGAGAAAACAGAGATAACCAAAAGGAATTTGACATACAAATTTTTTGTTTGAAGCTATCAGAAATTTGTTTAATTTCTTTATTCTTATTCAAATTAAAATAATAAAGTTAACTAAATTTTATCTGTATTAATAAAAATTTATATTATCTATTTTAAAATTAATTAAACTAATTTTTAAAAAGAACAGCTTTTAAAATCTTCAAACGTATTTGAAAATCTGGCTTTAAAGAATTTCTAATTGTTAGCATTTTAAAACCCTTAATTAGTTTGCTTGTAAAATAGCTGCATTTAAATTATATTTAAGCAAAAAAACATAAAAATGTCTCTGCCCAAAACACTTACCTATTATTTTATTCCCAAGATCACATTTTAACACATTAAATTGTGTAAATCCCTCACGTTCTAAATTAGTAACAATATAAGATTTACGAAAAAATGAAAAAAAAAAAATAATAATAATAATAATAATTTTTACAGACAATTTAACAAAATCTTAATTGTTTTGCATGAATATGCATCATCTTCTTTCACATCTTTTTCATCAGCAGCAGTAGCAAAAATTTTGCTTATGGAAAGAGTTAAAAAAATAGATAAAAAAAATCTTACAAGACTCGTTGTAGTCTTTCTAAAGACTCTGTGGCCTAAAGCACTAGAAAAATATGGTATACGAGCTCAGTTTGCAATAAGTATAATAATTATTCGCACACTTTATATGATGCCACATTATATCCATATGAATTACATAAAATGGCTGGAAAAAGAAACACATAAAACATACATATTTCATAATTTACATCACCTCTCATCATCATCAGTAACTGCAACAGCAGTAGTTACATCTTGGAAGATGTTTGTTACTTAGTGAAAAAATTGCGGAATTTTTATTACATGTGATACATGTCTTTCATTATACTTGTACATATTTAGAGGAAGGAAACCGTATGCCAAGTGTGTCATTCTGTCGGTTTTTAGCTTGTAGTAATTATGAAGATTTGTTTTATATTTAAATTAAAGGCAATGACTACTCAAATACTACTCATTTTATCTTTTTATAATTAAATTGACATTAATCGATTTTCATAAATTTTGAAGAATTTCTTTCAATTTAATTGATGATAAGAAGATTTACTTTAAAACATTTGTCTTTAAGTCTGCATTACTTTCTTACTATTGAGTTTTACTAAAATAAGCATAAAATTAAAGAAAAAACTAAAATAAGAATAAAGTTTTCTTTTTTTATTTAAATTAGCCAAGTTTTTGACCAATTAAAATTATTGACTTTCAGAATAGTTTTCACACTTACGCTAGTGAATTTTTACTCTAAATCTGAATTCAAAAACGTATTTTCAAAATATTAATCAAGGAGACAAAAAGTATTACAATTTATATCATCCCAGCAAAAACTTTTTGATTTTCGGTAATAACAACTACTTATTAAAGTAGTTTCTTGGTAATGAGGCGTCATTATTATTTGCCTACTCTGTATTACTTTAATAAGTACTCAATAGTATAATAGCATAGTAATACTGCAATCACGGGGATGAGTTGGCTAGAGCGCCGGATTAACAACCAGAAGGTTGTTGGTTCAACCCCATTCTGAAGCTGTTAGTTTTTTATAACAAACTGTCTAAAAGTATATTTTAAACTAAATAGAGTTTTTGTCGCTTAGGATGCTATGTGCGAGATGGTGTACTGAGTAAGACATTAGTCAGTAAAAATGAATGGTAAGTTTGTGTCCAAGTTCGAGCCTCACTGACGGCAGAATTTTTTTGTTTTTTTTTATTTTTGTTTTCGTTTAGGTACATATTTTTGAGTACCCCTAGAGTCAAAAAATAACTACATGAATTTGTGACAAGTCGAACAAAAATAACTAGTTATTCAGGCAAAAAATAAGTAGTTTATTTTTGTTTCCAATTATACCTGCTAGCTTACCAGGAAAGCAAAGATTTTGCTGGGATCTAGCATGAATAAATTATATTAACACTTAGGAATTTCGAAGGAATCGAATTACGTTGGTATGATTTTCAGTTTCGACGGTAATAGACCGTAAGAAGACCTTGGACAAATATGGGGACATGAACTAAATGTTGTACATTGGTCTGATGGAGTGACTCTAGACTTCAGCTTATTTTAATATTTTGATCAAATAAATACCTTCTGCTTCGGTTGGTTTATATGGTGATGTCCACAAATTTATGGGTCTTACTTACACATCTCTTAGGAACTACTAGTTGAATAAGTAGTTACTAGCAGTGTGACCAGATGTCAAAAAATTATTCAGCTAAATCACTTTTAAAATAAAGCTAGAAAATGCTACAAATTATTTATAAATGCTAAAAAATAATGCTAAATTAATAAAGTACTTTTTTCAGTGGTATATTTTTTATTTCTTTTTCATTTTTCATAATGTTGACCTTATGTAATTACAAAAACTGAACAGATTATGTAAACAGAAGAAAGAAAATAATATAAGAAGAAGAATAAGAAAAAGTCATCCAATTCACATAATAAAGCCTACAATATTATTTACTTTCCATCTAGTTACGTACATCTCACAGTATGGCAGAATCGAATTTGTTTGGAAGTAAATTTATAACTTCTAATCTGCTGTTTAGATTTACATAAAATTTCACATAGGCGTAACAGAAAAGTATACAATTTATGTTTCGAATGGAGTCCATACTTTCTATGATTTTTGGAATTAAAGTAAATTGTTTGTAAAAAATTGGTTTTTGGAGAAACTTTAAACATTTTCTCTAGTATAAACTTTCTTAGTTGAAATATCCTAACGAAATTTCAGAACATATATGCTAAATTAAAAATTTGTATATAAAATAGGACAAATTCTGGAAGATCTGTATTTAGTCCTATTAGGTGTTTGAGTTTGCTTTTAATTTTAGAATTATTTCTGTGAAAATGCCTTTCAGAAAATTATAAAATTACTATATGTTCTTAAAGAAAATTCTATTTTAGAAAAAAAAAAAGTTTAGATACTTTTTCGGAAAAAAAACAAAAAAAAAATCATTATTTTTTTAATTTTCAATTCCAAAATAAAAAAAAAAAAAAATAAAGATTTATCGATAGCTAATTTTGTTCTTTACCTCACCAAATTTTAGAAAATCGGATAAAAATATTGGGCTATATATTGAAAAAACTGGACCAAGATTTGGAAAAATTAAGATAGTTGAAATTTCAAATGCAAATAACTTGAAAACTATAAGAAGATTTAAAAGCTTTAAGAAGATTTAAAAATATTTGAAATAAGATGAGAAACAAAAATTTAACAAGCGGTTACAAATTTTCTGTCAAACGTACCCTACTTTGAACCCTAATAGATCCGCTCCTGAGGGGTATGTATGACCCCTCCCTTCCCAACTTATCCTCTGCTATGCCTATGTAAAATTTTACGTAAATCCAATCAGCAAATTAGAAGTTACAGATTTATTTCCATTAAATTTCCATTCTGCACTACTGTGAGTCACTCAGTTCGTCGTGGCATTGAGCACAGTCTATTTCAATGTGTTCTACCTCTTACATTTCCTTAATATAAGAGTACTCGAATAACCTAAAAAAAAATCCGGTGTGCCGCTGTCCCATCTACTTAACCTAGATATGATCGAACAAGGTCCCGTGATAATACCCACTTTAATTCTTTAGCTACTTTTGTTCATGCGTTAGATTACCGTATATAGAGCGATCCACAAAGCCCTTGACATCTTGCCAACGGTTCTACTTTCCAGGTATGGTCAGTTCTGTTCACGATCCACTATTTTAATACCTTCAAGTTCATGTTAAAATAATAATACCTATTTGCTTAAAAACTAAATGATGAGATATCAAATAAATATACCTCTATTTCAAAACATTGGAAAAATTTATTTAACCGTATATAATATTAAGGATTAATAGAGTTTCTAATTTTCGTTTTTATTAAGTTTACAAGGCGGACTAAAATAATATTTTTAACTAGGCACTTAGTACTTGCCCCTTTTGTTAATTTGATGAGTTTTTGCTGATGCAGATATTAAAAGTACTACTACTTTCGTCTATATATTATGCTAAATGCTAAATGAAAAATTTGTGGCTAAATCGGGGTAAAAAATGCTAAATTTAACTGCAAAAATGTTAAAATGATCACACTGGTTACTAGGATTCAAATAATGAATAAACAAAAGTAAAAGGAAAAGTTGGCTCAACTGAGATTTAAACGTAGGCATATTCACATTAAGTTGCTAATAGTTTTTACATACACATAAAAATTTTAATAATCTGCTAAGAAAAATATGGATGCTAAGCAGTCTAGGGAATTGAGCCATTGCAGAACTAAAGTAACCTTTTATTTACCCCTAACTAATTATTCCAGTAATCAAATAAGTGAGAAAAATAATGACAACTCATTACCAGGTAATGAATCGCGTAAGAAGTAGTCATTACCAGAAGCGTAACAGGGAGTAGCTTATGGTGGGTACTTGTCATAGTTGTTATAATTTGGCATAGTGTCGTGGGTTGAAGGGGATTGTTTATGGTTATCGGAATATTGTCGGAGTAGGTGATTTGAAGTTGATTTGAAATGAACATGACTCCAGACTAGTAGTATGACAACGAAGAATGTATCAGAATTTTTATAAGAAAAATTGATATGTTCCTCAACTTTAATACAAAGAAACAAATTCTGAATAACAATTAAAGCAAATATTAAAGTTGAGGAAAATATCAATTTTCCCTCTACTTGGTTCCACGTAAATTAGGTGTGGTTTTAATCAAAATAATACATTCTTTGGCTCAGCTTAGGCTCCTCCGCATGGGCTCTAGTCGAATGTATCTCAAAATATAAAAGTATTTGGTAAAATCTAAATATTGCCTAACCAGTTTACAGAGGAAACTGGTGCAAACAAGATGGATTCAAGTTCCTCATCAGTATACTTATTTATTGCACAAATTGCTCGATTGGGGTGGGATAGGTGACCTGATAGTTGTATTACTGACGAATCCTGTCAGAAGTATTGCATAGTTGTTGCGATCTCCTTCATTTGCTGTCAACCTATTAACTCTCTATATTCATTTGGTTTTAATAGTTTTGGTGTAATTCAGAAATTAAAATATACTTAGTATTTATATGCAAATCGTTACATAATTAAACTTTTTTACATTATGTACATAGAATAAAAATAATGATAAAAACATATGATTACATTTAAAATTCTCTACGAACTTTCAACTTAATGAAGTTTCATAAACTCATAACAAAGCACAGCAAAATAGACAGTTTCTTTTTCGGAAGATTTCTTAAAGTCACTGAAACTTTCAGTATTTAATTATGGATGCATAAGTATTGCGTCTCTTAGTAGAAGAGTAGTAATGAAGTAGACATGATTTTTTGTTTGTATTTATTACGCTTCGCTTTCATTATAATGTGTTCTTTTATACATATATTCATAATTATATACAGCTCATATCTACGAACTCGTTATAATTTGTGTTTATTATGACATGCAACATTATCAACACCATCATAAAAACGATTTGCTAGATTTGTAGATACAATAATCTCTTCATAAAACATGGGAAAATTTCTAAGCATATTAGGTTTAATATTCAATTAGAGACATTTGTTATTTGAATTGAAATATTTTTTAAAATTATTTTATTTTATTGTTTGAATCTAATAGAAAATAATTTCCCAGCCTCTAGATTTAGTTAAATCCCTATTGAATAAAATCTTCAAAAAGACTTAAGCCTTTTATTAACTTTCCCTTAGCAGGGCATTTTAAATTCGCCTCAAATGTCTATAAAACTCGTATTCATAAGTATTCGTATGAACTTGCTGCAACCAACGTCACTTCCTATAACTTTCTTGAGTTTGTGGCTTAAACTTCAAGACGTCAGTTTGGCGACATTGACAATGACACAATGTTGTGTTTCCTATGAATTAATTCTTAGAATTTGTCTTCATATTTTTTTTTTTATTTTTTATTTTTTTTTTTTTTTTTTTTGTGAAATGTAAACAGAAACAAAAACACATGACAACATTTAAATTGTTCGTTCATTTAGAAAGATCTGTTTTCTCTGGTTTTAATTGCGGCAAAATTTCAAATAATTTAAACACAAACAATGAATGCATATTAAAATAATATTTTTTGTTTGTTTTTAAAACAAAAGAGTGTTGAAAAGAATATGTTGTACTTGGATGGACTAAAATAAGAACGTCAAGAAGTGTATACAAAATGAATGTTGGAATCACGAAGAAATTTATTGTTTTATTTAAAGTTTAAAGCTGATCGTAGGAGGGATTAGAGACAAAATGACGCCTAAGGTGGAAATTTAGTTGTAGTGTTATTTGGAATCATTTTCTCTATCTTGACATACAAAATATCTATAAAAGTTCGATGACCATAAAGGTTATGTCAAAGGTTGAAAATTATACACATGTTACATAGAAAATTTAACTTACAATACAAAAGGTTCTTTTATATATAAAATACAATTTTATTTCATACTATTTTAAACGTATTTTGCAACTCTTTTAACAATGTTTTTCCTGGTGCTTAATAAACCCCTTATAGATTTATCAAACTACTTTTTATTAAACTATTAAATTGCCTTTAAAAAGGGTGTTAATTTTTCCTTTTCATATTGTTTCCTCTTATTGTTGCACAATTTATATTTGTAGACAATTGACTCATAAAGTGTGGCAAGGTGAAATTTATTAATTCTGTCGTACAATAAACCCCTTTTATACTCAATATGACTAATAAGAAAAAAATAAATAAACAATAAGCGAGACTCATAAAAATGTAAATCTAATAGAATTCAACGACTCACAGAAATGCTATTAAATTTAATTGGTATTTAAATGTAAATTGCGAGAGCTTTACTCCAGATAAAAAGAGTTGCCATGTTAAAGGGATTATAGGACAGGAAAAATGGAAATATAATATGAATTTATTTTGGCGTATCTTTTTTCTTTTATATAAAAATTAATTTTTACATTTTGCAAATTAAATGCCTGAAAAATTGTCATGTGGTGCATCTTTACCAAATCTCACGAAAAGTAGTAAGCATAATTCGAAACGATAATTACCATTTTCTTTTGCGAATTTTTAGTCTTATAATGTTTTGTGATTCAAAGTTTTATTTCAAATTATTGGTACATAAAGTGTGGCATCCCTATGCAATTAATAACCCTTTATACATATATCCCAATAAACAAAAATTTAAATGTTATAATAATTAATTTTTTTTCTCTTGATTATATAAAAAGATCGAAATATTTCTAATATAGATTTTTCCTAATATAGATTTTTCCGTTAGAAAAATAAAAATTTGTTGATCTATTTTGCTTCAGATTCCGGTCTTAATACATATTAATTAACAAAATCTATTAATTTAGCTTAACTTGAGCCTTTAAATTATCTAAAAAATGCAAGTTTTTTTACTGGAAACCCTAATATTTCTATTGCCAAAAAAAACTTGTCAAAAGAATTAAACAAATTAGAATGATATCTAATACACCCCACAGTGGGGCCGATCGCAAAATTTTTGGTAATAAATATGTATCTCCTAAACTACTGGTCGGATCCGATTGAAAAGTGTGGGAAAGTTGTAGAGGAGGACTTAAGTTTTCGGAAAAAAACATTTTGTAGTCACCCTGTAATAATACGAGATTAGTTTGAGCCTTTAAATTATCTAAAAAAAAAGCAAGTTTTTTTTACTGGAAACCCTAATATTTCTATTGCCAAAAAAGTTGTCAAAAGAATTAAACAAATTAGAATGATATCTAATACACTCCACAGTGGAGCCAATCGCAAAATTTTTGGTAATAAATATGTATCTCCTAAACTACTGGTCGGATCCGATTGAAAAGTATGGGAAAGTTGTAGAGGAGGACTTAAGTTTTCGGAGAAAAACATTTTGTAGCCACCCTGTAATAATACGGGATTAGCTGCAAGGTGTGAAAGTTGACCACCTCGAGTATGTCAAAGTTTTAAAAAATCGTAAGTTCCACAATTCAAATCCGATTTCAAAGATTTTTATGTTTCTGTAAAATGCTTGGTGCGATAAAGAGAAAACATCTGTTAAAGTTAAAAAGATATTTACGCTTGAATTAAAAAAAGGTCTTTGAAAGTTTTTCGTAATATATATATATGTTTTCGTTTATGGCCGGGCGAAAACGAGTTTAGTGACAAAATTATCTAAATATATCTTTTAGGGTCCTGATTTTGTAAAACTAAACAAAAATTTGTTTCGAAATTTTATATTGAAAACAACAAAAAAAAAATCAAATTTATTTGTTGTTTTCAATGGAAATTGTCGAAACGAATTTTCATTTCGTATTACAAAATAAGGCCATAATAAAGATCGTCATCAGCATATTTTTTTTTTTTTTTTTAATTTAACATTTTCGACCAATGCTGGATGTAAAATGCAAATTTAAATAGATTTAATGAGATAATCAAAGAAATTTTTTTGCATATAATTTTGAAATGTATTTTGTCTAATATACCTCAGGACTTATTCCCGAAAAACAAAATAAAGTCGAGGTAAAAAAAAAAATCAAATTCGAAAATTAAGCGTAAATATCTTTTTAATTGTAAGAGATAAATTAAATAAGAAAGCAAGTTTTTTCTTTGTCTTGGCAAGCACTTTACAAAAATATAAAAATCTTTGAAATCAGACCTAATTTGTGGAACTTACGATTTCTTAAAACTTTTACATACTCCAGGTGGTCAACTTTGAAACCCTGTAACTTATCCCGTGTTGTTACAGGGAGACTAAAAGAACATTTTTCTGACCAGTAATTTAGAACCAGTAATTTAGAAAATACAGATTTATTACCAAAAATTTTGAGATTGTCCCTCTGTGCAAGCTTTATTTCATTATAATGAAAATCCGGTTTGTAATAAAAATTCGGCTTTTGCTGGCTTTTTGTAAAAAATTTTAGTTTTTTTTTATTTATTTATTTATTTATTTTTTTTTTTTTTTTTTTTTTTGTAAAAATTAGGGTTTTTGGATTAAATTTGAATTTAATTTGAATAAAAATTAAACTTTTTAGTAAAATGTCAAGTGTCTAGTGAAAACGGTTTTTTTTTTTTTTTTTTTTTTTTTGTAAAAATTCGGGTTTATTTGGTTTTATTACTATTACCCAATGCAAGCAAAAATATGCTCTAAATATTTTATGCGCATAAAACATTAAATTAAAATTAAAAACAAAGAAAAAATATGCTTTTAAAATATTGATTTTTCTGGCTGAATTTTAAATTATCTGCTATTCAAAAGTATTTCAAAAATAGCTTGAAACTTTTTTTTATTAATTGCTAAAAAATATTTTTCTTTCTGCATCTGAAAACCTTCAAAGATACATTGTATCAAAAAATAACAAAATATCTCTGAATTTATAAAATAAAAATAATTAGTAAAAAGAAAATTTGAATAATGGCAAATAAAGTAAAAAATTCTATTGAGTGTCAAATTTTTCTCTTAAGTGTACTTTTTATTATGCTCTTAAGTATAAAAAATATGCCATTTAAATTGCTAAAATATGCTCTATAATAATGATTTTTTAAGAAAATATTACAAAATGTGCTGCTAAGTCCAAAGTATGCAAAAATGTGGATTTAGCAGCAAAATATGCTGCAACAAATCTATACCAAAATTCTTAGAATTATATAACCAACTAAATAACTAACGGTTTAGTCAATTTAAGCTCAGGAAAAAAATAAGATTTTGCATATTTTTGGTTGTTCTGCTGATAACTCAACTATTTATGGAAAATTCTTAGGACCTTTCTTGATATATTGATGCATTGCACATGTCCCTGAATTATCGTAGGCTTTTAGAAAATTAATTTCAACATAGCAATTTATAATAAAAAAACCGGCCGCAAAGAACCGTTCGAAATTGTATTAAAATTATATCAAATTTCGAATTATGTAATAACTTCAGAGAATCGATATTGTACCTCTAGTTATGTTAAAGAATTTTAGTGTTCTTCATCTTAAAAACACAGCCTAATACAATCCAATCTAGCTGGAAAAGATAAATACTGTCAGTTTCAAGATTATAAAATTGGGTGTCATATAGTCACAAGATCTTCGAAAATTTTGTCTGAGAAAAGATAAAAGATATACCTATCTTTAACAGATTTGTCTTTCCTCTGCAGATCATTGTAGTTCATCTTTCCTGATCTTACAGCAAAAAGGGTTATTAAATACTTTACCAGTATTTAATTTTTTTTTTTTTTGTTCGATTGTGTCTTGTGTATCCCTTTGTAATGCACTGGGGAGACAATTGGTTCCCACACGAAAATGGATTTAGAGGATTTTCCCAAATGCTTGAATAGTCAAGACTTTCAATAACTAGTTCGGATACATCAAGCTTAACTTCTAGGTAGTTTTATGTTTGCTGGGATATAAATTAAGAACAATTGTTGTTTCCTGTGTGTGAATTCGCGACATCACATGGTTTATGTTTGTTTATGTGTTAAAAATGTTTTATTAAATCGGAGAATTACGTGTTTTTTTACATTTAAAAGTATATAAATAATAAACTGTAATATATATGTATAGTAAAGAGCCTCATGAAAAAAAGGTACAGATGTACTCCTCTGGAAATGAAGATTAGTCTGTACTTATATGATTGCCAAAATATTACGTCTGAATGTTTACATTTACATGAGATGAATCATTTTCAAAACACCTCAAAAAATACACATTTCTTTCAATATCATTATCAACATTTTCGTTAAAAGAAAATTAAATTATTAAAAATTAGAAATAAGCAGAGACCGGACTTTAATACTAAAAAAAAACAAGTTTTTATTTTTATTTCATTCGAAAAAAAATCTGTGACGTTCGAAAAATAATAAAAATTCATCATAACTTTTTTATTTTCATCACAAGTTTTATTATTATTTTTCATTTTGATAGAAATAAAAAATAAAATATCATTTGTGATTATATTAAGCGCCTCATAGACACATACTGCATAAGCTCGTGCAATAAGTACGAGATGTATGGTTAGTAAAACTGAGAGAGCTTGAGAATGTGTGCGTCACACAGACATTGCAGTATGAAAAATCAAAATCGTTTTGATTTCAGTTTTGTAGAATGTTTTTTTATTTTTTTGTTATTTTTGTCCTTTGATTGATAAATGTGTAGCAAAATCATCAAGCACATACGTATAGGAGGCTTCATCGGAAGTAGCTCTCTGCAGCATGTGTCTATAGGTGGCTTTACAATAGTTGAAAATTCATTGGATGAAAAAAATTCTAAACAACAATTTCATTGAATAAAAAATATAGTGTGAATACATTTTATTCACACAATACACACAAAATTCAAATAAATAAAACAGTAGAAAATATGTTTTCAAACAAAAACAAAAATATGAATAAAAAACAATCATTTGAAATTGTTTTCATACTGATTATTTTAAAATATATTTATTTATTTATTTATTTTTTATTTTTTTTTTTTTTTTCATGAAAAGTATTTATATTAGAAAATAAAAATCCCTAATATATTTGTTTAAACAAATGAAAAAATATTTTAAACAATTAAGATATTTATAGTGATTGAAAAATAAAATTAAACATTTTTCGGGTGCTTGGAAATAAGAATTTTTCTCACCAGAGAAAAAACATTTTCTAACATAGAATGTTATTATTATTTTATTATTTTTCGAGTGTTCACCAAAAACTAAAACGATTTTTTATTTCGTTTCGAAATGCCATGATATACATTCAGAATTATTTTCTTTAGTGTTCATTAAAAATGAGCCCAAAAGAGCGCTAAATTTAACCAATTCCTTTAATTTTGGTTCAATTTAGCGCTTTTTAGAGCATTTTGGAATTTTTCCTGCGCGTTTAGATTATAAATAGTTGACAACGCTTATATGCTACAAATGCAGAAACTTTGACCATGAAATATTTTTTTTTTTCTAATACAAGAACAGAAAAAAAAATATATATTCATATTACAGATTCAATTTCACATACAAAGTGTTAAATAAATATGGATTCATTTACATGCAAACATTTGTAAAATATATACAAATATATTTATAAAGATATATGTATGTACATTAGGGTGATCCAACATTGTTAAAAAAAAAACGAAGAATATCGCACATTTAAATGTACCTAAAATTGAAAAATGATGATCACATTTGTAATATCTTGGTCAAATTAAAAAGTTTTCGGGGGTTGGTTTGATGTTCTGGGATCATCAACATAAATAGTCATGTAGCATCCTTTCATTATATTTTGCTACGTTTAAATGTAGCTTGCAAAAAAGAATTTTGAACCACCTTTATGTACATACATACAAACAAAAGTAGATTCGAATAATGAAATAATATCGGCACATTATTTCTACGTACTCGTACTTAGAGATTAAGCCATTGGGAATATGAATGGCCACACTACTTTATAAAAATTTTTGCAAACAAATGAACCATGTAGGAGTTGAATAATTTTATTTTCTCACTCTCTCATAGAATTAAGTCATATTGATAGATACATTTGCAGGGATTAGGGTATGTGTATCTGGTTTATGTATAATGGGTTAAATTATAATTCTCACGCGTTTTAAATTATTTTATTTTTAAAATGATCAAATTGTTTGAAACTTTTATTATGCTTTGTTTCTGTTTGTGTCATGGATTATGAATCCAAACTGAAATGTAAATTATGTATGTTTGTAGTGTTTTATATTAAAAGAGAAATATGAATTTATATTCAAATAGTAATCATATTTAAATAATGGAGAAAGAAAATGAAAGAATATTATTTATTAAAAATTATATAGTATTTCATTTAAATGAATAAATTTACACAAATCGTAAATTTCTACGTTTTACTCACGTGTTGCATGAACGCCTCCTGTAAGAAATTGTATATTCCGTTATTTATCTTGAGAAAAATCTTGAAATTAGTTTGGTTTTCAAATTTTATAAAAAAAAACAGTCTTATTTCCTTTTAAAGAATATTTTTCAATAAACTTCAATTTTTAAATGGTAAAAGAGAAGGTAAAACTTTTAAAATATAATTTTATTTTAACTGAACCCCTAATTACATCACCCACAGTACATAAAATTATTGATAAAGAATATCTAGTTACTTTAAAATTGTTTCTTTCTTAAAATTACTTCATTACTTCATAATTTACTTCAATTACATTTAATACATAAGTACTAGGGTATCCAATTATTCGGGGTTTCATATTAATCGGTTAACTTGACAAATAATTATTCAAGGTTAAAAGTTGATCGGTTAATAACCGATTAATAGCAAATTATTAGATTAACCGAATAGTCTTACTAATACATCTAAAACATATAAATAACCCTAATTATAGTATTTCATCTATTGAAATAGTTTTTTTAGAAACAAAATATAGAGCAAGTTCTTTAAAAAAGGGTTTATCTTATCAGTTCTTTCGTCCATTTGTATAAAAAGATTTAACTTTTTTGACCTAATGCCACAAAACGTTCTCCTCGTTCAGCTTTATTTAAAAAATCAGACTTTTTAATGTAACTCTATTCTCAGTCTGCGAACGATTTTTGTCATAAAACTCAAAATTAATATTGGGATTTTTAAAATTTTCTATTGTCAAAAAATTAAATATTAAAAATTCTATCCCAACAAAAGAAGATGAATTTAACATAGGCTTATCATTGGAAGATGTTCTCTTTTTTTGATACCTAATCATCATTTGAATCTCTTTTTAGTCATATTTTTGGATACTATTTGTATTACTTCTTAAGCACAAGAAAAAGTACACTTATTGAAACTTTGGAAGTAATGAAAAAGTACTTCCCTAAAATGATTTATTTATTTTTTACTAGGTAATAACAGACAAGATGTAGTTAACATAAATTTATCTTAAAAATAACAGATTTTCTAAATTTATAACTCCATAAATCTAAATTTTGTTTAATCGGTTATTCGACACAAAATATTCGCTTTATTTGTTAATCGAAAATAGACAATTTTAAATTATTCGAACAGTTAATCGACCAAAATTAATCGGACAATCGAATGGCGGTTAATCGATTGGATACCCTAATATATAAACTGAAAAAGGGGAGAAACTTTAAACCTTAGTAGGTGTCATCAAAAAATCTTTAGTTGCATATACAAACCACCAACCAAGTCTTTATGAACTCTAGTTGCTCATTAGAGTTGATGAATTTTTTTTTTCTTCTTTCTTTTGTGACTCTTTGTAGTTGCACAAAATTTAATAGAAAATACAGACGGACGGATAGACAGACATAAAACAAGACCTATGGCCAAAAAAAATTCTCATGCATGCATAAACCTATTAAATGCCACAGATTATTATACAAGTTTACTGCGGCTGACATTCTTCGAGTCAACTGAATGAATACACCTGTAAATGAATAAGGGAGGGGAGGAGTTGTTGCTACTTCATAACAGTAACCAAGACAAGGTTACCTAACGCTATGGTATCTTAACTATTTATGTTATAATTCATATTCTATAAGGCATACAAAATAAAAAAAAATAAAACATTTTGGTCAATGTTATTAGAGGCATTGTTGAACCTGGTGTTTAGATTTACATGACATTCGTTTTCTTCCCTTTTTCAATATTCGTAGATAAGTATTAAATTTAAAAAAATTTTAAGTATTAAATTCATACAAAACGATATTAAACGATTAGAAAGATAGTTTTTGTTACTTTTTTTTATAGTTTTATATTTTTAGAAATGCAATATTTAAAATAATTAATTTATTTTTTTTAAGCAAGTTTTAATTTTATTACTCAACAAGTATTATATTCTACATCAAGGATGGAAAATAGAAATTATGAAATGGTACTGGAATCAAGTTAAAATTATACTTTTTGAATATTGATAGTAGTAAATTGTTTAATTTCGAGTCTATACTAGACAAATTTTTATCAACACAAACGTCAAAATTAAGGGGATTTTTTAAAAGGTGACTCAGTTTAACAGCTGATTTTTATATTCTATACCACCATAGGTAGTTGGGGTATTATACGTTTGTGCTGATGTTTGTAACGCATAGAAAAAGTTATCCAACACCCACCTTAAAGTATACCAATCGACTCAGAATCACTTTTTAAATCTATCTAACGATGCCCGTCTGGCCGACTGTCTTGTGCACAAAGTACTGGTAGCAGTTTTAAAGATAATTCAATGAAATTTGGCACGTGGGACTTTTATGATACAAGGACGAAGTCTATCCATTATTTCATCTAGCCTCCATATTAATAAGAATATTTTAATAAAATTCGGTGCAAAGAAGTTTTGTACAAGTGTCAATCTTTGTACCAAATTTTATGAAGATCGGTCCACAATTGACCATAGCCCCCTTATAAACCCCTTTTCCGAAAATTACTTTAACGTACATAAATTCCATACAAATGTTAGTATCAAGTTAATATTCGACACAAATAAGTTTTATGTAAGTAGAAATATTATGCCAAATTTTATGAGAATCGGTTCATACCATAGCCGCCATATAATCGCCCTAAAGTGCATAAAATCATATAAATGTTAGTATCAACGCATTATTCTGTATTTGTATATGTTATTTTACATTTAGTAAAATTGGCCACAGATGTAGTCGGTCCTGACCGACTATATCTTTTATCATATAATTTTTTTTTTTAACAGTTGTCAAACTCCATGTATAACAAAATTTAACTTAGTAGCTGAAATGTCAAACTGCATATATAAAAAAAATTGTTTTCGTAGAATTGCTGTCAGCTTTCATAAATTCGCAATGATTTAAAATATATCTTTAAAATATAAAATTAATAGTTATTATGGATTGCAGCTGTATTTGGAAATAAATGTCGAAGTCAATTTTTATCAAAGTCGATTTGGCGTTCAGAAAAAAGTGACTCGTATCACTGATTTAACTTTCTTAACATAAACAATAACTTTTTTATGCTTAAAATTATGTTAAGAGTACAGTTTTTCTTTTCCCGGTCGTTTAGAGTTCCCGGGTAATCGGGATTAATTTTTAAATTTTCTTGCATCCCGAGAACTCCCGACAAAAATAAATAATTAAAAATTTTTAAATAATTATAAGGTAATTTTAGAGGCTCATAATTCGTAAACTATGAGCGAATGGGCAAAAATGATTACATTACTTTAATCACAAGTGAGAGTACTACTGAATCATTACCAAAATTATTTAAAAATCAAGTGAGTTGGCGATCTTGATTTGTATCCAAATGTTTGTATTATTTTCTTCCAAATTTTGAATTGGAAATAAATACGTATTGTTCATTTATTTTTCAAATTTCAAAAATTTAGCTTTTTAGGAAAAATTTTATTTTTTTTTTTTTTGACATAAACCTGTAATTTTTTCCAAGCTACCCTTGGCAACACTATAATAACAGAAATCATGTAAATTATAATACAGAGCAAGCGCGATTTTCGCGACTAATTAAAAACCAGTTCTGTCGCAAAAACTTAATTTTGCCGATAACAGAACTCAAAATTTTATTGAAAAATTTTATGTAATTTTTAAAATTAGAATTGTTTTTATTGATACATTTACATTTTAAACATTTTTAAAGAAATTTAGTTATCTTCATGACCATGACTATCGTATAAATCCTTCGATTCCATATCTGATAATACTATTGGCTCCTCATTACTTTCCACATGAAATTCTTCTTGAATCCATTTGTTTATGTGAGCATTCGAGGAAAGATATTCCGTACCAATTTGAGCTACAAGTGCACCAATAGTTTAAAGATCTCCTGAATTACATTTTGTAAAATATTTAAGGGCATGTTATCCTTTTTACTCCATTCCAGGATTTTCTGATATTGGACGCTGATATTTTATCCCAAGACGTAGCTAGAATCTGAAAATTAACTTACATGGGGAAGAAATTCGTGATGGAACCGGTCCTTGAATATAAATAATGTCACCCAGGCGGTTTTACTGGAGTTGATTATTGAAAAAGCATTTAAAGGCGCGTGGGTTTTTCGATTTTTCAACAACCAATAATTTCAGTTTGTCTGTGGCATTCGCATTTGATCATGGCAAATAAGTTATTCGCTCTTTACATATTTTTCTTCTGGGAGCCGTTTTCTCATTACATTTGACAAGAGTGTGATTTGGAAGTATCCTGTAAAATAATCTGAATTCATAGCCATTGTAGATTTGGTGAAGAGTCAACCGTAATCCTTCAACTTTTTCACAAATGGGTCAATAAGATGAGGTTTCGAAGACAATTTCTCGTACGTAATTTTTAAAAATCTAATTCCATGTCGACGCTTAAATTTCTTTAGCCATCTTTCACTGGCATTGAAACCTGAATTGGTTTGATAAATTTTGGAATACAAATTACGGCTTTTGATCGTAAAATCGCTGCTGATATTGGAACATTTTTTCCTTTGTTTTACAAACCACTTATAAAGCATCTTTTCCTTTCTTTAAGGTGCAACGTTTGCTAGGGCCACTATCTGTTGTACGTACGAACTTTTTTAATGAATTTTCTTGCTTTGTAATTCACTTGTAATTCACGCAAATTGAATTTATGGAATCTCCACTTTTAATTTTTTTTTTAAATCTCAAATTTTTGAGAAATCGTTGGTTTTAAAATATTAAGAGATGTATTTACGCAACAAATGACACGAATAAACTGACAAAATTGAAGATCAAAATCATCCAAAAAGGTTAATATACCGAAAGACGAGGATTTCCCTCTTTTGGTTATAGACATTTAATCAAATTAAAAAAAAAACTCGTAAAAGTCGCGAAAATAGAACCCGTTTTTCGTAAACTGTCGCGATTATAAAACCTGCAATTTTAAACATTAAGCCTTCACTATAACCGGTCCGTCGCGATAATGGGTAGTCGCGAATACCGATTGTTTTTATTTTTTAATTGTAATATTTAATAAAAGTTATTGATTATTTTTAATGATTATTTAAAATTTTATATTTTTCGTCAAGCATTTTCTTTCGACCATGTGACATTTTCATTGATGAAAGATGTTGCAAGAGGGAACAAATGTTTCACATTTTTAACATCTTCCATACAGTTCCCTAAGATGTACGCAAGCATGAAATCGGCATAAAACTTCCCTCGATAATTTTTCGAAAGTAAGCTTGTTTGTTAAGAGGGCCCCAACAATTTTTTACAGATTTCTGAAGCCCTATTCTTTCAAGTTTATAACCGATTTTTATGAATAATGATTTTTCTTATACAAAAAGATAATTAAGTTGCTTCTATTTTTATACTACACTATTAATCTATTGCTAAGGAAAACCTGAGCTTAAAAGGTGAACTTATAAGTTAAATTTTTGTAATTCATTTCATAAAAAATCCATATACAATTAATAGTTTGGATACTTTTAGGCCCACATTTTCACTGGTGCCTTAAAAATGTATGTTATTGTTTGAGTATTCCAGACATTTTAGAGAGATTTCATTATAATTTTCACATGCGTGGAAATTGCATCTTCAAATCGTTTAATAAATATACTTTTCAAATGTCGAATTTTACTTCTTACTAGTTCTTTTGTAACATATTATTTTTGACCACAATGCAGAATCAAATTTTGTTCTTTTAAAAACATTACCATAAACAGAATTATTTTATTTTCCATCCATTACATAAAAATTAATGAAGGACTCAGAAACTATGAAATATATTCAGATATTTCTTTAAAGATATTTAAACTCAACAAAATGAAATAAAAGAAATAAAAATAAAAGTAAAAACACATTATGTAGTAAAATACATAATACATGAGTTAGAAAATATAAACATTTTGCACACATAAGAAATCCCGCAAATCCCGTATGATTACCCGCGATTACTGGACTGAAAGTTTTGCGGAATTCCCGGTAATTCCCGTCACGGAATTTCGCGTAAGAAACTCTACTTAAGAGGTACAATGTTTTAATACCCATGATAATAATTGCATACATACAATTTCCAAACTATTAGTACGTACAAAGGTAGGTAAAAAATAATTTAGATAGTATTTTGAAATTGTTAAGCAAACAAAAAGTGCTAAATATATCATGGCGAACTGAATTTTCCATCACTGTTCTACACATAAACATTTCCATTTTACCATAATAAGTTTTTTCATATAATTTCTAATGTTTTAAATAAATTTTTTATAATAAATCATTACTAAATTTTAATAAAACATAAAAATTCTCCTAAAAACAATATTAAACAAATAAGAAAGATATAGTCGGTCAAGCCCGACCATATGATACCCTACACCATACCACACGAATACAGAATATTGCGTTAATATTAACATTTATATGAATTTATGCACTTTAGGGTGATTCCCGAAAGTGGGCTTATATTTGAGCTATGGTAAATTATGGAGCGTTCCTCATAAAATTTATTATTTCGGAAGAGGGTTTTATATGGGAGCTATGGTCAATTATGGACCGATCTTCATGAAATTTGGCACAAAGATTGATAGTTATACAAAACTATATTATGATCGTATCGATTATTTGTATGGGGAATAGTTGAAATAATAGACCGATCATAACCAATTTCAATAGGCTTCGTCCTTATGTCATGAAAGTCCTATGTGAATTATCTTTAAATTTGCGACCTGCACTTTGTACACAAGGTTTACATGAACATTCAGCCAGGCATCCAACCAGCCCTAATCCCAGCTAGACGGACGGACGGACATCGTTACATCGACACAAAAAGTGATTCTGAGTTGATTGGTATGTTTTAAGGTGGGTTGGATGATTTTTTTTTTTGTGCGTTACAAACATCAACGTAAACACATAATACCCCAACCACCTATGGTGGTGTGGGGTATAAAAATGTTTTCATGTATTTATACCAAAAAAGAGTTTGTCGTTAGAAATCTTATCATCAGCAAATGTTTAATGGGTTTTAATGCTTTTTTTTTTGTTTTTTTTTTTTTTTTTTTATTCAAACATGAGTCACAATCTCTTAAAAAACAGACTAAAATGCTTCAAACCTCAGCCACAAAAAGCCGGTAAAAGAATAATTAAACCAGTTGACTCTTTTTGTTCAGAATAACAAGAAATTGTTACCAAAAAAAAAAAAAAGAAAGAAATTGTTATTTGCTATAAAAAGCAAAATCTATTAAATGAATAAGCGTAACATAACTGTTTAGAAAAAAAAAGAAGAAATAAATGTAAATACGCGTGTTTAAATTATTTTTATTTTCAGTGAAACAGAGAATGAACTTCATTCAATTGTTTAATAATTTTTTTTTGAAATATTATAAAAAACTAAGATATAAAGAAAAAAAAATGAGCACTAAACAACTTTTATTAACAATTTAACCATATTTAGTAGGTTGTTAAACAAAAAAAACACTCATTCATACTCATTCCCGTATAAAATTGCATGCTCTCCCTTCTTCATGCTCATTTCTTTCTTGTTAATATTTAGATATATTATATGACAGTTTTAAAAAAAGGTACTAAAATAAGTACTTTTTTGAGGTGGAAAAGGAACTAATACAAAATTAATATTGGTGTTTATAAATATAAATTGATTTAATGATTTGTTTTGCAATAATTCATTTGAGATATTTAGTTTTTTTTTTTACTTTCATATACGAGTATCTGCCTCAATATCTGCAAATCATAAATGCTTAAGTTTATACTCTTAAGAATCTAAAAACGGTGCCGGATTATCCGAACAGTATAATTTATCAATGTCACATTACAAAAGAGTTGAAAGGTATCGAATTTCAAGTACATGATAATAATTTTTAGTGATACGATAACTAAACTTAGAACTAAACATAGAAGATAGAATGTTTGATAATTCGTGTGCACTATTTTCCAAATATCAAAGAAGAAAAAATCAGATATCGCTATATAAAAGCGCTAATGATGCCAATATTCCAAAATTCACATAAAAACAAATATAAATTTCTTAAAAAAAAATAAGTCCTCAGACTGGAAAACCAATTTGAAGATTTGGCTTCACTTGATATAGCATCATATACATCTCGACTCATAGATTCTGGAGTCGGAAGAACTAAGAATTCATCATGGACGGTCAATGCTTGGAAACATGGACGGCATATTTAACCTCTCGAATATACTTTGATAGATATTTTAGGATCAATATACCTGATAGGGATAACTGGGCTAGTCTGGGTACTAGGATGACGTAAGGATGTAACAGAAGCACAGACAGTTATTTATATGATGTATATTAGACTGCTTCAAAAAAGCCGACTTTCGTATTTATACTGTAACTCCCCCTAGAAATTAGAAATTCCCCAGACCATCAACATGTTTTCGAACTCTTGTGTAAACAAGAAATGTTAAAACAAAATACTATTTTAAGTCAAATTTGAACCATAATTACTGAAAAAAAACTTTGAATCCT
This sequence comes from Protocalliphora azurea, assembly GCA_932274085.1. NCBI lineage: Eukaryota > Metazoa > Arthropoda > Insecta > Diptera > Calliphoridae > Protocalliphora > Protocalliphora azurea. The sequence continues at coordinate 134,776,852 of OW026519.1, forward strand.
GAGTATAATATAAGCGTTGATTTTTATTATGGGTGTTTCAAATCACCAATTTCAATTTTTTAAAAATTTTGTTAAACAAATTTAAAAAAAATAGGAAAAAATTGTGCTGTTTTATATATACTACAGAAATTAAAAGTGAAAAAGAATTAGCTCGATATCTTTTATAAATTCGCCGTACCTTAGATTTGAAATTATCGTATTTCGGCAAAAAGGGATTTTTTGGTGATTTTTGTGTTGTAAAGTAAATTTTTTTGTGTCCAGATTATTGAAAATTAAAACATAATAACATAATATAGATTGTAGAAAATACGTTCTGAAATTTTTAACGCATTTCAACAATGTTAACATTTAGAATAGTGTATATGCATTATTCCCATAATTTTTTAATAAAAAATAAATGTCTATTTCAAGATAATATTGCAATGTATTTTATTCAAAGTATTCTCCATCGAAAGCTGACGACTGACTTTTCCCATCATTCTGGCAGTTTATGGATTCCATTCCAAAAAAAAAGCTTGTCAGAAGGGGCAATGTCTGAGCTGTGCCATGGGTGGGGCAAAACTTCCTACTTACTATTTTTTAAATAATTTTTAACTGGTCGCGTAACATGAGGGCGAGAACTATCATGATAAAAAAATTATGGACTCGTGTCTGATCGCATATTCTGGCTATCTTTCGTTCAATGCTCTATTTAAATGGATCAATTGTATTCAGTACAGGTGTATCGTTTTTAACAGCTCATAATAGATGACGCAGCTCGGCCAACCGAGCTTTGGATTATCGTAATAGATCCACTTGTCATCGCCTATTACAATTCAATTTTATGGCGCTGAAGCAGTATTTCAGATATGCAAAATTCCCCTTAGATGTCTATTGGCTTCAGTTCGTGTGGCACCCAATTTCCTTACATTTGGATGATACCAAGAGCTTTAATACGTCTGGAAATTCTGGCACTTCTTGCACTTTTCAATCATCTAAAACACTCACGATAATTTGCCTCAACTAAATAAATCCCCATAAACCTCAACCAATATACAGTGGCCTTCCGCAGCGGTTTTCTTTAACAAATAGTAATGAATTAAAACTTCTCGTATATGCTGTTGTCCATATTGAAAGCTTCAAAAAACTATAAGAAATCCTAATGACAATACTTTCACGTGACATAGTTGTAAAATGCAGTGATTAAGTAATATAAAAGGATGGGAACTAATTAATATACATAATATTCTCCTGGTTGAACTGTCGAACATGAAAAATGGGCTTTTGGAACATTACAACTTGTATGATATCTAAAGCTCTTTTGTCATTTAATTTAGATGTCTTTGAGAGCTTTTCAAAATCTTGACAGTATCGAGGATGAATCATTTAGTAAACAAGAGGGCTTTATCCAGAGTGGGAGTGATTTCTACTTCTGCAAAACTAATATGCTATTTAGGATTAATTAATAATATGCTATTTAGGATTAACATAGAATAACTAAGTAATTCTATATTTTTAATAAAATACTCATAATAGAAGTTGCATTCAAAAACACATTGGTTGGCAATCGAAAAATTAAATTACCAGAACTGGAATTTTCTTATTTTTTATGAATTTTTATCGTATTACCTCTGCGTTAAAGTACTTTGGTACTTTTCGTAAAGTAACTACAATAAAACCTAAACAACAAAACAAGTAATATTTCTCTATACGAACCTTTTTTTTATTATTATTATTTTGGTTCGTAGAACTTCAGACTTTTAACACACATTTAGTCTATATTCGTTCGTTCTACAGTAAACAATTAAATTTTTATAACCCTCATTTTGTTTCACTCATTTGTTTTACCTTTTGTGTTTTTGTTAAAAAAAAAAAAACGCAACAGAAAAAATATAAAAAATACTACAGTGTTATTGTTTTAAGTGTTTCTTGTTATTTTTGTTACTGGTTTCATCACCTGCCTGTCACTCCAAAAGTTTTTTTTTTGTTTAACGTACGTTGTCGTCGTTATTTCTGATAAGATTATTTTTAACTTTTATTATTATTTTTTTTTTTTTGTTCTGCATTCCTAAAAAATTTGTTTCAATATTTATTTAAGTTAAAAAATATATAATTTTAATAAGTACTTTTTTTCTATTAAATGCACAAATTGAATAACAAAAATTACTTTTCGTTTTTTTTTTATCGTTGTTTTTAGTTCGCAAAATGGACACACAACTTGTGTGGGCCCGTGATCCGGTTGAAGGTTATATACAGTGTCAAATATCGGAAATCGGTGCTAAGGAATTTGAAGTCACGCCGGTGAATCGTAAATATCCAAAACGTTCATGTGCCGTAGAAGATATATTTTCATCGTGCGATGGACCTCAAGATCATGATGATAATTGTAAGTATTTTAAATTAATTTTTTAAAAGGAAAAAAATGATTCATTAAGTTTTTTGTGTAATATACAAAAGAGAGCTAATTTGAATATTTTATTAAATGAGAAATTTATTTAAGGCTTTAATAAGTTAAAGAATTAAAATGTTCTTCAATTAAAATAAAAATTAAAATTGTTCCATTTTTTTATCTCCCTCTTTTCTAATGACAATATCTTCATTTAGATATTCCAAATTGCAATAATTTTAAATTTAGGTTAAATATTCTACTTTAATCGACCTACTTAATACAAAATGTATGCTGCCAGCCAATAATCTATTGTTTAAATGTTGCACAAATTTGCATGATTTTCCTTCCTTGTGGAAATGCATTGAAATTTTTCCAAGCAGAAAATAATCTGAAAAAAAAATAAAATAAAAGAAATCGTGCTTTAAATGGCACGAAATTAATGGTAATTTTCGTAAATCAACTGAAAATCTTGTGTATGTAAAATATAAAATTGATGAAAAATTAAAAAAAGAAATATATATAACAAAAGATAATATAACCAGTTAATAGTCGTAAAAACTAAAATAATAGAAAACCCATTTTTATACATGCAGTGTCGGCCAAAAGTAACTGAACAGATGCTATATTTAGAAGGAACAGAATACTGTTATTTTTTTGGAAAAATATTTACTCCCATATAACAGTAGATTTTTGCTCTTTATAAAAATTGTTAAATTGTTAAATTTTTCCTGTATATATACATAATATAAAAATTAATAAAGTATTGTCACAACTCTTCATATTACGCGACAAAAAAAAATTTACAAAATTGATTTTTGTCGAAACTACAACCCAGCAAAAAAAAAACGATCCAGTGCTCCCAAAAAAGAATATTTCCACTACTTCAAAAGTAAAACTAAGTGCATATTTTGTGGTGCTTTGGAAGTTATTAATAATTACTTCCAAAAAAGTGGAAATAAATGAATTTTTCTAAGTATTTTTCACAAAAAGTATTTTTATTATCTTTTAATAAAGCTAAAGCCGTTCATTTGTTTATTAAAAAATGTATAAACATACATTTAAGAGAAGTACTTCAAAAGCAGTGAACAATAAGCATAAAAGAAGAAATCCTACCAATGACAGTCCTGGATTAAAAAAAGAACTTCTGCAGTTCTTTTTCAGCACTAAGTACTTCCTTCCCATGACAACATAATGTTAAAATTATGATCTTTTTAGTTAGTTTTCTTTTTGCAGGGAAAGAAAAATTACCGTTTTTCAAAAATTCTACTATTGGATATTTATTTCTGCATATTTAATTTTGTTTTATAAAGAAATTTTATAAATAAGTTTGTCATCAAAAATAGTGTTAAAAAATTATATGCAATGAATCCACTATTGTGGCCGACCAACATTCTCAACTAGTATAAATGATTATATATAATTTGTTCGAGAGAGTCAAAACGATCATAGTAAGACTACTTCGAGTGTTCTTTAATCATTGACCATTAATATAACCACACTTACAATACAAAGAATAGCAGCTAAAATCGGAATAAAATTTTGCAGGTCAGAATGAAATTATTTATTTCCGAGAAAAATAAAACAGCACGACTGAATTTGGGCTGTAGTACCTCCACTTTGCTCGAAACTAATGGAACAATTTTTTTTGTTTTCTCAGACAAAGTTAATTTGAGTAATTCGAATGAATTTGAAAGTGTTAGTCAGCCCCTTTATTAACGTTTGCATTCTCTATACGTTCAGGGTACTGTAAAGGAGGTAACATATAATGGCTTGGGATGCTTTTCGGGACAAAGGCTAAGACCTTTACCTAAAATTAATGGTATAATGAATAAGAAAGTGCATCGAAATATTCTTCAGAAAGTAATGTTTTCTCATGCCAGAGATAAAATACTGAAATAAATCGAAAAAGTAATAAAAAATGTTTGGTTACAGCGGCAAGTGGTAACCGTTATGGACAGGCCCACATAGTCCCCTGATCTTAAGAACATCAAGGGGAATAGGTCGGGGGAGATCCGTAAAGACTCTACTGTGCATTCCTGGAAGCTTGAACAGTAATGCCAATGATAAAAATATACTGGCCTGTGTGTTTATTGCCTAATATAAGCCTAAAGGCCACTTAAATGGTCAAAAGGGATTGTCACACAACATTAAGCTCTTATTATTCTCATTAATTTTATATTATGAATAAGGAAAATATGTTTCTGTTATTTTAAAAATTGGTGTTCAATCTTTTTATATTAAGAGCATTTTTCTTCAAAACAAAGAATAAGTTGCTTTATACCGAAATTAATTAAAATGTAACTTTTGTTCAGTTAGTTTTGGCCGACACTGTATATATATACAATGTTTGATACCATAAAAAGTTGTACTTATATTTGAATATCAATGTATAAAATATGATTTATCCGGTGGTGAAATGGGGAGTGAGTTTAAACAGCTAAGGTTGCAAAAATAGCATAGAATTGTTTCAAATGGTGGTAAAAAGTAATATTTATAATTCATATATTAATATGATTGAAAAGTTTTTAAGCATTTTTGTTGATATTCTTTGTAAATGGAACAATTCGAGGATTGATATCGGAAAGAAGGATAATAACTCGGGTTACCGAACTTAGTGAATAAAATAATATTATATTGTTATTGTATTTGTAGTTATTGTATGTCAGTTTTTTTTTTTCGTTTTTGTAGTCAACATACAGTTCTTTAAAATAAACAATCCATTTTTCATCAAACTCAATGATCAAAAAATTTACTTTTGTGCAGCTAATTTGGAAAAATCTCACGGCAGGCGCGGCTTTTTTGGGACGTGTGCGTAGGAGAATTCTAATTTTCGATGACCCTGACATATAAACCAAGCTGAATTTAAATAATTGTACGGGCTATAAGTTCTTCTGTAAACGTTCACGGATTGCGGCGATCTTTTCTTCAGATCTTGAACATAGTTGAACAACGGATATTGACCGATCTGAATCATTCGACTTGAAATTGACCAGCAAACGTTGAATAGTGGACTGAAAGTGCTGTCATATTGTTTTGTCTTTACACTTTACACTCATAATTGCCAGATAAATTTGCACCAAATTTCAAATTTCGTCAAGTTTTGAGAAAAAAAAAAAATCGTCAAATAGACTATTTAAAAATTTAAAATCGTCAACATCAAAAATTAGGTCTTTTATATGTTAATGGACATTTTTATGCTTTTTTTGGTGCAAAATTCTGACCTTTTGTAAAGTATTCATTCGACATTTATTATACTCTATAGATTCCGATAAATATTTTCTATAAATGAAACGTTTACATTGACAAATTTAAGAAGATTTTTATTTTAATTGTTTATATTTATGTACCAGCTAATTTACTTTTAAAGAAAAATATCGTAAAATTTGGGACAGAAATCGCCAAATAGTCAACATCGTCAAATAGTTTAGAACCAAAAATCGTAAAAATTACGATAAATCGTCAAATCTGACAATAGTGTTTACACTTTATAAGAGTATACATAAATACATACATACATACATACATACATACGTACATGCATACATAATTACATACACACATACATACATACATATATGAGAATCGTATGATACTGCATCGATTTGGTTCCCAAAGATTTCTTCCTCCCAGAAACATTTCAAAGAAACTAAGAATTTCGAAGTCACATGTAAAAGCAATTGACATTTAAATTTTTTAAAGTTTCAAATCGAAATACATAAATTCTTGCAAAAACAATTGCAATTTTGTTCCAACGATTAAAAAACCAAATGACGGTATTGTTAATACAATGAGGCCTTATTCCGCTACATAAAAATATGCAGAAAATAATGACTACATATTACCAAATAATGCATTCGGTAATTAGTGTTTATTAACAAAAAACAAAAAAATAAATATTTTTGCTTTGAAAATCTGGGGGAAAATCTTGTCATTGAATTTATCCCAACAATAAATTTGATATTTAAAATGTCATTACCATTCAAATAATATACTACTCGCTTTTCTGCCACTGTTTTTTAAGTTAAACTTTTACATTTTGCTTGTCCTATTGATGTCAGTCAATTTTGTAACATAAATTGTTAGAGACATGAATAAATAATAAAAAATCTAAAATGTCCCTTTTCTACTAAGAAGCATAGAAAAAGTCATGCATAAAGTTTAAAACAACATTTTATAGTTCATTGTATATGACCTGAATTTAAGGAGTTTATAAACTATTCAAATTTCATTCACTTAAGAAAATGTCAAAACTAAAATGCACTATGCTCTGAAATGATCTCTTACTTATATATTATATTCTTATTGACACACAAAATGGAAAAAAAGAAGCTGTAACACAGAAGGAAGGAAATTTTTATATTTATAAACCAGTAGAATGAGACGTTTATAATGATATACTATTTATACTAGTTTTTAGAAGTTTTATGATTATGAGTATCACGTTTAACGTTTTTTTTTAATAGTTTTTTATACAATGGTTCTTTGGGGTTTCTCTTTAGTGGGTTGTTTGCTAGTAGTTAAAGGAATACGAGTGTAGATGGCACGAGTTTTTTTTTTTTTTTGTAAGTTTGTTTGTAAAAAGAAGTCAATGAATTTTTAATGAACAATTTGTATGGATTTTTTTTATATGTCACGTTTATTTATTTTTTGTACATATAACATTGTATGTACTACATTCCTTGAAGAGATATTATTGTAATGTGGGGTTATGGTATTTGTATTCATTGTTAAGGTTTTTTTTTTTTTTCAAATAGAAAAGCAATATTTTACTTTTATTTTTTACATTATTTTGTTATGTACTACTTATCTTTATGTGATTCATATGTACTTAAACAAACGAATATAAATATAGTTCAATGAAATTTTTATAAACATTAAAAAGTTTATGAAATGTTTGCAAAATATGGAAATTATTATAATTCAAAACCTGCTATTAGAGAAAATTAGTTTTCGATTTGAAAACATTGACTTTAATACATTTTAAATATATATGGACATTTCTTCAAACTCAATTACTTTTGGTGTTCAAAAAAATTTAAATTGTTTTAATGGCAAATCAATGCTATTTACTACAAATATTAGCAGGCTTTAATAAAACACAAATCTGTTCGCGTAAATGACTTTTGGCGGACGGCCTTAGTGTCATGGAGTTTTAAGTTAAAAAGTTATAAAAATTTTTCAAACATTTAAATTTTTCAACAACATTTAAAAAAAATACCACATGTAACGGGTGATTCAAGTAGAGATACTTTTTTCAATAGCCTTTTTTTGACAGATCATGTGTGAGTCGTGTCATGCTGTCATGTTATTTTTGTTTAGTATTGTTTGGCCTGAACAACGTTTACAAATCGTTCGTGTGTTTCATGCACTTCGCTCAACTTATGGTCAACATAATCGGCCTACTGAGCGTACTAATCGCAACACCATCACCCATTTTGAGACCCAGCATTCATTATTGGATAATATTCGACCGGATAGACCACGTCCAACACGCTGTGAAGAAAATGTAGCGGCCGTAGCTGAGTGAAGAGTCGATTCGGCGCCGTTCGCAGCAACTCGGACTGACGTATGGAACGACTTGGCGCATTTTACGTCGAGATCTTAAATCGAAAGCGCACAAAACACAGCTTGTGCAACAACTGAAGCCGCTTGACCTTCCCACGCGACATCGCTTCGCTCTATGGGCTCTTGAAAAGTTCCAAGAAGATCCGACGTTTTCGAGGCAAATTTTGTTCAGCGCTGAGGCCCATTTCTGGCTCAATGGGTATGTAAACAAACAAAATTGCCGCATTTGGGACAAAGAGCAACCTGAAGAGATTCAAGAACTGCCACTTCATCCAAAAAAAAACAACGGTTTGGTGTGATTTGTGGGCGGGTGGAATCATCGGTCCATATTTCTTTAAAAATGATGCCGGTGCGAACGTAACCGTCAATGTCGACCGTTATCGTGATATGATAACCGACTATTTGATGCCTGAAATTGAAGCTCGTGATCTCGGCGACATTTGGTTTCAGGAAGACGACGTCACTTCCCACACATCGCATCAATCAATGGATTTATTGAGAGAACACTTCGGTGAGCACATAATTTCACGTTTTGGGCCGGTCGATTGTCCACCAAGATCGTGAGATATCTATTCAGGCCTTGGAGGAAAACATCACGCATGTCATTCGTCAGTTACCAGTCGAAATGCTCGAACGAGTCATCGAAAATTGGTCTCAACGGATGGACCATCTGCGACGTGTCAACGGCCAACATTTGATAGACATAATCTTCAAAAAATAAATGCCGAAGAATGTTCTTTCAAATGTTAATAAACATTCCCCATTAAATTTGAATTGTCTGCGTTTTTTCTTTAAAAAAGTAGGGAACCTCGAAATCGATCACCCTATATATAATCCACATCAATATGTCTGAAATAATAATTAAAAGTTATACGATTTTGTTAATGACAGCGAAGATAATCGCGATCATAATGATTTTTTAACATTTCATTAAACAAATTTCAATTAGCAAAGTATGCATAGATTTTCCCATTTTTTAATTTTATAAATTTTTATACCCTACACCACCATAGGTGGGGTATTATGCGTTTGTGCTGATGTTTGCAACGCATAGAAAAAGCTATCTAACTTCTGAACTCATAATAGAGTGCACAATTTTAGCACCATGGGTTTCATTTTATAACCATTCTTCTACACTTTTTGTTCGCGCGTTTACACTTTTTTTGATGTCATGCAAACAATAATCAATCCCTGTTATTAAAGTATTTTACCCGAAATAGTCAACGTAGTAGATAGTCCAAAAATTTATGGAAACATAATGAAATTTGTTTAAATTTTACTAAGAAACCCTACAATATGCCATAAAAAAAATGTTGAAGGCCCAAAATCAGAAGTTTTTGATGATGGCCCATGTATAAAATGATAATAATAATAACTTAATAGTTTTTGTGGGAAATTGCTGTACAAATTTAAATTTAATGTATTTCTTTTATTAAAATTAATAACTAATTTTTTCCGTAATAGAACTGAAAGTACGGACTTATTAGACAAATATTTTCCAAATATATCGATTATTTTGTAAAATATTTGAGCTTTAAATTGTGCAAAATTTTTCAAAATACTTAAACAGCTTGAAAAATATAAAGAATATTTTATATTTATAATAGGGAGAAAACAAAATTTCTCGAGCAAAAAAACGCAATTTTTGACCCACCACCTTTTTTAAAAGAAATGGATAATGAAATCAATATTCGCCCTTGTATCAAGAATATTTAAAAAATCAAATCTTCCATTTTTATATATATTTTTTTTAATGTTTTCTTTAAGGAGTGTTGGTAATTATATATAAAATATTTAGAATGGGACCATGAGGGAATGCTGAGAAAATTAACATTTAGTAAAAAATGCATTTATTTCAGTAATAAATAATAAAAAAATAAAAAAATCGGGTTATTATTAAATTGAAAAATTTTAGAAATAATAAAAATAACTTTAAAAAATAATCCTTGAAACCAGGATTCACAGTGCGGCCAAATAGAAATAACTGACTGTTTCGATTGATGACGAATATCTGAGCTGTTCCAAGGAGCCTATTTATGAGTTTCTGTTTTAGTTTTGCGAAATTGTAAATTTTTTTTTTCTTTACCTAATGATATTATGAAAAATTTTAAAAATCATAAATTTATGTAACTTTAAACAACAATATCTCGGAGACCTCTTAACAGATTATTATATTATTGTCATCTTCATCTAAAAGATTTTGAAAATTGTTCAAATTTTGAAAAAATGCACTTTAATGCAATTGCATTTTTATATGCAATATACCACCTTAGATTTATGTTTTTTGTTTAGCATTTTTGGAAAATATAAACACATTCATTTATTATGTACAATATTGATTTCAGAAAAATCTATTCACATATTTTCATGCGTAAAACAAAAATACATTAAAAAATATCAAATTATTACTGAAATAAATGAGTTTTGTTACTAAAGGTTAATTTTCTCAGCATCCCCTCATGGTCCCATTCCAAATTTTTTATATGTTGTTTCCAACACTTTAAGGAACATTTTAAGGAAAAATTATAAAAATGAAAGATATGATTTTTTTAGGTATCCTTAATATAAGATATTGATTTCATTTTCCTTTTATTTTCAAAAATGGCATTTTTATAAAAATAATTCGAAAGTAGATTTATTATATGTCAATTTTTTTTTAAATCGGACAAAAAGGTCCGAAGACAAATAGATTTCATGTATTTGAAAAAAATTTAAAAAGTGAACTTTGATAAAAATTAAACTACAACGAAATGAAAATTTTAAAAGCTTTAAATTTTGTATTGACGTATTATTATTATTATTATTACTATTATTATTATTATTATTATTATTATTATTATTATTATTATTATTATTATTATTATTTTTATTATTATTATTATTATCATTATTATTATTATTATTATTATTATTATTATTATTATCATTATTATTATTATTATTATTATTATTATTATTATTATTATTTTCAAAAAATGTTTTGAAAATTTAAATATTAAACATTTTTATTTATTTTTCTGTTATAATACTAATCTATTTTGCTTAAAATTATTTTTATAAAGTTTTTTCTTTGAAATTTATGTTATTTTAATAAAGTATTTTTGAAATTTTAACGTTTTTCTTAATTTTTAAAGTTTAAATTTTTCGATTATAGTAAAATATTTTTAAAATACTAATAATTTAAGTTAAATTGAAATGTCTAAAATTTAAAAGTAATTATTTAAATGTTAATTAATTTCTTTTTTTGGGAAAACTTTAAATAAAATTTTGAAATTTCGAAAATTAAAATAGTTTTTTTTTTTTTTTTTAGAATACATGGATTATTTTTCGAATATGACGAAATATAAAAATTAAAAATTGATAGTTAAAAAAAATATGAAAACTGAAATTTTATTTAATTTTTAATTTTCGAAAATTATAATAAATCATTTTTATTTTTTATTATATGTAATCACTATTTTATTTTGATTTCGAAATTTTAATACATATTTTCGAACATCGCTAAAATTTTATGCATTTTTTGTAAACTTCGAAAGTTCAAAACTAAGATTGAAATTTTCGAACATATATACATATGAATATAAATATTGCAATGGATAATTTAGTTAACTATAACTAAATATGATCAACATTTCTGATTTTTTTCGAACTGTGTAAAAAAAATAATAAATTTCGATTTTTTTAAGATAGCTCAAAATTCTATTTTGTTATTTAATTTATGTTATTCTTCGTAATTTACTATAAAATTTAATTATGAACAGTAAATTCGAAATTTCGAACTTTACAAAAAAAAAAAAAAAAATATTTGTAGATAGCAAAAAAATAAATTTTGTTTATTTTTAATTTGTTTTTTTTTTTTCGTAATTCAAATTTTTTGAAAAATTCGAAATTTCGAATTTACTGTTTCTTACTAAATTTTATAGTAATAAAATATAAAAACTTTTTGTTATTGTATTTTAATTTTCTTTTATTTCAGGCGAACTTATGCTCCTTAATGAAGCCACATTTTTGGACAATTTAAAAACCCGTTACTACAAGGACAAAATCTATGTAAGATTTTTTCTTTCTTAAACAAAACCTTAAAAAAAATATTTATTATTTTAACTTTCTTCTAAATTACAGACTTATGTGGCCAATATATTAATAGCTGTTAATCCCTATCGTGATTTACATGATCTCTATTCACCTGCGACTATAAAAAAATACAATGGACGTTCCTTGGGTGAATTGCCACCACATGTTTTTGCCATAGGTAAATATTAGTTCATATATTTATCAAAAAAAAAAAAAAAAAAAAAAAAAAAAAATTAAATTACTTTTTCTTAAACTCCTCCTTTTTTAGCTGACAAAGCTATACGTGATATGCGAGTATATAAATCCTCACAATCGATTATTGTTTCCGGTGAATCGGGTGCGGGTAAAACAGAATCGACAAAATATTTACTTAAATATTTGTGTCACTCGCATGATAGCGCCGGTCCTATAGAACAAAAAATCTTAGATGGTAAGATTTTATTAGACAACTTTATATAAATAATTTTTCATTCAATTATTTCCCTTCACAGCTAATCCCGTTTTGGAAGCATTTGGTAATGCTAAAACTACACGCAACAACAATTCGTCACGTTTTGGCAAATTCATTGAGGTTCATTACGATGGCAAGACTCAAGTGGTGGGAGGTTATATTTCTCATTATTTGCTGGAAAAGAGTCGTATTTGTACTCAAAGCGCTGAGGAACGCAACTATCATGTGTTCTATATGTTGTTGGCTGGAGCACCACAACAATTGCGTGATAAATTAAGCTTAGGCAAACCAGATGATTATCGGGTATGTAGAGCAATTAATCTATCTATTATCATCATTTGCTCTAAAATATTTTTTCGTTTTATTTACATTTTTACGTCATTGTTGTATTGTAAGTGCGTCTATTTTAGGTATTGTAACTTTTTAATGTAGTCAGTTGGCCAAAAAGTTAAGTGAATTGTTTGAAAAAGAGATAAGATTTTTGTTTAGTGCTTAGAGATAATTTTTTATCTTTTATAGGAAGGTATTTATTGCATTTGTTTGTTGTTACTTTTTTCTAACAACTTTTGTTTCATAAAGAACTATATGTATAAAATTTAGTAATTTCATTAAAATATTTAGTTGAATTTTCAGCTAGAATATTTCTTAGCCCTTTACACAATGACCCAAATGTTTTATAATTTTAAAAATCGTATGATATTTTAGAAAAACTTTTTATCTAAAATAATGTCACATTTTTCTAGTTGATTACAATAATTATTTTTGTTCTAAAAGAAACCCACTTAGGAGAATTTTATCATCAGTTCACCATGTCGCTTTATTTTCTAAAAAATGTTTTTCCTCTGTCGATTACAGTTACCAAAAATTCTTCAGAAAAGCCAGCTACGAAAATTTCTAAAAACTTATTTTTTTATTAAAAACTTAAATATTTTTCAAATTACTTACTTTGAACTTATTTTTCCTTGCATTATATCTGTATTAATTTATATATGAAAGGGTTTACGTACATGTATTGAGTGAACTTTTGCATTAATCATTTTTAACTTAAGCTCAAGAATATTTAAGGCATTTTTAAAGTATTTACAGCCTTAAACATATATATGTATATTTCAATTACCAGACTAAATGAAGGATAATCTTAAGTTTTGAAAATTATACAAATTATAATTTCTTAAATTTAGAATTAATAAACTTATGTCTTGAAATATTAACCATCTAATCTATTTTTTCTTCATTTCATATTTTTAGTACCTTTCTGGTTGCACTCAATACTTTGCTAATAGCAAAACGGAACAATTAATACCGTCAACACAAAAATCAAAAGACCACACACAAAAAGGACCTCTAAAAGATCCCATTATTGATGATTACAATCATTTTCAAAATTTGGATAAAGCTTTGGGACGCCTGGGTTTAAGTGAAGTTCAAAAATTGGAAATTTATTCCTTAGTAGCTGCTTGTTTACATTTGGGTAATATTTCATTTGAAGAAATACCCGATGATGCCAGAGGTGGCTGTCAAGTGTCGGAATCATCGGAAAAATCCTTAACAATAACATGCCGTTTGTTGGGTGTAGATCCAGATGAATTGAGACAGGCTTTAGTGTCTCGTGTCATGCAAAGTAAAGGTGGTGGCTTTAAGGGCACAGTAATAATGTGAGATAATTTTTTTAAAAAGAAATCAAACGAATTAATTTATACTAAAATTTTTTTAGGGTCCCCTTAAAAATCTACGAAGCTTCCAATGCCCGTGATGCTTTAGCCAAAGCCATTTACAGTCGTCTTTTCGATCGTATAGTGGCTTTAATCAATCAAAGTATACCCTTCCAAGCTTCCAATTATTATATAGGTGTTTTGGATATTGCCGGTTTTGAATACTTCACTGTCAATTCGTTTGAACAATTTTGCATTAACTATTGCAATGAAAAATTGCAAAAATTCTTTAATGACAATATTTTGAAAAATGAACAAGAACTTTATAAACGTGAAGGTTTAAATGTTCCTGAAATTACTTTTACCGATAATCAAGATATTATCGAATTAATAGAATCGAAAGCAAGTGGTATTTATACTTTGCTGGATGAAGAAAGTAAATTGCCTAAACCTTCAGCGGTACATTTTACCACTGAGGTACATAAAGCCTGGTCTAATCATTTCCGTTTGGGTTTGCCTAGATCTTCGCGATTGAAGGCTCATCGAACTTTAAGAGATGAAGAAGGTTTCTTGGTGCGCCATTTTGCGGGAGCAGTTTGTTATAATACCGAACAGTTTATAGAGAAAAATAATGATGCTTTACATGCTTCCTTAGAGGGTTTGGTGCAGGAATGTGAAAATCCTTTATTAAAATCTTTATTCCCTTCTGGCAGCAGCAATGCCACCAGAGGTAAATTGAATTTTATCTCAGTGGGTTCGAAGTTTAAGACACAATTGGCCGAATTAATGGAAAAGTTGGAGAAAAATGTAAGTTTGTTATTACAGCAAAAATTCATAAACTAATTTTACTTATTTTCTGTTCTTAAGGGTACCAATTTCATACGTTGTATTAAACCCAATAGTAAAATGATTGATCGCGAATTCGAAGGTGGCTTAGCTTTGGCCCAATTGAAATGTTCGGGCACCATTTCAGTCTTAGAACTTATGGAACATGGTTATCCTTCTAGAGTACCCTTTGCCGATTTATACAATATGTATAAATCTCTACTGCCACCCGAATTGGCTAAGTTGCCAGCACGTACTTTCTGTGAAGCCATGTTACAGTCCTTGAATTTAAGTTCAAGAGATTTTAAATTTGGCATTACAAAAGTATTCTTCCGACCTGGTAAATTCATAGAATTTGATCGTATTATGAAATCGGATACAGAAAATCTTTTAGCTATTGTGGCTAAAGTTAAGAAATGGTTGATACGTTCCAGATGGGTTAAGTCGACTTTGGGAGCTTTATGCGTAATTAAATGTAAGTTTTTGAGGTTTAATACCATAGGAATATTTTTAATATTTTATGTTCTTTTTATTTATTTTAGTACGCAATCGCATTAAGTATCGAAATAAATGTGTTTTAATTATGCAAAGTACCGTACGTGGTTATTTGGCCCGTAAACATCATCGTCCTCGTTATCAGGGTATTTCGAAAATTAATAAAATCCGTTTAAATGCTCAAAAAACTGTAGAAATCGCTGGTGGCTTAAAAAAGGGTAGAGAGGAAATTTTAAATGAAGTTTCCGATATAAATCGTCAAATTGATGAGGCCATACGTAAGATAAAGGTAAGATAGAAAAATTTTATACAGTTTTTATATATTTTGTTATACCCATCACCGCAGGTGTAAAGGGTAGATATAAGTTTGCCTTTCCGACCCCAAAAAGTATATACTTTCTGGATCCTTATTAATAGGGAAGTCGATATAACGATGCCCTTCTGTCTGTTAAAATCAGTTTTTTAAAAAGCCCCTGTTATAGGATATATTATAGGGAAAATCGAGATATCGTCATTTTATTTTCGACTTTTTTATACCCCTATATAAGCTAGCGACTTCGTTTTTTTCGGAAAATTCGGAATCTTTTTTTTTTTTTTTGAATATTTTCCGAAGAAATAAAAATCGGTTCATTAGTAACTGAAATATCGGTCAAAATATATTTTTGGAATGCATTTTCGATTCTTCTATATAAGCTTCCGAATTCGTTTTTGTACAAATCTGTTGTAAACATTTTTTTAAATTTTTTAATTATTTTAATTAATGAAATCGATCCATATATATCTACATATGTTTTTTGTATAAGGAAAAAGTAGTTTTTGTGTTTTTGTTTGCATATACACGCAACAATTTTTATACCCCTCATATAAAGGGTATATATAAGTTAGTCCTTGCGTTTTTCGAGAATTTTACTATTGCAATTCAGCAAGATCGGTGTTTTTTTCAATCGGTTTTCGATTTTCCGAAGCCTCTATAGAAGCTAGTGACTTCCTTTTTGCAAAGAAGTTTTGGATTTTTTATGCTGAACAAATGAACTAAATCAGTCCAATAATAACCGAAATATCAGGCAAAACGCATTTTTGATTTTTTGAAACTTGTTTTAGCTAAATAATAAATATTTTTATAAAATTTCGGTTTTTCTGAATCAAATTGGTTCATAAACAAGCGAGTTGTGAGATAAAAACTGAAAAAATCTGTTAATAATATACACACACAATAGCCGCGGATTCAACTAAGAACTAAAAAATTAAGAAAATTTAAACTAAGAAAAATTTACAATAGGAAAAGGAAAAAATAAAAATTATTTTGGAAAAATTAGTTTGTCATAAATAGAAAAGGAATGATAAATTTAAGAAATGCAAATTTTTAAGTGTATTTATTTCACTTTTTTAAATAACTACATAACATATCTACGAACTTTTTGTAAAATGTAAAATTAAATTTATAAATCAAAATCTATCCAAAACTTTTTACAATTTCTTACTTTTCAAAAGTAATGGAGCAAAGCTATTATTAACTGAAATCAAATAAAAATAATGATATTCTAAGTATCAAAACTTACATAGCTCAACCTGTCGTGTTTTTCAGGTCCTTGCATTTTAATTCATTTCATTGAAGTGCATTTATTTGTTTGAAATGCTTTAGAGGATAACAATTAAAAAAACACACCTTAAATTATTAAAATCTATTCAATATTAATGAAATTTACGAACCACAGATTCATAAAAATTTTTGTTTGTATTTCAAAACAAAAAAAAAAAAAAAATTAACCGCTCTCCAAATGCTTTGGCTGGATCCGAGCCTGCACACAAACATTTATATTAAGCATTGCAATAGCTTTTAGTGTTGTTTTTTGTATAAGCAAGCAGTTTAATTGACAACAGCAGTATTATAATGATTATTGGTGCTGTTGTTTTTTGAATATGCAATCAGTATGTTTGTATATACATACAAAAATATATAATATATGTATGCTTATAAATTGTTGTGGTTTTTTTAAGCAAGCGTTGCTTGTGGAACAAATGTATGTATTATTAAGTATAAATATGAAAATATTAAGGCATACTATTTCTTTTTATTTGTTGGTAAAGTGGTAAAGGGTATAAACGATTCTTCACAGCCGAACATAGCGCTCTAACTTGTTTTTTTTTAATTTTATTTTATTTTTTAGGCTAATGACAAGATTACTACAAGAGAAATTGATGGCCTTTACACAAATGTTATGGCGAATATGAATAAAGTTACTGTGGACTTAAATACTAAACTTAAGGTAAATTTAAAATTGTAATAGATAATAATAAAAAGATTATTTACAGTTCGGGATGCTATAATTTTAAATATATTATTTTTTTCTTTTAGGAACAAAAACAAGCTGAAGAGCAAGAACGCTTACGTAAGATTCAAGAAGCCCTGGAAGCAGAACGTCGTGCTAAAGAGGAAGAAGAACGTCGTTGTCGCGAGGAAGAAGAAAATAAACGGCTGTAATTATTTATTTTTAAAAGCAAGAGAAAATTTTATATTTTGAATTCTTCCTTCCTTTTTATTTTAATTTTAGTAAAGCCGAAATGGAAGCCAGACGTAAAGCCGAGGAGATCCAACGTCTCAAGCAAGAAGAAGAGGATCGTAAAGCGGCTTTAGCTTTACAGGCACAATTAGAGAAAGAAGCTCAAGATGATGCCAAATTTAGGCAACAACTTGAACAAGAACGTAGAGATCATGAATTGGCTTTGCGTTTGGCCAGTGAATCCAATGGCCAAGTGGAAGACAGTCCACCCGTGATAAGAAAGTAAGTACCGGACAAAATGTTCATAATACATTAATATTTTTTCTTATAATTTTTGTATATAGCTTTAAAAAAAATTAAGCACTTGTGTTTTTGTCCTTTTTTAATATAATTTATTAAGAAACTTTATTGTAAAATTGTATTTTGTATATTTTTTTTTACTTTTTTCTCTATCACCTTAAAAAATCACCATATATACCAAACAAAAATATTACAAAACAAAATATTCCACATTATTTGGTTTTTATTTACAACAGTGGTCAAATGGAAGCAACTTTAATGGGTCAAAATAAACTTATCAGGTATATACAAACAAAACATCTTGAAAGTTTTATAAATTTACTATTTCTCTCTTCTTAAAACAAACAATTGAAAAACTTAACAATTTAATTTAAATTACCCTAAAACAAAAAAGAAACCGAAAATAATATTTTAATATATATTTTTTTAACTAATTTCTTTTCTTTCAATTTAATTTTAAAACAAATATACTATTTTAAAAGTTTTACGCGAGGTGTTTCTAATTTTGCCTCTCGTTATTTAAACAATAAGTGAGTTTTCTCAGGTTTTAACATTTCATACAAATCAATCAATCATAAAAGTTTTATGTTAGATGTAGGTTTATTATTTTATATGCATTTTTTAAGTAAAAATTTATAAATTTATAATTTAAATTTGTATACATACACATACATTTAAAAAAGTAGTTAGTTGTTTTTAACAAGTAGTTTGTTTAATTAGCAATTATTTATTTTAATTGTAAAATCACCTCACTTTTATTTGATTTCTTTTGTACAAAGAATTTAAATTGTATATTATTTATTTGTTAGCAAATGGTTGAGGTTTTTGGTTAATCATTTGAAATCATTAAGCGTTTTTATATTATTTTTTCTATATTTGACTAATTTGTTGTTTGATTTACTTATATTTTTCACTAAAGATCGGAAAATGTTCGTGCCCAACAACAGGCTTTGGGTAAACAAAAATATGATTTATCAAAATGGAAATATTCGGAATTACGTGATGCAATTAATACATCCTGTGATATTGAATTGTTGGAGGTAAATTTGCGAAAAATTTTTTTAATAATTTTGGAAAGTAAAATAGTTTTCTTTATTAACTTTTTTATATTGGAAATTATTAAAAAAAAATTTAGGCATGTCGCCAAGAATTCCATCGTCGTTTGAAGGTCTATCATGCCTGGAAGGCAAAAAATCGTAAACGTACTACCATGGATGAAAATGAAAGAGCTCCGAAAAGTGTCATGGAAGCAGGTAATTATTATATGCTTTCTTAAATATTATTATTAATGATTTCTTAAATATTATTATTATTATTATTATTATTATTATTAATGATTTCTTAAATGTTTTTCTATAACTCAAATCATTGTTTAGCTTCAAAAGCACCACCATTGGTACAGCCTAAACAAGAAATTACAACTGCCCAGCATCGCTATTTCCGCATACCATTTATGAGAGCAAATGCACCAGAAAATAGTAAGTTTCCACTAAATTATAAATTATAATTTAAATTATTTTCCGTTTACTTTCTTTTAGCTAAACGTGGTCTGTGGTATGCACATTTTGATGGTCAGTGGATTGCAAGACAAATGGAATTACATGCCGATAAACCACCAATACTTTTAACAGCTGGTAAGTTTTAGTTTAAAAATAATTTAAAATTATTTAAATGTTACTATTTTAATCATAAGATGTGAAGAAAAATTAGTAAATGTTTAAATTTTTATAAATTTTTAATATTTGTAATTCGAAAGTACATGTCATCGATGCGAATTTTTTCGAATTTTGTATCGTTATTTGCTGACGAAGAGTCCTATGTGTAATTTTTTGAATTATTTTTATTTTCGCATTTTTATCGATATTCATAAATTTACCCACCACAGTGTTTCCATTACCTCAACGGGTTTAAAAATTACAAAAAGTCCTATATGTAGATTTCCTTGAGTAAAAAAACTCATTGTTTTTTGCTACACATAGGACTTTTTTGAAGAACAAAAACCAAAAATATTAAATAAAAAAATGAAACTCTTCATATACAGAAAAGCCTATGTGTATATTTCTTTAATTTCTTTTGCCATTCACAAACGCCAAAGGAAATATATTTTTTTCAAAACATAAAATTAATAAATATCCTAATGAAAAATACAAAAATCCGAAATTAAAAAAGGTTTCGAATATTAGATACAACTAGAAGTTTATGTGAGGGCACTTCGAACTAAATTTTCACAAAAATTACTAATTTTTTTCAAACCATAAAAACAAAATATATGTAACTACATGTATTTAGTTGTTGCATGAATTAGGTTTTTGACAATTAAATCAGGATTTTTTCTCTCACATAAATATCTAGTAATTAATCTATGGTATCGAATTTACAATATAAAACGGTGTTTTTGTTCTCCTGAAAAGTACTAAAAAACGAGAAAGAAAGATATAGTCGGTCTAGACCATTATGTACGAGCATAAAGATTCGAGCTAATTTTGCTAAATGTAAAATAGATAAATAAAATACAAAATAATGCGTTGATACTAACATCTAAATGATTTTATGCACCTTAGAGCGATTCCTGGAAGTGAGCTTATATGGGAACTATGGTAAATTATAAAATTTGGCAATGTTGTTTCTACTTACATAAAACTTATTTGTGTCGAATAATAACTTGATACTAATATTTGTATGGTATTTATGCACGTTAAAGTGATTTTCGGAAGAGGTATTTATGTGGAAGCTATGGTCAATTGCTGAATGCTCTTCATAAAATTTTGTACAATGATAGATATTTATAAAGAACTTCTTGGCACCGAATTTCATTAAATATTCTTATTTTTAAGACATTTTTGAGTGTTTAAACTCTATTCCGGGGGGGACATTTGTGTGGGGGCTAGGTGAAATAATGCATCATAAAAGTCCCACGTACCAAATTTTATTGAATTATCTTCAAAATTGCGACCCGTATTTTGTGCACAAGGTTTACATGTACAGCCAGACGGACATCGTTAGATCGATTTAGAAAGTTATTCGGAGCCGATTGGTATACTTTAAGGTGGGTGTTGTATAACTTTTTCTATGCGTTGCAAACATCAGCATAAACGCATAATACCACAACCACCTATGGTGGTGTAGGGTATAAATACATAGGACTTTTCGCCAGAGCACCTACGATATTAAATTTTGAATCTAATTGATCAAAGAATAGAATACATACTAAATCTTTGTTAATTAGAAATAATTTTCTTTTCATATGAAGATATATTTTTATTGTTTTCCATTAAAAATGTTACATTTTTTAAATAGGTATCGATGACATGCAAATGTGCGAATTAAGCTTAGAGGAAACCGGCTTAACACGTAAACGAGGCGCTGAAATTCTGGAACATGAATTTAATCGTGAATGGGAAAAACATGGTGGTAAACCATATAAAAATTTAGGTGCTAAATAAATTTTAAATTATATACTATTCAATTAAATTAAAAAAAAATATATCAACATAATATAAACTATATTTTATAATTTAAAATTATAAAAACAAAAATCATTAAAAAAATAAATATAAATAAAAATATACAACATATTTTTACACTAAATAAAATAAAACGAAAATATTCATTGGTTATTTCAAATCATAATGAAAAGTAGTTAGTATTACTTATTTAAATTTTTTTATTATTATTATTATTATTTTCGAAATGTACGTGTGCCTTTTCTAGACAAAAAAAATAAATAAATAAAACAAAAGTATCAGAAACGAATTACCTAAAGAAAAACGATATAATTCAATATGGTTTCTGTTTAATTAAACTAAAAAGAGAAAATAAAACGAAAGGCATTCACTTACAATAAGTATTTAAATATTCCTAAACACTTACATACATAAATTAAAATCCAATAAAATAAATAAAAATATTAAAATATTCAGCCCTATTCTGTAAATTTAATTCGAGGAAAACGAAAATGTGATTAACATTAATTACTTAAAAATGTAAAAGATCTTGAAGATTTTAAAGATTTTAAAGATAAAAGTTATTTAAGATATTATGAATTAAAAAAGAATTATTTAAATAATTTGGGCCTTTTAAATTTCTATCAACTTAAGTTTTACTCGAATTTTTTTTACGGAACAGAGCTATTTAATATTTTACTTACTACGACTAAAATATCAAGTAAATCTCTTACAAGTCTATCACAAATACATTTAAAACGTATTCTTTTAGTTAAAATAGATTATGTAAAATATGTTATTAGATTTTTTTCAATATACAGATTCCACTTATTTTTTATATTAACTGTTAGTTTTTAATTAAAACAAATTTAATATATATAATTTAATTTATATTACAAATTAATATATATTACAATATAATTTTTCAATATTAAACATCAAATCAAAACCATTACTAAAAACAGAATAGCATTTAACTTTAGAAAAATAAAAAAAATATGTAATTTTATATAAAAATTATAAAAATAAAATATATAAATAAATAAAATCATTTAAGATATTGTATATATTTAAATGAGGAAAACATTTTAAGGGTTTTAAAAGAATGATCGAATGTTTGTTTGCTTTTTCGTTTCCTATACACATCTTCAATTAAACAATTTATCAAATTTTAAACATTTTTTCAACTACTCTTTTAATTGTATCGATTGTTCGAGTGGAACATTTATTATTATTTTTTTTTTATCATTTTTACTAATAATAAAACGACCTCCTAGGAAAAAATGTATTAGTTCTACAACTAGTACCAGAACGCATAAAAATAGCCTGTACTCGTTCTACTTTGGCGTTACGACCGCTGATTTTTGTTTGAAATTGTCACATTCAGTTAAGTGATGTAGAAGTCATACATAAGCAATAGTTCTCAAAAACATTCCTTAATAACCAATTTAGAATCACAACAAGCTTCTACTCCATGAGTGCCAGAATTAGTTGCAACACAACTAATTCTAACCATGTAATTAAAGAATCTGAAGTGGTTCTGCTTACACCAGTTCTAGAACTTATGATTTTGCAAAGTTCTAAAATTTTTCCTGAGCTATTAGATTTTCAATTATTTTTCTAATTATATTAATTAATTGGGTATTGAAAAAATGTTCAATTTTCGTAATTGAAATAGGGTTTTAGATTTTTATGTGCACAGAGAAAATATGGTCAATTAAACGATTTCTAGAATGTTAAAAATTATTTCAATTACTTTTTTAATTGTATCAATATTCTTCAAGTGCTCAAAATTAAAATTTTATAATATTTTTTTAGTATATTAATTTATAAAATATATATATAAATAAAAAATATTCAATTTAATATTTTTCTGTATAGAATTCGAAAATATTAGAAAACGTTTTTGAGCAAATTATTCACTTATAAAAATAATTGAAATAGTTTTGAATACTTTATTAATATTCTAATCGACTATTTTTAGAAAATAATTTTATTGGAACCATCATATAAAAATAATAAGGTAGCGGCGCTCTCTCATTTTGTCGCCATCAAAATGATCGTCAGATTTATTTTTTAATGTTCAGGTACATTGAAAGAATTATTAAAAACCAAATCAAATTATATTTATATTATATGTACATTAATCTTTTAATATTTTTCACTTTTTGAAAAATTGGTATTTCACTGAATTATTATTTTTTTCTTATTAGTACTTTTTTAAGAAAATTAGTTATTAAAAAATTAATACGTTTTTTTCAGACTCTCGTAAAGTTGAATGCCACAGACATTGTAATTTTGAAATTTGAAAAAAAAAACTTAAATTACTCAAAATTAAATATCTTTATTCATATTAATTAATGAAAAAATAATAAAAAAAAACTAATACAAAACAAGTTAAAATTAAAAAATTTATACTTCATTTAAATTGAGGAATTAAATGAAAATTGTGGATTTAATAGTCTGTGCTGAGAGAATGGCAGCAAGGGTGGCGGTGTTCTTTGCTTTTTCTTCTCCACCACCGACTTTACCGACGTTGTTCCTTCAGTGGTTATTGAACTACTATTGTTACCACTCAAAGTTGGACTTTGAGGAAATATTATATTTGGTCTTATTTTGGTTTGTTGTGAAAAACGTTGTGCCCCCATATTTCCTTTGTTCTGGTTGATTAAAACATTTTCTACACTATGGCTACGTGCTGGATATCTTGGTCGAGGTTGAGAGGTTATGGGCGGAATCATATAAGGGGCCTGTTCTAAACGTCTATCAAAATATGTTGTATATTCTCGTAATTTACGTATTTTTTCACGTTCCTGCTCAACTTGACGCTTGATCGAATTGTTCAATTTGGCATAACCTTTAATTTCACATTCTACTTTCTTACTTTCCTCTTCATTCGAACGGCACAAATATTCAACTAGACGTCTTTCTTGTTCATGATGAAATCTCATAACCTTTTTGTAGTGTTGATACTGTTTTAGAGGACTGGAGAAGTATTCGGCCATTGGAGTTGGCATGTCCTTATTGATGGCTATACCTTTGAAAGGACGCGAACAAACAGCACAATTCTCTTGAGCACAAGTGTTACAGAGTATATGGCCACAACGTGAAACAAAAAGCTGCAAAGATGTATCGTATTTACGGCGACGAAAGCAATGATTGCAATGAAATGGAAACATTTTGGGTATTTGATTTACTGCTGTAATCAATTTTATTTATCTTACTAAATGCAACCTACAAAATTTAATGCAATTTAACTTAAATTTTTTTTCTCTTGTACGTTAGAGTAAGAAAATAACGGTTAACGAGAATGGAAGAGTTACCACACCTTTTAAAAAATAGTGAAACAAAGCTCTTCTAGAGTTGGTAACTTCGTTGTAAGAATGCCGGTAAAATAAAAAAATCGCAAAATTTAATTTTTGGCCACTAAATAATACTTTTTTTTTTTATTAAATTGGACCAATTAAGAGGGCTTTTACAATATATATATGTATATATATATATATATATATATATATATATATATATATATATATATATATATATATATATATATATATATATATATATATATATCTATTGGTCCAATTATATATATATGTATGTGAAGCTTAATCTAAGCAACAAATCTGTTTCTAAACACATAATTTTAAGGTAAGCTAAATCTTCATTGAAATATTATTCTCTTTGCTAGCATTTTATCAAATAAAACACACTGTTGTAACATTTTAATTTCAACATTTATTAACTACATTTTAAAAAAATCAATTGTATTCGGGTATACTAAAACTTTATGTCTCATTTTAAAAAGTCCACCACTTCTTCCAATTCTCGTTGCCGTGCTTGTTTCTGAGCCCATCTTGATTCCGCCACCTTAACATTAACCACCCAACGGTCATGAGCTAAACGAACGCCGCAAGAACCACCTGTATCTGGTGTTATCGTAGGTATTTTAGAGCCTTGACTTCCACCCAAATAGTAGGTGGCATCAGAACGTAAATGTCTTTTTTTGGCCGGACATAATTTACCATACTTTGGAAAAGGTGGTTCCTGTAAATATGTCTTTAAACATCCTTGGTGGAATAAATGGCCACAGTAGACTCGTTCCACATAAGCATCCTTATTATCATCCTTCTCTAAATCTTTAGGGTTTGCAGGTAGCACCAAAGATTGACATATAGGACATACTTCACAATGAAATGCTAAAGTAGCCTCAAGACAGAATTTTAAAGCTCTGTACAGAGAAGGTACTGGCTGAAAATCTGCTAACGTTTTTCCCTTAGGCATACGTAAAGGTGGATCTACACATTGTCGAGCAATTTCTCGAGACTGACCATTAAGATAGCGCAATAAAACGGCCGGTAGGTTTGTTTCCTGCTGTTGCAAATCCACACAACGGACAGGATATTCATCTGGCACTATGGCCTTAACACGATAATAGTATTCACCTCCTTTGGCTGTGAAATGAACCGTGGATGATTTTTGTTTCAATTTTAACTGGTCCGCCGATGCATTTGCACCCAAATCTTTGCGCAGTTGTTGAATTTCATCAAAACACACACATAAACTATTGTCTTTAACATATTGCTGCAGGAATTGTAGAACTTTAATGCAATGCGGTTTTCCCAAATGTTCCTGGCAATGTTTTTCACACAAACCCGTTAGACCTTGTAAGAACTTGTCGGATAAAGTTTTACTTTTTAGCTCAACTAAGATTTTCTGTTTGGGATAGTCTTCAGGAAATCGTAGACACACGGTAAATTGACGATAATGTTGATTTTCTTGTATATCCACACGCACCAAGGGAGCCGGAGCAGCTGAAGTGCAGGCAATTATTTTTGAGTTGGGCACAACATTTTCACACAATTTTCGTATTTCATCAATTTCAAGTTCAATAATGCTCATAATCTGGTAGAGGTGAAAGGGTGATTGTTAAAATTATAGTATGCTTTTAATTACTTTTAGAATATTTTTTGGATTTTCCACAGTTTTACAAGAAAACAAAAAAATAATGACAAGTTTTGCCAGCGTTGTCAACTATTTATAACCAAATCGCGCGGGAAAAATTCCAAAACGCGCTAAAAAGCACTAAACTGAACTTAAGTGCAAGGATCCCATTGAAAATGGTATGAAAAATTAATAATCGATTTTTGATCAACCATTTTAATTTCGATTTTATAGTCGATTAATCGAATCCCATAATCGATTATCATTTGTAAAATTAGCAAAAAAAAAAAAATTAATTAAAGTTAAATTTGATTATGTTTCAAAGGACCCTTAGACGTTTAAATATGTATATATTGTATGTCAATATGTTTAACAACTAAACCAGAGAGTATACTTTTTGAACCAAACATTTTGAGGATGTAATGAATTGAATACAATAGTCGTATGACTGTTCGAAGAAGATCAAAAGATAATAAAAAGAATCGATATATTAATTATCAACCAACCTCCGTAGATCACTTTAATAACGTAACTAAATGTCTTAAATTTAGCAACATAGAATTCAAATATAAGTATTTTGTAAAAACATAGGAAATAAATTTATCATTTCACCAAATATGCAGTGATATAAAATAGTACATAAAGAACTGACACTGGAACCAAGTCTGGAATATTTTCTGCAAGACGGGGCACTTGTTACTGAAGATATAGACTATCGACTTTAATTTGAATGGTAATGCCGCGATTAAAGTACGGAATTCGTAAGTTCTGAAGTCGTAATGTCTACTCAACTGCACTCAATCACTATCTATACTTCTTAGCCTAGTCTTGGTAACAGGATATTCGTAGGATTGAAATGGCTAATGAATGCTAATTAAATTGGTCGCCCACGAATATAACAGTAACACAAACGGTTAAACATATTCCTCTAGTCGAATTGTCAAATAAGGGCTTGAGAAAAGAATGACTTGTTTTATTGAGGATTAGAAACATTCTTTATATGAATGTCCGGCACTGCGCACTCAAAGTTCTTCCATTAAATTAACAATTATTTCTTGACTTGTATTTATTGTCTTTTAAAGAATTGTCGCAACATTTATTTTTTAGAAAGTTTAAAGTTTTGCTTTGCAATTCTAAATTAAATTAAATTAAAATTCAAAAATCTATTTTCGACCATAATCGAAATCGATTTACCAGTCACTAATTTGTTGTATTAAAAATCAAATTTTTATTAACAGTAACAACTTACCTCTTAAAATATTTTATTTTATATTTTAATAGTAAATTATATATAAAATAAAATTAAGGATTTGTGTTGTAATTAAAGAAGTAATTGACCAAATTTTATATATGGACTAAATTATTTTTTTAAGAATTTAAATCCACAAAACTTGCTTCCATCGGACTGCTCAAAAATCCATTAATAATTTTTATTAAATGGAGTTAGAATTATAAAAGCTGTATCTCATTACTAGAAAATATATATCAATGTTGTATAATGTAAATTGCAGCTTAGGAGATATATTTTAAAACCCGTATTTAAAATTGTATATAGGTCGTGTATTTGTCGTTATTTCTGTGTTTTGTGGTCATATGGGTTGTTTGTCAAGATAACCTGTAACTTTGAACTTGCACGAATGTAAAAACGTGAAAATGTTTCTCCAAAGTTGACTATTTTATGTAACAATTTGCAATCGTATATTTTTTTTAGTTAAATTTTGCTAAACCTAATTAGAAATTTTCTTGGTTTTCACAAACAAGTATGTTCTAACCTATTGTAGGTAGTTTCACTAATCAACAAAATCTAAAAACTTGCAAAATAATTAAAGTAAAACCAAAAGCAAACAATTAAATATCATATTTAAAAAATATATCTACTCTAGTAAAATTATGTATTATGGATATAATACTTAAAGTCAGTATTAATAAATATTAATGTTAAATTTAGAAAAAATTACTTCAACATAACTTCAAAGTCACTTAAACGATTTTTTAATTATGCCAGAAAAAATGGATTTGTGACCAGTGTGTATCGGACAAATATTTCTGAATTGTAATGCAAACTATTTGCTTCAATCATTTGATATTTGTTTTTCCAAAAAAGCTAATTTCAAATAAAATAAAATAGAAACTTTTTTTATGAAAATATGGTAATAAATAATGGGCTGGAGGAATCAGATTTCAATGTAGATACCATAGACACCATAAGATGAAAAACTTGTTTTTAGCGAATTCGACAATTAATAACAGAAAACTTATTTTATTGCTTAGTCAAAATGTAAAATAGTGTTACAAACAAATGTTCGAAAAGCTTAATTCTTTAATTCACTTTTTAAAATCGAATTAAATTTTATATCCATTTCATTCCTCCCTTGAGCTTTGAAACTGTAAGGTCGCGCTATCGCATTATTTTTCAAAAGCACTGAACGAAATCTCTAATGAGATATGGGAGATTATTTAATTAACTTGATATATTTTTTAAGAAAATATCCCCTTATATGTTTAATTATAAAAAGAAATTATTTAAGAGCAATAGATTTTTATTAAATTCAAAATATTAAATTTGAATTTTTTTCCGTGTGCAATATAAGAGCGAGATATTTATGCAGAACATATACAAATAAAAAATGTGAATTCTCAGAACTTTACATGTATTGTATTAATTATATAGAGAATTAATTCCTTAAAAATTACAATAAATTAAACAATTCAAGTTTAAAAACATATTTTGAATCACTCAAATGTTCTTTAATTCAAATCTTTTACATATTAGCTTGCACAACGGAAAATATATATTTTAATAATAGCTGTTATCAATTTTGGAAAATAAAAGCTATTGAGCAACAGAATGAAATGTTTGTCGATAATAACGGTTACACACTGAGGGAAGACATTCTGTTTAATTTTTTTCTCTCAGTATCGACTTTTTGATACTGTTCGTTCTCAAATTCTAAATATACAAATTAAAAAACAAATAATTCGAAACTGAATTGTGTCAACTTGATGCCAATTAGTATCAATTTTCGTTTATGATTTGAAGACGCAGTATTAAATTTGAACACATATGTGGCAGATTTACTATTAACACGGAAATGTATCGTTTTCAACATATTTTCAACATATAGTGGATTTCTTTCTGGGTGCAAATAACATAAAAAATAATTTTTATTTGAAAATAATTTTAGTAGTTATTTTTGGTCTCTGGTATTACTTAATTCGGAATTAAGATTTAAGGGACTTAAGTTAAGATTTAATTAATTCTTTCTAACTCAGATATCAAATCAATATATTGCTAAAAGTAAAATGTGCCAATTCAGCGTCTTTTTTGAAGAAAGCGCTAACCGAAAAAATGCGATTTTTGGGTTGTTAAAAAGCGTTAAATCTAGTGCGAAAAGCACTAAATTAGTAACGTTGAGTTTTGCCATCAACATCTGTTAATGTGGCCAGTTCGTAACAAAAAAAAAAAAAGAATTGCCATATTTGGGGATTTATAAATAACGAAATTGGGACAAAACAAGATTCTCATATAAGACCAGATTAACCTACAGGCCGATTTTGAAGTTCCAAGTTTCTATACCAATAAAGAATATCTAACCTGATCAAAAGCTTTGCATAGATCAACTGAGTGAGTGTAACCCGTATTCCAAAACTCTTACAGAATCGGTTAATTCAGTTAGAAGAAATGCCGTACTACGTCCCCGACGAAATCCATATTGACGTTCATTAAGCAACTTCTTAATAATAAAGCACTGACTGACTTTTTTATTTATAATTCTCATTTTTTTTTTAGTGAATTTTTTCACACTCACTAACACAACTACATTTTTAGTCATTGACATCCCAAACTAATAAATTTGTTTTGCTATCAAACGTCATTTTATTGTTGTTCTTTACGTTTATTTTTTTAAACGAAGAAGCGCAATTTTACATGACAATCTAAATTATTTATTTGGAGAAAAAAAAAAACACACACACACAAAATACAATGAAATCAAAAAAAAAAAATAAAATAAAATTTTACCATTAAACTTTAACAACATACCTCGACGAAAAAAATTGATTTATTATAATAAAATTTTATCTACGTATTCCCATATATGCTGATATAATTAAAAAAAATTGCTGTAGCTCTGCCGACATTTTCTTACTTGTTATGATAGAAAAATCTCTCGTGTAGACCCTACGTTATGATATAAATTAAAAAAAAAAAAACATAATGTTTCAAAAAATCAATTATGATTCCTCTCATTGCGATATAAATAAATTTAATTATAGAGAAATTAAATAGTCAGTTATATCAATCAAAGTGATAAACAAAAATTCACTTCACCCAAATTTTCTTTTAGTGCAATTTTGTTTTTCTTACTATGTAACACAATTAGAGTTTTAGTCATTGGCACCAATGATTTAAAGGAATTACAACAGTCGCTAAGTATCTCTGGGTTGGAGAACAACTCTCGCGTCACCATAATTATTTTCTAAGTATAGTCAGGCGGGTTTTTTATTGTTTAGCCTTCGACAATTTTGCGTCTCACTCCCGCATTGACAATTTTGTTAACCTTATTTTTATAAGATTGAATTTGGTGCAGTACCACACAAAACTGAGATTGATATTGGTGGAGATCATTAAACTCAGGGAGCTGAATTCAGTAACTCTAGCTTTCTACACGAAGGTGTAGATCAAGTAGATCTTTTGGATGTATATCCTCGTAATATGTTAGCAGAAGCTATGCCATTTAAATTTTAAATCCAAAAAAAGGAATCACAAATTGTAAGCTTATTCAAAATTTTTTCGAAAATGCGGAGTCTGATTTCTTTAAGCATAACTCCTGATTTTGGGTGTATTATGAAATTTTCTAAATATGGCTGATAATCATAATATACTTTTTATATTTTGTAACACCATGTAAATTTGATTTAAGTCCGATTTTTCCCAAAAACTTATTTCTTTTTTATTTAGTGAAAATAAGAATTTCTTCATTAAAGTGCCAATTTTTAATTCAATATTATATTTTTCATAAAAACTTAAAAATATTATACGATTTACTCCTAAAACTATTTACTTAACCAGAAAGAAAAGTAGTCATTTAAATTATTTTTTTTATTGAAAATATAATAATTCACTTCACCATTAGTTCGATTTAAATTTGATTTGTTAGTAAAAATTTAATTTGTTATTAGCAATAATTTTTTTTATTAGCTTTTTTCACTATTTTTAACACCAAATAAATATATTAAATACGTATATAAATTATATTCTATTTTCTACAAGTTAAATATTTTTAACTAAATAATATTTTTATTACTGTTATTATTTTTTATTTTATCAAATTCCGCTTTTTTACAAACTAACCAAATTTTTCATCGGGTTCATGATCTACGTCCAGTTACCTACTGATAAAATGCTAATTAATTAGGTTGACATCAAATCTGAAGTTTTATCAGTTTCTATTAATGCACCGGCAAATCTGCTTCGCGTCATTCATATTAAAAACTAGTCTTTCATAATATTCTCAAAATTTCCTGATTACAGCTTTAGTGATATCACGAAGTCGCCTATAAATCTCCTACCCTTAATTATTCCTTTAACGCAATAACGCTTAAGCCTTGTTCAGACCGGCGCGAAATTACGAATTTTCATGCCGAAATTACGAATGAAATCTAGAGTGTTCATACTGACTAGATGATATTTGATGTAATTTCGTGAACAGCTGATACTTATTGTTTACATTTTGAATTGTTATAGAGGTAAATAAAGTATTTTGAAATGGAAACAAGAAACAGTTACTTACTAACAATTATTAATTTGCAAAAGGGATAGGTTTCATTTTGCAAAATCACTTTAATAATTAATTTTAAGATTTGTGTTTAAATTTAAGATCAGCTGTTAATTAGTTTTTTTTTTCTTCTCACGGTTGAAACACGCAGTACATAGTTGAAAAAAAGTATTTTTTGCAACCATGTACTGAGTTGTACGGAAATGGGCACCGTAATTTCAATGTAATTTCGCCGAAATTACACAAAATTATGTAATTTCGCGTCGGTCTGAATACCCTATTAACGATCTGATATAATTAATCTCACTGTCTACCAAGGAGTTATACATAATTAAAAAAATTATTAGAAACTACTTTTGAATATTGTGATATAATTACAATAATATATTAAAACTGTAATATATTACTCGTAAACGAAGGAAGAGAGGACAACTGATATATTTTTTCCATTTTTTTAAAGATTTTTTGCTTTTATTTTTTTTTTAATAAATTTTTATTTGTTTAAAATAATAATTTTGCCCGAATCCAACAACTATGTTGAGATTTTTACGAAAAATAACATCTGGTCACTCTCGTTGCATTTGACAGTTTTTTGTGCAAAAAATTCAATTTGTCAACAGTGTAGCCACGTTGTGTGATTCACATACTCGAGTGGGGTTTTGTGTTTTAATTAAATTGCAATTTACTTTATTTTCGGAAGCCGTCTACTCGATTTCATCATCGAAAAATGGTATTGGATTTGGATCTCTTCCGTAGCGACAAAGGTGGTAATCCCGATGCCATACGCAAAAATCAAGAATTACGTTTCAAGGATGTGGGTCTGGTCGAGACCGTCATCAGCCAAGACACTGAGTGGCGTCAAAGGCGTCATCGAGCCGATAATCTGAATAAGGTAAAAAATGTTTGCAGCAAAGTGATAGGTGAGAAAATGAAGAAAAAAGAACCCCAAGGTGATGAGGCAGCTGAAGTACCGACAGAAGTGCAAAAGGAATTGACAGAATTGAATGCTGAAAAATTGGGTGAACTAACAGTGAATCAAATCAAAAAAGTGCGTGTACTCATTGACCAGGCTATGGTTGACAATGAGAGACTTTTGCAGGAGGCCGAACAGAAACGTAATACTGCTTTGCGTGAAGTAGGCAATCATTTGCACGAATCTGTGCCAGTTTCTAATGATGAAGAAGAAAATAAGATAGAACGTACTTATGGTGATTGTACCAAAAAAGGCAAATACTCTCATGTCGATTTAATTGTTATGATTGACGGTATGAATGGCGAAAAAGGTACAGTCGTTTCTGGAGGCCGTGGTTATTTTCTGACAGGCGCTGCTGTCTTCTTGGAGCAAGCTTTAATACAACATGCTTTGCATATGTTGTATGCTAAAGATTATATTCCTTTATATACTCCCTTCTTTATGCGCAAAGAAGTTATGCAAGAAGTAGCTCAATTGTCCCAATTCGATGAAGAACTTTACAAAGTTATTGGCAAAGGTAGTGAAAAGGCCGAAGAGGGTGGGGTCGACGAAAAGTATTTAATTGCTACCTCAGAACAACCTATTGCTGCCTATCATCGTGATGAATGGTTACCCGAGGCTTCGTTGCCCATCAAATATGCCGGCCTCTCGACTTGCTTCCGTCAAGAAGTCGGTTCCCATGGTCGCGATACTCGCGGCATTTTCCGTGTACATCAGTTCGAGAAGATTGAACAATTTGTACTCACCTCACCCCACGACAATAAGTCTTGGGAAATGATGGATGAAATGATTAACAATGCTGAAATGTTCTGTCAATCTTTGGAAATTCCATATCGTATTGTCAACATTGTGTCGGGTGCCCTCAATCATGCAGCTTCTAAGAAACTCGATTTGGAGGCTTGGTTTGGTGGCAGTGGCGCTTTCCGTGAATTGGTATCTTGTTCAAATTGTTTAGACTACCAAGCCAGACGTTTGTTGGTGCGTTATGGTCAAACCAAGAAAATGAATGCCGCTGTTGACTACGTTCATATGTTGAATGCCACTATGTGCGCTACAACTCGTGTTATTTGTGCTATTTTAGAGACACATCAAACAGAGACCGGCGTTAAGGTGCCCGAACCTTTAAAGAAATATATGCCAGAAAAATTCCGTGATGAAATTCCTTTTGTTAAGCCTGCTCCCATTGAGGTAGAAGCTGCCGAGAAAGCTAAAAAACCCGGTAAGGGTAAAAAAGATGCTGCTGCCGCTTAAGTTTCACGATACATACATATAATTAAACAAATGGAAAACAGTATAGTTTAATTTAAACTTAATTGCATTTTTTTTTTACTTGCGCTTAATAGAACACAAGACTTCGGGCAGATTTCTTGACAATTTGTTTTTATAAAGTTTTCAAAATTCTCTAAGCATTTAAATAGTGATTATTAGTAAATAAAAATATATTCCCATGAAGGATTATTCGAAATAAGAAAGACAACAATACAAAATACTTTTTTAAATAATGATGATATAAAGTATGAAATGATACGCTACTTTCTTAAGTGATTGTAAATTATTAATATTCAAGAATTTATATAAAGGTAAGAAATCGACCTGCTTAAAATCTGAAAATCCTGTTTTTTTTTTTTTTGTTTATAGCTCCATTTTATTGTCCTACAATTTTAAGATTAAAATATAAATCATAAAAATCAATTATTTTTCTCAATAAAAAATTTTTTTATAAAATTATCGACAATATTTTTCATGATTTGTGATTGGCGCCAACAAAAGTTAGTAATGAACTCAGTTCCGATTTCGTGATGTCAAACGGTTTCAAATACATATAAAAAATAGATATTGGATATCGCTTCAAGCATAAAAGTGGATGAGTAGAGTTGTAAACATATTCTTAACTATCCACCAATATTATTAGATTTCGGTACTGAAATTTGTTGTCCAATTTTCAAAAACAAAAACCTTTTAAAATTATTCTATATTTCATTATTATTATAATGTGCATAACATTGTACCAATACTCACCCTTTATTTATACAAATGAAAAAAAAAAAAAAAAAAATCAAAGTATCCTTGGTTACCCAAAGAATATAAATATAAATAAGTTGTAATTTATTTTTCACAAAAAATTGAAGTGTACACAAATTAATATTAAATTTTTACAAAAGTTGTGAAAAATTTATAATAAATATATGTATGATGACACATCCAAGACGAGATAAATTATCTTCTCACAAGGAAACACGATGGGATCGTATACGCAAACGAAATTGTACTTATAATTCAACAAATTTAAAATCAGATGCTGTTAAAAAGTTCATAGAAATTGATTTTATAGGAAGACATCAACAAAATATACTTAATGGTGATAATAACATGAAAGCAAATCTAGATCCTGTCTTGGTAATGGATCTTAGACATGAAATGGTATGAGAAATATAAACATAATTAAAAAATATATTTTTTTGTAAAATATTTAAAAGATTTGCTAAAATTTTAGTTTAAAAAAATACCTCGAAAATTGCCCCTAGCAACGGTTGCTTACTCTAGGAACTTGCAGCAATGTAAGGACCATAATATTGCAGTGGAAGATCATTACATTGAGAATCAGTTACAGCAGTTTCGTATGCATTTGCAAAAACAACACAAGCATAATAAGGTGCCCGAGAAGAAGTTACATTCCTTGTTAATAGATAATACTGAAATAATAAATAGTTTGGAATCTACTCATAAGCATATAGAAGATTTCTATAACACTCCCATAGAGGTTTTACATGAGGTAAATGCTTTATTTATCGAAGAATTTGAAAAGCATGTAAATTTAATAAATGAGCAGCAGGACCTGATTGAAACAAAATATATGGATGTAGAGAATGATATAAGTAATCGAAATGACTTAATTACACTTGAAGAAGTAAAGGTAGACAAGGAAAATCGAGACCAAGAACCGGTAATTGATAGCCCAGAAAGTAATGAGACCAAATCAAAAACAGAAGAAAATGCTTTAGACTTTATGGCCGAACGTATGAATGAATTAAATTTAAGCCATAAAGAAATATTTGATTTGCCATCTCAATCAAAGGCTGAAGACAACCGCCAACGAACACCAAGTCCCTTGGCTAATACAGATGAGATTTTAAAGCCTCTGAGGGAAGTTATAGAAGAACAACAACTTCACTTAAGATGTGTAAGATTTGATGAGGACGTTAATGTGTGCCAGCTTAAAAGAGAATCTTCCATCTATTCAAATACGAGTGATGGTATTGATTCCGTAATATCTGATTTAGCTGAAGAAGCCTTAAAAGAATTAGAAATGGAGGAAGAGATAAAATTAGTTGGTAATTTTGAAGAAGACAATCTAGATTCACAACAAACTCAACAAAATTTAACATTAAAAAGAAATTCTCTAAAACAGAAGAGTGAATGTAATAATGATTTAATCGTTACCGGTAAGGTTATCCATTGCAGTCAACCTCTGCTGGTAGAAAGTGCTGAAATAATCACTTCAAATGCTACTTCCGGTGAAACAGAAGACGAAATATCTTCAAACAGAGAACAAACTAAAATAATAGAACATTTATTTCAATCTCGAGCTTATAACAAGACATCTATAATGCGTAAGTATTTCCTTAAATGGGTACATTACACCACTATTGAAAAAATCGAGAGAGAACATGTGGATGGAAGAGCTGATCGGGTAAAAAAGATCAATATTTTCTTGGATAAAATACGCATAGAAAAAGCTCGTTTGAAAAATTGCCAGAATACAGAAATAGGCACAGGAACCAATAATCACAAAAGAAATGTAGAGAAAAAGAATTCAATGGAAAATA
Source organism: Protocalliphora azurea (assembly GCA_932274085.1). Classification (NCBI taxonomy): domain Eukaryota; kingdom Metazoa; phylum Arthropoda; class Insecta; order Diptera; family Calliphoridae; genus Protocalliphora; species Protocalliphora azurea. The sequence goes on from OW026519.1 coordinate 134,814,050, forward strand.
TGAAAATAAACAAAAAATATCAAAACAAGTAAGCAATCAAAAAAAATTTTAAAACTTAATAATATGTTATTCCAATTTACAGAATAAAAGTTCAACAAGATATTATTGATTTGCAACGGCTTAAATTGGAACGACAGGAACGTATAATTATGGAGTTAAAGCTTCATAAATTATCGGAGGAAGCTAAAGAGGCACGTCAAGAATTGAAAAATGAACTAAAATCGGTTATACGTTCAGGAGATCCCAAGTCTAAAGCTAAAGCCAAGTGTTTGCAATTAATAGGTAATCTAAAAGACGAAGAAGATGATAATTTAAATAAACTACAAGGTAAGGCTCTTTTTATGCCTAAATTTTTACAAAATATGCAAGAAAGAGCCTTGGAAAGAAGTATAAAGCATGAACAAGCCAAGCAGAGAAGACTGCAAATGGAAGCTGAAAGAGAAGCCCAAAAATTGGCTCTAGAGGAAGCTAAAGTATTTTTTTATTTTTATTTCTAAAAATATTTATATTATATGAAATATTTTTTTTTATAAATAGCGCCTAGAAGACGAAGAAGCTAAACGTTTACGTATAGAAGCCTTAAAAGAAAAACGACAACAAGAGAAAATGGCAAAAATCATTAGGGAGCGAGAACGACAAAGATATTTGGAAAATCAACGTAAAGCTCAAGAGTTTTACAAACGCAACTTGCTTAAGCGTGTTGGCATGGAAAGTTTCAAACGTTTATTGCAACGTAAACGGGACAATATCAAAAAATGTGAAGAACTACGACGTTCCTTATATAAGAAAACCTATTTTCAAGCCTGGTTTAGTCTTTATCGTATACTTAAGTCTAGACGTATTCAAAAAGCCGATCAATTATATGAAAAAATTCTTAAACGTAAATATGTACAAATTTGGTTGGAATATGTCTACGAAGAACGTAGTAAATTGAATGTAGCCATAGATTACCATGAATTTAAACTAACAGAAGTTATGTTCCGACAATGGTGGTCATATACCAAACGTATGCAAATGATTGAGGAAACTAAAATGAAACAGGCCATATCGCATCATGAATGGTGGGTAGATATAGATTTTTTTTATTGTGAAACACTGTTATCTGTTTTTTTATAGGCATTTAAAATGGAAAGTTTTGGATTGTTGGCAAAGACTGCCACAAATTTTGCAGCTGGAAAAAGAAACGGAAGAGAGAAGACAAAGATGGCGTTTAAAGATATGGGAACTTTTACCAGATTATACTCCTAACAGAGATGAATTCAATTTTATGTAGAATTTATTTAAGCATTTTTGAAATTTAAAAAATGCAACTAAATTTTTGTAATAAATTTTAAAATTAATTTTTTTTAATATAAGAAATTTCTAGTTGATTTTTTATATAAGAAATTTCGTAAAATTTTATATATTTTTTCAAGAATTATTAAAATAAAAATGGAAGGAAGAGTTTACATTTTTTTAATTTGTTTTTTTTTTTTTTTTTTTTGTAAAATTTAAAAATATTTTCTTTATTATATTGTAATAGTGAATTGACTTTTTTTTTATTAAAATTTTAATTCTATATGAATTCATTCATACTACCACTGTTACCGTTTTGGTTATTTTTAACCAAAATTGGTTATTTTATTTCTCATTTTTTCCATTTTTTTTTTTTTTTTTTTTTGTTAAATCAAAATTTTATTTTTATTAGATTTAAGCAAGCTATTTACTCTGCTAATCTTGCCAACGATAAAAAGATAAAAAGAAAAGAGTGTGCTAAAAAGTTAACATACATTTAAAAACTAAAGATTCCTATAACTTCTCAATCCAATTTTAACTGACATTGAAAAATTTAAATTAATAGAAAATATAATATTTAACAATTTCTAATATTTAACAAAAACTTGAAATGGATTGGGAGGTTTTTGTGAGGAAGTTCTAACGATGTAACAAACAATTTAAATACTTGTAATTATAAAACAAATTACTATTAAAAAAGAAATGTATATTCGGTGAAGACTGACTATATGATATCCTTCACTATTGTGTATGTTTATAGACATAAAATTTTTTTATAGAATATCTTAGGATTAAAAATGTTTTATTTGTGCAGAATTCTCTAGAAATTCGCTTATATGTATTTAAGGTATTTGAGCTTAAAAATGAAATAATGAGTCGATTTGTGTATTTTAGAGGGTTCCCCAATATGGTGCTGTAGGGAATAAAAAATGTGCCTTGTTTAGTTATTAAAATTGTGCAAGACAACATAATTAAATAATAATAAAAATTTAAAAAGAGCACCACATTATTTTATAAATAACTGCAATAAAAGTGTTCTATCGGTGCCGATGTATTTTCAATTGGATCACAATTTTGTGCACAACATTTAAATTAACTTATTAAAATTTAATATATATGAGTGCTTTGGTACATGAACGATTGATGCTGAATTTTTTCGCCAAACCTCCTATTTCCCTATAAAAAATAACTCTTATTTGCATTGTTTTTCTATTTTCTGCTCGACCCAGGTGTTTTGCAATTCTAATTTTATTACAATCTGGTTTGCTTTTGATCTCATATCATAAGGACATGAGAATAATTAATCTTTTATTGTTAAACTTTATATCCAACCCACTACAAAATTGCATAAGGTACCACATTTTGATTTCTAAACAGTTAAATTTTAATACTTTTTCCTAAAGACTAACTAAAGTTTACGATTAATACTTTTAAAACTTGAATAAATATATTAAGATTATATTAATTTTTATATAATAACTGAATTTTTAAAATTTGGTTAGTTTTTCCTAATTTGGTTACCTAGTGTCTACATTAGGCAAATTTTTATCAAAACAAACGTCAAAATCAGTGCGAATATATACAAGGTAACCTTAGTTAAACAGCTGATTGTTATTTAGGTTGTTACAGTTGTCAAACTGCATATATAAAAAACAATAATAAATACACCATATTGTTGTTTTTGTACAACTGTTGCCACCTTTCACAAATTCGTATTAAGTTTGACCTTTGTCTTGATACAAATTTGTCGAATGTAGACACTATGTTATTTTCTCAAAATTTTGGTTAGAAAAAATTTTTGTCGTGGTAACACTGCATACTTGCGTTAAGAAAGTTTACTGTAAATCTTTTACGGTAGATGTCACTAATATATTACTTTTGTTATGTTGGCAATACTTTTTTCTATTGTTGTTTTTCATATAAATATATGTAATACAAATATATTACAACCCTTATATTTTATATGGTGGTTTTGTCATTACCGTACCAACGAGTCAGGTTGGCCGAGCGGTCTAAGGCGCCAGATTTAAGCTCTGGTTCCCGAGAGGGAGCGTGGGTTCGAACCCCACACCTGACAAATGTTTTTTATTTTTTTATTTTTATTATTTTTCGAGCATTTGAAGATAAAATTAAAATAAAATAAAAATATTATTCAGAATAAAATAAAAAAACGTATTTTAAAACAAGTATCAATTAAAAAAGGAATATTTTTCATTAAAAGTGAAGGACCAATTTTCAAAAAATAATATAAATAAAATAGATTTTTAAAAAAGTAAAGCAGTTCAAAGAAAAGTAAACATTTTGCAAAAACTTAAGAAAATGCATAAGATCAGAAAAAGTAGCACTACCTTTCAAAAAAAAAAAAAAAAAAAAAAAATAATAATAATAATAATAAAAAATAAATAAAAAAAATATTAGGAAGGTATAGCCGGGAAGATATCTTATATAGGACCTGTGGTTCGATACTTGTACTAGTGCAATGTATATTTTTATAAAACAATCATTATATTATATTTATACTGTGGTAAATTATGGATCGATCCTAATAAAATTTTAAAAACAGAATACTAATTTCCCCAAAAAATGTCAATTAAAAAGAATACCAGTTAAAAAAAAATAATAATAATAATAAAACAGTTTTTAAACTTGATAAAAAAAGTTTTATTAGAATGTGGAAAAAGTACCAATTAAAAAAATACCAATCTTCATAAGAAGTACCAATTTAAAAAAAGGTCCTATTTAAAAATGGAAAATTTATCAAACATCTATCAAGCATTAAAAAAAAAATAGAAAAAAAACTATATTTTTTAAAAAATTACCAGTTTTCCGTGTCAGTTTTTTAAAATTTCAAAACTATTTTTGTGTGCTATTGTGTACTAATTTTCAAAAAAGTACTAATTAAAAAAAAAAAAATAATAATAATAATAATAAATAAATACCTATTTCACAAGTACCAATTAAAAAAGGAAAGTTAAAAAGTACCAAAACTAATTTCAAAATAGCATTTAAAAAAATCCCTTTTCAAATTCAATCCTTTATCACGCTGTAATAAAGATGTTAAATTCATATTATATTCATATGTAGTTTCATCCAAGAATCATCGATTTAAAAATGTTTAAATTGTAAAAAAATATGTCAAATAAGTTTAAAGTTAGGAGTTTACTTAAAAAATGCTATTAAGAGTGATTTAAGTAATAATATGTTCTTAAGCCTCTAAATATGTATGTCATATTTACATGGTTTCAAATTTAATGACAAATACAAATATACCGCTATTATATGTAGTGAGGAATATAGACACCAGTGTTGCCAGTGTTAGCTTGGAAAACGTTACAGATTTTTGTCAATAAATAAAATAATACCAAGCTTTTTTAGTCGTAAGATATAATACAGTTAATGTGATCACTTATAAGTTTAGGTGACAAAATTCATTTTAAGCATTATTCAGATTGAAAGCAATTTTACAATAATCGCCGGCAATTAAATTAGGATTTAGTACTAATGTCTTGTTATCGAGGAAATTGGAAAACATTACAGAAATTACTTTTTGTGTAATTTTATAAATCGAAAATGTATCAAAAAAAAAAAAAAAAAAAAAAAAAAAAAATCGGAATAATTTCATCCTCCACTAAGAACATAAGATTGTTACGTGCAAGATAAGAGTCTATTTCAAATTTAGTTTTCTTCAACATAACTTTGATGTGTTAAGAGGTAAATTTTGAGTAAGTCCAAAAAAACTTGTTATTTTTTCCAAATTTAGATATATATTTTCATGATCTATCATTATATATATGGTCTAATTTTTACACATAGTACTTAATTTTGACGAAGGGATAAAAAGATACGAAATTAAAGCCAAAAGCAAAAAATTATACGTGTTACGTGGAGATTTAAAAAATTACGAAAAATATAACAAACGGCAACATTGTCAGACACCTTTGTCCATTATAAAAATATTTTTCGCTCACTTTTAGAACAATTGAATTTAAGAGAGCTCGTGAGTGAGTAAAACTGGTTAATCCACATGCTTTTAGCCAAATTTAAATTTAAGTTTAAGTGCAGCTAACAAAACCTCTCAAGCCAACATTTTAAATAACAAAAAACCAGTTGTCTCTAGATGTTCGATCGTAACAGTCGCTAATTAATTTTAACGGCATTAAAATACGTTGTGCTATTACTAATTTTTTGAAAGATCGTAAAAAAATATTGTTTATTCTCTTGTCTTGATACGAGTATTATTGTTTATCTATTCAAATATTTTATTTACTTAATATAAATATTTGAAAAGCTGCTAATTTATAACATTTTAATAAACTGTCGAAGTGTTCTTAGTCAAAATAAAGTTAAAGAAACATTTTAATACCAGAACAAAAAAAGCAACAAGTTAATATAATTTTATTTTATCATATCTCACGTACATTTTTTTTTAAGTTCTTGTGCAAAAATATTGATAACAAGAAAAAATCAATTGTTTAAGTGCTAACGATAAAAAAAAAACGTACGAGTATTTTTTAACGCCTTATCGTGTTAACGCTGTTGTAATAAAATATTACTATAAAATTGCGAAAAAGAAAAAAAACAGTGCTCTTTTGGCTTTTTGTTTAAAAAAAATCTATACAAAATGTGGTTAAAATCTTTTAAATGGCAGCATATTTTACTATTTTTATTCTTATTTATCGTTTTATTTGATCTTGGTAAGTTTTTGTATATTTTTTTTTTGCATATTATTTACTGGTTTATGTTTGTTTTTTCTCTCCTCACTATCGATTTCGCCAATAAATTATTCACTTTTTTTCTTTTAAAAAAGTCTCTTCTCTGTTAGTGATTAAAATTGTCCAGCAAAAATTGCTTGTCCACTAATTTTTTCATCCATAAAATTAAGGTTTTATCGAGTTTTGCTGTTAAACAAGAATTGTTAAGTTTTAAAATAAATGTATGTATAAAATAGTGCTTTTTAAAGTTAAAAAAAATCCATATAAATCTGCCATAAATTTGTAATTAACAAAGGTTGGTTTTAGTATGAATTTATGCTATAAAAGGGATTAAGATTATTGTATTGTCTTATTTAATTTATGACTTTTTATTTTCGATTTAAATTCGCTATTTTCATCCTTTTGAAATAAAATATGTAAACAAATAATAGTCTCTGGGTGTCAGATCTGGAGAATATGGGTACCTATAAAAGTAATTTTTAAACACACGAAAAAATTTTTCCAAAATCTGCACTTTTTCATGATGAAACAATACTGCTTTGTTTAAGTATTTTATTTACATTTGTCATAGATTTCTTTATATGAATAATCCTATAATTCCTAACAATACTTGCAATTTATCGTTTTTTTAAGAATCCGGTAAATATTGGAGCGCTCACTTGTCAAACAAGCGTGACTAGATTTTGAGTCTTTCAAAGGCTTTTAGACAGAAGGCTCCCAATTATTGAGGATCATATAAGATCCATCAATTTTCAGACAAAGACATATTTCATATAAAATCGATGTTTTGAAGAACACAGAGCCCATTTGTCTCTATAAGTGAAAAATAAATACAAATTTAAAAAAAAAGATAAAGACAAAAAGTCTTAAAATAAATAAAGAGCATATTTTTTAAGACGTCTTTAATCTCACGTAGTTAAATTTTCAAAAAAAAAAACCTCTAAGGACTGCGCACGAAAAATCCGTGAACATTTTAAGGTTTATAACTTTTACTATTCATAAAAAAATAGTACCGTTAACTTGTTTATATTTGCTGTTATTCCCGGTAACTATGTGCTAAATTTTGTTGTAATAGAATAAAAATGAAAATTGAACAAAATTCATCCAAACTCATAATTCAAATTTATAACAAATACATGTCGGTCATATAAAACAATTGCTATAAGTGCAAGTGAGTTGGGATATTCGTTCTTTTGAGTCATTAAAAATAGAATTAATGATCACGAAATGAACCCCTATAACTGAAAAAAATTGATTCGTAGACTATAGGATTGCAGACAAAATAATACGTATTTTAAGGGAAAATCTCTACATCTCTGAATAAAATGCGACATTTATTATATTGGTCAGTATCTTTCAACAGAATATTTATAAAAGGTAGCCTGAAAATTAGGGTTTGCGGTCCGGGAAATCCCGGAAAATGTCATCGGGAATTCCCATGAATTGTTTTTAATTTTCCCGAGAAAATGGGAAATTTAATATTAATTAAATATGCAGTTTTAAAATCCTATAGCAAAAAATTTTTATGTGTATCAATAAGGAATTTTTTCTACATTATCAAAATTAACATTATACAGAAGTTTTCTAAAAAAAATAAAAATTAAAAATATTGAAAGAAAAATAAAAACTAAATTAAATATAAAATCATTGTATTACCGTCTGAAGTATTCCCTATCGAAACTTTTGACATACTGATAAAATACGAAATATTATATTTTTCAAAAGTATTAATGCTTCTCGTCATACAATATTTTAAGAATTTAATGAAATTTGAAAACAATTTTACTTTTGGTAATTAAAATGTTTGATTTTATTAATTGTATTAATTTAATTTATATTAAGTTGAGGATTTCTTCACTAAAAACACAACATGTTTCACTTCTTTTAAGACACATGTTTTATACAATAAATGAAACTGTGAAGAAATATATATAAATGTTAAAGCCTCAAAACTTAACTGAGAATTTGAAAACGATTAATGGAACCAATTTTATATATTTTCCAGAATTGTGTTTTACATCTCTAAATTAAAACGATTAATTAATAATGTAAGATGAAGATAAAATTTAAACAAAACGATAAAAAAAACTATTTGTATTGATAGATTAGGGTTTATTATTATTATTATTTTTAATTTTTGAGATAAACAGTTTTTAATATAACTTGCAATAGTTACTTATTTTATTTGTATGAAATATTTAATATTTTTTAAATCTTGAAAGATGCATCACACTTTAATATTATTTTAGTTTTTGTTAAATAATTATGATTTATATTGTTGTTTAATATTCTTAAAAAGGAATCAGTGATTTGTTCCTATAACTTAAGTTTTTCATTCCCGTTTCTCGGGAAAAGAAATATCACGGAAAACCCCAAACCCTACTGTAGACCCACAAAAAGTTCCTAATAGGAACGCTATAAAAATTGTGGCGGCAAAGGAGAGGACAAAAATTATTGAGATTAATATTTTTTTTCAAAATTTTATGAATGTGTCTAAAGGGCAATATAAAGTACGTACTGTCGAAATTTTTACAATATTCTACATTTCTCATAACATCTCAGATGTAGCAGATAAATATCGTGAAAAAAAAAATCAAAACTGTTGAACAAATGTTTGTTCTGCGCAGAAAAAAGCACTTTATTCATAACAAGGGACACTTTGAACAGAGAAATGTACACAAATTATTGCTCTCGGAAAAGATTCCTTTCTATCATTAGAAATCACATCGAATTATAATTTTTCTGGCCTGATATGGCATCTCACCATTACGACAAATAGTAGCTGTAGGAGGCCAAACCACTAAATTGTCCAAAACTCAGTCCATTTGAAATGTATTGGGTTATAGTAACAAAATATTTAAAGAACACTTAAAATTGAGTAAAAAATAAAATAGAGTTTAAGAAAAAGTGGACCCATTACAATAAAAAAGTAACCGAAAACACAATAAAGCTTAAGCCTTGTTCAGACCGGCGCGAAATTACGAAATTTCATGCCGAAATTACGAATGAAATCTAGAGTGTTCATACTGGCTAGATGACATTTGATGTAATTTCGTGAACAGCTAAAACTTATTGTTTACATTTTAAATTGTTATAGGGGTAAATAAAGTATTTTGAAATGGAAACAAATAAGAAACAATTACTTACTAAATTGGAAATTATTAATTTGAAACAATTAAAAATGTAAAATGGATATATTTCATTTTGCAAAATCACTTTAATAATTAATTATAAGATTTGTGTTTAAATTTAAGATCAGCTGTGAATTGTTTTTTTTTCTCACGGTTGAAACATGCAGTACATAGTTGAAAAAAAAGTATTTTTTCCAACCATGTATAGAGTTGCACGGAAATGGGTATCGTAATTTCAATGTAATTTCGCCGAAATTTCACAAAATTATGTAATTTCGCAAGTGTCAAAATGTAAGGGAACTTACGTAATTTCAACTTGATTTCGGCCGAAATCACGAAAGTACGTAATTTCGCGTCGGTCTGAATGCCCTATTACACTTAGGGTATTTGAGAAAATATTAAGAATCTCATTTTGTAAAACGAAATGAAAATTCGTTTCAATAAAATTCTAATTTATTTGTTGTTTGGAATATAAAAATGAAAATATCTTAGTAAAAACGAATAAAAAATAAAATATTCTTTTAAATCTAAAAGTCTTTAACAGAACAAAATTTCAAAAAGATCAACCCATTGGTTTCATTTTTATAAGCTGAATTATATGCACTAATTTTTGGAATAATAAATTTTCGTCCGTTTAATATTTAATGTTCCCTTATCCGAAATAAGGCCCATTTTTAACCCTTTATAAGAGAATATTAAACCCTAAATATAAATTAATTGCAGCAATAATTACGTTTATACGCACCTCTATCTTGCAGTTAGTTAATATTTTATTTGCAAAAAAGTAACTCACGAAATAAAGCATACGGCATTGCCACTTTTTACACGTTCATAGAATTTTCGGTGAAAATAGTTGTATTTTTTCCATAAGGCACGACAGATAAGTAAATACATTTCTCTACGCAATTTGTGGTATAAAAAGTGAGTTGATAAGTTGTAAATTATTTTTATTTGAAAAAACCGGACATATAAACGTAGAAAATATTGAAATTTGTATCAAAGTTTTGAATGTCCATGACAGTGACGCTTTCAATAGGTCAGTGAAATGTCTACGACCCTTTCTTTCTTTAGAGCCAACAAGTCGTGTGAAGATCCAAACAAATTTGTTAGTTGTCATTTTCTTACAATATACCCCTGTCAAATAATTATATGTACAATGTTTGGTTTTGTGGTTATTATATATTCCGAGAGCAGAAATTTCTTTTAGGCTGTAAAGTGTAATTTTTTATAGTTAAATTTATAGTCAAAAAATGCCACCAGGTACTGAACTTTCAGAAGAAGTGTTGGAATAATTAAAGTATGACTCATTATGTAAAAGTTTACAAAATAGTGTCTGCAGAAAGGGCATATCATGTTATTATTGCAAATATTAAAAAAAAAAGTTAAAAAATAGCTATGTTTTTAAGAGCGATAATTTATAATCAACTGCTGGTTAGCGGGTCTTAATGTCATATTTAGGTGTTTGCGACAAAAAACAACGAGATTTACAAAAGAAATATATTACTTATACAGCGGTACAAAAAGTAACACTTCGCGTTTTAAGATTAAAATACATATTTGGTTAAAAACTTTAACAACGCCATAAGTTTATGTATGCGCGAGTGTTCATCATAAACATTGCCTGGGTATTCGACGTCCACAAATAGCATGCTTCAAGTGCAATTATATACGCGTATCGCTCATAATATAAGCCGACTTTAGCTATAGAGAGAAGTAGGAAATCTTTATTTTAGCTAGCAAACTGAGTTTGGAGGATTACATAAATTTATTTTGCTGATAAATTTCATAAAAATTGTATTCTTCCCCAAAACAGTTTCTTGAGTCCAAAAAATACTTTACTGTTGCAGCGACTAGTTTCAGTATTTCAGTTAAAGTATTTTCGGAAAATAATGACTTCTAAGATATATTTAGATTCTAAGCTATATGACAACATTAAGAGGTTTAAAATGATTTTCTATAATTTTATATAATTGAATATTATTTACAAGATTCTTGTAGTGCACATATAATTATTTTCTATGAAAATTAAAAAAAATCAATTAATTTCCGCTATAAAATATTCAAAAGAAATAAATTGTTATCAGCTTTTTAAAGCTATAATACACAAAAAAATGTATACTTAAAGCACAAACTAGCTAATAAACAATTTAGCCCTTAAAGTCCTTATTAAGAAAATCGTATTAAGTATATATATATATGTACATATGTAACGGAAATAATCTTAAAGTATGGTCGAATCTGCTTTAAAATATTTAAAGTTAACAATGATTTATTAAAGGTACATTAGCGAATCATCGTTTTTGAATAAAATTTTAAGGAACTTTAACAATGGTTAGTAAAGCTGTATTAAGTTTTTTTGAATACGGCTGAAAAACTATAAAATATATTTACATTAAAAATAAATAAATAAATAAACTCTAATTTATTTTTGCATTCAATACAAATTGTCGAAACGAATATTCGTTTCGTTTTATAAAATGAACCCATAAATTATTTATAAAACAGCGCTATCAAAATAAGAAAAAAAAAATGGTATTAATTATAAAAATATTATGAAAAATATTATGCGTTCGTTTACGTCAAAGGTTTTACTGAGTTTTCGTTTATCAAAAGTTTTTTTTTGCAATTGGGCATAAATAGAGAGAACAAAATGAGTATTTATAACTCAGTATTTACAATTTTAAAACAGATTTATTATTATTTTTTAATAACTAAAACTATTCACTAAGAATGAATAGGTTTAGTAGTAAAAAAATTAATTTTAGTTAAAATACTGAATTCTAGTGAAAATTCTAATTTTTAATAAAAAAAAAACTTAATTTTTAGTAAATTTAAAAATTTGGATTTTTACAAAATATGGATTTTTAGTAAAAAATTTTTAAACAAAACTAGACTTTTTTGTAAAAATTTATGTTTTTAGAGAAATATTTTTATTTAATGAAAAGAATATTTGATGAAAATTCCGTTTTTTTAATGAAAAATTTTCCTTAGAAATTTTCAAAAATAATCGTTATTTATAATTTCAACATAAATTTCATGAACGGGTTTCATATAATAAATGTTAATACTAAATTAATTTCACAAATATTTCCAATTAAATACCATATATATGGTATGCTATTGAAAGGCAATCTGCACACTTTTCAATAATATTTGATACCACGTACCACTTTGACCCTTAACACAGATAGTCAGGTCTGTGTTATGATTTCGCGTCAAGTAAAATAACTGTCATTACGTTATTTTTTATTACACCCTACACCACCATAGGTGGTTAGGGTATTATGGGTATTAAAGTATAATCGACTCAGAATCACTTTTTGAGTCGATATAACGATGTCCGTCCATCTGGCTGGCTGGACGGTACAGGCCGCAATTTTGAAGATAATTCAATGAAATTTGGCACGTAGGTGTTTCATGACACAAAAACGAAGCCTTTTGTAATTAGTTATGATCGGTCCATTATTTCACCTAGCCCCCATACAAGTGTCCTCCCGGAATTGGGAGGACATTTGTTAAATATAGAAATATTTTAAGAAATTTCTATATAAGAAGTTTTGTATAAGTATCAATCAATCTTTATACCAAATTTCATAAAGATCGGTGCATAATTGACCATAGCTCCCATATAAAACCTTCTTCCGGAAATCACTTTTTCGGTCATAAATCACATATACATTTCAGTATTAAGTTTATATTCGACACAAATACATTTTATATAAGTAGAAATCACACAGACAAATTTTATGGGGATCGCTCCATAATTTACCATAGCTCCCATACAAGCTCACTTTCGGGAGTCACCCTAAAGTCATACAATTCATACAAATGTTAGTATTAACGTAATATTCTATTATAAGATCCCTCCACAAATTTTGATGGGCTTTCACAATGGTGTGAGATATCATATGGTCGGGCATGACCGACTATATCTTTCTTACTTGTTTTATTTGTATTTGTTATTGAGAATTATAGCTATATGAGGGGAATATTGTAAACAAAAAATATATTTTTCCCGAGAAAAGCGATGTAAAGAAAAGTTTCATTAGTACAGGTAGTCAAGACTCTAGAGGTGAAAACTTACAGGAAATGGTGCAAAAATTTTCCAGATTTTTTTTAATGTATTTTGTATAAAATCTGAAAGATCTCTTATTACTTTACACTAAAATGTTGGATTTTGCACAAAAAGTTTTTACATTTTTAGTTTATTTACGCAAAATTTGAAGATATTTATTTTTTCAATTTTTCTTAATAATTAAAAAAAAAGCTAAAAATAATATATTTTGATAAATAGTAATACGGAAAGAATTTTGAATAAATTGAGCAGTTGTGGGATTGAAATCACTGCTATTTGCGTTAAGTAGATTTAAATGACGATCGCAAAGTTTTCAGTACCGCAATTTCGTAACTTTTTTTCAATTATTACCGATATCGTTAAGTAGTGGAAAATTTCAGTTGTTTTAACGATTTTTTCGTCAGTATATTTTAACGACGAATATCGATAGAGATGATAGAACGTCAGTATTTGAAAAACGAAAATTTAAAATTAAAATTGGATTTTTATTCAAAAATAAAACTATTTCCTTGAGAAAGTGTGAAAAAAAGTTAACTCCAGCAATATCATGTAATCCGATGCAAAGTTACATACAAATTAAAATTGTCCGGGTCAAATTGACACAACCTGCCCGATGTCGGGTTAAAATAAGAAAATATTATAGGTATATATTTTTATTTTTTAATTTGCAATGATATATTTAACAATAATTTAACGATCAAACCGTTTAATAACACTAGTTTAGCTATTAAATAATTTAAAGATCTTAAATACTTAAATAAAAAATGCGGAGAAAAAATATTTAAAAGGCAATAAACTTTGTTTATTGCAAATGATCATAATAAAGAAATTCTTTGTGTTTAACAAATAAAGAGAAAAAATAAATCTTGCTGAAATTAATTTAATAAAGAAAATATTTTTTAAATCATTACTTAAATTAATTTAAAAGAAAGACGTATAATTTTTATGATAAAATTATTTTATTAAACTGATATATAGAAATTATAAATAATAACTAAAAGAATTGTTTAAACCAAATACTATAGAATACCCATGAGTCACCTTTATTAAAATAATTTAATTTGAATATTTATTCAAATACCTATAACAAAAATCTAAAGAATTCAAATGAGTCAAAATGTTATACACAGAAGCTAACAAACAATTGGTAACAGTTATTAGGAAAAAACCACAAAAAATTTTATTAAATTTAAAAGAAACCAATTTGTATTGTTAGAAAAAAACTTAAAAAAATCTATTTAATATGCAACAGGTGTTGGAATTTTTCAAAAAAAAATATATCATAAATCAGTCGTTAAATTTTTGTTTGTTAATTTTAAGAGTTTTGAAAAGCCGATTTGCATTAAATTGACCCAAAATAGTAAATCACAGCTTAATAAAATTGTTAATAAAATACTTTCTAATAAAAGTAAATTGAATATTAATTTTTTATTAGATTTAAATAACATCTGGCCTTTTTTAGTTACTTGTTTTTATTATATTATATATTGTTTAATTATGCATAATAAAAAGATAACAATTTGTTTACAAATACATTTTATTCTTCGAAAATTTCTAAGTATTAAGGTAAATGTTTGAATACTTGAAATTTATTAAATTACATTTCTAGAGAAAGCGGTCGTTTACTATAGCTAAATATAAAATGATGTGAGAGGTTGAAATTTTGAAAATTTTAAAATTATTTATATTTATTTAGAATTGATTTAAATAATGTTATCAAACCTCATTTTCCAACTAAAAAGATTTTTTTGGGATCAGAATTGAAGTTATGAATTATAATACTTTGTGCATTCGTATAAAAATATTAAATAGAATAAGGTTAATAATATTAATTGTGGGTATATAACTGCGTTTTTTTTTTAATTATTAGTTACTGCCCAACAAAAATTTATTAAAGTAGTTTCTTGGTAATAAGGCGTCATTATTATTTGCCTACTCTGTATTACATCAATAAGTACTCAATAGTATAATAGCACAGTAATACTGCAATCACATGAATGAGTTGGCTAGAGCGCCGGATTAACAACTAGAAGGTTGTTGGTTCAACCCCATTCTGAAGCCGTTATAACAAAATGTCTAAAAAGATATTTTAAACTAAAAAGGATTTTTGACGCTTAGGATGCTATCTGCGAGATGGTGTACTGAGTGAGACGTTAGTCATTAAAAACGAATGGTTAGTTTGTATCCAAGTTCGAGTCTCACTGACGGCAAAGTTTTTTGTTTTTTTTTTTTAATTTTGTTTTCGTTTAGGTACATATTTTTGAGTACCCCTAGAGTCAAAAAATAAATACATGAATTTGTGGACAACTCGAACAAAAATAACTAGTTATTCAGGCAAAAAATAAGTAATTTATTTTTGTTTCCAATTATACCTGTTAGCAAAGTTTTTGCTGGGTGTTTTATTGCAATTGTTTTAGCTATAAACTTTATCTTAAGGCTGCTTAATTTAAAATTTAAATATTTTTATGAATTTCCTGAAAAATACAATTAGTTGGAGTAATCAACAAGTTTATTTAGACAAAATTTTAAAAAGTGATAAAAATCATTTTATTTCAACATGTTTTTATTTTTTCTTTTTTTTCCAAAAAAAAAATTATCTTAATCCTCTTTAAATTTAAAATTTAATTTCTTTAGAATTTTTTTGATTTACGAGAAATAGAACTATAAATTAGTTGGTTTAATAAACAAGTTCTCACTAAGAAAATAACTTAAAAAAATCGAAAAAGTAATAGAATTTATTATTATGTAGTTGAAGAAAAAGAGCTTCAGCTCTCAAAAAATATTTAAAAGAAACTTTTATTTATTCTTAAAATTATTCTGTGGCACAGAATTACTTAATCTATGTTCACATTCGGCAAATATTTTACCAAAATTGTGTGACCACTAGTTTTACGAAAAAAATTGTTTACCGTTGTTTAATCTTGCAAATGTTTTGTAAAAGAAAACAGTGTCAAACTAACTTCAATAAAATGTTATGATTTATTATGATAAGTATAGATTTATAATTAATATAGAAAATCTTTTGCTAATAAAAAAAATATATTAAAACATATTTTATTTAGTGGTTACGTCTTTTTCGTGAAATATTTGACTAGTGTTTAAACGTAGCTTTAGTTAATATAGATTCAAGTGATCATTGGAGTTTTAAGTTTATAATTCACTTTTCTTGAATTGGCTTTAGTTTCGAGATAAATCGATATATAGGAAATTAATGAGGTTGCCCCAAATATTGCAACATATGTACAGATAGATTTGTCTGATTTAGTTTGGTAAAATTCAAAACAAATATAATTTTAATTACCTACATCTTATATGTACCTTCATCATATTTTAGTCTGCTTACTAATTTCGACGATGTTAAAAAATTAAATTAAAAAAAAAAAAAAATTACAAAATTAAAAAAAAACGATAACTATTAAAAATTATCCTTTTTATACCTCACACTACCATATGTGGTTGGAGTATTATGCGTTTGTGCCGATGTTTTTAATGCACAGAAAAATCATCCAACACCCACCTTAAAGTACTCGTATACCAATCGACTCAGAATCACTTCTTGAGTCGATGTAACGATGTCTGTCCGTCCGTCTGGCTGGCTGGACGGCTGGCTGTTCATGTAAACCTTGTGCACAAAGTACAGGTCGTAATTTTGAAGATAATTCAACAAAATTTGGCATGTAGGACTTTCATGACATAAGGACGAAGCCTATTGAATTTGGTTATGATCCGTCCATTCATACCAAATTTCAAGATCAGTCCATAATTGACCATAGATTCCATATAAAACCCTCTTCCGAAAATTACTTTAACGTGCGTAAACGTGTTAGTATCAGGTTTATATTCGACACAAATAAGTTTTATATAAGTAGAAATTATAGTGACAAATTTTATGAGGATCGCTACATAATTTACGATAAATTTATATAAATATTAGTATCTACGTAATATTTTGTATTCGTATATTTTATTTTACGTATATTTTAGAAGTATCGGTCCGCAATTGTCCTCATGTCTAATATAAGACCCCTCCACGAATTTTGATGGACATGCACAATGGCATGGGGTATTATGTTGTCGGCATTGACTTGTTATATTTTATCATATGTTACATATGTTACAAATAAAACGTATGATATTTCATTAATTTTTATTAACGATACATAATAACATTCAGTTAGATAGATGATGATACATTTATAAGTTTTTTTTTTAACTTTAAATAAAACACGTAAAATATATTTATTATGACCCGAAAGAATATTCGGGTGATAATAAAGTTTACTACTTTGGATTTGTTTATTTGGGGTTATATGAAGTCAAAAGTCTTCGTCGATAAGCAAAGCAGATTGATTTTATCAGGTATCTTTTTTAGCCCAGGTAATTATTTTTTGCTTAATATTTTGACAGATAAATAATTTGTCATAATTTGTTTACATTTGTATTTTGACGTTTACTTTTTTTTTACAAAGAAAAACATTATTTATAACACAATTTCTAAGCTTTTTGTGTGAAAGTTTTTTAGAAAGCAAATTTTTAATACAAATTATGTTTGTTGTGTAAAAATGTTGTTAAAAAGAAATTTATTCAAATCAATAACTGCAATGCTAGTGTTTGAACTATATCTCGATATCTATAGAAATCTGAAGCTATTGCGAAAAAAAAGAAACAAAAACTAAAACTAGCCATCAGACAAAATTGAGTTTCCAAAAAAATTTCCAAAATTATTATTACAACTGCTAATTTCCATGATATCATCGAACAAGCATTTTGCCCAACACAAGAAGTGCCTGCAGAATCATTAAAAGTAAAAGCACTTATATTCATCTAAAAGCAAGTAAATTGGGTTCCACAAGAGCTAAAGCCAAGGAAGAAATGCTGCTTTATCGACACAAAACGATGTCTTATGTGCATAGAACTGTTAAGCGTGATGAAAAATGGATCCATTATAAAAAGCAAAAGCGTACAGAATATACCATAATTATAGTACTTGGAATTATGTTTTGACGCCCGCTTTTTAGCCCAGGCATTACTCCTTCTGACCACATTTTGTTTCGTTCGATATGGAATACTCTAGCTGGAATACGAATCTAGTTTAAAAAAAATGAGAATTGGTTCTGGGATTGAGTCAGTAAATTGCCAGGAAGATTGGAAAAATGTTTATCCTCCTATGGGCAATATTTTGAATAAAATTCATTTTACGCTTATCTAGAAAATAACACTTGTTTTGCACCAAAAAATAATAAAATAATAATAATAACAAATAAATGCATACACACTAACTATATAATAATTACGTTTTAATTATACTCGATTCTAATTTCTAATGCAGCACATACATAATTGGATATATAAATTTTTAGAATAAATATAATTAATATAACTAATAAAAGTCACATTGTTATTCGCTGACCAAGTTGCGTTGTTGTAGTTTTTGCCGTTGTGCATATAACTTATAAAATTAATCTGCCTTGAGAATATAAGGGTTTGATCTTTATACGTCCGACATAGACCTTTGAACTTTCAAAATAAATAAACAAAGGTCAACATCTTTATGATTAAAAATGAAACTAAAAAAACTAGTATGTGGATTTTTTTTTCGTAATTTTTGAATATTTGTATTTAAAAAATCTTATTTATTAATATATTATTAATTTTCTTTTCAGGTCTGACAAGTCCAACTATTGTAAAGGATAATGAAATTATTGAAAGCCTGGAAGAACTTAATGATCTTAATAAAAATAACTCAATACTAAGGGTAAGTTATAAAAAATAGTAAAACTACTTTAATTAAATATAATAATTCTAGTAAAAAAATTTTTTTGTTAAACCCCAAATTTTTGGTAAATTAAAAAAAAAAAAAAGAAAATATCTGTGGACTTATGACAAAAGAAGTTTAATTTATAAGCCATATCTTCAAAGCTATGAATAGAACAAAGGCACTGATTAGTGAAAACGATACGTCTTCAAAATAACCTTTGATAATTAAAAACCTTCAAATGGCCTTGTATTAACTGTTTTGTCAAAATTCCACATATACATATGTATATTAATTCATTTTACAAAAAAAAAAAAAAAAAATAACGGTTTTTAGTAAAAAATCAGTTTTGTTTTTGAAATATAAGTTTTAGAAAAATATAACTTATGTCGCTTTGTTATATTTTATAAAGAGTGAATCCCTGTACGAAGACAAAAGAAAAAATCACAAATAAAAAAAAAAAAAAAAAAAAATCAACGATGGTTTTATTAAGTATTAAAAATAATTTCGATTGAAGATCAAATAATTTAAACATGTTCTGAACATTTTAAAATTAAAATCTTTTTATGAATTTCATTAGAATCTTTTAAATTTTTGTTATAACAAACTTCATCGTAAATTTTAAAATAACATAATCTTTAAATAACAATCTCTAAACTTAAAACAAATAAATCAACGAATTTGTATAAAATGAAAGCAATTTTTTGTTAAAATCACATTTATAAAATCAGATAATAAACGTTCGACAATTTTTTTTAATGAAAAAAATCAAATATTTAAAATTAAACAAGTAAAAAAGATAAAGTCGGTCAAGACCGACCATAAGATTACCCCACACCATGTGCATGTCCATCGTATAGGGTAATTCCCGAAAGTGGGCTTATATGGGAACTATTGTAAATTATGGAGCGATTCTCTAAAAATTTTTCGCTGTGATTTCTACTTATATAAAACTTATTTGTGTCGAATATAAACCTGATACTAACATAAGTATATGATTTATGCACCTTAAAGTGATTTTCGGAAGAGAGTTTTATATGGGAGCCATGGTCAATTATGGACCGATCTGAAATGAAATTTGACACAAAGATTAATGCTTATACAAAACTTCCTTGCGCCTAATTTCATTAAAATATTGCTATATTTAAAGCACTTATGTTCGTTAAACCCCTATTCCGGCAGGACATTTGTGCTTTTATATGGGGGCTAGGTGAAATAATGGACCGATCATAACCAATTTCAATACGCTTCATCCTTGTGTCGTGAAAGTCCTACGTGTCAAATTTCATTGAATTATCTTTAAAATTGCGACCTGTATTTTGTGCACAAGATTTACATGGACAGCCATCCAGCCAGCCAGACAGACGGACGGACATCGTCAGATCGACTCAAAAGTGATTCTGAGTCGATTGGTATACTTTAAAGTAGGTGTTGGATGATTTTTTTTGTGCGTTACAAATATCAGCACAAACGCATAATACCCCGTGGTGTGGGGTATAAATATAAATATTTGCTAAATACTCACATAACTTAATTTTGGCACACTTCTTTAATTTCCTTAAATGAACAAAAATACTTAAGAGAAAAATTAATACTCATACATATATCCTCTTCCACACACAAGACGTGTTTAATATTAAAACACAAATTAAAAATTAAAACGTCTTTTTGTATGATTTTTTTTTTAACCACAAATGAATCATAAATTGAGATATTTTACAAAAGTGATTTACACTTTTCTCAAACCCTAAGAATAATAAACCATAAACTAAAATTCCAATGAATTTAAATTATTTAATTAAATTATGCCTGATGACGAAATGATATTTTTGTCAACAATAAGGAAAAACTCAACCATTCACAAGAGGTAGGGAGGGAGAACGCCATATGAATCATAAATCGAGTAGTAAAGATAAACAAAACTACTTGGCGTTTGTTAGGGAACCTCTATACAAATATTTAAATAAAAAATATATCTGTACGTTTTACCTATATTTTTTATATGTATTTATTTAAAAATTTTTCAAATTAAATTTGAGTAGGTAAAAAATGGCACACACATTAATTTTGCTACAAATAATAATTGATGTCATTGAAAGAAATTCCATTAAAAAAATATATATTTTTATTAAAGTCACGAATTATTTTGTTTGTCTGAAATTATACAATATAGAAAGAAATTGTTGTAGAAAAAAAGTAAGACTTAAAAATTTTAATTTATTAACTTTAATTATTATGCCTACTGTTAATGTTTATTTGTTACAGCAAATAAATAAATAAAAAATACGTTTGGTTACTCTAAAAGATTTATTATGTATTTTGTTTTTTGTTTCTATGAAATATTTGTTCTAACAAGATCATTATCATGAACTTAATTATGAAGAAACATGTTTATACTTGTATGCCCTGATTTTATGATACGTAATATGTAAATATGTACCAGTAAACACAATATTATCTTTAGTGAGAATTTTGCAATTTTGAGTTAAAATAAATATTAAAAAAGGGAGACTAGGTAAATAATTTTGAAGCTTGTTAATAAAATGAATAAAATTCTGAACAATAAATCATTCCCATATAATTTCTAATCCACATTTTTACGATATCTAATGAATGATGTGTTCTTTAATCGTAGTTCAGGTCTAATTCATTTCTAGATCAGCTATAGTTCTGTTTTTTTTTTAAATTTTTATTTAAGTTCTAGATTATTTCAGTTCCAGTTTAGTTTTAGTTCAGTTCTACTTCAGTTCTAGTTTAGTTCTAGTCCTGTTCTAGCCCAGTTCTAATTCAGTTCCAGTTCCGTTTTAGATCAGTTCTACTTCAGATCTAGTTCAATTCTAATTCAGTTCTACTTCAGTTTTAGTTCAGTTCTAGTTCAGTTCCAGTTTAGATCTAGTTCAGTTCTACTTCAGTTCTAGTTTAGTTCTAGTTCTGTTTTAGCCCAGTTCTAGTTCAGTTCTAATTAAGTTCCAATTCAGTTCTAGTTCAGTTTTAGATCAGTTCTACTTCAGTTCTAATTCAATTCTAGTTTAGTTCTAGTTTAATTCTAGTTACAATCTAGCTCAGTTCTAATTCAGTTCTAGTTAAGTTCTAATTCAGTTCTAGCTCCGTTTTAGATCAGTTTTACTTCAGGTCTAGTTCAATTCTAGTTTAGTTCTAGTTCTAGTTCAGTTCTGGTTTAGTTCTAGTTCTGTTCTAGCCCAGTTCTAGTTTAGTTCTAGTTAAGTTCCAATTTAGTTCTAGTTCAGTTTTAGATCAATTCTACTTCAGTTCTAATTCAATTCTAGTTTAGTTCTAGTTCCAATCTAGTTCAGTTCAACTTCAGTTATAGTTCAATTCTAATTCAGTTTTAGTTCAGTTCTATATTAGTTCTACTTCAGTTCTAGTTCAATTCTAGTTTATTTCTAGTTTAGTTCTATCTCAGCTGTTGTTAATTTCTAATTCACTTCTAGTTCAGTTCTAGATTAGTTCTACTTCAGTTCTAGTTCAAATCTAGTTCTACTTCAGTTCTAGTTCAGTTCTAGTGCAGTTCTAGTTTAGTTTTAGTCTTGTTCTAGCCCATTTGTAGTTCCCCAGCAAACACTTTTTGGTTTTCGGTAATAACAACTACTTATTAAAGTAGTTTCTTGGTAATGAGGCGTCATTATTATTTGCCTATTCAGTATTACATTAATAAGTACTCAATAGTATAACTAGAAGGTTGTTGGTTCAACCCCATTCTGAAGCTGTTAGTTTTTTATAACAAAATGTCTAAAAAGATATTTTAAACTAAATAGAGTTTTTGTTGCTCAGGATGCTATGTGCGAGATGATGTACTGAGTGAGACGTTAGTCAGTGAAAACGAATGGTTAGTGTGTGTTCAAGTTCGAGTCTCACTGACGGCAAAATTTTTTTGTTTTTTTTTATTTTTTTTTTTTCGTTTAGGTACATATTTTTGAGTACCATTAGAGTCAAAAAATAACAACATGAATTTGTGGACAAGTCGAACAAAAATAACTAGTTATTCAGGCAAAAAATAGGTAGTTTATTTTTGTTTCCAATTATACCTGCTAGCTTACCGGGAAAGCAAAATTTTTGCTGGGTCAGTTCTAGTTAATATCCAATTCAGTTCTAGTTCAGTTTTAGATCAGTTCTACTTCAGTTCTAGTTCCAATCTAGTTTATTTCTACTTCAGTTCTAGTTCAGTTCTAATTAAGTTCTAATTCAGTTTTAGTTCAGTTCTAGATTAGTTCTTATTCAAGTTCGGTTCTAGTTCAGTTCTAATTTAGTTTAAGTTTATTTCTGTTAAAGTTCTACTTCGGTACTAATTCAATTTTCCTTTATTGCTATTTAAGATCTAGTTCCGTTTCTAGTTCAGTTTCTAGATCTTTTGCAGTTCCATTTCTAATTCTAGTTTATCTCTAGTTCAGTTCTTCCTTTAGCTTAGCTTTAGTTCATCTTACTTTTTGATATTTAAATTGAAAGAGAAGAATGAACGAAAACTAAATTTATATATACAAATGAATAATTGTTTCATGCTGAAAATGTTTAAATATGCGTATTTATTGTAATTTAATAATGATTTATATACGTTATTGTATTACATGAATTTCCCACGGCAAACATGTGACGAACATTTTTATAAATGTCTAAATGTTGGAAGTTTTTTTATAGACCTCTATATAAAGATATTTTTTTTTTAAATTTTATTGAATGAATAATAATTTGTTTACGGAAATTTAATCACGTTTGCTATAAAAATATTACAAATAGTGAAAGTTGAGCGGGGTTTTTGTCAATTTTTAATTAATAATACAGTTAGATTTATACAAAAATTATAACATAGAGAGTTAATAAGAGCAATAAATTAAATGTGATTTAAATGTTTAATTTGAAAAAGTTTTATTAAATTTGAACATTTGAATTTTTTGGGTTAAATAGGTTTTCTAATTGATTTTCTTCATTTTCAAATTTTTATTAAAATTAAATTTGGTGGACTATAATTTGTATGTTGTAATTACTTCCTTAAAGTTATTTCCCGGAAATTCAAAAAAATTTAAAATATTGTTGAGAAAATATTTATTAAATTTAATAATTAAACATGTAATTATTACTATTTATATTGTAAGCTTTCAGAGAAGCTCATCCATTTGAAAGTGTGACAAGTTTTACCAATATACATATTTTTAAAAGTTTTTTACAAATTTTGCAATCAACTTTTTTTTTAATATTTGCAACATTTGTTCTTGTCTCTTGCAGGACTCTCCAGACTCAAAACCGTCTGATTCCACTTTTACACATCGCGATGAAGATATGATGGAAGACCTTAAGCAATCCACCATTTTTGCTAGTTTAAAATATGATTTTGAAATTTTGGAATCCAGTGAAGTGAAAAAAGAAGACATAGAATTAGAAGAACGTTATAGGTAAAGCAAATTCTTAAAATTTTCTAAATTATACAAAAATAATTTAAAATCCTTTACTACAGAGGTCCAGCCATAACCCTAAATACAGATAATTTTATAAATGAAAATATCGAAGTTAATGCTGAAGACGATGAGGAAAAAGTAGCCAAGCAAGTTATAGCCACTAATCATTTGATCTTAAGCATCATATTGGTGGTAGTGGCATTGGTGTCCATTGGTTTATATGCCGCTTTAGTTATTTGGCGCAGTCACATAGAGTAAGTTACCTTAATTATAAATATTAATAAGTTTAAAAGAATTTTTAACTTTCTAACTACTCTTAATGTTAAATGTTAATAATGACTAGCAATTAAATTAAATGCTATTAATTTGTTTTATTATTATTTTTTTTTTTTTAACAGACAACGCTATGGCATGCGCGAATTGTTAGTTTCAAATGACAATCAAGATTATTGGCCCCAAGATGTTATAACGTCCGTAGTAGCTCAACATAAGCTACAATATCAACAGCAACAACAACAGCTACAACGTCAACAACAATTACAATCATAGTTTAATTGTAATTGCACCTGATTTAAAATGCAATTATTTTGAGATTGTAACAATTTCGTCAGAAAAGGAGAAAAAAAAAACAAATCACAAAAATTTCCCATTGATTTTTAAATAGTTTTCTTAATATTTAATTTATTTTGATATAAAATTGTTTTTATATAAGTAAATATATTTCATTGTAATAAGTTTATTTGTTTTTAAGGAATTATTTAATTTGTTTTCTTACTAATCTAACGTAATATGTATGAATTAAGTTCAGGGCTGTGATAAAAAATTTTTGTATTGGTGCTTATTTTTCTAACTAACTAATATTTAAAAATTTTCTTTAAGCCCAATCCAGACAGTATTTTAATTTGTATAACTTTACCAAGAAAAAAATGACATTAGTTTTGTAATAAATATAATTTTGTAAATAAATTAAGATAAGAAATAAAAACGAATGCAAAAAATATTAATATGAATTTACTTTTAAAATTGTTAGCAATGTGTGTAAAATTTTCGAAAAATTTAACTAAAATAGTTTAAAAAAATGTATTTTGAGAAAATGATTAACTAAATTAATTGGTCTCTCAAACAAATTTTTAATTACCAAAAATCCAGTAAAATCTGAAAACATTTTGATTTTCGTAGTCAGTTTTGTAGATGTAACATTTTAAAGATGTACAACAATTACGATATTGCAAAATTTTATGACATTACAAAACTACAAGAAACCATATCTTTCTTACAATGTAATATCTTATTGGAAAATTCATAAATATAGTGATTGTTCAGTTTTCGTTAACTGATGTGGTCAAGATTTACTTGGGCACCTGCCATGACGGCCATATCCCACGGTGGTCTTACCACTGGGTGAGGTACAATGCACCAACCAACGCCCCTGTGTGCCTACAAGAGCACACCACGTGACTCCCCGAAGGACCTCTCCAACAGCCAGTCCAGTGCGACAACACCGACAACTCAGTGTTGCCGTACCAGGGGCTACTGGCTCCCGTGGTACCAGATTGTGTTGAGTCTGTGGTCAGGCCCCGAAGGTCCTTTTCTCTCATTATAGACCCACAGACAAGTCCAGGCAATGGTGCACCTTTTTATACCTGCCAAACTGTTACGCTCTCTAGGACCGAAGTTATCCTAGAGTGTAACATGACAGGATTTTCTCTACCACGTATGAGCTATACATCAAGGAAAATATTTAATCCAAGAAGACAAGCCGCCGTGGCGGAGTTTTCGTTAACAATTTCATGTCTTTTTTTTTTTTTTTGCATAATATTGTTTTAGTAACCAATTTATATCTACATATTTATATAAAAATAATTTTAACAATCCGCCAACTTCACCGCAAAAATTTAAAAACTCGATTTTATGGATTTTTTATACTAATTATACCCTACATCACTATAGGTGGTTGGAGTATTATGCGTTTGTACTGATGTTTGTAACGCATAGAAAAAGTTATTCAACTTCCACCTTAAAGTATACCAGTCGACTCAGAATCATTTTTAAATCGATTTAACGATGTCCGTCTGGCTGGCTGCCCATGTTAACCTTGTGCAGAAAGTACGGGTCGACTGTGGTACTTTTATGATACAAGGACGAAGTCTATTTTAGCTAGCCCCCATACAAGTGTCCCCCGAAATAGAGTTTAAACACTTAAAAATGCCTTAAAAATAAGAATATTTCATTTAAATTCGGTGTAAAGAAGTTCTTTATAAGCATCAATCTTTTTACCAAATTTTATGAAGATCGGTCCACTATTGACCATAGCTCCCATATAAAACCATCTTCCAAAAATCACTTTAATGTGCATTAATCCCATGCGAATGTTAATATGAAGTTAATATTCGACAAAAATAAGTTTTATATAATAAGTAAAAACATCATTGACAATATAATATATATATATATATATATATATATATGTATATATATATATGTATATATATATATATATATATATATATATATATATATATATATATATATATATATATATATATATATATATATATATACTTCTAGGAATCGCACTAGAGTGCATAAAATCTTCTAGATGTTAGATTCAACAAATTATTTCGTATTTGATATTTTATTTTACATTTATTCATTATTATTTTTTTATATATGCAGTTTGGCAACTGTAACAATCAAAATAATAATCAGCTGTTTAAATAAGGTTACCTTGTATATATTCGCACTGATTTTGACGTTTGTTTTGATAAAAATAGGCATATGTAGACACTAGGTTACGTTTATACGTACGATTATTGCAAATAAAAATAACTTGCAAATAAATAACTAACTGTTTATACACAAATTGCAATATAGTTCCTTATTTGTTGTGCCGGATGGAAAAAATACAATTATTGCCATCGAAAATTATATGAACGTAAAAAGAAATGGCAACGCCGTACGCTTATTTGCAACTGTTTCACTAATCACGATTACTTTTCGTGAGTTACTAAATTGCAAATAAAATTTTAAATCACCTTTTATACAGCAAAATTTTCATTTCATAATATTTTTAATTGCGAGTAAGGGTGTGTATAAACGTAGTAATAGACAGTATGTTAAGAATTTCAAAAACAAATTCAAATTTCATTTCCTCTATTCTACTTTAAAAAAATGTCATTATTTTTACAATCTGGCACTATCTCTAAACATTAACCAGCCTCTAAATCTGTTAACACTAATTTTAGTTATTCGTTACAGCATTGCCATAACGCAATTTAAAATGCAATTCTATCACTTATTTCTAATGCCAAATGCTTTTTAGCACTTTTTTGTATTTTCTTGCAAATTGAATGTGTTTTTTTGCATTAAAAATGCATTTTTAGCATTTATAATTATTTTTTGCTCTTATCATTTGTGGATATATGGGAGACGAAATAGACAAACATATCTGATCCAATTTTGTCTGTCTATGTGATAATTTCAGTGCTTCCAACTTTTCAAAATATGAAACAATCTTAATGTATTCTGAGTTTTACTAAATAAGGTATGTTTTCAAAAATGGAATTTTTAGTTTTAACTTTGCGTTTTAAGCTTATAACATTTTTAATAAATAATCTCATGATGTTCTAAATATACTAAAGGAAAAGTTTTGTCGAATACAAACTTAAATCGAATACATTTAACGCATTAAGGTAAGTTTAGGATAGAACTATAACTTTTAAAAATGTATACAAACATTTGCAACAACCTAAACTTTACACACGAGCTCTTTTTGTGAAAAAATTATATAGATTTGCGTTTGAACTCTCAATTAAACACATCAAAAAAGTGTTTAACAATCATTTCGATGCCTGCAGCAGTTTTTTGTGTATTCATATGCAATTGAATTTTTGAAATATGTTTTAGCAAACATAATTGTTTTGTATAATAAAAATACTTTATACAAAATTTTTAATAAGACATATTATCCTGTGGAATAATTGAGCTGTGGTCTAAAAATAATGAAGGGCTTAAATGGCACAAAGTTGTTTCTAAATTACAATATTAATTTTAAGACATAGGATCACATGGATAGACCCACGAGGATAGAAAGTGAATCTAAATTGATTTGTAGTTTTAAAGGCAGTAAAGCAAAATGGCAAACAAATTGAATAAATTAAAAACAAGCATAAATAACAAACATTTTTATTGCTATAATAAAATTTAAATTTTAGCATTTTTTTTGCGGGGAATTGAACTTTTTTAATAGACATTTACAATTTTTTCCTGAAGAAGTTCTGGCATCACTGATTCGTTAACAGCTGGTCTCTTTAGAGGCAGCTTCTCGTCAGTTAGTGAAAAAATCTTAAAACCGTGTGTTAAAAGTGTAAAAATATAAATCTTTCATAAAATTTGTAAAATTTACAAAAATTGCTTTAAAAATAACATAAGAGTTTTATAGAACTTATAAAAGTTGTCACATTCATTTCAATTACAAAATTTGTACACCCAATGTACAGTTAGTTTTTAACATTTCTTTACATTGGCATTAATTCGTTTTATTAAACAATGCTACCATATTATCATAAGCGTTAACAGTGAAGTAACAGGTCGCTTTTTGTTTTGCCTTACAAGAGTGGCAATATTGTTATTACACTCTCGTTCTTTCTCTCTCTTAGTCAAAGTCAGCTGTTCGGTTTATTTTTCATAACGTTCACGGCTATTTTCTATCAAAAAGTTTTGCTATTTAAGTTTATTATTTTTATTTTTTTGGCTTAAGTTTTCAATAAATAAATAAAATTAACAGGTAATTTTTAAAATATATTTGTTAATTTAAGATAATGTTTTTCATTGAAAAGTTTTGTTATGAATGTGTACAGTATGAACTTTGAACTTGTAACCTCCAACAAACTTGACAAAAAATAATAATGAATTGTAATAATGAAAAGAAATTGTAATTTCACTTGGATTAGTGCGCCTGTCCATTATCTTATTTTATTCTCCAGTTAAGGTTTTCCCAAACAAATGTCTATTGTATTTCAAGGCGGTTGTCACCAATCTAAACCCCTTTTCTCTATGTATGGTTATTGTTGTTGGTATTAAGACATGTTTTTCGATTATTGTTGCCAGCAGTTAGTTAGTCCATGCAGTTGTCATCCATTCATTCATTCAGTTTTGTTTAGTTATCAGTTGGCACTTGTCTTCTTATGTTGTTGGCTTTAAGGAAAAAAAAAAACGAATTAAATTGTTATAAAATAAACGGTATCTAGCGGTTTTATATAGGATTCCTATTGTTCGTTTCTTTTATCACAAAAAGTTTTTTTGTGTTTATTTTTCTAAACTTAACATAAAAAAAAAAAAGAAAAAAAATCTAATGCTGTGTGAACAAAAAAGGTGTTTAAAAATAAAATCAAATGTTTATTTGAGAAAAAATGTATTAAATTAAAAATTTGAATTTTTAAGAGAATTAAAAAAAAAAAAAATGTAAAAGCTTTTTTTAAATAATACCTACTAAATTGTTTTCCAGTTACTAAAAATGGATTAATTCTGTCAACAGTTTTGAATTTAAAAAAATAAAAAAATATTTTTTGAAGCATAAAATATCATATTTTGCAAAATAAAATAATAAATAACACTAAAAATAATATCACTATTTAAGATAAAAAGAGCTTCTTCACTTGTATTCTAGCTAACAAGGATTCTATCCATAAAGATTGTAGCAGTAAGTGATTCTTACATTCTTTTAATTCTAGATATGTATGTTAAATTTTTAATTGAGCCTCTAAATCACTTAAAAACTATGAGACTAAGAAAAATTTTTTTTTCAATGTTCATACCAATTCATGTCAAAACCCTTGTAAAAAGTATATTTAGTTTATCAGAAAAAAAAGAAATCCGTATATTGTAAAGCAAAATAAACTTTTCAAAGCCACCTATTTGGACTAAAATTTTAAATTTTGCATAGAACTTAAAAATCTTCCCGAATCTTACCACTTTAACAAAATGTTATTATATTCCAAACAATTTCCTGTACTATAGGAACAATGACATTTCCTTTGTAGTTTAAAGCTGACTTAAAAGTAGGAAATATAATTTAAAAAGATCTCAATTTTCTTATTCCCTGCCATGCTTGTGGATTAAAATATTGGTATCTGTATTACAACTAACCATAATGATTTGATTCTATTGTATTCTTGACTTCATTAACATTTTACACTTTTCTCTCACTTAAGGATGAACTTACGAGGTGTTATATGTCAAATTTTTATATTCCACTGTTGAAGCGTTCAATAGAATAGATATTTCATAGTTAAGAACATGAACTATAACTGAGCTTTTGTTTGAAATGCCTCTTAAACTCCATACAATCAATACTGCAATTTATTTTTTTGCGCTCCCCATAATTCAGTAAGTGTGGCCGCAGACCATGTCCAAAAATAATGAAATTAGGTATGGTTCTTATTTATTTTTTTTTTCTTTTATAAGATCTCTGAAAGAATAAAGAGGAAAATTTAAATTAGGATAAAACTATTACATAAAAATTCAACAATTTTAATGACTAACTCGATTTTTTTAATGAAGGGACTTAGGCCACTTTCAAAATAAATGGATAATATATAAATAACTTTAATGTAGAGTTCTCCAGAAAATCAGAAACACCTATGGCATCAAATTTTATCTCACATGAAAGTATAGAGCCATAATTTTACCACGACACAAATAAATCATTTCAAGCTAATGCACAAAAAATGTTATAAATCCATTTTTAATTTACGATAGTTAAAATTTTAAAGAATATTAGTTTATGTGTACCTACTATGAAGAAGGAAAAAACCCAAAATTTTGATGTTTATTTGAAATACACGTTTATTTGAAAATTGAAAGTAAATATTTTAAAAAAATCTTTAATTATTGGTAAAAAATAGATAAAAAATTATCCATATTATCTAGTAAAAACTTTCCATATATATTTTTTTTCACTTTCCGCGTAGTGCGCTGTGAAAGTTACAGCCCTTCTGCGATTTTTATCACCGTGGTAAAAACTGAAAATTTATTTTTTTCAAGTTTTATTAAAAAAGAAAATAGTTTTTTCTTTTTGTAATAGAGTTGTTATACGTAGGTATTTTAAAACATATTTATGTATTTTTTCTTTTGTTAAAGTTATTATTATGCCGAAATATTTTTAATATATAGAAAATAGAAAAAAATTGTAAACGAAGTTGGGTGAAAATAAAAATGCTTTTACTTTTACGTAATATATGTAGTATTAAAAAAAAATATTTTGCGATTTGGAAGAAAAAGAAGTATATTTCAAAAAATTTCAAAGTATGCTTGTTTTCTTAAAAAAATTGAAATAAAAATTTAAAATAAAAGTTGAAATTATTTAATTTTTTGTTTTATTTAAGAAGATAATTAATTAGAATTTTCGGAACGTACTTAAAACAAGTAGAAAAATATCGGTAGACCAAGTTTTTTCATATAAAATCACTTTAATACGCAAGCATAATTGTCAATTTACATTGACATGACAGGGTCTTTATGGAAGTTATAGCAACCTATGGACCGACCCTTTTGAAAGATTAATACTTAAATAAGAGTTATTTTTATTAAATTTTCTATTTATGCAATTATTTATATAGGAATTATGAACGTACAAGTAATTTCGTGATGGGTTAATTATGGACTAATCTCCATAAAATTTGGTAGTATGATTTTTGCTTAGACTCATATATGATGAATTTTACTTAAATAGTGATATATTTAAGACATTTATGAGGGGGCTGATTGAAATAATATGATTTTAACCAATTTTATTGTATTCATTATTGGTTCAACTATCAAATTTCTTTAAGTTATCTTTAAATCCCCTCGGACAGCTAAACGGACAGAGGTATAGGCTAAAAAATATATGTAAATTCAAAAAGTATATTTTCAATGCATTAGTGTGCTAATTATTAATTAAACTAACTATTCCCTGGATTAAGCGCCATTTTTGATGATTCTACCCCATAGTGCATTGGCTTGAATTTAGATATAGTTATAAATCTTTACTAAAAAGAGCTTGCAGAATGTAAATCAGTGTCAGGTTAGGGAATTTGATTTATTATGTGACGTTTTAGAAACGCGAGAAAATTGTTCCATAACTCTAAAACAATAACCAGCTTGTTTTGTAAACCGTTTCACCACAATTTGAAGATTTGTTCATGTTTAGTTTTTAATTTTATATAAACAACTTTTATGAAGGTGAAGTCTTTTACAAACTAAAAGTGTTCGCAAAAAGACACCTACACCACATTGTGAGAATTTTTAAATTGTATAAACTTTCTAATAACATCTTAATTTTTTTGATAAATATTGAACGTTAAAAACACCAGAACGAAGATTTATGCAAAATTATAGTCTTTAGTTTCTAGTTAAAATCCTACTTTTTTTTTTTTATTAAATTTTTCCTCAAATTTGGTGGGGTGTTTCTATTTTATTTACTTTTACATACGTAAGCATTTTTAGAAGTTTTATAACATAGTTTTTATTTGACTTTTTATGAAAACATATTAAACAAAGAAAAATTATTTCCACTTATTCTGCTGCCACTTGTCCTACGCTTTTACAAACACACGCAAATAATACAATATTAACTGTGGCAAGCAAGTTGACAAGGTAAATGTTACTTATGTACAGTACAGTGCAGAACAAAAACAAACAAAAAATTAGAGTAAACTTAAAAATTATTTTATTTTTTATAATATTTAGTTTACAACAAAAATTATTTTATTAAAATATGTGCATTAACAAAACACTAACTTTTAAAGGGCTTTAATTTTGTTTACATATTAAAAAACATGGGAAAATCACTATAATTTTTATATAACAATAGCAACTTGTTACTATTTTGTTTTGTAAATAAAATTTTTTGTAAAATTGAACAGTATTCATGAGATTAAATTGTTACTTGTTGTCTCTAGAATAATTTCCATTTACATTTTGGACGACACTAATTTTAAAGCCGCATAAAAGTTCTTTAATAGGGGCTTGCGCCTGAGAATTAGGATACGTGATTAAAAAATTTGAGACAAATATATTTACTTCAAAGTTTTAAAATATATTTCGAACATTACCCTTGCTAAAGCATAGAATTAAAAAATACATTTCTCTACGTATGATGAATTTTTTTTGCTTTCAAAGTTTTTTTTAGCTAAGGTTTGAGATACACACCTTTAGAGTGCATCGGGTGTTGCATTTCTGGTCATAGTGGATATAATTGAATATTACTCTAAATTAAATAAAAGACACTTCTCTTTTTAATATACTCAATTTGTTGAGTTTAGATAAAAATCTTCATATTTATATAAAAATTATAAAATGTTTCTGATATAAAAACCGGAAAAAAATTATACCTATATTAAATATGATATTCGGGAGCAGTACTATTTTGCTTGGTCTTTAACTTCAATAAATGTTTTCAAAAAATTTTGTGCGGACCATATATTAAATCTAACAGAATGCATAACCTATTAATGCAGGAAAATCCATTGTTGTAGCACGTTACCTTATTATTTTTAAGCATAATTGAAAGAAAATTTCGGCGTACAGTCGTCATTTTTTAAATTTTGGCTTTATTGTGTATCTATCGAAATAAACAATGTTATATAATTTGTAATATGAACTGGATTACTTTATTTTTTTTTTATTCGAAAAAGACTAAATTTACTGACATACTATAATTTCTTTTTAAATTATTTAATAAAAGAAAAAAATAACATAAAGAAATGAAAATAACGCTGCGTTTAGATATTTTTACTGTCAAACTGCCATTAATTTAGAAAAATACCAACAAACTTAAAAATTTGCCGCATTTTTTACATTTGGAAATTTTGTTGCTTTTGTTGGGCAGACTTTTATCTAGAAAGCTTAAGATTTTTTTCTCATTTTTGTAAGAAAAAGCAGATTCACAACTTCTAAAATACAAATTTTGTTAATACTCAAATATGTTAACAATTTTATAAAATTAGATTTGTTGCAAATTTAATACTTTGAAAAATAAATTAGCTTTTAGGATAACTTCTTTTTTGTTTCTCGTTCTGCACAGTACTGTATGTGTATAAACAGACAGGAAGGAAGGGAAAAAATAAAAATGTTCTAACAAGCCAGTAATTTGATAAAGATTCAGGAGGATATAAAATAGAATAAAAAAGGTAACTATGAATAATTCATAATATTCAGGAGTTTTTAAAGCATCATTACTTTAGGAAAAAACAACAGTATATACAAGGCTATAACAAACTATTCTAGTCCATAAAATCAGAGAAAAAATCTTCGAGGATATTTCCACAACTGTAAAAGTAAAAATACTCAAAGACATAAATTAATATGATAGTTGTGAATAACAAGGTAAGGTGTGTATGTTTTGAAATTAAAAGAAAGTTCTTTTTTTGCTATTCATTTTATTAAATTGCAAAATTATTTGCTTTTTTCGGTATATAATGTTAGAAAAATTAATTCTTTGAACGTTTAATAACTAAGAAATGACGAAAGTTTTGCTGGATGGTAATGTTTCCTTAATCATTTTTCCTTTTCATTTTTAAAAGTCAATGTCGAAGCGTGAGTCCTTAAAATATGTAAATTAGTATTTTGTTCCATATTCAGTTGGTAAATGTAATAGAATTTATTTGGTTTTGCTAGACTTTACTCCTACTTTATGGAAATTTAAATTTCTGCAGCGATAATATTTAACGTCATTCGAATAATTACTGAGTTTGTTAGTAATTTGAGTGTTTTATTTATTATAATGATTGTGTTAAAAAAGTCACTACATTGTAATGGTCTATTTTTGTTTTATTTAAATATCGTTTAAGTCAAGAATGGCAACATTTTGCAATATATTTTTTAATGAATGAAGAATAGTGAAAATAATTTATATTAGCATGAATTGCGCAACATTTATTGGAAAATTTATGAATTTTTTATGCACTAGATGAGCATATAGAAATCTACAAACATAATTATGAAAATAGTGAGCCAATTGCCACACAATATTCCAGTGAATTCTGTCTTTTATCAAATATTATCTTAACGATTCTTTTTTAAAAAGACAACACTATTCGTTAGGTATTCTCATATAAATAACTCTAAGTAAGGTGTGTGCTCAAATAAAACATAACATGTTTTTTTTTTATTTATTTTTGAATAATAGATGAACGGAATATGTTAGGATTAAAACTAAATCAACTACTTGTAGCATTTCTTCCTCAGATTTTCCTGGTGTATCATTTTATTTAGAAATGAATTGTTAAATACATTATTTTTATTGTTTTTAGGTATGACTTTTGAAAAAAAAAAATTAAAGTACTTTAAGGTAATTTTTGGCGGTATCCCTATATAAGAACTTAAAGATAATAATTATAATTGAGTACTAATGGGGCCTTCTTAAATTCGCTTTCAACTTGGAACCAATTCCTTTATAATTGCCAAAATTTTGAGTAGTTTAAATAATTAATACTCTGTGGAACTAAAATAACATTCCCAATTCCTGGTGCTTCTACTGTAATCATAAAATTCTAAATCTTTTTTTCTCTTGTGAATTTTTCTTTGACTGCTATCAGCATGCGGACAAATGACAAGTTTTCAAGAATTCGATCTGCTGTTAAATCTGACATGTCTCTAGAAGTTATTGTAATCAAAAAAGTTATTTAAAATTAGGGGAAGTATTACGAACATTTTGTGTTATGTTTTATTTAAATGCATACTTTATAATATTGTGCAATGGAAGATAATATGTTCAACTGTTTTGTAGCTCCCTCTCTTTTTCAATTCCGATTTTTATACTTCTCTATTTCAAGCCTAACAGTAGTTTGATGTCTCAGCAAGATTTGCTATCTGTGGGTTTATCGATCAACAGAACCTAAATAGCTCTATAAGTTTTAAACTTCTTCAAAAGTTCCTGGATATTTTGAAACAATTATGCAATAGTTGTATTCAATCACTAGTTAAGAGAAAGTTCATTAATGGTATTATCTATATATCAACTTTTCTACTTTGAAGTTTCAGTTCAGTTCCTCATAACAAAGTAAATAATTCCGTAAAATAACTGCCCTCCATTCAACACTGTTACACTCTGTTCCGGCAAATTCAGTTATGTTTTTTTTTTAATTAGTTTCTCAGGGTAGCGAAAGAACTGTTTTATTTTGTAATTTGGCAAATATTTATAAAACTTATACGATTAGTTAGAACTTTAGTGCAATTATTTTATATATTATAATTTAGAGTAATAATAAAATCTTTCCAAAAACTACATATAACTCATTTGAAGATTTTTAATAAAATTATTTTTTGATTTAAAATGTTTTTTACACATAAGTGTTCTGAAAATTCGATAAATTTTCCAAGAAATAACTTATTCAAAGTGGGAATGGATTCTTAAGAATTATTTAATTTTTTCTTCCAACTGTTACGTTTTCTCTATTGATGTTCTTAATATTAATAAGTGTAAAGAAGCAATAAGTTGAGAATATTGTAAGGATAATATAATCATATAATAGATTGGTGTATAGTTTTTTTATTCTGATATATTTC
Source organism: Protocalliphora azurea (assembly GCA_932274085.1). Classification (NCBI taxonomy): domain Eukaryota; kingdom Metazoa; phylum Arthropoda; class Insecta; order Diptera; family Calliphoridae; genus Protocalliphora; species Protocalliphora azurea. The sequence continues at coordinate 134,850,955 of OW026519.1, forward strand.
GATAAAATGATTTTTTTTACTTTTCTTATAAAAGGTACTAAAATATAAATTAGAATGATTATAGATATAAAAATAAAATAATTTGTATTTTTTTTTTAAGTTAATAAAAATAAATAATAATAATTTAAATTTCCATGAAATATATGGGTTTTGCTTCATACAAAGATACAATTTTACTTTGGAGAATTTTTTGTTTCTTTTTTGTGGTAATAGTCTCCAGTCGTCTGGGTGTCTCACTTTGTACGTTACTTACTACATTTTATTTATATAAAATTCTTCTAATACTGTTCACAGTGCTTCCTCCAGAACTTTTACCAGGTCTTATTGAATTGAAATTTGCGTAGTATTAGTATTGTAATTAGATTAAATTCTGGTCCATAACTTCTAAACTAAATGAGTGATCTCCTTGAAATTTTATAAGAGTGTGGAGAATTTTTTAAAAATTAAAAAGAAAACAGTTTTTGAGATAAAATTGTTTTATTTTTATTTGTCCAACTTTGGCCTTTGAAATTTCGATAAAAGAAAACATTATAAATATCGTTCTAAAGGTAATATCTTTGCCTATAATATGAAACTAAAACCAGAACTTTACAATCTATATTTTAAAAGTTATTAGCAATTAATTTTCAAATCGTCATATTATTGGACTTGAAAGGGCTCTGAGTCTAAAAGTTTATATTTAAGAAACAGTTATAATAACTAATATCTGTAATGAATTTCATTGATTGGAGATGTCAAATCCGAAAATGGCTGCTTTCTGTCAGTTTTGATTTGAAATAACTAACCCTTTTATAAAATCTGTAAATATCATTCTTTTAATGGTTTTACAAAATAAAATTTTGCCAAAAAATTTAAGGAAAATTTGTCAATTTTTTTTTATTCATACAAACGATTTTGTGAAATTATACGAGTACACATAACACATTTTGTTGGAACATTTCATATATGATTAACACATAGCTGATTTTGCTAACTTTCAAACCAAACAAAATATATTTAAACGGTTTGGCGGGAACATGCAAGACCAATAAAGGTTCAAAATGATGCAATTAAAAAAAATCGAAAATTGTCACATACATTATACATTATACGCTACAATAAATTTTTACATCATTCATTTTCAGTTTGTACAACAAGTACATATTTCCTTTTTCCTTTACTTGTCGATGGCAGCCTTAACCTGAAAATAAGAACAATAGAAATATATGTATGTATGTATGTATGCATGTATGTATGTATGTATGTATGTATGAAACAATAACATGACATGAAACTATTCAATTAACAAATGTATAAACAATCGTAATACATACAGACATCCTTATAAATATATGTAAATACATATAAGGATTTTCCATCATTTTCTCTAACAATTTTCGCAAATATTTTAATTACCTTAATTGATTTTGCCGATATTCTTGTGTATTTTGTAGCTGCTTTTCCGCTTGTACGTGTATTCTTATTTTCCATTATGGTCATATACATATATTTCATATACAATTTTGTTTTTATATGTACATATTTATTTTGTTCATATTTTTCTTCTCTTATTTCCAATGAAGTAAACAAGTTAAATTTTACTTGAACTTGAATGAACGATTAAAAATATAAAAAAAAGAAACGATTGACCAAGTTGTTATTTAATCTAAGTTCACACTACGCTAATATTTGACGATTTTTGCAAATATTTGCTTTGCGTAATATGAACACGAAATATTTTTACGATTCAAACAAGAAAACAGTTGATTTTGGCCAAACAAAACTATCTGCCCATAACTAAAAATGCCGCTAATGTGAACATAAGTTGTAAAATATTTGTCACTATTTTGATCTTACAAAATAAATGTAAGATCAGAATGAATTAAGAAAAATTGTTGTTTTTATGTATACAAACTTTAATTTGACAAAAAAAGTGATACATTTATATTTTATCTATTAAAATATATTCTTTTACATGATATATCATGTTTTTTCTTTCATAAAACTTCCAATATATTAATATTTTTTATTAAACCATAATATAAGTTGTTATTCTTTTTATACACCTGAAAGTGGTGTACAGAGAAAACAGTTTTGTTTTGTGAAGACAGGTCTCTTTTGTAAATTTTAAAGGGAACAGGGTTGTTCTTGTGTATAAACGTAAATTACTTATAAAAAATGTAAATACATTTTATTAATGTGCGTATTCAATAAATATGTACAATTAATAGATTGATAATAGTTCGTATTTCTTAAATCTATGTAAATATTTTAGTTTGCAAATTTTATAAACAATTGTATTTAAAAAATTTTCGCTTTACATTAAATAAATAAAAAAAAAAATTGTTCTAAATTGATTAAAACAAAATAAAAAATAAGATTTTCCTATAAATTCATTTGATAATTGATGTAAAATAAATTTATGGTAGTTGTGTATTTAATCAAATAATTTTGACTAAATAATTTTCATCTAATCTGAACAGGCTTAAAATATTTTTCCCCTTCTCGTATTTTACGATATTTGATAGCTGTTTCGTCACACAAAAAACGTCAAATAAATGCGCGTATTGTGACAAAAAATCAACTTTGTATTTAGTCGCAAAACTTTCGGGAAAACACGATGAAATATTTCTTGTCAAATATTTGCGTAATTTGAACTTAGCTTTAGTGTGACTCACGTTTACGCCAGACGTGCGTTGTTGTTTGAAATGCACTAGGGTGCTACTAGTTGTTTGTTTTGTATTTTTATCGAGACGGTTATGCAATTTAGTTGATGAGGTTTAACAGAAAATATAGAAGTTTAATATTTATTAATTTTCAAATGTATCATCACACATGATTAATATTATTTATTTATATATTTATTTACTTATTTATGTGATGTTAATTTTATTAGATAAATATCACAATATTACATACATATCATCACCTAAAATGAAAAAGGCCATAACCACTCAAAAATCAAATGTTGTTTTTTTTTTATTGGATTATAATGTACTGATCCCAATACATCTACATAAAAATTTCATTCTCATATCTTCGAAAATGACATCAATATTAACAAAATTCAAAAAGCCGTAATATCAACTTCATAAACCAAATCGTAAAATTAGTTCCATTAAAAAATTGTTTTAAGTGTTTTATGCTTTATCTATTTTTGCTTTAAGTGAACAATTAAAAAGTTTTATTTAATTGCTTATTTATAAGTAAAAGGTTGAAAATTGTGGTTACTGACTTTTGCATTTTAGGTAACGATATGCATATAGAAATACAAGGGTTGTCTACATGTTAATATTATATATAAGGCACTAACAACAATTTTTGATTTTATACTAAAAATTGCGAATTTTAAAAATTTTGCGAAAAATGGTATTCGAAGTAAGTTGTTTTTTTTATATATTGTACGAAAATATATTTTATTAGAGTTTATTTCAAAGAATGATATTTAATATTGTGATCCCTTTTTAACCAAATTAAATTTTTTTGGTCCATAAAATTTGTATTTTTCGAAATTTTTGGATACGTTTCTACATTTTCGTTAAGTGTTACAAACACCACCTAATTATGGCCAATTTAGTGGCGTCCATGTGATGTGCCTTAACAAAATATGTTTCGACCAAAGTGTCCCGTTCTTAACGACATTTGTCTTAAATTTATGGTCACGATCAATTATATTTATCGTCATTCTTATATCCATATCTCCAAGATTTGTACAAATTGCAATTTGCTATATAAAAATACAAAAACAAAAAGTGAAAGTTTTGTGTAAATAATTTTTTTTTATTAAATTTAATTTTAATGCTCCTTCGATTTTATTGTCCATGCTATTCCATTAGAAACTTAATGTGCCCCGCAAAATACTAATTTTTTTTTTTAATTTTCGTTATTGTTTTCCAAACTGCGTTGACTATTTAGGCCACGTCAACGAGATATAGCCCAAAATACGTATTAATCCTTGTTCCAAAATTTGTATTCCGTTGGAGGGCGCGCAGACTCCGCCCGAAAAACCAAAAAATGTAAAAAAAAAATTAAAAAAAAATGTGATCAAAATTTAATTACCATGTACACTGACGCCCCGATCTGTACACGGAGAATTACGACGTAAATCAAATCACTATTTTCTATGTATTTACACTGTCATCTTAATAATTGCCTCCAGGATTTAATAAAAAAAGAAGTATTTTTTGTACAAAGAGGTGAAATTAAAATATGTACTTCTAAAAATTTTATTTTGATTTTCTAACTAAACACAAACCCTCGTATTCACAAAAAACTTTTAAATTTAAACTGCCTTTTAAATAAAATTTTTTATACAAATTTTGTCTCTAAAATGTATTTTAAATACGGGGGAAAGAATATTTTATATTAAAATTTTCTTTAATACCTTTACACCTGTTATTAACAATTATAAAACACCTTATAACATGGATTTTCCCAAACTAATAGTGAAAAATTAATTATTGAAAAATCAACTAAAGAAAAAATATGCTGTTTGTAGTAACGCTAATCAAAATCATAACGACACAAATCGAAATAATGAAATTTCAAACAACGACACAATGCGAAACTACGCAAATCGAAACAATTCAAATCAATGCCTGCGCGTATTCAACTGTTGAAAGCCTTTACCATAACAAATCAGGTTCACAATTTATCGCTAGGTCCGATTAGTTTATATAAGATTGAAAGTATAAACGCGCTAACAAAAAGTGTTGAAAAATGGAAAAAATTTAAGTAATTTTAAGCCCTTTTTCTAAGTTTTTGAACTTTGCACAACAAAATAAAACCTCTGGTGCTACAATTTTACACTCTATTAGTTTCAAATCTTGTGCGTTTAGATCTGTAACTAATACAAAACTTATTAAGGATTAAAGTCAGTTTCAGGCTGGTTAAAAAAGTCTTTAAAATGTTTCTTAAATTATGACATTAATAAAATATGTGTAACTGAGATTTTATATATATCTATAATATTGACAGATATTTTTAGGGTGGTTAATTTATAGTGGAATTTATCGGCAAAATTTATTTAGTAACACACTCGGCCACGATTCCTGAATTTTGGCCATAATTATAATACTTGGTTTACGCAAAAGCTAAATGTTTTAGGACGCTGATTACGATTCTGCAATAAAAAAAATCAAAATTCAATATGGTGCCCAACAAGTGTAATTTATAATCTTTTGTAATTAAGTAGATTTTTATTTAATGTTTTCAAATTCAAGCGTATGAATAGTTCTATACAACTTGAAAGTGTTATTATGTTAATCATATTAAAATCATCAACAATTAACATAATAAATTTTTTACAGTATAAATAAATGAGGTTTGAAGGGTCTTTTATGGTTTATAGTATTATTAGTATGAAAATATCCCTGCTTGATTCATTATTCATGATCATAAAAGATTAATATTGATATTGATATAAAATATTAAAATTTATATTTGATATGAAATTGCCTTATATTGTCACGATTTTTTTAATCTATTTAGATAGTTACTTTCACCTCTCACCTGAGACCATTTTCGAACATCTTTTTGTGTAATTATAAATTTGTATAAATTTGTTTCCTCTACTTGAATTCACTTTTTGCCAAAAAAATCTAACTTGTGGCCCAGTGTGAGTTATTAGGAAAGTTTATGTTCAATAATTCACTTACAATTATGTTTTTTGGATCCGTATGTAACTCAAATTACAGTTTTATTATACCGAATTAATTTTGATTTTTGGAAAGAATTTTTCTACATCTGGTGGATGGTTCTATATTTAAAATCTCGATTTACTAGGGCAACTTTTTTAATCAAAAAATTAAGGTAGTCTAATTCCACTTTAATTTTCAACTTAAAAAAGATATTGCGATCGGTTTTAGTAAAAATTTTTTTATACAAAGCTATTTGAAAGTCTAAGACAAATCGATAAGTTGTCAACTAAATTTATAATGAATTTTGTACATCCTTTATTCCGTCTTCATTTGAAACAGGATGTTTTTTTCCTGAAAAATCGATTTATGAAAATATAAAAAATCCAAGACAGAGTCACCTGTTGACAAATCGGTTTTCAGGAAAGAAAATCATTCATTAGTTGAAAAATCGGTTTTTAGGTAATAATAAGTTTTTTTAATCGGTTTTTAGTTAAAAAATATAGTTTTATTTGTTTGGCATGGTAGAATAAATAACAAGGTACAATTATTAGAAAGTTTATTTTCTCTCAAAAGTCAGTCATAAAAAAAAAACAAAAAACTTAAAGCAATTTTCAAAAAAAAAAAAAAAGAAATTAAAAAAATATCAGCATTTTTTTTGTTTTTTGATGTAAAATCAATTTTCTGGTAAAAAAAAAGACAAAACACTTTTCTTAAATCTAAAATTGGATAATAATGGGTTTTTTTAATGAAAAAATCATTTTATGTAAAACGTCGGTTTGTGACAAATTTTTTTTCTTTTGGTTAAATTGATTTTTAGATGAATATTTTTTTATAATTTTTTTTGGGGAGAAATCGGTTTTGTGGTGAGAAAAAAATGTTGATGTGAAATTAGTTTTGCGGTGAAACATCAATTTTTGAGTTTTGCTTTCGGTGAAAAAATCATGGATTTATTGGAAATAGATTGTTGAAAATCGATATAACAAAATCGGTTTTTGTGAAATGAACTTGATTTTCTTTTATTTCTAATGAAATATTGTATTTTGGTGAACAATTCTTTTTTTGTTATAAAGCCGATTTTCGTTCATTTTTCGGCTGCTTTCGTTTAAATACAACATATGTATCCCTGAAAGAATGAAGTCCGCAAGTTGTTTAAGGATGATTTTTTTTTAATATTTCCAGTTATTCCCTTTTCTGCTTATAACTCAGACATGTTATGGCCAGACTTTTCTAATTTGTAATAGCAAACATTCTTAAAAACATTTCTAAATCTGAATCTTACCTTGTGTGTAATCTAGACAATTTTGTTGCAAGGCAAAATTCAACATTTTTTCAGGATAAAAAATTCTTGCTTGATTAAAGATAACTCTCTTACTATTTTCGGTGTAGATTACAGGATAAAGTTCTATTATTAGAAACTGTGAAAAGATCATCTTTTGATAAAAGATTTTGATTAGTTGTACCATTAATATATGTAGATTTATAATTAAAACTGAATTGGATTTGTTTTAAGCATTTCTTCTAAAGAATTTAGGGGTTCACAAAAGTGGTACATCAACGCTATTTTGTACAAATATTAGTGAAACACAAATCTGTTCGCGTGAATGACTTCTTGAGAAAGTTCAAAAAAATTGCAAAAATTCTATTTTCATATATATAAAAAACGAGAAGTAAGATATAGTCGGTCAAGATCGACTTATGATACCCTACACAATTGTGCTAGCATAAAAATTCGCCTGTGCCAAATTTTACTAAATGTAAAATAAAATATACAAATACAGAATAATGCGTTGATACTAACATCTAGATGATTTTATGCATTTTAGGGCGATTCATGGAAGTGGGTTTATATGGGAGCTATGATAAATTATGGACCGATTCTCATAAAATTTGGCAATGTTGTTTCTACTTACATAAAACTTATTTTTGTCGAATATTAACTTGATACTAACATTCGTATGGGATTTATGCACCTTAAAGTGATTTTCGGAAGAGGGGTTTATATATGATCTATGGTCAATTGTGCACCGATCTTCATAAAATTTGGTACAAAGATTGATACTTATACAGAACTCCTTTGCATTTTTTCATTAAAATATTCCAATTTTTAAAACAATTTTGAGTGTTTTAACTCTATTTCGAAGGGATACGCTGCCTGCTACTTGAATAAGGAATCATATTTTTTAACTTTAATTAAGTATATCTCCTAAACTAAAGTTCAGAAACAAATAATTTTTTGCGCAACCAAATTCCAAAGTGTTGGCTTTAGTTTCCTGAAGAAATCCAATATATATATATATATATATATATATATATATATATATATATATATATGTATATACTAAAATTATGCATGTATTTAAAGACATGTATTTCTGTGGTACTATTTCGTGTGTCACTTGAATAAGGAATTCTTTTAATATTAATCAGGAAGGCTATGATTTGGATTTCTTTCAATATAAACGGCTAGAGAATTTCTAATTTGATAGTTTTTAAATAGTTTTTATTCAAAGTGGGACGTGGTAAGGCTCTTAATAACAATGAAAAATAAAAAATTCTGATTTTGAAATCTCAGGGTCAGAATCCAGTCCAAATAGCCAAAAACATTAATAGCGGCAAGACAGTTGTGTTCAATTATTTAAATAACGTGGAAAGATATGAAAAAACATGCAAGGGCGGAAGAAAATGGGAACAACTTCAAAAGAAAGACGAAAAATTCTAAGAATTGGATCAAATTCTGCCATGTCGGTATCAAAAATACGTGAAAAAAGTGGAGGCAGTGCCAGTTTAAAACAGTGCACCGTATTTTAAAGTCGTGCCCATACATAGTCCTAAGAAAACTGCAAAAAAACCACAACTTAATGAAAAACGCAAATCACAACGTCTACAGTTTGCCAAAAATACAATGACGTGGTCCGACAAATGGTTTAAAGTTGTATTTTCCGATCAAAAAAAAGTTTAATATTGATGGTCCCGACGGGTATAACTATTACTTTCATGACCTAAATAAGGAGGAATTATTTTTGAGCCGTAGACACAGTCGAGAGGGCGGAATAATGTTATGGGGTGCCATTTCGCATTATGGTACCATAGAATTGGTTTTTGTATCCAACAAAATGACTGCAACGACTAACAAAAACATTCTGGAGGAAGCATATCCAAAATTTAATGATTTCTTTAGACCCATATCTTGGACGTACCAACACGACAACGCTCCGATTCATACCGCCAGAGCAGTAAAATAATGTATTAATCAACAAGGTGTTCAACTTTTGGATTAGCCCCCATATTGTCCAGACCTGCATCCAATGGAAAATGTCTGGAGTTGGCTTGTAAGAAAAGTTTATGAAGGAGGAAAACAATTTGAGACGATAGAATCCTTAAAGGATGCAATAACGGAAGCATGGAGTTCAATTTCGGTAAATTACTTAGAGTCATTATACAAGTCGTTGCCAAATCGCATTTTTGAGGTTATTTCTAAAAATGGTGGCAGTAATCATTACTAATTGAATGCTAGAAGATGATAACTTTCATTTTTATAACCTAAAATTTAGATATAAATTACAGTTTGCTTAGTTTTAAAAAAGGGTGTGAAGATAAATTCGTCAGTTAGATACGTCCCACATGTCTGTTAAATATATTCCAAACACTGTAAAGTAAGTTGAGTTTATTTAATATGACTTTTTTTACGGAAAAAAGCGTTTATAAAAATACATTTTAATGTTTTATTAAATAAAACATAACTGTTTAAAATTTTAAACAAAAAATATTAAAAAATATGTCTCCAGAATAAAATTGTGTTGCAACAAAAACACCCATATTTATGCCACATTGCGGGCCAGTTCGGACAGACCTGAATGGGGTTGTGATATATCACGTGAAAGCTCTAGAGGAGTAGAACTCAAAACTGCACAGAGTATACCCAGTTGTTTCTCAGGAGACATGCTACGAGGTGCTGAAGTTTGGCAAAATTCAATAAGTCTAAGAAACAGGGGGCCATATTTTGATTTTGGCCATACCTGAATGGGGTTATGGTACATCAAATTAAAGGTCTGGAGGAGTAGAACCCAAAACTGTTTAGACAATATTCACTTATTTCCTAGCGAAGATACTACGAGGGTCGGAACTTTGCAAAAATTCTTATAAATTCACACCTGAATGGGGGGCTTTTTGGACAGACCTGAATGGGGTTGTGATACATCGGATGAAAGCTCTAAGGGACTAGATTTCAAAACTATATAGGGCATACCCAGTTGTTTCTCAGGAGACATGCTACGAGGGGTGGAATATAAGTATTCATATTTCATACGCATATATTCCATGTTGTGTGTGGGGGGGGGGGGGCATTTACGACAGACCTGAATGGGGTTGTGATACATCGGGTGAAAGCTCTAAGGGAGTAGATCTTAGGACTATATAGGGTATACCCAGTTGTTTCTCAGGAGTCATGCTACGAGGGGTGGAATATAATTATTCATATTTCATACACATATATTCCATGTTGTGTGGGGGGGGGGGCATTTACGACAGAGCTGAATGGGGTTGTGACACAGGTGAAAGCACTAAGGGAGTAGATCTCAGAACTATATAGGTTATACCCAGTTGTTTCTCAGGTAACATGCTACGAGGGGTGGAATACAATCATTCATATTTCAAACATATATATTCCATGTTGTGGGTAGGCATTTACGACAGACCTGAATGGGGTTGTGACACATCGGGTGAAAGCTATAAGGGAGTAGATCTCAGAACTATATAAGGTATACTCAGTTGTTTCTCAGGGAACATGCTATGAGGGGTGGAATATAATTATTCATATTTCATACACATATATTCCATGTTGTGTGGGGGGCATTTACGACAGACCTGAATGGGGTTGTGGCACATCGGGTGAAAGCTCTAAGGGAGTAGATCTCAGAACTATATAAGGTATACTCAGTTGTTTCTCAGGGAACATGCTATGAGGGGTGGAATATAATTATTCATATTTCATACACATATATATTCCATGTTGTGGGGGGGCGGGGGCATTTACGACAGACCTGAATGGGGTTGTGATACACCGGATGAAAACTCTAAGGAAGCAAATCTCAAAACGTTTCTATGAATACGTGATATGAAAGGTCGTTCGTAGTATCATATACATATATCATTCATTTCTCAAAATTTTTGAAAAAATTACAATTTCTTTCTAAAGGTCATCAGATTTTGTTTATTATTCTTCTCATTATTATTTTTGCTAATTTACTGAAAATCACAATTTTTTATGTTATAAATTTATATTAATGGTAGAAAAATCTGACAAATTACTGAAATTAAACTACAATGTAAAGGAATTGTAATGATTAACGGCTGTAATGAAGACCAAGTGAGACTTCAAACTACAAAAGTCAATAGTTTATTTAAAAACGCACTCGTAATGCAATTGCAGCTTTACTATGCATTTAGGTTATCTGCTATTTTCAATATTTTTGTTTAGAACACAGAGAAAAAAGTATATAAATTTAAAAATTGTATACATAGATATTATGAATCGAATATGACTTTTTTCCCAAACTTCAAAAAAAAAAAAAAAACAATATAAAATTTTGTTTATAGAAATTAAATTTATTGTAGGCAATTGTGCGATAATTTTAGGAATTTTGCAAAATTTTTGAAAAAATTTTATTTCATGGTAAATGCTTAATAAATAAACAGTGTTGCCAGTTTAGCCTTTCTAAGGCTAAATGTAGCCTTTTTATTTTGCTTTTATCCTCAAATTTTTCTAGCCTTTTTTGATTCTTAAAATTGCCATAAAAAGGCTAAAATTTTATTATTGCAACAAAGAAGAAAATAATTTCTTACTTGCTTCTACTAATTTTATGTTTACGGAATCATCCATTTAGGTATTTTTGTGTATTAATTCTCACAAATAATCAAGATTTATATTTAACAAAAAATTTCGTCTGCGGCGCCTCATCCTCCAAAGCGACATATGTTGAATTTCGTCCTATATCGCTACTACCAATTATTGATCAAATTTTTCAAGGTATATTATAAAATCAGTTTTTTCCACATTTAGTGGAAAATAACTTATTTAATGCTTTTCAGTTCTGATTTCGAAAGGGCTGTGGTACTGAAGAGGATTTGTGAATGTTCAGAACTATATATGTAAATGTTTGGATGAAGGTCATAGTGCTGTAACAGCCATTTTTTGATTTGACAAAAGTTTTTGTTATATATCTTGGCGCAAACGCTCTAGTACTATGTCGTTCATGGAAATGGACTTTCGCTTTTAAGAAGCTATCTAAAAAATAAACAACAATTTCTTAAAAATAAGGAAAGTGAAACTAATGTTAGATATTGAGTGCCACAGGGAAATGTCTCTTGTTTACGGTATTTTTACAGTTTTTAAAATACTTTTAAAAAATTTTATTCCTCAAAAAATGGGTGAAAATTAAAAAAGTACTCTATGTGGACTTAGTAGGCTCAAGAGCTATTGTATTATGAATTTCAGAGCAGAAAAAATAATATTAAGATTGATCATAAGCTTTGAGTAATACGAGTAGAATTTTGAAAAAATTACTTTTCTCATATAAGAGCCCTATTGAAGATTGAAAAATGGGTAGAAATTAAAAAGGTGCTTTATGTGGACCTAGTAGGGCCGGAAGTAAAAGAATTTTGAAAATTTTGATAAATGACTTTTCTCATATAAGGGCCCTATTGATGATCGAAAAATTGATCAGAATTAAAATGATGTTCTATTTGGACCTAGTAGGCTCGAAAGTTATTCTCTTAAGTTTGACTTGTCTTCTATCTATGTTCCTAATTTCATCAATTATACCAATTATTTTATACCAATTATTTTCTAATTGTAATTTTCTTCATCGTTATCAGATAAATTTGGAACAAGAAATAATCTCAAGATCATTTATTGCTGGCAAATATATAGGAGATTGACAAGGTAATCTAAAAGTACAATTAGAAAAAGTACAATTAGAAAATACAATTAGAAAATAAAATAACCAATTTTGGTTAAAAATAATTAAAACGGCAACACTGACATGTTAAGAAATAGCACGTGCAAAAAAAGTGAGTGTTTTTTTTTTTTTTTTTTTGGTACATTTGTGTGGTAATCTCTAGCTTTGTTGCCCGTTAAACCAGCGTTGCCCATTCAGCGATTTTTGCGCTATATTGAGCGGTTTTTAAATGTCACTATTTTTTCTATTTGCGATTTTTTCAAAAAAAGCTATTAAATTGGCGCGTTTTACTGTACCCAAAATCTACACGTAGACATTTTTATGTTGGCTATTGTCAAATATTATCTCCCTCTTTAATATGTTCCGTGTGGACCAATAAGAAATCTTATTATCAATTTATATCCCAGTGAATATTTAAGCACAAAATTGAGCAATAACGTTTAACATAAGTTGTCAAAATTAATGTTCTTTTTTAATATTTTGCTCTTTTTTCAAAAAAGAAAAGGTGCGAAATTAACTAATATTATTTTAAAAAGGCAAATAAAAAGTAACAAAGGAAAATAATTTAAAATTTTGGGTAAAAACCAATTTAGAATTAAAATTTTTCATGTTCGTGTTCTTCATCCGCTAACATAAAGTTGAAATAATTTTTTTCCCCTTTATTCTGCCGACGTTATGTTAGGAAATAAAAATACTTTTACTTCCCAATTAACTAATAAAAATAACATCTTAAGGCCTGTGTGAAACGGTAGAAAATTATTTTTCGTAAAAAGTGAGCTTTACTAGCTCGTAAAGCTAGCAAAGCTCACTTTTTGACAAAAGTATAATTTCTTCGACATTTTAAAATTGATAGAAAAAATTCAATATTGTACAATATATTCTAAATATTATCAATATTAAATTTTATATGTCTTATAATTTCATCACAATGTCCTTTCCTAAAATAGAGTGTGGCTTTCGGAATGGATTTAAAGTAAAATCAAAACATTTAAAATATGTTCATTCATATCTCTTGTTTTTTTTTCTGTTTACACATTTTTCTAAAGTTTTAATTTCCCACAACAGAAACAAGAATTTTTCTCACCACAAAAAAAAAAACATTTTCTATCATAGAGCATTATTATTATTTTGTTAATTTTAAAACTCAGCAAAAATTAAAACGATTTTTTGATTTCGAAATTCCAAAATATACCTTCAGAATTCTTTTGTTTAAAGTGGTCATTTGAGGTATCTATCCATTTTCTAAATCCCGTTGAATGAATCATCGAATAAGCAGTTTTCAAGATTCTTCCAAACACGTTCCTATTCTTTTTAGGAAATGATTTTTTTGGGGGAAAAAATGGAGTGATTAAATTAAATAATTGTTACATGAATTTAAATTCATAGATAAGATCTTATGAATCTGGAATTTGAAATGTACAAAAATTTTACTGCTTATTTCTGTAATAAAAATACCAATTCTAAATTTTTGATTTGAAATATAATTCACTATTCTGTTGAAGTTAAAACATTTAAAAAAATAAAAAATATGGACTTTATATTGTTTAAGTTGTTACTTTTTGTAAAAATCAGATTCGAATTTAAAAAACTAGATAAAAAGCGCTAAATTGAACCAAATTTAGTGCGTTTTGGCTACAAATAGTTGGCAACACTGCGTTAAACATTTTATTTAAATATGCAGACAGGCTTGTTTACTCATTTATTTAGAAGTACACTTTGGCCTCGATTTAAGCCTTTCTTTATGATTTCGATTTATATACAGCATATTTTCTTCTTAGAAATGAAATAAACTTAAGTAACTGCGTGTGAAAAATTTATTAGAGTTTTAAAGAGTTTTATTATAATAGGTGTATGTCTTAAAGTATATTTTATTGCAAAAAAATTTTAAATTCTTTGTTTTTGCTAGAAAATCAAAATAGAATTTATATAAGTATGTTAATTTCACCTGATTGTGAAAAAAATGGTCATTTTTTATTAAAGATTAACATCTTTTCTGGAAAAATATGTTTATCCTGGAATTGCTTTTAAGAAAAAGGTGTATATACATAAAATTGCGATACAGTTTGCATCGCAATTCTCCCGCCCCGTTAACAATGCAAGCCGGGCCTCAGTGTTGATGAGTATGCAAGTATAAGTAATTTTTTTTGTGCAGCATCCCATCCAACACGTTGTCAAACGTTTAAAATATGATGACTTTAACGGTTGATATCAAACGTGTTTCCCAAATTTGTTACAAATATAGGAAGAGATTTGAATTTTAAGTTTGATTTAAAGTTGAGAATCATTTGAGAAAAAACGTTTAAAAACCGTACATTCTCAAATTGATATCAAATGTTATTATTGAATTATTCTCAAACCTAAAGATAACTTTAACAATATTGGAAAAATAGTAGATATTTATTGTTATTATCAAATCATTCATAAATCTAAAGAGAAAAGTTAATAAATATTTGAAAAATGGTATTTTCTCAATTTTATATCAAATGTTATTATAAAATAATTCTTAAAGTTATTTGAAACAATATATGAAAAAATTTTAAACATATACAAATAAAAAAATTAATAAATAAATTTATTTAATCAAGTATTTTCAAACTAAAAAATACGTATAATGATAGGGCATAATCAAAAGTGTATACAAGAGAGAAAGAGAAAACTTTACAAAAAAATAAAAATGCAAATTACTTTTATTTATGTTTCGCATGTGGTCACAATCCACATTTGATAAAGGTTTGAGAATTATATTTAACAATGATTTGATAATAATAGCATTTTTCAATTTAATAATTAATTCCTCTTTTTGTTGAGAAATTTATCATTTTCAAGTTATTTTGAAATAATTCTCAAACGTATAACATTTGAGAAAGGACTTGATTTCAAATCAGCCTCAATTTGACATAAAAAGATTGTGTTTGCTGGGATATTACTCACTTGTTCTTAATTATCTTTGTATAATAGAGTGTTGCCATTATGTTAAAATACTTGTTAGTATCAGTGTTACCCGTTGGTACAATTTTATTTTCTATTTCTATTCTTTTATATCAATTTAAAAAAAAGCTGGAAAATTTATAGATAATTAATAGCAATAAGTAACACTGCTGCTAACAAGTATTTTAACATAATGGAAATTCTCTATTATACAAAGTATTCATCTAATAAAATAATAGAATATTGTTTTGCAATTGTTTAAATCTTTCTATATTAGTTTATAAAAATAAAATAAAATAAAAGAAATATATAAAAATAGATTTGATACTCAAAACCTATGACCAATCTTAATATTATCTTTTCTCTTTTGAAATCCTTAAGAAAATAGCTTTCGAGTCTACTAGGAGCACCTTTTTGATTTTGACCCATTTTTTTATCATCAATCTTATATGAGAAAAATCACTTTTTCAAAATTTTGTAAATTCTATTACAGAAAACCTATGATCAATCTGCATATTATCTTTTTTGCTCTGAAATTCATAAGACAATAGCTTTCGAGCCTACTAGGTCTACATAGATCACCTTTTTAATTTTTACCCATTTTTCTATCATCAATGGGATCCTCTTATAAAGGTTTTTTGAGAAATTAAAATTTTTAAAAATAATAACTGTAAAAATACCGTAAACAAGGGACCTAAAACACTTTCTTGGGGCACACCATATCTAACAGTATTTTCACTTTCCTTAATTTTAAGAATTTGTTGTTACAGCACTATGTCCTTCATCCAAAAATTTACATATATAGTTCTGAATATTCACAAGAGCCTCTTCAGTACCACAGCCCTTTCGAAATTCAAACTGAAAATCATTAAATAAGTTATTTTCCATGAAATATTTAAAAATCTGATTATGTAATATACCTTCACAAATTGGATCAATAATGGGTAGTAGCGATATAGGACGAAATTATTTAACATCTGTTGCTTTATTTTCCTTGGGAATAGGAATAACCATATGTATTTTCAAATTATCGGGCTAAACTCACGTGTCAACTATAACATTAAAAATGTTTACCAGATATGAGGTAAATATACTCATAACCACAACTTTTTCCAGATAAAAGGTCTGCAACAATTGCTATAACATTAGTTTTTGAAACTAATATGAAAGATATAATAAATTTTTAAATAAAACATACAACGGCTGTCAACAAAATGATCCAATGAATAATCGCGCACAAAATAAAAAGTTTTTATGGTTAATGAAGTTTATTAAAAAATAATTATAATAATTGATTAACTAAGTCCATAAAATGTGTTATTTTCGATTTGGAGGATGAGACGCCGCAGACGAAAATTTTTGTTAAATATAAATCTTGATTATTTGTGCGAATTAATACACAAAAATACCTAAATGGATGATTCCGTAAACATAAAATTAGTAGAAGCAAGTAAGAAATTATTTTCTTCTTTGTTGCAATAATAAAATTTTAGCCTTTTTATGGCAATTTTAAGAATCAAAAAAGGCTAGAAAAATTTGAGGCTAAAAGCAAAATAAAAAGGCTACATTTAGCCTTAGAAAGGCTAAACTGGCAACACTGCTTATTTATTAAGCATTTACCATGAAATAAAATTTTTTCAAAAATTTTGCAAAATTCCTAAAATTATCGCACAATTGTATACAATAAATTTAATTTCTATAAACAAAATTTTATATTGTTTTTTTTTTTAAAGTTTGGGAAAAAAGTCATATTCGATTCATAATATCTATGAATACAATTTTTAGATTTATATACTTTTTTCTCTGTGTTCTAAACAAAAATATTGTAAATAGCAGATAACCTAAATGCATAGTAAAGCTGCAATTGCATTACGAGTGCGTTTTTAAATAAACTATTGACTTTTGTAGTTTGAAGTCTCACTTGGTCTTCATTACAGCCGTTAATCATTACAATTCCTTTACATTGTAGTTTAATTTCAGTAATTTGTCAGATTTTTCTACCATTAATATAAATTTATAACATAAAAAATTGCGATTTTCAGTAAATTAGCAAAAATAATAATTAGAAAGAAAATAATGAACAAAATCTGATGACCTTTAGAAAGAAATTGTCATTTTTTAAAAAGTCTTGAGGAATGAATGATATATGTATATGGTATTATGAACGAATTTTCGTAACACGTATTCGTAGAAACGTACATAGTATTGAGATTTGCTTCCTTAGACCTTTCATCCGATGTGTCACAACTCTATCCAGGTCTGCCGTAAATGGCCCCCCACAACAAGGAATATATATGTTTGAAATATTGATATTATATTCCACCCCTCGTAGTATGTTCCCTGAGAAACAACTGGGTATACCCTATACAGTTCTGATATCTACTCCCTTAGAGCTTTCATCCGATGCCCCCCCACAACATGGAATATATATGTTTGAAATATGAATGATTGTATTCCACCCCTCGGTATATGTTCCCTGAGAAACAACTGGATATACCCTACACAGATCTGAGATCTACTCCCTTAGAGCTTTCATCCGATGTATCACAACCCCATTCAGGTCTGTCGTAAATGCCCCCCCCCCACACAACATGGAATATATGTGTATGAAATATGAATGATTGTAATCCACCCCTCGTACCATGTTCCCTGAGAAACAACTGGGTATACCCTGTATAGTTCTGAGATCTACTCCCTTAGAGCTTTCACCCGATGTGTCAGAACCCCATTCAGGTCTGTCGTAAATGCCCCCCCCCCACACAACATGGAATATATGTGTATGAAATATGAATAATTATATTCCACCCCTCGTAGCATGTTCCCTGAGAAACAACTGGGTATACCCTATATAGTTCTGAAATCTACTCCCTTAGAGCTTTCACCCGATGTGTCACAACCCCATTCAGGTCTGTCGTAAATGCCCCCCCACAACATGGAATATATATGTTTGAAATATGAATGATTGTATTCCACCCCTCGTAGCATGGTCCCTGAGAAACAACTGGGTATACCTTATATAGTTCTGAGATCTACTCCCTTAGAGCTTTCACCCGATGTGTCACAACCCCATTCAGGTCTGTCGTAAATGCCCCCCCACAACATGGAATATATATGTTTGAAATATGAATGATTGTATTCCATCCCTCGTAGCATGTTACCTGAGAAACAACTGGGTATAACCTGTATAGTTCTGAGATCTACTCCCTTAGAGCTTTCACCCGATGTGTCTGTCGTAAATACCCCCCCCCCCCCCCACACAACATGGAATATATGTGTATGAAATATGAATAATTATATTCCACCCCTCGTAGCATGACTCCTGAGAAACAACTGGGTATACCCTATATAGTACTAAAATCTACTCCCTTAGAGCTTTCACCCGATGTATCACAACCCCATTCAGGTCTGTCGTAAATGCCCCCCCCCCCCCTACACAACATGGAATATATGCGTATGAAATATGAATACTTATATTCCACCCCTCGTAGCATGTCTCCTGAGAAACAACTGGGTATGCCCTATATAGTTTTGAAATCTAGTCCCTTAGAGCTTTCATCCGATGTATCACAACCCCATTCAGGTGTGTCCAAAAAGCCCCCCATTCAGGTGTGAATTTATAAGAATTTTTGCAAAGTTCCGACCCCCGTAGTATCTTCCCTAGGAAATAATTGAATATTGTCTAAACAGTTTTGGGTTCTACTCCTCCAGACCTTTAATTTGATGTACCATAACCCCATTCAGGTATGGCCAAAATCAAAATATGGCCCCCTGTTTCTTAGACTTATTGAATTTTGCCAAACTTCAGCACCTCGTAGCATGTCTTCTGAGAAACAACTGGATATACTCTGTGCAGTTTTGAGTTCTACTCCTCTAGAGCTTTCACGTGATATATCACAACCCCATTCAGGTCTGTCCGAACTGGCCCGCAATGCGACCTGAATATAGGTATTTTTGTTGCACCATATCCTAATTATGTATATGTTTCTTTATTTTGTTTTTTTCCAAAAATGTTTTATTGTGATGTTTTTTTAATAAAATAATAAAAATTATTTTTAAAAAAGTGTTTTTTTTTGCTTTAAAAATAAGTTTTTTGAAATGCAAAATGTGTGGAACGTATTTAACAGTGTGTGGAACGTATTTAACAGAGGTGTGGGACGTATTTAACTTACGAATTTATCTTCACACACATGTTTTAAAATATTCCTTATTCAAGAGACACACGAAAAAGTACCACAGAAATACAAGTTTTTAAATAAATGCATAATTTTAGTATAACAAAATATGTATATTTTTAATTTCTTTAGGAAACTAAAGCCAACACTTTGAAATTTGGTTGCGCAAAAAATTTTTTTTTTCTGAACTTTAGTTTAGGAGATATACTTAATTAAAGTTAAAAAAATGTGATTTCTTATTCAAGTGGCAGGCAGTGTATTTGTATGGGCGCTAAGTGAAATAATGAATCGATCACAACTAATTTCAATAGGCATCTGAAATACAAATTAAAATACTATATGATTGATGTCACCGAAGATAATAGCTGTTATAGTGATTTTTTTACCATTTCATTGAAAAATTTTTAATCAATATAGATTTTTCTTTTTAATTCTATAACATGTGTTGATATATTTTTAATATTTGACAACCAAAAAAAATTTTAAAATGATGTTAATGGGTAAGAAATGACCGTTTATGATTTTAATTGCATTTAACTAACTGATTTATTTTTTAAATCTAATCACAAAAAAATCTTTAAATGATGTTCATTAATAAAAAGTTAATATTAATTATATAATTGTAAAATAAATTTGTCAATGTTAAAAATTATCACCCAAAAATATTAAAAGTAATTATTTTTGAGTGCCACTTGCTTCCGATATAAGTTGCAATAACACCGATTTCAATTAGCGCTTTGTGTGTGCCACGACGATTTTTGAAATAATAAAGGCACTGCGATCTCAGGCTATGAATACTTTTTATGCAATTTTTTTGTTGAAACCCATTTTTCGATTAACTAAAACAGAATAGATGTGATTATAAATATAATTTCATATAAAATATAAAAAGATGCTAATGTAAAGTAGGCAAAATTTATGATCGATTTTAAGGAGTTATAACAATTTTATCGCGCTACAACGATTTTAAAATGTAGTATGGAAATTACGCTGTGAGTGTGCCTCGCGAAAAAGCACCTCTTAGAACCATTCACGTTTTTTCTCCCCAAGTTTGGGCACCTCCAAAAATTAAAATTTTGAATATTTTGGTTTCACCACTTGTCTACAATATAATTAATTTATCACCGGTCAACGATTGAACGAACACAATTGATTGAACATAAGTTGGCTTATTTCTGCAAGTGTTTTAGTTTACATTGGAGGAATTGGACATATGTGCTAAAATCCTCGAGTACAGCAATCAAAAGAAAAAACATGTTATTTTCAAAAACTTTTTTGATTTTTAAGTTTGAGTGCTTGCCAGGACTACAAGGAACCATTTGTCATGCATTTTTGTAGTTTTACTCCACCAAGTGTTGTTAACATGATTGCATCAAAAGTTATTTAAAAAATAAGAATTAAAAAAAAAAAATGTTTGGGGTTTAAGGTCGTTTTAATAAAGGCAAACTTAAAAAGAGAATCACCCATACAGTCTTAGGTATTACCCTTATTTTTAACGTATACATATTTTCACTGCAACAATAAAATTAAAATGACAGTTACAATTTCCGTTAAATCAAATGAAACATATGAAATACCCCTGAAAAAATAACCAACATAGATTGTTAACAAGATTTAGTTTATGACTGTTTTTAATAGGAAAATTGCATTAAAACTAAAATCCTAAAAAAGCTAACAAAGTGAAAGTAATTTTTTTATATAGCCTAATGAAATCACAAGGTTTATACCACTATATAGTTATTAATTCTAATATACTAAAACATACATACATACAAACATACATACATACGTACAAATATACATACATACACACTTCCATACATATGTATATGTACATGTATACAGGCATACTTAATTAATTATTTATTAATTTCATTATTTCAATAACCATCTTTTTTCTTTCTTTTTATACATTTCAACATTTTACAAATTCAGCATTACTTTCGACAACATCTAGAGGAGACGAGTACTTCAATTTGAATATTTTCAACACCAGTAGCAACAAATTGCACATCACTCTTAATCTTCAACAACAAATTTATTGATTGTGTAAAATTGTCATCATAAGCAACACACTCTGCTGCAGACAAAGAAAACCAAATAAAAAATAATATAGAAAAAAATTAAATCAAAAACAAAACAAAAAAAAAAAAAAAAAAAAAAGTATATCATTATGACAAATTGGGAGGATTTTTACAATACACATCTACCACCAGCAGATTTTGAGGATAATCGTTCATTATTGAAAGAATTTTGTGAACGACACAATAAACTACAAAACAGAATCGTCCTTGTAACAGTAAGTATTACTGCATATTTATTATTATATTTGAATATATTTTGTTCATTTGCGTTGCTCTTTTTTTCTGTTTTTTATTATATTCTTGTTCAATGGATCCGTCTGTCTATTTTATTAAGTTTTTTAAGTCATGAAATAAAGCAAATGTTTTGTAGATTAAGTTTCATGTAATCGTTTAAAACTGATAAAAAATATTTAATGATTTACAATAATGAATTTAAAATTTAAACTTTGTATATTTTAATTAATATTTGTTATGTTTCGCGTCCAACTTTTTAAGGATTTTTTAGAAAAGGACACTTTATAAACACTTTGAAAGTAAAAGAAAATATATATTTTGTCAATATAAATATAAAAATACTAAGTCAGTAAGCCGTTTAATGAAACAAACTTACGAAATGTATTTTATAATATTTTTCTAGAACCTTTGTTAATCCGCTTATCGTAATACCCTGAAATTTTCATTTAGGATCTCTTGGCCGTTTTAATTTTTGTTAGATTTATTATTTTTGTTTATTTCCAACAAATTGTGAGAATTTCCATGTCTCAATTGTTTAATACTTTATTGCATTTACATTAAATAAAAATATATGTTTTTTCGCGGGCTTTAAATGAACCAAACTATTATTTATTTATCTGTTGCAGACAATTTTAAGAATTTTGGCATCGATTTGTTATTTTTGCATATTTTGGTCCTAACAGCATATTTTTGGCTTTGTAGCATATTTTGTCATATTATCATAGATAATTCTTATTTTATAACATATTTTAGCAATTTAAATGACATATTTTTTGCATATACTTGAGAGACAAATTTTCCATATTTGCACCCTATATAATTTTTTAAATAAATCTTTTTACTGTCACAACCCCGGCCAAATAATTATGTGTGCATTATTTCTGAGGCCCAAAAGATAAACTACACAATTGATTTTTATTACTTTTCAGGAGACCGTTTCTTAGGTTTTAAATTGAAATTGACGATCGTAGATGTACAATTTAGAATTATCTACCCCGTAAATATATCCGCAATTCCGATATGTATATTGACAATCAAAAAATATAGCAAAAAAGTAATGGTGTTGTTTTCCCCTTTATAAAATTAATATTTTGTATAAATAATATCTCAAGTTATACATTTTTTCTAAAATGGAATATATCTTGAATATGTTCAATTATAGCTGTGTTTTTTCAAAATTTATATAAATTTTCTGTACAAATTTAAGTAGGTATAAATTTCATAAGTTGTTATAGCTATAGCTGCTTAAAAATTACTTAGGGATAAAAATGTTACCAACTTTAAGAAATGTATGGTTTGTGAATTTGATTAATAAAATACAATTACCAGATTTTCAGTTTTAAAATTTTATGAATTAAAAAACGAAAATTTGCTAAATTTTGTGATGGCATAATAGTTTCAATTTTATTTGAATTGCTAATAAAAATTATGTGCTCAAGCTAATATTTAAGAGAGAAACAATGAAAACTGATATAAGTTTCGAAAAAACACAGGTTATTCCATTTCCAAAATACTATGAAAATAAAATTTATGTCTTAAAAAAAACTACGTATTTCAAATAAGTGTATTAAATTCAATCATGAATTTTAGTATTGGAAATATAAAAAAGCACATTTTAATTTATATAATTTTTACATTTCGAAAAAAGGTAAAATCAAACAAATTATGTTGCTATGCAAACCACTATTTCCTAAAGTAATGGATAGATTTTTGTAAAAAAATTTTCACAATTCTAAAAATTAAGAAGAACGACATAACTTAAGTTATGTAGTTCTTCCTTTTGGCCATAGATTTGTTTTGTGTTTATTATACGAGGGCGGATCAATAGTTAAATGAAATGCAACATTATTCCCATCAAGTACCACCTGTTAATAGATTACTATCAAATTTTGAGCAAGTGTCGTCATTTACTTTGCGTTTAACAGCTGTTCCGAAAAAAAACCGTCAATCAAACCAAGGAAAAGCTCGATAAATACTATGGGGACTCTGCACCATCGATTTCAATTGTAAAAAAGTGGTTTACTGATTTTCGTTGTGGTCGCACAAGTACACATGGCGCTGAACGTTCTAGGCGGCCAATTGACACCGGAAAATGTCGAAAAAAATCCACGATATGTTGGCCGACCAAAGAGTAAAGGTGCCACGCAGCAGTCTAAACAATGGGTTTCTCCAAGTGAACCTGCTCCGAAGAAGGCCAAAATAAGGGATAATCTACATCGATTACCTTCAATAGGGAAAAACAATAAACGATATGTTGGCCGACCAAAGAGTAAAGGTGCCACGCAGCAGTCTAAACAATGGGTTTCTCCATATTTTCCGGATTTAGCCCTTAGTGACTACTTCCTATTTCCAAACCTAAAGAAATGGCTCGGTGGAAAGAGATTCAGCTCCAACGATGAAATTATTGACTAAACAAAGGCCTATTTTAAGGAGCTAGAAAAATCCTATTTTTTACGCAAAGTAAATGACGACACTTGTTCGAAATTTGACAGTAGTCTATTAACAGGTGGTACTTGTTGGGAATAGTGTTGCATTTCATATAACCACGAGGGAAGTTCGAAAAGTCACGGACTTATTGATCCATCCTCGTATATTTCAATAGTGATACTTTTTTATTAGTCTGTAATTTTTTTTTACCTATTTGTAAAATGTAAGGTTCCTCTTGGCATTTTTTTCGTAGTACTGTTGTAATTAAAAATCATTGGCTGAATTTTAATAGAAAATAATTATATCTGGAAATTGATTTTTTTACTTAACGGACCGTTATAAACTTTATAATATAAAGTCCACAGCTTGAACTTTGAAATTAAATTAAAGTTAAAATTACAATTAGTTGGGGAGTAGGTCAATCGTCTCACAGTGGGGTCAAACTCAAATTTTTTGGTAATAAATCTGAATCTCCTAAAATACTGGTCGTATCAAATTGAAATGTATGGAAGAGT
This sequence comes from Protocalliphora azurea, assembly GCA_932274085.1. Taxonomy (NCBI): domain Eukaryota; kingdom Metazoa; phylum Arthropoda; class Insecta; order Diptera; family Calliphoridae; genus Protocalliphora; species Protocalliphora azurea. The sequence continues at coordinate 134,875,889 of OW026519.1, forward strand.
TGTAGAGGAGGACCTAAGCTTTCAGAAAAATCATCTTGTAGTCACCCTGTGATAACACAAGATAAGATACAGGGTGTCAAAGTTGACTACCTCGAGTATGTAAAAGTTAAAAAAAATCGTAACTTGTACAAATGAAGTCCGATTTTAAAGATTTTTATATTTCTGAAAAGTGCTTGGCAAGATAAAGAAAAACTAAGCTTACTCATCTAAGTTATCTCTTACAGTTAAAAAGATATTTACGCTTGAATTTTGAATTTTTGATTTTTTGGCTCGACTTTCTTTCGTTTTTCGGGAATAAGTCCGGAGTTATATGAGGTAAAAATTTTTTAAAAATATTCTGTAATTTGCTACATATTTTAAAATAATATGCTGCAAGAATTTTTGGATTATCTCAATTCGTCTAGACGTGAAAAATATTCAAAGTCAGCACTCTGAAATTGGCATGAAAAATGGCTATTTTTTACAAAAATATAGTACAATTCATTCACTTTTTTCTCAAAGTTCCGTTAATAAAAAAATTTTTTCCTTATTAATTTCAAAAGATAAGGCTTCATAAATGGTTAATAAAGAAATTTTGAATTGATTTAAGCTTGCACCCTACATCCAGCATTGGCCGAAAATTGTCAATTTTAAAAAATAGTTTCATTTTTATCGATTAATAAAAAAAATGTCACGCGAGCTTTTTTAAATTTGGTACCCATATTTTTTATAGAAATAGATTTATAATGATTTAACACTAAACTGCTTCCCGCCCGGCCAAAAACGAATGCAGGAGTGGAGATTTTATGTTCAAAGTCAGTTTTTTTAACGACTATTTTTAAAAGCATATTAAAAGCATATTAGCATAATATTTTTAATATTATTTCTTATGTAATGTATAAAACACAATCAAGCTTCCATTCCTAAAAAAATCAAAAAAATAGCTCCAATAACCTATTTTTGGTAATTTTTCAAATATAATTTTTTTTTTTAAATAGCTGAAAATCCAAAAAAATTTAATTTTTTTAATACAACTCCACTAATTTTGCAAATACTTTAAAAATGTTAAAAGAATATAAAAATATACTTATTTACCAATTCAACGATATATAAAATGTTGATATTAAATTTAATAATAGTAATATAATGGCCTCAAAACTACCAAGTCACGTCAAAAGTTGCAAAATTCACTATTTTGTTCCGTATTTCCATATGTGTGTATACGTAACATTTTAGTTTTCTAATGTATTATGTAGGTATATATTTGTTATTATAAAGTAGTAAATTCTTTATTTGAGTAATGTTTATTTAATTTGTTCTACATATTTACATACTTATTATACATATATCCCGTATATTTATTTTATTAAGAATATATTATCGAAGATATTATTAGAGATTTTCTTGAAAATAATCAGAAACATCAAACGTTAGCAAATGCAAAATACTATTTTCTATTATTTCTTTACCATGAGCCAATACTTTGTGAATTGTTGGAGTCATTGATTGTTAAGTAGTTCTTTAGTTTCGTAAATTTTAAATTTGTCCACATTAATTTGTTTTTTGCTATTAATGGCTGCCAATATAATCTTAAAACGCTTCAACATATTTAAGTCAATGCATGTGCTTGAAGATGTGAGTTCCGGATTTTCAAAGAAACGTCTTGCTGTATTTTCATTATTTGAGCTTCCATAGCCATGTAGAGCTTTATCAATTATTAATCCGAGTTGTTCTTTGAATTCTAATTGAATTCTTTTCTTCTCCTCTTTTCGTAATTCGTGAAGTTCCAAATTGTTTTTTACTGTACCATTTTCCTGCCCGGGAATATTTCTATACTTCATATCATATGCAAGATGTAAGCAGAACTCCAAAAATCTTATCCTTGCGTGGAATGGTGATATTCCAAATTTTAAAGAATTTTTATTAACAAAGACTTCAGAATTATCCTGAAATTGTGAAATCTCGTATTGGTTTCTTGATAATCCTAAATTTAATATTAGAGCTAAAGCATCTTCAGAGGTAGAGGACGATGTTGATTTCGGTGTCACTATGCTTTCGATTATCCGATGTAATCGATTGGGAGAAGCTGTTGGTAACACATCTATAACTTTTTCTACTTCCTTTGGTTGCATACGTGTTACTAAAGCTTTAAATGTATCTTTTATTTCGACATTCATATGTGAATGTAGAATAGATTCCTGTTTGGTCCTCTTTGTTCTTAGCTGAACTTCATCGTAACTTTTTTTTGGTCGACCCTTTTTCTGCTTTCCGATGAAAATTGGTATTTCTCCCTCCAACCACTCTTCATTTTTCTTCTTGAACTTTGGTATTGACCAATCTGAAGCTTGCATCCTTTTTTCGTATGATTTATAAAAATTTTCGAGCTTTAAACTGTCTTCTGCAGTAAGAGTTAAACCAAAAGATACTACTGTATCAATGAGTTTTATAATTTTTTCTGGATGATTTATAATATCAGATAGATTATCCCAGATTACTTTGCAAATAGAAAAGTGTTTTAATGTAATCTCCATAATGGCAAATTCACTAATAAATCTGCATATTTATAAGGATACTTATATATAGAAAAAGAATATTTATATCAGGTAAATGGTGACAGGCAAAAATGAATTAAAAAATTAAAATTTTTGCTCAAAACCCCCAATTTCATTCAGTTTATTTTTATGACCTGTAGTGTTAAACAGGTAAGTCAAAAAATGTACCTATGCGATTGTAAAAAAATCATTTTTGTTATAATACATTAATTAAGTAGCTAGGTAAATTATTTAAAAACTTAAAAAAATGTAATAAAAAACGAAGGAAAATATACTTATTTATGTACTTAGGTAATTTTAAAAACCTTTTCAGTAGAAAAAAATTATGAACACTTTAAATAAATTCATTAATAAATATTATTATCTCGTAACAAAAATAAGCAATGCAGTTGAGTGTTACGTATACACACATATGGAAATACGGAACAAAATAGTGAATTTTGCAACTTTTGACGTGACTTGGTAGTTTTGAGGCCATTATATTACTATTATTAAATGACCTATATAAATATTTTATATATCGTTGAATTGGTAAATAAGTCTATTTTTATATTCTTTTAACATTTTTAAAGTATTTGCAAAACTAGTGGAGTTGTATTAAAAAAATTAATTTTTTTTTGGATTTTCAGCTATTTTTTTTTAAAAAATTATTTTTGAAAAATTACCAAAAATAGGTTATTGGAGCTATTTTATTGATTTTTTAAGGAATGAAAGCTTGATTTGTGTTTTATACATTACATAAGAAATAATATTAAAAATATTATGCTAATATGCTTTTAATATGCTTTTAAAAATAGTCGTTAAAAAAGCTGACTTTTAACATAAAATCTCCACTCCTGCATTCGTTTTTGGCCGGGCGGGAAGCAGTTTAGTGTTAAATCATTCTAAATCTATTTTTATAAAAAATATGGGTACCAAACTTAAAAAAGCTCGCGTGACATTTTTTTTATTAATCGATAAAAGTGAAACTATTTTTTAAAATTGACAATTTTCGGCCAATGCTGGATGTAGGGTGCAAACTTAAATCAATTCAAAATTTCTTTATTAACCATTTATGAAGCCTTATCTTTTGAAATTAATAAGGAAAAAATTTTTTTATTAACGGAACTTTGAGAAAAAAGTGAATGAATTGTACTATATTTTTGTAAAAAAATAGCCATTTTTCATGAAAATTTCAGAGTGCTGATTTTGAATATTTTTCACGTCTAGACGAATTGAGATAATCCAAAAATTCTTTCAGCATATTATTTTGAAATATGTAGCAAATTACAGAATATTTTTAAAAAATTTTTACCTCATATATCTCCGGACTTATTCCCGAAAAACGAAAGAAAGTCGAGCCAAAAAATCAAAAATTCAAAATTCAAGCGTAAATATCTTTTTAACTGTAAGAGATAACTTAGATGAGTAAGCTTATTTTTTCTTTATATTGCCAAGCACTTTCCAGAAATATAAAAATCTTTAAAATCGGACTTCATTTGTACAAGTTACGATTTTTTTTAACTTTTACATACTCGAGGTAGTCAACTTTGACACCCTGTATCTTATCTTGTGTTATCACAGGGTGACTACAAGATGATTTTTCTGAAAGCTTAGGTCCTCCTCTACAACTCTTCCATACATTTCAATTTGATCCAACCAGTAGTTTAGGAGATTCAGATTTATTACCAAAAAATTTGCGTTTGGCCCCACTGTGCGTCTACATATTTATTTATTTATTTTTTACTTATTTATTTATTTAATAACCAAATAATACAAAAAGCCTTCAAGGTAACATATATTAAAAAAGCAAATTCCTGAATATAATGTATACGTTACACTTAGATTATTATTACAAATATGAAAAATATAAATACATATTTTTAAATTAAAACCTAACTAATGATGGCTCCATGGCCAAAAAAGAAGAACAAAGTGAAGAACAAAAAAGATATGTCCGTAGGTAGTAGCATAGCAACTCAGAAAATTGTTATAATAGTAGCATTCGTTTAATCAGAAAATTAGTACTGTAAAGTCCAGCAAGGATTTGCGTTCGCGTACCCAAAATCCAGTAAAGAGAAAAATAACAGTTTATAAACTAAGTATTCACAAATTTTACTAGTTTTATTTCACTTTCACAAAAAGTGAAAAATTAAATAAATTGTATTTTTGCATTCAATTTCGAGTGCATAAATTTCGATAAAATCTTTGATAATTTTTGTTGTTTTATGTTTATTTGTTTGCAACTAGCTTTGGTGGTTGTTTTACTAGATTTTATAAATTTGTTGTTTGCAAGAGTAAAATCTTAGATTTACTCAGTAAATACTCAGTTTACTGGATTTTACTGGAAACTTAAAAGAACGGTCCTAATGTTAAGAATAAATGTTACGGCTGCCAACATTAAAAAATTAACTTGTCATAATTTAAACTGCAAAGTAATAAACTTAAGGAAAATTTGTGAAAAGTACAAATACGAAAATTATTAAAAGAAATTAATACAATTTTCATTAAAGAGCTAAGAAATAGGCTAACAATTTAAAATGCAATGCATTATTTGAATGCGAAAATAAGTGAAGTTCACGTAGTAAGTAATTCCAACTTCTAGCCACTCTAATAACAAAGGATATCTCAAAATCGCTGCACCTAATTCTTAGAATAACGATTTGAGAATTCTTACTGAAATGAAAGAAGCGAAACTCTGAATAAAGTAGAGAAGAAAGACCATATTTAATAATTCTAAATAAGAGTTACAAATTGCGACAAGAAACAAAATGTCTAAAATAACACCCTAGGAAACGCTTAAAATATTCCGAAATGTGCATTCATCTACGGACATAAAAAAAGACATCATAATACTTTTGCAAATTTCCAACAATAAAAAAATCTGCAAAACAGCTATGAAAGAACGGTAGCATATAACACAGCGAGACAATAATTACTTTTGAAATGGCCAAGTATACGTTGTAGACCTCATCATTCTTAAAATTTTTGATACATCTTCAAAATCTGAAGTTATCGATAAAAAAAACTATCTTTTACGGCTTGACGGAAGAAAAAATTTGTTGAAAATATTTATCTGGGATTTGCAATACTTAGAGAGTAACAAAGGCCCTTATTTTGTTAAAATCAATTAAGAATTGATGAAGTTACAATATTTTTAACTTATTCATACGAAGTATTAACTCAAATAAAATATAATATAAACAATTTAGAGCGCTATATTAGGCTGTGCTGATTTTTGTATACCCTTCACCTCTTTACCAACAAATGAGAAAAATTGTGTTTTAATATTTTGACATAAAGGAATAACGCCAACATTTCGTAATTTCTGTTATATATATATTTATTTTATTTTTATATTAAGCATTGCGATGAATATTAGTGTTCATGTGGTTTTTTGTATATGCAGTCTCTTTGTGCAGGCAGAAAAAAATATTGCTATAGTGACCATAATCTAAGAGCAATATATTATGATTGGAACATATGATCACAGTGAAAAATAGAAATAATTATAAGTAATAATTATTATGATTCCATTTTGTCATATTATGTCCTATTTTGGTTTGTTTTTTCATGTTACGATTCTACTTTTGCATATAATTTAACAATATATGTAAGTTATAAAAAATAAAAATTTATAACTTACTGCATCATTATCCCATTATATCAGATTATGATTTGATGTTATGTTATTATTATTATTATTATTATTTCTTATTATATTATTATACCACATTGCCATATTATTATTCCACTTTATCATAATATTATTCCATGTTATCATATAGTTATTCACACTTGTCATATTATTATTTCATTTTGTCATATTATTCTATCTTATATGTAATATAAAAAACGTATATAATAACATAAAACGTATTCATAAAAAATTATTTTTGTAAATTTTTTATTGAAAGTAATAAAGAAAAAAAAATATTTCTATATTATTTGTTCATTAAGTATATTCATTTCTAACACCATATGTGGTTCAAATGCAAGATATGCTTTTTTAACATTAGTGGTAGTTAATCCATGTCTTATATTCCTTAAATCAGACCTAGTATAACCAAACCTCCTCTATTTATATTTATTCATATATAAACTAAATGAGGATTACAATGAAGTCGGAAAACAGGCATTAAAAACAAAATGTTTTCACTAAGTTTGTGAAAAGGATAAGTATTATGTTTGAAACATTTTATTGTCATGGGAATAATATTTGTATTAAAAACGAAATATGGTTTAACAACAAGGTAAAAGACTGCAAATGTTTAATGTTTGTAGAAGTAATATTTTTCATATTAAAATAATTATGTTTCTGGTAAAAATATTTAAAAACATAATTTTTGCAGTCAACCATATTCAAATTTTTATTGACTGTAAACATTAGACTAAAACAGAGTTATTAAAATTCAAGAAAATTAATAATGAGAGCATAATATTGTTGTAGTGATAATGATGTAACCATGTTTTTTCTCTGTGTTATACAAATATATAAATATATGTATGCTTACAAGTTGTTGTGTTTTTTTCCGGAACAAACTTAGGAATTAGTTTTTTAAGTACAAATGTGAAAATATTAAAGCATAATATTTCTTTTTATTTGCTAAAAATGTGGTGAAGGGTATAAAAGATTCGGCACAGACGAATATAGCGCTCTAACTTATTATAACAAAAGTTTGTATATTTTTTTTAACAAAACTTGTGGTTTGTTAATTTAAAATGTTTCTGGGAATTCCCGGGAACATAATTTTTCATTCCCCTTGAAATACATTCAAGAAATATAGAAATGTTTTTTATGCAGAAAATAATTTTTTAAGAGCATATCGTAGGTTCGTTGACGAAAAGTATAATTTTGTATGGCTTTCGAACAAAAATTGTTTTTTCGCTCTCTTGAAAAGTTGTTCAAAAACACAAAACTTTTCGTAAGAGCACTGACGATAATTTTAAGGTCATATTTTCCAATTTTAAGAGAATTCTTTTATTCGCATAAAAACTTTTTTACAGCATATTTTTGATTGCCCTGGTTATGAGTTAAGACTGATGTTCTAAAAGCAACTTTCCCACATGTCTCATTTATATAATGAGTCTCAAAAAGAAAGCAAACAAAAAAAAAAAAAAAAAAAGCATTAAACTAAAGACATTTAATGAATCACATTAATTTAAGCCAAAACAATACATAAAAAGGATTTATTAGAGTGTATTACAAATCATTGTGAGAAAAAAAGTATGTAAATAAAACACAAAAATACCATGCAATAGAAGGCGTCAAACTACAACTATTCACAACCGGCTCACAGTGGTCGAAATCACTGATCTTTCGCCATTTTTAACGTTTTAAATCGATAAATATTTTATGGTGTATAGATTACCAATACTTGATTAAGTAAATTGACATTTTTACTGACAAGTGCACTGAAAGAATGTTGCGCCTATTTATTTAGTGTGTGTTTTTAGGAATTTTTAACGGAGGTGATTATAAATTGGTTATGATCGGATCATTGTTGCACCTAGCCCAAATACAAATGTCCTACCTATGTAGGGGTTTAACGCTCATAAATGCCTATAATATACAAATATTTTAATGAAACTCGACACAAATAAGTTCCAGATAATTATAAATATCTGTACCAAACGTGTATAATCCTATATAAACATTAGTATTATGATTATATTTGACGCAAACAACTTTCATAAAAGCAGAAAGCAAAGTGAACAATTTTATGAGTATTGGTCCATAAGTAGCTTTAGCTCCCATATAAGAATCACTTTCGGAAATCAAAATATCAACATAATATTATGACATATATATCAAAAGGTTCGTGAAATATGTGCGTGGCACCCTAAAGGTATGGCATATCTTATAATAAATCCACATATGTATACTATATATGTCCAAAATTTCATATTTACAAGGTAACATTGTTAAAAATATAGCAACATAGTTGTGTCAAAATGGGCATAATGGGGGCGTGGTTGTCAGTAAAGAAGTTGTTTTAATTATAGAGCATATTTCGTGTTATATATGAGTCGAATTTTATGTAAGTAACTGTTTTAAAAAATTGGGCGTTAAATGTGGGCGTGCTATTCAATCAAACTCTAGCAAAGCACAAGTTCTGTTAAAATTAGTTCTTTAAGCAATTCAATACAAAAATTAACACAAGACTACGTTATTTTCTAGTTATCTAGAACTTAATACCGCTAGAATGAGTATTTCGACCACTGTGCGTGCGACTGGCTGACTGACTAATGGTGTTACATTTTTACATTGTTTTATATAACCAACAATGAAATTTATGCTTATAGTTGTTGTGGGGAAAAACAAATCCCTTTTTGTTTGTATGTGACTTGTTACGAAATTATTTAATAAAAAAAAAAAACACTCATAGCCAAGAAACCAAACACACATTAAAAATGTTTCATTTTACATTTTTGATTAAGTTGAATGGGACTTTTCTGTTGAGAAGTGTTAAGAAAATAATTGTTAAAGTAGAGAGAAAAAAAAAAAAAAAAAGAAAAACACATTTACCACCAATATAGACTTCATAAGCTTTATGGAAAAAACTGTTACAATAGAGAAAGAATTTATAAAACGATTTGCACATGGACTATTACTCATTTTCTTATAGACATCTGTTTCGAATTTTTAGTGATACACAAATTTTGAAGACTTTGTCAGCAAATTATATGTATCCAAATATAATTGTTTTATATAAAACATGAAGAGTTTCGGGCTTTGATTTTTCACGTAACTCAGTTACAGTACGTCCATTTTGTGCAGATACAAATTAAGTAAGATCTTCAGTTTAGATAACTTCAACTTTCGTACATAAAATGAGATGGAAGACATTAAACAGTTGTTTTCCAGCATCAATCTTTCATAATTTGACAGTCATTAATAAAAGTCACGAGTCGAAATGATGGAACACATATATGAAAGATCTTAGAGATAACTTAAAACTAAAAATCTGCAATAAGAATGGTGTTGAAATCCAGAATTCGGGATGTTTATTAACAATAGGTAAATTTTTAATATAAATGGTCTTCCGCGGGTCAATAATGATAGTCTGAAGTGGAAAATTTCAATATTAGTTGGCCATATTCGAGACCACCTGTCCGGAAAACAATCAACCAATAAAAGTACATCAACGGAATTTTGTGAAAGTGTGCAGGATAGCACGATGTACTCGATTACTTTTCATGCACAAGAACTCGAACATTCGTAGATTTCAACTTGGTGAATTTTTCGCCGTGGACCTTCACCTGACCCATGAGCTCAAAGTTAATGATCACAGAAAATGCCATTTGTTTACTAAACTAGACTTCGGGGCACTTGGGAGAGGACCTTAATTTTAGATTGCCATATTCGAAACTTTTGCGATTTTTTGGGTCGGTGGCATCATTGGGCTAAATATTATCAAATTGTTTCTCCAAATTGAATGACATGGACGTGGATGACATAACAAATCGCAGAATAGACATTCAGCATAAACAATTTGAGGTTATGTTTATCTCCCGCAGAGGTGCCTGAATTTCCGGCTAAGATCGTGCAATTTTACACATCTAAACTTTTTCGTGTGTTTTTCTGAATTCTTTTAAATATATTTTAAATTTAAAAAGAGTATTATTAATATTTTATGAAAAAATTGTGTTTCTGGTGAAAAACTTTTTTTTTTTTTAAATGGTTTTTAGCGTGAAATTCGTGTTTTTGGTAAAAATATAAACTCAGATTCTTTGGTTAAAAAAACTTTTTTTTTTTTGACCGAAATGTTCTTTTTGGGAAAAATTATTTTATTTTTGTGAAATCCGATTTTTAGGTGGAAATTTGTTTTATAATTCCATAGTTTAATCTGTGAAGTGAAGAGATTGCCTATTCTATAGTTATAGAAGCGATTAAATTATAAATTGAAGTCAGTGACGGAATGTCATGGTATCACCGCTCTTAATATATGTATACAATTCCGCTATAAATAAGAATATCTCGACATTTTATTCGTAGATGTTCAGTATTTATTATCTTAATTAGATTCAATAGAATTGCTTAATGTACTCCATCAGCATGTATTGGAATTTCAGGCGCACTACGAACTAGTCCTTGAGAGATTTCCCTCGTCTCCACTGACCTTCACATAATGGCCATATCTGCTAGTAGCAGTCAAATAATTTAGTGTTTGAGATCAAGAATTTTAAGCATATTATTATCTATCCTGAACCAAAATTCTTACTCTCTATATGGATTCTAATAGAGTGTTCAAAGTTCTAATTCACTCCAGGAGTGAGTAGTGCAGGAGTAACATCATAGAAAACTATAATGACAGGATTTGTATTGACGTTTCTAAGATAAACTGACGAGTTAGATCCGTCGTCTTTTTTGATGATCTTGAGATAAGTATTTCATATCGTCTCCCTGATGATAGCAGTGTATTTTAAGCTGAAATATTTTCTACCAACAAAGCATGTAAGCTACTATACGACAGAAATATTCACGGGAACATTAAAATTTTTGTCGAGAGCCAGGCGGCAATTCCATCTCTAAAATTATTCACTAATACGATTCTATGGTCAGTTAATGTAAAAAAGAGCTGTTAAGGTTACGTCGACTTTCTGAAATTAATATAGCTTGCATCTCTGCGTATAGACACCACTTTGGTAATAAATAGGCGGATGATCTTGCTAGATAGGGAATATTTCCATTGCGGTGTCAGTTGTAATTCTGCTGAGGACTATAAAGAGCAGTATCTTCAAACACTTTGTTAAAAATGCTGAAAATAGATGGCGTAATGTAGAAACATGCAGGGTCGCCAAGTTGATGTGGCCTTTATTTAATGTAAAAAGCACAATACAACTCATAAACCACAGTTCTTACAAAACAAGTACTTCGTACAGAACATCAAAAAAGCCAAAAGCTGTTAAAATTTCCCAAGCGCTAAAAATATAAAAAATTGTTTGATCTTATATACATATAAAAAAACGTTTTCCTGAGTTCCAAGGATTAATCCGCGTTAAAACGTATTGGTTTGCCAACGGTATTTAGAAATATAAGATATCATAAAATTCAAAAATGATAAACGAAATATAAAAAACTTGATATTTTACTTTAATATTCCTTTTTAGTTTTTGAAATACAAACAAACATTTTTAGGAGTCTATGGTTCGTAAATTTCAGGCAATATTATATATGTGTGCCCAAACTAGTTGCACACTTAAATTTTCATCATTATAATTTTTATATTAATTAATATAAGACCATTATTTTTAAGTGTACATTGTATCAATTGGCAGCACTTTTGGTACACTGTAAAGAAAATGTTATTAGAAAAAAACCGAAATTTATTGGAAATCTTAATGCTACTACGAGTATTATTGCTGTCATGAAGAAAAAGGGTCACTTGTTACCAGTCCATCGAGAAGATCACTTCATCTATAATTACTTTACCTTAACCTAAAACTAAAAGTATACTTACCGCAATTTATCTCTTACTATTTATATGTACTTACCTCCTAAAATTAACTCCAAACTTTTTAAGTACAATAAACTAAAAAAATTGAATTGAAATCAACAGCAAGTACATCTCATTTATAAAAGCAAACCAAAGAAAGGTGAGTTTGTTTGTATGCAGCAACAGTCAGCTACCCTATGGATTATAACCCTAATCTTGTTAGTATTTTTTCTCATCCCTACAATTATAATTACTCCTATATGAGTAATTATAACTAAATATTTTCTTATAGATTGGCCCTTTTAATAATTACATCCCCCTGTGTCTGCCATCATCTATAAGAAACCCTACAGCAAGATCCCTAAGTTTGTGCAATGCCTATTTTTATTTAGTTGTTATCCCTTAAAGCATTTCAATAATATTGATTAAAATGCATGACTGAAAAACACTAAAGGTTGAGCTTTGTAGGTTTTGATACTTAGAATATTAATTTTACTTAAATAGATCTTATTATATTCTTTAATTTCTAAAACTTACCGATACAGAATTTTGGAACTAATCTGATATAGGGAACTGTACCGAAAATCTATAGCTTTTTACAAAAATAAAATAAATACTTTATTTTTGATTTCACTTAATAACAGCTTTGCTCCATTACTTTTCATTACTTGTAAAAAGTAAGAAATTGTAAGAAAAACAACAAATTTGTCAAATGCGAAAAACTAAAAGATTTTTAAAAATTCTAAATACTCTGTAAATTTAGAGATATTTCGCAAAAAAAAAAAAAAATATTTTGATGATAGATGATGTACTAAAAATATCGTAGCTAAATTTTAAGTCAATTTTCAATTTAATTGAATGAAGAAAGCAAAAGAACGTAGCTTTTAAACTTTATTTTAATCTTTTATATTTACTACAATTAAGAAATAATTTTTTTTTAATTTTATATTTTAAAATAACACTAAGGATATCAAGTTTTAAATGCTAATTCATTTACAATAAAATCTGACGTCAATCTTTCAAATCGTTTAAATACTCAAACAATTATTTAAAAATTTTAAAACTTTATCAAATTATTTTTAATATATTTTTAAACAAATCACTTTATGCTTTATTTGAAACATACTTGGGGCAAAAATAAAAACGTACAAAAAGCTTAAGTATATTATTCCATATAAAATCGATTAAGTTTTAAAATTTTTGTCCAATTTAACAGAAAATAAAACTTGTCATGTTTGCAAAAAAAAAAGTCTTTAAAAAATATTACATCGTTGCATAGTCTTTTGCATCAATCACTAAATATATTAGTACTCGTAAATAATTCATTCAATTAAAAACTTTTTTAAATTTGCACCTCTCACCAAAATGATTATTTATACCAATTACTAAAAACTATAAAAAATTAAAAACATAAAAAATTTTTGCAATTAAAAAATTGATCAAAGCAATAAAGTAGATGATTTAATGAATTAAAAATTTAAGTCAGAGATAAAATTTTACTTAAATTTTATTTTTATTTTATATTTACTTGTATATATTTATTAAATTTAGAAGCAAAATTGAACAACTGTGTTAATTGAAAAATAATTTTTTAATTTTTTCTGTGTGGAAAAATTTATAATAAATTAAAAAATTTTAAAATTTTTTGAATGTTGTTAAAAAATTTTCTTTCAATATTTCACCAAAACATATACAAATGTATATGTATAATAGGCCTGATTCTTCTACTTTCCAAAAAATCATAAAAAAAGAATAAATTAATAAAACAATAACAGAATTTATCCACAAACTTACTAAAAAAAACTGTTTTTTTTGAGCATAATTCAAAATTTTTAATAATTTTTAGTTACAGAATTAGACAAATTTTCAAGTAATTTTCTTTATGTATAATTTAATAATATCTAGGATAAACATTATACTTTGTGCGAAAAAAAAAAAAAATTGGGGAAAACGTTTTGTAAAAAGTTTTGGATAGATTTTGATTTATAAAACAAAAAATATTTTTCACAACTGATAACACTAGTACTTAGACAAATTTTTTTTTAACGAAAAATGCATTTTTAATCGTATGGTCTGTAAAATTTAAGCTTAAATTTAACGAAATTTGGAAATTTAGAATTTCCAAACTCCAGAAAAAATAAATGAAACTACAAAATAATTTACTATTAGAAAAATTTTACATTTTACAAAAATTCATAAATATGTTATGTAGTTATTTAAATAAAGTGAAATATAAATATTTAAAAATGTGCATTTTCTAATTTTTTTTTATTAAGCAAGTTTCAATTTTTAAAAACCTGCCAGTACAAACTTTGCTTTCCGGGTAATATAGCAAGTATAATTGAAAACAAAAATTAACCATTTATTTTTTTTTCCTTGAATAACGAGTTATTTTTGTTCGAGTTGTCTACAAATTCATGTAATTATTTTTAAACTCTAGGGGTACTCAAAAATATGTATCTAAAAAAAAATTTTTTTTTTGCCTTCAGTGAGATTTGAACTTGGACACAAGTTAACCATTCGTTTTTGAAGACTAATGTCTTACTCAGTACACCATCTCGCACTTAATTTTGTAAGTGACAAAAACTTTTTAGTATAAAATCTTTTTATAGAAAAAAAAAAAAAAACTAACAGCATCAGAATGGGGAAATGGCGCCTAGCCAACTGATCCACGTGGTTGCAATATTACTGTGCTATTATACTATTGAGTACTTATTTCCGTAATGTACAGTTGGCAAATAATAATGACGCCTCATTACCAAGAAACTACTTCAATAAGTAGTTACCATTACCGAGAGCAAGAAAATTTAAATTTAAATTTTAAGTTTAAGATTTTTTTAAAAATTTTCGAAAGAAGATGCAAATTTTTGGATAGACAATGTTGAAATCAAATTTATCATTCCTTTTTCTATTTATGACAAACAAATTTTTCCTAAAATAATTTTTATTTTTTGTCCTTTCCTAATGTAAATTTTTCTTAGTTGAAAAATTCATTTTGGGAATTTCCTCTTTTCTACCCCCCGTTGATCCGCACCAGGCTTAACTATATTGCTTTTGGTGGGAATATTAATATAGTACAAATATAGAAAATCACTTACATTAATATATTTTTAATAATTGGGATATAGTTTTGTTTATTTTCTTTTTTTTATGTGTACAAATAAAACAATGTATTAGGTATACAATTTCAAATATACTTGAGTATTTAATTAACTTACTTCTTAATTAAGAATTTATGTTGCTGGAAAAAGACACCTAATTTACTTGTATTTATAAATAATAATTGATTTATTTCTTTAGTATGACCCACAAAAAGTTGCATTTCGATTTGCTAGGGTTCATTATTTACTGTAAACCATTTTTCAATAAACAACACTATATTTGCAGTCAATTTGAGCGAACAAAAATACAAAACTGACCTTTACCTCTATATTCATAATCTAGTGTGATAAATAGTTTAAAAAAATACAATAATTTTATTCTAACTCTTACGAGAAAAATATTGTCGTCATACGGCACTTTGGCGTATAAGTATTGTAAATACCAAATGAACTCATTTGCAGTGTTGCCACGGCATATCAATTTTTGTGACAAAAATTTTGCAAAAAAGTAACCAAATTAGAAAAGAAATAACCAAAAGTTTATATAATTTTTATATATTCAGGTTTAAAACATTTTTTATTATCGGTTTTAAGGTAAAAAAAATCCTCAGTAGAGAAAAATATTTAAAAATGAATTATTTAGAATGACCGTTTTATACATAAAAATTTTAAATATTTATTGTTCAATAATACAAATTTAATTATTCATATTACAAAACGTTGAAAATTTTTTTTTATGTTAAGTGTCTTGAGAGCACGCCAAATTATAATAAGTAGAAAATTTTAAAATTTGTCAATAATTTAAGTACAATAAATACAATTACATTTAGTCGGCAAAAAAAAAAAAAAAATTACAAGTTATCACGATATGGATATTAGCCCAGCAAAAACTTTTCTTTCCTGGTAAGCTAGCAGGTATAATTGGAAACTAAAATAAGCTATTTATTTGTTGCCTGAATAACTATTTTTGTTCGAGTTGTCCACAAATTCATGAAGTTATTTTTAGACTCTAGTGGTACTCAAAGGTATGTACCTAAACGAAAATAAAAATAAAAAATTGCCGTCAGTGAGATTCGAACTTGGGCACAAATTAACCATTAGTTTTTAATGACTAACGTCTTACCCAGTACACCATCTTTCACTTAGTTTCCTAAGTGACAAAAACTTTTTTAGAATAAAATATCTTTTTAGACATTTTGTTAAAAAAAAAAAAAACTAACAGCATCAGAATGGGGTCGAACCAACAACCTTCCATGTGATTGCAATATTACTGTACTATTGTACTATTGAGTACTTATTTATGTAATATAGAGTAGGCAAATAATAATGACGCCTCATTACCAAGAAGCTACTTTAATAATTAGTTGCCATTACCAAGAATCAAAAAGTTTTTACTGGGACTGTAGTGATATAAGAAATAATAAGTCATTTTGGAACAAAAATCTTCCGCACCGAATGTAGTTTCTAAAACCTTTCAGTTTTTTTTTTGTTGGAAAATTTTGATATTAGCAAAAATACTCCTAACGTACAGGTACAACTGTTACAAACAAAATTTATTTTTTGAAGGGACTTTGTCAATTACGTAGGCACATTTGTTTATAATACTTCTATTTTTATAAGCTTTAGCTTCTATACGCGGTATAATCTATATCTATCGATCTTAGCGCAATTTTGCCTAAGACAGTAGACATGTAGAAGTTTGTCACATATAAAAGAAAAAAAATATCTTCAATAGGTATCTTTAATGTATCAAACCATAATAATGTTAATGTTACATTCCGAAATTATATTAATTGTCTCTATTTGGCTGAACAAAACTAAAGTTTGTGGATTGTAATTAAACAATGGCAAAGCTTCATTATCATTCTTAATGTCATTAAAATCGTGGTTTCTTCATCGTTGTCAGTTACATTTGAAAAAATAACTCTTGCAATTTATGACGGCTTTTTAGCACAAAATCGTATTAATGTTCATTTTATTGTTGGCAAATACTTATAGACGAAATTTAAAGAGTAATCTAAAAAAATACTTTAAAACTTGTTTATAAAAATAAAATTTTAGTTTAACAAAAAAAAAAAAAAAAAAAAAAAAATAACCAAAATGGAAAAAGTCACCATGTTTACATTGGAAAATAAAATAACCAATTTTGGTTAAAAATAACCAAAACGGCAACACTGCTAATTTGTACATAAAAATATAAATTATACGACCCCAACAACTAAAATAGTCTCCTATTATAAAAAAAAAAACTACGAAATATAAACGAGTATGTACATAACATGCAAAATTCAAGAAAAAATTTAAATATGTACAAACAAATAACAATCATATGGCCCAAAGGGCACAAATGGTCATGGCTAAATTGTATACATGCAAATTTTCAATATATATACAAATTTTCAATAGGCAACAAATCCTCATTATTTAATGGCAAAAAAAAAAAAAATACATTTTATTTTAATTTAAAATTTAATTTAAAATAAAATTTAATTTAGATAATAAATAATTGATTTTTTTTTTCTATCTTTTTACAGTCAGGTGGTACAACCGTCCCATTAGAGCACAATACCGTACGTTTTGTTGATAATTTTAGTGCCGGTACACGTGGCTCCTCCTCAGCCGAATATTTCCTCGATCATAATTATGCCGTGATTTTTATGCATCGTCTAAAATCTCTCGAACCCTTTACACGCCATTTTACGGGGCAACAATTTTTCGATATGCTTGATATCACCGACAATGGCCAAAGTACCTCAATCACTGTTAAACCCGATTCCGTTGATGTGTTTGCACCCATTTTGGCCAAATACAAACAGGCACGAGAATCACAAATGATTTTATATGTCAGCTTTACCAGTGTTGTCGACTACATGTGGCTGTTGCGTGCTGCCTGCGAATGTTTGGCAGCATTTGAGGAAAGAGCTGTATTGTATTTGGCAGCAGCTGTATCCGATTTTTACATTCCCCAAGATATGATGGTGAGTACCAATACTTTTTTTTTTGTTTTTCTTTTTGTTGTTCTACCAATATATACCGAAATATTGTAATAATGAAATGATATGTATAAACATGAGTTGGCTATATTTCAAAGGTGTTTGTTTGAATATGTGAGTGTGTCAATGTGTGCATGAGATTAAATCTGTATACAATATTGCTGCTGTTGTTATTGCTGTTGACGGGTTTTATTTTTTTTAAATCTTTTTGTTTTTCTGGCTGCTTTTGTCACACTTTTTTATATTATAAAATTTTCTAATATAGATTTTTTTGAGCCTTGATAAGTTTTGTTTTTATTGTCTTAGAGGGAGGTTTTTATTTTTTGAGTATGTGTGCGATTCCTATAATTGTTGGCGGTTTTGCTTTTACAAATTGTTTTTTTTTTTTTTTTTTATTGTTTTCAATATCGATTTATGGACTTTCATTCAATTTTATTCATATGAATATTAGTTGAGTGAAAAATATTATTTTCAAGTTGTTGTTTGTTAAATGTCCACAATGCATTTAATTAAAAACACAAATCTTTTGACGTGTATTCTTTAAGTATAGTTGTTAACTAGATTTTGTGTTCAAAATAATTTAGCTGCGAAAAACGAAATTTTGTGCTAATAATCGCGATTGCAGCTAAATTATTTTGAATTTAAATTTGCAAGACCAACAACAATTTTTATTTTTAATTTTAAATAACAAAAATGCATCATTGCTGTTTTGCTATGATTATTATTTTTGTTTACTATTTACCCACTACATTTAGTGCTTGCAAAAAAAAAAAAAAAAAAAAAATGCAGCAAAGAAAGTAAGAAAAGAATAGAATTATGGTTTGTTTGTTTGTTGGGCTTTGTTTAAGCTTTGATAATTTATTGTAGATCTTTTAATTCTCATTGAGTTTATGAAGTATACACTCTAATATATCTTTAGTTTTTCTAAAGAAAGGTTTCCTTATGAGATGCGCATAGGAACTAGCTTTCTCCTAACAAATAAATTGTGAAATTATTCATAGTAACGATCGTGACTATTAGCCAAATATTGAAATTATGTAGATTATATATTCTTCTACGTCATTTTTGGCGATTTCTCGTTATGAATGATAATTTTAAAAGAAATTTAATTTTATTACATAATTTATCTGTAATTTTAATATGGTCTCAATTTGGATATGTTTTTGTTCTACTTTAATGAATTGTTATTTTTAGGTTTGTTTTATGTTAATAAAACCCAAAATTGATCTAAAAATACTATTTTTTGCATTTTTTTTTAACTCGTAATTAATTATTCGAACAATATATTTTATTCTTTATTCATTCGATTAATCGAAGCACACACGAATAATTAAAAAAAATTATTAAATTTTATTCGATCAACTTCAATGTCGAAGAATTAGGGTTGTCAAGGTTGTCAGGGTATATTACATTTTAAAGTAAAGTAGTTTTGGTTCTGTGAAAGATAAGAATATCTCTACATTTTATTCATAGATGTTCAGTATTTATTATCTTAATTAGATCCAATAGAATTGCTGAATGTACTCCATCAGCATGTATTGGAATTTCAGGCGCATTACTAACTAGTCCTTGAGAGGTATTCCTCGTGTCTTCACATAATGGCCATATCAGTTAGTAGCACTCAAATTATTTAGTGTTTGAGATCAAAAACGTACGGCATACTATCATCTATCCTGAACCAAAATTCTTACTACGTTACTCTCTATATGTATTCTAATAGAGTGTTCAAAGTTCTATTTTCCTATAGGAGTGAGTAGTGCAGGAGTAACATCATAGAAAACTATAATGTCAGGATTTGTACTGACGTCTCTAAGATAAACTGACGGGTTGGATCCGACGTCTTTTTTGATGATCTTGAGATAAGTATTTCATATCGTCTCCCTGGTGATAGCAGTGTATTTTATGTAATTTAGAATGCGTCTGCTAGACAAGAGAGTTCATTTGACAAAATTGCAGTCCACAGTTTTTCTGATTTTTGGAATTAAAGTACATTTTTTTGCGAAAAAAGGTTTTTTGGAGAAACTATAAATGATCTAGAATCAAAACATGATTTTAGATTTATTTTGGACTATCAGAACTGTCAACTATATAAAAATAACATAAGCAGCGTAAAGCACTGCAGAAATAATATGTAACCTCAACTTGTAATAAGAAACTTTTTGGATTTGATATGAATTATTTTTTAAATTTTATTTATTTTCATGCATAGATTTTGAATTCGATCGTTTTTTTCTATTTGTTCAAAGGCATTGAGATTTATTCTGGAAATATTTTTTTTTTTGGGTGTTATGATGATAACTAAAACATCATAACACCCAATTTTCTAGATAGAGATTCTGCTCAAAACTCCCTATAATACTTGTTAGAATTTTATATAGAGGGATTATATTAAAAAACGTCTATCAGCAGATTTGCAAAAAATATTTTTTTTTGTCGTCAAACTCTTTGTTTTTGTGTCTTTTATCAATGGTATCAATTTTGAAAGTTATTTTTGCATATTTATTTTCGAAAAAAATATGCTATCTGCATATTTTTATTCGATTCTCGAAGCATTGTAATGTTTAAATTTTATAATCAGAGTTTTTGAATGTTTTAGTCACAATTGAGTTGTTGATAAGAATCTTAATACAATTTTAATCAGTTCAAACATTTTTTTTCGCAAAAATTTTTTCGATATATTTATTTTTATTTTTAATTATAGATACATTTCCGTTTTTTTTTTTTTTGAAAAATCGCACAAAAGAAATAAAAAAATTGCCCAAAAAAAGGGAAAAAGTACCCAAATCTATATATATATATATGTATACACTTTTTTAAATGTATGTATAATGCATTTTTTGGATGCATTTTGAAAATTTTCTCCCCATTCGATTTTTTATTTTCTTAAATGAACTTAAAACTTGATATATTAACTTAACAATTCAGTTTAAGTTTTAGTATTTTCAATATTTTTCTAAAAAAATACCAACAAATTTTCACATGCAAAAACTCATTTGTTAAATATTTTTGTGTTTTGGACTAAAAACATAAAAATTTCTTTAATTTTTTGATTTATTTATAAAAAAGCGAGGAAATATGTATTCATATTTGTATATCCTACAATTAATAATTAAAGCAAAAATAAACTGAATAACTAGTTATTTTTGTTCAAGTTGATACATATGTGTAGCCAAATTTTGGTAAAATATCTTTTTAAAAAAATTTTTTTTGAATAAATTTTGTAAAAAATGCACTTGAAAAATTGCATCTACTGCAATGTATAGCTAAAATTTTATTTTTGAATTATTTAACTTAAATCAAATATAAACACCGTTAAAATATTTGTTTAAATCAATTAAATGTAGTTTTATATATTTTAGGTTGTACACTATTTGCGTAAAACGTAAAAAAGACTAAATTATTTAAAAGTAAATATTTGTATAAAAAAGTGTTAGTTTTTTTTTCTAAAAATTATTAAAAATGGTAAGTATTTCTGTCATAAAAAAAAAAAATCAAAATTGAATTGTTTAACCAATAAATCACTTTTCAATGTGAAATAAAAATATTAAAAATCATAGGGGGAGAACAATTTCAAAAATGCATCTGAAAAATGCACTTGCATCTAAAATGTATTTAGTAAAAAACTAAAACTATTTAATTTAATTTTCGATGAACAAAAAGGGCTATCTGAACATTTTATAATACACATTGATAATATGGCAAGAAAAAAGGGCTACCATAACTTGGTGAATAATGGGTTTCAACGATTTATTTTTATGTGTGAGGAATGTTATACGTAGAATAAATTGTAGAAGACGAAGTTGCAAAATGTTGAAAAATAAATATAGCAAACAGTTGTTAAGCTTTCCTGAACAATTGGGATTTTGCATATAGCCTTTGATATATTATTTTAGATTCCTTTTGTTAAGGACTAAAATATTTTTACTTATTTAGAAAAAAGTCTAAAAGATAAGAAATATCTTAACATTGCTATGGTTCTCCAAATTCTTAAAGTAGAATTTTTAAATTTAATTACTTGCTGCGATTTCTTACTCAGTTTATTTCTCTATTTAGCTATTCGTTTTTAAATTTCTTTATCTTGTACCATTTAAATTTTTATTTTCATTTCAGTTTTCAGTTTTTTTCTGTTTCTTTTTTTTTATATAATTTTTTATTAGCCACTTTTTCCACTTTGCTGATTTTTTTACACAACGTCAGTCAGCCTTTAAAGAAAATTAAGAACAAGTTTTATATAAACTGTCGTTTTCTGTAAATTCTTTGGTTAATCTTATTTTTCCCTTGAATTTCTGTAAATTTGAAATTATTATTGTGATTATTGTCGTCATCATCCTCATCGTACTTACGATGAACAAATCTTTGGGTGAAGGCGCTTTAAGCCATAAAGAGGCTGTACTACATATAAAAGAGCTGACACATAAACAACTTTTTTTACACCAGATGACATTGAATTAAAAAAAATAAAACTGAACACAACTCAGTTGAACAAAACGGAAAAGAACGGAGTAGAAAATTATAAAATATATTTATACGAGGGCGGATCAATAAGTCCGTGACTTTTCGAACTTCCCTCGTAGTTATATGAAATGCAACACTATTCCCATCAAGTACCACCTGTTAATAGACTACTGTCAAATTTTGAGCAAGTGTTGTCATTTATTTTGCGTTTAACAGCTGTTAAAAACATACAACCTCGTGTATTTTTATAAAAATGGAAAAAAGTGAATTTCGGGTGTTCATTAAACATTACTTTTTGGGAAAAAAAACCGTCGATCAAACCAAGGAAAAGCTCCATAAATACTATGTGTACTCTGCATCATCGATTTCAATGGTAAAAAAGTGGTTACTGACTTTCGTTGTGGTCGCACAAGTACAAATGACGCTGAACATTCTGGACGGCCAATTGAGGTCAGTACACCCGAAAATGTCGAAAAAATCCACGATATGGTGTTGGCCGACCGAAGAGTAAAAGTGCGTGAGATTGTTAATGCCATAGGAATTTCATGTCAGTGTGGTTTCGATTTTAAATGATCAGCTGGGTTTAAGAAAGTTGTCTGCAAGATGGGTGTCACCATAAACGTGTGACAACTTCAAAGGATTGTTTGGAGTTGTTTGATCGCAATCCGAATGAGTTTTTGCGGCGTTTTGTAACTGTGGATGAAACATAGATACATTACTGTACACCGGAGACCGAGCAGCAGTCTAAACAATGACATTCTCCGGGTGAACCTGCTCCGAAGAAGGCCAAGGTAAGTTTGTCGGCCAATAAGGTGATGGCAACAGTTCTTTGGGATGCACGCGGGATAAACCACTCCGAGTACCTTCAAAAGGGAAAAACAATACGGCGATTATGCCAACTTATCAGAACGATTTAATGAGGACTTAAAAAGAAAACGACCCCATATGGCCAAGAAAAAAGTTCTTTTTCATCAAGATATAGTGTACGGTGCAATGGCAAAATTCTATGAATTGGGCTACGAATTGGTACCTCATCCGCCATATTCTCCGGATTTAGCCCATAGTGACTACTTCCTATTTCCAAACCTAAAGAAATGGCTCGGTGGAAAGAGATTCAGCTCCAACGATGAAATTATTGACCAAACAAATGCCTGTTTTAAGCACCTCGAAAAAACCTATCTTTTACGCAAAGTAAATGACGCCACTTACTTAAAATTTGACAGTAGTCTATTAACAGCTGGTACTTGATGGGAACAGTGTTGTATTTGATATAACTACGAGGGATGTTCGAAAAGTCACGGACTTATTGATCCGCCCTCGTACTAAGTTAAATAAAATATACATCTGTTTGAACACGGTGACGATTAATACTATGTATTTTCATTTTAAAATACTTCCTTGAGTTTTAGTTTTATCATCCGTTCAAATCCAGCAACAAACACGAGTTTTTTTCTTTCTCCTATATTTAAAAAAAGTGCTTTGAAACGAAACCAACAATATTATTACAGTAATAAAATAAAACCAGAGAGAAGAAAATAAAACAAGAACAAAATACAAGAGTCTCTGTAACTTGACATTGACATTAGTGGTGTCAGTCATAGTAGTGTTACTAAGTTTTAAAGAACATGTCATACAAAGTGTAAGAGCAAGTAAGTAGTGTGTGCCATGAACAGAAATGCGAGTACATACGAATCAAGTAAGGTTTTTCATCTTTAACTGAATTATCGTCGTCATCAACATCCTCCTCATTATTGTCTCCTTGATGATGGCGTTGCGAATAAGTTTGAGTTGGAGGTCGTTAAGGATGATGATTGTTCTTTGCTGTATGTTGTAAAAATTTAAACTTTCTGTACTGAGTTGTACGAGTGTTTGAGTAACGTGTTGTTGACTGTTTGTGTGACGGACTGTCATTCCATCCGTCCGTCCGTCTGTATGTCTACTACAAATTCATTTTACATGTAAATTCTAGTTGAATTATTTGTGTTGTCATTGTCACTTTATATTTCAAAGAATCCTTAACGATGTCATCAAATAATTTGATTTGCATAATTTGTGACTATAACAGTTTTGTTTTCTTCATTTTGTTCCCTTTATGTTCTTCCTATTTTATTTGTACTTTTGCAGTTTCCTTTAACTTTGTTTTCCCAATTGGGAAAGAACACAACGAAAGATGCATTTCTCAAAGCTTCTTTAATATTTATCTTTGTTAACTTGTATAATTCTTTTGGGAATTAGGTGGAAACTGCCAAAGGTTAAAAAGCAAATCATTTCATGTGTTTACAGATTTTTTATTTGTTAAATAAATATTTTTTCTTTATGACTTTTTTTTAGTTCATTAAAAATGTGTTAACATTTTTTTTATACCAAAATAAAATAAATTTGATGTCTGTTTTATTGAAAAACATGATCTTTAAAAGGTTGAAAGCTTTTTTAGGTTAAATTGCTTACACATACACAGAAAGAAATAAAAATGGATTTCAATTACGAAATTGTTTATTATAATTAAATTTTTTAATGATTTTGCTTAAACCACGAAAATGATACTATTAATTAACTGAAAATAATAAAACTCCAAATTTTTTGAAATGAAACTTGGTACAGTTTCATCTTGGCGTCGTATACATATTGTATAAATAAGTTTTTTGAAACTTTTGAATTCGCTCCAATAAAGATATTCGTATATTTCAATCGAGCGTCTTTACGACCTAGGAAGAGATACCAATAAAAACATTAAAGAATACGACAAATGTCTGAACAAATCATCAAAACCAATCAATTTGAACTGGCTTTTTACACATAAATAATCTTTCATAAAACATTTTTGACACAAACTTTGAAATTAAATATAATCCCTAGAGTCTTTCTTTCCCTGGTCTTTTTCCGCTCCCGGGAAGTTGCTATTGATTTTTAAATTTCCTGGGATACCGGGAATTCCCGCCAAAAATAAATGTTTAAAAATTTTTAAATATTTATAAGATAATTCAGTAAAAGGATAAAAAATGTTAAAATAAACTAAGGATCGAAAAAATCTTAACACACGTTTTGTTTCTTAACTTTTTTCGGAAGCAGTATTTAAATTTTTTCTTTGATCTAGTTATCTTTGAAAAATATGTCAGTTATTATTTTTAATACCAACCATGTTGATTTGTTGTGAGTTTGATCAAAACGAGTTACGAAAATAGGTACGTGCTAAAATTATTAAAAATTAAAAAAAAAAAAAAACATCCAAATAGGTCCTACAAAAAATTGGCCAAAGAATTAAAGCTCTGCCGTCAAAATGTTTTCAATGTTATTAAAAAGTATCAGTAGAATTTGACCATTGATAGGAAACCTGTAGTGCGATTCAGTAACTTTTAACGATTCGACAATTGCTAAACTTGTCAATAGCAATTGTTGTTTGCAGTAACGATTGTGTGATTCACTAAGTACTCTTAAACGATTGTATATAACTATTATTTCGTGTGGCAGCTCTCCACAAGGAAATGCCGAAAAAAAAGTAAGGTTCAAAACCAAATAAAAAAAAAACAAGTAAATTTGAAACAAATCGAAGTTTGTTTAACAATTTTAAGACCGTGATTGATTCAATTATGTATTTGATATTGATTAAGATGTGTTTCTGTTAATGGTTTTCTTCAAAATGACCACTACTCCTAAAAGAAGATTCGGAAACGTAGATGCACCATCTATAACGTGAAAGCACAGGCTACAACCACAAAACAACGACTGAATCATTGGGTTGACTTTTTGTCAATATATTAACAACACAAAAATGTTTGTCTTTAAGTTGACGCAAACAAATATCGTTAAAAGTGTTAGAGAATAACTAAATCGACAATTTTGTTGTTTACTAATTTTAACGATTTGATTATCGTTAAAATAAGTTACTGAATCGCACTACTGGTTCGGGAAGACAAAAAAAGAAAAAAAAAAAAAAAATTGGAAGCATATTGAAAAGAGCTTGGTAGAAAAGCAGCCCGGTTAGCTCAGTGCTCTGACCATTTGGTAGGAAAAGTTAAAGCCAATGCAGACTCGAAAACATACAAAGTCCAAAAAGTTCCAGACAGGAATGCTGCAAAAAATGTATAAGCCAAGAATGGGGCACGAAAATTAAAATCAAATTTCATACAAAAATACTCATGTTGTATAATGGACGACGAAAAGTATGTATATCGCAGATTTTTAGCAGCTTCCGGTTCAAAATTTGTATGTTGCTGACGCTCGAGGAAATTATGAAGATAAGTTTAGGGACCCAAAAGTAGGCAAAATTCCTGGTATGGTTGCGGCTAAGAAGCAAGTTATTTGTTACAGTGGGCTCTATAAATACCGAAATACACGTCAAAAAATGATTGCAAAAAAGGCTTCTTCCTTTCATAAATGAGCACAATGTGTCGACATATTTTTGGCCCGATTTGTCATTATGTCACTATGGAAAGAAAGCTAAGACCAGTGGAGAGATATTGGGCTCTTGTGAAAAGATAATTGAAGAGCACAAAAAAGGTGTCCTAAAATATCGAAGATTTTAAAAGGAGATGGGCAAACTTTTCCAAAGAAGTGACTGAAACAACTATCAAATCTCTAATGGAAGGGTTACACGAAAAAAAGTTCATAAATAGTGCTTAGAACTATAAAGGTGATATATTTCTGTGATCTATAATATAATATCAATTAAAAAAAATTATAAAACTAAGATCAACTATTTTCAAATTATTGAATTTTATATATGTTAAGATTTTTTCGATCTCACTCCTTAATTAATCATAAAACAATAAAATAATTCAGTTCTGTTTGAAATATTGACATTTTGAAAATTAAATGAACGCTTTTTATTACATAACAACTCATCCGAAAGTCGAATCATTACTTTGGTTTTTACATTGCTCTATGAGTAAAACTTCCCTAGATAATTTTACGGAATTTTACGTTATTAAGAGAGTCGCAAAGAATTTTACAGATTTCTAAAGCCTGAAGCCATGTTTATACCTACTTCTATGAATAGTGGTTTTTCTCATACAAATATAATTAAGTTTCTTCTATTTTTATGCTGCACTATTAATCTATAGCTAAGGAAAACCTGAGCTCAATAATTAATTTACATCATTTTCAGTTCTTGGACATTTGTATCCCTTAAATTGCATGGTCTTATAAGTGAAAATTTTGAAATTTGTCTCACCAGATATTTTAAGGAAATTTCTCTTACAATTTTAATATACATCTTCAAATAGTTTAATAAATAACTTTTCAAATGTCGCATTTTACTTCCTACTAGTCCTTTTGCAACATATAATTTTTGACCACACTGCAGAATCAAAATTTTCTTTTTTTAATTATTTTATTTTCCCTTTTTTAATACAAAAATTCATGAAGGATTCAGAAACTATCAAATATATTTAGATATTTCCTTGAAGATATTTAAACTCGTAACAAAATTAAATAAAATAAATAAAAACAAACGTAAAAGCATCATTATGGGAATAACCATACATGTGTTAGAAAATATAAACATTTTGATTACAAGAAGAAATCCCGGGAATTCCCGCATTCTTTCCCGGGATTCGCGACGGAATATTCTCGTCCCGGAATTTTCCATGAAAAACTCTAATCACCCGATATTAACGACGAAAACATCTACAAAAGCATCAAAACGATTACAAATCTCATTATTTATATAAAAATCATACTATTACCAAATTATTGTATTTTAAACGGGTCTCCGAAAACTGAGCAAATCCTTATAACATGTTTACATTTTAAACGATAGAATGAGCTCAAATAGTTGGAAATGGTTGAAAATTGATATTTATGTTATTTTATTGGAAAGTTTTTCTGCATATTTTTTTTTTAAAGCCGTCGATTTTTGTCAAAAACCTTTAAACAATTAGAAAATTAATTACATTAATTTATAATATAACTAAATTTCAATATAAAATGAATTAATAATTTTATTAAAATTATTTGGAAATTATTTGGAATAATTTTTTCAGTGTACATTTGCGTTAAATTTTGTAAAATAAAATTTATTTCATTATTGACTTGCAATTTGTTATTATCACAATGTCTATCTTCTTTTCAAAAGATTTTCTTATTATTAATATCTTAATCTTTAGCTTAGAGATTATTTAACTGAGGTTTGCAAATCTACTCAATGAGATTTGAAAAAATGTTAACTCAGATAAAGATTAATAGAAATCTAGTCAATAAATTAGGAAAAATTTATCAAGACAAAAAAACAAAATTTATTTTATAGGAAAAAATCAAACCAAAAATATATTTGTATATAAATTTCACAAAAAAATTGTATTTCTACTAGACATAAAAATTTCAGTCAAAAATCAAAATTTCTTTAAAAATTCATTAAAAAAAAAAATAATAATAACAATGATTTGCATTTTTCAAAATTGAATTTTTCCTAACCATTATAATTTCACAAAAAAACTGGAAATTCTCCAAAAAATATCGAATTATAAAATCTGTTACTAAAAGGATTTAAAATTTCTTAACAAAATCGAAATTTCACAAAGAATTCAAATTTTTTTTTAAATATTCGAAATTGTAGTTTTAACAAAAATTGAAGTATTTTTTTTTTTAAATTTAAATTGAGCTAAGATCAAAATTCCGGTTAACAATTTCAATTTCTCTCAAAAATCAACATTTCATTAGAAATTCAAATTTTTCAAAAAATCAAAAACAAAATTTCACTAAAAAAAAATCGAAGTTTCTATAAAAATTCCAATTTTCATTAAAAATTCATATTTACACTAAAAAAAATAATTTTCATTAAATCCAAATTATATATAAAATTTTTAAAATTTTAGATTTCACTAAAAAAAAATCTAAAGTTTACAAAAAATTTGTAATTTCACTTAAAAGTTGAATTTTTACTAAATGACAACAATAAGTAAATATTTAAATATCTCCTAAAAATCCGAATAGGAATATGATTCACTAAAAAATAGGTAATTCTCTAGAAAAAACTCTTATAATCTAAAATAATTAGAAAATCTAAATATAAATAACTAAATTAAAAAAGAATCCATATTTCTTTAAAAATTTTAAATTATTCTAATAAATTTAAACTAACTAAATAATTTTACAAAAATCGAAAATTCACCATAAATTTCAGTTAAAATTTTTCACTAAAATAAAACATAAATTATATTTTTAATTCACTAAAAACTTAAAAGTTCCTAAGAAAATCGAAATTTTATTAAAAAATTCAGTAAAAATTTTTTAATTTTTCAGAAAGCCGAAATTTTGCATATTTAGATTTCTTTTCATCTCTTCCAATTTTATTTAATATTTTTATGATTTTATTAATCTAAATAATATCTCTAAAAAACTAAATTTCAGAAAAAATTTAAATTAAAAAAAATATATGCATTAAAAAAATTTCTCAACAAAATTGAAGATTTCACTAATAAATTAAAATTAACCAAAGAATATTAAAAAAAAAGAATAATTTTCGCTAAAAACAATCAATAATACTATGCGACAAATTTTGGGTCATTGAGTGTTGCCACGTTATTACAACGTGAAATGAAAGTATACCATTAATTTAATAAAATCTACAAAGTATTTTGTAAAGTTAGTTCGAATTTAGATATTATGGACTCTTTTTGGAGCACTTTTTTCATTATGTGTGAAAACGAAAAACATTAAAATCAATTATTTTCAATATATTTATAGCTAATTATTGTTTTATGTAATATAAAACTTTTCTTAAATCTTACGTAAGATTTTTGTTAAGTATCCCACCCCTTTTACACCCACTTTTCGTAATAAGATTGTGTGCAATATATGAGAAGTCACATTATTCAACCGATTTAAGTAATCTTTAGTAGATATATATTGTGCATTCTTCGAAAGGTAATATAGGATATAATATTAATAAAAATGCCACGCCTTCTTTTTGTAAAATATTCTTTTTTTGTAAGTTCAAATTAAATTTTGCACATATATTAAGTACTTTGAACTAAAACATAAGTTGGATTCCACGCCCAGTTTTTAGCCCACTTTCATTAAAAATCAATTTAAAAACTTTACTAAGACAATTCATATTAATGTTGATATACACAAGGAACAGAAAATACTTTATATTGTAAAATTTAATCTAAAGGCTGCCACGCCTCTTTAACTAAGTGGGAGTTCACACTGTTATACTTTTTTTATTACTGTCATCAAAATTTTAATGTATGTTGAATTTTTTTTTTATTAATAAGCAAAGTTACCCATTTTAAAAAAGTGGGCGTGGCAGCCAGCTAGTACTTCCCTCATATACATATGTACCACTTTTCATTTTAATCGGTACTGTGGGTTAGACATAAGTTCAAGTTAAATAAAGTAAACAATATTATGAAAAAATGGGCGTAAACAGAGTGTGATATTCAGCAAAAACATAGTATAATAATGGTAGTATACTATAAAATAACAAGGACACATAGTTAAATTTGGAAAAAGCAATTTAAATGTTCTTTATTTCCAATTATATTGAAAAAAGGGTTCCAAAAATTTGAACTTCAAGAGGCAATAAAACCGAATTTCGAACTAACTTTGAAAAACCCTTTGGGGGTTTTGTTAGACTACTCCTAAACTTTCATTATGCGTTGGCAATTTTTCCTGTTGCACTGTGAAATTTAATATCACAAAAAAACTTAATCATTTCATTCAAAAATGTTAATTTTCTTAAAAAATTCTAAATATTTTAAGAAAATAGTAACAATAATTTTTATATAAAAAATATAGTTAAAAAATATAGTTTTACGACACACAGTGGGGTATAATCGTCAAAAATGGAATATAATTCAGGGAAGGTGTTTTTAATTTTGTTGCAATAATTTTCTAATTAATACGAGTACATCGAAAAAATATTTTTTGAATTAAAAAAAAATTATAAGTGTAAACTTCTGCCCATCCGGCTGTTCATGCTTCAAAAACCATAATTTCTGCTATTCTGTTGGTCGCAGTTTTAAAGGTAACTTTATGAAATTTGGTACTTAAGCTTATTTTGGGCCAATAATTTAATACAATATTAATAAAATTTTTAAGAAAATAGGTGAAATGCTCATAAATATCTTAAATATATCCGTATTTAAAAAACATTCATCATAGATGAGTTTTGTCTACACGAAAATCATACTACCAAATTTCATGAGGATCTCTCCAATATTGACGTACCTTCCATACAGTGACCTCTTCCGGAATTGTTTTCATAATTCCTATATAAATGAACGCATAAATATAAATTTTATTTAGTTTTTGTTATGAAAACAAACATATTTACCTTGAAAATTTTTTTAAATATTTTTTTATACTAAATAATATAATGGTTGTTAGACTTTAGCAACTCCATTGTAAAAAAAAACTACTTTTTATACTGTGATTAAAAATTGAAAACAATGTATAACTTTGACAGAATTTTTTAACAGATAATGATAATTCATTTTATCTATTTTTATATAGAATCAATTATTTTTTCAAAGTATTAATTTTCAATTAGTTGCCATATTTCTCAATTTCACCTCTCTGTGCGACAGTCATGCGGTTACTAAAACCCTAAGAAATGACAAAATCATATCCCGAAGAGTCTTACAATGTAAGAATGAACAAACTCTTATTGCGGTTCTAGGGAATGAGATGAGCTCAATCTTGAATCACTAGTCAATAATCCACCTTTTCTGGTATAAATTCAAAAAGCGTTTTAGTGACTTTTTAAGGCTATGTCGAAGTAATTTTTGTCTAAAATTAACGTTAATATTTATTAATAACGATTTCAAGTATTTTTGCTTAAACTTCTGTAATACATAACTTGACTTCAGTAGATGCATTTTTTAAATATGAAGAAATTTAAATATAAGAAATTTTCGCTTAGGTTTAGCAAAATTTAACTGAAAAAAAATTACGATTGCAAGAGTTTGCAGAAAAATGCTGGCACTATCTAAATTGTTACATAAAATGGACACTTTGGCGAACACTTTCACGTTTTTACATTCGCGCAAATTCATGCCCAAACATAACTTTTAGTTCTTCAAATTTATAGGTTCTCTTGATAAACAACTCATATGACCACAAAACACAAAAATAACGACAAACACACGACTCGACTCGGAGCTTTACAAACTACACCAATAAAAAAATATCATAGCTGAATCCGGATTACCCACTTCACAACAAAGAATTATCTTTCTAACCTTCAAATTAATTGTAAAAATAATATTCCCTGCAGAACAACACCTCGTATAGCATACATCCAATCACAAGCGCCTCTCAGATTTCCATCCACCTTATGTCTATCTATAAAACAAACTACAAAATTAGCTATCAATACTAAACCTCAAAAAATATATTTTCCATCTGAACCCAGCTGGAAACTAAATAACAACAGTTTTATATAGAATCTTATTTACTTTCCCAATGACTCCATCTCCAATCACACATACAAATCCATCTTTAATGAAATTTCTTCATCATTTAAAAACCAAAATTTACCGATGGCTCAAAAACAGACTTCTCCACATCCTTTGCAGTTATCAACGAAAACCTACGAACGGATTTCTTAGCAAAATTGGACCACAGATATTCCATCTTCAACGCTGAATCAACATCTATTTTCTACACACTTAATAAATATAAAAATTTTCCAAGGAAATATATACGTGGGCAGATCAATAAGTCCGTGACTTTTCGAACTTCCCTCGTAGTTATATGAAATGCAACACTATTCCCATCAAGTACCACCTGTTAATAGACTACTGTCAAATTTTGAGCAAGTGTCGTCATTTACTTTGCGTAAAAAATAGGCATTTGTTTGGTCAATAATTTCATTGTTGGAGCTGAATCTCTTTCCACCGAGCCATTTCTTTAGGTTTGGAAATAGGAAGTAGTCACTAGGGGCTAAATCCGGAGAATATGGCGGATGAGGTAACAATTCGTAGCCCAATTCATATAGTTTTGCCATTCAGACTGCACACGTATGCACCCGTGAATTATCTTGATGAAAAAGAACTTTTTTCTTGGCCATATGGGGTCGTTTTCTTTTTAAATTCTCATTAAATCTGTCTAATAAGTTGGCATAATATTCGCCGTTTATTGTTTTTCCTTTTTGGAGGTAATCGATGTGGATTATCCCGCGTGCATCCCAAAAAACTGTTGTCATCACCTTATTGGTCGACAAACTTACCTTGGCCTTCTGCTCCAAAGAAGGCCAAGGTTCACCCAAAGAAACCTATTGTTTAGACTTCTGCTTGGTCTCAATGCATCCGTGTTTCAAAACGCCGCAAAAACTCATTCGGATTGCGGTTAAACAATTCCAAACAATCGTTTGCAGTTGTCACACGTTTACGTTTATGGTTAATTGAGAGCAAACGCGGCACCCATCTTGCAGACAACTTTCTTAAACCCAGCTGATCATTCAAAATCGAAACCACACTGCCATATGAAATGCCTATGGCATCAACAATCTTACGAACTTTTACTTTTTTTTTTCGAAATTTTTAGGTGTACTGACCTCAATTGGCCGTCCAGAACGTTCAGCGTCATTTGTACTTGTGCCACCACAACGAAAATCAGTAACCACTTTTTTACCATTGAAATCGATGGTGCAGAGTCCCCATAGTATTTATCGAGCTTGGTTTGATTGACGGTTTTTTTTTCGCAAAAAGTAATGCTTAATGAGCACTCGAAATTCACTTTTTTCCATTTTTAGAAAAATACACGAGGTTGTATGTTTTGAACAGCTGTTAAACGCAAAGGGAATAGTGTTGCATTTCATATAACTATGCGGGAAGTTCAAAAAGTCACGGACTTATTGATCCAACCTCGTAGTATGTACAGACTCAAAATCCACCATAATGGCCATACAAAATATAAAAAAAAAAACACCACAATCTCAAAAATAAGGGACATGCTTATAAGATTCCATACCTAATTCAAAATAATGTGGATTCAAACCCAAACAACACCAAACCAATTTATTCTACAGATATATCAAGATTGAATCTGCAAAAATATGTTCGACTAAGATTAGGATACACCTACATCACAAACCGGCATTACATTGTGGTGCTGAGAACTGCCCACTATGCAATGCAAATCTTATAAATATAAACCACCTAGTTTTTAATTGTAATATAATTAACAACGCACAGCTAACACTTTTTAATAAAATATGTTTCATAGACCTTTTAAGCACCATCAACCAAAAACTACAGTAGTTAGAGCCTAATAATTTATTTTATATTCATAATTTATTTTGTAAATAAATAAATAAATTGTTACAATTCCTTAAATTTTTATTTTGGAGTTTTAAAAATTGGATTTTGGACCAGTGTGCATTTTGGAAAGGTTTTACGTTTTCCAGAAAAATGAACTGAAGGAATGCGTAGGAGATCAACACGTCAAAAACTGGCAGAATTCTAACGTCGGGAGAATTGTTGGGATTTTACGGGGAACCCAATTCTGGGGAAAACAAGAGAGATGACAATATCATGTGTTTGATCACATTAGTAGCGAATCTGGAATCTTTGAGAAATTATATTGAAGAAACTAGGGTTTTAACCTAATCAAACTAGTAAGGCTTATGTATATAGAAAGCTTTCCATGAGAGTGCACAACATACCGATATGGCATGTATGTATACTCGGAACTGGTTTGGACATATTTAATGCCTCCTCTTTTCAACCTAACCTAAATAATACACCTTAATAAAACCTATTATTTATAAGACATAAGGGAAAACTAAATTTAAACATTTTTCTGAGTTTAAATACTATATTCTAATAAAATGTTAAGACAATTCCTTTTCGTCATCTTCAAAAAAAAAAGTTTCTTACTGACGACTGTAGCATCTTAGTTTCAGAAGAGGTATGAAAATTTAATTTTCTATTTTGTAATTGAAATTGCCAAGTTGCCTCTGGTGTTCACTCACGCTTTACTGAAATCAAACAGCTGTAGTCATCTAAATAGAAATTATTTAGTTTTTTCTTTTTTTTTTTTTTAATTCATATACATATTTTGTTTAACACACTTTCTCTTTAACTTCCCACTGCTATAACTGACTTTATCCTATTCATAATGGACATAATCAGATTACAAAAAGGTTTTTATAATCACACATACTTATACATGTAGGTATACATTTTTTATTTATTTGTAATTTAATATCCTAAACATGCTTAGGGATTCCCTCCTTAAAGTCTCCCATGATTCTTGATTCCATATAAATTATTTTTCGTTTTGCCACATTCCCTCTACCTTTTCTATATTATATGAACTTTGCTCGTTATTTCTATAAAGGATAAGGATTTTGTTTCTTCAATCGATAGAGCGGGAGAGAGAGAGAGAGAGTTGAATATGTAGTGTGTGTTTGTCATGTAATGATGATGTGTGTGTTTTAATATGTATTT
Organism: Protocalliphora azurea; assembly: GCA_932274085.1. Taxonomy (NCBI): domain Eukaryota; kingdom Metazoa; phylum Arthropoda; class Insecta; order Diptera; family Calliphoridae; genus Protocalliphora; species Protocalliphora azurea. Next base: position 134,911,785 of record OW026519.1, read on the forward strand.
TAAGGACTTTAATCTGAAAGGTGAATTTTGAAATTTGAATATTTTATTTGTTTTGGTAATATTGTTTTTTTTTCTTCTTGTTGTTGTTCATTCTTTTCTTATCTACGTTGACATGTGAAGGTATTTGTTGATAGAACGTGGTATGTACATATAAAAATACTCGTATAAAAATGAATTAAATACTTTTTTTTTTGCTTTTTTGTTAAATGTGTTTTTATTCCAATTTCGTTCGTATTGCTGGTTGGTGTTACAAAGAGGTGTGTCACTTGTAATGTCATAAAATTTATTATTTAATAACTTTAATCGTTCTGGGATTACAATGAGTTTTTTTTCGTTGTGCTGAAATATAAATCATTACATATAATTTTTTTTTTTTTTTTTAAAGAAGACTAAAGCCCTTTATTTAAGGGTATTAATTTAATTGAGGTTATGTGTTGTCATATGGATATAAATTGTATTAAGGATAATAAAAAAAAGTGAGCTATTTTTGTAATAAATTTAAATATATTATCTATTACTTGCGGGCTTTAAATATAATTCTATGAAATTTATGTTCTAATTTTATTTATGTCTAGAAAATTTATTTTTGGAAATTGTAAAATGTTAAGGTATTAAAATATTTGTTATTTATGGGTCTGTGTGAAACGATAGAAAAATATGTTTGTTAGTAAATTTTTGATTAGTATGAAGTGAATAAGAATTTACTAGCTCATAAAGCTAGTAGAATTTTTGACAAACGTATAAAAATTTTCGACGTTTAAAAAATATTGGAAAATATAGCAAAAAAAAAAAAAAAAAATAAATTTAAGTTTAGTTTTAAGATTTTAAACATAATACATTATTTAAATGCTTAATATTGATTATTAAATGTCCATTTAAAAACAAAACGCGGCCAAAGTGAAATTTTCATTCATAAAAGATTTCAAATAAAACAGTTTATATTTTTTCAATCTCATTTCTTATTTTGATGGTTACACAATTATTTTATTTTTTTTATAATAAAAATTAAATTATTCAATCGTTTTATACGAGCCCTTACTTCAACGTTTTTTTTTAATAGAAGTTATTTCATATGAGAAGAGTGTTTATAAATAATAAAAAATAAATAAATAAATAAATAAAGCAACCAAAATTATTAATGAAATTTCAGCTATAGTTATAGTTTAATTATAGTCATATAGTTCAGTTTTAGTTTAGTAGTTCTAGTTAGTATTGGTACAGTTCTAGTTTAGCTTTAGTTCTGTTCTAGTTTAGTTCTAGTTTAGTTTTAGTTTAGTTATAGTTCATTTCTAGTTCTAGTTCAGTTCTACTTCGGTTATAGTTCAATTCTTATTCAATTTACGAATACTTGTCATGACTCACTGTTATACTCTTATATATACAATTATGACGCACAGTTTATTTTAATTTTAATATTAATCATACGCAACGTATACTTTCGTCTGAAATAAATTGTCATTTTTTGCATTCAACCGTATTTTATGCAAAATTCATTCATATTTTTTAAAACGAATAAATTGAATACAATTATTATATTCACAAAATACTATGATAATTTAGCGTTTCTATTTTATTCATAAAATTTGAATAATATTCACAAAAAATGAATTTAAATTTATATTCATATTAGCATCTAACTTCAAAATCTTTCAATGTTCTTAATGTCATCATTGTCATACTTGTAATTATTATAATAATAAATTATGACCATAATCTATTATTTAGTCTACTTCTTATTTTTATGTTCTATTTAATTTAAAAATATCTTATAAGAAGATAAAATTATTTTCAAAAAGAAAAAAATCCTCACACACTCGCATTCAAGTGAAAGTTTTCTTTTCTATGTTTATTGACAATTTAATAATAAAATAATATCGACAACATCAGTCTATCTTTGTCTTGACTTGTCTATCATTTCATATTTGGAAAATTATTACTCTCGAAGAAATATTTTCTATGATGATGATGATGAGAATTGAAAAGAAAATATATTTGAAAAATGTTAATAAAATGGACTTTATTAGAAATGATTTTTGTGATGAAATAGACAAAACAGAAAAACACAAGAGAAAACCAAACGACTGACTGACTTGAGTAGACTCATTATTATTGGTTTTATTTTATTTTTTTATTTTTTTTTTTTGTTTTTTGTTGAAGGACTTTGGCATCAGTCAATTTTATAAGCATTTAATAACTTTTTGAGCTTGCCAAAAAATAAAAAAAAATTAAAAAACAAAATATGTACTGTATAAATTTTTAAATTAAGTTAAAAAGGATTTCTTGCCATCAAAGCGGGTTTTTTCTAACAGGTTTAATTTAATATAATCAACTAATAGAAAAAAACATGATGTTTATCTTCTGTGTAAGAATATTTAAATAATTGAATAGCTTTAGAGTTATTTCAACTCTTGAAAGAAAATGGATGTTGAACGAGTGACACATAGACAAAAAAAAAAAAAAAAAAAAAAAAAGAAAAATCAAAATAGAAAAAAGTTTGCTGCTACATCTGCTACAGTTAAGGTTTATAAATATTTTCATTTATTATTTAGTATTGAAATTCCATTAGAACTTTACGAAAATATAATTTTGCGTAACAATTTTTTTGTGGAAATTCGTTAAAAATAATAAAAAAAACAATATTAAGAACTTTTTATTCATCATTAAAACTTTTTGCGTAGTAGTATATTATAGATTTATTTTTTTACATTAAGAGATGCTCCTTGAAATATAACTTAACTAGAATTGAATTTGAACTAGAACTTTTTTTTTGTAATTTTATTTGTATTTATTTGTATTTATTAATAATTTAAATTTTAACAATATTTCAAATTTTAACAATAATATTTAAATTTTTTATCAATAATATTTAATATTTAAATTCTAAAATCTACACTCGCTAAGCCTTTGGCTTGACAGCAGGATAATAATAAATCTATATAATATATAAATAAAATAGAACTGAATTAGAAATGAATTAGAAATGAACGAGTATTGAACTAGAACTGAACTATAACTTAACTAGACCTGAATGAACTAGAACTAAATTAGAACTGAACTAGAACTATACCTGAACTGAACTATACCTGAACTAGAACTGAACTATAAATGAACTAGACCTGAATGAATTACAACTAAATTAGAACTTTTTTTTTTTTTTTTGCAAAAAATGTAATTATTCATTTTATTCAAATATTCGATATAAAAATATATTTTTTTAAACTATTTTTATTTATTTACATTTGTTGTTTACAATTCAATAGATTAACATTTTGTATTAATATTTTAAAAAATTTAAAAGAAAAATACAATTTAAAATATAAGTTGGGTTGTCCTCGGCTTATGTTGAAGTTACTTCATTGCTGGAAAATTTAATTTATAGTTCGTATTCATATACACATCTCCAGGTGCTGAGGTTTTAATATTCGGGCTTTCATATATTTTATTTTAATTTATATAGTTTATTCTAATTTGATTTATTTAATTTATTTATTATTATATTTTTAATTTTATGTGTTTTAAATCTTGTTTATTTTAGTGAATTTTATAATACTATCCCGCAAAGCTCATAAGCTTGTCTGCAGGAAATTTTAATAATAATTTACTATATATTAAATTCAACGAGTGTTCATTGCAAATTTATCAAGTAGTTTTTAATGTCTTTGTGTTTTTTGTATTTATTTTTGGTATTTAGTATATTTATGAGTATTTTGTTTAGAACAGTGGGCAATGCGACGGGAAGTATGTTTCGGCCATACTCATTTGTAAAACGTTGGACTTTATATCTTCCTTGTGATTTTATTCTTGTGTTATGTGTGTGATCAATTGTTTGCAAGAATCAACTGTCATCATCAAATTCTTTGATAAGTGTTGTGTGATATATGTTTTTGACATTCATAATGTTTAGGTGTTTTGCCAAGCTGTTTGATTTAGGAACATTGGTGGAATCGGTAGTAGTGTTGGAATTGTTCTGGTAGTAATGGTGATGCTTTTTCCATAAGGTTCTAAGCAGGGTTTTTTGTAGTGTGCTGTTATATCTGACATTTCCTCATGCTGTTATTCCGTGTCTGATATATGATTCGGCTAGTGAGAAGTACTCTTGGCGGAGTACACTATAAGGAGCGCCGATGCTTAAATGATAAAGTATATACGACGCCTTTCTGAGTTTTTTTGCAAGTTTTGAATATGTGCTTTCCATTTAAACGTGTTATCAATGATTACTCCCAAATATTTATAGGAATTGGTTTTTTCTATAGTGCAACAAAAAGTGTTATTAGCCTGTGTATTATTGCAGATATTTCTGTGTAAACAGTCTGTGTTGAGAAATTTGATTTCTATATTTGAATCTGCAATGTGTGGTGGTTTAATATGCTTTATTTTGGTTTCATTTGCATTGATGATAAGGCCATTGTCATGGCTCCATCTGGTTGCTATATTCAGTTGCTGTTGCATTATGTTTTTTGCGTTTGCTATATTGTTATCAGCTACAATTATAGCGGTATCATCGGCATATGCGAAGGTTGTTCCTTCTTTTAAACATTTGAGTATGTCATTTGCATATATTATATACAATATGGGTCCAAGTTTTGAACCTTGCGGTACCCCACAATCATATGACATTTTGTTGTTTAATTTATTATTGATTTTTACGTAGAAGTTTCTGCAATCTAAATAGCTTTTAAACCATTGTAGTAAATTTCCTCTTATGCCATTTCTCTCTAGTATCGCTAATAATTTTTTATGCGAAAGAGTATCAAATGCTTTACTGAAATCGATAAATAAAGCTAATATATGCATATGTTTACTTAGGCATTCATTGATGTAAGTTGAAAAATTTCCTAAAAGTTTGTTAATATTTTTACCTTTTTGGAATCCAAACTGATTTTTATTGATGATTTTATATTTTTGCAAAAAGTTTGTTAGTCTTCTGACTATTATTTCCTCAAGGATTTTTTCCACGACAGACAAAATAGCTATTGGCCTATAATTATTAACATCCAATTTATCGCCATTTTTATATATTGGCCTAACTATTGATGTTTTAAGCAGACTTGGCACAATTGCTTGTTCTAAACTAGAATTTATTAATGTTGTAAAAATTGGTGTTAAAAAAGTAGCATTTATTTTAGTCACTGGACAGATGAGAATTGAAAAGAACTAGGACAGAACTAGAACTGAACTGTAACTATTACTGAATTAAAACAGAACTAAAACTCAATTAGAACTGATTTAGAACTAAACTAGAAATGAACTAGAATAGAACTAGAACAGAATTAGAACTGAACTAGAATAGAACTAGTACTGAACTAAAACAGTACTAGTACTAGAATAGGACTGTACTAGAACAGAACTAGAACAGAACTAGAACTTAACAAGAATAGAACTAGTAACGAATTAGAACTGAAATGGAACTGAACTGGAACTGAACTAGAACTGAACCAGAACTGAAATGGAACTGAACTAGAATTGAACTAGAACTGAACTAGAACTGAACTAGAACTGAACTAGAACTAAACTAGAACTGAACTAGAACTGAAGTAAAACAGTACTAGAATAGAACTGTACTGGAACAAAACTAGAATAGAACTGGTATTGAACTAAAACAGTACTAGAATAGAACTGTACTAGAACATAACTAGAATAGGACAAGTACTGAACTAAAACAGAACTAGAACTGAACAAGAACTGAATTAGAACTGAACTAGAACTAAACTAGAACTGAACTAGAACTGAACTAGAGCTGAACTAGAACAGAACTAGAACTGAAATGGAACTGAACTAGAACTAAACTATATTTGAATTAGAACTGAACTAGAACTAAACTAGAACTGAGCTATAACAGAACTAGAACCGAACTAGAATAGAACTAGAACAGACAGAACTAGAACTGAACTAGAATAGAACTAGTACTGAACTAAAACATAACTAGAACTGAATAAGTACTGAGCTGGAACTAAACTATAATAAAACAGATCGAATTCGCTCTCTATGATTTTTACGTTCAAAATTAAACATAAAATTGATTTAAAATTTCATCCAAATTATTGTTTATTTTTTATTAATATTGAATTTAATTTTATTTTAAACCAACTCAAAGAAGAAAAAAACATTTTCATTATAAATAATATCATTTCGACATTTAAAAATCTTTAATCTTCTACTTAAAATCAGTGAAGCATTAAACGTATACTTAACATTAATATAAGCTATATTAAGTATACGCACCAGTTGTTTAAAAACTCTGTTTAAAAAATAAATTTTAAATGCCAATTAAAAACATCTTATTCCTTTAAAACTAAATGAAAACAACTAAAATAACAATAAAAACAACTTAAAGAGAAAAAAGAAAACAGGAAATAAAACTAAATTTCAAACTAATATAATGATTCGTCGTAATCATCATCATCATAATAAAGCCAATGCTTGAATAAACTATTTTAACCACACAAACAACAATAAAAAATATTTTTTCTTTTATACTTTTTCTCGACTTTAAACACACATTGTAAAACTACATACATAAATTAATAAATGCCTTTGTTGTTGTCGTATTTTTAGTTAAAAAAATAAACTAAAACTTAATTGTTATTTTTAGTGTTTGAATATGAGCAAGTGTTTTTGTACATATCAGACATGGGAGTAATTCATTAAATCGACTAATGAATTGCCGATTTCATTACCATTAATTAAACAATACTTATAATTTTAACAATAATTAAACAATACTTATAATTTTTTTCATTGCCATTATTTTTAATAATGATAATGATTTTTAATAATGGTGTCTATTCTTGAAAACGCGTCGAAGAAGTGAAAATTTCCATTAAAACAAAAACAAAGTTTAAAAAATTGTTTTTGTTTACCGTATATTTATTTATAAAATGGAATTTACCGTTTTTAAAAGAGAGAGAAACGCGTTAAAGTTCTCACGTTTACTACATTTGAAAAATATATGGTAAACAAAAACAATTTTTTTAACTTTGTTTTTGTTTTAATGGAAAATTTCACTTCTTCGACGCGTTTTCAAGAATAGACACCAATATCTTTTCATTAATAATTATTAAAAAAAAAAAAAAATAATAAAATCATCACTAAATAATGATCAAAGTGTATAAATTCATTATAATTATTTAGAGGAATTTTCATATAATTCAAACAATTTTTTTTAATTATATGTAATTTGTACTAATTTACTCTTCTATTTGTGTAAATATATTTTTACTTAATTTTTAAAAATATTACATTTTATATTCCTCAAAACTTGCTGTAATGGAGATTTATAGTAAATGATTTAAAAATCTTTACTAAAACTATATTAAACTAAAGTAATATTAACATATTTGAATAAATAAATAAAAATGTTTTTATACAAGCAATGTTTTTGTTAGTAATTATAATTAGTATTTAAGCATTTTTTGTAATTTCATTACCATTAGTTAAAAAATTATAATTAAAAAAATCACTATCATTAAGTAGTAATTAAATTTTTTACATTATCATTATTTTCAAACAATGGTAATGAAAATTCAATGCTCAATGAAAAATTCCCAAGTATGATATATATACATATATATGGGCCATTATCAAAAATTTTTGATTTTAGGCCTTAAAAAAAAATAACAATAATAATAAAAAATAAAATAATAATAAAATTTATGACACTTTAAAATCTATTTGTATAAATAAAAAGTGACTCGAATACATGTAGAATCAGTTTGTGTTAATCATTTCGTGTAGGTAAAAATTACGCGTAATATCAAAAACAACTGAGTTATTAAAATAAGATATATGATATTTTCTATATTTGATGGTATTAGTGTAGCATATTTTAGGGTTTCCTAGTAAAATTTGCAAATTTTTCTTTATACTAAAAATCGCAATTTTTAAAAATTTTGCAAAAAATTGGTGTATGAATCTAAGTTATCTCGCCACATATAATAAAAAAATATATATATTTTAGTATACTAATGCTACTTAATATTATGATCCTTTCTTAACCTAAGTAAACTTTTTTATATAATATTTATCTTTAGAAACTTTTTGATGCTCCTCTACATTTCCGTTAAGCATTACAAACACCACCTAATTATGCTAATTAGGTGGTGTTTGTTGACAAAAGTGTCCCGTTTTCAACTATCTACGATATTTGACTTAAATTTATAGTACCTATCTATTATATTAATCGCCGTTCTTATAATTGTGTCTCCAAGATTTGCTATATAAAAATTCAATAAACAAAATGTGAAATTTTTGCGTAATTTTCAAAAAGTCCATAATTTTTATTTATTAAATTTATTTTTAATGCTCCTAAAACTAAGTTGACGTAGTAAATAGGGTTTTTATCCCGAAAACTTACGGGAATTTTTCACTTCCCGATTGTCGGAATTGACCATGATTACCTTGCTTTAACTCTAAACAGTTCATTAAAATACTTAAACAAAAAAAAAAAAAAAAAAAAAAAAACAAAAAACAAAACAAAAAAAAAAAAAACTTCCCAACTAAGAGATACTGAAATAATAAACTACTTAAATATTAGAAAATTCTTTATGTTTGAAACCACTGCTATTAGAACACGAAACTTAGAAAACCTGACCATGGATCACGATGCAGTTTTGTCATATGATTTTTTATTTTGACCTTTCACCTTCAACAATTTTTACAGATTAATTTATTTTGTATATTTAAGACTAAAAAAATATTATTTTTATGTCTTGAAGAAATAGCTGGGGTCCAAGCGAGATTTTCAAAAATTATTCTTAAAGACATGCATATTTATGATTTCTTAAAGCACGTATTGTTGTTGTGATGAACGTTATCCAGGACTCTCTACAATTTTTTAATATAGCAATGAAAAAACAACTTTTAAATTTAAAATGCCTTTTAAAATAAATGTTTCATACACATTTTTCTCTAATAATTCTCTATGTACCAGCAACCTTCTGGTTGTTCATCCAGCACTCTAGTAAACTGATCCACGTGATTACAATATTACTGTGCTATTATACTATTGAGTACTTATAGAGTAGGCAAATAATAATGACGCCTCATTACCAAGAAACTACTTTAATGATTGCCATTACTGACAATCTATAGAAATTTTAAATAAAAAAGTAATTATTTTCAAAATTATCTTTAAGTTTATAATTGCTTTATATTAGTTTTTCAATTAGCAAAATGTTTGTCACAATTTGTAGTGAGACAACAGTAGAACTTCAAATAGCGTTAATCATTTACTTTTCTTTAATATTGCTTCCAAAATATAAATAAAAAATCAGTAATATTATTAAATTAACTAAATCAATGAGCAAATAGAAATATTTTTTTAGCAAACCAAAAAATAATTACGATATTTTATTTACATTTTAGGTATACAAAAGATAATTGTGATCTTAAAAAAAACATGAACTCAAATTCTTCCTTGTACTAAAAGATTTATTTATTCTAAATTTCATAGATCTTAAAAATTGAAATCAGTACATTGTCGGGACATCGCTAAATGGCCAAAGAAAATGATTCTGTGTAGAACGGAATTCTTTAAAGTGGGTGTCCAAAGATTTTTTCAGCACAAATGCGTAATGACCGAACCAGCAATAAACTTATTCGGGACGTCAACATTTATTTCTACCAAATGTAAACACATTATATGGATAGTCCACATAACCCTAAGTTCCAATATTTAAAGAAAATCATGATTTTAGATATGTGTTTATTTTAAACATTTTAATTGAAGTGCCCCACAGTATGCTGTTTTTTAAAATTGTCAGAAGAAAAAACCGGTTAACCGTTTTTTCAAATGACGAATATTCAAACTGCTCGAGACCCCAAATAATCGAACTCCCTAGTATAAAGGAATATTTTATTTGTTATCGAACAGAAATATTTAGTAAAAAATAATTTAAATACCTATTACCATTTATATAATTATATTAAAAAAGTTATCTTCAAACATATGTTTTCATTTTAAAAGTAGACAGATATACTTGCGTGTAAATTACATGTAAGATATATTTTTTTTGTTCATTTTTCATGCGTTTTAAATAATATTGTGTTTTTCCTGAATACTTCCGGAACTTCCTGGAATGCTTTAAATAAAATACCGATTCCCGGTAGTTGAAAAATGTCGGGAAATTAAAAACCTTGGCAGTAATCCATGCTGTGAATGTGCTTCGCGAAATACTGATTTTTTTTTTTAAATTTTCGCAGCTGTTTTCCAAACTTTGAGTCTATCTACTTTAATGACTATCAACAAAATATAGCGCAAAATACGCATAATTACAACAAGTATCAATCCCTGTTTTAAAATTTTTTAAAAATTAAAAAAAAATTTCCGTCAAAATTCGACCACCCCGTATTATTTAAATGTTGAAAATCTGCACAATAACAAAGAAGGTGTATAATAATATCCACAAAGTCAATTATATTATATACGATCGAATAAGACCAAAAAGTATAAACAAAACGTGTAGAAGAATAAGAAAAAGTTACGTAATTTTAAGTCCTTTTTCCAAGTTTTTGAACTTTGAACAACATGATTATAAGATGTAACCTATGGTGCTAAAATTTTGCACTGTATTGGTTTCCAGTGTTGTGAGCTCAGGTCTGTATACCATTTGTATTACCACAAAACTTATTAGGGATTAAAGTCAGTTTCAGCCACGTTAAAATTTTTTGATAATGACCCATATATGAGAGTGAAATATAAATATTTAAACTACATATGGTTTTGTGTAACAGGAAATTGTTTTGAATTCAAAAAGTTTTTTGTTTTAGTTTAATTGAAAACTCAATTTTTATGCAAATTTTATATAGAACAATTTAACTACATATTTGTTTTTAACAAAAATTTTAATTGTTAATAACAATTTTCTGTGAAGTTGTTGGTATTCACTTTTAGATTTATTTTAGTTTTTTTTCTTTTCATATGATGTTACGAGGGCAGATCAATAAGTCTGTGACTTTTCGAACTTCCCTCGTAGTTATATGAAATGAAACACTACTCCCATCAAGTACTACCTGTTAATAGACTACTGTCAAATTTTGAACAAGTGTCGTCATTTACTTTGCGTAAAAAATAGGTTTTTTCGAGGTCCTTAAAACAGGCATTTGTTTGGTCAATAATTTCATCGTTGGAGCTGAATCTCTTTCCACCGAGCCATTTCTTTAGGTTTGGAAATAGGAAGTAGTCACTAGGGGCTAAATCCGGAGAATATGGCGGATGAGGTAACAATTCGTAGCCCAATTCATATAGTTTTGCCATTCAGACTGCACACGTGTGCACCCGTGAATTATCTTGATGAAAAATAACTTTTTTCTTGGTCATATTGGGTCGTTTTCTTTTTAAATCCTCATTAAATCGGTCTAGTAAGTTGGCATAATATTAGCCGTATATTGTTTTTCGTTTTTGAAGGTACTCGATGTGGATTATCCCGCGTGCATCCCAAAAAACTGTTGCCATCACCTTATTGGCCGATAAACTTACCTTGGCCTTCTTCGGAGCAGGTTCACCCGGAGAAACCCATTGTTTAGACTGCTGCTTGGTGTCCGGAATACAGTAATGGATCCATGTTTCATCCACAGTTACAAAACGGCGCAAAACTCATTCGGATTGCGGTTAAACAACTCCAAACAATCCTTTGAAATTGCCACACGTTTACGTTTATGGTCAATTGAGAGCCATCTTGCAGACAACTTTCTTAAACCCAGCTGATCATTTAAAATCGAAACCACACTGCCATATGAAATGCCTATGGCATCAACAATCTTACGCACTTTTACTCTTCGGTCGGCCACCACCATATCGTGGATTTTTTCGAAATTTTCGGGTGTACTGACCTCAATTGGCCGTCCAGAACGTTCACCGTCATTTGTACTTGTGCCACCACAACGAAAGTCAGTAAACTACTTTTTTACCATTTAAATCGATGGTGCAGAGTCCCCATAGTATTTAACGAGCTTTTACTTGGTTTGATTGACGGTTTTTTTTCGCAAAAAGTAATGCTTAATGAGCACTCGAAATTCACTTTTTTCCATTTTTAGAAAAATACACGAGGTTGTATATTTTGAACAGCCGTTAAACGCACAGTAAATGACGACACTTGCTCAAAATTTGACAGTAGTCTATTAACAGGTGGTACTTGATGGGAATAGTGTTGCATTTCATATAACTACTAGGGAAGTTCGAAAAGTCACGGACTTATCGATCCGCCCTCGTATTTAAATAAACTATTTATACAAACAAAAAGAAACACTAAAAAATTCTAGAAAAATAATTCGAAAAAAACAAACCTTCATTAACTCATCCTTAACATCATTATGAACATTTTTATGCTACATTTAATATGTCTTTTTTGGGGTTTGATATCGATATTGTTTGTGTGTTTAACAAACCTTAACAAAATGTACATGAAATATAAACTAGCTTTAATTTTTACTCCTATATTTTTAAACATCTGTTGTGTTTTGTTTTATATTAAAATAACGGTGGAGTGGATTAAGAACAAATAAAGAAATACTCATTTTTCCTTTTAAACTTTATTGGATATTAGTTAATTTAGATTAAACGAGTAAGTACTAGGGATTTCATTCGAATAAAAAATTACTTTTCATTCTCGCGAAATTAAAATTTTTGTAAAATTTTCTATGCTTTTTTTTAAGTACTAATTAAGGTTTGAATATTTTGGACATTTTCCATCGTAATTTATATTTTAGGGCATCTTTGGAAAGGTCTCATTCAATACTCTCTTCCCTTTTAAAAGAACTTTTTTTTTTTTTAAAACATCTTCAATTTTGCAAAAAAAAACTTATTCTAAATAACTCCGAAAATATTGAGCATATAAAAAAGTGATATTAGGGTGGCTCAAAGACATTTTTAGTCCGCATCTTTTAGTGTATGCATCATTTCTATAAATCGTACACACCCTCCTTGAGTTATAGTGAAATATACTCGTGTAATGGATTTATTATGGGCGAAACGAACGCGCCCATAAAAAAATAAAAAATCAGACCTGATGGAAAGAAAAACTGAAAGTAGATTCGTACGTATTATAGATATATTATATATATTATATATTAACTTGTAATTAATTAATCCAATAATATACTTTATTCTTTATTCGTTTGATTAATCGAAGAAAATTCAACTTTTTTTTTCGATCACATGAATAACTAAAAAAATTATGAAATATCTGTCGAATTGACAACCCTAGTCTATATAGTTCCATTTACAAATTAAACAAAGTGCCCTAAAAAAAAAAAGCTATTATTATTATTTTTTAGAATATGTATAACTATGCGAATACGTTACAAATAATTTAAGGACTGTGCACGAAAAAATCCGTGCACACTTTAAGGCTTATAGCTTTCATTATACGTTAAAAAATTAATACCGTTAACTTGTTTACATTTGTCGTTATTCTCAGTAACTATAATTATTTGTAATTTGTTTTTCTTAAAATGAAAATTTATCAAAATTCATGCAAAGCTATAATTGAAATTTATAGTTAAAATATATGACTACCATAAAAAACATTTGCTAGGAGTTCAGCGATGTTTGGAAATTTATATTTTTTGAGTCAAAGAAAACAAAAAGAGTTCGTGATCATTGAAAGAAACCCTGATAACCGAAGAAAAAGTTGATTCACAGACTGTAAAATGTAAAATTTTTACTTCTTTGGATGAAATGCGACTAATTTATTAATTTGCTTAGTATTTTTTATCGGAAAAGTTTAAAGAAGGTAGCCTAAAGATCAAAAAAAATTCTTAATAAGGATGCTAGAAAAAATGTGGAGGCAAAGCAGATGACGAAAATTATTAAAATTGTTATTATTATTTTTTTTTTCAAAAATATGAATGCTGTCTAAAAGCATCCTGGTTAGGATTTCCATATCATTAAAAATTGCAATGAATTCTAATTTTTCTTGCCTGATCTCTCTCTCTCATTATTACCACAAAAAAGTAATTGGTTGGTATCAAACAAATGGTAGTGTTATGTGTCAAGGGATGCCACTACATTTAAAACTCCAAAACTCGGTCCATTTGAAATGTATTGGAATATAGTAAAAAGTATTTAAAGTACACTTAAATCTGAGTAAAAATTTAAATAGAGTTTAGTAAGAAGACCGACTCCATCAAAAAAGTAAACGAAAACATAATAAAACTTTTATTTAGGATATTCCAGAAAATAGTCAAAATTTCATTGAAAACAAAAAAAAATAATTTTTCTTTTAAATTTAAAACTTGATTATAACAGCCTTTGACAAAATAAAATCTCAAAAAGATTGACCCATTGGTTTCATTTGTATAAGCTCAATTATATGCTCTCATACTTTTGTGGGCAGTCCTTAGCTCACTAAAGTGTGTTTGTATACGATCTTAATATTGGCAGAATTTGCTATGTACAAAAATGTTTTAAATGCTTTAAATCCATAACTGCTTTATGCTATTTACTTTCATTTCCTTTTCAGCTGTGTTTATTTGTTATTAATTTCATATTAAAGGATGTAAATATTTAAATGACATTAAATATTTCTTGTGTGTGCAAATATCCATTACTTCTTCTCACTCTCAATGAATGTCATTGATTATACACTGCCTGCCACTTGAATAAGGAATCAAATTTTTTTTAAACTTTAATTAAGTATATCTCCTAAACTAAAGTTCAGAAAAAAATTATTTTTTGCGCTACCAAATTTCAGTGTTGGCTTTAGTTTCCTGAAGAAATAAAGATATACATATTTTGTTATACTAAAATTATGCATTTATTTAAAGACATGTATTTCTGTGATACATTTTCGTGTGTCACTTGAATAAGGAATATTTTAAAACTAAGCAAACTGTAATTGATTTTTAAATTTTAGGTTATAAAAATGAAAGTTATCATCTTCTAGCATTCAATTAGTAATGATTACTGCCACCATTTTTAGAAATAACCTCAAAAATGCGATTTGGTATTGACTTGTATAATGACTCTAAGTAATTGAGCGAAATTGAACTCCATGCTTCCGTTATTGCATCCTTTAAGGATTCTATCGTCTCAAATTGTTTTCCTCCTTCATAAACTTTTCTTGCAGACATTTTCCATTGGATTCAGGTCTGACGAATATGGGGGCCAATCCAAAAGTTGAACACCTTGTTGATTAATCCATTGTTTTACTGCTCTGGCGATATGAATCGGAGCGTTGTCGTGCTGGTACGTCCAAGGTATGGGTCCAAAGAAATCATTAAATTTTGGATATGCTTCCTCCAGAATGTCTTTGTAAGTCGTTGCAGTCATTTTGTTGGATACAAAAACCAATTTTATGGTACCATAATACGAAATGGCTCCCCATACAATTATTCCTCACTCTCGGCTGTGTCTGCGGCTCAAAAATAATTCCTCCTTATTTAGGTCATGGAAGTAATAGTTATACCCGTCGGGACCATCAATATTAAACTTCTTTCATCGGAAAATACAACTTTAAACCATTTGTCGGACCATGTCATTGTATTTTTTCAAACTGTAGACATTGTGATTTGCGTTTTTTATTAAGTGCTGGTTTTTTGCAGTTTTCGTTGGACTATGTATGGGTACGATTTTAAAATACAGTGCACTGTTCTTAGACTGGCACTGACTCCACTTTTTTCACGTATTTTTGATACCGACATGGCAGATTTTGATGCAATTCTAAGAATTTTTCTTCTTTCTTTTGGAGTTGTTGCCATTTTTTTCCGCTCTTTCATGTTTTTTTCCATATCTTTCCACGTTATTTAAATAATTGTAGACAACTGTTTTTCCTCTATTAATGGTTTTGGCTATTTGGATTCTGACCCTGAGATTTCAAAATCAGAATTTTTTCTTTTTCAGAGTTATTAAGAGCCTTACCACGTCCCATTGTGAATAAAAACTATTTAAAAGCTATGAAATTGAAAATTCTCTAGCCGTTTATATTGAAAGAAATACAAATCATAGCCTTCCTGATTAATATTAAAAGAATTCCTTATTCATGTCTTTAAATAAATGCATAATTTTAGTATAACAAAATATGTATATTTTTTATTTCTTCAGGAAACTAAAGCGAACATTTTGAAATTTGGTTGCGCAAAAAATTATTTTTTTCTGAACTTTAGTTTAGGGGATATACTTAATTAATGTTAAAAAAATTTGATTCCTTATTCAAGTGGCAGGCAGTGTATTTGTATATGAAAGGTTTTATGTTTTTGTGTGTTTATTAAAATATATTTAATACACAACAACATTATTTATTTATTCTTACATTTCAGTTGTTCCAAATAAAATATTCATTTTATTTGACTTATTTTATTTTTTTTTTTTTTGTAATTTCAGCCCACCCATAAAATGCAGTCGGGTGAAGGTGCTCCTACAATTTCGTTACAATTAGTGCCAAAAATGTTGGCACCTTTGGTCAGTCTCTGGGTGCCACTTGCATTTGTTGTTTCATTTAAATTGGAAACAGATGAAAATTTATTGATTACAAAAGCTCGTGATAGTTTGAGTAAATATAAACATAAGGTAAGTTTGAAAATGTTAGAAACATTTAAATAGTTTAAAATTATAGGCAATAAAGTTTTTTGTTTATGATTTTTGTGAATATTTATATTTAAGCATTAAATTATGGTGTGATTTTATTTAAATGTTTTATTTGTGGTTGCAATTGAAACATGTTTAAAAAGGCGTTTACGGAAATAAAATGTGTTTAAAAAAGCTTGGGTTTGTTTTGTTCACTTTAGGCAATATTTTCGAAAATTTTAGTTTGTACGGAATTGATTTTTATTTCTTTAAATTAAAACAGTTGTTTTAAGAAATTCTAAAGTAAATCAAAATTTCATGTTCATGTTGATTCTTATATTCATCAATTTTACATATGTATTTAAAAATTAAGGTTCACAAATTATCTATCAATTTTAAAATATTGTGCCTTAGGTTACAAAATATATATATATTTTCATATTTTTCGCTTTTTCTTTCTAAAAATAATATACTATTTATTAATCCTTGTAACATTTGACTTAAAACCAACACAATTTAAAACCTCTTTCACAAATATTTATATAAATTATAAAAATGTTTATATACATTTTCTTATTCATCTTATTTTACAACGAAAAAACAATTAATTAAATTCCTAACAAAATATTTAACTTTTCACCATATATCGAATTCTTTAGACATAAAATAAAATACATTCAAATTTAATACTTTCATTAGTATCTACAGCTCAGGGATGGAAAATGAAAATATTCTTTGGTATCAAAATAAATTTCAAATAGTACTTTTTTCACCCTCAAAATTTTTTACCTTTCACCACAGGTTCAAAGGGTATATGTAAGTTTGACATTCGGTTTGTAATTTCCAAAGTATTCATCTAAGACCCCAAAAAGTATATATATATTTTCCGGATCCTCATTGAAAGGGAAGTTTTTCTGTCTGTTGAAATCAGTTTTTAGAAATCCCCAGTTATCGGATATATATGTTTTATACATCAAATTATGGGGAATATTTCTTTCTTTCGGTCCATTAATACCCAATATCTCGCCAAAAAACCGAAAAGGCCTCCAAAAACGTATTTGTTTTCGACTTTTCTAAGCCCCTATATAAGCCAGCAACTTCGTTTTTGTACAGAAAATTCATAATCTTTTTTTGGAATGTTCTTGCGGAAATAAAAATAATCAGTTTATTAGTAACTGAGATATCGATCAAAACCCATTTTTGGATTCTGTGAAGCTTCTATACAAGCTTTGAAATTCGTTTTTGTACCAATCTGTTGTAAATTTTCTTTTGAAATTTCAATTTTTTGAATTAATCCTATTGGTCCATAAACAAACATATATAAAAAGAATTGTTGTTGTTTTTTTTATAAGCAAGTAGTAGTTATCGTTTGTATATACACACAATAATTTTTTTTTGTATGTTTGGACGTTTTTTTATGGAAATAGAAGCATTGCAAAGATTCAGTATTGTTTTTTTGTATAAGCATGTACATGTCTACACACATACATATGTATATAAATTTAGCAGTTGTCAGAAGTTATCTGTGTTGTTGTTCTTATTTTATGGAAGCTATGATACGATAGTTTAATTTTGTGTTTAAAGTTTTGTAGTTTGGAAAAAAATGTAGATTAATTTTTTTAAATATAAATGTGGAAATATGAAAGCATACTTTAAGGCATTTATTTGTAGGTGATGAAGGGTATAAAAGATTCGACACTTTCAAATATAGCATTCTAACTTGTTTACAGTCATTTATTTTTTTATTTAGTGTAAAGAATGTAATTTGTATATCTAAAACCAAGGATAAAATACGATACCAAATCATTAAATGATTTTATTCAGGTTAAATATTATAGTAAAATATAAAGATCATAATAGAATGTGGTCCTATTATTAAAATAAACTGGCGGAGAAAAAGTCGTCCAAGATCAATTTCTTACAAAGCATAGAAACTTGTAGTTTTTAGTAATGATTGTACATATATTTTATTGGTTACAAAGTTTTTAATTAAACCTACAACTCAAATGTTTCTATAATGTAGTTTATTTGCCACATAAACTTATTTGAATTGTCCTAATTATGTGTCTATTTTTTCTTCTTGGGAACTCGAAGAACCAGCGTTTAATCAGAGACAGTGTTCATTACAATTTCATTATTACTTCTGAACATCAATTGTAAATCTAAATCAAAGGTGTTAAGAAAAACATACGTTTTAACTCGAAAATTCAAAAATATATTTTCATTTAAAAATTTTTGATCTGAATTGTGGAATATCAAGCTAATTGTTTGATAGTATCAAATAACATAACGAAGATCTTCGGTACTTTTGAATAGTATCAAAAGAAGTACTATAGTATCAACTTTTCCATCCCTGCTATAACTTAACACACACATGTTGAGAGTGAAGGAGGAAAAAAGGATAAAAAAAAAACACTTTACGTCCTGCTGTGTTTTGTAACAATTTTTGTAGTTTTGTTGATTTTATTTATTTATTTTTTTAATTTTTATCAACATGAAAAATATAAATGCAAACAATTCTATTCCAATGTTATTGTTTAACAATTTCATTTTAAACACTTGTCATTTGCAGGCAATGAAATTGTAAGTGAGTTAGAGGAATATGTTTGATAAATATACCAACACACCCTCACATAGACAAACAAACATATACAAATAAATATTTACTATTAAACTGTGACATGTGTAGTAAATATTTGTACTGAAAATGTTGAATTTCTTTATTTAAATTTCAGTTTGTTTTAGTAGAAATATGTTTAGAGAATTAATAAAGAGTGTAGACGAAATAACTTATTTTGCAGTAGAAGAAGTAAAATAAAATAAAATATGGATAAGGAAATGTCCATAGTTTTGTCATTTAGCATTAAATTAAAAAAAAAAAAAAAACGTTGACTCGAAGCTTTTGAACTTGAGCAAATTTTAATGTAATTTTAAATGCAATACACACTCGTAGCATAAAAAAAAATAATTCTTATGCTATTTTATGATTAATTTTTATAATAAGTATCCTTAAGGTTAGATATTCTAGATTCTAGTTCTAGATCGTGTAAAAACACAAATGAAAAGTTTCGTCTCAAAGCTTTCTTTCATGATTTTTCGGGAAAATTGTTATAAAGATTACAAACGTGTTATTTATAACGTTTCGCTAAAAAAAAACTGAATGATTTGATTTGTGATTTTAATTTATTTAAACAATAAAATAAAAATTGCCTCGCATCACGATTGATAGAGTGAAACATTTTTAAAATAGCATTCCATTTGAGATTTACTACAAAAATAATTTTGCTACGGAAACGAATGTTTTATTACTACCAAAATAATATGGTATTCCAGTGACCATATTGTTAACAAAAATTTAAACCTGATATGTTTGCCGTGAATATGCCTAACTATATTTTTTCTAAATTTGTTTTATAAATTTCCATGCTCTTAAGTTTTGAACCCAAAATTTTACCGAAAATTCCAAATTTCACCAAAATTTCTAAATTTCATCAAAAATTCGAAATTTAAACAATAATTTGAAATTTAACCAAAATCGTAACATTTTACCAAAAAAATCGAAATTTCTCCAAAAATTTGTCACAAAAACTTAAAATATTAGAAATTTCGCCAAAAATCTAAAATTTAATTAAAAATTTTAAATTTCACCAAAAATCTCAAATTTCACAAAAAATTCTATATTTTACCAAAAAATTAAAAATTAATTACAAATTTTGTTCTTATAAATACTTTAAAAAAATGACAGAGAATTGCTGGGACGAATTTCCCGCTAACCGAGATTTTTTGCCGGGAATCCCGAGAATTAAAAAGTATCAAAAATTTGCATTTTTATCATTTTTAAAAATCAAAAATTCTATAAAAGTCATTGATTGATCATAACTAATATATGGTTATGGATGATTACACGCTTTTGCACTTAGTTCGATGTAATTAAAGATTTTATTAAAATACCGGATAAAGTAATTTCCTGACTAAGAAATACTGAAATGACTGAGTTGTTCAAAATTCTCTATGTTTGAAACCACTGCTATTAGAACATGAAACTTAAAAAACCCCACCAATGTTAGACGAATGCAGGATACAGTTTTGTAAGATTTTTTATTTTCACCTTTTACCTTCAACAATTTTTACACGTTAATTTAAGAC
The DNA here is from genome assembly GCA_932274085.1 of Protocalliphora azurea. Lineage (NCBI taxonomy): Eukaryota > Metazoa > Arthropoda > Insecta > Diptera > Calliphoridae > Protocalliphora > Protocalliphora azurea. The sequence goes on from OW026519.1 coordinate 134,932,432, forward strand.
TAAAAAAATTATTATTTATATGTTTTGGAAAAATTGGTCGGAAGTAATGCTTATTTATGGTTTCTTAAAAAATGTTCTTTGGCTGTGATAAACGTTATCCAGTAATCTTTCTTTAAGTTTTTATTGTCGATAGTGAATAACCAGACACTTAAATAATAAAACATTTTTAGCTTCCAAATAAGCATTTTGAAAATATAAACACCCCTATTCACAAACAACTTTTAAATATAATTTTTCATGCAAATTTAGTCTTTAAAATGTATTTAAAAGTTAAAATTTTTTGTGTGAATATGGGTGAATGTGTATTTTATTTGTTACCACCCAAAAGATAAGATAGATAAGAATTTTTGGCGATTTTTTAAAAATTACATGGAAGCTAAATACAGGGACCCTAAGAGTTATGATATTTCATATAACAGTTATAATAAAATGAACTTATGAATATATAAATTTATGAGTTTATGATTTTATAAATTCATAAATATATATAAAGACATAATTTTTAATAAATAAATCAAAATCACAAAATAACTTCTATATTTTTCAGAAAAAATTCAAATCATAAAAAACTTTTACTTCAGCTCGAAAAAATAAAAATCAGAAAATAACTTTTTTTTTTTGCTGAAAATAATAAAAACCAAAAATTTAAAAAAACAGCAAATTCACAGTGGTCCAAATGGTGTATTTAAATAAGTTATCCAATATTTTCTTATTACAACTTTTAACATAAAATAAATGTTAATTTCTGACCCAGGAAAACTTCTGAAAAAAAAAAAAAAAAAATAAAATCCTATCTATGTTTTCTTATTTTATTAAGGTAGGGATTTCGAAATAATGATGTTCGCACGTCTGTCCGCACGCTCAGCGTTGTCAACTATTTATAAACAAAACGCGCAGGAAAAAATCCGAACCGCGCTAAAATACGCTAAATCGAATTAAATCCTTTGATTTTGGTTCAATTCAGTACTTTTGATGTCATTTTATACCCTACACCACCATAGGTGGTTGGGGTATTATGCGTTTATGCTGATGTTTGTAACGCATAGAAAAAGTTATCCAATACCCTTAAAGTATACCAATCGAAACAGAATCACTTTTTAAATCGATCTAACGATGTCCGTCCGTCTGGCTGAAACTGGCTATCCATGTAAACCTTATGCACAAAGTACGGGTTGAAATCTTTAAGATAATTCAATAAAATTTGGCACCTGTAACGGTTATGATAGAAGGACGAAGCCTATTGAAATTGGTTGTGATCGGCCCATTATTTCACCTAGCTCCCATACAAATGTTCCCCGGAATAGAACTCAAAAATGCATTAAAAATAAGAATATCTTAATGAAATTCTGTGCAAAGAAGTTCTTAAGTACTCGTATCAATCTTTGTACCAAATTTTATGAAGATCGGTCCACAATTGACCATAGCTCCCATATAAACCCTTCCGAAAATCACTTTAACGTGCATAAATCCCATACGAATGTTAATATTAAGTTAATATTCAACACAAATAAGTTTTCTGTAAGTAGAAAGCACTTTGCTTTATTCCAACTTTTCCATCATGCATTAAAAAATATTCGAATTGTTCGAATAATTTAAAATATAAATAATAAATTTTTGATAAGTTTTTAAAAATTTTATTATAAAAATGTTAAAAATAATTAAATTATACGTGGAGTAGTTTTTTATTTTGAGATTTTGTCTCTATGTAGTTTCGATTGCTACTATAACATAATTTTACAAATTCTTATTGTGGAATACAAAATAATTTACAAGAAAATAAATAACAAGTGGTCCGTCCGTTATTAAGAACAACAAAAATAATATCACCAAAATATTATTATAGGTACCAGAGCTGTAAATGAATCACTCATTTATGAATTAATTCGCGAAACATTCATGCACCGAATTTAGCAAATTTTGAATTAATTCTTTTCACACAAAAAAATGAATTGAATGAAATTTGAGTCAAATCAAATGAATTTGGTAAAATGAATTGCAATTCATTTCCAATTCAAATTAATTTGTAGAATGAATTCGTTTCTAATTCAAATGAATTTGCCAAAGTGAATTGCAATTTATTTCCAATACATTTGAATCGAATTGATTTTAAATTAATTTAAATAAATTAGAAAAGAGAATTAGCCATTCGTTTGAATTGATTGAAATTTGTATTGATGTTGTAAGTAAATCTACAGTAAGCATCACTGTTTTGTTATTCAACTAATTTTTTATGTAAAATACAGCAAGCATTACTCTCGTTTTGTACTCGTATATCACCTAGTATAGTCCAAAGACAAAAAAATTCTTCGATTTGAAATTTCCATGATATACTGGAATTGTTATGTAGCGGCAGAATAGGAATTGAATTATTATATTAAAAAGAAACTTAAAATTTTATTTCATTTTTAAATTTTTGTACTGAATATTTTCATTTTGGTAGGAGAAAATTCCATTTTTCATTCCCCCATGATCTGTTCTTGAATTTGATTGATTGCAACTCATTTTTGATTTCATTCATTTGAATTGTAATTCATTGTTCTAATTCATTTGAATGAATTCAAAATCAATTCAATTCAAATGAATTGGAAATGAATTGCAATTCACTTTAACAAGTTCATTTGAATTGCAATTCATTTTACAGATTTATTTGAATTGAAAACCAATTGCAATTCATTTTACAGATTCATTTAAATTGAAAGCGAATTGCAACTCATTCTACAAATTCATTTGAATTGGAAACGAATTGAAATTCATTTTAGCCTAATTCGTTTCAATTGATTCAAATTTCATTAAATTATTTTTTGTTGTGAAATTAATTAATTAAAAATTTAGCTAATTCGTAAAGAATTGAAGTCAAAAAAGAATGATTCATTTACAGCTCTGATAGGTACATGCGTAACCCTAATTATATTTAAAATAACTAATAAACGCATGTGCGGACGAAGCGACAGAAAGATTAACAATCAAAAATTTACACTGACTACTACATTGATATGCAACCCAACAAACACGATGTCAAACATGTGAAATATGATGACTTTAACTTTTGATATCAAATGTGTTTCTCAAATTTGTTTCAAGTGTAGGTAAAGATTTGAATTCTAAGTTTGATTTCAAACTGAGAATCATTTGAAAAAAAAAAAAACGTTTGAAAAATTGTACATTCTCAAATTTATATGAAATGTTATTATTGAATCATTCTCAAACCTAACTATAACTTTAAAAATATTTGAGAAATAGCATATGCTTTAATATTAAATGTTATTATCAAATCATTCATAAACCTTAAGAGACATTTTATCAAATATTTGAAAAATGGTATTTTCTCAATTTGATATCAAATGTTATTATGAAATCATTCCTAAAAATATTTAAAAGTATATATTAAAAAAAAAAAAAAAATGTGAAATATTATATACAAATAAATAAACTAATAAATAAAATTATTTAAACAAATATTTTCCAATTAATGAATACGTATATTGTTAGGGCGAGATTACAAGTCTATACAAAAGAAAATTTCACAAAAAATTAAAAAAACAAAAAAACAATTCACTTTTGAAAAAAGTTTGAGAATTACATTTAATAATGATTTGATAATAATAGCATTTCTCAATTTAACAATTAATTCCCATTTTTGTTAAGAAAGCTATTATTTTCAAGTTATTTTCAAATGGTTGATTCTCAAACGTTTGACATTCGAGAAAAGACTTGATTTCAAATCACTCTCAAATTGATATCAAACCTTTGTGTTTGCTGGGAAGCTTCAATAGTAATGTAATGTTTACAACAACCACACAGTGAGTATAGGGATCAACAAGTAATGAAACGAATGGAGTAACAAAACCAACTGTGACGACACTTGTTTACAGTGATGGTATGGTGACTAAAAGTATTCTTTCTCCTTCAACAAACAACTTAAAAGTTAAAAATTCCTTGTAAATACACTGGTGCAAATTCCTATAAACGCACATCAATTTTTTTTAATCAACTTACAAAAAATGGGGCTAAAATATAATTAAGGTACTACAAATTAATTTTTTAAATTATTTATTAACTTCACTTAAAAATTAATAGCAAAAAACTTAAAAGGTACATTAAATTTGTTTTCATTGCAATTTTAGTAGTTTAATGCCATTTTTTATAGCATTTTCCTATATACGCACTTGAACTAATGAACCAATATGTTAATGAACCTTTGTTTTGGATAAATTAAAAAGTTCAGTCAGGCTGTCAATTTCTTACCAGGCTTGCTTAATTTTTAGTTTTAACTTCGTTATTGTCATTATGATTTCATTCTGTGCATTTCTTGCGTAAACTTTACGGCCCATGTATCCCCACAGATTTTCCATTGGATTTAAATCCAGACTGCAAGCTGGCCAGTCAAATAGTGGAATACTATGTTCATTAAACCGCGATTTGGACTGCAGCGTTATCTTGTTGGAATATGCAATATTCATCCATTTTTTCACCCATAAATGGATGAACAGTTCATTGTAAATTGTACTGTTCATTTAGTTCGAACAAAATATATTTTTGATTTTCCTGCAGCAGAAAAGGTTGCCCAAACCATAACACTGCCTCTACCGAAATTGCCTTTCTACATACGAATTTCGTTCGACCTCAAATCATGCCAATAGCAAGAATATGAATCGGAACCGTCCAAATTGAATATATTTTAATCAAAAACCATTACTTTATTCCACTAATCTGTCCATTTCATGTATTTTCCTTATGATGCTGTCTTAACATTGGCTTACATTTTAGTTTCTTCCATTTTATGCTACCATCTGTTCGCAAAATGTGTGCAACATGTTTGGAAGTGACATTATTTTTTATTTGTGTAGCATTCAATTTATTAAGGGTGGTTTCTTTTTTAATTTTATTAATTTACCTTTTTGTTAACTTTTTATTACCTTTTGTTGGTTTCCGCACTCCGTATTTCTGCCCTTTCTTAAGAAAGAAATAAATAACTCCTTTCGAACGGTTAATATTTTGTCAAATTTCTCTGTTCGAATAGCCTTGATCCTGAAAGAATTGAATTTGAATTTTTTCCTGGTCTGTAAAAAAAGTTCCTTTGGGCATCCTTTAAGCTGATGAAATTTCCCAATTAAAACAAAAATATTTCCAATAAACATAGTGCTGTCATCAGAAACTTACAACTAAAACTGTTACAATTTTTTGATATTTTTTTTGCAATAATTTTTTAGACAAATTTTTCTAGACTGCGTTTCTAGGAATATTCGACTGAAATGATCACCAATATCTTCTGATTGCTAAATTAAAGAAAACAATAAAAGCAAGAAACAAATATTTCTTATATAAAAAAGTACATCGTGAGTTATTGTAGCAACATAACATTGTTTTTGGTGAAGAGAAACGAATATACCTCAAAGAAAAACAAAAATTTTAAATGCGTTTATAGGAATATGCACCAATGTATGTGTGCCAGACACAAAAACAAAAAATAAATCAATAATTCTATTAAAAATATTAATAGATATTGACTTGTGTTAATATAAAAAAATATTTATATATCTTTATGGAAAGTATTTAAAATAATATTATTGAGAAAATAATAGGAATTGAATGGCTTGATTTACAGCTGATTTCGCTTCTTAGTTTTTATAAAATTTAATTTTGAAAAATATTGTTTTTTTCACTTTTAATTGTTGTATTCAGTTCCTATAGCGAATCACCGTTATATGCTTTAAAAGATTTTTCAATCTGCATAGGTTCATGCGTTAAATTTTTCATAGTTTCTCTGCCGAATACTTTTCTAAATATCTCATTTCCAAACTCTAGACCATATTTAAATTTATTTATTTATATGTATATGTCCATAGTTTTTTAACATCATGTGTTATGTTAGTCTTTCTTGATATAATTATCTATTGAACATTTTGCAACATTTAATTACGTCGTACGCATGAATCACTTTTAAAACATTTCAGTTTTTATGTTGATTCAAAATTGGTTTTTTTTTTTTTTTTAATAACAAACGTTAGAAGCAGTTCCTTTTATTATTCAAGTCTGAAATTAAAATGTCTAATTTATTTTTTTTTTAGAATTATAATTTCTTTCTGCAACGTTTATGTATTTATAAAAGAGATATCTGATCATTCATCTGCTGTCATTCAACAATCTTTAATATCATTTTTCTTTTCAGAATAAAAAATTGTCAACATAATTCCATATTTAATTGTTTAAATCAAAAATTTATACAAATAGTTAAAAATATGATTAAAAGAAGTATAATATTAAAAAAGAGAACTATTCATTTTGTTTCAATATTCGACACCAAAATATTGGAATTATACGTTATTTGAAAAGTCGCACTTTCTAATTCTTTGCACAACTAATCGTATCAAATTCGAAAGAATACCCTAATACATACATACTAAGCACTACGATAGCTTATTATAGATAAAATTGTTTAGAATAAAGCCAATTTTAAAGATCATACTTTCAAATTATCTTCGAAAGTATATTTTAGTTTTTGTTAACAATTTTTAATAACTATTTTTACATTTTATAAATTTTACCTTAATAATTTATGTATATTTAACTCTATTTTTCTTTCTTATTACAGTTGGTAATTGCAAATATTTTGCAAACACGTAAACATCGTGTTGTATTTGTGACGCCAACAACATCCTATGAAGTTCATTTAAGTAGAGAACAAGCTCTACAGGGCCTTGAAATTGAGGAACCAATTGTTGCTGATGTGGTAAGTTATAAAAAAGTAAAAAATAAATAAAAATTTAATATTGAAATTTGTTTTAAATTAATTTGAAAAAAATATTGACATTCATTTATTTTTTTATTCCAACACTCAGGTACAAAAACACGGTGAATTTATTAATTCATGTATGTCTCGACAATGACCAATGTCAATGCGACAACAGCGACAACAACAACGTCATCATATACAAGTGGATTGTCGCGTGACAACGCCACATTTTTGTCGCTTATTAAATCCCGGACCAGGTATTGGACGAAGATATTAAATAAAAAAATGCAACATAAAAATACTATTTACTATCATAACATAAACAACTTCAACAATAATAGAAATTATATAAAAAAACATCATTTGTCACCAACCTACGTTGCCGTTAATTACAAAATTCAGGTAAAGTTTTTTTTTAGATTTTTTTTTGTTATTCTGTGTTAATTTAGAAAGTCTGCTTTTTATGATTATAGACAAGGATTTCATTTGTAGTTTTGTATAAAAGAAATAAATAATTGTAAAGTTTTTTTTCCTTTTTTTTAGTAAATGATAAAAAAGGGTTTTAGTTTTTGTTATAAAAATAACATAACATTATAATATTATTTTATTCCATTTATTAACCACATTATTTTATAAATTTATTACAATTTTACATGTTAAGGGGTAAAAAATACTGTGAACTATATATAAAAGTAAATAAAGTAAGAGTTTATTTAAATAAGCATTTAGTTTAGTCTTATACATATTTAAAATACATATTATTCTTTCTAAGAAACCGTTCCTTTTTTTACTATTTATTGTACTATTTTTTTTATTAATGCCACATATTCCGTTTAGTAATTATAACAATAAATTTGGCACAGTGGGTTATGTTTAAAGGTATTATTTGAAATTTATTCTCACGCCAAGTTTTTAACGTCAGCTCTTAAATTTCCAGAAAATTTCACATCTGCTCAAAATAATAGATACACCTTATAGGATGATATTAAAGTAGCGATAACTTTGGAAAATTCTTCAAAAATACTACGAGTATTTTTCTTTTAGTAAATATTTTATTCTGACAATGCCACTTCAATGAAAAATGCCATAAGTATATGCATTCAAATTGATCTACATATACCTTTTCGATTTAAATACCAAAAATTGTTGCTCACAATAATAGATACATTTAATTAACTTGAAATTTATTTATATTAAATGGAATTCTATTGTCGCTTTTTGATTGCTTTTTACGTAATAGGTTAAGAACAATTGTATTTTGATTATAAATATATAAAGAAATAGTATTCTGACATCTAAAATGGGAAGAATCAATCATTGTGCCAAATAAGGACTTTAAGGCTTATAACTTTCATTATACATGAAAAAAAGTTTGCACTGGTAACTTGCTTGCGCTTGTTATTATTCTCAGTAGCTAAGGGCTAAATTTTGTTGTAATAGCATAATTAGTTTTTATTAAAATGAAAAGTTAACAGAATTCATGCAAACGCATAACTCAAGATAATAACCAAAATACATGTCGACCATATAAAACAATAGCTAGAAGTGCAGGTCAGTTAGGAAATACAGATTTTTGAGTCATAAAAAGTACTAAGAGTTCATGATCACCAAAAGGAACCCTGATAACCGAAGAAAATTTTGATTTATACACTGTAGAATTACAGACAAAATAGTACGTACGTATTTTAAGGGACAATCTCTACATCTCTGGATGAAATGCGACTCATTTATTAAATTACGCAGGATCCACAAAGTAATGTAGAATTTTTTACAACATTCTGGTCAGGAATTTCATATCAGTAATTCCTTTTGTACGTGCGGGGAAAAATACTTTATTCATAACAAATAATACTTTTAACGTAGATATTTACGCAAATGAGTGCTCTCGGAAATGATTCCTTTCTATCATTAGAAAGCTAAGCGAATTCTAATTTTTCTAACCTGATATCGCATATTATCATTACAACAAAAAAGTAGCTGAGTGGTATCAACCAAATGTTACTGCTATGTACCAAGTTAAACCAATCCACTAAACTGTCCACAAAACTTAGTTCATTTGAAATGTATTGTTTTATAGTAAAAAAAATAACGATCAATTACAGCTGAGTAGAAAATAAAATATAGTTTAAAAAAAAAAAATTGTACCCATTCCAACAAAAATGTAACCGAAAACACAATAAAGCTTATATCTAGGGTATTCCAGAAAATATTGAATATTTCAGTAATAACGAATAAAAATTTAATTTTTGTTTCACTTTAAAACTGGAATATAACTGCCTTAACGAATCAAAATTTCAAAAATATTAACCCATTGGTTTCATTTTTATAAGCTGAATTATATGCACTCATTTTTTTGTGCGCAGTTCTTAAGAAAGAAGAGGGCTATTTCAGCTAAAATTTTTAATGTCTGCAAATTGTTCTTCTAGTGCAATATAAATTACCAGGAAGAATAGCTAGAAATGTTCCATTAATGTGTATAAACAAATTTTAAGATACATATTATTTATTTCCGGAATACATCTCTTATATAGTGATATTTTATATTGATATGTTTACTCCTCTGATGGTAAACAAGATTCTGTACCAAATTCAAAGCGTTGATGTTATCTGCATTTATGACAATCGATTTCGGACAGTTAAGCTGCATCTCGCTAAACAATTTCTTCAAGAAAATTGCCTCCTTGGACGTAGACGATAGTGACATATACGCCGCGTCAGTTCTGCTAAGTGCCACAGTTGTCTGCTTCTTTGATTCATAAGAAAACACTGCTCCGGCTAACATAAATGCATATCCCGTATATGATTTTCTATCAGTTGTGTCACCGCCCCAATCTGCATCAGTATAACATTCGATTGGCTTTCCAGTTTTCTGATAAGTTAGTTGTTTATTTTCAGTTGTTGATAAATATCTTAATATTCTTTTAGCAGCTACCATATGTTCCGTATGTGGATCTTTATTTCTTTGGGATACATTTGGGATATATATTAGAGCACCAATGAGCGATTGATATTGGGTCTGGTCGATCTTTTGACAATTTTCTTTGTCACATTTAACTTGATGTTTAGATTCTAAAGGAGTTGCTATAGGTCTACAATTTATCATATTGTGCTTCTGTAAAAGTTTTCTAAATTGTGATTTCTGACTGATACAAATTTTACCTTCTTCACCAACACGATCAACTTCAAGACTCAAAAAATGTTGTACTGGACCTTTGTCGACTACTTTTACTTTATCAGCAATCAATTTCTTTATTCTTTATATATCCTTCTTTCTCGAACTGGCAATCAACAAGTCATCTACATAAACTGCTACAATGTTTATCATACCATTGCCGTGATTTATATACACACACGGTTCACTATCACTTGATTGGAAACCTATTCCTTTCAATATGTTGTTCAATTTAAAATTCCATTGCCGTCCTGAAAAAGTTTCGGTATAATTCACACCATACTTCTGTGAACAACCTTTCGCAATGAGTCTGGCCTTAAAGCGTTCAATTTCATCCCTTTCATTCTTCTTAAGGGCGAAAACCCACTTATTCGATACAGCTTTCTGGCCTCTGGGAAGTTCTGTTAGGTCCCATGTATTGTTATCTATTAATGCCTCATACTCGGCCCGTATTGCTTTCAACCATTCACGAGCATGTTCGCTATTCAATGCTTCTTCTACTGTATCAGGTACCGAAACATTATTATCTGAACAAATCAGACTCAAAACATTGAACTCTTTTCTTGGTCTGCCTGCACCACCTGTTCGTACTATCCGAGGTCTACCAGGGCCTCTCGAAATCTGTTCAATATTATCGTTTAGAATCTCTTCTTCAGCTGATTTAAAACCTTCAAATCCATCTTCATCAGAGTTCTCTGTGTATTCATCAGATTTGGTTAATTCGGCATCACAATCTTTATCAATTATTTCATTACCGCTATCTATAGTCACTGGTAGTAGAGGAATTCCTATTTCCAAATTTTGTTTATCAGTTGGTTCAACAAAATATACGTCTCTACTAACGATCAGTTCTCGTGTCTCTTTACAATATATAACCGGTATGCCTTAGAAGTATCAGAGTATCCGACCATAATATACTCTTTACCTTTTGGTTTGAATTTACTTCTTTGTCGCTTATCCAAAGCTATAGCTACAGAGCCAAAAATCTTGAAATGGCCCACAAAAGGTTTACGATCATAAAACGATTCATATGGTGTAACTCCATCTAGTGCTCGAGTGGGTGCTCTGTTTCACAAATACGCCGCAGTGTTGACTGTTTCAGCCTACAAATGTTCGCCAAGATTTGAACCAACCAACGTGTGGATAAATCTTTCGGCAACGCCGTTCTGTTGCAGCGTATGTAGCACAGTTAGTTGACGTATTATTCCTTTTTCTTTCAAGTAGTTGTTACAAGCATTATTTAAAAACTCGGCTCCATTAACACTTCTAAGAATTTTGATTTTCTTTCCAGTACAATCATAGTCTGGAATTCTTGAAATTTATTGAAGACTTCATATTTACTTTTCAAGAAGTAAACAAAAACATAACGCGTCTTGTCGTCGATAAACGTCAGTAAATATTTTGCACCACCAATTGAAGACGTATTCATTGGACCGCATAAATCTGTGTGGATGATTTCCAAAACGTCATTGCTTCGAGTATCTTATGTACCAAACGGCTTCCGTACACATTTGCATTTCATACAAATCGAACAATTTATGTCTGCTGGTAGAGAGATTCAATCCACGAACCAATTCACCTTTAACCATATCTCTCATACTGCCAAAATTTAGGTGACCATAACGGCAGTGCCACTTCATGGCTTCATCAGAAGATTTTCTCGTAGAAAACAATTTATTATTATCGTTATCAATTTCAAATAAAAATAAATCGCGTACCTTATGCGCACGAAGGATGATTCCCCGTGCTTATCCTTCACATCGACGACGTTATTACTAAACACCACAGTATTACCAAATTCCACCGCTTTAGCAACAGAAACAAAATTACATTGCAGACCAGGAACATATAATACACTAACCAATGTGAGGTTATGATTTCCAACAGTCAAACCACCGTACCTTTTTCTTCAGCTTTCATACAATTATCGCCAGCAAGCATTATTGTTTCAGTATGTTGTTCGAACTCATCAAACATATCGCGGTTGCAACACAAATGCGACAAAGATCCACTATCAATACACCATGCATTAACGTGCAAATCATTCTGCTTAGTATAAAATAACGAACTTTTATCGTTGTTGTTGTTATTTTGCTGTTCTTTTTGTTCACTTTCTCTTTTCTGTTCTCAGCACTGAGCAACGTAGTGGCCTTTGCGTTTACAGTTATAACACCGTACGTTTTTTATGTTGTTGTTGTTGTTTTTGAAATATGCGTTATTAGAATTCTTATTCTGAGAATTTCTATTTTTTGATCCGTGCCCATCGCGTGCCATAAATCCCTGTAACCTTCTTCATTTCGATCAACTTTACTTTCAGTATCGTAAGGGTTGGGAGTTCATCTCGAGACTCCAGGGTAACTACGAGTGGCTCATATAACTCTGCCAATTTTTCCACCACCGAAGTAAATAGGCAAACATAGCGTTGTATGCAATCACCATCAGCCGTACGCAAATTCAACAGTTGCTTAAATAATGTTACCTTACGAACTGGTCCCTTGGGACGATGTACCTCTTTGAGAGCGTTCCATGCATCTTTAGATGTTGCGTGTGTTTTTACATGACCAATTTGCATCGGAGTTATACTCAATATAATTGTTGCCATGGCCTTCTCGTCCTTAGCAGTCCATTTTCTGGCGTGTTTTCTGGTTTAACACCAAGCGATACCACCGACCAAAGCTCCTGGTGTATTAATACACTTTTCACCTGTATATTCCAGGAATCATAATTGGACTCATCCAATTTTTCAATATTAAAAAGAGAACCACTACTCATTTTGCAAAAATTTATTTTAAATTTTCTCGTTTGATTAATAATTTACACTTTCATTAATATCTGGGCCCATAGCATGTCGCGAGGATCCCTTTTCCAGATATCAATAAATATACCAAACACTTAGTTTGAACAGAAGATGTTAGGAATTCAATTTTTTTAATTTATATATTTTTCTTTTAAATGTATCTATTATTATGAGCATCAAAATGGCTGACACAGTAATGCAATTGTCAAATTAACATATATTGCAATATTATATACAACTTGTTTAGCTTTCTTTGTACCATATTAATTGATAAAAATAAGTACGAATTGATATTTAATTTTTTAACGAACAAAAATGTGCTTTTTTTCTTCCTTATATAAAGCCAACTTAGGTGTAATTATTATATTGAGCATATGTGTATATTAGAAGTAGAGTCACCTTTACTTGAACTGGTAAAATTGTGTTAAAATAAATTGTTTAAAAAGTAATTACAACTTGACAGATCCCGTATTAAATAACAAACAAAATTCTAACAAACAAAAATTCTACTTTTTTTAAGGTTTATTTTAGTGTAACTAATAACTTGAAGGATAACATATCTAAATTAAATTTATTAATTAAAATCGCCTGAAAACCCATTGTGCTAAGTACAAAATATGACAAAAATCTAAGAACTCCATAAGAACATATAATTTAAGAACCCCTTAATATAAATCAAAAACATAAACATAACGAAATAAGTAAAGATGATAAATTCAAATCCCTTTAAATAAAAAGAACATTAACTAATTTTTATATAAATATTAAAAAAAAGAAGATTAAGAAACTGCAGAAATATAAAAAGGGGAAAACAAAACAATCATAGCTATTTTCAAAACATCTTTTAACCTTAACATTATAATCCTTGTCATTTTTGATACATCTTAAACATTTTCATTATAACAATTACTTAAATTTTTATTTATCGTTATTAAATACTGCTCCTAAATAAATATTTTATTATTTTATTATTTTATTATTCTTTTCAGTTGATTATGTTATAATATAATTTTCAATTACTCTCATGTTATAACATTTTTTGTTTGTTCTATATATTTTTTTTAAAATGCTGGTTCATTATTATTTTCATTAACATTAACTACTTTTTTATTATTAATTTATTATTATTTTTTTCCTGCACACTACATAAACTATTTTTCCCGATTGATTTTTAAATTAATTTGCGTGTTTCAAAGTCATTATCATTATTGTTATTATTACTTTACTTTCATATTCTGTCGCTATTTTATGGTGTCTGTCATTTATTGCAAAAGTATAACAGTATGTCAAGAGCATACATGGTCACATCAATATTTTAAATATGCATGCAGTAAAGAAATGCACTATGGGTAATCTTATTGGTGGATTTTTGGTTTTAAAGCGAACTAAAAAACATAAAATGTTTGCTTTGCAGTATTTCATACAATGGATTCGAATAGAGATTCAAATTCGAATCCATTGTATCAAATACTGTATCTTAAAATTATTTAAAGAGAAATAATTCCATTGTAAAAATCTTCCAAAAAATTGTAAAAATCCTTTGGGGAACCAAGCAATCTTTATCACAAAATTTGCAAAAGTAAATTGAGCATAATCTACAACAAGTCAAAATTCTGTCTTTTTTTTTGTGTATAGAAAGAAAAAACTGTTTAAAATTTTCTATACAAAGTCTAAGGAATGTCAAGTGATCCATCGGAACTTAAGATAATGTTGACTTAAAATTTATTTATTTCTCTTCTATTTATTCTCCCACTATCAAATTAAGTTTCTCTGCTGCCAAAAAATTCATCATTCTTGTATTTTTGGTTTGATTCTTATGCCTCACATGGTCGCTATGGAACAACATTCTGTTTATTTTGTATCAATCATTCATCATTATTGTTGTGAATTTGTAAAAATGAGATAACAAGTATTACTGTGTAAATGAAAGTGTGTATATGTATATTGTGTGCATTTAGTGGCTGTTTTCCCTCTCTATCCTTAGAAAAAACAAACTTTCATATACATAAATATTCTTATACAGTCTCTCATTTAAATTCAAAAAGTGTTTTTTTTTTTTGTTCATAAACATATACTTAGTTGTCCTTGCATTTAGTAGGTTAGGGTTTCTTCATATTTTGTTTGGCGTTTGACTGCTACCCCTTTTCACTTCGGGCTCTCTGGTTCTCGCTTAGTTGTCATTTCAAATATGTTGCAAAACAGTATTTTTTAGCTTTTTGTATTTCGATTTTTTTTTTTCATTTTTTTTCCCTATATACTTTTTAATGGTGTTGAACACTTAAAGCAGGTCACGAACTTGTAGTTATTTTGTAACAATGTTTTAGCTGTTTTTTAATGTCTTTTGAAAAATTAAAACCATGGAGGGAGGGGAAAAAACTTAGTAAAATTAAATGAAAGTCATGTAGAAATAAATAATATTAAAAAAATGAAAAAAAAAAAACACTAAAACAGAAAGTTTGTTTTTGTATATGAGTACAACTATGAAAATTAAAAACAAAAAATACAAATTTTCTTTAAAAAGAGTTAGATTAAAAAAAAAAAAAAAATAACAAGATAAATATATACATATATACATATATAAATATATACATATATACATATGTACATATATACATATAAATAAACAAGATTTATAAAATAAATTTTGTATGATATGCTGGAAATTACTTTAATGACAAAAACATGTAAAACACGATGAGAAAATAACTTTAGAAAAAATTTTTACATTTCCCGAAAAACTTGCCCCAAATATTTCAATTATATAAATTTTTTCTATAAAAATTTTTGGAACTATACTGTTTTTCCAATTTTTTTTTTAAAGAAAACTGTTGCAATTTTTCTTAAAAATAAATGTTCCCAAAGTTTTATGAGAAAATTGTCCCACAATTTTTCAGGAGAAAATTCCCCAAATTTTTCATGAGATTACTGACCTAAATTTGTTCTAAGAAAATTATGCATATCTTTTTCTTAATAAGACTGTCCAAAATTTTACTTAAGAATATTTTCCCCAATTGTTTTTTATTTTATTTTTTAAAATCTCACACATTTTGTCTCAAATTTTCTATAGAAAATCGGACATTTTTTATCTCAAATTTTCTATAGAACATTGGACGCATTTTGACCCAAATTTAGTCTCAAATTTTCTATAGAAAATCTTACAGTTTGTCTCAAATTTTCAATAGAAAATCTGACACATTTTGTCTCAAATTTTCTACAGAAAATCGGACACATTTTGTCTCAAATTTTCTATAGAAAATCTGACACATTTTGTCTCAAATTTTCTATAGAAAATCTGACACATTTTGTCTCAAATTTTCTATAGAAAATCTGACACATTTTGTCTCAAATTTTCTATAGAAAATCTGACAAATTTTGTCTCAAATTTTCTATAGAAAATCTGACAAATTTTGTCTCAAATTTTCTATAGAAAATCTGACAAATTTTGTCTCAAATTTTCTATAGAAAATCTGACAAATTTTGTCTCAAATTTTCTATAGAAAATCTGACAAATTTTGTCTCAAATTTTCTATAGAAAATCTGACACATTTTGTCTCAAATTTTCTATAGAAAATCTGACACATTTTGTCTCAAATTTTCTATAGAAAATCTGACACATTTTGTCTCAAATTTTCTATAGAAAATCTGACACATTTTGTCTCAAATTTTCTATAGAAAATCTGACACATTTTGTCTCAAATTTTCTATAGAAAATCTGACAAATTTTGTCTCAAATTTTCTATAGAAAATCTGACACATTTTGTCTCAAATTTTCTATAGAAAATCGGACAAATTTTGTCTCAAATTTTTTTTAGAAAATTGGACACATTTTTTTTTTTAAATTGCTGTAGAAAATCGGACATATTATGTCTTAAATTTCTATAGAAAATTGAACACATTTTGTCTTTAAGTTTCTATAGAAAATCGGACACATTATGTCTCAAATTTTCTATAGAAAATTGGACCGTGTTGCCTCAAATTTTCTATAGGAAAACGGAAATAATTTGACATTTTGTTTCAAATTTTCTTCAGAAAATCCGACACATTTTGTCTCAAATTTTCTATATAAAATCGGATGCAGTTTTTCTCAAATTTTCTATAGAAAATCGGACTAATTTTGTCTCAAATTTTCTATAGAAAATCTAACACATTTTGTCTCAAATTTTTTATAGAAAATCGGACACATTTTATCTCAAATTTTGTATAGAAAATCGGACACATTTTATCTCAAATTTTGTATAGAAAATCTGACACATTTTGTCTCAAATTTTCTATAGAAAATCTGACACATTTTGTCTCAAATTTTCTATAGAAAATCTGACAAATTTTGTCTCAAATTTTCTATAGAAAATCTGACAAATTTTGTCTCAAATTTTCTATAGAAAATCTGACAAATTTTGTCTCAAATTTTCTATAGAAAATCTGACAAATTTTGTCTCAAATTTTCTATAGAAAATCTGACAAATTTTGTCTCAAATTTTCTATAGAAAATCTGACAAATTTTGTCTCAAATTTTCTATAGAAAATCTGACACATTTTGTCTCAAATTTTCTATAGAAAATCTGACACATTTTGTCTCAAATTTTCTATAGAAAATCTGACACATTTTGTCTCAAATTTTCTATAGAAAATCTGACACATTTTGTCTCAAATTTTCTATAGAAAATCTGACACATTTTGTCTCAAATTTTCTATAGAAAATCTGACAAATTTTGTCTCAAATTTTCTATAGAAAATCTGACACATTTTGTCTCAAATTTTCTATAGAAAATCTGACAAATTTTGTCTCAAATTTTCTATAGAAAATCTGACAAATTTTGTCTCAAATTTTCTATAGAAAATCTGACAAATTTTGTCTCAAATTTTCTATAGAAAATCTGACAAATTTTGTCTCAAATTTTCTATAGAAAATCTGACAAATTTTGTCTCAAATTTTCTATAGAAAATCTGACACATTTTGTCTCAAATTTTCTATAGAAAATCTGACACATTTTGTCTCAAATTTTCTATAGAAAATCTAACACATTTTGTCTCGAATTTTCTATAGAAAATCTGACACATTTTGTCTCAAATTTTCTATAGAAAATCTGACACATTTTGTCTCGAATTTTCTATAGAAAATCTGACACATTTTGTCTCAAATTTTCTATAGAAAATCTGACAAATTTTGTCTCAAATTTTCTATAGAAAATCTGACACATTTTGTCTCAAATTTTCTATAGAAAATCTGACACATTTTGTCTCAAATTTTCTATAGAAAATCTGACACATTTTGTCTCAAATTTTCTATAGAAAATCTGACACATTTTGTCTCAAATTTTCTATAGAAAATCTGACACATTTTGTCTCAAATTTTTGATAGAAAATCCGACATATTTTGTCTCAAATTTTTGATAGAAAATCCGACACATTTTGTCTCAAATTTTTGATAGAAAATCCGACACATTTTGTCTCAAATTTTTGATAGAAAATCCGACACATTTTGTCTCTAAGTTTCTATAGAAGACCGGACTCATTTTGTTTAAAATTTCTATAGAAAATCTGCCACATTTTGTCTCAAGTTTTCTATAGAACATTTAACACATTTTGTCTAAAATTTTCAATAGAAAATCTGCCAGATTTTGTTTAAAATTCTCTATAGACAACCGGACACACTTTATGTCAAATTTTCTAATGCAAATCTGACACATTTGGTCTCAAATATTCAATAGAAATCTGACAAATTTTGTTTCAAATTTTCTATAGAAAATCGGACACATGTCTCAAATTTTCTATAGATAATTGGACCGTGTTGCCTCAAATTTTCTATAGGAAAACGGAAATAATTTGACATTTTGTTTCAAATTTTCTTCAGAAAATCCGACACATTTTGTCTCAAATTTTCTATATAAAATCGGATGCAGTTTTTCTCAAATTTTCTATAGAAAATCGGACTAATTTTGTCTCAAATTTTCTATAGAAAATCTAACACATTTTGTCTCAAATTTTTTATAGAAAATCGGACACATTTTGTCTCAAATTTTGTATAGAAAATCTGACACATTTTGTCTCAAATTTTCTATAGAAAATCTGACACATTTTGTCTCAAATTTTCTATAGAAAATCTGACACATTTTGTCTCAAATTTTCTATAGAAAATCTGACAAATTTTGTCTCAAATTTTCTGACAAATTTTGTCTGAAATTTTCTATAGAAAATCTGACAAATTTTGTCTCAAATTTTCTATAGAAAATCTGACAAATTTTGTCTCAAATTTTCTATAGAAAATCTGACACATTTTGTCTCAAATTTTCTATAGAAAATCTGACACATTTTGTCTCAAATTTTCTATAGAAAATCTGACACATTTTGTCTCAAATTTTCTATAGAAAATCTGACACATTTTGTCTCAAATATTCTATAGAAAATCTGACACATTTTGTCTCAAATTTTCTATAGAAAATCTGACACATTTTGTCTCAAATTTTCTATAGAAAATCTGACACATTTTGTCTCAAATTTTCTATAGAAAATCTCACACATTTTGTCTCAAATTTTCTATAGAAAATCTGACACATTTTGTCTCAAATTTTGTCTCAAATTTTCTATAGAAAATCTGACACATTTTGTCTCAAATTTTCTATAGAAAATCTGACACATTTTGTCTCAAATTTTCTATAGAAAATCTGACACATTTTGTCTCAAATTTTCTATAGAAAATCTGACACATTTTGTCTCAAATTTTCTATAGAAAATCTGACACATTTTGTCTCAAATTTTCTATAGAAAATCTGACACATTTTGTCTCAAATTTTCTATAGAAAATCTGACACATTTTGTCTCAAATTTTCTATAGAAAATCTGCCACATTTTGTCTCAAATTTTCTATAGAAAATCTGACACATTTTGTCTCAAATTTTCTGTAGAAAATCTGACACATTTTGTCTCAAATTTTCTATAGAAAATCTGACACATTTTGTCTCAAATTTTCTATAGAAAATCTGACACATTTTGTCTCAAATTTTCTATAGAAAATCTGACACATTTTGTATCAAATTTTCTATAGAAAATCTAACACATTTTGTATCAAATTTTCTATAGAAAATCTAACACATTTTGTCTCGAATTTTCTATAGAAAATCTGACACATTTTGTCTCAAATTTTCTATAGAAAATCTGACACATTTTGTCTCGAATTTTCTATAGAAAATCTGACACATTTTGTCTCAAATTTTCTATAGAAAATCTGACACATTTTGTCTCAAATTTTCTATAGAAAATCTGACACATTTTGTCTCAAATTTTCTATAGAAAATCTGACACATTTTGTCTCAAATTTTCTATAGAAAATCTGACACATTTTGTCTCAAATTTTCTATAGAAAATCTGACACATTTTGTCTCAAATTTTCTATAGAAAATCTGACACATTTTGTCTCAAATTTTCTATAGAAAATCTGACACATTTTGTCTCAAATTTTCTATAGAAAATCTGACACATTTTGTCTCAAATTTTCTATAGAAAATCTGACACATTTTGTCTCAAATTTTCTATAGAAAATCTGACACATTTTGTCTCAAATTTTCTATAGAAAATCTGACACATTTTGTCTCAAATTTTCTATAGAAAATCTGACACATTTTGTCTCAAATTTTCTATAGAAAATCTGACACATTTTGTCTCAAATTTTCTATAGAAAATCTGACACATTTTGTCTCAAATTTTCTATAGAAAATCTGACACATTTTGTCTCAAATTTTCTATAGAAAATCTGACACATTTTGTCTCAAATTTTCTATAGAAAATCTGACACATTTTGTCTCGAATTTTCTATAGAAAATCTGACACATTTTGTCTCGAATTTTCTATAGAAAATCTGACACATTTTGTCTCAAATTTTCTATAGAAAATCTGACACATTTTGTCTCGAATTTTCTATAGAAAATCTGACACATTTTGTCTCAAATTTTCTATAGAAAATCTGACACATTTTGTCTCAAATTTTCTATAGAAAATCTGACACATTTTGTCTCAAATTTTTGATAGAAAATCCGACACATTTTGTCTCAAATTTTTGATAGAAAATCCGACACATTTTGTCTCAAATTTTTGATAGAAAATCCGACACATTTTGTCTCAAATTTTTGATAGAAAATCCGACACATTTTGTCTCTAAGTTTCTATAGAAGACCGGACTCATTTTGTTTAAAATTTCTATAGAAAATCTGCCACATTTTGTCTCAAGTTTTCTATAGAACATTTAACACATTTTGTCTAAAATTTTCAATAGAAAATCTGCCAGATTTTGTTTAAAATTCTCTATAGACAACCGGACACACTTTATGTCAAATTTTCTAATGCAAATCTGACACATTTGGTCTCAAATATTCAATAGAAATCTGACAAATTTTGTTTCAAATTTTCTATAGAAAATCTGACACATTTTGTCTCAAATTTTCAATAGAAAATCTGACACATTTTGTCTCAAATTTTCTATAGAAGATCTGACACATTTTGTCTAAAATTTTCTATAGAAAATCTGACATATTTTGTCAAAAATTTTCTATAGAAAATATGACACATTTGGTTTCAAATTTTCAATAGAAAATCCGACACATTTTGTCTCAAATTTTCTATAGAAAATCTGACACATTTTGTCTAAAATTTTCTATAGGAAATCTGACATATTTTGTCCAAAATTTTCCATAGAAAATCTGACACATTTTGTCTAAAATTTTCTATAGAAAATCTGACACATTTTGTCTATAATTTTCTATAGAAAATCTGACACATTTTGTCTCTAATTTTCTATAGAAATTCTGACACATTTTGTCTCAAACTTTCTTTAGAAAATTGGACACATTTTTCCTCAAATTGCTATAGAAAATCGGACACATTGTCTTAAATTTCTATAGAAAATCGAACACATTTTGTCTTTAATTTTCTATAGAAAATCGTACACATTATGTCTCAAATTTTCTATAGAAAATTGGACCGTGTTGCCTCAAATTTTCTATAGGAAAACGGAAATAATTTGTCTAAAATTTTCTAAAGAAAATCGGAAACATTTTGTTTCAAATTTTCTTCAGAAAATCCGACACATTTTGTCTCAAATTTTCTATATAAAATCGGATGCAGTTTTTCTCAAATTTTCTATAGAAAATCGGACAAATTTTGTCTCAAGTTTTCTATAGAAAATCTAACACATTTTGTCTCAAATTTTCTATAGAAAATCGGACACATTTTGTCTCAAATTTTCTATAGAAAATCGGACACATTTTGTCTCAAATTTTCTATAGAAAATCAGACACATTTTGTCTCAAATTTTCTATAGAAAATCGGACACACTTTGTCTCAAATTTTCTATAGAAAATCGGACACATTTTGTCTCAAATTTTCTATAGAAAATCGGACACAATTTGTCTCAAATTTTCTATAGAAAATCGGACACATTTTGTCTCAAATTTTCTATAGCAAATCGGACACATTTTGTCTCAAATTTTCTATAGAAAATCGGACACATTTGGTCTCAAATTTTCTATAGAAAATCGGACACATTTTGTCTCAAATTTTCTATAGAAAATCAGACACATTTTGTCTCAAATTTTCTATAGAAAACCGGACATATTTTGTCTCAAATTTTCTATAGAAAACCGGACACATTTTGTCTCAAACTTTCTATAGAAAATAAGACAAATTCCGTCTGAAATTTTCTATAGAAAATAAGAAACATTCTGTCTCAAATTTTCTATAGAAAGTGAGACATGATTTGTCTCAGATTTTTTATAGAAAATAAGACAAATTCCGTCTCAAATTTTCTATAAAAAATAAGACGTATCTCAAATTTTCTATAGAAAATAAGACATGTTCTGTCTTAAATTTTTTTGTAGAAAATAAAACATGTTCTTCCTCAAATTTTCTATAGAAAATAGGACAAATTCCATCTCAAATTTTCTATTGAAAATAAGGCACATTCTGTCTCAAATTTTCTATAGAAAATAGCGACACATTCTGTCTCAAATTTTCTATAGAATATAGGACACATTCTGTCTCAAATTTTTTGTAGAAAATAGGACACATTCTGTCTCAAATTTTCTATAGAAAATAGGACACATTCTGCCTCAAATTTTCTATAGAAAATAAAGCACATTCTGTTTCTAATTTTCTATAGAAAAATAAGACACATTCGGTGTCAAATTTTCTATAGAAAATAAGACACGTTCTCTGTCAAATTTTCTATAGAAAATGAGACGCATTGTGTGTCAAATAAGACACATTCTGTCTCTAATTTTCTATAGAAAATAAGACACATTCTGTGTCAAGTTTTCTATAGAAAATAAGACACATTCTGTGTCAAGTTTTCTATAGAAAATAAGACACATTCTGTGTCAAGTTTTCTATAGAAAATAAGACACATTCTGTGTCAAGTTTTCTATAGAAAATAAGACACATTCTGTGTCAAGTTTTCTATAGAAAATAAGACACATTCTGTGTCAAGTTTTCTATAGAAAATAAGACACATTCTGTGTCAAGTTTTCTATAGAAAATAAGACACATTCTGTGTCAAGTTTTCTATAGAAAATAAGACACATTCTGTGTCAAGTTTTCTATAGAAAATAAGACACATTCTGTGTCAAGTTTTCTATAGAAAATAAGACACATTCTGTGTCAAGTTTTCTATAGAAAATAAGACACATTCTGTGTCAAGTTTTCTATAGAAAATAAGACACATTCTGTGTCAAGTTTTCTATAGAAAATAAGACACATTCTGTGTCAAGTTTTCTATAGAAAATAAGACACATTCTGTGTCAAGTTTTCTATAGAAAATAAGACACATTCTGTGTCAAGTTTTCTATAGAAAATAAGACACATTCTGTGTCAAGTTTTCTATAGAAAATAAGACACATTCTGTGTCAAGTTTTCTATAGAAAATAAGACACAATCTGTGTCGAATTTTCTATAGAAAATAAGACACATTCTGTGTCGAGTTTTCTATAGAAAATAAGACACATTCTGTGTCGAGTTTTCTATAGAAAATAAGACACATTCTGTGTCGAGTTTTCTATAGAAAATAAGACACATTCTGTGTCGAGTTTTCTATAGAAAATAAGACACATTCTGTGTCGAGTTTTCTATAGAAAATAAGACACATTCTGTGTCAAGTTTTGTATAGAAAATAAGACACATTCTGTGTCAAATTTTCTATAGAAAAGAGACACGTTCTGTGTCAAATTTTCTATAGAAAAGAGACACGTTCTGTGTCAAATTTTCTATAGAAAATAATACACGTTCTGTGTCAAATTTTCTATAGAAAAGAGACACGTTCTGTGTCAAATTTTCTATAGAAAAGAGACACGTTCTGTGTCAAATTTTCCATAGAAAATAATACACGTTCTGTGTCAAATTTTCTATAGAAAATAATACACGTTCTGTGTCAAATTTTCTATAGAAAATAAGACACATTCTGTGTCAAATTTTCTATAGAAAATAATACACGTTCTGTGTCAAATTTTCTATAGAAAATAAGACACATTCTGTGTCAAATTTTCTATAGAAAATGAGACACATTCTGTGTGGAATTTTCTATAGAAAATGAGACACATTCTGTGTGAAATTTTCTATAGAAAATGAGACACATTCTGTGTGGAATTTTCTATAGAAAATGAGACACATTCTGTGTGGAATTTTCTATAGAAAATGAGACACATTCTGTGTGGAATTTTCTACAGAAAATGAGACACATTCTGTGTGAAATTTTCTATAGAAAATGAGACACATTCTGTGTGGAATTTTCTATAGAAAATGAGACACATTCTGTGTGAAATTTTCTATAGAAAATGAGACACATTCTGTGTGAAATTTTCTATAGAAAATGAGACACATTCTGTGTGAAATTTTCTATAGAAAATGAGACACATTCTGTGTGAAATTTTCTATAGAAAATGAGACACATTCTGTGTGGAATTTTCTATAGAAAATGAGACACATTCTGTGTGGAATTTTCTATAGAAAATGAGACACATTCTGTGTGAAATTTTCTATAGAAAATGAGACACATTCTGTGTGGAATTTTCTATAGAAAATGAGACACATTCTGTGTGAAATTTTCTATAGAAAATGAGACACATTCTGTGTGAAATTTTCTATAGAAAATGAGACACATTCTGTGTGGAATTTCTATAGAAAATGAGACACATTCTGTGTGAAATTTTCTATAGAAAATGAGACACATTCTGTGTGGAATTTCTATAGAAAATGAGACACATTCTGTGTGAAATTTTCTATAGAAAATGAGACACATTCTGTGTGAAATTTTCTATAGAAAATGAGACACATTCTGTGTGAAATTTTCTATAGAAAATGAGACACATTCTGTGTGAAATTTTCTATAGAAAATGAGACACATTCTGTGTGAAATTTTCTATAGAAAATGAGACACATTCTGTGTGAAATTTTCTATAGAAAATGAGACACATTCTGTGTGAAATTTTCTATAGAAAATGAGACACATTCTGTGTGAAATTTTCTATAGAAAATGAGACACATTCTGTGTGAAATTTTCTATAGAAAATGAGACACATTCTGTGTGAAATTTTCTATAGAAAATGAGACACATTCTGTGTGAAATTTTCTATAGAAAATGAGACACATTCTGTGTGAAATTTTCTATAGAAATTGAGACACATTCTGTGTGAAATTTTCTATAGAAAATGAGACACATTCTGTGTGAAATTTTCTATAGAAAATGAGACACATTCTGTGTGAAATTTTCTATAGAAAATGAGACACATTCTGTGTGAAATTTTCTATAGAAAATGAGACACATTCTGTGTGAAATTTTCTATAGAAAATGAGACACATTCTGTGTGAAATTTTCTATAGAAAATGAGACACATTCTGTGTGAAATTTTCTATAGAAAATGAGACACATTCTGTGTGAAATTTTCTATAGAAAATGAGACACATTCTGTGTGAAATTTTCTATAGAAAATGAGACACATTCTGTGTGAAATTTTCTATAGAAAATGAGACACATTCTGTGTGAAATTTTCTATAGAAAATGAGACACATTCTGTGTGAAATTTTCTATAGAAAATGAGACACATTCTGTGTGAAATTTTCTATAGAAAATGAGACACATTCTGTGTGAAATTTTCTATAGAAAATAAGACACATTCTGTGTGAAATTATCTATAGAAAATGAGACACATTCTGTGTGAAATTTTCTATAGAAAATAAGACACATTCTGTGTCAAATTTTCTATAGAAAATAAGACGCATTCTGTGTCAAATTTTCTGTAGAAAATAAGACACATTCTGTGTCAAATTTTCTATAGAAAATAAGACGCATTCTGTGTCAAATTTTCTATAGAAAGTAAGACACATTCTGTCCAAGAATTTCCTATAGGAGATCAAGTACATTCTACCTCAAATTTTTTCTAGAAAATAAATTTTTTGTATTTTTGTTTTATCATTATCGCTTTAAGTTGAAAAAATATTTATCTTTCTATTTTCAAAGCATAAACTTTTCAAGTTAAACACTTTGTATAAAAAAAATTGCATGCTAAGTGGTTATGAGAATTTTCATAAAAATATAAATTAACATTTTTTTTATCATGAAAAATAACAAATTCAACGATTTTATCAATTCCTTAGTCAAATTTGTTTCTACGCATCGTCACCCAAAATGCAAAAGGCCGAAACCACACTTTTTAATTTTCTACAATAAAAGCAAAAAACATGAATATCCAAAGGCTGTAATTTTTTAGCAAAAATAGATAACAACAAAAAAAAAAAAAAAAATCAAATTTTTCTTAAATAGAACAAATTTTACAACTGTTTCGTTTATGAAGTTGGCGTTACGGCCTTTGGCTTTTTTTTAATATTGAGGTCAATTTTGAAGATATGGATATGAGAATTTTTATGCAGATGTAAAATTTGATTTTTCAGTGTTTACGGCCTTTTGAGTTTCAAGTGACGACATATTTCATATATTGACAAATAAATATATTAAATTGCCTTTTTCCCAATTTATAAGCCTTACACACACCTACTTTATTAATGTTGGCTAAACAATAAAAATATATATTTTTCCAATTACATTTTTCCAATACACAAGTTATAGTAAATGCTAATACACATTATCAGACATTAGCGTCCCAGCCGGAACAAGAAAGACTAATGAAACATTCTAAAATGCTTTATTTAGGATCCACAAGGCATGCTGCTCGCATTATAACACTATTTATTTTTAGCACGGCGTGTCATGTGAGGCAAGGCCTTCGCTTTTTCCTTCAAAAAAAAAAAAAAAGAAAAAGAAAAAAGCGAGAAAGCAAGTACTATTAAATAGTTATGCTCTTTTCATTAACCGCATTTAAAATAAAACCAAACGATTTTGAGCTTTGCAAGTCTCTCGATTAGAAATAGTTCAGTTTGTAATGAGAAAATTAATGTGTGAGTGATACAATATAAAAATTGTATCTAATGAAAGGAAAACAAGAATTAGTACCGCTTTTTTTAAGGAAGCCGAGGCTTTCTTTGAGGAATTTTCATAGAAGGCAAAATGGAATGTAACATATTTTGCTGCTGGGGTTTATGTTCTTAAACAATAAAGAATGTAAACCTGTATATGTCTTCATTTTAAAAAAAGCGCCTTGATTTATTCTTTTGCTTTCGTTTATTTCCTTCTTGTTTCTTTTTCTTTGCTGCTTAATTACCAGAATATTTTTTCTTTCTTTATTCTCGCAAATAATTTAATAAACACCAAAATTCTTATTTATTTCATACCTTTTATTTTTCGTTTTTGTTGTTTTGCAAAGTTTTTATCCTCTTTTATTTCTCATTTCTTCCATTATTTTTGTTTTCCTTATTAATTTTCTTTAATTTCCTAAGGATTATATCAAATTATTACTACACGTGTAACAATTTATCATTTTCTTAATTTATTTTTTGTGTTTTCTTATATTTTATCTATAATGTATTTCATTCCGTATGACCTGGTATTATTCCAGATCTTTTGTGTTGTTATCTGTTGTTCTTAAAAATTTTATAATAAATATTTTTTTTATTATCATTCTTGTTATTGTTGTTGCTGTTTACTTCCATTTGCAGTTTTAAGTAGCATTAAGTCATGTCTCAAAGAAAAACACTTTATCAAACATAAACAATGACATGTCAATACATAAATGAATGAACTTTTAAAATAAAACTTAGATGAGATGAATGAGGGGACCAACTAATTTTCAATAGAAAAAGGACAAATTCTTTGTAACATTTTCTATAGGAAAAATAAGAGATCTTGTCTTAAATTTTTGTTCTATAACACAGAAATTTGTATATAAAATTGGATAAATTTTTGTTTCATTTCTATAGAGTGTCAAATTTACTATTGAAAATTTCGCAAATCTAACACAAAAGAAAATGGGACAGATTTTGTTCCAAATTTTCTATTGAATAACACAAAGATTTTTTTAACTTTGTCTTAAAATTTTCATACAAACTTTTGCAGATTTTGTTCGCCTATTTCTATAAAAAATTGTGGAAATTTTGTCTTAAATTTATAGAAAATTTTGCACATTTAGTCTTAAATTTTCTATAGATTCTCTCTCAAATTATCTATAGTAGATGAAACAGATTTTCTCTCCTTCTTCTATAGAAAATGAAACAGATTCTCTATCTAGTGTTGTATAGAAAATTACTTAGATTCTCTCAATAATTTGCATAGAAAATGAAGCAGATTCTCTCTCAAATTTTCTATAGAAAATTACACATATTCTCTCTAAAATTTTTTATAGAATATGAAATAGATTCTCTCAAATTTTCTATAGAAAATAAAATAGATTCCCTCTCAAATTTTCTATAGAAAATGAAATAGATTCTCTCCCAAATTTTCTATAGAAAATGAGATAGATTCTCTCTCTAATTTTCTACAGAAAGTGACAGATTTTCTTCCAAATCCTTTATAGGAAATTACACATATTCTCTCTCTCTCTCTTTGTCTAATAAAGACACACATTCTCTTTTTAATTTTCTATAGAAAATGAAACATATTCTCTCCCCAATTTTCTACAGAAAATGAAACAGATTATCGTCCAAATTTTCTATAACTAGAAAATTTTACAGATGTCTAAAATTTTTAATAAAAAATTTCCAAATTTTGTTTGATGTTTTTATATAAAGTTATTCAGATCCTGTTTCAAATTTTCTATAAAATATTGTGCAGATTCTAACTTAAATTCTCTGTAGAAAATTGTGTAGATATTTTTTCTCAAGCTTTGTAAAGGGAATTGTGTTTTTAAAATTTAAGAGATTTTTTTTTAATTTTCTTTACAATTTTCGTTGAAATTTTTCCATATAAACATTTATCATTATAAATAGTAGACTTTATTTCCTTTTTAGTTTAGCTTTTACTTTTTTTTTATAGAAGAATTTCATATTTTTGTTTAAAAGAAAATATATCATTAAAATAATTGTTTTTGTGTCTAATTTGTGAGAGTATGTGTGTGAGTATGTGATCAGATTGCCAACGGCATAAGATTCTACTTTTATCCTTCGTACATTCAAAATGAGATGAGTTGTAGAAATGTGGAGACAAAAAGAACGACAAAGATAATGAAAAATACTCTAAAAATAAGCTTTCATATTTGTTTCATTCATGTTTTGTTGTTGTTTAAGTATCTAGTATAAAATACTAATTCAAGCTATAAAAAACATTCAGGCACTCACACGTAAATATGCGTGTTTAAACCATTTAGCCAAATAGTCTGAAACAAAAGTGTCGCTTAAAATGTTGTCAAGATATTTTATAATATTTTATCATAATATTATGTCTTCTACAATTACTGACAGTGTAAAAGAGACAGAAGGAGATTGGAGATAGAAATGATCTGCATGCGCTACAAATAGATTTAAACATTTTTATATTGAAATGTTGCATGATTATTTGTTTCATTTAAGTGTTATGAAAAATTAATTAAGTGTCTTTAAGGCTGTGTGAAAAATGTTTGAAGTTATGATCAATTGGGTTATGAAAACATTTAAAATGGTAATATGTGTACACTGTAAAGTAAGTTAAATATATTTTCTTCTTTTGTTGATTAAATTTTTATAAAAAATTTAAACATAAGTTTTTCTTATGTATGTTAATAAATTAAAGTCCAAATTCACTCTTTCTTTCTTTTCATCAAGTGCATGAATATTTTCTTCGTACACTGTGTAAACCGAATATGCATTATTTAGCATTCTGTAGCAACAAATCTGTTATATGTATGTAGCCAGGAATAACAAGAAAAAATTAAAGGAAAGTTTTGTCAACGTCACTATTGTGTTGTCGTTATAACTATGAATTGTTACTACGAGATATTTTTTGCATCACAATTTTCCTACATTCATAAGCTGGTTTCACAGTCTGTTGAAAAAAAAGGCAACAAAGAAATGTGTTATACTTTTTTTTGCCATTGTTGTCTAAAGTTTTCTGAAACTGAAATAGAAAACAATAAACATTTATGCATTTTTTTTCTCGGTCTTTACTTGCAACACCCTGCCTCAGTGCATTTCTTCTGTGTAGTGACGTGTCCTGTCAGAAGTTGTGACTTTATTTTCGATAAAACTGCAAACAAAACCGTTTCAATGAAAACATATAAGAAGAAACTGTTATGTTGGCTTTCGTAAACAGACGTTGGCGTAATAATTGGAAAGAATATAATTAAATTTTTAGTAAAAAAAAAAAAGAAATGCTAACACAAGCAGTTATTATTTTAATTATTATACAGATCCCGATTGAAATATTTTATAGCAAATGAGACATATTTTGTCCCAAATTTCTCGTCTTAATTAAAGATTTTGTGCAAAATTTTTAATACAAAGCTTTATGGATTTTGTGCATAACTTTCAATAGAAAATAGCACAGATTTTGTGTTAAATTTTGTATACAAAATTGCACAGATCTTATCTAAAATTTGCTACTGAAATGCAGATTTTGTTTTGAATTTTCTATAGAAAATTTTACAGATTCTCTCTCAAATTTTATATGGAAGTTACGGAGAATCTACATAATGTTAAACAGATTTTGAGTAAAATTTTCTGTAGAAAATCACACAGATTTTACGGAAATTTTTTATAGAAAATTACAGCGATTTTGAGTTTAGACAGATATTGAGTCAAGTTTTCTATTAAGAAAATTGTGATAAATTTTGTATAGAAAATTATTTATTTATTTATTTATTAGTTTCAGTCTATGGATACAATATTATCCTTACAGACATCAATGATAATTTAATATATATAATTATATTAATTATTTAAACAAACTGTTTAACAAATTTTTAAATTCAAGATTTGATATACTTAAGTCTAATTCATTAGAATATTTATTGAATAATCTCATAGCCTTTATTAAAGGTTCATTCAAAGCATATGTTGTTCTATGAATATCTATATAAAAGATATAATTATTTTGCCTTAGAGGCCTAGGAGGTACATATAGTTTTATGGTATGAAGCAAATCAGGACATTCAATTAATCCACGAATTATAGCATATAGGAAATATACAGAAGAAATTTTACGTCTTGTTTCTAAAGTTTTCATAGAAATCAAGGCACATTTATCAGGGTATGTAGGAATCGAAATTTGAGGGTTTACAAATGAAAAGTTTAAAAATGAAAGAGCAAACTTTATAAATTTTACTTGAATTTTTTCAATTCTATTTGTGTGTAATTGAGTACAAGGACTCCAAATAAATGAAGCATATTCTAATCTAGATCTCACAAAGGATGTATATAGAACTTTTTTTGTGTAATGATCAAAATTATTAGAAGTACGGCATAAAAAACTTAACATTGAATAAGCTTTAGGTATAATATAATTTAAGTGATTATTAAATGATAATTTTTTATCAAATAATACCCCTAAATCTAAAATTTCATCCACGGATGAAAGTAAATGTTTATGTATTCTATATCGAGATATAACAGTGTTACAACATCTATGATAAGTCATAGAAAAACATTTGTTTAAAGTAAAAGGTAAACCATTACGGACTGACTAAGAACTCACCCTATTTAAATCCTCCTGGAGATGAAAAACGTCATTGGAATTAGAAATTGTTTTAAAAATTTTTAAATCATCAGCATACAATAAATAATGAGACTTTCTGAAACATAGGTCAATGTCATTAATAAATATATTAAATAACAGTGGACCCAAAACACTACCTTGGGGAATACCATTAGTAGGAATAAATGTTGTGGAATAAACACCATCAAGAGAAACCACGGATTGTCTATCCGACAAGTAATAACGAAACCAAGATAACATTCGGGAATGAACGCCCAATTTATATAATTTTAATAATAAATGTTCATGTGGTACTCGATCAAATGTCTTAGCAAAGTCCGTGTAAATCGCATAAATCTGCAATCGATCTTCAAAACTATCAACACAATACTTGGTAAAAACAGCCAAATTAGTACAGGTTGATCTTCCATTCATAAATCCATGTTGAGATAAAGAAATATGCCTCTTTACATTAAACAAAAGCTTATGATAAACAATATGTTCAAGAATTTTTGAAATATTGGTTAATTTGGAAATTGGTCTATAATTAATGATATTATTTTTATCACCAGATTTATAAATAGGCAAAATTTTAGTAAATTTCCACTTTTTAATAAAATAGCCATTGCTTAAAGACTTATCAAAAATAATTTTCAATGGTAGACATAATGAAGAAGAACATTTCTTTATTAAAAAAGCTGGTAAACCATCATTATCACCCTTAAATGAATTAGAAAGCCTAACAATACCTTCTGCAACATCTTCTTCAGATAGTTGCAAATTACCGAAATCCATAATGGTGTTTATTTCATTTAAATCAAAATTATCATACTGCAAATATTCATAATTAAAATTGGATTTAAAATAGAATGCGAACAAGTTCAGTGAATCAATTAGATTATTTGAAGTTAAGTTATTATAGTTCATACATAAAGGGATGTAAGAACAATTTCTTTTAGAATTTATAAAAATCCAAAATCGTTTTGGATTGTACTTTAAGTCGTTATTAAGATTCATAATATACTGATTGTATAGAAATTTATTGAGAAAATTAAATTCTTTTTTGAATCGAAGAAACTTTTGTTTATAAACATTATTATTTGTGGAATTATATTTTTTGTAATATTTATTTCTAAGATTTTTTAATTTTTTGAGTCCTTTGGTATACCATGGAAGCTTATGTACCCTAGGATTTGCTAAAGGAATATTATTTTGAAAAATATTAAGAACATTTGATAAAAAAAAAAACATCATAACATATACTAACAATTTTACTTTCTAATAAATCAAGCCAATTGACATTTTTAATAAGCATATTTAATGTATTAATGTCACATTTATAATAATTATAACTTATATCATTATTGTTATAATTAGATAGATATTCATAGAATTCAATATTAATTTCTAATGGAAAATGATGAGAAGTAGATGGTGATATTGGAAAAGCACATAAATTTAAGGTTAGCCTCAAATCAGAATTAAGAAATACTAAATCAAGAATTCTATTTAGTTTATTTTAAAACGTATTAACTTGTTGTAAGTCAATACTAAAAAATGAATCAATTAGATTTATCTCAAAAGATTTATTGACATTATTGGGTAAAAATGCCTCAGAGTTTAATACTTCTGACCAAAAAATATCACAAAGATTAAAATCTCCAATAACACATAACTTATCACCATTTCTTATATTTTCAGAAAGAAAAATTACATTTGATATATGACTATCATATATATATGATACAACTATAAATAATTCATGCCACACAAAGTTGATCAAGTAATGAATCCATATTAGATAAACGAATATTTCTACAGCATAGAGACTATTTAACAGCTATAAGTACACCTCCTTCTCTACTAAAACCAGTTTTTTCAGCATCTCTATCTTTACGATATACTACATATGTGTAGGGATTAAAGAATTCTTCACTATAAAAGTCTGTATTCAACCATGTTTCCGTAATAACAAAGACATCATAATCAGCTTGGGATGTGAAAGAATGAAATGACTGAGACTTAGATCTCATACCGGAGACATTTTGATAATATAATTTTAATGAGTTAGAACATGTGTGGATTATGTCTGTTGCTGGGGATGAGGATTTTTTGGAAAAAACTTAAACGGGCGAACTTTAATAGCAGTTGTCCAAAGTTCAGGCCGAAAAAGTTGTTCATAATAAGTTGCTGAAACACCAAGTTTAAAGTTAACAAACTTGAGATCATCGATTGAAGCATCTTTTTTCACTAGTTTATAGCACAATATATTATCATTAACAATCTCTAAATGCTTTTTAACGTAGGATATTATATTTTGCTCTGAAACAGATGGCTTAAAAGCAGATAAGTGGACCCATCTCAATTTTAAAACCACATCTAACTCTGTATTATTATTTTCTTCAATTACAGCTTTTCTCTTGACAGGTTTTTTCCTATTAGTGACATAATTCCAATTAGAATCATCAGTTAATTGCATTGAATTACTACTTGTGGTACAAAACGCATTATTTACATTAGTATTACTTAAATCAGCTAAATTGTTATTACTGGCAGTTTGAGAATCTATTGGTACAACTTTGTCATCTCTAAATGAATGTACATTATTTACTTCAGAATCATCTGTTTGTTTAGCAAGTGAGAATGTATTTGCTGTATCGTTGACAGCATAAGTGGGGAATAGTTTTTACACAAACTGTAGTATTGTTTACATTACGAATTTGATTATTTGAAGAAATTGGTAAACTTACAGGAATAGGCAAATTAGAGTTAAAACCGGTTATAGGCATAGGTAGACTGCGATGAGAACTTTTTGCATTGTTGTTTATTCCATTATTTTCCACAAATTGAGAGAATAGAGATTTTAATTGTTCAATTTCATAAGACAAAAGGCTTATTTTTTTAATTAAATCCCGAGATGTATGTAAACAATTATCGCAATTAAAAACAATATTTTCAAAATTAAAAAGAGTTTTAAATGCAGTATCATCTTCTATTTTTGCACATATTTTATGAAACTTGCATCTGCAAATTTCACAAACAATAACAGAGTTTTTTTTTGAATATTCTTGTAACATTTGGAACAAATTATTTTTTCCGACATAACGAAAGCGACTAGTCTTATTGAGAGCACAAACTAAACTTTTAAACTACGAAGATTTAGTTTCAAATATTCTATAGAAAATTAAAAAGATTTTTTTGTTAAATTTTCTGTAGAAAATTGTATAGATTTTTGTCAAATTGTTAATAGGAAATTACACAGATTTTATGTTAATGCAAATTTTTACATATTTTGTGCATTATTTTCAATAGAAAATAATAAAAATTTTGTGTTAAATTTTCTATACAAAATTACACTAATTTTATCTAAAATTTTCTATTGAAAATTATATAGATTTTGTTTCAAATTTTCCATAGAAAATTACGCAGATTCGGTCTCAAATTTTGTATGAAAATTATGCAGATCCTATAGAATATTACATAGATTTTTTGTAAAATTTTCCATAGAAAATCACACAGGTTTTATGACAATTTTGTATAGAAAATTACATCGATTTTGTTATTACGCAGATTTTGAGTCGTTTTCTAAAAAAAAAAAAAAAATTCAAATTTTCTATGGGAAATTGCACAAACTTTGTATCAATTTTTCTATACAAAATTACACAGATTTTCTATTAAATTTTGTATAGAAAATTACGTAGATGTTGTGGTAAATTTTTTACAGAAAATTACGCAGATTTCGTGTAAAATTTCTACAGAAAACTACGCAAATTTCGTGTAAATTTTCTATAGAAAATTACACAGATTTTGTGTCAGAATTTATATTTGAAATTATAAAATTTTTATGTCGTTTTCTATACAAAATTTTCTATGGAAAATTTCACAAATTCTTTCCTTTTAAATAATACGTAAACTTTATGTAAAATTTTCTATAAAAAATTGCATAGATTTTGCTTGAATTTTTTGAAATCATATAGATTTTGTTCTTTAGAAATTTATATTCTATGGACATTTTTCATAAGAAATCAAGCGAATAATCGGATTGGTAATTAAAATTTTCTATAAGATGCAGCTTATAATTTTTCAGCGGACATTTTTCGCTTTTACTTTTAATGCCTTAATATAGGTTTCAATTTAAAATTTTTCTTCTTTGCCTTAATATATACTTTGCTTTTTATTTTTATTTTTTTATGCTCATATACTCTTTCAATGGTAACTTTTGTGTGTGTGTGTGTGTTTATATTTTAATTTTGTAACTTTTTATTTAGATTTATTCAAGTGTTTATTACAAAACTGTAGTAATTTCCTTGGAGAACACCACCTCATTATATCTTCAATAAACCTACACATTAATAAAGATTCATTCATTCCTTTTAACCTTGGCTTATGTTCATTCACTTATTTTTCATTTTTAACACTCAGCTGTGATTTTTTCCTTTTTTATTTTTGTTTTGAAAGAAAAAAATTAAAATTATTTTTGTTTTTAATAAATGAATGCATAAATTACCAAATAAAAATAAACAATTTCATATCCAAAATTTAGGACTGAATGTACTGAATATTAACAAAAACTTATAAATTATTAGATAATTTAATAAAAATAACAATTTTTAGAAGATTTCTTTGAAAGAATCATTTATAAATTAATGTGTGTTTTAGAGTGGAGTAAGAAAAAAATCATTAAAAAAAATAATAATAATAAATTTGTAAACATAAATTTTTCGAAACTCTAATTAAGTGTTTATTTAAGTGTATTGGAAAATTTATAAAAGCTTTCAAGTAAAATACTAAGAGATATAAATATTATAACAAAATATTATTAATATAATATTAAGTGTATATGTTAAATAGAAAAAAGAAACTAAAAAGAAAATAATAGTTTAAAATGAAAAAAAAAAAAAAAAAAAAATATTGTTAAACTTAAAAGAAAATTAAAAATTATTAATTTATGTTAAGGAGTGTTTATAAATAGCAAAGACTTAATTTCCACTTCTGACAGCTATAAATTACTGTATCCAAAACATTGAGGACTTAATTGTAGTGTATAAATAGTGGTGACACATTTAATGTAAACTATTATAGGCATCGAAAGATCGATTACTACACCATATATTAACACATTTTAAAAATTCAAGAAAGTTTCCATTAAATTTGGAGTTGAACTCTATTTTTTTTCTTATGCTTTCTGGGAACAAATTTTCAAAAGATGCATTTTTTTATGAAAGATTTAAGGTCTGTTGTAATTAAAATTAATATCAAAATTTTTTAATTAATTAAATTGGACAACATTATAAAAACACGTCTTGTTTTTAAACAACAATATATAAATCCTTATTTGGATTCACAAAAAAGAAAAAAAAAATCAAATATCAAATTTTAAAATCTCCTAAAAAACGAAGAGATTTATAAAAAAGTAGCCTTGAAGAAACTTTATGAAAATCATAATTAGTTTGTAAAAAAAAAAAAAAATTAAAAAGAAAATAAAAAAAAAATGAACCAATTAGCTCCAAAAAATAAATAAAAAAAACTACAAATTGGACCAAATTATTAAAGAGAAAAACTATAAAATCATCAATAGATTTAAAACAAGCAAAAATATAGAAAAAAAAAACATTTCAAAATTTCCTTAAAACTAATAAAATCATTCCCTAGCAGCTACATACATTAAAACTAAACTTTATTAAAAGGAATTGGTAATTTTGATCTTAAATCTATAAAATTTATTCTTAGTTTAACGTATATCATGAATTCCACGAATGAACACATAAAAAAAGTAAAATTTTTTGCCTCATGTCTTAATTTTCTTCATATTCACTAAATATGTTCTCTGTCAAGCTAATAAAATTTATCCAATTTTTGTTAAAAAAAAAATCATAAACCGTGTTTTTTTGCGTTTTGAAATTATTAAAAAATTAACAAAATCGAAAAAGTACGTTATTTTAAAAGACGATATTTTTCATATTTCTTATCAGATTTTTGTTATTTAAAATGCATTAAATTTGCCCTCTTTTATAATAAATTTATTAATTAATTTTAGCTTTTTTACTAAATGCATTTTAGATGCAAGTGCATTCTTCAGATGTAGTTTTGAAATTGTTTTCTCCCTACGATTTTTATTTTTTTTCTTTCACAATAAAAAGTGATTTAATGGTTAAACAATTTAATTTAGAATTTTTTGTGACGCAAATATTTACCATTTTTAATAATTTTTAGAAAAAATACCTACACTTTTTTCATGCAAAAATTTACTTTTTTAAATATTTTAGTGTTTTGTACGTTTTACGCAAAAAGTGTACAACTTAAGATATGTAAAACTACATATGTAAATGACAGATTTAATTGATTTAAACAAATATATTAACGGTATTTATATTTCTTTTATGTTAAATAATTCAAAAATAAAATTTTAGTTATAAATTGCATTAGATGCATAAATGAACTAGCAATTTTTCAAATGTATTTTTTATAAAATTTATTTAACAAACATTTCTAAAAAATATATCTTATTAAAATTTTATAATTTATTAATAACCTTATATATCACTTTATTCGGATTCTCAATTTTTTATAAATTTTTTTGTAAATAAAATATATAAATAAATCAAAAAATTTGGTTAAAAAAATTGTATGTTATTAGAATTGTTTAGGCAATAAACCAAGTTTTACGTTTTTTTAAGCAAATAAAAAATCGAAGCGGGAGAAAGTTTTCAAAATTGCATCCAAAAAATTTTTTTTCATTAAACATGCATATTTTAAAAAATGATTTCATTTTTTAATTATGACATTAAGAGAGGGAATCAATTGCTTTTCTAATGATGTTTAAATCAATGAAATTGGATTTAAACTTCAATGTGTATAATGAAAATTACATAAATAGTGGAATATTTTCATTTTTACGAAATTAAAAATGTGAAAAAATTGCGATTTTTTTTTTTAATTAAAATTAGTATGTCAATGTTATTTTTCATATGTGATGTCTCATGGAATTCATGATATAAAATATAAAGAAATTTCCACAAAATATTAATAGTTCTATTAAAAAATAAAAATTAAGAATAAAATGAAAATCATTTTAAATTTTTTTTGTCGTATTGTGTAAAAGAAATCTTAAGGAAAAATAATAATAATAATAATAATAATAATAATAATAACTTAATAGTAAAACATAGTAAATTAATAAAAAATATAGCTTTAAACGTAATTACAAATGTTTGTTTTATTTAAATTAGTTTTAAGTTAAATAAGGAATTAAATAATAAAGTTCCCTATCAAACAAACGACAAATTCCAGGATTTCACTTCAAAGTACTCTCGGGAATTTACGGGAATTTATTAAAATTTTCCTAGGAAAACGGGAAATTAAATATTTACGTAGTTTTAAAATTCATTAAACATTTAAACATTTTGCTATTTTTTACACCTTATATCAATGAAAGATTGATCTTATTCTAAACATGGTACTTGCAAGAGTTTAATGAACACAATACAAATAGAACGTTATTTGAGAGAAATGTTAATGTTGCAAGAATTACGTTTTTGACTATTGATTTATACAATAACGTAAAAATCTGAGACACAGTTTTAAACATAAATTACGAAAGATACTAATTTTATTTGTATAAAATATTTAAAATTTGTTTAATCTTAAAAATGGCGTTACACTTTTATATTATTAAATTTTTCGTTAATTCTGTATAATTTGTAATATTTCGGTTTGTTTTATTTAATAAAAAAATAAAAATAAAGAAATCATGGCCTTTTTTTTTCTTATACTAAAGTTTTAACAAATTTCCGAGAATCCCGGGAAATCGATTTTTTTTGTTCCCGTTTCCCGGGACCCGAAACCTCACTTGTAATCCATTTCGTACCTTAGTGATTTTTTTATTCGTTCTGCGCTCCTTGGATCAAAATAATCCAATATTTTTCTTCAAAAGTAAAGAATTATTTTGTATTCCCAAAAGTGGGATCAAACGCAAAATTGCTGGTAATAAATTTGTATACCCTAAACTACTGGTCGGATCGAATGGAAATGTATGAAAGAGTTGTACAGGAAGACCTAAGCTTTCAGAAAAATCATCTTGTAGTCAGCCTGTGATAATAGGAAATAAGTTATAGGATGTCAAAGTTGACCACCTCGAGTATGTAAAATCTTCAAAAATCGTAACTTCTACAAAACAAGTCCGATTTCAAAGATTTTTATATTTCCGTAAAGTGCTTGGCAAGATAAAGAAAAAATAAGCTTACTCACCTAAGTTATTTCTTACAGCTAAAACATTATTTACGCTTTAATTTTAATGTTTTTAAAATATTTTGTAATATATTTAGATATAATATGCTTTAAAAATTTTTTTTATTATCTCAATTTTTCTAGACGTGAAAAAGGTTCAAAGTGAGCATTCTGAAATTGGTATGAAAAATGGCTGTTTATTTACAAAAAATATAGCAGTATTCTTTCACTTTTTTCTCAAAGTTTTGTCAATAAAAACAATTTTACTTTACATATTTCGAAAAACAAGACTTCGTAAATGCTTAATAAAGAAATTTTGAATTGATTTAGGTTTGTACCCTCATTCCAGCTTTGGTCGTAAATGGTGAATTTTAAAAAAGTTTCATTTTTATCGATAAAAAAAAACATGTGAAACAAGTTTATGTTTTTATTTATTTATTGACGATATTTAATCATAAAATAGATTTGGATCGATTTGGAACTTAATTGTTTCCCGGCCGGTCAAAAACGAATGTAGGAGTATATTTTTTAAACGCATATTAGCATAATATTTTCACTATTATTTCTTATGTATTGTATAAAATAAATATCAATCTTTCATTTCTGCAGAAATCGTTTAAAACACTTTATAAACCAATTTTTGGCAATTTTTCAAAATAAACAATATTTAATAAATTTGTCGATTATTAAGCGCCAATACGCCAATAATGTGTTACCTATGAAAATGCACATTAAAATATTATAAAATAGTGAATTTAGTGAGAATTGATTAAGTTGTCAGTTGTACATATTATATGTCATTGAATTCGTAAATAAGTCTATGCTTATATTCTTATAATATTTTATAAGTTTTTGAAAACTAGACAGAGTTTTATTTTAAAATAATATTTTTTTTTTTGGTTTTTATTTTATATTGTTTGTGTTTGAAATATTGCCAAATATTGGTTTGCAAAGCTTTTTCAATGATTTTTGCAGGAATGAAAGAAACAATAATGGAAGTATTATGCTAATATGCTTTTTGTGCAATTTAAAAAAGTCGTTTAAAAATGTACTTTTTTTTTATAAAATCTGCACTCCTACATACGGTTTTGGTCGGGCGGGAAACAATTTAGTGTCAAATTGATCTAAATCTATTTTATGATTAAATATCATCAATAAATTAAAATTTTTTTATTAATCGATAAAAATGAAACTTTTTTAAAAAAATTCAGTATTTTCGACCAATGCTGCAAACCTAAATCAATTTAAAATTCTTCATTAACCATTTATGAAGCATTGTCTTTCGAATTATATACAGTAAAAATTGTTTTTACTAAAAAAATAAGAAAAAAGTGATTTAAGAGTGCTGACTTTAAACATTTTTCACGTCTAGACGGATTGAGAAAATAAAAATTTTTTTCAGCATATTATTTCGGAACATATTGCAAATTACAGAATATATTTAAAAAAATTTTCCTTCATAAACCTCAGGACATATTTCCGAAAAACAAAATAAAGTCGAGGCAAAAAATCAAAAATTCAAAATTCATGCGTAGATATTTTTTCTACTGTGAGGGTTATCTTAGATATCCAAGCACTTTACATAAATCTAAAAATCTTTGAAATCTCACTTGATTTTTAGAAGCAACGATTTTTTGAAACTTTTGCATATTCTAGGTAGTCAAATTTGACACCTTGTAGCTTATCTCATGTTATCACAGGGTGGCCACAAGATGATTTTTCTGAAAGCTTAGGTCCTTTTATACATTTCAATTCGATCCGATTAGTAGTTTAGGAGATACAGATTTATTACCAAAAATTTTGCGTTTGGCCCCACTGTGCAGTGACTATAATTTAGTTTGGTTAGGAGAACAGTTTTTTTGCTTAATGAGTTAACTTTCTCTATAGCGATTTTTTTTTTCATTTTGTAAATATTACTGAATATTTCTATATTTCTTTAAAAAGAGAAAGAGCTTTTTTATAGTTGTCGGTTTGGAAATTCTAATCTTATTTTGTTTGAAAATTACACATCACTCTCATCTCGTTGTTAGTAATCTCATTAAAGCTTTTTTTTGATTTGTTATAATTATTCTGAGTAAAACAAAAAGAGAATAGACCGGTTATAAAAAAAATATATATATATATTAGAATACACTGTGTTACAAAACGAAAAACATTTTATACACTTTTAAAGCGACCTATTGTTGCTTGTAGAGAATTTTGAGTAGATTACTCTACAATTTTAAGAAATTTCAATACATCTTCAAAATCTAAAGTTATCGAAAAAACGTTATTTTAATTGAAAAAAATCTTAAAAATTTATCTTAAAACGGTTGGAAGGCGAATGAATATTTAGGCTCTCAAAATATGTATACATGTTACTGCATTAATCTTGTTATCTAATATATCTATCATCAAATACTTCTGAAAATTTAAATTTTTTGTCCAAGTGTATTACTTTAATCAACACTTGTTTGTATTTTTTTTTTTTTTGGAAACTATATAAAAAAATGCCTTTTTTGCATTTTATGCATTTTTGTTGTGGTTTTGCTTTTTTGTTCTACTTTTCTGATTTACAATTTTTAGAACAAAATTAGCTTTTTTTTTTTAAACAATTTTGGCAAAATTATTAAATTTTCAACATTTATTTGACGAATTTCTTCAAGGGGGGGTCCTTTCTCCATTACTGTGGCTCTTGGCCGTGAACGTCATTTTAAGACAGTTTGATGCTAAGGGACGGAAGATTGTGGCCTACGCCGATGACGTTGTTTTACTGGTCTCTGGTAAGTTTTTATCTACGATCAGTGAGGTCATGCAGACAGGTTTACGTGATCTGTCCCTTTGGGCCAACAGTAAGGGATTAGGGGTAAACCCCGGAAAAACGGAGCTAGTTTTGTTTACTAGGAAATACAAGGTTGAGCATTTTAGCTTGCCAGTATTGAACGGGATTGAGCTTGTATTGTCAAGTGAGGCCAAATACCTGGGTGTGTACTTGGACAGTAAATTGTCTTGGAGGAGAAACACTCAGGAGAGGGTCAAGAAGGGACTCAATGCCTATTACACCTGCAGGAACTCTATAGGCAAGAATTGGGGTCTTAAGCCGCAAGTTGTATACTGGATTTACACTTCGGTTGTTAGACCTATTCTTACTTATGGCTGTACAGTCTGGTGGAAGGTATTGAGTAGGGAAACGTACAGGAAACTTCTCTCTAAAGTTCAGAGGTGTGCTTCAATTGGCATCTCAGGTGCCAGGAGAAGTACACCTCAGGCGGCGCTGGACATAATTCTCCACCTTCTTCCAATTGAGGAATTCGTGAGGGGTATGGCTGTCCGTGGCCTCACGAAGTTGAAGGAACTGGGTTTATTAAGTTCATCTAGAGCGGGGCATGTCAGCATACTAGATGAAGTCAGATTCAACTGTCGGACACTATCCTTGGCTGAGCCTACGGATTATGTCGGGACTACGATTGACTTCGGGGCTACTCCCGCTTTGGTGTTACCTAGCAGGGATCTTTGGGATGGAGTAGAAAAGCTCTATGGAGGGTGCGCGGTCTTCACGGACGGTTCGAAAATGGAAGTTGGTACTGGTGCAGGTGTATACTTTATGGGAACTGATATCAGACGATCCTACAAATTGTCTGACAGTTGTAGTGTCTTTCAAGCAGAGATTCTTGGCATTTATAAGGCTCTCTGCTTGATTGAAGGGAATGTTGAACGGGGGTCTGAGATTACTATCTATGTTGATAGTCAGGCGGCGTTATTGGCTCTGACTGGTCATTTTGTTAGGTCCAGATTGGTACTTGAGTGCAGAAGGGAATTGAGAAGGTTAATGGATTCCTATATGATAAGACTATGTTGGGTTCCTGGTCATTGTGACATTCTTGGCAACGAAATAGCCGATGAGCTAGCTCGCAGTGGCTCGGAGCTAGATAGGTCTTTCATAGAGTCATCTGTTAAGATTCCAATTGGGTCCTTCTTTAGGGCCATAGGGGAGTGGACTCTGGACAACACGAATCAAGCCTGGAATGACAGATCGGACTGCAGAGTTTCTAGGGCATTATGGCCTAGCTTAAAACTGGCGGATTCCAAGCATCTTCTAGGTATGAGTCGTGGTAGTCTTAGAGTCATAGTAGGTATGGTTACGAGTCACTTCTCAATAGGGAATATGATGAGTAAGTGGGACATTGGCACATCAGACTTTTGTAGAACGTGCGATGATGTTGAGGAGCTAGAGACAGTGGAGCACATACTCTGTCACTGCGTAGGGCTTCAGCGTAATAGGTTGAAGTGGTTTGGAAGCCATACACTACATGAACTAGGTGAGGTTAATGGCAAAGGACTTGTCAACATCATAGGGTTTGTAATGGGAATAAAATGGCTTAGGAACAATCATAACTGATTGATTGGGTATAGGTTCCACTTTTCTCTTTTTTCTTCTTTTCATAAAGGGATCACAATGGGCCGTTTGGCGTCTGGGTGTAGGCGTGAATGCGCCGCCCTTTCCGACCTAACCTAACCTAACCTAACCTTGACGAATTTCTTTTCTGTGTTAAAATTCTGTGGTAAAAAAATCCACTGTTTGATTATATAAAATTAAAATTTTTGGTATCATATCCCTCGTAGAAATATGCGTTTATAGAAATACACATGAGCCGTTTATTTTGAAAGTGAGCTAAGTCCATTCACTAAAAAAAATTGAGTTAGACATTGCAATTGTTACATTTTTACATAATAATTGTTTAATTAATTTATTTTTTTTTTACTTCCTGATAAAAAGAGTTTTTTAATAATGAAAAAACATCAGTTAACAGAACAATTAACATTAAATTGTTTATTTTGAAAGTGGCTTAAGTCCTGTTTTAAGA
The DNA here is from genome assembly GCA_932274085.1 of Protocalliphora azurea. Taxonomy (NCBI): domain Eukaryota; kingdom Metazoa; phylum Arthropoda; class Insecta; order Diptera; family Calliphoridae; genus Protocalliphora; species Protocalliphora azurea. Next base: position 134,977,234 of record OW026519.1, read on the forward strand.
GAGCTGGATCGTTATACGTGTCTAATGTGTGGAGGAAATGACAAATTTATGTATTTTTATCAATTGTTTATCATTATAGTGGTTTATTATTTTGTTAAAATGTATATTTATGCAGAAAGAAGTGCATTCATCTCCCACAGTCTGTATTGGAAATCAGCAACAAATTCAATTGTAACTTTTATTTTCACATTTTTAAAAATTATTGAATTTATCAAATTTAATATTTTTATTATAGTGGCAACTATTTCTACCTAATAATAGAGACTTAGTGAAAAATAATTTATGGTGAATTTTTAAAGAACAATATAATAGTGGAAGATTTTATTTCGACAAAAGTTAAAAAAAAAAACACGATTTGTAAATGAAAAAAAGTTTAAACAGTTTTCAAATACGTATTCCCTAAGTAAAAGTATTTATACATCATCATTATTTTAAATCGCTTCTACACACGCAAATTGATGATAGTATTATATAAAATTCATATATCAAATATTGAATAAAAGTTGAAAACATATTGTGTTGTTATAACATGCAAATGTTTTAATACACCTTATTTCATTTCCGAGAAACTTATTTCATGGACTTAATTTTCTTTCAAAACTAGCAACTTTGTTTCAATAATTTTGAAAGTGGCTTAAGAACATTGGAGGCCCTAGAAAACATATTTATTGAAACAAAGTGTTAATAATGCTGATTGGGCTGATAAATTTTACACCTTTCGATATAAAAAAATCATTACAAGTACAGAGAAAACAGTTTTGTTGAGGCAACCGATTTTTTGCCAATCGAATTCTGTCGGTTGCGAATATTATTTCGGTAGATTGGTTGTGATAATGGTATTTTGTGATTGTCACAATTGTTTAAAAAAATAATTTAGTTGGAATATATGCATAATATGTGTTTAAAAAGTTAGGGCTTCTCAAAAAAAAAAAAAATTAAAAATATTTTTTATTTATACGAGCCATTATTTAATCTTTAATAAGTTTTGTGGTTTTACTATTTTAAACAAACAGGTTACAGATCTGAACTCACAAAACTTGAAACTTATGAGTGCACCATTTTATAATTATGATTGTTGTTCAAGGTTCAAAAACTTAGAAAAAGGGCTAAAAATTACTTAATTTTTTCCCATTCTTCAACACTTTTTGTTCGCACGTTTATACTATGCATTCATACCCATGCGATTTTATATAAAATAATACAAATTTTTTAAAATGTCATTTAGTTTTATATAAAAAAGCTAAAAATTTTATTTGTTTACATCAAGTCAACAATTCAGGTATTATTTACCTGATGTAAAAAAATACAAAATTTTTGTGACGAAAACATTTTTTATTTGTAATTTCTTTGAACATTTTTGAAAACTACATTGTTGACATAAGGTAAACAATTAAAATATTAATATCATATAAATAATTCAATATATTTCTTTACATTATTTAAGTAAGAAATTCTTACTTCTTTTCAGTACTTTACATTGTTTACATCATGTAAATAATTAATTAAAAAATTAAATTAAGTTTACAATTTTTTATTTAAAAATATAAAAATCATTTGTGATCAAATGCAGACTCTCTACAGTTACATACAAGGTAGTCAAATGTTGGTGACAAAATTAATTTTTTTCTTATTTTAAATTTTGTAACCGAGATTAACACTTATTGTAATTGTGCATATTTTGAGCTATATCTTGTTAATGTGCCCGAAATAGTCAACGCAGTAGATAGTCTCAAACTTTGGAAAACAAGAGCGAAAATTTTTTAAAAAAAGTCAGTTTTTTGCAATGCACATTCAGAGTTTCTAATGGATTATCATGCACTACTGCGTGCACTTACTTTTTTTTACTTTTTTTATTGAAAACTACGCAAAAATTATACCTTTTATTTTTGTATTTAATATAGCAAATTGCAATTTGTACAAATTTTGCATAAATAGATACAGGAGCGGCGATATATATAATTGATCGGTACCAAAAATTTAAGTAAAATGTCTTTGATAGTTGAAAACAGGACACTTTTGTCAAAACACATTTTGCACGTCATATGGACAGCTTAATAACTTAGATCGAAATTTTTAGTATAAAGAAAATTTTTTTAAATTTTACTAGGAAACCCTAAAATATGCCACGCTAATATCAGACGCTGAAAATATCATAAATTTTATTTAAATAACTCAGAATTATACATAAACTTATAGTTTATATATATATATATATATATATATATATATATATATCTATATATATCGCTTAAATAAAACCATGTACGTCATCGAAATTTTGTAAAAATAGTTTATGGATCGATCGATAGTTATGTATCCGTCCACTTTACCATCCACAATTCCACATAAGGTGAAATTCGAAATTAGCGTGACCCAAAATTTTCTAGATGGCGGGTAAATTATATTCGCCCAAGCCGAATATAACATTCCTACTTATTTCTATACAAATAGGCATTTATTTCACATTTAATATTTTTTCCATGGAATTTATTTTTTTAATAGAGAGCTCTTCAATTTTTGCTGGGACTTATTTTTTATTGTAAGTTATTTTATTGGGATTAATTTCATTTGAGAGTTATTTCAAGGTACTCGTACCTTATTAATATTTTTGCTGTTGTTGTGTTAATTTTTAATGCCATTTAGTTATTATTAAGGTTGATAGCGTTATTTAAAAATACACAGTTAGTTTTTGGTTCCAATATTTTCCTGGAACTAAATAAATAATAAACTATCATCATAAATACTTGAATTTATATTGTGTATATTTTTGTTAGATAGCTACGAGGGCGGATCAATAAGTCTGTGACTTTTCGAACTTACCTCGTAGTTATATGAAATTCAACACTATTCCCATCAACTACCACCTGTTAATAGACTACTGACAAATTTGGAGCAAGTGTCGTCATTTACTTTGCGTTTGACAGCTGTTCAAAATATACAACCTCGTGTATCTTTCTAAAAATGGAAAAAAGTGAATTTCGAGTGCTCATTAAACATTATTTTTTGCGAAAAAAAAACCGTCAATCAAACCAAGGAAAAGCTCGATAAATACTATGGGGACTCTGCACCATCGATTTCAATGGTAAAAAAGTGGTTTACTGACTTTCATTGCGGTCGCACAAGTACAAATGACGCTGAACGTTCTGGACGGCCAATTGAGGTCAGTACACCTGAAAATGTCGAAAAAATCCACGATATGCAGGGGTGTTCTGAAAACCACTTTTTGTCAAAGTGATTTCAAATCACGTAAAAGGTGTTCTGCGAACAAAAAAACATTGAAATCACGCGATTTGAAACCGGTCAGTTAAATGACTGACGATTTGAAAACACTTGTCTATTTTTTCTATGTTATCTATAGAGAATTCACTTTAAATGTTATTTTGCATTTAATATGATGTGTCTTCTATTTATTTTTGCAATAAAATTAAGTTTTATTTACACAAAAACAGAAATATTAACAAATTTCTAAGGACATTGCTTGTTTTGTAAAAAAAATGTTTTGCTTTGTTTACCAATGTTCGTGATTTACTTTTTCTCTTTAGCAGTCAGCTGGTTTGTTTTTTCGAAGATACTGTTAAAGTTGCCAATGTGACACAGTCGTAAAATGTCATGTAAAATACATTGAATTTATGCCATCCTGTTTCTTATTTAAGATAAAATTTAATTGTTGTTATAAAAAAATTTAATAATATTCAATAATTGAGTAGTTTTTGTGCAAATTTAGAAATAAGTAAGTGCAACATGAAGGCAAATTTCATCAATGAAAACAGTGGCAACTTCATTATTTTTTTTTTTTTTTTCTATTAATTTTTATGTCCCTAGGATTCGATAAGTCCCGTAAATGACGTTTTTTAACACGTTCATTCTTTAAATGCTGTTTTCTTAAATTAATTACTGCCAATAAAGTAGCTCCGGCATTTCTTTTTTTTTTTTGTTTTCTCATTTTTCACTTTTTATTTTTAATAATAATGTAAACAAACGTAGCACAAAACTAAAAAGTCAGCTGTTTTCTCGTGTTTTCGAAAAATTAAAACCACGCCGAAAACCGTAAAATCACGTGATTTGAAGAACAGCATAAAATCGTATATAAAACGGTGCGTGATTTGAAACCACGCGATTTTCAGAACAGACCTGATGGTGTTGGCCGACCGAGGAGTAAAAGTGCATGAGATTGTTGATGCCATAGGCATTCCATATGACTGTGTGGTTTCGATTGTAAATGATCTGCAGGGTTTAAGAAAGTTGTCTGCGAGATGGATGCCGCGTTTGTTCTCAATTGACCATAAACGTAAACGTGTGACAACTTCAAAGGATTGTTTGGAGTTGTTTAACCATAATCCGAATAAGTTTTTGCGGCGTTTTGTAACTGTGGATGAAACATGGATCCATTACTGTTCTATGGAGACCAAGCAGCAGTCTAAACAATGGGTTTCTCCTGGTTAACCTGCTCCGAAGAAGGTCAAGGTAAGTTTGTCGGCCAATAGAGTGATGCCAACAGTGTTTTGGGATGCAGTGTATTGATGCGCTCTCGTATACGTTAATTTTTCAAATATTAATAAAATATTTGTGTGTTTATTAACCCTGAACGACGGTAATTTTAAAAAGGCAATTGCCTTTACAAACTTGTATTTAAATTTTTAAATTAAATAAATTACTAAAATATGTTTTCAGTCTTTTATTATATTATAAATTCAGATTTCAGAATGCGGCTTTTGTAATAAAAACCAGAAACATTAAAAACTGCTTCGATTCGACAAAGCATAACATTGAAGGTTTAAAAAAGATATTTTGTCTATTTGGTTATTGAAATTGCTCTTAATTTGAGATCTTTTTTTCTTAAGATTATATAATTTTCAGTGAAAATGCTTGTTTATTACAAATATTCAGTGGTAAACAAAAAGAAATAAACTTTTTAATAAACTCGATACATAGAATTGTGATAAAGCTTTTTAAATTGTTAACTAAACCTTTTAAGATAAGCGGGGGTCACTGTAATTAACAATTTTAAGTGAAAACTATGGTGAATGGTAATTTGTTAAAGTTAAACAGATTTTTTCTTTTTTTACAGAACATAATTTTTGAGGTTCACATTTTCCTTAAAAACAACACATTTGAGTGGATTTAGTCGTCAATAGTTTATGAACTTTTCAAAGCTTTCAATTTTTATTTTCATTATCAATATTTCTAGCTAATAACATTTAGTCGTACACTTATATAAAATAAACAATAATATCTACTTTACACCGAAAAAATTATTATCATGTATTTTTCAATTAACACAGTTGTTTCATTTTACATTTAAATTTAATAAAAAAAATTGAAACATAATTTCTCACCTAGATTTTTAATTCATTCAATCATCTACTTGATTGACTTGATCATTTTTTAATTAAACAAATTTTTCTGCTTTTCATTTTTTACAGTTTTTAGTAATTGATATAATCGTTTTGGTGAGAAGTGTAAATTTAAAAAAGTTTTTAATTGAATGAATTATTTACTAATATATTTGGTGATTGGTAACTTTTTTCTGTGTACAAGTGACCACAAATAATTCATATCTTATCACCTAAATTATAATTTGTAATCTAAAAATGATATTGCAGTTTTATAATAATAATAGTTATTTATATTTCTGATAATTAAATACCCAGAAAATTTTCCACAATTCCCTAACATCTTCATAATTCCAAAATAAATGATTCAATACTCCAGATCTGCAAACTTAAATTTCAATGGAATATTGGGTATGTTAATCAAAAGACTTTTGAAAGCATTATCCGTGGGGTAATTAAACTCAATCTGAAAGTTGCGCACTAAACGAGCAATGGCCAATTCTAATTCCATTTCGACTATACGTTTGCCAATACAACTGCGAGGACCAAAGCCAAATGGTAAATGTAAGAAGGGAGAACTGGGCTTAAGAGCATGAGGACATTCTGAATTGTTTTCCATTTCCTTACTGGATCTTAGCCAACGTTCGGGTAAATATTCATTTGGACGAGGATAATGATTAGGATCACGGGTTAAAGATGTAATACTCATTGAGACCTGAGTACCTTTAGGGACTCTATAACCACTTATAACCACATCTTTAACGGGTATACGGCCATTACCCACAGTTAGAGGGTAATAACGTAAAGACTCTTTAATGCAAGCTCTTAAATAGGGCATATTTTTCATGGCATTCTCGTCAAATTCCGAGTCCTTTTGGGGTAAAGCTTTTAAAACTTCTTGGCGTAGTATTTCCTGCTTTGCGGGATTTTTTGCTAAACACAACATTAATGCCGTCAAGGTGGAAGAAGTCTGGAATATATTAAATAAAAACTTAATTAGAATTATTATGCAAATAAATATTAAGTTTCAAATACCGTATCCACTCCCGCCATTAACATATCCATGGCCATGACCGTAGCAATTCTTTTATCAATTTTTATCAATTTCTCCAATACACTCTTTTCATGGTCTGGCTTTTCGGGAACTCCATTCTTACGTTCTCGTTCGATACGTTCAATGCCCTCATTAACATATGAACTGGTGATATCCACAATTTGATCTAGACTTTTCATTAGTTTCTTAAAAGTTTTTGTCTTGTAGTATCTCCATATGGAAGGCTTGAATTCAATATCCACCGAATACGTAAAGAAGTCATTTAAAGCGTTAAACATTTCTTTAGCTATGGGATCATCGCGATTCTTGGTAATAAATCCTAGTTGTTTGTCCAGTGCTACAACAGAAACGGATTCCAAGGTAAAGCGATTTAATTCCTCTTCAAAGTTTTCGGGAACTTCAAGACTTTGTGGATCTCTGATTTGACGAATTCTGTAAATAAAATATGAAATATTTAGGAATTTTAATTTGAGAATTCGATGTAAATAGATATTGAGATTTTTTTTAAATGAATATTTGTAGGAATTTAAACTTTAACTGTTCGAAATAAGTAAGTTGTGGGTAAAATCGTTAACACAATGCAATAAGAAAAAAAAAAACTTGAATAATTCCAACGCAATATGAAGGCTACTGGTACGCCTAGGAAAAATTCCAAAGTTAGTTCGAATTTCGGCTTTATGTCCTCATGAAGTTTGAATTTTTCGAAGCCTTTTTTTCCAATATGATTGGAAATATAAATCATTTAAATTATTTAATCCATATATTGTACCGTACCGCAACGGACCTGAAGTTTATAGGGTGCGTTTATATAGAAAAGATTGGACTTTTGAGAACAACAAGATATAAAAAGAAAAAATCTGTTATGAAATGTTAATGATATAAAGAATTTCTCAGACCACTTATATGTTTTAGACCACTTATGTAAGGAGTGTACAAAAATGTTAATTAAAATGCTATTTTTAATTAAATTTTAATCATAATTACTGAAAAATTCTTTTTGTTTCTGCAGGAAAATACAAACCCCTTTCTATACTTGGTTAAATAATTTTGATATTTTTGAAGCAAATTTCAAAATGAAATTTCCAATTTAAACCTTTAAAACATTTTGCTAAACCGATTTCAAAAAATTTATACGGTTTTATAGACAACATCACAGAATATAAAATTAAAGAATAATTAGTTCAATAACTTTTATAAATAAGCGGTCCCTGCGATTTGAATTCTGAGGTTTTCGGCAAAAAAGCATTTTTTGCGTTCTTTATTAGATATAAAGTCAATTTTCTTTGAACTGATATTCTGACTAAACAAAATTATTTCACAATAAGACAAACCACTTCCCAAGCTCAGTTCAGCTTTCAGTTTGGCTTTTCTACTGCTGATATAAACGAAAGTCTTTCAGTTATAAAATTTTATTGAAATCCAGATAAAAATAAATAAGTTTTCGTTATGTTTTCCTTAAAACTTTCAAATATTCCAAATTTTTTACTTTTGATCTTCGTGCTTTGAAGATTATCCCTGTTAAATTTTCCTTAAAACTTCAGAATTTATTTTCCGACATATGTTTTATTTTATTGTGTAATAATTTTGTTCAAAAAAAAAAAAAAAAAAAATTATAACTATTAAATCGCAAAAAATGCCTTTGTGCCGGAATCCGAAAAGTTCAAATCGTAGTTACGGCTTACTCATACAAGGTGCTGACCTAATTCTTTTTTAATTTTATTTCCTGTAATGTTGCCTGTAAATCTGGACTTATTGATCCAGATTTACAGGCAAGCAGCACCTTGTATGAGTAAGCCGTAACTACGATTTGAACTTTTCGGATTCCGGCACAAAGGCATTTTTTGCGATTTAATAGTTATAAATATATATATATATATATATATATATATATATATATATATATAACAATAAGTCCGTGACTTTTCAAACTTCCCTCATAGTTATATGAAATGCAACACTATACCCATCAAGTACCACCTGTTAATAGACTACTGTCAACTTTTGAGCAAGTGTCTTCATTTACTTTGCGTAAAAATAGGATTTTTCGAGGTCCTTAAAATAGGTATTTGTTTGGTTAATAATTTCATTGTTGGAGTTGAATCTCTTTCCACCGAGCCATTTCTTTAGGTTAGGAAATAGGAAGTAGTCACTAGTAGTCACATATCGTGGATTTTTTCGACATTTTCGGGTGTACTGACCTCAATTGGCCGTCCAAAACTTTCAGCGTCATTTGTACTTGTGCGATCACAACGAAAGTCAGTAAACCCCATAGTATTATCGAGATTTTCCTTGCTTTGATTGACGATTTTCTTTCGCAAAAAATAATATTGGTACTTGATGGGAATAGTGTTGCATTTCATATAACTACAAGAGAAGTTCGGAAAGTCGCGGATTTATTGATCCGCCCTCGTATTTGAATAATGTGACTACTTATATATTGCATACAATCTTGTTAAGAAGTGGAGGGGTTTTTAATCGAAATCTTATCAATAAGTACCCATAAATACATTGAAATTGATTGATTTAAATGCTTTCTACTTACACACGTAATGGAAAAAGTGATCAAAATGTCCGAAGTTTAGGAGTCCATAAAATAGAAATTGGAATTAACTTTGAAAAACCCTTTGGAGATTTAATTAATCTGATCTTTTACTTTCATTTCGCGTGGGAATAATTGAGGCCATATGTGATAACACAAAATTTGTCCCATAATGTAATAAAAATGATCTTATTTAACTTTGATTTCCCACACATTTTATTTATAGTTACTAGTGTCTAACATTCAACTCATTAATTCTTAATGATAAGACTTCCAAAGAACTTTTGCTTCATATATCAAACAAATTTGTCATTAAATTTATCACCTGATTTTGATGAAAATTCTACAATCATTATTAAAACTTACCTCTCTATAAACTCTTTATTAACTTGTGACATTTTTTGCATATACAAGCGAACATTTTTGGGTTGCATCATAACAGGATTAACGGCTGAACGAAAAGTACCCCAAGTTTCACCTTGTCTGAAAATATAAAAAGTATATCATTCATTCCATGAAAGAATGCCCAAAAATTTTCCTTAGGTCTTTGGATTTTGTTATTATTCGGCTTACGCATACTCAATGTAACCATTTTAATATCTCCATTTTTATTTATTATTCTTTTTTCAATGTTGAAAAATTTGCAAATATATTCACGATTTACATTTTTGAAAAGTCAAAAAAAAAAAAAAGAAATCGAAAAAATATGTAACTTTAAACACCAGTATCTTTGTAAGCTATATACGGATTTTAATGATTTAAATTACATATAGAAGATGTTCACTTCAAACGCAGTTATTTAAAAAAAAATATCACTTAAAAAATGCATTCATAATGCAAATGCAATTTTAAGATGCATTTTCGAATTTTCTACCATTTCAGCTTTTGTCTACCTCTGATATTATAAAAAACTATAATGTTTACTAAAAATTGCTACATATATTTTGTTGTGTGATAAAAAACATTTTTTTAAATATTCTTTCACATCTTTTCATGCAAAAATATTTTTTTTTTTATAATTTTCTTCTTTTTTTATTTTTTTGAGAGTTTATTTTGGAAATTAATTTTAGTCATAACATTTCATAATTTATTATTCGTGGTATAGTACCCATTTGTCCCAGAATAATTGCTAATGCTAATCTGAAAAAAAAGCTATTTTTGAGTTAAACAATATCATTTACAATATTTATTGTAATAAACTTTATACTGGTTTTTAAATCAATAAAATCCGACGTTAAAGAGTCGATAGTTAAAGAGTTATGAACACTTAAAGTTACATATTACTGGAAGAGAATTAATAAAAGAAAAAAACAAATAATAAGAAATTATAAAAAAATTAAATTTTTGTGTCAAAAAACTATTGGTAATTTTCCTAAAAAAAATATTAAAAATAATACGAGTAGGTAACCTTGTCCCAGAACAATTATTATTGCATTTTGTAGCAAAGATATTTCTTTTAAATATATTAAAAGAATATTAAAATCGAGGGGGTAGAAATTTGTCAGAACTGCAATTGCATTACAAGAGCACTTTTAAATAAACAATTTACCTTTGCATTATAGCCTTTAAAGAGGTTTCAGTTGGCCTTCATTAGAGCTTTAAGTTATTGAAATCCGTTTACATCGTAAAGGGATATCAACATTTAAAGTACGTAATACTTTGTAGAATTTTTTAACTTTTCTAACAATTTAAATCGTGAATAAAATTGCGTCATTTTTTCGAAATTTGAAAAAATAATAATGAGAAAGACCAAATGGATCCACAGGTTGGTTATATACGTACCAAATATAAACAAAATTTGATGACCCTCTTTAAAAAAATAAATATTTTTTTACAAACCTCTTGCGGAATGAACGGTATTTAATTATTGTTATTATTTATTCTATTTACTAACTTACGTTGATATAAGACCTTCAACACCCTGAAAAAAATCAGCACGATGTACATGACGATGATAATGTAAAGCTTCTGAACCTGGCCGAATGGGCCAAATACCTTCATTTCGTAAAACTTTTTCAAAATCTTCTACATTATGGGTAATGACAAATTCTTTGCGTCCAAAGAAACCTGGTAGACGGGCTACATTACCAAAATCTTCTTTAAAAGCATTCATCATATTGGTAGAATCTAAATTGGCATATTTGCCACCGGGCAAGAAATTTCGGAGCAGAGAAAAGCTACCAATAGTAGGAATTTCTTCAAAAGGTTTAGCATTTTCCCATTCTTTATTGTCTAAGGCTTCATCATTTTTCAAAGCGTTAGCAGCGACGGTGGATTGTGAGCGTAACTGTTTATATAAAAATTTAAAATTATCTTTTTAAGTACGTTTATTGTTATTATTTTTTTTACTATTTACTTTAAATATATTTTTGAGCTGCTGTTGTTGTTGTTGTTTTATTAATAACAATTTAAATGTTGTTTGATTTAAATTTATTACATTATTTACAATGACGCAGCTATTTTTCAATTTTAACATTTTGTTTGAGCGAAACTACAACTTTCTGTCTAAAAGTTTAAAATTAGACTGAGTATATTTTCACTATAGCTCTATTTTTATTTTTTTTTTTAATTTTGCAAATATTAATAAATATTTTTATAGAGTTATTCCATTTAAAACCAACACGAAAATTAGAAATTTGGACCTCACCTCTCAGAATTTAATGATATTCGGTATAATCATTACACTCATCAAAACTAAGACTGATACAAAATTTCATTTAATTTTATAAAATGGTTCCCGAAATATAGCGATTAGTAAGTAAGTGTAAGTGTAAAATAACTAAAAATATACAATTTTGTATACACAAAATTAAAAATATCTTTCAAAGTATTTATGGTAGAAGATTCATTGATATGTCATATTAAAGGTAACAAAATTGCCTTTAACATGACATACAAATTTTTTCTCAATATTAAAAGGGTCCATAATATAGATAATATATATATATATATATATAATATATATATATAATATAATATATAATATATAATATATAATATATAATATATAATATATAATATATAATATATATAATATATAATATATATATATATATATATATATATATATATATGCATACAACTTTATAGAATTGTATATAACTTTGTATTAGTCTTAGTTTTGACGAGTATAATGATTGCACCAAATAACATCTAATTCGGAAGAGGTGAGGAGATCACCTCGTTCGTTTTAAATGGAATGACTCTGTAGATAGTTTTTATCTCACTGTTTAGAAAAGGTTTTTTTCAGATCGTTGTTTTTTCGTGTTTATTATGAATATTCAGAATAAAGCAGAGAGAAGAAAACATATTAGTGATATCAATAAGCATTTGAATTAATGAGCAAGCTTTTTGATTGCTTTTGTTTATTTAACTTTTTTTTTATCAGATAACACTATGCGACAAATTTTGGGACATTGAATATACGAAAGTATACCATTAGATTAATAAAATTTCCAAAGGGTTTTGCAAAGTTACTTCGAATTTCGATTTTATAGACTTTTACTATAAAATCGAACTTTTTATATTTTGGAGCACTTTTTTCATTATGTGTAAAAATAAAAAACATTGAAGTCAGTAAATATCAATGTATTTATTAGTAACAGCTATTTTATGTAATGTAGAGCTTCTGTAAGATATTACGAAGATTTTTATTTAGATCCCAGGCCTTTTAAGGCCACTTTTCATAATAAAATTTTTTGCAATATCTTCTTTTAAATATTCCTTATTCAAGTGACACACGAAATAGTACCACAGAAACTAAAGCCAACACTTTGAAATTTGGTTGCTCAAAAAAATTTTTTTTTTCTGAACTTTAGTTTAGGAGATATACTTAATTAAAGTTAAAAAAATGTGATTCCTTATTCAAGTGGCAGGCAGTGTATGTATGCATGTATGTATGTATTTTGCTAATGTTAATAAGTCCGATTGTATTTTTTACACTTTGTAATTTATATTTAACTTTTGTTTTAACTAAAAGAAGTAAATTGATCCGAATATTGGAAAAACCAATTATTAGGAAAGTTTTATTAGTTCTACACTCACTGCGTGAGCATTTTTGAGAAAATTTTCTTCATGATTTGGAATTGACGCACCTCATTTGTTTACAAAATAAAACTTTGACTTCGGAAGTAGTTTGCAATCGCATTTAATATTTATTTCGATATTCGCAACGCTAATAGTTCTTGAGCTTTTCAAGGCTTGTGTTTTTATTTTACTTACAACTATGTAAATTAATAAAAAGAATAATATCTTATCATATAGATTATAACTTAATCAATTATATATATATTGTTGTAATTTTTTTACTATCAGCAATTACACTTAAAAACAATTAAAAATATATTTTTTCAATAACAAAATTAAAGTTTTAACTTAAGTAAAGTATTGTAGCAAGTCAAAGTCTCTTTTTTAATTACATATATTCAAAATTCAATATTTTATAACAATTTAGAGGAAAAAGATTGTAGAAAGCAACAAATCTCATTTATATTTGTAAAGAAACTTTTTTAGTAATTCAAATTATTTTCTGTAAATCCATTCTTTATACCTTCATATTTAAAATAATTTAATCTCTCATTCTTGTTTCAATAATCCAAATCTACTTTGTAATATTCAGCACATTTATACAATACAACTGCGAGCACCAAAGCCAAATGGTAAATGTAAGAAGGGAGAACTGGGCTTAAGTGCATGAGGACATTCTGAATTGTCTTCCGTTTCCTTACTAGATCTTAGCCAACGTTCGGGAAATTTTTTATTGAGACGAAGATAATGATTAGGATCGAGGGTTCAGGATGTTATACTCATCGAAACTTTAGTACCTTTAGGGACTCTACAGCCACTTATAACCGCATCGTTAACGGGCATATGCGCATTCCCGACAATCAAAGGATAATAATGTTGATACTCTTTAATACAAGCTTTCAAATAATTCATATTTTTCATGGCATTCTCGTCAAATTCCGAGTCCTTTTGGGGTAAAACTTTTAAAACTATTTTGCATAGTATTTCCTGTTTTACGGAATTTTTTGCTAAACACAACATTAAAGCCGTTTAAGTGGAAGAAGTCTGGAAGTCCATGGCTTCATTAATATATGAACTGGTGATATCCACATTTTGATATAAATTTAGTTTCTTAAATGTGGGTGTCTTGTAATATCTCCATATGTCTGGTTTGAATTCAATTTCCTACGATTACGAAAAGAAATCATCCAAAGCGTTAAACAATTCCTTAGCCATAGGATTATCGCGATTCTTAGTGATCAATCCTAGTTGTTTGTCCAGAGTTACAACAGAAACGTATTCCAGGGTAAAACGATTAAGTTCTTATTCAAAGGTATCAGGAACTTCAAGTGTTTGTGGAGCTCTTATTTGATGAATTCTGTAAAAGAAACTTTATTATTATTATTTTTTTTTAGGAATTTGAAAAAATCACGTTTACAATCTGCATTATTTTATAATAGATACCTTCAGCTAGTTTGTGCAAAATTATTTTGTTATTGTCTTCCATAATACTCCTTCCATTAAAGCTTAAAGTCGAAAATTATAAATTTTTTGGTTTATATTATGCAACAAATGTTGGAAATTTCTTTAATAGTTTAATTCTTTTAGTGGCAATTGATAAAATATAGTTTTAAGCAAGGTTGGCAACCGATTCAAAAAGTATTTTATGGTATTTTGGACTATTTCGTTAAAGGTATTTTAGTGGTAACGATATTTTTCGAGCTATATCGATAATGATTTTTTAGCGTTATCGTATTTCGAGTTATTTCGGTAATGGTATTTTTAGAGTAACAGTTGTTTAAGAAATTTCGAAGTAATCGGTTCATAACCATGAAACATAAAGTGGGGTGAAGTACTATAAGGTCGGGATAGGACAACTATAACATTCTTAAAAGTTTTATTGAATTGGATTAAAAATAAGTTTTTCTCAAACTGAGAAATAACGGTAACTGCATGTTGGTGTTATAAGTATTTCAAAATATTTCGGTAAAGGTATTTTAGTGTTATCGGTAATTTGGGTTATTACGGTATCGATATTTTAGCGTTATCGGTATTTCGAGGTATTTCGTTAACGGTATTTCGGCGTTATCGGCATATCGAGTTATATCGGTAATGGTATTTTTAGGGTAACGGTTGTTTTAGAAATTTCGCAGTAATCGATTCTAAACCATGAAACATAAAGTGGGGTGAAGTACTATAAGGTCGGGCTAGGATAACTGTAACATTCATAAATGTTTTATTTAATTTTATTACAAATAATAAGTTTCTCTCAAACTGAGAAATAACGGTAACGGCATTTTAGCGTTATAGATATTTCGAAATATTTCGGTAAATGTATTTTAGTGTTATCAGTAATTTGGGTTATTTCGTTATCGATATTTTAGCGTTATCGGTATTTTGAGCTCTTTCGGTAAAGGTATTTTAGCGGTAACGGTATTTCCAATTATTTCGGTAGCGGTATTTTAAGGATAAAGGCAGTCAAGTTGAATGGGTTTTCCATCGGAAAGGGCATTTCAGCGGTAACAGTAGCCAGCCTTGTTTTTTTTTAAGATGTCTTATGCAATTTTAGTTTTTTGTTCCATTCGTTACCCTGATAATTTTAGCATAAATGTGATACTTGAAAAGTTTTTAAGGCAGAAGGTTTCACCTTTTTGCCTTTTTTCATAAACATTCGAGTTATTGCTGTTTTAATGAAAAAACTCATACAAAACTAGTGTTTATGCAATACAAAAAAATTTTTGAAAATTTTTAATATTTCTTTTTTTTGGAATTTTTGTATTTCGGTTTAAGTTCATTGAATAATTGTAGAAGAATACATTGTAAAAGTTTTATTGGACACTCTACAGAATGGAGTGAATTTTCTAGTCAGCGACGAATGACATCAGCACTCTTCAGCGTACCACCGTTGTGTTCTCTGTAAAAATCATCTATTTACAACTTACAACTTTTCGGGAAATGGATTCCGTAATTTATTTTCTCTATATGTTATTAAGTTAGACGAATGATTTACGATAAGATGAGGCTTATTTTGTATTCTATTTTTTCAATTATTATATGCTCAAAGCTACCAGTTACGTAGTAAATCAAGCAATGTATAATTGTTATTGTTTAGCCACTTATTAAGTAGCAATGAACATTGTTGTTGTGATTTGATTTGTTCCCTTTGTTTGTTTTCTATTTTTAGAAATACTTAAAAGTGGAGTCAAGTAACACTTTTTACACCTTGCCTTGTGTTGAGTTAATTAGTTTATATATACAAAAAAAACTATAAACCAATTAACTCAACACAAGGCACGGTGGCAACCAAAAATATGCTCTAAGAAGTATATATATGCATTAAAAGTGTTTTTAAAATCGAAAAATATGCCTTTAACATTAAAAAAATATGCTTTCAAAGTATTATTTTTTGCTACATTTTAAACTAGCCACTATTCATGGTTAAAATAACTTAATTTTTTATAGCAATTGTTAACAAATATGTTCTGTTTTAAAATATTCAAAGCTAATACATTGGATCAAGAAATTACAAAATTTTTATCAATTTATAAAATGAAAGTTATTAGGGAATCGGATTTGAAAAACTTAAGTGACAGTAAAAAGAAAATTTCACTAATAGCAAATCATACAATAAATTCTATTGGATGCAAAATATCAAAATTTTTTTTCTCTTAAGTGTAAAATGTAAAAACTTATGTTCTTAAGTGTAATATTTATACAGTAATTCTTCCAAAAAATTTCGACCCAAAATTATAATTTTAAAAATTTTATATCTTCGATTTGGTTTGTTCATTAAACTATCATTTACGGTTCGTATTTTATGGACTTCTAAAGTAGGATACCTCGGACATTTTTTGTCAAAAATGAAAAAACTTTGTGGTTAAATAACTTTTATGTGCATTATTCGATTTTATCAATAGAAAGCACTGATATTCCTCTTTATTATAAAATTATAAAAATGACAAATATTCCTGTCGTAAGGACTTGTGAAATGAACAAATATCTTTTATCCTAAGATAACCTGAAAAATGGCCTTTAAATTTAAATTATTTTTTTAAATAAGGTTTACAATTAATTTTTCATTATAATGTAATAATTTCAAAATGGGATCTCAATGGAAAGTTTTGATTTGTCTATGGCAGTTAGTACAATTTTACTAACAAATTAATATCTTTTTAAGTGTTCTGATACTTTTTTAAATTTAGTATCTAAACAAATAGGAAAGGATAAAAACAAGCAGCGTTGATAAAGATCGAACATATAGTAGCCTAAATGCTTGCGTATAGGTACCAAAACGATTATCGGAAGAGGTCCTTATATGGGACATATGGTAAATTGTGGAACGACCCTTATAGAATTTATTACAATAATTTATGTGTATATGAAAATTATTTAAGTAGAATTTTATTTCGATACTAGCATTTTTGTGAGATTTTTCAGCAATGTGAATTATAGGGAGTCATTGTTAATTATGCACCGATCATTATCTGAAATTTAGTGGAGCGATCTATACTTGTATTAAATTTTATCTCGATATTAATATTTTTGACACATTGGCTACAAACGCAAAAATATCTCGGGATTAATGGCATTGTTTACAGGTACCTAGATGATCGGAAAACATGCAAGCAGACTTGGTCTCCCTTACAATGAATACTGTCGTAGTTGTGGCAATCGCGAGAAGGAGAAGACAGTATATCATCTTCTATGTGAATGCCCAGCCTTGAACGTAATCAGACATAAATTTCTGGGAAGGCACCAATTAGGCAACCTCTATGAGATATCTGACACTAGACTCAGTGATATTATTAAATATCTCAATGCTATAGGCTGGATCTAATTAATTTATGTTCTCATTTTTCATCCCTACACTTCTATCTCATTACAGACTCAATACAACTCATTCACGTGGCGAGTAGTGTGCCCCTATCAAAACGGAGTCTAACGAGTCTAATTGTTTGCCCGTAAGGTTACCGGCTACCTCGTAAACCAACCAACCAACCAATATTTTTTTTGACAGATTTATGCAAGCTTAATTGATTTTCGGGAATGGGGATTGTGTGGGAACCATGTTCAATTGTGGACCTATTATTTTGAAATTGTGTATAATGATATATACTTTATACGCTTTTAATAAACATGTATAAAACTTCTGTGTGCTGAAATTACATAAATACGACATATTTCAAATATCTATATGCGTTAAACCGGTATTCCGAGGAAAAAAGTTGTATGAATTATAGGTGAAATAATGGACCGATCATGATCAATTTCAGTAGATCTTGCTATGTATCAATAACAATAATAATATAAATAATCTTTTAAATCTTCACAAATAATTCGGCCGTTTTTGTGAAGCGGGTATATTTATTAATGTGTTCCTGAAACTTCTAAAATAATAAACATTTTTTTTTCGGGATCAGTAATGTGCTACATAGGTGACTCATTTCATTAAATAATGATCTGTTATATTAAAATTTTAATAAGTATATCAATATGCCTAAAAACCACTTAATATCTAAAAGAAAATATGTTAGTAAAGAAAAATTGCTGTAACTTCTGATGCCATTGAGATCCTATTTTGAAATTTTTACACCATAAAGACAAATTAATTGTAAACATCGTGTAAAAATTAAAATACCCTTTTTTAGGATATCCAAGGATAAAGGATATTTTTTTTTATCATTTTGGAGGACCTTACGCCAGACGGGTGTTTAGTTGACTTTATAATAAAGAATCTCAGTCCTTTCCAATGATACCAAGTTTATTGAAATCTGGTAATGCACATAAAAGTTATTCAAGCTTAAATTTTGCTCATTTTTGACAAAAAAGCTCGAGGTGTCCAAATTTAGAAATTTATAGAGATTAACCGTTATCGATATGGTGCAGGTCAATACACCATATGAAGCGTATAGGGAAGTAGATTATATGTGCTGAATTTCATTCAAATCGGTGATAATAAAAAATTCGAGCTGAGTCGAAATTGTTTAGAATTACCTTATATGAAAAATAAGGCCATTTAAGTTGCTAAAATATGGTTTAAAACCAGAATTGTCTATGAAAATATGACAAAATATGCTGCTAAGTACAAAGTATGCGAAAATGTGCTGATATAACCAAAATATGCCAAAATATTTCTAACAAATCGATGCCAAAAATCTTAAAATTGTTTGTAACGGATAAATAACTAACAGTTTGGTTCATATGAATCCCAGGAAAAAATGTGATTTTGCATATCTTTGGTTGCCCTGGTAATTAGTTTGTTGTTGAAATTAAATTGAGTTTACTAAATATGAAATATACAATTATTCGACATAAATAGGATCATTGACTGAACTTAAAGTCTTTTTATTGCAATAAGTTTATTCAAAAATAATAAGAAACCTTAATATATAAACCATTTATATATGTTTTGCAAGAATAAATAAAATAAGAAATAAATACATTTTTTTTTTAAATTATTTAATAAACATATTTCTTTGAACTTGATCTTGTAGAAAAAAGCTCATCAAATAAATTTATTTATTTACATTATTTAAATTAATTCTCTAAATAAACAAAAACAAAAGCTTTTAAATGAGAGAGAACTTTGTTGAAATTAGAGAATAAATATTCCTTTCTGCATATTAACGAATTTCTAGTGCCCAAGTTCTTGTATTTTTTAATATTAATGTTTAATTTATGACCTTTTATTATTATTATTATTATTATTATTATTATTATTATTATTATTATTATTATTATTTTTTTTTTTATAAATTTAAATTTCTTAGATATTTATATGGAATAATTTAAATAAGTTTGAATAATAGTCTACTATATATTTATGAAAATTCTCCTTAGTTTTCAATATTGGTAAATTTAAATTTCAGCGGTATATTTGGTACATTTATCAACAGGCACTTAAATGCATTCTCTGTAGGATAATTAAATTCCACTTGGAAATTTCTTATAACACGAGCAATACCCAATTCCAGTTCCATTTCAACAATACGACGACCAATACAACTGCGGGGACCAAAACCAAACGGTAAGAAAACAAAAGGACTACTGGCCTTTAAAGCATGAGGACATTCTGTATAATTTGAATTTTTCTCTTGCTCATCTATTCTCAACCATCTCTCGGGTAAGAATTCTTTAGCACGGGGAAAATGCGTATCATCTTTTATTAAATCTGTAAACACCATAGAGATTTGGGTACCTTTAGGTACTCGATAACCACTTAAAACCACATCATTGGCCGGTACTCGTGTATTAGCAATAACTACTGGATACATGCGTAAAGCTTCTTTAATGCAGGCTCTTAAATAGGGCATATTTCTGGTAGACTCTTCAGTAAATTCGGAATCCTTGTGGGGTAAAATTTTCATAACTTCTTCGCGCAGTTTAGCTTGTTTGTGGGGATTTTTGGCCAAACACAATAACAGACCAGCGAAGGTGGAAGATGTCTTTATAATGAAAAATATTTGTACATTTTGTTTGAAATGTTGGTTTTATACTACTCACCGTATCCACTCCCGCCATTAACAAATCCATGGCCATAACCATGGCTATTTTCTTATCAATTTTTATTAACTTTTCCAGAACACTTTTTTCATGTTCTGGCTTTTCCTTTTGTTTCTTCTTGCTTTCTTCTTCTAAACGTTGTATAGCCTCATTGACATAAGCACTGGTTGTATTTAATATGGAATCCAAACTTTTCATTAGATTTTTAAAGGATTTTGTTTTGTAATATTTCCAGATAGAAGGTTGATACTCCACTTCCATCCCGTATTGAAAGAAACCAGTTAGAGCCTGAAATAGTTCTTTGGCCAGGGGATCGTCACGATTTTTATTGATTAAACCTAATTGTTTATCTAAGGCCACAACTGAAATCGATTCTAAAGTCCAACGATTTAGTTCATCTTCAAAAGTGTCAGGAACTTCAAGGGTTTTAGGGTCACGTATAACACTGATTCTAAAAGGAATTTAAGAATTTTAATTTTAATAAAAAAAAAAGTTGAATAAAAAATAATGTTAGCCCAAAATGTAGTAAAAAAATTTTTACAAAAGTTTTTTCTACCAAAATTTATTATTAAAAAAATTCACCAAACATTTTTATTTAAAAAAAATCAACAAAAATTTTTATTTTAAAAAACTTTTATCAAAAAACATTTTAATTTATAAGTATTTCAAGAAACCAAATTTCATTAAAAAATTTTTTTATGAAGAAAATCTCACAAACAATATTTATTGAAAAAAAAATTTACCAAACATTTGAGTTAAAATTATTTCACCAGATAATTTTTATTAAAAATTTTTAGCTAAATAATTTTTCTTGAAAAACAAATAAAAATTATTTCATTATTTTTTTTAATCATTTTTTTTTAAATAAAAATGTTTTTAAAAATTAAAAAGATAATAATAATATTAAAAAGATTGAATTATCACATATTTTTATTTAGTTTTTTATTGAGCAAATATTCATTAATAATTGTATCGCTTTTTTTCATAAAATTTTTTGAGCTTTCGGTTATTTTTTCACCAAAAATTTTTGTTCTTAAAGATCTTAAAATTGTAGTCTTTTCTCACCTCGCCACCAGCTCCTTATTCACCTGAGACATTTTATGCATATATAAACGAACATTTTTGGGTTGCATTAATATTGGATTCACAGCAGTTCGGAAATTAGCCCACTTCTCACCATGTCTAAAGCAGAAAAAAAATAATATTCTTAAAATAGAGGTGTTAATGAATCATTCTTTTTTGATTTTAATTCGTTACGAATTAGCTAAATTTTTAATTAATTTTTTTCACAACAAAAAAGAATTGAATGAATTAAGCAAAAATTAATTTCAATTCGCTTTCAATTCCAATGAATCTGTAAAATGAATTGCAATTTATTTCCAATTCATTTGAATGGAATTGATTTCGAATTCATTCAAATGAATTAGAACAATGAAATGCAATTCAAATGAATGAAATCAAAAACGGGTTGCAATTAACCAAATTCTGTTGCAGATCTAGGGGCAATGAAAAATGGAAATTTCTCCTACCAAAATGAAAATATTCAGTACAGAAATTGAAAAGCCTTGTCCTATATCGGTGCCTGATCAAATAAATTCAAATTTCAATCAATCAATTATTTAATCAATTCAATTCAAATGAATTGGAAATGAATTCGTAATTTTTTTTCTAATTCAAAATCAACTCAATTCAAATGAATTGGAAATGAATTGCAATTCACTTCGACAAATTCATTTGTTATGTTTCATTTCATATGTTTAAAATTTCTTCAAATTATCTTTAAAATTACAATTTGTACTTTGTGCACAAGTTTTAAATGGACAAACAACAGATAGACAGCTGTCCAGCCAGCCTGCCACGCGGACGGGCATTGTTAGATCGACTCAGAAAGTGATTCTGAGTCCATTGGCGGGTGTTGGAATATACAAAAATCCGATTTTACAAAAAATAAGATTTTCACCAAAAATTTTTTGGAACAAATCAAGATTACCAGAATCTTTAAAATTAAAATATTTTTTAACGTTAATAAAGAGTTTTTTTGTGTTGCTTTAAGGAATTTATCTTCTAGGTATGTCGAACATCGGCTTCGCTGAATAAGTTTTTTCTCGAAAATTTTGTTTTATTTCCGCTATATCGATACAAAGTGTAAATTTTATACTCAATGTATATTGTCTTGTTATATACCATTAAAAAGTTATTTGTTAGAACTTTTAAATGGTAACAACTAAGATCGCATATGTATTAATAAAGATATTCAGAAAAATATATCGAATTTTTCAGGACCTCGTTAACTAAGAACGGACAAAATTTTTTATATTACAACGATCGCAAGTAAAAAAACTATTGAATCAGTATCATAATTATTAAAAAAATCAGTAGTGATAATGATTTATACCATTTTTTTCATTAAAAACCTATTTAGAAAAAGCAAAAAAGTAAAATAAAATTATAAAAAATTTTGAGATTTTTCAAAAATTATAATAAGGGTCGTCGTGAAAACGCGCAAAACCCTCGCAAACTTTGCAGTGTGTGCCAGTTTGTACAGTCGCAAATGAACTGTCAAAAATTGTATGGAAATTTATTTGCACAGCACTAATAAGCTTGTGCGACTATTTAGTCTCGCAAACTTGTGCTGTTTAATTGTGCATTTATTAATCAGCTGTCTTTTGTTTATATTTAAAAGTTATTAATAAATGCGATATAAAAAAATTATAGTTACGCTAATTAAAATAAAATTATGGTATGTATTTTTGATTTCAACAAAATTTTTCAATTATTTACAATGATTTCTTATTTTCTTATCATTAATATTGCACATCATTTGAAAAGGGGATGGATGAAACACAGTTGCACAAATGGGAAACTCAAGCGTTGTTTAAATGAGTATCCTTAATATTTTAATTCATTTGAAAATAACACACTTATTCAAAAAATTTATTACTTTTTTAAAAATCTTATTTTTCTTCATATAATACTGTAACAAATAAGACAATAACGAAGTTGCCGAGCAAAAACTTTTTGGTTATCGGTAAAGGCAACTACTTATTAAAGTAGTTTCTTGGTAATGAGGCGTCATTATTATTTGTCTACATAAATAAGTACTCAATAGTATAATAGCACAGTAATAGTGCAGTCTTGTGGATGAGTTGGCTAGTGCTGGATTAACAACCGGAATGCTGTTGGTTTAACCCCATTCTGATGCTGTTAGTTTTTTTATTAACAAAATGTCTAAAAAGATGTTTTAAACTAAAAAGAGTTTTTGTCGCTTAGGAAAGTACTGAGTAAGACGTTAGTTAGTCATTAAAAACGAATGGTTAATTTGTTCTCGAATCTCATTGACGGCAAAATTTTTATTTTTTTTATTTTCGAATTGAATTTGTGGACAACTGGAACCCAAAAAAAAACTTGTTATTCAAGCAAAAAAATAAATAGTTTAAATAGTTTATTTTTGTTTCCAATTATACCTCATAGCTTACCAGGAAAGCAACATTTTTTGCTGGGTGTGAATTGGGTAAATATAAATATCATGTATTCAAATTTGTATTAAAATGTATAGGAAATGGATACTTTATTAACAGGGACAGGAAGTTCATGCACTTAAAAAGTGTGTTTTAGGCGCTTAAAACATGCATGAAAAAAATTTAAATATGTCCTAAAAACAATATATATACAGTGAATATAAATATTAACAAATATTTTTAGTTACATAAATAACAGAGTTTGATCTATATATTAAAATGTAAAATAGGCTAACTATTCGAAATCAACAGATGTTATGGGTGAATTTTTAAATGATTTCGTTTATATTGGTGAAAGCGTTTATTATGTCTTCATTTGAATCCAAAATTGCAAAAAACTTCCTTCACTGACTGTTGTATACATGATAGATCGATTTTTCTAAAATAATATTAAGTTCTCTCTGACCGATGGTTGTTTTATAAAAACGGACGACATCAGAAGTAAATATTTAATATGTATAACTCGTTATAAAATGATCTTCTTCTGGAAATCTGGATTGGAAATCATACATTTGAAAGAGGAGAGGCTGTATTTATCTCTGTGTATTAGGTTACCCAATTTCTGAACTTTTTCCAATAGGCTTGTTTAGGTTTCAACGAAACCAAAATGGATAAGACATCACGAATGCTGACGAAATGTGTAGTGGCATAGCAAATATGTATTTCATTCTGCTAGTGTCTAATTATAGTCCACAAACTCTGATTTGGTACTGCCAAACAGAGACAACAAAGCAATTTACGAGCCATGCAAACTTGTTTATGGTCCTTCGAACCGATTAGTGGAACCACATCTATAACGCCGTTTACGACGCTGGGTTCAATTTCTCTTTTATGCTAGGCGATGGTAATTGAGTCCCTCAAAATTGCACCCAGATGGATAACCAAAATGGATAAGACACCACGAATGCTGATGAAGTGTGTAGCGGCACAGAAAATACGTATTTCATTCTGCTGGTGTCTAATTATAGGTATTGCCAAACAAGGCAATTTACAATTGCAAACTTGTTTAAGGTTTGTCGAATATTTTACAGGACATTACTTCTCCATATGTTTTAAAACTTTCTTTATTTTCCTATATGTACGTATTCTTATTTTTATTAAAAATAAATATGTTATTAATTGACAATTATCACCTTCAATGTTAAATTTGCAATATATTTATACTAGAATATTTAATAAATAATAGAAAACGTAATTACTTATTCTGTGGAATTTTGACATCTTAACTCAATAACTTTGATGACGCATCGTTTACAATAATCAATGTCCTTCTATGATTATTAGTTTTCAAAAATTTTTCAATATTTTAAAATTTTGAAAAATAAATTTAAGCCCTTTATTAAAAATCCACAGAATTATTTTTCTTCTACACAAAAAAATTATTTTAAATTGCATTTTTTCACAAAATATCATACAAAAATATGCATTTAATGCAAACTATGCAAAAACATGCATTTTCAACAAAATATGCCCTAACAAATTGATGCTATTTTAAAGCAATTTTTTTCTGATTCGCAAAGATATTTAGTTTTCACAGTTCTAGGAGTAAAGGTAAAAGACATGCATTTGCATGAACTTCCGGTCCTTGTTTGTTAAAATGTAGGCGAGGTTTTCTTTTAATCAAATTCAACCATTACCCAATTTCTATGATATTTAGATAAAGTTAATTTGAAGCGAAAGATTTAATTATGAGTTAAAATTTCAATTCTTGCAACTACAAAAATTTTTTTTTTACATTAACTGCTTTTTATGCATATTGCTTTTAAAATATCATTTTAAACTTATTTTACTTGGTTTCAGTAAATCTTTAGATATTCCTTGAAAATCTTTTTCTGATTGAAATTTTGCGAATTCTTTAGCTACCACTTTATGTTACTTATAGCAGTACAATCATCAATACAATTTTCTATAAGAACATAGTGAAATGGATCATTTAATACTAATTTCCAAAGTTTAGATCTTTTATTCATCGTTAACAAATGAGTGAGACCCATGAAGATTAATTAGCACATAAACATGATAAGTAACACATAAACATTATATATTTAACAATTGGAATAATGCAGATAAATACAAAAGACTAAAAATCATTTTATGATTTTTATTTTTTGTGAAAAAAAGTATAAACCACAATTAGAGTTTTAGTTAAAAAAATTATCCATAATTGTTAATTGAAATTCATAAAATAAAAATCGGAAATAATTTTTATTACCGAGAAATAAAAGAAAAATCGAAAATAAAAGTTTATTACAACTCGATAGCTTAAATACCATAATATCAAATGTTTCCTTCGTATTGATTTTTTTGATCCAAAATAATACAATTGGTCTCTCCTTAAAACACTTATTTATATTTTCTCTACTTACGTTGATATAATACCCTCCACACCCTGAAAGAAATCAGCTCTATATATACTTCTGTGATAGTCCAGCGAATCTAAACCGGGTCTAATGGGCCAAGTACCTTCATTACGAAAAACTGTTATAAAATCATTAACATTATGTGTTATCACAATATCTTTTTTGCCAAAGTAGCCATCAAACCTAGATATACTGCCTATGTCTCTTTTGAGAGCTAACATTAGTTTGTTGGGATCCAGTTTATAATATTTACCACCCGGTAGAAATTTCAGCAAACCAAGGAATTTATTTTGTCCCGGAATCTCTTTATAAGGCTTGGCATTTTCCCATTCTTGTTTAAAAAAATTGGTACCGGTTGATGTTGTTGCTTTAAAAGCATCAGTTGATTGGAAGCGAGACTGAAATTTTTTTGTTGTTTTTTATATTAAATTAATTAAAAAAAAAAAATTTTTTTTTATTAAACATACCTGTAGTATTTTAAAAATGTTGTTGTATGAATATATTTTTGTATATTTATTATAATTTAATATTAAATTTCCCGTCATTTTTTTTTGATGTTTAATCTTGAAAAATTGTTTTACTACTAAATAATGCTGTTGTCACAAAATCAACGTAGACTTTATTACATGATTTCTTTTATAAAAAGAAAAAAAATAAATAAATAAATAAATAAATAAATAAATGTTCTAATCTTTTCCATTTGAAACCCCAACAAAGAATATTAACTAAAAGCTAAATTATTTTGTCAGTAGACGAAATTGTTTTGATTATGATTCAAGTAGCCTTTGAAAAGCTTGTTTTATCATTTTATATACGTATGTGTTTTATATACATATGTAGATAGATAGAGATATAGAAAAATAGAAAAAAGATTAGATAGATCATTTTGTATAGTGAGTGGTCCGTTAGCACTCTAAGGTCGTTCTTATTGAGCTGCTGAGCCCGATTGGCGCCAGAAAATGTGTTCGGACCTTATGAAAATGTGCCGACTAGCTCTATAAGTTGCAAACTAATCTGATCACCCATAATCGTAGCTCACTAGTCCTTGGCTGATAGAATAGATAGAGCCAAAAAGACGAAAATCTGTAACCACTTATATTTCCTGCGAAAATTTGTTTTTTTTATCATGAAAATTCTAAAACTCGAGCAAAAAGGACAATATTTTTTATCAATTGATATTTCTACAAAAAATCGATTTGTAGAATTTCAGAAAAATTATCTTGTAGTCACCCTATGATAACACAAGATATGCTACAGGGTGTTAAAGTTGACTATCACGAGTATGTAAAAGTTTCAAAAAAAAAAAAAAAAATCGTAACTTCTACAAACCAAATCCGATTTCAAGGATTTTTATATTTCTGCAAAGTGCTTAGTAAGATAAAGAAAAAATAAGCTCACTTACCTAAATTTATCTTGCAGTTAAAAAAATATTTACGTTTAAATTTTGAATTGTTGATTTTTTTCCTCGAATTGGGGATTTTTTTTAAATATTATTTTAAATATTTTGTTTTTTTTTTAAATATGCTGAAAAAATTTTTTGATTACCTCAATCCGTCCAGCACTCTGAAATTAGTATGAAAAATCGCTATTATTTCAAAAAAATATTCCACAATTTTTGGACTTTTTTCTGAAAGTATTGTTAAATATTTGGCACAAAATTGCTAAAATAGATTTAGATCGATTTGACACAAAATTGCTTCCCTCCCGGCCTAAAACGAATGTAGTAGTGCAGATTTTATGAAAAACATAAATTTTTTAAATTGCACAAAAAAGCATTTTAACATAATATTTTGCATCCGTCGTGGCCCACTGTTCCGCCATGGATAGAGCTAAAAGGGCGAAAATCTGTGATCACTCATACTTATATCCTACCATTGATTTTTTGTTATGGAAAACCAAACCTAAAAATAGTTTTTGTTGCTAAACCAGGAAGAATAGACCTGTGATCATTCATATGTCCTACCAAAAATAAATACTTGCATGCAAATCTTGAAACTCGATTTTTCTATGAAAAACCTTAAAATCGATTTTATAGCTAAATTGGGATAGATACCAAAAAGGGAGTTTTTTTTTCTTTTGTAAAAATCGTAAAAATCGATTTTTTGTGTGAAAAGTAAAAATCGAATTGAATCTAAATGAAAAATTCTAGAAAATGTAAAAAAAAAAAGATTCTAAAATAGTGTTAAGATCAAAAACAGTATTAGTATTGGTAAAACAAAGTGATATATATTTCGTTTGTTCATTTGAAATTCTAGCAAAACTAGTAAAAAAAGAAATTAAAAGAAAAATCTAAAAAATAAACTTTTGATAGAAAAAGTAAGAAAACGGAAACTAGTAAAATAAAAGTGTTAGATTAACACTTAAATTTATTTATTTATATTAATGTGACTGACCAGGAGAAAAATAGTCTAAAAACCGTAACCCTATATCTCCTAAACTAATACAAGTACAAAAATAGTTATCGTTATTCATTTAAAAAATAATCGAACAGGTGTCTGTCTTTTTTGAAGTTCGGCCCTTTGATACCCTCTTTGGTACCTTATATATCTTTTGAACCAGTAAACATAAAATTAGAATTTACATAGAATTCGTACCTTATCAAAATTCGAACATTTTTGGTATTTTTTCGTAAAATATTTTTTGCTATTTATTGATATATATATATGAGTATTTTAATATGGGATACACTACAATCTACAAATTTATAGGAATACAATTTTTGTTACTTCCATTGTACACTAGTAAAAAAATACAATTTTTATTTAAGTTTTTTATATACGTTTATGTATATATTAAGAAGAAAATTTAAAACATATGGCCATATATTCCTTTGCATATAATTTTTCACATATTTCCGTATAGAATTTCTTTTATCTAAAGATATGTATGATTAAAATTAGTGAAAAAATAAATATTAACAGTCTTTAGCCTTGCTGAATATCATCAATAGTTCAGCTTTTTAATCTGCTTTTAAAGCATCCTGTTGTGATAATTTTAAAGAAATAATAGACGTTCACTTATATGGAATACATTATTGCACTGTTCATTTTTAAACTCTACATCGTAAAATTGTATATAATATTAAGCGTTTATGCTGATGTTTGTAAAATCTTCCTTAAAATATACCAATCGGCTTGAATCACCACCTATATCGATTTAACTTTGTCCGTTTGTACGTATGTCCGTATGTATATTTGAAAGATTATTCAATGCAAATTGCTACATAGAACTTGTATAATGACAAAGCCTATTCTTCAAAATCTGCCCATTATTTCATTTACACGCAGAGAAAAAACATGGTTACAACATTATCTCTACAACAATATTATGTTGTCATTCTTAATTTTCTTTAATTTTGATAACTCTGTGTTCATGATAACAATGTTTTTGTTTAAATTTTGTCATTTAATGTTTACACTCAATAAGAATTTTAATATGATTGACTGCAAAAATTATATGTTTTTAAATATTTTTACCAGAAACACAATTTTGTTAATATGAAATATATCATTACTTCTACAACCATTAAATATTTGCCGTTTTTTTCCTTGTTCTTAAACCGCATTGTGCTTTTAAACCATATTAATTTATTATTATTATTCCCTTGACAATAAAATGTTTGGAATAAATATAATACTTATCTCTTTCACAAGCTTAGTGGAAAAATTCATAATTTGCCTGCTTTTAAATATTTTTTGTTCTTAATGTTTGTGTTCCAACTTCATTGTAATTCTTAATTAATATGAATAGACAAGGTTTGGTTATACTCGGTGTGATTCAAGCAATATAAGATATTGATTAACCAAGGGTTTAGATAAAAAAACACATATCTTGCATTTGAACCACATATAGTGGCAGAAATGAATATAATTAATGATTATATATACATATTATTATTTTCAATAAAAAATTTATGAAAATAATTTTTTATTAATATGTTTTATTTTTAATATATGATAAGATTAAATGATAATATGACAACATTGGATAACTATACGATAATATGGGATAATAATATGATAAAATTGTATAATAATATGACAATGTAGTACAATAATATAATAAGATAGAATAATAATATAATAACATCAAATCATAATCTGATAGAATGGGATAATGATGTAGTAAGATTGTTTAATTATATGCAAAACTAGAATCATAGCATGAAAATACAAAACATAGAAGCGGACACAATATGACATAATAGAATCATAATAATTATTACCTCTAATCATTTCTATTTTTCGCTGTGATCATATGTTCCAATCATAATATGTTGCTCTTAGATTATGGTCACTACAATTATATTTTATCTCTGCGTGCAGCTTTCATAACAATGTTTTTCCAAATTAGGGTTTCATTACTATAAATCTCTTAAATGTGACAGAATTTAATACAAATAACCAAAATGGATAAGACACCACGAATGCTGATGAAGTGTGTAGCGGCACAGAAAATACGTATTCCATTCTGCTGGTGTCTAATTATGGTAAACAAACCCTGTTTTGGTACTGCCAAACAGAGACAACAGGACAATTTACGATTGCAAACTTGATTAATCTTAATCCACCACATATATATATATTTTTTTTTAGTATTGGTCTATAATTGAACGTAAGATTTAGAAACAAGGACTTTCCTTAAATTATTTATATCTAAACTTGGATTAATCAGACAAAAGTTTCAATATTTAGACAAATGTAGACGACCGCTGTTTATTTAATGCCACGTTTTTTATACCTTCATGCAATGTTTTGAATTGGGTAATAAGTTATTTAATTATATATAAATATTTCAATTTTAGTTTTAAGTTAAGTTAAGTTTAGAACTAAATTGCAAACTATAATGTAAAAAATAATAAGTTATTTTATCGTTATTATTTCTTATAACTGGTGAGCGAAATGCACATAAAAATTCAAAATATACCCTAAAAATTAAAAAAAAACATGCATTTATTTTTTTAGTATTTATTAAATAAAAAGGTCAATGCTTATTCTTTGTATTTTTTTAAATTTGTACTCTTTCAGATTAATTTTTTCTTCAAAGTATATTCGACACTTTGAGTTTTATACAACCTGAGTTAGATAGGTTTTTATTTATATAAACAAACATTTTTTACTAAGTTGTCAAAGGTAAACGATTGTCTGTTTTGGCGTAAAAATGTTTGTACATAGAAAATGATCTTTCTACGTCAACAGATGTGATAGGAGCGTGTTTGAATAATTGTAGATAGAATCAAATCAAATCTTTATTTATTTATTATTTATTGTTTTTACGTAACAGTTTGCAATTTTAATTTTATTTTTTTTATCAATAGGGCCTTCGATTCTTCGATTTTCTCAAAAGCACTATGATTTGAGTACTTAATGAATCTAAACTAGGGTTGTCATTCGAACAGAAATTATTCGATTATTCGAGGAACAAATTTTTTATTCTTTTCGTGCGAAGAAAATTTTCAAATTTAGAGCAAAAAATTATTCGATCAATTTTTAAAAATTAATAGAATAATTTTTAAAAAAGAGTTTTTGTTAAATTATTATGCTTTTTGAAATTTTATATGTGCAAAAAGTTTTGTTTATTTGGAAAACCCTGTTGAAAATGATTGAAAATTTCATTAGGGTATATAAATGTGTAAACTACGTATTAATAGCTTTCGGGATAAAGCCTTTCACAGACACTGAAGTCTCAGTATTATTTGGAAAAGAAAATGAAATAGAATAGCTTTTCTAATCATTTAATCCAACCTCTTAAAGTTAAAATAAACAGGAGACGTATGAGTTATTACTAAATTCTGGAAATTTTCAGCGCATATTATTTTTTTTTAATATTCAACAAAAGGTGAAACAAAAGTATATGCAATTGCTTTATTTTGGTGAATTTTTCATTTATTATTTATTTCAAAAATAATTTTAATGATTCAAGTGATGGGGAAATAACCAAAGATTCTGAAATGTATAACGATAGTTTGTTAACTGAACTCAATCAAGAAATAATATCAAAAATTAAAAAAATAAAATAAATTTTAGTAAAATTAATGATCATTGACTTTATTTAGAAAAATCTAAAAAGTACAGAAAAAGTAGATTTGCTTATAATGCTATGTATTGCCACCATTAATAGTAAGGAAAGGAATTTTTCCATACATTTGTAAAAAAAAAAACAATAATAGTTTTAAAGCCAAAATGCTTAATTATGTTCTTTATGATTGATAATTTTAAAAGAGATTTAATTTCATAATATAACTTGTCTGTAATTTGAATATGGTCTCAATTTTTTTATATTTTTTTGTTCCATGTTAATGAATTGTTATTTTTAGGTTTAGATTTATATTAATAAAACCAAGAATTGATTTAAAAAAATACTAGTTTTTGCATTTTTTAATTCGTATTTAATTATTCGAACAATATATTTTATTCTTTATTAATTCGATTAATCGAAGAAAATTTAAATTTTATTCGATGTCTCGACTAATTAAAAAACTATGAAATCATATTTGATCAACTTCAATGTCGATTAATTAACAACCCTAAGCGAAACCCTCTAATTGAGCAAAATTTTCAGAAGGAAATCGATAGTTGGAATAAACAAATGAGAGATTAGTTTTAATATTTCTTGATGTTAATACTCATTTAACTTTATTATACTCGTAGCTTTACAATCGTTTTTATTCAACTCATCCACAGGGCTACCAGATTTGGGATTTTGACCAGTGTATTAAAAAAACCGGTTTTCGAGTTATTCGAAAAATAGCCTTTTTAAAAAACCGGATTCGTATACCGTTTTACTTAAAAAAAACTGTTAATCGGTTTTTACTAAAACTACAAATATATTAAAAATTATTATTATTTTTACTAAAGAAAGTACACTTATAATCAGTGTTGCCAGGAGATGAGAAAAAAGAGGCTAATTTGAACTTTTAAAAGGTCAAAATGGCTAAATTCCCAGAAAAATAAGGCCATGAAAAAGTTATTTTTTAAATTTGGAAACTTTTTTTTTCGTTCTCATCAGTTTTTGATATTTTTCTAAAGAAATTGTAATAAATTTATAAATAACACCCAGCAAAATGACTCAATGAAAAATCGTCCAAAAAATACCCATACAAATTTGGGTTATACTTCATATGAAAAAAATACCCAATGTTTTGAAGTGATTTTGCCTCATCTTTTAATTAAAATACCTTTTTGATTAAGCATCTCTTTGTGTGATTTTTCCTATTAATAATATTTTTTAAAATTATTTTCATAAAAATGGTTCATAAAGTGTATTAAAAAGTAATTATAATAATGGACTTAGTAACGCCAAAAAATGATTTAAGGCACTTGTAATTTGGAGAATGAAGCGCCACACTCGAAATTTTTAATTAAATATAAATAATCTCAATTTTTTTATGCGAATAAATATACAGAAATGCTTAAACGGGTAATTCTGTAAAAAAAATAAAATTAGTAATGACAAATAATAAATTATTAACCTTGTTGTAGAAATACTAACATTTTAGCCTTTTTAAGGCAATTTTAATATTGATGTTAAAACTAAGGCCATCAAAACAAAAAAAGGCTAGAAAAAAATCTTGAAACTAAAAAGAAAATTTTAAAAATGATAGATTTAGCCTTACAAAGTCTAACCTGGCAACACTGCTTAAAATACATATCATTTGTAATGACAATTAATGTAAACAAATTTTGAAATAATCTTCGTTGACCATTAGTTATCTTATCTTAAAGAAAACATTTAAGTTTGGTGGTGTTTCAGTAAAATAATGATCAAAATTTTTACCCAAAATCATTAAATAATTAATTTCAAAATAATCAAATAGCATTTTTTCTTTGAATAATTTGACCTCTGGATTGAAATCATTATGGTACCTCAGTAAGATTTAAAAAAATATTTACAAAAATATTCGAGGCAATAACTCTAAAATTTAAGAAAAAATACAAAATTCCTGATACAAAACGTCTGGAGAAGATTTCCGAATTTTATGGCTCATAAAATAGAAAAGATATTTCAAAAAGGGTGGAATATATAGGAAATTATGTAATTATAGTAACCAAAGTACAAATTTTAATTTTTCTCAATATAGTTAATGGTATACCATATTGTAATTGTTCCGTACCTATTTTAATGAACAGGTGATTTTTGGCTTATGTCCAATTAAATAATATTGTAAATTGTCCCTAAGATATACTAAATAAACAAGAAACAAATGAATTTTAATAAATATTATTTAAAAAATTTCGATTTTTAGAAAAATTTTTTTTTGAGTATTTATTTTAATGACCACATGTGTAACTATAAAATAAATTTTTCAATTACAAAAATACTCACCCAAAAATACTATAAGTTGTATTCAATTCAAATGCTTGAATTGATTCCGATATAAGGTATAATAACAGCTACAAATTAGTATACATTTTCACCGATTTCAATGATTTATGAAATATTGAAGATACAGCAATCTCTATATTTTTCGCTTAACTAAAACAGAATAGTTGTACTAATTATAAATATAATTTCACATAAAATGTAGAAAAAAGCTAATATAAAGTACTCAAAATTTTAGAACGATTTTCAAGAGTTATAATATTTTTGCAAATTAATATTTTAATAATTTGGAAACCTTTTTTGAAATTGAAATTACGCTGTGAATGTGCCACGCGAAAAAGGCACCTCTTAGAGTCATTCACTTTTTTTCTTCCCAAGTTTTGGCATCCCCTATAGCGCTGCTATTGAGTGCACAACGAGACGTATATCAAACTATTCACAATTACAAGCGCAATAAACATCGATTCTTTATTTTGCAATACTCGAAACGGTGCAAATTTTCTAATCGAAAAACTGCAAACAATTAAAATTTTGAAAATTTTGGTTTCACCACTTGTTCACAATATAATTTAACACTATTTCTATAAGTGTTTATAGTTTATATTAGAGGATGTGGACACATATGCTAAAATCCGCGAATGCAGCAACCAAAGAAAAGAAAAAAATCTTGTTATTTTAAAACATTTTTTTTGGGATT
Source organism: Protocalliphora azurea (assembly GCA_932274085.1). Classification (NCBI taxonomy): domain Eukaryota; kingdom Metazoa; phylum Arthropoda; class Insecta; order Diptera; family Calliphoridae; genus Protocalliphora; species Protocalliphora azurea. Next base: position 135,012,565 of record OW026519.1, read on the forward strand.
TTTTAAATTTGAGTGCTTGCTGGTACCACGTGGAACCATTTCAGGAGTTGAAGTTTTGTTGTTTTACTCCACCAAGTGTTGTTAAAATAATCACATCAAAAGTTATTTTAAAAAAATAACTTTTTATGCGATAAATAAATATAAGAGAATTTAATATAAGAGAATTTAATTTTTATTAAAGTCCTTGCCCACTTAATAATTTGTTTGAGAATAACCTCTAAATGAAAGTAAAAATTCGCTAAAATACCTGTTATGCGCGTTGGAAAAATAAACTTTTAACGAAAAAGTTTAAAAAAAGTGAAAAAATTTAAAAATATGCAAATATATTAAGAAAAATATGCATTTTCAAGTAAATATGCAAAAATATACACTAACAAATCGATGCCATTTTTTAGTTAAATGTCTGATTCGGATAGATAACTACATAAAATAGCTTTTTAAATGCTTCATAAAAAATATGCATTTGCATTAGAAATATAGTTATGGTGACCACAATCTAAAAGCAACATATTATGTTTGGAACATATGGTCACAGCTAAAAATAGGTATGATTATAAATTTTATGCTTCGTTTTTTTATGTTTTGGTTCGAGTTTTTCATACTATTATACCATTTTATTACATTATTATCCCATTCTATCAGATTATGATTTCATTTCATATTATTCCATCTTATCATATTATAATTCCATTTTATTATATTATTCCATCTACTTGATGATTTCATTTTATTATTTTAGTATTCCATTTTATCATATATTAAAATAAAACAAATTAATCCAAAATTATTATTTTTATAAATTGTTTATTGAGTCCATTACAGTTGTTTCAAAATAACAGATAAAAGTGTTTATTAATAATAAAAAATTATTTACATATTATTTGTTCATTAATTAATTTTGCAAGATAATATTTTTTTTATTAACTAAACTCTTTAATATTAGTTAATTAATATCTTATATTGATTCAATCACACCAAATATAGCAAAACCTTGTCTACTTGTATTAATTCATGTATAAACTAAATGAGAATTATAACGAACAAACGTAAAAACTAAAATATATTAAAAAAAAAAAACAAGTTATGAATTTTTCAACCATTTCTTGTTTAGCGGGGTATCAATAAATAAATAAAATAAATAAATAAATAAATTTGTAAAAAATTATATTTATGTGTAACACTTTATTGTTAAGAGAATGATATTAATATGGTTTGAAAACAAAATATGGTTTAATAACGAGGAAAAATATTTACAATATTTAGTGGTTGCAGAAATAATGATATTTTTATATTAATAAAATTTTTTTCTGGTAAAAATATTCAAAAAAATAAAAATAAAAAAATAAAATTTTTGTAGTCAACTGTGTTAAAATTTTTATTGAATGTAAAAATTTAATGATAAAAATGAAACAAAAACATTGTTATCATGAACACAGTATTATTAAAATTAATGAAAATTAACAATGCGTGTACTTGTAACATGGTAAATAGTGTACCGATGAATGAAATTTGGTACAAAGATTTATACTTGTGTAAAACTTATTTATGCCGAATTTCATTAAAATTTAAGGCATTTATGATCGTTAGACCCCTTTAGCAGAAAGATATTTTTATGGGACCTAGGTGAAATACTAAACCGATCATAAACAATTTCATCAAAATATTTTTGACATTTTGTTCACAAGATTTACATGGACAGGCAGATGGACGGACACTGATAAATCGACTCAGTAAGTGATTCTGAGTCCAAGGGTATACTTTAAGCTTGGGGTTTGAATATTTTTTCTGTGCGTTGCAAACATCAGCTCCAAGTGTATAACTAAAGTTGTTTGAAGTCAAGTCAGCGAAATATATAGTATAATAACTGTACCTCGACTTCATTAATTGTTTTAACACTTTCGATTCCTTTTTATCTTCCTTTTTATCTTATGATGTTTTGGTTTTACAATATTTTTTTTTTCTCCATATAATCTTACATCTAGCAATTAATTTATTTTATCTTAATACTATTCACATAAATATTTTCACATTCCAAGCCTGCTACTAACAATTCATTTTTCTACATCTATAAATTTAAACTGCAAAGGAATATTGGGAACATTCATTAAAACACTCTTAAATGCATTATCCGTAGGATAATTAAACTCTATATGAAAGTTACGCACCATACGAGCAATACCCAATTCTAGTTCCATTTCAACAATACGACGACCAATGCAAGTGCGTGGCCCAAAACCAAAAGGTAAATAAACAAATGGACAGCTGGGCTTTAAAGATTGTGCGTCATCTTCCTTTTCGTCTTGTACTGTACGCAACCAACGTTCGGGTAAGTATTCATGGGCACGTGGAAAATGCTGTTCATCTCTTAATAAGGCTAAAGAAACCATGGTAACACGGGTATCTTTAGGTACCCGATAACCACTTAAAATCACATCTCTGGCGGGTGCTCTTGAGTTACCCACAGTTAAGGGATAAACACGTAAAGATTCTTTAATGCAAGCCCTTAAATAAGGCATATTTTTACAAGATTCTTCAGTGAATTCAGAATCTTTATGGGGTAAAATTTTAAAAACTTCTTCACGCAGTTTCGCCTGCTTATCAGGGTTTTTGGCTAGAGCCAGTAGAATTCCGGTAAACGCAGAGGAGCTCTAGAATTATAACAAGTTAATAATGTTATATTTTGTTTACTTATTGTTACTTACCGTATCCACTCCTGCCATTAACATATCCATGGCCATTACGGTTGCTATTTTCTTGTCAATTTTTAAAAGTTTTTCTAAAACACTTTTCTCATGTTCTGCTTTTTCATGTATTCCATTTTCTCTTTCTTGTTCTAAACGTTGTATCGCCTCATTTATATAGTGAGTAGTTATTTCCAATAATGTGTCCAAGGAATTCATTAGTCTTTTAAAAGTGGTCGTCTTGTAATAACGCCATATTGATGGTTTCAATTCTATGTCCAGTGAAAGTGATATAAATTCATTTAATGTTGCAAACATTTGTTTCGCCAATGGATTACTGCGATTTTCCTCGATCAAACCCAATTGTTTATCTAAAGCTACTACGGAAACAGATTCTAAAGTCCAGCGATTTATTTCTTCTTCAAAAGAATTGGGAACTTCCAAAGTGTCGGGGTTTCTGATTTGACGAATTCTGAAAAGAAAGATGATGTTTTCAAATACAAATTTATATTTGTTTTCTTAAAATTCGATTTATATTTTATATTATGATTTAAAAAAAGTAGAAACCAGTGATCGGCGCATAGAGAAAATGTAATACCTGGAAATTTGAAATTAAGAAAACATTATTTTTATACATATGTAAACAATTGATCACTTTGTCACCCGGAGAGATATAAATGCTGGCCACTGGTTTTGATTGAATTGAAATTTTATAGAAACCAGAGTCTTTGAATTACTAAATTCTTCCAATAATGACTTACTTCTCTATAAACTCCTTATTATTTTGAGAAATTTTCTCTAAATATTATCATATATTTTTTGATGGCAGGATTTACCAAAGATTTTATTGCTCCCGATAGTTTATATAATTTCACAAAATTTTACATTTTAAAATTAATTATTATATTTCTTAGGTGGCCGAAGTCCTACAATCCCTTAAAAAATCATTTCTATGAACTCAGTGATAATAATTCAAAGTCAACAAACTTGTTGTTCTGAGCCAAATACTAGAGTCCGACTGAAACTGATTTTTTAAGGCCGAAACTGAACCGAACATAATATTCGGCCGAATCCGAAACTAACCGAAATTATTTAATATGTACTGATATTTTATTGCTTTAGTTTTTTATGGAGACATCTACTCGTATGTATAAACTAAAAATAAAAATTAATATAATGACAAATATGATCTACATGCACTTTTCAAAGAAAACGTCAAAACGGACAGTAATCGAAGTTGACATCTCCAATTTCAATGAAATTCACTACAGACATTTGTTTTTTTTTTTGTTTTTTCTCAAATCATAAACTTTTAGACTCCCGGCCTTTTTCGGCCGAAAAAAAACAAAAACTTTACAAAGGCGCACTTGTTTAATTGCTAATAACTTTTACACTATATATGGTAAATCTCTGGTCTTAGATGCATATTAAACACAAATATATTGCATTTATAAGTTTATTTATATAAAAAGTTCAAAGGTTAAAGTTAGACGTATACAAATCAAACCATTATAACTCAAAAAACTGTACTTGTTTTTAAAATTCTTAAAAAATATATATAATGTTGACAGAATTCTTCTTCTTACTCATGTAAAATTTTAAGCTGGACGCTCATTTACTTTAGAAATTTAAAAGTAAAATATCTTAAAAAGATATTTTTTATGTAAATTTTAAAATATCTAGAAAAATTAATTTCGAAGTATGTTTTTTATAAGCTCATATTTAAAATAAATAAAATTTTATTATTTTTGATTTTCTATTTTATTTTGATACATAACTTCTAAACTAAATTAGTGTCCAGCTTGAAATTTTACATGATTAAATAAAGAGTTATATCAACATTATTTATATTTTTAAAAATTTGGATTTTTATATGCCTAACTTTGACCTTTGAACTTTTGATGTAAATAAACTATATATATCGTTATAATATCCAATTAACTCGTTAGTATGAAATTCAAACCAGAAAATTGCCCCTTATACTTTAGAAGTTATTAGCGATTGAATAAGTACACTTGTGAGGTTTTAATCTTTTTTCGTTTTTTAAAATGTCATATTTTTGTACCGGGAAGAGCCTGGTAAAATATAACTTTATTTATGTTTTTAGTTGAATAAACAGTTTTAGAAAATGTAAGGTAATAAATATAACTATTGGTTAATAAAAAAATAATATAATCTATTGGTTAATAGCAAAATTTCCACAAAGGTTTAAATCGTTCAGAGAATCAGTTCATATGAAAATTTAAAAAAAATGTTTAAAAATACCTAAGATGTCTTTTGGAAAAAAGTGAAAGTAGATTACAAATGTATATCGAATGTCCTTTAAAATGAAGTATGTCTCATCCCGTAATCTATCTTGGTTTATCCAGAATTTCTAAAAGTCCTTCCTAGAATCAGTACTAGTACATATTGAAATTTCAAAAATTTATTAAAAATACTTAAAATGTTTTCTGGAAAAAAGTGAATGTAGATTACAAATGCATATCGAATGTCCTTTAAAACAAGGTATATCTCATCCCGTAATCTGTCTTGGTTTGTCCAGAATTTCCAAAAGTCCTTCCTAGAATCAGTACTAGTACATATTGAAATTTCAAAAATTTTTTAAAAATACTTAAAATTTTTTCTGGAAAAAAGTTAATATAGATTACAAATGTATATCGAATGTCCTTTAAAACGAAGTATGTCTCATCCCGTAATCTATCTTGGTTTGTCCAGAATTTCCAAAAGTCCTTCCTAGAATCAGTACTAGTACATATTGAAATTTCAAAAATTTTTTTAAAATACTTAAATTTTTTCTGGAAAAAGGTTAATAAAGATTACAAATGTATGTCGAATTTCCTTTAAAACGGGGTATGTCTCATCCCGTAATCTATCTTGGTTTGTCCAGAATTTCCAAAAGTCCTTCCTAGAATCAGTACTAGTATATATTGATATTTCAAACAATTTTTTAAAAATACGTTAGAGGTAACATAGGTGAGTAAGTCTATTTTTTCTTTATCTCGTCAAGCACTTTAATGAAATATAAAAATCTTTGAAATCGGACATAATTTGCAGAAGTTAAGATTTTTTTAAACTTTTTCATATTCGAGGTATTCAATTTTGTTTTCCTGACTTCAAGATAATTTTTCTGAAAGCTTAGATCCGCCTCTACAACTCTCCCATTGATTTCAATTCGATCCGAAGAGTAGTTTAGAAGATGAAAATTTATTACCATAAGAAAGTTTTAATATGAGTGTTTGGTATAGCGTTACCATTGAGAACTTTTAAAGTGTTCAAAAAAAGGGATTTTTTGAAAAAAGGGGTCAACTGCTTCAATACCTAAAAACTCCTTAAAATTTGTTTATTTTATAAAAGCAAAGAATATTTTATTTTAAGAAAAACTACTATTCAATGCTATCAGTAATAAAATAATTCATTTATAATAATTTTTATTATTGCAACAATAAAGATTAATTTATAAAAATAGTAAACATAAAATACTCTTTTTATTAATTAAACTTCCGTACTTTTGTACGAGATCTTCACTCGGACTTCAGTCTTTCTAACAAATTTAGGACTGAAAACATGGATTCCCTAGTGTTGACATTAAGTCTGTCGAACAATTTATTCTTCCTTAGCGATAATTTAACAAAAGACGTTCCGCTAAAGCACAAATATAAATTAGGGTCTAAGTATTTCTGAAATCTATTTTTTGATTTTCCCAATCCGGTCCAAAAAGATTCGGCATTTAATGTTTTAAATACTTGTTCATAAATTTTATCATTAGCTTTAGTTTTGCACAATCTCAAAATAATTAATTTCTTCGTTGGAATTAATATATAATGTGTCGAGATATTTCAACAACTTAGTTAGAGTCTTAAGGGGTTGTAATTTAGATCCACTTTAAAAAAGGGGCCAAAAAAAGTGGCCAGATGGTTGAAAAGGGGGCTATTTGCTACTAAACTAACACTGGTTTGGTATCGTTGAAAAGAGGAAGTCTTTTAGATATTAAGGAAGAAGACCAGAATGTACGCGGCGAAGGGCGCCAATCAGATGACTTTGTTTTCTCATATAAAAAAAGTTGAAACAAATTTTAGAATAAAGCCTTGTTCAGTTCGGCTTGAAATTACGAAATTTCATGCCGAAATTACGAATGAAATCTGGAGTGTTCATACTTGCTAGATGACATTTGATTTAATTTCGTGAACAGCTGATACTTATTGTTTACATTTTAAATTGTTATAGGGGTAAATAAAGTATTTTGAAATGGAAACAAATAAGAAACAATTACTTACTAAATTGGAAATTATTAATTTGCAACAATTAAAAATGTAAAAAGTATAGGTTTCATTTTTCAAAATCACTTTAATAATTAATTTTAAGATTTGTGTTTAAATTTAAGATCAGCTGTGAATTGTTTTTTTCTTCTCACGGTTGAAACATGCAGTAAATAGTTGAAAAAAGTATTTTTTCCAACCATGTACAGAGTTGCACGGAAATGGGCATCTTAATTTCAATGTAATTTCGCCGAAATTACACAAAATTATGTAATTTCGCAAGTGTCAAAATGTATGGGAAATTTCGTAATTTTAACTTGATTTCCGCCGAAATCACGAAAGTACGCTCTATAAGAAAAAAAAAAACATGTCATTTGGAAATTTCTTAAGTTTTCGTTTTCTCCATTGTTTTTTTCATAATGTAACATAATGCTTTATTTCCAAAATATATGATGTATAAGTGTCTCCTTACTTAAAAAAAAAAAAAAAAAAAAAAAACAAACAAATCATCCTAGAAATACTCATAATACTGCCCCCATTTAAATATAATCCCCATAAAGAGAGCCTAATAGGGCATTCAAAAAGAAAGAATAAATACTTGTTAATTTATCAAAGATTTTATTGCTCCCGATAGTTCACTATGTCTATATAATTTCACAAGATTTAAAATTTCAAAATTAATTATTATATTTCTTACGTGGCCAAAGTTCTACAATCCCTTGAAAAAATCCTTTCTATGAACTCGGTGATAATAATTCAACTTCAACAAACTTGTTGTTCTGAGCCAAATACTAGAGTCCGACTGAAACCGATTTTTTAAGGCCGAAACAAAACCGAATCCGAAACTTGTTTTTAACAAGAATAAGTACTTGTTAAAAAAAATAAATAATAATTAGTTTGGATGATAAAACGTCTATATTTTTTGGGTGGGGATTTTAAAGGGAAATTTGTTTAAATATTGGGATTGACAAAAAAAAACATCTGGCAGCCCTGCCTTTGCTAAGGAATGAACTCTTTTTAATTAGCTATACAAATTAATATTTTATGCACGCTTAAACATCTTATCTATAGCAAAATAAAATTCTTGTATTCGTTCATATTCATAAAAACTCATTCAGCTTTTTAGGAAAGACAAATTTGTTTTTATTACCCAGTAAGCGGTTGATAAATGTTAAACATGAAGGAAGGGAATTTATAAACAAATCTAATAATATTTAATTTAAATAAAAATGTTTCATTATAAATATAATGATTATATTTTAAACAAATTAAATTCCGTTAAACATATAAAGTTGAACAAAAGCGTTAATAGAAAATTTCAATTAAATGTAAGTTAACAAGTTTGAAACTTCTTGAAAATTGCAGCTGATGAATTGTTCGTTATTTTCCGTAATGGGTTTAAAAATGGGGAAGATAATATTAAATCTACAATTATTAGTCAAGACTTGCTGACTTCTAAACCCTACGAAGATTTTTAAAATAATTTTACCCGATGGCAAATATCGTCATGATAAGGTGTGGACCAAATATATAAATTTGTCTTGCTATCAAATGTCATTTTGTTGTTGTTTTCTTACGTTTATTATTATTTTTTTTTTAAGAAGAAGCGTAATTCTTTATACCAATCTCAATTAGTTAATTATTTGGAGCAAAAATAACACAAAATACAGTGCAAGCTCGGTATGCGCGACTACCCAGTCCCGGTTATTGCGACGGTTTAATTTTTAAAATTGCAGGTTCTATAATCATGACAGTTTACGAGTTTGGATGATTTTGATCTTCAATTTAGGCAGTTTATTCGTGTCATTTGTTGTTTAAATACATCTCTTAACATGGGAAAAGTTCAACATATTTTAAAGCCAACGATTTATCAAAAATTAGAGATTTAAACAAAAAATTTAAAAGTGGAGATTTCATAAATTCAATTTGCGTGAATTACATAAGTCTTCGCTTTACCGCATTATAAAGCTAAAAAATTCATTAAAAAATTTCGTACGTACTACAGAAAGTGGACCTGGCAAACTGCACTTTAAATAAAGCTGAGTACCTAAAGAATGGAAAAAATGTTTTATAAGTGGTTTGTAAAACGAAGGGGGGAGGGATGTTCCAATAACAGCAGCGAGTTTACGATCAAAAGCCAGTCATTTGTATTCCAAAATTTATCAAACCAATTCAGCTTTCAATGCCAGTGAAGGATGGTTGAAGAAATTTAAGCGTCGACATGGAATTAGATTTTTAAAAATTACGGGCGATAAATTATCTTCGAAACCTCATCTTATTGATACATTTGTGAAAGAGTTTAAGGATTACGTCGATGAGCATGGGTTGACTCTTCAACAAATCTACAATGCCGAAGAATCCGTTTCAACTATTGGTACACTCGTAGCTCAAATTAGATTCAAGAAGAATTTCATGTGGAAAGTAATGAGGAGCAGATGGAATTATCTGATACGTGATAGGATTTTTACGATAGTGGCCATAAAGAAAACAAAATAAAAGTGGACGATTGTATAACATCGATAAATATATGCCGACAACAGCACTTTATGAACTACGTGATTCAGTTGTTATTTTAAAAAGTAATTTTCCAGAAAAGCTAATCAAAATCTCCAATTTCTTTAAAAATGTTTAAAATGTAAATATGTCAATAAAAACAATTCCAATTTTAAAAGTTACATAAAATATTTCAATAAAATTTTGGGTTCTATTATCGCGAAAATTCAATTTTAGCGACAGGTCTGGTTTTTAATTAGTCGCGAAAATCGAGCTTGTACTGTACAATAAAATTGAAAAATATTAAATTTTGACAACATACCTCGACGAAAAAAAAAAGTGATTTATTATAATAAGATTTTATCTACGTGTTCGATATATGCTGATATAAATAAAAAAATTGCGGTAGCTCTGCCGACATTTTGTTATTTGTTATGAAGGACTTATGTAAAATTTGTTAATTAAATGGATCGTTTGGTAGGCTAATTGTTATTTTTACACGTAATGTTGAAGATTTTGAGAAAATTTTACGTAATTAAGGTATTTGGTAGTGTCCGACTGAATATTCGGTTTCGGATTAGGTCAAAAGATCGGTTTCGGCTCATATTCTTTATTCGACTAAATTTTTGCCGAATAACGAAACTTTTTAGATAAACACGTTAAAATTTTTTTAAATTAATAATGTGGCAGAACTGTTTTTTTCTGAATGTTTCTTTCGGCTTGCATCATTTAATAACAATTGATGTATTGTAATTAATTACTATTTAACACAAACTAATGTATTTGTGTGTGTAAAAGAAGGTGCTGTTGTTCACACATGGCAATTTTTCTTGCCGCAATTCTGACTTAATAGGCGAGAGAAGTATATAGAATGTAAAAGTTTAGTATTCTCTTCTCCTCTCTTTTCTACGAACTCAGAATCGCGACAAGAAATTTTTCTGTGTGTGAAAACCGACTTACAAAAGTTGAAGTTGATAGTTTTTTTTTTTTTTTATTAAATAATAAAAAATATAAAAAAAAAATTCAAACAATTTAAATTGTATTTTGAAATATGTGGACTAAAAGAGTTATTCTGTATCAAAACGGATAGAAAACAGCTATTTTTGGAACTGACATCTCCGATTTCAACGAAATTCACTACATACATAGGCTACTGGAAGTATTTCTTAAATCATTTTTCGGGAATAAGTTTAAAAAAAAATTATGTTTATCGATCTATAAAATAATGTCAAGCAAGCTTTTTTAAACCTGTTTAATTAACACATATACATTTCTATCGATTTGGTTCTACACAGGCGGGAAGCCCGTCCAAAAACGAATGCAAGAGTGCACACTTAAAATTAAATAAAATTAAAAGTAAATTTTTTTTAAATATATTTTTTTAATTGCAAAAAAAAAAAAAATATAAATATATATACTAGTATTATAGTTTTACTATTATTTCTTATGTATTGTATAAAATAAATTTTAGTCTTTCATTATATATATATATATATATATATATATATAGATATATATATATATATATATAGATAATAATAATAATTTCAGAAAGAACACATTTTAAAAAGGATAAATTTCCACAAAAAGAAAAACAGAAATATATATATATATATATATATATATATATATATATAATATATATAATATATATATATATATATATATATATATATAATATATATATAATGTATATATATATATATCTATATATATATATATAATGTATATATATATATATATATATATATATATATATATATATATTTCCCGAATAATTTGATTGTGACCTTACTGTTCAGTGCTAAAAACCGTTAGAAATTTGCAATGCAAAAAATGCAAAAATAATAAATTTCAAATTTTCTTATATCTAATAAATATTTTTTTTGTTATAACTTACCTCTCTATAAACTCCTTATTAACCTGCGACATTTTTCCCAAATACAATCTTACATTTTTGTGTTGCATTAAAACAGGATTTACCACTGATCTAAAAGAACCCCAAGGTTCTCCGTGCCTATGCAAAAAAATAAAACACTACAAACTCACTGATGCATAAACTATATTCCCGCTTACGTTGCTAATAGACCCTCTACACCTTGGAAAAAATCCGCTCTATATACACTTCGATGATAATTTAATGCTTCCATTCCTGGTCTCCTGGGCCATACACCTTCATTTCGCAAAAGCGTTTCAAAATCCTGAACATTGTGTGTAATAATCATATCTGTTTGACCAAATGATCCCGGTAATTTACAAATATTACCCAATTCTTCTCTCAGAGCGAGTAAAAATTGTGTCGAATCAAATTTACTATATTTACCACCTGGTAAGAAATTTCTAATTAATCTCAACGAACCCATAGTGGGAATTTCAGTGAAAGGTTTTGCTGACTGCCATTCAATAGAGTGAGTTGTTCTAAGGTCGTTTTGTTTACTGATAACTGAAGATATACTAGATGTAAATCTCCATTGCTAAATGAACAATATAAATAAATTTATTATAATTTACGTAGATTTATTTTTACTTACATTAAGTTGACATTTTATATTTGCTAAAACTAAATTGTTTAACGTAAAATAGCAGTAATTTTTAAATTTAAACATTTTATTAAATTAAAATAATTCTACAAAATTGCTTTCTTTCTATCAACCTTCTGTTTGCATCAACAGATTCGTACTATTGTTATATTATTTCAATTGTGAACACAAAATTGTGTTTCGCTTCTGAAAGAAAGCTTTTTTATTTATTTGTTTATTTTTAACAAGATCAATGATATTTCATGGGCAGCTTTTTGCTTTTAATTATTAGAACGTGTATTGTAAGCAGTGTTGTTCACTTTCTTAGCAAAAATAACAGCTAAAAGAATCATAGAAATTAAGCTATTTAATTTTTAAGTTATATTTTAGATTTAAAAATTTTGATTTTTGTTGTGGCTGTTTCAAAACCTCTATTTCAATTTTTTTAAAATTTTGTTAAACTAATTCCATAAAATTTTGTATATATTATTACATGATTTTAAGCCTTACAAAAAATATATCATTTTTTGATGGGATATTAAAATCCATTTGTGTAAATATAATGGCTGGAATGCATGTGGAATCAGTTCGCGTTAATCATTTCGTGCGAAAGTTATAGAGGTTTTAAATCGAACATATAAAAATTTTTACAAACTAGAAGTTTATGTATAATTCTAGCAAAAAGTACGCTCAATATCAAAACCAACTGAGTTATTCATATAAAATTTATAATATTTTTAATGTTTAATGGTATTAGTGTAGCATATTTTAGGGCTTCCTAGTAAAATGTAAAAAATGGTGTTCGATACTAAGTTATTTCTCAATATATCATAATATCATATTTTTTATTATAGTTTGTTACAAAGAAATGCTATTTAATACTATGATACTTATTAACTCAAGGACATTTTTTTTGTTCCATAAAATTTTTATCTTTCGAAAATTTTTGATGCGACTCTACATTTCCGTTAAGCATTATAAACACAATTATGTCAATTATGGTGAATTTTGTGCTATCCATGCCATGTACCCTAACTCAGATCTACATGTGAGATTAACGCTGATATAATATGTGAAATAACGTCGGCAAATGAAAGTAACCATTTTGTTTATATTATGTTAAATCTTAAATAAGGGGTACAAGTATTGTAATAAATCCTATAAGATATATTTAATTCCAGTCAGTCAAATATTAAATATGTCCTTTTTATTTAAGAAATTCGCACATTTTTAGTACAGCTTTTATAAAAATATTTTTTTTAAATGTAAAATAACCATTAAATGGAAACAATTTTACAAAAACATGTTTTTTTTTAGTAATTTCCAAAATACACTTTCGTATATGTGTATTTTTTGACAGTTTATCTTATAAGATAATTGTGTAGAGAAATCTCATCACAATAGTCTTATAATAATTCTCATAATACACGTGAGAAAATTCTCGCAGAGAGCGAATTTGACACTCTCTGACAGAAAAGTCTTACATATTCTGTTACGTGTAGATGGGCTGTTAGCAAAATCTGTTTTGATAAAAGTGTTCCGTTTTCAACTATCAACGGCATTTGACTTAAATTTATAGTGCCCATTAACTATTTTTATCGCTGTACCTCTATCGAAATTGACCATAATTGACATAATTGTGTTTATTATAATGCTTAACGGAAATGTAGAGGCGCATCAAAAATTTTCGAAAGATTTTATGAACCAAAAAATCTTTCTTGGGTTAAGAAAGATCATAATATTAATATTAAAAATCGCTATACCTCTATATATATCCAAGATTTGTACAAATTTCAATTTGCTATGTAAAAAACAAAAGTACTTTTCAAAAAGTCCATACAATTTTTTATTAAATTTATTTTTAATACTCCTTCGATTTTATTATGTAAAATAACAAAAAATTAAATTCACGCAGTAACCCATGCTATTCCATTAGAAACTGTAAATGTGCCTCTCGAAAAACTGATTTGTTTAACAATTTTCGCTATTGTTTTCCAAACTTTGAGACTATCTACAGCAATGACTATTTGGGGTACATCAACTAGATATAGCGCAAAATACGCATAATTACAACAAGTACTAATCTCTGTTTCAAAATTTGTATTCCGTTGAGAAGCGCGCAAACCCCACCTAAAGAATCAAAAAATTCTGTTATCAAAATTCGATCACTTTGTTTTTAACTAGTGAATGTCTACACAATAACAAAGAAGGTGTATAATTTATCCGCAAAGTCCAATTAGTTTATATATGACCGAATGAGATCAAAAAGTATAAACGCGCGAACAAAAAGTGTAGAAGAATGGGTAAAAGTTAAATAATTTTAAGCTCTTTTTCTAAGTTTTTGAACTTTGAACAACAATCATGATTACAAAATGAAACTTATGGTGGTAAAATGTTGCACTCTATTAGTTTTAAGTGTTGTAAGTTCAGATGTATAACCCGTTTGTTTAAAATAGTATTAACACAAAACTTATTTCACAAAACAGTTTCAGCCATGTTAAACATTTTTGATAATGGCCCATATATATTTGCTATCTTGTAGGCAACGCCACAAGAAGTAAAAATAAAAATTTGAATTTCCGAATTTCGGCAATTTTTCTGATATACAGTCAATAATTTTTCCACAAATAATCAGATCAAACAAAATTGTTACATAATACATTCACAAAATTTTATAGAAATCAACAGACATTAAATCTTAAAATTCGAAGGTCAAAATCAAATTTTGAATATTTTAAATTTTTGATGAAAATATGTATAACCAAGAAATATTTATTTTTAGCTATAGTTGAGTATAATTTTACAAAAATACCGTGAACATTCAAACTTTTCAAAAACCTTGTTATATTAAATATGTGCAAAGTAAATTTTATTAATTGATATCATGGACAACGAAAAATATAATTAACTCATTTTGACAGGTAGATTTAAGTAGTAATTATAGCAGAATAAAATTTATTATCCAAATGAAAATAAATAATTTTTAGTTATGTTATTCAAAATTTCCAAAATTTGACCTTTGAACTTTGGCCTTTCTCTTTTAAGGGTTAATATTGTTCGAAGTCGTAAAAAATTTCAGAATATTTTTTTCTATCTGATCTTACTAGTTATAATTTTGTTTAATTTGAATATTTGAACAAAAATAATTTAAAAAATAATATATCAGAAAAATAGCAAAAAAAAACTTTTGCCGAAATCTGAAAAAATAAAAAAAATTCTGATTTCATCGAATTTTCTAATTTAATCGAAAAAGTTTACTCATAAAGTAAAATATAAAAATCGCAGTTGCACTAAAATGTTTTTTTGAAATTAAGTAATTTTTTTCAATAAATGACTAAATTATGATCTAAATGCTGAAACAATTAGTGGACTAGTATAATTTTTGAACCCAATATACATACATATATTTTTTTCTAAAAAAATAATTACACTTGTAAAAGCGCTAGATTTTACGAGGAAATTATTAAATTCACATTATTGTTTATCTAGTTAGTTATGCATATGCATGCTTATATGTGTATATGTATTATGTATATGTATGTAAATGTATTATGATTATTTTTAAATTATAAATCATCAACAGGGCAACCAAAAATACAGAACTGTTAGTTTATCTAACCATTTTAGATAATTTAAAAAAATTTTGGTATCGATTTGTTGCAGAATATTTTTACATATTTTGGGTTTTACAACGTATTTTTGAATATTTTACTTTTAAAAGCATATTTTGTCATATTTTCATGAAATATCATTACTTCGAAGCATTTTAACTTACATATTACATTTAGAGAAATATTTTACAAATTTTAGAATAATTATTATTTTCATCTTATAAATTGCTAGACATTTTGTAATTTTCTGATACGACGTTTAAACTTTGAATGTTTTGAAGTCCAAAAAAAGTATTTTTTTCTTAGCAATTTTTGGTAAAACTCAAGTAATTTTTTGCAAGAAAAAGCAGACATTTTTAAATTTAACAAGAGAAATCCGTTCATTTTAAAAGTATGTTTTCAAATTTTTAGGGCATATTTTCTACTTTTAAATGCACTTTTAATATTTTTAGAACATATTTCTGATTGCCCTGGTCATCAACAATAGCACTTTGCTACATCTTTGGATTTCAATGTGGAATTTTCATATAAAATTAAAGAAAACTTTTCTATACAGTATATAGTTTTCCATATATTAATATATATATATATATATATATATATAGCTCTATTCTAAAACTAGTTTTAGTGCAGTTTTAGTTCAGTTCTAGTTCAGTTCTAATTTAGTTCTAGTTCTGTTCTATTTCAGTTTTAGTTACTTCAGTTTTAGTTCAATTCTATTTTAAAACTAGTTCTAGTGCAGTTCAAGTTCAGTTCTTGTTCAATTTTAGTTCAGTTCTAATTTAGTTCTAGTTCAGTTTTAGTTCAGTTCTAATGCAGTTCTAGTTCAGTAATAGTTCAGTTCTTTTTTAAAATAGTTCTAGTTCAGTTCTAGTGCAGTTATAGTTCAGTTCTAATTTAGTTCTAGTTCAGTTTTAGTTCAGTTCTAATGCAGTTCTAGTACAGTTCAAGTTCAGTTCTAGTGCAGTTCAAGTTCGGTTCTTGTTCAGTTTTAGTTCAGTTCTAATTTTGTTCTAGCTCAGTGTTAGTTCAGTTCTAATGCAGTTCTAGTGCGGTAATAGTTCAGTTCAAGTTCAGTTCTAGTTCAGTTCTAACTTAGTTCTGTTCTATTTCAGTTTTAGTTCAGTTTAATTCTATTTTAAAACTAGTTCTAGTTCAGTTTTAGTTCAGGTCTAGTTCAGTTCTATTCCGTTCTAGTCCAGTTCTAGTATAGTTCTAATTCTAGTTTAGTTCTAGTTCAGTTCCAGTTCAGTTCTAGTTCAGTTCTAGTTCGGTTCTAGTTCAATTCTAGTTCAGTTCTAGTTTAGTTCTAGTTCAATTATAATTCAGTTCTAGTTTAGTTTTAGTTCAGTTCTAGTTTCACTAATTCTGTAACCATTTACAGTAGGGATAGTTTTCTTCTACTACAAATTGAAAAGTTAACTATTAAAAAGGTGATAAATCGTAAAGTATTACTTTTTAAATAAAACACACAATTTCATACAATAATAAAGATATAAATATATATTTTTTATTACACAATAATATTATGTAAAACTACAATTTGTTTATTTGTTCGCAAACACCAATAATAAGTAATTTGATTGTTTTGTGGTTTAAATTTAATATTAATTCACAAATTCATAAATATACACAATAATATAGTAATTATAACAATAATGATAAAAATAGTAATAATTTTATATATTTGCTTTAAGTATAAAAAAATAATTAAGTATTACAATTAAACAAATTTTCTTTTGACTCATTTATGAGACACAAAATTTTTAATTTACTATTTTTGCTTAACAACTAAAAAGCGCAAAAAAATTTAAAAAAAAATATTAAATAATTTTTAAAATTTTTAGAAAGAAATTTTGAGAATTTGGCACACGCTTCCAAAGGTCGAACAAATATTAAATAGTATTGAATGAAGTAAAAAAAAACTAGACCTTTTAAAAGCGACAAATGAAATTAAATTTTATTTGTTCTTAAATATCTTAATCCTGTTGATTGTTCGTATGTTGTTGTTGCTGTTGTTCTTGATAATTATTAATAATTTTAGCAGCATCATTCATAATTTTAGCCGTTGAACGTACTAAAAACATTAAATGACATTCATCGTATACCGTTAGTTCTACGCGTGTACGCACAAGACCATGTAAAACTGTAGCACGTTCCAAATCCAACCATCTTTGTAAAGCTGTTTCACGCTCTTTTACCGAACCGGTTAAAGCTACATCCGAAGGACCCCATAAGATAAATTCTAAAACAGATTTTGATTTTGAAAGCGATTCTGATCTTTCTTGCAATAAGATGTCGGCTAAAATTGGTGTCATTTTGGTGGTGGGCAACATTTCGGTTAAGGCAATATGGGCACATTTACATAAAGTACCCATGGGCTCATCTTCATAATTGTTGCTTCTGATAAAGATACAAATTATTTGTTTATTAGAAATTAATAAAATTTTCAATTTCAAAATCTGTTATTTTACTTACCCTTGCAATACACATAACCTGGCCTGGGCATCTTTATTATCGTATTCCTTGGAAAGCACCACATTCGATAGACTTAAAGGCATTTCTTCCACTGCCTTGACTTGTAAATTTTTCATGCCATTTATCAGTTGCAACATAATAAATGATACCTCACGACTCATGACATCATCAAAAGCTGGTATACCACTAGATGGTGTAGCCGCCGCTTCACCTTCCACTGTGAAACCCTTATCAGCCGATTCTTCATTTAGAGTACTTAAGTTTTGCACAGATGCACCATTTCTCATGTTATTGGCACCATTCGAATCTTTAATAACATTGAGATTGGGTATTGAACCTCGGAAATTGAAATTGCTCTTGTCCAATACTTGTGATTTACCCTTTAATATGGCGCCTATTGATTGCAGAGTATCCAATTGTAGGCGTGGCAATACCGATATAGTGGCTTGTAGTAGTGTTACCTCTGTGGTTGGCATTAATGGCAAATGATAACTGGGCACTACATCACAAAATTCGGTTATGGGATTAAGAGCACCCGATACACCGCCGGACAGTTGATTGAGTTCTCCGCCCACACCAGCCAATTGGTTACAATCAGCCGAAAGAGCAAGAGTAACTGGAGCTGTGGTCCATATAGCTGCATGGAAGGCCTTTTTACCCACAACAAATGCCTGGGCTCCTTCGAGTATGGTGAAATCTTCGAAGCGCAAATTGATGGCGTTGGCTAGAGGTCTTAAAGCAGGTGGTATGATGGGGGTTTGTTGTAACTGGAAAGACAAAAAAAAAAAAAAAAATGTTAAGTAAATTAGTGAGAGGAAAAATCGAACCGTATAACAGTTATAGGTCATATAGGTAGTTTAGTTCTAATTCTGTTCAAGTTCAGCTCTAGATCGGTTCAGGTTCAATTCTAACCCAGTTCAAATTAAGTTTAAATTAAATTCAAGTTAAGTTTAAATTCAAGTTCAGTTCCAGTTATTTTCTAGTTCAGTCCTACTTCTAGTTCTGTTCTAGTTTATTTTCAGTTCAGCTCTTGTTCATTGTCGGTTCAGCTCTAGTTCAGTTCTAGGTCAGTTCAGGTTTAGTTATAATTCAGTACTAGTTCAGTTGTAGTATAGTTCTAATTGAAATCTATTTCATTTCTAGTTTGATTTTGGTACACTTCTAGTTCGTTACTAATTTATCTGTTTTTTTCTTTCTACATTTCAGGTAAGTTTCCTAATTTCCTAAATACAAAAGTGTAAGTACTGATCTTGGATTATCTTGTACCATTTTAACAAAAAAAGATCTCACCTGTTCTAAAACTTGTGCTAATGCTTCATGATTAGCACCCACAACGGCCGAATAATTATCTTCAATGGTCTTATGAACCACGCTGCGACCCTTGCGCATGCGTAAACGATTAGTAGTTTTTGCGCGACTCTTAATAGCCTTAAAAGAACAGAAATTTATATAAGCAATGAATGAACATATTTAGCTAAATTTCTAAAACGCTTACCGATGGTATGCCCCAAACACTGTCATTTATATCTCCTGTAATATCACCGCCATTTTCGCTGCCATAATAACTATAGGGCGAATAGATATCCAAATCACCCATTTCGCTGCCGCAATATGAAGACGAAATCATTCGTGGAATGTTTGCTTTTTAAAAAAGAGAAAAGTTTTATTAAAGAGATAAAACAAATTTTAATTAATTTTTCCTATTTACCCAAACTAGTGTTAAGACCATAATTTCTAGCTGGTCCATATTCACTTCTCGTATAACTAGCCACCGATATATTGTCCAATTGTAAATTATTCCTTCTTGTCTGCATGTGTCTTTGTTGACCCGCTTGTACATCGGCTGAACGTGCCGGTGGTGGAGGTGGTGACTGTGGAGACTTAACAAATTCATACATATTCTCATAGTCTCGTTTATCTTTCAAATAACTGTCAATGGTGCTATTGATTTTACGCACTGAATCCTTTAAACTACTGGGACGTAACTCGGTATTAGAAGAATTTGTCGTTGGAGTATTTTCAAAAATTTCCAATTTATTTGAAATCGTAGGTTTAGCTTCATTTTTCTTGCGTTCAAAGGTGCTGGTGCGACTACCAGTTGGTGGTTTACCCTCTAAACGATTTGAGTTGTTGCTTAATTGTGGACTTAATGTGGTTTTTAAATGTGTTACATTTCTGTTAGTGGTTGTCGAATTAGTTGTGGAACTAGTGGAATGTTGTTGTTCCGTTGATACATTTTCACCATTTGACGAGCAAATCGAGATAGTATCACCGTTTTCCATGTTAACTTGTTGTTGATTAGATTGATGATATTGATTTTGTTGATGTTGTGTTCCTCCCATGTGTCGTTTGCGTGCCAATTCCAATTGTGCCTCACGTTCACGCATACTGGCTGTACGTTCTGGTTTACGTGGCGCGATTGATGAGCGAATTTCGCCTGAAATAGAGGAGAATTGAAACAAAAATTATTATAAATATATAATAGTTCATTTGCAGCTTAGTTTTAGTTCAGTTCTTATTCAGTTCTAGTTTACTCCTAGTTCAGTACTAGTTCAGTTTTAATTCGTCGTTAATAGTTGTTGTTCAGGTCGGCTTTAGTCCTAGTTCTATTTTAATTTTGTTGTTAGTTCGTTTAAAATTTAGTTTTAATTCAGTTCTAGTTTAGTTCTTGTTCTAGTTCAGTTTCAGTTCAGTTCTACTGCAGTTGTAGTTCAGTTCTAGTTCAGTCCTAGTTCACTTTTAATTCGTTGTTAATAGTTGTAATTCAGTTGCAATTTAGTTCTAGTTTAGTTATAGTTCAGTTATAGTTCTAGTTCACTTTTAGTTTTGTTCTAGTTTAGTACTAGTTCATTTCTAGTTCATTCTTGGTTCAGTTCTAGTTCAGTCCTAATTCAGTTTTAATTCGTTGTTAGTTCATTTGTATTTTAGTTTTAATTCAGTTATAGTTTAGTTCTTGTTTAAGTTCAGTTTTAGTTCAGTTCTAGTTTAATTCTACTTTAGTTCTGGTTCAGTTCTAGTTCAGTTCTGGTTCAGTTCTAGTTCATTTCTAATTCAATTGTAGTTTAGTTCAGTTCTTTTTCAGTTCTAGTTCACGTTAAATTTCATTTCAGTTCTTGTTCTGCTTCATTTCTAGTTCAGTTCTTCTTCATTTCTAGTTCAATTCTAGTTCAGTTCGAGTTCAGTTTAAATTTCATTTCAGTTCTTGTTCTTCTACATTTCTATTTCAGTTCAGAAGTTTTGTGAGTTTAATATAAATCATTGGACTGAAATCACATAATTCAAGGTAAAGATGACATTATAATCGGACGTCCTATTTTTTTTATAAAAAATTCAAAACAGTAATATTATGAAGAGATTTAGGATAATTATTGGCTGCTAACAATAGAGAAACTAAAAAGTTTCTCCACTAAAAATAAACATTATGGAAATGTGGTTACTGTTCGTTCTATTTTATATAGTTGCTAATTTCAAAACTTTGAGGTAGCCATGTTTAATGTTTTTCATTTGAATGGCAAATAATATCCTATCCCATTCTCTCCCACCTTAAACAAATACCATAAAACAATTCAATTAATTTTATTAATTTTTGCATGCCAACCAACATTCAAATGTAACAAACCTTCCGGGTTGTTATGTACCTGAATTTCTCTCAAAATATTCTAACCTCAATTATTTTTATTCCGGCCACTTGAACAGAACATAACACAGTAGACAGACGGACAGACAGACAAACAATCTCGCAGAACGCAAAATATTGTTAACCAACAGCAATTTTAGCAGAAGTAGCAGCAGCATTATTTTATTGTGTTATTAAACTTACAAATTCTATAATAACAACAACATTATCTACGGAAAAGCGGCAGCAAAAACAAAAACATAAATATGGTACGACCTTCAAGAATAGTTTACCCATTAACCTCAATATGCTCGTAAAATAAACCGACAACAAAAATACCAAAATTATACATACACGTATGTATATACCCGTTGTACTTAAACCGAGGAGGCAGCAGGCAGACCAGACCAAACGAAACCAGACAAGGCAGGCAAGGCACTCAAGCATTTAGACAACAGCAGCAACAACCAAAACATTCGAAATAAAGAAGCAATAGCTAAATGCCGCATACCATAAATGTACAACAAACCAATATTTATTTATTTTGGTCATAATCATCATCTTAAGAAGCAGCGCACAGTGGGGTTTGTTTAAAAAATATTAGATAGAAATTTAGAACTTTTAAGTTACGGGGGCTGTAGGTATAAATTTCTCTGTATCAGTAGAAGCTTTGGAAATATTGTATTAGTCTTGTTTATTTAAACTAATTCAAACTGTGTTCAAATTCCCCACAAAAATTTGTTAAAGCTTAACCAAAAATTCTCTTAATATCCCGGTATGCGTAACGATCGGACTATTATTTGAATTAACATTCTCTTTCTGTTATTCCCACTGTAAAGCGTTAGCAATTCCAACAACTCTGATGTTTTTGATGAAGTGTGCGTTCGAATAAAAGATTACACAAAATTTTCGTAATAAATCTTACTGACATTAGTTTGAAATATTTTTCTTGATTACAATATCTTCTAGAGATATGTCAGATTTAACAGCATATCGAATTCTTGAAATCCGGTCGTTTATCCGTATGCAGATGGCAGTAAAAAAATGTACAAAATAAAATATGATTTTTTTTAACTTTCTTTAACTTTCTAGAAATGTTGATTGAGTAAATTTTGACAAAAGTATTACATTTTAGGGCAATAAAAAATCTTAACAAGGACCTAAAGAATGAGATGAAAGTTGGTTCAGAAAAAGGAAAAGTCATAAGAATGATTTTCAAGCCCAAAAAGTATAGAAGCTTCTTAGAGATATGCCAAATATGTTCGGCCGCGTAATAGCGCGTTATATTCATTTATTCGAAATCAAATATGAGCGATGTTAAAGCTATGTCTAAGTTTTGGTCAAAGCTAAAAAGAAATTTAAACAACAATGCTGAGAAGAACTCGGAGGCAAAGAATGATTAAGGCTTTTCAATAATAAAAAATAAAAATATTTTCAATAGTTTGTATTAGCCTGGAAAACATACATTATCGAGAGTTTTCCCATGTTCCAAGATACTATTTTTGTATACCGAATAATCGAGAAAATGGTCCAGAATAGTATCGAACTAAAAACAGTAAAAAATTAGAAAACAATTTGTGGTGTGGTATTACAAGTTTACTTAAAAAGCGACAAGACATTGTGATTGTTTTGCTTCTTTAGTCTGAATAAACTCAAATAATCATAACAAAGAGTGTTATAAAAAGACATTGATGACACTCGTGACATGCAACAGATATAAAATTTTGTAGAGAATCTTGTAGAAGCACCCAGAATTGGGAATATTATTATAGTCCCACAGAGTATTAAATACATATTTAAACTACCCAGAATTTTGGCAATTGTAAACGATTTGGATCCAAGTTAAAAGCGTATTTAATTTTAAATTTTTATAGAAAGATACCGTGAAAAATTTCGTAAAAGTACTTTAATTTTTTCAGGTCATACTTAAAAAAAAAAGAAAAATTTAAATAATCTAGTTAGCAATTCATTTTTACATCAGAAAAATTTTGATAAGAAATGCTAGAAGTAGTTGATTTAGTTTTAGTCCTAATTTATTCTATTCATATATTATATATATATATATATATATATATATATATATATATTATTTTAATAAAATATGAACGGAACTGTAGCATTTCTTCTCAAAATATGTTTTATGTTTTATTCGAACGCACACTTCAAATCTACCTTCATTTACAACAAAAATAATGAATCATAAACTTAAACAGCTGGAACACACAAACTTTACTGCAAATAACCATAACAAGGTAACATCAATATCATCATTATGATCACACATTTATTGTAAAATATTCTGGAGTGTCTGTAACTCAAGTGTCTTATGTACGTTCTTGCGTTTGTTCAAAACCCATAAAAATCATTATTATCAACATGAGCCACGCATTTTAATCAACTATAACGGTAAAGTCAACCAAATAAAGAAAGTAGTAAATGGTAAGAATTATATGCTAAAGTCTTAACAGCAACAACAACAACAACAATAAAAGCAGCAACAAACAAAAAAGTCCATGAATTCCAAAACACACTGTTTTGACTTTGGAAGATTAAAGTGGGTTAAGTGCAAACTACTCATACAAACACACATAAACTATGTACATAGCAGATTATAAGATACTTAAACTAAACACCTAAGAAATACATACAAACACATACACATACCTCTTTTATATAGATACATTTTCAAACAGAGCAGTTAAAAAAAAATATGTAAGTAAGTATCAAGGAAAATAATGAAACTTAAAGAAAAAGACACATTTAAATGTTGAACTTAAAACTTGAACTAAAAAAGTCAAAAACTAAAGAAATTATTTAAAGCTCTAACCAAAAAAGACTGACTATAATAAAAGAAACTCTGTTAGCGGTAAGAGAAGTTACAGTTGGCGAAAGCAGCAAAACACAATTGCAGCAGCAGAAGAGAATACGAACCTGTATAATCTTTTTTAAAAACTTGTTACACATGCTTTCGATAGGTAGACAGACGTAAGTGATGGAGAAATAAAGAAACAGCAACTACAAAAATTATACAAGTTTTTTAAATGAAACTTTTAACACCAAAAAGGTTGAATTGAATAGAATATTCTTTAGAGTTATATGAAATACATATATTGGGGAAGGGAAAAGGTATGTGTTTATTTTTTTTATGAGAAAATAAAATAGGGTTTTGTGATGAAATTTAATACATTTTTTTGTTAAGAATTAGATATTTATTCACATAAAGAATAAATACTTATTGGTATAAATGAAAGCATTATGCCATTCAATTTTATTCCAACTTAAATCAATGCACTGAATTTTGCAAATCCCGGGATTCGGGATTTTATAATTTTAAGTAAAGGGATTTTTCGGGATCTCGGAATTTTTCGAGATTTCGCAATTTCTTATTCTTCATTCTTAATATAGGAAAATTTTAATTTTTTATACATATTTCAATAAAAGAAATTCACTCATGTTTAAAAAAGAAACAAATTTTCACATAAAATTAATCTTTTATAAAAATAAAATTTAATTATGAATAATGTTTTATACCCTACACGTTATGTAGAGAAGGAATTATGTCAAAACGAGTTCAACGAAATTCACTACAGGATATTGTCTATTCAAAGTATTTCTTAAATCATAAATTTTTAGACTCAGGGCACTTTCTGGTCCAAAAATATTACGTTTACTTTTTCACAAAGGTATAAGTGTAACTCTCGATTTGCGCGATACTTCATTAAGACGATTTTCTTATAACACGATTTAATAATAATGACCATTTCTTGAAATACGCGTTTTTATTTAATGCAAACATGATAAAATGAAAAATAACGTCCCCAACTTTGTATTGCGCGAAATACAGTACCATGTATAAATATTTTAAGAAAATGTTTTAAAAAAGTTTCGAAAGCAAAAGAATTTTTAGACAATTTAATACAAAAAAAAAAAAAAATATAATACTCTTATATATAAACAGTTTAGCAAAATGGTATATAAACCAGAGACCAAAAATATATAGCAAAAACTTTGCTTTCCTGGTAAGCTAGAAGGCATAATTGGTAACAAAAATAAACTACTTATTTTTTGCCTGAATAACTAATTATTTTTGTTCGAGTTGTCCACAAATTCATGTAGTTATTTTTAGACCCTAGGGGTACTCAAAAATATATTACCTAAACGAAAATAAAAATAAGAAAAAAAGAAACAAAACAAAAAATCTTGCCGTCAGTGAGATTTGAACTTGGACACAAATTAACCATTCGTTTTTTATGACTAAAGTCTTACTCAGTACACCACCACACACTTATGTTTCTAAGTGATAAAAAGCTTTTTGGTATAAATATATCTTTTTAGACATTTTGTTCTAAAAAACTAACAGCATCAGAATGATGTTGAACCGACAACCTTCTGGTTGCCAATCCAGCGCTCTAGCCAACTCATCCACGTGATTGCAATATTACTGTGCTTTTATACTATTAAGTACTTATTTATGTAATATAGAGTAGACAGATAATAATGACACCTCATTACCAAAAAACTACTTTAATAAGTAGTTGACATTACCGAAAACGAAACCATAACAAGGTTGCATTATTATTTGTGTAATTTTAGATAAAAAAAATCAATATGAAGGAAATTAGTTTAAAAATATCCCGAGGACATTTGCTATTACGCTATTTAAACTATTGTGTAGTAAACTTTTATTTTGGTTTTTTTTTTTTTCATTTCTCAGAAATAATAATTACTTCTGATTTTTATTTTGTGAATTTCAAATAACAATTATTGATAATTTTTTGAATAAAGTCAAGTTGTGATTTTTATTTTCTCTCACAAAAAATTAAAATCAGTGTAAGATTTTTGTTTTCTTCAACAAGAAATATATGACTTTTATGTTTAATTTTTTGTGCCATAAAATAAAAGTCTTTTTCATTTATCTACATTATTGTAACTGATAAATATACAATGCTTATATGTTATTTATCAGATTTATGTGCTAATTAATCTATGTGGGTCACTTATTTGTTAACGATGAATAAAATGTCTAAACTTTGGAATGAAAAGTGGTGACTTTCCGAACAACTTCAAATTAGTATTGGGAAACGCATAAATGATCTATTTGACTATATTCTCTTAGAAAATTGTATTGATGTCTATACTGCTACAAATAACATAAAGTGGTAACTAGAGAATTCGCAAAATTTCAATCAGAAAGATTTTTTTAAGGAATATCTGAACATTTATTGAAACTAATTAAAATAAGTCTAAAATAATAGTTTAAGAGGCAATACACATAAAAGAAAAGATATCAAGGATAGGCAGTTAATGTAAAAAATATTTTGTAGTTGCAAAGATTAGAATTTTTAACTCATAATTAAATCTTTCGCTTTAAATTATCTTCCATGTCATCTATGACTAAAAAAAACCTTGCTTACATATTAGTAAAATATCTATTTCCAACACATTTTAATGCAAATTTGAATACATGATATTTATATTGTTTAAAAACAAAAATAAAAATCTTAAAATATTTCTTCTTTTCATTTGAAAGTATAAAATTCATTATTTGATTTTTATTTTTTATTTATATTTTAAAATATAAATTTTTATAAGTAGATATTTATGTGAGAGAAAAAAACCTGATTCAATTGTCAAAAACCTAATTCATGCAACAACAAAATACATGTAGTACTCGTAACATATATTTTGTTTTTGTGTTTTGAAAAAAATTAGTTTTTTTTTTTGATAATTTTGTTCGAAGTGCTTCTCACATAAACTTCTAGTTGTATTCTATGTTGATTTTTATTAAAAAAAAAAATGATTAAATAAAAATCAAAAATAACAAAATTTGATTTATTATTTCTTTTTAACATAGCATTTATGATCTCTAATATAAACAAAATAAAAATAATATGATTGAACGAAAAGTTGTGATTGCTTGGAACAACCTGAAGATGAACCGAAAGACAAAGAATTTCACGAAATTAATTAATTAAGGAAATTCTTCTTCAGGAGATTTTAATGCAACTGAAACATTTCAATCATATTTTAAATCAATTAATAAACAATGAAAATCGATATCAGAAGGTCCTATATGTTGAAATATAGAAATAAAATCGTTGGAACGAGTAAATAAAAAAAAATATATTTTCATGTGTTTTAAGGCGATTTTTAGATGCCAAACTAACATTTTTCATTTATAGAAACATATAGAAATTCTGGTCCCAAAATAAATATTTTTTTAGTTTTATGGGTTTTTAGTTATGCGCTTTTAATTTACGCGTACTTTCTCCTGTCCCAACAAACCGCATATATCGAGAGATACCCGTACTTGTTTAATTGCTAATAACTTCTAAACTATATATGGTAGATCTATAGTTTTAGTTTAATTTTAAAGATATACATATTACCTTTATAAAGTTGCATATAATTTTTTTTTTATATCAAAAGTTAAAAGTTGGAAATATAAAAATCAAACCATTATATCTCAAAAAATAGTACTTTGATTTAATAACTAATAACTATGAACTATAAATAATATTTATTTATTTATTTTATTTAACAGGATTAGATAATAATTACAAATTATTAACTAATGTATAATAGGCCATGGCATCTGGGCCTTAGGCTCAATAATTTACATATAATGGTGTATACAAAAGATATTTGATTTATGTTTATTCTATGAGTTATCAGATATTTAAATTAAATTGTATAAATTGGTTTCTTTTAAAAAGGTGATAATTTTAATTATATTATTTTCGGAAGGGTTTGTTAGTAAGGATTTGGGATTGGGAATATTTATACAAATTTTTTCACTGTGTTTTTGGAACTTAGTACATGAATAAAGTATATGATCTATTGTTTCTGAAGGATTTATATTGCAATTACAAATTATGATTGGAGGTAAATTTATTAAGTGTCCGTGTGACAAACTTGAGAGCCCTAAACGCAGTCTTTCAAATTTAATCATATCTCTTCTATTTATAAAATTATTGTTGCATTTAAAAAAATCGTTTATTGTTGTTAATCGCTCTATACCAGTTAGACGTTTGTTGATATATATTATTGTTTCCGATATACTGATTATTTAGAAATCTGTAAATATCTGATGTGTTGTAATTATTTGTCATTACTAGTATGGCATTGGTTGCTTCTCTTGCTATTTTATTTGCGAATTCCTTTCCTTCTATTTGACTGTGGCCTGGTATCCAAATTAGAATTATTTTTTGGGTATTTAGTAATAAGCGTGTTTTTTATATACGTAGCATAAAAATTGTTGTTTGTAGTGTTGGAAATTGCTTTTAAAGAAGATAGGGAATCGGTACCAATCGCAAAATATCCAAACTTTGTGCTAATGATGTTAATGGCTTCCACTATGGCGATAATTTCTGCAGAGAATTTTGAACTATAACTTGGTAGAATTGAGTTTTTAATAATTTTGTTATTTTCGGTAACACTGAAACTTACTGAATCGTTTGTTTTTGATGCATCAGTGAATATAAAATTATACTTTTGATATTCATATTGAATTTCTCTAAAGAGGTTCTTGAATAATAAAGGGTAAGTGTTTGAGTTAGCATAACAGTGGAGTGTAGTATTAATTGATTCTTCTTTAAAATGCCAAGGAGGACTAATAATCGGCAAATTATATTTTTTACAGTTTTTTATAATTCTTAGTACAACAGAAGGTATTTTTGGATTTTTTTAGTTTTTTCACATTTGTTAATAATTGGGTAAAGTGGGGTGTATAAACATTTTAATAGTCTATCTGTCACTAAATGTCGTTGCATCTCCAAGGGTTGTATATAGGTTCCGTATTAGAAATAGGTGTTGTGCAGATCTTATAGCTGTGTTAACTTTTGTTTTTTTTTATTTTTCTAAGCAATGTTTTTGAAGAATATCCATAAAAAGGAAGAACATAGTTTATTTTTGATAATAGTAAAGTTTTAATAATTGATACTACTGTAGAGATGTATTACAATTAAATTTTTGATTTGACAAACATTTTATGATGTTGAGTTGTTTTGAGATTGATGCTGAAATGAAATCTATCTGAGAATTACATATAATCCAAGTATTTTCAGGTTTTCCACTTATTTTAGTATAATGTTGTTGCAAATGACCCTCTTTCTACATATATGTACGTACTTACATTTTGTAGTAGACAATACTGCTCCCGAATATTTACACCAATCGTAAATATCCACAAAAACTTTATTAATATCAATTATTGGATTATTTTTACGATCTGATCTCACTATTAAGTTAAAGTCATCAGCGTAGGCTGTAAAATCTATGTTGTTATATAGGGATATGGTAGAACAGAGTTTATTGTAAGCAAAACAATATTACAGATAATGGTGACCCCTGGGGGATTCCATTATGTAATGAATGACAGCTAGAATAATGTTTACCAACTGTAGTTATAATTTTTCTATTTGACATGAAATTTTTAATATTATTAATAATTTTAGGCCCAATTTACCAAACAAGGAGTTGATCGACTATTGTATGTGTTCCGATTTTATCAATAGCTTTCTCGAAGTCAAGAGATATTAAAGTAGGGTGTTTCTTTAGGGAAAGGCTATTTGCAATCTGATAATCTACATATAGTAGCTATAAATAATCAAATTTTAATTTTTGTATCATTTTAAACATGAAAGATATTATCTTCCTAACGATGTGTATAAAGTTGATTTACATAAAAAGTTGGACATATACAAATTAAACCAATATGTCTCCAAAAACGATATTTTTAAAATTCTTAAAAAATTATATAATTTTAACATAACACTTCTTCATACTGATGCAAAATTTCATGTTCAGTTCTTTTAAGCTTTATTTTATACTCGTATAAATCGCTTCTTAAATTGTGTAATTCCTTAAGCTCAATTTTTTTTAACTCGTTTGTTTACTCTTTGTACGTACATAGATTGCCGAAGGAGAACGCTCTCCGTCTCTAACAGTTAAAAGCACAGAAAAGTCTTTCTAGAACAACTGAGGTCGAAAATGAATACGCTTGCTTAATTTTTATTGATCGATAATAGACTGTCTGTCTGTAACTTTTGTTCAGCGTATGAGCAGAGTTCCTTTGAGACAATACTACATATTCTACCCTCCAGACGACTCCCATCACTTAATTCAGTGGATTTTTAAAGAGTCCACGTAGGAATAGTAAAATTTTTTAATCCTAAACCATGAAGGTTCTTTTAAACTAGTCCGGATTTTTTAACCCAATGTTTTATTTAATTTCTTAGTTTTATTGTTTTACTCCTTTTAAATTGATTTGCTTATGAACTTCAGTTTATTAATAAACCAATCGTGAATAGGATCTAAAAATAAAAAAGTGGGACCTTCAATGATATCCGCCTGGTTTTGAGGGATATTCTGGGTTATTTTGACCTTAAAATTATCGAACGAATTTGATGGCCAAATCGTGTTATCTCCTCGAGTGGTAATTATACCATAAAATCGTTCATGCAGAATGTCCAGTGTGACGTTCGCTGTGTAATTCTGCGACTTAGTGGGTGAGTTCGATATTGTACGGGTGTAGTCTCAAGTCCTGATGCAAAATTCCCCAAATTGAAGTTTGCAAAAGTCCGATCCCAATCTAATATTCCTTCAACATAAAAGTATTGATTGATTGTTTACTGAATCGTTTATATCGAATTTGATCACCAAAAGTTGCAGAGTCTACTTTGAAGTTCTATGGCGCCTGCTGTATAGTAAATGAGGCGCTTGTTAGTGCAAATTAGCGACCACTACTTTTGATAATAAGCACTAAAGTGCTTTACGAAAAAAAGTCGCAAATGTACCTCTCTAGAAGTGAAGATTAGGATGTTCTTGTATGTTTCTCAAATATTATCAAATATAAATATATCATTTACGTGAGCCGGACCATTTTTAAAGCACTTCTAAAAATATGTTTTTCTTTCAATAGCATTAAAGAAATTTTCGTTATAAGAAAATTAACTTCAAAATATTATAGAAACATATTAACACTTGGAATATGCATTTAAATAATTCTTATATCTCTTTTCATGCGCGATATATCAAAATTTTATTAAAATTTTTTGTCATATTTTCATTATGTAAACATGTAATTGTATATATTTCAGACATTTTTCAACATATATTGGATTTTAAGGTACCATTGGAAAAGTCTATTCTGATACTATTTTAGCAGCAAAAGATCAATTTTATAGCTTTGGTTCCCAAAAGGATAAATCAGCAATTTTTGATAATAAGTTGAAGTATTTAGTACACTTAAATGTCAATGAATTTACGAAAAATATAAATTCTTTTAAAACTGCGGTAATAGTTGAATAAATGAAAGTCCTTGAAGTTTTTGTAGGTTTTCCTACTTTTTATAGGTTTCCTACTCTTGCTATTTTCTTCATAGTAATTGCCTTCTAGGTGCATTATGGACTACTTCTTTGGTGTCCAAGTACTTGTCTTCTTATATTATTTAATTTAATAAACAAAAGAGGTTTTTTGAATTATTAACATTTCGTGTTTGGGTTAAAAGTGTTGTGTTGGTCGTGAATTTTGTGTAATAAAATAAAGTGACACTTTACAACATTTTCTTAATTTTGTTTTTGAAAATGATAAATTTTAATATTCTATTCATTAAATTTTATTCAAATTATTATTACATTTGAAAACATAAGGATAGATCCGCTCATACTATCGTGAAGTTTTCGACCGCAATTAATAAAAATTTCTTCAAAAAAAAAAAAAAAAAAAAAAAAATGTAGATTGGAAGAATGAAGTGAAATTAAGGTATTTGTCTAAAATAACAATTTTTTTTTATACAGAATAACAATTTAGAATGAAAATCAGAAGAAATTATTATAGTTTCTGGCATCACGACATTTTTCTGAATTGTGATCGAAGACTTCACAATAATATAGGCAGATCTATCCTTGTTTTTCAAATGTAAAAATAATTTGAGTAGATTTTAATGAATATTAAAATTGAGCATTTTGTAAGAAACAATTTGAAAATTGGAAGCCAAATTAAAAAAATTTAATAAAGTGTCAATTTATTTTGTAGCACAAAATTCACGACCAATACAACCCTTTGCTCCAAATGCAAAATGTTAATAATTCGAAAACTTCTTTTGTTTATCAAATTAAATAATATAAGACGACAAATACCTGTACACCAAAAAAGTTGGCCATAATGCACCTCGAAGGCAATATTAAATAGCAAGAGTAGGGAGCCGCACTTTAATTTGCCCGACAGTGTACAAGACACATAAAGTCGGTTTCAAAGAGTTTTGAAAATTTTTTGAAATGCCTCATATTAATTTTGTTATTCAAAATTTTGGATTTTTGATAAATTTGATAAAAAATTTTTATCATCTAAAAATAATCTTCAAAACATTTGCTCCATTCAAAGTGATAATATTTTAAGAGATTTAAATGGAGTGACATTTATGGTTAGTTACGAATCATTTATTTGACATAAAAGTTAACTTAATCAATTAGGAACAGGAAATCCCAAAAAATTACTTGTACAACTAAAGGGTTAAATGAATACATATATCAATAGTATTGAATGAGACCTTTCCAATGATAATTTAAAATCTAAATTATGATGGAAAATATCCGATATATTTAAACCTTAATAAAGTAGTATTTAAAAAAAAATCATAGAAAATTTTACTAAAATCCTAATTTTACTGGAGTGAAAAATAATTAAAAAAAATGTTGCTGATTGCGATTTGTTCGATTGTTCGACAGTTCGACATGTGTGTATTACATATTGTATTTTTTTTTTTTTTTGACAAAAATTTAAAAATGTTTATCTCTATTTATCAAAAACTAAATTTCTGGTTCAGCTTACGAGAACGAAATAATTGAACCGAAATATTTTGAGAATTAGTTTATAAAATATCAATCTTTAATTTTGGGGCGGTACATTTGCAACATTTTTTGTTTTCTTACAAATCGATGCACTTTATTAAACACAAGATTTATAAAGCTTTATAATTTGTAACTGTGCCTCCATGGTGTAACTTGTCACGCTAATTAAGATGGCTGATATCTCTAGTCAAAATGTTTTTTGCACACCGTCAAAAACAATTTATGATGGAGAGATAATTTTAATTAGATTGCTAACCAGTTTTAAGTTTTACCCCGTTATTTGTTTTTTTTTTAGCGAAATTAAGGAAATATTATGATTACTGTTATCTCTGGTCAAAATCCAATTTATTGGACTCAATGTTGAATTTAGAAGAGAATCCACTGAAAAACAAAGAATTTCCAAATAAAAATACTTCAAATAAATATGAAGACATTTCAACGAATATTTTTCTGCAAATGTAAGCTTTAACTATAAAGAAGCCCATTATTCAGCTAAGTTTTTGAATAGGTTTTTAGACTTCAAACAGATCACCAATAAATTTTAGCAGCGGTATAACGCGGACCGTGGTACCTATAATTTTGCCGAAAAGCTATAAAACATTAACATCAAAAATCAGCACTTCCAAAATAAGCTATGATCCATTTAAGAAAGTAACTTTATTTTTAAATTCTTAAAGCGAAGACTTTACCGATTAGAAGACAAATTTAGTATAAACGTCAATAAACTTATTTAACATTTAAAAATTTAATTTCCAAATCCACTTTTTCCTCTACCCAATATTAATTTTTTAACAAGCTTATATTCAAGTACCTATATATATGAATAATTTACGTTAGAATCACAAATTAATAATAAATTCTTGTTTCTAGCCCAACCAAATAAACTGTAAATAAAAATAATGAAATTGGTATTGAAGCCTTGACATTATGGACAAAACCAAACAAATGAATGACCAAAGAACATGTAACTACCAAAGAAGAAGAACACTTGCCACAAAAAATTTCTTAACATAACGTATCTTGTTTTAATGTGGGTCAAAACGTCAATTAGGGGTTTTTTTTTGTAATTTTGGTTTAAAATCTTTAAACATTTTGTAATGTTTTACAGGTGGTTCTTGTGTTTACACAATAATTATTCAACACTTTTGCATTTGCCACACTTTGGAGGCTTTAATAAAAAATACATACGTCAAAGTATGAAAGTATATAAATATGGGAGAGATGAGAAGTTAAATGAATAAATTTTATGTTGAGTTACTGATAATATTTCAAAGAAGTAGTAAATTACAAATTTTTTTTTATTATTTTTTTATTTTTTTTATTTTTATTTTTATTTTTTAATTTTTTTTGTTGCTGCTGCTTCTGCTGAAAGGTCTTAAAGTTAAATTTCACTTGTTGTTTAAATATTGAACTCTTGCTGAAGCTTGAAGGTTGAGAAAAGGTTGCCGTAAGGGTTAATTGAAAATAATTTGTGAAAATGTTTATTGGTTTTCTGGCTGTTGATGCTATTACTGCTGCTAGTTGTTAACATGACCCAGTAGTAGGTCATTAGGGCTTCAAGTTTTTGATTTAAGGAAATTTTATTAAGATTTTTTAAATTTTACTAGGAAATATATTTAAAAAGTAAAAAGCATAAAAATTAAATAAAATTAGTGTAATGTTTTATTTAAGAGTGTAGTTTCATTTGTTTTAACTTTAATTACGATTTCATGTTGATTATGATTAAAAGTTGTAGAAGTTTCTTAATTGGTGTAGGATAATATGTTTGTTTTAAAAGTAATTTTTTTTATTAACAAGTACAGCTAAGAACAGTAGCTTTTTTTTATAACATAAATTTTCAATTAATTTACAATTTTAATTTAAAAATTTAAGCGTTCCTAACTGACTGTACCGATACTATATTGTTCTTGATATAAACGCATTCAACCTTCTCAAATTCTATTTTCGGATCTAATATGGCAACTGTATGCTGTAGTGATGATATGATGGCAACTGTCAACTGAACTAACTGGCTAAAACTTTTCGGAATGCTCACTGAAATTTTTAGCCCTCCCGGTAGTGATCTGGGTGTGACCTGCTTATTCATCAACTCCGTAGGTTTGCTACGAATGTTGCACAGTGGAGCCAATTGAAAAATTTCTTGTAATAAATCTATATATTTTAAACTAATGGTCAGATTGAATTGAAGTGTATGGGAAAGTTCTAGAGCAGGCTTCAGAAAAATCAACTGGTTGTGATCTACTTATTCATCAACTCCGAAAAATCACCTTATAGTTATCCTGTAATAATACAAGCTAAGTTACAGTGTGCCAAAGTTGACCATATCGGGTATGTAAACGTTTAAAAAATCGTAACATACAAATCAAGTCAGATTTCAAAGATTTTTATTTTAATTTTATTTATTTTTTATTTAATTTTTTTTTTTTTTTTTTGGCTCGATTTTATTTTGTTAAGTCCTGAGCTGTATGAGGGATAAATTTTTCTAAAAATATTCTGTAATTTCTATTGCATACCAAAATAACATGCGGAAACAATTTTTTGATTATCTCAATTCGTCTAGCCGTGAAAAATGTTCTCAGCACTCTGAAATTAGTGTGAAGAATGGGTATTTTTCTATCAAAATATCTGTAGTACAGTTCTTTCACTTTTTTCTTAAAGTTTTTGCTTCATAAATGGTTAATAAAGAAATTTTAGATTGATTTAGATTTGTACCCTACATCCAGCGTTGGTCGAAAAGTTGAATTTTAGAAAGAAATTTCATGTTTATCAGTTATTATGCTGTGTAGTTCTCTACAAGTTTAAATTTCAGTGTGAAATAAAGCAGAAGGCATTGTATTCTGTAAAATATAAAACTATGCTTCAGGTTTACGACTATAAAAAATTGATCTCTTACTTGGTTATCTTTACAATCTGAATTATACGTACTGACATATATTTTTGTCTCCCCTTTAAGTCTATTCCTTGCCTTTTCCGTTAAATTCATGATCTTATAAATGTGGCACTTACCTTCTCTCTCCTAAAAGAAGCGGTTCATTATGTACAATGGTATTTAAAGATAGTTTCGAATTTTATTTTATTCAAAAATATAGAAGACAACTCCCCGATCTACACTTAAAAGGACACTAAATGATTTTCAGTACTTTAAATCTCACGTTAAAAAATATAACGAGAAATTTAATGCTTAAATATACAACTTTTGCTTAACTCCAAATGAAAGGGAAGCATTAATTAATAATGGATCATTAGAAAAGGAAGTGATCTTTTTTGAAGAATTTTTCATGGTAGGCAGGATGGAAATTGGTTATATATTTTTTTTTTTTGGAGGGAAGAAGGCTTCCACAATAAAGGGGTGCTATAAAAATATCCATGAATAATAAATCACTCATGAATTCATATAGATATCATCAGCAAATTATTTCTAAGGACCAAAAAAAAAAGAAAAAAAAATGATTAATTTAACACATCTAAACCAAATGTATTTTTATATGAAAATAAATTACATAGTCACATATTTGCAAAGAAAATGTCATTTTGTTGAAAATTGTATTTCTATTTATTTATTTACATGTGTTTTTTTTTTAACAACTTCTAATTTCTTTTAAGATTTCTTGAATTTATTTTTCCTTGATATTTCTTTTATGAAGTTTCTAGTTTTAATAACTGGATTATTTCCATATACAACAATACAAACAAACATATATATATGTGTATAGAATTATGTATTCATTAACAAAAAGTTATCTAACCTCCTTGCAACTTCCTGTAGGCAGCCTTGTATTACAAAATACTATCAATTTTTCAACACGCCATATTTCCTGGAAATCAAGAAAATAAAAGAATAAAACCAAAAACAAAATAAACAAGAACAACAACCAACTACGCAATTTTTCCGTGAAGCGTAAAAATGGAAAGGAATCAATTCAAGGATCTCCAGAAAATGAATTCTTATTCACATGAACAAGATAGATCTCGCTTGTTCTCTTGGGCTTTCAAAAATTATTTAAAAATTTTTAAATAATTAATCAAAAAATTAATAATTTGCCCTTAAATTCATTCTTTCAAATCACTGCTTCTAACTAAAACGGACTCTCATGCCCAAGTATAATATAATGATGGTGCTGGCAGCGAATTGGCGACGACTATGATGAAGTAGAACCTTTAGAATAAATTCATGCAATTAATTGCATTTAAACGATAATACAACGTCGTTTTTTATGTTTCTTAAATGGGGGAATAAACTAAACTAGAATGTAAAAAACTTAAGGCTATAAAACACGAAGAAATAGTATTATGGTTACAAGACAAACCAAAAAAAAAAAAAAACGAAAATGAAGCTAAACGTCCATTGAGAAGAGATCATAATGCGTGCTTAGCACGCAATTGCCCAAGTAGTCTACCATGTAAAGATGAAGAACAAATAAAAGAAAAAAAGAGTAAAAATACCGTGAACAGGAATTTGTTTTGCAAAGGGATAGAGGAAGAGATACTATTTCCAAGCAGTGGAAAGCAAAAGTTTTCGTACAAAAATTTATCATTAGATTTGGTTTAAGTTAACAGGACTAAAAATCTTAAAGTTGTATTTTAAAAATAAAAAATCATTTGGATTCAGTTTATTTGGATTTTAAGATAACAATCAATTAAATATTTTTCATCATTCGATGATCTCAACTATTTTCTTGAGTAAGTTGACAGTATATATACGAGTATATATCGTTCATTTATTTTCACTTGACCCAAAAAGCAAACAGAGTTAAGTTGCTTTACTTAAACTAAAAAATTTTAAAGAAACATGAAATATACATTTTTTATGCGAGACAAAACTAAAGCACATTTTTGATTTGTTAAATACAAATGTTAACTTCACTAAAATTTAGTTAATTATTATTTTTTTTTTAAACTTTTACACATCCGTGTGGCATAAAGACATTTCGGTTTGAAAAATCTGCTCAGAAATTTTGATCCTTACTATTTCATCTACGTGGGAAATTTCGTCCTTTGTTTTTAGATTATATTCGTATTATTTCGCGATCTATAATTTCCCATATGATCCAAAATATATTTTCTGTGAGATTAAGGCCAAGTAATTGTCTCAACCACTTAAAACCGAGATTTTTTTTTGGCAATAAGACACTTTTTCAGAATATTATATGGATTTTTAGCGCTCGTTGACATGTGGATACCTCCACTTAACGGGAATTTCATATTCCGTATGTGGAAGATGGACATCTTTTGGTCCATGGTTAGACATAAAATGTTTCTTAATTTTATTAATTGCTCCGATGTAATAACCAGCAAAAAAAAAAAAAATACGGATCATAACAAATGTTTTACATTTTCCTCAGTACAATTAGTGAAACATGCATTTAATCCTTTTCTTTCTGGTGGACGTATTAACTCTAATTCAGCAACCTTAACTACACTATGGTTCAATTGAAACCCGCACTTTCATCCCTCGAAGTTTAATTTGAAAAGTTCAGATGGATTGAAGATGGTTTCTTGACAAAACGGGAAAACGTCTTAATGTACAGTATAGCAAAAGACATTGAGAAACACAGGAGAAACAATTTGTAAAGTAAATAAAATAACGAAACGTTTTACGTATAACCATGTCCTTAAAGTGGCCCTTCTTGTACATACGGAAATGGAAATGCCCGTTAAATGGGCCGCTAAAAAGTCAAATATATACACTGCCTGCCACTTGAATAAGGAATCACACTTTTTTTACTTTAATTAAGTATATCTCCTAAATTAAAGTTCAGAAAAAAATAATTTTTTGCGCAACCAAATTTCAAAGTGTTGGCTTTAGTTTCCTGAAGAAATAAAAAATATACATATTTTGTTATACTAAAATTATTCATTTATTTAAAGACATGTATTTCTGTGGTACTTTTTCGTGTGTCACTTGTATAAGGAATTCTTTTAATATTAATCAGGAAGGCTATGATTTGAATTTCTTTCAATATAAACGGCAAGAGAATTTTTATTTGATAGTTTTTAAATAGTTTTTAAAAGGAAAAAATTCTGATTTTGAAATCTCAGGGTCAGAATCCGGTCCAAATAGCTAAAAACATTAGTAGACGAAAGATATGGAAAAAACATGAAAGGGCGGAAGAAAATGGCAACAACTCCAAAAGAAAGACGAAAAATTCTTAGAATTGCATGAAATTCTGCCATGTCGGTATCAAAAACATGTGAAAAAAGTGGAGTCAGTGCCAGTCTAAGAACAGTGCACCGTATTTTAAAATCGTACCCATACATAGTCCAACGAAAACTGCAAAAAAACCAGCACTTAATAAAAAACCCAAATCACAATGTCTACAGTTTGAAAAAATACAATGACATGGTCCGACAAATGTTTTAAAGTTGTATTTTCCGACGAAAGAAGTTTAATATTGATGGTCCCGACGGGTGTAAGTATTACTTCCATGACCTAAATAAGGAGGAATTATTTTTGAGCCGCAGACACAGCTGAGAGGGAGGAATAATTGTATGGGGTGCCATTTCGTATTATGGTACCATAAAATTGGTTTTTGTATCCAACAAAATGACTGCAACGACTTACAAAAACATTCTGGAGGAAGTATTTCCAAAATTTAATGATTGATTTGGACGTACCAACACGACAACGCTCCGATTCATATCGCCAGAGCAGTAGAACAATGGATTAATCAACAAGGTGTTCAACTTTTGGATTGGCCTCCATATTCACCAGACCTGAATCCTATGGAAAATGTCTGGGGTTGGCTTGAAAGAAAAGTTTATGTAGGAGGAAAACAATTTGAGACGATAGAATCCTTAAAGGATGCAATAACGGAAGCATGGAGTTCAATTTCGCTAAATTACTTAGAGTCATTATACAAGTCGTTGCCAAATCGCATTTTTGAGGTTATTTCTAAAAGTGGTGGCAGTAATCATTACTAATTGAATGCTAGAAGATAATAACTTTCCACAGAAATACATGTCTTTAACTAAATGCATAATTTTAGTATAAAAAAATATGTATATTTTTAATTTCTTCAGGAAACTAAAGCCAACACTTTGAAATTTGGTTCAGGCAGTGTATGTAATTTTTTCTACAATTCTTCTACAAATTTTCTATTGAAATTCTGAAATAAATATCGTTTAAAAAAGATATTTCTAAAAACCGGTTTTTCAAACTGGTTTTCCATTTTCTGAAGCCCCTTACAAAGTAGTACCCTCTTTTTAATAGAAAATTCGGAAGTTTTTTTTTTCTTAATTTTTGTGTTGAAGAAATTAATTCTATCGGTCTAAGTCCTATATAAGCCACGGACTTGGTTCTTATATATTCTAATATTCTTCTTGAATTGCGACTTTTGAATCAACCAAATCCCTTTATTGACAAATATTTTTTATTTATTTAATGCCCGTTGCTTAAAGTTGGCATATGTGTTTTATTTTTAAAATTTTGAAGCACCTATGTAAGCTAGAGACTTCGTTTTTCACTAAAAATAAGGAATTTTTTTCAGAATTAAGAAGTAACAACCGAGTTATAGTCCAAAACGCGTTATTACAATTTTGCGGCTACTATTTACGCTATAGACTTTGTTCTTGTATAGCTCTATAATAAATATTATTTTTTGCAATTTCGGTTTTTTAAATAAATTATATCAGTCCATAAATATTCCACCCATACCCTTTATTAATTTAATATTGTCTTACACCCTGCCAAAATTATCTATTGATATTTAGCATAAAACGTAACTTCAAGTAGTGCTTAACAAACGAATATGCCACACTTCGAATACATTTTAGGTGACATTATTAAGGGCTTTCTTTGCGTGTCGAATTGTTATCATTTATAATATCATTAATGATTATTACTGAACTAACTATTATTTGAAATAAAATATGAAATATTACAAAAAACACCAACTAAAAGTTAATCTTTATTTTTACATTATATTTATTTTTTATTTAACAATAACACTGATCACTTTTAAAAGTTATACATTTACTAAGTGAAATTATGTTTTGCTTGTTCTTTTTTGAATATTATGGAATGTAAACAGTCACCCAATTAATTTTTATTTTTTTGATCAAAATTCGACACTAATGTACTTTGTTATTGTTAATTTGTATATTTTCTACATTTGAACATTTAAAGGTGTCTAAATAATTATACATGAATGAAAAAACTCACTTCCCAATGCTGGCAGGACATGTACAAATAAAATATCCGTTCTGTACTGAAGTGATTATATCTTCTTTAAAGATATGTGAAGTTTTGTAAAATTTCAAAGTATTAAATTTTTTTATTTATTATATCTCGATTCTATTTCAACTTTATATGAAAATTTATATCATTTAAAGTTTGTGGTGTTTACGTAGATATAGTAAATTTGCAAATAATCCAATATATATATTTTTGATTTATTTATATATTACATTTAATAGCTAAATACTAAAAATGTTTATTAAATACTAAAAAACATTAAAATATTTTTCATTTACATATAAGACATCTCAACACGGGCGAACGGTATATAAAATTCGGCACAGCCGAATATAGCACTCTAACCTGTTCTACTTTGCTTGCTTGCCAGTAGCGAACTACCACGATAAGGTATATTGTGTATGATGGCGAAATTTATTGGTTTTAATTCAACATCATTCGAAGAATTACCAGTAAATATCATGTAAATTGATCAACTAAACTCATTATTTTATTCCATTAAACACTGGCCCTTCACACTGTAATTAAAAAGCGAAATTTTGCTGTTATAAATATTAACAAATTCCTTCTTTCCTCATTAAACAACTAAACATATCTTTTGCACCTTAATATAATGTTTTCACTGTTCTTTACAAAATCGTTAGAAGATAAAATGAATCATAAAAGCAAAAAAAACAATAAAACAAGAATGTAAAATTGTACTTACCTAAATTGGCATAAACATTGTCAGACTTGCTTTTAATCGAACCGCTTTGTTCTCCAATAAT
This sequence comes from Protocalliphora azurea, assembly GCA_932274085.1. Lineage (NCBI taxonomy): Eukaryota > Metazoa > Arthropoda > Insecta > Diptera > Calliphoridae > Protocalliphora > Protocalliphora azurea. The sequence goes on from OW026519.1 coordinate 135,055,032, forward strand.
ACGGATGTTATTTGCTAGCGTAGGTTTGGGTGAGGAAGTCAACATTTTTAAATTGTTCGCTGTGGCAGTAGTAGTTGCGTTTGATGTAACATTATGACTGTTATTGCTACCATAGCCCGTGGCTAAATTGTTGTTGTTATTATTGCTTGATATGGTATTCGAGGTGGCCACAGATATTTGTTGTTTTCTCCTTAGTTCAGCACTTTTTGGTGGTGGTGGTCTGGCGGGTTTATTAACCTCATGACTACGTTGACTATCGAGTGAGCGTAAAGGAGGAGCGGGAGGTTTGGCTGTTACTACAGCCACCGTTTGGGCACTAACTGTTTCATTGGTTTTCGTTATATCCTTAACTACTTCCACGGCAGTGGTATTAATGTCAATGGGATGTATAATAACTAAACGTGGTTTGCCGGTTACTCCCACTTCATCGCCGGTGCAAATTTCCGAATAAATGCTTTCCTTTTGTTTGGTTAGATTTTCGGTAGTTTTTGTGGTGCCCATGCGCAGAAATTTCTTAATGGAGAACTTAGTTTTGGTTTTATTATTCCCCGCTGATTTCTTGTCATGTTGTGAGGCTGCATTTAAATTGGTTATAGACATGGAAGTAGTTACCGATTTGCTGCAGGAGGCTTCTGAGAGATTTTCCTCGGACAAGGAAAGATTTTTGGGATTTCTGGGTGTTGGTTCTGGGGTCATGGATTGTTTGAAATTTAGAGGTGGTACAGCATTTTGCAGCTGTAAATTTTTAATGGCATTGCTACGTTGAGTAACGAAGGTATTGAGACTGCGAAATTTGGGATTAATGGTGGCTCTCTCCCGTTTATCTTTCTCCTTGATAAGGGCGGCAGCTGAATTTTTACCCACCGTGCCACTATTGGATACAATTTTCCGGGTGTAAATAGTGGAAGAAGAGTTATTACTATCAGCAAAAGCTGATGATACCGGTGCTGATGCTGATGTTAAATTGTCAGTTTCTGTCTTGTATTTAATATCTTCTTCATTTTTGTCTACATTATTCGCTTGTGTTTCAGCTTTTGTTATTTGCTCTTGAGCTTGTGTTTGAAATAGTTGCTGATTTTGCGTTTCTTTCTTGACTTGTTCTTCAAACTCTGCCTCCATATTATAGTCTGTTTCGGGCGTAGGAGGTGCGCTTGTTTTTACATCCATAGGTGGATTAGGTGCTTTTCCCTTTTTTAGTTTGGCGTCATCTTTTAATGAATCATTGTCTGAGTTCTCTAAAGATTTCGTCATTACCATTTGTAGTTGAGAGATTACTTGTTGTTGCTGGTGGTGCTCAGCGCCAACTGTTGCTATAGTTGTTGATGATGATGATGTTGTAGTTCTTTTACTCATAAATGTTTTCATGGGAGTTTGTAGCGGAGACACCAAAGGTTTAGCGGGTAAATCGGGTTTCTTTAACAACACGGGAGGATGTTGTTTTTGCAATCCATGCAGGAAAGAGGGACGAGCATCTATAACCTTGGAGGATGGAGGTGGTGACTTAGGTAGCTCGGGTAATTGCTGGATATCTTGATTTTCTAAACTGCCGTCTGGATCTGCACTGCCATCGGGTTCTCCATGCAATTCACGTGACTTTTCCATGCTAAAGTTTGTCTTATCACTTAAAGAATTCTTAATATCCTTAACTGGTAATATGGGTTTTTGATCGGTTACTTGAATATCTTCATAATCTGAATTATTCGTACTGGCACTAAGTTTCTTCTCCACCCTAAGTCTATCTCTTTCTTTTTCCGTCAAATTGATATTCTTATAATCATGGCCAATGCTAATGCCAATGCCCGAGTCAGATTCACTACGTATCATGTTGTAGGAAGTTTCCTCATCACTACTGCCATCAAAACTACTGGCTGTAGAGTCTAAAGCATCATCGGAGCTACATTTGGTAACTATCAAACCATCTGAAGTAATTTTACTGGTCATAAAGTTGCCCTCATGCAAATTGTAAGAAGCTGCCCTGGTTTTGGAAGACAAAAGCATGTCGGTTATATACTGGGAACTAGAAAAAATATTAGATTGATCCTTTTGTTCGTTCTTGCTGTCAAGTTTAGATGACTCTTTGATTTCATATTTACCATCAGGTAAATTTTCATAAGTCTGAGAAGTTTCCACCACATCATAGTAAGCGGAAACACCATTTTCAGAATCCGAACAATTACTGTCACTATCTGAGTATTTATGGAAGACATTTACTTTGGGTTTGACCTGGTCTTTGGTAATGGGTGAATGACGAACGATCGGTTTCTTAAGGTCGAGAAATGTCTTGTTATCCAAAGACTCGGTTAAAGTGCCAATTTCAAACTTAATCTTAGAATTGGTAGCTTGGGTAGACGAAGAGCAAGAGTTTGAGGCTTTGGTTTCGGAAGCCAACTTTTCATTTTGATTCTTTTCCAAAGTCTCGGATATTTCATCCAGCAAAGACTTCTCCATAGCTCTTTCTATAGGCGGACTATTTTTACCATCACTTTCCAGAGAGGATAAGGATTCGGGAGAATGTTTTGAGCAAGATGATGTTGTTGACGCCACAGCTGAAGAGGTTGTGCTAGTAGTAGTTTTCTTAATAGCTCCAGTCAAGGAGGACTTTTCAGTTTTAACTTCCATTGTTTTGGTTTCAAATTTAGCCTTAACCGTAGAAGCAGAGGCTGTTAATTGGCTTGTTGAAGAGGGTTTCGAAATCTCTTTCATTTCTGCCGAACAACCAAAAGGTATAACATTTATTTGCAATGTTTGTTTCTTACCCTCTTTATCCACCTGAGGAGCACCCAGTTTGAGAGCTGCAAAAGATTTTTTAATATTCTCTTGAGCATCCCCCAATAGGTTACCATTATTCATATTAAAATCAGTATTGGCTCTGGTAATACGCTTCAATTCCAAAGACTCTTCATCATCAGTGCCCAAAGCCTTGTCATCATCCCTATCATTTGCCAAATTCATAAAATCATGATCATCATCTGAATCATCAGACCACTCACCACCATAACCTATTACCTCCGACAGGTTTTTGGGAAAACTAACTTTTGTTTTGTGTTTAGATTTCACAGATGTTGTTTGAGTTGATTTCTTAATTATACTTTTAGCTGGTCTCTTATTTTTATTCGGATAATCAGTTTTGTGGCTGCCACTACTGCTGCTGCCGCTACCAGTTTTCGTACTTAAACTAGACGCTGTTGTTGTTGATGTTGCTAAAGATGTGGAGAATGATTTATATTTGGAGGAAGCAGCCATTGCTGCTGCTTGTTTATGTTCATCTTTGGATTTGAAGCAATTCGAACATAAATCTTTTTTCCACGCATTTTGCGAAAAATGTGTACAAATGGACGAGGACATTGTTAAAGGATAATTTTATTGTTGTATGGTGAATACAGTAAACACTATAAGTCCATAATCTGAAAATAGAGAATAGAGAAAGGAAAGTGTTACTCGAAGTGTTTGTAGAAATAAGTGAACAAAATAAAAAAAAAATGTTTTCTTAAATTTAAATAAATTTAAAAAAATTTTAGAACTACTTTAAATTTGAGTTGTATTTTAACCTCATGACCATCAATAACCTTAAAAATATTGAAAAAATTCAGTTTAAAAGTTTGCTGTATCTAATATAGGTATGACAAGTATAATATGTTCCATCAAACCCTATGATAGTTATTTTTAAAAATTTAAATTTTATTTAAAAACTTTATTAACTGTATTCTCTTTTATATGAACATACTAATCATGTCCCCTATGTCTCATTACTTAATCTTTAACATACAGAGTTATACAACATTAAATCAGGGTCTTATAAGATTACATAATTTTTAAAATATATGGGCATTAATATTCCTTTCTTTCCATTACATTCCAACATTTTAATTAAAAAAAAAAAAAAACATTTATTGACATATTTAACAACAATAGTCAATTAACTTTCTCTGTCAGTCACTCTATGTTTGCTCCTCTTTCTACTGCTTCTTTGCTATTATTAGCAACAGAAGCTTTTAGCAGCAGCATCCGCTTAAAATTGCTTGACCACCATCACATTGCACTCCAACTGTGGACATGACACTGAGAAAGGTGTTTAAATACAAAGAACTAAAGAAAATGAAAAGAAACCTTGCACAAGTATTTATCCAGCCATCCATTATAAAAGATACATAGGAATAAAAAAGCGACATAAAAATCATAATGAATATTTTGTGTTTTTGTCAGTCCAAAACAACTGAATGACAGACAAACTGACTGATTTTATGATGTGTGTTACATGCTGCTGGTGGTAAATTGTATAAAAAAAAATAAATCTAGTTCAAGTATTATGAAGACTTGGTTTTGATTCATTGATTTAATAAATACAACATTGAATTCTTTCTTATTATTGTTAAATTTTATTTGCCTGTCCCTTGCTCCCCATGTTCATTTCTTTATTTTATTCTTCTTTTTTTTTGTCCCAATGGACCAGCCAAAACCGTATCAATCAATATAGAAATATAAAAAAATTTAAGGCAATAATTGTAAAGAAATAAGAAACAAGTGATAATGTTATATTCGGCTTGGCCGAATCTGTTAAACCAATCATCTGCAACTTTTTGTGCCACCCTATTTAAAATTTCATCTTATATCGGAGGTGGCCGTTAAAGTTGGCAGATCAAACCTAGTTAACATCAAACTATTTGTACAAAATTTCATTGTCGTATGTGCTTTTGTTTTGAGAGACATCGGCGGAAATGTATAAAGTGGAGTTACAACGGATAACCTGCATTTTTAGTATTTGGCCCATAACTTGTTTGTTTATGAGCCAATTTTGCCCATTTTCAATACCAAACAAGCCTTATATAAAGCAAATATTTGAGTCAATTTCGTTCCCGTAGGTGGTCCGCACCGAGTCCTATCCTGCTTTCAACAGGCAGACGGACAAATATAGCTACATCGACTCAGAATCTTACCAGGACCCCGAATACATATACTTTATGGTGTCTTAAATGATTTTTTCTACATGTCGCAAACAGAATGACAAATCTAATATATCCTTCATTTTGATGGTAGTTATAAAAATAAGAGTGCGTATGAGTATTCAGTCAAACGTATGTTATAATACAATTATAATAAATTAGTTTTTAGTATAATAATTTTCCTTTTTTGCTTTTGTCGTGGGTCAAAACTTTATTGGATAAAGTAATTTTATTTTGCAATTTTTATTTTATATTTTTTATTTATGGTTCAATTTAATGTTTGCACTAGCTTAAATTTAAAAATAAAATCTTTTGTGGTTTATTTCATTAAAAGAGTTCTAATTATTATTATTTGTAGCCCAAGTAGCTAGCTGCTACTCATCAATTAAATTAAAATTCTTTAATAATTTCATTAAATAAAATTTGATACCTTCCCTAAGACGTGATGAGATTTTAAAAGATTTTGTTTTTTGTTCTAAAAAGAAATTTATTTGAAGAACTTTTTACTTAATTTAAAGCATGAACATTTTTTCTTGTGAAGGATTTTCGATAAATAAAAAATATTTTTTTTTAACAAAACCAAAAATTTTCTATTATTTAAAAATTTTTTATAGAAAATTCTATTGGTATTTTATAGTTAATGTTATATCCTATTGAAATTTTATCGATTTCAATTTTTTATAAAAAAAATTGCCGGCAACTTAAATATTCTACTGAAAAACTATGCAGAAAATTTATCGATAACATTAATTTTCTATAGAAAATTTATCGATAACATTAATTTTCTATAGAAAATTTATCGATAACATTAATTTTCTATAGAAAATTTATCGATAACATTAATTTTCTATAGAAAATTTATCGATAACATTAATTTTCTATAGAAAATTTATCGATAACATTAATTTTCTATAGAAAATTTATCGATAACATTAATTTTCTATAGAAAATTTATCGATAACATTAATTTTCTATAGAAAATTTATCGATAACATTAATTTTCTATAGAAAATTTATCGATAACATTAATTTTCTATAGAAAATTTATCGATAACATTAATTTTCTATAGAAAATTTATCGATAACATTAATTTTCTGTAGAAAATTCATCGATAACGTTAATTTTCTATAGAAAATTTATCGATAACATTAATTTTCTGTAAAAAATTTATCGATAACATTAATTTTCTATAGAAAATTTATCGATAACTTTAATTTTCAGCAGAAAATTTGTCGATAACTTTAATTTTCAGCAGAAAATTTGTCGATAACTTTAATTTTCAGCAGAAAATTTGTCGATAACTAGTTTTCTATAAAATATATTACGATGTCTTTAATTTTCTATAGAATATGTATCGATATCTTTAACTTTCTATAGAAAATTTATCGATAACATTAACTTTCTATAGAAAATTTATCGATAACATTAATTTTCTATAGAAAATTTATCGATAACATTAATTTTCTATAGAAAATTTATCGATAACATTAATTTTCTATAGAAAATTTAGCGATAACATTAATTTTCTATAGAAAATTTATCGATAACATTAATTTTCTATAGAAAATTTATCGATAACATTAATTTTCTATAGAAAATTTATCGATAACATTAATTTTCTATAGAAAATTTATCGATAACATTAATTTTCTATAGAAAATTTATCGATAACATTAATTTTCTATAGAAAATTTATCGATAACATTAATTTTCTATAGAAAATTTATCGATAACATTAATTTTCTATAGAAAATTTATCGATAACATTAATTTTCTATAGAAAATTTATCGATAACATTAATTTTCTATAGAAAATTTATCGATAACATTAATTTTCTATAGAAAATTTATCGATAACATTAATTTTCTATAGAAAATTTATCGATAACATTAATTTTCTATAGAAATTTTATCGATAACATTAATTTTCTATAGAAAATTTATCGATAACATTATAACATTATTGATAACATTTCTAAAGAAAATTTACCTATAACATTAATTTTCTATAGAAAATTTACCGATAACATTAATTTTCTATAGAAAATTTACCGATAACATTAATTTTCTATAGAAAATTTACCGATAACATTAATTTTCTATAGAAAATTTACCGATAACATTAATTTTCTATAGAAAATTTACCGATAACATTAATTTTCTATAGAAAATTTACCGATAACATTAATTTTCTATAGAAAATTTACCGATAACATTAATTTTCTATAGAAAATTTACCGATAACATTAATTTTCTATAGAAAATTTACCGATAAAATTAATTTTCTATAGAAAATTTACCGATAACATTAATTTTCTATAGAAAATTTACCGATAACATTAATTTTCTATAGAAAATTTACCGATAACATTAATTTTCTATAGAAAATTTATCAATAACATTAATTTTCTATAGAAAAGTTATCGATAACATTAATTTTCAATAGAAAATCTATCAATAACATTAATTTTCAATAGAAAATTTATCGATGACATTAATCTTCAATAGAAAATTTATCGATAACATTAATTTTCAATAGAAAATTTATCGATAACATTAATTTTCTGTAGAAAATTTATTATTAACTTTAATTTTCTTTAGAAAATTTATTGATAACTTTAATTTTCTGTAGAAAATTTATTATTAACTTTAATTTTCTTTAGAAAATTTATTGATAACTTTAATTTTCTATAGAGAAATTTATCAACAACATAGATTTTCTATAAAAAATTTAACAATAATTAAGATTTCCTCTAGAAAATTTAATGATAACTTAGAAAGATTTATTATAAAAAATTTATAGATTAATAAAATTTTGTTCATAATTTTTAACAATCTTAGCTTACGGAAATTTCCCACTTGTTTTATTTAATTTCTGATGCCTTGTACTCAAGTTTTAAGTTTTTGAAAAATATCACTTTAAAACAAAAAACTTTTTCTTCAAACTTTTTCTATATATTCGGGGAAAGAATGAATGAATGCATTTGTGTTTTTTTTCTCATATCTTTGCCTTTCAACTTCAACTACTTTTGAACGACCATTGTTCTTGAAATCTAGGAGGAAAAAATATATAAACAAATATAGAAGCCATTATCAACATCTTTTATTTGTTTGTCACTTTAAATCAAACAATCCCATCATCCACACAAACACTTCATACATATTTACTGTATTTATATTTAAAAAAAATCACACAGATACGAAAGTTGTCGTTGGTGCATTTTATTATAAGTTTTATTTGGATATCATTTCATCTCGTTTCTTTTGCATTTTCTTATCATTCGTAATTCAACCATCATCCAACCAACCAACCAACCAGCCGTCCAACCTACACTTTCCAAATCATTCGACTGTGAATAACTAAGTTAATGTAATGAACTTTTCTTATTTCTTTTTCTTTGATTCTGCTACTCCGTTTTATTCTTCTTTTAACTTTTCTTCTTTGTTTATCTCTTCACTTTGAAAATTAGTTTTTAAATAGAAATTATTTTATTGTTATGTCTTAATGTGGTCAAAATCTTGAGAGTGTTGTGGCTTTTATCGAAATGACTAAAAGTTATAAATATTTGGGAAACGGGATTAAGAATTTCACTTTTAACTGTTCATTTTTATGGGTGAATGAAATTGAAATTATTTAATTATAGAGTTATAAAAAGTATTCTTTGAAATTTTATTAAATGGTTTATGGATATTGAAATAATACCTTTATTTTTTGCTATAGAGAACAGTGAAATTAATTAGAATATTATCAATATTAAAGATTATTTAAAGAAAATATTTAGAGATTTTTTATAACAAAGTATGTTGGTTGAAATAATCGAAGTTTACTAATATGAAATTTAATTACACCTATTAACATAATAAGGAGTTTAGCTATCTTTATACACTAATCAAAGTTTATGCAATATTCGTATCATTATTATTCTATAATTTTTTCATAAATCTATTCGATTTTTGTATTGTTTTAGTCTAGCACTTAAATTCAATTTACTTTTTTAAATTACACATTCGTTATTTAGTAGACCATTTTTTTCGACATTTATTTTAACATTACGAAAATGGCGATGTAGCTGCTGATAATGATGATGTGATGTTGTAAAATAAAAACGTTAATAAAACATTTGTTACTTTATTTACTAACTTGGCTACTTGTGTAGTTTATTAAACATTTAAACACATACAGAATCTTGTTAGTTGTTTTTTTTTTCTTTTTTTTTGTGTTTGTTCGATATTTTTTAGTTCATTATTGCAAACATTTTTTAATCTTTTAAATTTCGATCTTCTCTTGTGCTCTCTAGCTTTACAAAATTTCTGTTTTTCTACTAATGGTGTCTATTCAAAACATCACAAAAGATTTATGCAAAAATATTTAAGGTCTGTTTTCTTGCAACGTCGTCTCCTACTTTTTAACCAAATAGTAATGCCACAAAAAATAGAAATACTATTTATTGTTACGTGTATCTTTAGTTGAATGGAACAAAAAAAAAAAAAAAATTTTTTTTTTTTTGTAACTTTGTGTTTATGTTATAATGGCTTTGCCAATGCAGCAGACTTCTTTTAGCCAGTATTTATTTGTTTTATTTAACTTCTTATGAGTCTATACAAGTTACGAGTATCGTACTTAAGACTTGTTAGTATTCTGATGATAGTTAGTTCTTTTTATGTGTGTAGGTACTTTTTTAACCAATTATAGTTTAAGCATCTTTTTGTTGGTAAATTTTGAGTTTTTGCTATTGTAACAGTATTTATGGCATATTTTATCAGGATTGTAAGATACATGATAATAAATTTACTTAATTCGATAACTAAGATGTTATAATGGAAAATTTATTTACCAAATAAAAGGAAAAAAAATCTATCATAAATGTTTGCACACATAAATTCAAGTAATCGATAAAAATTTATATAGAAAATTTAAATTATCAATAAACTAAATTAAAAAAAATAAGTTTTAGGTACCTAAATCTTATTTTTCAAATAAATTTTCTTTCAAAAAAAATTTCATTCAGAGATTTTCTTGTTATCGATAGATTTTCTTGATAAAATTTTTGTTATCGATTTAATTTTAAAATTTGTTTACTGAGAATTTTGTATAAAAATTGTTTATAAGATTTTTCTATTTAAATTTTTTTCTATAAGAAATGGAATTTATCTATAAATTTTATATAAAAAATTGATATTATCGATAAATTTCCTGTAGCAAATTTAGGAAATCGATAAATTTTGTATAAAAAATTTGTTATCGATTATTTTTCCGTAGAAAATTTAAATTATCAATACTTCTTTTAATTAAAATCATAAGCATCGATAAATTTTTCTATTTAAAATCTAAGTTATCGATATACTTTCTGTAAGAAATCTATTAAAATATTAAAAATTCAAACTATCCATAAATTTTAAAGAGAAAACCTAAGGTATCAATAAATATCCTAAAAATCGATAGGATAGATAAATTTTCTTCGATAAATCTAATCTATCGATAATTTTTTTTACAGAAATTTAAGTTATCGGTAAATTATCTATGATAAGTCTAAGCTTTCGATAAATAGTCTATGCAAGATCTAAGCTATCGATAAATTTTTATGGAAAATATATGTTATAAATAAATTTTCTATAGAAAAACTATGTTATCGACTAATTTTTTACAGAAAATTAAAGTGAAGGACAGATTTTCTAAAGAAAATTAAAATTATCGATAAATTTACTATAGAAGACCTAGTGATCGAAATATTTTCTATATTAAACTTAAGTTATCGATAAATTCTCTATAGAAAGCTTAAGTTATCAAATAAATTTTCTATAGAAATTAAAAACTAATCTTTAAATTTACTATAAAAAACTTAATTTTCTATAGAAAATTTAAGTTGTCGATAAATTTTCTACAGAAAATTACTATTATCGATCGAAATTTTTCACAAAAAATTAATGTAATCTATCAATTTTTTATAGACAATTAAATTTTTCCATAAATTGTCTACAGAATACTTAAGTTATCGATAAATTCTCTATAGAAAGCTTAAGTTATCAAATAAATTTTCTATAGAAATATAAAATAATCTTTAAATTTACTATAAAAAACTTAAGTCATCGACAATTTTTAATAGAAAATTGAAGCTATCGATAAATTTTCTGTTAAAAAAAAATATATCAACAAAGTTTTCTGATAACCTTAAATTTCTACAGGAAACTTAATTTATCGATAAATTTTCTGTAGAAAATTAAATAAATCGTTAAATTTACTATGAAAAAAATGATCGATGAATTATTTTTTTATAGAAAATTAAAGCTATTGGTCAATTTTTTGTAGAAAAATTAATGTTATCGATAACTTTTCTATATAGAATTAAAGCTATGGACAAAATTGTTGATAAATTTTCTACAGAAAATTAATGTTGTCGATAGGAATTTTCCATGGAAAATGTATGTTATCAATCAATTTTCTATAGCGAAATTAATAATTTTTCTATATAAAATTAAAGCTATCGATAAGGTTTGATTACCAGTAATCAAAATTTTCAATAGAAAATTTTAAAAAGTTTGTTATCGATAAATTTTCTATAGATAATTAATGTCTATAAAATATTGAAGATATCGCTAAATATATATTATTTTATTTTATTTTTCGAACATTTTTTTTTTTTTTGAACATTTTTTGTCGATAATTTTGTAATAATTTTTGTGTTACTTTATACTTTAATTTTTAAACAGCTCTCGTTCAATTTACCTCTATTCTACACTCATATACATATTTTAGTTAAGTTAAATTCAACCTCATATGTATACTCATTATAATTTTTGCTTTAGATTTCTATTACACAATTTTAACCTCACATTCCTTACCTGTATATTTATGGTTAAATGTCTTTCATTAAAGATACATTTTTAAAATACATAGGTGTAAGTAAATGTATTGCAACTTATATTTTTGTGCTGCTAAATATTCAGTTTTTCTCTTAAACTTTTAATAAATGGTGTTAATGCACACGATGTCTGGCTGTGATGGTGGTATTACGTTTAAAGAGATTCATTCAGACATTCCTACCTACATCCAATTGTGCTGTATGTAAATTTTTGGTCTACTGTTTTTTGCCTTTTCAATAAGACATTAGAGATTGTGCGATATTTTTGCATATTGCCCCATTTCTCACACCCTGAATTTGTTGTTAACATAGTACTTGTTTTTTGTGTTTTTTTATAGGCAGCAATTAACACAATTATATAATATTTCTAAGACTTTGTAAATTGTCTTTTACGGCTTTGAATGTTGGGTCATACAAATATTTCAACTGTATGGAGGTGAAAATTAATTTTATAGGTCAGTTATGTTAAAATACAAAAACTGAAAAATATATTAAATATAAGAAATGAAACAAGTGAGAATGTTATATTCGGTTTCCCCGAATCTATATATCCACCATTTTAAAATTTCACCTGATATGAGAGGTGGGCGGTAAAGAGAGTGGAGCACGCTCATTTTTTACTTCCGATTTTATATCGACTCTTAAACTATCTGTACAAAATTTCGTTGTCGTACATGCTTTTGTTTAAGAGATATCAACAGAAAAGTATGAGCTGAAATTACAACGGACACCCTGTGCCTCTAGTATTTGGCCCATAACTTTTTTTTATTAACCGATTTTTCCCTTTTTCAATACCAAACAAATCTTATATAAGTTATCCCCCCAAGCCCTATCCTGCTTTCAATATAGCTAGATCGATTCAGAATCTTACCAGGACTTTATGGGGTCTTAAATGATTTCTTCGACATGTTACACATGGAATGACAAACCCAATATATACGGGTATAAAATACATTTGTTTACGGTAACACTTTTAAAAGAATGACCATCGTTTTTACAGTGACGTAGGAGTGCATGTATAATTGTTTTTTTCCATTTCATAATTTGAAAAATATGTAACCTTTATTACCTAGAAAGTAAATGTCGTGTAAACATTTATTGTTACAGTTTTACAACATTACTTTCCAATATATTGATTATATTTTATTTATTTGTGTTTCCATTCAACTTTCAATATATATCTATCACACTAATAGCTAAACAATAAATAATCCACCTACCAAAAAAGTTTTAATTTTGTAACAAAAGTTTTTGCAGACTAATGCTACAAATATTTAGGACAAATACAGCACTAAGAAGTTTACAGGAAGCATAAACTAGAAAAACTTAAAACTTACAGTCAACATACATTGAACATGAATCAAATGAAAAAGAAGTGAAAAAATATAGTCGGTCAAGCCAGACTATATGATACTCTACACCATTATATTTGTACATAAAAGTTCTGGGAGGCGTCTTATATGGGATCTGTGGCTAATTGTAGACCGATACTTGTATTAAACGTAATGTATATTTTTAGGGTGATTCCCAGAAGCGGGCCATGTGTGGGAGCTATGGTCAATTCTTGAAATGTGGCATACAGACTTAGGCATATAAAGAACTTATATGTGACATATTTTATCAAAATATTGCTATATTTTTTCGGGATTTATGATCGTTAAATCCCTATTCCGGGAGGACATTAATAAATGAGCTATGAGAAATAATAGACCGATCGTAATCTCAATAGGTTTCGTCTTCTTATCATAAATGTCATATGTGCCAAATTTAATTAAATTATTTACAAAATTGCGACCTGTAGTGTCATTAAAAGGTTTACATGGACGGACGGATAAAGATAAATCAGAAATTGATTCTAAGCCGATTAGTATACATTAAGGTGGTTCTTAGACTAATACTTTTGGGTGTTACAAACATCAGCACAAATGCATATGGTATACGGTGGTGTAGGGTATAAAAATAAAGACACCAGGAATAGGAGGTGGAGATTGTTGGCCCAAGAAACAATCAATGACAAAACATCAAGACAACAATGACAACTTGTTTTTTTTTACAAAACAAAAGACACCAACAACAAATAATGAAGAAAAATTGTAAATAATGAAAAACTGGAAAAACTGTTTAGATTTTTGTTTCGTCGGTTACGAAATATGAACTTTGAACAAATATAATGGCCAACAAGGAAAAACTGTTAAGAAAATTAAAAATTTGTGAAGAAAAGACAAAATTCGTCTTATGCTAGTAAATAAAATTTTTGGGGAATAAAGTATATATAGATATATTTATGTATATTCCATTTTTTTGATAGCATTATGACAATTGTTGGATGTTTTATTTTGACTTTGGTGTAAATAAAACTTTTTTATCTATCCCAAAAAAAAGAAGTTTGAGTTTTCTTTATGGATTTTAAATGAATTTTAGGTTTTGTAAGTATTGGTGTTTAAAAATTTTAGAGTTATTTAAGAATTTCCTTTAGAAAATATAAACTATTGATAAATTTTGTATATAAAATCAGAGATATCAATATATTTTCTTCCATAGAACATTAAAGTTATCAATAAATTTTTCCCGGTAGAAAATTAAAGTTATCGATAAATTTTCCATAGAATTCAACTTGTCAATCAATTTTCTAAGGAAATTCATTTATCGATAAGTATTCCATGGAAATTTAATGTTATCGATAAGTATTCTATAGGAATTTTATGTTATCGATAAATTTTCTATAGGAGATTCATGTTATCGATAAATCCTCTATAGATAATTAATTTTATGGATACATTTTCTATGGAAAATTAAAGTTATGGATAAAGTTTCTATAGAAAATTAATATAATGGATAAATATTCTATAAAAAATTAATACTGTCGATAAATTTTCTGCGGAAAATTAAAGTTTTCGATAAAGGTCTATAGAAAATTAATATTATCGGTAAATTTTCTATAGAAAATTGCAGATTAATGTTATCGATAATTTTGTTATAAAAAACTCAAGCTATCGATAAGTTTTCTATATAAAATCGATAATTTTTGTATGAAAAATAATTGTTATAGATAAATTTTCTATGAAAATTTTAAAGTTGTTGATAAATTTATTATAGGAAATTCGACAAGTTTCTATGTCGATAAATTTTCTATAGAAAATTATTTTTAACGATAAATTCTCTATAGATAATTAATATTATCGATAAATTTTCTCTAGAAAATTCAAATAATCGATAAATTTTCTATATCGAAAAATTTTTTATACATAATTAATGTTTTCGATAAATTTTCTATAGAAAATTAATATTATCGATAAATTTCCTATATCGATAAATTTTCTATATAAAATTAATATTATCTATAGAAAATTAATGTTATCGATAAATTTTCTGTAGAGAATTAATGTTATCGACACATTTTCTATAAAAAATTAATGTTATTGATAATTTTTCTATAGAAATTTAATGTTATCGATAAATTTTCTATACAAAATTAATGTCGATAAATTGTGTATAGAAAATTCAAGTCATCAATAAATTTTCTGTAGAGAATTTAATGTTAACGATAAATTTTCTATAGAAAATTAATGTCGATAAATTGTGTTTAGAAAATTCAAGTCATCGACAAATTTTCTGTAGAAAATTCAAGTTATCGATAAATTTTCTATAGAAAATTAATGTTACCGATAAATTTTCTATCAAATATTAATGTTATCGATAAATCTTCTATAAAAAGTTTAAGCTATTGTTAAATTTTCTAGGGAAATTTATTGCTATTTTCTATAAAAAATTAATGTTATTGATAATTTTTCTATAGAAATTTAATGTTATCGATAAATTTTCTATACAAAATTAATGTTGATAAGTTGTGTATAGAAAATTAAAGTCATCAATAAATTTTCTGTAGAAAATTTAATGTTAACGATAAATTTTCTATAGAAAATTAATGTCGATAAATTGTGTTTAGAAAATTCAAGTCATCGACAAATTTTCTGTAGAAAATTCAAGTTACCAATAAATTTTCTATAGAAAATTAATGTTATCGATAAATCTTCTATAGAAAGTTTAAGTTATTGTTAAATTTTCTATGGAAAATTATTGCTATCGACAAATTTGTTGTAGAAATCGAAGTTACTGATACATTTTGTACAGAAAGCCGAAGTTACCGAGAAATTTTCTATAGAATATCGAAGTTATCGATAAATTTGTTGTAGAAAATCGCAAATATGAATATTTTTCATCTAAAGCCCCTCAAAGTTGCACAAAATATTGAAGTTGTATATTTTATAATGTTATTCAACAATATAATATTATTATCAATAGTTAAAAAAAAAAATTAAAGAAAATAATAGTTATGGATATTTTTTTTATAAACAATTTTCTTATTGTTAAATTTGACATAGCAAATTCTAATGATTGAAAATTGAAAAGAAATAACTTTTTTTTTTTCTATGGAAAATTTTAAGTTATTTATAAATTTTCTATGAAACAGTTATCTTAATGATAGGTTTTCTATAGTAAATTCACGTTATCGATAAATTTTCTGCAAAATTTTTTGTCCCTTAATTCTCTAAAGAAAACTCTAGTTTTCTATAAATTCTGGAGAGAAAATATAATTTTTATGAAAAATTAAGTTTTGCATAGTGTTTCTCTATCTTTGTGAACAATTTGTTTAAAACTCCAACATCATTGTAAAATTATAGTGACAACGAAAATGAAATCAAAGAAAACACTTGGCCAAAATCAGTGTTTGCAGGCGTCAAGGCGGAGTTGCAGTATAAATTGTATTTAGATATTCATACAAACCCATACAAAAGCTCTCATAATATTGGAATCCACTAATACCAACAAAACGCATAAAATCCATGTAATTTTAAAGCAAAAAATATGTAGATATATATAAATAAAGATAAAGAAAATGTTTATTGTATTATTCATGTTTTTTTTTTACATTTATATTGCTTTTATTAGGAGAATTTTGTAGTATTGAAGTTGGTTTTTTTCCATTTTGCTAAACTCAGTCTGGGAATAATGCCAATTGACACAATTTTTAATTTTGCTTGTGTTTCTCCAAAAACGATTTCAAAACTTGTTTAGAATTTATTGTTTTTAATGCAGATCGTGCTGGTATGTGAAAAAAGAAAGATCTTTCTAAATTTATAAAAAAATCTTGTTGCAAATTTGTTGCTTTTAGGAATTGTGGTCAGAGGAGTTAAAAATAAATACTTTTTTAACCAGTTTTTAGGATTTTTTAATGAGCTTCTTGGTGAAGAAATACAACAATTTATTTTTTTTTTTAATTTAATTTTTAAATACAGTGAAGCTTAATTAAAATGGTGAATATTTACTTTAAATATCGGTATTAAATAATGACCCAAATTTGTGAAATTAGGGCATGATTCATAATTTAAAAATAAGAAAAAGAAATATTAATGTTGTTGGACTTATGCATTGTGGTCTTTAAGCTTAACCTTCTTTAAGATTGTATTGAAGATTTAATATTGAGGAGGGAAAGCGGTACCGAATTTTATATTTAATGGATGGAAACATCATAACCCATTTATCATTTTATTATTTTT
Organism: Protocalliphora azurea; assembly: GCA_932274085.1. NCBI lineage: Eukaryota > Metazoa > Arthropoda > Insecta > Diptera > Calliphoridae > Protocalliphora > Protocalliphora azurea. The sequence goes on from OW026519.1 coordinate 135,072,391, forward strand.
ATTTTTCTCAATCAACTGTGTTTTTTAAAAATTTAATTTTCTCTTTTTATCTTAATACCTTTATTTACCTTTTCTGGTATCACCTATGAACATTTATCGCTTAATTATTAAAATATTATTAACTGATAATTGACAAACAATGAAAACTTTGTCAAGAACCCAATCGCACCAAAAACACAAAGAGAAAGAAAGAGGAAGAGACACAGTGTTTGACATAAAAAGTTTTGTTAGAGGTTTTGTTTAAATAGTTGTACCCAATAATTAACAATAACTATGATATGACAACAACAACAGATTCATACAAAATCACCCATTTCCATTTTAAACATTAAGACGACTTAATAGATAAATTTATTATCAAAATATTTTTTTTATTATTTAGTGTTTATTTTCATTTTAGACATAGAGAAAAATTTAAAACAAATCTAGAATAATTTCTGGTAGCTGTATTCTCTATATTATGATATTTAGAAATAAATTTTGAATTATACACTACCTGCCACTTGAATAAGGAATCACATTTTTTTTAACTTTAATTAAGTATATCTCCTAAACTAAAGTTCAAAAAAAAAAAAAATAATAATAATTTTTTGCGCAACCAAATTTCAAAGTGTTGGCTTTAGTTTTCTGAGGAAATAAAAAATATATATATTTTGTTATACTAAAATTATTCATTTATTTAAAGACATGTATTTCTGTGGTACTTTTTCGTGTGTCACTTGAATAAGGAATTCTTTTAATATTAATCAGGAAGGCTATGATTTGAATTTCTTTCAATATAAACGGCTAGAGAATTTTTAATTTGATAATTTTTAAATAGTTTTTATTTAAAATGGGACGCGGTAAGGCTCTTAATAACTCTGAAAAAGAAAAAATTTTGCTTTTCAAAACTCAATGTCAGAATCCGGTCCAAATAGCCAAAAACATTAATAGAGAAAAGACAGTTGTGTACAATTATTTAAATAACGAGGAAAAATTCTTAGAATTGCATCAAATTCTGCCATGTCGGTATCAAAAATACGTGAAAAAAGTGGAGTCAGTACCAGTCTAAGAACAGTGCACCGTATTTTAAAGTCATGAAACTGCAAAAAAACCACCACTTAATGAAAAACGCAAATCACAACGTCTACAGTTTGCAAAAAATACAATGACATGGTCCGACAATTAGTTTAAAGTTGTATTTTCCGATGAAAAAAAGTTTAATGTTGATGGTCCCGACGGGTATAACTATTACTTTCATGACCTAAATAAGGAGGAATTATTTTTGAGCCGCAGACACAGCCGAAAGGGAGGGCCGAGATGGTATGGGGTGCCATTTCGTATTATGGTATCATAGAATTGGTTTTTGTATCCAACAAAATGACTGCACCGACTTACAAAAACATTCTGAAGGAAACATTTCCAGAATTTAATGATTTCTTTGGACCCATACCTTGGACGTACCAACACGACAACGCTCCGATTCATACCACCAGAGCAGTAAAACAATGGATTAATCAACAAGGTGTTCAACTTTTGGATTGGCCTCCATATTCACCAGACCTGAATCCTATGGAAAATGTCTGGGGTTGGCTTGAAAGAAAAGTTTATGTAGGAGGAAAACAATTTGAGACGATAGAATCCTTAAAGGATGCAATAACGGAAGCATGGAGTTCAATTTCGCTAAATTACTTAGAGTCATTATACAAGTCGTTGCCAAATCGCATTTTTGAGGTTATTTCTAAAAATGGTGGCAGTAATCATTACTAATTGAATGCTAGAAGATAATAACTTTCATTTCTATAACCTAAAATTTAAAAATAAATTACAGTTTGCTTAGTTTAAAATATTCCTTATTCAAGTTACACACGAAAAAGTACCACAGAAATACATGTCTTTTAATAAATGCATATTTTTGGTATTTTAGTATTAATATTTAGTATTAAATTATTTTTTTCTGAACTTTAGTTTAGGAGATATAAAATGTGATTCCTTATTCAAGTGGCAGGCAGTGTACATACGTAGATAGAATTCTATAAAAGAAACCGATTATTTTAAATAACTGATAAGATGGCAGTTTAAGTACCATAAATTTAAATTTTGTAAATCATTAAAACATTCAATAAGTAGCTTTTCAATATCTTCTACTTTTGCCACAAGATCTAATGATTCTGGCTTTTTATGAAAATAATTTATAGTTGTATTTACATAAATATTTCAAATTTTAAGCCAAAAATAACAATTTTGATTTCTTTTTTTTTTTTTTTTGTTCTCTTTGTTACACATAAATTAAGCAAATGTCGGTCGGCCGTGCACCTAAATATTTAATATTTGAATTTTAAATTTCGTATAAGTGTTGTTTGCCCTAGTTTAATATGAAGCACATGAGTTAGCATATTTAAAATACAAAAAACTAAAAATATTTATCTTTTCAGTCGAAAACAAGCAGCTTCCATTTTTTATTTAGTAGTTGTTAATTATTTAAAAAATTTTTTTCTTCAATAAAAAGTTTTGGTTTGATTTTCTTTATTTGCTTTTGTTTGTGTTTTTTTGTAAACATTTCCTTAATAACATAATATGATGAAATTATCTTCCTGCCTTATTTGGTGGCAAACAATTTTCATTTTATTAATGAATTTTTACTTATTTGTTAAATATTGAAATGTCACTAAATCATGACAATTCTGCTCATACAATGTCATTTCGAAACCAAAATTATTCAATATTTCAATGCAGTTGATTGCTACGACAACTACACTGTGGGATGCCCCGTCTGTTGGTGTACCAAGTTGTGTAACCTAAGATACTCCCCCTAAATCATTTATTATTCATCTTTAGTTGATTGAGCGAAAAAGTGGACCAACTACCTTGTGAATGGACAAATTTTGGTTGCTTAAATGCATTGTCTAATTAAAAAAATATTGCACTCTGCTAAAGCACAATTTTAAAATTTCGCCCTCAGCATTCTCGAATTACCACAGAACAATCAATGTACATCATTAATTCATAGCATGTGATAAAAAGACGGACAAAACTGCCGGGATTTTTTTTATAAGATGTGCGTTCAAATAAAATATAAGTTTTTTGTTAAATAAAAGATGAACGAAATAAGTTAGGATTAAAACTAAATCGACTACTTGTGGCATTTCTTCTCCAGATTTTTCTAATATATCATTTTATGTAAAAATTATTTGTTAACTACATTATTTTTTTAATTTTTTTAGGTATTGTATACAAAACTTGTTTCTTGGAATATGAGAAATGTCGGCAATAGCGTATATTTTCCAGGTTAATACAAAATATAGTGCAATACAGTGATGTTATACAATTGTCCACTTTAATTTTGTTTTCTTCATGACCACTATCATATAAATCCTCTGATTTCGTATCTGATAATTCCCTTTGCTCCTCATTACTTTCCACTTGAAATTCTTCTTGAATCCAGTTGTTTTTGTCAGCATTCGAGGAAAGATATTCCGTACCAATTTGAGCTACAAGTGCACCAATAGTCTAAAGATCTTCCAGGATTTTTGGATATTGGACACTGATATTTTATCTCAAAACGTAGCTGAAATCTGAACTGCATTTTTAAGATTAAAGTGTTTTAGTTTGAGCTCCAAATTTGTTCCCTTCTCGCTAAGCAAGTGATCAAGTTGATAACGTTTTGATCTAACGGTTGAATAAGCGCAGTACAATTGCTATAATTAAACCATCATCACTTTTTAGTTCCTCGACTGGGTGACACGTCGCATTATCTAAAAGGGAAACTGCTTTCTGTGGAAGATCTTTTGAAACCAAAAATTCTCGGAACTAAAAAATTTTTACTTATGAACAACTTATTTTTACTAATTGGTGAATATTAACTTACGTGGGGAACAAATTCGTGATGGAACCAGTCCTTGAATATAAACGATGTCTCCCAGGCATTACTAATGGAGTTGTATATTACAGGATTATTGAAAAAGACATTTAAAGGCGCGTGGGTTTTTCAATTTTCCAACAACCAACAATTTCAGTTTGTCTGTGGCATTCACATATGAACAGGGCGAAAAAGTTATTCGCTCTTTACATATTTTTCTTCCGGGAATCGTTTTCTTATTACATGAAGCAAGGGCGTTATTTAGAAGCATCCTATAATATGAACCCGATTCATCGGCATTGTAGATTTAGTGAAGATTTAGCCCATACCCATCAACGTATTGCTTAAAGTCTTTTACAAATGGATCAATAAGATGAGATTTCGTAGACAATTTCTCGCCCGTAATTTTTAAAAATCTAATTTCAATTCTTCAACTATCCTTCACTGGCATTGAAACCTGAATTGGTTTGATAAATTTTGGAATACAACTGACTGTCTTTTGATCGTAAAATCGCTGCTGATATTGGGACATTTTTTTCCCTTTGTTTTACAAACCACTTATAAAGCATTTTTCCATTCTTTAGGTACTCAGCTTTGTTTAGTGTGCAACGTTTGCCAAGGCCACTTTCTGTTGTACGTATGAACTTTTTTAATAAATTTTCTTGCTTTATAGTTAGCTAAACCGAAGACTTATGCAACTTGGAATTCAGGCAAATTGAATTTATGGAATCTCCACTTTTAAATTTTTTTCAAATTTTTAATTTTTGAGAAATCGTTGACTTTAAAATATGTTGAACTTTTCCCATATTAAGAGATGTATTTACACAACAAATGACACGAATAACTGACAAATTTGAAGATCAAAATCATCCAAAAAGATTAATATAAAAAAACGGGGATTTCCCTTTTTTGGTTATAGACATTGTAATCAAATCAAAAAAAAAAAGCAGATAAAAGTCGCGAAAATAGAATTCGTTTTTCGTAAACTCTCACGATTATAGAACCTGCAATTTTAAAAATTAAGCTGTCGCGATAACCGGGCCGTCGCGATAATAGATAGTCGCGAATACCGAGCTTGCACTCATATTTGATTTTGATGAACACAACGTACGATTACGCGGCTGAACATGTTTGGCATAGCTCTTAGGAGCTTCTAACTTTTTGGGCTTGGAATTCATTCTTGTGACTTTCTTTTCTTTTTCTGAATCAAGTTTCATCTCATTTTTTAACTCCGTTTTTATTACCTTGAAAAAAGTATTTGTCAAAATTTATTTAATGAACTTTTTCTAGTAAAAAAAAAAATCAAAATTATTTTTTTTTATTTTTGTTCGACTGTCATCTGCAAGAATTCGATCTGCTGTTATGTCTCTAGAAGATATTGTAATCAAGATAGGTACTTAAAATTAAGGACAAAGTTATTACGAAAATTTTGTATTATGTTTTATTCAAACTCACACTTTATTTTAAGGCAGAATTTTAAAAATGGAACCTCTTTGAAATGTTGCCCTTTTTCGAAGTAAACACTTAAAAAGATAAACAATTTTTTACTTAATTTTGGCAATTGAAAATATTAGTTGGTTCCCTTAAATATTTCATTTTATTTACTTGCACACTCTCTGCTTTTCAACCGAATTGCACAAATAAGTAGATGTTGTGTTCATGTTTAAAATGATGAGTTGAATGCATTGACATAAAGGTCAAATGTCATTATGAAAATATGTTTGTTCAATGTGTGAAAGTGGAAAAAATACATTGAATAACCGCATATAAAAAAAAAAAAAAACACTTTAAATTCAACATGTACTTAGAAAGATTGTGCAACTTATATATTTTATAAATAGTTACAACATAAAGAAAGCTAACAAAAAAATATTTGTAATAATATACTAATGATAAAATAGTAAAATAGTTAAATTTTAAAATAAAAAAATTTAATTTGAACTTACCTTTAGCTAACTTGTTTTTAGATATTCTTTTAGTTTAATGACGTTGGTTTCAATTTTTAAATCTGCAAATAAAATAAAAAGAAAATAACAATTAATTAAGTTAAAAAAAATGCTGCTAATATTTATGAATATTTTATTAAATATTAGTAGTTTGTCAGCACTACATAACTGCTGGAAAACCGTAGCTTTTGTCCTGTTGACATTTCACTAAATGTATAAGATAGTAAGAAAAGTTTTGATATAGAAGCAGCTTAAATGTTTTTATGAGAATATTATGAATTATTTAAAAATTTAATTACTGTTAGTTTCTTTATTTTCTTTGAAGGTTTTTGTTAATAGTTTTCCTTCTAATTAACCAATATTATAAATAAATATTTCTTAGATATCATATATTATTACTACTTAAGATATAAGGCTGACTTAAGCCAATTCTGTGCAATAATCCACTTCTAGCAATTCAGCAATTTTGTATTTTTCTATTAATAAAATAAAAAATAAATAAATAAAAAATAAATTACTGTTAATCATTTTATAAAATCAATTGAATATTTCAAACTAAAATCCTACAGTTTAAATAACTATCCTGATATTCTTAAATTTGTTGATAATTGCTTATTATTTTTTTATTTCAATTCTGCTTAAAGTCGCATATGTTACATTCTTTTTAGCCTACAAAAGCAATAAAAATTAAATTGTAAGTATTTGTATGACATGACGACATCAAGGAAAACAATTTTGAAAAATTGCTTTTGAAATGCCGCCTTTAAAATTGTTTTGCTACAGCGGTCGCTCCGTCCGTCATTACTTTGATTTGTCGGTTTCTTTTTTTTTTTTTTTTTTTGTTTTATAATTTTGCACTCAAAGCTGTTTAATTTAGAAGAATGCTAGACTGTAAATGATTTAAGTTTTATGAATGAACATGTTTGTAACGAATCTTAAATAGTTTATCAATATAAACATTTTAATTTTGTTTTCATAATTTGTTATGTAATGATGGATCTAAATTGAACATTCTAAATTAACATTTTCACCACTTCAAAGCTAGCACTAAGTGGATATTTTGCACTTTCAAAAAAGTTATAATAAGGAAAAAAAATTTAATAATTTATAAGAAAATTACGATTTTATAAATTTTAAAGTATTTCTATTAACTTTTAACAAAGAGTAATTCCATTTTAAATTTAAAATGTGTTGACCGATTTGAATAAAATTTTGTGCATGTGTAAAGGAGGGTACGCATACATGTAAAATAAATTTTATTGATTTTTATTTTGAAAAATGAAAAATATGGCAACTCTATAGATAAGAAAGTTATTAAAGGACCATAACATTTGTTGTATAAAAGATTTCAAATTATGGATTTGTCAGAGTCTGTATTTTAAGACGTCAATTACAAATTAAATAAAAAAAATTTAAACATATTTTTTTTTTTTAATAATCTTTAGAGGTGTATAATTAAAAAACTCCATCTTTATTTTTTTGGTAGGAAGCCTTATCGGTATACTTGCTACTGAGAAAACTTAAGAGTGGTCAAAATTTTTTAAATTTAAAATGGAATTACTCCAAAGCTAAAATAATAATTTCATTTAAAAAAATTTATAAGCATAGTTTTAAGAGAAGAATTTTAAAAGTAATGAATAAGAATCATAAAAAAGAAAATCTGTTCCTTTTTTCTATATTTGAAAATAAGGCACGATTTTATACTGTTCCCTTAGTGTATACTTAAGTACAAACTTAGCTATGAAAAATGTAAGTAAAAGCTCACACTTAAGGCATATTTCGTTTTACTTAATTTGACGAGAATATAAAAAGCTTTCAGCTTTTATGTATTTACGATAGGGTGGTCCCAATTTACAAAAAAAAATTTCAACTTAAAATTATAGTTATATTATATTTATCCTAAATTTTTTTTTTTTTTCTTTATTATATCAATTTTTTTATTATATATCTTTAAATTTATATTTCTATTGCCTCTGGTAATGCGAAGAATTATCAAAAATATTAAACTTACTTTTTTGGACAGAACATTTTTCGATGACACCCTAATGTGGCATCAACAATAAATCAAATAGCAAAAATTTTTAACAATTTGAAATTATTTTGAAGATGTTAAGAAATCTGCACCTTATGGGCTGTAAAATTAAAAAGGTATTGATGTTAAATATATAACCACACAGAAAAGGTAAATTTAAGGGTTTGTTTCAAATCTTTTTAAAATTTTAAATAGTTTTATTAAATTTTGTATTTTATTTATTTTTGTTTATTTTCAAAAAATATTTTTGAAGACGTCAGACAATTTTCATACTTGGGAAAAACTTAAGAGTTGAGAAAAGAATACTTAAGTTTTTAAATATGGAATAATTTTTATAACTTAAGTATAATTTCGCCACTAAGTGAGTAGTATAAAACTGGGCCTAAGTTTAATTTTATAAAATTTTATTGAAATGTTTTTAGTCACTGTTTTTTGGAAAATTCGTTTTTTTAAAAATTATTATTATTTTCTTTATCGGTCAAACTCGAGGTGTTTAGGTGAAAAATATCGATTTTTTTAATGCGAGTTTTTTGTTATTTATTTATTTATTATTTTTTTTTTTTTTTAAATAAGGTTTTGTCCAAATTAATTTTTTAGTACATATTCGGTTTTAGTAATAATTAGTTTTTATTTTTTGGTATAAACCCTATTTTATTATTTTTGGCTTTTATGGAAAAATCATTTTTTATTTATTTATTTATTTATTTATTTATGTTTTGAAAATTCGGATCGTTTATTTTTGTTTGTTTCTTAATTATTATTATTATTATTATTATTATTATTATTATTATTATTATTGTTATTATTATTATTTTTTTTTTGAGTTCGTTTTCGGTACAAATCAGTTTTGTGGTGAAAATCTTTTTTTTAATTTTTGGTTTTTGGTGACAATTTTGTTTTTGTAGAATCCCCTATTATTATTATTATTATTATTATTATTATTGTTATTATTATTATTTTTTTGGCTTATTGTAAAAATTAGTTTTGTGTAAAAGCAGCATTTTCTTGAAATACACGTTAAGAAAAACATATTTGCGGTATATTATGTTTGCAGATGCAATCGGAAACAAATTATAGTTAATTTTAATAATATTGTATTAATAGTAACAATACATATGTTTAATTTTAACTATTATTAATATGGTTGACTGAAACATACTATATTTTTACCAAAGACAAAGTATGATAGCTTTGCGAACATATTATTATTTCTATAATTATAAAATGTAATAAATAAACATAACATGTAAACTTTTTACAAGTAGTTAAAAAAATCCTCATTTATTTGCCTTTATAAACATGTTTTCTTTTCACAAATATTGAACATTTGTTTTTCAACTATATTATGTTTACCCCAACTATTTTATGTTAAGTGTTTTGCTTTAATAAAAAAACCAACTTTATTATAACGGGGTTATTTAAACAGTATGAGATATTAATAAGTTGTTAAATAATTAAGTGAATAAAATCATATTTCTGTATTATCTTGCACAACATATTAACCCTTTAGTGCGCCGTGATACATACATATATGAATCAAACTTTTTTCTGTTATAATATTTTAATCGAATTATACTGGCATGAAATATTAACAGTTATTAAAATACTGAAGTCAGTATTTTTGTGACAGTTTATTGTTTACTTTATGAAGAAATGTTTCGCTTTGATTCATTAAATTTATTAAAAATTTTGAAAAAATTGTTTCCTAATTCTTACATAAATTGTGAATCGAAAAAAAAATTATTTCGCTCACAAATAAAAACAGCTCATTGCGGGGTTAAAATAAATTTGAAGCATACTCTGATAAATGTATGATAATTTTTTATAAAAATATGATAAAACCTAAAAATCGTATCATATTTATTACTGATGAACATAAAAATTTTTACAGTAAAGACATAATCATAATAAAGCGGCTTTCAATTTAAGCTCTCGACATAAAATGCGCCAAGTCGTTCCATACGTCAGTACGAATTGCTGCGAACGGCGCCGAATCGACTCTCCACGGTCTTCGTGTACACTCTCAGCTACGGCCGCTATATTTTCTTCACAGCGTGCTGGACGTGATCTATTCGGTCGAATATTATCCAATAATGAATGCTTGGTCTCAAAATGGGTGATGGTGTTGTGAATAGTATGCTCAATAGGCCGATTATGTTGACTATAAGTTCTGCGAAGTGCACGAAACACATTTCTCAGAGAACGTGAATTTTCGCAATAAAGTTCAAGTTGGCGTAAGTCTTTCTATTATGAAATGCCAAACAATACTAAACAAAAATAACATGACAGCATGACACGACTCACACGTGTCATTGAAAAAAGATTCTATACTTGAATCACCCATTAGTTGCTATGGTTACCACAATTTTTTCTCTGCGTGTAGCTTCTTGAGCTATCTGCAAATTTGTTTTTTTTTTCTTTTAGAGAAAATAATTTTTTATGTTTTGTTTTTTCTTGTAAAAAAATTATTTAATTAAAATAATGTTCTCGGTTGAAATCTGTTTTTTTTTTTTTTTTTTTTTTTTTTTTTGTTATTAGGAAAATCGTTTTTTTAGTTAATTATTATGGGAATTTCTTCCGAAAATTCGTGATTTTATTTTTAATTCGGTTTCTCTGTCAGTGAAAATATTTCCTTAATACTTCTCATATATTTCCAAAATTTTGTTTAATTTTTTATTAATTTCTGCTCAAATCCAATTTTATTATAAATTGAATAATTTTAAGGTGTTAACTTCCAATTAACACCCTCCTCCGCAAGACTTGTTCCCAAGGTTTCAAAATGTAGAGCTCTTTACACAAACAAATAATGTCATCGTTATTAAAATAATATTTACTCAAAATTTGCAAAACTTTAGCAAAGTATCACAGGCAAAATGTACAAAATAAAAGCTGTTGTTTAGTTTTTAACAATATATTTGAGTGTGTACAAGGTACAAAGTTTAAAACTTAAGTAGAGATGAGCGCGTGATAATTGAAACTCTATTTAGTCCCTTGATAAGAAAGTAATTGTAATCGTTGTTTTCGAAATTTATTTATGAGTCAAATAATTTAACTTTTACAGTTAAAAATTTCATGTCAATGCCTCTTTAATATAATCTAACTGGTTTAAAATTCTCTTACATAATCAGAGTTTTCTCACTTTAAGGATAATGTCATTCATTTTAATGTAAAAAAAGATATATCGAAAAAAATATTAAGATTAAATAAAAATCCGGAAAGTTCTATTAAACTGCAATTTTGCTTTCAGGGTGACTACAACTTTACACTCTTGCCCATCTCTACTATCTATTATACATACGCTCTTAAACTATTTAAAGTTTTACATGTATATTCATGAACAAACATGCATTATATATGATTGTTTTCTTCTTTTATTACATTTTCAAATACATCCACCTAAAAACTCTTATAAGTATAAAAGTATATCCCATCCATAAATGTACATAAATATTTATGTTTTTTCTCTTTACTTCTCATATGTACTATTTACTAAAACATGTGTTTATATATCATAATGATATGCAAAAAAATAAAAAATAACAAAAAAGTGCCAAGAATTGTCGGTATAGAATTTCAGACGAATATGTGAATGAACAACGGCAAACAGAAAACCCACTACTGAGACATTAACAAAAAAGAACAACTTGATGGCGCCCTCATGTGTCTCTGTTTTGAAATAATAATGAAAATGACGATTAAAAAGAAAAAACTATGAAACCCCATCATATCGAAAACAAAACAAAAAGATATTGTCGGTGTTCTAAATTCTTGGAAAAAAGTTATACAATAAATGCTTAATTAGGAAGTGACAAGTAGGCTCCTTCAAGTACATTGCAAATTTCAAACTCATAAATACCAATTGCAACAACACAAAAATTGTTTGCTATTTATGGCAACCAACTACATATATGACTGACTAAATGAATTGTGGTATTACATTTTCTTTTTTTATGAATCATTTTTAAGGAGGTTAATATGTTGATGATATGTAAGAAAGTTTTTATGAAATAATTTTCATTTCAATAACCTTGAATATGAATTTAATATTTATTATGCAAACAGGGAATTTAACAGCATTTTTTCACATAAATCTCTTGATCAGTAACACTTTAAATTTTATAGTTGACATAATATGTAAAACTACAGTCACATTAGGCAAGCATTTGTTGAAATGATGATACATAAAGTTAATTAAAAAGCCTTTACTAAACCAGTGAAATTATTCTATAATCAAAACTGATATTCTTTTAAAAACACTTAATAACTCTGTTTAAGCTACTAAATATTTTACTATACCAACTTTACTGTTTTATGTGTCTTTTTTAAACTTTTTACTCTTATTATTCCAAATATTTTTTATAGCAAGCTTATTTATTTTTTTACTTAATTTTAGGCAAATTGCTTACACTTATTATTCTTATATAAAAATTTTTGTTTGCTAAAGCCAATTTATTTTATATTTCTTAAGTATTCTGTCAGTCCATCAGTTTAGATATTATTAAAGATTTATGAAACTCTTACCTCATAAATATCGTATTTATCACTCAAAGTATAAAAAAAGGTACTTTTAAACAATTGAGATTATTGTTTAAATTAAGCCAACCACAAGATGTGAGTCAGCTCTTTTTTATTGAACAAAACTGTATACCGGTTTTACTAAAATTTGGCAGCAAAAAAAAAAAAAAAAAAAAATAATTCTAACGAATTTTGTTTCGCTTTTTAGAATAAAATATTAATTTTTTTTTACACAAAAATAAAGCTTAACAATTTGGTTTCTGTCCGCCTGTGGTGTCAAAAAGTTATTTAAAATTTTTTGTCAAACATCTTTAAGTCTATGCGTGTGTGTTAGAATGAACATATGATGATGTTTTTACGATGATAACACTGGAAAAAAATCTATGGTTAAAGAATGGAATATTTATCTATAATTTAGAATACTTTTGTCATAATGAAAACTTAAGTCTTGACTATAGTCAGTCTTATAGTCAGCATTATAGTCGGCTCTAGACTGGGCTATAGTCTGCACTATAGTCTGCACTATAGTCTGGACTATAGTCTGCACTATAGTCTGGACTATAGTCTGCACTATAGTCTGGACTATAGTCTGCTCTATAGTCTGGACTATAGTCTGCACTATAGTCTGGACTATAGTCTGCACTATAGTCTGGACTATAGTCTGCTCTATAGTCTGGACTATAGTCTGCACTATAGTCTGGACTATAGTCTGCACTATAGTCTGGACTATAGTCTGCACTATAGTCTGGACTATAGTCTGCACTATAGTCTGGACTATAGTCTGCACTATAGTCTGGACTATAGTCTGCACTATAGTCTGGACTATAGTCTGCACTATAGTCTGGACTATAGTCTGCACTATAGTCTGGACTATAGTCTGCACTATAGTCTGGACTATAGTCTGCACTATAGTCTGGACTATAGTCTGCACTATAGTCTGGACTATAGTCTGCACTATAGTCTGGACTATAGTCTGCACTATAGTCTGGACTATAGTCTGCACTATAGTCTGGACTATAGTCTGCACTATAGTCTGGACTATAGTCTGCACTATAGTCTGGACTATAGTCTGCACTATAGTCTGGACTATAGTCTGCACTATAGTCTGGACTATAGTCTGCACTATAGTCTGGACTATAGTCTGCACTATAGTCTGGACTATAGTCTGCACTATAGTCTGGACTATAGTCTGCACTATAGTCTGGACTATAGTCTGCACTATAGTCTGGACTATAGTCTGCACTATAGTCTGGACTATAGTCTGCACTATAGTCTGGACTATAGTCTGCACTATAGTCTGGACTATAGTCTGCACTATAGTCTGGACTATAGTCTGCACTATAGTCTGGACTATAGTCTGCACTATAGTCTGGACTATAGTCTGCACTATAGTCTGGACTATAGTCTGCACTATAGTCTGGACTATAGTCTGCACTATAGTCTGGACTATAGTCTGCACTATAGTCTGGACTATAGTCTGCACTATAGTCTGGACTATAGTCTGCACTATAGTCTGGACTATAGTCTGCACTATAGTCTGGACTATAGTCTGCACTATAGTCTGGACTATAGTCTGCACTATAGTCTGGACTATAGTCTGCACTATAGTCTGGACTATAGTCTGCACTATAGTCTGGACTATAGTCTGCACTATAGTCTGGACTATAGTCTGCACTATAGTCTGGACTATAGTCTGCACTATAGTCTGGACTATAGTCTGCACTATAGTCTGGACTATAGTCTGCACTATAGTCTGGACTATAGTCTGCACTATAGTCTGGACTATAGTCTGCACTATAGTCTGGACTATAGTCTGCACTATAGTCTGGACTATAGTCTGCACTATAGTCTGGACTATAGTCTGCACTATAGTCTGGACTATAGTCTGCACTATAGTCTGGACTATAGTCTGCACTATAGTCTGGACTATAGTCTGCACTATAGTCTGGACTATAGTCTGCACTATAGTCTGGACTATAGTCTGCACTATAGTCTGGACTATAGTCTGCACTATAGTCTGGACTATAGTCTGCACTATAGTCTGGACTATAGTCTGCACTATAGTCTGGACTATAGTCTGCACTATAGTCTGGACTATAGTCTGCACTATAGTCTGGACTATAGTCTGCACTATAGTCTGGACTATAGTCTGCACTATAGTCTGGACTATAGTCTGCACTATAGTCTGGACTATAGTCTGCACTATAGTCTGGACTATAGTCTGCACTATAGTCTGGACTATAGTCTGCACTATAGTCTGGACTATAGTCTGCACTATAGTCTGGACTATAGTCTGCACTATAGTCTGGACTATAGTCTGCACTATAGTCTGGACTATAGTCTGCACTATAGTCTGGACTATAGTCTGCACTATAGTCTGGACTATAGTCTGCACTATAGTCTGGACTATAGTCTGCACTATAGTCTGGACTATAGTCTGCACTATAGTCTGGACTATAGTCTGCACTATAGTCTGGACTATAGTCTGCACTATAGTCTGGACTATAGTCTGCACTATAGTCTGGACTATAGTCTGCACTATAGTCTGGACTATAGTCTGCACTATAGTCTGGACTATAGTCTGCACTATAGTCTGGACTATAGTCTGCACTATAGTCTGGACTATAGTCTGCACTATAGTCTGGACTATAGTCTGCACTATAGTCTGGACTATAGTCTGCACTATAGTCTGGACTATAGTCTGCACTATAGTCTGGACTATAGTCTGCACTATAGTCTGGACTATAGTCTGCACTATAGTCTGGACTATAGTCTGCACTATAGTCTGGACTATAGTCTGCACTATAGTCTGGACTATAGTCTGCACTATAGTCTGGACTATAGTCTGCACTATAGTCTGGACTATAGTCTGCACTATAGTCTGGACTATAGTCTGCACTATAGTCTGGACTATAGTCTGCACTATAGTCTGGACTATAGTCTGCACTATAGTCTGGACTATAGTCTGCACTATAGTCTGGACTATAGTCTGCACTATAGTCTGGACTATAGTCTGCACTATAGTCTGGACTATAGTCTGCACTATAGTCTGGACTATAGTCTGCACTATAGTCTGGACTATAGTCTGCACTATAGTCTGGACTATAGTCTGCACTATAGTCTGGACTATAGTCTGCACTATAGTCTGGACTATAGTCTGCACTATAGTCTGGACTATAGTCTGCACTATAGTCTGGACTATAGTCTGCACTATAGTCTGGACTATAGTCTGCACTATAGTCTGGACTATAGTCTGCACTATAGTCTGGACTATAGTCTGCACTATAGTCTGGACTATAGTCTGCACTATAGTCTGGACTATAGTCTGCACTATAGTCTGGACTATAGTCTGCACTATAGTCTGGACTATAGTCTGCACTATAGTCTGGACTATAGTCTGCACTATAGTCTGGACTATAGTCTGCACTATAGTCTGGACTATAGTCTGCACTATAGTCTGGACTATAGTCTGCACTATAGTCTGGATAGTCTGGACTATAGTCTGCACTATAGTCTGGACTATAGTCTGGACTATAGTCTGCACTATAGTCTGGACTATAGTCTGCACAATAGTCTGGACTATAGTCTGCACTATAGTCTGGACTATAGTCTGCACTATAGTCTGGACTATAGTCTGCACAATAGTCTGGACTATAGTCTGCACAATAGTCTGGACTATAGTCTGCACAATAGTCTGGACTATAGTCTGGACTATAGTCTGGACTATAGTCTGCACTATAGTCTGGACTATAGTCTAGACTATAGTCTGGACTATAGTCTAGACTATAGTCTGGACTATAGTCTAGACTATAGTCTGGACTATAGTCTAGACTATAGTCTGGACTATAGTCTGGACTATAGTCTGCACTATAGTCTGGGACTATAGTCTGCACTATAGTCTGGACTATAGTCTGCACTATAGTCTGGGACTATAGTCTGCACTATAGTCTGGACTATAGTCTGCACTATAGTCTGGACTATAGTCTGCACTATAGTCTGGACTATAGTCTGCACTATAGTCTGGACTATAGTCTGCACTATAGTCTGGACTATAGTCTGCACTATAGTCTGGACTATAGTCTGCACTATAGTCTGGACTATAGTCTGCACTATAGTCTGGACTATAGTCTGCACTATAGTCTGGACTATAGTCTGCACTATAGTCTGGACTATAGTCTGCACTATAGTCTGGACTATAGTCTGCACTATAGTCTGGACTATAGTCTGCACTATAGTCTGGACTATAGTCTGCACTATAGTCTGGACTATAGTCTGCACTATAGTCTGGACTATAGTCTGCACTATAGTCTGGACTATAGTCTGCACTATAGTCTGGACTATAGTCTGCACTATAGTCTGGACTATAGTCTGCACTATAGTCTGGACTATAGTCTGCACTATAGTCTGGACTATAGTCTGCACTATAGTCTGGACTATAGTCTGCACTATAGTCTGGACTATAGTCTGCACTATAGTCTGGACTATAGTCTGCACTATAGTCTGGACTATAGTCTGCACTATAGTCTGGACTATAGTCTGCACTATAGTCTGGACTATAGTCTGCACTATAGTCTGGACTATAGTCTGCACTATAGTCTGGACTATAGTCTGCACTATAGTCTGGACTATGTCTGCACTATAGTCTGCACTATAGTCTGGACTATAGTCTGCACTATAGTCTGGACTATAGTCTGCACTATAGTCTGCACTATAGTCTGCACTATAGTCTGGACTATAGTCTGGACTATAGTCTGCACTATAGTCTGGACTATAGTCTGCACTATAGTCTGGACTATAGTCTGGACTATAGTCTGGACTATAGTCTGCACTATAGTCTGGACTATAGTCTGCACTATAGTCTGGACTATAGTCTGGACTATAGTCTGCCTATAGTCTGGACTATAGTCTGGCACTATAGTCTGGACTATAGTCTGGACTATAGTCTGCACTATAGTCTGGACTATAGTCTGGACTATAGTCTGGACTATAGTCTGGACTATAGTCTGCACTATAGTCTGCACTATAGTCTGGACTATAGTCTGGACTATAGTCTGGACTATAGTCTGCACTATAGTCTGGACTATAGTCTGCACTATAGTCTGGACTATAGTCTGCACTATAGTCTGGACTATAGTCTGCACTATAGTCTGGACTATAGTCTGCACTATAGTCTGGACTATAGTCTGCACTATAGTCTGGACTATAGTCTGCACTATAGTCTGGACTATAGTCTGGACTATAGTCTGCACTATAGTCTGGACTATAGTCTGCACTATAGTCTGGACTATAGTCTGCACTATAGTCTGGACTATAGTCTGCACTATAGTCTGGACTATAGTCTGCACTATAGTCTGGACTATAGTCTGCACTATAGTCTGGACTATAGTCTGGACTATAGTCTGCACTATAGTCTGGACTATAGTCTGCACTATAGTCTGGACTATAGTCTGCACTATAGTCTGGACTATAGTCTGCACTATAGTCTGGACTATAGTCTGCACTATAGTCTGGACTATAGTCTGCACTATAGTCTGGACTATAGTCTGCACTATAGTCTGGACTATAGTCTGCACCATAGTCTGGACTATAGTCTGCACTATAGTCTGGACTATAGTCTGCACTATAGTCTGGACTATAGTCTGCACTATAGTCTGGACTATAGTCTGCACTATAGTCTGGACTATAGTCTGCACTATAGTCTGGACTATAGTCTGCACTATAGTCTGGACTATAGTCTGCACTATAGTCTGGACTATAGTCTGCACTATAGTCTGCACTATAGTCTGGACTATAGTCTGCACTATAGTCTGGACTATAGTCTGCACTATAGTCTGGACTATAGTCTGGACTATAGTCTGCACTATAGTCTGGACTATAGTCTGGACTATAGTCTGCACTATAGTCTGGACTATAGTCTGGACTATAGTCTGGACTATAGTCTGCACTATAGTCTGGACTATAGTCTGCACTATAGTCTGCACTATAGTCTGGACTATAGTCTGCACTATAGTCTGGACTATAGTCTGCACTATAGTCTGGACTATAGTCTGCACTATAGTCTGGACTATAGTCTGCACTATAGTCTGCACTATAGTCTGGACTATAGTCTGGACTATAGTC
The DNA here is from genome assembly GCA_932274085.1 of Protocalliphora azurea. Taxonomy (NCBI): domain Eukaryota; kingdom Metazoa; phylum Arthropoda; class Insecta; order Diptera; family Calliphoridae; genus Protocalliphora; species Protocalliphora azurea. Next base: position 135,090,842 of record OW026519.1, read on the forward strand.
TGCACTATAGTCTGGACTATAGTCTGCACTATAGTCTGCACTATAGTCTGGACTATAGTCTGCACTATAGTCTGGACTATAGTCTGCACTATAGTCTGGACTATAGTCTGCACTATAGTCTGCACTATAGTCTGGACTATAGTCTGGACTATAGTCTGCACTATAGTCTGCACTATAGTCTGCACTATAGTCTGGACTATAGTCTGGACTATAGTCTGGACTATAGTCTGCACTATAGTCTGGACTATAGTCTGCACTATAGTCTGGACTATAGTCTGCACTATAGTCTGGACTATAGTCTGCACTATAGTCTGGACTATAGTCTGCACTATAGTCTGGACTATAGTCTGCACTATAGTCTGGACTATAGTCTGCACTATAGTCTGGACTATAGTCTGCACTATAGTCTGGACTATAGTCTGCACTATAGTCTGGACTATAGTCTGCACTATAGTCTGGACTATAGTCTGCACTATAGTCTGGACTATAGTCTGCACTATAGTCTGGACTATAGTCTGCACTATAGTCTGGACTATAGTCTGCACTATAGTCTGGACTATAGTCTGCACTATAGTCTGGACTATAGTCTGCACTATAGTCTGGACTATAGTCTGCACTATAGTCTGGACTATAGTCTGCACTATAGTCTGGACTATAGTCTGCACTATAGTCTGGACTATAGTCTGCACTATAGTCTGGACTATAGTCTGCACTATAGTCTGGACTATAGTCTGCACTATAGTCTGGACTATAGTCTGCACTATAGTCTGGACTATAGTCTGCACTATAGTCTGGACTATAGTCTGCACTATAGTCTGGACTATAGTCTGCACTATAGTCTGGACTATAGTCTGCACTATAGTCTGGACTATAGTCTGCACTATAGTCTGGACTATAGTCTGCACTATAGTCTGGACTATAGTCTGCACTATAGTCTGGACTATAGTCTGCACTATAGTCTGGACTATAGTCTGCACTATAGTCTGGACTATAGTCTGCACTATAGTCTGGACTATAGTCTGCACTATAGTCTGGACTATAGTCTGCACTATAGTCTGGACTATAGTCTGCACTATAGTCTGGACTATAGTCTGCACTATAGTCTGGACTATAGTCTGCACTATAGTCTGGACTATAGTCTGCACTATAGTCTGGACTATAGTCTGCACTATAGTCTGGACTATAGTCTGCACTATAGTCTGGACTATAGTCTGCACTATAGTCTGGACTATAGTCTGCACTATAGTCTGGACTATAGTCTGCACTATAGTCTGGACTATAGTCTGCACTATAGTCTGGACTATAGTCTGCACTATAGTCTGGACTATAGTCTGCACTATAGTCTGGACTATAGTCTGCACTATAGTCTGGACTATAGTCTGCACTATAGTCTGGACTATAGTCTGGACTATAGTCTGCACTATAGTCTGGACTATAGTCTGGACTATAGTCTGGACTATAGTCTGGACTATAGTCTGCACTATAGTCTGGACTATAGTCTGCACTATAGTCTGGACTATAGTCTGCACTATAGTCTGGACTATAGTCTGCACTATAGTCTGGACTATAGTCTGCACTATAGTCTGGACTATAGTCTGCACTATAGTCTGGACTATAGTCTGCACTATAGTCTGGACTATAGTCTGCACTATAGTCTGGACTATAGTCTGCACTATAGTCTGGACTATAGTCTGCACTATAGTCTGGACTATAGTCTGCACTATAGTCTGGACTATAGTCTGCACTATAGTCTGGACTATAGTCTGCACTATAGTCTGGACTATAGTCTGCACTATAGTCTGGACTATAGTCTGCACTATAGTCTGGACTATAGTCTGCACTATAGTCTGGACTATAGTCTGCACTATAGTCTGGACTATAGTCTGCACTATAGTCTGGACTATAGTCTGCACTATAGTCTGGACTATAGTCTGCACTATAGTCTGGACTATAGTCTGCACTATAGTCTGGACTATAGTCTGCACTATAGTCTGGACTATAGTCTGCACTATAGTCTGGACTATAGTCTGCACTATAGTCTGGACTATAGTCTGCACTATAGTCTGGACTATAGTCTGCACTATAGTCTGGACTATAGTCTGCACTATAGTCTGGACTATAGTCTGCACTATAGTCTGGACTATAGTCTGCACTATAGTCTGGACTATAGTCTGCACTATAGTCTGGACTATAGTCTGCACTATAGTCTGGACTATAGTCTGCACTATAGTCTGGACTATAGTCTGCACTATAGTCTGGACTATAGTCTGCACTATAGTCTGGACTATAGTCTGCACTATAGTCTGCACTATAGTCTGGACTATAGTCTGCACTATAGTCTGCACTATAGTCTGGACTATAGTCTGCACTATAGTCTGCACTATAGTCTGTACTATAGCCTGCTTTATAGTCTGCACTATAATCTGCATTATAGTCGGCACTATAGTCTGCACTTTAGTCTGTACTATGATCTCCGTTATAGTTTGCACTATAGTCGGCACTATAGTCTGCACTTTAGTTTTCACTATAGTCTGTATTATAGTTTTCACTATAGTCTGCGCTATGGTCGGCACTATAGTCTGCACTATAATCGGCACTATAGTCTGCACTTTAGTTTGGACTATAGTCGGCACTATAGTCTGAACTAGAGTGAAGTCCAAACTATAGTGCAGCCTATAGTCTGTACTATAGTCCTAACTTATGCTGCTTTGTAATCTACACTATAGTCTAGTCTATAGTCCTGATTATTGTCTATAGATTAGACTATAGTCTAGTGTACAGTCTGAACTATAGTGTATAGTTAGCGTTACAAGGTGGACTGCAAAGTTATGTTATGTTATATGCTTTGTAAATTTATAAAGGTCACTAGAACTTGTATGCGAAATATTTTATGTGAATATGGCCGGTTTTTCATGTACTAGTATGTGTATCTTTTATTCGTGTCATAACCAAAAAATAACAGAAAATTCTATGTTAGTAGTTTGATATTGTTAACATTTTTGGATTTGTTTCTTTTTTTCTATTTTTGTTTTCACATAAACAGAATTTCATTTTAATATAATTTTTGTATATTTTTTATGAGCATATACATTTGATTAAATTAAGTAATGCTTGTTAAAACAAGTTACCAATTAAGGCAAGGTAGTACGAGTACAAGTAATACTTTTCAAACTGATATTCATACAAACAATATTTTCTAATAGTGAGTAACAGGCAATAAGAAATAATATTATTTTATTTATACTCGTACTTACAGATGTGTCTAGAATAATTTTTCTCAAATTTTTTGGTCTATGAACAACAAACATATGAGTTGGAACTGAGTAGGCTTTATAAACTAAGTAAATTATTTGTATGTAATATTACATGCTGCAAGTATGTTTGTAAAAATCTTTAGATTTTCTTGTTAAGTATTTTATTTTTTATTTTGTTTAAGTTTTTTTTTATTTTCTATTTTTTAGAGAATAAAGAAAACATTTAACATTTTCTTAATAACTTGTATTGTTGCTACGAAAAAAAGGCAATAGTTTATTTTTGTTACAGCTACTATATGTATATTTTACATTGTTTGTTGTTGTATATTATTTTATATTTTATGTTTATTGTAGTTAAAGGTCATCTCTCTTCTATTGTGCATTTATTAACATTTCAGTTGTTTTTCAAGCATTTGAAAATTTATTATAAAATATGAAAAAAATTAAATGTTGGTGTCTGATACATAGTTACACTTGAAATTTGTTTGTTGTATTCAAAGTGTTAAACAAAGAAATTTTAATTAAATAAATAATATTTTGTTGTAGATTTCTTGATAAAAAAAAAAACTTTATGACACAATCGAAACAAGCATTGAAGGTTTTTGTATAATGTAATTAAATTTTATATGAGAAAATTTATCAAATAAATAAAAGAATAATTACAGAATATAATTTAAGTATTTTGGATTTTTAATAAACTTTAGATCTGTTAGGTACAATTTTTAGATTTTAAAATTATTTATGGAATCCAGTTTTATGTTTATTTTACTAACATTTACTCTTTAGTGTTTTATGGCCAATATTTTAGTCACTTTTATCAAATTACCTGAACGTTTTGCAAATATTTAATAAATTTCAAAACATTTCAATTTTTTTTGCCAACAAAGATTATTCAACCGCTTAAAAAATAAAAAAACCAACAAAAACTTGTACAGAAAATTCAAAATTCATTGACCATGTTATTGAAAAAAAAAAATCCCACTTTGATTGACACTTAAGTGAACGAACACATATTTTGAATACAAAATCATTCAAATTATCAACGAAAAATTATTATAACTTAAAAAAAAAACCTGAATGATTAGAGAAAAACATATAAGACTACACCAATAACAAACATTTTATTTAAAGACTTTAAACAAATATTTTTTTTTAACATTTGCGCGAAAGTGTCAACACTTGACGCCTGCACATTCAACAAATCCATACAACAATCAATGAATATTATTACTAGACTCCTCGATTATGGTTGATGTCGTTGCTGTCAAATAACACATGACAATGTCAAAAGTTTAAGAGCAAAAGAGGAAAATAGAGGGGAGTGGAGTAGATTAAGACAGATAAATTGTTTGTTAAATGTTCGGTGGGGATGTCATTCATTTATGCATCCATTCATTCGCTCATTAATGAATATTTCCAATGTTGAATGTTGTTGACATTCAGCCAGTGAAAAGCAGCAAAAAGTAAAAACGCATAAAAAAAGAGTTGTATTTTTTATACATCAATGAGTAGTGATAGCTAGATAAATTAAATAATAATAAAATTCAATTAAATGAAAGAAATAAAAACAGACAAGCAAAAATATAAAAAATATATATTATATTACGATGAGAAAACATGATTTGTAACAAAAAGAAAAAAGAAGGAAGAAATTAAATAACAAAACAGAAAAAAGGGGTGCATCTTTGAAAGGCAATGAACTTTTAAAGAAACTTTAAGACCCTCTTTAAGACAAACTAAGTGTTATTAATGTATTGTAAGTCTGTTTTTAAAGCAAAAGAAAAACGCCAGTACACAAGTGAGAAATTTAGTTTGATTTTTCACACAATTGTGTGTGGCTTAACAATTAAGCCCTAAATTATCCTATTAAAAGCTTGTTCGATTACAATTAAACATAAGAAATTAATTACTAATCTTTGTCTGCTTTTAAATATGTTTAATTACACCCACTATATATATATATATATATATATATATATATATATGTACTTCTCGCATTCACCTTTAAAATGTTTACACCAACATTAGTTGCTTTCGCCATATGTCAAATCTGTCATCTACACTCATATTCAAAATAACAATTAAACAGTTAGCTGGCATATAGCTTTTAATGATATTTGCTGCTTGCCACTCATATGCGTTTTAACATAATAGGACTGAGGTTGACTGCCGCCACTACTCACCCAAAACAAATCAACTGCTCAAGTTGTTGTATGGTGTAGGCGGTATAATAAATTGTTTATTTGATTGGTAACATAATAATTTATTATATATAACAAAACAAATTTAAATATGCATGAAACAAATTAAAATATACGCTTGTAAAAGCACTAAAAAATGGAATAATATGCACAGATATATGCAAAAATACCATGAGCAGACAAATGTATGTGTTTTCTTATATAAATATGCATAAATATGCATTTTCTAACTTTAAAATTCTAAAAATTTTCGATTTCTTATAAAAAAAAATAATAATAAAAATAAAATAAGTATATAAAAGATATTCGTAAATAGGCTTTGATAGCCATATCTGATATGTCTGAATTTTTTCTTTACAATTATGTACGAAGTATTAAATAAAATCATACTTCAATCAAACTTCAAAAATCACTCTAAATGCCTTTTTTGTTAAATAAATTAATTTTGTGTATTCGTTATATGCAAACTATTGCAAAGATTTTAAAAAATGATTTTTTTTTTTTTTTTTGTAAAATACTAGTGAAATATGTAAGGCTTACTTTTCATGCGAAAAGCTTGAAAACCTTGCCCTGTACATAATAAAAATATATACATGCCTGTTTCATAAAATATATTTGGAAGTTCTATTTATTTAGATTCTTGACAGGACTTGAAACGCCACTAGAATAACTGATAATTTCATAATAATTTAAAAAGGATAATAATACTCTTTTTATGCTTCAAAATAATATTCACAATATTCTTAATCGTTCTACAATTTTATTATACTCAAACAAATTCTTCCTGAAACAGGATCATTACAAAAAAAAAAAAAAATCTTGATGTTTTTTTTCTTATCAGACAACCAATTTAAATTTTACTAGTTGCTGATCCTTTGTACGCTCATTACTAGGACAAAAATGTAGTAGATCCATCGACTGATAACTAATAAAATTAACACTCAAATAAAAAATCGTTATCTCTTTCGACTTCAAAATAAAAAAATAAAAATTAAAATTGATTTTTTAATGTCTGTTTCATCGAAAATGTGTAATTTGAGATTTTAATAATATACGTATGAGTATGGGAAATTGTAAATTTAGAAAACTTGATTATACTTTTCCATAAAAATTTTATGATTGTTTCACTAATTCTAAAACTGGTACAAGCTGAATGGAAAAGCAGAAGCAGGAAAAAATGGAAAAATGGATTCTAATTACAAAATTGTTAACAACAATTAAACTTTTGTTTCATTTTGCTCCAAGCACTAAAATGATTAAATGAAAGTAAATTTTTTTTCGAATTGCAATTATTTTTTTTTTAATCATTAGGAATTATAATTGAAATTTTGTAAATATATTTATTGAACCGATACTAAAATTATTAAAATCTATAAAGCTGTAAAAAATGCTTCAATGAAAATCCATAAAAAAATTATAAATACTCAATTTTGGGGAAAACCCCATGAAAGCCTGGAAATAGAGATATATATTTCTATACAATTTATCCCTACAAAGTTCGAATAAAATTTATTTTATTTTCTTGATGTTATTCTATGTTTTTTTTCAAATTTTAAAGAATTATTTTTTTCTCCCTAAGCTAAAAAAAAACCCTTCACAATCCTATGCATACTATGATTTTTAGATAAAAAATAATTTATCAACATTTGAAAATATCAAACAAAAATTTAAGAACCGATTTTAAAACCCTTACCAAAAAGGGCTTTCCAAGTAATACTTCAGAGTGGGAAATCGTCTATTAAATCGTTAATGAATTACAGCTTCCGTAACGATTCCGCAGAGCTAATTCTAAAGACAACAATATCAAACAAAAATTATTTATTACAGAACTAGTTCCGGAACTAGTATTATCTAGGGCTTTCGCTATGGAACTAGTTGTAGAACTAGTACATTTTTTATTGGGTTGATTTTAGACATAAGTTCTTATTTATATAATAAATTATACAATTTATATTTATAATCAGGACAAAAACTGATTACACTTTGTCTAGCAATTTCTAAAGTAGACATTTGTTTTTATTTCAAAACATTGAATAGACGATTTGATCGTAAAAAATAGGAAATATAAAAAAATTAGGAATTACACAAATTTTGAGTAAAAATATTTTCAAAATTTGTAGTTTTATTTTTCGCATGATTTTGTAAGTAGTAAAAAATTTTTATTGGTTAAAAATTTCAAAAAATTTTGGGCAGTAATAGACATATTTTGAAATATTTTGCTGAAAAAATCAAATGAATATCAGTACTGGTTTGAAAAATATAGTCGTTTAAACCTTACTACTCATGATAATATTCCTTACAAAAAGCGGGATTTTATTTTTTTTTGAAGTGAATTTTCGAAAAATTCGAAATTACACCCAGAGAAAAAGTATAGTTCTGGTGACCATAATCTAAGAACAATATATTCTGATTGAATCATATGATCACAGCGAAAAATAGAAATGATTATAAGTAATAATTATTATAATTCTATTTTGTTATATTGTGTCCGATTTTATGGTTTTTTTCATGTTATGATTATCCCATTCTATAAGATAATGATTTGATGTTATTATATTATTATTATTCTATTTTATTATATTATTATTCTATATTGTCATATTATGATTCCATTTTATAATATTATTATGCCATTATTCATATTATTATTCCATTTTATCATATTATTATCCCATGTTAACATATGGTTATTTAATCTTATCATATTATTATTTCATTGTGTCACATTATTATTCCATCTTATCGTATATGAAAATAAAAGGTATTAATAAAAAAATATTATTTTTATAAATTTTTTACTGAAAATAATAAACCAAAAAAAAATTATTTGTTCATTAATTATATTCATTTGCACCACCATATGTGGTGCATATGCAATATATGTTTTTTTAACTAGCCCATTAATGGTTAGTGAATTAATATCTTATATTACTTTAATTACACCAACTATAAACAAATCTTGTCTATTTGTATCTGTTCATATATAAACTAAATGAGAATTATAATGAAGTTGGAAAAGAAACATTAAAAAAAATAAAATTTGAAAAGAACAAATTATTAAAATTTTCCACCAAGTTTGTGATAAGGATTTTATTGTCATGGAAATAATATTATTAATATAATTTAAAAACGGAATATGATTTAAGGGCAAGAAAAAGATTGCAAATATTTAATAGCTGTAGAAGTAATTATATTTTTCATATTAATTAAATTTTGTTTCTGGTAAAAATATTTAAAAATGTATAATTTTTGCAGTCAATCATATTAAAATTTTTATTGAGTATAAACATTAAATGAAACAATTTTAAACACAAACATTGTCGTCATGAACACAGTGTTATTAAAATTCTAGAAAATTAAAAATGAGAACATAATATTGTTGTAGAGATAATGCTATAACCATGATTTTCTATATTTTTTTAAATCTCGAACTATAATGCGGTCCATAAAATTATAAGTGGTTTTAATCTAATTTCTGCTTCGCCGTAGTTGTCAGCAAGCAAAATGCGTTTGGAGAAGAATGCCGCTGTAGCCGGTAGAAATGATGTTTCTTATTATTTTTTTCACATTATCAATTTTAACCATTAAGATGATTCTTTACAAATACTTGTTCATGATCTAAAGCCCTATCTATAAAAAAAAAAAAAAATGCGGAACAAAATTTTAAAATTTGGTGAAATTTTTTTCATTTTAAAATTTTTTAACGCTCCTTTGACACGGAAGTGTCAGTTATTTACAAATTCTGTTTACGCAATATTTTAGGCAATTTTTGCAAAAGCGGTATTTATCAATAGCGAAAAACATAAATTTTACAAACATTTACGCCTATTATATGTGAGCTTGTTCTGATGATGGTATCCCATGCCTGGTTTCCTGAAATCAACGAGATATAAATCAAATCACTTTTTTTGTTATTTAAATTACATTTCACTTATACGATCAAATTTTCTATCAAAAACACTGCAAAATATAAAAAATCGTCAATTTTTGCTTTCATTTGTTAACACCGCACACTGATCAAAAATCCACTTTTTCTGGCATAAATTTAAAAAGCATTGTTGGTGCCTTTTTGAAGTTATATAGAAGACATTTTATGTAAAATTAAGAATATTTTTGTTAAACCTCTATAATACAGTAGATAAATATTTTAAATATGATATTTACTTGTCTACTTCTGGTTTTATTTTAATTATTTTGTAAATTTTTAGATTTTGCTGAACTGCCCAATAGGTTTGAACGTAATATTTTCTCCAGCTTTTTTTTTGTAAAAACATAAAATGTTTCCGCTTAGGCTTAACAAAATTTAAATGAGAGAAAATTGACAATTTCAAAAGTTTGCCGAAAAATGCTGGCGCTATCTAAATTGTTACATAATGTAGACACTTTGGCGAACACTTTAATATTTTTACATACGTACAAGTTCATGCCCCAACATAACTTTTCGTGTTTCAAAGTTATACACGGCTGTCATGGAAACCAATTATTATCGGAATTAGATTTGAAAATGACAAAAAATAAAAAAACTTTGATGTCATGAATTCCAATATTATCGGTTTCATACTCGATTCAAATTAGTGTCAGTTTTAGGTGTTGTCACAGAAACCAATTTTATCGATTTTTTTTTTCTATTGGAAACAAACCAAGCAGCTAAGAGCTGTCAGATTTCATTTACGCGCTTTTGTTTTATTATAGTAATATTTTAGTAAAATGTAAGAAAATTTATTTTTATTTTATAAAAAGAAAATGTTATTGTTTTATTTACATATAAGGGAACACAAAAAAGTAAGACCCAAAACTTCACAATACATGTATGTAGATCCTGAACTTTCTGATTTCTTATAAAATTTTTCAGAGAAAACTGCAAAGCTTTCATTTGCAAAATCGGCGTATTTTTAGAACACTACAAATGTCCTCTAATAGCATCAAGTCTCATACGGAAAGCTTTTTTATTCAACCTATAGGCTACGAATCTTCAAAGTAGCTTCATATATAAACGCATAGTATAAACAGTGTAATTACACTGTCTCCGGCAGCACAACCAGTGGATTTGCACAATCTCTTAAAATTTTTCTCGCTACCTTTTTTGAGCGCTCTTCTTCAACTGCAGATCTAATTTTATTTATTTTACCGTAACTTATTTTTTTAATACATAATGTTTTAATAAAAACTCTATAATTTTTAATAATATTTCAATGAAAACACTATTGCTTACCAATTTTTCAAAAAAAGCTACATTAAAAATTATAAACAAAAGAACAAATGTATGAAACAGCTGATTCGAACATCGGTTTTATTTACATTCAAAAATATCAAAACCAATGCGATTTCATGACACGAAATGAAATCAATAATGGTTTGTAATTCCGAAAAAAAAAAAAAACAATTCCGACTTCGATTTTATGACAGCCCTGATAAGTTACCTTGATAAACAACCCATATGATCACAAAACTGAAAAATATAAAATTTAAAATAAAGGTCTTAAAATACATCTCCTAAACTGCTATTTACATTATGTAACATTATTATATACCATTGCAATACCAGCTCTATTTCTATATTAAAATAATATTAAACTATCAACTTGAATGCCTTGTCAGACTATCAACGTTGCCACATTATATTTTCTAATGTTCTTTTATTACTTGGACTTATATTTATATATTTATAAAATACATTCACTTTTTACAATTTCTTAAATTATTATTTTGGAATTTCTGCCAAAAAATTTGGATTTTTGATCAGTGTGCACCGCAGAACTTTTCACTAGATAGTACAACGATTACTTGTTATGCAATATATGAATTTCCTAAGTGTTATCTCTCGACTGGGTAATAGTTCTAAAAGATGTAAATTGTCAATGCAAAGCTGAAATAAATTAAAAAATCTTAGAAAGTTTCAACTCAATTTTTAATATATTTTTTTTTAGGTTTAAATGGCTGTATTTCCTTGAGATTTCAAATGAATCATATAAAATTTTAAATTTTTTAGTTATTTTGTTAGGTCTACCAAAATGCATCAACAGTATTTCTGTTAAAAAAAATACAAGACACATAAAGTCGATTTCAAGGAGTTTCGAAAATTTTTGAAATTCCTCATATAAATGCTCAAACCACTAAATATGCAAAACTTTGCTCTTAAGTACAAAATATGCTAAAATATGCCATATAAATGTATATAAAAAATAATTAAGCTCAAAAAATATGCAAAATAAATAATGCTCTAACAAATTGATGACAAAATTTTTTAAATTATCCAAAACAGATAAATAATTAAATAAATCTTTTCTTGATTTTTCCTGGAGATCCAGATAGTTGACAGTTAGAAAATTTCTCAGCTAGAAAAGGAACTTGAATACATATTTCCTAAATGAAATTTATATTTTCTTGTTTCTTTGTGTACCCTAAATTGATGTTTTTTTCTTTTTTTTTTGTAGTATTTTAACAAAAAGTAGTGGTTAAAATTATTCTACTTAACCCAGTCCTAAAGCATTTATAAAGCAAATTTTCTTCTTCAATTTAGTTGCTAATTTCAGTGCTGCTAACTATTCAAGCATATTGTTAGTGAACACCTCCTCCGATAAAAAACGGTAGCACTTTACATATACACAGCAACAACAACAAGATTAACTGCAATTTTACCAAAAGCACAACAAGTGAAAGTGTTTTTTTTTTTTCTGAAAAACCGACAGCAATAGCGAAACAAAAAGCGCAGCCAACAAAAAAAAACCAACAACATTATGTTGTCATGTCATGAAATGACTCAAACAATTAAACCGAAAAAAGACTTATAATTAAAAAGAAGAGTAGAAAAACTGCACTATTTTTTATTTAAACCTTTAATTTCAAAGATACTTTTGTATCTTTTTGTGTTATAGAAGAAAATATCTACAATTTTATGAATATAATTCAAACATTTCAAGTTTTGTTTAGCACTTGTTTGCTGGAAAGTATTAAAATTTTTTAAGATATTTTGTCTGTTTGTAGTTTTATATGTTTAAGCAGAGTTTTATCAAAATAAAAGTCGTAAGTTAATAAGATTTATTTAGGTTTATCTTTATCTTTTTATTTTTATTTTTAAGCTTAAAAATCAGTAGTTGAAAATCTAATTAATTTAGCTTTTTATAGTTATTTAAATAAAAACAAATGGGATTAATAAAAAGTAAATACACATTACGAATGAATATTATGAAATTAAATAGATATAAGAAATTTATGATTCATTACATTTTTTTTTTTTTTTTTTACTTATAAAAAAACAATAAATGATGTAATAATAGTCAATGTCAAAAGAAATTCATTATAGCGTACAATAACACCGATTGGCAAAAAAATTCTCCCTTAACGAACAGTTAGACTATATGGATTTTTATGTACTAACACGAATCTTGTTTAACTTTTTTTTCTTCTGGGCTGGATTTTTTTTATGAACGTGTCTCATATTTTGCCCATAATAAGGTAGAGTATATTTACCCTAACTCAAAAACGGTGTGTACGATTTATATAAATGATACAACAAAAGATGTGGCATAAAAATATGTTCAAATCATCTTAACATAATTTTTTAATATAACTAATGTTTTCGGAGTTATTTAGAAATTAGTGTCCGAAAAAAAATTTTTCTTCAAAGTTCTTTTAAAAAGTGAAAACGCCAAAATATGTCTGCTTTTTATCTTTAGCATAAAGCTAGAATTGTTGTTAGTAAAATAAGCCGTGTATCATCAAAGTTAATGTACAAAACTTTATTTTATTCACTGTTAAATGAAAATACCCATGTGTAGTACCTACCTACCCACCAACTATACCGTATTACATACAACTGAGATACACTGGTGGGCAAAAAGAAAAACTACATATATTTTTTCTTCTTTAAACAGAAATGGATGGACTAGATGGAATTTTACGAGTTTAACAAGAATCTGCTTTCACTTTTTTTCTATCACGTACTAATTGTTTTTATTCAGCGGACACACTTGTATAACTCGAGAACAGTTTATCAAATTTAGACAATTAAAACTCCTATAGATGCCGATTAAAAATTATACTCCGGCTATCTTAAAATTTTTTTTTAACCGCTCGATATTTTTGGCGATAAAGAGCAAAATTTTTCTAAGAGCAAAAATTTTCCAATTTCCGAATAACTCCGAAAACATTGAGCGTAGAAATAATAATGTTAAGATAACTTGAAGAAAATTTTAATCGGCATCTATTGGATTTCATTTATCTTCATTGTTATACAAGGGTGTCCTAATACGATCAGTCATGCCTATGAAAAATTATGACGTGATAGAAAAATAGTAAAAAATATATATATATTTCTTTTTTTGTCCATAGCCATTTTCACTCAATTGTGAATAAAATCAAGATTTGTGCAATAATTTTGATGATATATGTTATTCATAGTATTATCAGCTTTATGGAAAGGATTAAAAACTTCACATTTTTGTCGGTTCCATTTCTTAAAAGAAATTTTCAGAAAGGAATTCTTCAATTTTGCATGACATTTTTTCCGTCAGTAATTTCTGAATAACTCTGAAACTGTTGAGTAGATAAAAAAAACTATTTAAGATGAATGGAAGGTAATTTTCGTCTAAATCCTTTGGTGTTTCAATTCTCTAAATCAGACAAACCGTTTTCGAGTTAAGGTATAATATATGTATTCACCTTATTAAGGGGATGATATTAGAAATGAATAAAATAAATGAATAGAATAAAACTGAAAGCAGGCTCGTATTTAGCAGGTCAAATTCATTCTAGTCCGCATATTGTTTTTTTTTTTTTTTTTTTTTTTTTTATAGAAGGACAAAAAAATTGTTTTGCTGATCAATGTAATTCATAATTTATTTCCAACGCTAATTGATTTCTATAATAATTAAAAAAAAAATAAATAAATAAATTATTTTGGGAATCATGGATATATAAAATGGATTAGAATAATAATTGGATTAATTTAAAGTTAGTCATAAAAATTTTATTAGATTTTTAAAAAGCTACATTAAAGAAAAGCATATTGCTTTCTTGGGAAAATAAACATATTTTTCTAAAATATAATAAAACTTTGTTATCTCTTCATTCAATTGGCCACCCAGAATTTGTTAACAACACTTTTAAACCCCATTTAATTGAAAACATTTGCTGTTGACTTCATCGACAAAAAAAAAATCACTTTTAATCTTAAAACGAATTGAGAGGAACATGACCAAAGCTAATACGAATATTTAAACAAAAAACAGCACGTGACTTAATTTCACTTAAAATTTTTTTATACTCACTCAACATATTTTACGATTAGTTTTTAGACTAGGAAAAAAAATGTATTAAACTTAAATAAATGCAGCCTGGTGGCACCACCACAAACAGCGGTTAAAGATCAAATAGCAACAACCATTTACAATTCCCTTTAAGCTTAATGTAATTATTTTTAACCCTCTTTTTGTAAAAATATAACAATAGTGTAATGTAGACTATAGCTTTTGTTGTTTTACGGCAATTATTTTCAATACAAAAGCTTTAAAATAAGAAAATAAGCTTTTGTTTTTTTCAACATTTAAATGCAACAAATCTCTAAATTAATTACACTTTAAATAGAAATTCTTGTAAATAGTAAAATTAAATTAAAACTACATAGTAGTAGTAATTTGAAAAGAAAATATGACTAAAAATTAACTACAATAGTGGAAAATATAAACAAATTAGAAAAAATGGTTTTACAAATTTAAGCTAAATGTTGAGAGGAAGTTGTGTTATGTAGGGTGTTAATGGTATTAGAAAACTGCTATAGAAGTAATTTTATTGATGGAAAATGGTTCTATAAAATTTCAGATTTATTTTGCTATGTACTTGTATAGAATATATTTGACATGCCATAAGATACTATAGTCCTCATTTTTTAACGGAACAGTTTATCAGCATGGCAATCAAAAATATCCAAATTCATACTTGTTCTTGGGCTTCAAATGAACTAAACTGTTAGTTATTTATCCGTTTTAGAAAATTTTAAGAATTATCGCATCGATTTGTCATAACAGCATATTTTTACATATATTGGGTTTAGCAGCATATTTTGTCATATTTTCATAGACGATCCTAATTTTAGAGCATATTTCAGTAATTTAAATGACATATTTCAGCATATTTTATACTTAAGAACATTATTACACTAAATAGCATAATTTTGATATTTTACACTTAAGAGAAATAGTTTGCATATGTTGCACCTAATATAGTTTAGTTCACAATTTGCCATTATAGAAATTTTATATTTACATACGTTTTTCAAATCCGATTCCACAATAATTATCATCTTATAGATTGATAGACATTTTGTAATATCCTGTTACAATTTATTAGGTTGGAATGTTTTTATGTGCAAAAACAAAATATTTTTTTTTTTTTGCAATTGTTAATAAAAATTTAGTTATTTTTGTTGTGAATAGTAGATAATTTAGAATTTAGCCAGACAAAAAAAAAATATTTTAAGATCATATTTTTTGATTTTAAGGACGTTTTCTTATTTGAGAGCACATTTTTGGTTGCCCTGTTTATCAGTTAATTTGGCAAAACTTAAATTTCGGTTAAGGTTTCATAGCCGATTCACGTCACCAAGGCGGTAAGCAACTCAGCTAAAAGCGTTTGAAGAACAAGTGGTGGAAGAGGTTCCATAAAATATGAAAATCTTGCAAATTATTCTATAACACCGACTAGACAACATTTCAAGCAATTGGTTATTATACGTTCATCTCTGTAGCATATTTTTTTGAAAAACTTAAAGAAGTTCCCTTCCAAAGTACGAACAGTCCATTAGCTATGACCTGCGTAGCTTTAATTGAATCTAATCTACGCTCACTCTGTACTGAACCTTAATATGATTTTCGGTCAAAACGAAATTTAAAAATTTTCATCTAAAAATTTTTTACCTTCTAGGATACTGAAAATCATAGGATCTAGGACACTGAAATATATTATGAGCCGGAGTATTCATTGAGTCTTATTTTGTCGAGAATGCTATCAAGATTACTATGACTTTTAATCGATATAGAATCATAATCAATGAATTTTTATTCGCGTAAATTAATGAGTCATGACTAAAGAACATAGTGAAAATATACATAAAATGTCTCGCGAAATAATGATGACTTCGAACAATACTTCTCATTTTTCGCAATTTTCAGTGATTGGGCTGTTATTGACGTTTTGATCTCTCCAGATTTTATCAGACTCTTTTGCAGTCATGAATCTATATGAGCAAGTTATTGATTCTAAACGTTCTTGAAGAGAATAAGAATAAATTACAATAAAGCAAAAACGTAACGCCCAAAATTTCCCGCCAGAACAGTGGAAAATACGTTAATAAGAACTTTAATGGCGACTTTATCTGGTTTGTATCTCGCTACAAATACATTTCACAGAAAAAATTATTCGAAACAATATTTAGATTTTTTTTTTTTTTTTTTTTTTTTTTTTGTTTAATTCTACATTGGAATTCAATAAAATTATTTATTGATATATTATTAGCAGCCTTTAAATTTGAATTCAATTTAAGTTATATTATCATATTTTGGGTAACAAGATCAATTTCACAGCTTCAGAGTGTGTTAGAACTTATCACCGGAAGTTATCATCAAACAAAATTTAACGATTGAAAGATATAATTTTCAAAAATGTAAAGAGCAGTCTTTCTGATTGATAGAATATATGACAAAATCATTCGACTCCTTTAATTTTATATAATAAATCAGGATTATTTTAAAACTGAGACTTTTTTGGGCATTTTTTTCTCTCTCTCAAAATCGGTCCTTGAGAATTTTTAACCTTTGCCACCAAATATATTTGCCAAGATTTTTTCTGGAAATTTTTATTATTAAGAATATTAAGACAATTTGTCTGCCAATCTGATAAGCATGCAATGATTAATATGAGACCAAAAATTCATTGCTCGATTCTGATCTCGGTCTTTAAAAAATGAAACGATGGTACTTTGAACCAGGTTTTTTGATAATCTGTAATTTGATTTAATTCTAAAAACCAAATGGTATGAATTAAGCAATAAATTATTGACTAAGTTTTAGTTCTGGTTCTTTGTCAGTTCTTTATTAGGGTTAAACATTTCCTATCATGAAGTTCTCCCTTAAATTTAACAGTAATTATATTGTACTTAAAACTAGCTCGTCTCTAACTGAGTTAAACAACTTATTAGCGTTTTGGGAAAATATCTGTTCATTACCTGACCCAGAAAAATTAAAACGGAATCTATTCATATTGTTTTTGATCGCTCGGATGAGTGAAAATTGATTTTTAAAAATTCAGTTCAGTTGTAAACTCAGAAAGTATAAAGGCAGCATAAATAATGTAGACTTTATAGATTAGTTTTGAATGCTTTAACAAATTCTGTGTAACTAGTTAAGTAATGTATTTTGATCTACAGAGCATACTGAATTATATTTTGAAGTAGTTTATAACTTAAACACAGACGTGATATCTTACAAATGTTTGAAACTTATATAAGTTTGAAAGTATTTACCTGTATTGCCAAATAACTTTTTAGAAGTAAATATTTTTTAATATTTTTTTTTAATAAATAAATAAATAAAATAGGCTATTTGTAAATTTTTATTTAAAACCTTTATTAAACTATATTTCACCTCATGTAGGGTATTATTACTCCTATTATGCATATTTATGTATGTATTCCCCTTTATTTTACATCTTTTACATAAATTATTTAATTTCTCACGATTTTTCTTTTCATACCAAAAATAAAACATAAACGTGCTCTCGAAAAAAATTTTAATTAAAGCACTTTTTATTTTTTTAAAACCAAAAATAAAAAATAGCACTAAAAAACAAATAAATTTAAATACATGGCACTTTTAGTTTGTTTTCCTGCATTTTAACAACTAACAGTCACACTTTAAATGTAAGAAAATCTCAGTCAACTTTAACCTTTTTTTGCCACCTCAGCAACGTTTAACTTTCTGCAAAGCAACAAACTGCTGTAAATGAAATACAAGCATAAAGTTGGTGTATTTTTTTTTTCTTTTTTACTTTTGAAACCCGCAATATGAATTAATGGGCTGTTATTGACGTAAGACAACTTAAAGACCATATATTTTTTTTTTTTTTAATAAATACAAAAATTAAATAATAAAAAAAAAATATATAAAAATAAAAATAGAGAAATGGGTAACAGGAAAACTGCAGTAAGAAATTAATAAGTTTTAGTAATTTATGTAAAATAAAAAATATTAAGAAAAAAGTTTAAATATATATTAAAATTTTTAGAAAAAGGTAAAGTATGTACGAAATGATATTATGGCTTTTAATTCACAATAAATTTAATCATTCTAAATTATTACAAAAACGCTCAAAACCTTCGCAAACTATGCAATGTGTATAAGTTTGCACTATCGCAAATTAACTGTCAGAAATTGTGTAGAAAGCTTGCACTATTTAGTCTCGCAAACTTGCGCTGTTTAATTATGCATTTATAAACCATCTACTATATTTAAGCAGAATTAAGAATTATTAATAACTGCGATGTAGAAAATTATAGTTAAGTTAATTATAATCATAAAAAAAATTTGATAACATGTCGCGCAAATATGCACGATTGCACAAATCGGAAATTTAAGCGTTTAAATGAATACCCTTAATATTCATTTAATCCTGTTAATTTGCCAACTTTATTCTTAGTATTATTATTATATTTTTTCTTTTTTTTATAAAGTTTCATTGAACTCTTGTTTTTTAGTTTCGTGTTCAAAGTTTGGTTGACCAAATAATTCAGGTGGTGCTTGTTTTGTGAAATTAAAGCAATAATGTCTTTGGTGTTTTATTACAAATTAAAGTTCATATAACTGCGCTTTATAGCTTTTTGGTAATTTCAACTTTTTCTATCTATTGCTAAATACTTCTTTTTTTTGCAAAAAAAAGTTGAAATATAAACAACTTTGTCCATTTGGTAGTTGGAAAAAATTTGTATTCTTTTTGTTTTGTTTTTTCGGCATAAGCGGTTATGTCTTGGCAAATCACGAGGTTATTTTAAAAGTTAATCATTTAAACGCACGAGAAAAAGAAAAACAGTTTAAAATAAAAGATTACATAAACATTGTTAAGCTGAACTTGAGGTTACAATACAGGTTTGAAGTATTGACTGAATGTGAAATGAATGATGAGACAAAACTAAAGATCTTTTATTTCTAACAAAGAAATATAAACAAAGCAAGCATTTGCTATTTAAGGAAAATTTCGTATTTAAAGAAAATTATTGATACATATTTACATTAAAGAAAATGTTTCATAAATTTTCGATTCAAAATTTTTTTCTCGATAATTTTTTTATTTATAAAACTTGGTTTATAAATTTTCTTTTTCTTTGTTTTTTTGATAAATTTAACAGGAAATTTATATGAAATTTTCGACAATGTTCTCTTTATAGAAAATTTTTAAACATTTTCTTTTTGTGGGAAATTTTACGCGAAGTTATTAATCATGTTCTTTTTCATTAATTTTCTAATTAAAGAAAATTCTACTAAATTGTGTTTTTATAGAAAATTTTCGATAAATTCCGTTTCAATGGAAAATTTTCGATAAGTTCTATTTATATAGAAAATTTTCTATAAATTCTGTTTTTATAGAGAACTTTTGATAAATTCTGTTTTTATAGAAACATTTCGATAAATTCTGTTTTTATAGAAAACTTTCGATAAATTGTGTTTATATCGAAAATTTTCAATCAATATTCTACTTTTTAGAAATTTTTCGATTAATTTTTCCATTTAAACAAAATTTTCGATAAAGTCTGTTTTTGTAGAACATTTTCGGTAAATTCTGTTTTTATAAAATACTTTTAATGAATTTTCTATTTATAGAAAATTTTCCAACAATTTTCTACTTAAAGAAATTTTTTGATCAATTTTCTATTTAAAAAAATTTTCGATAAATTCTGTTTTTGTTTTATAGAAAACTTTTGATAAATTCTGTTTTTATAGAAAAATTTCGATAAATTCTGTTTTTATAGAAAACTCGATAAATTGTGTTTTTATAGAAAATTTTCAATCAATATTCTATTTTTAGAAATTTTTCTATTAATTTTTCTATTTAAACAAAATTTTCGATAAAGTCTGTTTTTGTAGAAAATACTTTCGATGAATTTTCTATTTATAGAAAATTTTCCATCAATTTTCTATTTAAAGAAATTTTTTGATCAATTTTCTATTTAAAAAAATTTTCGATAAATTCTGTTTTTGTAGAACATTTTCGATAAATTCTGTTTTTATAGCAAACTTTCGATAAATTCTGTTTTTATAGAATACTTTCGATGAATTTTCTATTTATAGAAATTTTTCCATCAATTTTCTATTTAAAGAAATTTTTCGATCAATTTTCTATTTAAGGAAGATTTTCGATCAATTTTCCGTTTAAAAAAAATTTTCCACTAATTTACTATTTAAACACAACTTTGGATAAATTTTCTATTTAAAGACAATTTTCGATAAATTTTCTATTTAAAGGCAATTTTCGATAAATTTTCTATTTAAAGAAAATTTTCCATATTTTTATGTTTAAAGACAATTTTCGATAAATTTTCTATTTAAAGGTAATTTTCGATAAATTTATATTTAAAGAAAATTTTCAATAAATTTTCTGCTTAAAGCCGATTTTCAATAAATTTTCTATTTAAAGAAAATTTTAGATAAATTTTCTATTTAAAGAAATTTTTCTATAAATTTTCTATTTGCAAAGAAATTTTCGATAAATTTTCTATTTAAAGATAACATTCCATAAATTTACTATTTAAAGACAATTTTCAATAAATTTTCTATTTGTAGTCAATTTTCCTTAAATTTTCTACTTAAAGGCAATTTTCTATTTAAAGAAATTTTTACATAAATTTTCTACTTAAAGAAAATTTTTCGATAAATTTTTTACTTAAAGAAAATTTTCGATAAATTTGCAATTTAAGAAAAACTTTCATAGTTTTTCTTTTTAAGAGAATTTTCGATAAATTTCATATTTAAGAGAATTTTCGACAAATTTTCTATTTAAAAAAAATTTTCGATAGATTTCCTATTTTAATATTTTTTTTCAATAAATTTTCTATTTAAAGAAAATTTTCCATAAATTTATATTTAAAGACAATTTTCAATAAATTTTCTATTTATAAGCAATAAATTATTATAAGCGATAAATTATCTATTTAAAGGTAATTTTCCATAAATTTTCTATTCAAAGAAATTTTTACATAAAGTTTCTATTTAAAGAAATTTTTGCATAAGTTTTCTACTTAAAGAAAATTTTCGATAAATTTTCAATTTAAGAAAAACTTCCATAATTTTCCTATTTAAGAGAATTTTTGATAAATTTCATATTTAAGAGAATTTTCGACAAATTTTCTATTTAAAAAAATTTTCAATAGATTTCATATTCAAAGAAAATTTTATATAATTTTACATTCAAAGACGATTTTCGATAAAATTTCTATTTAAGGCAATTTTCGATAAATTGTCTATATAAATTTATATTTAAAGACAATTTTAAATAAATTTTCTATTTATAGGCAATTTTCGATAAATTTTCTATTTAAAGAAAATTTTCCATAAATTTATTATTTAAAGAAAAATGTCGATAAATATTACTTTAAGTAAAAAAAAAAATAGTTTAAAAAAATAGCGATAAATTTTCAATTTAACAAAAATGATCTCAAAATTTGCTATTAATTTTTACTTAAAATTCTTTATATGAGACTTTAAACTTTATACATTTATGACCTTGAGCTAGACCTTTATGCCGTTTATTTTATAGTAATTTAGTAAATGTATTTTGTATTGAACTATTTTAAACATTTCTTACATTTCTTTCTTTTTTTCAAACATACATTCAATACTTTTCTTTGTTTCCTTTATAAAAAGAAAACAAAAAGAGAAAGAAAAAAAAAGAAACTTTGTTACTTTTTAATTTAAACTTTCAATTTCCTTATTTCGTTTTATAAACAATTTCCAGCAAACTCAACATAAATCTTTTATACTATTTTTACAAAAAAAAAAAAAAAAAAGTTTATTATAGTTGTTTCTTATAGTTGTTACAAGTAATTCTAAATCTTTTAGTTTTGGACTTTTTTTTAGTTTCATTTTTTTGGACACTATTCTTAAGATTTATATACAACTCTTACATAACGAAAATGTTTTTTCAATTTTTGTAATTCATGTTTTTTTCTGGTATCGATTTTGTTTCGTTGATGCTGTTAATCTTGAAAAAAAAAACTTGCAACATATTGCTACAATATTTCATCCAACAAAAATAACAATAGAAAAAGAAACAAGGAAAACGTTGGATGTTGTAGGCTGACATTTGCATGACAAACAAACGAATGAATCTGAAAAAAAAGAGAGAAAACAATAAAACAGATGTGCTTTTTTTTAGAAAGACCAGACCACTAGATCCCTGAAGATAAAGTTATAAAAAGTGTCTTTTTATGTATGGCATAGAAATGGACAATGGAAGGAAAGTGGGTGTTGTGTCACAAAAGACTTTCGGTTTTTTAATTCACTTAAAATCATAAACTTAATTATGAATGTTAATCATTAGATTTTTAATAAACATTTTGTTATTGGTTATATTGTTATTGTTTTTTATTATAATTTTCATTTGCTTAAAGAAAACTTTTGATAGATAGATATTATTGTAAAATTTGTTTGGTATTATATGAAACTTTTAATCGATTCTGTACCTGCAGGGAAATTAAATAAAAGTTTACTCTAGCACATTTACTCTTTGTTTGAGTTATTTAACAGTTCTAAGTACATATTCAACTTAAAAAAAAAACACTGAAGAAAATTTCTTTGAAGCAATAACGAATAAGAAACACATTTCATGAATAAAATAACAACACAAAAAGCAAAATAAATTCTCTTAAGACAATTACCTATAAATTTTGTAAAAGAAAATTTTTAATAATGATGATAGTTCTCCTATTTAAAGAAAATTATTAATAATTATTATAATTACTGGAAGTTACGGATAAATATTTTATTTTAAGAAAAGTTTCAATACATTTTTTACTTATAGAAAATTGTCTAAAGCTATAAATTTTTCTATTATTTTCTATTTAAAGAAAATTTACGGAAAAAAAATTTATTTAAGAAAGAATTTCGATAAATTTCCTTTTTAAATACATTTTCCACTTAAGAAACATTTTCGATATATTTTATATTAAAACAAAATCACCGATAAATTTTCTGTTCATCAAAAATTATCAATACATTTTATCATTGAAAGAAATTATTCATAAAATTCCTATTAAAGCAATTTTATCGATCAATTTTCTTTTTATGAAAAAATTTAGATGAAATTTTTAATTATCGAAAATAATCGATAAATTTTCTATTTACATAAAATCATCGATACATTTTCTGTTTAAACAAAATGTTTGATAAATTTTTTATTTAAACTAAATTTTGAAAAATTTTTCTATAAATTTTATATTTTTAAAAAATTTTCTAAGTGTTTTCTATTTACAAAAAATTGTCCAAAAATTCTTATTTAAACCAATTTTCATAATTTTTTATTAAAAGAAAAATTTCGATAAGTTGCTACTGAAGGAAAATTATCGATACATTTTTCTATTTATAAATAATTTTCGACAAATTTTGCACTAAAGAAAATTAAGAAAATTTTTTTCTTTTAAGAAAAGTTTCGACAAATTTTGTAGTTAAAGGAAAGTTTTCAATAAATTTTCTAATTAGACAATTTTTGATAAATTATTTATTCAAAGAAAATTATTAATGATATTTCTGGATAAAGAAAAATAATTTTTTTTATTTAAATAAAAATGTCGATGTTTCTAATAAAGGAAAATTATCGACAAATTTTCTATTTATAAACAATTTTCGACAAATTTTCTATACAAAGAAAAGTTTTTGATAAACAAATTATGGATATATATTCTATTTAAAGAAAATAATCGACACATTTTCCATTTAAAGAAAATTATCGATACATTTTCTATTTTAAAAAAGTTATTGATAAATTTTTAATTTAAACTACATTTTCGATATTTTTTTCACATAAGGAAAAAAAATTTATATTTTACAAAAATGTAAAAGAAAATATTTAAACAAATTTTGATAATTTGTTTCTTTTTTTATTAAAAAAAATCGATAAATATTTATAAACTAAATTTTCGACAAATTTTCTATTTAAAAAATTATGATTTTTTTTCTTAAATAAAATTTTCGAAAAATTTTCTATTTAAAGAAAATTTCTACTGAACGAAAATTATCGATAAATTTTCTATTCATAAAAAATTTTCGAAAAATGTTCTATGTAAAGACAAGTTTTTTTTATAAATTTTCTAATTAAAAAATGTTTCCATTAATTTGTAATTTTAAGAAAATTATGAATAAATTTTCTTTTCAAAGAAAATTTTCCATTTAAATAAAATTTTTGGTAAAATTTTCATTCAAACTAAATCTTGGTATTTCTTTTTTTACTTAAAGAAAGTTTTCGACAAATTTTCCATTTTTACAAAATTTTTGAAAATTTAGAAAAAATAGTTTATAAAATTTCGATATTTTTTATTTTTATTTAAAGAACAAAATTTCGATAAGTTTTTAACGAAAGAAAATTACTGATAAATTTTCTATTTATAAACGATTTTCTACTTAAGAAAACTATGGATAAATTGTTCATTTAAATAAATTTTCGATAATTTTTTTATTAAATAAAACATATGTTCGATAATTTTTCTATATAAAAAAAAAAAATTCAATGTTTTTGAAGAAAAATTAGCGACAAATTTTCGACATATTTTCTATTTAAAAAAAATTTTTTTTTCATAAATTTTACATTTTTTGGAGAGGAGAAAAATTTCGGTAAGTTTCATTTGAAGGAAAATTATCGATAAATTTTCTATTTATAAAAAATCTTGGAAAAATTTTCTACATAAAGATAAGTTAGTTATAAATTTTCTAATTAGAAAAATGTTTCCATTAATTTGTAATTTTAAGAAAATTATCAATAAATTTTCTTTTCAAAGAAAATTTTCCATTTAAATAAAATTTTTGGAAAATTTTTCATTTAAACTAAATCTTGGTCATTTTTTTTTTTTTTTTTTTTTTTTAATTAAAGTTTTCGATAAATTTTCCATTTTTACGAAATTTTCGAAAATTTAAAAAAAATTAATTTATAAAACTTCGATATTTTTTATTTTTATTTAAAGAACAAAATTTCGGCGTTTTTATTTAAATGAAAATTATCGATCATTTTTCTATTTAAAAACTATTTTTTTAAATAAATTTTCCATAATTTTTTTTATTAAATAAAAAATATGTTCGATAATTTTTCTATATAAAGAAAAAAAATTCAATAAGTTTCTTTTGAAGAAAAATTAGCAATAAATTTTCTACATATTTTCTATTTAAAAAAAAAATCCATAAATTTTAGATTTTTTGGACCATTTTCATTTTCTTTTCATAAAAAATTTTCTCAAACCAATAGTGTTGTTATCAACTGCACACAAATGTACGCTACAAAATATTAAACAAAACTAAGGAAGTCTTTTATAAGTGTTTTTCTTTTACATGGGGTATGTATTACTTTTCAGTCCCTACAGGCAACATGAATGAGCATCATCATCATCATCAACTCAAGTAAATGGAAAACAAACAATCACCATGAGAAGTGTAGGAAAGAAAATCATCATTAAACCACAGCTTCTGTTAAAAACTTTGATACACATAATTTGCAATTGCATTCAAAAACAAACTTTTGCATTTACTTGCTCTAATCGTTTTCTTTTCAGAGACAATCAGCATCTTAAGCTCTGGTTAAGATGAACGAATAACTGAATGAAGGAGTAATATATACATATATATACATAAGTAGCTGTATGTTTGTTTGTTTGTTTGTTTATTTGTTTAACTTTCTTACAGTAATAACACACAACACTTTCACTGTTTTCCATATAAATCTTCTTAAAATTATGCATTTTTATTTCCTTTTTATTTTGCATTCATTTCTTCTTCTTCTTGTTTGATAATGGTCGGTGGTTTTTATGCAGAAGATGATAAAACAAATTTGGTTGGTTTCAAAAAAATAAAAACCAAGCAGATGTTCACAAAAACTTATTTAAAGATTTTAATAGAGACTTTGTAGCAAATGTATTTTTTTTTTTTTAATATATTAAGCCTTTTCGTATATTTCAAATAAATTGCTTACAAATTGCTGAAAAATTTAGTCAGTCATTTTTAAACTAGCTCTTTTTTTATAAGTAGTTTTTCAATCCGTCTCTAGACTAAAAGAATTCCATAATCTATCTAGTTTTAGTAATCAATTTTTTACTAATGTGTCTAGCAAGTTTTTTATCCGTTTCGTAAAATTTTAGGAATTTTGGCATCAATTAGTTACTGCATATTTTTTTTTTCATATTTTAGACTTAACAGCATATTTGGTCATATTTTCACAGAAAATCTTTATTTTAGAGCAAATTTTGGCAATTTAAGAGCATATTTTTGCATAAATTACATTAAAGAGCATAATTTTGCATATTTTACACTTAAGACAAAAATTTTGAATCTTTTAAACCCCAGAGAAATTTTTTCATAATTTGCCATTAGTTAAATTTTCTTTTTACTGTCACATACATTCTTCAAATCTAATTCCCTAATAATTTTCATCTTCATTTCATCTTGCAAAAAGAAATCATTTTTTAGCAATTGCTTATAAAAATCAAATTATTTTTAACATTAATAATATATAATTTAAAATTTAGCCACAAAAAGTAATATTTTAAAAGGATATACTTTTTTTTAATTTTAAGGGCATATTTTCCGATTTTAAGAGCATTTTTTATGGGTATAAAAAAGTTTTTTAGAGTATATTTTTTTGTTGCCCTGGTAAAAAACTTTAGAAATCTTTTGTAATAATACTGAGAATATATTTCTTCATAACACACTCATTTTCAGTTGATTTATTATATTTGCTTATTAAATTGTTGCAAATAAAAACAGAAAAAAATTAAAAACTCAAATGAAAAATATTTATATTATGTTTAGGGTTTGGGGTCCAGGAATTCTCGGACGGAAAATCCCGAGATTTCCCGCAAAAATACTCTTAGGAATTCCCGGAATTTTTTTTAATTTCCCGAAAAAACGGAAAATAAAATATGGTACTTTTGAAATTAATTTTGCTATATTTAACACCTTATATCAATGAAAAATTGACGTTACTCTAAACATGGTACTTGCAAGAGTTTAAAGCACATAACACTAGAACGTTATTTGAGAGGAACGTTAATGTTGCATGAATAAGGTTTTTGGCTATTGAATTAGGTCTTTTTCTCTCAGATATCTATGTATTTATTTATCTATGATTTAACGAATTTACTTGCAATTTGTTTCATATGAAATTTTAAATTAAATTTATTTTTGTCATATTAAGATTTTAGAAACTTTAGTTTTATTACAGATTTCATTAGCTGTTTATTGTGAATATTTTAATTCAAAATATTTGTTAAAAATAAATTATTTTTAAATTCAATTTATATTTTTAGGAATAAAATAGTTACAAATCATTTTGTACTCTTTATAAAATAATTTTCAGTTAATTTAAATCGATTTGGAGTAAAATTATTTAAACATTATTCCATTTGTTAACAAATAAGATTAGAAAATATTTCAACAGAATTATTCGAATATATATTTATAAAATTTGAAGCAAATTCCAAAGTCTTAAACTAATTTGAAAATAAATTTTATTTCTTTAGCTTAAATAAAATTATTCTTTATTTTATTTCCTATTTTAAAAATTAAATGAAATCTAATTTGAAATATTTATTATTATTATTATTACTTTTTTTTTTTATTCATAGAAAATTTTTGAATAGTTTTTTATTCAACATAAATTTATTTGAATATTATGTGTGGCAACCGAACTTTAGTTGTATTGCCTATATGTAGGCAATGCAACCTACAATTAAATTTATATTATGAATTTTTTTCAGTTGCCAAAAAGTTATCGAGAACAATATTGTGAAAGTTCAGCAGCTGAAATAAATGTGAATAAATAAATAATGTAAAAAAAAACGAAACATAAAAATTATTTTTTCTGTTTTTCGTTCGACACTCTCTTTAAATGGATCAATTGCATTTGTTGCAGATCTTCCGTGCTAATTTCGCCAGTTTTAAGCAGCTTATAATAGATGTCACTCTTCAAAACTTACCAAATACACCACTTTGGTATGGATTCTCCTAATGGATCCTCTCATAATATATCCTCTCACAGAAACAACATTATTTGTAATACTGAGTCTGCATTTTAGCGATGAAAGATCACTTTTAGATGCCTCTTGGATTAATGTCTGTGTTGCATACAATTTCCTAGCTTTTGAATGAATCTAAGTGCTTTTAAATATATGGAATTGATACTTGATGTAATAATTCCTTAAATTAATAACACTTTTACAAAAAAAAAAAAAAAAATATTTAGTTTTTATATTTTTGCTTTAAAAAATTTTCAGCAACCAAAAGTTTGTAGTTGCTTGTGTGGAAACTGAAGTTGAGAGCTTTTAGTTGCCACTTGCCATCTGTAATATAATTTCGACAACTGGCAACACTACTTCAGTTCGGTTACCATAAATAATCGACCTGTTGTAAGTAATATATATTTTTTAATACTGCAATTATTTAGTACGTTTAAATAAGTTTATTTCGATGACTATTGATCACGTTATTTACTCGACTCTAGTCATTGGATTCTCCATTATAGATTTTTTAAGCAGTCGGAGAAAGCACAAGGAACATTATTTCCTGAAAAAAACTTCTGAAGCAATCGCTACGTTATTTTTTTTTTAACTTAAATAATTTAAAAAAATCTATGATTTTATTTATTTATTTATATTTTTTTTTAATTCAAACCTCTTGTGTCTGAATAATTTTATTTATTTAAAATTTTACCATTTAGATATATTCTTTTCAAATAATAAATCCTAAAAACTTGTTGAACTTTTTTGTAATAATTAGAGAATACATATTAATATTATTCGAGGTTGGAGTATTCAAATATCAACAAAATTTGGTTATCTTTTTGTAAAAAGTATGTTTCACTTGATTAAATAAAATATTTTCTTTTTTAATTAATTTTGTTTAATCAGATACAAAATTATATCAAAATTCATTTGATAATAAATAGAAATCCTTAATGTTTTTATTTAAAAATCAATAAATTTATTAACAAATCTTTTAAATTAGAAAGAGAAAATGTAAAAAGTATTTTAATTTTTTATTTTATTCATTATTATATTATTATATTATTGATAGATTTGTGGTAATGAATATTAAATAAGTTGGACTTCGAAAATTCTCACTATTATAAAAAAATTACTTCGTTGGGAGATTTTCCATTCTAACACAACATTTTCTTTTGAAACATCATCTCTTATCCAAGCAATGGATCTGTAAATGTTATAACTTCTAACTAATCTCCTGTTGTATCCAAACGTATATATATGACATTAATTCTGAACAATATGATTGATCCAAAAAACGTTGTTGTGCACCAATTTAAGAGAAATAAAATAGAAATAAACGTCAAGCTATTTATAATGAAATTTATCCAATAGATTAGGGTATATTTTTAAAAAATTTTAGCATCAAAAACACAATAACTTAAAAATCTAAGACACAGTTTTTAACATAAATTACGGAAAGTACTAATTTTATTTTTATAAAATGTTAATTTTTTTTAAATCTTAAAAATGTCGTTATAATATTATATTATTTCACTTTTCGTTAATTTAGTGCGATTTATAATGTTTCGTTTTGTTTTATTTAATAAAAAGAATCATTTTCTTTATAAGAAATTATGGCCTTTTTTCTTATATCTAAAGTATTAAAAAATCCCAGGAATTCTCGGGAAATTGATTTTTTTGTTCCCGTTTCCCGGGAAAAGAAATGTTGCGGGAAACCGCAAACCCTAAATATGATGCATAGTTTTAATTTAATTCCGCATACCAATGATTTCTTTTAATTTTTTTTTTTTTTCGTTTTATTAGATGAGTTGATGATGAGTTTTTGAAAAATCTTTTTTTTTTTTTTTTTTTTTTTTTTTTTATTTAAATTTTCTTATGAAATTGTTTTATATTACGCAAGCTGATATTTAATAATTAAATCTACAAAAAAAAAAAAAATAAATCTTGTGGCCTTATTAGACGAGGTCATTGTAATGATTTTAAATGATAGTAATAATATAAAATTTACCACTAATTGGATGAAATTCTAATTTTACTGAAAACATCGATTTGTTTGCCTTTGATGTTTCACACATTCAAATTTAGCTTTGCAGAAGTTGTCTGATAAGTAAAGCATTCAAATTTTAAATATTTACATTTTATTTATTGCGATTAAAGCTTATTTTACAATTTGCGTGAAAAAGTATTTATATTTTTTCACTTCCAAAAAGTTATTTCGTAAGTAGTATACTTATATGCGTAAAAAAACTCTTGAAGTTGAAAATCGTTTGAGTTCTCCAGTCTCTAATCAACTTAGATAAATAAAAGACAAAATCAAGCTGAAAATAAGCACTATGATTACTAAGTAATGCATGCAAGAACTCTGGAATTTCAATTATAATAAACTAAGCCTTAAAAAATCTTTATAGCTTGTTTCTCAAGAATTTTACTAATTTTCATCTTTCTATTTTATCATTCTTCGCAACCCTAATAGCTTTTGGTGCTATTTAATGTGCTACATTCTTGTAATTCTCATCTCAATTCTTGACTAGCTTAGATTTCGTTGTATTTAACACAAAAATAATTACATAGAAAATTGCAATTTTAAGAAGATGCTTTTTCTCGAGGTCACGTAAATCTAATGATCATACAGCTGTCAATTCAAAAGTTAGTTTTAAACGACGGTTGACGTGAACAACTAAGCTTCGATCAAGAATCATTTTTTAACTCACATAAATTAGTTATTATAAAAATCGTTGAACAAAGTTTTCATATTAAGTGGTTGGTAACGGTACCAGTGGTCTATTAAGGGTTAAGATCGTTTCATAATTGACCATATCTTCCATTTAAAATCTTCTTCCGAAAATCACTTTAGTATGTATAAATCAAGTATCAAGTTAATATTTGATACAAATAAGTTCTATATATGTAAGTAAAATTCACAATACCATTTTTAATAAAGTCCATAATTCAGCATAGCTACCATGTAAGGCCCATCACTCCAAAAAGGCATAAATTTGTATAAATGTCAGGTTGACAAAAATATTTTTTTTATTTATACGGGATATCTCAGTAAATTCGGATACATATTATTATGAAGTTCTAAGCCTATAATTTTTTTTTTTAGAATTCTCACCATAAATCGCTATTTGTAAAATTGACGAGGTTGCACCATATATTGAAGCATATCTCGAAAACGACTTGTATAAAGGAATTAAAATTTCCTTCAAGTTATATTATTTTTTAATACATTCAACAGCTATGGAGATATTAAGCCAATTTTGAAAAACAAAAAAATAAATTTTGTACAATTTTTTTATTTTTTTCAAAAAAGACAAAATAAAAATTTGAAAATGACAAAAATGAAAATTTTCGTTCTTTGTTTCAAATAAAACAAGATATATTTCATACAAATCAATGCATAGATTTTTATTTTATTCACAAATTAGTGTAAAATATGTTTAAATCTTTTTAAATATTTTTGTGTAAAATAACAACGTTTATTTAAAAAAAATATAACAACGTCTTTTTTTTTTTTTTTTTTTTTTTTTGTATGTCTTTTACTATACGAACACTTGGCCAGTACCTACTTGCATTTGATGTTAATAAAAAATTATGATTATAGCTATTAATTTTTGAAAATTTAAATAGTAAAGATATGTTTCTCCCAATAATAGATCAAGAGATATAATTAAATAATAAAACTATTTAATTTCATTGATGAGTGCTAATTTGTTAAAAAATTAACTCAATTATGGAACAAAGTTATTTTGCAAAAAAAGAACTAAACTTACATATTGACTACCTTTCCAATTTTAAAAAGTTTAAATTAAATAAAAAAATGTAATAGATTTTAATACACAGGTGATAATTAGTTAACAAGTACTGTTTAGCATATGTATTTATGCAAAATAAATAAGAAAAGCGAACTGTTAATTTACTTAGGAAGCTTTTAAAACAAATTAAAACTTTTAAGAACTAAAATTTATTAAAAAAAATAAAACAAATGGTTTTCGCTTAATTTTTTTTAAATTTTGCTTTAAAGATTTAATTTAATTTAATCGAAATGGAATAATTCAATAAACCGTTGACTCGATTTCTTGCATAATTATTCCATACAAAAAAATGTGTTATTTTAATACAAATTTAATATAAAATCTATTGAAAACTAACTGTGCTCATTTCTCTTTTCTTTCTTTTACAGTTTTATAACATTTTCTTTAAAACGTAATGTGGCTGGAATTTTCTTTTTTAAACAATAAACGCATGCGCAACTTTTTAATTGAATATTATATGTATGTGTATGTATATAGAGAACGGAGATTTGTATTGGAATGGGTAAGTGATTTAATGCATTTTTTTATTTTTTTTATTTTTTTATTTCTTACATACATAGTTTAATAATAGTCTATGTAATTTATAGTTGTAATTATTTTCTTTTTCTATTGGTTTTTATTTTATTTTCTTTTATTTTTTATGTAATTATTAGAATATTTGTTACAGTAAAACTTATTGTATGCAATTTTGCATTTTTTTTTTTTTTTTTATTGTAAGAGTTAAATATTTGTGCGAATTGAATTAACTTACCCTTTCCTCGTTGTTATGTGGAATGTAAAGTGAAATGATGATGTAGTAAACTGAAAATGAAAAGAAAGAAAAATGTGAAATTAATAATAAAAGGTAGAGGTTTTTGTATTAAGTTAAAGGCAAAAATACTGTAAAATATCAGAATTCAGGGACCACAGAAGTTAGGGCCCATAGAGCTCAATAATATTTCTGATATAATGAATCTAACTTCACTTTAATCTTACACTACAATTAGGGTATCAAAAAAAAAAAACAATTTTCTAGAAAACCGGTTTAACTGGAAAAAAACCCGTTTGTACGATTTTAGACTCTTGAAAAAACTGGTTAAACGGTTTTCAGTTAAATTATTAAATTTTTTATCAAGAAAATTTTTTTTTGCAATTTTTTAAAGCAAAAGCCTACGTGCATATAAGTTTTACTCTGAAAAAATAATAAATTTTGGTGTGCATAATTTCAAAATAAATTTTTTATTCACATTATAACTTTTTAGTAATTATTTTGAATTTAAATTATTTTTTATTGTTTTTTGTTTTTTTTTTTCATTAATTTACATTTCTTTAATATTTTATTCCTAATCCTGCTATATTTACTCGTATTAAAATATGTCTTTCTGACTTAAAATACAACTTATTTTGTGATTGAAATACTTAGAAGTGATCACTACGGTGTTGCCAGAAGATGTAATTCGAAAAATTCTAAATCCTCCAAAAAATTATGCTAAATTGTTCTACAACATCAAAAGCTATGCTAAATTATATTGTAGAGAAAATTCATAATTTTGATTCTCTTGTTTATTGTAAAATTGAGTTCAAATAACAAATTATAAAAAAACTTTTCTTCAGAATTTTTTGCAATATTGGGTAATAAAGTAAAAAATAGTGCTCATATTTTAGAAATGACAATTATTTACGAGAGTCTGGATTTTAATACTAAAAAAAAACACTTTATTTTGATTTCAATCGTAAAGCAATAAGGCTACTAATTTAAACGCTTAAGTTTCCTATTTGTGCAAATGTGCATATTTGCACGACACGTTTCATGAACCGCCTTTTCAAATGTTGTGCAATATTAAGGAAAATAATTGAAAAATTTTATTGAAATCAAAGATACATGCAATGATTTTATTATAATTAGCATAACTATAATTTTACATTTAATTTTATAATTTATAATTTTACACCGCAGTTATTAATAACTTTTAAATATGAACAAAAGGCAGCTGATTCATAAATATACAATTAAACAGCGCAAGTTTATAGGGTTGTGCAATTGAATTTCCGTACATTTTTTTACAGTTCATTTGCCAGTGTGCAAACTTGCACAGTTTGCGAGGGTTTTGAGCGTTTTTATGACCACCCTTAATAGTTTTTGTTCAAAAAAAAAAAAAATAAAATAAAAATCCATCATAATTTTTTTATTTTCATCAATTGTTTATTTTTTTATTTTGATCGAAATAAAAAATATAAATATTATTTGTGATATTTGAAAATTATTTTCAACTTTTTTCTCACCTGATGAAAAAAAATTTAGATAACAACAATTTCATTGAATAAAAAAATATTTAAAATCTATTCACACAATACATACAAAATTTAAATAAATATTATATTAAAAAATATTTTTTGAAACAAAAACAAAATATGAACAAATATATAAATATTTAAAGTCTATTCACACAATACATACAAAATTTAAATAAATATTATTTTAAAAAATATTTTTTGAAACAAAGACAAAATATGAATAAACATTTTTTTTATCACGGTGAATATTTGTATTAAAACATATAAATTCCTCACATATTTTTTTCAATAAACGAAAAAAACATTTTGAACAGTAAAGATATTAATATTGATTGAAAAATAAAAAGAAAAAGTTTCGGTTGCTTGAAATTTATATTTAATAAAAATCTTAAAAAAAAATCAATATTACATTGAATTAAAAATAAGATGCTAAAAAGCATTTAGCATATCTTTATAAAATACTACCTTAACCTGGTGTATTTCGCTACCACTGGGCCTACCTGTCCTATTCCCAACTCAACTGCAAAGTATAAGAAAATTATTGCCACTAAAAATTTAAGACTTTCACTACAATAGTTCTTTAGATATGGGGCAACTGTTCCCTCAAGAGCTACCCATCCTATTTTAATCACAATTGCTATTCTTAATGAGCAAATTATTCTCATCAAATCTTATCTGCAATAGTTCTTCAGCTATGCTGTAATTAAGGTTTGATTTGTATGGGAGCTACCACTCCCCCTAAAATTGTCCGCCCTATCTTCATCTCAATTATGGAACTTCATAAGAAAATTATTTCCACCAAATCTTACGAATTCCTCTGCAGTAATTCTTTAGATATTCAATAATCATTGAATCATCTCAATTATGTATATTGATAAAAAAAAATTATTTAAACAAAATCATAAGTCTTTCACCGCTATAGGTCCTTAGATACGTATTAATTAAAATTTACTTTGTTCGAGGGCTATCAATTTTCCTAGACCTACCCGCCCCATTTTCATCTCAACTATTGAACTTTATATGAAAATTATTCCTACAAGATCTTAACACTTTCCCTGTTACAGCTAGTGAGATAATTAATATTTACTATGAACGGCGGCTACTACTGCCCAAGACCTACTCGTTTTATGTTCATTGTAAATTTTAATAGGAAAATTTTTACCACAAAATCTTAAGAATTTCTCTGCAATATTTTCTTAGGTATGCTCTAATTAATATTTGCTTTTGTATGAGGGTACTCCTCCTAGACTTATTTCTTCATTCCAATTCTGAATCTTAATAAGAAAATTATTATTTACTTTGTATGGGGTCTACCACTCCCCTTAGTCTTGTCCGCCCTATCTTCATCTCAATTGTGAAACTTAATGAGTAAGTTATTCTCAACAAATTTTTAGAATTACTTCCGCTTGACCTACCCACCCTATTTTCACCTCAACTATGGAACTTCATAAGAAAATTATTTCCACAAAATCATTATACTTTCGCTATTATAGTTCGTGATATATGCGATAATTAATATTTCCTTTGTATGGGCGTATCATTTCCCCTGCTCCTATCGAAAAATAAAGCAGCCTATTTTACTTTTGGGTATCTCAGAATGATACTGTGAAAATTTCAAGAAAATCGGCCCAGCTGTTTAGCTTTCTATAAAGCACAGATACATTTATATATATATACATATATATATGTATATATATATATATATATATATATATATATATATAATATAAAATCATATTATATATATATATATATATATATATATATATATATATATATATAAAATCATATTTTACCAATAAATGCTTTATGCTGAAAAAGAGTTGAAAAAGTAATGATTTTAACATTGCATTGTCGTTGGAAGGAAGTAGTAGTGCAGAAGTTCTTTTTTTTAACCTATGGTTGTCATTGCTTCTTTTTTGCTTCTTCTTCATTGCTTCTCGTAAAACTATTTTCATATATTTTTTTCTATTTTTTATTTTATTTTTTTTGGCCTTATTAAAAATAAAAAAAAAATACTTTACAATTTGTGAAATTTTTATTTTCCTGGAAATTATTAACCTTCTTTCTGCTAAAAATACATATATTTTTACTGTTTTGGAAGTAAATATTAATAACATCAAAAATGTGAAAAATATGCTCTTAGTTCTACTTCTGAAGTGGTGAAAATGTTCTTTTTTGGAAGTACTTAATCGTTTTTTTATTTATTTCTCATTGGACTTTAATTAAACTTTTAAGCTTTTCTGCAAAACTTTTACTAATGTATTCTGCAACTTTTTTAATATAATGTTTGGATTTTTAAACATTTAGTACCCTTTAAATATTTTTGGAGTAATGCC
Organism: Protocalliphora azurea; assembly: GCA_932274085.1. Classification (NCBI taxonomy): domain Eukaryota; kingdom Metazoa; phylum Arthropoda; class Insecta; order Diptera; family Calliphoridae; genus Protocalliphora; species Protocalliphora azurea. Next base: position 135,127,967 of record OW026519.1, read on the forward strand.
CAGTACTTTTTAGTTTTGGGCAATTTGGTTGATTGAGCTCTATTGGTACATATACAACATCATGATTAATAATGATAAATGTATTTTATTTCCAATGTACTTATGTATACGAGGGTGGACCAACAAGTCCGTGACTTTTTGAACTTACCTCGTAGTTATATAAAATGCAATACTATTCCCATCAAGTACCACCTGTTAATAGACTACTGTCAAATTTTGAGCAAGTGTCGTCATTTACTTTTCGTTTAACAGCTGTTCAAAACATACAACCTCGTGTATAAATATGGAAAAAAGTGAATTTCGAGTGCTAATTAAACATTATTTTTTGCGAAAAAAAAATCGTCAATCAAACCAAGGAAAAGATCGATAAATACCAACACCATCGATTTCAATGGTAAAAAAGTGGTTTACTGACTTTCGTTGTGGTCGCACAAGTACAAATGACGCTGAACGTTCTCTACGGCCAATTGATGTCAGTACACCCGAAAAAGTCGAAAAAATCCACGACGTCATGTTGGCCGACCGAAGAGTAAAAGTGCGTAAGATTGTTAATGCCATAGGCATTTCATATGGCAGTGTGGTTTCGATTTTAAATGATCAGCTGGGTTTAAAAAAGTTGTCTGCAAGATGGGTGCCACGTTTGCACTCAATTGACCATAAACACGTGTGCAGTTTCAATGGCAAAACTCTATGAATTGGGCTACGAATTGGTACCTCATCCGCCATATTCTACGGATTTAGTCCCTAGTGACTACTTCCTATTTTCAAACCTCGAAAAATCCTATTTTTTACGCAAAGTAAATGACGACACTTGCTCAAAATTTGACAGTAATCTATTAACAGGTGGTACTTGATGGGTATAGTGTTGAATTTCATATAACTACGAGGGAAGTTCGAAAAGTCACGCACTTATTGATCCGCCCTCGTATATCAAATGTTATTGAGGAAAAAATTTAAGGCGTAAATTTTTTCTTGCGCACTTAATAGTTCTATTTATTTCAACTATTTAAAGTCCAAGTTAAATAAACTATCTGGAGGCAAAAAATATAAATTAATCTCATCAATCTTAGTTTAAGATCGATTTTTATGTAGAAAAGAACTCAGTTTTATTTAAATTTTTAAACAAAGCTAATATTCTATTTTTTATTAAATTTCCCAAGAAAATCGTACTAAGTTTATTAACCTCCCCGTCTTTTTTTTTTGCATCAATTTCATTAAGCGCCAAACTTTTTTTTTTTTTTGTTAAAATTTAGTTTTGGGAGTAAAAACCTAATATACAGTTCACATTGCTCAAAATAAAAATAAAATAAAAATCGAAAACGACAAAAAACATGTTTCGCAATTTAAGATTTAAAAAAAAATCGACAAAAACTTATGGCAATAAATTTCCAAATAATTTGTTGTCAATATTACTTACGACTGAGTAAATAAAATAAACTTTGAAGTGAACTGCAAGACAACGAGAGTCATAAACTAAATTTGCAATTATGCAAAATAAATACATACAAATGATAAAAAAATAAATATGAATAAAGAAACAAAATTAACAAAAACTATACAACAAACGTCGTCAATTGACCTGAATTCAACTCACGTAAAAGTATTTAAAGAAGTTTTTTTTTTTTTTTGATTGAGGGAGATTTATAATCAAAATGACAAAAGTCCAAAATCAATTCAAATTTTGGAGGCAAATATTGTTTGTTGTTGAAATTTTAATGTTTAAATTGTTGCGACTTTTTTTTGGTTGTTGTAATTAAGACAAGGTTTTGAATAATATTTTGTAAAAAGATGTAAATTAAAGATAATTTTTATTTTTTTTTTTACTTTAATGTTAGCTATTAGTTATTTGATGGATTTTTAAATACTTAAATAATTTATGGAGAAATATTATAAGCCAATGTTGATTTTGTAAGAAATAAAACAAAGATTAAAAAAAAATTAAGAAAATGTTAAGAATATTGGGAATGTTTAATTAAGCACATTTTTTGCCCTTGTTAATAGAATGTATTCATTTTGAAAGTATATTTGTAAATATTTCATTCTTTTAAACGCATGTTTTATATATCTTAGTTATAAAAACATATTTTTTATCTCTCTTTCATGTTGAACAATTATTATTACCTATGTTTTGCTTCAACAAAATGCATATTTACATTTTTGGCTTATTCTTGCTAATTTGCTCTTAAAAGCTTATTATTCCCCATTTCATTTTAAAAACTATTTTTTATTTTAGTGCAATTAGAAAAAACACAAATATTTATATGTTATAAAACCAAAAAAATAGAAAATAGTTTTCAGAAAAACCTCCATTATTTCAGGCAGAAAAACTAGTAAATACGGATATATGTATATATGTAAAGTCCGGATATATGTATGTAGTAGTTATAAAAAGATATTGAAGGTCACTTGTTTTCCTTTAGAAAACTTTAAAATGATTATAAATTATCTTAACAGATATATGTATTATATTAGCTTTTAATTTTGTTCTTTGAAAATTAAGTATTAAATTATTTCAGTGAATACCCCTCCGGGGCTTTTGAACAATTTTTAACAAAGCGAAATAATTTACGCTTTATGTAATTATTTTATATTTTAAAGGCATTTATTTGTATTTATTACGTAAATTTATTTTCTTCAAAATTTACAAATTATTCTCAAATATTTTAACAATATAAATAGTCAAGGTAAACCAGAGAATAATTGGTGAGTATTGTTTTAAAAGAACAAATAAACGAAAATAATTTATATTATAAATGTTATTGCTGGCAATAAATTTAGAAACATACACGAGTAAATCATAATAAATAATAACAATTTAAACAATTGCTTTAAGGAAAAATGAATAAATTAAAAATTATTCTTTAGAAAAAAAAAAAAATAAAAATAATAATAAAAAGATCAGCATAAAATTACTTACAAAAGCAACTGATACATTTTTATTTTAGTTCAACTATCTGAGATATTAAATATATGAAAAAGTAGTTACTTACTGCAATATTTATTAAAAAGTTATCTGCTTTTACCAGTTTTTTTTTAACACTACTTATGAAATTCTCTACCATTTCAAAATATTTCAATAACACATTATTTTCTGTATTGCTGGGTAATAAGTATCGGTTCTCTTCTACATTACTTTTATGATATTAAAATTATTTTTAATTTTTTTTTTTTTTTTAATAATATATCAAAATTTCAAAATTTAATTATATTTAATTTTTAAATAGTAAACAATTTTTCTTAATAATCTTTTATTTTTAGAAATTCCTAAGTATTGTTTCTATTATTTTTCTTTATTCCCCTTAAAAGGTTTATATCTCTGCTGTATGGCGCCATTATTTCATTTTCATTCTGTAAATGCATTTCGAAAATTTATTCTGCACAATTACAATTAAATAAACACTTGCATTTGTTATATGTTTTTCTCTCTCTTTTTGAAATATTTATTACATATTTTTTCCGCACTAAATAATTATTCATAATGCAGGTGAGTTATTTAGTTGTGTTTATTTGCCAGTGAGTAGTAAATATTTAGTAGTTTTCTTTGAAAATATTTCTAAGAACGTGTAAATTTTAAAATGAGATAAAAAAAACTATATAACATTTAAATTATAATATTAAACACACCTTTAATTTACAAGATAAATATCAGGTCGTGGAAAAAAAGTAGTAACAATAAAGAACTTAATTGCGGCAGAATTAAAAGCTTTAGGCGAATTTTAAATACACTAACTAGGTTGTAGAACTTTTTTTTTAAATGGTAAATAATACTAAAAATTTTACTGATCTCAAAATTATAGTGAAGTTTAAATATTTATGAATAATTTTTCTTCTTGATTCAGGCTGATCAGGGCTTCAGGTGACAACTGTCTGAAAATTATGAACCGTTTTATCAGATATGTTAATATTAATGTAAATTTTCTTTAAATTAAACAATCTTATTTATATAATTTCAAAATAATGAATTTTTATTATAATATATAATAATAATATTATAATAAAGTTATATTTAATATGTTTAAAGTAATTCTTAAACTGATTTCATTTACCAATCTAAACTAAGGTGAAGGTCATTATTTTCAAATCTCAACCATAAACATGACTTTGCAAACTTTCAAGTTTTTTTAACCATTTTTTATATCAACTCGTACCACCTGGTATCTGTTACGGGTTCTATGAATAAAAACTTAAAAAACAGTTTAAAAATAATTAAAACTACACACATTAATTTGTACAGGTTATTTCTAATACTGTAATTGTAACTAATTGATTTTTATGTTCTTTTCACAAAAAAAAAGCACCAATCTAGAACCCAACTGAACAAATTTCAAAAAAAAAAAGTAAAACTCCTCGTAATCTCAACACAAATTCTTAAGTTTGTTTTGTACAAGTTTACAATTTAAAATATTTATTCTTTACTTTTTTCAGTTTATTATACTTTTAAACATTCTAAATTCTAATCAATGTATACTAGGGTATCCAATCGATTAGCAGTCATTCGGTTATCCGATGTCTTTTGGTAGATTAACTGTGAATTTTCGAATAACGAATAAACCGCATATTTTATATCAAATAACCGATTAATCGAAATTAGTTTTCTGAAGTTAAAAAATTTGTATTTTTAAGATATATTTATATCAACAACATCTCTTTCTAAATGTCTCTTAAGAAGGGGTCAAAGCAAAATAAATAAAAGTAATTTTTAGGGAAGTACTTTTTCATTAATTCAAAAGTATCAATAATTGAACGTTTTCTTGTGCTTAAAAAGTAATACAAATAGCATCAAAATATATTATTAAAAAGAGATTCAATGTAAGGAACTAATTTCATAGCATGAAATCCTGAACATGATTTTCCCTCTCACTGAATAGGTATCAAAAAAGAGAACATCTTTCAATGTTAAATTCATTGGAAAATATCCGAAATTGTACTACTTCTGCATCACAAGTTTAGGATCTTATTGACTTTTTCAGATATTCTTTTGTTGTTGGGATAGTATATATATAATAAAATGCGACATGAATAGATTATAATATTACAATTTCATGAATACTTAAACTTGTGAGAATAGAAATTCTGAAAACAAACATAAGTAGTTTTGAGTAAAGTAAATTCAAAGTTATATAAGAGATATTCCTTTTCAAGTTTAAAAAATTTTAACCCTTGGTTACCAATCTAGATAAAATTTATTGTATGTGGAGAGGAGGATACAGAACATTTAAAATGATTTTTTTTTCATTTTTCAATTTTGAAAATATTCTTATTAATATATTTTTTTGTAAGAATTTTCTTTAGTAACGTGTATCTAAAAAAGTCCATCTTTAATTTTTTTTTATAATTTTTTGCTAGGAAGCCTTATCGATATACTTACTACAGAGAAAATTTCAGAGGGGTTAAAATTTTTAAATTTAAAATGGAATTACTCATGCCATAAGAATTTTAATTTCTGTCAACAAAATGTACGTAAAAATACCACATTCATTTCGACCTTTATGGCAAAAAATCATTCTCACACAGAAAAGAAAGTTACGTTAATTAGTCTTTTTAACATCACCATAGATGGTTGGGATATTATGCGTTTGTGCTGATGTTAGTAACGCATAGAAAAAATCATCCAACACCCACCTTAAAGTATACCAATCGACTCAGAATCACTTTTTGAGTCGATCTAAAAACGTCCGTCCGTCTGGCTGGCTGGAAGGCTGGCTGGTTGGCTGGCTGTCCATGTAAACCTTTAGCACAAAGTACAGGTCTCAATTTTAAAGATAATTTAATGAAATTTCGCACGTAGGACTTTCATGACACAAGAACGATGCATATTGAAATTGGTTAGATCGGTCCATTATTTCACCTAGCCCCCATACAAATGTCCTCCTGGAATAGGGGTTTAACGATCACAAATGTCGTAAATATAATATTGTAATGAAATTCAGTGCAAGGAAGTTTTGTTTAAGTATCAATCTTTGTGCCAAATTTCATGAAGGTCGGTCCTTAATTTACCACAGCTCCCATATCAAAGTCCTCTTCCGAATATCACTTTAACGTTTACAAATCACATACACATGATAGTATCAGGTTTATAATTGACACAAATAAGTTTTATATAAGTAGAAATCATAGTGACAAATTTTATTAGGATCGCTCCATAATTTACCGTAGCTCCCATATAAGCCCACTTTCGGGAATCATCCTAAAATGCATAAATTCATCTAAATGTTAGTATTAACGTAATATTCCGTATTCGTATATTTTATTTGACACTTAGTAAAAGTATCGGTCCACAATTAACCACATGTCTAATATAAGACCCATTCACGAATTTTGATGGACGTGCACATTGGTGTGGGGTATTATATGGTCGGGCTTGACCGACTATATCTTTCTTTCTCGTTTTTAAATTAAATTAAATTGAGAATTGACAGAATTAAATAACTATTTCAATAGATTAAATATTATAATTAGTACACTAAGGGAAAAAATTCGATTCAAAATCATCTTATTGATAATTTACGGTATCGGCTTTTAGATGCCGTTCGTTTACAAATTGTAAATGAACATAATGTAATTTAATAATTCGATACTGAAGTGGTGTCAATTTGATGCCAATTGGTATCAATTTCCGTTAATGATTTGAAAACAAAGTATTGAATTTGAACACTTACGGGGCAGATTCACTATTGACAATGAATGGTTCGCTGTCAACACGTATGTGTTCGATTTTTCTCTGGGCATATTATTTATATGTTTCACATGTATTACTAAGACGATTAGGTTAATAGAATAATTTGCCACTAATCAGTTATTAACCTATCAAATTTAAACTTCGAATAATTATTTATCGAATTAACCGATTAATATGAAAACTCGAATAATTGGATACCCTAATATCTACTCTAGCTCAGAAGTTGAAATTTATTTAGCTTTAAGCAATAATTTAATTAAATATTGTTCATAAAGTTATTAATAACAAAATGTAGAAAAAAAGTTGAATGAATAGTAATAATCATAATAAAAGAAGAAACACAGTTATTTTTTAATTGTTTCTGCCGGTTTTTGTGGTAAGAATTTCTTATTATTATTTTTTTACTTCTTACAAATTCTTTATTATTAAAATTGCTTTAGCTTCTGTTGTTTGTTGTTTGTTGTTTAGTTGTGGTTTTAATGTTATCAGCATCTGGGGAATATTGATCTTATCTTTTTGTAATATTTTTTAATATTAAAACATGATGGTATTGAAGTATAATAAATTATAAAAAATTAAATGAAACCTAATACAATTAAGCTTTCACCTATTAAAAAATATCTTTAGATATTTTCTTTAGATAGTAATATATAAAGTTTCATTTAATAATAAATTCTTTCAATTATTTAAATTTATGCTTATTATTCTTAATGTTATCATTGTTTTAAACCGACAAAGAAGAAGTTAATTTTCTTTGAGATTTCAAAAAATTGAATCCATTTTTTATATCCGTTTCATAACAAGTTTAAAGTTTTTATAACAAGTTTAAAGTTCTCAGAATTTAAAAAGAATTTATATAGTTTTGTGTTTATTTTAATTGTTTCAATGGTATGTATCGAAGGCAAAGGTGCTTAAAACAAAAATGTTTCTTGCACACCTATATTTCACCTATAAAAAGAGAACAAGGCATATTTCATTAATATTGTTGCATAAATTGCGACTATATTCAAAAGTGAGTGATGGTTCTCGTTCCCGAGATATATTAAAATATGTTGGACAACCATTTTTGTTGTTTAGTTTAATGATTTGATCATTAATTTGCCTGCAATATATAGTCCAGGTTCACATCACATTACATACTCTTTCCATTACATATGTCACAACAGTTGGTTGAATGTATGTATTTTAACACTACCCAGTTGGCCCTGTCTTTAATACATTCTCGAGGATGGGTTTACAACCATGTTAAATCCTAGACGACATGTGCAGGACTGCCAGAACAAATCGTCAATGACTTTTTCAAATTTAAGTCTTTCTATTAAGTCGCTTAAATCGTGCACGATGAAAAGACAGACTATGTCTCCAATCTTGTCGTTGATAAAATAACGAGAAAGTTAATTAAATGTTCATCTATATATTCGTCAACGACATGTTTAATGATTACTTTCCTAATCTTTTCGATAACATTTACACAGGGAACTATGTCGTCTGTTAAATCGTAAATTACATGGGGTACAATGTCCTTAGATTTGTCGTTAATGATTATATGGATGACAATATCATCCATTTTGTCGTCAACGATTATATAGAATTTTGTCGCTAACGATCTTGATTTTTGCCGCTAACGATCATATGTATGACAATGTTATTCACTTAGTCATCTACTATTACATCAGTGACAAATGAAATAATTTAAGGAAAAAATTTCGAAACAAATTCAACTTTGACGCGCGTCTCACAGCATTGTCAGATTAAATTTATGTCAATGTTTTCAAATTGTCCTTTGTCAATTTTTGTAAACTTATGATTTAACATTGCCGCCCGTCGCCGCGTACATCGGCCTTACATTATTATATTGTCGTAAACATAAGTTGTTGTTAGAAGACAACATTCGAAAATTTGTCGCTCAAATGTCGTCAAAAAAGTTCAATAAAAGAAAATATTTAAGACATTGCTGCTTATGATCTCATCAACACAGTTTATTGATGACAACCTTTAAGGTATTGTCGGTCTTCTCGACGTCAATTTAGGCTAATAAAAGATGACATGAAGCATATTGTCGCTTAACTTGTCATCAACGAAGTTTACAAATGAAACCATCTTTAGAATAAATAAGAGAAAATATTAAATACATTTTCGCTCATCTTGTTATGAAAAGTATTTGATCGAAGACTGTATTTAAAACATTGTCTTCCTTCTAGTCTTCAGCTTTGTTTATGGATGACACATTCAAGACATTGTCGTTCATATTGTCATCAAAAGTAGCCAATACTGGACAAAATTGAAGACTATGTCGCCGAAATCTTCGTTAATAAAGTTTTTTAGAAGATAAAATTGATGACATTGGCTTTCATCTTGTCGTCACAATAAAATTTTAATATAAGACAACATTTAATACATTGTCTTTCTTCTTCTCCCTAGCATCGCTTAAAAAAGCAGGCAGTATTCAAGACTTTGTCGCTCGTCTTGTGGTTAACGTGGATTCCTTTCACATTGCTTTTAAGAAAACCTTGTGCACTTTTACAGACATTTGGTACATGAATCGTTGACGACATTGTAGACTGAGGCCAAATGGGTAGGTTCACATTCTATCCCAGTATTGTAAAAAGTAGGGAAAAAACCCTACATGTAAGTATTTTTGTTGCTAAATTAGCATCGTAGGGAAAATTGAACAGATTTTTAGTTTTCTTTAAAATGTACCTACATTTTTCTGAAAGTCTACCTTTTGATTTAAGCTCCTAAAGTAAATACAATACCAATAAAGAGAAGAAAAAAAATTTAGAATTTTTATTTTCAAATCTTTAAAAGCAAACATAAAAAGCTAATATTTAAAATTTTTAAACTAAGAAATTTAACAAACAAAATAAATCATGTAAACGAAAAAAACATTTTTTCATTTTAAATTCCAAATATTAAGGCCATTGTATAAAGTATTGGAAATAGCTAAATGTTTATGATTCTGTAAATTCTAACATTTACATTTTGAGTTTCGTCATTTTAAAATGTCAGAAAAAAATATGTTGGGCAAATTTCTTTAAAAATGTGTAAACGAAAAAATATTTACAATTTGAAATGTAAATATTTCAGCAATGTGATATAGATCGTATACTTTTCAGAAACTGTGAAGGCCGAAGACTACAAATATGTTATATTTTTTTATTAAATTTATTTGAACCCAACTTCAATTTAATAAAGTAAGTTTAGCCATGACAAATTCGGCAAATGATGCATTAAAAAAAGACAATGCCATAATCTTACAATTAAAATACTAAATAATATACAGATCGGTACTCACAAAGAAAAGTGAATCGAAAAAATGGTTCAGTTTAAAAACTGTAAAACACCCTGTATATGTGTCCAATGAAAAATTAATAGTTAACATGTAAAAACAGGAATATAATTTCTAAATCTCTTATTATTTAATTAAGAATAGAAATTCCAACTTAGACAGAAAAACACTGATTGTTTCTTGAATTAAACATTTCATAAAATTTGATATTATTATTATTATTATTATTATTATTATTGTTGTTGTTGTTGTTGTTATTATTATTATTATTATTATTATTATTATTATTATTATTATTATTATTATTATTATTAATATTATTATTATTGTTATTATTATTGTTATTATTATTATTATTATTATTATTGTTGTTATTATTATTATTATTATTATTATTATTATTATTATTATTGTTGTTGTTGTTGTTGTTATTATTATTATTAATATTATTAATATTATTATTATTATTATTATTATTATTATTATTGTTATTATTATTATTATTATTATTATTATTATTATTATTATTATTATTATTATTATTGTTGTTGCTGTTGTTGTTATTATTATTATTATTTTTATTATTATTATTATTATTATTATTGTTGTTGTTGTTGTTATTATTATTATTATTATTATTATTATTATTGTTGTTGTTGTTGTTGTTGTTATTATTATTATTATCATTATTGTTGTTGTTATTATTATTATTATTATTATTATTATTATTATTATTATTGTTGTTGTTGTTATTGTTGTTATTATTATTATTATTATTATTATTATTATTATTATTATTATTGTTGCTGTTGTTGTTATTATTATTATTTTTATTATTATTATTATTATTATTATTATTATTATTATTATTATTATTATTAGTGTTACTATTATTATTTTACAAAAAAAAATAATTCCATTCAAATTGATAGAAAAGTAAAAAATTATTTAAAATTATAAAAAAATTTAACAAACTTCAATAAAAAAAATTCTACAAAATGACATCTATAGTTCCCGCACTATACATGTCGTAGCTATATAAATTTTAAGTTAATTTAAGATTTTTAAATTGATTTAGAAAGCAGAAGGACGTAGCTTTTTTAACTATATTACAATATTTTATATATATTCAAATTGTGTAATGATTTATTCACCAATTTTAAATTTATTTCTCTTTTCATTTTCGAAATTTAGATTTTTTTCTTCAAGATTATATATATTTGTTTACAAAGTTTTAAATGGTATTTTGTTTAGAATAAAATGAGATATACCTATATAAAATCGCTTAGAAACTCAGAAAGTTATTAAGCATTTTCTAAACTTTATTAAAAAATTTTTCATATAATTTGGAACAAAATAGTTTATATATATATATATATATATATATATATATATATATATATATATATATAGTAGAAATTATTGTACCGTTGCATAGGCTTTTATAGAAAATTGTAGTAAATCGCAGTTAAACTAGAAAAATTATGTAAAAATTTGATTTTTTAGAAATTAGCTTTTAATATTTGACCATAACAAATACATATGGTTGAAAAGCTTGTTTCTTCCGCTTTCCAAAGAAGTTTAAAAAAGGAAAAATAAACAAAATAATAACAGATTTAGAAGGACCTATCCAAACACAGTTTTTTGCGAACTCGAACCTTTTGGGGTGTATTGCAAACTTTTAAAATTGATTTATGATATCTCAAGAAGACCTATAACGTACACTATTTATCGAGTAATTTTACACTGTATGAACGTGTTATTATTTTTTACAAAATATTAATTTTAGTCAAATCGATAGCCAGACTTAAAAAGTAGCGTTAAGGTCTAATTCCTGCTGCAATTATAATAAATTTAAAAAATTTATGACGTAAGTTGATAAATTTTAAATTCGTTAAAATTCCATAGCAAATAATCATAAATAAACATTGACTGTTAATTTATTTTAAAACCAGTGGCATTTAAAATTTAATAGCTCAAGTATAATTTTCATTTCAACAATAATCGTATATATCTGGTGGAGTTTGTTTTGTATACAATTTTGTATATTTTCTTTATAAGTATTTGTTCTATAACATAAAACCTTATATTTTATTTTTTTATATTTTCTTCATACTTCCACTCTTGATTGCATACATTATATATATATATATATATATATATATATATAATTTACGACTTTTATTTAAATATATTGTATAGATTTACTTGCTTGGACTTCTACTATTTAAAAAAATGTTTTTCTCTTCTATAAAATATATTTTTCTTACATCCCAGTTGACCACAAACTTCGATAATAACTTCCCGTTCGAACATTTCTCTGACAAAACATTCGCTTTGTGGGAGCAAATCTTGCGATCTCAAAAGTTCGTCTATTGCATTGTTAGTGAACCCTTAGCGATATAAATAGCGAAACGTACAAATGTTCGTTATTGATTCGTTTACGATATCAACAAATTTTGAATATTATTCCATATTGATATTACAACCGACTTGTGATTATTGTCATTGGTTCGAAAACGATAGTTTCCTATTTTGTTTCATTTCCATTTTGTTCTCAATCTAAAATTAAAAGCGGATTTAATTTTTAAAGTTTGTTTTATTTCAAACTTAACACAATATATTAAATATTAAAATTATATAGCCACATAATAAATTGCATTTCAAAAATAATAATTCTTATAATGAACAAGAAAATTATTAAACTCATTTACATAGTAGTGGCAATATTTAAAGTATTTTCTTCAAATTTCAACATCGTCCAGAGAAGTCATCAATGTTTTTTCTCACAATATTATTAATTTGTATGTCGTTCAAGTCCACATTTTTTACTTAAAAAAAAATGCTGAATTAATATGCAAAAAAATATATTAGATACGAGTATTTAGAAAAATATGCTATTTTGCAAATCTATTTAGAAAAGTTGCTACATTACTTACTATTTTTTCTAAAACTTTATTGTGTTATTTTTTATTAAAAATTGCAGAGAATTTAACTAACATCATGAATTTTAAGGAGCTATATTTTACAATCAAACGCAATGAACTATAACTCAAGAATGACAATTCATTTTGCATGCGCAAGCACGTTTGTTTATACACTACATTGGGGTATTATGCGTTTGTGCTGATATTTGTAAAGCAGAGAAAAAGTTATCCAACGCCCACCTTAAAATATAACAATCGACTCAGAATCATTCTTTAAATCGATCTAACGATGTCCGTCCGTCCGTCCGTCTGGCTGGGCACAAAATACAGGTCGCAATTTTAAAGATAATTCAATGAAATTTGGGACTTAGCACTTGTATGATGCAAGGACGTAGCCTATTGAAGTTGGTTGTGATTGGTCTATTATTTCACTGAGCCCCCATATTAATATCCCCCCATAATAGAGTTTAAACACTCAAAAATGCCTTAAAAATAAGAAAGAAGTTCTGTATAAGTATCAATCTTTGTACAAAATTTTATGAAGATCGGTCCACTATTAAACATAGCTCCCAAACTACAAACTCCTCTTTCGAAGATAACTTTAACGTGAAAAAATCCCATACGAATTTTGGTATCAGGATAATATTAGACACAAATAAGTTTTATGTAAGTAGAAACAACATTGCTAAATTTTATGAGAATCGGTCCATAATTTACCATAGCTCCCATATAAACCCACTTCCTGGAATCGCCCTAAAGTGCTTAAAATCATCTAGATGTTAGTATCAACGCATTATTCTGCATTTGTTTATTTTATTGTACATTTGATAAAATTGGCCATAGGTGTAATATAAATCTCCTTCCCGAAATTTTATGCTCGTACATACATAATGGCGTAGGGTATTATATAGTAGGTCTTGACTGACTATATCTTTCTTTCTCGTTTTTCTTTAAGTAATTAATCCTCCAGAAATTTAAAAGAATAGATAATTTCTCGAAGAATTTAGTTTCTAGATTTTATTTAGAAAAATTGAATATTGCGCTATCGTTATTTTTAAAATTCTGCAATATTACTGAGAAATTATCGAGAACAGCTCGATGCTATAAACTTTCATATTTAATATAATTTTGAATATTTTCTCAAACATTTAGTTTTAAGAATTCTTCCTTTTTTGCAAATATTCGCTAATATCGAAACTCAGGTCAGTCGGGACATTTTGCTTTAAGTATCAATATCGTTTTAAATATTCAAACTTTCTGGTAGTCATCTTCTTCGTTTTTGTCTTCTTGTGACTTACCATATCTCTTATTTTTTCCGTTTATAATCTCTCTCATTTGAATATGTTAATCGTTGATAGCAAAAAAAAAAAACCTTTTTTTCTTCATTTTTAACATGTAAACAAAATGAAACGGTAAATCTGAGAAAATCAAGAATGAAAGAAAACTAAGAATTTATCTTGGCCATATTTGCATGATTCCAAGTATCTTTGGCTGAAGTACATGCAAAATTGTAATTCAATACAAGTCAATATCAGTAACAATTTATACAGAACAAGCACTTTGATTTAACAAATTAACCCATTTGGATAGCATAAAGAACAGTTCTTTTGTATAAACATGTGCTCTTAAAGCGTTAATTGTGAAGTATCATTTATTTTCATTCGCATTTACCTGAAGTATTTTTAAAATAGTGGTCAATAAAATGTGAAGAGCTTTTTTATGGATTTTTATTTATTTACTTTTTTATTTTAACACAAAAAATAATAAAACAAAATAAATGAAATGTTTTAAAAACTTGTTTATCCAGTAATGACCTTCAGCTATGCGTTTTGCGGATTTTTTTCCAACTATATTTTTTTTTTTATTTTTTTCTTAGTTTTATACATAGTTGTATCGTGTATTTTTTATTATTATTTTTTGTCATTTATAAGAAGTCATTAGAGTTGTATTTAAGTTATTTTTTATAGACAATTTGTGTTGCTTAGCATTTTGTGTTAAAAAAAAAAAAAAAAAAAAAAAAAAAAAACTTTAATTTTTAACCTGATTGTTTTTAAAAAGACTCGTTGCGCTGCAGCGCGCTACTTGTAAATGATCATACTGCCTATAATGATGACGTGAATCACTATCGTTTCTGCAGAGAATTGTCAAAACACAAACGTCAGTATTTAACATTTTAAAATATTTGTATGTTCATTATGATTAATTAACATTTAAATAACTTTAGCATATTTTTCGTTTTAACTGCTAATGTAAATGTCTGTTAAATTAAACCCATTTGGGCCGGTTGTTAAAAAAGTGATACCGAAAAAAAATAGGAAAAATCTACTGTGTCTTGCTGCTACGTCTTTAACTATGACTTAGACTATGACTTTGGCTAAGTAATTATTACTTTGACTTAGACTATAAGTACGATTTTATCTAGGGCTATGAGTGTGACTTTGACTATAATATTAACTATGACTTCAGCTATGACTTTGGCTATCATTTTAATTATGACTTTAACTATAATTTTAACTTTAACTAAAGCTTTCACTAACTAGGAATTTTAGCATAATTTTGTATATAGCTTGGACTTGGACTAAATATAATAAATAAATATCTTGGCTTTAATTTTGACTAAGACATTGACTATGAATTGGTTTAGATTTTGACTAGAAATTTCACTGTGGCTTTGACTAAGATTGTAACTATGACTTTGGCCATGCTATGAGTATGACTTTGTCTATAATATTAACTATGACTTTAGCTATGATTTTGGCTATAATTTTAATTTTGTTTGTCTTTTTCTAGGACATTGTTGTTTGGACTATAACTATGATTTTGACTAGCACTTTTGCTATAACTTTGACTATGATTTTGGCTACGACTACAAATATGACTTTGGCGATAACATTCACTAACTTTAGTTTAATTAGACTTTAATTTCGACTGTGAATTTGGATATGTATGTCAAAGTGATATATATACTTTTGACTATGAAATTCATTAACACTATGCCTTTCAGTATGACAATGTTTTTGACTACAACTTTTACTATAATTTTGAACATGTCCATGACTATAATTTTGAAACTAGGAAATGCATTTCTCTTGCTCTAGGATGACAATTGACAGACGAATAAGACATAATAGAATAAGACCAAAAGCAAACACCGAAATAAATGAATAAACAAGTAGTTTTAAATCGAGTTTTGAACATCATAGAGTTGAGTTTGAGCAGAAGAGTTAAGTCTTAAAATGAATTGTCATTTTAAGTTTTAATCTTCATTTTGTTTAATAAATATTACCTAATTTTAAATGAAGTGCGTTTTATTTTGAGTAATAGAAGTAGTGATTATGAAAATAATAGTAAACCCCCACATCTATAACCATGACATTGACTACGACTTTATCTGTGGTTTGACTTTGACTTAAACTTTGAATTTGCTTTAACTATAACTTTGACTATATTTCTGACTATAACTTTGACTACGACTTCACTATGACTTCAATTATAATTTTGACTTACATTGCTATTCACGGAAAATGTTGTGACTGAAAAATACTCATAAAACACAAAATACTCATAAAACAAAAATTTAATAATTTTTTGTTTTCAAAAGAATAATTATCATAAGAATTGTGAGCAGAGAGTATACATATAGAGCCGAAACTCTCAATTGACATTTAAAAAAAAAAGATATTGTTAAAAAAAATGTGTTTTTATTTTCTTAGCAACAACAAAATGTATTTGATTATATGTATTTTGTTGTTGATGAGTTAGGTTTTTAACAACCAACTTAGATTTTTGACAATTAGTTTCGTCTCTTATTGCTCTTTGATCGTGACTATCATAAAAAGACATTTATATATTGAAAATAAAAATATGAAAATATAACAAAATTTTGTTGTGAAAAAAATGCACGCATATATATTTGAAGTCTTTAAGGGCCAAGGTATAGCTATAATTCTTACCGCATTTCCTGCTAATTTTCAATGATAATTTTCCTGCATCTTTCTGTCTTCTTTGCGAATTTTAAATTTCTATACAAAATTTTTTATTTTTGTTTTTTAATTATTACATAGTTTGTCAAGCATGTTTTGTGACTATGTTAATAGAATACGGAGTTATGACCGAGTCACATGAATAATCATAACTTTTAGTAGTAATAAAATTGTGACTTTTTTAAGTCTTTTTCTATGAACAGGCATGTTAGACTTGGAATATGGCTTTGATTATGATATGACTGTGACTTTGACTATTTCTTTGACTATGAAACTACGACTTTAACTATAACTTTTTCTATGTGATAGCTTTTGCTCCCCATAATTTCATAGTTTTTTGTAAAACAATAACCAATAGTTTTGCTAATTTATCATCTAAGGTACCAATAAAATTTTTATTAAAAATCTTATAATTATTAAAAAATATTATTATATGTATATAATATTTTCCAAAAATTTACATTTTAATTGTTCAATTTTCTGAAACCAGTTATTTTTTCTTTGTAATTTTTTTTTTATAATTTTAAATTTCATTGTAGTTTTGCCTGCCCCTCCCTCCATTTGTCTGTCCTTCCATCTTCCGTCCATCTATGTATATCACATTTCATTTTGGTAACATTATCGATTTTCATTTAAATAGTTTTACACTGAAACTAGTCTAAAACTGCAAAAATTTTATAAATATTTTTTTTATTTTTTTTTTGCAAACTGATCTTGCCATTTTTAAGAGTTTTTTGTTTCTATTTTTGTTTTGTTGTTTAATTTAAATCTTACATGTGTCACAACTTTCACCTTGACCATTATGTAGTTTGTTAGTTGAAGATTTATTGATTTAAAATATTAATCACCTGTATTAATATTAAATAATGAAAAATATATATTAAATTATAGTATAGTAAAGAAGACTTAGCAAGTTTTATTTAAATAAAATATTTTTAATGAATTTCTCATTTACTTATAAACATTAATTTTCATCAAAACTATGGTATTTTGCCTGTGGGCTGTTATTTATTTTTTATAAATTAAAAATTTAATTAGTTGATATGCAAATTCCTTTTATAATTTAGTCTAATTTATGTTCGCCTTCTTAAAATCCAGTTTAAATTTCTGTTGCTCTTATTCGATCATGACCTAAATTTTGTAAAATTTTATCTTGCACTCACTCGCAGTTAGTTGCATTTTAATATTGGTGAGCTTAACCTAATTTCATTTAACAAAAAATAATAAAATAAAAAACTAAGAAACATAAAACACCATGAGCATAAAATAAATATGTTTAACAACCAAGTTGGCCATTAAAAGAAAAGTTGGCCAAATACCATTAATGAAAATAGACGATAGAGAATGTTTTTCTTTTACTTTAGAAAAAAAAAATACTGAACTGGTCCTGAGTTGTTTTTATTTATTTTTTTCTTGTTAACGAGGAAGTTAAAGCCACGATTAGAACTGTAAACTGTTTTTCTTATTCTGGTCTTAAACACTTGTTATTTTGCTGGAAAACGTTGTTATGAAGAAAAGCTTTAAAAATAATAAACTGATTTGAAAAATAGCTATTGGTTGGAAAAAAAATTAGCTGTAACCCACTTTTATGTTGATTTAACAAAAATTATTTGTTACAAGTTAGATTTCTGAGAGAAATTTATGATTTTGATTTAGCATTCAATTAAATAGTCTAAATAGACCAAAAAAAAAAAAAAAATATTGAATTATGACTTGGACATAGATTATGACTTTAACTATAACTTTGACTACAACTTTAACTATAAATTTACCTACGACTTTAACTATGATTTGGAAAATGTTATTGTCCCAAACTATAACCATGACTATATGAATTTAGCTATGACTTTGACTACGACTTTAAGTATAACTTTGACTATGATTTGAACTATGTTATTGTCTAGAACTTTGATAATGACTTTGACTGTAAATTTGACTATGACTTTCACTATATGTTTGAATATGATTTGTACTATGTCATTGTCTTCTAGACTTTGGATATGAATTTTACTTTGACTACGAATTTGATTATGACTTTAATTGTGGCTTGACTAAGATTTTGTCCATGATTATAATTTTTTATATAACTTTGACTATAACACGACTACGACTTTGACTATGACTTCGTCTATTGTTTTGAGATTGGTCTTATAAAGACAATGAAGTACGGAACTTGAAAATATATAGCGTAAAAAAAAGACATTTAATTTCAACATAAAACATATTATTTTAACTAAGCTCCCCTTAAAAATTACTTTGTAATATAAATTCATGCCAAATGCACTTTTTTTCTTCTTCTCTTCCCAATTAAAACCACTTCCTTTTTTTATAACAATGAAAAATTTCACCCAACCCAAGTAAATATTCAACCAACTTGAAAGTCAGTTCATAGAAATTGACAGGGTTTCTTTTTTTAGTTTTATTAAATATATAAATTTAAACAATCAAACTTAAATGAAATACCCGTAATCAAATAAAATATAAAGTAAATGAATAAAAGAAAATTTCAAATAAGAAATCAGGAGTTTCTAAAGTTTTTTCTGCTCCAATGAACCATACAATTGACAGTTTTTTTTTTTTTTGCAAAAAAATTCGATTTGGTTGCTTACAATCTTTTCCCTTTTTAACAAACCCATTAAAAACAAGACTTAATTTTTTTTTCTAAAGAGTTCATTTGCCACAAGTGACATTATTATTTTATAATATTAAACAAGATTTTTTTCAAAAGATGTGTCATTTTATTAATTTAAACATTTTAGTAAAGTAACGGTTTTTAGAATTTATTCTTTACAGTTTTGTTAGGGGTTTAGTCGCCTAAATACTAGTATGAGAATTAAGTAATTTCTACTATAAATATTTTTTGTATTTTTTATGATTTTCAAACTAGTTTTTATTTCTGTTTGCTACTAAAAATTCCATGCTATTTTACAAGTTTTAAAATTATTTAGAATTATTTTTTTTTAAACAAGATGGTGCATAAGGTAAATGTGTCGTTGACTGACTTGACTGATTGTACAAACAGAAAGACATTCAAACATAAATGTTGAATTGTACGACATACTAAGTGTTCAGAAAATTAGCCAAAGCTGTGTTGCGAATAGTGCTATAAACATGACTATTACATGATTTTTTAAGCTCATGGAATAATGTTGATAATTGCAATTAGCTAAAAGAATGGAATTAATGTTAAAAAAAATTTAAGTAAGTAATTCTATCGTTATTTTTAACTTTCAATGGAAACTCTGTAAAACTAAAAAATAAGAAGACTAAGAAGGCTTTTCATATTATTTTGTTATGAAATAAATCTATATACATATATAATTTCCTAAGCATGGTTTCTCTTTCCTCAGCTTTTTGAGGCTCCCAGATGGCGTCGAAAATTAAAATTCGGCTTAGTTATTAAACTATTCGTCCTACAAATCCTAAAGGAGCCAGATTTTGAAATTTCTATCAGCGAGCGGAGATGCGTGGATTTATATATGATTTCCCAAGCATGCTTTCTCTTTCCAGAGTTTTCTGACAACGTTAAGCCGAATTAAAATTCAGCTTACTTATAAATCTATTCGTCCTCCAAACCCTAACGGATCCAGATTTGAAAATCTCTTTCAGGGAGCGGAAATACACGGCTTTATATATGTAATTTCTTAAGTATATTTTTTCTCTCCAGAGCTTTCGGAAGCTCCTGGATAACGTAGAAAATTAAAATTCGATTTGCTTATAAAAATGTTCATCCTAAAAGTCCTAACGGAGCCAGATTTTGAAATTTCTATCAGAAAGTGTTGATACGTGTATTCTATATATCTCTATATATATATATTTATATAAGTTTCTAAGCATTTTCTCCCTTTCCGGAGCTTTCTGAAACTGCCAGATAATGTAGAAAATTAAAATTTGACTTACTTGTAAATCTATTCGTCCTCCAAACCCTAACAGAGCCAGATTCTAAAACTTCTATCATGGAGCGGAGATACGCGGATTTAAATATAATTTCCTAAGCATGTTTTCTCTTTCCAAAGCTTTCTGAAGCTCCCAGACGATGTAGAAAATTAAAATTCGGCTTAAATCGTAATTTCTTAAAACCAAAAATCGATTTTGCTCTCCAAATCTTATCGGATACAGATTTTGTATTTCGATCAGGGAGCTCATTTAAGCCGTTTTTTTAAATACTTTAAGCATTATTGTCCCATCAAATTCTAACGGCTTCAAATTTTTTAAATTCGATTAGCGGGATGAAAAGCATCAAAATGTTGTTCATATATATATTTTTTTTTTAAATTTTCGGATATCTTTGTGGATAATTTTATTGTTATAATATTTTTCCTGGCATTGGTAGACTTATACGCTAGTAAATAAATAAATAAAAAAAAAATATGACGAGTTTTATGACAAAAATGTTTTTCTGCTTTGATTTTGACTATGAATTTGTCTATAAGTTTATTTATTAATTTTAGTAAGACTTTGACTATGATATTTACTGATATTTTTTTTTTTTTTAGAATACGACTTTAATAATGACTTTGACTATGACTTTTGCTATGATTTCAACTTTGACTATGACATCGACTAGGACAAAGTCTTTGATTTTGACTATGAATATGAATTCCCCCATAACTTAGAGTTTGTCTTTAACTTGAACTTTACTATAAATTTAACTATATCTTTGACAATAACTTTGAATTTTATTATGACTTTGACTTAGGATGTATTTGACGACGACTATGGACTTTGACTTACTTTGTTTATGAATTTAACTATAATTTTGACTACGAATTTGAATACGATTTTGACTATAATTTTGATTATGGCTTTGGCTATGACCATAACTGTGACTATGAATTTTACTATTACTTTGTCTCTATCTTGAACATACTTTGTCTATGAATTTGACTGTTTCTTTGTATTTACTTAGGTTATGAATTTAACAACTATGAATTTAACATTGATTTACTTTGATTATTAATTTGACTCTGACTTTAACTTTGACTCTGACTATAACTTTGATTTACTTTGTGTATGAATTCGATTGCGACTATGAATTTATCTTTGACTTACTTCAATTATGAATTTGACTTTCACTACGAGTTTGGCTAAAATATTGGCTATGAATTTTACTATGGCTTTGAATGTAACTTTAACTAACTTTGAGTTTAAATTTGCCTACGACTTTTAATTTAAAATTTATTGTGAATTTAGCTACAATTCTGACTATAACTTCGACAATCACATTGACTTATCTTGACTATTCATTTATCTATGACTTTGATTATCATTTTGAGTCAACATTTACTAAAACTTTTGCTACGACTTTGACTAAAACTTCGACTTTGGCTATAGCCATAATATTGACTACGACTTTTTAACTTTGACTATAACTTTTACGACGATTTTGCCTATGACTTGGTTTATTAATTTCTCAATGACTTTTGAATTATTAAGTTAATAAAATAATTCCCATTTTAGCAACATTTATGCTTATATAACCATAAATTTGAAAATAAATCATGTTAAGTAATTTGCAAATAGTGAATTAATTTTCTTGAGTGTGTGACTTTATTTTAGTTCACTATTTATTTATTTTTTTTTCTCTATGATTTTATTTTACGTTATTTAAAGCTGTAAAAACTGTGATCTAAGCAAGCGTAAATAGTCGTTATATAAGAACCTCTTATAATACGTTTTTTCAGTAAAATTTAAAAAACAATTTCATCAAGTTGAATGACAAAAATAGAATCTTGTATTTAAAAAAAAATGTAGACTGGAATTTGTAAATATTTTGAAATTAGAAAAATATAGCAACGATTTCAAAATACTTGTACAAGTGCTCTTGAGAACACCCTAAAATGGAAAATGGTTTTTTTTTTTTTTTTTTTTTTTTGTTTTGGTGCTTTTAATTTAACATAATTTGGCTGGTGGTTTAGAATTCATAATATACATTTTGGGTTTTAAATTTAAAAATAAATAGAAAAAAGTAAACCAGCAAATGTTTTACTTACAAAAATGTTTAGCGATTTTTTTTTAATTTATTGTTATAAACGAATTTATTTGTAAATATTTCTTAAGAAATGTTTGTTGGTTTATTTTTATGTCCAGCTGTATTTTTTTTTTTTTTTTTATTTACCTCTACATCAGCCTCATCGTCATAATTGCTGTCAGGTAGCACTTAATAATTTCACTATTTGTGGCTGGCTTCTTTTATTAATAGTTTGTTTTATTTTTTTTTTTTTTTTTAATAAATTCTCAGATTTTATTGTCTATTATGGTATTAATGGTTTGTATTCTATAAATTAAACTTTTAATTAAATTATACGTTTTTTTTTTTTTTTTGAAACTTCAAAAACAAAATTATATTTTAGGGAAAATTCTTTTTCATAAAGGTGAAAGTTTGTATATTTTTTATTTGATGGTATATAGATTATATATATATATATATATATATATATATATATATCAGAGCTGTAAATGAATCATTCTTTTTTGATTTTAATTCGTTACGAATTAGCTTTTAATTCTTTTCACAACAAAAAAGAATTCAATGAAATTTGAATCAATTCAAACGAATTAGACAGAAATGAATCTCAATTCGTTTCCAAATCAAATGAATTTGTAGAATAAGTTGCAATTCGTTTTCAATTCAAAAGAATCTGCAAAATGAATTGCAATTCGTTTTCAATTCAAATGAATTTGTTAAAGTGAATTGGAATTCAATTCCAATTCGTTTGATTTGAATTGATTTTGAATTCATTCAAATTAATTAGAACAATTCAAATGAATGAAATTAAAATGGAGCTGAAATCAATCAAATTCAAGAGCAGATCTAGGTGGAATGAAAAATGGAATCTTTAAAATTTGATTAAAAATTAAAAAAAAAATTCCAGAATATACAAATATTAGATTATTAAAAAAATGATTCTTAAACACACCTTTATTAATTTTTTCACACTATTTTATAAAAATAAAAATTTAATTAATTTAGGAAATAAACAAAATTTTCCCATTTTGATAGGATTTTCTCCGATACCTAATAATACAATTCCTATTCTGCCGGTACCGGACAATTCCAGTATATGATGGGAATTTCAAGTCTAAGAATTCTTTGTCTTTGAACTATACTAGCTGATATATAAAATGAGAGCAATGCTTGCTGTCTTTTACATAAAAAATTAGTTGAATAACAAAACGACAGTGATGCCTACTATAGATTTTCTTACAAAATCAATTAAAATTTCAATCAATTCAATCCAAATGAGTTGGAAATGAATTGCTAATTTTTTTTCGAATTTATTTGAATTAATTCAAAATCAATTCAATTCAAACGAATTGGAAATGAATTCCAATTCACTTTGACAAATTCATTTGAATTAGAAACGAATTGCAATTTATTCTACAAATTCATTTGAATTGGAAACGAATTGAAATTCATTTGACAAATTCTTTTAAATTGGAAATTAATTGCAATTCATTTTTACCAAATTCAATTTAATTGACTCAAATTTCATTCAATTCATTTTATTTTCGTGTGAAAAGAATTAATTCAAAATTTGGTAATTCAGTGTATGAATGATTCGCGAATTAATTCAAAAATGAATGATTCATTTACAGGTCTGATATATATATATAATGTATATTCATTAAAAATATTTGTACAATAAATTTATTGTAATAATGACTATCATTAATTTCTTTAGCTAAAGGTTAATAAACTTTAATTTTACTTTTTTACGTTGCGAAATAAGGGTCTTATGTTGCTGTACTGGTTTTGTTCAGCAGTCAATAAATTGTGTTTAAATTTTGCTTTAGTTATGATAATTGGTTTTCTTTTTATAGTTTATATTAAAAAATTGTATAGTTTATATTTAAATAAATTTGCTAAAGTTCAAAACAATCTGTAATTTTATTGTTGTTGATTTTCTTAATGAATGGAATGTAAAAAAAAGAAATAAATATACGAGTATTTAAGAAAAAATTATGTGCAACTCTTTGAGGTGGACAGATGTTAGATAGACAAACAAATGTCAAAATTTGTAAAAAATTTGAAAGTGTTATAATATTTATGTCTGAAGATTTTAAATATTTCCCACATTTTGCAATTTTTCTAAAATATTATATTGTAAGAATTTTTATAATTATCAAAATTGATTAAAATGTCTATATATTAAACTTTTACACTTTTCCTGTAATATCTTTTACGTTCACAATATATAAAAGAATTTAATAAAAAAATGTACAGTTAGAAAGGTATTTTCTCATAGATGTACAGAGTATAAATTTTATTAAAATCGTTCAGTATTTTAGAATTTATAATCGGTAAAAATTGCTACGAATAAGCCTCAAAGAAAATTGCTGCACAAATTATTAAACTCTCTTCTCTCCTTTTATTTTTCATGCATATCATATAACTCTCTTAATTAAAGTAGTATCATTGTTGTTATTTCTTTACAACTACAAACTAACAGGTTGTAATGAAATATTAAGGTTGAATTAGACCTTTTTCTTCATTTTTAATTGAGATAGTTGCAAGGGAGCCGTGATAAATGAAATATAAAAAAGTTTAATACTTTGAATTTTTTTTGTTTAAGTTTTATATATAATTAAGGCAGATTAAACAGCTAAGAATTTTTTTCTTTCTGGCAGCAACATGGCGGCTTGTTTTTTAAAATCTGAAGTGTCAAATTGTTGTTTATGTTTACAATTTTTGTTTACTTTTGTGTTATTGCGTCTTATTATGTATTTATTATTTTTATTACTAGAAATGTCCTCGTACCATGTGCATCAGTGATGGCAACTTAGCCCTTTTCGGGCTAGATTTAGCTCAAATCTAGCGCTCTTAACAATTTTCGTTTATCCCTTTTAGCGCCTTTTTACTTTTTCCCATTTCTTGCATATTACGATCGCTTTCTGTTTGACTAAAAAATTATTTTTTATAACAAATTATAAGGAAACCAAATTTTTTTTTTTTAAACTATCTTAAACAAATATAACTGTTTAAGTTGCAATTTATTCAGTGAACTAAAAAATTTTGGATCGAGATTCAAATAGCAAAATTTCTAACCAGTAATTTAATTTACCAATTTGCTATAAATATTTTCAGATGTATTTTTAATTTTAGTCCCTTTTTGCGCTTTTTTTAGAAAACATGTCTTGGTTGTACCTCAAAACCGTTGTGTTTTAACTTAGCCCTTTTTAGCACTTTTTTCGAAAATTTCTGCGTTTTTGTGTTCTCAACAGTTAGCATAATGAGAAACAAAGTAGAAAAAATAAATAATTTAAGCTGTTTTTTAAAAACTATTTTGTTTTTGTTTTTATACCGTTTCTAGTTAATTTTAGCAAATGCACATGTGAAATTATTATTTTACTTTTACTTATTTTATTGTTAAATTATTTTATTGTTCTTTTTCTTTTTGGATATTTAAAATCAGGGTTCGTAACTGTTATGACTTTTATCGTAAAAGTAAGAGGATTATTTTTTCACTTTTATATTTTTGAGCAAAAATAACAATTATTTTATGTTTTTATTTTTTTTTTTCTAAGTAATATAAAAATATTTTAAAAGTTACTTTCTGTTATTTATTGATAATATTGTAAAACACCAAAAAATAGCCAAAATGAAACAAATTGGTAAGACGGAAAAAACCCTAAAAAACCGTCAAAACGAAAAAACGCTAAAATAAAAAATCAACCAAACGGAAAAAAATCACCAAGATAAAGAAAATTACTAAAACGAAAAACGCTGAAATAAAAAAATCGACTAAACGTAAAAAATCGCAAAACGAAAAAATCGCCAAAACGAGAAAAAGCAAATAGGCAAAAATGCCAAAACGAAAAGCATTTCAAAACAAAAAAAAATCGCCAAAACGGAAGAAATCGCCTAAACGGAAAAAATAGCAGAAACAAAAAAAGGTCGACTAACCCAAAAAAAATCGCCAAAATGAAAAATAGGCAATATGAAGAAATCATCAAACGGAAGAGAATACAATTACTCAGAGCTTAATTAGCCTCTCCGCTTTAAAGAATTTTAGGAGGGAAAAAAGTGATGAATTGTTTAAATTCGCAAGTGTTTTGTTTTTGTATATAAACGTTATTTTTATGTTCTTTACTTTATTCTTTACGCATTTTGAAGATTTTGGATTTTATAGAAAAACCAGGATCTATAATATTTTTAAAATGGTAAGAAATATATATATATATATATATATATATATATATATAAATGTTGCAAAAATTTGTATGTACTTTTCTATTAAATTTCTTACATTATATTGTTAATAACGTGATCGGTTGCACTAAACTCTTTTTATTTCAATACGATAGTGGTAGCGGAATTAATCTAGTTAAACTTATTACAAAATAAACACACTCTCTTGTGTAATAACACAATCTGGCCACCTTAAAGTTGAATTACATATTTTCACCTCTCCCACCATAACCACTATTTAATAAACATTTACATTTGTACATGTGTTTTTGTGAATGTTGTATGTAAACTTTGCTCCTGTAACAAACCATGTGCGTGTGCTTTTATTGTAATAATTTCTAATTTGTTACATTTAACTTAATCAGATTTTGTTAAGTTTAGAATAAAATACCTTCTTAAATATGTATGATGTGTACAAGTGTATACAATTAAATTAAAACATCTCAACAATTTGATGAGTAGTGTAGAGGTAGAGTAACTGTCTAAAAAAAATAAAACAGAAAAAAACTCACAACAAAAGAGAGGTCAATTAATGTTTTGCTTTTGTTTGTTGTTATAATTTGCTGTTAAGGGTAGGGATCGCAATTTCCTTGACTTATTGATTTCCCGGGACAACGGGAAAAATGTTTCGACTTCCCGGGATCCCGGATTAAAAACTATAATTGTCAATGCACTCATTAGTTAAACAACTGAGACCCAAATAGGATATGAGTTTTTGCTTTAGAAGATTTAAAACAGGATTGTAAATATACTGAGAGAGGGAAATTTAATCAGATGCTTAAACTACTAATTGCTAAACTCGAATAAATTCAGAAATATTATATGCTGTGAAAGAGTTTTTTGGATATCGACAATATTGTTATTCTTATTTAAAAGTTATGTAATGTAAAACACTTTCGTATTTGCGACAGAAAATAGATATATAAAAAATTACATAACAAAATATTTACTCAGGCATTAATATTATTCAGACATTTTTAGAAGTTTCATAAATATCTTTAAAAATTAAATTTATTAAAAATTCACTAAAAAATTTAGAATTTAATAATTTTAAAAGTATTGGCCGATAATCGCCTTTTTCTAAACTTTTCGTGGTCGGTTTTACAATGTTTGTAGCTCCAAAAGTATGGTTCAACGTAGTACGATAAAAACCAAAGGCTATCGCAAACTTGCTTAAAATTATCAAAGGGAACATCATATATATATAATGTTTTTATCAAATTTCAACTTGTCACGATAATTGTTAATATCTTTATGAAAACATTAGATGCTAACACTCCTTTATTTTTTCGTTTTTTTTTTTTTTTTTATATATAATTTTTATTATAACTAAGTAAATAAACGAAATAAAAATTTTAGGGGATCGGAAGGCAATTAAGAACTTTGTTTTCTTATCTTTGACAAATCAATAACATATATTTAGAATGCCTACAAAATTCTTTAAATCAGTTGTTGTATTCCCTTTGCTTGTACTGACATTTTTAAAATTTTTTTAATTGAATTCATGCCATAAATTCATCATATATAAATAACCCAATAAATTGTAAATAAAAAATTATTGATAAAAAGATATAGTGCCCATCTAAATCTTTAGCTTAATTTTCTTTTAAAAATTACTAAGTTTTTGTTAAAATTCACGAAGTTTTTTTTCATTTAAGTGCTTTTAAAACTCTTGAAAATGGCGGACGAAATTCTCGGGAAAGCGATACATGAAAAATTGCAAATTTACCAGGAATCCCAGGAGGGGAAATCTCGGGACGCATTCCCTAGTTGTGGGTTTCATGAATCTTTCTAAATTATTCATAAAGTGAAAACTACTTTATTTAATAACAAAAAAAAAAGTATATAAAATATAATAATAGGTTTGTGTTGCTAGTGTTTATTTAAAATGTACAAATTTTGCTGCTAGAGAAAGAAAAAAAATAAATAAATTGAAATAGAGAAATATTGTGGAAAATTCCCAAGGAAATAACTAAACAAGGTAGAATTCAACAAAAACAAGTATAAAGTAAACAACAGCCATTTCAGGAAAACAGAATTAAAACTACAAAGAGTTAAATCACACAACTACTTACATATATATGAAAGTAAATAAAGTGAAGATGATGTAAATAAAATAAATAAAACTATTTCTATAAATTAAGGAAGTCAGTGACTAAAAATGTAGTGGTGTTGGGCACTTAAAAAAGTGCACTCAAAGAAAAGTTGGGTTTAGTCAATGAAAAACGTCAGTTATATTATTATATAGAACATTTTTTTTAATGCATTTTTGCGTTCCTTAAACTTAAATTTATTAATATTGCAATAAAATGTTATAATTAACATTCCTCCAATATTAATATTAAAGAATTTGATGGTTCTTAATTACCAAACAATTTATTTCCATACATTTTTTCCAGTGCATTTTGTATCCTTTTTCATTTAGTCCTTGCTGAGAGTAAAGACTAAATAAAAAAGCATAAGAAAAGAAGCCAGCATGATTGTGCTATGAAATTGACATCCCTACTATAAATAAACATAAATACATATTTATTAAAAATATACTTTTTAAGTTTAAAATTCTTTTGAACTTTAATCCCTTAAGAATTTAGTTTTCTTTTTAAAAATGTCATTTACAAAAACAAAATGTCAAAATGTTTTAACACATGTGTTTGTTAAAGTTTTTTTTTTTTTTTTTTTTTTTTTTTTTGTTTATAAGTTAATTTTTTGTTTAAAGATTTAGTATAAATCTAAACCCTTTTCTTTTTCGGCTACAAATTCTTAGAAAAAAATCAGAAAAATTTTTGTGTTGACTTTAATAAATTTCCCTTGACACTAAA
Source organism: Protocalliphora azurea (assembly GCA_932274085.1). Classification (NCBI taxonomy): domain Eukaryota; kingdom Metazoa; phylum Arthropoda; class Insecta; order Diptera; family Calliphoridae; genus Protocalliphora; species Protocalliphora azurea. The sequence continues at coordinate 135,157,856 of OW026519.1, forward strand.
CTATTGATTCATTTTTTTATTTGCATAAATTAAGAAAAAGAGGAAAATTATGTGTGTTTGCTTGAAAATAAAGGAGAAGAAAAACTGGCTGATTATCATGGACATTTACGTGGAAATTTATGTAAAGTTAACAGTTGGTTGGCCCCTAAAGATTTTTCTATTTATATATATATATATATATATATATATATATTATAAAGAAAAACTCCATAATGTAAAACGTGTTCAAAGTTGAACAAAATAACAGCAAAATAAAGTATTTTTTATAAACAAATCCATAACAAATCGCTTTGTAATAGTGTTAATAGCAGAGTTTTTAAGGTATTAATTCGTAATTATGTTTTAATATAACAAAGACTGGACTATGAACTACGAATTGGACTATAATATAGTCTTTAGTTTGGACTACGTCTATAATCTGCACCATGAAGTAGTCTTTAGTATTATTTACTTGAATGAAAAACTATTCTATATTAAGGACTATATAATATGGACTATGAACGAGTCTGCAGTCTGGACTATACGCTAGTCCATAGTCTATACTATAACTAGTCTATATTCTGGACTATAAATTAGTCTATAGCCTGGACTATAAATTGATCTATAGATTGCATTATGAAATTTTCGTAACTTGAATTAAAAACTAGACTATATTATGGACTATAAACTAGTCTATAATATGGACTATGAACGAGCCTGCAGTCTGAACTATAAGCTAGTCTATACTATAACTAGTCTATATTATGGACTATAAATTAGTCTATAGCCTGGACTATAAAGTGATCTATAAATTGTATTATGAACTATTATTTATTTAAATTAAAAACTAGTCTATATTATGGACTATAATCTGGTCTATAATATGAACTTATCTATAGTCCAAACTAATTAGTCTATAGTGTGGGATATAAACTAGTCTATAGTCTAGGCCATAAAGTAGTATATAGTCTTGACTATAACATATATTCAGGACTAAAAATTAGTTTATAGTCTGGACTATAGACAAATCTACAGTCTGGATTATAAACTAGACTTTAGTGAAATCGATATCGTAGTTTTAATCTTTAATTTTTTTATTTTTTATTACAAACATTATTCTTTTAAATTGCTGGTCTTAGTACATAACAAATTGTAAATATGGTAATAAGATGCTTATAACAACAAAATTACTGCAATAAACTAAAGTTTGCAATGATGTTGCAAGCAACAAACAAATAAATAAACTAAACGGCAAGTTGGTTCATGCCAGAAGTTGGCATTCAAACGCTGTTTAAGATGTGATCATCAACATCATCATCACCAACATTTGCCATGACTATAATAACGATAAAGATGATATGAGAGTAGTTTTTAATTTATTTGTATAGTGTCTGTGCATAACTATTTAAATGTTGCAAATATAAAAAAAAAAGAAAAAAAACTGGCCAAAAAGCATTCATGATGGCGATGATGATCTTGACCGGTTTCGTAAAAGTCAAATGCCATGAAAGGAAACAAACAAAGGAAATTTACTTCTATTCGTAGCCACTTTTCAGTTATTTGAATTATAAAAAAAAACTCCGCCATTCACCACTAAAATTAACAGTTAAATAATTGTTTAACCAAAAATAAGGAAAAATTTTAAACAAAAAACTAAGTTTTTTTCTAAACATAAACGATGTATTTTTGTTAAAGTTTTACTAGTTTTGGTTGAATAATTTTAAACAAAAAATGTGTGTGTAATTTAAGAAAAAGCTAAGATTAGTTTAAGTGTTTTTAAATTTATAGAAATAAAGTGAGAGATCATGAACATTTAAAATATTTAATTCAAATTTCAAAGACAATGTTTGGAAATTGTTAAGGAAGTGTTTATCAATGCAGACAGTTTTAATTATGATAAAATCTAACAAAATTTTAATTAATTCAAAGTAATTCTTTATAAAATAGTTTATTCTATTTTGTTTTTTTCTAAAGAAATTGTATAATAATTATTTAGTTTTTTATTTCACTTAAATTAACCTGCTTCATATTATTAATTATTTAATAAATATTATATTATTTTCTTATTATTTTTTTATAAATAAAAACGATCTCATTTTGCCGCACAACAAAACACCATTACCAGCATTATTATTGGCACAATTTTTTTTTTTCTCATACTTCCTTATTAATAAATTTACAATTATTTTTATTGTCATTAAATCATTGCTATTTATAAATATTATTTAATAATTATTTTTAAATAATCAATAAGACATTTAAACATTTGTAACAACACTTGGCCAACACCACACTAAAATTCTTACACTTAGTTTCATATAATTAAGGCATAAAAACCTACATTTAGTGTACAGGTAGTCTTTCTCTAAGTCTTTCTTTTTTAACGCCTTTTTTCTGAATATTCTCTTTTTTATTTCTCCATCATTAATTATATTAAAAAGTATATGTTAATGATACACATGTGTGATTTGTTTAAAGTTGTAAAAGCCCAACAGCAAAGGCGTTTCTATCGTTTTAATTAATAAAAATTGTAAATTGTAATTAGATTTTAAAAGACAGCGACCAACTAATAAAAACTAAAATTAAGTCAATTGAAATCATCCAACTTTAGTGTAAATTACATTTATGATATGAAAAAGAGCAGAAACTGTAAAAATAAATGTTTCAGGGTGGGTGGTGTTCTAAGGCAAGCATAATTAGCTTTTTTTCTAACAAAAAATAATACAGTGAAAGAAATGTTAGTGGATTTGTTGAAAGACAATAGACCTGGCCTATAATCCTTACTGTGGACTAAATTATAGTACCAATTATAAACTAAGTTATAGTTCAGACTATAAACTAAACTATATAGTACAGACCATAAACTAATCTATAACCCAGATTAAATACTGAATTTGACTTAACTATAGTACAGACTATAGACTAAACTATAGTCCAGACGATAGATTGAACAAAAGTCCAGATTAAATACTAAGTTTGACTAGGCTATAGTGCCGACTATAGACTTAACTATAGTCCACACTATACTATAAACTGAACTATAGTGCAGACTATACTATAGACTAAACTATAGACGTGACTATAGACTAAACTATGGCCGAGACTATAGACTGAAGTATAATCGAGACTATATACTGAACTATAGTTGAGATTATAGACTGAACTATAGTTGAGACTATAGACTGAACTATAGTTCAGACTATATACTAAACTATAGTTGAGACAATAGACTGAACTATAATCGAGACTATAGACTGAACTATAGTCGAGACTATAGACTGAACTATAGTTAAGACTATAGACTGAACTAGAGTTGAGACTATAGACTGAACTAGAGTTGAGACTATAGACTGAACTGTAGTTGAGTCTATAAACAAAACTATAGTCGAGACTATGGATTAAACTATAGTCGACACTATGTACTGCTCTATAGCCTAAACTATAGTCCAGAATAAACTAGTGTTCACACTATTGACTAGACTTGTGTTCAGACTGTAGTTTATAGTTCTGGGGAATTATTTTGTAGCTAAATTCGAAAGGGAATTCATTCGAATTTAATGTCGAATAACACAATAACCCCCAGGACCACAGAATAGACTATATTGCAGACTATAAGCTGTAATATAATCAAATTATAAACTATATTCTATAAACTAAAATATAGTACAGACTATAGACTAAAGAATAGATAAAATCATAGTTCAAACAATTGTTTAAACAATAGACTGGAATAGCGTCCAGACCATAGAGTAGTGTACAGACTATAGAATTGACTATAGTCCAAATTATATCCTGAACTATAGTCTACAATATACTATAGTACATATTGTAGACTAAACAATAGTCCAGATATAGACTATACCATATTCAAAACTATGACTAAACTATAGTTCAGATTATAGTCCAAATGTTATCTTAATATACTTAGCAACTGAGACATTAAATTAAAATTTTTGTATAATTGTTGAATCAGACTAGGTCGAGAAATGCTGAATTCAACGAGAAGAACCTCTTTTTATTCAACTTTCAATTTACTATGGTTTTAATATTTAAAGCTTTGTAATTTTATTACAACTTCGTCATTATCTTAATATATAGAGTAAATGCCATCCAGATTTATGAACCCAGCAAAAAATCAATCAAGTGCTTCCAAACAAGAACATTTTCACTACTTCAAAAAAAGAACTAAGTGCATATTTTGTGCTTTTTTGGAAGCTATTAGAAAAGTAAAAAAGCAGGAAAAATGTCAATAATTTCTAAAGAATTAAATTTCAGAAATTTAAAAGTATTTTTATTACCTTTTAAGAAAGCTAAAACAGAATTTTTATTAAAAAAAATGTTGTGAACATAGTTTTAAGATAAGAACTTCCAAAACAATGAACAAGAAGTATAAAAGAAGAACTTCGTACCAGTGACAATCATGGGATAAAAAAAAAGAATTTCAGCAGCTCTTTTTCAGCACTAAGTACTTTCCTCCAATGACAACACAATGTTAAAATCATGACTTTTTCAGTTCTTTTTTTTTTGCTGGGTAGGAAAAGTGTCTCCTTATTTATTTATTTTTTTTTTTTTCGTATAAAATGTTATTAAACTTCTTTTATAACTGCTAAGTACTTAGCTTTAATGGAATTTATTTTATAACGCATTTTTATAGGGTTTTTTTTTTGTTGTTAATTAAATAAATTTTTTTTTTTTTTGTTAGCAAATTTATGTGTTTTATTTACATGTCCAAGGTTATTTTTAGCTTCGAACTTTTTATACAAAATAAGCGAAATAATATACTATAATAATGTGGCCAAAAGGATGACTAAGTTAGCGTGGGTGTTGTAAAGTTAGACTAAGGTATAAAATAAAAATAAACAAAAATAAACTATTGTTAATATTAAGCAGCCCACAACTTTGTTCGTTTAAAAAGGCAGCAAAAAGAAAAATAAAACATGAAATATAATAAAGAAAATATAAAAGGTTCAATGAATTTTATAACAAACTAAATTGCACAATTTACATATATGGGCCATTGTCAAAAAAAAATTTTTTTTTTTTTGATCGCACATTAAAACGCATTTGTATAAATGTAAAGTGAGTCGAATGCAGTAGAATTGCGTTGGTCATTTCGTGCAGGGGGCATAAAAGTTACGGCGGTTTTAAATTAAACATATATAAATTTTTACAAATTAGAAGAAAAATTCTGGTAAAAATTTCGCGCAATATCAAAACCTACAGAATTATTCAAATAAAACTTATGACATTTTTAATGTTTGATGGTATTAGTGTAGCATATTTTAGGATTTTTCAGTAAAATTTAAGAAAGTTTCTTTATGCTAAAAAACCACAATTTTTAAAATTTTTTCCGAAAAATGGGGTTCGAATCTAAGTTATTTCTCCATATGTTATACCAAAATATATTTTATTAGAATTTATTACAAAAAATGCTATTTAATATTGTGATACTTTCTTAACCCAGGAAAGTTTTTCTTTTTTTTTTTTTTTTTTTTTTTTTTTGAATCATAAAATTTTTATCTTTCGAAATTTTTTGATGCGCTTCTACATTTCCGTTAAGCATTACAAACACCTCCTAATTAATTATGTCAATTATGATCAATTTCGTGCCTCAACAAAATGTTTTGATACAAAAGTTCCATTTCAACTATCAACGACATTTGACTTAAATTTATGGGGAAAGATTGGTAATTTTATACAAGTAAAAAATGTTTATTTCTAATTATTAAAACATATCCAAAACAAATGCTTGTCTACGTTTGATGTAATTAAAGAGTAATAATAATGAAACTTCGATTTCAACAATTGTAAATTTATTTGGGTACACCGTTTTTTGCACTTCTAAAATTTGTTTTAGTAAATTTTAAATGCAACCGAATTATAGTACTAAATCGTTGTAAGTGCAAAATTAATACAAAGAATTGTAAAATTCAATTAAGAATAAAATCTAACCAATTCCGTTCTCCTAATTAAATGTTTAGTAATTTTTTTTTTTTTTGACATTAAAAAATATTTAATTTCTAAACAAAACATAAAAATTTAATTGTGCTCAGAACATTCGATATATATTGTTTTTTTTTTTTTTAATAACTGCGTTATAAGAATCTAAAATTTTGTCTAAAATTTGGGGGTTCTGAATGACGGAAGAACCAAGTAGAGGTAAAAATTATAACTTAAAAAAACACCTCAAATAGTTAATATTTATGTATCGGTACAGTCTCCTTGCAACTTCAAGCCTGGCGAAGCTATTTGTCCTGCAGGAAGTATTTGCTGGCAATACGTAGACATCTGCCTTAACTCCTTACCAAAATCAAGCATATATAGCTTTTTATCCCGCAGGGTGTACACCTCTCCCTTGACTTAATCTGTGAAGTTTTCTTGCCAACAACAAGCATGCTAAAGCTTTTTGTCTTGCAGCAATTATCTGCGCCAATGCATAAATGTATCCCTTCACTTCGCATGCAAAATTATGGTTGAATCCAATTGATGGATTGAACAGAATGAAGGAATTTATAATTCACATCATCAATTGGAACGTCTAATTTAATCGAAGAACAAAAACGATCACATCAAATTTTATCAGTTTTTGATTATGTAGTCCTTTCTAAATATATGTGTTCTGTATGTATTTATTTATTGTTGCTTTTTTTATTTATTGCTACTAATGATAGTTTCAGTATTTTCAACCGAAATATATATTTGTTTTAAACAATTGAAAATTCGGTTATGGCAAAGAATCTGTTTGTCGCCGTTCTTGTATCTATATAGCCAAGATTTGTACAAATTGCAATTTTCTAGAAAAAAAAAAAACAAAAAAAGGGCAATTTTCGCCTTATTTTCAAACAGTCCATACATTTTTTTATAAAATTTATTTTACTGCTTCTTCGATTTTATTATGTAAAATAATGAAAAACTAAGTTTACACAGTATTCGATGTCATTCCATTAGAAACTGTGAAATCCTCGCGAACATTTTTTTTAATGTTCGGTCTTGTTTTCTCAACTTTGAGACTACATACTCGTTGACACATCAACGAGATATAGCGCAAAATATGCATAACTACAATTAGTGTCTTAATTCATGTTTTAAAAATTGTATTCCGTTGAGGGGCGCACATACACCGCCAGAAAATCCAAAATTTTTTTAAAATTAAAAATTTTTGTTATTAAAATTCAACTACTCTGTATGTAACTGTTGAAAGTCTGCACAATAATAAAGGAGGTGTAGAATTTATCTACAAAGTCTGATTAGTTTATATAAAATTGAATGAAATCGAAAAGTAGAAATGCGCGAAGAAAAAGTATAGAAGAATGGGAAAAAGTTAAGTAATTTTAAGACCTTTTTTGAACTTTGAACAAGAATTATGATTATAAAATGAAACCTTTGGTACTAAAATTTTGCACTCTAATAGTTTCAAGTCTTGTGAGTTCAGGTCTGTAATCCACTTCTTTAAAACTTATTAAAGATTATAGTCGGTTTTAGCCAGGATAAACATTTTTGATAATCGCCCATATATGCACTTAAGCAAGAAATATTTTAACAAAGAAAAAAAAAATACCCTTTTTGTTTCTTAATAATTAATATTTTCAAATATTTCCTAGTTATTTATTTTTATTGATATCTTTTTATATTGCTCCCTTTAAATTATTTTAAATAATTTCTTTATATATTTATTTTTTGTTACAATTAAATTAAATTGTTTTATGTATTTTTATAAATAAAATTTTTCTTTCTCCATATTTAGCAAAACAGGAAATTTTATTTTGTTTTCAAATAATTGTTGCTCTATATTTTTATATTATTGTTGCAATTTAATTATTTAAAGCCTTAAAAGTTTGTGCCATTAATTTTAAATGTAAAAATGCGTTAAAGTTGACCAAATGTTGAGGTAAATTAACACAGTTTTTCAATTTATATCAAATAATACAAAATAAATAAATGAAAAAGATTTAAATGATTGAATTTAATTAATAAATTTAAGTGAGTGAAATAAAAATTAATTGTGAAATAGAAGTCTTTTTAATGTTTTAATAAAGATTAGGTAAACAAATGAACATAAATATCAATATTTCAATTAGATTTTATTATTATAAAATTTAAAATATTATTCTGAGATTTAATGTAGGAACAAAACAACGCCGGCAAAGGTGCGGTTTGCCTCCAATTGAGAGAAAACAAACATAATAACAACGGCAGCGGGGCGGCAAGATAATTGCCAAAGTTTTGCGTAACTTATAAATTATCAATCTTATTTGTTATTATTTGTTATAATTAGCATTTTCAATATATAAATATATTATATTCAAGAAATTCTTTTAATTTCCTTAAATAATTTATTTTTGTTTTTTTTTCTATTTTGTTACTTTTCTTTCTTGTTGGGGAAAAAAACATAAACTATATAGCCGTTCAACGGCAATAAAAGGTCAAATTTGTATAAAACATCCGTTACCATCATTGATTGTGTTTCATCACTAAAACAAATTTTATCCGAAACGCTTGCCGTTCAACGGCAGTGTAAAGTCAAATTTGGATGGAATTGCCGCTACCGTTCATTTTGCTGAAAACCACAAAACAATTTTACAGAAGAATTTTATAAAAGTAATGAGGACTTGTTACAGATTAAGAATCTAACATAAAAAAAATATTCGGTTAAATAGTATTTTCGTTACAGCCGCTCAAAATTGACATTGTTTTAATTTTCAAAAAAATGCGACAATTTTGAGAAATTTATAATTTTTGGACAAGGATTTAATCCATATAATTTATTCTATCATTTAAAATCTAGGTTTATTTTTAATAAACTAAGTTAGATAAATTTTCATCTTGCCTATTATTTTTCAGGCGGTGACACTTTTTAAAAGACCTAAATTTAGTTAATTTTTTCAAATTAAGTACAATAGAACTAAAAAGTTACAATTTATTACGGGAAATATTGCCTGTGGGACTTCAACTAGACATTTTTAATGATATTTTTCATTAAAAAGATCATAACATTTGAACTATCGAACGAAGTTCCAAAAAAATAAAAAGTATTTAAAAGACAAGTATTCACACACTAATATGTGTCCTAATACATTGGGAGAGGACCTTAGGGCGCTGAAAGTTTTTCCCTCAAAATTCAATATTATACATAATATTGTCAATAATAAAACCTCATTATGTTTGTAAATTTGTTTCTTCCCAACTTGAAAATCGGTTGATGTATCAGATTTTACCTAGAAACTGATGGTTATTCTATTCTATTCTATTCTATTCTATTGTATTCTATTCTATTCTATTCTATTCTATTCTATTCTATTGTATTCTATTCTATTCTATTCTATTCTATTGTATTCTATTCTATTCTGTTCTATTCTATTTTATTATATTATATTCTGTTCTATTCTATTCTATTTTATTCTATTCTATTCTATTCTATTCTATTCTATTCTATTCTATTCTATTCTATTCTATTCTGTTCTATTCTATTCTGTTCTATTCTATTCTATTCTATTCTATACCAATATTAAATAATATTGAATGCGTATCTTTCTCGTGTACATTCAAAAACAATTAAACTACAAAAACTTAATAACGAAAATCTGTATTTTTCTTGATGTTGGTGTAGGGGGCATAAGGTTAATTATGGACCGATCGTCATAAAACTCAGTACCGTATTTTCTACTTATATAAAATTTATTTGTTATTTATTTATTATCTTGATACTAACAATTTTATGATGTTTATCCACATCTGGATGATTTTTGGAAGTGAGCCCTATATGGGAGTTATGATCAGTATTGAACCGATGTTTCAAAATTTGGTAGTATGTTTTCTATTTATATAAAACTTATTTCTGTGAAATATTTTTTTTTTTTTTTTTGCTATAAATATTTATATAAAATTTATGCCCCTTAAAGTGAATTCCGGAAGTAGGCCTTATATGGGAGCTATAGTTAATTCAGGACCAGCCTTCATGAAATTTGTTACACATATTAAAGAACTTATAAAATTTATTTGTGCTAAATTTCATTAAAATTTTTAATTTAAAACCCTATTTCGGGTGGACATTTTTATGAGGACGAGGTGAAATAATAGACCGATCTTAGTCTATTTCAACAGCCGTCATGCTTGTGCCAAAATAATTACTCGTTCTGAATTTTATTAATAAATCTTCAAAATTAAGTACAGTTTGCACTTTATTTTACATGGACCAGGCTGCCCTATAAAATTACTTAATAAAATAAAAATAATGACTATATTCCTTAACATTAGCATTAACGTAACAAGAATGTCAAAAATGTATATTTGATATACAATTATACAATTTAATTAAAAAAAAAAATTTAAATTTATACTTAAGAAAATATTGAACTTTGGTATAAAAGTATAGAGCCCCCTGTAGGTCTAAAAACGTTTATGGTTAGTCATTGTAACTCCTGAAGTATCTTCTTCAAAATGCATTTTACATTTTGAAAATATCTACACTGGTACGAAAGTTATGATTTTTGCAACAACAAAAAAAATCAAAATGAGCCATTGTGCGTCGTTAGTTGTGTTTCTTCACTTAGTTAAGCTCAGCAAGCAAATATTAGGTCTTCTAGACGCAAAAATCGGTACATTATAAATATTTATATCAAATTTTATAATGTTCTTGTTAAACAAAGCCCTAAAAATCTATTAGAAAATCAAGTTTTTTATCTAAGATTGAGAATAATTTTAAAATATAAATTTCCACAAACTTTTGACCTTTGATAAATAAAATAATACTTTTTTTCTTAAATTAGATGTAATTTTTTTTTTTTTTTTATATTATTATTCCTTAATAATTATTCTTCCTGGTGTCTAACTTTTCCCATACACTGTTCTTATAAGCTTCCTTACATAAAAACGAAAACAATATGATGAACAAAAAGACAAAAAAAAAAAAAGACCAGCATACATACACTTCAGATGACTGACTGTCATGTCATTTAAAAGTTGCAATATCAGTCTCCACAAAACCCCAACAACAACTGCAACAACAACAGCAACATATTTTAACAACATGTGTGTGAATCTTAAATGTCCACATGCAATCATTAGTTTATTCTTCAGTTTTTTACTTTTCATATAAAAAAAAAAATATGTATATATAAAATCTAGAAAAAGTGACATGTTGCATGTAGTATGTATTCCTATAATAATGTTCTTTGTGGAGACACCACAAAAAGAAAAGGAACGAAAGAAACTACAAAATAATATCCCTATAAAACGTTTAGATCTATGTTTTCTCCTTTTAAAGTGTCATCATTATATATATATGTAAGTATGTGAATATATCTCTATATAATTTGTAAATAAAGATCACTGGAAGATATGATGGCTGGATGATGATGACGATGATGCTGACAATAAAATTAATGTTTATAATGATCATGCCATAAGTTGAATATATGTCACAATTTTAATTTAAGTACGAGTGCAATTTTCTTTTAAACGTTTGAGTATTTGTAGTAAAAAAATATTAAATAAATAAAATGTAAATTTCCTGTATTGTAAAAAAAAAAACAGAATGATTCTTTGAGGAATTAAGTTGATATATTTTTTTATTTAATAATAAGATCTTTATTAAATTGGTATTTTTTATATATTTTTTTTATTCAATAACAAATTAATTTATTATTAATTTTGTCAACAGAATAATTTATATCTCCTATAAAAAATGTAACAACTTTAGTTTTACTTTAAAAGCTTACTGTTAGCATTACTTGGCAACTATGATCGCTACTCTTTGGGTTACTTTATGTTGATGTTATAACATATATTTTGTTAAATAATATAAAGTGTGGTTTCTTTCTATTAATTTCATGGGGATAATTAATTTTAAAAAAATTGAAAGCTCATTACTTTTTTCTGATAACTTTTTGGAAACAAACTTCCGAATTATGCAATTTGGAACTCTTTTGTTATATTTCAATATATTTTTGAATATGTTATCTAGCATCTTGTACACAATTATCCCGTTTAAAATCTTATCCATATTATAATATAATTGTCAAATTTAAAATAATATTTACTAAAATTAAAATTTTCTTATACTGATAAGAAAATGTCACACACGCGCTTAAAAGATGAATAAAAGATCAGTAAATAAATACAGGCAGAGCAGACACTTTCGTTTCTCAGTTTGTAAAATAAAAAACTTCAAAAAAAATTTTTTTTTTTTTTTTTTTTTGGCTTAACTCTTTTTTTATAAGATCAAAAATTATAATAAAATTTAGTATTTCCGATATTTGGAAATTAAACAAAATTTTGATTAAAATTTAGTTTTTAAACAAAACTACAAATATTTCATCTGTTATAGAATGTTTGTTAGTTAATATATTCTAAAGAAATTTTGGGTGAATGTAGATTTTGTTCGAAATAATATAGTGTCAAAAATGTAAGAAATGCATAGAGGAAATCCTACAATTTCTAAAAAACCAAACAAAATTCCCTAAAAAAAGAATTTTACCAATAAAGACCAGGTTTTTAAAAATCCTCATAAATTAAGAACATTTGGGGTCTTCGCAACTGTATTCCGTTTGTTATTTTTTTTTTTAGTATATATAAACTAAAGATACAATGATTGAACGGCCTAAATTATGATCTATGGTTTTTATCTCTAAGGTAATCTTTGTAAATGTATCTTTCAAAAAAGTATAAAATCTTTGGATGTTCTTTCAAAATATTTTGAAAAGAAAAAAGTAAAAAAAATAATAATAATTTCATATTTTTATTTTTGGACTTGGAGCAGACTTTAAATTTTTTAATATGATCGATAATCAAAAAAAAAAAAAAAAGCTGGGCCAAGAAGATCTTTTAATATATATTTTTTTTTGTTTAAATAGCTCGCTAAATTAAAAAAAAATCGTATATTTTTAAACGTTGATCAGTGATCATCACTAGAGCAACCAAAAGGTCTTAAAATCGGAAAGTACGTCCTTAAAATTAAATTAAAATTATTTTATAAAATTATTTTTCTGGATAAACATTAAAATACTACTCTATCCATGCTTGATTTTTATCAGCAATTGATAAAAATTTTTGCACTTAAAAGATTCAAATCAGAATATTATAAAACGTCCACCAATATATAAGGTGAAAATTATTAGGGAATCGGATTTGAAAAACGTATGTGACAATTAAAAGATTATGTAAAAAAGTATATAGAGTACAAAATGCCTCAAATTATGCTCTTTAGTGTAACAAATGCAAAATTATGATCTTAAATATAAAATGTGAAAAATTTTAATTGCGAAAATATTCTCTAAAATAAAGATTTTCTTTGAAAATATGACAAAATATGCTGCTAAGCCCAAAATATGCAAAAATATGACGTAAGCACCACAGTATGCAAAAATATGCTGCAACAAATCGATGTAAAAATTCTTAAAATTGAATCTGAAACGGATAAATAATTAACATTTGGAAGCCTAGAAAAAAATGTGATTTTAAATATTTTTAGTTGCCCTGAATAATAGGGGAAAAAAGCCAAAAATTCAACTCAATGAAATTTTTATTTTCTTTTGCTTCTTATTTTCTGTTTAGCTGCGTTCGTGTTGTATAAATAAAAATGTCGAATATCTCTCGGTCTCTTAGGGCTATGAATGCCTAAGGCATATCCCATGGACATCATGAAATTGGCCATAATTGGCACAATTAGGTAGTGTAATGCATAACGGAAATGCAGAGATGCATCAAAAAAGTTCGAAAGATACAAATTTTATGAACCAAAAAAAAAAAAAAGTACTTGGATTAAAAAAGCATCACAATATTAAACAGCATTTCTTTGTAATAAACTTCAATAAAATATAGTTTCGTATAATATATGAAGAGATAACTTAAATGCTAACCAAATTTTTAAAAATCGCAATTTTTAGAATAAAGACAATTATTTAAAATTTGTTTTTAAACCCCTAAAATATGTTACATTTATAAACTTTGAAAATATCATAACTTTTATTTGAATAACTCAGTAGGATTTGATATTGCACCTAATTTCTTTCAGAATTATACATAAACTTCCAGTTTGTAGACATTTTTATATGTTTAATTTAAAACCGCTATAATTTTTCAAATGCTTTCATATTTCAAAACTGAGCTGGATGTTTCTTTAACAAACAAATGTTTCTCAAATATTCTTAAAACGGTTTTTAAAAATTTTAAAATATACTTGAATAAAAAAAATGAAAAATATTTTTTTCTAAACTATTTTTAAAACTGTATCTTTGTATGCATAAATGATAGATTGATATATTTTTCACATTAGCTGAAAAGAAAAATTGTCATTCATCATTTTAAGCATATTGTTCATAATCAGGGAAAGGAAGATCAAGCATTTAAAAAGTGTGTTTTAGGCGCTTAAAAAATGTACTAAAAATGTTAAAATATGCCATAAAAACAAATAAAATATGCACTTATTTCTTAACTTTTACAAAAAAAAATTTAATTCAGTATCATATTAAATTAAAAATTAATATACAGTAACAGATGATATGGATGCATTTTTGAATGATGTGGAAAGATTTTATCATTGAATCTAAAATTGTAACAACTGCTGTGGTCTCAATAATAGATCGATTTTTCTAAAATGATATTAAGGGTAGCTCTATACAGCTTATTGTGCTCTCAGACAGAATAATCTCAGAATAATCTTCTTCAAAAAGAATTAATCAATTTTCGATGTTTTACAAAAACATATGACAACCAAAACAAATGTTTCATATACATAACTCGATATTAAACGAACTTGTTCTGCCTTCAGATATACGACTGTAAGTTTGACTCTGAAAGTCTGTATTATCTCTATGTTTTAGGCTATTTAAGGGCTGATATACCAAAAACTTTTTTCAGTGACATTGTTTTGTCGAATATTTTAGGACAATTATTTATTCTGTGTAATTTCGTTTTCTTAATATGAAATAAATATGGAATCTTCTGATGACGCACCTTTTACAATAATCAACGTCTTTCTGTGATTGTTAGTTGCGAAGAAATAGCTTATCACATATTAATTTGTTCATGGTATTTTTAATATTTTAAAACATTTTTTACCTCTTTTGAAAATTTTGAAATATAGACTTAAGTCGTTTTATCATAAGTCCACAGAATTGTTTTTTTTTCTAGTTAGTATATTGCACTAAATATGATACAATAATATGCATTTATGGTAAAATATGCAAAAACATGCATTTTCGACAAAGTGTGCATATATATGCATAACAAATCCATGCCATTTTAAAGCAAGTTTTCTAATTCGCAAAGATATTTAATTTACTCTGTTCAAGGAGTAAAGGCAAAAAACATGCATTTGCATGAACTTCCGATCCTTGTTCGTAATATTTCATGAAGCTGAATATTGTGTTAATAACAATGGAAAAATACAAAAAAAAAAAAAAAAATGAACTTAACTTTATAGTTTATAATCACTTGAAAATTTTATAAAAATCTAACGTTATAATTGTATAAGAAATTTTTTTTAATTTTCTTGTTTATTTCATAACACATATTTTGTAGCTTCGTATATAATTTGAAAAATATGCTATTTATTAAAGGAAATTTTCCAAAACATTTTCTTACGTTTGAACAAATGTTTATTGGGTTATATTATTGGGTTTTAATACATCGTACAGCATAAATATTTTCCAATACCTCCCATTAAAATCTTAAAGATTTTATCCGCAATTTAATATGAAAATGAGGTTATAAATTATTTTCATATATAGACACATAATTTTATCTTTAAGTACCGACAGCATCTAGTGACACAATTTTATTTTTCTACTCTATTTTTTCTCACAACTCATAAGAAGAAAACAAATAAAATTCCTCATGTATTTGATTTCCTAAAAACCACAATTTATTAGCCAGATGCAAATGTTTAGCATTTCTAAGCATTTCTATGATTTCTTTTAGAAACAAAAAAAAAAAAAAAAATCTCAAGTTGATTTTGCAAAACAGATTTTTAATAAATGTTTGCTTTATTATTTGCTTATTTAATTAATAATAATTTTACATTTATATCTAAACAACGTCCCTGCTTTCCAGCTACCAGCAAAGTACATAGATTTATATGGTTATATCGTAGCTATGTAAAACATTTAATAAAATTTTATTTAAAAAAAACAAAACCAAAAAAAAAAAAACAAAAAAAAAAACATTAATTTGATGTTAAAACAATCAGTTGATTGATTTGAGATCAGTGCGCACAATTCACAATTTCTAATTTAAATTCAAAACCACCATCATCATTTCATTTTATTGAAAGTACGAGCAAGAAATGTACGAGTAAAAATTTTCTTTAGACTGTCGATAATAAATGGATGCTGCTACTGCTGCTGCCAGGCAAAAAATTCAAATTGTTTAAAATCAAATCAAGGAAAAAGTGATTTTCTTTTTTTTTTATAATATTTTCAACAACAATCATCACCATCATTATTTTATGTATTCCGTGCCTCATGCTTCCATGTTTTTTCAGTAGAAATAAAAATATTTATATTAGATTTTAAAACAACAATAAAAGAAAAAATACTCGTATACATATAATAAATCTTGAACTTTTTTTATACTCTTTTTTGCTTTCTTTTTGCTTTTTCATTAATAATTTATGCATTTTACTTGATTTTATTTAAACATGCAATAATGCAGAAAAAACTCTAATGAAAAAGCGGGAGTAAAGAAAAATATTATTATTATTATTTTAAGAAATTATTTTCGTTTAGGGTTTTACAGACTTTTTTCAAATATCTTGCAAAAGTTACTTGAAGAAAAAGAAAATATAATATTAAAAAAATTTTATGAAAAATTTAGAAGTTTCTTTTATAATTTTGTTTAATGGGACTTCATCTGGCTAATGATGGTAAATGTGTATTAAAAGTGTTGAAAATATTAAATTTCTTAGTTAGGGAATTAACTTGTTATTAAGTGGATGAAGTTTATAGTTTAAATATTATTGCAATTAAACATAAATGATTTAAATAAGTATCACCATTTCTTGAATTATAAATGTCAAAATTTTTTTATTTCAATACAAATTTCAAGAAACTTGTTAAGGATTTCTTACAACGATATTAAACGGGACTAAAGCCCATAATAATTTTAAAATTCCAACAAAAATATGTTAATTAAAATTAAAATTATTATTAAAATTATTATAGTTTTAAATATTGAACATTGTTTAATAAAAAGTTGTAAGTGTATGTCTACTTACTACCAGTACTGTAAAAATTTCTTTGAAAATTGCTGTAAGTTTTAAAGCTTCAATTGCAGAAAATCTCTTATTATGCACATTGGGGCAAAACACAAATTTTTTTGGTAATAAATCTGTATCTTCTAAATTACTGTTCGAATCGAATTGAAATAAATGTAAGAGTTGTGGAAGAGGACCTAGGATTTCAGAAAAATCATTTTGTGGTCACTCTGTGTCAACACGAATAAGCTACAGGATGTCAAAGTTGACTAACTCGAGTATGTAAAAGTTTCGAAAAATCGTAACTTCTACAAATCAAGTCCGATTTCAAAGATTTTTATATTTCTGTAAAGTGCTTGGCTAGATAAAGAATAAATAAAGAAATAAGCTCAGTTATCTCTTACAGTTAAGAAGATATTTACGCTTGAGGTTTACGAGTGATAAATTTGTTAAAATATTCTTTAATTTGTAATATATTCTGAAATAATATGCTGAAAAAAATGTTTAATTATCTCAACTCGTCTAGAAGTGAAAAATAATCAATGTCAGCACTCTGAAATTAGTATGAAAAATTTCTATTTTTTACAAAAATATAGTAAAACATTTTCTTGTTGTTTTTTTTTATTATTTATTTTTGAATAATTGCCAAAAATTGGTTTATAAAGATTTTTAAACGATTTTTGCAGGAATAAAAGACTGATATCAATTTTATTCATTACATAAAAAATAATAGTGAAAATATTATGATAATATGCTTTTTTATGCACTTTAAAAAAGTCAATAAAAAAAATTCTTTTTGTATAAAATCTGCACACATCGTTTTTGGCCGAACGGGAAGCAATTTAGTGTCAAATCGATCTAAATTTATTTTAGTAATAAATATCGTCAAAAAAAATCGCGTGGCATTTTTTTTATTAATCAATAAAAATGAAACTTTTTTCTAAAATTCGCCTTTTGCGACCAATGCTGGGTGTAGAATACAATTTAAAATTTCTTTTTTAACCATTTATGAATCCTTCTGTTTTGAAATATTTAACGAAAAAAAAAAATTATTAAAAAAGCTTTGATAAAAAAGTAAAAAAATAGTATAACCATTTTTCATAATATTTTCAGAGTGCTGACTTTGAACATTTTTCACGTCTAGACGAATTGAGATAATCAAAAAATTTTGCCAGCATATTATATCGGAATATATTACAAATTACAAAATATTTAAAAAAAATTTTTCCCCCATACACCTCAGTACTTATTCCCGAAAAAGGAAATAAAGTCGAGACAAAAATTCAAGTGTAAATATCTTTTTAACTGTAAGATATAAATTAAGTGAGTAAGATTACTTTTTCTTTATCTTGCCAAGCACTTTACAAAAATATAAAAATCTTTTAAATCGGTCTTGATTTGTAAAAAATACAAATTTTCGAAACTTTTACATACTCAAGGTAGTCAACTTTGGCACCCTGTAGCTTAGTTTGACGATTTTCCTAAAAGCTTTGGTCCTCCTCTACAACTCTTCCATAAATTTCAATTCGATCCTACCAGTAGTTTAGGAGATACAAATTTATTACCAAAAGTTTTGCGTTTGGCCCCACTGTATAATGATTGACATACACATATTATGCCACTGACTAACTGAATGATCATCATACAAGATCCAAATGCTGTAAAGTTCATTCATCTCATTTAAAGGTTTTTATACATATCCACACATGCATATGTAAACTACCCTGATTTTATTGCAAAAAAAAAAAAAAAAAAAAATACTTTAACTTCAATCAACCAGCCATCGAGCAAGTCACTCATTCAACACAAAACTATGTATTCCAGCATCAATTCTCGTAGTACACATTCAGATCATATTGTAAGGAATAAAAATGTGTTGCTGTTTTCTTGTGTTTTTTACGGTTTCAATGAACGATAGAAAATTTCAAATATGCAAAACGCATCCCATAAAAAAATATACACTTGAATAAATAATTAATAAACCACAATTGGATTAAAAAGAAAGAAGATTTTATAAAGAAAACAGAAGCTGAAGAACAACAATAAATAAACGAATCAAATTAATTTTCAAGAAAATTAAATGAATTTTACAATAAATGTTTGCTTTTTAATTGAGGAAAAGAATGCGAAATATTTTTTCTTTTTAGTTGGGGATATAAAAAAAAACTAAACCCTTATCCAAGTAAATGATGCATTACACGCATATTTTGATGTGTCTTAAAAGCAACTTGCTTAAGATATTGATTTACTTGAGGAAGAATTTACACCATTTCTCATGAACAGGCCAACCAAAAATAGACAAAATCATATTTTTCCCTGAACTTCAAATGAACCAAATTATTAGTTATTTATCCGTTTCAGACAATTTTGGGACTTTTGGCATCGATTTGATACAGCATATTTTTGCATATTTGCATTAAAAATCATTAATTTAGAGCATATTTTAGCATTTTAAATGGAAAAATTTTGCATATTTTATACTTATACACATTTTTACATAACTTACCTTTAGTGAAATTTTTGTTTTTATCCCTAATTTTCATTTTATAAATTGATAAAAATTTTGTAATTTCCTGATACAGTGTATTATCTTTGAATATTTTTAAGTACAAAAAGAAAATATTTTTTAGTAAATGCTAATAAAAATCAATTTATTTTGGGCATGAATAGTTGATAATTTCAAATTTTGCTGGAAAAAATATTTTAAGAGACATTTCTTAGTTTTAAGGGTATTTTTTTATACGCATAAATGAAATATGACTCGTTTTATTTGTAATATAGCCGGTTTTAGATTGTCTTTTTTTTTCAACCAAATTAGACAATTAGTTCTTGAGATTTTTTGCAATATGTGGTGCAACCTCTTTAATTTTTTATATGACAGTTTATCTGGAGTATTAGAGTCAATTCGACTTACAAAAAGTTCTGTACTACTTAGGAACAATCAAGATTCAGCAAAATATTAATAATATCTGTAAGAATATTGGTTTTTAAAATTAATTAAATCAGTCCACAAAATCTTTTTTCGCTTTTTTCGCTAAAGGAGTCATTCAAAACTTTTTTAAAAACAGTTTTTTTTTATAAAAAAAATGATTTTTCAGTATTAGAAAGAATTTACAAAAAGCCAAACAAAGAAATTATAAAATATATATTTACGAAAATATAAAAAACTCACAGGTCTGTCCAAAATTTTCTATATATCGCTCATTTACTACAAGAACGTTATAACTTAAAAATAAATTTCTTAAGGAGATGCATTTTTATTTTTTAACCTAAAATATATTTGTTAAAAATTTTAAACGAAAATAACATTATGGTGAAATTTAAACCCTTCTACAGGAAACTTTACGATGCTGATGTAAAAATACGAGGACGGATGAATAAATCCGTGACTTTTCGAACTTCCCTCGTAGTTATATGAAATGCAACACTATTCCCATCAAGTACCACCTGTTAGTAGACTACTGTCAAATTTTGAACAAGCGTCGTCATTTACTTTGCGTAAAAAATAGGATTTTTCGAGGCCCTTAAAATTTGTTTGGTCAATAATTTCATCGTTGGAGCTGAATCTCTTTCCACCGAGCCATTTCTTTAGGTTTGGAAATAGGAAGTAGTCACTAGGGGCTAAATCCGGAGAATATAGCGGATGAGGTGCCAATTCGTAGCCCAATTCATGTAGTTTTTCCATTGAGACTGCACACGTGTGCACCCATGCATTATCATGGTGAAAAAAGAGCTTTTTTCTTGGCCATATGGGTTCGTTTTCTTTTTAAATCCTCATTAAATCGGTCTAATAAGTTGGCATAATATTCGCCGTTTATTGTTTTTCCCTTTTGAAGGTAATCGATGTGGATTATCCCGCATGCATCCCAAAAAACTGTTGCCATCACCTTATTGGCCGACTAACTAACATTGGTCTTCCTCGGAGCAGGTTCAACCGGAGAAACCCATTGTTTAGACTGCTGCTTGGTCTCCGGAGTACAGTAATGTATCCATGTTTCATCCACAGTTACAAAACGCCGCAAAAACTCATTCGGATTGCGGTCAAACAACTTCATACAATTCTTTGAAGTTGTCACACGTTTACGTTTATGGTCAATTGAGAGCAAACGTGGCACCCGTCTTTCAGACAACTGTATTAAACACAGCTGATCATTTAAAATTGAAACCGCACTGCCATATGAAATGCCTATGGCATCAACAATCTCACGCACTTTTACTCTTCGGTCGGCCAACGCCATATCGTGGATTTTTTGCGACATTTTCGGGTGTACTAACCTCAATTGGCCGTCCAGAACTTTCAGCGTCATTTGTACTTGTGCGACCACAACGAAAGTCAGTAAACCTCTTTTTTACCATTGAAATCGATGGTGCAGAGTCCCCATAGTATTTATCGAGCTTTTCCTTGGTTTGATTGACGGTTTTTTTTCGCAAAAAATAATGTTTAATGATCACTCGAAATTCACTTTTTTCCATTTTTAGAAAAATACACGAGGTTGTATGTTTTGAACAGCTGTTAAACGCAAAGTAAATGACGACACTTGTTCAAAATTTTACAGTAATCTATTAACAGGTGGTACTTGATGAGAATAGTGTTGCATTTCATATAACTGCGAGGGAAGTTCAAAAAGTCACGGACTTATTGATCCGCCTTCGTAAAATAATATGTTTTTGCGAGGAATACACAATAGATTATGAAATTTTGACAAAACCCTTACATTGCAATCCTGCGTGAAATATAAAAAACTTGTATACAGGACTTTGTCAGTTAATAAAACATATTATGCATTGGTAATGCTAACACGAAATTTGCTTTTTTTCTTTTTTTTTTTTTTGAGTTATGACGTTTTTGCAGCAAATGAGCGATATCTGTTCGCTTCAAAGAAAACTGTTTTTCTTTAATAAAAAAATAAAAAAAAAAACAGAAAATTTTCTATACATTTCTCTCGGCCGGTTATATGCGGGTTTCAAAACCTATTAAAAAAAATATTTTTCCAAATAAAAAACGGAAAGCAGATTAAAAAAATTTAAGTTCTCAAATAACTGATTTTTCTGATTTATCTGAAAATTTATCTTTTTTTTCGTCGAAGTGACTTATGCAAATCGGTTCATAAACAGAGAGTAAAAAGAAACTGAGTTTTCATAAAAGAATTGATTTTTTAGGTTTTCGCCAACCAAGAGAGTTTTAACCAAATGCTTAATTTTTCATGAAAGATTAAATTATCTGATTCGATTTTCATTAAATTATTTCGTTTCCCACAAAAAACGAAAGTTTCACCATAAATCGATTTTTTACCCAAAAACTAATATTTAACAAACAAAAAAATAAAAATAATTTTTCATCAAATAATCAAATTTTCCACAAATAATAATAATAATAATAATAATAATAATAATAATAAAATAAAATAAAAGAATAAAAATCTATTTTCTCCAAAAATCCCATCTTACGGCCCATGAAGAAATACGATATTTATATATAAAAAAAAAATTAAGAGTGTGCAAAATTCTCTAATTTATTGAACTATGATTTCATGTCTAAATTGGCTTTAATATCGAACTGCTTTTCGATCTTTAGCTTTTATGAAGTTTCGATCATTTTCTGATAGATCCTTATTGCCTCTTTAAATCTTTCTCTTTTTCATTTTTGAAGTTGTAAAACCTGAATTTGATCCATGTTTTTCTTTCCTAAAATGGTGTAATTATACTCCCCAACGTTAGCACAACAACAAGGAAACTATTTTATCAAAACATTTTTTTAATTATGTACATATTTTGTTACTTTTTGTTTAACTTTTGTAGAAAATTTTAACCAACAAGTATTTTTTACTATAAAGACAAAAAAAAAGAGCTATGTTAAACAAAACAAATGATCATCTTTTGTTTGTAATTATTTTTCCCCCATTTTGTCTGAATAAACCACAGAGAAAAAGTTCAAAAATACGTTTAACTATGCGGAATAAAATTGCAACAAAACTTTAGGTGCTGTTTAAAAAAAGTGTACTTACGATAAAGACCTTTTATCATCAACTTATATCGTTGTGAAAATTTTTTGAAAATCGGACTTTTTGAAATTATATTTGTATTTTTTTGGATTATTTCTATATATAATGATTTATATATATATTTTTACTCAAATAGCAACGAGAGTCAAAGAACAAATTTTTTTAGATATAAATCCATTGATAGAAAAAATAGAAAAGTTATGACCAAAAGTTTTTCAAAGAAAAAAAATGTGTATAGGGCAAAGTCAATTTGAGGCGAACATTTCTTTGAAATAATTCTAAAATCTAATTTGTCTTTCATTTATAAAATGTCATTATTTTATCATTCATTTTGAATGATTACATGTTTTCTCATTATAATGTGCAAATTTGCGTGAAAATTAGAGATTAAGTTTCTTTAAAATGGTAACAAGAAAGGAACTACCTTGAATAAGAAATGTGTAATTTTTTATATTATTTTTATATTTAAAATGATTATATTCAATTTGATTGATAGGCAAAAAAAAAAAAGTTTTTCCAAAAAAAGAAAAAAATGTGTGGATCAAAATCAATTTGGGGCGAATTGTTTTGTTATTTCACTGAATTTTTTGATTAATATATTCAGCAGAGGTAATGAACTTCATAAATAGAAATATCGAGGTATATATCCAATAAAGATATATCTTCTAAACTACTTCAGTGTCTGAATAACGACAGAATGATTTTGTGGTATAATAATAAGTTTGGACCAATTTAAGCAGAGGAAAGTTTGTAGAATCCTTTCCACAAAATTCCAAGCTAAACTAAGATATGATAACCGAATAACAAATTCGGAAAGTTCCAACATCGAGTTTTTAAACTGATGATAAAAAAGCTCTTCAGGAGTGCTCTAAAAGTGCACAAAAGGGATCCAAGTATTGAACATATAAAAACAACATAATAAGTTGTTTATGTTTTGGGGAAATTACAACATTTTTAATTTTGTTGCAATATTATTCCTCATATGTTATAAAAAAAAAACACTAGAAATTTAAATATGTATAATTACTGAACTTTTAAGTTGATATTATTGTACTTTTTAGTACATTTAGTTATTAAGATGAATTCGGGAACAAAAATGCACAAATATTATTAGTGACAGCTGTCTTTGTCCCGATAACATTTGACACAAAAAACAGTTTTTTGTTTAAAGAGATAAAACAGATTTTTTGCGTCAAATATCAGCAAAAGAAAAATAACAGGTTTTAGTTCTCAGCTACTAAAAACTCATAAACAGACATGTTAAATTTCCTATTGGGTTTATTTTTAAAATGAACTCTCTTTGGTGAGAGTATATGCAAAATATTTCATTATTGATTTTAGCTAAAATTTTCTTTCAGTGTACTTTGTATAAACTTTACGTCTGTTTTGTGGTTTAGTTTATTATTTTAACCATTTTTTTTTCTCATTTTCTATTTACTTTTTTGCGAATTTTTGTTTTTGTTTTTATATTTAAACTACAATCTTGTTATTTATTTTTTTGCTACTATTGCTCAGGCATTGTGCAATAACCAAACCGTATTAGACATGTTGTATAAAAGTTGGTTTTTTGTAGCATGCTACGATTCATATGTATGTACAACATTCAAGCACAACTGCTGTTAAAATTTAGTAATACATGCATATATATTATTTCTTTATTTTTTGGCTTTTATTTTTTTGCATTCAATTAATTTTACTTAATACTCGAGTACAAGTACAAATGAATTGTAGTTGAGGTTTAAGACTTAGGGAGGGATATTTTAAGGCAAAAAAAAAGCAACAACCAACAATAACAAAAATATTGTCAATAAAACATTCTCACGTGCTTACAATGAATACTTTTCTCATATATCTAAAATCAAAGTAAATTTTTTTTCTAATAATATTTTTTTAATATTAAAAAAATAATATTACTCATAATAACTGGTTTCTCTAAAATATCTCATTTATTTCCGGTTTTAAACTATTTTCTAATTAAAATGGATTTATTTAATATTATAAAATAAATGCTTATAACATGTTAAGACTAAAATGCAAAAATTCCTAGAATAAATACAAAATTTAATATTTCATCTAATTAAATTAAGAATAATAAAATTTGTTTATATGAGCCATTATCAAAAATTTTTTTCCTGGTAATACGAGGGCGGATCATTAAATCCGTGACTTTTCGAAGTTCCCACGTAGTTATATGAAATGCAACACTATTCCCATCAAGTACCACCTGTTAATAGAGTACTGTCAAATTTTGAGCAAGTGTCGACACTATTCCCATCAAGTACCACCTGTTAATAGAGTACTGTCAAATTTTGAGCAAGTGTCGACATTTACTTTGTGTTTAACAGCTGTTCAAAACATACAACCTCGTGTATTTTTCTAAAAATGGAAAAAAGTGAATTTCGCGTGCTCATTAAACATGTCTTTAAATAAATGCATAATTTTAGTATAACAAAATATAAAAAATAAATAAATACAAAAATAAAAAATATATTTCTTCAGGAAACTAAAGCCAACACTTTGAAATTTGGTTGCGCAAAAAATTATTTTTTTCTGAACTTTAGTTTAGGAGATATACTTAATTAAAGTTAAAAAAATGTGATTCCTTATTCAAGTGTATATATAAAAGCTACGGTTCTAAAATTTGCTAAACAGCATGTATCATAAATAGATATTTTAGTGGTTTTTGTTTGGTTTTCAATAAAAACTAGTTAAAAATGATTTTTAATTTATATGGAAAAACCAAACAAATGTACATAGTTTTTTTTATTAAAAAACCAAATAAAGCCAAAAACTACTAGTTTTTGTTTGGTGTAAATGGTGTGTTTTTCATCAAAATTTCTATGGATACAGATAGTCCAGTGGAAGTGTTCTAGATTACAAATCTCCAAGGCATGGTTCTTATCCTTCTAGAATCCATTTAAATTATTTTTTTTTTAATATGAACATATTTTTTGTGAAAAAATAAGTAAGTGAGCATGAAGATGTTTTTTCTTCAAATATTATCACTTAACTGTAATAGATTTTTAGGATTTTAAATGTAGCTAATAAGATGGCATATCATGTTTGGGGGAATTGTGTCTCAGAGCCCCAAGTTAAAATTCTAAAATTTTAAAAATAGCTAATTTAAGTTCAAAATATCAAATTCTTAGGTATCTTTTTCGAAAACAAAAATTGTTGGTAGAAAACTGAAAAGGAATTTACAATTTTGTATATATCTTCTTTATTCAGCATTTCAAGACAAATGGTCTGAGCCAGAGATTAACACAGATATGAAGCTTCGTCGTCAAAAACATAAGTCTAAGAATGTGTTAGTAAAAAGTTTCATTGAAAACAAAATCAGTTGTAGGGCGTGTGCTTTTTTGAGTAATTTTTTTTCAATTAAGTTTTCTTTTTAAGATTCATGTCTAGGTTAATAATCTCTTCTTAAAGATTAAAGCAGAAATTTTGATAAGAGATAATTCGAATATATATATATATATTTATTAATTTATTTATTTATTTATTTGGGTAGGGAAGGGTATAAAAGATTGGGCCTAGCCGAATGTAATACTTCCACTTGTAATTTATTTATTTTTAAAAATGTTTAAATCTAAATAAAATTTAGATTCTAAAATCTCAAAATTTATTTTTGTTAGCTTAAAGCTTGTAACATAAGCTATTAAAACTTGTATTTGACTTGTATTTGAAAATTAAATTCCCTAATTATTTTTATAGCTCTGCTCCAACTTTGACAAAAAATCTTTTAAGTATTACACAACGTTTTTTCTTTTTAAATTACGTATTAAAAAATCTCTGCACGATTTTTTATATCTTACACAATAAATAAACTTTTAGTTTAAAAACAGCCCAAAAATATTAACATTTCTTTCAAATTTTATATGAATTTTGCTTACTTTTCCAAAAACCCAGAATAATATACAAACACTTGAAAAGCCCACAACTACCGGTCATTAAATATTTATAGATTATTAGCAATTTTTAAACACGTGCTTACTCCCTTAACTTTTACTACATAGAAGTCAAACTTAAAAAAAAAAAAAAATAAGTGAAATTTTAATATAAAATCCAAACATTTTATGGTGATTTTTAGATACATAAATGGTAAAAGTTTTTGTTTAAGTCATACGCACAATAAATCTTAAAGAAATTAAATAATCATTTTTTTTTTCTTTAAATATTCAAAACAAAAAACTTTAACAACAAGTTTAATATAAAAAAATGGTCAAAAAACAAATTAAATTAAAACGTGAGGAAAATTAATTTGTATAGAAAACAAAAACTTACATTATTAATATTTTCAGCTTGTTTGTATTAGCAATAATAACAATTTACCTGTAATAGAAGAAAAAGAAAAGAAGATATTATAATATTTGTTTAAAAAGTCATTCAATTTTACAACATTTTCAAAAGTTTAAAAGAAATGTTGGTAAAAGTTAAATTAACTATTATAAAATTTGTCATTATATGTATTATTAAGTAATTAAATTTATCCATCAAAAAAGCGAGCAAGTGCTTCTAAAAAAGAACTTTTTCACCACGCTTCACCACAGGAGAACTAAGCGCATATTTTGCACTTTTTTGCAAGCTAATAAAAACGACTTCCTAAAATGTGAAAATAAATGTATTTTTAGCAAGAAAAAAGGTGAATAATTTCTAAAAACAATAAAAGTTTCACAAAATGAAAAGCATTTTTATTATCTACTAACAATGCTAAAACCATATTTTTATTAAAAATTTTATAAATACAGTTTCAAGTGAAGTACTTCAAAAGTAATGAACAAGAAGCATAAAAGGAGAACATCTACCAGTGACAACCATGAGTTAAAAAAAAAGAACTTCTGCAGCTCTTTTTGAGCACTAAGTACTTCCTTCCAATGACAACACAATGTTCAAATCATGACTTTTTCAGTTCATTTTTTTTTTTTTTTTTTTTTTTTGCTGGATATGACCAAATATAGGAAGAAAAGAAATGTTTAAGTGTAATAGTTAAATAATATAAATTTTGAAATTTAAAGAAATGAAAAGGAATTTTGAAGTGTAATAATCACTAGGCATTTTAAAGCAAATGTAACTTTAAAATTTATCTTTAAAAGCGAAATTTTTTATTTGTACTAAAAGATCTAAATGTTGTTAATAAAAAATATAAGAGTAGGAATTGTAAAAGTTGAAATAACGTATGCGGAATAAAATTGCAGCAAAAATTTCACAGCTAGTTAAAAACAGTTTACTTATGAAAAAGAGTTTTTATCATAAATTTTTAATGGCCATATGTCTTCTTATTAAGAGTACATTGGTTAAATTTTCATGAAAATCGTACTTCTATTTTCTTTAAAACGTTGAAAAAAGTAGAATTATCCCAGCAAAAACTTTTTGGTTTTCGGTAATAACAACTACTTATTAAAGTAGTTTCTTAATAATGAGGTGTCATTATTATTTTCCTACTCTGTATTACATTAATAAGTACTCAATAGTATAATAGCGCAGTAATACTGCAATCACGTGGATGAGTTGGCTAGAGCGCTGGATTAACAACCAGAAGGTTGTTGGTTCAACCCCATTCTGAAGCTGTTAGTTTTTTATAACAAAATGTCTAAAAAGGTATTTTAAACTAAATAGAATTTTTGTCGCTTAGGATGCTATGTGCGAGATGGTGTACTGAGTAAGACGTTAGTCAATAAAAACGAATGGTTAGTGTGTGCCCAAGTTCGAGTTTCACTGACGGCAAAATTTTTTTGTTTTTTTTTATTTTTGTTTTCGTTTAGGTACATATTTTTGAGTACCCCTAGTTATTCAGGCAAAAAATAAGTAGTTTATTTTTGTTTCCAATTATACCTGCTAGCTTACCAGGAAAGCAAAGTTTTTGCTGGGACTTTACAAAAATAATTAATTTTTTCGATTTTTTTATATTTACCCTATACAAAATGATTTATATTTTAATTCAGATAGCAATGAGGGTCAATGAAACCATCTTTTTCTACAAATATAAACCCATTGAAAGAACAATACCAAAATGTTGACCAAAAGTTTTTCGGATTTGCTGTGTAAGCAAAAGTGATTGAGTTAGTAGTATCAAGGTATATTATACAATAAAGATATATCTTCAAAAATACTTTAATATTCAAAAATACTTTAATATTCGATATTATGATTTTGAGGGGTTTGAAAATATTCTAAATTTAATCAAATTCTAAAATTTTAAAATCTCCAATTATTTTTAAATTAAAACCGATTAATAAGTTTTGGGCCATTTTAAATAGGGGAAAGTTCGTAGAATTTTGTCGAAAATTTTTCAAGGTAAACATGAATTTAGTACCCGAATAAGAGGTCCGGAAAGTTCCAACATCAGGTTTTTAAACTCATGATTAAAAAATCCTTCTGAACTGCTCTTAAGAATTTTGCTATTGAAAATCAATAAAATAAGATTCAAGAACTGCCACTTCATTCAGAAAAAACAATGGTTTGGTGTGGTTTGTGGGCCGGTGGAATCATCGATCTATATTTCTTTAAAAATGATGCCGGTGCGAACGTAACCGTCAATGGCGACCGTTATCGTGCCATGATAACCGACAATTTGATGCCTGAAAATGAAGCTCGTGATCTCGGCGACAATTGGTTTCAGCAAGACGACGCCACTTCCCACACATCGCATCAATCAATGGATTTATTAAGAGAACACTTCGGTGAGCACATAATTTCACGTTTTGGGCCGGTCGATTGGCCACCAAGATCGTGTGATATCACACCGTTGGATATGTAAAGTCTAAAGTTTATGCGGACAAACCCGCTTCGACTCAGGCCTTGGAGGAAAACATCACGCGTGTCATTCGCCAGTTACCAGTCGAAATGCTCGAACGAATCATCGAAAATTGGACTCAACGGATGGACCATCTGCGAAGTAGCTACGGCCAACATTTGTTAGACATAATCTTCAAAAAATAAATGCCAAAGAATGTTCTTTCAAATGATAATAAACATTCCCCATTAAGTGTGAATTTTCTGTATTTTTTTCATTAGTTATTTGTAATATAAAATGTAACTAGCTCCTATTGTTTTCACTAATAATGATTTCTGTTGTACTTATTTTAAAACCAATGACGTATTGAATAGCTTGGAAATAATTAGTTCTTTTAATGACATCTAAATAATGACTTTGTAAAATGATTGCTTGTAATAATATGAGGTAAATAGTTGCCTCTAATGCCATCACCGTATTAAAATAATATGTAAGTAGTGAAGAGCCGTTATATTAACTTCTTAACTCATTACATTTCAATCAAATTTTTTGCTGAGGTATTCATACAATGGATACAAAATTCAAATATATAAAATAGTAGAAAATATTTTTAGAAACAAAAACAAAAGTATGAATAAAAATCTTTCATTTGAAAATTTTTTCATACTGATATTTATTTTAAAATATATTAATTTATAATTGGGAATAAAATATTTTTTTTAACAAATGAAAAAATATTTTAAACAATAAAGATATTTATAATGATTGAAAAATAAAAAAAAAGTTTTAAGGTGCTTGAATTAAACAAAGTTTATCTCCAACAAACAATTAACATAAATCAATTTACAGCTAAGTCTAATTAGTAAACAATTAAATAAAATGATTTATTATAATCAATAATGTTAACATGTATTTAAAAATCTAAAAAAAAAACAATATTAAACACTATAACCAAATATATGTTTACTCTAGGGAATTGAAACAAAACAAAATATACAATTTAAGCATAAAAACGTGATAATAAAAAAAACATAAAATTATTAAAATTTGCTTTGACACTCTTCACCCTGTTTATTTAAACAGATTTGTTTTACTTTCTTTTCTTAATGGCCCAACACCACATCTGTGTTCTAAATTAGCTAGAGTATAAAAATAGTTTTCAATATTTATTTATAAAATTTATTTTCTAAAAGCAGCATCATTATTTACAACTTTTAGGATCTTTTACGAGTATTATTTAGTTTAATTTTGGTCGACTATTTTTAAATTTTATTTTCCCAAAAATACCTTTGGAATTAGTGGTGATTTCTATTTTTAATTTCAAAAAGGCTAAGTAATAGAAAATGTGATAATGTTAATTGTTTCTACAGCCTCGACCAGGGATTCCCACAATAATTGACCTCGCAGACCCTTTAAGAAATTTTTCATTTTGCCGCGGTCCCCCAGAAATGTTTGAATTCTTAAATGCAAAATTAGTAAAATAAATTTTTTGCTTCTCAGATTTTTAATGAAAAATCCATCGAAATTTACGACTATTCCCATCTTTCTTGCAACTTATGGATTCCATCACAGAACCGTTTCTTAACTTTTGGGACCAAAAACGAATCAACCCAAACGTTTATACCTTGTACTGCAGTGAAGCGTATTTGATCTTAGACATTCTAAGTCCAGCGGAATAATAGAAAAAGCAATAGTCAAAGTTCCCAACCACTTTTTTCCAAACAATTTTTAACTGGTCGCGCATCATGACAACAAGAATTGTCACGATGAAAAAATTATGGATTTGTGTCTGGCGCTTTTTCTTTAATTGCCTTTTTCATACGATCAATCGTGTTCGACACAGGTCTCTAATGATCGTTTTGTTTCACAAGTTGTCTCAACTATAGCATCGGTTTTCTTAAAAAATAATAATAAAGTAAAACTTCCCAATCTATGCCACGGGAAACACTCACGAGTATTGGACAATAGACACAAGACTTAGTGACTTTATTAGATATTTTAATACCACAATTGGTTCTTGGATCGGTGTTGATCTCTTATTCCCACAAAAAAATAAATTAATTTATACATAATTTTAGACCATTTTGCAGACCCCTTAAAACGTTACTACAGGCTCCCATTTGGGAACCCCTTATCTAGTCTATTATAACATATGTTGGTGCAATATATTTAAAATTGAAGTTTCGTAGCATTAAATTGCTGTATAAGCTACGGAGAGTGTAACATTTTGTAAGATTTTAAGAATTATAAATAGAACTCTTACATTTTCAATAAATATCAAGATATCTTTAGCATTCGAAACTTAATTCTATTACACTCTTAAACAAAAATATTCGTGTGTAATATGAATAATATTCAATATAGAACCAATACAATGTATATACTCTCGGTCCTCATACATTTATAGGCATTCAAAAATGTCCACCTGTCTGTTGAAATCAATTTTTTAACGGCTCCCGACAACTTAGAGTTATATTTAATATACATCAATATATTGGGTAAGGTCCTGAAAATGTTGGTATTAAAAATGGTAAAAATCTATATATTAACGGCTGAGATATAAGCAATACCTATATATAAGATAAGGACTTCGTACCTTAACAGATTTATCCGAAATTCTTCCATTTTTTTCAAGAAATCAAACTAATCGTTGTATACGCAACCGGGATCGACGCCGAAAAAAGTAACCGGTAGCATAAACTAATCTTTAGCATTGAGTTAAAATCGACTGGAGCTATTTCCAAAAAAAGTATTAATTTTAAAAAATATTAATTTTCACAAAAGTATAAATTTTTGAAATATTTACCGATTTTAAAAGAAATTATCAATCTTAAAGAAAAGTATGAACGTATCAGTTTTCCAAAAAAGCTACTATTAAAAAAAGTGCCTATATATTTTTAAGCAAAAATTGTCCATAATAATTTTCAAAAAAGTACGAATTTCCAAAAAAGCTGTAATTTTCAAAAAGATACAAAACTTTACAAAATAAAAAATGTGATTTTTTAAGTACTAATTTGCAGAGAATAAATATAAATTTTGAAAAAATGAACAATGTACCAATTTTTAAGACAAATACAAATTAAAAAAGTAACGCTAAAAAATAGTACTAATTTGAAAAACAATATATCAATTTTTAAACAAGTGCAAATTCAAAAAAGTGCGCTTTTTTAAAAAAAAGTACCAATTTTTAAAAAAATTACTAATTTTCAAAAAAGTAACTACCAATTTTCAAAAAAGTATTAATTTTTAAAAAACACCTACTCATTTTCAAGAAGGTACAAAAATATATGCTGGGAAAAATATTAATTTTTAAGATTTATAAATTAAAAAAAAGATAATAAAAATAAAAAATTCCGTTTTTTTTTTTCTAAAAAAAAAGTAGTGCCGATTTTTAAACGGGTTCGAGCGATTCAAAAATGGTACAAAAAATCAATTTAAAAAAACGTTTCGAATTTTTCCAGAAAAGCACAATTTTCAGAATAAGCATCAAAACTAAAAACGTTAAATAAAAAAAAAATTATGCATTTTCAAACAAAGTGCCAATTTTTAAAAAAGTACCAATTTTTAAAAATTTTACTAATTTTCAAAAAAATACCTACCAATTTTCAAGAAAAGTATTAATTTTTTAAAAAGCATCTACTCATTTTCAAGAAGGTAGAAAAAAATATATTGCTGGGAAAAATATTAATTTTGAAGACTTCTAAATTAAAAAAAAAAATAAAAATAAAAATTCCGTTTTTTTTTCTAAAACTAAAAACGTTAAATAAAAAAAAAATTTATGAATTTTCAAAATTTTCAAAATAGCGTAAATTTTCAAAATAATAAAATTGAAATTTTTGAATAAAATTCTAATATTTAATAAAAGTAAAATATATTTCTTTTCTTTTAAGTACCAAATTTCGAAAAAAAAATAAAAATAAACAAGTAACAATTACAAAAAGGTACAAATTTTTAAAAAAGTGCCAATGGTAAAGAAATTTTAATTTTCAATTAAATTGAAAAAAGTACCTCTTTTTAAACAAAACGTACTAACTTTCCAAAAAGTACCAAATTTATAAAAGTATCAGTTTGCAACAAAAAAAAAAAGTATAAATTTTCCTAAAAAGTACCAATTTTCAAAAAACTATTAATTTTCATTTAAAAGTACCATTATTCGTTTATTTTTAAATAATTAAAACTAGAACTATTCGTCTTTTTGTTGTCGATAAAATGAATTTACAATTTTACTTTTAATTGTTTTTCCAAAATTTTGACAGAATGTTTTCCTTTATTGTCGTACACGTGTCATTGAATACAAAATCATATTTCAAAATTTTATTTAATTTAAATATTCAATTGAATATTTTGTTATGAGTGTGTATATAATTTCAAGTACCCCCTAGCAAATGATATTCAAGTATTATTGTCGGTAATTTACTGTTTGTGGTTTGTGTGTGTGTGTGTTTTTTGTTAAGGAAAATATTTATGAAGATCATACTTGTAATGAAAGATGGGTATTAGAACCATTTGTTAAAATAATTTGAGTGCTACGAATTGATAAGTGAGATTATTTTTAGAAAGATTTTTTAATGGAATTTTTAGAGTGAAGAAGTAATTGTACAAACGAAACTAAAATTAGTAAAACTAAAAGAAATTTTTTTTTTTTTAATTCTTAAACTAACAGTTCCATTCGCAATCAAATAACAAACGAATTTATTGTGATTGTAAAAAAAATTGTAACAACAATCATTTGTATATTCTGATTTCATATAAAAGCTATTTTTGTATAAGTTTTCTGTGATATTTTTCACATTCACAAAAGCATATGACAAGAGCTAATGGCTGATAATTATCAAGAATTCGATAATAGCATTGTTAATCTAGTTTTTGTCATTTTAATTATAAACTACTTTTTCTTCACTTTCTGATTAGTGTTTTTAAAGTAAAATAAGACAGTCATTAATTTTTTACTATTTTTGCTTAAATTATGTTCTCTGTTAAACATACGAGTACATTAAAGACATTAAGAAAATGTTAAAAAATTATAATTTTATTTTGATGTTAAAATAACTGTTTAAAGATAGTATTAAAATTAACACCATGAGACCAAACACTTAAAAACCGCTAAAATAAACACACAACCTAGTAATTTTCTTTTAACTGAAAATGTCTACACCTCTACTATGTGTCTGTCCTTTACCTTTTTCCTCTTAAACAAAATGCTTTTATATGAATTTTGCCATACCATGATTAAGTTTTTAATGTATGTTCAGACCAAAAATCATCATAAAACATGCACATTTCCCATTAACACTTTTGCTTAAAAACCTACAAAAAAAATAAAAAAATAAAACGCTTAATGTTCGCTCCTTTTACTGGGTGTTATAAGTGAAATAGTACTTGAAGTGGTACTATTTGTGTAACTGGTTGGGTGTTTGGCTAGTTAATATGCTCACTACTGGGTTTGAGTTTAAGAAAATGGCTTATCAAATTTTTAAATCAGTTATTTTATCATAAAATAAAATATCATAATTGTGTCATAATTTTTTAAGGGGGCAATTTAGTAAGCCTTTAAGTTGACACTTAATGGTTACGAAAACGGAGTTGCCAGATGTTTTGATTTAATAAGAAGAATTTGCAAGATATTAAAACAAAAAATTTATTATTAAAAAAAATTGTTTTATTAATAATTAAAAAGTCTAGGTTTGTCTGTTGAACACATAATTTCTTTAAACAAAAATATTTAAAATATTAAAGGTGTATTTTTGTTACTTGAAAAATATTAATCAATTATATAAATTAATTGTATAAATTTATTTATTAGCATCATATTGTTTTAAACAAAACCGATCCAAAACAAAATAGCCTCAAGCCAATGACAGAACAATTTTAATTTCTATACAAATTGAAAATTAAGGTTAACCCCGAATAAAAAAGTGATTACCACTTAACACTGAATGTATTGAATTAATATTAACTTATATTAAAAATAAAAAATATATATATAAAGGTAATCATTATTAAAAATTCATATTATATTTTTGCCAGGTTTATTGTTGTTTCTCTAAATTCTAGTTAACTTCATGAATATCAAATTAATATGACAACCATTAAAGAGAGTTTTATTGTTATTTTTTTTTCTAATTTCTTTCTAATTCATATTTATTTATTAATAAAACAAATTTCTTGATTTTTTTTATGATCTACTGGCATGAATTTCATTATGTTTTTTTTTCCTTGTTTAAATGTGAGAAATGTCAGCTTTTTAAATTTATATAATTTTTCTTTATTTTTTTTTTTTTTTTTTTTTTTTTTAATTTGGATATAAAAATATTCACATAAACAACGATCAATCAAATTGTTATTTATTTTGATTGTATAGCTAGACAGAGGCAGACACCTAAGTGAAACTAATGTTTTCTTTTTATGAATTTTAAGTTTTTATCACGTTTTATTACTTATTACCAGGGCAACCAAAAAGTTGCAAAATCATATTTTTTCCTGGGTTTCATATGAACCAAATTGTTAGTTAATAATCCATTTCAGACCATTAGAAGAACTTTGGCATCGATTTGTTACAGCGTATTTTTGCATATATTTGGCTGAGCAGCATATTTTCTTATATTTTCATTAAAAATCCTTATTTTGGAGCATATTGAAGTATATATATATATATATATATTAGGACGAATTTGAAAAACAGTAAAAAGAAAATTTAACTAATGGAAAATTATGTAAAAAATTCTATAGGGTGCAAAATTTTTTTCTTGAGTATAAAATATGCAAAAAAAATATATATATATGGAATTTCACCTGCTAAATACGAATCTGTTTTCTTTTATATCAGGTCATGTCTAATACCTCCCCCTAAATAAGGGGGGAGGTATTAGACACGAGTATATTTTACCATAATTCGATAACAGATCGTCCTCTTCATACAATTGAAACACCAAAAGATGCAGAGAAATTTATGTTTTAACCACCTTATTATTTTCTTATCTGCCCAAAAGTTTCAAAGTTATTCAGAAATTAATGTCGGAAAATAATAATTTTTCATGCAAAATTTTGAAGAATTTATTTTTTTCTGAAAATTTATTTTCTTTTAAGAAATGTGCAGTTTTTAATGATTTATAATATCATCAGAATGTAAGCACAAATCTTGATTTTATTCCTTGAAAATAACCATGTATACTTACAATGAAGTAGACACACTGGTGGACAAAGAAATGTTTTTTTTTTTTTATTATTTAATAAAAATGGGTGGATTGGATTTCATTTTGCGTTCTAAACAAGAATCTGCTTTCACTTTTTTGTGACGTATTGATTTTTTATGGGCATGACTAATATGACAGTCAAACTTGTATAACTCGAGAACGGTTTGTCCAATTTAGAAAAAAAAAAACTCTAATAGATGCCGAGATTAATTATCTATTACACACTTATCTAAACATACTTTTTTCATCTCTCAATATTTTCACTTTTTAGAAAAACCTTTTAAGATAAAAAAATCTTAAATTTTGCAAGAAAAAATTTTTTTTCGGACACTAATTTCTAAATAATTCCGAAAATATTGAGCATATAAAAAACTCTTATTAGGATGATTTGAAGACACTCCGCATCTTTTGGTGTATCTTTTCTACAAATTGTACACACCGTTATGGTGTGTACTCATGCAATGGCCTTATTATGGGTGAAATATTAGACACGCCCATAAAAAAAAGCCAGACCACAAGAAAAAAAATTAAAACAAATTTGTGATTAGCACACAAAAAAAATCCATATAATCCAGCTATTCGTGTTTAAGGGAAGATTTTTTTTGCCGACCAGTGTAATTTTCATTATATAAGTTGATAATTTCCTGATACAATGACTATATTTAAGTGCAAAAACAAAATATTTTTAGCAATTGTTAATAAAAGTTAAGATATTTTTAGCATGAATTGTATATAATTTAAAATTTAGCCATATTTTCCAATTTTAAAATCATTTTTTATGCCTACAAAGTACTTTCTTAGAGCATATTTTTGAATGCCTTGCTTATTACATTTTAATGAAGAAAAATCTAAAACAAAAACAAAGTTCAGTTTTGTTATCTTTTTAGTTTTTATAAAATTTACAAAATTTTCTTTAAATGTTAAGTGTAATAAATGTTTACAGAAAATAATGTTTAACAATTTGATTTGTTGTAAACTAAAAAAGAAAAGTGTTTTCGTTGGATACATTTTTAATTAAATTACGTGACTTTCAATGAAAAAAAAAAAAAAAAACACAAATAAAATTGCCAACAGTTATCATCTGGTACATGTGCTGAAGACTCTTGCTGCACTACGTGTGTAAAAAAAATTGATTTTCTTTATAATAAAAACAAATATCCATTTATCAACACAATTAAGCTCCTTAAAAAATAATATAAGTTTTTTAAAGTTATTATGTTTTTGTTTTAGTTTGTACTTGTTTTAAAAAATTTTAAATAAATTTACTTAAATTAGTAGGATAGAAGGAGGAGCACTCGCCACTTCTTTGTTTAAAGTGGTTTATTTCCATAATCGTTAACGATATCTGTAAAGTTTATTTTATACTAATTACTTAAGCTATGTTCACATTTGGCAAATATTTGTTCAAAATTGTTTACCATTGTTTGCAAATGTGTTGTAAGAGAAAACAGAGTCAAACAAAATTCAATAAAACGTAATCTGTGATTTACGATAAGTAAAAAACATTTTCTAAGAAGAAATTACCATTTATTTTATTTAGTCGTTACGTCTTTTTCGTCAAATATTTGACTAGTCTGAACATAGCTTTAATAATGTTAGCTTTAATTTAAATCCTTTTGATCTAGACTATATATTAATTTCTAAAGTGACCAAAAACGTCGAAACTACCCCTAACCCAGACAGAAACGTTTGCTTATATATGATGTTCTTTTATTTTAATAATGCAATTGAAAAAAACATGCACAAAGATTAATATTTTAAAATTAATTTTATGTAAAATAAATAAAAATTCAATCAATAATGCAGATAAAAAAATAACAGTGCATTGTGAAAATTATTAAATGAGTTTTTGTTTAAATTCTATAAGCACTAGAGAGTCTACATATGCAGTGAAAAATCTACAGCTATTAAGTACCTCGTAGCTGATTGCGTTGTTCATGGAGTATATTTAGTTGAATCCGGCTTACCTGCAGTCTGGCGAATGCTACCCAGAAGGAGTCTTATGCACCAATGATAATTTTTTTCCTACTTTAAATGAATTTATTAAAACAACTTTTATCAATTCTTGTTTATTACTATCAAGTTTATAACACGGAGCAAAATCTTTATTAAATCCCAAAAACTAAAAAAGATATCACAGAAAATACCCAGAGTGAAATATTTGGGAAAGTGTTGAAAAGACAATTAATCACGTCTATCTCCGCTCAAATGTAAATTGAAAATATTAAAATTTATTGGATGAAGGATATGCGATAGAGGAAAAGATAATCAATTAAAGACACAAAAATTGTTTCTTCGTTTTCAAGATATTTGGAAGTGGCAGATGTGCCCCTATGGCGAATGCTCCCCCTACTACCCCACTTTTTTTTGAAAACTGGTACTTTATTTTATGACACACAAACGCATGGGTATAGGGTGTCATTATCGGCGACTATAACCTTCTTTTCTATTAATTTATTTTTTAGAATTGTTGTTTTCATTGTACTTTTTTGAATTTTTCTAATTTGTATATTTTATGGAAAATTGGGACTTTTTTTCATTTTATTTGCACATTGTAAATTTTTAAAAAATTGTTACCTACATATTTTTTCAATTGATGCTATTCTGAAGAGTTTTTTTTTATTTGATAATTTATTTTCAAATTGGTACTTATTTGCAATGTTTGATAAATTTTTATTTTTATTTTTTTATACCCTACACCACAATAGCTGGTTGGGGTATTATTCGTTTGTGCTGATGCTTGTAACGTATAGAAAAAATTATCCAATTATCTCTTTTTAAATCGATCTAACGATGTCCGTCCGTCTGGCTGGCTAGACGGCTGGCTGTCCACGTAAACCTTGTGCACAAAGTACGGGTCCCAATTTTAAAGATAATTCAATGATTAATGGCACATGGATCTTTTATGATACAAGGACGAAGTCTATTGAAATTGCTTGTGATCAGTCCATTTTTTCACCTAGCCACCATGCAAATGTCCCCCTGAAATCGAGTTTCAACACTCATAAATGCCTTAGAAATAAGATTATTTTAATAAAATTCGGTGAAAAGAAGTTCTGTACAAGTATCAATTTTTGCATCAAATTTTATGAAGATCGGTTTACAATTGGCCATAGCTCCCGTATAAATCCCTCTTTCGAAAATCATTTTAACGTGATTAAATCCCATATGAATGTTAGTATCAAGTTAATATTCGACACAAATAAGTTTTATGTAAGTAGAAACAATATTGCCAATTTTTATGAGAATCGGTCCATAATCTCCAAGAATTGCCCTAAGGTGCATAAAATCATCTAGATGTTATTTTCAACGCATTATTCTGTATTTGTATATTTTATTTTACATATAGTAAAATTGGCCACAGGTGTAAAATAAGTCCTCTTCCCGAATTTTTATGCTCGTACACAATGGTGTAGGGTATTATATAGTTTTTTTTTTTTTAGAAAGTGGTATGGTTTTTGAAAATATTTTATTTTTTTTTTAGAAATTGATAGTTTACATTTTAAAACTGGGATCTTTTCTATTTGGTACTTTATTTGCAAATAACTTTTTTTTTTGCAAAATTGGTACTTTTTTGAAAAATTTTGTTCGAAATTTAATTATTTTTTAATTACTGGGTATTTTTTGAAAATAGGATTTTTTAATTAGTTCGTTCTACTTAATTTGAAAAATTGTTACTTTTCTGAACTATTTTGTTCGAAATTTTATTATTTCTTTTTTTTTATATATAATTACTAGATACTTTTTGAAAATAGATTTTTTTATTCTATTCTATTTAACAGAATTTTATTTTATTAGTACATTCTGCTAGTTTTGGAAAATTGGTACTTTTTAAACAAATTTATTCGAAATTTAATCTTTTTTAATTACTTTTTGAAAATTTGTATTTTTTTAAATAGCTATCTGCTTTTTTCTTGAAAAATTTTTACTTTTTTAAAAAATTTTACTTTTATTCGATATTGGCATTTTCTTATTTATTTATTATTATTCTTTTTTTTAATTTGTGCTTTCATGCTATTTTTGAAAAATTGATATTTTTTAATTTTATTCGAAATTTACATTATTTATAAAATAAAATTTAGAAAAATTATTTTTTTAATTGATTTATTTCAAAAATTGGTACTTATCATTAAAATATATTCTTGCTTGGATTTTGGTATTCGCCCAGCAAAAACTTTTTGGTTTTCGGTAATAACAACTACTTATTAAAGTAGTTTCTTGGTAATGAGGCGTCATTATTATTTGCCTACTCTGTATTACATTAATAAATACTCAATAGTATAATAGCGCAGTGATACTGCAATCACATGGATGAATTGTCTAAAGCGCCGGATTAACAACCAGAAGGTTGTTGGTTCAACCCCATTCTGAAGCTGTTAGTTTTTTATAAGAAAATGTCTAAAAAGGTATTTTAAACTAAATAGAGTTTTTGTCGCTTAGGATGCTATTTGCGAGATGGTGTACTGAGTAAGACGTTAGTCAGTAAAATGAATGGTTAGTGTGTGTCCAAGTTCGAGTTTCACTGACGGCAAAAAAAAAAATTTTTTTTTTTTTGTTATTTTTGAGTACCCCTAGAGTCAAAAAATAACTACATGAATTTGTGGACAAGTCGAACAAAAATAACTAGTTATTCAGGCAAAAAATAAGTCGTTTCTTTTTATTTCCAATTATACCTGCTAGCTTACCAGGAAAGCAAAGTTTTTGCTGGGCGGTTTTTCAAACATATCTTTTTCAATTGCAAAAAATTTGTAAAAAAAAAAAATTACTCGACCAAAATTTAAACACTTTTTAAAACCCAACATCCAAAAGCAATTTCTAAAAGATCAAAGTTCGTAGCTTAGGGCTTTAAAATTATATACTCGTAAAAATCTTACTCTTATATTGATCTATAATACATGTGCCTCAGTAATCGAAATTAAATATATTTCCACATCAAAATTTAAATATGAATTTAAGAAGACATTTGAAATTTCTTTATGTACTTATTGAGCAAAAAGTAACGATTATAATGGTAACTTTCTTTCAAAAAAAAAAAAATCCTACTTTAAAAATATGACCGAAAATTTATATTTTCGGTCACTTTTTTATTATTATTTTAATTTAAATTTAACGACAAATCGTTTCTCAATTTAATACTAAATCTGATTTCTATTAGGGAAAGTGTGTATTTTTATATATAATATTCTAAAGTTAATATAAAATAAAAAATGATCAAAATTAAAGAAAGAAACTATAGCTGGTTGGAAAGTAAATTCTATTCAAATAAAAAACATTTCAATTTTATTGATTTTTATTTTTTTAGATCAACATATAAAAATAAACTTTTCATTAAAAATATTCTTTAACAAAATTAATATAAGTTTTGTTTTTTTTTTTTTTTTCAATTCACTCCAAACATTTCAATTTAGATATAAAGACAGGGAATAATCATTTAGTTTATAATTAAATTCTATTGTGTTCATAATTTCATTATCTTTTCTTTTGATTAGTAAACAGAACATCTGTTTTGTTAAGTTTTACCGTTAATATTAAAAAAAAAAGTTAATTTCTTTCAGTGCATTTTTTCTAATGTTTGAATGCATGTTAGTTTTTCTGTTTGCTACTTTTAAAACCCTCACGTTTTTATACTTTTTTATATAAATTTTATTTCATATCACCAGTTTGGAGTACATTGTTGTGATTTCATCTTGAGTTTTTAATTCATCCCAATGCGCTACAGTTTTCTTTAATTTTATATATTTTAACATCAAATTGAAAGCAAATCTCTAGAAACAAACAGAAAATGAAACCAAAAAAAAAAAAAAATAATAATAAAAGTAATGTAATTCAAAACCCATTGTTTTTTTACAGCAAACTTAAAATAAAAGCTTGACAAATGAGTTGAAATCCAAATAAAGAAAATTATATAGTATAGTATATAGTAGTTAGTTTTCGTATTATTATTTTAGACTTTTCTTCGTTTTCTGCTACACTTTGGCTTTGTGCATCTTTTTCTCTTTTTTTTTTTCATTTCATTAATATTATTATGGTTATGTTGTTGTAAAATAAACACGTTTTTTTTTTTTTAACTAAAACAAAAACTTAAATAAATTTTCAAAAAATTGACAGACGTATGAATGAAACGGCGGACCGTTGGACAGACACATAAAACAAATACAATATTTACAATATTAACAGACGACGCCAGAGAAAGTTTTGTTTTATTTTTATTTATTTATTTAATTTTTTTTTTATTTAAACAAAAAATTAATAAAATTATAGAAAATAAATCAACAGTTTATGAAAGAAAATACTTAAATAAATAAAAAATAAAAACGTTAAACACATTGTAATAAATAATAATGAGGTTTATTAAAAACTGCAAAATATTTTTAAATAACTGAATTTATTTTGCAAAATATATTTTAAAAAAAAAATCAGGGAGTGTTTTTATTATTAATTTTATTTATTAACTAATAATGTATATTAAATATTGTGTCTTTAAAAAAAAAACAAAATCTAGTAATATTTTTTTTCAAAATATTTAGCTGTCATTATAACATTTCATTAAATTATAACTTCCCATGGCTACACTTTTAGCATATTAAATACATTTAAGTAGTGAGTGGTTTATACAATTTTATTGTTAATTTTTTTATGTTTTCCTAGTAAAACTAAATGCTATTAATTAAAAGTTTAGTTAAAAAAAAAAATGTTTAAAAATTGTTTTAGATTTTCCTGCACCAACCAACTAACATCTTGTGAAATGTGTCAAGTGGATTGTGACAAAAATATAAAATTTTACACAAACTTTAGAGTGAAAAGTTTGCGTGTAAATTTGGTGGTTAAATTTAATGCGAAAGGTACATATTACATTTTTAAAGTTTACTTAAAAAATTTTGTTATTTAAAAATTTATATAAAAATTGCTTCAATGTTATACATTTGCCAGATCGGAAATTTCGCAAAATTTTCAGTCCCGTAATCCCGGGATTTCTTGCGTTTGAAAAATGTTTATATTTTCTAACTCATATATGATTATTTTAGTAGGTAACATATTTTTATCTTCGTTTTTATTTATTTTTTTTTATTTGATTTTGTTACGAGTTTAAATATCTTTAAGGAACTGTCTAAATATATTTGATAGTTCTGAGTCCTTTATGCATTTTTGTATAATAGATGAAAAATAAAATAATTCTATTTATGGTAATATTTTAAAAAGAAAAAATTTTATTCTGCATTATAGTCAAAAATAATATGTTGCAAAAGGACGACTAGTAAGAAGTGCGAGTAAAATTTAAGATTTCAGAAGTATATTTATTAAACGATTTAAAAATGTAATTTTTACGCATGTTAAAATTTTATATAAATCTCCTTAAAATG
Source organism: Protocalliphora azurea (assembly GCA_932274085.1). Classification (NCBI taxonomy): domain Eukaryota; kingdom Metazoa; phylum Arthropoda; class Insecta; order Diptera; family Calliphoridae; genus Protocalliphora; species Protocalliphora azurea. The sequence goes on from OW026519.1 coordinate 135,202,315, forward strand.
ATTGAAACCCTAAAACAACCAATGAACACGTGGGCTTAAAAGCATCCAAACTATTAACTGTATATGGATTTTTTTATTATGCTATTTAGAGGGTCCAATTGTCTGATATAAATTAATTTTTAAACTCAAGTTTTCCTTTTCTGTAGAGTAATAGTGTATGACAAAAACCATTATTCATAGAAATGGATTATAAAACTGTAAAGAATAGAGCTTCAGAAATCTGTAAAATTCTTTGGGGCTCTCCTATGAATTACTATATGTACACTGTCTTATAAGGTTCTGAGTTGCTGAACTAAATCATAACTGAAGTACTGATTTAACTAACCTCTTTTGCTAATTTGTTGGCAAACTATGCTTATTTAATTAGGATTTATATGATACCTATCTAGTTCATGAACGAACTAGTACAATAGTGTGAGTGAACTAATTTAAATTTTGTGAACGAATTCAAATACTTTAACTAAAAGAACTTGTTCTATAGGATTACGTTTATTATTCATTAATTTTTTACGTTTATTATTCATTCAGATCGAAATGTTTAAAATAAGACTTCATTCCCAAATATTTATCAAACTTTTACACGAATTCAATAGTTCTTGATCGAATTAATTAGTTCAATTGAATGATTAAATTTCTTCAAATATATTTGAGGTTCATTTCAGGAAAATACTTTTAAAAATAAAATATTCTCAACCTGATAGCAGGTGTTACATAGAGCAATACTGATTCTGCGACACGAGATTTCTCAGTCAATTTAGATACAAATGACCATGGAGTTCTAGGCCTATTACTTTTTTGAATTGACTAGTTTCAAAAAAAAAAAAATGAAATTTTTTACAAATTTAAAAATTTTTCTTTTCCAAAGAAAAAAAAATAAAAATCGAAATTGACCAAATATGTTCCTTTTTTCTCTTTTATCACAAAACTGCATATATTGAAAATAAAACGAGCGATATTTCATTAAAATCAACTGATAAAATGGTGACTTTGTTCACAATTCATTTAGGATATCTCATCTAAAATTGATTAAAAAATAATAATACTAAAATTATTTACAAAAACATGGATCGATTTAAATTAAATGTGGTTAGTTTTATTTTCAACATATTCAGTTTTACGATAAAAGAGGAAAAAATTATATTTTTGACAGTTTTAGACTTTTTTAAATCTTGAGAACTAGAGGCAATTCCAAAAAAATAGTGATTTATGTGACTTAGAACTCCATGAGAAAAATCAAAACTATTATAAAATTAAGAAAAAAATATATAATAATTATTCATCTACCATTCTACACATTAAATATATTCTGGATATTTTTAGGCAGTGGTGTCGAAATAACGATGTCCGTCTGACCGTCTGCGAAAAACCTCCAACTCCAACAAATAAAGGGCATATGTAAGACATTTATGTGTCGGTTAAGATGCTGAGAATTTCGCTATTAAAAATTATAAAAATCAGTTAGCAAAAAATCTGAGTTATAAATAAAAAACCAAAAACTAATTTTAATTTCAAAATATTTTACCAAATCAGATATCAATTTGTTAAGATAATAAGCCTGTTTATAACCACTTTATGTGGGTTCATGCGGCAACATTGTTTAGTTCATTTCAAAATTTATTATATAACATCTGCATTTTAAATCTAAATACTTTTTATCTAAAGCATGTTTAAAGTTTTTTTCTCTAAAATATTTAAAAAACTTGTTTAAATAAAAATTATTTTTTTTTTTTTGCATTATAAAAACGCATATCACTTGGTTAACAACTTTCGCCATCAAATATGAGTTAAAAACGCACAACTGAATTTAAAAATAAAAAAAAGATAAATAAAAATAGAAATCAACTCACACGGTCAAAACATACCAAAAAGAATCACTAACATCACACATGATAAAAAAGATACAACTTAATATTAAGTTACTGCTTAAATTAAATTAAAAAAAAACTGAAAAAATAAACAAAATACGGGTGTTGATTGCCAAACATGTAATTAATATTATGTTGTATGCATATATGTATATATATATATATATATATATATATATATATATATATATATATTTCTTCTTTGAATTTTACTATTTATTTACAACTTTGAACGCGTTTTTTGCTGCTTCTAAATATTGAAAATTGTACAATTTGTTGTTTATTTGTTTACTGAAAAAACAAAAAAAAACACCTTACACTTTGTAAATGTTAAACCGGCACTCCTTTTGATTTTATTTTCACATAAAATTACATCTTTAGATATACAAAGTTTTTGAAAAATTAATTTACTTTTTTTAATATTTAATATTTTTTTTAACTTAATGTTATTGACACATTGCATAATTTTGTAGTGTTTATTATAATTAGAAAGAAGAAGAAAATTAATTAAATAATTTCATATTTTTTGTTGGTATAAGTTTTACTCATATGGTGACGTCACTAATTATAGGTACATTTGAATAAAATTGTAGACAATTTAGCAAAAATTCCAATAAAATGTTAAAAAACATAATGTTATTGTGTAAAATTTTCAGGTTTATATTCCTGTTTTTTTTTTTTTTAATTTAGTTAGATAACAGACTACTTACTTGACTAGCGAAAAGTAGCCAGCACTGGTTATCATAATTACTAGTGTGGTGTAAATAATGTACTTTTCACTTAAATAAGAAAAGGAATTGTTATATATTATATATGTATAAGTATTTACTAAATTGTCATGTTGCCAATGTAAATTCTGGATACACTACTTGAGGTATAAAAAGGTATACAAAGTACTAATGTGATTTATTTTATATTCAGAATTTTTAAGGCTCTTTAATCACAGATTATCTAATCAAATATAACATTATAACTAATGTATAAATTCATTTGTCTTTTTTTAATAAATTTAATGGCGTCGAAAAGCAATTTTGCATGTTTAAAATTTTGTTTCAGCACCACAAAACGAAATCGTTTCTGTATAAAATTCATATGGGTGATAAAAAGTGGATCAACTATGATAATCCAAAATGATATAAAATCGTACGTGAGTCAGGCCAACCAGAAAAATCGACACCAAAGCCGCATATCCATGTATTTGGTCTGTCATATATTATGAGCTGTTAAAATAGAGCGAAACGATTATGAGAAAAGTGTCCCAATACAATTGATCAACCAGACACGAGTCCATAATTTTCCATTATGACAATGCTCGGCCTTATGTTCCGCGACCAGTTAAAAACTATTTTGAAAAAAGTGGTTGAAAAGTTTTAGGTCACCCGCTATAGCCCAGACATTGCAGCTTCTAGCTACTATGTATTTGCTTCCTTCGATTCACAATGCTTAGGTGAGATATGCTTCACTTCAGATCAAGGTATAAAAGAATTTACCTGATTCTTTTCATGCCTCAAAAGGGATGAAACGGTTTTGGGATGGAATCCATAAGAGGGGAAAAAGTCATGAATTCGATGGACATTAGCTTAAAAGAAACATTAATATTTCATTAAAAGCTATAGTAGGAATTATTGCATACACCTATAATTTCTTAGCGTACCTGGAAATATTTTCTTTTACTCATTTTTTCATTTTTATTACTAAAGAATTCAAATATGGGGATCCGCAGGGAAATGAAAACTTCCTGAAAGGGTCCGCGAGGTCAATCATTGTGGGAACCCATGCCTTATAGACAGAGGAGTTGTGTTAAAGATATTTTTTAAGACCCCAAATAATTTAGGGCATGATTATGCTTTTGAAAAATAGAAAATCATCAAAATCGGTCCATAAATAGCTGAGTTTTAAAGTATTTTTTTTTATATATAAAAAAAATAGACAAATTTGGAAACTTATCTGCACGTAGAAAAAAAGAATATAGTTAGCCATTTTTACGGCAAAAATATAATGATTAAATGTTTATTTATGACCACTGGAATAGTTTATATAATTACTGCAACTATATTATGGTTATAGTAGCTAAATATGTGTTCTCGTAATCAAATTATTTTTGCAGTAAACATTAAACGTTGTCACAATCTCTAATATTGTGCCCTTCTACCTTATTTTAAAACTAAACATGATGCGTATGCCGTAAAAATGATCAGCTATATTTTTTCTCTGCATGTGGGTCCTTCAAATAATCGGTTTATGATTTTATGTATAAATACTTGTGTATAAATACTTTGGAAATGCTTATGAAAACTGCTGTTAAAAATTAGTAAAATCAGTCCACACTGGCTGAATTTTGAAGAAAAATCTTACGTTTTGTCATCGAAATTTTTGAATATTGTAAACTCGGGTTATATACTGAAAACGAAACTCAACTTTTACAAAAAAAAAAAAAAAAAAAAAAAAATAGATTTGCCACCAAAGAAACAGTTTTTTTACTGAAACCCAGGTTTGCATTATAAAACCGATTTTGCTAAAACAAACTGAACAAATAAATAAATCAAGTCAAACTATTTATTTACACTAAAATATAATGAATTTAACAATTGTTTTTTACTAAAAATTAATTTTATAAAAAAAAATATTGAAATATTATTCCTGCTCCAATTTGACTGATCATAGTATTTAATAAGTTAAAAAATAAATCTGTAGATAAAAAAACACTTCTATTTTAATTTAGGTATTTAAGTGTATTTATAATGATTACCTTTAGTGTTAATTGTTTCCCTATTAACCAAATATTTTAACTTCAACTTCTCTTTTCATATATTCACACAATACTTTTTTGTTAATTTATTTATTGTTTTTTCTTTAATGAAAAATTTCATAATATTTAATTATTTCCTTTAATATTAAAGATACAAATAAACAAATTCCTTTTATTAAAAATTTATTTAAAAAAGAAAAGTTAAAATAGTTTAAAAACCTATGCGTGACTCTTAAACTTTAAAAACCAAACCACAGTCAGTAGCTATCTGAACATGAAGTAGGAAAGTATTTTAAACTTTAAACAATGGCATAAAAAATATTTAATTAAATTAAAATATTTGAAAAACAATTTCCTTAAAAGAAAAAATAATATAATATTAAAATATTTTTCTAACAAATTTATTTTAGAAAACAATACTTTAAGTTAAAAATTAATGTTAAATTTTATTATTACAATAAGTTTTTTTTTTTTTTAAATTCCACTAAAATTTGTTTAAATTTTTTCTTTTATATTTTTGTGAAAGTGTTAAAAGAAAATCAGTTTTTGTTTTTTTAATTTTAATTTCAGCTTTAAAACAGGCAAAACTTTACAAGTTTTCATGCAAAAAATAAATAACTTTAACATGCGTGTAAAAAAAGCATGAAAAATATTAAATTTCTTCTTTGGTCAATAATGAATGACCGAACGTAGTGCGAATGAATTACCAGATCTCATCAATGGTAAGTGAGACGTGAAAACAACTTTTTTTTATTTTTAACCATAAAGTAATAAAAAATGTAATGACATTTTATATTAAGTTGTTTTTTTTATTGTTTTTGATTTTGTATTTTCTTTAAATATTTTTTTTCTTGAAACACGATTTTCAACTTGTTTGTTTTTTTACCAAAGTCATTATTTGGGGAATTTCAAAAATTTCTTTAACATGACTAAACCTCAAGGAGTAAACATTTTTGTGGCTTGTGTGGTCATATTATATATTTGTTTATAGAAAAAAAAAGAAATTGTTTTTCTAATAAATAGTAGATATTTTATTTAATTTCACTTTTTTCAAGCAAAAACAATTTGTTTTTAAGTATTTTTAAATATTACTATTTATTTTTGATTACATTTATTTTAAAGAAGCTTTCAAAACTAATTGTTAAAAATTAAAATTAAAAAGAAAATTTTATAGTCTGAAAATTATATGTATTAATATAAATGTAAGAATCTTTTTCAAATAATTTTTATTCCAAAAACCATTAGATCAAGTCCAGACTTTACTTTTCTTAAAATGTGAAAAAATTTTTATTTCAAAGAAAGATTAAATTATAAATATATAATTATTATAAATTATTATATTAAATTATAAATATATAATTATCTAAGTTAAAAGCTAATCTTTTATATCTACACCATTTCCAGTTGTATTTCAGAAATTTCTAGTTATATTTCAAAAATTTCTAATTATATTTCAGAAAATACATTTATATCTCTAATTATATTTCAGAAATTTATATTTAAGTTTTCTTTTAGTCGTTGGTCTACACCATTTCCAATTGAATTTTTAAAATTTCTATTTCTATTTCAGAAAATTCCATTTATTTTTTAGAAATTTCGAATTATATTTCAGTAATTTCTAATTGTGTTTCAGAAGTTTCTAATTATATTTCAGAAATTTCTAATTATATTTTAGAAGTTTCTAATTACATTTCAGAAATTTCTATTTGTAGTTTAGAATATTCTAATTGTATATCAGAAAATTCTAATTGTATTTCCGAAATTTCCAATTGTATTTCAGAAAATTATAGTTATATTTTCTGCAGAAATTTCTGAAATAAAAATGGAAATTTTGGAAATACCATTAGAAAATATTGAAATAAAAATGGAAATTTCTAAACTGCATTTAGAATTTTCTGAACTACGAATATAATATTCTGAAAAAAGAAATTTCTAAACTATATTTCGAATTTTCTGAACTACAAATTTCTATAATGTAATTAGAAACTTCTAAAATATAATTAGAAATTTCTGAAATATAATTAGAAAACTTCTGAAACACAATTAGAAATTTCTGAAATATAATTCGAAATTTCTAAAAAATAAATGGAATTTTCTGAAATAGAAATTTTAAAAATACAATTGGAAATGGTGTAGACCAACGATTAAAAGAAAACTAAATTTATGATGTTAAAGTTTATGCCAGATTATATCCAGACTTTTGATTAAAAACAATCTGTGGTTATAAAAGGATTAAATAAAGAGGTAGCGATTAAAGCTTATCTGAGATTATCTCCTGACCGTTATTGAAAGTTAATCCAGGACTATATAGGTCTTTATATTGAAGATTTTATGGCGTCAAATCAAAGGTTTTAATTCAAGTTCATTTAGACTTGGAATCTTATTGTATTTGATGAGAATTTTATAGTTCCATATCCCGTTTTTTATCCCCTTTGGAAGTCCTTAAAAAAAGGAAGGTGAAAAATTTTAAAATTCAGTATTGCACAGTGTGGATTATAACAAAATAAATGCTAATTAATATGGATCTTGTACACTACTTAACTAATCTTAATAAAACTTGAAACGTACAATCAAAAAAATAAAAAAAAATAAAATTGATCCTTGTCACCACAAACATATCCTGCATTATTCATAATAAAATATTTAAATTCATAAATGCTTTATAGAAAAATTTTCCATACAAATTTTATTAATAAAAATTTTATAAATTCTAAAAATTAATTATGAATAAGGCAGATCATGTTTAAAATTTTTTTTATAATATTATGGTCACTGTAATAATTTATATATTTACAGCAATCATACTATGGTTGTAGTAGTCAAATATTCGTTTCTGAAATCAAATTATATTATACAGTCATCTAAAAACAGATTTTTAAAACTATTAAAATTTATTCCAATGTGAGGAAAATAAATTTCCAAAACGTCCGCATAAGTTAAGTAATTAATATTTTCTAAAATGTTTGTATAGTTAATAATTGCTAAGGTCTTTTAAAATAATTTTATTGAAAATAATTTTTAAAATTTTATTATTTTCTTCAAATAAGTTTCAGCATAAGGCATAACTGATGAAAAATTCTTATTTTTGACAATAATGATATCTTCAGTTATGCCAGAATTTAAAAATCGGTGTTTTTATACTACACTTTTTTATAAATTCTTAAACAAGCATTTAAAAAGATGTCTGCAATTCTAGAGATTGACAACAATATTTTACATAAAGATTAAATGAAGAAATTTAAAATTTTCGGAGAATTTGGAAATCGGAAAACCGGAATGCAAAAAATTTATTCATACCAATTTTCATTGCTTTCTCATGTTTTCAAAACTGCATTGTGTTGTTATACAAAAATCCGAAATATATGCTTTGTATATTATTATTTTATTTTTTTTTTTTTTTTTTTATGGGGATAAAAATGAAGACGTCAATATATTCCATATAAAAATTTAAGTAAAATTTAAAAAAATATTATTTTTTTTTAATGCAAAATTTGTCATGAAAAATTAAGTCTTTTATGGCAAGTTGATTTGGATACCACAGTGATGATAATATATTCAAAAATAAAAAATAAATAATATCCAATAATTTTCTTTTTTTTTAAGTGAAAAATTCTACAAAATTTTTAAGAAACATATATTTTTATATCCAAATTTTAAGTTGTTAATATTTTAAAATATTTGAAATGAGCACATATACCATACTATGTTAGATTATATCTCATCAATAAACTGGACCTATGGACAAAGACGTAATTTTGGGTAATTTTTTCTTGAGTTCTATTTGTACAATATGTAAAGTAATAAAAATTTAGTTTTACAAATTTCAATTTCGCTAGTTTATAACAATTGCAATGGTAAAAATATTGAAAACAAAAATATATATCCAAAAAACACAAACTCTTGGGTTTCTATTGATGTATATTTGACAAAAAAAAAAGCTTAAGATAGAAGTGACAACATTTTTTATTCTGAACGGTTCACTGTGTGACCCTACTAAAAAAAAAAAGTAGAAAAATATTTTTAAATTAAAAAGGTCTTAAAATCGCTATTTTCGCCAAAAAAGTTATTTTATTTACGTAATTTTATTTTTTTTTTTTTTAAACTTCAATGCTTTTCAACAATTTCTGGAAGTGTAAATCTTAGGAAAGCGTGTAAGTGCAATTTAAATTTTTAATATTCACCCTATGCACTGTTATTGATTTAACTGCACACTCTAGCAAACAATATTTCGAAAGCCTATCTTCTACTCTATAGATGTTTCAAGTTTCATTTAGATCGCTCCATTACTTTTTTAAATTTTTGGAAATTTTTTACAAAAATTTTTGAAATATTAAAAACTAAATAAATTTTCTTTTCTCTAATATACATAAATGTATAAAGAAATATGTGTGTGAATGTGTTCGACGTTAGGCGTTACATCAAAACATATTTAACTCGACATATTTATCTTCACACACATTAAAGAAATTATATTTTCCACATAAGCAATATCTCAAATGTTTCTTCTGTCTAACTGAACTTGACAAATATTATAAACCAAAGTAGTCACAGAAAAATGTTGCTTACAAAAAATCGTAATAAAATTGTAAATGATCTAATTGTCCCTTGAACAAGTTTTTTTTTTTTTTTGTGTTCACATTCTTAAAATTTGCTGCGCTTGGAAACTTCAGACACATGGGAATGAATAATATACACCTACGGCTAATTAACCATGTCTACTGTCATTTTAAATGCCAATAGATTTTTTTTTATTTATTTACAGAATTAATTACAACAAATAAAAAAAATCCATGAAACACGATAATTTATTTATAATTTTTTAATTTACATTACATTATTATTTATATTTTTTAATTGACAATTTAAGTTTAGTCATCTTAATGTACAAAATCAAATCAAATATACAATAAATTTTATTCGCAATTCGAAACAAAAACAAAACGGAAATCAATAACTTGTCTTGAAATTACACAGAGTCATCGACTAAAACTATAGAGAACAGATTTCTTAAGTGGAAACTGAATTAAAAAAATAAATAAATCAAATCAAATTATGTATTGAAATCTTTGTCAGCTAGACAGACAGATAGACCGACAAACAACTTGAATGATGATAATCCATATTTCAAGGTTGACTTCCTTATAGAGCAATTAAAAGTTAGTTTTTTTAAGAAAACAAGATTATTTATTTATTTATTTATTTTTTTATTTGATGAAGAAAAAAGTTAAGTATTTTTGAAAGAACAAAAAAAGAAGAAATCAAAAGTTTATTTACTTTTCTTTGTTTATTAAAGTTAAAATACAACAGTTAATCAATGACTTGTTGATTTCTATATTTTTTCGTTCAAATAAAAAAATTAAAAAAAACTTAAAGAAAAGTTTATTAAACCTATTACATTGAAATAGTTTTTTTAGAATTTTTTTACATTTTATAGCAAAAGAAAGCGTACAACAACAAAAAAAAATTATGAAAATAAACCTTAAAGTGTATTTAATTTTAAGCGGATTTTATAAAATCTTGATTTTTAAGACACAAATATTTGTATTATTTAGTAATTTTTTTATTTAAAAAAAATATAAGACAATTTTCCGCTTTATGGTTGTAATTATTTTGCAATGCAAAACTACACTTTTTGTCAAAAAAAAAAAAAAAAAATATTTATATAATTTGTTTAAGAGTTATTTTGTTAACACACTAAACACATAAAATGATTGCATAATAGTCTTTTTAATAAATGAGTTAATGTTTATAAATAAATTAGAAATAAGGACATTTTTATAAATATAATCCCATAATGCGGAAACTTTAAACTAAAAGTAAAATAAAATCAGTTTAAATAAATACTAAAACGTAATAGAAAATATTCGGTATATTTAAATGCAGATTTTTTAATTAATTTTATACACTGAGATCACCTTTTATTAAATCAATTTTAAAGAAATAAAGCCAAGAATTTTGCGTAAATCAGTAAACATAATGATTTTTTTTAATTATGCTTAAAATGCAAAATCAAATGGTTCAACTTTTTATAAGGTAACATCACACTATCAAATATGATTAAAATTTTTTAACTTCATTTTGAGTTTTTCACATTAATATTCCTTAAAAATTAAGAAATATTTAAATATATTTGATTTCCAGGAAAATAGACGCGAAATGGACTATTATACGATCACATGTGTCTGAACGATATGTTTGAAGATTAAGTTTTATAAAAATCTATAAATATAGGTTGATTCAAGTAGAGATACTTTTTTCAATAGCCTTTTTTGACAGATCACGTGTGTGTCGTGTCATGCTGTCATATTATTTTTGTTTAGTATTGTTTGGCATTTCATAATGGAAAGACTTACGCCTAAACAACGTTTACAAATCGTTCAACTTTATTACGAAAATTCACGTTCTGTGAGGAATGTGTTTCGTGCACTTCGCTCAACTTATGGTCAACATAATCGGCCTACTGAGCGTACTATTCGCAACACCATCACCCATTTTGAAACCCAGCATTCATTAATGGATAATATTCGACCGAATAGACCACGTCCAGCACGCTGTGAAGAAAATATAGCGGCCGTAGGTGAGAGTGTACACGAAGACCGTGGAGAGTCGATTCGGCGGCGTTCGCGGCAACTCGGACTGACGTATGGAACGACTTGGCGCATTTTACGTCGAGATCTTAAATTTAAAGCGTACAAAGTACAGCTTGTGCAACAACTGAAGCCGCTCGACCTTCCCAAGCGACATCGCTTCGCTCTATGGGCTCTTGAAAAGTTCCAAGAAGATCCGACGTTTTCGAGGTAAATTTTGTTCAACGATGAGGCCCATTTCTGGCTCAATGGGTATGTAAACGAAGAGATTTAAGAACTGCCACTTCATCCAGAAAAAACAACGGTTTGGTGTGGTTTGTGGGCCGGTGAAATCATCGGTCCATATTTCTTTAAAAATGATGGCGGTGCGACCGTTATCGTGCCATGATAACCGACTATTTGATGCCTGAAAATGAAGCTCGTGATCTCGGCGAAATTTGGTTTCAGCAAGACACTTCCCACACATCGCATCAATCAATGGATTTATTGAGAGAACACTTCGGTGATCACATAATTTCACGTAATAATTTCAGATCGTGTGATATCACACCGTTAGACTTTTTGCTGTGGGGATATGTAACGTCTAAAGTTTATGCGGACAAACCCGCTTCAATTCAGGCCTTGAAGGAAAACATCACGCGTGTCATTCGCCAGTTACCAGTCGAAATGCTCGAACGAGTCATCGAAAATTGGACTCAACGGATGGACCATCTGCGACGTAGCAACGGCCAACATTTGATAGACATAATCTTGAAAAAATAAATGCCAAAGAATGTTCTTTCAAATGATAATAAACATTCCCCATTAAATTTGAATTTTCTGTGTTTTTTTTTTTTTTTTTTTTTTTAAAAAGTAGGGAACCTCGAAATGGATCACGCTTTATATTTGATCAATGTCATTCCAAGTCATTTGTATTTTAGTCATTGCATAGATATGGATCCACTACAGCAAGTCGATGTAAGAGAAATATAAACCATGAATAAAATTTAATGTTTTCATTAAAGATTTTTAATTTCCAAAGGAGATTTTACATTATAAAGAAAAACGGGGTCTTAACTTTGCGTTCGAATAAAACATTACAAAATTTTTGTAATAACTCTTACTGTCTTTAATTCAAATTATCTTTCTTGATTACATCTTCTAGAGTCAGGTAGTCAAAAAAAAAATAAAAATAATAAATAAAATTTGAATATTTTTTTTTTAATTTTTTTTTAACTTACTAGAAAATCTTGATTAAATAAATTTTGACCAAAGTATTACATTTCAGGGTAATAAAAAAGCTTACCAAAGACCTAAAGAATAAGATGAAACTTAGTTAAGAAAAAGCAAAAGTCGCAAGAATGAATTCCAAAAAGTAGAGAAGCTCCTAAGATTTATGCCAAACATGTTCAGAGCGCGTAATGGCATATAATGTTCATTTCTTCAAAATCAAATATGAGCCATGTTAAAGCTATGTCTAGGCTTTAGTCAATCAAAGCTAAAAAAAAAATTTAAATAACAAAGCTTAGAAAAGCTTTAAGACAAAGAATGATCAAGCAAAATAAAATATTTTTCAATTCAATATTTTGTATTAGCATGGACTTGCTGATTTTTCTCATGTTCAAAGGTACAAGTTTTGTATACCGAATAATCGAAAAAATGGTCTTGAATAGTGTCGAATTAAAAACAATAAAAAAAATACAAAACAAATTGTCGTATGACAAGTTTGTTCAAAATGTGACAAGATATCTGATTGTTTTTCTTCTTTAGTCTGAATAAACTCAAATAATCATCATAAAGCACATCATAAACACATTGTGACACACGTGATATGCAACAGTGTTATTAATAATTTCTTTCTAGATTTAGAATTTTATCGTTACAGTGGAAGCACCAACAATTGGGAATGTTATTTTAGTCCCACAGAGTATTAGTTATTTATCCTTTGCACTAGCGAAGTCCACCCGTGTGGGTTCTTCAGTTTTTGAATCATTTATAATTGACTGAATTGTTGCAGAATCAAGAAACGCTTTTGACTCAGTGACTAACTTATTTTGTTTTAACGAAAAATATTGTATTATTGAATACCAGAATTATTCTTCCAAAATTTGTTTAAGCTTTTTTTATTATTTTTACATCCAACCCTGAAAACCCACTCAGGTGGGTTTTCATTGCTTTTTAAGTAAAAATATACATATTTTTATTACAATATCATTGTTTTATTTATTAATATTGAAATTAATTGCTTTTTTCATGCCTTAAATCATAACCGGAACATATTGTTTGTTTTTTCTGCAGACAGGTTGTATACTTACAATCATATATACACAACTAAATACATATTATTGATACACTTTATTGTAGTGTGCACATTTTTCTAATATCTTTTGTTATCATTTTCGTTAATTTCTGATCATTTAATAATATATTTAGCATATATTAAACAAATCATGTAATTTTACCTATAATACCAAAAAAAAATAAATGAATAAATAAATAAAAAAATAAAAAGACCTACCCGGGTAGGCTTTGGGGGTTTACGTACATAATTCTTTTTGAGAGCGCAAAGATTAAACTACCCAGAATTTTGGCAATTGTAAAGGAATTGAATCCAAACTAAAAGCGAATTTAAGAAGGCCCTAGCCGTACTCAATTGTGCTTATTAATTTTAAATTATTATACAGAGATACCGCGAAAAATTTCGTAAAAGTACTTTAAAATTTTTTTCAAAAGTCATACTTCACAAATTAAAAATAATCTAGTTAGCAATTCATTTTTATATAAAATGATATATCAGAAAAATCTGAAGAAAAAATGCTACAATTTAGTTATAACCCTAACTGATTCCGTTTGTCTTTCATTAAAAAAAAAAACATGTTATGTTTTATTTGAACACAAACCTTATTTGGGAAAAATTCAACAAATTGTTCTTTATATGACTATTGAAATGTTAAGGAATATTTTTTTAAACATTTTAAACATTTTAGGGTGCTAATCATGATTACGTAAAATTAGCGTAAATTTACAATATTTTTACACAAACATAAATAACATTGATTTTAAAAGAAAATTCAATTATTTTTAAAATTTATTCAATAGCACTTTCTTTTCTGACTAAAATGTTGTCCTTAATGCTGCTCTTTGCTTTGTTGTATAGCTATAAGAAAGGGCAGAAAAAAGACAATTAACAAAATTTTTAAAACCCTACTTTATATCACAATTTTACATTTGTAAAATAAATATTTATATAACAAATTTTTTATAAAATTGAAATAATACTTTATTAATTTAAGTATGTATTATTTTGTATAGATAATATATAATTTCTTAAAACTTCAAAATAGAAATTAAAAAAAAAAACCTACAAAGTTTCACCTACTGTATTTTTACACAAAAATAACATTAACAATATTAAAAGGAAAATTAAATTATATGTGTTATTAAAATTTACTTAAATTAAAAAAAAATTCTAGTTTTGAATTTTAAAAAACGTCTTCGTATTAAATTTATAAAATATTTATATTTAAATATTTTTATAATTTAAATAATACTTTTATTAATTTAATAATTGTTTTTTACATTATGTATCATTTTCCAAGTTATTTTCATAAAATTTGGATTTTAGTCCCGATTTATATTAAAGAACATAAAAAACCTATAAAATGTAAAAATACACTATTTTTATATAAAATAATACTTTATGTATTATTTTTTATACTCGTAGATAATATAATTTCTTAAAAATTTAAAATAAAATATTTTAAACACAATGCAAAATTAAAAAATAATCTATAAAGTTACATCTACTCCATTTTTACACAAAAATAACATTAACAATATTTAAATGAAAATTAAATTATATGTGTTTTTAAAGCTTATTTAAATTTAAAAAAAATCCAGTTTGGAATCTTAAAAAACTTCTTTATATTATATAATTTCTAAAATATTTATATTTAAAAATTTTTATAATTTAAATAATACTTTTATTAATTTAATTATTGTTTTTTTACATTATGTATTATTTTCCAAGTTATTTGAATTTTAGTCCCGATTTATATTAAAAAACATAAAAAACCTATAAAATGTAAAATTACACTATTTTTATACAAATATAAAAAACGCTTGATTTAGAAAAAAAGTTATCTTTTAAATTTGTTTACATAGCAAAATTCTCTGCTTTAAACTATTAAAAACCTAGTGCAATAATAGTACAATATTAAATTTTTTAAATTAAAAATTTTTGTATAAAATTGCACTAAATATATATATATATATATATATATATATATATATATATATATATATATATATATATATATATACATATATATATATATATATATATATATTTTTTTTTTTTTTTTTTTTTTTTTTTGTTGCATAATTGCATAATTTTCTATATTATTTTCTTAATTTTTTATTATTTTAACAAAATTAAAAAAAACACAAAGTGTAAAATTACACTTTTTACACAAAGGCAAATAAAATTGAATTTTTTTTTTTTTTTTACATGATATTTATATCATATGAATATAAGAATAATATATTAAATTATTATTCTGACCTTAGAAGGTGTAGATATCAGCTAAATAAAATTAAATTTGGCATCAGTATTAAAAAATATACAAATTTTTTAAATTTATTTAATAATTGATTTAAAAAGTTAAGTTAAAGCCAGTTTTCTCTTCTTTTTTTTTATTAAAAAAAAGTTTTCTAAATTTTACGCAAATACAAAATCTTCCATAAAAACCTTTCTATTTATTCTTTATTTTTATGTACTTTAAGTGTAAACATATTTTGTCAACATTTTTATGCTTACCTTTTAGATTATTTTACAAAAGTGTCGTATTATAGCGAAAAATAAGACACAAAAGGGTAGAAAGAAGAAATAAATACTTTTTTTTGGAAACAAAAGTAAAATATCAAAAAAATCAGTTATCCAAGCGTTATTTGAAGCTCTGGAAGCTTATTAACAGAAAAATTTACTTTTTTTACACTCTAGAAAAACACGTACGAAATTCACTTCAAAAAGGTGCAAAATGATACCGACGAACACAAAGAAATGACAAAAACAAAAAAGTAAGAATTTAACCCAAAAATAACGAATTATGCAAATTTAGGCATAAATTAGAATTTTAAATTCTATTTTTTTAGTATATTTTTCAGTAATTTTTATTATATTGTAAATGTGATTTTAAGCATTTAAAGGAGAGAATTAGATTTAAATAGTAACGGTTTTTTGTTTATTTTTTAAAAGCAAATTAGCACTTGTTGTTTTTTTTTTCTCTTGTGTATTTCTTTTGTTTTTGTTGGTGTTGATGAGTAAATATTTAATTTAATAATGATTCGTTCGATTTTCAAAAAATATTCTATTGAAAAATCATTTGCAGGTTTTGTAATTCAAGTCGTTTGTTTTTGTGGTTATTTTATTTTTTTTTTTTTTAATAAAAAAAAAATCGTGGCTATTTTTTCGTAATTGTATTAGTTTAAGTTGAAATGCTTATGATTCACTTTTTTATTTTTGTAGACAAAATTTTCTATTTATTTTTTAAATTTATTTATTTGTAAAAATTTGAATAATTTTTTTTTTTTTGTATTTTTTTTTTTTATTTTTTATTCTTGATTCTATATGAACGATTTTTTTAGAAAGTGGGTTAATTTATTTGGTACACAAATTAATTTATTTTTATTGAGTTATTGATACATATAATTTTTTTAAACTTTTTTTTAGTTTTTTAACTTTCAATCACTAGTTTTTTTTTCGTTTTTGTAATTCTAAACGAAGTTATTTATTTCCTTAAATTCTTTTTTAAACAAATTATTATCATTATTATTATTTTTTTTCTAAAGAAATTCACTGATCTTTTATTTATTTATTAACAAAACAGCATACAAAAGAAAGAAACAACTTTTTCTTTTTTGCGTTTTTGAGATGTTTGTTAGTATTTTTCTGGTTTGTATTTTTTTTATAAAATTCAAATTATTTAACGATCATTCGAAATTTCTTTTCATAAAAAATTTAGCGGTCTAAATTTCATTCGGATTTTTCTCCGTTTTTTACGTTTAAACTCCACAACTTTATGCTCACCACTGATCGTTCGTTTGCCACTTACAGAAAAGACGTTTGCACTAGCCACAACACACACACTCGTTATTTTATCCACTTGGAGAAGTATTAATAAAAATACAATTTGTTCGTTCAAAAGAAGAAAAATATTGTACACCTAGTAAGTAGACAAAACGTGTTTGTGGCCCCAAAAATAATGATCCACTTCACCTTATATGAAGAAATCTCTGAGTAAGAGAGTAATGTGCTCTCTTAATTGCGGATAAGTGTGGCTAACAATAAGTGATATGAAAAACGCTAAATTTAGATCATTTCAAAATTGTTTTGTTTAAGTTTTAAAATTTTTTTGAAATTTATTGAAATTTTTTTATAAAAAAAAAAAAAAATAATATTTTTAAATTTTATTTATAAATGGGAAGATTGTAAAATTAAATATTTACACAAAAATAACGTTTGTTAATTATTTAAAGCTCAAAAATTAATTTTAATGCATATAATATATATTGAAACTATAAACATGTATCTATCTTCAAATATCCACAGAGAAGATGCTAAACTTTAAAATAAATAAACCTCCAAAATTAAAAATTACAATATTTTTACATCTTTTGATATGATACTATTTAAAAGAAAATAAAATTGTCTTTTATGTTTAAATAAATAAAATTTTGTAAAGTTGCATATATTTTTATGAAATACATGGACTAAGTTTTACCTTAAAAAGCTCCAACATTAAAGGAGGACAGGAGGAAAAGCACTATAAAATTAAGTATTAAGTAAGTATCTTGGTGGGCTTTCTTTAGAAATCCTAGTTAGTCTCGAGAATGCATCACGGTGCGGCTTTTATTACCAACTGATTATTTAAGAATCAAATAATCTTAAAATATATGGAGTAGAAGGAATAATATTATATCCTTAGGCAATCACAATTGCTCTTAAGATCTTGATGATCTTCAAATATATGGGCGCTATGTTTATTAACCGATTTTGCAAATACCAAACAATACTTTTATAAGAAAAATATTTGAGCCAAATTTCATTCCCCTAGGTCCACCTTGAGTCCTTGAGGAATAGAGCTAGATCGTCTTAGAACTTCACGAGGACCCAGAATATATATGGTTCATTATCAAACATTTTTAACCTGGCTGAAACTGACTTTAATCCTTAAAAGTTTTGTGTTAATACTATTCTAAACAAACGGGTTACAGATCTGAACTTACAAGACCTGAAACTAATAGAGCACAAAATTTTAGCACCATAGGTTTCATTTTATAATCATGATTGTTGCTCAAAGTTCAAAAACTTAGAAAAAGGGCTTAAAATTACTTAACTTTTCACATTCTTCTACACTTTTTGTTCGAACATTTATACATTTTGATCTCATTTGATCTCATATCAACTAATTGGAATTTGTGGATAAATTCTGAACCTTCTTTGTTATTGTATAGACAGTAAAATAAAGGGTGGTCGAATTTTGATGACATATTTTTTTTTTTGTTTAAATAATTTTTTATAACCTACACCATTATAGGTATTTGGGGTATTATGCATTTGTATTGATATTTGTAACCAATCGACTCAGAATCACTTTTTAAATCGATCTAACGATGTCCGTCCGTCCGCCTGGCTGGACGGCTGGATGTTCACGTAAACCTTGTGCACAAAGTACGGGTCGCAATTTTAAAGATAATTCAATGATTAACGGCACGTGGGACTTTTATGATACAAGGACGAAACCTACTGAAATTGGTTGTGATCGGTCCATTATTTCACCTAGCCCCCATACAAATGTCGCCTCGGAATAGAGTTCAAACACTCAAAAATGCCTTAAAAATAATAATATTTGAATGAAATTTGGTCTAAAGAAGTTCAAGTACAAGTATCAATCTTTGTACCAAATTTTATGAAGATCGGTCCACAATTGACCATAGCTCCCATATAAACCCCTATTCCGAAAATCACTTTAACGTGAATAAATCCCATATGAATGTTAGTATCAAGTTAATATTCGACGCAAATAAGTTTTATGTAAGTAGAAACAACATTGATTGAAATTTTATGAAAATCGGTTGGTTAACATAGTTCCCATATAAAGTCACTTCCAGGAATCGCCCTAAAGTGCATAAAATCATCTAGATGTTAATATCAACGCATTATTCTGTATTTATATATTTTATTTTACATTTAGTAAAATTTGCCACAGGTGTAATATATCCCCTTCCCGAATTTTTATGCTCGTACACAATGGTGTAGGGTATCATATAGTCGGTCTATAAATTTCTTTTTCGTTTTTTTTTTTCTTTTTCTTTTTTGTATTTAACGGAATACAAATTTCAAAACAGGGATTGATACTTATTGTAATTATGCGTATTTTACGCTACATATTCGTTGATGTGTCCTAAATAGTCTACGCAGTAGATATTCCCAAAGTTTGGAAATCAAAAGCGAAAATTAAAAAAAAATCATTTTTTCGCGAGGCACATTCACAGTTTTTAATGAAATAGCGTGAACTTAGTTTTTTGTTATTTTACACAATAAAACTGAATGAGCATTAAAAATAAATTTGATAAAAAAAAATTTATGAACTTTTTGAAAATTACGCAAAACTTGCACATGTTGTTTTTATATATTTATATAGCAAATTGTAATTTGTTAAAATCTTGGCTATAGATAGAAGAACGGCGATAAATATAATTTATTGGGACCATAAATTTAAGTCAAATGTCGTTGAAAGTTGAAGACGGGACACTTGTCAAAACAGATTTTGTTTAGGCGCGTCGCATGGACAGCACGAATCATTGGTATAATTATGTGGTGTTTGTAATGCTTAATGGAAATGTAAAAGCGCATCAAAAAATTTCGAAATATAATAAATAGCTTTTCTTTGTAATAAACTATAATAAAATATATTTTTGTTTAATATATGTAGAAGTAACTTAGATTAGGACCCCATTTTTCGCAAAATTTAAAAAAAAATCGGAATTTTTAGTATATAGAATGTTTTTTTTTTTTAATTTTACTAGGTAATCCTAAAATATTCTACACTAATGCTATAAATCATTTAAAATATCTTAAATTTTATTTATTAATATTGCGCGTAATTCTTGCCAGAATTATACATAAATTTCTAGTTTGTAAAAATGTTTATATGTTCAACTTAAAACCGCTTCTACATGCATTCGAGTTACTTTATATTTAAACAAAGAGATTCTAATGTACCACAAAAAAAAAAATTAAGACCTAAAATCAAAAAGTTTTGATAATGGCCCATATACTTTATGGGGTCTTAGATGATTATTTCGATATATTGCAAACTGAATTACAGAATTATCTTTTATTGTTTTGTATCTCTTAAATGTTTTTCCAAACTACTCCAAAATTCTTTAAAAAAAAAACTCTAAATTGTCTTCACTCCTATTACAAGATCTTATAAATTTGTCACTACTCATTTTCGCTCTTTTTTGCTTTTGCTTGAATTTAAAGATATAAAAATTTATCCGTTATTTTTTATTACTCTTCTCAACGTGGAGAGGAGTAGCTCTTTCTAATTCAAAAAAGAAAAATATCCCCAATTTTCTTGTTGTTTTCTTGTTTGTATGTTTTTTTTAATGCTCCACTATGGATAAGCGCTGCTTATAAACAAAAACAAATAATTACTTTAAGTTAAACTCAATTATGATTGATCGTAAATGTTCATAGTAGTATTCTGCTTTCTTATTATTGTTATAGCTTACACTAAGCAAACACCACCAGTCACAGAAATATCGATCAACGATCACTAACAGTGTTGCCATTTTACCTCGATTTAGTAGAATAGTTTGGCAAATTGCATATTTATTATGAAAAATTCTGGTAAATGCTTTTTAGCATAATTTACTTATTGAAAGCATAATTTTAACATAATTTTCAACACATGAGAAGATAAATCCTTAAACTAAATTCCTTTTGTTTAATTGATTTTAAGGTCCGGTTTTATACTTTTTAAAACGTGACCTAAATCTGAAAACTGAAAATCTACATCAGATAAAGAAGTTTCGTCTAAAGGCAAAATTATCAACTGTATCACACTACACAGTGGAGTCGTTTTTAAAATAAATGTTAATAAATCTGGATCATTTAAACTGCTAAACCGATCTTAATGAAATTTGTGACATCGTCAACGCATTAAAGTTTGCCATTTCGAGTATGAAAAACATTGGAGCTTGTACTTTTGTAAATATGAACCAATTTTCATAATTTTGTTTTTCTAAATTCTATTGAACAAAATAAAGAAATAGGTACTATACTATTTTAACTCTTATTGCTTAAAAGATATTTAAATTCAAAAATAAAATTTCTCATTTCTGGCCTTGACCTTTTTGAGTTTTTGCCCTATAATTTTTAAGATAAAAATTCTAACATTTTTAAAAAATATAATGGAAGTTTCCATACTTTTTGAATTTAAATGTAAATTTGGTAGTAGTCGTAAATGATAGTTTTTAACAATATATAGATATCTTTTAAAATATATAGAAAGTTGATGGCCTCCATTTATTTATTTATTTATTTTTTCGAATAAATAATTTTATTCAGCTGACGTAATTCTTAATTATACTATAAATATACAAAAACATTGAACTCGATATATTTTATAGAACACAACCGATACTTACGATACTGCAATCTTTAAAATAGACCTTATGAGAGCTTTAAGATGAATAAGAAGCAAATTGAATAAGAAGCAAAAATTTGGCAAGCCCTTAAAATTCGTCTATGTCAGAGGTACCCTACTTTGAGCATGTATGAAATTTTATATAAATCCAACCAGCCGATTAGAAGTTATAGATTTACTTCCAAATAAATTCGATTTTGCCTTAGAGCACACTGGACCTATTTATTTTAAAAAACTATTTATCGGCATATGTTTTGTAAATTCTTGGTCGTACATTTTTCAAAAAATCATTTAATTTTGTGACGTTTTCTTACGGTCCTACAAAAATTGTTCTATTTAGCAGATTCTAGCATATTTTTTTTTGAGAAATTAGTATAACACTTCGAATATTTTCTGGCAACACTGATCACTACTCCACTTAACATTATTTTACTCACTTTTTAATTATCATTCTATTTTTGTTTTTTTGTTCTGCTTATTTTATGAGGGATGTTGGTGGTGTTGAGGGGTCTGTAATATACAGATTGTTTGTGTAATTGAAATACGGTAAAAAAAATTAAAGTGCTTTTTTATAAAGCTCTCTTTAATTCTCTTGGTGTTTTAGATATTTTATATGAGACATTGTTATTTATTCATTATAAATTGAGTTTATTTTATTATTTACTAAGTATTTTCATTCTTGACTCTTTATGTTGAAATTAATGCATTCGAAATTGTTTTGAAAAGCATGTGCCATGCAATAAGATGAAAGAATATAGAAATGCAATGGTTTTTTTTATTGAATAACTGTTGAAATTTCATAAATGGAAATTAAGTCATATTTTAAAGTCTTTTTTTAGTTGATATTTGTTCTACTTTTGTTTTGTGATTTATTTTGTAATATGTAGTTTATTTGCAGTTTGCTAATTCTATTAGAAAAGTGTGTTAGAATTTTATTTAGATTAATTTGGAAATTTTAAAAATAACACTGTGCTCGAAAACGATTTATTTTTTTAACAAGAGCCAGAAAAACAATCGTGCTCCCAAAAAAAGAAAAAACATTTTCACCACTTCAAAAGTAGAACTAAGTGCATATTTTGAGCTTTTTTGAGTTATTAATAATTATTTCCAAAAAAGTTAAAAGAAATGTATTTTAAGCAGGAAAAAATTTTAATAATTTCTAAGAATATTAAAATGTCACAAATTAAAAAAAAAATGATTATCATTTAATAAGGCTAATTGAGATCTTTTGTTAAAAAATTTTATAAACATACTTTTAAGCAGCTCCTTTTCAGTACTAATTACATCCTTCCAATGACAACATAATGTTAAAATCATGACTTTTTCAGATCTTTTTTTACTGGGGATGGGCAACTATTGGGTAAACTTAAATCGAAGTTAGCGCTCGTTTTTGAGATATTTCATTTTAAAAAAGAGGTTAGGAAAATTAGGTTTTTTTTATATTTTGCTTAAATTGAAACAATTAAGATTCCATTCTTTTAAAATATATTTTGGACCCAAAATTACAAAACTTGAAACTAACAAAAAATATAATTTTGAGGTATATTCGTGTCTCTTAACCAAAAACAATGTTGTCTTGTAACTAACGATATAACGGTACTTTTTTATGTAAGAAGTACGAGGGCGGATCAATAAGTTCGTGACTTTTCGAACTTTCCTCGTAGTTATATGAAATGCAACACTATTCCCATCACTTGTTAATAGATTACTGTCAAATTTTGAGCAAGTGTCGTCATTTACTTTGCGTAAAAAATAGGATTTTTCGAGGTCCTTAAAATAGGCATTTGTTTGGTCAATAATTTCATCGTTGGAGCTGAATCTCTTTCCACCTTTTCTTTATTTTTGAAAATAGGGAGTAGTCACTAGGGGGCTAAATCCGGAGAATATAGCGGATGAGGTACCAATTCGTAGCCCAATTCATAGAGTTTTGCCATTGAGACTGCACACATATGCACCCGTGCATTATCTTGATTAAAAAGAACTTTCTTCTTGGTCGTTTTCCTTTTAAATCCTCATTAAATCGGTCTAATAATTTGGATTAATATTCACCGTTTATTGTTTTTCCCTTTTAAAGGTAATCGTTGTGGATTATGCGTGCATCCCAAAAAACTGTTACCATCACCTTATTGGCCAACAAACTTACCTTGGCCTTCTTCGGAGCAGGTTCACCCGAAGAAACCCATTGTTTAGACTGCTGCTTGGTCTCTGGAGTACAATAATGGATCCATGTTAATAAACGCCGCAAAAACTCATTCGGACTGCGGTTAAACAACTTCAAACAATCCTTTGAAGTTGTCACACGTTTACGTTTATGGTCAATTGAGAGCAAACGCGGCACCCATCTTGCAGACAACTTTCTTAAACCCAACTGATCATTTAAAATCGAAACCACACTAACATATGAAATGCCTGTGGCATCAACAATCGCACTTTTACTCTTCGGTCGGCCAACACCATATCATGGATTTTTTTCGACATTTTCGGGTGTACTGACCTCAATTGGCCGTCCAGAACGTTCAGCGTCATTTGTACTTGTGCGACCACAACGAAAGTCAGTAAACCACTTTTTTTTACCATTGAAATCGATGGTGCAGAGTCCCCATAGTATTTATCGAGCATTTCCTTGGTTTGATTGATGGTTTTTTTTTCGCAAAAAATAATGTTTAATGAGCACTCGAAATTCACTTTTTTCCATTTTTAGAAAAATACAAGAGGTTGTATGTTTTGAACACCTGTTAAACGCAAAATAAACGACGACACTTGCTCAAAATTTTACAGTAATCTATTAACAGGTGGTACTTGATGAGAATAGTGTTGCATTTCATATAACTACGAGGGAAGTTCAATAAGTCACGGACTTATTGATCCGCCCTCGTATTTGTTTCTTGCTTTTGTTGTTTTCCTTAATATAGCAATCAGAATATATTGGTGAACATTACAATGCTATATATATATATATATATATTATAATATAGTGTTGTGCACATAAGACATTTGAAAAATTTATTTTCTTTCTATATCTACTCATATTTAAAAGCACTTAAGACCATATTTCGGGTGGATTTTTGTATCAAAATTTTATAGCACTAAAAATAACATCGAATTCGATTTTTCATCAACAAGTTCAAAATGTAAAATTCCAGTGTTTTATTTTAAGTATTTTATAATTTTTTGTTGTCTTTTTAAAACCTCAACTTTATAAAAATAAACTTAAAAAAAAACCATAATGAAATGTGATTCGATTTTTTTTTTAGATTTTTCGAAAAAAAATTTCGAATTAAGTCGAATTTTTAATATGACTAAAAATTATTATAATCAATATTTTATTTAACATTTTTATTTTATATAATTAACATCTAATTTTTAGAAAGTGACAAAAATATTGTTATAATAATTTATTATTATTATTTTTTTATTTTTATTTTTGAGTATTTTATCATTAAAGTGGTTCATTTTTTGTTATTAAATTCAAATTTTAGAATACAAAAGAAAATTAGTATAACAGTATTTTATTCCAATATATAAGTTAAAGTTTTTTTGTACTTTGCAATTACATCTGTGTTTTGTTGCTCCCGCTGAGTGTTAACGTTGCACAGTGGGGCAGAAACAAAAATAAATCTGTAACTTCTAATCGGCTGGTTGGATTTACATAAAATTTCACATAGGCGTAGCGGAGGAGCCTTTAATTTTAAGTTTGGAAGGGGGACTCCACATATCTCTCAGAAGCGCAGGTATTGAGGCTCAAAGAAGGGTACCCCTGACATAGAAACTTTTTCAAATTTTTGTTTCTTATCCGATTTCAAATATTTTTTTTTTGCATGTGCTATTTATCTCCTATAGTTTTCAAGTTATTTGCACTTGAAATTTCAGCTATCTTAATTTTGCATAATCAGCGCAGTTTTTATATAACTAATATGAACTCGATTTTTTTCAAATGAATTAGGTTGCCTAGCTGATGTCAATATCTTTTACAGAATCGAAGTTTCGCTACTTCAAAGTTTAATATGTCACTGAAATCAGGTTCATACTTTTTCCGATTTTTGGAATTAAAGTCAAATTTTTTTTATCCGTAATAAAATCTTTGTTAGTTAAGATATCTCAACGAAATGTTCGGTTATTGTAGACTTCATCGTTTAAATTGATAAAGTATAAAAAACTTTAAGATTTTTGTAACAGGAATCCCACATTTTCCAATAAACGCCGAAAATTCCAAAAATGGGATTTCTCACTTTTTCGCCCATAGTGTCCACATTTTCCCAATGTCCCGGAGATAGCGACTGCAAACTTTTAAGAACACAATATAAATTCCGAAACTGCCATTTGTTTAAAGATTTATGCTTTGAGATTTAGACCGCTTGGGCTACTGGGATTTTTCTATTTTAAAGACATCTCCGTGAAGATACGACTTCAAATTTTCTTTATTCAATAGACAATTTTGTTCTAATAAAATCGGTCGGAATTACTGGTATATATATGAAAAAAAAACTGGACCAAGATTTTGCAAAATTAAGATAGTTAAAATTTCAAATGCAAATAACTCGAAAATTATAGGAGATAAATAGCACAAGTAAGCATTTTTTATAGGCCTGATTAAGGGCTTCAAGAAGATGTAAATTTGAAATCGAAAATGAAACAAAAATAAAACATTTTCTATGTCAGGGGTACCTTTCTTTGAGCCTTCATACCTGTGCTTCTGGGAGATATCTGGAGTCCCCCTTCCAAATTTAAAATTGTAAGCTCCTCCGCTACTCCTATGTGAAATTTTATATAAATCCAACCAGCCGATTTGAAGTTACAGATTTATTTCCAAAAATTTCCAATTCTGCCCCACTGTGCTTTGGTAGTTAGCAAAAAAACAATATCAACCCAATTTGGTGTCACTTTATATTTAATTATAAATTACATAGCGAAATTTAAACGCTTCTTTTATAAAATGAAAAATTTAAACATATTTTATTTAAATTTAATTTTATCTTTATATTTCTTTAAAGTTAAAGTTAACATGTATATTTTTACACTTTAACTCCTAACGTGTCTAAATTTAAAATTTATATGAATTACCCCCATGAACTTTAGCAACAAAACACAACTCATATTAAATCTTAAAAAATTAAGTTGGAATCTTACAATATCTCAAACAAACAATAATTCAAACACTTTATTTAAATAATGCCCGAAAAAATTTTAGTTATTGAATTTTTCGGAATTTTAAATACCAGAGAGCTTTTCATTATTTTCGATTGTTAATGAAAGAAAAACGAAAAATTGTTCGATAATTTTAAATCCAGTTTTAACTTTTAGAGACTTTTTTATCCTTTTATCATAATACTGAGGTATCATTTCAAAATCACAATTTTATTTTTAATCTCTTATCAAAAAATATGAAATTTTCTATTTTATCAGTGAAAATATTTTTTAGCATTAAACTTAGATGCCGTTTATACCAAATCAAAACCCTGTTGGTTTGTGAAAAACTAATATGCCGTTTATACAAAAACAAAAATTAATTGGGTTTTGAAAAACGAAATTTCAACAACTACATCGTTTACATACCTTATTTCTTCCCAATGTAATTTTTGTTGACATTCACATTTCTTGGATATTTTTTATTTCCGCTCTTTCTGCTATTTCTTCAATCAGAGAATACATAGTTTCAATATTAAAACATATTTTAACAATTTTGATTTATATGGAAAAAGCAAACAAATTTACGTAGTTTTTTATTCAAAAACCAAATAAAACCAAAAACTACTAGTTTTTGTTTGGTGTAAATGGCATATAAATTTCAAAAGCCATGTCGTTTACATACCTTATTTTCCTTAGATATGGTTTTTCTTAACATACAAAATTTTTCATTTGGCTTATTTTTGCTTTCCTAAATTCCAATCGAATTTGATAAACTTCTTTTGTTAAAACGCGTTTATATAACATTTCAAATTAAATTTGTTTATATGCCATTTACACCAATTCAAAACTAGTAGTTTTTGGCCTCATTCGGTTTTTGATTTAAAAACTACATAAATTCTTTAGTTGCTGAAAATATAAGCTTTTATTAAAATCAAAATTTAAAAATCTACTGAAATAACTATTTTTGATACAGCCTGTTCAATAGTTTTCAGGACAATAAGCTTATATATATAATGCAAATGAAAATTTTTTTTGCATTTCTTGATTTTTTCTATTTGTTATACAATTTTTATTCATAAATAATTTCTAAAATATTGTTTTAAACATTTAGGAAAAGAAAAATAAGCCAAATCAAAAATTATACAAAAATATGATAGACAAAAATAAAATAGAGAGAAAACCTGGTAAACGAATTTGGTTTTTTAAATTTAGTTTTAACAAAACCAGAATAGTTTTTGTTTGGTGTAAATGGTATATTAAGAAAATAAAATGACAAATAAAATAATAAAAGAAAATCAAAAATTTTATTTTAATCAGTATATACAAAAGCTTACTGATCTGAAATCAACTGAACAGACTGTATCATAAATATATATTTTAATAGTTTTTATTCGGTTTTCATTAAAAACTAGAAGAAATTTGTTTTTGATTTGTATAGAAAAATTACACAAATGTATGTAGTTTTACAATCAAAAACTGAATGAAGCCAAAAACTACTAGTTTTCATTTGGTATTACATTAATTCATCCTTAAACATTTTTATAGAAACTTATTATTTTTTAAAAACTCCAGACAAAATATAATCAAATAATTTAAATTTTTTTCAAAGTAAAAACTTCAAGCCACATCAAATAACATCTGTAAATATTAAAATATAAACTTAAAGAACTAACAAGGCTACCACCACACGCCTGAAAACCGAAAAAGTTTTCAAATTGCTATGAACATTATTTCTATGAAGAACTTATAGAAATAATCGAATCATTTACAAGATTTTCCAAATCATCATTGCTGAGGTCATTTAAACAAATAATACTGTCTTCGTCAACGGATACCACAGTGCTGGTATTATCATCGGATAGATAACCGCTGGAATTGAAAGAACTATAAGTAAAGAATTCAATTATAAAATTAATATTTTTCAAAATTGTAATTTAATAATACTCACGTTTCATTGGCAAAAACAATATTGTTGCGTGGATCCTCCATTATTATATAGCTTTTTTGCTTATTCTTTTTGAATATTTTTTAAAAATTTCCATTTAAATTACGTCTATGTTTTTGAATGTTTGGAATGTTTTTGACAGCTTTGCCATGTTGTAGCTTGAGTTTTTATAGTGTTGAAAGATTTTGAAATTTAAATCTTTACAGGTAGAGAAATAGCAGGTAATTTCTAATTTATTTGTTTAAAGTGGATTTTCCTAATGTTTTTATGATACCTACGAACTAAATGTGTATTTTTGGAACTCATTTGCTTTTAGGATTAAGTGTAAAAATTAAACTGTTGGTGTTAGACTAGTGATTATTTGGTAAAATTTGTAAGCGTTTTAAAATTCTTAGAAAAAACTGCGCAAAAAATTTCGTGCGATAAATTAAGCATTTGACTCTTTAATATGAAAATTAGAATATGTTTTATTTCTAGTAAATCTTAATTTTTGAAATTTGTTTGATTCGAGAGCCAAAATATTTGTTTGTTACAAAACTCTTAAATTGCTTTAAAAAATAATGAAAAAAGCAGAGGAAATATGCTAAAAAATAATTTGAAAATTTTTGTGAGGTTTTATAAAGTTTGAAGGAATCAAAGACAAAATGTACAAAAACTAATTATTTATTTTCTTAATCAACCCTGTTTTTGACGGTCCCGTATTTCTTAATAAATACCAGTTTTGACAAACGCAAAATTGGAAATATCAATACAGAGAAGTAGTCGTTCATCATAGTATTTCCGTAATTTAAATTAACATTTATGAGAAGCTACCAGGTGCCAAATCTTGCCACATTTGGTTTAATAATTTTTTATCTCATTTAATATAAAGTTATAATTTAAAATTCTACTAATATTAAGAAATTAATTATTTTTTGCTATTGAAAATGTTAAAAAATATTATAATGTTAAATTTAAATAAAAAAACGAAAATTTTATATTTGGTCCGGTCTTTTTTACGTTTTTTAATTAAATAGTAATCTATTATACGATTTAATAGTTTTCAAAATTTTCCATACTAGTCTTATACATTAACTAAATGGACAAAAAATTATAATTATAAATAAAATTTATAAATAAAAACAAAAATTATAACAAAGTTCAAGTTATTATTTTTAATATCTGGCAATACTCTTCGTCCTCTTTGTATTGCCAACAAACAATTTTCATAATATTAAGCTTTTTGATATGTCACACACAAAGTGTCAAAAAAATGAAAAAAGGTAAACAATAATAAACACGATTTTTTTTTTATTATTTACGAAAAATATGTACATTTTATTTATTTTTTTTTTTATAAAAATTTAATCCAATAATAATATTTAGAAAAAAACCTTAATATGACAGAAGAATTTTGCAAAGTAACACGTAAAAAATGGATAGCACACAAAGGTTTGCAAAGAAGAACAAGGCGCTATTCAGACAAAAGTTGTGACAAAGATTGTCCCGATGTGGATATAGACAAATTTGTGAAGTATGATTTTTATTAAAAAAACTCTTACAGAAAATTTTCAGTAATTAATAATTATAGGAAATTGCAAACCACCTGCCAACAAATGCAAGATAGTGACTACTTCATACAATCTTTACAGACACTGAAAGAAGGGTTAACCAATAGACTTCAGCTGGTTAGTAAACAAAATGAACCATTCAAACGTTTAGTTTGTTTTGGTATTGGTCCCTTTACCCGCAACTTCCAGGCCCTACACCAACTGGCTTTTATTTTGTCTTTACAAAAGCATTTTAATATAACAGAGGCTTTTTATTTTGATCCCATATTTCGGCCAAGTGAAAAAGAAGTTTTAGAAAAATTTCACTGTTTGGTAATGAGTGAAAATTGTGAAGCTAAATATGAGGCCGATATACCAACGCTCTTCTATATGCCCCACTGCCCTAACTGTTTAACCAATAATTTGTTATGGAAAAATTGGCAACGAAGGTATTTGAAAAACGTTATATTAATCAATAACAGTTTTGAAAGTCTGTCGTGCAGCAAACCAGAAAGACTGTTACGTTTAGATTCTTCTTATATATTGGATATTATGCCTTATGCTCAAGAGCTACCTTTAGAAGATGACTATGAGGTACATAATGTCTTTAATGATTTATCTATACATATTTTTCCCGAAAGCAATTTACCAGCTAAGGATTCGGAGTTTTGGGATGAGAAAGAAGCACCTACGTACAATGATGTAGAAATGATTTCTGCAGAAGATTTTGCTAAATTAAGTTTAGAATAAGTTTTATTAAAAATATATTGTATTTTTTCTTTTATTTTAGAAATAGAAAAATCTTTTTTTTTCTGTTAACTGAAGAGAAATTGGGAATAGTTTCATATGTAAAAATAAAAATTGTAAACCCTATACGCTTCTTTTATTTTTAGAATTTATTTTAATTTTATTAAATTGTTCAATTAAAATATTTACATATAAAATTTAACATTTTTAATTAAAACAAAAAATATCAATTTTAATTTAAAATTAAAAATAACAATTTTGATGGAAATTTAATAAAAAAATTAAAAATTTTACATTTTTCCTTAAAGTTCTTAATTAGAATAAATTTCTTTTAGTTTCGAAATTTTTTAAATTACATTATCTCTCAGTCTTATCAATAGCATTTTCATATGCCCAACATTTTACGGTCTAATTCAATTTCCTGCTTCAATTCCTTTTGCTCATCCCTTTTAGCTTTAAATTCCTCAATAAAACGTTGCCTTTTTCTCATTCTTTTCATTTTGCTCTTATTCATAGCTGGTTTCTTGACTTCCTTAGCTTTCACTATAGCTTTTTTCTGTTTTGGTACAAACCTTTGCTGACCATTAAATTTCCTCTCAACTTTTACAACACGAGGACTAAAGGCTGCAGGTAATATATTATGTTCCAAATGCATTAAACCACAGAGATTAGCATCAATTGCCAGGAAATCCTGTTGTGACATAAGTTGTAAATCTGTAACATCCGTCTGCAATAGCTGATGAAGATGTAAAGTATTTTGGGTAATTTCCTGGGAAGGTTTACATAGCATAAGTTTGTCTTTGAATTTTTGGTTAAAACGCAACATATAATGACCCAAGGGCATATTGTATAACATTTTTAAGAATTCAAATAGATTATTTAACAATTGCTGACAATTTACGTGATAATTTGTATGTAAGGTTTCTTCTAATTTATTTATGTCCAAAGACTCTTCAAGTAATGTTTGAAAATTTGTTACATCCAAACGCAGGCAATAACTTATGGAGGTTTTTAATAGTTTAAATCTAAACCATTGTTTAAGTAACTCATATTTTGTTAATATTTCACAACCAAATCTTGGTTTATATTCAAGTTTTATTAATAAATCTTTATTTTCTGTAAAAGTATCTAAAGAAGTATATACTTCTAGTGCGTCGTCTTCTAAAGTTGCCAATTTCCATTTAATTAAAGTTTTAGAGAATTTACAAAGTTTTTCTGGTTCCATTGAAGTCTTTTGCATGAAATCTTGCACTGTGAAGACTCTATAATTATTTGAGCTGCTTTGAGGTTGTTTAGTTGGTAAATGTTCTTTTTCTAAGGCTGAAATTTGTTTAATAGAAACAACAGCTGAAGCGCATTGTTGTACTACTTGTTGGTACGTATGCCAGCCACCTTGTCTAGAGGGCAGAGGTGGGTCCATTATAATATATTTATTATAATCACTTTCTCTATGTTTAGATTCATTTATATTTAATAACATTTCTGTGGGCATATCTATATAGTCACCAGTTGTTACAAGAAACAGTAACGAATCCAAAGGTATATAAAATATAGGCGATTCGACATTTTCCAGCTCAGCTATCTTAACAATTTGTTTTTGGAAATTATCCTCCATAGAATCTTTTAAATCTTCTGAATTTATATATACTTCGAAATAAGATTCAATAGAATGATTAAACTTTTTAAATTCCTCGTCCATATTATCTTGCCATTTACTTTGTTCGCCCAATTTGCTGACAACTTCTGGATTTGTTAACTGAACCTCTTGTTCCTTTAAAACATTCTTACATTGTCTTACTTGAGGCAAACCTAAATGTGTATTATACGTTTGCTGCGGATATTTTTTCATAAATTTCATTGCTTTACTGGTGTACCATTTTTGATACAATTCCAATAGTTTCCGGCAGGGTGAATACATTTTTTCTTTGCTAATTTGCGTAAATTCTAAAACAAACTTTAAAAAGTATAACTTTTCTTTATTTCTGATATTTTCCAATCTATACCAATCATACATATCTTCATCTTTTATTTGCAATCCCAACTGCAAAGCATTCAATACTCTTATTCCTAGTTCATGTTGTTTTTCAGTCATTATTGATTTTTTGGGTGAATCAAATATTTTTGTTTTGTCTTCTTGGGTGTGATCATAATTCAAATTAATTATGGGTTTCCGAGTGCGTGGATCCGTTACTATAACATTTTTAACATTTAAGTTATCGGCTTGTTGTTCAGGTTTTAAAAAATGTGGTTCAATCTCATGGAGATATTGAAATAAACAATCTTTCTCATCTTCGAATGGTTTATCGAAGTATGAATGATTAGGTTGAAAGCGAAATGTGGAATGTCCTTTATAATCTAGATAGTTAAAATTGGACATTATGAATTTTAATAATTTCTAATTTTTGATTGAAGAAAACACAATAAAAAAAGTTAAATATAAACAAAAGTAGATAATTTAGCCATATGATAACACAGTATTGCCAGTTTTAAATTTTTTGATTTACTCGTTAGTTTAGCGCATTGTCAACCTTCTTGTGTTATACCAATTAGTTGTCAAAAATCATATGTGCAGTTATTTTTGCAAGTGTGTGTGTATAATAAATATAAAATAAACTTAAATCTGAGGAATATTCTTATTTTTTTTTTTATTTTTATTTTAGGAATTTTTATTAGAATTTAAAAACATGAGTGACGGTTTGTTGATTTCCATTAAAAATATCAATTTATTCTACTTTTGTTTTTTTTTTTTCAGAGGAAATCATTAAAAAACGTTTGTTAATTGATGGCGATGGCACCGGTGATGACCGACGTCTTAATATGCTGCTTAAACAATTTCTTAAATGGATGTATTCCAAAAATGATTCGCCGGAAAATAAGTGAGTTGAGTTTTAAATTTATTACATTGAATGCTTAAGTCCTGATTACATTAGTTAGCTTTTATAAATTTGCAATATTTTATTTTTTTTTTTTAAATTTATAGCTTCCATTCATAGTCCACAAATTTAACAAGTTTATTTTCTAACTTTTATTTTTACTCTTAAACGCTAAAAATATTTATATATACATATATACTTTTTCATGTGAAATTGCATATCTTGGAAGTTATAGATCTTTGAATAATGTACTTTGATTGAAAACTGAAAAAATTGGAGAATATTCCCCGAGTTGAAAAATTCGTGCGCCCCGACAAAAGGTCGATCTCTGTTTTAAATTAAATTTATTGAGGACATTTTATATGTAAAATAAGTTTTGTAAAACATTTATAAATTTAAAATTTTGTCTTATTTTTAAACATTTTAAGTGGAATTTAACTTTTTGTTCAATCACTTGAAGGATTCTATAGTTACGTTGGCTATAAATTCGATATAACTTTCGCAAAACTATATTTGGCACATTTTTGATCATAAATTGGCATAAATAAAATTTTTCAAATCTCATCACACTGATTTCTAATACTTACCCGCAAAAAATTAGATGACAAAGATGAAGTTGTGTTTTAACATTAGCTTGTCATTATAATTTATATGTAAATGTAATGCGAAAATTCAATGAAACGGCTTTTCATTCGAGTGATTGCTACAAACATATGCATCGTCGCAAAATAGCTCTGGGTTGGGGAACAACTCTTGCGTCACCGTAATTATTTTTTAAGTACAGTCAGAAGGGTTTTTTGTTGTTTGGCCTTCGAGAATTTTTCGTCTCACTCCCGCATTGACTAGGTGTTTGTTGTCATCTAACTGTATCGTATTACGGTTTTTGCAATTGATTTTGTTAACCTTTTATTAGATTGGATTTGGTGCAGTACCACAAAAACTCAGGAAGCTGAATTCGGGAACTCTAGCTTTCCACACGAAGGTGTAGATCGAGTAGATGATTTGCGAAGGAGGCTTCTTTTTTATGTGTACCCTGGCAATATGTTAGCAGAAGCTACGCCATTTAAATAATAAATCAAAACCACCCCCCCAAAAAAAAAAAAAAAAAACATGCATGTTTCATGATTTGAAAATTATTTTTATTGGCGATTGATTTCTAAATATATGTAAATAAAAATTTGTATTAAAAATACTTATTTTTTCGTTTTTGAAACCAATATTTTCATAGGACTAAAAGACAAATTTATAATTTAAATAAAAATTATATTTATTATTTATTTCATAAAAAATTGTGAAAATAATTGAACTTTAGACCACAATTAAATTATATTTTCGGATGTTCATTTTAATCACTTCCATAATGACTAATAATTTCGAATTTATGAATCTAATTGATGTAGAAGCAATGGAAGATTTCGACTGGCTGTAAGTCAGCTTTTACCCGCCGATTTTAATTTGGTTGCTAGCACCGAATTTATTGCCTGATATTTATATCCGATTGTTTTCACTTTTTTCACATATCTCTTACAGCCCGTCTAGACGTAACATAATATGTAAGATTTTTGTGTCAGAGAGTGTCAAATTCGCTCTCTGAGAGAATTATTTCACGTGTGGATTCAAATATTAGTATTATAAGATGTATTATGAGACTGTTGTGATGAGATTTCTCTACACAACCATCTTATAAGATGAACTGTCAAAAAAATACACATACACGAAAGTTTGCTTGTGTGTGTGCATGTGTATTTTGGATATTATTGAAAAACAATGTTATTTTGTAATTTTTTTTCCTTTTGGTGTTTGTTTTACATGTTAAAAATCATTTTTATAAAAATTGTGTTAAAAAAGTGCGAATTTCTTAAATATATATATAAATAATAATATCTTATAGGATTTATTAGAATACGTGTACCTCTTATTTAAGATTTAACATAATATAAACAAAATCTTTACTCTCTTCTGCCGGCGTTATTTCATATATTATATCAGCGTTAATCTCAGTTGTAGACCTGGGGTTAATCAATGTTAACAAATATGTGCACTAAAATATTAAAAACGGTTAAGTTGTAAATATTTTATATTATTTACATAGTGTCTACATTAGAGAATTTTTTATCAAGACAAACGTTAAACAGTTAAAGCAGTTGCACAAAAACAACAATATGGCGGATTCATTATTGTTTTTTATATATGCAGTTTGACAACTGTAACAACCAAAATAATCAGCTATTTAACTAAGGTTACCTTGTATATATTCGCACTGATTTTGACGTTTGTTTTGATAAAAATTTGCCTAATGTAGACACTAGGTAAGATTAACGCTGATATAATATGTGAGATTACGCTGTCAGAAAAGAGTAACCATTTTGTTTATATTATGTTAAATCTTAAATAAGGGATACACATATTCTAATAAATCCTATAAGATAACATTATTTTCAAATAGTTACAGACTAAACATGTCCTTTTTATTTAAGAAATTCGCACTTTTTTATCGCAATTTTTATAAAAATGATTTTTAAAGTGTAAAACAAACATTAAACGGAAACAATTTTACAAAAAACATTGTTTTTTCTTGTAATTTCCAAAATTCACATGCACACACACAAACAAACTTTCGTGTTGTGTATTTTTTTGACAGCTCATCTTATAAGATGGTTGTGTAGAGAAATCTCATCACAATAGTCTCATAATACAACTTATAATACTAATAATAATTCTCTCAGAGAGCGAATTTTTTAAAATTAGGGATTTATTTCATTTATTTTTATTTTTTTTTTAATTTTTTTGCAAATTAGCATTCTTATGAAATTTATTATTAATTTTTCTTAATATCTTTCAAAAATTTTTAAAAATTTGCCTTTGTTTTATATTTGGTCTTTTTTTTTAATTTATCTTCAATTAATTAAATTGGACTTTTTTTGAAACTATACACATAATTTTATTAAGAATTGGTACTTTGTTGAAAATTTGCTCTTTTTTCTTCTTTCTTTCATTAAAAAAATAGTATTATTTTATTATTATTATGTTATTATTATTATTATTATTATTATTATTATTATTAATTATTATTATCGTTATTATTTTTTATTTATTTATTTATTATTTATTTATTATTTTTTTTTTTTTTTTTTTTTTGATAAGTACTTTTTTCGAAAACAATACTTTTTTAACTGATAATTACCACTTGTTGAATGTTGGTATTTTTTTTCTTGTATATTTTTTTACTTTTATCTTTTTTTTAACTGGCACTTTTTTAAAATTATGTAGGTCTTAAAAAAAATCGTTTTTGAAAATTAGTACTTTGAGTTAATTAGTTCTTTTTTTAATAGTAGGCACTTTTTTTTTTTTTTTTTTTTTTTTTTTTTTTTTCTTAAAATTAGTACATTTTTGGAAAATGAATATTTTTTAAATTTATACTTATTTATGGAAACTGGTACTTTTTTAGAATATTTAAGCTGTCGTCTTCATAAGTATTTAGATTCAGCCGCCACAAATTTGTTCGGCGTGAGCTCCGCTAGCTGCACAAGTGATAATTATAGCCTTAAGTTATTCGTCAATATCTCTCTTTTTATGAACAGAGTTAACAAAAAAAAAAAAAAAAATTATTTTGTTTTAGATTAAATGTAAATATTACAAATTTTATGGATAATTCTCATTTTAAACTTATTTTTTTTATTTTTTTTAATGAATGTACGAATATTTTTAATGTTAGTCTCTAATTAAAATTAATTTGTGTTTTCGGCTTAAATTAAGATCACCATTCCACTTGATTTTGAAACAATTTTTATAATGATTACTGAATCATTATACTTTTACTTGTGATTAAAGTAATTTTGCCCGCTCACTCTTATTTTACGAGTTCTTGGTCTCTAAAATTTTAATATATTTTTCTGAATAAATTATATGAATTCCATTTAAAAGTACGTTCAAATACCTTTCTAAAGATATATAATATGATCATATTCATTAAATTCTTGAGTGGAAAAATTGTATTTTTTATTAATATACCGTAACTTAAATTTTTTTTATTTTTTAAGAAAAGTTTATTCAGCGAAGCCGATGTTCGACACATATAGAGGAGAAAGTTCCTGAGCCCGGTCGAAGGACGGCTACACGAGACAACATTAATTAACTTTAAAAAGAAAATATTTTTATTTCTACTGAGCTGGTGATCTTAATTTTTTCCGTGTTTCGGCTTGTAATATTTTCTTTCATTAACCAAATCATTTATTTTTAAACTTTGCACTGATTAATTTCCTCTTAGTACTGCAAATTGTCCTTATTTTACGTTGTGTATTTCTCCTTTCTTTTTCTAACCCTTTCAAGTATTAAAATTACCATAAAAATTTCTACTTGTTTAGTCAAATTATCTATGATCGTCTAATGGCACAGTTAGCCCAATGTCAATTTGCTGCAGCTAAAACTGAACGTACAAGTCGAATGATTGATGAAGAATTGGAAAATTATCAAAAACTTTCCAAAACCATAGAAAAAAATATAGAAGTGGCAAAACTCGAGCTGGAAGAAAGTAAAAAAGAATTAATTATAGCCAAACAAATACGTAAGAATAAAATGGAATACGATCAATTGGCTAAAGTGATCAAACAACAACCCGATCGTAAAGAAACTCAACAACATATAGAATGTTTACAAAAGGAGTTGGCCGAGTTAAATGAGAAAAAACTTAAGTTGGAACGTAAATTTGAAAAACGTCAAAAAGATTTCTCCGTTCTTATGTATGCAGTTCGTGAATTGGAAGCCCAATTGGTGGAGGATAGTTCAAGTGAAGATGACGATAGCAAATCAGACGATGATGTAGTTGTGGGTTCAGGCAGCAGTAATAATATGACAGCAAATCATCCCATAATAGAGGGATTAAGTGATGATGAAATGGAAGCTGGCTCACAGTCTGGAAAGGTTGTACGTCATAGTAGGGGTATACTGGAAAGAGGGATTAAAGAAGAAGTCGATGACCATGAAGGTGATGATGTCAAAAGCATTAAGGATCCCATGTCGGTGGATGAGGATGCTGTTTTAGAATTAAGCATAGATAAAGATGAAAATGACGTTAAGATGGAAGAAGTAGCTGGAAATGCTACTTAAAATCAAATATGTATGTCAAATTCCATTCATTTACATACTATAAAATAGATTATAAGTTTTTCATAAATAAATAATAAAAACAAGAAATTATTTAAAATTTCCCGCTATTTCTTTTAATCAAAACTAACGAGTAAATAACATCCCTGAAAGTTGTTTCAATTCCTATTCATTTATTGACAAGTAGCAGCTGTTTAGTGTTTTTGTATTATCAGCTGTAGCTTGGAAAAAAAATAAATTTTGGTACATCAAGTAAGAAAACAATTTTGTATTTTTGCGTAAATAAGTTAAACAATTTAATAATTCTTACAGCATGTCAGCTACAAAAACTTTACGCTCACTTCTCCAGGAGCTACGCAATGCCTCTCCAAATGGCTGCATTAAGAATTCTTTAGCTTCTCGTTATATTTTGTCTCAGTATAAGAAATTCAGAACTACCGACCAACAATTATGCAAAGCACGCGATGAGGCCTTATTTTTGGGACAAGCTTACCTCACCTATTTATCCAGTTTACGTAAATATACTGAACTGCAAAAGGAATATCATGGCCGTGGCGAAAGGACTGTAAAGGAAACTGCTGATATGTTGGGTTTTAAGCTTCCAACCGATCCCAAGTAAATGTCTATAAGAACAAGAGTGTTTTATTAGCTATAGCTCGTAGTATGTTAGTTTAATAAAAATAATGCTTAAATGAAATCAAAAAGAATAATCGGTTTGAAAAGATGTGATGAATTTCGGTCGATTTAAAAAATAATTTTTGAAACAGTTTCGAAATCGATTTCCATCACATACTTGAAAGTTTTTTTTATATATATATTTTAAAACTGTTAGACGGGAGCGCATTGTAAAACAGAAATTTTGTCGAAGGATCATTGATGTGTTGGATCGCTCATTTATTTCAAGACTAACATAACGCAAAAAAAAAAAACGATTTTACAGAAAACATATTCATAGTTTTTAATTTACTTACTATTAACTTGCAGAAAAATTAATGACATTATCAAACGGTACTATAAAAGATCAACTCAAAAGTATCGTTTTTTTGAGTTATGATAGTGTTGAAGTAAATGAGTAATACTACGTTAATTTATAGACATTTACTTTTTTTTTAACCATTGGCTTTATCCAGACTATAAATAATTACTATTTGTGTAATTTTCCATTAACAAAATATCCTAAGTACACCATAGCATTTGCTATTGCACTGTTAGAGCTATTGTGTAATAAACTTTTGATTTTTATTTTATTCCCCAGAAATAAAAATTATTTTTAATTTTTATTTTATAAATTTCAAATAACAATTATTTATATTTTTTAAATAATACTCAAGTTGTGACTTATTTTCTCTCTCAAAAAAATAAAAGTCTTTTTCATTTATCTGCATTATTGTAATTGATAAGTATACAACGTTTATGTGTTATTAACCAGGTATATGAGCTAATTTTTGTGGGTCGCTTATTTGTTAACGATGAATAAGAGGCCTAAACTTTGGAATGAAAAGTGGTGACTTTCTAAGCGACTTCAAATTAGTATTGGGAAACGCATAAATGATCCATTTGACTATATTCTCATAGAAAATTGTATCAATGCTGCAAGTAAGAACAAGATTTTTAAGGAATATGTGAAGACTTATTAGAACTAAGTAAAATAAGTCTAAAATTATAGTCTAAAAGGCAATATACATAAAAGGAAAGGTATCATGGACAGGCAGTTGATGTAAAAAATATTTTGTAATTGAAAGAATTAGAGTTTTTAAATCATAATTAAATTAAATATCATCTATGCACAGATATTCTGAAATATTCATTAGATTTATCTAAATACATTGCATGTCAAATCTTATCAAGATATCACAGAAATCGTGTAAGGCCTACATATTAATAAAGTATAGATACAATATACATTTTAATACAAATTTGAATACATGATATTTATATTGTATAAATAGAAATCTGGAAATATGTTTTTCTTTTCATTTGAAAACATAAAACTCATTGTTTGATTTTTATTTTCCATTTACATTTTAAAATTCAAAAACTGATTTTAATTTTTGATTTTTATTTAAAAAAATCAAAAGTAAATTTTACTTTTCAAACAATAAAATAAAAATCAAGCTTATAACATTTATGGTCTCTGTTTTTATCATTAAACATACAAATTTAAATTGTTCATATATTTGCGTAAAAAACTCAATTTGAAACGTTTAATTATAACACACAAAAACCTGATCATTTCCATCAGAGAAGAAATTTTTAGTACGTTGGAATTTGTTGAAAATACCCAAAGTCAAAAGTGACAAAACAATTTAAAATAAAAATTTTAAGTAAAATTTATGTTTCTCTTAAATAGCACACTTTTAAATGTATAGTTTTGTGAATAACTCTTATTTTAAGATTTGTGAAAAATATGAGTAACTGGAAAAACATTTCAGTTGAAAAACCGCAAAAAGAGATATGTGAACTGTAGTGATTAAACACATTGTGTTTTTCAAAAACCTCCTAAAAAATTAGTTGTTAATACTTAAAAAAGAGACATTAGTTAATTGGCGCTGGTTAAAAACATTGAACTTATGATAAATACTTTTTATCATCAAATTTGGATGACCACATGTCTATTCATATTATTGAGAAAATTTTATGAAATTCGTACTATATATACTATACAACCACAAACTTATATTTTAACTCAGATGGCAACGAGAGTCAAAGAAAAATTTTTTTCGCAACCAAATTTCAAAGTCTTGGCTTTAGTTTCCTGAAGAAATAAAAAATATACATATTTTGTTATACTAAAATTATGCATTTATTTAAAGACATGTATTGCTGTGGTACTATTTCGTGTGTCACTTGAATAAGGAATTCTTTTAATATTAATCAGGAAGGCTATGATTTGAATTTCTTTCAATATAAACGGCTAGAGAATTTTTAATTTGATAGTTTTTAAATAGTTTTTCAAAATGCGACGTGGTAAGGCTCTTAATAACTGTGAAAAAGAAAAAATTCTGATTTTGAAATCTCAGGGTCAGAATCCGGTCCAAATAGCCAAAAACATGAATAGAGGAAAGACAGTTGTGTACAATTATTCAAGTAACGTGGAAAGATATGGAAAAACATGGAAGGGCGGGAGAAAATAGCAACAACTCCAAAAGAAAGATGAAAAATTCTTAGAATTGCATCAAATTCTGCTATGTCGGTATCAAAAATACGTGAAAAAAGTGGAGTCAGTTCCAGTCTAAGAACAGTGCACCGTATACATAGTCCGACGAAGACTGCCAAAAAACCACCACTTATTGAAAAACGCAAATCACAACGTCTACAGTTTACCAAAAATACAATGACATGGTCCGAAAAATGTTTTAAAGTTGTATTTTCCGATGAAAAAAAGTTTAATATTGATGGTCCCAACAAGTATAACTATTACTTCCATGACCTAAATAAGGAGGAATTATTTTTAAGCCGCAGACATAGCCGAGAGGGCGGAATAATGGTATGGGGTGCCATTTCGTATTATGGTACCATAGAATTGGTTTTTGTATCCAACAAAATGACTGCAACGACTTGCAAAAACATTCTGGAGGAAGCATTTCCAAAATTTAATGATTTCTTTGGACCCATGCCTTGGATGTACCAACATGACAACGCTCCGATTCATACATACAAGGTGTTCAACTTTTGGATTGGCTCCCATATTCACCAGACCTGAATCCAATGGAAAATGTCTAGGGTTGACTTGCAAGAAAAGTTTATGAAGGAGGAAAACAATTTGAGACGATAGAATCCTTAAAGGATGCAATAACGAAAGCATGGAGTTCAATTTCGCTAAATTACTTAGAGTCATTATACAAGTCGATGCCAAATCGCATTTTTGAGGTCATTTCTAAAAATGGTGGCAGTACTCATTACTAACTGAATGCAAGAAGGAAGATAAGTTTCATTTTTATAACCTAAAATTTAAAAATAAATTACAGTTTGTTTAGTTTAAAATATTCCTTATTCAAGTGACACACGAAAAAGTACCACAGAAATACATGTCTTTAAATAAATGCATAATTTTAGTATAACAAAATATGTATATTTTTTATTTCCTCAGAAAACTAAAGCCAACACTTTGAAATTTGGTTGCGCAAAAAATTAATTTTTTTCTGAACTTTAGTTTAGGAGATATACTTAATTAAAGTTAAAAAAATGTGTCTATAAACCCATTGCTAGAAAAAATAGAAAAATTATAGCCAAAAGTTCCTCGAAGAAAAAAAATTATATGGGTTAAAGTCAATTTTTGACGAAAAATTTTTTCGAACAATTTTAAAGTGTACTTATGATAAAGACATTTTATTATTCATTTTGGATTTCAACATGTTTTCTCATTATAATGTTCTTGTTTCTTCAAAATGTTAACAAAAAAAGAACTACCTCGGACAAAAAATTTGTAATTTTTTGTATTTACCCACATAAATCATTTTATACAACGAAATTTATTTCTTCGATAGATATGCATTGATAGAAAGAGTACAAAATTAAGCCAAGAAAAAAAGAAAATGGATCAAAGTCAATTTCTGGTGAATTTTTAACTTTTCAAAATTCTGATTTAACTGCATTTATTGGTTAATATATTAAACTGTGTATAGCAAAGATGATTTCATAAAAAGAAACATCGAGGTATATTATACAAAAAAGATATTTCTTCAAAAATATTTTAATATTATTATATGATTACGAGGGGTTGGTAAAATTTCTAAATTTAATCAAATTGTAAAATTATAAATCCTTAAAATATTTCTAAATTAAAACCGATTAATAAGTTTTGATCCGATTTAAATAGAAGAGAGTTCGTACAATTTTATCGACAAATATCCAAGGTAATATAGGATATAATATCCAAATAAGAGATCCGGAAATTTCCAACATCGAGTTTTTGAACTCATGATTAAAAAGTCCTTCTTAACTGTTCTAAATGTGCATAAAACGGATCAAAATTTTTAACATATTAAACTAACATAACAAGTTATCTTTTAAAGATATTATATAAGATTTATGTTAATTTTTGGAGGAAATAGAAAAGTTTTAATTTTGTTGTAATTTTATTTTAATTTTATGTAAAAAGAGATGATTAATAAAAATTTCAAATCGTATATCATATTACAAATAAACAATTTCTGTAATATATTTCTTTAAAAGTTATATTTCTTCAATCAATCAAAGTACTCATCTTTTTATCTTTTTATTGACTTTATTCTTACTGTTGTAAAGCATTAATTGAAACCATTGAATAAATTATAGAAATTGATGAAAAAGTTCAACTAAATCGCCCTGAACTCTTTCGTATTTCTTTAAATTAATTTAAAGACCTTCTCAAACAAAACAAATGCAAGTGAACAAAATATACACAAGCAACAAATAATCTACCAGTAGTTGAAGAGTAGCAGTGACAGTAGTTTGTCACTTTTATCTTTATGAGATGCGAATAGTATAATATTACAGTCAACCAAACACATC
The DNA here is from genome assembly GCA_932274085.1 of Protocalliphora azurea. NCBI lineage: Eukaryota > Metazoa > Arthropoda > Insecta > Diptera > Calliphoridae > Protocalliphora > Protocalliphora azurea. The sequence continues at coordinate 135,247,030 of OW026519.1, forward strand.
CAGTGAGCCAGACAAAAGCAATAAACATGTAGTTTGTTTGATAGTCAAAGATATATTGCAATTACTCCTCAACGACACATTAAATATATGTATAAATAGTAATATGTATATAAAATAAATATATTTCATATCAAGATCGTCAAAGAAAAACTTTCCATTATAGAATTACAAATAGTTAAAGTCGATTTTATTTGTTCAGAGGAGAGATATGTTTATACGTTCATTTATTTTTACATATATTTAATTATCGTTTAATTGGTGAATGACACCAACAAACGTTGTTTTCGTTGGAAATTTAATGTTGTATTTTTTTTTTACATGTAAATACATATATATATACACTGTCAGTATGTATGGTATTCTAGATGAAATTATTGTCATTTTAGTTTTCTTTGCGGTATCATAATTATTGCACTTTACAAAATTTATTTCATTTGAAGAAAGTAATAATTCTTTATAGGTTCATTTGAAAATTAATTTAAATTTACTACAAATGCATTTTGAAATCAAACAATTACTACACCGCACCCTTTTAATTTTACGAAACAAGACATGCAGTTAAATTGACTTTTGCACACAGAATAATAAGGTAGTAAAACTCATCAATAACTGTTATATTGAAAACTACAAGTTGACTGACTTTTCTTTAGAGAGACATTTTAAGTTAAAACATAACTACCTAAATAATAATCGTATCATTTTATTGATTACAATATTCGTACGTTCTTGTAGTTTTATGTACGTAAAATACACATAAAAACAGTGCAATAAAAAAGTATTGTGGTTAAAGATACATGTTAAAATTGAACACAATAACAGACGGCACTGAATGAAGTATGTTGAATGAAGTTTGTTGATTTTTTCCAAAAATTATTTGTTTCAGCGTACGAATTCGTTACTTCGAGGAAAATGTACATTGAAGTTTAACGAAAAAATCAACATATTTTTAAATGGTACGTTGAAACTATTCGTTAAATTTATTACTTAATAAAATAAGTAAATCAATTCATTACTTCAATGTATTAGTTCGATGATTTAAAGAACACTTTCATGATAAGAGAACATGTTTATTGAGTTTAGAAAAACATAAAATAAACTATACATAAAAATAGTGATTCATCGAACAATTTGTTGATTCAACGTATTAATACTTTCATTGGATAAGCTTTACTCAAAGAACAAGTACTTTGAATCAAAGAAATATTTCGTTAACTTATGTAAATTTCATCGAACATGAATGAATAATGTTTTCTAACGGGAAATATAATAAAACGAAAACGTATTATTTATTTTTATAGATTATTAAGATTAAGTATAAATATTGCATTATATTTATATCAACTAATATTATATACAAGTTTTTTTTTTTTAATTTGGAATGTAATATAATTTATATAATTCAATTGCAAACAAAATAAATACAAAAATAATAGAACAGGACCATTATTGTTGTAAATTTTCAACGTATAGTTTCATTAGGTTAATGTATAATTTCATTAAAAATCAATAAACAGTTCATTGAAATCATTTGTTTTATTCAACGAACGTTTTCATTAAAACAAAATACGAATAAATTGAATTAAATAACTTAAACGTTTAATTTTAAAACGGTATGAATGTTAACGTGTGTCGATACGTTAGGTCAAAATTAGGGAACAAATGGATGGGCATGTTCTAGAAATCGAAATGAAGTGAAATTGAAATCGAACGAGATTTTTAGTTATATTTTTTACAAAATGACCTTAGTTTTTCCTAGTTTTAAAAGTTGTTCTTGTAGAAATAATTAATGCTCAAAGAATGAAGTATATAAAAAATAATATTTTTATGAATTTTCATTACATTTTATTTTTTAAATCTACTTCATTTCGATTTCTAGAACATGCCCGAAATTCGTTGAATCAACGAACTTTTTCCTTGTATTTATGTACCTTTTTGGTTCAGTGAATTTGAAATCTTTATAACAGTATATGTGGAATATGACATCGTCGCCTCATGATTCCTGTGACCGGAGCACTCCTTTGTGTGATCTCAAATCGTACGTACAGGTGTCTACATATGTCTAGTGTGTGAAAGTAATGGATCACTTCTTTATCGTAAATTTTTTCGTATCACTTATTTCTCTAACTAGTTGGAAAATGTTTGAGACAGATTCAAAGCATGATTTATAAGATGTGAAACTAACTCTCATAAGATTTTAAATGAACTTGGAGGAGCTAAAATTTAATCATCACATTCGAATGGTAAATGGTTCCTAAAGGTAAAGGAATGTAAAATTTCACTCATATATTTTTAAAACAGTTTGGTGGTTGGTAAACTGCAAAATTTGTTTTAGGAAACTGAGAAATAAAATCGTATTACTACCTCCATCTAAAATATCAACAAGTGTATACTTTTCGACTGCATAGTATCAGTTTCAATAATTTTACTTAATATTTCTCTTCATTTTATTCACTTCAGACATCGGAGTCGTCATCTTTATTGTCGATTGTCATAAACTTGATTATGATGTATTTAAGAATTTTCTTTATGTCAGTTAGACAATTATTGATGTTGTTGAGTTTTTGTATTGTTTTGTGCTGATCTGTTCTGTTGTTTGACTCCCTTTGAAACATGTGTGTACAATGAATATGACAGTAGTTATTGAGAGGTTCCTTTTGTTATATCCATTGTATTGATATAGGAATATAAATACGCATATTTCTATATACAAATGTGTATATTCCCTACACACAATAAAACTATTCGGTTATACTCCCTTCTCCATTAAAGAACCAACTACTGTTGATTCCTATAAAATATTTCTTAAATTATTTTATAGGTCTTGTTGGTTTATTGTACTTTTTTTTCTGTTCCTTTTTTAAGAAGTACAGAAGTTGGAAGATATTATGTGTTGTTTAAACACCTTTGTGAAATTTGTGATATATTTTCTTAAGTGAAAAAAGCTAAGATATTTTTTATCTAGTCAATTGTTGCTTGAAAGAAGAAATGCTAGATTTATATCAATTTTAACATTTTAATTATAAAACTCCTAAATAATTAGTAGATCGAAATTATACGAAAAGTGGCCAAATTTGAGAAAAAAATTTAAGTCTATGCTGAAAGTTCTTTCCTTTGAATTGTAAGACGGGCGTGTAGACAGACATTATTAGATCACTATGAAATATCATTTTTGCTATTGCGTTCTCCATATATTCAAAAGCGGATTTCATTAATAATGAGTAGTATACATGCAATATTCGCATTTAGCCAAATTTAGAACTTTTTACTTACTTCTTGTGATTTATTTCATATGCAAATCATATTAAGTGTATTTATGATGAAATATGTGGTGGTGCCTGATATTCTTCAACAATCGGATGATTTTTATTTAAACTTTTATTTTATTTCTTTTAATTTCTTAAGAATTTTTATATTGTTGTCTTAATTAGTTTATGTTTGTTGTCTGTTTTCTACTAAGAATATTTTATAAACATAAAACTCATTGAAAAAAATAGTGTGTTTAATTAATTCATTAAATGGATTCTAGAAACTACTTCTTTATGAGAATATAAGTATTTTTTTTAAATAGTGCTGTTGGTGGTTTTTCTATAATTGCATACAAAATTAATTTTATACTTCAATTGCTTCGACGATTGTCTAAATTATATAATGTTGAAGGTCTAAATCGTATCGCATTTTATTTTCAGAAAAGTGATTTACTTATTTAGAAAAAATAGTCTAATAAGATCTTGGGTAAGGGTTCTTGGCATTCATCTACGCTCACATCTGACATGGACTCGTCATATAGAATCCAAAGTTACACAAATAAAACTAAAATCTGGCCAAATTGGTTCATTGGTTAGCTTTAGACTTGAAATATAAGGTTATACACTGCCTGCCACTTGAATAAGGAGTCACATTTTTTTTAAATTTAATTAAGTATATCTCCTAAACTAAAGTTCAGAAAAAAATAATTTTTTGCGCAACAAAATTTCAAAGTGTTGGCTTTAGTTTCCTGAAGAAATAAAAAATATACATATTTTGTTATAATAAAATTATGCATTTATTTAAAGACATGTATTTCTGTGGTACTTTTTCGTGTGTCACTTGAATAAGGAATATTTTAAAACTAAGCAAACTGTAATTTAGTTTTAAATTTTAGGTTATAAAAATGAAATTTATTATCTTCTAGCATTCAATTAGTAATGAGTACTGTATAATGACTCTAAGTAATTTAGTGAAATTGAACTCCATGCTTCCGTTATTGCATCCTTTAAGGATTCTATCGTCTCAAATTGTTTTCCTCCTTCATAAACTTTTCTTGTAAGCCAACCCCAGACGTTTTCCATTGGATTCAGGTCTGGAGAATATTGGGGCAAATCCAAAAGTTGAACACCTTTCATGTTTTTTTCATATCTTTCCACGTTACTTGAATAATTGTACACAACTGTCTTTCCTCTATTAATGTTTTTGGCTATTTGAATCGGATTCTGATCCTGAGATTTCAAAATCAAAATTTTTTCTTTTTCAGAGTTATTAAGAGCCTTTCCACGTCCATTTTGAATAAAAACTATTTAAAAAATATAAAATTAAAATTTCTCTAGCCGTTTATATTGAAAGAAATTCAAATCATAGCCTTCCTGATTAATATTAAAAGAATTCCTTATTCGAGTGACACACGAAATAGTACCATAGAAATAAATGTCTAAATAAATGCATAATTTTAGTATAACAAAATAAACTAAAGCCAACACTTTGAAATTTGGTTGCGCAAAAAGTTTTTCTGAACTTTAGTTTAGGAAATATACTTAATTAAAGTTAAAAAATGTGATTCGTTATTCAAGTGGCAGGCAGTGTATAAAGCAGTAATAAAACCTGTATGGTTATATGGCATTCTGCACACGTTAAAAATGTCAAGGTGGACACTTAATAAGTTTAGAAGTTATGACCCAAAATATAATCTAATTACTTTACTAATAACTTCTAATAAATACATAACAAGATTTTAATTTTAGTATAATTTTAAGAATTAAGATATTATCCTTAAAATGAATTGTATTAAGTTAATTTATTTCGAAAGTTCAGAGATTTAAATTAGGCTTATAAAAATTAAAAAATTCTTAAAAAATTATATAATGTTAACATAATTCTCTCCATATGAACAAAATGAACACACTTTTGTTAAGAAGTTATATTTTAAAATAGAATCTAAAGTCAAAATTTATATATAATTTCATTTATTCTAAATATGCCTATTATTCTAAAAAGCCTACTTTGAAATAAATTTTTGTAAATATTTTACATACAAAAAATTGCTTCATTACTTCTAAATTAAATAAGTGTCCACATTGAAATTTTATATGTATATATTTATTATATTATTATTTATTTATTATATTATTTTATATATATATATATATATATATATATATATATATATATATACAGTGAACCGCAAAAGTAAGGACACATCAATATGTTATCCAATCTAAACAAAAAATAAGGAACTTCGTTTCGTTATTGAGGAAATATGCATAAAATGTTAATGTAACCTCATATATTTACATCGCAAAAGTTAGGACACACCTACAAAAATAATAAACATTTATTACAAAAACTGGCAAATATAATAAAATATAAAATATAAAATTTTAGTTGTAACTTACTCAGAATTTCGTGTTTTCGCAAATTTCTCTCCAAAATTTCCCATTGAGGTCTGGACTTTGCGGAGGGGTTTTCAGGGTATGTGGTGTGTTAAAAAGAAGCCACATTTCCACATTGTGGGCTGTGTGCTTCGGGTCGTTGTCTTGTTGGAAGTAGTAGTCGTCAGCTAAACCCAATTTTGAGGCACTTTCCTGTAGATTATTTTTTAAAATATCTAAATAGATGTACTGGTCCATTGTATTTTCAACAAATACAATATTACCAACCCCAGACGATGACATACAGCCCCATACCATGACACTCCCCCCTCCATGTTTCACTGTCTTCATCGTATTTTTTGGATTCAATGCTTCTCCCTCTCTGCGCCACACATTTAGTCGCCCGTCGGAACCAAATATTTATCAGGCGAAACTTTTTTGTTTTGGTATTTTTCAAGCTCTGTTGCTATTTTTGTAGCGCTTTATGTGACGCTTATCTTTCTCTGTCAGCTTGGGTGGCTGGCCACTTACAGGTTTATTTTCGATTCTGTTCTCTTTCAATTTTCGTTGAACGACTTTTCTTACCGTAAAACGACTACGAGACACTATTTTTCCTATTTCACCGTAAGATTTATTTTAATTTTCGTACAAATTTATTATAATTTGTCTCTCTTCAAGAGTGAGCTGCTTGCGCGACATAATTTAATTTTTTTCACAGAAATATTTAATTTACATCTGAGCGACTTTAACAAACTAATGCTTCACGTGTTAATTACGATGCTTCTGACACAATCCAACTAACTTCTGTTTGTTTTATGTGAGCGTTGTAACGTTATTACAGTCAAAAGACAAGTGTGCCATTACTTTTGCGTTGCCATATTATGAGCTATTCTGAATAAATCTTTTTTTTTAGGAATTTGTTTAAAAGATCACAATATATATAAAAAAAATACAGATTAGCAAAACATAAGTAAAAAGCCAGTGTGTGCTTAGTTTTGCGGCTCACTGTATATATATATATATATATATATATATTTATATATATATATATATATATATATATATATATATATATATTAATTTTATTAAAACAATAACAAATTTTTGTTCAATTTTTAATAAACGTCAAATAATTGCAAAATGTTAAGCAAAAGATCCAACTAATATTAACTAAATGCTACGAATCTTTCTTATATCTGTTGACTCTTGACAAAATACACAGTGAATCGCGTCAATAAATAAAAGTGGAAAAAAATAGAAGGAGATATCCTACAGTCAGGAAAATTTGAACCTATATGTAAACTTTTACGCTAATTTCAAATCTAAAAGAAGATTCGATGATTATTAACATTTATTCCGATATGGGGAAAATAAATTTCCAAAATGTCCACATAAAATAAGTGATTAACATCTTTTAAAATTTTTGTATAGTTAATAATTACTTAAGGCTTTTAAAATAACTAACAGCAATATAAATAAAAGTTGCCATATAAGTGAAATGAATTAAATTTTTATCATTACTATTTTTACTATTTTACCGAAAATAATTTTCAAATTTTATTCAGTGCTTATTATTTTCTTCAAATAAGTTTCAGCGTAATTTATTATAGGCGACAAATTCTTACTTTTGTCGTCCAAGAATTTTCGAAATAATAATATCTTTAGTTACCCCGAAATCTTCAAATCTGTGTTTTTCTACTTCATTCTGAGCCAAGGATTTAGAAATGTGTTCGCAATTCTAGAGATTGACAACAGTAGATTACATAAAGATTGTAAATTTATAAATAAGAAGAAAAAATTGTGGGAGATTTTTATATTTTTTAACCAAAAATGTGTAAATTTTTTTTAGATATATAAAAATTTATATTGCAATGAAAATCAGAATGAAAAAAGCTTATTCAGACCAATTTTCATTGCTCTCCGATTTTTTTTAAAGAAAATTGCATTGCTTTTTTATACAAAAATCCTAGATATACGCTTCGTAAATTATGAATTTTTACATATAAAAAGTTACCTTATACGATTATTTTTTTAAGACTTTTTTTAGTCAAATTAAAATGGTATTTTTTTTAAATTTGAAGAAATTTCAAATTTGATACTTTTAAAAATGTAAAATGTGTCATGAAAAATTAAGTCTTTTAATGCAAGCTGATATGAATACCATGGTGATGACATTCAAGGCTAACATTCAAAAGGAATTAAAATCCAATAATGCAATTTTTTTACAAGACTGCAAAACTCTTCAACATTTTTAAGAAAAATAAATTTTTAATCCAAATTTTTAGTTGTTATTCCTGATACATTTTTGTTAATATTTTAAAATATTTAAAATTGTGATATACATCATATTATACCAGATAATATTTCATCAATAAACTGGACTTACGGGCAAATACGTAATTTTATGAATTATTTTTTTTTTCTTGACTCCAATTTGTATAATATGTAAAAGAATAAATCATTTGTTTTACAAATTTTAAGTTCGTAAGGTTATAACTGCTGCAATGGTAAAAATATTGAAAACAAAGATATATATTCAAAACACACAAACTCTTTACTTACATTGACAAATATTTGACATAAATATCTTAAGGTAAAAGTAACAATATTTTTTACTCTAAACGATTTACTGTGATTTACTGTGAAAATTCTATTTTTTTCAAGAGAGCTAAAAACTGTTTAATATATTAACGGCGAATAGAGTAAATGGTGTATCTTTAAAATGTACCTTTTATGGTTAAAAAAAACCTTTAAATGCCCTTATCTCGAGTTAGGAGTTTTTCAAAAGTCCACAGATACTATCTATACTTTAACTTTTTTACTTATGTTAAAACGTTCTCTTAAATTTCCTTCAACCCTTTGGATTTTTCACTTCTTATACTATTTTTAAATCAAGTGCTGATTGGTGTGCAGAATAATGAAAAAAATGTAAGTTTTAAACTTAATTTATAGCATAGTTTCCTTAAACAAAGTAAAGACCCGATATGTTCCACCCATTACCTGAAATAAAATCAATACCTATTTAAAATTTTCAATTTAAAATTTTGTAACTATTGTTATTACCATTTTAAAGGCTTCCAAACATATTGGCTGAAAGCCTAAAGCATTCAATTCTACCTCCTTTTGAGAACGCATTAAAATGATAAAAATTGATTTTTTATATGATTTAGAACCATTGTACCATGAATGATTATAAGCGGCTTCACCAACACTTTGACTCTGAAAAAAAACAGAGTAAACATTATATATATTCTTTTTACTGACACAATAATTTACACGACCGTTTCAAGATAACTGCGTTCGGCAATTATCTATTATTCCACCTGTTATTTTCTACCCAAAAACATACCTTTGTAATTATTTGTTGTCCATAATAGCAAATAACATAATACTGGCCAATTACGGTGGGCAAAAAGGCCACATATTCTATAAATTCTCTTCCCAAACCCTGCGTTAAAGTATAAACTCCCGCACAGCACAATGTTCCTGCAGTAGAAAGTAGCAGTAACAAAAGTAATTTGCCAAAAACGGAGTTTAAATTATCACCAATACTGCAACAGAAAATATTTTAAATTCCTCAATTTTTTCGATTATTCAATAATACTTCAATAATATTTGGTGTTTTTTAACTAAAGCGACCATAAAATCCTGATCTTTTCCAAATTCTTGATCATCAGGTTCATAATTCTCCAACGTTCGAGCGACGTATTCAAAGTGCATGCACAATTGTAGAATAAAGCTAAGAAGCCAAATTTCAGCACAAATATTAAACATTACAATAAAATGTGCATGCATTATTTCCATGGAATAGGTAATAGTATATGCAAAAGTACTACGATGATCGAAACTATACTCTATTTCATATAATTTATAGTAACCAAATTCTGCAAGGCTCCAACCAACTTTAAAAACATTTACGAAATACGAAACAATACTCTCCATTAGGGGTGAAGTGGTGATGAATGCAACAACTCCCAAATAAAAGTACACAATATATAAAATCCATTTTGGCCAAAAATGTTCGTGAACCCTAAAGGATAATTTTTCCTGGCGAGACTTTGGATATATATTCTCAAGAGCCAGATAAATTTCTTTAAACCCTTTAAAATGCCAAAAAAATGTCAGGCTTTTCAGAGTAGCAAAGAAGGCATAATTGAAGCCCGATATTAAGCGCAGCAATAGAGCCAAGTCAAATTCATCGGACATAAACATGCTGTACGTTGCTTTTGCAATGAATGAAAAAATGTAAAAATGAGACACACTAGCTATTATAAAATAACTCTTCCCTAGAATATACCGGGAAATGGAACGGTGTTTATTTTGTAAATCACAACCGATACTGGACATCACAACATTAGGCAAATGACAAAAATCTTGAAAATCTTTTTGTGTAAGCACTAATTTTAAACTATTCGATGACATTGTATTTGGACGCTTTTGAAATATTGACTGGTAATAAATTCAATGGAGTTATGTATTTTATACAATACTATTGATGTGGTTTTTCGAAATATTGGTAATGATAAGGCTAAAATGAACCTTTGAAGTGGTAATTTAAATAGTAATTTTGTGGTTAGCAAAACTGTTTTTCAAAATGAAAAAAATCTACACGTTTTTAATAATATGTTTTATTTATTTATTAAAATATGTTTAAACTATTGCTGTTGAAAATGATGTTGTACGCTATATTATATAATAAAATTGTTTTTCTTTTAAAAGTCCTCTAATTAGAAATGATCACCAAAGTAAAACTTCGTTCTTCAATATAAATTATAGGGTGGGTTTTTCCATTTTTTTCTTTTTTGGAAATTGACGTTTATACGCACGATTATTGCAAATAAAAATAACTTGTAAATAAATAACTCACTGTTTGTTTATACACAAATTGCATAAAGACATATACTTCCTAATTTGTCGTGGTGGATGAGAAAAATACAACTATTATCATCGAAAATTCTTTAAACGTAAAAGAGAGTGGCAAGGCTGTATGCTTTAATTGCAATTAGAAGGAGGTGTGTATAAACGTAGTAATAGATCTATTGCGTTTGCCGTTAGCAAACGCCTCACCAACGCACAGTGACTCTGAAATTAATTTCATTGGCCAAAGGTCCAATTTTGTTGTTAATACCGATTTCTAAAATTTTAGTGCCATTCAATAATAAACATATTGAAACTAATGTGGCTAAAAAATTAGATCAAAATATTGGTAATTGTGGGCGGTGGCATGCTGTTAAAGACAAATATTTTATGTTATTTTATAAAAAAAACATGATTTTTAAAAATTTGATCAGAAGTAAATTACCGTTACTCACAAACTATTATTGATAATTGACTGCAGTTTTTTATGTTGGTAGGATAATAGTCTTTAAAATTGTTTCTATTTTTATTTTACCTTTTCATATGACTTAAATATAAATATACCAAGCCCTATAAGTTGTGACAGGTATCTTAAGTGTGTTATATAATTATTATTTTATTACTAATTTTTTTTAGCGTATTTTACCTCTTTTTAGCCGTTTTTAGTTTTTTGGCACTTTCTTATTGTACTTATTTGTGCTACCTAGGAACATGTATAACGTAATGTAAGAAAATGATAAAAGCCAGTGGTATTCAAATATAAACTCAGTTGCTGTAATATATCTAAGCAATAACCAAATTTTAAAATCTTTATAAAACATGGAGAGCTTCAGCTATAAAGAATTGTCCGAAGAATATTAAAAAAAACTTATATTCACGCAGCACCGATATACAATTGGACTTGGAAAGTAAAATAACTGATTTCGTCAAAACTTAACAAAGTGCTACAAAAAAGTTGTATGGGGCAAATAAAGATTTAAAAACTGGTTAAAGGGCGAACTTATTGTCCAAGTAACTTTAGAAAGTTACTTGCGAAATTACATAATTTTGTGTAATTTCGGCGAAATTACATTGAAATTACGATGCCCATTTCCGTGCAACTCTATACGTTGTTGGAAAAAATACATTTTTCAACTATGTACTGCATGTTTCAACCGTGAGAAGAAAAAAATAATTCACAGCGGATCTTAAATTTAAACACAAATCTTAAAATTAATTATTAAAGTGATTTTGCAAACTGAAACCTATCGTTTTTACGTTTTTAATTGTTGCAAATTAATAATTTCCAATTTAGTAAGTAATTGTTTCATATTTGTTTCCATTTCAAAATTATTTATTTACCCCTATAACAATTTAAAATGTAAACAATAAGTATCAGCTGTTCACGAAATTACATCAAATGTCATCTAGCCAGTATGAACACTCTAGATTTCATTCGTAATTTCGGCATGAAATTTCGTAATATTTAAATGCTGAGGTCACCCTTAAATATGTTTATTTACACCAATATACGCGGCTTCCAAATACCTTTTAAATGATACCACATTTTGTGTGCGTTTCTTTGGGAAAAAATACAACAATTTTCAAAACAATATCTTTTTAAAATCAGACCAGCACACGAACGGTCATCAGCAGATCCGAAATATTTTGCCAATCCTTACAAAATATACCCAAGGTTTATTTTTAGAGAGATAACAAAACCACTTTTTTCCTTCCCATAGGGACTGAGTCCCCTTAATAAATGCATAACCCAGAAAAGCAACGATTTTCAGATAAACATTTTAAATTTTAAGTGCATATTTTCTCTATGGATAAGATTTATAAAAAATTAAAAATTCAATAAAAATTTTAAAGGAAATATAAGTGGTCTAATAAAAAAAGACACTTTTTATTAAAACCACCTGTCATTAAATAATGCACATTAAAATTTATGTTCAGGCATATAAAAGTAAAACCAAATTCGTTAAGATTTGTTTAAAATTGTACGTTTGCATTATCTCAAAAAAATATTACATTAGTTTTATCACTCTACAAACGCTTTATAAATAAAGTCGAACTATGTGAATTTTGATGTGCTAAACACGAATCTGCTTTTAGTTTCTTTTCCATCAGGTCTGGATTTTTTTATGGGCGTGTCTAATATTTCGCCCATAATAAGATCTTGACAAGAACGGTATATACGATTTATATAAATGATACACCAAAAAAATGCGGACTAAAAATGTCTTCAAGCCATTCTAACTTAATTTTTTATATACTCAGTATTTTTGGAGTTACTTAGAAATTAGTGTCGGAAAGAATTTTTCTTGCAAAATTTAAGGTTTTTTTCTTATAAATTCTTTTTGAAAATGAAAACGCCAAAAATGTTTATGTTTTTTATCTTTAACATAAAACTGGTAATTCTAAGAATAAAATAAGTCATCTATCATCAAAATTGATGCACAAATCTTGATTTTATTCACAGTTAAGTCAAAATACCCATGTATATCTACAATCAAGTGGAGATGGATTGGTGGGCAAAAAAATTGTTTTTCTAAGTAAGAATCTGTTTTTACTTTTTTTCTATCACGTACTGATTTCTTTTTATTGGCATGACGTTATTCTGCGGTAACACTTGTATAACTCGAGAACGGTTTGTCAAATTTAGATATATAAAATTTCAATAGATGCCAATTAAAATTATCTTTATCCGGACAATATTTTCGGAGTTAAGAATCAAAATTCTTCCAACATTTCATGAAAAGTTTATATTTTTTTCGCCACTAATGTTCGAATAAATCAGATAAAAAAATAATGTTAAAATGACATGAATATAATTTTCGTCTGCATCTTTTGATTGTCTAAATTGGACAACCCGTTCTCGAGTTATAGTAAAATATAGTCCTGTAATTTCTTTATCAATGGTGAATTATTAGACATGCCCATAAAGAAATCAAGACCTTATGCAAGAAAACTGTAGACTGCTTCGTGTTCAGCACGTCACAATCCGCACATTTTTGTTTAAAGAAGAAACATTTTTTTTTTTGCCTACCGTGTGTCTCCAATTAATTATAGGTATATGTTCACCTAATTGTAGGTAAAATCAAGATTTGTGTATACATTTTGATGATGTATGTTTCATTTCTTAAAAGAAATTTTCAAAAAAAAAAAAAATTCTTCAATTTTACATGAAAAATTCTTTTATCTAATACTAATTTCTTAATAACTCTGAAACTGGAGGGCAGGTAAAAAATAATATAATTTCTTGTTTAGCAGGTTAAATTCCATCTAGTACACATTTTTTTTTTGAAGGATGATGAACAAATTTTTTTGCCGACCAGTGTAATCAACGTAATTTCATTAAGTAGCAGAAATATAAAAATGACTGTCTTTTTCACTATCAATTTAACGCATTTTTTTCAGGAAAACAAATACATTTTGTTTAACTGCAAATCGGCCTAACCAGTTCTATTTATTTTCTGTCAATTTGTTTGATCATAAAGAAAAGTTCAACTGGTATTCATGACCAACTTAATACACTTTCACTTGCTTGTTTATTTTTAATAAATATTTGTAACCGTTATTCTAATAAAAAAGAGGTACAATTACAAATAATTTGCGATAATAGAGTTGTTTGCAATAATTCTTAAAAATCATGTGATTATAAACAGATAAGATAAAAAAAACTCTTGTTAAGAAAATACATATAAAACTATAAAATTATTCGTTTTCGGAATTGTTTTTATAATATCCTTATAATAAATACAGTTGAATCACCAAGATAATTTGCATATCTCTTCTTCAATTTACGGAAAAAAGTGTTGAACTAAGGTAATAAAATTGACTGCAGTTTAAATAAATGACATATAATGCTCCTTCAATATTTACTTATATTCCTTACAACCTACAGTGGGGCAGAATCGAAATTTTTTGGATATAAATCTGTAACTTCCAATCGGCTGGCTGGATTTACATAAAATTTCACACAGGCGTAGCAGAGAATTATACCATTTTAGATTTATAACTGACGAAAATCTCAAAAATGGAATTTTTCTGAATTTTGCCTATAAAGTCCACATTTATTGCTGGTTTGGAAAATGCCATTGGCAAAACCATTTGAAACATATAAAAGTTTTCGAAAATGCATTTGGTTTGCAGCTAAAGTAAAAATTTGGATTTAAAATAGGTCAAATTCGGGATGATCTGAACATAGTCTTATAGTTAGGTGTTTGGGTTTTTTTTAATTCTAAAGCTATCTCTGTGAAGATACCTTTCAGAAAAGTGTGAAATTATTATATGTTCTTAAATAACATTTTATTTTAAATAGAAGAGGGTGTCTACATTATTTTGACTTTTCGGCCAAAAAACACAAATAATCAAAATTTTCCATTTCAAAATCGTTTATTTTTGGACTCGGAAGAGATATAGACTTCTAGTTTTTTTCTTTCGTTAGATAATTTCATTCTTTAAATAATTGGTTAAAAAATTTACAGAGTCGGACGAAAATATTGCGATATATATTGATAAAACTGGTCCAAGAATTTGTAAGATTAAGATAGTTGAAATTCCAAATGTAAATAACTTTAAAATTATGAGATATAAATAGCACATACAGGTATGATTTTCATAGCTTTATCGGGAGCTTTAAGAAGGTGTAAAAATATTTTAAAATGAGATAAGAAACAAAAATATGGTAAGCGATGAAAAATTTTCAGTCAGAGGTACCCTATATTGAGCCCCAATAGCTCCGCTCCTGAAGGGTATGTGGCCTCCCTTCTAAAGTTAAAATGTTACACTCCTCTGCTACGTCTGTGTGAAATTTTATTTAAATCCAACCAGCCGATTGGAAGTTACAGATTTATATCCAAAAAATTTCGATTCTGCCCCACTGTGCAACCTTTAAGTAGAATGTAGAAAATTATAATGGTTAATGATCAATTTTATTACGTACGAGTATTACTACCACAACACTAAAGTGAATTTATCCTGTATCTTGAGTAGATTATCCAAATTGAGTATCTGCTTGTGTTTTTAAAGTTCATCATGTTTGCAAAGTTAACCTTTTCACTTCTTTATAGTTTCAAGGTGAAGACAAAGAACTAAAAAAAATCAGAAACAAAAATAAAAAACAAGTCGTTGAGAATTATTGTCAAATAGAAGTATTTTAATATAATTTTTACGACAACTGAATGGATTTCCAGTTCACGTAGTTGTTTCCTTCTTATCTTTTTATTCTAAAATGAAAGGGAAGTGTTTGGCTGTCGTCATTTGGTCGGTCGTCATTATATGCGCCACACAGTAATAGTTAATGGTATATGGATGCATGTCTGTTACGTATGTTTGTGTGTGTTTTGTGCAACAAAGTATGTATTTGACTTGAAGCACTCTGGCTGCCAATTTACTTAATTCCTTTTTTGCTATAAACCTTTTTATAGTATTTTTTTATAAATCCTAACAATTGTTAAAAGGTCTTAGTGTCGAGATAAAAATAAAGTCATTAAATACAGTGGCCACTCAAGGGTAAGGTTGCTATTAGGATTAATAATTATATTGTTGCTAATTGGATTATAATGTGAAGTTGACAAGGGAAAGTTCTAAGTACTCACAAATAATTGATCCTAAAATAAATAAAATTTGATAGAGTAAAATTTTTAGACAAAGTCGGTTTCAATAGAAATAAATAAACTTTCTGCAACTTAAATTTTGAAAATTTTAACATGATGTCTTGTCATGTAGTATCTTATGGTAAAATCTTCCTGCCAAATTGTTATTGAACTTCACGTTGAAATAATAAACGTTTATTATGACTTAGAGTTAAATTTACGCACAACGCGTCCATTTTACGATAGTTGCGGTGATCTTTCAAATTCGACCCTCTAGCGTTTGGTGGCCTGGTTTGATAAATAACACAGGTATACAAGGTTTTGGACTTGAGCAATCAAAAGTGGTTGCTACGGGTATTGAAGGCGCTGAATTGGAATCTTCACTATTATTGGTTTTAGTTTTCGAGGTATAAACAAAAATATTTATATACTATATTTGAGATTTGAGAAATAAAGATCTGTCAAATTGAATCGTACGTATTGTTTAAAATCTGTTTCACTTATTTGAATCAGTTCGAACTCATCATACCCTCGTTCCAAAATCCTTGGTATTAATTTTAAATTTTTTACCAAATTTCTTTCTTTTTTTTATTTTTTCGTTTCTCTTTTTTCGTTATTCGAACCACCAAAGTTTTAAGTGAAAAATCGAAGCGGGACTAAAGAAAATTAAGTTTTAAAGATATTTGAGCCCAAATATTATAGTACCTTTGCAACGAACTCTCCATTATTTGCTTCAAATCGAGCATGATTTTCTAATTATCCCTCCTTTTGTGCTTTATTAAACGGTAAAAATTTTTTCAAGATTCCGTCGTTAATTAGTTTTCGAATATTAGGCTTGACAAATATCTTCCTTGTTTTTTACCATTGCGGATAAATTCTTTGCTGAAGTTTTTGATAAGGTAAGGTTCTATATGATGATGTGGCTTGAGAGTATTCGGTTAACTTAGAAGTGGTGAAAAGGAGACATTTTGTTTTCCGCCAAAAATAGTATGGAACGGTGTATTCATAAAATCAAATAAATCGTTGATAGAATCACTGAAGTATATGTTATTTTTCTCTTGAGAATCAGGAATAGTACCTCATTTTTTGGTCACATTTTTTGCAGTATCAATCATTTTTATCCTTGCAACTATGATGCGATCAACTCTGCCAACTGTGTTAGTAAAATCAAACCTCGAATCAAATCATTCAATTTAGTTAGTGAAACATATAATCCAAGGTAATGTAAATACCCATATTCCTATATTCCCGTGTATATAACATTCATAATTATAACAAAATCAGTTTAAATTATCATTGTAATGTTTTTCTTTATTTCTACACCGTTATGATAGCGCTCCAACACACAAGTACCCCAACATACAAGAATTCGAAAACTAAAACCTATCTTGAGAAACGAATACCCAAATTACATTAATATTAGATTTCAAAGTTGTACTCAGGTACAAAAGTTGTCCCGAATTTGTAAACTTATGTAGTCAGACAGTACCTGTACATCACAGGAACGCCAGAGAACATCGCACAGTGAAATGAGCCCATGTTAAAACTGGAAAAAAGTAGAAGAAAACTGGGTACAACGATAAAATTGAAAATTGTATATGTGTACACATTGACCGTCTATTTATAAAAAGTTTTTAAAATTAAAAATCCTAATATTTTGCCTGTATTATTGGATCAATCAATTACCCAAAATACCCTCTTTTAAATATTAAGTTTTATAAGAGTACATATATATTACAACACAAAAGGAAATATTAATTATGGTATTAATATTATTTACTTTTTTTGTTAATCAGTGTTGTCGTAGGGTTTTTGAATATAATAAAATTTTTTAATTTACTTTATTTTTTTTACTCTTTTGTCTTCTATTCATTTTTTTATTTAAAGACGACTTATTATATTTATATTATTTATTTCTGTAAAAATCAATATAGATATGTATTTCAAAAACTTATGAATGTTTTATATTCTGAATGATTCAACAATTAAAAGATAATAAGCGCAATCATCTTTTAATGTGAAATTACTTGTTACGTAATAGTTATTAACACTGTTATTTTGATTTATTATGTTTCGATGAACTGTTACTGCAGGATTGAGCGGAATTAAAAGTTTGATCACTTTGCTATTTTTTCTAATAAAATCACGACTGTTCTTGTTTGTTTTGAAAAGACATGCTAAAGTATCTTAGGAATGCATTCCTTGCAATTATTCATCAGTAATACCCTTGAAATATTTAATACAAAATTCGTGGTATGGAAATTTTTTAAAACTAACCAAGTTCAAAAGTGGGCATAGAAAACACATATAATTTAATATGGGCTGTATAGAAAACATTTCTCAATATTGAGCACTATTCAGACTTAGGTTGTTTTTCACTGTGCCTTTTTTTGCTGGTCCATAAATGTTGACAATATTTTGAAAAATTATTGATATTTTGACCATAGTTACACAATTTTTCACAGTGTAAAAGTAATTATTTCTTATTTTTATTTCATATTTTCCAAACCAGTTTTTTGTTACCTAAAATTATAAAAATAGTTCAAAAATTCTTCGACTTTAGAGTCGTCCTTTTATGCAGACTAATTCATAATAAAAAAAGAGACATATCTTAAAACAAATTTTTAAATTTTTTTCCACTAGACTTGGACTTTCGAAGTATAGACGAATTTTGCGACGAGATAGTATAAAATCTAACAGTCCAACGCTAACGACGAGAACTACAGATCAATAATAAACAATTCGGATCCTCTGAGTTGAACATGGACGACATGTGGTTCAGTAGGACGATTTGAGAATTATGGTTGTCGTGCTACACTTTTTCTTGTAAGGTTATTTCAAATAGCAAGCCTATTCCAATAAGCCGCAATCGACCGATGCTTCTAAATCAATATCGCTTAAATTCAGTCGGATCTGTGCAGCAGTGTTATTGAAAATTTTAATATCCTCGCCGCTGTGCGAAGTCGAGGTGAACAAATTATTAGAAGTATATTTAGCTTCATTCAATCATATCTAGTAACAACCTGTAAAAGCTTAAGAATCTACACAAGTAAAAAAAAAAAGAATCTACACAAGTAAAGAAAAACTCAAATTTTAAATCATCAACAATTTTCTGGTAGGTAGTTGAAATTAACTAAGAAGACACTTCATTGCAGATTTCATTTATTTTCTTTTATGAAATGTTATTGTTTGGTTTGTTCTTATTTTCCCAATCTGGGTTTAGTTAAATTGTCTGCCATTAAAACAAATTATATACAAAAGTAACAAGAGTAACTAAAGACAACACGTTAATTGCCAACTCGTGCTGTTAATGTCTTTTTCTATTTCTCATCATCGTTTTTTTTTTTTTTTTTTTTTAACCAGCATATTTCTATGAAATGTTCTATTTCTTACAGGAAAAAGAAGGAAGAAAAAAACATTATTTATCGCTTCTCACTTTCATTTGATTTCCGTCTTTATAGTCTGTGTTTTGTTTCTGTAGCTTATTTTAAGGCAGCAACAATGTCTGGTCCGTTAATTTGAACCATGCTCTAACGGCGGTATCCATTACAATTGTCATCAGGATGTTTGTGTTAATTTTGAGGTGGTGGTAGTGCCGCTAGTAGCTGTGTATTAATTTAAACATTTTTGTATTTAACAAAAACATATAAAAACCGAAAAAGACACTGTCCATTTGTTGTGTTACGTGCACAATAAAATCTTTACAATATGTAAACACATTCTATATATTGTCATCACCATCACTTTCACAGACATCAACAACATCATCTCATGATGATTCTAACATTTATTATTAGTTGGTGACGATTTAGTTTGTTAGTTGGTTTGTTTCTAAATCTGTCGTAAAAATGTACAACAACAATTTCTTTGTTTACAACATTTTTCAAACTCTGAACTTAACTGCACCTTTTGTTGATTCTACTTAATTTCTTTTACATTTGACAATGATGTTTAAATGCTATTTTACTTGTTAGAATTTCTAAATTAAATAAAGGAATAGAGTGTTGGAGTAGAGTAGAAGTCAAAATACAGCAACAAAAACAACATGCAGAGAAACTGGAAACCCATTCATAATATATCCAGTCACACAATCATATGTAAACACGGTACAATTTAAAAGATGCATTTCATTGTTCTTTGTATTGCTGTTGTTTGTTATTTGTTCTGTTTGTTGTATTATACTTGGGGGTTGGATTGATCTGGTATGAGTTTGATGTTGTTTAATGATGTTTAATGAAAATGAAGTTCAATAGAGGATTAAGATAGTGATGGAAGTAAATTATCCGAGTTAGTAAAGTATTATAAGGATATTTTTGTTTCAAACTACCAAATGCATTTCATCGCTACTGTCGGAATATATATTTACCGCGAAGCTGGGAGATATTATCTACACCTGTCGGAAAGTAAATGGATACTGTTGGTATAGCTCAAAACGACTCTTCAAATTAGATTGCAGTGAACTATGACTAACTATCCTATAACTCCATTTTCACTATCAATATGATATTTTTTTATATTTAACGAAGATTTTTGAAGTCTTGGAATCATAAATTTCGGCGTTTAGTCTAAAGTTTTTTAAAGCCGGGTCAACTTTAAAGTGGAATAAATGAACACTCAAAAGTTTCTTCTTATATTCATAGCTAAAATAATTTTGTATAATTTTTGTATAGATGGTGTTATAGAATTGTGTAGGCACCTTAACGGTCTAATACCATAGTACTCTTACCACCAGGTGAGTACAATGCGTCTACCAACGCCCCCAAGTATGACAGACCTGTATTTGTATTTGTACATGACTTCCAGCTTGATTAGCGGCGGAACATATGTAAAACTACTGCCAATCTTTGGACAACCCAGTTGAAAAATGCAACTGCACACCGAACTTATGCCTAAATTCTGCCCGCGATTTGGGTAGAAACTACAGCCACCACGATGCTTCCCCAGGGCCACACCTACAGTCTGTCAGGAACCGTAGTTCTAGGTGCTCTTGACTCCAGTAGCACCAGATTAAGGTCTCCGATAGAACTTCGTAGCCAGAAGCGACTACTACCAGTTCAATTCCAAATAATTCAGGATTGTTAGCCCACAGCTGCCTCACATCGAACCAACACAAATATTACGCTGCCGAACATGCTTCGCATAGCTCTTATGAGCTTCTCTACCATTTTAGGCTTGCAATTCATTCTTGTAATACTTTTGTAAAAATTAGTAAGTTCAAAAAAAAAAAAAAAAATATTTTATTTTGTACATATTTCTTTGACAGTCATCTGCATGCAGACAAACTTGGTCTCTAAAGATGCTTTTCCACTAAAATTGAGTTTCTTTTCCAAACTCTCTGAAGCCCAATCACGACGTCGTCTACGGTCAATAAATTTGAGCTTCTAGGATAGTTGAATCTTATACGAATGCATATCCAAATCCCGACACAAAATTGTCAAAATTTAAAAAAATCCCTAGAACTTCTGATTTTCGAGCAATCGACTATCTCGGATTCTAAACAGTTTTAAATGCAGTTCCTTTAACATGTGGGTATTGACTGATTGTCTACAGAATCAGTCGTCTCGAATTTGACCAACGACTTTGAAAGGTCACCGCGTCTGCTGTAAAATAAAGTAATAGTAGTTAAAATTATAACTAATTACAATTAAAACGAAAATAATTAAATTTCTTATACCTATAAATCACCAATTTTTCTAAATTTGGCAACCATAAATTTATCTAGTTTCTTGTTCGATTTGCAACAAGTACTCTCACACTAACAACGTGTGCTCCCATACAACGTCGAACCTTACACTAACTGTGTGGATAAACAACAAATTCAAAACAAACTCATACATTCGGTGTTTAGCGTTTGAGCGGAGTGTAACGTGTGCGCGCGAGTGTTGTAAAATAAAATTTAAAAAAGTATTTTTTTCTTAGTAAAAAAATAAATATAAAAAAGTTTATAAATACAAATGAAATTCAATAATAAATAAACGTGTGTGTGCGTTTCTAAAACCCCTTCTTTTGCGACAACGACGACAGCAACTATAATCAAGATAAAATTATTAAAGAGAATTAAAAAAATGATTAAAAATAAATTAATGCAAAAATAAAAAATTAATAGAATAAAAACTTACAACAACCAGATAACAACCAAATATAAATTAAATATTTATTTTAGCAATCAAAATAAAATACACATAATAATTTTAGTGCAAATGGCAAACAAGTGAAAAACAGTTAATACAAGAAGTGAAAAAATTCAGCAAAGAGATAAAAAAAAACAGTAAATGTTTAAATTTTAAAGAAATTGATGAGTAAATAAAGATTTTAAAATCTCAGTTACTAAATCTAAAAGAATTTTTTAGATAAAACCACAACTGATTAAGCAAATTTAAAGTGATAGTTTGTCGCAGCAGCAGACGACATTAATGAATTTTATTTCTTTACCACCAACAAGTACCAGTAAATACAACAACATTGAGAATATCTACAAAAACAAAGTAAATATTAAATAGTGCATCTTCAATCTTCACTTCTTGAGTTCCTCTTTTATTTTATGATATAAAAATCGAAAAGTAAAACAAAATAATAGTACAACAAAATAAGTGCTGTTTGCTGTTACTTGCTCTTCTTCATCACCATCAACATCATATTCTGTAAGCAGTGTTGCCAGAAAATTTTTGAAGTTTTATGCTAAATTCTCAAAACGATATGATAGAATCTGTTAAATTAAAAATCTTTGTAGGATTGGCAGAAAACAAAGAATACTATTTTTAAAAACAGATATACCGAGTAACTGAAATCCCAAAAATAGGTATTAAAATCAACAGGATGCTAGTTTTCTGCAGGAAAATAGCACTATTATATTCGTTTATATATCATTTTAAAGGAAGTTATGTCTTCTTTGAAATAATGTATAAATCATTTCACTATTTAAAAATTAATGGAAGACTTTTGTTATAATAAACCAAAAAAAAAAAAAAAATTGAAATCAAGTCTACAGGAATATATATATATATATATATATATATATATGTATGTATGTATGTATATATATGTATGTATGTATGTATGTATGTATGTATATATGTATATATGTTATATGAAAATATGTTTTTTTTATAATTGTCCCGTGTCACTAAATTTACAATTTTTTGAAGAACTTGAAAAACATATTGTTCTATCTAATTTAATTCAAAAAAGTGCTAAAAACCATCAATATTTTTTTTTTATTTTTGATTTTTTTACTAATTGATTATTTTCGACTGTGCCCGTTCAAATTTTTCAAATTTGTTTTTAATATAAGAATTTTTATTTTAAAAGTCATAGGGCAAAACAAAACACGTCAAGACCCAAAATGTCAAGAAGAACAAAAGGCCGTCAACGCTTTTGTTGCACACTCCAGCTAACAATAAGCACACCTTCTCCTCTTTCCATGTTTCAACTTTCATCAAAACCGGTAGCAGTTTAAAAGATCCAACATTTTTTCCAGAAAGTTTTTGCTAAGGAAAAATTTTAAGTTACAGCTTCAAAAGTAAATTGATGTAAGAAATTTAGTGTAAGCATTTCTCTTCTCATGTAATAAAAATTATGCTAAAAATCTTCTTTCAGAAAGTCGATTATACTAAAAAGCATTTAGCAGAATATTTCAAAATAAATATGCAACTTGCCAAACCATTCTGCTAAATTTAGCAGAAAAAATGCTAAAATGGCAACACTGTCTGTAAGTAACATGGTGTGTGTGTTTTATTAGGACTCAACTTGCAAAAACAACTTTGTTGAAGGTGAAGCCCAGTAGGAAAATACGTTAGAGCTTCATCCTTGCAGGCCTTTGCGAATGCTTCCACACCTCTCTGAAAAAATGATAAACACATTCCACTTTACCTTCTATGAAAATTCTCTAATAAAGCCTCGGCTTCCTTTAAAAAAAAATCCGGTACTAATTCCTGTTTCCCTCTCATTAGATGCGATATAGAAGGTGTATCACTCACATTAATTTTTCCATTACAAAATCATTTAGTCTTATTTTAAGTGTCATTAATGAGAGTAGTGGATGTCTTTTTTTAAATCAAATTTCAGACTTTTAAGAGTCTGAAATTTAAGAGAGTATATTTATTTATTAAAGAGTCCTTGCCTTCTCGCCTCTTTTTGTAAGGGAAAATGAAAGGCCTTGCCTCCAATGACACGCCGTTTAAAAAAGAAATCGTGTTGGAATGCGAGTGGCATGCCTTCCTTGTAGATCCTAAATAAAGCACTTTAGAATGTCTCTTTAGCCCTTCTTTTTCCGGCTGGGACCAAAGATGAGAGTTGTTCATTTTTTTTTGGTTAAAGTGTGTGTTAGTGTGTGTTTTTTATCTGATTATGAACAAGATTTATTTCTTGTTCGATACTTTTTACCTTATTTTTTTGTATTCTTCATTGTTGTTGTTGTTGATTTGTTTTTGTATTTATTTAATAATATTCATTGCAGTTGTGTTGTACATTTATGTTGCTATTTTTTTTTTATTTCTTTTATTGTTTGTTAGTGTTTAGTTGGTTGGTTTATTTATCTTTTTTTTAATATAAACCTGTTTTTACGTTTATTCTTGTTATTTTGCTGCCTGTATTTTTTATTTTTGTAATGTAGTGCATTCGATTATTATGCTCTCCTCTTGGTTCTTAGGAATAATTACACTCTCATCTTTGTTGTAGTTGCTGTTTTTTCATTATTATTACAGTTTACCTTTAAATAGTAATTTCTGTATGTGTGAGAGCATTGTGTTTATTTATTTTTTGTTTCTTTTTTATATTTTCTTATAGTTACAAACAAGATCATTTTTATTTACAAAATACACAGTGATGCTAATTTTGCGCTTAAATACTGTAGTTTTATAAATACATTTGGGATGTAATGGCTGCATTAATAATATAATAAAATCAGAATTTGACATTGCAAAATAGTAAACAGAATATGTATTATGCAAGTATCTTTCCAACATCATCTTATTTCGTAGGCATATTCTGTCGCCTTCCCCCATATTTGGATATTAGTAAAAAATCTTAATAGATTCGATTGTAATCATTTTGAGTATTTGGTTCAGTAAGGATTGTTCCATTATATTGGACTATTTCAAAAAATAAAAATTGCATATATTACAGTTGCACAGAAATAACATAAATATTAGATTCGTAATGCTAAAATGTAACACCTTTAAATCGGAGTTATAAGTCAAAAACTGTCCTATGACATGTAATTTTTTTAACTTTTACCAAATTTTTTATCATGCATTATTAGTAGGGTGATCGACACAGTTTTTTAACCGATTTAAACCCCTTTTTTCGATTGTCGGTTTTTTAAAATGTTAATTTTTCGAACGTCGAATAGACCAGTTTTTTTTTAACGTAAAAAATTAGTTTGAAAAATGACTTTTGATTTCAAAAGACATGTACTCAATACTAATATTTGACTGGGAATTTACGAATACATTTTTTTTTTTTACTGATTAATATTCATAGGCTTATTTCTTATTATGTTTTATAAATATAGCTTAAGGTTAAATTGAAATTTTTACAAACAATTTAAAAAAAGTTGTAGTTGAAAGAATTCTAATAGTAATATGTATTTCAAAAAAATTCAGACACGTTTTTTCCATATTAAGCCAGTTTCTGATTATACTATATAAAAGTCTCATTTTTGATGATTATTTTCTTACCTTAAGTAAAAGTTATTTTCCAAAATAATTATATTTGATAAATTTAAACTGGAATATTAAAAGATTTATTGATTTTTTTTTTTTTTTTTTTGAAGAAATATAGTGTTTTAATAGAAACATTAACTACTGGAAAAAAAAATCCGGTTAACCTTTCATTCGGAATTTTTGTGCAATTTAAAAAGTTTTTTAAAAAGTTCACTTTTTCGCAAAATCTGCACTCCTACATATGCTTTTGGCCGGGCGGGAAGCAATATAGTGCCAAATTGATCTAAATGTATTTTGTAATTTAACAGCATAAAAAAATTAAAAAGAACTCGTATGACATCGATAAACATGAACTTTTTTCTAAAATTCACCTTTTTCGATCAAAGCTGGATGCGGGGTTCAAATCTAAATCAATTTAAAATTTCTTTATTAACCATTTATGAAGCCTTGTCTTTGGAAATAATTCATGATCCATTTCGAGGTTCCTTACCTTTTTAAAGAAAAAACACATCTTTGTTTATTATCATTTGAAACAACATTCTTTGGCATTTATTTTTTGAAGATTATGTCTATCAAATGTTGGCCGTTGCTACGTCGCAGATGGTCCATCCATGGTCCATTGAGTCCAATTTTCGATGACTCGTTCGACTTTACATATTCCCACAGGAAAAAGTCTAACGGTGTGATATCACACGATCTTGGTGACCAAAACGGCCCAAAACGTGAAATTATGTGCTCACCGAAGTGTTCTCTCAATAAATCCATTGATTGATGCGATGTGTGGGAAACCAAATGTCGCTGAGATCACGATCTTCAATTTCAAGCATCAAATAGTTCGCCATTGCGAACGTAACCGTCAATGGCGAACTATTTGATGCTTGAAATTGAAGATCGTGATCTCAGCGACATTTGGTTTCCGGCATCATTTTTAAAGAAATATGGACCGATGATTCCACCGGCCCACAAACCACACCAAACCGTTGTTTTTTCTGGATGAAGTGGCAGTTCTTGAATTTCTTCAGGTTGCTCTTCGTCCCAAATGCGGCAATTTTGTTTGTTTACATACCCATTGAGCCAGAAATGGGCCTCATCGCTGAACAAAATTTGCCTCGAAAACATCGGATCTTCTTGGAACTTTTCAAGAGCCCATAGAGCGAAGTGATGTCGCTTGGGAAGGTCGAGCGGCTTCAGTTGTTGCACAAGCTGTATTTTGTACGCATTCAATTTAAACAAAGAACCTTATGTTCTACATACTGTGTGTCCTTTAACTGCATACAATGGGTTTTCCTCTTTGCTGTAAATTATTTAATTCCTTATTCCGAGCCTAAAATATCATCAATCTCCATTTTATTCCATTAAAACATTTGAATCTATAAAAAATCTATAAAATTTATTAAAACATTTAAATCAATTTCTCGTAGGGGTTATTACATAGACCTATTTTCTTAAGTAAATATTTTAAGTCGTTATGACCCCTAATAATACCTAAAATCATTCTCAATTCATTCCCTTCCATATCTAGAACATTCTTCAATGTATTGTTGTCTGTAATCCGTTATTAAATTTTCGTAATTTCTAGTTGTCATTTTGGATCAACCTTATCTGGGGTTTTAATACGTATTATTTTATATATGAACGAAGCGGTTCAATTTTCATAATTGGCCACCAAACCAGTGATCTGTGCGTTAGTATTGGACTAACTATTGTCATAATGTAATTATAAAGTGACCGCACTAACAAAATACAGGAATTGCTTGTATTTTGTTAGTATAAAACATAATGTCAAAAAAGATAAAGATAAAAAAATTAGAACATGAAGAAGAAGACAAGTAAATAAACGCGGCCAAAAATATTACATACAAATACAAAAACAATTTGACAGTTTCGCGCGGTATATACATAAAAAAATATACTGGGCTTACGAGGGGACTTTCTTATTGCACTATGACTATTATATCCTTATATATCCAATAAATCAAACGTCGTTTAAGTATATAGCAGCGTAAGCTTTCTTTACTCTTTCCTATAGGTTGGATATCCAATTCATTCTATGATCGTATAAAACGCCTAAGAATCTCATAATACAATGTAATTAGCTTTGAATGTTTTTACATAGTCAAAATCAACGCAGGTTTATGCAAGATGGAAACAGTAGCACAAAAACAGCAATAAGGCGAATTCATTAATGTTTTTTATATATGCAGTTTGACAG
Source organism: Protocalliphora azurea (assembly GCA_932274085.1). Taxonomy (NCBI): domain Eukaryota; kingdom Metazoa; phylum Arthropoda; class Insecta; order Diptera; family Calliphoridae; genus Protocalliphora; species Protocalliphora azurea. The sequence goes on from OW026519.1 coordinate 135,274,964, forward strand.
CTGTAACAACAAAAAAAAAAATGGTAATCAGCTGTGTAACTGAGATTACCTTGTATAGATTCGCACTGATTTTGACGTTTGTTTTGATAAACATTTGTCTAGTATAGACACTACGTTAAATGCAAAAAATAAAATATGTTTTAGCAATTGCTAATAAGAATCAAGTTACTTTTATCATGAATAGTAGATAATTTAAGATTTAGACAAAAAATAATATTTTAAGAGCATATCTTTTAATTTTAAGAACATATTTTCCCACTATAAGAGCACTTGGTTATCAATAATAGTTGATTTCTAGAAACATTACTTTCAAATCACATTAGTAGCATCACTAATTCTATTCCAAAGACTAATTCTTCTTTTTTTATTAGAAGTTAGTTATGGAAGCTTTTGTTTTACTTATTACATTTGTCGTTGTTGCTGTTGTCTTAAAGAAAACAAATGTTCGGGTATTATGGGTTTGTGCTGATGTTTGTAACGCATAGAAAAAGTTATCCCACACCCACTTTAAAATATACCAATCGAATCTGAATCACTTTTTAAATCGATCTAACGCTGTCCGTCTGTCTGACAAGTTGGACAGCTGGCTGTCCATGTAAACCTTGTGCACAAAGTACAGGTCGCAATTTTAAAGATAATTCAATGAAATTTGGCACTTGGGACTTTTATGATGCCCCCCGGAACAGAGTTTAAACACTCAAAAATGCCTTAAAAATAAGAATATTTTAATGAAATTCGGTGCAAAGAAGTTCTGTACAAGTATCAATCTTTGTACAAAATTTTATGAAGTTCGCTCCACATTTGACCATAACTCCCAAATAAACCCCTCTTACTAAAATCACTTTAACGTGCATAAATCACATACCAATGTTAGTTTCAAGTTAATATTTGACACAAATAAGTTTTATGTAGGTAGAAATAACATTGCCAAATTTTATGATTATCGGTTCATAATTTACCATAACTGCCATAAAAAAACCCCACTTCCAGGAATCGCCCTAAAGTGCATAAAATCATCTAGCTGTTAGTAGCAATGCATTATTCTGTATTTGTATATTTTATTTTACATTTTATTGGTCACAGGTGTAATAAAGTCCCCCTCCCAAATTTGTATGCTGGTACACAATGGTGTAGGGTATCATATAGTCTGTCTTGACCGACTATATCTTTCTTTCTCGTTTTTAATTTTAATTTTGTTTTTCTTTTATTATAGTCGTTGTTGTTTTTGCTATTTTATGTTAAATATGTTTGTAAATGCATGTGTGCTTGCGGAAAAACAAGTTTTCAGCAAAAACAACAAATAGACAGCTATACTCACTTGAACAGCATTTACATTAAGAGATTTAAAGCTTATTTATTTTTTTTTTTTCATCTTTTTTATTATTATTATTTTTATTTTATTTTTTAGCAAACACAATAAAAACAAACAAAGAAAACTTCAACCAACCAAGCAAAGAGATGGTTTAAAGTTCAAGTGATGTTAAGCTAACAAGTTGTTATTGTTATTATTGTATTAAAAAGATTTTTGCAAATTATTATTTCAGCGAATTATAAATAATTTTTTAATATAAATACATTGGCTACGAATAAATTTTGTTGAAATGGAAACTTAAAATTTGTGCATATTTAATAGGAAGTTTATTTTGATTATTTAAATGATTTCTAAAGAAATTTGTTAATAATTTCAATAATATTAAAACAAATTAGTCAGGGTCCATACACAGCAATTTTTTTTCTGCAATTCTGACTTCGTTGGTGGGAGAGGTAAAAAGAATCTAAAAGCATAATATTCTCTCTCAAACGAATTCAGAATCAGGGTTGTTAGATTCTTTGAGCCTCTGTCGCCAAATTGCTAATCAGAAATCGCCAAATATAGCCAAATTTAAATTTTACTTGGTTTTTTAAAGAAAAATTAACAATAATATTTAAAGTGCCGCATAATTTTTAGTGATTCAAATTTCGTTTAATTTATAGATGTAAATTCAGCTTCAACAAAACCAATGATAATTGCGATAGCACACATTAATTGAATAAAAAAAATAATTATAATTTAAAATACATTTTCCTGACATATATACATATATATATACTTCCAGGCATACATACATACATACACACATATGTACATCTATATATCTCTATTTTCGGGCAACAACTTTAAAAGTTTATATATTATTCTAACATTGTATAACAACATTTGAAGCATGGACGCGTATAAGGACTTATAAAACATATAAATTTTACAAGAGATGATAAAAACTTCGTTAAATCATAAAACTTAATCGTGTTCTTACCTTTTTTCGATATTTGGTAAAGATTTATTAAGCATATAAAAGTCGCTAAAAAATTCGGATCAAAACATGCCAAATTATGCTGCTGAAAATAGCTTAAAATGCAATAAGGGCTTACTTTCATTTATTTTTATAGAACAGTAGTGAAAATACATGTTTATAAATGCTTTATACTGATCACGATTTCATTAAAATTCGGACCAAAATAGCTGTATAGAAGCATAAATTAATGTGACAAATTTCACGAAAATCAGTAGAAAACTTACAATTGCTCCCGCATAAGCCCCTCTTCCCAAAATCATTTTACTGTGTATAAAAACCACTTAAATGCTAGCATAACAATAATATTTGATGCCGATAAGTTTTATATAAGTAGAAAACCATTGCCCCCATATAAAGCCTACCTTCGGAAATCGGGCGCATAATAAATGCCATATAAATGATAATCTCACGATAATATTGCATACACTGCCTGCCACTTGAATAAGGAATCACATTTTTTTAACTTTAATTAAGTATATCTCCTAAACTAAAGTTTAGAAAAAAATAATTTTTTGCGCAACCAAATTTCAAAGTGTTGTCTTTAGTTTCCTGAAAAAATAAAAATATACATATTTTGTTATATTAAAATTATGCATTTATTTAAAGACATGTATTTCTGTGGTATGATTTCGTGTGTCACTTGAATAAGGAATTCTTTTAATATTAATCAGGAAGGCTATGATTTGAATTTCTTTCAATATAAACGGCTAGAGAATTTTTAATTTGATAGTTTTTAAATAGTTTGTATTCAAAATAGGACGTGGTAAGGCACTTAAAAACTCTGAAAAGGAAAATATTATGATTTTGAATCCGGTTCAAATAGCCAAAAACATTAATAGAGGAAGGACAATTATGTACAATTATTTAAATAATGTGGAAAGATATGGAAAAAACATGAAAGGGCGGAAGAAAATTGCAACAACTACAAAAGAAAGACGAAAAATTCTTAGAATTGCATCAAATTCTGACATGTCGGTATCAAAAATACGTGAAGAAAGTGGAGTCAGTGCCAGTCTAAGAACAGTGCACCGTATTTTAAAGTCGTGCCCGTACATAGTCCGACGAAAACTGCAAAAAACCACCACTTAATGAACGCATCACAATGTCTACGGTTTGCCAAAAATACAATAACATGGTCCGACAAATGGTTTAAATTTGTATTTTCCGATGAAAACAAGTTTAATATTGATGGTCCCGACGAGTATAACTATTACTTCCATGACCTAAATAAGGAGGAATTATTTTTGAGCCGCAGACACAGCCGTGAGGCCGGAATAATGGTATGGGTGCCATTTCGTATTATGGTACCATAGAATTGGTTTTTGTATCCAACAAAATGACTGCACTTACAAAAATATTCTGGAGGAAACATTTCCAAAATTTAATGATTTCTTTGGATCCAACCAACACGACAACGCTCCGATTCATACCGCCAGAGCAGTAAAACAATGGATTAATCCCGGAAGCATGGAGTTCAATTTCGCTAAATTACTTAGAGTCATTATGCAAGTCTATGCTAAATCGCATTTTTGAGGTTATTTCAAAAAATGGTAGCAGTACTCATTACTTATTCAAGTGACACACGAAAAAGTACCAAAGAAATACATGCATAATTTCAGTATAACAAACTATGTATATTTTTTATTTCTTCAGGAAACTAAAGCCAACACTTTGAAATTTGGTTGCGCAAAAAATTATTTTTTTCTGAACTTTAGTTTAGGAGATATACTTAATTAAAGATAAAAAAAATGTGATTCCTTATTCAAGTGGCAGGCAGTGTATACATATGTTTTACAGAAATACAATACACTAGGTCCCATTGAAAGATCCCTTCCGAAAATATTAAAAATGCGTTGTGTAGGGCATTAAATTGTCGGACTGGACTCACAACATGTTGCTTACTTGTTTTTCCGAATAAATGTGCTAAAATTATTAACAAAACCACGTAAAAAGACAATCTTATTATATTATTTAAATGATTGATATATGTCCTTTTTTTATCCTTAATTTAATGATTTGTTTGCAATATGTGTTGCTATTACATACGTTTAAAATATCTTCTTCCTATTCTGAAGTTTATGTGTATGCAAGTAAAAATTAGTATGAAAAACTAAAATTTACGTATTTTTAAAATTATTTTTATATAGAAACGCATTTTGAAAAATCAGATTTATACGTCCTTATACGCATTCAAGACATTAATTTATTCATGCACGTTTTCATTTTATTGTGACCAATAAAATCTTTAATATTCTTAATATATTTTAAAGATGATGTAAAACAAATTATCAATCATTTATAACATAAGTATTGTAAAGTATATTTTTGTAGGTGGATTTCTCAATCTAAATTGAAGCTCTTTATAAATTAAGGCCCTTTCTTTGTTAGATAGGCAAATACTGAAAATAGTTATTTTTGCTAGTAAGAAACGTAATTGTTTTTCTCCACAAATACCTATTTTAAAAAATTTTTTAAATTAGCCAAAGAAATCGTCACCTAGATTAAAATCGCCAAAAAAAATCGTCATCTCGTCAAACGGAAAATTTAGTCGCCAAAAGCAATTAAAAATCGCAACGTTCGACGAAAAATCGCGACATCTGGCAGCCCTGTTCAGAATTGCAGCAAGAAAAATTGCTGTTTGCGAACCCTGACTTACATATGTACAAATTGAGGTTACCAAAAGTTTTTGAAGTGACTAGAGTTTTATAAAATTCATAAAAAAATCAATATTTAATGCACTAATTTTTTAAGCGCTGGCTTTAGTTTATAATTCTAATGTGCAAATTTATAAATTCACAGTATTTTTAATACTTTTTTTATTTGAATTGCCTTTTAAAATTACTTGAATTTAATTGAACATGTAGCACATTATTTATAATTTCCCAGATTTTTTTTTTTTTTGTATTAATTTAAAACTATATTTTTAAGAATTCTTGCGTTTCGCCCCACAAATACGTGACAATTTTAGTTTATAATGAAATAAAACTAGCAACAGATTTATTTCGAATATGAAAATAAAAGTGAAATGGTCTACAAAGAATTTTAAATTAGCAAATTTTCTAATTTTTAAATTTAAAAAAAAAAAAAATTATAAAAATATATATAGCAAAAATGAGAACAAACTAAAAATAATATATTTTGTTCAATATACAATGGCCAGCAAAAAAAAATAAATACAATAAGAGAGAATAAATAAGAAAAAAAAACACACACACTTTTGTCTACTAAATACGAACAACAAATAACAACTTGTCAATGAATGTTATTAATGATGATCATCGTCGTGATGACGATCATAATGATGATGAAATTTAACAAAAATTTTATAGATTGTACAAAATGTGAAAGTTTATGTAAATATATATATATATATATATATATATATATATATATATATAAACAAGAAATACAAATATTTTGTTTTTTGGCACAGTGCGATCGACTATCGACTACACTTTGAAAATTTGTTAATTCTTACACCGAGGGAAATTGAAACAGCACAAAATCTTTATATATGGGGAATTCTCTTCTTACGTTTACCTTTATGAAACCGACCTTAAAACTCAAATATCTTTTTTTTTAATTCATATTTTTTAAAATAGCTTTTGATGCAATTATGTGTACAACACTTGGTGGAGTAAAACAGCAAAAATTCAAGAGCTGAAATGGTTCCGTCAAGTACTCAAATTTAAAAAGTAAAAAAAAAACATGGTTGTGGATTTTAGCATATGTGTCCAATGTCTCTAATGTAAACTACAAACACTTGCAGATATAGGCCAACTTGTGTTTAATCAGTCTGTCGTTGACTAGTGCTGCATTATATTGTGGACAATTGGCGAAACTAAGATTTCCAAAATTTTATTTTTTTTTTTTTTTTTTTGTTGCAGTTTTTCGAATAGAAAATTTGCGTTGTTTCGAATAATGCAAAATAGGGACGGAGGTTTATTGCTCTTGTAATTCTGCAACTTTTGAGAGACAACTCGTTAATATGCCCTCAATAGCAGCGCTATAGGGAAGTGCCCAAACTTGAGGAGAAAAAACGTGAATGGTTCTAAGAGGTGCTTTTCTCGCGAAGCACACTCACAGCGTAATTTAAATGAAGCTGAAGTATCGCCTGATCAAAAGATATTTCCATATTACATTTTAAAATCGTTGTGCTGCGATAAAATATTAATTTGCAAAAATGTACTTTATATTAGCGTTTTTCTTACATTTTGTGTGAAATTATATTTATAATAAGTATATCTGTTTTGTTTTAGTTAAGAGAAAAATGGGTTTCAACAAAAAAATTGCATAAAAAGTATTCATGACCTGAGATCAAGGTCATGAATTCAAATTTAAATTTAAACGTGCCTAAAATTATGAAAGGATGCCCCCTGTACGATGATTACGATGTGTTCTAATCATCGTACAGGGGCATCCTTTCATAATTTTAGTCACGTTTAAATTTAAATATATATATATATATATATATATATATATATATATATATATATATATATATATATATATATATATATATATATATATATATGTTGATATTTTTATGAAATTTGTTGTCTTCAATATTAATGATATACGTAAAACAATAGCTAAATGAAATTAATAAATGTATTTCGTAAATTTTCCAAAAAAAATTTATATGAATGAAAAAAATTACATTTTATGATTATTAACATAAATGGCCGTGTAGCACCCTGTTATAATTGATGCCCCTTTTCAAAATACATTTAAATATGGCTCACAAAAAAGAATTTTGGAACACCTTAACCTGTTAATAGATAATATACAGATTATACAGATAATAGACTGATTATCTGTTAAATTTCCTACATAAAACACACACTTTCATGTTACAGATCCGATCAGACGTTCTCATAGATAATAGACAATATTTTTTTTTTATGGCTTTCTACTTTAAAATTATATGAATAACTAATGATTTATGGAACTCTCTTCTTACTTTTTCTCTTAACTTTCTTAATGTTTTGTAAAATTTCTATGAGACATATTCCGTAAATTTATAACGTATATTTAAAATGTCTACAAGATTATTTCAATCAGTTAGTGCTGTAATTTTATTAAGATATTTAATTGAATTCATGCCATAGAGTCACCCCATAAAAATCAGCAAATAAATTTTAAATAAAAACTTGCTGATGAAATTTTCTTTTAAATATATTTCCTAGTTGGATTTTTACCTTAATTTTCTTTTAAAAAATACTAAAATATATAAGTTTTTGTTAAAATTCAAGCAGATTTTTTTATTTAAGTGCTTTTAAAATTACCGGAATCCCTTTTGAAATGCCTGGGAAAGCAGGGGTTAAAATATTAATGGATCCTAGGATACCCCGTGCCTAACTAACTGTATGGTTTCTAGTTTCATGAATATAATATATCGATTTTTGCAGTGTGGAATTGGCTTTAAAAAATAATTTTTCTTTAAAGTTTTAATTAAGAGCTTTTTGTGCATAATTACTTTTAAACGTTTTTTGATAGGAAAATGGTGTAAAATTAGCTCTACAAACTATATGAATAATAGAAATATAAAATGTATTAGTCTTATTAATTATTATCTTTATTAGTTTACATTTTTTACAAATGTTTATTCTCATTTTTTTCTTTTTCTTACAGCAATACAACTTATGTTTTTATCAATCCTTCAACGTAAAAGAAAAATTGCAAAATAAAAATATTAAAAATTCGTGAAAAAATATAACAAATAATAAACAAACTAAAAAAACAATAACAACAAAATTCTTGAAATAAATAAAAAAAAAAAAGAAAATCATTCAAATATTAAAAACAACCCCCTCTCACATGTTTTTCATCCATAATTATTTTAAGGTGGGGTTGGTGTTTAAAATAAATGAAATAAAATAAAAAATAAGTGCCAATTAACAAACCAACAAGTGTTAGTTGTTATTTTTCTAAAAAGAAGAAATGTTTTAAAATTACTTTATCGTCGATAACACCCTAAACTGCCAGAGCTGAAAATAGCAAAAATTAGCAAAACAAGTTAAAAAAAACATTTTCTTTTATAATCACGTTTAATATTTGTTACGAAAATAGGCAAAAAAGCGCAATTATTTCAAAATTTATATTTAAGCAGTCCACTTGTCAAAATGGGCTTCTCATCGGCCCTTCAGGGCCGTGCTGCCCACGAGGCACTAATCGTACGACAAGACGCCGAGTTACGTTTAATGGAAATTATGAAACGAACCATGCAATTGAAGGCGAAATACGACAAAGAATATGCCATTGGTATGGCCGCGGTGGCACAGCAGGGTTTGAAAATTGATCGGGCTGATGAAATGCAAGGTAAGTTAATTGAAATGTAATGGAATTTAACTTAAAGTGTTCTTAGTGTATCTTATTAGATTCTTTATAGTCTATGTAGGGATTTCTTAAGACTATATTATTCGCTTTGTAAAATACAAAAATAAAATCGTCTAGACATAATAAAAGTACACTTTTTAAAATTATTTACTAGGGTATTATCTTTTAATTTTAACCATAAAACTAATATGAATTTTTTTCCTATTACAAATGTATTAAAATTTAATAATTAATTACTGTTGTAGTCATTATGCCCTGTTTTTTAAGTTAATTTTACTATTTTTTATCATTATCAACATGTGTTTCTTGCTATTGTTAATTAGTGGGAATATCCTAAAAACATTTAAATGACATCAATTTAACAACATTTCTTATCGTTCATTTTAAACAAGAGATTTCATTGTTTTCAGCATTTATAATTACAAAGTTTTTGCAACAGAAAAATATTCGTAAAAATGTGAAATTAATTTGGGTTCTGCAAACAAATAGATAAAGTCTTTGTAGTCCAAACGAAAAAAGAAAGAAGAAATTATTTATTGATTTTTTAGTTTATTATAGTCTCAATCTTACTACTTACTACCTATTATATAATATTGTTTCATTTCGTAACAAAGCCACAAGTTCAATGATTTGGAAATTCTATCTAGACCCCTTATCCATTTATCAAAATATTCTTTTCTTTTGAGTTTTATAATTAAACGGCTTTTTGATAGCCACTATAAAAAATCTAAATGTTCTATTGTCTAACCATAACCTTTGTCAATTTAAAACCGTTTTCTTCATATTAATGATGACGTCTTCTCTTTTTAAACTATAATAACCTGTAGCTAAAATGTATTTTTTTTTTTCTTTTTTGTTGTGCCGATCTCTACTGATTGCTAACAAACAATAGAGTATCATTTTTCAGTTTTGTTTGTTTTGTTTTTGTTTGAATATATAAGACAAGTTTCTTAAACTCAATCTCAATTTAATCAAGAAAATATATGGTTAGATGATTACATTACTTTGCACTCAGTTCGATGTAATTAACTCTAAATAGTTTATTAAAATACCAGAAATAATTTCCTAACTAAAAAATTCTGAATTGATAAAATTACTTAAGTCTTGAAAATTCTCCTTGTTTAAAACCATTGCTATTACAACACAAAACTTAGAAAACTTCGTCAATTTTAGATGAATGCACGAAACAGTTTTGTAAGATTTTTTTATTTTAACCTTTCACCTTCAACAATTTTTACACATTAATTATTGTCGATGATGAATAACCAGTTAAACATTTTTTTTTAATATATGTATATAGGTATGAATATATTTTTAATATAACAATTAATTTCCAAATAAGCATTTTTAAAATATTAACGCAAACAACTTTTACTGCCTGTTTTTATAATACGAGCGCAAAAACGACTCGTCTAACTTACATTTAAAAAAAATTTTTGATATTTTGTTTTAACTACCTGTTTTTATAACATGAGCGCAAAAACTACTCGTCTAACTTACATTTAAAAGAAAAACAAAATTTCAAAAAAAAATTTTTTTTTGAAATTTTGTTTTAAATGTGAGTTAGACAAGTCGTTTTTGCGCTCGTGTTATAAAAACAGGCAGTAAATGTAAGTTAGACGTGTCGTTTTTGCGCTCGTGTTAAATTTAAAATGCCCATTCAAATAAATTTTTTATACGAATTTTCTCTCTAAAATTATATTTTAAATTTTAAATTTGTTTGTGAATACGTGTATAAATTAGAGTGATCGATTATTTGACGGTTGCATTTTTTAAAATTCCGAAAAAAAAACGGTTAACCGGATTTTATGTAGAAGTTAATATTACCATCTAAAAACTACACTTCTTAAGAAAAACTAAATAAATCTTATAACAATCAGGGAGAAATTTATTAAATAATTTATTTCGGAACACAACTTGTAATTAAGTTAAAGAGATATGCATTTCGCTACACGTTTTGATGCGATAACTAATACTTACTTTATATAAGGGTTATATGGACCTGTCCGCCCTATTAGAAATTCGATATAAAAATTGTTTTTACAGCTTTTTTTGTAGTTGCGTTTTTTGGGCCATTCTTTCCCCGGGATCTTTCCGTCCATTTTCATTTCGTTAATGCGATATGATAAGAAAGTAGTTTCCACGAAGTTTGGAATATTAATATTTAGTACGTTTTTTTTTTTTTTTTTTTTTAATGAAATATTATTTTTAAAACCTGGTTTTTGTGTTTAAAAAAACCGGTCTATTCGACTTTCGAAAAATTGACATTTTGAAAAAACCGACAGTACTTAAAACGAAAAAAAGCCGAAAAACAGAAACATTTATTAAAAACTATTTTTAATATAATTTTTTTGTTTAGTTTTCATGTTTTTTAAATAATATTGTATTTTTTCCCGAATATGCCTTAAACAAAATCCCGATTCCCGGGAGTTGAAATATATCGGGAAATTAAAAATCGTTGTCATAAACTATGTATTATTTAGAAAATTGCCCATAATTCATAATTAATCACATTTATTGTTTTAGAATTAAAAGTTCGCATTAAGAATTAACTGTTACTGCTCACCTGAAAAATTAAAAAAAAGATAAAATAAACACTTATGTAGTTTTTCCTTATTTTCACAGAAATAATGTTTTTTTATTTTTTCATAAAATTGTAATTGTATTTAAAAATATTTTTTTTTATTATTAATATGGTTTTATTCTATGTAAATTGTTTAATATTTACGGTTATTGACAATTTAATATGTATTATAAATATTTTATTCCTAATTTGGTTAATTCAAATTCTAATAGGAATGAAATTAGTTATCTGGTTCTCCAAAGTGATATGAATAATTTTGATACTAAAATTTAATTTTAAAAATACAATATTTGTTCCTAATACAGAGATTTTTAGTTTTTCAATTTATTTGGTTTCTATATCTTCAAAAAAGTGTGGTCCCATTGTCATTTTTGAAACGTGCTACACAGAAGTTTTCATTTAAATTCAAAATGTTTATACAATATTTTTAATTATCGAAGATCTACTAAACCCTGATTTATTTGGAGCATTAAATTTCTTTAAATGGTTTAGTTATAGCGAAAGCATATCTCAACATCTATAGTATAAAAACTACACTAATTGAAATTTGGTAACGAATAACGATCGCTAGAAATAGCCAAATAAATTAAGTACTTGACAATATCAATCACACAATTTTAGTTAATTCTGGCTATATTAATTTGTACAAATTGAGAGTGATATCTATAAATTGCGTCATTTAGAAATTAACCGTAATATAGCAGCAAATAGCCAATCAAAAGGATACTATCTATTTAAGTAATTAAAAAAATATATCTTGAGACTTCAATTGCTCTAAATAACACAAAAACTTGGGCTATCATATTCAGAATAATTTCTGTGCACCAGGTTTTGCAATACTTTATAATTTATTGATCAATCATGTTCAATATTTGGAAGTCATTCAGATGATCATTTAATAGTATACAAATGTATATAGTTTTTAAGATAATTTACTCTGTATTATTATAGTGAAATATCAGTGAAAAAATACGGAAATTCTACATAAATTCTATAAATTTGTATAATCAATTAATCAAATATACAATTAGTTAGAACCTACTATTTTTTTCCATTTAATGGTAAAATTTATTGCAAATTTAAAATATATAATTCTTTCTCCCAAATGTATAAGTAAGAATTTTAATTGGCTCCATTTTAAATTAAACCATAATTATTATCCAAAATGTCCAAAATTTTGTTCTACCTTCTTCCTATTTTTGTTATAACTTAAGAAATACGACTCTAACCAGTATAATATTTTATATACATATTATTTGGATTTATATCAATTAGATTGTGAAAGAATCATGAAAATATATTTATTAGTTTCTGAGTTATTGCATTTTGAAAGTTAAGTTTTGTAATAAAATTGAGTTTAAGTATGTACTGAAATTTAGTTTAAGTACTAAAATAAAAAAACATATATAAAAAATAAAATAAATAAATAGCACGGTGCTACAAAATTAGAAAAGCTGAAAACACTTGGAATGTAACATAGTGTAGTTTATAAATATGGGTAAATAGATTATTATACCATTTTTGAACTTTTGATATACCCAACATCGGGAGCTATATCCAGAAATTCGATTTTTTTCTTTAAAAATTTGTATCTCGAGCATCTGTTCCAACTTAAGTCTCTTAAACGGCATTAGAAAGAAAAGATTTTACCTTTTTATAAAGTATATACACATTTTTAATATAGCAAAACTGTGTAAGATATTAACTTTTCAGCCATTTTTGACCCACACTTTATTAAAAAACATATTCTTTTCTTATTTTTTTTTTTTTTTAATACTATCTTTTATTAGGAGCAAAATGCTCCATCATTCGATAAAATGGGATTAGAATTGTAGAACGTATTATTTTTTTCGGAGTTGTAAGAATCATAAAAATATTTATGATGCAAAATAATGACAACAACAAAATACAAGTAAAATATCAGGATTTTATGGGTTTTACAACATTAAATCGAACATAAGATTCGATATAACTCCAAAACTAATGATCAGGCAACCAAAAATATGCAAAATCGAATTTTTTTCCTGGGCTTTAAATGAACCGAGATGTTAGTTATTTATCCGTTTCATAAATTTTAAAGAATTGTGGCATCAATTTGTTACAGAATATTTTTGCACATTTCGGTCTTAATAGTATATTTTGGACTTAGCGGCATATTTTGTCATATTTTAGTCATATATATGCATATTTTATATTAAAGTGCATAACTTTGAATAATTTAAACTTAAGAGAACAATTTTGTTTATTTTGCAGCCAATAGAATTTTCCACATAACTTTCCATGAGCAACTTTTTCATTTTATTATTTTTTAAATCCGATTCCCTAAAAATTTGCATGTTATTGGTAGAAATTTTTTAATAATCTAATACAATCTACTAGCTTTAAATAACGTATGGGGAAAAATTGCAACAAAATTAAAATTCTTCTAATTTTTCCAAAAATTAGCATAAATCTTATGTTATTCTTTCAAAAAAGAACTTATTACGTTGATTATATATGTCCAATATTTGGATCCCTTTTGTACACTTTTGGAACATTTCTGAAGAACTTCTTTATCAGGAGTTTAAAAACTCGATTTTGGAACTTTCCGAACTTGTTAATCGGTTATTATATCTTAGTTTACCTTGGAATTTTGTCCATAGGATTCTACAAATTTATTAATCGATTTTAATTTTAAATCATTCTATCGTTTTTATTTTTTCTTGGACTCCCGTTGCCATCTGATTTAAAATATACATCATTTTATGCTGGTGTATATATAGAAATTATTGAAAAAATTACAACTATTTTTTCAAGGTAGTTCGGTTTTTATTAACATTTTGAAGAAACTACAATTTCGATTTTTATAAAATTTTCACAATAATACGACAAGATATGTGGTCGTCCAAAACAGTCTTTATCATTAATACATTGTTTTTAACAAGCGCCGAAGGTTTTGTTGCAATTTTATTCCGCATACGTTATTTTAAAGCTCAAATATAGTTATTTTTAACATTAATACTAGATAATTTAGCCTGAAAAAAAAGAATATTTTAAGAGCATATTTTTTTAATTTTAAGGGCATATTTTCCGATTTTAAGAGTATTTTTTATGCGCATAAAATTATGTGCCAACTATGTTACATAAAAATGTTGTAGTGGCATTCAAACATGTACGTTGTATAATAAAGTGTGCCTTCGAAAAAAACCTAACACAAAATTTTCGTAATAATTTTTCCTATCGTTAATAAATAAATAATAAAAATTAACAAAATAAAATTTGAATTTTTTAACTTACTAGAAAATGTTTATTGAATAATTTTTTATCAAAATATTACATTTCAGGGTAATAAAATAAAATTACCTAAAGAATGAGGTAAAACTTGGCTCAGAATAAGAAAAAGTCTGAAGAAAAAATTTCAAGCCCAAAAAGTAGAGAAGCTCCGAAGAGGTATGCGAAACATGTTCGAACGCGTAATAGAACGTTTTTTTCATTTCTTCAAAATTAAATATAAATCATGTTAGAGCTATGCTTAGCTTTAGTTAATCAAACTGAGAAAAACTCTGAGGCAAACAATGATCAAAGTTCCTCAATAATAACAAAAAAAAAAAAAAAAAATTAAAATATTTTTAATATTTTTTATTAGCCTGGAAAACAAACGTTCTTGCTGACTTTTCTTATGTTCCAAGTTTTGTATACCGAATAATCGAGAAAATGGGCTTGAATATTATCGAAGTAAAAACAACACAAATTTACAAAACAATTTGTCGTATGACAAGTTTACTCAAAATGAAACAAGATATGTGATTGTTTTGCTTCTTTAATCTGAATAAACTCAAATAATCCTAACAAAGAGTGTTAAGTTTTTTATCATTTTGTGACCGCCAAATTTAGAATTTTGGCGTTACAGTAGAAGCACCTGGAATTGGGAATGTTATTTTAGTCCCACAGAGTATTAGCTATTTAAATTACCTAGAATTTTGACAACTGTAAAGGAATTGGATCCAAGTTCAAGGTGAATTTAAGAAAACCCCAGCAGTGCTCAATTGTGATTATTAATTTTAAATTCTTACAGAGAGATACCAAGAAAAATTTCGTAAAAGTATTTTAAAATTTTTTTGAGAAGTCATAAATAAAAAAATAAAAGTAATCTAGTTAGCTATTCATTTTTATATAAAATGATATATCGAAAGAAATCTGGAGAATAAATTCTACAAGTAGTTGATTTAATTTTAATCCTAACTTATACCGTTCATCTTTTATTAAAAAAAAATATATGTTACATTTTATTTCAACGCACATCTTAAACGAGATTTATGTGAAAAACTGATTTTTCTAACTTTGTAACTTTTAACCCCGAATTAATAGCGTGAATAAGACGTCAAGACAAAGCTATATGCCAAATTTGCTTCCCTGTTTTTTTTTTTTTTTTTTTTTTTTTTTTTTTGTCTTACTGCTTGAGTTATTTATTTGACTTATTTTCTGTGCTATATTTAAAATCTGTGCTATTTTTAAAATCAGCTTAAACTTTTCTCTCATACATTGACTCAGTATTAAATATTCTTAAATGCATTTTAATGCAAAAAATGTATTTTAAATTTTAAGCCAATTTAATATCATAATATAAATTATGTTAAAATGTCAATTTTTATTATCTAAAAGATTTTCAAAAGAAATCTGCAATGGATATTGCAACAAGCAACTACAACAGATTGTTGAATGGCATTATGTGTCATTAATGAAAATACAGCAAAAAAACCCAAAGTTTCGTTAATACAACAAACAAGTCATAATCATTATCATCTTTATATGAATACGCATGTATCTATTAAACGCATTAAAACAAACACTGCCTGAATAAAAATCCATACCATATAGCAAATGCAACTGCAAAAAATATATAAAAAATATAAAATAACTGTCTATATAAAATGTATAAAATAAATACATTTTAATTTGGACATTGCACACTCTTGTACAAGAGTTACAGGTCGAAAAGCCAAAACGGGAAAAAAAATGTGAAACATTAAATTCACACTTTCACTTTTTTGTTGGTTCACAAATGTATACAAAAAGCAGATTTCATTCGGGCCAATGGACAGTGTCAATTTATTTAAAACGTATGTTGCAATTTGAACTGAAAATAAAATCAAGTAAATAAATTAATTAACATTGCAGACGACAACCGGCCAACCAGCCAGCCAATATTAAACAGGGAGAGGAAAGGTAAAACCCAGTCATTTAAATATTACATCATAGACGTCATCATAAAAAATATAAAATAAAATTACACTGCCGTTATTAATTCAGGTGATGATATTCATACTTGAATCACGAATTTATTTTATTTAACATTAACCTTTTAATGCCACTGATTATGATCGTATTTATAACGGTAATGTAAATATATTTATATGCATGTTTCTTAATTTATTTTAATTTCATTTAGCAAATTTGCAACAATAAAAATCGCATGTCTTATTACAATTTACATTGAATATTTTTATAACAACTTTGTAAACTCTTTATACTTGTATTTATAATTTATATACTTTTTATTATAATTAAGGAAGAAGATAAGTTAAAGTGTAAAGTGTAGTGTATGAAATTAATTGAATTTTGATGCAAGAAAAATATTTTACTGTACTTTTTGTGACAACAAAAACAAAATCTCAGTTTCAACAATAATATTTAAACAAACTGTTTAACATCCCAGCAAAAACTATTTAGTTTTCTGTAATAACAACTACTTATTAAAGTAGTTACTTGGTAATGAGGCCTCATTATTATTTACCTACTCGGTATTACATTAATAAGTACTCAATAGTATAATAGCACAGTAATACTGCAATCACGTGGATGAGTTGGCTAGAGCGCCGGATTAACAACCAGAAGGTTGTTGGTTCAACCCCATTCTGAAGCTGTTAGTTTTTTATAACAAAATGTCTAAAAAGATATTTTAAACTAAATAGAGTTTTTGTCGCTTAGCATGCTATGTGCGAGATGGTGTACTGAGTAAGACGTTAGTCAGTAAAAACGAATTGTTAGTGTGTGTCCAAGTTCGAGTCTCACTGGCGGCAAAATTTTTTTGTTTTTTTATTTTTGTTTTCGTTTAGGTAAATATTTTTGAGTACCCCTAGAATCAAAAAATAACTACATGAATTTGTGGACAAGTCGAACAAAAATAACTAGTTATTCAAAGGTTGTTTCCAAAGAGATGAGATTTTGTCAAATTATTTATCTTTTTTTTAGTTATTCTTCAATGAATTATAAAGCCAATTAGGCCAAGTTAATTCAGTAATACAATTGACAACAATAATTCTAATTATCTAGATTTCAAGATTTTATTAAATTAAAATTAATATACATATTTATTATTATTAATATAAATGAAGTCCAACCTTTATTTGCACAAATAATTAAACAATTTTAATTTCAGAATTTTAATAAATGATAATAATTAAGGAATTAGTTTTAAATGCAATAATTTCTTGTCTATAAATAACATTTTAAAATTTTCGAAAATTGTTGAATGGAAATTAGCTGGCCAAAATTCTAATTTTGATATTAATGATTTAGAAACTGTTTTAAAATATATTTTATACCAGAGACCAAAAATAATAATTTTGGATCAAAAAAAAAAAAAAATAATAGTAATAATAATATGAAGGAAAGTACAGAAGTACGCTATTTAAGCTATTGTGTAATTAACTTTTATTTTTGATTTTTATTTTATTTCTCGGAAATAGAAATTATTTCCGATTTTTATTTTATGAATTTCAAATAACAATTATTGAAAATTTTTTATGTAAAACTGAAGTTGTAATTTTTAGTTTCCCTCACAAAAAATAAAAATCAGTTTCTGATTCTTATTTTTCTAAACAAGAATTCTAAAGAAGAAAAATTAAAAATAATTTTATGTGACATAAAATAAAAATCCTTTGCATTTATCTACATTATTGTAATTGATAAATAATCGTATATATTGTTTATGCGTTATTTATCAGGCTTATGTGCTGATAAATGTGTGTGTCACTTATTTGTTAACAATGAATAAAAGGTCTAAACTTTGAAATGAAAAGTGCTGACTTTCCGAGCGACTTCAAATTAATATTTCGAAACGCATAAATGATCAATTTGACTATGTTCTCATAGAGATTTGTATTGATATTTTTAATGCTACAAGTAACATAAAGTGATAGCTAGAGAATTCGCAAAATTTCAGTCTGAAATAGATTTTCAAAGAATGTCTGTGAACGTTAAAACAAAAATATTTTGTAGTTGCAAAAATTATAATTTTAAACTCAGAATTAAATCTTTCGCTTCAAAGTAATTTCCATTTATCTAAATTCATCGCATGTCTAATCTTATCAAGATATCATAGAAATCGTGTAATGTTCAAAGTTGATTTAAAACCTCGCCTATATATTACTAAAGTATTGATTTCCTATACATTTTAATACAAATTTGAATTCATGATATTTATATTGCTTGAAAAAAAAAAAATAATAAAAATCTTAAACTATTTCTTCTTTTCATTTGAAAACATAAAACTAATTGTTTGATTTTTATGTCTCACTTATATTTTAAAACTCTAAAACTGATTCTTATTTTTCATTTTTATTAAAAAAAAAAAAAAAATCAAAAGTAATTTTTATTTTTGTATGATAAAATAAAAATCAAAACAAATTTTTATTTTTCAAAACAATAAAATAAAAATCAAAAAATAACAATTGAAATTTGATTTATTTTTTAAACTTATAACACTTATGGTCTCATTTTTATACATAGTAGTCAATATATTGAGTGGAAATAGAATTGAGCCATACTTTAGCCTACAGCCTTTATAAATTCCCTTAGAATCGATTCAAAGCTCCTAAATGCTTTAAATAATTTGGTTTCGAATTGAAACTCTACGAAAATAAATTTACGTATCAGAAATCTATTTCACGAATTATTATCACTTCCGGTCCATATTTGACCTAAATACATATATTTTCAATATAAAGGTTAAAAATCTGGGTATTCGTTTTTTTTCTGTAAAAGAAGCAGGCATAAGCAGCTGATTTTTTTTAAACTTATAATTAAAGGGTGGATTTTTTTGCTTATTTTTTGAAAATATGGGCTTAAAAAATGCACTTATAAATTCAAAGTATATCTTACATATATAATATATTTTTTATTTGTAAACATTAAAACTATGTTTTAGAAGTTTAATGCTATTGTAATAATTGCAATTGAGTTTTATACAAACTAAGTAAGATAGAGCTTTTTACGTCAACAGATATAATATGAGCGTATTTGAATAATTGTAGTTCAAAAATAATAATTGTTTTTGATTTCTTTTAAATTATCTCAAATCCCTTCTTTTTTTGATAACAGATGGCAACATTAATTTTATTTTTTTCAACTAGGGGGTCTTCTGCGGCTTCAATTCTCTCAATAGCACTATCAATTAAACTGATTTTAAAGAATCGAAACCCTCTAATATAGTAATAGTTTTACTAAGAATTTAATAGTTGGAACAATTTCGCTACGCATTTGGGGACTTTAAAATATATCAGTTTTCCAAAGGAATTAATAACGAACTTCCTCCTCGGTGTAGATTACATGCAAAATTTTTGGATAAATTTTTGCTGATTTACCAGATATGATGTAACAGAATTTAATTTTTATTAAAATCGTCCCTCAACAATTTAATCGGCTCATAAAATATATTGGCAATTGCTTTATGGTATTAATAAAAGACTATTTTTTCCTCGCATCAACGTTGTGATTCAAAATTCGAATAATTACATTTACAATATGTCGGTCGATAATGTCTGTGGTTTCATCCACAGACATTTCGTTTCTTAAAAACGAGTTTATTTCTTCACGATGAATATTGTACACTTTTTTAACATTATTTTTTCTATGCCGTAGACTCAGATATATGAATTGCTTTTATTTATATAGGTCTTAAAAGAAATCAATAAAGTCGGATTAGATAATTGTTTTCAAAAAAAAAAAAAAAAAATGTCTGCGGATGCAAAGCCCTTACTTTCGGTATTTTATCCTAAATAATATTTATTCAATAAACTTCTCTTAATAATTAAATGTAATATTCTTATCAAAATTTCACTAACTAGAGATTTTCATAAAAAGTAGCACTTATTGTTATCAACTTAGTAATTTTTAATTAAATTTTTTTTTTATAATTTCTGTTCATAAAATGTTAGTTACTTATTACTCGTAAATTACGTTGCGATAAACAATACTAGAACACCTGTTATGCGCGTTTTACCTTAAAATGAATAAAAAAAAATAATGTAAAAAATAGGGTAAAGAAAAAAAAAAATTGGAAAAATATGTAAATTATTAATTATTTGAAGAAAAAATATGACAAAATATGCATTTTCCTTAAATATGCAAAAATATGCACTAACAAATTGATACTACATAAGACAGCTTTTAAATGTTAAAAAAAAACATACATTTGCATGAAAATCCGCCCCCTACTTATAGAACTAATGCGGTTACAAATATGCGCAAATAACAAAAATTGTACTTATAAAAAGCAATTGGTTTACAGCTAGGTTATCGTAAATAGGATAAAATTTAAAAAATTGTCGTAAAAAAATCTTAATGTTTTTGTTATATGTTTAAATAGGATAAAGTACCTACTTATGGAAAAATTAGTTTTCAATAAAATGTTTTGGTACGTTTTTCAATAATATTATTCAGTTATTTTGAAGGGTCATTATATAGTTACTGTTTGCGAAATGTCAGATTTTTTTTTTTATTTTCAGTAGTCAACATACGGTTGTTTAAAATATACAATCCTTTTTTTTTTTCATCAAATTCAATGATCAAAAAATTGAATTTTGACCGGTTAAATTATCAAAATCTCCACTTTGAGTGGTCCACGACCCAAAACGACTTGATAAAAGCACCTGATTCAGAGATCAATCAAATTACATAGAGTTATATTATTATTTATAATCTGCTCTACCGAATCTGCATTTTTTATCTAGATTTTTGTATTATTTCTTTATTTTTGCGAAAAAACTTTTTCTTTTCTTTTTTGTTTTAAGAGAAAAATCAATTTTTTTATATGAACCAGAGCAAAAAATTTCTTCATAAATTAAAAAAACCTATTCTGACTAAAATACTGACTTCAATATTTTAGGAAATGTTAATATTTGATGACTGTATTATTCAGTTACATTATTATAACAGAAAAAATGATTCATATATAGAAATAATAGAAAACATGCCGCGGTACTCAGTGCTGCCAATCGGATCGAATTCAAATGTATGGAAAAGTTGTAGAGGAGAACCTCAGTTTTCAGAAAAATAATAATGCGAGATAAGCTACAGGGTGTCAAAGTTGATCAAAAGTTTAACAAAAATCGTAACTTCTACAAATCATGTCCGATTTCAAAGATTTTATATTTTTATATTTTTGTAAAGTGCTTGGCGAGTTAAAGAAGAGATATGCTTACTTATTTAAGTTATCTCTTACAGTTAAACAAATATTTACGCTTGAATTTAGCATTATTGATTTTTTGCCTCGAAATTATTTCGTTTTTCGGGAATAAGTCCTGAGATATATGAGGGAAAATTTTATTAAAAATATTCTGTAATTTCTAATACAAACCGAAATAATATACTGAAAAAAAAAACTTTTTGATTATCTCAGTTCGTCTAGCCGTGAAAAATTTTCAAAATTACTTAAAAGCACTGAAATTAGTATATAAATGGCTATTTTTTTAACCAGTAGTTTAGGAGATACAGAATTATTACCAAACATTTTAAGAATAACATAATGATCTACCTAATGTGGTCTACAACGTACACTAGGTCATTTCAAAAGTATATGTTCACTGTCCCACTGTGTTATTCATTACCAAGTAATGTAAGAAGGAGGACATTAAAAGTCTTACAAAAACAAGTTTTTACATTTTTTTATTCTTTCTTAAAACTAAAAATTAAACTGATTTGTTTTCTAAATATACTATAGTTAATGTCTTATTACCAGTTGCGATATTTTAATTTGGTTCGTTGTTTGTGTGTATAGTGATGTTATAATCTGTCCGATTACTTTTTCTCTTCATAGTCTTTTAGCATATATATTTTCTCTTGTAATTATCAGCACATTTGCACACATAATGTTTTTGCATCTTTGGTAATTTCGTTTTGCTTATTTAATTTTCATATCGCAGAAAAATAATCTGTTATAAAAATACGCAAAACGCTCTTACCCCTGTCATTTTTTTTTCTTTTTTGCTTTCTTGTAGTCTGTTTAATATTTAAACCTACTGGTGTTACTCAAAACTTAATAGAGTGTTACAATTATTTCACTTTGTTAATGATGGTAATATATAAGTAGTTGAGAGGAAAAAGATAGCAGTATGAGGGAAATATACGAGTATAGTATGTTTAACAATATTCAATTGATTTTGAAGAATTAAATGAAAAAGTAATTTTTATAATTTATTAATAATAAGTTTATTTTTCTCATTTTATATTTACAGGCAGTCTTATAACGAAATCCTGGCGCTCCTACATGGATGAATTAGATCAACAAGCTAAACAGTTTAAATCCAATGCCGAACAAATCGAAGTGGTATGTGAAAAATTGGCTCACTTGTCGCAAGATAAGCGCAAGGCCAAAAAAACATATCAAGAAGAACATACAAAAATAGCAGCCAGATTAAATCATGTAAGTCTAACGCTTCTTTTTATAATTTGTTAACAAAAACTTGATCAATTACACTACACGCGACAAATTTTTGGTCATTAAATATAGTCTCAATTATTACAACGTGAAATGACAGTATACCATCAAATTAATAAAATCTCCAAAGGAATTTTCAAAGTTAGCTCGAATTTTGATTTTATGAACTCTTAAACTTGGAATATTTTGGAGCACTTTTTTTGTTATGTGTGTAAATAAAAAGCATTTAAATCAGCATTTAAATTTCAGTGTATTTATGGGTATTTATGATTTTTTAGAGTACAAAGCTTCTATTGAGTATTATGTAATACTTTAGTTAAATGCTCCTCCCTTTTTAATCCTACATTTTATAAGAAAATTGCATGCAATATATGAGTAGTCATATTTTTCAATGGATTTAACTGAAAAAATTACCACTTTTTGTAAATAATATTTTTTTTTTTAAAAAGCTCAAAAGAAATTTAGCATATCTATCAATTATTTTTCGGAGAAAACTTTGGACTTAAATATAAGAGGGATGCCACGACCAGTTTTCAGCCCACTTTAAGTAAAAATCAATTTTGCTGCTTTCTTGATACTACTAAAATAATTCATATAAAATTTTACATACACAAGGAATAGAAAATATAGGTGTGAGTATGGCTGTCACGCCTCTTTTTCGCTCACTTTTATTATACTGTGCTATTTTTTTTTTTACCACTGTCATCAGAATGTTTATGAAATATAAAATTTGATTACTTCGGAGCAAAACAACCGTTTCCTAAAAAAATGGGTGTGGCATCCAGTCAGTACTTCCTTCAAGGATATACATATGTGCCATGATTAATTATTAATCGGTTCAGTATTTATAACAAAAGGTCAAGTCTAATAAAGTAAAAAATATTATGACAAAAATGGGCGTAAAAAGGGAGTGGCATTCAGAAAAAATCGAGTATAATAATACTAGTAGTTAATTATGTTATTATATGAATTAAATAATTTAAATGATTTTGTTTTCAATCATATTAAAAAAGGGCCTCGAAAAATTCGAACATCAAGAGACCATAAAATTGAAAAAATAAACCCTTTGGGGGTTTTGCTATACAACAGGTACGCTTTCATTTTGCGTTGGAATTATTATTGAGGCAATTTTTTTTTTTTTTTTTTTTTTTTTTTTTTTGTTGCATTGTGGTTTTATTTATTTATTTATTTATTTTTTAATTTCAATCTAAAACTTGATAAGTTATTTTTCTGTTGATATTAATTTAAAAAATCTCTTTAACGAATAAAACGCTTGATTGCACCTGTTTTACATCTTTAAATATTTATGAGATTTTTGTAAGCCTTCTACTGAAAAATAACACACAACAGAAAAACAAAAGATTTTTTCAACAATCAATAAACAAAGACAGACGGACAGATAGTCACAAAAAAAAAAAAAAACGTATTGAACAAATAATCAATAAATAAATATTAACATCATTTTGTACGCCATTGATCCACAAATTGCCAAATATTTTGTAAACAATTTTGTAGAAATGACGACATTATTGTTATTTTATTTGTTTTGTTGTATTTTTATTAACCAACTTTAAATGTTGAAGCTTTTTTCATTCATTCATTGAATTTATTTTTCTATTTGTTATGAAATCACAAAAATGCAAGACACCGCTATAATGTTTTCAATATACTACTAATGTTGAATTTTAAGATAATATTTTTTGGTTTATTTTTTTGCAAAAGAAATGGCTTGCATATAAATATATTTATAAGAAGTAAATATAATTTCATTGATAAAATTAAAAAAGGAAGTAAACAAAAATTGCGTTGTTGAACATGAACAATAACATGATGACTCTACACTTTAGAAGGATTCTTAAAAATTGTAAAAAATAACTTTCACATAAACTTCTAAGAAGTCAATTAAGACTTAAAACTTCTAAGAATTAAAAAAATTTTGCTGGTCGTTAGGTTTCACTAAAATAAGTAGGACTTTTTTTAATTTATTTTTATTACGTTTAAAGTTTATTATCTTTTTGATGCAGATTTATGTTTCCTATCATTTTATTTTACTCGCTTTAATCCAGTATGTTTCGAAATCCGCGTTCAAAAAAAAAGAAACACTATTTATAGTTTATCCGCCTAGAACTTAAAAACGAAAATCTTATGCGATAAATTACTATTTATCTCTTAAAGTAAATTAAATATTTATATGTAATGCACCTTTTCTTATATTCTATGCCCAACATCTGCCAGGCCATTGGATGTGCTGCTTTTATGGCGGAGCCCCGAAATCTCTCAGACTTTTTTGCTTTGAGTCATTATCAGGTATCATACAACTTTTCTTAAACATTTGAATCGAGCTGTATTAGAAATTGAAGTAATTTTTTATTGTAATTTGAGCACGAAGAGTATAATTGAGACTTTCTGCATTAAAGCTGTAGAGAAAAATGTTAAATATTTCTTCAATAACAAACTCAAAATTACGATATTTTTGGTACCTGTTTCAAGAGAAATCTCAAGACCTATTTAATTGTAGATAAATCTATTTTTATTCCCTCGAAAATTGTTTCCCCTAAACAAAAAATTTTTTTGTGAATATTCCCAGAGTTATTTACTTCAAAATTGACAATTTAGTTCAAAATTAAAACATAAGTCAAACTGTGCATAGATTTTCCTACCATAATTAGAGGATATACGATCACAATTTTTGGGAAAAGAAATACATTCCAAGAGGACGTATAGTTTTTCCAAAACGCTTTTTTACTTGGCCAGAGCTGAGGAGTTTTCGAGTTGATTTGGAGCACAGATCACTAGCAAGTTAGGGGCAGTGGGTAGACCTCCAAAGCTAGTCACCTCGGGTATGTAAAAAAATCATTGTCTTTGTAAGTCTACAAATAGTTCAAGAGATATTTATGTCGAAATAATTTTTTTTCTCATTTTAAACCTCGTTCTTTTTTTTTTGAGTTTTTTTTTTAACTTTGCTGCCTTAATTTTTGGAAAAAATATGCACTAGATTCAAAACAATATTCTAAAATAATATTGCTGCAAGAATCATATAAATATATCGACTCAATGAAAAGATATTAATCTGAAATTGAAGCTTTAAACAAATTTTATATTTTTATTTATTTATTTATTTTTTTTTTTTTTTCTTCAAAAAAGCTGGTCATATTTTTTCACTTCTAAAATATTTTTTGTATTGGGCTATAGCATTTTTCAAATGGTTTAAAAAGAAATCTTAACGTAAATGCGTAAATTGAAATCGTAGGCACTTTGGGAAACGGTCTCCCCACAAGCCCTATCCAAACTTTGTCAATTTTCAAGAAAATTGTTGAATTAATTTGTAAAATTCTCAAAAGGCAAAGTTAAAATTAACAAAAAAATATATTAGTTATATATTTAAATACAGGAAAAGTATTTTCTGAGACACGAATTTTATAATTTTAATGAAAAAAAGTAATTTTTGAAACACACTTTTCTAGGATTTTGATTTTGGGTATTTTAGCACAAAAAAGTGAAAGCTTTTTTTTTAATTTTCTGATATTAAGACAATTATTTCTATATTACAATGTAATCTCAATAGGATATCTTTATTCACTTAAATTTTATTACAGTTCATATATGCACATATGTATTAAGAAAGATGCTCCTTTTCTGACATAACCCAGCACTCTTAGGTAATAGAATTGCGACTTTTTGCAGTCTAATTCAGCAGGAATTAGCGGTTGTTGTTTTTAATTCAATTTCTTGTTCTGATAGTTTATATACAGTTAAACTAAGAACTAACTAGTTTTAAGAATATTTAAATAAAATAGACATTATATTTTCTAAAAATTCATTTACAAAAAATATTATTCAGCAAACGTATAGAGATTTTGATTATATTCATTGCTAACAACATTTACTTACTTGCTATTCCCAAAAAATATTTTCCTAAATAATTTTGTATTCATCAAGTGCATTTTTTTGTGTCTACCAAAAGAAAAAAAATAACAAAAGCAACAATATCTAAATTATGACTTTAGTACGTGGCCTGGCCTGGTTGCTACAATCAGAAAAATCTAAAAAAAATTTATACAAAATACTCGGGGTATCATTATTGTTATTATTGCTGTAGCTGTTGTTGTTTTTTATGATTATTGCATTAAACAGTTGACTCTATTGTTGTTTTTTATTTTGTATTATTTTTGTTATTTTATTTATTTTTTTATTAAAATTAAGAACCGTTGTTGCATTTTTTAAGATTTTTTTTTTTTTTTTTTTTTTTTTTTTTTAATTTAACATTAAAATTCTTAACAAAAAAGAAAAAAAACACTCGCGTACAAAAGTGATTTTTTGCTGTCATGGCATATTTCTAAGCAGAGCAACCACAAATATTCACAATCATATTTTTTCCTGAACTTAAAAGTTATTATTTACAATTTTATACAATTTTAAGACTTTTTGGCTTCGGTTTGTCACAGCATTTTTTTCCATATTTCAGCCTTTACAGCATATTTTTGCATGTGCTGGGCTTAGCTGCATATTTTGTCATATTTTCATTGAATATCATTAATTTGGAGGATATTTTAGCGGTTTAAAACCATAATTTTGCATTATTGCACTAAAGATTATAATTTTGCACATTTTAAACTTAAGAGAAACATTTTGCATATTTTGCACCCAATAGAAAATTTTACATAACTTAACTTTAGTGAAATTTCTGTTTTACGTATCAGATTCCCTAATAATTCTTATTTTATAAATTGACAGAAATTATGTAATTATGCAATGTATTAGCTTTGAATATTTTTAAGTGCAACAAGGTAGTGCGCTATTTTCGACTGCACCGAATCTTATATACCTTTCATCCGTGTTGATATGTGTTATATGAAAATGAAATAAGTTAGAATAGATATAATTACAAATGCATATATTTACCTATCCTATATCCTTTAAATAATTTACATTTTCAAATAAAGTTGAAATAGAATCAAGATTTTATATATCCTTATATATATTATAAAAATGAACAAGTTTGTTTGTTTGTGTATTAATCATGTCTAAACGGATGAAGCGATTTTCACGAAATTTGAAACACAGATAATACCAGTGCCGGACAATTACAGTGAAAGTCTTAAAAGTTTATAAAATAATATTAAATTTCGAATAGGACGAGTAGGCCCAGGGGGAGCTGTAGCTCCCTTATAAAGTAAATATTAGTTATCGCATCAAATAGAGTAGCGTAGCACACCGGTATAAGCTAGTAAATAACAACTTTAATTTAAGGAAGATATAATCATTTCGGTGCAGAACAAATATTTTGTAAATGTAAGATAATATTAAATTAAAAAAGGGCATGGTGGAGAATCTATGGACCGATTTGACTGATTTAAAGAACTGAAATTCGAAAGAAAATATTTGTAATAATGAGGTCCATAGCTAATATAGGAGCTTCAAAAATCTAATAACGGGTTTTGGCCTATAACTCGGCTAATGCTGAATCTACTTAGTTCATTTTTCAATTTTTCTTTTTTAAATGTCTGATTTTTCTGTGAAAGAAAGAAGTTTTTAGTTTGTATAGGAGCTTCAAAGAGTTGAAAAATCCAACCCAAGTTGGGTTATGTTTTTCAACAATAAACCCAAGTTTATTGTTGTTGTTTTTCAATACCCATGAAAACAACAACTATAAGGAAGCAGATATTAACTCTGGTATTTATGAAACGATTTGGTTGATATCTCTGTTACTAATGGACCGACTGAGTTCATTTCTTCAGCACAAAAATTCTGAAGAAATTTTCTGATTTTGTTTTGTAAAAACTGTCCCATTTCAATCGACGGACGGACGGACGGACGGACTGAGGGCGGACGATCAGACAGGCAGGCATTGTCCTGTCGACATTATTTCTTATAAATTTTTTTGCTCTCCGACGAAAATTGTGGAAATTACAAACGGAATGTATATACCCTTCACATCTATGGTGAAGGGTATAACAAAAAATATTTTTTAGCAATTGCTAATAAAAATCAATTCATTTGGGAATATATATAAATTTTAAATTTTGCCGGAAAAAATAATATTTTAAAGTATATTTTTTTAATTTTAAGCGGATATTTTCCGATTTTAAGAACATTTTTTATTGCCATAAAACACTTTTTTAAAGCATAATTTTGGTTGCCCTTATAAGCTATGCAATATTCTACGACATTTTGTTGTTTAAATTAAATGTCAAAAACAATTTTAATGTTTTGTTTTTAATTCATAACTTGTAAGAAATATTTGGTATATTTGATAGTGAAAATTATGTGGTCTTATCAGACAATTATGAACACTTTTTTTCACTTTTTTCATCAGACTGTATTTGATTGCTATTTATCTTTTATTATATATTTAGCGATATATTCGCATTTGAAAATTTATTTGATTTTTTAAATTTATAAAGAAAATCTCTTTACATTTTTATTTTATTTAAAAAGATAATATTTTTATCTTATTGTCAATTCCTTTCTCTTTATTATTTATTTAATAACGTTTAAACATATAAATTAAAAAAATTAATACATTTACTTTATGTATGTGGTTAAGAAAAAATTCTGACAATAATTTGTATTTAAACAAAGACAAAGAAGTAATTTTTTGTGGTTTTGTTCTGGTTTCAAGATTTTTTACACTTTTCGTATTTAAAATCAAATTGCAGTGCAGTTAAACGGGCATTAAACGAAATATTACCGCATATTTTAACAAGAGCATAAATCCATTAGTCAGTCCATATGGTTTGAATTAAAATTAAATGCATTGCAGCAATACAAAACTCACTCCCCTTTGCACTCATTCACCACTTCAGAAGATAACTATAAACATTCATTCATACATGGCCCATTAAATGTGAACACTTTGTTTGTATTTATTTGGTGGTTGCCTTAATTATAAGTTTTGCAACTTTTTACACTTGTATTTTATGGTTTTCTTTATTTTTCGAGGTTTTTAATAATGACCTGCTTGCTAAATTGTTATTTGAGCTAAAAATACTTTATAACAAACCCTCCCCCTTTTGTATTAAACAAAACAACATTGAACATTAACAATCTTAAGCCATTAATCGTTTGTAATTTATAACAATGAGACAGATAGAGAGACAGATGGACAGACGTTTAGGCAGACAGACGAACAGATACATATATATAAAAATTGGAACAACATGTGTCTTTTTGCGATAATATTTCTTGGCAATTAAAGAATTTTCATGGCTTTCGTCATTAATACATGACATTTATTTTTGCTCGGTTTCCCCTTGCCACATTACGAAAAACTCCACCCAATTTTTTTTTATTATAAGAAAAAAAAAAAAGAAGTTTAATGTTTTTATTAAATCATTTGCAGTCTGTTAGTATTTAAAGTTATTAACAAAATCTGCTGAATCACATTTATTTATTTATTTATTTATTTGTATTTTGACTTATACATAATATGCACAAAAAAGAGAAAAAGTACAGATTTTAATATTCATTTTTTCTGAGCTCATAAAAGTTTTATAAATTTTGCTGTAAATCATGAAAAACAAAGTTTTTTACATAAACTTTGTTGGCAAAAAAAAAAAATATATATATATGTATATTTTTTTAATGAAAATTTTGTTTCTTTTTTTTAATGCAATTTAGTTCTCAATATGTTTTATTATTACTTTTTTTTCTAGCAGGAATTCCATAAATCATAAAATTGCATTGTCTATTTATAAGAAACTAAACTTTAATGCAGTTAAAGAATATGAAAGAAACAGAAAAGAAATATAAACTTGTTTCTTAGCTTTAATATTTCATGGTCAATGCTTCTATAAACAACAATATTGGTTCACTGTTCCAAGGCAGGGGTTCTCAAATGTTTTCTTAAATGTCCAGTGGAAATGAATAGAGTATTAAATAACTGGTTAGATTTGAATAAAACAGGATTAAATGAATATCTCAGAATATTTATATGGAGATGATAAATTTTATTTGTGAAAGCGCACATATATTTTTCTGGAGTACATAAACAATTCTGTTGCA
This sequence comes from Protocalliphora azurea, assembly GCA_932274085.1. Classification (NCBI taxonomy): domain Eukaryota; kingdom Metazoa; phylum Arthropoda; class Insecta; order Diptera; family Calliphoridae; genus Protocalliphora; species Protocalliphora azurea. The sequence goes on from OW026519.1 coordinate 135,305,922, forward strand.
TTTCCTTAGAAATTCTAAATTATTCTGTGGCTGTTTTTTTAATTCGTGAAATTAGGAATTCGAATGCTGTTAAAAGTCACCGATACGCGAGTTATTCACGGTTATTCTAGATCAATTTAGCGCTTTTTAGCGCGTTTTGGTTACAAATAGTTGATGACGCTGCATCACAAACTTATAATTTCTCATTATTTTGGCTGACTGCCCATGTAAACATTTTGCACAAAGTACAAATTTGGCACGACTTTCATGACACAAGAACGAAACCTATTGAAATTGGTAATGATCGGTCCATTATTTCACTTAGCCCCCATACAAATGTCCTCCCGGAATAGGGGTTTAACGATCATAAATGCAATAAATTTAGCAATATCTTAATGAAATTCGGTGTAAGGAAGTTTTGTATAAGTTTCAATCTTTGTGCCAAATTTCATGAAGATCGGTCCATAATTGACCACAGCTTTCATATAAAACCTTCTTCCGAAAATCACTTTAACTTGCATAAATCACATACAAATGTTAGTATCAGGTTTATATTCCACACAAAAAAGTTTTATATAAGTAGAAATCATAGTGACAAATTTTATGAGGATCGCTGCATAATTTGCCATAGCTCCCATATAAGCCCACTTTCGGGAATCACCTTTAAGTGCATAAATTCAAATAAATGTTAGTATTAACGCAATATTCTGCATTCATATATTTTATTTTACACTTAGTAAAAGTATCGATCCACAATTGTCTGCATGTCTAATATAAGATACCTCCACGAAATATAAGACCCCTGCACAATGGTGTGGAGTATCATATAGTCGGGCTTGACCATATGATACTCTGTATCTTTCTTACTTGTTAAGTACTAAAGGTACTGTAACAGTTTTTAAAGAAGAAGAAAAAATATTTCAAAAATTTAAAAAAAAGTATATCAACAATAATTTTCGAAAAGGGTATCAAATTTTCTAATTCAGTACAACAAGCAAATTGCTTGAAAACAAAATTTGTATGTAAATAGCTATTTTTTTCAAGTGTTTTTTAGTAGTTTGCATACAAATTTTACTTTTCAACAGTTTAATTATTGTACTGAATTAAACCCTAATTTTACATTTAACTAATCTAAGAAATGTACAAAACGTCAATTAATAAATATCAATTTCTAAAAAAAGGACTTATTTTCAAAAAAGTGTAATTATTTTAAAGTACCATTATTTTAATCCTTCCATTAAAAAGCACATTTTTAAGTATAAATTTTGGAAAAAAATATTCACTTTCCAACAAAGTATATAAATTAAAAATACCAAATAATTTATAAAAAAATAATTTTCGGAAAAGAAATGCTAACTTTTCAGAAAAAGAAAGAAATAATAAGCACTAATTTGGCAAAAAAAAGTACTAAATTAACAAAAATAATATAAATAAAAAATCTTAATTGATTTAAAAAAGGTGTCAATAAAAAAAAAATACCAATTTCCAAAAATGGTAAAAAATTTTCAAAGAAGTAAATTTTTAAAATACAGTAGACGCTCACAAATTAAAACCGCTTTGTTTTTGATGCAATTCTAATTTCTGAATTCTTCTAATTTCTGAACGTTTATTTTTTTCGAATAAAAAATTGAGAAATTTATTTCCAAAAACTAAAATAAAACACTTTTGAATTTTTCTTAATTCAAGAAAACAAAACGTAACAATTCATTCCAATACATTAAATGTATTTTTAAAAATTAAATTAAAAAACATAACAATTCAGTCCAAAAAACTAAAATATTTTACATATGTATTTAAAAAAAAAAAAATATTAAATAATAAAGTTAAAAGTTATTGGAAGGATAGACTGCACAATGGACAAATTTACAACTAATCTTTGTTTGACATATAATCAGTTATATTTGTTTGTATTTTTGGTTTCATCGAATTCGAAATATCAATACGGAGAGCCAAAAGATTGCTTATGTACTTAGTGGAAAACAATTCACTGTTATTGCACCATTTTATTAAATTATTTACGCTTTCAATGGCTGTAGTATTAGAGACAACTGGTGAGACTTCAACAACATCGTCTTCGCTGCTATCTGAAGACTCACCATCGCTACTGAGAACATATACAGATCCGTCATCAAACACATCTTTATTCCATCTGTCGATGTCTTCTATACCAATGCAATCGTTTGGAGCTATTTCTTCTAAAAGAGCTTGAGTTCTCTGAATAACTTCGTTGCAGTCCTGATCTATTTGCAATAATTGCGCTATCGACGCGTCATCGTCGCTGTCGTATTAGTTAGAGTCCCAATTGGAAAACTTTGACCAAGATTTCTTCATAACACTGTGTGGTACCTCATCCCAAGCTTGTTTCAGTAATAATATTGCATTGCGGATTGAATGGGATTTCAAATGATTCTTCAGTTCACCACCTCCAGCAATTAATTGAGAAAGAAACATACTTCTGTAATTCAGCTTTGTTAACTTAATAAGGTTTTGATCCATTGGTTGTAAAGCTGCTGTTACATTTGGTGGAAAGAATAATGCAACTATGTTTCCATCGTCACTTTTAAGTTTCTCAATGGGTGCATGAGCGGAGCAATTTCCTATAAGCAAAATGGCTTTCGTTGGCAAATTATTTTCCTGATAAAAGCGGATCACCTATAAATTTTAAATGTTTTAAAATGACTGAACCTGAAATATTTGTTCTTACCTCTTTAATAAATATTCGGTGAAACCATTCGTGAAACAGCAGAAAAATAATTCGGTTTCATCGACATTATATATTTGTGATTCCATTAACCCCATCTCAGCGACCTTTGCACGATATCGATGAATAAAAGGAGTGACAGAAACAACATCACTGGAAAGAATCTCGCCACAAATTTTTAAAAAACGGATACCGTGCCGTTTCTTAAATTTGGTAAACCATCCATCACTTGCACGGAATGCATTTTCATCTTTATCGGGATATTCCTCTTTAAATATTTGTTTAGCTTTCTGTTTAAGTATGTGCCCAGTCAGTGTACACTTTTTTTTCTCGTTGATTTAAAAACCACTCATACAGACGACTTTCCATTTTAGGGTATTCAGCGCAGCACAAAGATTTATTGCTTGTCTCCTGATATGTGTTGGAAACAGCATTTAATATTGCTGTTCTATGTGATTTGATGTAGCTGATTAAAGATGTTGTCACATTAAAATATAGGGCTAACCGCTTCCCTTGAACTCCTTTGTCAAGCTTTTCTAATGTTTTGACTTTAGTTTCCAATGATAAAGTGTTTTTTTTACGTTTATTTGACATTTCTAATGATACACTTTCACTTTTTAATAGAGACTGCCAAAATATGTACACGCGTATCAAATTTCGCAAATAAACTAGCCACAAATATACATAAATGCAACAAAAAAAAACAACAAATAGGGAGTAAACATATATTATTTGGTGATTCCCCTTTTTAGTTTTACTATGTTCAAACAGAATAAAAATAAATTGGAGATTTCTTGTGTTCAAATAACAAAAAAAAAAAAAAATCGCTCGGAAATTAGAATTTTAAATTCGAATTTCAGACCGTTTGTGAGCGTCTACTGTAATATAAATTTATAAAACAAAACAAGAAAAGTTTTTGATTCCCTGTCTAAACTCTACTACCAGTAGTATTTTCTAAAACTATCCAAGAATCATGTTTTATGGTCTCTTTTTTTCATCTGCACAAAAATAAAACAGTTTTTTTATAAAAACTACAATGTTGTTGTACCCAGATGTATATATATATATATTTTTTTTTTCTCTATTATTTTAGACACATATGTACTCCTTCTTTCTTTAAAACATTTATGGGTTTTAAGTTCGTTTTGTGCTAGTAGTCAATCCGTACAACTACAACAAAAACACGAAACTATAATAGACAAATAATTTACAACATTTTTCAAAGCAAAATAAAAGCTAATGTACACAAGTTCGTTGTTCTATGGTTACTAAGATACTTCTACTAAATAAAATTTACTATACATGATTTTGTTTTTTTTTTTCCTTTTGCAGAAAAGATACAAAAAGCAACACGTTTAATGGTTGTTAATGTGTCTAGGATTTTCAGGGTTTAAAATTAAAACAACTGAAACATATGAGTTGAAATTAATCAAAACGACAGAGTTTTGCCACTTTCTTAAAAGGAAAACAAAGACTTAAAGTGTTATAAATGTTGAAAAAAAAACTTTTATAAACTCCAATATAAATGGGGCAGTTTTTTTCGGGATTAAAAATTAAAGGGTTTTATTGTGCTACTAGTTTAACTGGTTATAGTTCATAGTTTAATAAAAAATATTTTTTTGTTTGCTTTAGCAAAATTTAAAATTTTTTCCTCTCTACTATTCATTTGGAATAAATACTCGTAAACGTTTATTCATAAGCTTCCTAGATTTTATTTTTACTTTGCATTAAATTTTGATAAACTAATGCCATTATCAAAAGAGAAAAAATTAAACAAATAAATCCCACACATAAATGCCATATTTTTAGTTTATTTATCATATTTTTTTCTTAAATTATATTTATACAAAGAATATTTCAAAAATTAAATAAAAAAAAAAAAATATTTAATTTTATGCTACGCTTGGCAAAATTTCAAAAGATGATTTTGAATTTTGTTTATTATTTTAACGAGCACATGTTTGCATAAAATAATTTTTTAAAATTTCTTTTAATATTTCTTGAAATGTAAATTTGTTTCTTTAATTAATAATAAAACAATTTATGTTGAAATAATAGATATAAAATTTAATGTTATTTAAGATGTGCGTTCAAATAAAACATAACATGTGTTTTTTTAATAAAATATGATCGGAATAAGTTAGGATTAAAACTAAATCTGCTATAGCATTTCTTTTCCAGATTTTTCTGATATATTATTTTATATAAAAATTAATTGTTAACTAGATAATTTTTAATTTTTTAAGTATGACTTCTAAAAAAAGTTTTAAGTATTTTTACGAAATTTTTCTATAAGAATTTAAAATTAATAATCACAATTAAGCACTGCTGGGTCCTTCTTAAATTCGTTTTTAACTTGGATCCAATTCCTTTACAATTGCCAAAATTCTGGGCAGTTTAAATAACTAATACTCTAAAATAAACTAAATAAAACTAAAATAACATTACCTTCTACTGTAACGACAAAATTCTAAATCTGGCCAAAAATTTTAAAAACGCTGTTTCATGTCACAAGTTTCATCTGTCCTTTTATGACACTCTTTGCTATAATTATTCGAGTTTATGCAGACTAATGAAGCAAAATAATTCTTGTCACATTTTGAGTAAACTTGTTTTTAGTTTAATACTGTTCAGGACCATTTCCTCGATTATTGGAACATAAGAAAAGTCAGCAATAACGTATGTTTTCCAGACTAATACAAAATATTGAAAATATATTTATTATTATTTTTTTTTTTTTTATTATTGAGGAGCTTTGATCGTTAAATGTCTCAGAGTTCTTTCCGCTTGGTTATTTAAATGTTTTTTTTATCTTTGGTTGACTAAAGCTTAGACATGGCTCATATTTAATTTTGAAGAAATGAACACAATGTGTCATTACGCGGCCAAACATGTTTGACATAGCTCTTAGCAGTTTCTCTATTTTTGGTCTTGGAATTCATTCTTGTGACTTTTTCTGAGCCAAGTTTCATCTGATTCTTCGGGTCCTTGTTAATCTTTTTTATTACTTAATCAACATTTTCTAGTAAGTTCAAAAAAAAGTAAAAAAGTTTAAATTTTACTTTGTATATTTTTCTTTGCATGCGGACAAATGACCGGATTTCAAGAATTCGATCTGCTGTTAAATCTTACATGTCTCTAGAATATTGTAATCAAGAAAGATATTTAAAATTAACGACAATAGGAGTAGTTACGAAAGAGTTAATACGAAAATTATGTTAATACGAACGAACACTTTATAGTTTTTTGATAATTGGTATCAAAAATTTTTCTCATACATGATAAATTCCACATACATGTGAAAATATAGACTTTACGCATTTTTAATTTTTTTAATTTTTTTTAATTTTTTCGTTTTAAAGTACTTTTTTATTTTTGAAGGATGCACGATGATAATTTTTCAATATGCTACTTTCTAATTGCTATTATAGGGCGATATGGTTGTCAAATAAAACAGGAGAATTTTGGCATTATATTGGATTACCTCTTGTTAAAATAATCCAAATAAAAGTTGCAAAAATTGTCCTTCGAATATTTAATCCTTTAATATCCTTAACAGTTTACAACAAATAATTTCCAAAATAATGTATGTTAGAGACACTTATATCCAGTTTCAATTACCATTTCATACCCATCCTCCTGAAATTTGGTAGCGCGATTTATAGTTGTATAAATTTTAATTGTTGTAAATAAAATCACAAAATAAATTATTTATATTCAATTTATGTATGTTAAAGTGACATTCTGGTATTGATGTTGTATGAGAGATATGATGTTTAGGTTTCAACAAAACCAAAATGGATAAGACACCACGAATGCTGATGAAGTGTGTAGCGGCACAGAAAATACGTATTGCATTATGCTGGTGTCTAATTATAGTCCACAAACTCTGCTTTGGTACTGCCAAACAGAGACAACAAGGAAGTTTATGATTGCAAACTTGTTTATAGTCCTTCGAGCCGGATGTCGGATTACGACATTACTGTAACTACATCTATAACAGCGTTTACGACGCTAGGTTCAGTATCCCTTTTACTTGCCCCAAACGCCTGGTGCTGCTGAGTCCCTCAAAAATTTCACCCAGTGCAAAGGCGATGCCATGTTTAGGTTTCAACAAAACCAAAATGGATAAGACACCACGAATGCTGATGAAGTGTGTAGCGGCACAGAAAATACGTATTGCATTCTGCTGGTGTCTAATTATAGTCCACAAATTCTGCTTTGGTTCTGCCAAACAGAGACAACAAGGCAATTTACGATTGCAAACTTGTTTATATGATATGGTATGATTAGAGGCCGATCTTTGCGAAATTTTCTGGCATGATTTATATTCAAATACAAAATAATCAAATATTCGAAATATGATATTTATACACGTTTAAATAATTTTCGGAAAGGGGCCTCATATGAAAACTATGGTCAATTATGCAAACAAACTCTTGAATAATGACGATAAAAATACTATCTACCTCGAATTTCATATAAGTATTTTTATATACAAGACAATTCTGATCACTTAAGCATATTTCCGGGAAATATTCGAAAGGGAGCTGGGAAAAATAATGAACCGATTTCAACCATTTTCTATAAGCTTCGCCAATTATCATTAAATAATATTTAAAATTACTGCATATATTTCGAAAACAGAATTCAGATAAACACTGACATGACATTTTTAAAATTTTATAAAATTTGGAAACAAAATATGGGAATTAGAAATTTCATTATGATGTTTTTAAAATTAATATAATTTCAGAATAATTTGTTAGAAAACCTCAAGGATATTTAAGAATAAATAATAACTTTGGATATTATAAATGCCCGAAATCATATTCAATAATGTGATATCTATATCGGCATTGTTGAGCCACTAATTGATTTTAAATTATTTCATAAAAAATATTTATTTGGAAATTTCAAAATCTTTGTAAAATGATATTCGAACACGAAATGAAAAACTGAGTACGCAGTTCTATCATAAAATGTCTCTACTTTTATATGTATAAGATTTAGTTAAAATTATTTAAATTGCAATGAGTTTATTTTTATTTAATTTTTTAATAATTTAAACAAATAGCTTTTCTTTTTCATTAACTAATAAGACATTTAAATGCTTTATATGCCTAAACGATTGTCGAAACCAACAAACTGACAATTTAAAAATATTATTTTAACCACACATGGTTTTGTTACATAAATTTTATACAATATTCTTTATGGGTTTTCCTTAGAAACTCAATTTTGTTTATTTTTGTTTGGACTTTATTTACAAACTGAAATGGAAAGAAATTATTTTTTGCAATTTAAAATAAACATATTGTATTTTATTTGAAGGTTTCAAATTTTATAAACAAAACAAGTAAGAACGATATTATTAATCTATTTAAAAAATTCTGTACCCCTCACCATTATAACGTAAAATATTTCCGCATATACAAAAAAAGGCTTATACCATTTTTTTTGAATTTGTATATGTAAGGTTTGTTTTGCAAATATAGAAATCATACAGAGTTATTCAGTGTTTTTGAAATTTCGTGTACTTAAGGGTTAAATTTGATTTTATACCTTTAAGCATCTGTCCACTAGTTTGTTTAAAATTTTCTTCACATTTAATAAAAATCTATACAAAAACAAAAATATGTATTTATTTTTTTATATTCTAATGAATAATCTTAAATATTTCCAAATTTTACCTTTCATGGTTAAAGTATGAACATTTTCCGATTTTTTTTTCAAATTTTTAAATTATTTTTATTTTGATTTCGCTTATTATGTGATGTGCAATTATTCAAACATAGTATTTTTTTTTTCTTTTGCACTTTAGAAGTTCTGGGTCATATTGACCCCAAATAATGTTTAGGGTTAATTTTAATTTTAACTTTAAATATCCATGATTGCCTTCAGGTATATTTGATTTAAAATTTTCTCAATATTTTGCTAAAATAAATAACAAATCTTTATGTTTTACTTAAAAATCTTATATGTATACCTAAACTTAGTGGTTACAGATTTTGGCAAAAATTTCAAACATTTCAAATTATGTGTTTTCTATTTTGTATATTTAAAATTTGTAAACGAACGATATTAAAAAGTCGATACCTTAAATTTGCAATGTGAACCCAACCTTGGTGGATTTTGAACCGAAATTTTCCCTTAGTGTATCATATTGAGAAATAATTTTGTTAAATCTTAAAAATATTTTTCTCGAAATATGCAGAATTTAAGTATGGTTATATTATTAGAAACATTGATTTATTTTTTTCCTCTTTAAACACAAAATCTTAATTATAATCTATGATTTCATGATTAGTAGGACAATCTGAATAAAGATGTCCGTTTGTCTTTTAAAATCAACTTTTCGAAGATTTTCGAAAATTGAGGAGCAGGTTCTTACATAACCTGTATAGTCGTCAGAATTTTGTTATGACTGAATTATTATAGAAAAAAAAGCGTAAAAAATCGATTTTTTTTCGCCAAAAACGAATTTACACTTAAAAACATAATTTTTATTAAAAAATTATGTTTCTTTATTAAAAAATTATGTTTTTTTATTAAAAAATTATATTTTTATTAAAAAATTATGTTTTCTCCTAACAAAAAAAAAAAAAAATATCAAACAACGAATTTTCTCTAAAATTTGTTTAACAATATTTGAAAAATTTAAATTGGACTTTTAAAAAAAGTTTTGTCAATAATGATCGGAAATAGCTCTCAGGGGCCGAGGGCTTTTCACACGAAGCTTAACGAAGCTAAACAATTAAGAGTGAATAAAAAACAAAAACTAATTTAGTTTTGTTCTAGCTTTCAACAGGATACTAGGTTCATGTCGCATGAGTTCGAAAAAAAAACAAAACAGATAACAAAAATCAAAACAAACAAAGAGCCTAACAAGAAAGAATGTTATATTTATCTTAGCCGAATCTGCATATGGGTGGACCACGCCCATTTTTTTCGAATTTACATTGGTTCTTTTATTATTTGTATAAAATTTCGTTGATATTTCAGCTTATATGGAAGGTAGGCGGTAAATTAGGAGGACCACGCTTTCGGCGTTTACATTGTGTAAAATTTTCCTTGATGTTACATGTTTTTTCTTAAAAGATATCGTCCGAGTACAAACTGGATGGAAACCTTGTTTTTCTAGTATTTGATCCATATTTTTTTTTTTTTTTTTTTTTTTTTTTTGTTTATGAACCGATTTTGATCATTCTCAATACCAAACAAATCTTATATAAGATAAATATTTCAGCCAAATTTCGTTTCCCTGGAATGTCCGCCACGAGGCCTATTCTGCTTTTAACAGATAGACAAGCGGATATCGTTGGATCGTCTTAGATTTTCACGAGTACTCAGATATATATATCACTACAACAATGTTCTCATTGTTAATTTTATTGAACTTTAATAACTCTGTGTTCATGATAACAATTTTGTCATTTAATGTTTACACTCAACAAGAATTTTAATATGATTGACTGCAAAAATTATATGCTTTTAAATATTTTTACCAGAAACAAAATTTTGTTAATATGAAACATATCATTACTTCTACAACCATTAAATATTTGCAGTCTTTTCCCTTGTTCTTAAATCATATTCTGTTTTTAAACCATATTAATATTATTATTCCTATAACAATAAAATGTTACAAATAAATGTAATACTTATCCTTTTCACGAACTTAGTGAAAAACTTCAATATTTTTTTGTTTTTAAATGTATATATATATATATATATATATATATATATATATATATATTTTTAATATTTGTTTTCTAACTTCAATGTAATTCTCATTTAGTTTATATATGAATAAATATAAATAGACAAGGTTTGGTTATACTCGGTGTGATTCAAGCAATATAAGATATCTAGATATAAGTGAATAAATATAAATAGACAAGGTTTGGTTATACTCGGTGTGATTCAAGCAATATAAGATATCTTGCATTTGAGCCACATATGGTAGTACAAATGAATATAACTGATAATATATAAAGGTATATATATATTATTTTTCAATAATTTTATAAAAATAATAATTTTTAATAATATATGGTAAGATGGAATAATAATATGACAAAATGAAATAATAATAATATGATAAGATTGGAATGATAACATGAAGTAATAATAAGATAAAATGGAATCATTATATGACAATGTGATATAATAATATAATAATATTGTTCAATTATATGTAAAACTATAATCATAACATGAAAAAACACACCAAAAAATTTAATACAATATGACGAAGTGGAATCATAATAATTATTACTTATAATCATTTATATTTTTCGTTGTGATCATATGTTCCAATCATAATATGTTGCTCTTAGATTATGGTCACTACAACTATATTTTTTCTCTACGTGTAGAGTCGAGTTGAGTACTATAGAATTAATATGTGGTCTGTTCAAACTTGCTACAAATACAAGTAATTAAGTAAATGTATAATCTACTCTTATTACATAAATATTTTTTATATATGATTATTTTAAAAAATTTTTTTGCGGTTTTTCTGAACGTTTCAATTGGTTTAGATTCCGTTTCTTTAAAACATTAACCCATTTTAAAATCTAAATAAATTTAAAATATTAAGAAAACTGTTTTTGATTGGTATTTTTCAATTAGTGTGCTTACATACATAATGTGAAGAAATATTAGAATCTTATCATAGGGAAGACAAAACAAAAAAAAAAAAAAAACGTTCTTCAAGTTTAAAAGTAATTTTCATATTCTCTTGCTTCACATTTATAACCCCTTATTTTCAAAATTCGTGTCCTGATAATTTTTTATAACCCCTCTTTTGAAATGGGTTAATATTTATTTATTGTTACAGATAAAAATTTTCTTTGTGCTTTTTTTAACTGCATTCAATATTATTGTATTTTCCAAACATTTATTATTGTCTCTCTATTGTGAATGTCACTGAATTCCGTGTATTATTGTATGGTATCTAAAAAAAAGTGTTTATTCATATCGAATTGAATTGTTAAGTATAGAATAGATAAAATATAATAATAAAGAGTGTAAAAGAATATAATTATATTTAACAAATCTATAGAATTGAAGCCATAGAAATGTTCTAACAAATAGTTAATGCTTTAATGGGCAAAAGAATTTTGATTTTTTTTCCTACACATATACTAACAATGTGTGTAATGGAAAATTCTATAACGCATTATGTTATTATTTACCAACGACTGGTAAATACAAAAGGTTAAGATGTATATCTATTTAAAAAGATAATAATTAAAGTAAGGAATTTCTTGGAAATGAATCAAGTATTAGATGTAATAAATATTATGACAAGCAAATAATATTTTGTTAAATATGATGAAGGATTTTAACTAAAACTAAATTTCTCTAAGCTCTAAATCCTTAAATAGGCCTCCAATCAAGTAAACAAGGAAAATCTGTGATCACTTATATTTTTCACAAGAAATCAACATTTTACTTGAAGAATCTGAAATTAGCTCTAGTTTTTTGAATCACTTTGCAACTTTATGTAAAAAACTTGAAATTGTGACCAGTTCTTAAGTAAACCTCTAAACAGAAAAGTAACAAAAACCTGTGTATGATCTCTTATATTTTTCATTAAAAACATGCATTTACCATTACAAACCTAAAATTTTTTTTTCGTCTATTACGATATTATGGAAATTAAATAACTTAGTTAAATATCTTAGTTAAAATATCTAATTAGAAAAACTTGGATGATTTTAAAATCAGAAACAACCTTGCAGATGTTACAAGTTCAGTTTGAATTACTTTTTCTAGGTAAATTAGCTCCATAAATAATTAAGACAGAATTAATAATTTATGCATTTATAATATTAAAAGTACCATATTCTTAATATTTAAAATCATTACATTAAAAATGATATTAAAAAAAACTAATTTCAAAACTTTGAAATCATAATGAAACCTATAACATTTTGTTTCCCTTTTTTCTTCGAATTTTAATTATTTTTACAAAAGCTTGCGCTTAAATACACACTAAAAATGTTCAACAGCTTTTGGAAGACAACAACAATAACAGAAATATGCACTTGAGAACTAAATCGACAATATGAAATTGTAATAAAAGCCACCAATTGTATCTAAAGTGTTTTTGGCCCTTGTTAGCAATTTTGAGATGTTTTATAGATTATGCTCTTCAAACTGAAATATAAGTAGATAATTCATAACTAAAGAAACAACAAAAAAAAAAAAAAAATATATATATATATATATATATATAAAATCAGTGTTGCCAGGGGTAGCTAGCAAAAAATTGCAGTTTTTTGTTGTAAAAGCTACAATTTTTCCAAAAAGTTACGTTTATGAACTTTTGAAAATAAACTGCTAATGCGAGTTTCGATTAAAAATTTAGAAAAATAAAATAATTCAAAAATATGCTTTAAAAGGTCCAGTCATAACTGGGTCCAACAACCATACTTTTCTTTAGTCATCATCAGGGCAACCAAAAATATGCAAAATCATATTTTTTTCTTTAAATATACCAAACTGTTAGTTACCCAGCAAAAACTTTGCTTTCCTGGTAAGCTAGCAGGTATAATTGGAAACAAAAAGAAACGACTTATTTTTTGCCTGAATAACTAGTTATTTTTGTTCGACTTGTCCACAAATTCATGTAGTTATTTTTGACTCTAGGGGTACTCAAAAATATGTACCTAAACGAAAACAAAAATAACAAAAAACAAAAAAATTTTGCCGTCAGTGAGACTCGAACTTGGACACACACTAACCATTCGTTTTTACTGACTAACGTCTTACTCAGTACACCATCTCGCACATAGCATCCTAAGCGACAAAAACTTTATTTAGTTTAAAATATCTCTTTAGACATTTTATTATAAAAAACTAACAGCTTCAGAATGGGGTTGAACCAACAACCTTCTGGTTGTTAATCCGGCGCTCTAGCCAACTCATCCACGTGATTGCAGTATTACTGTGCTATTATAATATTAAGTACTTATTAATGTAATACAGAATAGGCAAATAATAATGACGCCTCATTACCAAGAAACTACTTTAATAAGTAGTTGTTATTACCGAAAACCAAAAAATTTTTGTTGGGTATTTATCTGTTTCAGACAATTTTGTGAATTTTGACATCGATTTGTTACAACATATTTTTAGATATTTTGGTCCTAATAGCATAATTTTGCATAATTTGAGCTTAGCATCATATTTTGAGACAATATCGTTATTTTAGAGCTTATTTTTGTAGTTAAAATGTCATATTTTTGTATATTTTATTCTTAAGAGCATAATTTTGCATATCATATATTAAAGAACATAATTTTCCATATTTTATACTTAAGAGACAAATTTAGCTTCTTTTGCATCCAATAGAATTTTTACATAATTTGCCATTAGTGAAATATTCTTTGTTGTCACGTATTGTACGTTTTTCAAATCCGATTCTCTAATATTTTTCTTATATCGTATAGATTGATAGAAATTTAGCTTTGAATGTTTATAAATGCAAAAAGCAAATATTTTTTTACCAATTTATAATAAAAACCAAGTAATTTTTGGCATGAATAGTAAATAATTTTAAATTTAGCCACAAAAAAAAAATAATAATATTTTTAGAGCATTTTTTTTTTTTAATTTAGGGGTATATTTTCCGATTTTAAAATCATTTTTAATGAGCATAAAACACTTTTTTTTGAGCATATTTGTGGTTGTTCTGGTCACGGTTACGATGATCTAATATTATAAGTTTTGTTGACTAAATATTCTCTCAACATATACCTTTGAAAATATATATTGCTTTTTTATATTGATGGATAATGGCACTTCTTTAAATTAGAATTTAGTCCTGTTGCCGAGGATTGAATGTACAAACTGCGCACAAAAAAATCCATACACACTTTAAGGCTTATAACTCTTACTATATGTGAAAAAATTTTGTTCAGTTAATTTGCTTACATTTGTTATTCTCAGTAACTATATGCTAAATTTTGTTGTAATAGCATAATTAGTTTTTCTTAAAATGAAAATTTAACAAAATTCATGCAAACATATAATTCAAATTTATAACCAAAATTTATGTCGACTATATAAAAAAAATTGCTAAGAGTGTAGGTGAGTTGAGAAATGCAGTTTTTTGAGTCATAAAAAATACAAAGAGCTCATGATCACCTAAAGAAAAAGTTGATTTACAGACTCAAAATTTTGCAACCCTAAGAATTTTGTACTGTTTAAACTTGACGTGAGCAATCACTTTTGAAAAAATTAGATAAAGTTAGCAAAAAGTAAACACAATTTTTTCAAGATACCGGAAAAAGTGATACTTCATTTCTAATATATTTTTTATTTATATAATTCATATCTATCTATCAATTTATTTATTGATATTTTTCTTTATATATGTATTAATTCATTTTAACTTTTTTTATTGTTTTTGTTAAATACCAAAACCTTTTTTTACGTTAGTTTGTTTTTTCAGTGATGTTTTCCAGTTTAGAGTTGATTTATTAGTACTGTTTACACATTTTTACAGAGTGGCAACATTATACAATTCATGCAACTTTGCAAATCTTTACTCTTACAATTTTGCAATAGTTGTGCAAGATATTATTCTATGTGGTTGTTGTGTTCATAGAAATCGAATCAGTACCTTTGATAAAGATTCAATTTAGGATATTCCAGAAAATATTAAATATTTTAGTAAAAACGAGAAAAAAAAATGTTTATTTTAAATTTAAAACTAGAATATAACGGTCTTTTAGAAAACAAAATTTCAAATAGATTAATCCCATTAGTTTCATTTTGTTTTCGTGCGCAGTCCTTAGAAAATTATTTTATTAATCATTTATGGCCTGATTCAGTACGACAATCAACTTGTTTGAAAATAAAATTTGTATGAAAATTACTCATTTTTTCAAATGTTTTTTGAGTAGTTTTCATACAAATTTTATTTTCAAACAATTTGATTGTCATACTGAATCAGGCCCTTATGCTCTTCTGACTATAATATTGGGTCTCCTAAATACTTTTATGATATAAAAATATTATCGTTAAAAATGTAATCATTAAATCTTTTAAAGTAATTATTTTTATATAACTCCGATGATATTTTTTAAAGTTTGACAATTATTCTGGATGTTTTTTTTTTATATGACGAAAACCACGATTTTTTCTATTAATCAAAAAGATAAAAAATACATTTGTACTATTTTATTTTCTAGATTGTAGTATTGTTTTTTAATGAAAACATCGCTAAAGTTATATTTTGAAGACTAAAAATTTATTGTCGAAAAATAGAATAATTTCATCCACCACAGAGAATAGAAGATTGTTATGTGCAAGAAAAGAGCATATTTAAATTTTGCAATTTAGTTTTCTTCAAAAGATTGTTGTTCTAGGACCTAAAAACTTCTAGATATAATTTTTACACATAGTACTTAATTTTATTGAAGGGATCAAAACTTTTGAAAATAAGGTTAAAAAAATTATACGTGTTACATGGATCATTAAAAAGTTACGAAAAATGTAACAAATGTAATCAAACGGCAACACTGTTTAAAACTGTTTGTATTGGGACAATAAAAGTTCATTGGGGTCCAAGTAAAGTCAAAATAAAAAGGGCAACAAATTGGGGGAAAACAATAAAGAAAAAAAAACTACAATGACTAAAAAACAAATTTGAAAAATTAAACAAAAGTATAAACTAACGACGGACTGCAGTAAGAAACAAAAATTGCATAAAGACAAAAAAGAAACATTTTGTATTACTATCTAACTATGTAATTCCTCCACTATTTCCTTGTATTTGAAATTGAAATCCATACAAAAACTACACACAAAAATAAATGTTTACTACACTAAAATAACAAACTCCCCCTTTATGTTCTACAAAAAAAAAAAGAAAAAAACGCAAATGAACAACTTGTGGAGGAAAAATAAAAAATAAAATAAAATAGAAAAAAATGCACAAACGATTTTCAATTTTATAAAAAGTTTTGGCGCCAGTACTTGAAAATGCATAAAATATTTTTAATCAATCTGAAGTTGTAAATACTTACATACATTCATTATACCCTTCCTCAGCGCCAACTTCATCAACAGTGCAAATGGACAGACAAACGATGAATGAATAAATAAGAAACAAGCTTTTTATTTTTCATCATCTTTCTGTGTTTATAGGAATGAAACGAATGAAATGAAGCGTTAAGTGTATCTTGTAGTCATATCATTGTAATATCTTGCTTTTCAAAACATTAAAGAACTTTTTTTCCGAAAAATATAGATGCGTTACTAATTTCTTTAAGCTAAAAGCAGCAACCAAACAACCAACCCAATGCTTCAGGCCAATTGAAAATAATTATGAAATGAAACGAATGCATTTTTTTTAAGTCAAAAGAAAAAAAAAAAAAAAAAAGAAAAAATGACAGTGATTGTATTTGTAGATAGAAATTAACGGTAAAGCAACAGTAAAGAATTTTTAGACGAAGTAATTGTTAAATGGATAATGGAAATTAAATAAAATTGATCATTATTT
Source organism: Protocalliphora azurea (assembly GCA_932274085.1). NCBI lineage: Eukaryota > Metazoa > Arthropoda > Insecta > Diptera > Calliphoridae > Protocalliphora > Protocalliphora azurea. Next base: position 135,323,126 of record OW026519.1, read on the forward strand.
ATTAGCTATCTTTGATTTTTAATAAAAAAAAAACAATTGATTTACTGAAATAAAAATAAAATATTTTGAAATATTTAGGGAAATTGTTTATTTTACAATTTAATTTGGTCTAAAATTTTCTAAGAAAGTTTGTAAGGATTTGATATTACCCAACAAAAACTTTTTGGTTTTCGGTAATGGCAACTACTTCTTTCTTTATAATGAGGCTTCATTATTATTTGCCTACTCTGTTTTACATAAATAATTTCAATAGTATAATAGCTATTTGTTGGTTCAACCCCATTCTGATGCTGTAAGTTTTTTATAACAAAATGTTTAAAATAATATTTTAAACTAAAAAGAGTTTTTGTCGCTTAAGAAACTAAGAGTTAGTTGGTGCACTGAGTAAGACGTTAATTAAAAACGAATGGTTAATTTGTGTCCAAGTTCGAATCTCACTGGCGAGATTTTTTTAGGTTAAAGGCCGGTTTTTTAAAAATAAACGTTAAAAGAGAATTCCCCATATCATACCAAATTTGAACGAAATCTGAAATGGTTAGGTTCGGGCCTTATTTGTTCCACTAGCCGAAATGACTTCAAAGCAAATAAATTCATTGTTTTTATTGGAATCCAATCAGTTGGAAATATGTTTAATATTAACAGGAAAAAGCTATGCTTTGATAATATCTTCCATAGCGACGTTCACCTAGGACTTATTGACAGCACTGCTTTGCACTACTTAATGGGTGGTCGGCATTATCTGAATATAACGTTATTACCTGGTTTTTATGATGATAGAACATTAAACTGTTCGCCATTTTCAGAAAAAGTATAATGATCTGGCAATATCAGCTCCCGAACGATATATTGCTTGAAACAAAATATTTGATTAAATTCAAATTTTTATAATCATTGTTCATGAGAGATCCCCGATCTACTCTTAACTATTTATCGTTCATAAATTTTCTATCGTATCGATTTTCTGGTTTTTCTTTTGCTACCTTACGTCTCCTCATTCCGCCTTATTTTTTGAATTGAATTATTTTTTAAGACTTGGTTTTTTTAAATTTTTCGGCTGATGCGATTTTAATTTTTATATCGTTTTAATAAGTGATAAACTTATATTTGTTATGTCCAAAGAATTGTCCTTTTCAGAAATTCTTTTCAGTATTAGCCTTGTTTAGGTTTCAACGAAACCAAAATGGATAAGACACCACGAATGCTGATGAAGTGTGTAGCAGCACAGAAAATACGTATTCCATTCTGCTGGTATCTAATTATAGTCCACAAAGTCTGCTTTGGTACTGCCAAAGAGAGACAACAAGGCAATTTACGATTGCACACTTGTTTAAGCCTATTGTTGTCGGTGTGTTGAATGGTAATTTTATAGTTTTGCCAAATCTAAGGTGCCTTTAATTGCAAAGAGCAAATGTAAGGGCTCTAATGTTTAATACATCATATTTTAATTGTATTTCTTACTTAGACTATTATAGACGTCAAATACTACAACATTTATTAGCTTTTTTTTGTAATTTCCGAATTAAGTGCGAGAAAATAATATGACCTTATGTATCCCCTTTTATTGGCATGATCTGTTACAAACAAAACTTCCAACTAATCATGCCTAAAACCTTCTCACAAAGGATAAAGGACTTTTTATCCAACTGATATATTTAATCCATCTTAATGCAACACTTTTATGCAAAATAAACATATTTTTTCTGCTGTCTTATGCACTTCAAATATTTTCAAGATTAAATGAGCTTAAAAATAACTATTTCTAAAAAAGCCCAAAATCCAGAGACGCCAAGAAGATAAAATCGATATAAAAAAAATAAAAGAAGGATTGTCAGAAAATTTGGCAAATGTGACAAGAAACACATGTGCCAAATAAATATTTGAATAAAATAAACAAAAAAAAAAAAAAAAAAAAAAACTTCATTAAAAACTTCAAATCTAAAAATGCAACAATTCCAATGAAGAAAAAAAGCAACATATTGAAGAAATTTTGTGCAACCAAACAAAAAGTTTAAACAATAAAAAACTAGAAAAAAAAATTAAATTGGCGACAAAAACTACAACAGATTTTTTTTAGTATTGTTGATGTTTTTCATTAAAAATTGTTCACAAAAAGGAAAAAAAAAGAATTGTGAGAAAATTTTATAAAAACTATAAACTCATTTTACAACAATTATGGGTCTGTTATTATATTTTGTTAGTAAACGCCAATGACGCCATGCCTGCAAACAGTAACTTACTACCAATAAGAAGTACTCATAGTATGTGGCATGAAAAAACTGAAAAATAAACTTTTTAGATATCCGCCTTTGCAAAAAGGTGGCTTTTTCTAACAGTTTTACTGTCTGATGCTTTTTTGTAGTTTTTTTCAATTTCGATTAAAAAGCATGACTGTTAACAATATTTTTAGGAAAAAGAGGAAAAAGTTATGGTGACATACTCGTACCACACTTATTTAAGTTTGAAGTTAATATTTTTTTTTTTTTTATTTGAAGCACTCGGTTAGATAGTTGATGTAGCATGCTACATTAGCGAGCAGTTAAGTATATTAGGAAATATTTTCTCTTCTTTTTTATGTAATTTTTTTTTTTTTTTTTTTTTGATTTTCTGTTTAAATTTGCAATGGTCAGTGAAGCCGGATATCTTTAGCCATCATATTAGTGGTGAGTAGTAGAGTAATGTTGTGACAATCTATATGTGCATTATGGCCTTTAACAAATTGTAGTTAGGCAGTTAGTTGGTGACTTATTCACTCACTCATTTTTAAACCATTTAATATGCTACAGTCAGTAGATCCAACTATAGAATATAAGCAGTGTATAGTTGTCAATACATAGTATATTTACACTCTTGGTTTCTACGTTAGTAACTACTTTTGTTTTGAGAGAACGTATGTACCATTGAAAATTGCTTAAGTATTTCCATAAATATCATTACTATTATGAATGCATTTCAATCACTTCCCAAATCACTTTTTCACCGATTCTAACTTATTTTCAAATCTACGGCTTCTCTAGACGTCGAAATTTTATTGGATGTCAAATCCGGATTATATAATTTGTTAAGTTTATCAGAAAGCATTTTTTTAGACAGCAGAGATTTTTATGTTTCTCTAAAAACTTTAGTACTCGAAACTGACTGTTTTTCGTTTCTCTACTGCTGTGCAAGAAGATACCCGGATGTTTTAAAGATACTGGTGTCTAGTGTTTATAAAAACCAGACTTTTCGAAAAACCGGTTTGATGAAAAATGTGTGAAATTAGAAAAATCGGCTTTTCGATCGGCTGTGGCTTCGCAATAGGGTTCTCCAAATCGACTTTCAAATAATCAACAAAAAAAAAAGTTGAAATCGACTTTTTGCTTCTAAAATTATCAGGAAATTAACTTTCTTGTTGTTAGTAGTCGAAATGTCGAATAAAGTCGAAAAGTCGAAATAGTCGAAAGGTCGGAAAATGACGAAAATAGTCGCAAAATCGAAACAAAAAATGCTTTATTGAAGAGGAAGTTTCTTAACAGTTTTTATTTCAACAATACATCTGATGAAAATACTATCGTAAAAAACATATTTATGTGTAACCAGTACTTTTATTGCATAGATTGTCTGATAATTTATCAACATATTTATATTACTTATGTTTTTATAAGACAAATAATAAAAAATATTCCAAAGAGGCCAAAAATCCCAAAAATGTCGTATGAAATCGAAAAATCGAAAGTAAACTATTCAAAATTAAAAAAAAAAAATCGAAAAGTCGTAAAATCGAACTTTTCTTTCGTTCTTCAAATGTTCCAACTGTCCCATAGGGTACGATTTCTTGACAATGCCTTAAGAGTGCCAACAGACGTATATGGACTTTCACAGACTAGAATAATAGTTATTTTTTCTTCGAAGCTAAGATTTAGTATGGTAAATTTAGTACTTCACTAAAAATCTCTTTGGACTGTGGTACATAGAGCCTCTTTTATCTTACCGGGTATCCAAATGTAATATTTTTTTTTCTGACGTTTATGTAAACCGAATTTTCTCACACAACAATAAGATTTCAACAAAGCACAAATTAATTAGAAAAAATCGGTAAAACTTGGGATAGTGTTGAAAAATTAAACTACAGCGAAATTCATAAAAATTGCTTATGCGAAAATTTTTACGATTACCCTTTTAATGCAGAAATAAATTTTTGAAATCTCTGATTAAAAGGGTACCATTATTGCCATAACTTTAAATAATAACAAATTTAAAATATCTTTACAAGTGTTGCCACATCTCAAACTATAAGTAGTAACCCATGTAGCACTAGAAAATGTGTCGTTCAACGATATTGTTATTGTTTCCATTTGATTGTACATGGTAAAGAAATTCATACAAAAAGTTTGTGTATCCTCCTAGTAAATAATAAAAATCAACAAAATAACAACAACAAATGAACTCCTTTTTCAAAAGAAAATATTAGAAAGAACAGTATAAAGCAAAAAAAAAAAAAAAACACACAAAAACTGACTTAAGAACAGTTTTTAAATTTAAAAAAGCGCAGTGGTATACAAAAATAAGATATATTAAATTTTAAAATCTTTGGAATATAGCAAAAATATTATAGCCACAACTTACTTTCAACTTTAATTTAAATAAAATTACTTTTCATAAAATTTTTTTCAATGATCATATTTTTTTGTTTGCCTTCCTCAACCACTGTGCAACTGTTTGATTCCATTTCTTATGTGGCAATTTTTAAATGCTCTAAAAAATTGTTTATTTGTATTTCTGTCTGTCTGCTCATTCGTATGAAAGTCCCTCCATATGTCAGTTGTTTATTTGTTAGATGTTTTTTTCTCTAGTTTTTTTTATTATTTTTCTTAATATAAATTTTATACAATTTCTTCAATTTTCAACAGCATTTTGTCGCAATGTCAACAAACTGTTTTTTCTTTTTATTTAATAAAAACAAACTTTTTTCCTTTGTACAGTTCTTCCTTTATCAATAAAATTTTTCTTTTTTTGTTCCTTCTAATATTATAATTTTTTTTTCGTACTTTTAAGCGTTTATTTATTTGTTGGACAATTATTGTCGCTGTTGTTGTCATTATTATTTGTTAATAATATTTAAGTTTGTTGTGTCTCATTTGCTATGTCTCCTTTAGTTTAGTCATGTTCTTGTACTTATCTTAAGGAAAAGCAGCAAAAAAATTGAGTGGGTTGTTCCCTTTTTATTATGGCCCATTAAATGAAAACGTCCTTTTTTTCTTTTGTTAGTTTTGCTTCTTTTGGTTTTTGGTATTTACGAACGTTGTCATCTTCGTTATGATAGGAAAAATCTTATTTAGATATTTACATACAAGACTAATTTTTTTTTTGGCAAATTGTCTATAGTTAAAGAAATTTAGTTAGTGTCATTTGTTAGAAAAAATGTTCAAAGGAAAATCAATTAAGAAGTTTTATTTTTAATAATGATGTTGTTAACGGAAAGTAATTTGATATTTTCTAAAGTTTTGTTAAATATTCATATATATTTTCCTAAGCTTTTTTCTCTTTCCAGAGCTTTCTGAAGCTCCCAGATGACATAGAAAGTTTAAATTCGGCTTACTTATAAAAATGTTCGTCCTACAAATCCTATCGGAGCCAGATTTTAAAATTTATATTAGCGAGCGGAGATAATCGGATTTGTGTATAATTTCCTAAACATGTTTTCTCTTTCCACAGCTTTCTGAATAGAGAATGCATCCCGTAATTTCCCTTCCCTGGATTCCCGGAAAATTTCCAATTTTTCATGTCCCGCTTTCCTGGGAATTTCGTCCGGGATTCCCACGAGAATTTTAAACAAAAACTTATATATTTTAGTAATTTTGTAAAGAAAATTACATCAAAAATCCAGGTGGGAACTATATTTTAACAACAATTTCATTAGAAAGTTTAATATACAATTCATTACATTAATTATATTAAACATCTTAATAAAAATTAAAAAACTAGCATGTAAAAAAAAATAGAATTTATTAAAGGAATCTTATAGACATTTTAAATATAACTACGTTATAAATTTTGTCAGTAGTATAAACAGTACTCGGCGGGATATGTTTCATAGAAATTTAACAAAACATTAAGAAAGTTAAGAAAAAAAGTAAAATATTCTCTGTTATGTATAAGAACTTCTGATTGGATCTATAACCTGAATGCGATTATTTTATATTGCGGATTATGGATATTATAGGGAAATTTAATAGACAACAGACCGAAGCTTCGATTTGATTTAAACGTATTATGGAAAAAATCAAATTTTAAATTTTATTATTATTTTTTTTTTATTGTCAACATATACTTTTTCGGAAAATTTACGAATTTTATTTATTTTTATTTAGCTATTAATATAAGTATATCATTAATATTGAAGACAAAAAAAGAATCATAAAAATATAAAAATAATTGAAATTCTGTTCCCATTGTTGTAGGAAGTTGAAATTTGGTTCGTTAAAATGTGTTCCAACCAAAATTAATACCGTTTGAATTACGTTTGAATCACTCTGAAGAATTGGAAAAAATTATTATCAGCCAATAAAAATCTACATTTTTGAGTATACTTTTAATAAATTTAATTTTTAAGGAGATTTACGAAACTTGCTTAAAAATATTTAATAATAACAATGCCAGAGTAAATATTTTGTTATTTAATTTCTGATATCTCTACTTATCTATAATATATATATATATATATATATAATTTTATGCTATATATCTTTTAAATATTGCTGAATATTGTGTTGATTATGGGAATAGTGATAATTGTAGTTTTTAATCCGGGATCTCGGGAATCACGGAAAGTCGAAATTAACGGATTACTTTAATTTTTTTGAAATTTTCTTTTCTGTTTTTTTTTTTTAATTTTACTTTTTCACCCTCAAATTCTAACGGATTCAAATATTTCAATTTCGATTAGAAAGACGAAAATCGTCAAAAAGTGGTTCATTTTTTCGAAGTTTTTTAGATTTTTGTGTGCCTTTTATTAAAGTGCCTGAAGATAGCTACGTTAGTTAGCTACGTTTCTTAATTTTATGTTAACTAACACTTCTCTCACTCAGAGACTGTTTAGTTAACAGTTTCAATTTTAATAATATTTTTAAAAATGTTAATTACCTTTATTTAACAGAATAGATTTATCTACACTTTTGTTAATATTATTAAAAATATCAATAGCATTTTCGTAATATTTTTTCACTAAATTTATTATAACTTAAATGTTTGAATAAAACCAAAAATTATGATTCTAAAATTTTTTTCTACCTTATATTTCAGAAATATGTGCTTAAATTAAATACTTTTATAAATTGTTTATTTCTCAAATAATCTTTATGTGAGAATCCCAGTGGTAAAAATGAAAATATTTTCTCTATCTGGACTTGGTAGGGTCAAAAGCAATTCTCTAAAGGTTTTCAGAACAGAAAAGATAATATTCAGATTGATCATAGGTTTTGAGCAATAGAATTTTGGAAATTTTGAAAAAATGAGTTTCCTCATATAAGAGTCTTATTGATGATCGAAAAGTGGGTCAAAATTAACAAGGTGCTCTATTTGGACCTATAAAAATTTTGAAAAAAAAAGATATTTTGAGAAATCATAATTTTTATTTATAATTTTTGGTTTTATTTATACATTTAAATTATAATAATTTTAATGAAAAAATATTACGAAAATGCTACTGACATTTTTAAAAATATTAACAAAAGTGCAGCTAAATCTATTCTGTTAATTAAAAGTCATTAACATTTTGAAAAATGTTATTAAAATTAAAAATAACTAAATTCTGCTAACTTAGTAGTCTCTGAGTGAAAGAAATGTTAGTTAACATTAAATTAAGAAGCGTAGCTAACTTCCGTAGCTATCTTCAAACACTTAATTTTTCTTGGTATTGGCATGCTAGTTTTTAAATAAATGATGTTGAAAATGTCTTTAAATCATTATCTTCTTGAAATTTACTAATTTAAATTTATTTTCTTGTTTCTTTTTAGGTGAGTTCAGATTTATAAATTTCAATATTGTAGAGTTCTGTAAGTATGTATTTAGAAATAAATCTAAAGACCTTATTCATAATCAGATTTTATATTAATAAAAAATTTAATAAAACAAATTTAATGATCGCAATTTAACCAGTATCAAACTTCAATGACTAATATTGATTGTTATCTCTGCACACTTTGTGGTATATAATTAAAACAACAGAATGGAATATGCATTTTTTATGTTATAATATTAATGGTATAATAACTTCAAACACGGTTCTGTTTTTGGCAAAATAGTTAATAACAAGGACAGATACTTTCATTCACTAAAAAATCGAAAATATGCAATTATAACATGGAACAGAAAACGAAAAATATGCATTTATAGCTAAAAATATGAAGATCAAAAAGATAAATATATATATATATAATAAGCGTTCTGTGCAATGTGTGCACACTCGCAAATGATTTTATGGAAATTCATTTGCACAATACTTTGCGCGATTATTTAGTCTCGCTAACTTGCGCTGTTTAATTGTGTCTTTTGTTTATATTTAAAAGTTATTCAATAACTGCGATGTAAAAAATTATAGTTACTTTAATTTAAATAAAATCATAACATGTATCTTTGATTTCAACAAAATTTTTTAATTACTTACATTATTTTCTTATCCTTAATACCCGTATTGCACAACATTTGAAAAGGGGGTTCATGAAATCAAATATGCACGTGCATATAAAATCTTTTTAAAAAATTTTTAAGAATTCATTCAGGTCGTAGCAGCATCATTTTCAGTAACGTAATATCCAATAAATTATTTGCTTTTAAGAAAAGAAAAAATAATAATTATGTTTTAAGTGCTTCATGGGAAATTTTTATTAAATTACTTAATTTAAAAGCAAAACATTATAAATGCGGTTACTGCATTTTCCATTTGAAATTATTATATGTATCGATATCTTGAAAATGAGATCATGATTTCTTCGAACATGATGTAAATCGTGTGTCAAACATATAATATGAATACGTTTTGGATAAAATACCTTCAGAGAATCTGCTGCCGACACAATTTATTTATTTATTTTTTCAATTTTACAATGTTAACCAAACATTTTTTCTAGAACATTTCCTAATTTTTGCATATTAGATTAACGATATATTATTCTTCGACATCAGTGGCTTCAAATGGCCAAGTGACAATCAAAATTTTGAAGGGACAGTCCACTTACTTGTTAGATTATGTGTAAGAAGATTTGCGATTGTATCTTTAGCCCATAACCTTTTTAAAACATTAAACACTTATAACATTTCTCTTCTTATAACACTTATAACTTCTCTTCTCGATAGGTTGTATATTATGGTATGGTATATCATTTTTTAATGAGATTCTGAAATATAGCGGTGACTAAAAAACATTAAATCGAATATAAGTTGTGTTATAACGCCAAAAATTATAATGGCACATAAATCAAAATACGTACGATAGTAAGTGAGATGTAAGCTGAAAACGAATTTTCAGACCTTTTATAACGTGATTATCGATAACAGCTTATATAAGGCCCCAAAACGAAGCTAAAATTCCCTCCATCAAATGTGAAGCCCTTACTTTCTTGTGCTATTCGTATATAGTCAAAAATATAAAAGAAATTAAATAAAAATTGCCAAATATGCAAAATTTATGCATTTGAAGAAAAATATTTAATGTTATGCATTTTACTAAAATATGCAATAAGAAATTGATGCCATTTTCTTTGCAAATCCTTTAATTTACAAAAATAATTGGTTAACATTGATATTCAGTTACTCACTGAAAATATTCATTTGCATGAAAGTATTAACCAGGGCTATCTCCTTTGTTTAAATTTGCAAATGAAATAAATTAGAAATATGTATATAAATCAGGTATAATCGTCGAGTAAAAAATGTGCTTTTTAGGATTCTGTTCATAATATTTAAATAAGAAATAGACAGATTAAATCCAGAAGTTGCAAAAAATTAAAAATATATTTCTGGATATATTTCCTCCAGAAAAGTAGGCAGGGACTCAAAACTATCTCAAACCTTGATAATAAAAATAAAATAAAGTAAAAAAAATCCATGAATTTTTTGAAGAATGAGCGATTAATAATATTTAGAAACAGATATGCTGAACAAATTTGAAGTTTACTGACATCGGAGAAAATTAAATTTCCCAAAAAACCTATTAAAATCAATAACTGCAATGCTACTGTTTGGTGCGGGTACTAAATATTAGAATTATTACGAGTACTAATACTATAACTATTATTTATTACTATAACTTATTTAAAAGTGTGTGTTTCGTAATAAAAATTCAATTGGGAAGATTAAAACAGAAGCCAGGAAGTATAAACTTTATACTCCCTGATATGACAATGACTAAAAATGTGGTTGTGTAGTTTTATCATATTATAGATTTAATTCGCGAAATTTAAGGCATAGCCTGTTTTTAAATAAAAATTTTTGAATTTTTTATTAGATGGAGCGCAAAACTGAACATTTTTTTATTTCAATTATGTTTTTCATTTATGTTTTTTATCTTAATATTTTTTTACAATGACTAAATTAATTTTAAATAATTTTAAAATTTATTATTTTAAACAGAACCCTCACAAATTAACACTATTAATTATTTCTGTATTACTTTACTCTTTGAGAAGATAGAGCCTAAAAATTTAGATAGTTACAAGAAAAGTGTTCACTTTTGCTTCATAGTGTAAGCGAAATTTGAAGTTTTGATTTTTTTTTTTTAATTTTCAACTTTAAAGCGCAAAATATTTTGGGCTCCATCGCGAAAGTGATTCACGAATTTTAAACGCTGTAATTTGCTGTTTGTTCATCAAGGAAAAAAGTCCGAAAACAATCTTTGTGTTTTTTGTAATCCTCCTGAAAATTAAACTTAGTTTGTTTTATGATGTTTTCCGTTCATGAACTGGACCGTTTTTTAAAAGATTTTTTTTGTTTTGTTTTTTTAATTTTTGTATTTTATTCCAAAGGAACGCATAAAATTTGGTGTCATTTCAAAGTTATTTAGAAGCCGCGCCTGCTGGTATATAAAACATATCCAACAGTGATGTCAATATTTTATATTCCACAAAATATCATATTTTTCAAATATTATATTTTCACAATATTATTTGTTATTTTTAATAAAAATTCTAAATCTTAATTTTTTTACTTGCTTTAAGATATAAGTTGCTAGTGTCTGTTAAATTTTTATATTAATATTTTTACATTTTCGCGGTTTATCAGATTTAAAATGATTTAAAATTATACACAAACATAGACACTATGGGTATCAAAATTCTTCTTTTGATAAGAACTACCCGTTTGAATTGAAATATTTATGAAAGTTATAAAAATATGTTCGATTGTAAACCGTTAAAAAGGTAATAAATTGCAATGAATTTTAACATATAACGCCATCATGCATCAATCATTTCTATTCTAATGACTTAAATCATATAATTATTATGTCCGGTTTTTTTAAAAACAAATAGACCAAAGTTTTGTAAAATTTTAATTTCCAGATGCAAATAACTCGTTAGTATAAAAAATAAAAAGCAAAGAGTAGCATTCACCTTTGCAATTGGGCACCCTACGGTATGGTACCTCTTCTGAGAAGTCTCTAGGATCTGCTTTCTGAACTTAAATCGAGCCAGCCGCTTAGAAATTACAGGTTTACCTATAAAACCCAATTTGTGATAATGTGCAAATCTTTGAGACTAGTTGGTCTAAAAACTGCGTGTGTTAAAATTAATTTCAATTTATCGGTTCACAAGTTGCAAATGTATAAATACATTTTCCTATTTGTCGCAAAAAGATATTTAGTAAAGTATTTATTTCCAGAGTTCAACTTGAATAAGTTGCTTTTAAGATCCTTTTAATTAAATTTGTTCTCGTTTTTAAAATAAAATTACTTTAAATTTTACTGTTTTCAAAAACTCCTTCAACTCTTATAAATTTCTTTTTTTTCATAAATTATTCCATCACCCACGTTTTCGGTGACAAATCAAAAAAAAAAAAAAAAAATAAAATAAAATAAAAAAACTTCAATTAAAAATCCCAATTAATATGCTGCTTTTGTTTGATGTTCGTAATTCTGTAATTGAACCGCAAATATTTGATGTACAAAACCTGAAAATTTTCTAAATCAAACCAAACGAAATCTTTTCCATTAACAATACAAAAATCAAATAAAAAAAACATACATATATATGTAAACACAACAATTTAACGATAGAATCAATGCAATCTAATCAAAAACTGCAGAAAAAAATCATAAAAAAACTTTATAGAATTAAAAAATATAAATAATAAAAACTGCACACAAAAAAAAACGGAAGAAAATGTCACACATCCGGTATGAAAAAATATCCTGAAAAATGTCGCTCAAAAATCACATGACGTAAAAACGTGAATGGGACTAACAAGAGTGTGAGAGTGAATAGAAATACAAACATACAAACATATACACATCCGCTTAAAATAATAGATACACCTTTTAGCATGATATTAAAATGGAGATGACTTTGGAAAATTTTTCAGAATTATTTTATTAAACACTATGATCTGGCAATGCCACTTCAACGATAAATTTGGCAAGTATATACATTTAAATTCATCACCAGGGAAACCACAAATATGCAATTGCATGTATTTTCTTGTATGTATAATGCAGCGATTGATAAAATATTTATCCGTTTCAGAACAAAGAAAGTAATATGCCATCGATTTGTAAGTGCATATTTTTGCATATTTAAAGCATATTTTGAGCATAATAAAGTTTTCATATGATAAAATAAACAAATGGGAAATTAAAAATTAAATTAAATTAAAAATTAAAAAATGAAAGATAAATTTTAGTGTGCCGTGTTTTATAACACATAAATATTAATAAAACACTTTGTTTTAATGTAAAAAAAAATAATTCTTGTTTAAAAACGGAAAACATTTTTTGTGTTTTCAGAGCATATTTTCGCGTTTTTAGAGCATATTTTTTGTTTTTTGCAGCACATGTTATGCGCATAAAGCATTTTTGAGAGTGGTTTCCCTGTTCATCACATATACATTTTCAATTTAAAAACCAAAAATTTTTGCTCATAATAATAGATACAGTTGTTTAATTTGTAATTTTTTATATTAAATAGAATTTTATGTCGTTTTTTATTGCTTCTACGTAATAGGGTAAGAACAATTTTATTTTGGTTGAAAATATTATAAAAAAAATAGAAAATGTTAAACAATTATTGTACCAAATATGAGAGGAATGGTTCAAACCAAGAGAAAAAATCGAAAGTCGTTATGTGAAATAGCAGATACGGGTTTAAGAAGATCTCTACATTTTGTCCAAAATGCCTTATCCAAAAACAAACAAAAAAAAATCTCTTCATTTCTTTGAAGATTATTTTAGCTGTAATTTTAATGTAACTCCGCAAAGCAGCTCGTCTTCGTCTTGTGCAAGACAAATTGCCGGGAAGATTTGCCAGAAAAGTTCCATTAATGCGTACATAAAATTTGAAGATGGGTTTGGAATTTTCTAGAGGACATCTACTTTAGTCTGAAAAGAAAACTTGTTTGGAAACGACTACCATTTAAATTTACAAAGATGACCGTTTAACAGGGAGGAGGGAACATAAAGGTTTGTATTTATCGCATTGATAGTACAACGAACACAAATGGGTACAGGGACATATTCGAAAATGATATGTTTCCATATGTCGCAGAGAATGTGCCATTACTTTGGATATTCGAACAAGATAATAGCACCAATTACAGTTCGAGATTAGTAAAGAATAGATTTTTAGCAGAATAGTGTCCATTTTTTAAGCTGTCCAAGTAAATCTCCAGATCTAAATGCTATAGAAAATTTGTGGAATGATTTGAAGAAATAAAATAGATTTGAATTATAGAAGAAAACATGGTACGAGATTTTATTGGAAACTTGTTAGAAGTTGTCCAAAATAAGGTTGGATATATAGGATATTATTCCTTGTTTAACACTATTTAATAATTTTTAATAAAAATGTAAGTAGTTTTTAATTTATGTATTTTTCTTTTAAATGTATCTATTACTTTGAGCATCAAAATTGCGTAGATAGTAAAGCAATTTTCAATTAACATGTTTTAGCTTTCTTAATTAATAAAAATAAGTATGGTATGACTTTTTTATTTTTTAATGAACGAAAACGTGCTTTTTTCCTTCTTTATAACATAAAACGAACTTAAGTGTGTCTATTATATTGAGCAGATGTGTACATACATATGGTCACATGGAATGCAACAACTAGTAATTGAGGCGTGAGATTGAAACACATGACAGACTAGAAAATAAAAAAATAAAAAACTAGTCAAAAACATAAATACACAAACTCATACACAAGACACCCACACATGCAACACACGAACAGTAAATAAAATATCTATAATAGTCATGAAAGGAAACGGAAACCTAAAACCGAAAAGACTATAATTTAACTATGTTTAAAAATGTAGAATGAGTAAGCATGGGAATTGGTGAAACAGGAATGAGGTGTTTAGTAAAGTTACAAAGAAAACTAATAAAAATACTAATAATACTTAAACAGGGAGTTTAAGATGATGATTTCTACTTTAAACTAACCAAACAATCACCAGCCAGCCCTTACACACGAAACATGTTGCAGGACATGAAAACAAAACAAATCATAAATAGAAAATAATACCAAAAATGAAAGAAAGAACAAATATACTCTTCCTTGTGTGTAATTTGGTAGGAAAATGCACAAAACATGCCATATCCACATGTCGCATGACCATAAAATGAAAACTTTGTACTTTTGTACCATTAAGCACCCACACCGTAATCAACATAAACATGTCTTTAAAGTTATATACTACACTCACATCAACATATATAGAAATAATCAAGTCACTAACCGATAGGGCAGACCAACCGAACGACCAACCAGTTGTCTAGCCAGGAAAATGCAACACAGGCTTAACAGCACATCATAGGAAAGTATTAAATGTGTTATACTCATGCATACTTGGAGTTCCTCCGTAGTTGCTATCATCATCGTCGTCGTAGTCGACATCATAGTCATCCATAAAAATCCCAAAATCATATTTCTAATCGGATGTCTACATGAATGGTGAAACGGTTGAAAAGTTCTTATTAAACAAGGATATTAAAAGCAACCCTCAATTGCACTTATAATGCGAGTGATGGTAAATAGAATGTTTGAAAGAAATATTTCTATTGTCAAAGCGAAAATATTTTTAGTACTAATGGAGCTGTATTTTTTTCGTTCTCAAAGTAAAATGTATAGCTGATATTAAAGTATAGAATGAAATCAAACCCAATAAATTACATCGTGTTGCAGTTAAAAATCACATTAAAAATTAATGCCCAACAAAAACTTTGCTTACCCTGTAAGTTTTTCTGCCCTTCAAATTTACCAAACTTGTATTTCTTTATCCGTTTCAGATAATTTTAAGATTTTTGGCATCGATTTTTACAGCATATTTTTGATATTTTGGTGTAACAGCATATTTTTGCATATTTTGAGCTTGACAGTACTTTTGGTCATATTTTCGTAGAAAATCCTTATTTTATAACATATTTTAGCAATTTAAATTACATATATTTGCATAGATTATACTTATTTTATACTAAAGCGAATAATTTTGCCTATTTTACACTTAAGAGAAAAATTTTGCATATTTTGCACCCAATAGAAATTTTTATCTGATTCCTTATTAATTTTCATATTATAAACTGATAGCAATTTTGTAATTTTTGCCAAAATTTATAAGCTTTGAATGCTTTTAAGTGCAAAAAGAAAAAATATTTTTAGACATTTCTAATAAAAATCAAGTTATTTTTAGTATGAGTAGTAGATAATTTAAAATATATCTAGAAAAAAAATAATATTTTTAGGAAAATATTTAAAAAAAAATATGATTTTAGAGGAATATTTTACGATTTTATGAGCATAAAATACTTTTTTTTTTAGAATATATTTTTGAATGCCCTACTCATTACTTTTTATATGGTGAGGTCCACGAGTTCATGGGTCCCCATTACTAAAGTACTTATTTTAAACAGTCAAATAAGTAGTTAATCTACTACAAATCTTCAAAATTGTTATATTAGCGACGCACACAAATATATTCACATCATATTTGTGTGCGTCGCTAAAGTTTTCACATAAAAATATAAATTTAAATAATTTACTAAGAAAAATACGGGCTTAGTATTTGGTTGAATTGACAATCTTCTGCGTGCTATGCAGTCGCTTTAATGAACTGAGCTATTGCAGAACAAAATAAATTGTTATTTACCGACAACTAGTTATTCCAATACTCAAAGAAATGAGAAATTCATTACCAGCTAATGAGTCCAATAATTAGTAGCCATTACCAAAAGCCAAACAATTTTGGGTGTATGTAATAGGTTATATTCAGTCATAACAATTTTTCCAAATTTGCCTCAGAAAGTATGCTCCGAATAGAACACAAAATATACATATGAACAATTTAATGATAAATTTTAGAAAATCTTTAATAACTTTTTACGTTTTTAATCGATTTTAAAGAGGTATCACTCGTTTTATGCTTAAGAAAAAACATTTAAAAACAATGACATCAAGATCGAAATTTTGAAAAAGAATATATGTACTTATGTGCACATATAAAAGATTTTAATATACATAGTTAGAAAGCTAAGTTCATTTGCCTTCTAAATCAATTTGAGAATCTAGAATTGACTTAAAATTTAGGAAGCAGTAAAGAAACTAACCTCAAAATGGTTGTTCGCAAGTGCTCGTAATTTAGAGCGTGTTCCGATTTTTGTGTAATTTTGTAGCAGAGTGTTTTTTTTCTGTAGCCAATGTTTGTTTGTTCTAAAATACGTAAAAGTGTAAAATTTTTGGAAATCTAAATCGAAAATCCCAAAAATTTGATCTTTTTTTAATTAAAAAAAATCTAAATTTATTTAAGGTCTGGTAAAAGATATTCTTAAACCATGTTCCATTAGTTAATCGTTTGGGATTTTAGAACGTATAGTTTAAAATCGAAATTAGTACCATATGGGTTAAATTCAAAAGCTCTATTGGCTACACAGAAAAAAATTATTACCTAATATGTTTCAATTAACATAGTTATTTCATTGTACATCAAAATTTAATGAATATATTTAAGCAAAAAATAAAAATAAAATAAATAGTAAAAATAAAATTCAAGTAGGATTTTTTTCTCATTTAAATTTTTAATCATTTACTTGATTGATTTAATAATTTTTTTAAATTTGTCGCATTGATAATACAATGAACACAAATAGGTACAGCGACACATTCGAAAATGGTATGTTTCCATAAAATAAAGTAAAATAAAATAAAATAAATAGTAAAAGTAAAATTCTTGTATTTCTTTATCCGTTTCAGATAATTTTAAGATTTTTGGCATCGATTTTTACAGCATATTTTTGATATTTTGGTGTAACAGCATATTTTTGCATATTTTGAGCTTGACAGTACTTTTGGTCATATTTTCGTAGAAAATCCTTATTTTATAACATATTTTAGCAATTTAAATTACATATATTTGCATAGATTATACTTATTTTATACTAAAGCGAATAATTTTGCCTATTTTACACTTAAGAGAAAAATTTTGCATATTTTGCACCCAATAGAAATTTTTATCTGATTCCTTATTAATTTTCATATTATAAACTGATAGCAATTTTGTAATTTTTGCCAAAATTTATAAGCTTTGAATGCTTTTAAGTGCAAAAAGAAAAAATATTTTTAGACATTTCTAATAAAAATCAAGTTATTTTTAGTATGAGTAGTAGATAATTTAAAATATATCTAGAAAAAAAATAATATTTTTAGGAAAATATTTAAAAAAAAATATGATTTTAGAGGAATATTTTACGATTTTATGAGCATAAAATACTTTTTTTTTTAGAATATATTTTTGAATGCCCTACTCATTACTTTTTATATGGTGAGGTCCACGAGTTCATGGGTCCCCATTACTAAAGTACTTATTTTAAACAGTCAAATAAGTAGTTAATCTACTACAAATCTTCAAAATTGTTATATTAGCGACGCACACAAATATATTCACATCATATTTGTGTGCGTCGCTAAAGTTTTCACATAAAAATATAAATTTAAATAATTTACTAAGAAAAATACGGGCTTAGTATTTGGTTGAATTGACAATCTTCTGCGTGCTATGCAGTCGCTTTAATGAACTGAGCTATTGCAGAACAAAATAAATTGTTATTTACCGACAACTAGTTATTCCAATACTCAAAGAAATGAGAAATTCATTACCAGCTAATGAGTCCAATAATTAGTAGCCATTACCAAAAGCCAAACAATTTTGGGTGTATGTAATAGGTTATATTCAGTCATAACAATTTTTCCAAATTTGCCTCAGAAAGTATGCTCCGAATAGAACACAAAATATACATATGAACAATTTAATGATAAATTTTAGAAAATCTTTAATAACTTTTTACGTTTTTAATCGATTTTAAAGAGGTATCACTCGTTTTATGCTTAAGAAAAAACATTTAAAAACAATGACATCAAGATCGAAATTTTGAAAAAGAATATATGTACTTATGTGCACATATAAAAGATTTTAATATACATAGTTAGAAAGCTAAGTTCATTTGCCTTCTAAATCAATTTGAGAATCTAGAATTGACTTAAAATTTAGGAAGCAGTAAAGAAACTAACCTCAAAATGGTTGTTCGCAAGTGCTCGAAATTTAGAGCGTGTTCCGATTTTTGTGTAATTTTGTAGCAGAGTGTTTTTTTTCTGTAGCCAATGTTTGTTTGTTCTAAAATACGTAAAAGTGTAAAATTTTTGGAAATCTAAATCGAAAATCCCAAAAATTTGATCTTTTTTTAATTAAAAAAAATCTAAATTTATTTAAGGTCTGGTAAAAGATATTCTTAAACCATGTTCCATTAGTTAATCGTTTGGGATTTTAGAACGTATAGTTTAAAATCGAAATTAGTACCATATGGGTTAAATTCAAAAGCTCTATTGGCTACACAGAAAAAAATTATTACCTAATATGTTTCAATTAACATAGTTATTTCATTGTACATCAAAATTTAATGAATATATTTAAGCAAAAAATAAAAATAAAATAAATAGTAAAAATAAAATTCAAGTAGGATTTTTTTCTCATTTAAATTTTTAATCATTTACTTGATTGATTTAATAATTTTTTTAAATTTGTCGCATTGATAATACAATGAACACAAATAGGTACAGCGACACATTCGAAAATGGTATGTTTCCATAAAATAAAGTAAAATAAAATAAAATAAATAGTAAAAGTAAAATTCAAGTAGGTTTTTTTCCCATTTAAATTTTTAATTCATTCAATCATCTACTTGATTGAATTAATAAACTCTTTAATTGGAAAAAAAATTTTGTATTTAATTTTGTACAGTTGTACATTGATATGATAATTTTGGTGAAGGGTGCAAATTTAAACAATTTTTAATTGAATGAATTATTTTGGTGGTTGGTGACTTTTCTGAATAGTTGGACTTATTTCCTTCATTATAATTATCTCTGTAAAGATATCATTGAGAATTTTTATTTAGAAGAGGACAGTGTTGATACTCTTTTGGCTAAAGTGAATAATAATTTTTTTTTTTTTAAATTAAAGAAAGAAATTTGAAGAAAAAAGTATGAAATTGTTAAAGTTAAATAAAACACTCTAGCATATTTTGTATAGATTATAACAAGGACTTATATAAATATCTTTGAAATTTAATGAAAGGAATGCAAGTATTTGAAAAATTTACATGTCAGGGGAGGTGCCATTTTTTAAGGGCATTCAAATTTTAATTCATATACTTGTCTGCTACGCTAGCGTAAATCGAAACAGCCGATAAAAAATACAGATATAGATGCAATATTTAAAAATAATTTAATTCCGTATCACTGAGCACTTAGAATTAAAAACCACTTATTTGAAATATTTCTGGAAGTAATTCTTTCATTAGTGTTTTTTATTTTTATTCTTAAAAATAAATAAAACAATACCTTTAACAACTGGCATCGAACAGTAAGCAACAATTACATCATGTTGTTATCGTATTTGTTAAGATTCTACTTACCACAGCTACTATATCACTCACTCTCTCTATCTGCCTCAGCTGACAGTAAATACGACATACAATACAAAATTGTTAAAAAGGACTCTTGAGGCAAATTGCAAATGGCAACATAAATATATTTTTTCATAAAATTTATGATTCTTTTTTGTAACCACAACGACGTTGCATGTTGCTGCTATGTGTAAAATATTTTCCTTAATTTTTTGTTGGCCATAACTTTTATGACCATACGTACATACCATCATCATGGAACCATTTACATTCATTCATAAAATGTTTGCAAAAATTTTGATTGTTTAAACGAAGAAGGAGGTGGGTAGATGTTGGCGGTAAGAATTAAAATGTGTGAAGTGGGAAACATAACTCACATTACATTTTAATTTTCGTCGTAAATTTCTGATGAAAACTATTAAATTTTGCGCGCTAGCAAAAAGGATGTTGATGATGACTGATTCATTTTGTATTAGATCATCAGGCACATGGATTTTAACATTTACTTGCTGGCAAACATGAATATGTACCATGAGCAATTACGAATGCATATATTAAAGCCCCAATGTGATGCTGTGTTTTTGGTTATAGTGGCGCGTTGGTGGTGGGCCTTTAATTTTCTTTTTATATTTTTTTATTGTCTATTTATGCTATTTTCGTTTTGTTTGTTGTTGTTGTTGCTTTTGGGGGTGTGCAAATTTTTTATATTAGATTTACAGTTTAAATGTTTAAGTGGATTTTTATTTATTTATATTTCTAAAAAAATTAATTTATTTCTATTGGCTTTGTATGTGCCGCATAAAATTGTTTTTCCAATTAAAAATGTAGGGTTTTTTGTTTGGGTATTTGATTAAACTGACGCAGTTAGATTTTTTTAGTAATTGCGGTTTTTAATTAAAAAGAGATTTTAAAGTTTTAACTTTTAAAGAAATATTGAATTTTTTGTTAAATATATTTTAACATGTTTTTTAAGTGATACTTTTTTGGAAAAATACAAAAAAAAATACTTTTTTGAAATTGTACTTTTTGAAAAAAAATTTACTTAAAAACGAACAGAAAATATTATTTATTAATTTAATTTTTTTTTTTTTTCGAATATTGTTGAAAATTGTTAAATTTTTTGTTCAAAACATTTTTTTAATAATATTTTGTTAATTAATAGATTTTTTTTATTAATTGCGGTTTTTAATTAAAGAGATTTTAAAGTTTTGACATTTAAAGAATTATTGAATTTTTTATTAAATATATTTTAATAAGTTTTTTAAGTGATACTTTTTGGAAAAATACAAAAAAAAAAAACTTTTTTGTGTTAAAATTGTACTTTTTGAAAAAAAAATACTTAAAAACGAACAAAAAATATTATTATTAATTTAATTTTTTTTTTTTTTTTTTGAAAATTGTTGAGAATTCTTAAATTTTTTGTTGAAAACATTTTTTTAATAATATTTTGTTAATTAATAAATTGTATTTTTTTAAATAATCTTTTTTAGAAGAAATTAACATATTTTTCAATTAGTCCTTTTTTAAAATAGTCCCTTTTTAATAAAGTATTATTTTCTGAAAAGTACTATTTTTTTAAACGTTTTAAAAAAGTAAGTTTTTATAGATGAAGATAAAAAGCAAAAAAGTTTGTTGGTACCAATTTGTTTGTAAGACATGAGTCCCTAACTTATAATGGCTAATGATTGATTTCATAGTTTTTGACATCTCTTCTTATACTTTTTTATATATACGTAACCACAAAATAAAATCAATCATTAGCCACTACAAGTCAGGGACTCATGTCGTACTGATGAAATGTCACAATGAGGACAAAGATTGAACTATTATTTGCTTTTTCAGTGACGAATTATGAGCGATTAGGATTTCTGTTATGTTACTGGCTATTATCAGACACACAATGGTTCCAAAATTCTTTTTTGGAAATAATTCTGTAACTTGTAAACCATTTGAAATATCTCAATAAAATTTCACCTGGCCAGAAACGAGAGGGGCGGATCAGCGGGGGAGCGGGTAGACCTCCAAAGTTGCTCATCTCGGGTATGCAATTTTTTTTAATCGCCAAAAATTTATTTATGATTTGACTTGAAAAAATTTTGTAAACCTCTAATAATCTTTTAATTTAAGACATATTTAGGTCGAAATAAACTCTTCACTCATTTTTAGCCTCGTTTTTTAGGTCTTTTTAACTTGGCGGTCTCAATATTGGATCTAATTTTTTTTAATATTCATTGGAATTATATAAATATGTAGATCCTGTAAAAAGTTATATTAATCTGAAGTTGAAACTTTAAAAGAATTTCATACTTTTTGGTTTTTATTTTTCAAAAAGTGTGGCAATATTTTTTTACTTATAAAATTTGTTTTTTGTTCTGGCCTATATAATATTTTTTTAATGTTTTCAAAAGAAATCTTAATTAGATGCATCTAAAGTAAACCTGAATGCGCTTAGGCAACGGTCTCCCTACAAGTCCTATCCAAACTTTATCAATTTTTTAAATTTTTTTAAATAAATTTGTAAAAATCTCAAATCCCAAAGCTGGAATCAAACAATAATTATGTTAATTAAATACCTCCATGTATTGGGTAAACACACAAAATTTGTTTTATGATGGACGCCTCTTATAACGAATGGAAAAAGTTAATTTTTTAAAATATGGGATTTTGGGTACTTCGGTACAAAACATTGAATGTCTTTTTAATTCCCTGATTTTAAGACAAGTCTATCTATATTGTGTCAAAATTTCATTTGAATATCTCTGCTCGTTTAAATTTTATTTAGATTAAAATATTAACATTATTTCTAAAAAATATACTTAAAATTTAAATTTTAATTTTTTCAGGTAATGGTTTGAAGAAATTTGACCGTATTTCACTTTTCATTTGTTTAATATAAATTCTTAAAAATTTGTTAGAATTTTTCTTAATTAAGCTATCAGTTCGTAATTAAATCTAATGTCTCCATTTCTATTTTTTTATTTTTTATTTTTCAAACAATATCTTTATTTTTGGCAACATTTTTCCACAAATTAAACCTTAATTAACCCACATATTTGCAATAATTATCAAAGGATTTAATAAAATCGTTATCTACAACTTGCCCTAAAAATTTATTGCTCTTGCCCTAATTAAGAGATCCACATAGAAAATATTAGAAAAACTACAAACTAAAAAATAAAAAAAAAAACGTTCGGTTTTCTCCCCTAAAATAAAATTGTTGGCCAGAGAATCTTATAAAAATCGAATATCTACAGAATGAAAAAAGAAACGAAAACTACATAAACTATGAAGAATGTCTAAATAAATATATATTTATTTTGTGTATATGAAAATAAAAGTAAACAAACTAAAGTAAAGCGTTCAGAAAAACAGACGAAATTATCCATAGGATGTGTTGTGTACGAAAATTTGTTTCTATCCATATATATTCATTTCAACACAAAAATCTCCCATCATACGCATTTGTTTATTGTTTTGTTTTGTATAAAACATATTTTTTCTTGTATCTGCTTTTTAAAGTAATTGAGGAAAAACAAAAGTCGCATTAGAGGCCATAATTTGTATAGATATTGGTAAAATAAGCTTCTGCTATTGATGTTATTTTTATTACACAAAATAAGTAAAAATAAAAACAACCACTTCTTTAGAATTTTGCCTGCATAATTTTGTCATCATCTCCCAATTGGTTTTATTATTTTGTTATTCATGCTAGACAAGCTTTATACAAAATTAAATTTTTATATTTTGCAATTTTTAAATGGTTTTCCCTTTACCGAGGCCTCCTTCCTTTTATCTATTTCATTGAGTGTTTATTTTTATTTTTTATTTTTTTGTTTTCATTTTCTAAACTTAATATTATTTTGTGCTAATTTGGCTTTTAGCCAAATTAAAAAAAATTGTTTTCAATTTTGTTTTTATCAATATGATTTTTTTTATATTTCAAGATTTTAGTATTTTGCATTTCTTTTATAAAGTTTATTGTTTTTAGAAAATTTTACGCATTATAAACTTTTATGACATTTTAAGCTCACTTATATAGAGAAACAATTTTGATCAATTAAGGAATTATTTAGTATTTTTTACAATACGAAAATATCTAAACAGGAGAGATTGGGGTAAAGTGGAGCATACTTTAATCTTACTATATTAAAATACCAGTAATCTTTCGAACCCTACAATGGAACCGTTTTATGGAATGGCTTATTGTCTAAAGTTTTGCATAAAAATAATAAGCTTAATTTTTCTTTTGGTATTATTTTTCGTCGTTTTTTCACAGCAAGTATTTTTGTGTAAAATGGGATATATTGGGGTAATGTGGAAAGTAGTTAAAATGGCAAATTTAAAGATATTTGGCGTTTATTATTATGATTTTTGTATTTATGTAGGTACTCGAATATCAAAATTCAAGTAAGTAATGACAACAGACATGTAATAAGTGATAAAACTAATAAAACAAAATTTATAAAGAGAGACAGTTAATTCTTGTATTTTTAATAGTCTAATTCATAGGTGCAATAAAATTATATAATTTTCCCACATTTTAAGTGTACAAACCATTTGCATAAGTTTTATCATGACTAGTGTGTATTTTTACAGCATCCACTATTTCAACGATTTTTAATTCAGATTTTCTTATCGCTGTGGATCTTATTGAGTTATTTCCAATTTTCCTATGTTATATTGCTCTTACCAAAGCATCATGCTTTATTAGAGTTTCTTAAATATTTTAATATCATTGATGATTAGGCCAATCATTCACTATATTTTCAGCATAATTGCAAAAAATGTTAGTGGAATATTTGATAACGCAATATATTTTTGCCACAATGCCCCAATTTCATAATTTTTGCGTCAAGTAGAGATCTGAAAAATCATTACACTTTTTATACCCCACACCACCATAGGTGTGCTGTGTTTGTGCTGATGTTTATAACGCACAGAAAAAAATCATCCATCACAAACCTTAAAATATACCAAATGATTCAGAATTACTTTCTGAGTCGATCTAACGATGTCCGTCCGTCCATCTGGCTGACTGGACGGCTGGCTGGCTGTTCATTTAAACCTTGTGCATTACATCATTACACAACGATGAAGCCTATTGAAATTGGTTATTTCACCTAACCCCCATACAAATGTTCACCTGGAATAGGGGTTTAACAATCATAAATGCCTTAAATATAGCAATATTTTAATGTAATTGTGTAAAAAAGCTTTGTATAAGTGTCAATCTTTGTGTCAAATTTCATGGAGATTGGTCCATAATTGACCATAACTCCCATATAAAACCCTCTTCCATGTTAGTATCTGGTTTATATTCGACACAAATAAGTTCTATATAAGTAGAAGTCATAGTGACAAATTTTATTAGGATCGCTTCATAATTTACCATAGCTCCCATATAAGCCCACTTTCGGGAATCACCCTAAAATGCATAAATTCATATAAATGTTAGTATTAACGTAATATTCTGCATTCGTATATTTTATTCCACACTTAGTAAAAGTGTCAGTCCACAGTTGTCCACATGTCTAATATAAGACCCCTCCTCGAATTTTGATGGACATGCACTATTGTGTGGGTTATCATATTGTCGGGCTTGATCGACTATATCTTTCTTACTTGTTTGTACTTGAAATGTGTGCAAAATAAAGTATACAATTTTATGTTCACCGATTTAAAAAATATCTTGATTTTAATATCTTCCCCAAAGACAT
Source organism: Protocalliphora azurea (assembly GCA_932274085.1). Lineage (NCBI taxonomy): Eukaryota > Metazoa > Arthropoda > Insecta > Diptera > Calliphoridae > Protocalliphora > Protocalliphora azurea. The sequence goes on from OW026519.1 coordinate 135,348,977, forward strand.
CAGAACACTAAAAAAAAAAACTTTTTCAGTATAAATCATAAATAAAATCTGAAAGTTCATATAAATTAGAAATGCAGTGACAAACATTACCAGTAGTCGTTTTTGAAAAGAATTAAAAATACGTTAAAAAAAGTTAAATTTTCTTCATTACCCCATACGCCACAATACCCCACTTTCGCCTAAATATTTAAACGCTCTGCTTAACGTGTATCACAAAACATAGTAAGTATTTCAAATTTCTAGATAAAGTTCCAAATATCAGTATAACCCCCGTGTTGCTAATTTGATTGTTTTTTTTTTTTTTTTTGGAATAAAAATATTCTTTTAAAAATAAACAATGTATAAAATCTTACAACTTATTGGTTTCTAAAACTATTAACAAAAATTATTTTACTTGGGTGGTTTGTTAAATGAAATGAGAAGTTTTAAAGGAAATCTGCTCCATTTACAACAAAGCAAATATTCAATGAATAAAAAATCATTACATTTGTTCTACTCCCTCAAACACAAAACTTATTTTGAATTTACTTTTTTTTTTTCTTTCACTACAAAATTTATGACTTCCATTAACAAAATTTCGTTTGGGGAGTATTTTTTCTTTGGTTGCATTTTGCAGAAAACATTTAAAATGTTCATTCATACATTCGAATTTATGTGTATTGTTTTTTTTTTTTTTTTTTGTATTAAGTTACATGCTGTTCAGCAGCAACAATAATAATTTACTATCTAAAAGTAATTATTGTAAAATTGTGTACATTTCGTAAACTGTGTTTTGGACTTTTTTTCATCCTTACTTTCTTGTGTTTTTTATTTAAATTTTATTATATTATTAATGGTCGTAAGTTTTAATATTCGCAGTAAATTGCAATTAAGTAATGTATTTGGTCATTTATTTTCATTTTGAAAAATAATGTTTTCTTTTTTTGTTTTTTTAATTTTTCTTAAATATTTAATGCATTATTTCATTTGTTTTATTATATTTTATTTTTATGTAAAAATGATGATTTCAGTGTCTATTATTAATTGTCGACAAATTTTGTGTATTAGAGACAAAATATCTATTTGAATTAGAATCTATAGTGGAATGTGAAGGGTATGAGTTTCATGAACATTAAAAATTTATTTAAAAATGTCAAAAAAATAAATTTCTTAAAGATGACAATTAAACAAATGGTTAATTTAAATGAATTTGTACATATTCACCTGCTAATCGTATTTAAAATCTTATTTTTATTACACTTGACTAACACGCAAAATAATAATAATAATAATAACTCTTTCACAAGAAGAAAAATCGGATTAAAATACTCATATATAGTCGAATCTATAGTCTGACGTCTTTAATTCAGACTATAGTTTAAAGTGCAGAATTGAGTATTTCCTATAGCGTATATTACAATCTTGTTTATAGTGTACTATAGTAGAGTCTATAGTCAATAGTCTATATATATAGTCTATATATATATATAGTATATAGTCTATAGTCCAGACTATAGTCGGGTCTATAGTTCAGATTGTAGTCTACAGTTCAGACTATAGTCGAGTATATAGTTCAGAATATAGTCGACTCCAATCTATAGTCCAGACTATAAATAGTCGAGTCTATAGTGCAAACTATAGTCGATTCAATCTATATGCCACACTGTAATGTTTTCTATAGTCTAATCCCCTAAATTTAAAAATTGATATGTTGTAAACTGATCCTCAAATTATTTCGGATCAATTTCGTTCACGTAAGCTGGAATAAAATACCTCTAAACTATGATTTAGGGAATCATATAAGAACATACTAATCTTCCTTTCTAGTCTAGTTTATATAGTTTATAGTCTAGTTTATAGTCACTACTAGAGTCTCTTCTATAGTCCATGTATAGTTCAGTCTATATTCTAGTCTAATCTAAAGTGTAGAGCGAATAGTAAATATAACAAAATAGTAATTCTCTATTTGAAATTTCAAAATTTTATTTTAAACTTTTTTCCGTAAAAATTTAATTTCTACCATAAATTATCTTAATTTATTTAAAAATTACGCCATTTTTCTTCAACACTAGACAATTTTTTTATTTAAACTATTTGTTTAAAAATAAACATATTTGAAGAAAATGTTTCTTAATTATGAATCATCAACAAACATATTGTGTGGTATATTTTTAAATCTCTAAACATCTTGTTCAAAAATGAAAAATTAGTATTAAAAAAGACTAATAAAAATCTATTACAATTTATTTCAAAACAAAATTTAAAAAAGTGACAAAATAAATTTATAAAATAAAAATTTTTGAAGCAAAAACAAAATATCAAAAAATAAAAAAAAAAAAACTTAATTTAAATGCTTGTCATGATGAGTGATTATAATGATGGCGTTAAAGTAGAAGATCAATGATCTGATTAAAACAACCTTTATAATTCTCATAAATTGTTAAAAATCGCCATCTAACAATATGATGTTTGCATTAACTTTTTAACAAAATAATAGTATTAGCACAAATTTAATAATAAACATTTTTATTTATTTGACTTGTCATGTTCTTTGGTTTATAAATATGAGGTTTATCTATTTTTCTTGTTTTATATATATTTATGCTGTTTTAATTTGTTTAACAATCTAAGCATTTAGAATCCTTTCAAGTGTCTTAAGACCCACATAGGTCATAGGAAAAGTCATGTTTATGCTATGTTTTTTTTTTTTTATATTTGTAACCACCACTATTTGAAAATTAGTTTTGTGCATAAATATATGACCAAAGTATAGACTTTATAAATCCTCCCTCAAATTAATAATGTCATTCAAATAATTATATGCCCCATGCTAGAAATATATATATAATATATAAGGCGGGTCGATTTGTAGGGAAGCAAAAAAATCGCCCAAGTGGCAAGGAAGATTGTATTCTAGGGATCAAAACAAGAAACTTTGCCCAAGGAACAATACCTCTAAAATGAAATCTTATGTTCCTTATTTTGAACCAAAGGTAAAATTTTTAAAAATCCCACTTTGACCCATTTAAAGTGCCCCAATCGAGACTAAATGTATGACCGACCCCCACTAACATTCAAAATTTAATCTTTGGTTCAAAATAAGGAACATAAGAATTCATTTTAGAGGTTTGGTTCCTTGGACGTTTATATAGGGAAAATATAGCTTTTTACAGGTTTTAGAAAATTTTAACTATTAAATACTTTGCTTTGCAACAAAATGTTAAAAAATTTAAATGTACTACACATAATTATCTATTAAACAAAACATAAAAAGAAAAACTCGGTCAATAAATGTTTAAGTTATTACGAATTCCCTAGACCACTAATGTGTTTTAGACCACTTGTGTAAGGAAAAAATGCTTAATTTTTTGAGAAATGCTTAAATAAAATACCATTTTTAATTAAATTTGAACTATAATTACTGAAAAATGTATTTTGTTAATCCAGGATAAATTGAAATGGGTTTTCCATGATTGGTTAAAAAATGTTAATTTCTTTTAAAACTGTTTCAAAACTCTAATTTCACACTTTTAAAAGTTTTGTTAAACAAATTTCAAAAAAGTTCGAATAAAACTATGCAGGTTTATAGACAACACTACAGGAAATAAAATTAAAAAAGAGTTATGTCAATCCTCTTACCATGGAGTTGAATTTTGCGGTTTTCGGCAAGAAGACATTTTTTTTTTTGCAGATTTTTAGTTATAAAGTATGTTTTTTTACCTGATTTTTTTAACTGATTTTTTTTCTTGAACTAATATCTGATATAAACCATATTTCAGATAATATACTCTGAAGTTTCTGAAAAATTTGATAATGAATAAATTACGAAGGTCAAAGGTTAAAATTTGAAATTTGAAATATTAAAATTTTAAGGAAATTATTACCAAAAAATTATTTTTTTATTTGGATTGTGCTGCAATGATTTCTATGATGAATTCTGATGGCTTAGTATGACTTTATTTATCAGAATGAGGTAGTTAACATTTAATTTGTCCATGATTAATTAATAAAATTTATTTTAGAAATATTTATCAATAGGTGTGTTTAAAAAAATGCTGACTCCGAGCTCAGTTATGGGTTAAATTTGCCATTTTTTATTGCTAATATCAACGACTGTCTTTCAGTTATATTTTCGCAAACTTTTATCGTAATCCAGATAAAAAAAAAATAAGTTTTTGTTATGTTTGTTTTTTTTTTTTAATTTTTAAATATTTAAAATTTTTACCTTCGTGTTTTAAAGATTATGCTTGTCCAACTGTTCTAAAAACTTTATAATGTATTATGTTGTTCTGAAGTAATAAAAAAAAACTTTGTTATTATAAAACCGCAAAAATATGCCTTTTTGTCGAAATCCGCAAAATTGAAATCGATGGTACGGCCTAATCATACAAGTTTTTGACCTAGTGCTTTTCTTATTGGCCTAATGTTTTTTTTTTCTTCCTACAATGAACGATTCTAGGGGTTAAAATTTTAAAAGTCGTTAAATTTTGGTACATTCTAATGTACATATATTGACACAAACTAAAAAGGTAAAAAATAAAAAAAATTAAAGTTGGCAATTTTTAAAATTCTTTCGTTTAAAAATTCTTGCATAGAGCTGATAGCGTTATATTGATTTTACTTTTATTATAGTGCGTTGTCGTCTTTTCCTTTTGTTTAGTGTCATTTCACTTGTGTTAAAACCCCCCTAATTCAAAGTCAAAGTGCAGCACTTTTGCTTTCTTTTGTTCATGTGAATTTCGTTCAATACTTTGTCGTGTTTTTTTCATGCTCCTTCATCTGAAATTGGAACCAATGGTTAATTTTTATTTTCTTTTAAATTGGTTTTTTTTTTTTCTCAATACTTTATTGTTTAAAACAACAATCCGCTCATGTGAAACATGAAAAGGTACTTGAAATTGTTTTCTTTATATTACCTCGTTCCTATGCAGGGCAAATAAATGTAGATACAGCATACAACTCATCGTACACACACGTTCTAAAAGCATGTTGGCCACAAACGTTTTGAGTTGTTCTTTTTTTTTTTTGTTTCTTTTCAGTTGGCTGTTTTGTTTGATTATCAATGTTCAAAACGTGACTTTGGCTTGTTAAGTAATCACCAACTATGTCCAGGTTTACACTAGATGACATGTCGCAGTAACAGCCGTTATTTTTTTCTTGTACAACAGCAAAAATAATGAGTGTCGCTGTTACCTGTCGCCTAGTGTGAACCTGTACCCAAACAAAAAAAATCAAATGCGACCAACAAAAAACAATTTTAAAAATAAAGCTCACAAGGCATATATCAGCTTAAAAATAAAATAGAAAAAATGCATTGAACAACAAAATATTTACTCGTAAATACCCCTCTTTATTATTTCTCTTTTTTTTTTTTTTTTTTTTGTTCGAAAATCAAAACAACCACCTACAAGTGGACGAAACGCGTGCCAAAAGTTGTAAAATTGTTGGGGAAAAATAATTGTATCTACGCTTATGTGCAGGTTTGATTGATTGTATATTGCATCATTTTTTATGCATTATTTGAATTTTTTTCTTCAATTTTATTTGTGTTCGTATTTATTGTTTCCTGTTGAAAAAAAAAGAAATCACACTACTATCGAAGCACTGCTCCCTAAAACTTCTGCTTTGTTTAATAAAAAATTATCTAAAGGATAAAAAACGAGAGGAATTAAAATAAATGGACAATCAACTGCTTTTCATGTAAAGGTATTAAATCATTTCGTATTTATAGTAAGGAAATAATTAAGTAGATGTTGAATTTATACTTTGTTAATCAGCAACAAAATTCAGTTTTAACTCTAAAGCAAAGAGCTTACTTTTAGCATTAACTTGAAGCCTTACCCGCTTCCTTATATATTACATTGCATCAATTGTGAAATAACTTCCTAATAGTTTATTTAATAAATCAGTTCTAAAATATAAATTTGCTGTTGATATCAAATATTTATTAACAAGTAATTCCATTTTAAATTTAAATGTATGTTGATAAGCGCTTCCTACCAAAAAGATATAAAAAAATAAAGATGAACTTTTTTTAGATACACGTCACTAAAGAAGATTCTTAGAAAAAATATGTTAATAAAAATATTTTAAAAATTTTTATATGGCATTTTGAAATACAAGTTTTAACAAATCCACTCCAAAACAAAATTATTTTGGTATCTTTTATATAATGAAAGTTATGGTCATTTAAACAAATTTATTAATCACTTTCAAAGCTATAGAGTTGCCACAGTTCTCAAAATAAAAATGAGAAAAAATTCATTTCACATGCCTCTGTATCCACCTCTACACATGCACCAAACTTTATCTAAATCGGTAACCAAGAGTCATTTTTTTTTTTTTTTTTTAATTTAAAATGGAATTACACTATCCAGAAAAACCAATAATGAAATTCCTTTTAAAACCCTCAGGACAGCAAATGAATTTCAGGAAAATTGTGAAAAATTTTTAACTGAAATTTTGCATCGTCATTAAGTTTAGAAGTAAGTTAATCTGCTTTTTGCTTTTGAGTTAGTTTAGCTAGAAAATCATTTCTTATTTGCCAAGACTACGTAAAAACTTTCTGAACCCGAACGATTCTAGATCGTTGTTGGCACATCTCAAAACATTAATAGTAAACTTTATAGTGAGTCCTTCATTTAATATATTGAAGGGATTGACAATTTTCTTTGGTATTGCTTGAAAATTTAAATAAAAAAAAATCTTGAGAATCTTAAGATCGGTTCCAGCTTTCAAAATTTTTTTAATATACAATATAATTTAAAGCAAATTTTGACGCACTTTGTGCTACAATTTGTGGTCCAAATTAGATCATATCAGGTGCAATATTAATAAATTCAGAGTTATTTAGTAGTTAATCGTTTCATTAGTTGAAAAATATTTATTAAATCTCTACACATTATAATAATTAAACATATTGCATTCGGTATTATTACCAAAATTTGGCCAACTATGAAAAGGTACCAGTAGAATATGCTTCACTATACTTCAACAGCTTTTGGTGCCGGTTAGAGTAATTTGTGCTGAGGCAGCATTGACGACGATTATTGTAATATCAGAAACAGTCAGTTATTTTTTATTTTTCATAATTAATGACCGATAATTGTCTTCAAATTAAAAATATGTACTATTAAAATTTTAATTTTGCTTCTAAAATCATTAGTAAGAATTTTAAGCCACTAGATTTGTTCGGAACATGATAAATCTGTGGACTCTTTTAGATGAAAATAATTTGGCTATTAATGATGTAATATTAAAATATGCAAAAATAAAATCTTGTTAAGTCTAAAATATGTCAAAAGAAAAAGAATGCTGAAAAATATGCCTAAATATTCTTTTAAGAAAATATGCTCTTTCATATGCTTTCACGCCCAAAATATGGAAAAATATGTTTTAACAAATCGATGCCTAAATTTTTAAAATTGAACAATAAGAAAAAGCTATAATACATACACTGCCTGCCACTTGAATATTTAATTAATTAAGTATATCTCCTAAACTAAAGTTCAGAAAAAAATATTTTTTTGCGCAACCAAATTTCTTCCGCATGAAAGGGCAGAAGAAAATGGCAACAACTCCAAAAGAAAGATGAAAAATTCTTAGAATTGCATCAAATTCTGCCATGTCGGTATCAAAAATACGTGAAAAAAGTGGAGTCAGTGCCAGTCTAAGAACAGTGCACCGTATTTTAAAGTCGTGCTTATGCATAGTCCGACGAAAACTGCAAAAAAAAACACCATTTAATGAAGAACGCAAATCATAACGTCTATAGTTTGCCAAAAATACATTGACATGGCCCGACAAATGGTTTAAAGTTGTATTTTCTGATGAAAAAAAGTTTAGTATTGATGGTCCCGACGGGTATAACTATCACTTCCATCACCTAAATAAGGAGAAATTATTTTTAAGCCGCAGACACAGCCGAGAGGCCGGAATAATGGTATGGGGTACCATTTCGTATTATGGTACCATAGAATTGGTTTTTGTATCCAACAAAATGACTGCAACGACTTACAAAAACATTCTGGAGGAAGCATTTCCAAAATTTAATGATTTCTTTGGACCCATACCTTGGACGTACCAACACGACAACGCTCCGATTCATACCGCCAGAGCAGTAAAACAATGGATTAATCAACAAGGTGTTCAACTTTTGGATTGGCCCCCATATTCACCAGACCTGAATCCAATGGAAAATGGCTGGGGTTGGCTTGTAAGAAAAGTTTATAAAGGAGAATAACAATTTTAGACGATAGTATCCTTAAAGGATGCAATAACGGAAGCATGGAGTTCAATTTCGCTAAATTACTTGGAGTCATTATGCAAGTCGATGCCAAATCGCATTTTTGAGGTTATTTCTAAAAATGGTTGCAAAACTCATTACTAATTGAATGCTAGAAGATAATAACTTTCATTTTTATAACCTAAAATTTAAAAATAAATTACAGTTTGCTTAGTTTTAAAATATTCCTTATGCAAGTGACACACGAAAAAGTACCACAGAAATGCATGTCTTTAAATAAATGCATAATTTTATTATAACAAAATATGTATATTTTTTATTTCTTCAGGAAACTAAAGCCAACACTTTGAAGTTTGGTTGCGCAAAAAATTATTTTTTTCTGAACTTTAGTTTAGGAGATATACTTAATTAAAATTAAAAAAATGTGATTCCTTATTTAAGTGGGAGGCAGTGTATATACCTATATATTTTTTATAGGTCAACTGTAAAAAAATTTAATTGTGGAAAAACGTATAACATTTTGAAATCAATTTTAGAACTTAAAGCTTCTAATGAATTAATTCCTTTTTTTATAAAAACCCTTACCAAATCATTACTGCACTTGTAATCGTTTGAATTTCAAATTAATATTTGATGGAAAATTGCCTTACTCAGACATGCATGCATTAACGAAATGTAAAAAAATACATCAATAAAAATAAATTCGAGTTTTTTTTTTTAATTATGTTATTTTATGTTTTTTTTTTTTTTTGTTTCCACGGCATTGAACTTTATTTTCAAATTATAACTAGTTCAATTACGACCATAATCAACACTCAAGTTTACGTTTGAATGTTGCCAAAAAATAATTTACTAACAAATCAAAACAGTCTAACACGAAAAAAAAAACACGATATATTTGGCAAAAAACACAAAAATTTTAGAATGACAGGTTAAAATTGTATTTATTTATTTATTTTTTTAACATTTAAAGCTACTTAAAGGGGAGGAGAATAATGTTCAAAAGCACAAAGACATTCGTAAAGCTATAAAAGGCATTAAGTTTTTGTTAAGTATCTTTTGTAAAAAATCAGTTAAGTTGTTAATGAAACTACTTCTTTTGTCTAAATATCTAGTAAATCTTTAAAAAGTAAACGAACTTTGTGTGTTTAAAAGAATATATTAAAAACAATAAGAAATAAATATATTTAAATTAAAATATAGTATAAGAAATATCATTAAAATGTGATTAGGGTTTTCAATTTCCCGACATTTTTTAATTCCCAGGAATTCCCGAGTATTCGGGAAAACTACAATATTATTTAAAGAACATGAAAGCTATATCTTACTTATAATTTGCACGCAAATATATGTACTTTAAAATAAAAATAAAATTTAAAATAAATAAATAGTTTTTTATAAATTTTTCTATTGGGTAATAAATAAAATATACTTTATACCCGTATTCACAAACAACTTTTAAATATAAAATACATTTTAGAGACAAAATTTTTTTTTATTTTAAAGTTAATTTTAAATTTAAAAGTTGTTTTGTGAATATGAGTGTTAATCTTTTCAAAATACTTATTTGGAAATTCATTGTTATATTAAAAAAATATATTCATACCTACATCTATAAAAATTATTCGTTAATGACAATAAAACTTAAAGAAAGAATCATGGAGTTCGTTCGTCACAGACACCGAACACCGAGAATATCTCTTTCTATCTCTCTCTCTCTCTCTATATATATATATATATACCCTAAGACTTAAAAATCACAAATTTTTTACTCTTTAAATATAGAAAATTTCTGTGTAAAAATTGCTGAACGTGAAAGGTCAAAGTAAAAAATCTTACAAAACTGTGGCGTTCTTTCATCAAACATCGGCGAGGTTTTTTTAAGTTTTGGGTTCTAATAGCAGTACCCACCAAAAACTTTTTGGTTTTTGGTAATGGCAACTACTTATTAAAGTAGTTTCTCGGTAATGAGGCGTCATTATTATTTGTCTACTCTGTATTACATAAATAAGTACTCAATAGTATAATAGTACAGTAATTTTGCATTCACGTTGATGAATTGGCTAGAGCGCTGGATTAACAATTAGAAGGTTGTTGGTTCAACCCCACTCTGATGCTGTTAGTTTTATATAACAAAATGTCTAAAAAAAAATTATTTCATACTAAAAAAGTTTTTGTTTTAAAAAATTAAGTGCGAAATGGTGTACTGAGTAAGACGTCAGTCGTTAAAACGAATGGTTAATTTGTTTCCAAGTTCAAATCTCACTGACGGCAAAATTTTTTTGTTTTTTTTTTATTGTTTTTTTTTTTTCGTTTAGGTACATACTTGTGGACAACTCTAACAAAAATAACTAGTTATACAGGCAAAAGAATAAATAGTTTATTTACGTTATCAATTATATCTGCCAGCTTACCAGGAAAGCGAAGCTATTTAAGTAGTTTTGCCATTTGTATTTTTTCTGGTATTTTAATAAACTCTTTAGAGTTAATTACATCGAACTGGGTGTAGAGTAATGTAATCATCTAACCGTATATTTGCTTGATTATGGTCAATCAACGTTTTTTATAAAATTTTTGGTTGTGAAAAATTGTAAAATTGCACATATGTGGTAATTTTTAATTCTCGGGATTCCCGACAAAAACCCGGGAATCGAGAAGTGAAAAATTGCCAAAATTCCCGGGAAATTCGTCCCAGGGATTGTCGTGATAAAAAACCCCAATGTGATTTAAGAATTCTATTATACCCAGCAAAAAAAGAACTAAAAAAGGTAATTATTTTAACACTATGTTGTCATTGGTAGAACGTTATTTTTTAAGATTCTTATTCATTGCTTTTGAAGTTTTTCTTTTAAAAATATGTTTATAAAATATCTTACCAAAAATATTATTTTAGTTTTGTCAATAGATAATGAAAATACTTTTAAATTTTTGAATTTGTAATTTTCTTAAAAATGAACTTATTTTCCTTTCAAATATAAATTTTTTTAAATTAATTATTAATAACACCCAAAAAAGTTTAAAATTTGCATTAGTCCTACTTTTTGAAGTGGTGAAAATAATGTTTAATTTTTGGAAGCACCTACGCCATTTTTTGTTGGGCAATAGCAGAAATTCAATATGTACCACAAATATTATGTTATTTATTTTAATGGCTCCATATAAAACAACATAGATTTTATTTTCGTACAAAATATTTTCATAAAAATCTGGTAAGGATAACATGTTTTTTATTTAAATACTTTTTTGTTTTTTTTTTTGCCATAAATATGTATCTTTAAGATTTGTATCATTTAATCGATACTCTTATATTGTTTGTAGTAGTTGTTGTCTGTTTACAACAAGTCTATAGAAAGTGTCTTACTTTTACTCCTATTTTCTCTTTTCATTAAAAAAGAAAATCTAAAAATTTTTTTCTATGATTACCGTCATTATCATCCGCTAATGTCTGTATTTTAATTGAGATCCGCTTAAATGTTTTCTATAAAATTTCTTTTATAACTATATTTCTTGCAAAGAGTGAACGTAATAAATATTTTGTATTTATAAGATTATTTTTAATAACAGCTTTGTCGTTGTTTATTAAAAGAATACAAGTTGTTTAGTTTTATTTATATGAATATTAGTAATAGGATTTTTAAAATTATTTATTAAAGTGAGACATTAGTTATATTTAATTTTATTTCTATATTTGACTAAAATATCTTTTAGTAAGTGATTCAGATGATCATGTGTATACCATTCACCACAGGTGTAAAAGGTATATATAAGTTTGTCATTCCGCTTGTAATTTCCACAATTTCCACAAACCATATTCGTCCGTTTGTATATAAAGCCCACCGATAATTGGCAAATATAATATATATAACAAACGATCGAAAATCCTTCTGAACATTTTTTTTATTGAAAAAATAGCAAAATCAATTCATAAATGGCGGAGATATCCCCAAAAAAGTGGGTTTTTTTAAAGGATTTTTCGACTTAAAAATGGTTTAAATGGCCTCCAATAACTAAAATCTACGATGTCGATATATATATATATATATATATATATATATATATATATATTCTGTGCTTTTGCACAGAATTTTTTGCCAAAAGAAATAAACAAAATCAGCCCCTTAGTATCCCAGATATCGGCGCATTTTCGGACCATTTGGAGCCCCTATAGAAGCTACGGATTTCGTTCTTATAGAGAACTGTCACAAATAATTTCAGTTTTTTAATCAACCAAATCAAAAACTACCGAGTTATTGGCATATCTTTTTTTTGCTGTTTTTATGGGTACTGAAAAACAACAACAACCACATATAAACTAAAGCATGGATAGTTTTTCCGTTCTTTCACAGAAAATTTGGACATTTTTTCTGAATTTTTTTTTAACTCGGTCCAATATTAACCGAGTTATAGACCAAAACGCGTTATTACGATTTTTCCAGCTTCTATCAAAATACCCTTTTTTATTAATATTGTTTTCATTAGATATTGTTGTTGTTGTTGCATTAACTTTAAAATATATTATTTTTTCGTATAACATTTTCACCACTTTAAAAAAACAGTCTTTTTTTTTGCAATTCACTTTTAAAATCTTTAAAAAAGGTCAATAGTAATCTTTTCTTAGTTTGCTTTAAGTATGAAACGAAAAATCAACTTTTTTGCATTATATTTTTTTTTTATATTTTTATAAAACTTTCTACAATTAATGTTGGCAATTTTTCTGACCAAAAGTCGGAAATTATTTAATTTAATGCATTGCCTTCATAATCATTTGAACACTTAAAAGAAATTAAGTACACAACTACATATTTAAATTATCACTTTGTTAAAATAAAAAATAATCTACATCTTACTGTTTATATATAAATTAAATATTACATTGCAGCCAGCCATATCAAATTTGAAATTATGTTTTAAAAATGAAAATTTTATAAATTTATCATACACCCAACCCCCCCCCCCCCCCCTAAACAAAAAGAAAATTTATAATAATTTCCCATAATCCCCAGTTTAATGAAAATAAACAATTGCTCATTATAAATGTGATCAAAGTTTATAAATTTTTCCTTAAAATGAAAGTGACATTTTAATTATAATAATTCAAAAACTTGCTTTGCTGACCATTTCCAACAAAAAATAATAAATTTCTTTGAAGTCAGATTTAATTAAAAAAGTAAAATAATTAATACGAGTAGTTGTCTACTAAAAACTCTAAATATTTATAATAATAGAAATTAGGTCAATTCTTTACACCTCAACAGTAATTTAAAACATTCATTAATTTAAATTTAACCCAAATATAAAGCAGTATTTTGCCTAAAGTTTATATATAATTTTTTTTATGAAACCAGTTTTTATTTAAAATTCGCATTTCTTAAGAAAAGTTAATCTTACTATACATGTTGCGGTTTTATTCTTCTTTTTTATATTTTTGTTAATTTTATTTGGTTAAAATATGTCTTGAGTATATATCACTTTATAACTGAAATGAAATATAAACTTGTATAAAATAAAGTTTAATGGCCTTTAGGTAAATTAAGGCACGGCCTGGTACAACATTTTGTAGTTAAATTAAACAAAAAGTAAGTATTAACAAATTTTGTTTTAAACTTTTGATTGATAAGGCTCAAAATGTTAACAAGTTATAAGAGATTGGGTAGAATGGAAAAGACTTTATACATAAAATAACAGACATGATAAAAAATCAAGAGTCGTCAACATTAGGTTAACTCTTTAATGCGCATTTTTTTTTTTTTTTTTTTTTTTTTTTTTTTTGGAAAAACGAATCTATTCAATGCAAAAGTTATCTAAGATTTAAGAAGTAATAATAATTTTATTTTACATAATTTTTAATAGATTTTTTAATAAATGGTATGGTTCATATATGCATCAGTGCGCATTTGTATGTAGTTTCTCTTCATATATTTTTATTAAAATAATGGTCTTCAAATTCTATAGTTAATCATTTGTTTGTAAAGAATTATCGCTAAAATGTAAAAACAAATCAATATTTGTTTATATATTTTTTGAATCATAGCATTTTTAATGATATAACTATTCACACTAATTTAGCTTATCCTTATGTTAGAAATATCCGCAAAAGATGTTATAATATATTTACTCGATAATGCGAGTATATAAAAAAATTTTGGTACTACTGTTGATGTACTGAATCGAGAAAATACATTAGTAATTTTATATCATTTCTTTTGAGTATATATATGCTTGTGCTAAACATGTGCCTGTAATCATTTGCTGAGTTAAATTTAAAACTTTAACCGCATTTATAGCTTCTGAATTAAATTTCTGTAAATAAGTTGCACTTGAAACAATGGACTAATGTAATCATATTCGATGATACACAATTTTTTACACCAGCTATATTTTTTGCATTACGTTTGTTATATACAATTCTGTTTTATACAAATGCGCAGTGTAAATTGGCCTTGATCAATTGTACCTATAATTCTTTAATTATTAATTGTACTCGTATTGAACTTGGCACAACAAAAAAATCGAAAATCATGAAAAATTAATATTGTTCGCTTTAAATATAATAACAATGAGAAGTGGTTGATTCATATGTGTATCATGGCGCACTAAAGGGTTAAATGTTGTTATAATATCATCTGTCAGCATCCGGTTCGAAGGACCACAAACAAGTTGCAATTACCAAGCAGGCAATTGCCCCTTTTTTTAAAGTATGTATCTAGCTACAGTCACCAAGGAGCATGATGACGATTCACACTTTACTAATCTTGTGGTAAGCGAGAAGAATACAAAAAGATTTTTTTACTGACTCATTGTAACAAGTAACATGATTATGTGTGCACAAAGTGGCACTTCGCAGCCGAGGAGTTGATTGTGTGTGTGAAAAAAGGGCCACATCGTAGTCGTGGAGCTGATTCTTTGGTAGTCGTCGAGGTCGTGTAGGTGGCAGTTGACTTCTTCCTAGGACATGTCAATGTGAAAGTGAATAGTCACAAGTCAATAAATTAATTATTGGTGCCCTAATGTGGTCAGTAAAGTAACTAGTTCGGAGTAGCCACCAAAATCTGGTAGATATTGCCGTTTTTTGTCTCTATTTGACGCAACCTAAATAGGATTTGTGAAATATAACCAGCTGAATGGAATACTGCTTCGCTACACACTTCATCAGCATTCAGACTGTATTTACTTCTTGGGTTTTCTTGAAAGCTACAGATGTTCTAAAAACTAACTTTTTTTTGTACACCTTTTTTGTAAAACATGCTAAGTTTTAAAAATTAGTTTTTAAATATGATCCTTTAAAATTTTTTTAAACGCCACTTACGAAACGGTTTAGTAATGGTTTTCTAATGGGAGCGTCGATGTGAGTTATATATATAAAGAAACATTTTCTTTCTGAAATTATTGACAGAAATGAGTTTTTAAAATTAAATTTTATTCTTAAGTCAACGATTTTTGGTAATAAAGAAGTTGTAAACTATTTTATGCATAAATTTTTTTTTTTTTTTTTTTTTTTTTGTATTACAGTTTTATGAAAATTAAGTAATTCGTTATTAAATTGATTTTTTTCTTTTTTTCTTTTTAGGTAAGTTCTATTTTAAGGTTCAATCTAATTCAATCAAAATCCATTGTAAGTACAAACGGTCCATAAGAGCTATGGACCGATCCTTGCAAAATTTTTTAGTGTGTTGTATAAATCTTAGTTATGCTAAATTTAATATTAAAATTTTTAGGGTACTTCTGTAAGTTAAATTGATTTTAGAAGGTTTTATATATGAGCTATGAACAATTTAGAAACGATCCTCATAAAATTTGTGATAAATCTTATCTCAACTATAAATATTAGCGTGAGATTTATGCATGTGGAAATCATTTTCGGGTGTACATTATATAAGGCTTTTCCACGAAAAATTTTCCCTTTTTAAAATTAATATTAATTGGAAACTATGAAATAAGTGTCAATATGTAGCAAAATTTGTCAGTGTTAAAAAACTTTTAGTTTTTAATTTTAAGAGATTAAATATTAAATCTAAAATACCTTCGTTACAAGAAAAAAAAAACGAGAAACAATTTTATGCAAAATACTTGAAAATCCAAACTCAAGGTATAGTAAAGAACGTCGGGATGTAAAGATTTCAATAAAATATGTACGAAAAACATTTTTAAATTACTCAAACATTATAAATTTTTTGGAATATTTAGCTGTCTATTAGAGTGATGGCTGTGTAAAGAGTCTAATAAATACCAAAATTTATATCGAAAAGTGTTGAGAGTGGTGTATAAAAACTTTCATTCAACAACAAAATAGTTCTTTGCTGTTTTAGCCAAATTTAGACATAACTTACTATGCAAAAGACATAATCGAATTGTACTATGCAAATAATATAACTTTTGCTCCTAATGAAGTAAATCCTTCAAATTTTCCGGAGATCCGCTAAACTGAGTGATATTTAGCGCTCATAAAAAGATCATTTGATAGAAAGCACAAAGCTCCCAATATTTTCACAATAAGTGGCGAAGAGCCTTTTCTAATGTTAATAAAAGTAGTGCAAAAAAACTATTTTGGAAATAAAAAATAATTATGAAGGAAAAACACAATAGCATTAATTTTATTTTATTATTAATGTAAATATATTACAATTTAATTAAAAGCTTTGATGTTTTGTACATAAACATGTTTAACTCTCATCCAGTTTAAATACGTTTTTATATATAAGAAATTTTTTGCTTTCCTAAAATTTGGAAAAGGTTTCTTGATGAGCTTAAGCAACCAGCAAAAAGCGTATCGGAAGTGTCTTATCTCCACAACAACAAATTTCAGTTTTGTTCTGTCTTAATTTTTAATTCAGCCCTGGGAATAATAGCACGTAGAAAAAAATTTACTTAAAAAATTTACTAAAAAAATTTGTTTAACAAAGTTTGAGTTGAGATTTAAACGTTAGTTCTCATTTAATAACAAAAATTTACATTTTATTATCAAATCAGAAGTCAAAAACTCGAAATAAGAAACTCTTTTACAATCAACAAGTGTTGACATTAAATCCATTTTATTAATTCGTTAATATACATCTTTTTATAATAAAACTATGTGTGTACGTCGATACAAGCTCAAAATAAAATTTAAATTTAATTCAGTATAATGTTAAAAAGATTTTGCTTTAATAATCTTAAACGATTATATAATAAATTTAAATCCATAAAATTTAAAATTTCAAATGAGTGTTGCATTTAAAATTTATATAAGCTTTAAAAAAATCACAATAAACATTAGCTATTTACAAATCTATCAAAATGATAAATATTTTACAAACGAACCAAAACGAAAAATTATATTTTAAATGATTTTCTTATAATGACAGTGAGTGGCGTAATCGTATGATTTTAGTAAAAATATTAAAAATAGCTTAAATAATATTTAATGCATTAAATACAAAAAAAAACATTATAAATTTGTTTCCAAGACAAAAAAAAAAAAAAAAACTATCAGTTTTTCTTTCTTTGATTAATTTATATTATTTTAATATTTTTAACTACAAAACAAAATGTATGTATGACAAAATGTAAACGAAAAATATATAAAGTTTGTTGCTTAAATCTTTCGTTTTGTTTGGTTAAACATTAACCCGAAATGTTTCTTTATTCGCTTATTCAAGTTCTTGATGTTGGTAATTAAGTATTTAGGCTTATTTCTTTTTTAATTATTTCATTAATATTCTAAATTTTCTTCATAATAATTTTTTAAACTTTATAGTTTAATTGTTTTCTAACGGTCAATTACTCGGCAACAATTGTTGGTATTTGTTTTGCTTAGTAGACTGCTTATATGATTTGTTGATTGTATTTAATATACGTTTACTTTTACTCGTACTTCTTTCTACTTTTTATACTTTTTTTAATGATTGGTTACGCTATTTTTCTTACAACACCATCAGACAATTTAGAAAAGAAGTTAACACATACACCCAAAACAGTGGAATGGGATGGGGGAAACTAGTTCTTTATCCGAGTTGTGGTAAGGAAAAGTTTGGAATTCAATCACTTGTATGCTGAAGAAATCAATTGTTTGAAACGAACTTTTAGAGACGAGGAAGATAATTCGAATTGACTAAAGACTTTTATAGTCTGAAGCCATTTAGCTTATGCGGAATAAAATTTTAAAAAAATTAAAAATGTTCTAATTTCTCCAAAAATTAAAATAAAGCTTATATTATTTTATATGTCCAATATTTGGGTACATTTTGTGCACTCTTGTAGCACTTCTGAAGGACTTTTTTTTATCATGAGTTGGATCTCGCCGAACTTGTTATTCGGTTATTATATCCTAGTTTACATTGGAATTTTGCCAAATGGATCCTACAAACTCTCCTCTGTTTAAAATGGTACAACATTTTGTTAGCCGATTTTAATTTAAAATTATTTGGAGATTTTTAGAGATTTTTTTACCCCTCAAAATCATTCTGTCGTTATATCTGAATAATAAAGTATTTTAGAAGATATATCTTTATTGGATAATATAATATGTATACCTCATTATTTCTTGTTATAAAATTCAGCACCTCTGCGTTACACAGATTAATATAGTAATAAAAAATACAGTTAAATCTGAATTTTGAAAAGTTAAATATTCGCCATAAATAGATTTTGAAAAAACGTTTTCTTTAAAAAGCTTTTGGCCATAATTTTTATATTTTTTCTTTTCTTTGACTTTCGTTGCCATCTGACTAAAAATATAAATAATTTTGTGGTAATGTATATATAAAAATAAACCAAAAAATTACAAATATTTGTTCAAGGTAGTTCGTCTTTTATTAACATTTTGAAGAAACTAAAAGTCCGATTTTCATAACATTTTTACAATAGTACGAAGAGATATGTGTCTATCCAAAATTTATGATAAAAAGTCGGTTCTGTTCTTAACCAGCGCCAAAAGATTTGTTGCAGTTTTATTCCGCATACGTTAGGTTAGGGCTTATATAAAACGATTACCAAGATGACAATTCTCACTTCTTTTTTATCTGTTAGAAAATTAAAATATCAGAGAAAGTATCATTATCGTTATTATATCCATATATAACCACCGTGCAATAGTTTTATACTTTTATTAAGAAAATGTTGTTTGTTTTTTTTTCTGTTCTTTTTTTCGGCATGACCGCACAAAAAAAATCAACGCATTAATCAAGAACCTGAACTTTGTTTTTCATATTTTTTTTTTTTTTTTTTTTGTGCCAATAATGCTTCATCACAGTGATGTCAGATGGAGGGAATTTTTCCCTTTTTGAGGGAATTTAAAAACAAAAAATTCTAGCGAAGGGAAATAGGAAAGGAATTTTATATTTTTCCAAAATAAAGGGAATTTTTAAATTGTCTATTTTTTCACAAAAAAAAAAAAAAAAAAAATACTAAAAATAGGAATAAAACAGGAGAATGCAATATCACCAATCAAATAATGAGTTAAAATGCTATTGTCAAATAATGATTTAAAATGCTATTATAATAACGCTAGACTACTTACACTTTACTTACACTTTAACTTATTATTTTGACACTGTGATATCATTAGAGGCAACTAGTTACCATATGAGCTTCCAAATAGGATCTTAAATAATTAATTACTTTAATATAAATGCATATCAATCTGCTCAATAGTTACACAACAGTTGTCAGCTGTAAAAAATTAAAAAGTATGGTTTCGGCCTTTTGCGTTTTAGGTGACGATTTTCTGCATCTTTTTTTTTTTTTTTTTTTGTCTATTGAAATCAGTTTTTAGAAAGCCCCAGATATCGTAAATATATGTTTTGTACATCAATTTACAGATAATTTCCCTTAGATGATCGCTAATAAAAATGACCAAAATCCGTCCATAAATAGCCGAAGATACCTTCAAAAAGAGTTTTTATTTTCAGCTTTTCTAAGCCCCTATATAAACTAGCGACTTCGTTCTTGCACATTCTTGCACGGTCCATTAGTATCCGGGATATCGGTAAAGACGCATTTTTCGACTTTTTGAAGCTCCTATACAAGCTATAGGATTCGTTCTTATATAGATCGATCATAAATATTTTTCTAAAATTTCGGTTTTTTGAATCAACAAAATCGGCTGATTAATGGTAATGCAAAGAAAAGTTGATCGTTGACATAAAACAACTTCTAGGTAATGCAGACGGGATGTCTTTGTAAAGTATGTTGTTCGGTAACTATATGTCATTACCAAGTTTTTGCTGAGTATGATAGGATTCTCTGTATTCTTTAAATTCAAATTATTATGTTAATTTTTTATTAAACATAGCCATTTTATGGAGAAGGGAAAATTGGAGTATTAAAAAGGGATTTTTTCTGGCATCACTGCTTTAGCAACAAACTTCAAAAAAAAAAAAAAAAAAAAAAAAAAAACTTTAAGGCAACAAACAGCAAGTACAACCAATTTTGTTGTTTTATTTTTATTTATTTTTCGCTTTTCATGAAGAAGTCACCATAATCACAACAACAACAAGAAAAACATTAACATGTTTGCGGAGGCTTCATCTTAAATCTCAAATAAAAAATTGGATTTTCGGTTGTTGATTGCATGGGCAGGCAAGCAAGCAGGAATAAATCCTTTTTTTTATTCGGTTTCATGTTGCTGTTACTGTTACTTAGTCCAGCAGCTTCAACTCCAGTTTCTTCTCACCAAATGTATGTATTTGTCTGTTGATTCGTTTATTTTGTTTGTTGTATTACGTGCTCGTTGCTGTTGTTGTTATTTAAAATGTTTAAGAGGTTCATAACTTGATGCCGCCGCCAACAATTCTTGGAAATATAAACCAGTAAATAAACTGATTTTTCTTATTTACTTCTCTTTTTTTTATTCTTTTTTTAACCGACAAACACAACACGTCCAGCAGCAAACATATATAAATTTATAAAAAAAAAAACTATAAAACAACACAATTCTTCTACAAGGCAAAGAGTTGCAAACCTTAAGTGTCAAAACCTTAAAAAGAACATAAAAATTATCTGGCGTTGTGTTTTACAGCAACCTCAAAGTCTCATAGATTTTTATTTAATGATAAGTCCGAGCTAAACTTAGATCTTTGTATTTCTTTTTTTTTTTTTTTTTTTCTTAATATTTTATTTCAGTTTAATACTTGTATTTTATAAAAATCACCAGAATAAATACGTTTGAGATAATTTTATTATACAACAGTTTTAATGCGTATAATTTTTCCTTAGATTTTGTTTATTGTATTCCTTCACCACAGGTATAATTATATTGGTTTGTCATTCTGTTTTTCTACAATATTCATCTAGGACCTCAAAAAGGTATATATTGTGACCTAAAATACAAAAGGCCGCAAGCCCTGAAAAATCAAATATTGGTTTTTACTGAATGATAATGTACTGACCCAAACTACATCTACACAAAAAATGTCATATTCATATCTTCAAAAATAACATCAGTATTAAAAAAAGCTAAAAGAACGTTAAATTGTTCCATTTAAAAAAACTTTGGTTTGAAGAGTGTTTTATGTTTTATCTATTTTTGCTTTAAGTGAACTTTTAAGAACTTTTACTTAATTGCTTAATTTTAAAGCAAAAAAATAAAAATTGTGGTTACGGCCTTTTGCATTTTCATAATGTTTTTTGCTTCTGCTGTAAAAAATTAAAAAGTATGGTTACGGCCTTTTGCATTATTGATAGGGAAGTCGATATAATTATGTCCTTCTGAACGTCTGTCTATTGAAATCAATTTTTAGAAATCCCTGATATCGTAAATATATGTTTTGTACATTAATTTACAGAGAATTTCACTTAAATGGACGCTAATAAAAATTAGCAAAATCGGTCCATAAATAGCCGAAGATAACTTCAAAAATTGTTTTTATTTTGGAGTTTTCTAAGCCCCTTATAAACTAGCGACTTCATTCTTGCACATTCTTACACGGTCCACTAGTAACCGGGATATCGGTAAAGACACATTTTTGACTTTTTGGAGCTCCTATACAAGCTATAGGATTCGTTCTTATATAGATCGATCATAAATATTTTTCTAAAATTTCGGTTTTTTGAATCAACCAAATCGGCTGTTTAATGGCTGTTTTTCATATAGTTGTTGTTGTTTGTATGGGTACTGAAAAACAACAACAATGTCATATAATATTTGAACTCTTAAAGCCCCTATATAAGCTATGGACTTCGTTCTTGCGCAGATCTATCACAAACATTTCTCTCGAATTTCGATTTTTTAAATCAATCTAATCGGTCCATCAATTTTCAAAATACCTTTAATTTTAATTAATGTTATTTTAGTTTTTTTTTTTTTAATTAATACCATTTATATCTAAAATATATTAATTTTTCGTATACAGTCGAACGCCCTTATAACGAACTCGAAGGGACCATCAAATCTCAAAAAATTTTATTTATTAACAGAATATACGTATTTCATTACGGTGCTAATACTGGTAATTAAAGCGTATCCGTTTCCTTTATTTGATGAACTAATGATGAATATTTTTTTGCATTCATCAGCCATTCTATAAGTAGCGAATTAAGATTTATTTTATTTTTTATACTAATTCAATATTTTTATTTATTACCGTAGTTTTGAAATTGGCATGTTCTGAGATCTTTACTCTTTTAGAAATATCGATTTTCTAATATTCAACTTTTAATTCTTTTATAATTTATATTTTTGATAAGTGTACATGCGTTATATTAAAAAGGTCGATATTATAATATAAAATTCCTCTTCTATTTGTCCGATGATTTAAATTGAAATTAATGAAAATTATTTCTATTTGTCTAATAATTTAAATTGAAATGAATAAAAGTTATTTCTGTTAGTTTTTGTACATGTTTGTATTATTTGTATTTTTTTTTTTTTTTTTTTTTTTATCTAAAATTAATAATTGTGGGAGTTCATTATAAACTTAGTTTTTTGTATGAAATATTCTTCTTCTTGGAAGCATTAAAATGTGTTCGTTATAAAGAAAGTTCACTATAACCGCGTTCGACAGCAAAATCTCAACACGGGTGAAGAGTATATAAGATTCGACACAACTGAATATAGCATTCTAACTTGTTTTCTGCATAAAAATCTCATGCTGAAAAAAAGATATAGTACATATCTTTTCTATGACTTTTTTTATATTAAGCAGGTGTCCAATTACACCTTAGAGATATAGGCAAAAAATATTATGAGTTCGTGTTAATTTAATATATTATAAAAGTGATGAAAATATATTTCTATAAGAAGTGCTTCAAAGGGCTTAGTACCTTTTAAAATCATAAATTACAATTTAACACAATTTTCGCAAATACTTTTTCTTCAGTGTATTATACAATGAAATGGTTAGTGTTTGCTAAATAATATTTAATTTTGAATTTGCTTTTAATATTTTTTCTTTTCTTTTAAATGCTGAAGTATTTTATTATCAACCCAAAAAGTTATAATTTATTGAAATAATGTGGAAAAAAGATAAATACGGAGTACATTCAAATAAAATATAACTTATAATTTAAGTGATAAGTTCTACTGCCGTTAACTTTAAAGATTTTTCTTGATCGCAATATATTCGAAATATATGTCAGATTTAAGAACAGATAAATTTTTTTAAATCCGTTGTTTTTTCCATTTGCAGTGGCAGTCAAAAAAAAAATGTAAATACAAAAAAATTTTATTATTTTCATTTTGGAGTTACTAAAAAATCTCAATTGAGTGACCTTCTACCAAAGAATAGGTTATCAGGGTAATCAAAAAGCTTAAGAGAGAATTAGTGAATAAATTGAAACTGAATTTAGAAAAATAATAAGTCACAATAATGAATTCCAAGCCAAAAAAGTGCAGAAGCTCCTAACGACTATGTTAAACATGTTTGGGCCTGCAATGGCTCTTTGTGTTGTTTTTTTAAGCTCATCAAAAGAGGCTAAAAAAGTTTTAAATAATAATGATAAAGTGAACTCTGAGGCTAAAAGTATTCTGAAGTTATTGTATATAAATCTAAAAATTATATATTATAGGTACTAAACATTATATAACAGAAGGTAGAATCATTAAAAATTCTGCTCTCAATTTATTTTACCCTGGAGTGTCAAAAGGAAAATATTAAAAAAAATCAAAACAAATTCAAAAAGAAAAAAATTACATAAAACAAATTAAAAATTTTTTGTTAAATAATTTTGTTCAAAGATTCTATGACTGTACACCCACTGCCACCTGCAACCACATCTGAAGCCAACGTATAGACCTTGACATTGGGATGTAGCTATTGGACCAGCCACAACAGTACAAGTGCAAGTAAACATTCTTTTGCGATAACGCAAAATACAACATGGTCTTTGTTGTTATAGTCTGGCTCATTATCAAATGTGCTTTGGCTAGGGTTTGGGGTCCGGGTTTTCCCGGACGGGAAATATTGAGATTTTTATGGAAAAAATTTTCTTGATTTTTATATGTATCAATAAAGTATTTTTTCTACATTATCAAAAATAAGATTATACAAAAGTTTTATAAAATATATTAAAAGAAAAATAAAAACTAAATCAAATATAAAATCATTGTATTACTGCCTGAAATACGAAATATTTAATTTTTCAAAAGTATTAATAGCCAGCAAAAACTTTTTGATTTTCGGTAATGGCATTTATTTTCTCGGTAATGAGGCGTCATTATTATTTGCATACTCTGTATTACATTAATAAGTACTCAATAGTATAATAGCACGGTAATATTGCAATCATATGGATGAGTTGGCTAGAGCGCTGGATTAGCAACCAGAAGGTTGTTGGTTCAACCCCATTCTGATGCTGTTAGTTTTATTTTATCTTTTTTATTTTTATTTTCGTTTAGTTACATATTTTTGAGTACCCCTAGAGTCTAAAAATAACTACATGAATTTGTGGACAACTCGAACAAAAATAACAAGTTATTCAGCCAAAAAATAAGTAGTTTATTTTTGTTTCCAATTATACCTGCTAGCTTACTAGGAAAGCAAAGTTTTTGCTGGGTACTTCTCGTCATAGAATGTCTTAAGAATTTAATGAAATTTCAAAACAATTTTACTTTTGATAATTTAAATTTTTGATTTTTCAATTGTATTATTGGTTTGAGGAAATGAATATTAAATAAGCTGCGCTTCGAAAATTATTATACATAAAAAATTATAAAAATTATTAAATTATTTCAATGAAAACACGACATGTTTCAGTTCCTTTGAGACACATGTCTTATACAAGCAATGAAATTGTAAAGAAATATATATAAATGTTGAAGACTCAAAACTTTACTGAGCATTTTTTAACGATTAATAGAACCAATTGTAAATATTTTCCGGTTGTGTTTTACATCTCTAAATTATAAAAAAATAATTAATAATGTAAGATAAAGGTAAAATGGAAATAAAGCGATAAGAAAAACTATTTGTATTGAAACTTGAATAACCTTAATTTAATTTTATTTATAAGAAATCAGTTTAAGTTTTTTATATGAAATGAAAAATTCAATTTCCCGGGAATTTCCAGGATTTTTCGTTCCCGGGGAAAGAAATATCAGGGGAAACCCCAAACCCTTTTTCTGTTCTGCCAAAGCGAATGACAAAATATTGCAGAAATCCTGGAAAGCTGTTGGTGTTTGGGTAGTTTTGTAATCTACACAATATCTTAATAATATTTTCGCTGAAATTACAACTATATGTATTTTTTTCTTTTTTTTTATAAAAAAGGAATTCAAATATAAAGAAAAACATTTTAAATATTTTTCTTCCTCTTTTTTTAATTTTTTATTATTATTATTTTTATATTTTTTCAAATTGTAATTTTGTTTTTTACATTTTTATTTTTGATTTTTTGTTTTATATTTTTCTATTATTTGACATAACAAGAATTAAAATTGACAACTCTCCGCAATGATTCTACCTTCTGTAGTTATATCATGAGTATTAATAAATTTTAATTTTGTTCTACTTTTTTTATAAAACAAGAAAAATGTTTTCAATTTGAAATCAAGTTTAACAGCATCATAATTTCATTTGAAATGTAGGTGTGAAACATGGCTAAATTTAAAAATAAAACATATTAAAAAATGTAAATGATTCACATAAATATGGATATAGCAAAGAAATTAGCATTTGATTATTAATTATCATTTATTTATTTAATTTATTTATCTATTGAAATCCTGTACAACAAGACAAAATCTTATAATTATAGTACAGGATTACAATTGCTATAAAATGAGCCACATAAACATGAATACAATAATCAGGATTAAAGATAAAGAAAACAAATTTTAAAATCAGCTCTTAGGCTTACAAAAATTGCAATTTAAAAATTAAAATATAAATATATAAAATTAAATTTTTGGCATAAATACATAATTCAATATTAGAAGTATCTATAAAAAAACTAAAAATTATAATTGCTTGTAGAAATTATATACAGATTTCCTAAATTGTATTACTAACTAACTGTATGTTGTATGAAATTGCATTCCAAAGACGAGTAGCGTTTATTAAAAAAGTGACATTCTGATACGAGATTTCGGAGTAAGGGGATAATAATTCTTTTACCTTTTCTTAATCTAGCGAAATTTATCAAATTATATAAATATTTAGGTTCTTTGATATAAATAATTTTATGAAGAAATGGAAGTATCTTTAGACTTACCCCGTATTCTGAACTTTATGACTAATGACAAAACTATAACAACTAACAATAAAAAAAAAACAATTTAATAAAAAAAAAAAATTTCAAAAAAAAATATTTTTGCTATAATTTTGTCATTATCACAAAGTTCAGAATACGGGTATTAATCAATATTAAGATGCTTTTATTTCTTCATAAAAAGAACCTAAATATGTATATAATTTGATAAATTTCGTTAGATCAAGAAGAGTTAAAAGAATTATTATTGCCTTAAGTCGCAATCTCATGTCGGAATGGCATTTTTTCATAAACGCAATTCGTCTTTGGAATCCAATTCCACATAACATACAATTAGTTAGTAACGCAATATAATTTAGGAAATTTGTATATAATTTCTACAAGCAATTATAATTTTAAAATTTTATTTTATTTTTATAGTTACTTCTAGCATTGTATTCATGCCTAAAATTTAATTTTTTTATATTGTAATTTTTTATATTTTAATGTTTAAATTACACAAAAGCTAAAAAAGAGCATCTTAAAGTTAAAACTAAACGATTATATTGGTTGCTGGTCCCTAAGTCCCAACTAAATATTGAAACAAAGCTGGTAAGATATAAGACTATACTTAAACCAGTGTGGACCTGTGGCATTCATTTGTGGAGAACTCCAAGCAACTCAAATGTTGAAATTCTCCAACGGTACCAAAATAATACTAATAATACTTTGAGACTAACAAAACAATTCATAACGATTTATTTATTCCAAAAATTAAAGAAGAAATCAAGAAGTTCAGCGAAAATTATATTGAACGATTAAGTAATCATTGTAACTCATTGGCAATATCATTACTAGACGATACTAATAATATAATAATAATAATATAGTATATAATAATAATAGTCTAAATATTTAAATGTGCATAATTATAAAAAATTACCTTGAACGGTTTAAAAACAATAGATAAAATAAAATTTAGATTTAGATATTCCAATCCAATTTGTAAAAAGTATTAGATAAAGGAAAAATATCTACTAATAGAATACCTCTCTATCTATTGTATTTATGTACTTCAAAATACATTTTAGGAAGTATCATACACAGCGTATCCACTTAAATACAATAATTCTTTTAATAAATCTTATTTGCGCTATTTAATATTTTTGTAGAAAATAATTGCCAAAAGCATATATTCAAACAGTTACATATAAAGAAATTATTAAGAAAGAAATAATAACATTTATTTTATAATTACCAGTGACATCAAATTTACCAGTTATACGTCGTTTGAGAAATAACTCATAAATTATTTACTTAATTTATGATTCATTAATTAACTAGTAAAAGAAATGAATAACATGTGTTAGTATTAAGGGTCCTCATGAAAACGCGCAAAACTTCCGAAAACTATATAATGTGTGCAAGTTTCCGCACTCGCAAATGAACTGTAAAAGTTGTATGGAAATTCATTTGCACAACACTTGTAAGTTTGCGCGACTATTTAGTCTCGCAAACTTGCGCTCTTTAATTGTGCATTTGTAAATCAGCTGTCTTTTGTTTATATTTAAAAATTGTAAATAACTGCGATATGAAAAATTATATTTACATTAATTGAAATAAAATCATTGCTTGTATCTTTGATTTCAATTACTTACAATGATTTCTTATTTTCTTATCCTTAGTATTGCTCAACATTTGAAAAAAGGGGTTCATGAAACATGTCGCACAAATATGCACAATTTCAAAAATGGGAAAATTAAGCGTTTAAATGAGTACCCTTATTAATTTTATATTCTGAGCTATATTTAAATACAAATAACAACTGCTTGAAAACTGAAGTTCAATAAACTTTTAAACATTAAAAAAACACACATATTCACATGGATGTGTTGATTTTGTATTTATGAAGAATTGCCCACATAAGTCTAGTAATAATTACTTACTTAACAGTAGTATTATTATACTAAATAGTACAACTAATTTTCCACTAGATTTTTGCAATTTTGTTAACCACTAAAAAAACAACAAGACGTTCTACTTAAAAAAGAGAGCTAGTGCATTATTACTTAACTGAATTAAATATGTTCATAATTTAACTACTTTACTAAATATCTGATCAATGCTAGAGAAAATATTTTGAAAATTATGCAAAAATTCTAAACCAAAATAATAAAAATAAAAGCACATATTTATTTACTATAAGTTTTGACAATATGATGTTATTTTAATTTCAATTAGATTTTGTAAACACACAGTATTTAGAATTGAGCAGATTTTTTTCATGTGAGAAAATCATTTTCAATGTTTAGCACATCATTTCAATCTATTAAACGTTGTCTGGAAAGTGGTAGTTATGATTATGGATTTAAATGAAAATATGAAAACTGTTGTCATAATAAAAAAAAAACCACTTAATTAGCTATTATAAACTATTTGAGTGAAAGACATATCATATACTCTTATAAATTTTCCTGCACATTTGCCCTATTTATAGTAGGTATCTTAGCTATTACTATAATTAGGGTAAAAATACCAGTCGTGCTTATTTACGAATATTGTGTTCAAACAAATAAACACAAAGTGTGTATAGTTAACCATTTGTGTAATTAGCAAAATCAACACTTATTATAATTTTACATTTTTTGTGCATAAAAATCAGTAATTGTGTGTAAAGGTAAACGTACAATTAGTACCTGTACATTAAAAATTCTTTTTTTATATTTAAAGTTTTAAGAGTAAAAATATATTAAATGAACACTATTAATATATATAATACGCAAATTGTATAAATACATAAAAAACATGGTAATATTTCCACAAAAGTCGAAGACTACATTGGTGGTATTTGCAAAAGGAATGAACAAAATTTCGACTTGTATATTCATCTTGAATAACAGATTTTCTGCAGTTTGTTAAAGTCATGTACAATAATCATATATTCTTTATTATGATCCATTTGCTCCAAACTTTTACAATTACTTCAACTTGAGATCCATTTGGGTAGATAATTTATATTATATAGAAACCATTCATTGTTTCGATCTACAAATGCTATTGGTTTTTACCCTTAATTGAGCTTTAAATATCTAGTTTCCGACACTTTTAATTACATATATTACTTTTTCAATAATTAAAATTTCAATTTATATTTTTTATTCACCAAAAAGTAAGTTTACACATTTTTGTTTAATTTATTAGGAACATATGTACCCACATTTAAAATACAAAATTTTTAATTTATTATTGCCGAAAGTTTATGTAACTAATTTAAATAAACACTTTCCAGCGAAAACTTCCATTGCCAAATAATGACTTAAAATGCTATTATAATAACGCTAGACTACTTACACTTCAGCAACTCAACTCATTATTTTAACACGGTGATGTCATTATAGACAACTATTTATCATGTATGATTCCAAACAGGGTCTTAAATAATTAATTACTCTAATATAAATGCAAATAAATCTGCTCAACAGTTAGCACAAAATAAACTCTAGGTATTGTAGATGTCTGGGATGTCTGTGTTGGTATTGCGTTGAAAAGCATGTCGTTCGGTAACTATATGTCGTTATCAAGTTTTTGCTGCGTTTATGTGGAAATGTACGCACTTTCTTTTTTTTTCACATGAAAACTTACACAGTTCTTAGTAGTAATTTTACATGCATTTTTTAGACTGTACTGTCTTTGCTATACTATTTGTCTGCGAAATATTATATATTGTCGCCTGAAATACAAAAGACCGTTACCACACATTCTAATTTTTTACACCAGAGGCAAACTTTAAAAAAATTTTATAATCGTCCAGTTACAATACAAACCAAATTTTTCTTAAATAGAACTAATTTTACGGCTGTTTCGTTTATGAAGTTGATTTTGCGGCCTTTGAGTTTTGTTAATATTTATGGCATTTATGAAGATATGAAGATGAAATTTTTTATATAGATGTTCTTTGGATAAATGCATAATAATCCAATAAAAAATCAACTTTCAATTTTTGAGTGATTATGGCCTTTTGCATTTTAAGTGACGATATATAATATTACATTCACTTTAGTAGTCCAAAACTCCTGCAAGTTTAAAGACGTTAGAACTCATTTTTATACTAAAAAATTAATTTTTAATATGTTTTTACATTTAAAATTATTTATTTTTTTACCAAAAATTAATTATTTATTTTTTGCTGAACATTTTTTATACTAAAAATGTGTTTTTATACTAAAAATGTATTTCTGTACTAAAAGTGTAATTTATACTGAAAAATGTATTTTTAAACTAAAAATGTATTTTTATACTAAAAATGTATTTTTATACTAAAAATGTATTTTTATACTAAAAATGTATTTTTATACTAAAGTCATATTAAATATGTATTAATTTTATTCTAGATATACTTTTGTACTAAGAATTCATTTTTCTACTTAGAATTTATTTTTGTATTAAAAATTTATTTTTATGAAAAAAAAAATCATTCTTATATTAAAAATTAATTTTTATACTAAAAATTCATTTTTTATAAAAAATTCATAAAAAATAATAGTAAAATTTTGTACCAAAAAAAATAAATTTTTCTACCAAAAATTTATTTTTATATTGAAATTTTTTTATAAAAAGTTTATTAAGACTTCAAAATCACTAGAATTTAACCAAAGATATGAGAAATTCAGGTATACTATCCGATTTAAAAAAAAAAGTGATTTTAATTCGACTACACTTGACTCCACTTATTTTAATTTATTACTTAGTATATTTTAAACAAATGGAACAAAACTTAAAATAATACTTCCTATATATTTATTTATGAGTCTTTATCGTTTCTTATGCCAACAAATTTATAAACTATGCCATGACTCAAAGAAAACCAGAATAAAAACAAAATTTTAAATATAAATAAAATCACATAATTTATAAAAATAAAGTTAAATGATTTTAACGATTATATTATAATAAATAAAAACTGACGGCATCAGTTTGCATTAAAAAAAAGTATACTTATAAACACTTTAAAGATGACATTTAAAAAAATTTATAGAATCAAGTTGTTTTATCATTTTAGCATTTAAAAGCATTTTTTGTAATATCACTTAATCGTTTTAGATTAACAAAATTATTAATGCTATTCACTTAAAGTAGACGAATTAATCGAAAAATATTTTTTCTAAAATACCATTAAACTTTTATTTAGCAATTTAAATAGCATATTTTTGTATATTTTATACGTAAGAGCATAATTTTGCATATTTGTCACCCGATAGAATTTTTTTACATAAAATATTGTAATTTCGTGATAAAATGTATTTGAGTGTTTTTAAGTGCAAAAAGAAAATATTTTTTAGCAGTTGCTAATAAAAACCAAGTTTTGTCATGAATGTTAGATAATTTAATTTTAACGGCATATTTTTCGATTTTATGAGCATTTTTTATACGCATAAAACACTTGTTTAGAGCATATTTTTGGTTACCCTGATAATAAATAAATATTCATAATTTTATAGTTGTAATTAATTTTACATAAAAATTAATAAAAAATAACTATGATTAATATATTTTATTTAACATAAATAATTTGTAAAATTACTTGTAAAAGTATTAAAAATAAAAAATAAAATAAATCCATTCATAGTTAACTCACGAATGACCCAAATACGAACGAGCAAGTCTGACATGGCGCATGTTTCATTAACTCTTTAAAAGCGTCATATTGAAATAAAAAATTTTTATTTAAAGTATAAATTTAACTGGCAGCTCAGATACATTCACTAAAATAAAAATAAAAAATCATAAAGAATTTTGTTTGTATAGTATGTGTGATGTAAGAAAATGTAAAAAAAAAATACATAAAACATTAAGTTGACTTAATAAAAACTAATTTAATGTTTTTAAGATGTTGAATGAGTGAATGAATGAATGTATAACTTGATGTAAGTAAATGTATCTGTAGGTTATTGCATTTTTTTTTTATTTAACAAAAGCGCTTTGTGTGTTCAAAAAGAGCCTTTAAAATGGACGATAGACAAAATTAAAGTCTTTAAGGAGTGACAGGGAGAGAAATAAAAATTAAAATTTAAGGTTTTAGGGAGTAATAAAATGTTGTGGATTTAAGCAAATAAAATAGCGAGATATTTTAAAAATTTTATATATGAAAAGTATTTGAAGTTATCGTGGAGATATTCAGGAATGTCTCAGAGTGAGTTATGTTCCTAGGGGGTGGAGAGTGGTTAGAGTCATTTCCATACCCAAGGCGTGTAAGACGACTCACTCGAAGCCCCAGGATTATATCGTTTTTAATACTTAAGACAATAGAAAGATTGATCGATCTGTATCTTAATGGTGTCTGTTGGGAGTGCTCTGCATGATGTAGTGAGTTACACTGAGCAGAGTCTGTTGAATAAGGAATACAGAAGAAGAAGCCTTTAACAACATAGAGGCGATCAGTGAATCACTGGCTTCCTTAGGTATTAGTGAATTCCTAATTGGGTGGATTACCCTGATGCTAAGCACTTGCATAAGGAAGTTCGTGACAAGGGAGATCTCTCTCCATTATTTTGGCTCTTGGCTGTGAATGTCATATTGAGACAGTTCGATGCCCAAGGACGGAAGATCGTAGCCTACGCTGACGACGTAGTAATACTGGTTTCGGAAAAATGTTTATCTGTCCCTTTGGGCCAACATTAATGCATTTTCTTCTCTTTCTAACACCGTTAAAAAATTAGTTTTTTGAAAATAACTCCCGATATTAAATATGGTGTAACAATCCACTCACCAATACCTATAAACTGCACTATTTTCAAGACGTTTTTTCACTGTAGCACTATGTAATTTTCAAAACCTAAAGTTATCTAACGTATGCGAATTAAAATTGCAACAAAAGTTTCGGAGCTGGTTAAAAAAACATTTTACTTGTAATAAAGTGTTCTTATCATCAATTTTGGATGACCACGTGGCATTATATTTCTTAATAATATTGTCAAAAGAAGAAGTACCATGAAAAAAAAAATTTCATTATTTTTATATTTATCCCGTACGAAATGATTTTTATTTTAATGTCATTGAGGGTCAGAAAAAAATATTTTTTCGATAGATATAAACGCAATACCGAAATTTTGGCCAAGTCAATTCTGAAGTCAATTTATGCGAAAAATTTTTTTAAAAGTTTTTAAAATCTGATTTTATTAAATTTTTTTGTTTAATATATTAAGCTGTGTAAAGCAAAGTTGATTAAAGTCACAAAAAGAAACATAGAGATAACAGAGAGATAATATCCGAATATAACGAAAGGATGATTTTGAGGGGTTTGAAAAATTTCTTAATTTAATCAAATTGTAAGTAAAATTTCAAAATCTCCAAATATTTCTAAATTAGAGTCGATTAATAAGTTTTGAACCAATTTAAACAGGAGAAAGTTTGTAAAATTTTATCGACAAGATTTCAAGATAAACTAGTATTTAATAACCGAATAAGATGTTCGAAAAGTTTAAACATCGAGTTTTTAAACTCATGATTACAAAGTCCTTCAGAATTGTTCCAGAAATGTACAGAAGCGATCCAAATTTTTAACATATAAAATTAACATAACAAGTTATCTTTGAACGAAATTATTTAAGCTTTATGTTAGTTTTTTTTTTTTTGGCAAAATTTGAACACTTTATTACATTTTAACATTTTTAAATGACTCTTACCCCTTTCAAAGCAAAATTGTTAAAATTGACACTTATAGTTCAAAATAAAAAAAAGAACAAAATAAGATCCTAATAAAAAGTTAATTTAAATAAAACATGTTAACTATATTAATACATTTTTTACATTATTATGTTTACGTTTTTCGTTTTTGTCACTTTAAACGCATTTTGTGCGCTTTTTGTTTCTCGTAAATTTTTTTCTAGACTATTTCATTTTATGTTTTTGACCTAAAAATAGCACAAAAATAACAAATAAGAGAATGTTGTATATTTTTTGTTTTCTTGTTACGTTCTCAGAATATTTCAAACCCCATGACTACAATATGTCTAATAACAAGTGCCAACTAGAACGGCGCTATTGTGTTTATTTTTAATGAAAAAACAAAAATTAGAGTAAAATATTTCAAAATATTTAAATGTTTATTAACTGCAATCAATTTTATTTGAACATACAAATTTTGACACAATAAGTTATACGAGTTAATAGGATTTAAGACCATAGTGACTAGAACCAAAGGCTATTTGTTTATTTGTTTGTCAGAGAATTAATTCGGTTTATATGATAATTCTAATTTTAAATAAAATGAAATAAATAATATTAACAAGATTGGAAAAATAAATTTTGAAATAAATATGATTGCATTTTTCAATATGTTAGCACATATATATATATATATATATATATATATATATATATATATATATATACGTATTTATTTATGTTATTTCTAATTTTGGTTTTAAATAATTATTTAAACTTCATCATTTGTTTATATCCAGGATAAAGTTTTAAGTTTCTAAAAAATAAATATAAATAAATTTAATTCAGTAGGAAATGGGGTTTTCCTACTAAATTAAATCATTATTATTGTTTTTATACTCACGTCATTTAATGTGTAACATGTCGAAATAATTATCTAAGACTCCATAAAATATATTCTGGGTCCTCGTGAAAATCCAAGACGAGCTAACGACGTCCGTCTGTCTATCTGTTGAAAGTATGATGGGGCTCGGGGCGGACATCCTAGGGGAACGAAATTTTACTCAAATATTTGTCTTATATAAGGGTTGTTTGATATTGAAAATAAACAAAATCGTTTCATAAACAAAAAATGTATGGGCCAAATACTAGAAAAATAGGGTGTCCGTCGTAACTCCAGCTTATATTTTTCGGTCGATATCTTTTACAAAAAAGCATGTCCATCAATGAAATTTTACACGAATAGTTCAAGGATCAATGTAAACTCGGAAACCAAAAATGGGTGTGGTACGCACACTTTACCGCCTATCTCCCATATAAGGTAAAATTTTAAAAAGTTGCGGAGGGTATATAGATTCGGCCAAGCTGAATATAACATTCTCATTTCTTTTTTTATGTTTAAACTTACTACTATTTAGTAATTATTCTTTAAGGCATTTTATTACTAAAACTATCAAGAAAAACTCAAAACAAATAAAAAATCAAAACATCCGCTTTTTTACAAAATCGATTGAAAACAACTTTTCTTCTTTGAGTAGCACGTGATGTCGTCTACCACACAAGATCATTTTGTTATTTCATGTTAACATTTTTTTTTCTTACCAAAATGGACAAGAAAATTGATTGAAATTTACGGCCACAATTGTTAATGTTTTAGTGTTTTTTTTTTTTCTCTCTCTCTACTACAATTTTCCTTCCTACTACTACGGCTGCTGCAGGTACAAGACTCTTTGCGTATGTTGCATCCAAATTGCAGCTGGTCACGATGAACTTTAAATACCATAAGAAAACAAAACAAAGTAAAGTGCAAACAACAGCAAAATAAAAAATAAAAAAAAACATTGAAGAAGAAATAATACACATATATTTTGTTGTTAAAGCACACCTGAGTAGTAAAATAAATTTTCAACAATTTACTATGGGTTTTTTTTCTTTTCCCCTATTTAAAGAAACAAACAAAATATTACATCTAAAAAAAAACAGTATATTTTTTAAAGGAAAATTAATTGATTTTCTTTTAGCATATAAAACTAAAAGAAGAAAAAAGAATAAAAACGTTTTCTATTTTTTGCAAAAACAAAAAAAAGAAACAACTTACACATACGAAGAAGCTTTTAAACGATTCTTAGACTTTGAACATACTACAATTTTGTTGGTGGCTTCAATTCTCTTTTGTAAAGAAAGTGCTAAAATTATATGGCAAATATGAAAAATGTTTATTTAAAACAAGTTATGTCAGGTTTTTTATTAACCAAGCTACATTAATTTGGCTAGAATGCACAATGGGCTATAAAAGTGCAAATGTAAAAATTTTTTTTATTTTTAATAACTGTGTTTGACATATTCCATTGCCAATAATATTGAATATTAATAAATATTTTTGTTATTATTTATTTATTTTTTTTATATACTAATCGATTTTCTTTACTTCTATTGATGATCTCTCATTCATTAAACTTTGAATACACTTGGAATGTAACATAGTGTATTTTGTAGGTATTGATGAGTATATTATTACAAAATTCTAAAAATTTTCAATATACCCACAAAATTGGGAATTATTTAAAAAAAAAAACCGATTTTTCGGACTTCTCGGTTTTAAAAAATTTTTATCTCGAAAAATTATGAAAGATAACTAAATTTTTTATTCGTATTTTTTGGATTTTTTTTCCCAATACTACATCTTATTAGGATTAAAATGAGTCTTCGATTTAAAAAATCGGATTAGAAATGAAAAATATATGATTTTTTTTTTTCAATATAATTGTAAAATCTATAAAAATCA
The DNA here is from genome assembly GCA_932274085.1 of Protocalliphora azurea. Classification (NCBI taxonomy): domain Eukaryota; kingdom Metazoa; phylum Arthropoda; class Insecta; order Diptera; family Calliphoridae; genus Protocalliphora; species Protocalliphora azurea. Next base: position 135,386,248 of record OW026519.1, read on the forward strand.
GTTATTATAGGTATTTTGAAATGGTATTTTGTTGTTGCCATTATTTTGCATCATACCACATATCTATAGGCTAAAATGTTATGAAAAATACAGTTTAAAATTTAAAAAAAAATCATATGTTCTATAATATTAATGCGATTTTAACAAGATATGACTCATTTTATTCCTAATAAAAGATATTAAGAAAAGAAATATGTTCTCTTATAAAATCCCCGTTAAAAAAAAAAAAAAAAAAATTCAGTTTGTATTCTCAATATCGTTTACAGTTTTGCTATGAATACAAATGTGTATATACTTTTTAACAATATTAAGATGGTAATGGTGCATATATATTTTAAAAATGATAAAATATTTTCCGATTTTGTGGGTATATTGAAAATTTTTTAAATAGTTTAATTATCTACACACCAATGCCTACAAACTACACTTTGTTACATTCCAAGTGTTCTTCACTGTTGCATCGTGTTATTTTTCGAAATAACTCGGTGAAAATATGTTTTTGACTGTTAGTAATTTCTGTAATATTTTTCTTTTTCATTTAAAGTGCGAAAAAATTATCACTCGTCAGACTCCTGGTAGGTTAGATCCAAATTATCCTCCCAATTAGCTACAAAGTACTTTCTTAATGACACTGTATCTAGTGTTCATAAAATGTAAAAAATGTTGATTTTAAATTCAATACTTGTATTTTTAATCTGCGCAAGGATAGTAGACTATGATTTTAGTATTATATTTCATATTATTTTATGAGTAATTGACAAGAAAAATAGCAGTAGTAAGTCAAGCGTGACCATGTATACCTACACCATTAGGTACGAGCGTTAAACTGATTTTCAGGAGAGGTTCTTATATAGAAACTCTGATCATATATGAACCGATCCTTGTTAAAATTCATACTACTGTTTTTATACTTATGCCAAATTTAATTTAAAATCTGACTGAAATTTTGAAATGTGATATATATAAAGATAAAATAATGGACTGATTTACAGCCATTTTCTATAAGCTTCTTCTTTAAGCCTAAAAAAAATATTTGAAATTGTAGCATATATTTCGAAAACAAAATTTACATAAATACTTACAGGACATTTTTAAAATATTATAGTAATTTAATAGTTTAATCTACAAGAACAAAATGTGGGATTCAACAGCTCCATTATGATGTTTTTAAAAATTAATATAATTTCAAAATAATTTCTTAGAAAACCTCAAGAATATTAAAGGATAAAATATTTAAAGGAAATTCAGAATTTCATTAAAATTTTAAATTTTATTAAAAATTAAAAATTTTAAAATAATTTTGTAATTTTAACAAAAATCCGACTTATTAAAAAATTTTTGAAATTTAAATTTTAAATTTTTTTTAATTAAAAAATCTATTTTTCACTAGTCAAAATTTTATGAAAAAATTTAAAAAATATTCAAAATTTACCCAAATATTGCCAAAAAATTAAAATTTCAGTAAAAATTTTGATTTTTTGTTCACAAGTTAGAGCTCTATATTCGGCTATGCCTTCACCACTTTATCCACAAATAATGAAAATAATGCCTTAAATTATTATTTTCACATTTACACTTTAAAAAAATAATCTAAATTTTTTCCAGACGCAAAATAAAAATATAATATCCAATATATGTGTTTTTATGAATGAATGTAAGTATGTATGTATATACAAACCAAGCAAACACTGCTTGCATATACAAAAAACAACACCCTGATAGTCATTGCACTGCTTCTATTGTCAACTGAACAACGCTCAAGCATAGAATAAATATATGTGTTTAAAGTGCACTTCTATTACTTATTTTTTGGCGGTTGCACTTTTTGTGAAAAAATAATGCTAAACGCTTTTTAACATTAAAAGTGCATTTTTCGCATTTATTATTATTTTTTGCACTTATCTGATCTAATTTTGTCTGCCTATATGATAATTTCGGTGATTGCAAATTTTCCATATGGAAACAATCTTAAATGTTTTCTGAATTTTACTAAGTAAGATAAAAAGTACTTACGAATGTCATATTGTTTTCAAAAATGGAATTTTTGGCCTTAACTTCTTTGCGTTTTTGCCCTATAACATTTTTAATAAATAATCTCATGATGTTCTAAGGTTTTAAAAATATATACAAGCATTTGCACAACCTAAAATTTAGTCACAAGACCTCTTTTTGTAAAAAATAAAAATAATAAAAAATAATAAGGCATATTATCCTGTAAAATAATTGTGCTGTGGTCTTAAAACGTTGATGGGCTTAAATTGCATCAAGTTTTCTATAAAATACAACATTAATTTTGATACATAGGTTCACATGGATAGACCCACAAGGACAAAAAGTGATTCTGAATTGATTTGTAGTTTTACAATTAGTAAAAGATAAAAATTGCCCAAACATATTTAATAGATTGAAGGCAAGCATAATTAGCAAACATTGTTATAATGAATTTTAAATGGTATTTTTTATGTAGAATTGCACTTTTTTAAGAGTCATTTAGATTTTTTTCTGAAGAAGTTCTGGCAGCACTGGTGTGTATATACAAACAACCACAGCTTGCTTATACAAAAAAACAAAAAAACAACAACACATTGATAGTCATTGCAATGTGTGTTTTTATTTTTGTATGTGTTTATTTTTGTTATATTTTTTTCAATTTTTTACCAATAACTCGGTTTTTTATAGACCGATTTTAATGGTTGAAAAAAACTGAAATTTTAGAAAAAATTTTGCGACCGATCTATATAAGAACAAAGTCCGTAGCTTATATGAAGGCTTCAAAAAGAACAAAAATTTCTTTTAGCCGATGTCTCGAATATTTATGGGCCGATTTTTCATTTATTTGCTGTAAAAATTCAGAGAAATGTTTACAAAATTTCTGTGAAAGAACGAAGTTCCTAGCTTATATATAAAAAACTGTTCCCAGCTTATATATAGAGAACTGTATTTTTTAGATATATTTTTAAACCTATTTGGCTAAATTTCAATAACAAAACTCGCGAAAGGATTACCGATCGCATGATATATATATCATATACCTACGATATCAGGTGCCTTCATAAACGCCATTTCAATGGACAAACGGACGGGCGTGTTCCGTAAACTTTTTTTGCTCTCCAACGAACAAGAATTACAAAAGGAATGGCAAACTTATATATGCCCCTTACACCAATGGCGAAGGATATAAAGAGGGATTGCTTCCATTTCAAAGCCAGTATTCTGTTACTACAAAAATCAATATTTGAAGGAAAACTTACAAATATGAAAAAAATGCAGGAAATAAGAAAATTTATACAAAAATATTTGTTCCAGTTAAACCCGCACTTTCTTAGTAACTAAATTAAGTTCTTTTAAAAATTTATAAAATAAATATATATACGTTTTTCTAAATGTTTTTTTTATTAAATGCTACCTTTTTTAAAATTCTTGTAAAGCAAAACAAAATTATAGTAAAATTTTATCCCTTTATAGTATTTCAAATTCTCCCTTAAAAATTTTAGATCTCATTTCCCATTGTGCAATTTACAAAATCTTGAATATCAATAAGTTTAGTTGTTTAAGCTACATGATTCATAATATTACGGTATTATTTTTGTTGTTGTTTAAAGCCATAATTTTCATAGTTGCTTGAAACCATAAAACAGCTTTAAAGATGCTAAAAAATATTTTCGTCTGCTTCTCGAATGCTAAAAAAAAAAAAAAAAATGAAAACAAGTCTCACATAAGTTTTTTCATAGTTTCCATAAAAATGAATTAAAAAGAAAAACACTTAAAATATAAGAAAAACACAATCATGATGCAAAAAATCAACTATAACAACAATTAAATAGACAATTTAAATGTTAAATGAAAAAGTCATTTTATTTATAGTTGAATGGTTAACAAATGTCAAATAACTTGAGAATTATTTTTACAATAGACTATATACTTAGTATAAAAAGAAACAAAAAACACTCTATAAACCAATGGAAAAGGAGAAAAATATAAATAGATTTATAACAAGCTTTATATATAACAAATTTGTTAACAATTTTCAAATAATATTTTTTTTTTTATATTTTTTTATTAATATTACATAATATTACAATATTAAAGCCACTGTATATTAAAATGCATTTTTTGTATGCAGACAAAAAATGTTGCAAGGATGCCTTCCTAAAATTAAAGATTGATATATTCTTAACTATTGCCCAAAATATTTAGCTTAGATTATTTCTTTGTCGTGAGCTGGACCATTTTTAAAATACCTCCAAAAATATGCTTTTCGATAAACAGTGTACACAATTTTTAACTTTTTGTCAAACAAATTACAATATGTAATAAATAAATGTTAGTCGACATTTATTACATAATCAGCAAAAATTTTTTTTAAATTGGTTTTCATTCTCGTGAAATGAAGATTTCGGTAAAATTTTCTATGAATTTTTTTAAATAAATATTTCGTAAATTTGTCATCGTGATTTAGATTTTAGAGCATCATTGGAATGGTCTTGTTCAGAACTATTGATATACGTATTTATTTAACCCTTTAGTAACAAAAGTTCATAATAGGATAAGTTAATTTTTATGGCAAATAAATGGTTTGTGAAGAAAATAAATTTCGTATAAAACATAAATTTGTCAAAAACTATATATAAATTAGTGTAAAATAGCGATTAAACTTCAAAGACTTTCTTTTATACAATTATTACCGCGGTTTTAACAGAATTTGTTACATTTGTCTAAAATTTCGTTATATTTAAGTATAATAAATACTTTCATGCAACTTATCTGCAAAAATTTCTGATTTAACCTTTTAGGCACCAAATGTATAAAATTGACCCGTTTGCTTTTAAAGGGTTAATTATCTACAATTTTTCTATAATGTCAGAATAGACCTTTCTAATAATACCTTAAAACCCGATATATGGTATGTTGAAAAATTTCCAAAATATATACAATTACATGTTTAAATAATGAAAATATGGCAAAAAATCTCGTGAATGAAAAAAGATGTAGGAAATATTTAAATGCATATTTTAAGTATTAATATGTCACTATAATATTTTGAAGTTAATTTTCTTATAACGAAAATTTTTATAATGCTATTGAAAGAAAGAACTGTTTTAAAAATGGTCCAGCTCACGTAAATGAAAATATTCAGAGGTAATATTTTGAGAATCATAGAACATACTAGTCTTCATTTTTATAGGAGTACATTTGTAAATTTTTTTTTTTTTCGTAAGGCACTTAACTCTATATACTATTTTATAAAGCTAAAAAGTTTATGATTCTATAAAGTCTTGAAAATATATGTATGCATATTTACATTTTGAGTTTCGAGAGATCAGTCAACGAAATATCTTAAAAATTGTAAAACATCAGAAAAAAATGTTCGACAAATTTCTTTAAAAAAACTTTATACGAAAAATTCTTTACATCTTGAAAATTTAATATTTCAGTCCCAGTAAACAATATAATATAGATCGAATACTTTGAGTTTACGAAATCCGAATGTTATAAATATGTTATATTTATTACTAAATCCAAACCGTTTATTCATAAACTTGAAAATTGGAATATAGCACAAAATAAACTTTGGGCATTAAAAAACTTCATGTCGAAAAAAAAAGATAAATTCAGTAAATGATACATCAAAGAAAAGACAATGCCATAATATATTAAATAAAATACTAAATAATGTATAGATCGATATTCCAACTAGATTTTGCAATGAACGTTTAATCGGCAAAATGTTGCAGATTAAAAATTGTGAAACATACTAAATATATGTGGCGTAAAAAATTAATAAGGTTTGAACCCAGTTAAAAAGTTTAACATCTGTGAAAAAAGCGTTTAAAATTTTTTTTGGAATTTTTAAAATTTTTGTATTATTTTCGTGACTGATAACTAAAGAAAACAATAAGCATATTTATATTCTTTAGTCTATAAGAATAGTTTATAAATATTTACATTTAAAAATGTAAAAAAATTCATTTACATACTTTATGTATATTGTTTCAAATTTTTGTTGATTAATCAATGTCAATAGTGTTATGTTAAAATTAACTTGACCTACATTTACTTTACATACATACATATGTATGTTCTTAGAAATATGTATAAGTACAAGTTTAGTATAATGTAAATTCCTACAAATTTGTTTTTCTAATAAAATAAAATTATACAAAAATATTTTTATTTTTTAGTTTAAGAAAAGTGTTTTGAAATTCGTTATTACCGTTTACAAATTAATTTCTATTTATTAATCTTATTCATTATGAAAGTATTCATGTTTTTTGTATTATTTTATTTCTCTTTAGAGCAATTTGTTTAATTGCTAAATTCCAATTAAATTTCAATTGTGGCAATTTGTTTCAATAAAAAAAATAAATAAAAATTTATTCTTCTTTTTTTCACTTTCGCTGTGTGATTATTTATATATAATTTTTTCAATTATGCTGGTTTGTCTACTTTCAAAATATTTTCATACATTTGTAATTTGTACCAACTAAAATCTTGAAAATTGTTTGAAACGGCAAAATAAATAAATAAGTTTAAATTTTATGAAAACAAAATTTAAGGTAAACTACTTGTGTTGTGTATAAAATTAATCAACAATTTGTAAAGAATTTTTCTAACATGAAATTTGGTGTGAACCAGAATTAGATTAATAAAATAGAAATTTAGTTAATTATTATATATATGACTAGGGTTAAAGGTCAACAACATTAATAAATTATTTTATACTCGTATTAGGCCTTTGCAAATCATTGAACTTTAGACTAATTTTAAAATATTAACCTTATATCCTTGTCTAAGATACCCTAAAGGTTCTGTGTTAAAAAGTGTCGAAAGATGGTGATATATCTTTATCTAAAGTTAAAGCGATCCATGTAGGGTGATCAATTATTCGACTTGGAGATTCGGTTTTCGAATAGTTGGAATTTTAAAAATACCGGTTGTGTTTTTTTTTTTTTTTTTTGCAGAAATAAATGTTTCCATTGAAAGATTATATTTTTCTAAAAAACTAAACAAAAATGAAGCTAAGTTTCATAAACTACCCAGCAAAAACTTTTTGGTTTTCGGTAATAACAACTACTTATTAAAGTAGTTTCTTGGTAATGAGGCGTCATTATTATTTGCCTACTCTGTATTACATTAATAAGTACTCAATAGCATAATAGCACAGTAATACTGCAATCACGTGGATGAGTTGGTTAGATCGCCGGATTAACAGCCAGAATGTTGTTGGTTCAACCCCATTCTGAAGCTGTTAGTTTTTTATAACAAAATGTCTAAACAGACATTTTAAACTAAATACAGTTTTTGTCGCTTAGGATGCTATGTGCGAGATGGTGTACTGAGTAAGACGTTAGTCAGTAAAAAGAATGGTTAGTTAGTGTGTGTCCAAGTTCGAGCCTCACTGACGGCAAAATTTTTTTGTTTTTTTTTTTTTATTTTTGTTTTCGTTTAGGTACATACTTTTTAGTACCCCTAGAGTCAAAAAATAACTACATGAATTTGTGCACAAGTCGAACAAAAATAACTAGTTATTCAGGCAAAAAATAAGTCGTTTCTTTTTGTTTTCAATTATACCTGCTAGCTTATCAGGAAAGCAAAGTTTTTGCTGGGTATGTACAGAAATTATGACTTAATATGGAAAAAGCGTGTTTCAATTTTTTCGAAATAAATTTTAAAGGTAGACCTCTTTTAATACAACTCCTTTAAACTATTATTACATAATTAGTAACTATTATTACATATTTTTTTTTTTTTTTTTTTTTTTTTGAATTAATAAAAACTCTAAAATATTTAAATTGTTTGTAAGAATGTTACAAGTATTACAAGTGAAAAGAAAAAAAACTAATTCCATTGCTATGCGTATTTAATTCAATATAATTATTTCTTTAATATTTGTTTAAACTTATAGACATTGTTGTCACATTTAACGATTTTTGTGTCTAAAAATGTTAACGATGTGACGATTTTTGTCCCAGATTTGGCGATTTTTTTTTTAAATCAAATTCAGAACTATTTTCAGCATTTTATATATATATATATATATATATATATATATATATTTCTTTAAAGTAAATTAGTCGGTACATAAATATTAACAATTAAAATAAAAATCTTCTTAAATTTGTTTGTTAATTTAAATAGTAAATTTATAAAAGGGAAACAATATAATATTACATTCGATTCCATAACATTAATAAAGACTTCACAAAAGTCCAAATCCCTTTTGAAATTTCTATAAAAACTTTTCATTTCATGATGAAGGCATTAGAGAGCATACTAAGTATCCCATAATTAGAATACATTTTTTTAGAATCACACTAAGGCTTACTTATTTTTTCTTTGAAAGTTATGCAAAATTACATATTCATCATTTTTATCAATATATCATTAGACAATGCTAAATTAATGTAATTTTTATAAATTTCTTTTTAATTTAAAATTTTATCATAAATAAAATAAATTTTTCATAAAAAAAAGCATAGAAAATGTTCAATAACATATAGAAAACCTAAACTTAGATGTTGACGATTTTTTGACAATTCAAAATAGTCAATTTGACTAATTTGCCGATTCTTAATCAAATTTAACTGACAACTATGCTTAAGGAGTTAATTTCAATTTAACCTTAAAATATATTTATAAAACATAACAACAACTTAACTTTCTGAATATTAATCAATTAACAAATTTTTTTCGAAATTTCCATTCAAATATTATCTATTACTATTACATAGGTTTTTTTTTAATAAAATGTTATTTTTAAAACCGGTTTTTTGTGTTAAAAGAAACTAGTTTATTCGTTATGCAAAATCATTCTAATTTACTTTAACTTTTTACCCAATATGAATTTGTTTTTGGAAAAACGTCAATAACATTAGAAAGACAAACAATTTTGAAACATTTAATTACACCTTTAAAATATCGTAATGCTAATGTCAAATTTTACGCACATATTTAAACCGGTGTTAGCTTCTTCTTAATTAAGAACTGTTGTATAACCTTTTTTAGTTAAAGCATTTTTTAAATAAAAAACATTAGGTGATTTTTAAATGGTGGAAACCTATGCAAATACAAATCTACTTAAATTCTTTGAAAGCATTTAAAATTTTATTTCCTAATAGCAATTAATGCTTAAAATATTTGATTTCATTAACTCTAAATTACGTCAATAAGACGTCATAACTTAAAAAAAAAAACCTGCCTAGAATTCAAATTTAACACTACAATCTCAGGCAAATCTAAACAAAAGCTTGTAAAAGAATACGTTTAATTAAAAATCGTGTAACCGTAAAACCATTTAGCATTTAACGTCATATAAATTATATTTTATCTTTTTTATTTTATTATTTTTTGTAATACAACATACAATATATTTCATAGAAATGTAGAAACGTGGAAAAATGTAACAACCGCAAATAAAATAATATTATGCACTATTCGGTTAGAAAAAAAATAATAAGAAAAGTGTGGAAAAAGTACAACTTGCTAAAAGACTTTAAAGTTAAATGCTTAAAAAAAAAAACAAAAACTACTTGAAAAGAAATGTGACATTTTTTTTTTTGTTTTTGTTTTTTTTTTTTTTTTTTTTTTTTTTGTTAAATAAAACACCAAAATTTACTAAATTTTTAAACATTTAACTATGCAGGTACTATTTCCGTTGTGAAATATTATTGTAGTTTATTTTTGTAAATAATTTGCGCCAGGTTTTAGTTTTAAAAATAAAACAACTACAACAATGTGGCAAATGTGAAATTCAATATACAAATATGAGGGTAACTTTTGTATGTGGTCGGTCTGTAAGTGCACAGTGTCACATTTGGAAGTTTTAGAGCGGCAGAAATTCAGTTTTGGAGATATTAAGTAAAATTTTATATTTTATAATTCTGTTAGTAGACAAGGCCGTAAACTTTCCTTCTAAAAATAGGAAGGTATAATCACTGCAATTCCTATATAAATATATATATATATATATATATATATATATATATATATATATATATATATATATATATATAAGTTTCGAACATATTTTTATAAATTTTATTAAAATAAATAATACTTTAAAGATAGGCGTGACAGGATCTAAGCATACCAAATTTAGTATAATATTTGCATAACAAATTTTTAGCCAATACCTTAAAATTTGGAAAAAAAATTCTTGGCAGATTGCTAATATAAGATATAAGATACATCACATTTTTTCTAATAATTTAAAAGATCGCAAAAGATTGCAGCCAATGATCTCAAATATAATTTTATAGATGTTCTTTTATATAGCAATCGTATTTTCAAATTGGAACTCGTTGGAACTTTTTATTTCTAGTCCATTTATAATAGAATTTTCAAAAAAAAAAAAAAAAAAGATATATGTTTTTAAATATTAGGATATCTTTCAAATAAAAAAAAATTTTTCAACATTAACAACCTAACAAATTATAATAAAATAATTTGAATGCATTTGCCGATAATTATGACGATATCAAAATGGTATCATCTAGGTGATAAAAATTATCACAATTCTAATCTAAAACAATAGTTTTTACGGACTAAAGAGTACCTTTCCTTATGATATCGTTATTCCATAAAATTATGATATCGTTTTCGATATTGTAACTTTCAAAAATAACGATAGTAAAATCATGATATTCTAAATTTAGTTCTGAATGCTATTTAATACCAAAAATTATGCATTTAAGTATACTAAATATAGTAATGAGCAACCTTAATCAGCTAAAGTGAGAAAACATAAAACATAAATAAATATGACGTACGAGGGCGGATCAATAAGTCCATGACTTTTCAAACTTCCCTTGTAGTTATCTGAAATGCAACACTATTCCTATCAAGTACCACCTGTTAATAGACTACTGTCAAATTTTGAGCAAGTGTCGTCATTTACTTTGCATAAAAAATAGGATTTTTCGAGGTCCTTAAAATAGGCATTTGTTTGGTCAATAATTTCATCGTTAGGGCTGAATCTCTTTCCACCGAGCCATTTCTTTAGGTTTGGAAATATTAAGTAGTCACTACGGGCTAAATCCGGAGAATATGACGGATGAGGTACCAATTCGTGGCCCAATTTATATCGTGGATTTTTTCCACATTTTCGGGTGTACTAACCTCAATTGGCCGTTCAGAACGTTCAGCGTCATTTGTACTTGTGCGACCACAACGAAGGTCAGTAAACCACTTTTTTACCATTGAAATCAAAGGTGCAGAGTTCCCATAGTATTTATCGAGCTTTTCCTTGATTTGATTGACGGTTTTTTTTTCGCAAAAAATAATGTTTAATGAGCACTCGAAATTCACATTTTTTCATTTTTAGAAAAATACACGAGGTTTGTATGTTTTGAACAGCTGTTAAACGCAAAGTAAATGACGACACTTGCTCAAAATTTGACAGTACTCTATTAACAGGTGGTACTTGATGGGAATAGTATTGCATTTCATATAACTACGATGGAAGTTTGAAAAGTCACGGACTTATTGATCCGCCCTCGTATTTTTATGCAAATATTATCTAATAATAATAATATTTGCAAGCATAATTTTCCCCTAAGGATAAGTTTTCACAATTACGCACCTAAAAAGTTTGGTTTTAGTATCAAAAAAGCTGTTAACAAATAACTTTTTGGTAATTGATTCCTAACTTGTTTTTGTTTGTTGAAATTTTTTTAATTCTTATATTTTTATTTTAAGGTTTTCTTCAAATATATATATATTTTTTTTTTTTCATAATATCGTTTTCTGCAGTACAATATGATATTATAATCGACACTTAATATAATATCGTTTTCGCTATCATATCGTTCTATGGTTTATTGGATTATTATCATATCAATATCTGCAGCATTCACTGAGATATATGCAATTAAATTAAACATACTTCTTCACAAAAATTTCAAATAAAATTAAAATATTTTTAAAAGTAGCAACTTTGAAAACCCATAATTCACGCTTTCCAATATTATAAGTATTTTCCCATAGTATATGATATGTTTACTAATAAATGCGAAAAAATACTTTAATTTAAGAAGCTTTTATTTTCATATTTTTGTCATTCTAATTCGGATATATGACACTGTGCAGTGGGATTGTTGGGCTTTTTATTTCCAATTTCTAGTGTATTTTTTTTTTTTCAAGTCAGTAGGTTACTAGTGTTTATTTAAATTTGGATAAATTTATAAATAAAGAATAAATGTGTTTATATTTAGCAAATAGTACACGTGTTTAAGTTATACAAGTACTACATTAACTTTATCATTTAATTTCTTATTTATATTTGTTTTTTTTTTTTATATATATATTATAGCTCACAGATGAAGTGGTACGCAAAAAGTCCGAATATCAAAAACATCTAGAGGGTTATAAAGCCTTGAGAACACGTTTTGAAGAACATTATATTAAAGGTAAGTTGTTGAGAAAATATTCGAAATTTTAAAAAAAGTTTTGTAATTGTTGTCATTTTCTCCTTCAGCCGGTCGTGGTGGACGTAAATTAGATGATGTTCGTGATAAATATCAAAAAGCCTGCCGTAAATTACACCTAACCCACAATGAATATGTTTTATCCATAACGGAAGCCATTGAAGTGGAAAAAGATTTTCGAACCATATTATTGCCCGGTCTATTAGAACATCAGCAATCGGTACAAGAAAGTTTTGTATTACTGTGGAAAAATATTTTACAAGAAGCAAGTCAACACAGTGATTTAACCTCAGATAAATTTAAAGAAATACAAAAACGTATTGATAATGTGATAAACAGTATAAATCCCAGTGAAGAATATCGGGAATTTACAGAAAAACATAGGTACTTACATAAACATTGTAAAATACCTCATAGGATTTATTAAATTAAATTAAATTAAATTAAATTATTATTGTATATTTTTTAATATAGAACCACCCCCACCAGCCCTGTAGTATTTCAATTTGATGAATCTCTTATCGAAGATATACCCGGTAAATTACAATCAAGTACCTTGGCTGTTGACAATCTTACTGTCGATTGGCTTCGTACTAAACAACTAGAATTGGAGCTGTCCGTTAAGGATTGTCAAGAGAAACAGTTAAAAATGATAGAACATGTTAATGGTGGTTCACCCATAATAGCCAACGGTACTATAACCTCAAATGGTAGCATAACAAATGGTATACAATCCTGCAAAGAAAATCAAAAGTAAGCGTTTATTTATTTACATTTTTATAAGTAACATGATTTACCCATTAAAATGTTTCTTTAGCCGCCAATCTAAGGATTTAAATGCTTTAAGATGTCAAGAAAAACAAAAACAAAAATTAGTTGATATGATTAAATTTGCCTTAAATGAAGTTGGCTGTGAAGAATTGCCTTCGGGTTGTGATGATCATCTAGATCCTAATTTTGAACATGGCTTTAATAATGATAATCATCAGGTATGTTTTATTTTTGTAAAAAATTTTTGGTGCAGGTTTAAGAAATAAATTATATTATTTGTCTTGTTAGAAAGGTTGAGGTAGTAGGAATTGAATTAGTATTAATTTCTAATCTAGAATGGTTATGGAATTTTATGCATATAAAACACTTATTAGTTTCAATTATGAAATTAAAATATGGTCGAAAATTAAGAAAATATATTCAAAACTTTGGTAAGAAGTACCATAATTTCAATTCTGAAAGTTCTATGTGTTTTTGAACAACTTTTCAGGAGAGTAAAAAAAACAATTTATTTTTTGTATGAAAGCCATAAAAATTACATGTTGATCGTTTTGCTAACTTCGAAACTAATCCAGGTAATTGAAAACAAATTCTTTCGGATAGTTCAATAAAAAATTTTGGAAGATTACACATAGAACTTTTCATCAGCGTACCAACGATTTGTTATTAAAGGTATTAGGAATTTTAATTTTCTTCCAGGAGTCTTTGCAAAGCTTAGTATAAAAAAACTAAGGTTTTGGAATTGGGAATAAAAAATCGCGTTTTTGGATATCGGAAAATGTTCAAAGAACGAAAACTTTATTATATATGCTTTTTACTATTTATTTTATAAAGTAAATGAAATAATGTATTAGGAAATTTGTGCTCAATAATGAAGCTCAATAGCTAATAATATAACTTTAAAATAAATATAACAAAGGAATAAGATTTTAAAAAATTTTGACTGTTGTTGTAAAATAAACTTATTTTTCGATCATATTTGAAAGCAAATTTTAGAAATGTCAAGAGTCATTTGGAACTACAACACTTACAACATTTGTGACTTATTTTATAATGACTTTATCGATCTTATTTTTCTTCCAATTAAAAAAAATACGCAAATCTTTCTTCCTTTAAAATTCACCAAAAAACTAACATTCATATCATAAAATACTTAGAACTCCAATAATACTCCATCCGTAAGTATAATTAATGAACTAAGAAGACGTGGTGGTGTCTTAACACTGCTACGTGGACGTCATTTTAAACGCAAATCAACGCCACAACCCACAACGCCGACAGCAGCTACCAGAGCAAAACGTCTCAACAATAAAATGAAACCAAGGTCACAGAGTTTGGGTTCATTATCGGTAAATAGTCCTAATGTTTCTGCAAGATATGAGCCTATTACTAACCTACCCATGCGCATGGCTGCCAGTTATGAAGCGAATAATAATCAGAGTTTTCTACATGATTCAAGTGATTTTGAAAAGGATTATGCATTAAAATTTGTGCCTTCTAAGTTAAGACGCAGTATGAGTCATGGTTCCATATATTTAAGAAATTCTTTTAAAGAACAGGATGAAGATGATGAACTAGAAGAAAATGCTAATACTAACAAAGCTTTAAATAACAATCATATTTATGCAGATTTAGATTTAAAAGAAGAAAGGGAAGTTAACAAAAATATAGTAGCAAATGAGGACCAAAAGCAAATTGTTAACAAAACTGAGTCCCCTAAAGTTGTTGTAGAGGAAGTTTTAACTTGTCAAAGTAAAGTTATAATAGAAATAAATAGAGTAGATGATGTTAAAGAAACTGAAAACACAAATGAGGTAGATTGTGCTCAAGTCAATGAAGCTAAGATTGAAATAACTCCGTCCGAAATCCCCGAAGTAATGCAAAATTCTATTGATGCTCATTTGGACAAGATTGATGAACTAAATCGTACCCTGGACAATCGTTTAAAACGTAATATTTCGCCTCAAGTAACTGACTTAGATGCCATAGAATCTGCTGAAATTGTGGATTGTTTACAGCGCGCTATATGCCTCAATGAGAATACCAACAAACGTTATTCCACCTCTAGTTCGGATAAAGAGGTACAAGTTAATACTACCACTCAAAGTGACAAGCATAAAAAGAGATCTCTTTCGTTTTCCCAAAAATCCATTAATGCCATACTTTGCAACATTAAAGAGTTTTCGAAAAGTCCTCTTACAAAAATGCATATTACCAACACACATGATAAAGATAAAGAAGCAACTACAGAAACAAATGATATTAATTATTTTAATTCGCACGCTTGCAAACAGACCAGTGAAAGTAAACATTCAGAAATAACAAACAATTCTAAATTAAAACCACAGCCACCAACACCGACAACTACATCATTAGGGGAATTCAGTACAAACATAACTGTTACACAAACACCACCATCCACTGCTACAACTAACGAGGAAAACACAAAACAATTAACTGCCATAAATGCACAGCAAAAACTACATTCCCTAGAGAGTTCTGTTAATCATTCCACTGCCAATTTAAATCCGTCCAAGGATACACATATAATTACCTCAAAACTAAAATTTAAAGTGCCAAAAATACAAAAGAAATCAAAAGCCATACGACAAACATTCCGTAGCAAATTTTTACATTTCCAACTTCGAAAAGGAAAACTCTGCAAGACTTGCACGAAACGTAGACGCATTCACCCGAGTAAAAGTGTTTTTGATTTTTCTAAAGAATTCCATTTAAATACTGCCAATGATCTTACTAATGAGGATAATGAAGAGTTTTGTACATGTCCCTTAGATCATCCTCCCTATCCGCCACCCTCTAGTAAACGCATTAACATTTCATCAAACTGTTTTGATGATGAGGATGATGGTGAAACAAGTGATGATGTTTTATCCATGAAGGATCATTGCTATTGTGTTCCCAGTCTGGCAATGAGTGTGAGTAACTTGTCAACTTTACCAAAAAAAAGGGGGTCAATATTTTTCCTCTTTATCTTCTTTTACTCTATATCTCACACTGTCTATTATTTTTTGTCTCTTATAAATTGAAGCACTTTAGTTTAGATGGTCACTTGAATCCTGTAAAGCAAATAATTTGCATTTGATTTTTTTATGTAAAAATTAATATTAAACATTTTTCTTTTTAATTAGTTCTTGCTTTTGCAATTTTTGTGGCAATATTTATTATTTTATTTTAAATTAGCATGTAATTTTTAATTTAAGTTTTTCTTTTTAATATATAATTAGTTATTTGATTTTAATATATATCTAATTCACAATTTTATTTTGCATGGATTTTTTACATTTTTTCTTATATACTTAAAAATATTTTTAGTTTTTATTATTTATATTTGTTTTATTATTTTTTAATAAATCATTTCTAAATGTTTTCAAATACCGGGCAACCTGAAATTTTGTACATTTATATTTTCACTCTGCAAATTATTATAAACTCATTTGAAAATATGAAAAAATATATACATATTCACCTACTTTTCTTCTCTTTATAACGCATCGCAAATAGTGTTTTTGAATAATCTATTAAATCAGTTAGTCGATTAGTGTTGTTTTATTTATTTATTTGTATATGAACAGAAAATCATTTTTATAATTTACATCATTTAATCGAAAAATTGTAATAGAACAATTATTCAGTCTAACTGCTTTAATGGGGAGTGTATGTACCCATAAGGTTTTTGTAAAAAATTATATGGACTTTTCTCATAAACTTTAAAATTTAAAATATTTGACAGTATTATTCATGTGATAAAAAGTCTCTTTATAAATTTTGTTAGGTTTGTTGAATCCCTAAACCTTATGGAATAAAATCTCCTAAACTTGGGTATAAGTATTAATATTATTAAAATTATGCATCTAAAAGTTTCTTTGTAATTAAAAATTATTGTTCCAACTTGTATGTTGTTATAAAAGCGACAATGCTAAATATAAGAACTTATTTTTAAAGATTTTTATTTGAACGATTTTCTTTTTTAATCGAATTACGGAATAACTATTGTAAATAACACAAATTTTCTTTCTTGTGAAACTAAAAATGAAATAACCGTTTAAAATTTTTCGTTTATTTTTTTATTGCACTAAGCAAAATTGTAAATATATACAAATATTTTACTAATTGATACAGTGCCAACAAATCGAGCATATTTACTCAAATACATCCTATAAAGCAGCGCTCGGCGCTCTGAGAACGCATTTTCTTCGCATTTTGTATTTGTGTACAACGTTGCCACAAAGAAAATATTTTTCCTACCAAAATTTTCTCTGAAAACTACCAAACCCTACCAAAATGTACCAACATTAAAATTTATTTATTTTATTTTGGGGTAAAAAAAAGTATAAATAAATAATTTCTTACTAAATATGTTGAAATAACATTTTCATCCCTTACAAATTTTTAAAAATTAAATCAGTTTTTTAACAATCTATACTTTACAGAAAGATTTTTATAAAAGTCTAGATCTTTTACTAGAGCTCCTAATAGTAATTTTTCTATTCTAAATAATAATACACATTAATATTATAAATTCACATACTTGTGTTTGTTTATTTATTTGAGTCGCAATCACGCCTAAACCGCTTAACCAATTTTAATGAAATTTTAAATATATGTACATACATATATTAATTTTAAGGTGGAAGGAACTATAGGATATAATTCAGCATAATACTGAAAATGGCGATGAAGAAGCATTACGAAAACATTGATATATGATATTTTTTATTAACCTTTTTGATTCCCTGCCACGCTGGGGTATTCAGCTATTAATGAATAAGCTTTATTATTCTTACTTTCTTTGGATATTTTTGTTTTATGTATTATTTCTTCTGACAAAAATTTTCTAATATCTTTTAAGAGTTATAAAATATTCTACCAAAAAATCCTAATATTTGAAACAATCCAACCAAACTATTAAACCTTGAAGATTAAAATAAATCTACCAATTTTTGTCCAATTGGACCAAAACGGCAATGCTGTTTGTGTATATTCTGTATTGCTCTCTCGTTCTTATATTGTGCACAAAAAAATTTTCAACTTAATAATTTATATTATATAATTATTTTCTATAATGAAAACTATAAATGAATGGTAAAACAATGTTCTTAAAAAAATATATATGAAATTTATTAAATAATCATTCTCTCATACCTCATTAAACATTTCTTTCAGTATTTTTTTTGAAAATCATGCGATAGCACAACTTTAGTGTCAGAAAGCTCAAACGTGACTGAGTAATTTTTTTAATTTGTAAGATCGTGTCGTTGTAAAATGCTAAGAGAGCATTCGCACATGTGCGCCAATCAGGGCTGTCAGATGTGGCGATTTTTCGTCAAACGTGGCGACTTTTAATTGCTTTTGGGGACTGAATTTTCCATTGGCGACATATAACATGGTGGCGATTTGTTGGCTAATTTTTTTAAAATTATTAAAATTATAAATTATTAATTTAAAATTATTAAATTTTCATACTAAAAGTCGACTATTTTTAGTATTTGCCTATCTAGCACAATGAAGAGCTTTAATTTGTAAATAGCTTCAACTTAGTTTACGAAATTTTATCGCTAAGAAATATGTTTTACAATACTTATGCATTAAATGTTTGATAATTTGTTTTCCATCATCTTTCAAATATATTAAGGATATTAATGATTTCGGTCACAATGATATGAGAATTTATGACAATTTATAAATGTAATAGGACCAATGTTGTTATATAATGTTAGAATTATTGTTTTAAAAAATATAATAAAGTCCAATAAATTTCAAAAGTTGATGACCTAAAAAGGGGATATACGTCAGAAAAGTGTATTTTTTTTTATTTAATTACACTGTATTCGATGATACTATGTTTTTTAACAATGTGTGCACCCATTCGGTTAAAATAAATCGACGACGCTGAATTTAGTGGTGTTAACCATTTTTTAAAAGCGCTTGTTTATAATTCTGTAAGCATGCTAACTAGTGTTATCAATGAGCAACTTTTAAACAAAAATATAAAAGCATTTAAAATCGTGCTAAAACTGATTTAAGTAATGATTGGAGTATATATTCAATCGATTTATTGTTTAATATACATGAATAATGTCGCTTTTATTTTTAATTTTCAACTGATTCGCTACTTCCATAATTAAGTTTAAACCCAAATATTGCGAATACGATCGCTAATTTCGAAAAACGGATATCACTATTGAATTTAGCGTACTCGAATTAGCTTTTGTTAAAATTTGCAACTAGCACAGTGTTATTATTAGCTATTGCAATTATTGTTGGCTTTGTTAAAGTTGAATTTACATTTACAAATTATACGAAATTTTAAGTACTAAAAATTGTACGACACTTAACATTTTAGTTAATTTTTTAGTATTTGTTTAAAAAACCAAAATAAATTAATTTGGCGATTTTTGGCGATTTCTGATCACCAATTTGACGATAGAGGCTCAAAAAAATCTGACAATCCTGGCGCCAATTTGCTTAGCACCGCTATTAAGTCAGACCGCCTGAATAATTTTTATCATTGAGACTAAATAAAGATTCATACTAAATAAAAACACACTCCCAAAATATATGCGAAAAGTAAAATTTTGTGAAAGTAAATAAAACTTCAACCATGAATTTTTTTTTTATTTTTGAAAATGTTACAAGTTCAACAGGAAATTCACAAAATAATAAATTTAAATAAGAGAAAAAAGAGAACACACATTTACTACTCATTAACTTTTCACAATGAATTTATTGTTGTTGTTTCTTAAATGAAAAAATAAAAACAAAATTTTTGTCTTATAAAACAGTTGTTTTGTGGCAGTTGATTCTCAATCTTGTTTTACCTTCTCATAAACGAATTAAAAAAGAAAGAACAAAAAATAAAAGAAAAACGTGTGAAAAATATTATTTTTT
The DNA here is from genome assembly GCA_932274085.1 of Protocalliphora azurea. Taxonomy (NCBI): domain Eukaryota; kingdom Metazoa; phylum Arthropoda; class Insecta; order Diptera; family Calliphoridae; genus Protocalliphora; species Protocalliphora azurea. The sequence goes on from OW026519.1 coordinate 135,406,353, forward strand.
TTACTATTTTTTTTTTATTTTCACAATTTCAAATATTATGTGAACTGTATAAAAAAGAAATTCAAATTGAATTTTCTAAAACAGAAAACTTGCATTTATTTTTAAAGAAAATTTCAAAGTGTTACAATCATTATATGAGTGAAATTGAAAAAACAAAAATTAATGTTCTATGAAATATGAATTCTTCCGGACAAAGTAGTTATAGTTCCTACGCTACACATGTGCCCATGTATTTTTTTAATAACAACAATTCAGAAAGGCCACCAAAACCGCCGGCTCGCAAACGTAGACCAAAATCTATGTTCTATGTAAGTAAAAATTATGATGCAGTAATATTTAATGTCTAAAAAAATTTCCATAATACCATGGAAATATTGGATATTGATAATTTTCAAGATATATATGCTTTCGATACTACCACAAGTTAGCAGTAAAATAATTAGAAACTCCCACACATTTCCTTTAAATAAATTGTTTATATAGCTATTTTTAGTAAATATTTTTGGACAAAATTTGAATATTACAAAAATAAATTATAAATAAGTTCTAATAAGGAGAAGAACTAAGTGCGTTTAAACATATACAATTGGCAAATTCTATAAATATTTTAGCCAAAAATAAAATGTTTATTTATTTTAACTTGGAACAAACCAAGAATTTACGAAATTTTATTAAATTTATATACTCAATGCATAAACAGTACTTTTACAGATATTTGGGTATGAAGTAAAAAAGTAATTTGATTAATTTATGGATTTTATTAAGAAATAAAATTTTACAAGTAATATCAACACTCAAAAATAATATTTTTGTTAGCAATTGGACAATTTTTTTTCTACATATGAAAACAATTATTTTGTTACCTATTAATATAATTTAACAAGATTCATTGTATTCCAAAATAGCGCTTCTAAATCAGAGACAAAATTACTGCTTTCAAAATTGCTATAGTATTTAAATAATTTTTATCTATTCGGAAATATGCTTGATTTCATAAGAAATGCGAAGAACTTTTTTTATATTAATTTTCGGCATGATTTTTCTATTATTATTATTATTATTTTTTTTTTTTTTCTTTTATTATTAAAATAAATTTAATTTTGGTATTATTTTTTGTGTAAAATTGTTGGTTTATTTCCATAAATAATATATATTTTAATAATTCACAAATAAAATTAATATTATATACACATCTCTTCTCAGTTGTCCACCTCAACTAATCGTCCTTTATACGAAGAGGAATGGTTTCATGGAGTTTTACCTCGTGAAGAAGTCGTGCGTCTACTCAACAATGAAGGTGATTTCTTGGTACGTGAAACCATACGCAATGAAGAAAGTCAAATTGTTTTAAGTGTCTGTTGGAATGGTCATAAGCATTTTATAGTCCAAACTACAGTAGATGGACATTTCAGATTTGAAGGACCACCTTTTCCCAGTATACAAGAATTAATTTTACATCAATATCAATCAGAACTGCCGGTAACCGTAAAATCTGGAGCCTTATTAAGAAGACCGATATGTCGCGAAATCTGGGAATTAAGTAATGATGATGTTGTATTATTGGAAAAAATAGGCAGAGTAAGTTTTTTCTTGATTTTTTTTATTATTACAATAGCACCAATTTTATTTTACTTTTTCCTTCAGGGCAACTTTGGCGATGTTTATAAGGCCAAATTAAAATCGACCAATATAGATGTGGCTGTCAAAACTTGCCGCATGACTTTGCCCGATGAACAAAAACGTAAATTCTTGCAAGAAGGTCGCATTTTAAAACAATACGATCATCCTAATATTGTAAAATTGATTGGTATTTGTGTACAAAAGCAACCTATAATGATTGTTATGGAATTGGTACCAGGTTAGTGTAAGGATAATTTTTCTGGGTGTAATTTTTTAACATTTCTATCATTTTATTTATTTTTTTATACAGGTGGTTCTTTGTTAAATTACTTACGCAAAAATAGCAATAACTTAACTACTCGCCAACAAATGGGCATGTGTCGTGATGCAGCTGCCGGTAAGTTAAGCCAAATAAATATTAATAATTCCTTGAAAGAACACCCGGAAAAAACATTTTTTAGTGTCTTTCGATTTCCATAAAAATTTGTATACACAAACTCCATTAAACCATTTATTGATTTTCTTTTTCGGTTTAGCGAAATTCCGAAAACTCGAGATATTATTTCGCTCTTTCACTTTCTCAAGAAATAAATTTTTTAAAAATCTATTATTTTTGAAATATTGATAAGCTGATGTAAACACAATTCAATTGCAGTTTAAATCATTAAATTCCATAAAGCTAAAATTACATACTTTTGAAATTTTTTGGGGTTTTATAAAAAGGAAAAAAACAAAATAAGATCGCAATTTACTGTAGTTTCACGAAACTGAAAACTGAAATCGATCCATAAACGATTTGGGAACAAAATTTTATTAAAATCGAAAGACATTCGGTAAATTTTGGGCGTTTCAAATAATTTTCGATAATATCTATATATATATTCTTTTTTTTTTTTTTTTTTTTTTTTTTTTTTTGTTCTTGGCACATTGACAGCCCTTTAAACGAACAAAAAACAATACATCAGCGTTTAAAATTCGTTTCGTGTGAATCATTTTTGCCTTTCTTTATCTTTTCTGGTAGTTGGAAATGGGTTTTTTGACATCCTAAATTTTATTTAGAGAGCTAACTTGCCAACCAAAAACGTCTTGTTGGAATTTTTATTCTATGATATTTTAAGGATGTCATTTGTAAAAATTCAGCATCCTTTTTCAATTCTACACGATATACGCGGATTTTTTATTTTTAAAGCTATTTTCGGATTAAACTTTAGAAAAATAACCTTTTAGATTAATCAATAATCGGTTTTAAGTACGATTTTGTAACGTCATAATTTTTTCAGATTACGAAAATGATCTTTTGTCCACAAATTCCACAAACTTCATTGAGTTGCATTTTGATAGTTTTAACGTCTTGTTGGAATTTTTATTCTATGATATTTTAAGGATGTCATTTGTAAACATTCAGCATCCTTTTTCAGTTCTACACGATATACGCAGATTTTTTTTTTATTTTTAAAACTATTTTTGGATTAAACTATAGAAAAATAATCTTTTAGATTAATCAATAATCTGTTTTAAGGACGATTTTATACGAAAATGATCTTTTGTCCACAAATTCCACAAACTTCATAATTTTTTTTCGGACGCCCTTGATTGAATTGCATTTTGAAAGTTTTAACGCCGGGCTTTGGATGTGCCCAAGCAAAATTCTTTAAAAAAAAAGTATCTCGTTTTTCGTCAAAACTGATTTAGTTTGACAGCTTTAAAAAAATAATCATTAGAATAAACTGAAGCAAGTCTTCCAATGTGCTTTATATAAATCTGTGACATTTTTTAGCAATCAAAAATGATGAAGTATAGTGTTAAAATTTTGATGAATTTTCGAAAAGTCTTTAAAATTTTTGCATTAAAATATTTTGATGTGCCCCTTCGACCATATGATGTTGAAGCCAAAAAAACTCAGTTCACGCAGGAAAACGATTTGCTGAAAGTATTCTGAGAGTATATCTGGCAAAAAACTACTTTTTAAAAAGTTCACTCTTATTTTTTTTTTTTTTTTTTTTTTTTGTGATTCACCAGAACACATTAATGGGATACGTCACAAACAAAGCAGAATTATCTTTTTTTAAGTATATGACAACAAATTGCAATTTAAGCGAGAGTCGTACATACAGTGACCAAAAAGTAGAAAAATATTAAAAATGCTAAAATTTTGGTTCAAAGTTTTCCATCGTATAACTTTTAGCTGAGTAATAATAGACCCATAACATACAATATAATATTGTGTATTCATGTCTAGAGAGTAGTTCTCTAATAAAGGTCTAATACCAAAAGTTTGATCTTGTCGGAAAAAAACCAAAAATATAAAAAAAAACTTTGGTTCGTTCAATCACATTTTTCTAATTTTTTAACTTTGATAACTAATAATGATGAAGTTCTATAACAAATAACGAAGACCACAAAACTTTGCAATTTAATTGTCTTTAGTCTTACAAAATTATAGTTATTAGCCATTTTGCAAAAACGAAAACATGTTCGAAATTATTATAACACTAACTCGGTTTCATTGATTTAAAATTTTTGTGTTTTTGCCCATATGCATGAAACTAGAAACATCAAATTCCATTTAAATACACTTTAAAGTTTCGAGAGGTATACTATACAATTTATAGAAAATAATTATAAAATATTTACAAATATTATATACTTTTTATGCACTTCAAACTTTCGAATAATATACAGAAAAATTCTTCCATTCCACATGTGAGCAGAATCTAAATTTGTTGGAAATAAATCTGTAACTTCTGATCGGCTGGTTGGATTTTCATGAAATTTGGTATAGGCGTAGCAGAGGAGTGTACAATGTCAAGTTTGGAAGAGGAGCTCAACAAACCCCTGAGCAAAGGGGGCTCAAAATTAGGTACCTCTGACATAAAAAATTTTTAATCACTTGCAAAATTTTTTTGAATAAAAAAAATTTGATATCTTTACCGAGTCCAAAAATAAAAGATTTTGAATTTGAAAAATTCAAAAAGACGACTTTTTGTGTTTTTTAGCCGAAAAAGTATCTACACTCTTTTTTATCTAAAATAAAATTTTCTTTAGCAACATATAATAATTTTGCGCTTTTGTGAAATGTAACTTCACAGAGATGACTTTAAGATAAAAAACAAGCTCAATAACTCAATTATTCATGGTATACACCCTCCCGAATTCGACCCATTTTATATGAAAGTTTTGATTTTGGCCATATTTTCTCAAATCCCAAAGCACGAATCGACAAGCGGAATATATTTTAAGAATCTTCAATATGTTGTTAAAAGTTTTAAATCAAAATCTACGGGACTTCGGAAAAATGTGGATTCTATAGCCGTAAATGAAAAAATCACATTTATGGGAATTTTGATTAGTTTTTTGGGAATTTAGGAAGACCCTACCCCTGATTGAAATTTGGTTAGCGCGCTTTTATTTATATTAATAAGATCCACATGTAAGCATGTCTTTTATAGGTCTTATCTTATATACGACAGTATATAAAAACATTTGAAATCGGACGAGAAAAAAAATTTGGCAAGTGATTAAAATTTTTTTATGTCAGAGGTACATAACTTTGAGCCCCCTTAGCTCCGCCCCTGAAGGGTTTGTTGTGCCCCCCTTCCAAACTTAACATTGTACACTCCTCTGCTACGCCTATATCATGAAATGAAAATCCAAACAGCCGATTAGAAGTTACAGATTTATTTCCAAAAAATTTCGATTCTGCCCCACTGTGCATTCTTACACTTTATTTTGGGAGTATATAGACCACAAATATTTTATAAATACATTTTAAAAATTGTGTATCCTTCTAAAGTACATAAAAAAGTATATCATGAGGAGAATATAATTTAAATCGAGTCGACATTGATTAGGGTCACTACATTATTCATGAATTATGGAATGTTTTAGACTACACCTAAAATATTTTTTACATCGCTTTAAAAACTATGAACAGATTTTAAAAATAAAAATTATGAGTTTATTAATTTATTTAATTAAAAAAAAGATATCTACATATTTAAATTCCCATTTAATTATATTTTCAGGCATGCGTTACTTAGAGTCCAAAAATTGTATACACCGTGATTTAGCAGCACGTAATTGTTTGGTCGATCTAGAAAGTTCAGTCAAAATTTCCGATTTTGGCATGTCACGAGAAGAAGAGGAATATATAGGTAAGAAAGTTATATAGTCAAACCTAATAAAATCAAAAAGTAATAAAATATCTTATTAAATTTAAGTTTCGGATGGTATGAAACAAATTCCTGTAAAATGGACAGCTCCTGAAGCCCTAAACTTTGGCAAATATACATCATTGTGTGATGTGTGGTCTTATGGAATATTAATGTGGGAAATATTCTCCAGAGGTGATACACCCTACTCAGGAATGACAAATTCTAAGGCTAGAGAAAGAATAGATGCAGGTAAGTTTTACATATTTATAAAAAAAATTCTCATAAGTCATATTTTTCCTAATCATAAGGTTATCGTATGCCCGCTCCTGCTAATACACCACCTGAAATGTACCGTCTAATGTTAAAATGCTGGACTGCTGAAGCTGAATCTCGTCCACATTTCGATGAAATTTATAATGTCGTCGATGCACTGATTTTACGTTTAGAAAATAGTCATTAAAATAATTATTACGTATTTATATACTACTCACCATAACTCCACATCATACCGCAAATCGCACCATATACAAACATACATTACATCAACAATTATTATTTAATTGGTAATTAATATAAATATAATTAGTACATTTATGCCTACATTTTAGTTTAAGCATAAATATTTAAGGTGATACAAGTAAAACTGAGGAAAAATTAATTAAACATTTGTAAAAAAAAGAAAACTAATTATCATATTTGCAACGAAAAATATTTTTTTGAGGAAGGGTAAAACAATCAAATATCGCTTTTTTTGAAACGATCGAATATTTTTTAAATACACTTTTATATGTAAAAGTATTTTACTAAAAAAAACAAACCAACTTAAAACACCAATAACACGCATGAAAAATGAAATGATTTATTTTTTTAAAAGCTTTTTTCAGTCTATCATATAATGTGCCAAAACCATTGAAAAAGAATTAACAAAAAAATTTTTTGCAACAAATTTATAATTTTTATTTAGTTTTATATTTAATTAGCTTTTTTGTTTTGTTATTTATTTAATTTTAAAAGAAAAGTGTTTTTTATTGTACATTGATTTCCTTACAAATTATTATTAAATTTGACACTTATAAAAATGCATTTTAAAAGTGTTAAATGAGACGAATTTTATATATTAATTAAGTAAACATTTTGATTTATGAAAAATAATCTTTGTTTTATTGTATAAATTTACATTTTAAATAGTTTATATGCTTTTATTTGTTGTGTATAATTTTATGTTTTTAAAAACAATATTATTATATAATAATTACAAGTTATTTTAAGTTAAAAAGTTATAAATACTACAAATAAAAATAAAATAAAAAATATATACAATAAAATTTTAAAATATATTATGAATAATTTCGTTGTTTCCTTTCTTTTATAATATGTCCCTGCTTTTTAAGCTTAGAAATAATATGGCAACCTTGGTAGCTTTAAAGCACAAAATCTGATTTATAAAATTCATATATAAAGCACCAGGTACCCAGAATTCAATACCAGGTAGTTAAAATAAAGAAAATTACATTCATTGCACCCATACATGCACACGAAATTAAGGTAAAAAGTACTTGTTACAAACCTGAAATAATATCGGGCGAATATAATCAGGAGGAAGTGGATTTTTAGAAAATAAAGTAAGTAGTAGAGCAAACAAAGAGAGTGAAGAAAAGAGAGTTATGAAAATGCAAAAAGCCGTAAACACAATTTTTAATTTTTTGCTTTAAAATTAAGCAAATAAGTAAAATTGTTTTTAATCGTTCACTTAAAGCAAAAATAGATAAAACATAAAATATGCTTCAAACTAAATTTTTCTTAAAGGAACAAAATTTTACTTATATGTACTACTTCTGTTGATTGATTGATTGATTGATTGAAATTCTAATAAATTTTCTGATGTATTTTCATTAAAAATTTACATCAAGTACTAGATGGTCAGAATTCGTAGCAAGATAAAATTTGTATAAATTATTTATTTGCACTTATGCATTTGTAAATACATGTTAAATAAAAGTGGGTGGAGTTATAATTATTCTCTCCTTTTCACATTCCTTAGTGACACCCTACGTTTAGTATAATTCTGTTTAAGATTAATTTTGTAATAAACTAAACTTTTTAAGGGGTTTCATTATGGAAGAAGAAATAAATGAAGTAAAAAGTACTTATATGTAGGTATATTAGTGATAAATAACTCAAGAATATATTTTACTACTACTGAAGCTGAAACTTTTAAAGACACAAAAGATAATATATATTAATATAAAATTACTTTTTAATAATATAATACATAATTACACGCATATCGTATAATGCTTTCTTAATTTTTATTAAAAAAAATTAGCTAAAAAATATGATTTTACCAAAAAACTAACTTCTTACCAAAAATTTGAATTTGGCTAAAGATTTTCACTGAAACTCTTATAAATATGTAAATAAAAATATTAGAGTGTAGTTTGGTATCAGTGTTTATTATTTATATTGTACTTTTACAGTTAACTTTTATATTGTTCTTTCAATTTCATAAAGTTTTAATTTACATCCTCTCTCCCACTTCAATGCTCTCATTAAATTCAATGTTTTTGTCTTTATCGTTTTCACATACAGACGTGCAAAATGCATGTTTGTGAACAAATGTATATTCTCTGCCAACATTTTCCATCGAAATTTGAACTAAAGCGACACTTCATGTAGAAAATAACAGTTGAATATGATATCATTTTCTTATCAAAGAAAAGTTATCATTCGGGAAGGCATTCTTTTCAAATCATTAATTAAAAATTAACAATTATTTTTTATATTAACACAATTTTCGTTCAACACTATACAACATTGATTACTTTAAAAGTTATACATTTACTAGCGAAATTATATCGTGCTTGTTCTTTTCTTTTCCTCTGGAATGTAAACAGTCGCCAAAGTCAAGTTTTTTAGATCAAAATTCGAAACTAATCTGTTTTGTTATCGCAAATTTGTGTATTTTCTATTTTTGAATATCCAAGAGTGTCAAAAAAGACACTTTTTAGTTGATAGAAGAAAAAAAAACTTCTAAATGCTGGCAGGGTTAATGCATTGTTTTACAATAAACAATTTAAATCTAAAGCACAATAAACAAGATTTTAAAGAAATGAGATGGAATTAACAATTATGTATAAAAGGCTTTAAGAATAGAACAATTTTATCGAAAGTTTATAAAAAAAACTAGTCTATAAAACAAAATTGCTATATTATAATTATAAAAAATATATATTTATTTTTGTAAATGTAATCCTAAGAAATTTGAATTAAACTTCATATTAAAAAGACCTTAATTTTTTACAAAAAACCGAAATTTTTACAAAAAATAAATTTTTATAAAATCGTAATTTTAACTAAAAATCTAAATTTTTACTGAAAATACATTTTTTATAAAATCGTAATTTTTTCAAAAATCAAAATTTTTTGCAAAAAAATAACTATAAAATCGTAACTACTAAAAATATTTTTTTTTTTTTTCATAAAATCGCAATTTTTCCAAAAATCAAAATTTTTGCTTAAAAATCAAAACTTACAAAAATTCAAAATTTTAACAAAAAATATTTTTTTTATAAAACCGTCATTTTTACTAAAAATCAAGATTTTTTTAAAATTAAAATTTTTACTAAAAATCGAAATTTTTTCTACATTTCTTTTAAATCGTAATTTTCTTATAAAAATTTGATTTTTCACTAAAAATAAGATTTTTCATTGTTAAATTTTTTGTAAAAAATTTGATTTTACAGAAAATCACTTTTTTGATTTTTAGTACAATTTTTGATTTATAGTAAAAATTTTAATTTTTAGTAAAAATTTTATTTTTTCTAAAAAATTTTGAATTTTAGAAAAAACTTTTTGCTAATAAAAATTTTAATTTTTAGTAAAATACTAAGGATTTAAAAATAATCTGAATTTTTGTGTTATTTTGAATTTATAACCAAAAAAATAATAATAATTTTTCACTAAGAATTGGAAATAAGTTTTATTCTTTGAGCAATAAAATAGCAAAAAAATAAAAATCAAAAATAATCATTATTTTTGAGCAGAAAAATAAAAATCAAAAATAATTATTGTTTGTTTAGTTTTATTTTAAAACTCACAATCATTAAGATCTTTATTTTTATATTTAATGAAAATCATGTGGTCATTGGTTGAAGTAAGTACAATGACTAAATTGAAGAACCTTAGAAATTAAACAATTATTAACATATTTTAAAGATTTAATTCTTTTCAAACACATAAAGCTAAAAAATTTTTTTTATGATTTAAAAATACTTTAATTCAAAACGAAAAATTTGAAACTCTAAATTATATTTACAAAAATAATAAGCAAAAATATTATATTCGGTTAGGCAGAATCTATTATAACCACCATCAGGAACTTTTTTGTCATCCTAGTTTAAAATTTCATCTTATATGGAAGGTGAGCGGATCACGTCCAGTTTTGGTTTCCGATCTTAAATCGACCCTTGAATTATTTGTACGAAATTTCGTTGTCGTACATACTTTTGTTTAGGAGATATCGGCAGAAAAGTATGAACTGGAATTACAACGGACATCTAGTATGTGTATATGAACCGATTTTTCCCATTTTCAATACCAATCAAACTTTTTATAAGCCAAATATTTGACCCAGCGAAAGCTGGGGCAGAATTTTAAAATCACTTATAAAACTAATCCTCCTTTAATTCCAAACTGTTAACAGATTTGTTAAATTCAATCAAGAAGCGAAGATACGCGACTTATTTTGTGTTTTCTTTTTTTTCTAATAGGGAGCGGAAAATCGTGAGTTTTTTTTATATTTTTGTAAATGTATATATTTATGTATTTAACAATTTTATCCGATCGTTTCTTGTATCTGAATTTTTTGTTTAAAATTTCAATAATAATGATTATTTTCTATTCTTGTATACAAATTTAATAAATATTTATTAAAAAAAAAAAAAAAAAAAACGTAAACAATAATAAACATTTAAAGAAAACAAATAATCTACACAAAATACATACACTTTAAACATAAGATTTAAATATTAAACTCTAACCATTTAGCGGGATTGGTGACAGTAATTTGTTCAACTTGTTCCACAGATAAGCCCTTGGCAAACATACGGGGTAATACATTCATATGGACGTGGTGATAACCATGACCACCATAAGATGTCTAAAACCATTTAAAAATATATAACCAAACTACTAAACAAAATAAAGGAAAATAAATAACACTTACCAAACGATGTTTAGTATGAATATCGTGAGACATTAAAATACGATCCACCAAACCCTCTTCAATAAGTTTCATAAGATTATTAATACGTTGGGCATCAGAGGGCATATCGACATTAACATTTAATTGATACAAAGAACACTCGGTGCCAAATAGATCGTATTGTAAGAAGCAACCCAATTTGGAGAATTCTATTAACTGATCTATATCGCTAATGGTGCGATCCAAATGAGACATAACACATTTATTAGCTTTGCCACCAGCTTCCAAATACAAGCGCATAATTTCAAAAGGAGCCTGGAGATCACGACCAGGATGAAAGGAAACACCACAACCTAAGACTTCTTGAATTTCACCAGTGGCCTTAATGGCACGTTTTTCGAATTCTTAAAATTAGCAAAATATAAAATTAAATATTTTATTATTTAGTAATTTTCTTTTTATATTACTTAGAAACTCACCATGTATAGGATAAACACTGCCAACTTCACCTATAAAACCACATTTCACCATACCCACACCCTCAACTTCAATGCCAGTTATAATTTCCTTTGAATACAAATCAGTCATTTGTTCCACGCTCATTTTAAGATGTTCAGGTTCCTGCAAATTATGAACATAATGACCAGTACCAGCTACTATATGAACACCAGTTTTCTTGGCTGCTTCAACCATAAATTCCATATTTCTTTTTAGACCATGTGAACTATTTTCCACTATAGTGCCACCACCAAACTTCTTATAGAATTCAATATCCTTGAGAGCGGCATTACGTGAGTCTTCATCGTAGAAACGTACATTATCCAATGAAGAATATGGATATTGACGTACGTAGCCTAAATTGTCCATGCATATTTTTTTATTCAAAAATGGCTTAAAGTCTTCTGGTGGTTCGCAGTGAAAGGCTTCGAAATCCAGAGCAATGTGTTCGTGGGTAAGAGTACGACCCAAAAGATTGGGATCAATGGCACCCAGAACTATTAAGAGGGTAATAGTTATTACAAATTAGTAATTCTTTAAAAGGGAAGTTAAATAAAAATATTTAAGCAATAAAATTATTTAATTAAATTATGTACTTGTGAAGCTGTATTTGTGTGTGATTTAGTAAATCATTTTAAAGCAATTATAGCCAACTTAAGCCTCAGTTAATAGATTCGTAACGTGCTTTAACCTCACGTTAACTTCTGACTCAATCTCAATACATATACAACACTATACATGGAAATTTTTCATTGAGCATTGAATTTTCATTTCTATTATTTAAAAATAATGATAATGAAAAAAATTGGATTACCCTTTAATGATAGTTATTCTTTTAATTATAATTTTTAACTCATGGTAATGAAATTACAAAAAAAAATGCTCAAATACTTATTATAATTCTTGAAAAAATCATTGATTGTGTAAAAACAATTTTATTTCAATTATGTTGCTAATATTTTGGATTTAAATATAAATTTCCATTACAGCTGGTTTTAAGGAAGATAAGATGTCACCTTTTTAAAAATTATGTTTAAAGTTATTGTGTTTTTCCAAAAACAAATAAAAAACAAGTAAGAAATATATAATAGGTCAAGCCCGACCATATGGTACCCCATACCATTGTGTATGTCCATAAAAATTTGTAGACGGGTCTTATATTAAATATGTGGACCGATACTTTTACCAAGTGTAAAATAAAATATACGAATACAAAATATTACGTTAATACTAACATTTATATGAATTTATACACTTTAGGGTTATTCCGGAAAGTGGGCTTATATGGGAGCTATGGTAAATTATGGAGCGATCCTCATAAAAATTGTCAGTGATTTCTACTTATATAAAACTTATTTGTGTCGAATATAAACTTGATACCAATATGTGTATGTGATTTATGCACGTTAAAGAGGGTTTTATATGGGAGCTATGGTCAATTATGGACAGATCTTCATGAAATTTGGCACAAAGATTGATACTTATACAAAACTTCTTTATATCGAAATAATGGACCGATTATAATAGGCTTCGTTCTTGTGCCATGAGGCACATAGCCAAATTTCATTGAATTATCTTCAAAATTACGACCTGTACTTTGGTTTACATGGACAGCCAGCCGTCCAGCCAGCCAGACGGACGGACATACTTAGATCGACTCAGAAAGTGATTCTGAGCCGATTGGTATACTGTAAGGTGATGTTGGATGATTTTTTGTGCGTTACAAACATCAGCACAAACGCATAATACCCCAACCACCTATGGTGGTGTGAGGTATAATTAATGTGTGAGAACATAATATTACTATTATTAAAAATAATGGTAATGAAAAAATTGCAAGTACCATTGTTCAATTTAATGGTAATAAAATCAGCAATTTATTATTAGTATTATAATGAATATGTGTATGTACAACACATATACATGTTTATTTGGTAAGTATTTATGTAAATATCTATTTCAATTAAATTCTTACGTACTCTCACGTACGTGTCTGCTTTACGAATCTGCTAACTGAGGCTTTAGCCCCTGATCACGAATATAATCGGCATTTTAGACAGGCATAAAAGAAAAAGAGCAAAACACAAAAACAAATCATTTATAATAATGTAATTATAAAGTGGCCGCACATCTACAAAAACAACAATTGCTTGTATTTTGTTAGTGTAAAACCACTGCACATAATGTCAAAATGCTATTAGCAAAAAATGAGAAAATGTAGAAAAAGAGTAAATAAACGCCGCAAAAAATATTACATACGAATACAAAAACAATTTGAGAGTTTCCCGCGGTACGTACATGAAAAAATTGTAAATCCGCTGGGCTTATAAGGTCGCTTTCTTATTACACGTTAGAAGCATGCTAGATTTCGACAAAGCAGGTTTGTGTCGCTTTATTTTTTAAAATACGTATGTATACAAGACACTAAAGCCTCAATTAGTAGATTCGTAATGCAGACACTTACGTAAGAGTACGTAAAAATTTAATACAAATAGTTATTTACGTTAATAGGTATCAAATAAACATGTATATATACAGGAGTGTTCTGAAAACCACTTTTTGCCAAAGTAATTTCAAATCACGTAAAAGGTGTTCTGCGAACAAATAACGTTAAAATCACGCGATTTGAAACTGGTCAGCTAAATGACTGACGATTTGAAATCACTTGTCTATTTTTTCTATGTTATCTATAGAGAATTCACTTTAAATGTTATTTTGCATTTAATATGATGTGTCTTCTATTTATTTTTGCAATAAAATTAAGTTTTATTTACACAAAAACAGAAATATTAACAAATTTCTAACATAGTGTCTACATTAGAGATTTTTTTATCAAGACAAAACGCGAATTTGTGGGAGGTGGCACCAGTTGCACAAAAACAACAATATGGCGTATTCATTATTGTTTTTATATATGCAGTTTGACAACTGTAACAACCAAAATAATAATCAGCTGTTTAACTAAGGTTATCTTGTATATATTCGCACTGATTTTGTATATATTCCACTAGATAAGGACATTGCTTGTTTTGTAAAAAAAATGTTTTGCTTTATTTACCAATGTTCGTGATTTACTTTTTCTCTTTAGCAGTCAGTTGGTTTGTTTTTTTCTTATTAATTTTTGTATCCCTAGGATTCGATAAGTCCCGTAAATGACGTTTTTAACACGTTTATTCTTTAAATGCTGTTTTCTTAAATTAATTACTGCCAATAAATTAGCTCCCGGCATTTCTTTTTTTTTTTTTTTTTTTTTTTTTTTGTTTTCTCATTTTTCACTTTTTATTTTTAATAATAATGTAAACAAACGAAGCACAAAACTAAAAAGTCAGCTGTTTTCTCGTGTTTTCGAAAAATTAAAACCACGACGAAAACCGTAAAATCACGTGATTTGAAGAACAGCATAAAATCGTATACGTGATTTCAAAACGGTGCGTGATATGAAACCACGCGATTTTCAGAACAGACCTGATATATGTTGTATATGTAACAGATTGTGTCAGCTGACACGTTCATGCACGTTACGAATCTACTAACTGAGGCTTAACACATTCTCATTTTAACGCCCCTAGAAATTAAAATTTTATTCTTAAGTTTTTTAATATTTGGTAGTCTTTTATGGTGCATGGTTGAAGGCTATCGAAAAGAATAGTCATCGTAAGATTTTTGGGAGAGATGTTAGGTCAATAGCCATTCTGACAACAGTTGTAATTTGATCGTCACCGCCTAAAGCTCATTCTACAATATTCATTCAGTGACGAACAGTTGCCTTAGCGCTTAGACGAAATTTCAGATGTCCATAGCATATCCAATTATCTTGTACTACTCTTAAGGTTTCCATAATGATGTTGATTATTTAATTCCGAAACCATTCTTTGGGAAGCAACTCTCTACAACTGTTCCGATGGTAGTTTTCATGACTTACCATTTGAGAGAGCACTGGTTAAGTTAATATGGTAACATTCCTTGGACTAAATAGCGAATTGAATTTCCCGAAGCTGATCAGTCACCGATTTGGCAGCATATTCGTATAATATTAGAAGTAGTTACACCAATAACTTTATGGAATCGAATGGATCAAGCTATGAAGACTGAATAGGGACTTACGCTAGAAGGTTGGGTCCATAGATTATCATACATATGAAGCTTAAAAAAAACTCAATTAAAATACGTACTAGAATTGTTTTTACTTTCAATGAAATTTTTAATAATTTATTCTTAGGTTTAATTTTATTTGACAATAGATTTAAGTTTTTGACAACGGAACTTCATATCTATTACTATGTTTTTTCACAACTCTTACTCGCAATTAAAAATATTGCGAAATGAAAATTTTACTGTATTAACAGTGAACTAATATTTTATTTGCAAGTTAGTAACTTACGAAAACTAATCGTGATTAGTGAAACTAATTTTAAATAAATAAAACGTACAGCGTTGCCACTTCCTTTTATGTTCATAGAATTTTCGATGACAATAGTTATATTTTTCCCATCCGACACGACAAATAAGGAAATATGTTTCTTTATGCAATTTGTGTATAAACCGTGAGTTATTTATTTGCAAGTCATTTTTATTTGTATTAATCGTGCGTATAAACGTAATATATTTTAATCTATGGTTTAGTCTTTCTTTTACAGCTGGAGTTATAGCATTGTGGTAGATTATTAAAATAAAACCTGAGTTCCTTAAAACGACTTAGCTTGATTCGTGTTAAGATTCTACAACTAATAAAAGTTAAGTTTGTTAAGCGCCTAGATGTGTCCCAAATTTTTTATTGGAAAGAATTTTATTTATAAGCTAAAAGTATACTTACATTTGAAACATGTATCGTGTCTATGCTATTCAGGAGATGACCTTTCCGATATTTGCAATTGTGATTATTTTTAAATGAATTTTTACATTTAATTTAAAATAATCACACTTGTAATTTTTTTTAACTATTTCGTTGCATTATGATAATAAAAACAATTAGTTTTATTATATTATGGAAACTTACCAGTTTGAACAATTGGCATTTTTAGTAAATATTTATTTAATTAAAATTTAAAAAAAAAACAACACAAAATAGATTACAGCTTCACTTTAAACAAATTAGCAACTACACTCGTTCAACGTTCAGAAGAGACTGAAACCCAACCGAAAAACAATTCTAGAGTCTATTATGGGGAGTTATGCGTGTGTGTAAGTGCATGGAACGCAAAAAAAGAGAGTGCAAACATTATTATTTTATATTGTTGTTGTGGTCCAAATAATAAACAAAACAAAATAAAACAACTAAAAAAGCTATAGTCGGTCCAATTATACCCTATGTATATGCTTAAAAGTTATTTTCGTAGAGGGTCTTATATGGAACCCGAGGTCAATGGTATACCGATTTTTGTTAAATTTTTCAAGGTTGATTTATACAACTATACAATTATTATTGTTACTAATATTAATATGAGATTTATTCACGTTAAGTTTTGGACCAATCCTAATAAAATTTGGTTCTGTATTTTTTGCTTTTATAAGATTTTTGGAAGAACATCATTAACTCAAAAAACAAGGTTTTTGAGTTAATGTTGTTGAAATGTGCGTTATATCAAGCTTTATATTCTGTAAAAATATGATATACATATCTTTTATTGTCACCGTTTGATAAGCGGGTATGTCGTTATTTTAGTTTTTTAGCAAAAATATTGACATATCTTAGATATGACACTATCGTTATTGTGGGAAAATAGTTTATCTTTTGAAAAAATCGGCATATTTTGTTTCTGAAATTATTAATGTAAAAGTAATGGCATTTTAAAGCAAACAAAATTTCATTCAAAATGTCTTATTTCGAATTACGACTGTGTTGTTGAAATATTTTACTTTATTAGAGTGAAAACTAAATCGTCATAATACAAAACGTGACGTTTTTTAAGAAAAAAATATAATTGTCAACTTATGTATCTTTGCTTATTATAAATGTATTATTATTATAAAATATTGGCTATTAGGTTGTACGACTTCTGCTTTATTAGACAATATGACATTATTGAGGATAATTTCTCCAAAAACGACTATCAATTACTCTAAATAAATAACAAATATAAAAGTTTATATACAGTGACCCCAAAACTGTTCACAAAAATATGAAATTTTAGACTTTGCTTTATAAAAGCAGTAGACCAACTCAACATTGCTATTCTATTTAATTTAAATTCACTAATTAGTGGTTTTCTTGAAAATGAAGTATATTTTTTGTGAACACTTTTGTGACCCTAAGCTTTTTTTTCGTTAATTTGGATTTTCTGTAAAGTTATTTCAGTATTAGTTGTGATCATTTTTAGCTATAATAAAAAGTTGAAGACTTCTTACATACTAATTTAGTTTTATTAAAATGGAGCCATTAACTTAGGCCAATTCGTCATTAAAAACAATTCAAAGCTTTATGATTGCCTTGTATTTATACGCCGTGTGCCACCTCAATACAAAATTGATCAGCCACAAATACCTCATCAAAGGACATACACAAAATGAAGGTAATTAAGCACATTCAGTAATCAAGAGAGAAACAGAATAAATACTTAAAAGCAGTTTAATTTATACTATTTATTTCGCCGAGTAGATTAGCAGAGAAAACTAAGGATCCCTTCACCGTTAAGGATCTATGTTTTGATAATTTTTTGGAGTTAAAAGTACTCGCAAATAATATCAGTTGATTAAATGTGACATAAAGATAATCACCCAACTCAGTTTCCTATAAAGCCTCATACACAAAGGAGTAGTTAAAAGATACGACAGTTATTTAAAAAAAAGGGAAAATGTATACCAAAAAATAATAGGGATGACATCAACGACATGGTTAAAAAATCTTATTCCCCGTTCTTATAAACCATTGTATGAACATTTATAAAAATATTTTTATAAGACATTAAATCTTTCGAAGTAGTTTGACGTTACGACCAATAATTTTTTGTCGAAATTGTCACCCCGTGACTCTAGAACTAGTTATTAAAATCAATGATTTTGTTTATTTTTATTTTTCATTCTAATCAATTTAGTTTTGTCAAATTATGTTTTTTTAAGTTTTTTTTTTTTAACAGTTCTAGAAAATTATATAACTAGTTCTAAAGCACTAGTTCTCAAAAATATTCTTCATAGTACAGTTTTACTTCATTAGTGAAAGATGCTTTAAAATTACGGCTTGTACTTTGTGCACGAGGTTTACATGGACAGACAACCAGCCACCCTTCCCGACGGACATCGCTAAATAGTGGTGTAGGGTATAAAGATAAAATTAAAAAAATAAAAATAAAACTTGACAAAACAAATTTTGATAAGATGATCGCATTTATTGGAAAAAAATACAAAAATATGAAAACAAAAACATAAAAATCTTAAAAGAATGAAATCATTGAGGAAGTTTTGGAACTAAATAAACACCTTGCGATATACATATGTAAATGTAGAACAAAGTTTGGCCAAAGTTTAACCAAAGTGATTTTTTTATAAACTTGTTTTGCGGCATATCATATTTATTAGATACTAGCGTTTAAGTTTGACGCCAATGCCACGAAAAATTGGAATGTAACAATAAACAAATGCACAAAAAAAATCCAAAAATATTTTTTAAAATTTACGAACAACTTTTTGACCTTTTCCCTCCCCTAATCGAAATTGAAAGATTTGAATCCGTTAGAATTTAATGTAAGGTATTATTCACCATAAAAGTGTTAAAAGATAAATTAAAAAAAGACTTCAAGAAATTAATCGGCATAAATTAAATAAAATCAGTTTTTAGTATGATTTAGAGAGCAAACAATGAGTATAACCAATTTAAACTTTAAATTTAAACTTTAAAATCGTGTTTTAAAAATATTACAGAAAATAAAAAATTAGCCCGCGTATCTCCGCTCCCTGATTTTGATTTTAAAATCTGTCACTGTTAGAATTGGTAGAACGAATGTATATATATATATATGCTCCCTGATAGAAATATGACTCCGCTAGGATTTGTAGGACGAATATAACTCTATAAGTAAGCCGAATTTTAAATTTCTGCGTTGTTCTGAAAACTCTGGTAAGAGAAAAAATGCCTAGAAAACTATATATAAATACGGGTATATCAAAATCTGACCTCTTTAGAAGCTTCAGAATGCTCTGGAAAGAGAAAACAGGCTTAGGAAATTATACATATAGATTCATATATTCCACAAATATACACATACATTAATATCTTTGCAAACATTTACCCACAATATTATTATGGTACATACACATATTTTTATTTATAAAAATGATATTGTGAATTTACATATCGAAGAATACTACTACTACGACTACTAGTTGCTATTAACTTAACAATATCTTATCTAAAAACATAAAATGTTTATCGGTGTTATTTAAATGTAAACCTCTTCATTTAGTTATCATATGATAATTGCATTAAACGATGATTAAATTTAAACATTTGATTATAAAAACTTGTATTGCTAAGATACCTTTCTTTGTACTAAGAAAATTTGAGTTATTTTCCAACATTAACTTTCTTTGTTCACTAAAATTTAAGTCTGGTGATTTTTTTTTTCTTTTCTTAATTTAAAAGTATTTGTGCTTGAATGAAAGTAAATATTTACGCTTTCAATAACATCAGTTAAGCGGTTTGTTATCAAACAATAAAAAAAAATTGATCACATGACTTTGAAATTGCAACTGTTACTTATTGAGTTTTTTTTTCATATTTGCAATATTTTACTGCAAATATGAATGTCAGTTTAAGTTGAATTATTAGCTGGCAATTTGTTTATAACTTAATTAATATGTGTTTAGCAGAATTTTCAAAGACTTTAAAATAATTCCAAAATCCAATTCTTTTAAAATACATAACAAAATGAAACTAATACAGCTAAACTATAATCTACTAGAATAAAATTTTCTGAAAATTTCTTCCCTAAAGGCAAAATAATACGACAGTGATTCGAATTCGTATTGCTTAGAAAAGAAATTTTGTTGCAGCAATAATCATATTCGTATTGCGGAAATATCACCTATGGAAAGTAATTGTGCGTCCAAGGCAATACATCTAAGAAGTAATAAGTCAATACGCCTGAATAAATCTTCAAATAATATAATAAAGAAAACTTTTACATCTTGTAAAGCATGCATGCACATAAATCTTAAGATCATAAAACACGAAAACTAAAACGCTCTCATATTTTACCCATCTTTTTTTTTTTTTTTTGCTAAAAGACAAACAAATTTCTTAAATTTTTCAATTTTGAAAAATTTTTCGGCAATTGAAAAAAATGTGTGATAAATAAAAGTATTGCATTCATTTCTTCTAGATGATCTCAATGGGATATCATCAATTTAAGGTGACAATCACCTTACTGGAAAAAGAGTGATATTTTGAGGATAAAAATAATAAAAAAAATTAAAATTTTATATATCTTTTGTTGCCTAATTTTCTTTAAACTGATAAAAATACAATATTAAAAAAATATTGCTTTGATTATTTACGTCCAAATAATAAAAAGAAGATCCCAACAAATCAAGAAATGATACCGAATCATAAATGATATCATAATTTTAAAAATATATGATAAAATGTAGAAGTATTTTATTTTTCTTAAAAAAAAAAAATTATTTATTTAAAAATAAAATTTTTGTTTGGAAAAATATTAAAAAAATTGTATTTAAAAAAAAAAATTGGTATACTTTAAGGTGGGTATTAGATAACTTTTTCTATGCGTTACAAACATCAGCACAAACGCATAATACCCCAACCACCTATAACGGTGTAGTGTATAAAAATAATTTCTTATTAATACATTTTGTTAAATACATGATACGATGGAATAATAATAGAACAAAATGAAATAATATGATAAGATTGGATAACTATATGATAACATGGAATAATAATATGATCAATGTGATATAATAATATAATAAAAAAGAATAATAATATAATAACATCAAATCATAATCTGATAGCCTAGGATATTGATGTAGTAAGATTGTTCAATTATAGTTAAAACTAAAATCATAACATGAGAAAACAAACCCGAAAATTGAATATTTTTATGATTTCGAAATTCTATATTTCCAAAATTCGTTAAATTTAAGCTTAAATTATATGCACCATACAATTAAAAATGCATCTTTTGATAAAAAATAATTTGTCTCACTTCTAGTTTTATCAGTTAATGAAAAATATTTTTCATTTTATAGATCAAAATCTATCCAAAACTTTATACAAAAAAAGTTTTCCTAAAATTTTCTCACAAAAAACATAATATTTATCCTATTATTAAATTATATATGCATATTTTGAGACAGTTTTTATTTTGGAAGCTAAATAAAAATATTTACATGATAAAAATGGTAATTTTTCAAGTAAAATCTTAAGAAAAGATTAATTGAAAATATGCCTAATTTTGTAGCAGTTCTTTGGCAAGTTCCTGAATGTTCCTTTATGTAGGAATGTGTAGAATTAGCATGCATTTAAACAAGAAAGGTCTATAGATAACCGTAATCTCTCTTTATTTGGAACAGTAGAAAAATCAAAATATCAAGTTCTTTATCATGAAATTTCGCTAATGATGTAAAATTTTTATTTAGAATATCATTTAGAATAGTATAAATAAACATAACAGAATATGTTGTAAAATTATTACGTTGCACAGTGGGTTAAACGATAACTAAAATAAAGATTAATTCGTGGAAACAACAAAACAAAAGTTTTTTTATTGACGAATATAAAAAATTATATAAAATTATATAAAATACAAAAGTTTTTTTATTGACGAATATAAAAAATTATATAAAATTATATAAAATACTATTTAAAATATAGTTTTTTTATTGACGAATATAAAAAATTATATAAAATTATATAAAATACTATTTAAAATATTACGCGTATTTTTGTTTTTCGGGAAAAATGGTCTAATTTACATTTGTATCTTTCGAACTAAAAGCGATAAATAAATGAAACAAATTGCATATTAAAGAATACTTAATCTGAAATTAGATTGTTTAAAGAAAAAAAGGTAAAATCTTTTTTATACCAGAAAAATATTTTATTTGAGATGTTGAAATTATAGTATATTTTTTTAATATATAAAAAAAATGGAAAAAGATAATTAAAAAAATGGAAAAAAATTTTTAATTAAATTAAATATTGTTTATCATTTGCTTCATATCCACATACAATATCTCCCTAATCATCTTCACGAAATTCTTTTCCATCTGGTGCATTTTGAATAATTAACAAATCTAGTGCCATATGTGGTATATACAGCATTGTTTTCTTATAATTTTCGCTCTTTTTGGTAATTAATGGATTTTAACTAAAAATAAATCTATTGAAAAAGTCTTCATTACATTTTTCAGGACTACATTTGCGAGCTTAGTGTTCTCTGTAATATTCAAAATCTTTGTGTTGAGCTTATTAAGCTTCCTCTGAGAGTTGACCAATTACTAATAAGGCATGTGATATTATTTCCGGTCCATGTATAAGAAATTTATGTAATGTAGGTGGCATGCAAATTTCACTGATATAATTTAACGAAAAGCATTGCCGTATAGTGAGTACAGCTCCTAAACTTTACAACGTTAATATCGTGTCCACAGGATACAACCATAAGTATTAAATGCATATTTTTTATCAACTAAGTCAACTTTTGTGATTTTCGCAGAAATATCAGCGTTCTGGAAAAAACGTCCAGCAGTGCTACCATCATTAAAGTTTCCAAAGCCTGATTTCAGTTAGTCAACTATTAGGGACCAACCGAAAAAAGAGTTTAGAGACTTGTTTGGTCTCTAAACTCGTTTTGAATCCGTAGTTTTGTAGCCGAAACAATTTGTTTATTTTCATCAGATCTGGCTTATCACTTCTGTATTGGGATCTTATAAGATAAATAAAGGAGATATTGAAAAAAAACGTGTCCACCCATGAAGTATAGATAAACCAAACCGACAATTTTCTACATAAACTTCCTTACTAATCACTTTATCCACTGAATTGAAATCCTTACTTGTGGCACCACAAATATAGCACTTTTGTGTTGATGTTGTATCAGTTATCGCATTACACACCTTTCCGTCAATCATTACTAACATTAGTTGGTGATTAATTTTTAATGATCTTCCTTGTAATAAAACTACAGAATCTGTAAGATTATTTCGTTTTCTACCCGTTCTTTTTCAAGCTTTGCAGTATTTTCGGTTACCTTTATAAATTAAATTTTGAAAGATCGACAAAACCTTGTAGAAGATGGACGAGGATTTTGCCATATTATTTTCTTATTACAAACTAATTTTAGCGGCACGTTTGGATGTAATGTTTGTTTATAGGAACTTTGCTCATAGTTTCAGTTAAACCCCCATTTGACATTTAACTTAATATTGGACAATTCTTCATTCTCCATTCTTCATAATATCAACTAAACGATAAAAGTCCTTGTATACTAACCTGGGCACAAGTTTCGCTAATTTTCAAACAATCTCGCTTCGGATAACAATTTTGCTTTACTTGTTGGACAATGGTATAGGAAGGAAATTTATCAGGAGCAGCTTAAGAGAGATAATTTTGCTTCTACTAGAACTATAAAAGCTTCTTCAGCAATTAACTGCCATGATATATTGTTCACGCATTTTTTATATTTTCTTGCTCTTGTCGGAGATTATTCAATTTCCTTAAGTATCTTCGATGCATGAGTTTGCCCAGAAGCTTTCAAACTCATTTGAGTTGCATATATCAAAATAGATAAAGGGACACTATCTTGTATTTCTTTACACTTTTTCACTCTTGTATTTTCCATTCATTGATATTTTCTTTCAACCACGTTTAGTTGGAGTTTCTATCTTTAGAGATGGAATAAAAGATATTGAAGTTTCTAACCAATTTGCATTATTTGAGAAAAACACTTCCTCTGTTCTATTTGCTTCATTCCACCCAGATTTATAATCTGTGCAAAAATTATGAAATATTTTTAGAAAGTTTGTCATATACACAGTATTAAAGCGTTTGATTAATTCCATTCTGAAATACTTTATTTTTCCTTTATGGAGTCTGCTCTTTTCATTATATTCTGAAGTTCTTTTCGAGAAATGAAAACATTTTTTCAGTTTATCCCTAAAATAGTAATGTCGACACATTTTAATCCTTTTTAAAATGTTATTCATTTTATCTTGTATCAAACATGTATTAAATATTAAAATATTAACTATTTTTCGTTTAGGTAAACATTGGGAAGATATATTTCAATATAAAAGCTGAAATTTTGCAACGTATATTACAATATTTTATTCTACAAATATTTTTATTTACCTGATGTAGATACATCCATTATGATAAATAATTATAGTTAAAGAAGAACTTAATAAACACACACTTGATGTATGACGGTTATCACTATTTATCACTGCGCAATAAATTTATAAATATTAGTCTGCAATTTTTCTTGCTGAAATTCTGATTTCGTGTAAGAGCGGTCAAGAGGGAATATGAAAGCGTACACACTTGACTATACTTCGAAATTCGTTTTGTTTTTCATTTTCGCAATTTAAAACAAAAACAATTCAAGGCAATTAAAGCGAAAATTGCTTAAGTAAAATTTTGTGTGTGAACGTAAATGCAAGTTCAAAAGAAAAACGAAAAAGAAAAATTTCAGAAAGAAAAATTGCTGTATGTGAACTTAGATTTATTAAACTTTGAGAGAGTGCAGACAACTTAGAACTAAAATTGTTTCAGTTATTGGTGACGAATTTTGTGTACTGTAATAGAATAAAATTTCTTAATATTATAGTTAAAAAAAAACAAATTTAAACCATAATTATCACCAATTAATTATTGCTTATAAAATTTTTTGCTACAACAGCAACACCAAAATGAAACTAAAAACGTGATATACAGTGAAACAAACTGAATTATTTTGCGAACAGGTAAATATTGGCAAAATGTTTGTTTATATCACGGAAGCTGAAATTCTATAGTTTATTACCAATCAAAAATGCTTACCCAATTTAACCCAATAACTCTTTAAAACTCTACATATATCTCGAAAATACCCCATTTTTAGGGTCATCTTCGAAAAAATATGATGTTGGTTTCAGGTGTAAGCAAATGCTAAAATTTCAGAAGCTTCTTTCGGTAAGTTCAGATCTCTTACTAAGTCATTTAGTTCTTTCTGATTAAAACGTTGAGGTTCTGAAAGGTTAAATTTGTAGTCTGGATTAGAATCTTCACTTGATATATTTCGTTCGGTTTCACAGAGATTTGGATCATCAGAAGATTTAGATGCGCTGGGTTGTACCTCTTGTGATTTTAATTGAGGTCGTTGAGCAAAAGATAAGTTAAGTATAACCATTTACTTCAATTTCCAGGGTTAATTCCAATTATTTGTCGTCATGATGGTTTCGAGGTTCTCGCCAAATCATTGGTGTTACGAACATTTTTGCATCTCTCCTTTCACTGGACCATAACCGTAGACATACCACACATTTCTGGCATACAATATGAGGAACCATGGCTAGTCCTGATTACACAATTTTATTTTAAAGTATTGATGATACGCAGTTTCCACAAATTCCGATATAGGTTTTCGATATTTTTCAAATATTTATTCACCACAAATATAGCAAAAACAATTTGAATTAAGCATGCAACATCTTCTTGATGAAGTTATATCCAACAAAAAAATGAAAATCTAAGTAAAATTAATAATGAGGGTAGTTAACTATAACTCAAAAACAAAAGCTGTTAGGGAAAAATAGTTGCCGTATTTAAAAAATGCACGTCAATTTCAGATAGAAAAAAAAAAGAAATCACATAAAAGAAAAAATTTTTTTTTTTGTTTTGTTGGCCAGTGTTATTTATGAAAAATTATTGAACTTTGAGAGAGTGTATCAAAAAAAGTAAACAACTCAATTTGTCTTCTATTACCCGGTACGAACATTTATTGCAATACCCACACCTTTTTTGAATTAATCCTCGTTTTGGGTACTGTTCAAACCAACGTTCGTTAATTAAATTTATCGATATCATTACTTATATCGTTATTATCAAAAATTATGATATCATTTTTGAGTGTACCTTTTAAAAAGCAACCTATATCATTTTAGAATTATGAATGATATCATTCTCGTGCTTCTTTATCGTCGAAATGATATTATGATATCATTACGATATTATTTCGTTGTTGGGATATGGTGTAAATTTCTTCTAGGAAGATATCTTCCAAATGTTTGTAGGGTTATCATTCAAAACGAAAAAGTTTCCTTTCAAAACAACATAAAAAAATTATTTCAAACGATATATCGAATTAAAAATGGATCTAGATGTAACACTAGGATGTGATGATTTTTTATTGTCGAATACATCTAGTAGTTTTCATAATGGCGTTAATAATCCATGTGCCAAGATTCTTAAAGAATCTCAAACAAAATCTCCTACATGTGGGCCACCTCCAGAACCTTATATGTCAAGTAGTTCTTCATCGTCCATGTCGACAGGCGTAATGTCTCAGGAATATCGTTTAGCTAAAGAACCTCTAGTGAAAGTACCAAATATTTCCTATGAATTAGCTTTAGCTAAATCGATAATGCAACAATACAGCACTATAAGTGGAGATAATTTGTAGGTATATATTAACTAACAACTCAATTAGTTTTCTTAATTGTATGTTTCATTAGATTTGATCATCTTTCGGAAATAATAAAACGTGTTATTGACGAACGTCCTCCCAATGTTATTGACTTTTTTGAAGAGTTTAGTCGTAGTGTTCGAGAACAAAAATTTCACTTACCAGAACGTTTTCCGCCAGATGCTATCTTCGAAGAGAAACGTATGTATAAGGTGGCCAAGAAACAATTGTTATCTATGAAGTTACCATATCCGGAAGATTTAACTCTACAAATGGCTGATGAAGATGACTTGGAAGAGGAAGAACGTATTAAAAATGATGATTTAAGATTAGAAAAACCGCAATCTTTACCTAAATTCCTTACCTTTAATGATCGTGTACAACATTTACAATTCTTTTGGAATCAATGTGGTTTCAGCATTAGTTCCGAAGATATTTTTCAATTAGCCTGCTCAATGGATCGTTTACAAATACATCCTTCCATAACACAATGCCGTTTCTGGGGCATGGTAAATGGTTTAAAAACTTCCTACTATGTGGTTGAAGCCATTTTATCCAATGAAGAATATGAATCACGTTTACTGCTAATGGAGAAGGAAATACAAGAAAATTATAGGCAACTATATAGAGAAAGTACCTTAAATCAAAAACTACCATACCATATTGGCCCTGAGTTAACACCTGGTGCTGTAGGTTGGGAAAATTATCCAGAGGAAGATCTAATAAAAATGCAAAATCAAGTTTTACCAGTACCTTTGGTAAAAACTGTGGAAGTCTTTGATATTCCACCAGAACCTATAGGTAAAGGTGTAAATCGTTACTCTTATTTTGTGGTTAATTCATTATCAGATGAATGGATTGAATTACCAATTGTAACACCAAAACAAATCTCTCTATCAAGACAAGTAAAAAAATTTCTCACTGGGGATTTAGAGGCTGATATTGTTTCGTATCCTAGTTTTTGTGGTAAAGAAAAGCATTATTTAAGAGCAATGATTGCTCGTATAACGGCGGGAACTTATATAGCACCTAAGAATTACTATCGTAAAATGACGAAAAAGGAAAGGCACTTATTTGAAGGTGAGGAGGATGATGAGGCAGAAGAAGAGGAGGAAGAGGAGGAGGAACTTCTAATAGATGAAGAAGAAGGGGATGAAGAAAAAGAAGCAGGTATTTAGCAAAAATAATGTGAAAATTATATTCAAAATAATTTATAATTTAGTTTTAATACTGAAATTTCGAAAGTAATTAATTTATGGTAAGTTATGGTTATAACTTACAAATTAATAATGAAGCACTACGAAGCAGTGATGGGATTTGAAAATTTTTATTTAGTACCAAATTGGTATCGAAAAGTACCAAGTATAATTTTAGAAAATTAATTAAACAAATATTAAAGGCAATATGATATTTAAGACCATCAAAATTAGAAAGTAAATATACTTACCTAGAAATTAAAAGCAGTAAATTTATATTAGCATACTCTTTGTATAATTTAATCTTGGTATTATATATCAGATTTTAAAAGCAAGCTAAAATTTCGTTTCACAGAAACTGTTTTTTAGTATTCATATTCTTCGCTTGTTACATGTGTAAAACCAGGTTTTAAAATAAAAATAAAAATGAATAAACTTCATATATAATTAATATCAATAACACTAGTACCAAAGTGCCGTGTTGTTAATGGAAATGCTTAGTGCCAAAAATGGTACAATTGTGCCATAAATCCCATCACTGCTACAAAGCAAATACTTTCTTTCCTAATTTAGTCGTTTACAATACATATAAATTTAAACGATATTAATTTAAAAAGATTTAAATTAAATCGCCAAGTATTCACTTTTCGACAATTTGAAATTTTTTCTTTCTATTTGCTTTTATAGATAACGACATTGTTTTACTAAAAAATGAAAAATACGATTCCTCTATATCTCTCACTAAGTTAAATAATACCGAAAAATGGGTTCACGTACGACCTAATATTTTGTTACAGGGCAGAGTAGTCTGGTATAATGAAGAAAAAGCTCAACGAGAAAGAGAAAAAGAACGTAAGCGTTTAGAAAAAATGCGTTTACAAGAAGAAATGGGTGAAAATGAAAGCGAACTAGGCAATGATGAAGAAGAGGAGGAGAGCGAAGGTGAAGAGGAGGAACTAGAAATGGAAGCAGAAAAAGGACCGGCTATATTAACTTCATGTTCACGAGACATTAACAACCAAACTTCAAAACCTTGGGTAGGACGTTTCACCAGTAAATTTACCAATCAAAATGAAAGAATCTTAATAATGCAATCGAATGTTTGGCCCGGAGCTTGCACTTTTATTTATAAGGATCTTTGTGAGTCTATATACTTGGGCTGGGGTCATAAGTTGGTTTCTCGTAATATGATGTGGAAACACATGACACCCATTGCTGAAGAATATCAACATAAAGCAGAAGATTTTATTGAAACTATCGATCCCAGTGTAGAATTGGAAGAAGCTTATCAGTTGAGTTTATTAAAGAAAGAATTAAAATTTACACAAATAGATGATTATGATGAACATGAGGCAATACAATCAACTGAAGACGAAGAAAATGATGATGATACAGATGAAGAAGAGGAGTAGAAATAGTTAATGCTAAATTTTACATAAATATTAAATAACAGCATTTATATTAATATAAATTTATATAAATAATTTAGTTAATAGAGTTTTTCGGTTAGATGTGATTACTTTTTGCCTTGAGCGAAGAGCTGAGCATCAATAGCCAAAGGTATTTTCGAAAATTGTACTTTAGAGTAGGTATCTTTCAGTTTATTTTTCAACTCCACACTATGGGTCCAGTTTAGGGTCTCACAAATTACTTTAACCTTTATGTTAAAAGAAAAATACAACACTCTTTGATTTGATATTCAATGAATACGTAATCAGATGAGAAAACTTACTTCTACGGTATAAATATCTTTAAGCCAAGCACGCTCATGCATAATATCCTTAATAGAGACACCCAAAGAGTGAAGAATTTCACACAGTTCATGAATACCACCAGGTCTATCGGTAACTTCTACATTAAATTTCACTAAACGTCCTTCAGCCGCCAAACCTCTCTCCAAACAACGACCAAAGACAGTAGTATCGATATTACCACCACACAATAACACCACAACTCTGAAAATTTAGTCTGATTATCAAGTTAAATTTTTAATAAAGTTTTTACAATTTAATTTACTTTTTGCCCTGAAGTTCTGGTAGCTGACCAGCCAATATGGCTGCCAGACCAGAAGCTCCTGCACCTTCAACTACACATTTTTCTTCTTCGACCAAACGTAAAATGGCCAAAGCAATCCATTCTTCTTGTACTACAACCATTTTATCAATAAGTGGCACTGCAGTAACATAAGCGTTGTAACCCACTTTAGGTACAGCTAAACCATCGGCCAAGGTATTTTTAATGGGAGTATGAATGGGACCATTATTTTCCATAGCTCTAGAAAAACTAGGACATTTGGCGGATTCAACACCCTGAAAAGAATTATATGCATAACTAAAAGTCTCTATATTTACCAAATATTTATTTATATTTACAATAACTTTTGTTTTTGGAGACAAGGCCTTAATAGCAGTAGCTATGCCAGCTATTAGACCACCACCTCCTACAGGTATAATGACAGCATCTGGATTTGGTACTTGTTCCAAAATTTCCAAACCAATAGTGCCCTGTCCAGCCATTATGTGAGGATGGTCATAACCATTGATGTATAATAAACCCTTTTCATTAGACATTTTCATGGCCCAGGCCTTAGCTTCGGCCATATCTTTTCCTTCAACTACAACATTGGCCTTGTAGTTACGGCATTTTTGAATTTTCATTATGGGAGCAGCCTTGGGCATAACAACTGTCACGGGTATATTCAATTTCCAACCATGATAACAAAGAGCCTGCAACGGAAAATTAAATAAATATTTTTGTTATAAAACTTGCAAGAATTTTGAAACAAAATACCTGTGCATGATTACCCAAAGATGCTGAAATAACACCGATTTTCTTTTGTTCTTCTGCTAGAGATAATAAAGCGTAACGGGCTCCACGTTCTTTGAAACTGTAATTTAAAAAATAAAGAAAAATATTTTTGTAATTTGAATAGTATGAATATTTTATTTTTTCCATATGTGGGAATTTTAAAAAACAGCTAAATAATTTTCTTTATATTACACGACCTACGTATATTAGGGTAATAATTATTTTGGACCTCAAAATACCACAGCACTATCTTATAGCTAATATTGTCCTAATAATAAAAACCAGTTTTATAAATCGATTTGTACAGAAAACTTCAGGCATCGGTCGCAATTTCTAAAATGATTTTGAACAAATTTTTAATATTTTTTATCTGTTATATAGAGTTCAAAATATTTAAATGCTACACGATAAGAACATCGTATGGATTACAAATACCTTATTTTACGTTTTTTTTTCACTTAAATAAGAAAAACATTACGATATGATCAATCATTTGAATCTATATATATAAAAATGGTGT
The DNA here is from genome assembly GCA_932274085.1 of Protocalliphora azurea. Classification (NCBI taxonomy): domain Eukaryota; kingdom Metazoa; phylum Arthropoda; class Insecta; order Diptera; family Calliphoridae; genus Protocalliphora; species Protocalliphora azurea. The sequence continues at coordinate 135,437,972 of OW026519.1, forward strand.
AAAAATGTATATTAATTCATAAAATGAGAACGGCTGGGCCGATTTCTGTAAAATTTTTTGTCAGTTGTTTGTATTTTCGAGGAGAAGGAAAACAACATTTTGGAAAATCCCTCCGGAAAAATCGAAAATCGAGTTTTTGTATGAACTTTTGTGTGAAATTATTCCTTAATGGCTTTCCAAATCAAACAATAGAAAGTTATTAGTGTAAATGATGGAAAATTGTGGAAAATGCGAAATTCGGAAAATTGGAAAATCTCTCCGCAAAAGTCGGAAAATTGCAAAAATCGAAAATTGAATTTTTGTGCGAAATTTTGTGTGAAATTATTCCTTAATGGTTTTCCAAATGAAAAAATAGAAAGTTCTTGGTGTAAAACATGGAAAATTGCGGAAAGTGCGAAATGAGGAAAATTGGAAAAATCGAAAATTGATTTTTTGTATGAAATTTTGTGTGCAATTATTCCTTAATGCCTTTCCAAATGTAAAAATAGAAAGTTCTCAGCCAAAATCCGATAGATAGCGTTAGATTAATCTCGAATTTCCCTGTTTTTCGCACGGATGTTCGCGTGTTGGGAAACCGTCTTCGTTATTTGTTTTTGCGCTCTCTAGTGATTCCATTCAAATAAATCAGATTGAAAATTTAAATATTTGTGTTGTATTATTACTCTAAAGTTTGTCTGAAGGCTTAAAATTGGGGCGAGGCGAAGTTCGCCGGGTCCACTAGTTAAATATAAACATTTTACTATTAACTAATTAATCACATATTTACACATATTCTGTATCAAATTGCTTCAAAATGATTTTGCATTAAAACCTGCATTAAAATTTATCGAAACATTCGTTCGACATCGTGGGACAGAGATTAAATTAATTACTTTGTTTATATATTTTATATCTATATCGCGGTTTAACATAGATTGGATCAGCAAACGATTTTATATCAAAGACGACACAGCAATACGGCCAAAACGTATGTATTTGGGAAGAAATTAGAATATTTTTGATCCCAAAACAATAACATCAATATAAAAAATTTTTATATTGTGAACTTTTTTAGCGATCGTGAAAAAATTAATATCACATTCCTTTATGTCCTTGCTATGGTATTTTGAATATTTGCCAAAATTGCAAAAAGTTTTAATCATAATGTATATATTGCTGTACGATAAGAAACATTTTTACGATATAACGAATAAAACAGTGCTATAAATAATATCATTATACGAAGGAAAAGATAAGATTTGTAACTTTTACAATTCTTGTTTTAGATATTTATATGTACATATCCGTTCGGCTGTGAAAATTACCATTAAAAAAAGGCACAGACTCTCAAATAAAATGCCAATTTAATAAAAATATAAAAATATTTTAAACATGAAATATGATTGAAAAAGTTAAAATTTTCAAATAAAATTAATTTGACCTGAATTTAAACTTTCTTTTCACTAGACGCAATTGAATTAAAGTTTAACACAAATTTAATTCAATGGTTTCAATTTGAATTCCAGCAAAAATGTTTATTGGGATGTTATTATGAAGTACTTTGACGAGGTTGCACCATATATTGAAGCATATCTTGAAAACGACTTGTCTGATTTGGTTCAATAAAATATCAAGAAATTATAATTAAAATTGCCTTCAAGTTTACTCACATTATTTTTTCTTACGATCAACACTTATGGAGATATTAGGTCTATTTTTTGAAAAAAAAAAAAAAAATAAATCAATTTCGTACAAACTTTCAAATAAATGTTTTTTTTTTTCAAAAAATCATAAAAAATCGAAAATGGCAAATTTTTATTCTTTTATCATAAAGATAAGTTTGTCTCATATAAAACAAAACATATTTCATTTAAATCAATGCATAAATTTTAATTTTATTCACAAATTAGTGAACATATCTGATTTACAAATTACACAAAAATAGTTGAGAAAATAAAACTTGTTTTATGATTCTTAAATTTTTTTGAAATATTTTTATGTAATTTGTAAATGTGAGTACAAGTTGAAGTCAATTTTAATTCGAATTTTTTGATATTTTACTAATAATACATTCATACTGAGCATTTTAAGTAGTTTTCGAAAAGGAAAACCGATACGAAAACATAACTGTTCACTTTTCATTAGACATTTATAAAGATTTCAAAAATCTAACAAAGATTACATTGAATTTGCTTTTAATTGCAATAAAAGATAATTACTTTTTCACTAAACTATAATCTTATTTTTTAGTTCATTTTTCATTATAAATATTTTATTTTTAATATATCCAAAATTTGTATTTTTCATTTTTCACACAATTTTTTAATTTCTATTTTCCATTTCTTTATTTCCTTTAATGGTTGCAACGCAGTGTTGTTTTGGGATTTTAAACGTTTTGAAATTAAATGAAAATTTGTTGTTTTTTATTTTTCATTTTGTATCTTGTTTGTTTGTTTTGAAGCGAAAACTCATTAAACAAGTTTTCATACTCAGTCTGAATGTACTGTAAACCAAATCGGATAAATCGTTCTCGAGATATGCTTCAATATATGATGCAACGTCGTTAATTTTACAAGTTTATAGCATAGAATACAACTAAAAGTTTATGTGAGAGGCACTTCCAACTAAATTTTTAAAAAATATACTCATTTACTCATTTTTTTCAAATCACAAAAACAAAATATATGCGACTAAATGTATTTTGTAATTGAATCAGGTTTTTTTTCTCTCACATAAATATCTACTTATTAATCTATAGTTTATAGGTTTATAGGTGGATTATGTATGGCAACGCAACCTAAAAATAAATTTATATTATGAACAGAAACTTTTTCAGTTGCCAAAAAGTTATTTAAAATAATATTTTGAAAGTTCAGCAACTAAAATAAAAGTAAATAAGCAATTAATCGATATAAAAAATAACAAAAATAAAAGAGATTTTTTTCGTTCAACGCTCTCCTTCAACGGATAAATTGAATTTGTTACTGATGTTTCGTGATAATTTTAACAGGCTTTAACAGCTCATAATAGGTGACACTGTTCAGAAGTCATCAAATACAGAAAATTACCTAGGTGCCATGGATATTCCGCTTTGGTGTGGATCTTCCTAGTTGGAGGGCTTCACATACGACTCTTTACACTTGAGAATATCATAATGAGTCCTTTCACAAAAACTATATCGCTTGTGATGCTGAATCTGCATGAACATGCAAAATCGTTTTTGTTGCCTTTTGGATTAATGTTCATGCTGCATCCAATTTCCTACCATTTGAATGAATTATTCGCTTTAAATATATAGAATTGGTACTTGAGGATCTACTAATTGCTCAAATTATTAATACTCTTACAAAAAAAAAAAAAAAATATTAAGTTTTGAATTTTTTTCTTTTCAGCAAGCAGAAATTTGTAGTTACCTGTGTGGCAACTCAATTTGAGAGCTTTCACTTCCCAATTGCCATCTGTAACATCATTTCGACAACTGGCAACACAACTTACCTCAGGTCTACAACTGAGATTAACCTCAGGTCTATAACTGAGATTAACCTCAGGTCTACAACTGAGATTAACCCCAGGTCTACAACTGAGATTAACGCTGATATAATATGTGAGATAACGCCGGCAGAGGAGAGTAAACATTTTGATTATATTATGTTAAATCTTAAATAAGGGGTATTCTAATAAATCCTATAAGATATTATTATTTTCAATCAGTTACAGAGTAAACATGTCGTTTTTATTTAAGCAATTCGCACTTTTTTAACACAATTTTTATAAAAATGATTTTTAACATGTAAAACAAACACTAAAAGGAAAAAATTTTACAAAATAACATTGTTTTTCAATAATTTCCAAAATACACATGCACACACACAAGCAAACTTCCTTATGTGTGTATTTTTTTGACAGTTCATCTTATAAGATGGTTGTGTAGAAAAATCTCATCACAACAGTCTCATAATACTTCTTATAATACTAATATTTGAATCTACACGTGAAATAATTCTCTCAGAGAGCGAATTTGACACTCTCGGACAGAAAAATCTTACATATTATGTTACGTCTAGACGGGCTGTTAAGTTCAGTTGCCATACATAATCGACCTATTAGTACTTCATGACCAAATTTTAAAAAATAAAAAAAAAGTTCAATTGAAAAAACTTTTTTTGAGTTTACGATTATATTGCAAAATATATATATTGTATAATGCATTTTTATATTACCTAATTATAAATATAACTTAATGAACTTAAATATTATATATTTGTCTTAAAAAATACGTCAATTCTACTTAAAATGTTATTAATTATTTTATAGTAAGTTTATAACTTTGACAAATTATTTTTGTTTAAAAACTGATTAATAAATACATAAATGTTTGAGATTAGGTTTTTTTTTAACAAAAAAAAAAAATATATATATATATATATATATATAAAAGAAACCTTTGATCTGTGAAGATAGTCTTTAGTATAATATTGAACATGAACCTATTAATCTGCATAATACTGGAATTTTTTAAAAATCATATCGGTTTTAAATGAAAATTGTACGCTGTAATACGCAGTGAACCATTAGTTTATGCGCTGTTATCAGTTTTAATTTATCAATTTATTAAGAAATAAAACTCTAACAGAGTGTCTATATACTCCTTAACTAAAAGTTAATATAATTGTTTGGCTTATATAAACAATTGAGAATGTTATATTCGTCTTGTTCGAATCTGTTATACCCACCGTCTGCAACTTTTCTTACACCCTAATTTAAAATATCACCTTATATGGGAGGTAGGAGGTTAAGTGGACGTATCACGACAATTTTTGGTTTCTAAATTTACATAGATCTACGAAATATGTATATTTAGTTTTCCTACATGCTTTTGATAAAGATATATCGGCGGAAAAGTACGAAATGGAGTTACGGCGGACACCTTGTTTTTCTAGTATTTAGCAAATAACTTTCTTATTTAATCACAAATTCTGACCATTTTAAACACCAAACAATGAAATATTTGAGTCAAATTTCATTCCCCAAGGTGGTCCGCCCAAGCCCCATCCTGAACATAGCTATATCGACTCAGAATCTTACCAGGACCCAGAATATATATATATATATATATATATATATATATATATATATATATATATATATATATATATATATATATGTATATATATATATATATATACATAATTTATGGGGTCTTAAATGTTTTTTTCGATATGTGGGTATAAAAAAAGCGAAATCTTTAAAATGTAAAAGTGTTCCTTTTTACACCATTTTGTGTTGTTTAAATTTGCGAATGAAATAACTTAAAAATATATAAATCAGCTAAGATCATCGATTGCAAAAACAAACTTTTCAAGTATTGTGTTAAAAATACCGATTAAAAGTAGAAGTCTAAAAAATTAAAATATGTTTCTAAAATTAAGATTCTTTAGAAACAGAGATGCTGAACAAATTTGAAGATTACTAGTATCGGGAAAAATTAAATCTCCCAAAGAACCTATTAAAATTACAAACTGCTATGCTAGTGTTTGGACTCTATCCTGATATCTTAAGAAAAATGACTCTATTGCGAAAAAAAAAGAAAAAACTAAAACTAGTCATCAGGTAAAATTTAGTAAACATTATAAATTTCCAAAAATGCTATAAACCCTTGACTGTGAAAATTAGTAACGAGTTTAGTCGGCAGAAGAGACAAACGCGAACATATTTTTGTCTAAATATGACAATTGATTTTGGTTCAAATAAAAATTGCTTCCCAATATTACTAGCTTAAGAAAACTATGAAGCAAAAGGATGGTTCTCTAATAGTTTAGGAAAATCTCCCGTACTTAGATATTGGTTCAATGGTACTAATTAATAGCATTATGTGCTTGGTAAATTATCTTGAACTATTTGGTAAAATTTTATCAGTTTCTGGGAATATAATATAATATAATATAATAATAATGTAATATTAATACCAAACTCATTTATTTAAACTTGAAAACTCGCTTAAAACATGGAGTTGCACGTTATAGAGGGATCTGCAGTAAGCCCACACTTAAAATTATTTAAAAGTGTGTGATTTGCATTAAAAATTAAATTAGGAAGCGTGGAAAACTACAGCATCTCGTCAAATTTACAGGTTTTAGTCAGAATTAGTCAGAAATTGTCAGAAAAAGGACAAAATGCAAATAAATTCTTTTTAAGGAAACGCTTTCCTGTAAAATCTGACTAAAACTTGCAAGTTTGACAAGTAGTAACACATTATATTAAAGTAATTCACTTCACCAGTTTTAGTCTTGTGAAAGTGCATAAATGTGAAGTTTTTTTAAACATAACAACTACTTTTCGCACTTTGCACTACCTAAAACCAAGTGCGTAATTTTTGCACAAAAGTCAACTTATAGAGTTGCCATTCTTTAAGAAAAAAAATGTATATAAAGTCGGTACTTTTTCATTTTGAATTTTTCACTAATTAACGAAGAAAATATATTTTTTTTTATATAAGAAAAAACCTAAAAAAATACACAAATCTTTTTAAATTAAAATGACTGCGGTAGAAAAAATATGAAAATCATAATAAAAAAAACTATTAAAATGTAAATAAGCTGAAATTCATCAAATTTAGGAGCAATTAAATTTGTTCTTTAATTGTTACAAGTCCTTGTTGCGAAAATGGTGCTCACGTCAATTCTAGCAAAAGTAAATTATGAATTTAATTCGTGAAAATAAAAAGATATATTATTCTAAACAAAACTCTGATAAATATACATTATTAATTATTTTTGTATTAATTTACTCGTTAAAAAAGATAGAGCCTAACAAGAAAAGTATTCACTTTTGCTTCATAGTGTATATGTATTTATATATAGATCGAAATAAATGTTTTTAAACAAACTGTACCGAAACATATTTATATAGCAAAGTCCATAATTGAGGTAAACATTTGTTTATTTAAATGTTTATAAATTATTTAAAAGTTCTTAATTAATTACCTGCCAGTATGTTGTAAGAAATCTTTTTTTAAATATAAATCCATGCCATAGGAATCCGAGGTAGTAGAGCGCTGAAAATAATATACCAAAATAATTTGACATAAATTATTTCAAATATTTCTTTGTTTCTTTTATTAACTTACCGGGCAGGGGGTTCTTTCTACACCATCCTTTATTAAAAATGCTGCCGACGTTATGTCATGAAATGATATTTTTTGTGGATGTTTAGGATCACAAAATGGATCTAAGATTTCATCATTGACTTCAAATATTTTAGGTACAGCTATGTTGCGATCAGGTGTTATGCTAAAACCATTACATGATTCTTTAATTAAGGGCTTGGGAGCACTAGCAACTTTGGCCTTGCCATTGGTAGCAACTTCTATACCATTTTGTCCACTAGACATTTTTGTTATTTCACTTTATATTTTTTTAGTTATTATATATATACACATATAAATATATATTTTTTATTTTAAAAAAAAAAAGAAAAATTTGTGTTTTAGTAATCCAGTCTTTACTGTTGCGATTTTACAAATAAACTGAAGTGTATTATTCATAATTCTTTAATTGTTAACTTAAAGATTTTTTTGTATTAATGTTTGAAAGATTTCAATAAAAACAAATACATTTAACACAGGAATCACACTGTATTAACCCATACATGGGCGACATTAACTAATTAGATTAAAAGATAACGGGACTTAATCCAGATTTGAAAAATAAAATAATGAGATTTTTGGTACAAATATATATAATTAAATAAAAAATATATAATTTAAGCTTCATACTACAAAATTTATTGTCAGCTTATTCAGAAGTTTATATAGTAAGCTTTCTTGTATTTACCCTATTTGAAAATTTTTATAAATTTTTATAAATTTATAAATTTAAAAATTAATTTCAGATAGAACACAATTTTATTATAAAATACGATTATAATGATTAATCTTTAAAATTATTTTATATGTAAAGTTTATTTTTTAAACTATTTTACCTTGCTTGAACTCTATCTTAAAATGGGTTAAACATTTCTTATCGCGTTATCAATATACTATATAGTATTGTTTCTTTTTTCGTTTATTGATTAGTTAATTATATTGGGATTCTGTGTTGGTTTAGTTTTAGTGATAAGAATAATTTTAAATCTAATAAAATATATAACAAAAATATACTTTGATCGACAAGTTACACTTAAGTACCTGAGGCTATCTTCTTAGGCATATTCGCTCACATGTTCAAATCTTATACTACACATAAGTAAATTTTGGTTGTGTTAATCAATACGTAATACATCTTTTAGTTTATTGTTTATTAGTTAATTAGCATGGGTCAATACCTACATTTTGAATAAGATGTGATAATATAGAGCTATTTAAGATATATAAATGTGCTTATGCGGGAAAGAAAAATAATAACATTTATATGGGATTAATGAACTTAAATGGAATTTCTGGAAGTTTATCTTATATGGGAGCTATGGTCATTTATGGACCGATACTTATAAAATTTGGCATTTTACTTTCTACTTTCTATAAAACTTGTTTGTATGAAATATAATCTTAATACCATTATTTATATGCAATTTATATACGTTAAAGTGATTTTCGGAAAATGGGTCTATACGGGAGCTATTGTCATCTTAATGAAATTTGGCAAAAAGATTTATACATATAAAATTTAATCGACCCAAAATTCATTACAATATTTCTATACTTATGTCATTTTTGAGAGCTAAACCTCTATTCCAATAATTTTAAAATTTATTATTCTAAACAAAACTCCAATAAATATAAATATACACTATTAATTATTTTTGTATTAATTTATTTGTTAAAAAAGATAGAGGTTAAAAAAGTAAATAATAACAAGAAAAGTATTCAGTTTTACTCCATAGTATATATGTACTTATATATAGATCGAAATAAATGTCCGGCTAGGTAAAATAATGGACCGATCATATGTCATATTTCATTGATTTAATTGCAAACTGGATTTAGATTAAATCGACTCAGAAGGTGTTTCTGAATCGAATGGTATACTATTACAAACAATAGCACAAAAACGCATAATACCCGAAACACATATGATGGTATAGATTATAAATATCATTATTTAAAAGACTATATCAATTTTCAAAAAAAGTATAACTTTAAAAAAAAAACAGTTAAATTTAGAAAAATAAAAATTTTCCAAAAATAAAAAATGGATCAATTAAAAAAATACATACATATGTATGTGAAAACATATCAATTCTAGAAAGAAAGTATATTTTATTTATTTCAAAAATTTCAAAATTTTTAATTTTTTTCAAAAACGTGGTATAAAAAAAAAAGTTCTTACTATTGTTACAAAAAAAAGTACGTTTCTTCAGTAAAAAATAATAAAAAATATAAAAGAAATATAAAAAATATTTTTTAATTAATAGAGCTCTAACTGAATTTCTTCTAAATTCATATAACTAGTTTCATTTTCAAATCTAAAAAGTAATTTATTTTACTTATTTATTCCGAGAACCATAAGTTGAAACCCTCGTATAAACATAATAAATTTTTGGAGACAATATTGACAAAATTGATAATTCAGAAACTATAGTTGTGCTTTTTAGTTTAAACACAAAATTATCATTATAACTTTAATGTTGTATTCTACGACTTTGATTAAATTTGATTAATTAATTAAATTTGTTTATAAATTGAAATTCCTCACAAAAAATTACTACAATTATTCAAAATAATTAAGGAAAGTTACTAAAAGCAATATAAAACAAATTATCTTAGAATATATAATTACAATACAATTACGTTTAATGTCCATTTACCTCTTTCAAATATGATATCCACAGAAAGAGTTCTACTTATATTTAAGGTTTTTAGCAGATTAAACAACTAAGTATTAAAATGTCCTTTACTATTAAAACAGCTAAAAATCCTTGCAACGCAGGTCGCACCCAGCTAGTTTAAATTCATAAAATGTTTAACAAATTTAGAAATTTTGTTTTTTTCGGAATATTTGGTCATCTGATCATTTACTATGGTTATTCTAATCTTAAACTATTACTATTTTGTTATTTTGTTGTCTTATTTGTCGTCATTATTATTTTCAAAACAAATCTTATCGTTTCTTCTAAATTTGGTTATAGGGTGTGTTTTTCTATTTTGTATATAAACTGTTAACAAAAATATATACATATGTATATGGGCCATTATCAAAAATTTTTAACCTGACTGAAACTGACTTTAATCAATAATAAGTATTGTGTTAATACTATTTTAAACGAATGGGTTACAGATATGAACACGCAAGACTTGAAACTAATAGAGTGTACAATTTTTATCACCGTACGTTTCATTTAATAATTATGACTGTTGTTCAAAATTCTTTCCCCCATTCTTCTACACCTTTTGTTCGTATGTTTACACTTTTTGATCTCATACGATCTTATATAAACTAATCGGAATATGTGGATAAATTCTACACTTTATTTGTTATTGTGCAGACTTTCAGTTGACAGTTAAATACTAGGGTGATCGATTATACGACTTTTTGGAAATTCCTAAAAAACCGAATAACCATTTTTTTTTTTTTATTTTGCAGAAATAAATATTTCCATTGAAAAACTATATTCGTCTAAAAAACAACAAATTTTATAATATTCAAGTTAAAATTTATGAAACATAATTATTTTATTAAACAAACTTAATTAAAATAAGAAAAACAATCGCCAAAAATTAAAAAAACTTAATATGGAAAAAGCGTGTATCAATTTTTATTTAAAAGGACTAAAAACCTTTTGTAATTTTTATAAAAACTTTTAATTTCATAATGAAGGCATTAGATATCGCTAAATAGCAGTACTAAGTATTCAATAATTATAATACATTTTTTGGAATCGCACTAAGACTTACTGATTTTTTCTTTTAAATATGTCTTTCATCATTTTTATGCGTATATCAGCAGTGTTGCCAGGAGGTGAGAAAAAAGAGGTTAAAATGAACTTTAAAAAACGTCAAAAAGACTAAATGCTCCAAAAAATAAGGCCAGAAAAAAGTATTTTTTTTTTTATTTAGAAAAATAACTTGTTATCATTCTCATTAGTTTTTTATACTTTTTTAAATCAAATAAAAAATTTAACTACCAATTTTTTTCATATTTTATATGAAAAATTATTTAATATTTTAAATTGTTTTTTCGTAACTTTTGGACTATAAATCCTTTTGATTAAGCATTTCCAAATTTTTGTGCGATTTTTCACATTCATAAGAATTTTTTTTTTTAAATTATATTCGTAAATAGTTTCTATAATTATAGATAGTTAATTAGAAACTAAGTATAATAATCGATATAGTAAGTTAAGTTATTTTTGTCAAATGTAAGTAATCTAGATTTTTTTTATGTGAATAAATGTACAAAAATGCTTAAATGGATAATTATGTAAAAAAAAAATAAAAAAATTATTTTCATCATTGCTGAAATACTAAAATTTTAACCTTTTTAGGCAATTTTAAGAATCCAAAAAGGCTGAAAAAAAGCTAGAAGTTAAAACGAAAATTCTGAAGCTAAAGGCAAAATAAAAAGGCTAGATTTAGCCTTAAAAAGGCTAACCTGGCAACACTGATTACCAGACTTTGTAGATACTACTTGACTTGCATAATAGGCAGACAATATTAAATTAATGTAATTTTTACTAATTTCTTTTAAAATTTATCATAAATAAAATAAATTTTTCACAAAAAAAAGTGCAGAAAATGTTCAATAACTTATGAAGACTTAAACTTTGATGTTGATGATTTTTCGACGATTTCAAATAGTCGATTTGACTATTTTGACGATTTTCCACCAAATTTATCTTATAGAGTTAATTTCAATTTAACCTTAAAATATATTTATAAAATATAACAAGAAATTAACTCTTTAAATATTAATATTATTAAGTTTCCATTCAAATCTTAGTATTTTTTAGGTTTTTAAAATAAAATGTTATTTTTAAAACTTTTTTTATTTGACATTCGAAAAATTACCATTCTGAAAAAACTGGCAGCACCTAAACCGAAAAATCCGGTTTTAAAACCTGTTGGAAAACCGAGTCAATCACCCTATTAAATACAGGGTAGTCGAATTTTGATGAAAAAATTTTTTAATTTAATTTTTTTGGATATTTGGGCGGGGTCTGTGTGCCACTCACTTCTTGTAATTATGCGTATTTTACGCTATATTTCGATGATGTGCCCTAAATAGTCAACGTAGCAGATAGTCTCAAAGTTTGAAAAACAAAGGAGACTTTCACTGTTTCTGATGGAATAGCATGGATTACTGTGTGAACTTAATTTTTTTTTTGTTATTTTACACATTAAGGTGCATTAAAAATAAATTCAATAAAAAAATTTTATGAACTTTTTGAAAATTACATAAAAATTACACTTTTTGTTTTGAAATTTGTCTAAATTTTTCATATAAAGATATAGGAACGGCGATAAATATAATTGATCGGGAACATAAATTTAAGTTAAATGTCTTAATAGTTGAAAAACTGTTTTGTCAAAAACAGATTTTGTAAAGGCACATCGCATGGACAGCACGAAATTGACCATAATTGGCATAACTAGATGGTATTTGTAATGCTTAACGAAAATGTAGAGGCGCCTCAAAATTTTATGAACCCAAAAAATTTATTTGTGTTAAAAAATTAACACAATATTAAATAGCATTAATTTGGAATAAACTCTAATAAAACATTTTTATTATAAAGAACATTTTTTTTAAATTTTACTAGGAAACCCTATACTACTATACTATACTAACACCATCAAACATTGAAAATATCATAAATTTTATTTGAATCACTCAGTAGATTTTGATATTGCGTGTAATTTTTATCAGAAATATACATAAATTTCTAGTTTGTAAATATTTTTATATGTTCAACTTAAAAGCGCTGTAATTCTCGACCCCGCTACACACTTTATATGTATTACAAATGGATTTTAATGTGCCTTAAAAAAATTAATAAATTAATAAATAAAACTTTTGATAATGGCCCATATATTTAAATTTTTTATTATTATGTTAAAGTATTATTTTGTTTTTAATCTAATCTTGTAAAAAACAGGCGAAAATATTTTGTTTGATATTTAGAAGAAAACATCGTTTTAAAGAATTAATAACAATAGTACTTTAATAAAAAATATTTTTGTTATCAAAGATATTTATTAAAATTTATTTATTATGTTATCATAAGAGGACCTAGTTCAAACTTTTATGAGCTTTTCAAAGGAATTACAAAGTATAAGTTTAAAAATTTAATATTTTATGAGGTTTATATACAAATTTGTGTTGAAGTCTTTAATTCTAGGGTCTATGTATTTTACCTTATTTTTTCTAAATTTTAAATCAAAAGCCTTCATTTTAGTGTTTTTTTAGTTTTTAGAATAAATTTCTTTATTTATTTTTCTTTTTTCATTTAATTTTACTTTTATGCATATTTCTATATCATGTTCAGTTATCGGATGCTAGGGTCATTTTTTGTTTTAAATTAATATATGAATTTTTTTACATAATTTTAATATAATCAGTATTTTGTGTTTTATTATTAATAATTATAATAATAATGTTTGTTGTAATTATTATATTATTTAGTTTACAAATAGCATAAAACTTATAAATTAATGTTGTGTTATATTAAATGTATTTTATTGGTAAGTCTTAATATACAAACGCCTTTTTATATGCTATAAAAACCGATATTAACTAAAATTATTTATTTATTACAAAAAAGGTTGCCATTAAATATAATTCTTTTTTTCTATTTATGTATATTTTCAATTTGTTTATATTTTCACTCATCAAATTAGCACTTTATCTCAAACCCTTTTTTAAATAAATTTTCATTTTGTTTTTTTCTTTTATTTTTGAATACATTTGAACATACCTTTACATTTTTTTATGAGTTGCAGTTTTGTTTATTAATTTTAAATGTAAAATGTTGTTAAACATTTTAATTAGTGTATGTATGAGTTTTTTTTTATTGATAAACAAAAATATTTATTTTATTTTTATTTATTTTTTGTTTATAACTACAGTCAGTTTGTTTTTTATAATTATGCAATTTTTTTGTAAATATTTTTCTATTTTTTTTTTATTATTTTGTTATCAAATTCTTATATTTTCTTTGTTTATTGGAGTTTATTTTACATATTGGAGTTAAATAAAAGAAAATTGTTTTTATATTATTGCACGTTACATCTTCTTTTTTTAAATTTTATATTTTTTTATGTGAGTTTTTTAAAATGAAGCAATTATTTATAATTTATTTTAAGAATTCAATTGATTTGTTTTAAGTGGGTCCCTAATTTTTTATATGTTGAAAAATTTAAATTCTTATTTAAAGCATTTTCTTTTATTAAATATTTTAATTTTTTATTGTTTTAATCATTTCATATTAATGCGTGCTACAGTCTAAAGCAATATTTTAGTTAATTTAAAAAGACTATAGAATTAAAAAAATAATAATAATAAACACTAATTTAAATATTAATTTGTAAAATAATTATAAATTTTCAAAACTTTCAAAGAAAATTTTGAAAACATTCAATTTTAGTTCAAACATGTATTAGCAGAAGTGTGTCCAATTTCAAATTATAAAAAAAAACTATTTAATTTTAAGAACGATTTAGCGCATAAATAAATCTATCTGATTGTAAGTCTTCTAATAATTATATACAAAATTTTCAAATAAAATAACATTGATTTGAATTTATAGTTCCTTTTCGCTGGAGAATAATTTAAAGTCTAACACACTAGATTTAAGGTTAGAAATAGATTTGGCTTCGTCATAAATCTTTAACCACATTGCAATAAGCATGAACATTTTCAAAATTCAAGCATTGGAAAATTTTGCTGCAATCCAATTCGAATTCAACAAGGAACTTCAAAAATTTTTAATGATTGAAAAAATTCTTAAATATTTAGGTGAAATAAATATCTTGAATTTAAAATTCTTTTTTATGGGAGAACATTATTGAAGCAAAGTGCAACTCAATTTGAATTCAAGCATAAATATCTATTGGGAGATAGTTAAAGAAAATACATAAAAAAACAAGTTTTTAAGGATATTATTTTTTCTTTAAGAATTCAATATATTTATGTCTTCATTTTCAAAACAAAAATGTGTTTATTATTGATTCTAATGAAATAAAATGTGAAATTTTAAAGTGCCTTGCATTTAACTTTAAGATAACACAAAATTTAATTGATTAATTTTACTCATACTTTAACTTATCTACATTTTAATTCAAAAGTTACTTGGCAACTAGATTTTGTCACTATTATATGAATTTTTAATTGCACTTATTTTGTCTAGTTATATTCCGTTGCTTTGAAACAAATGCAGCTTTATCAAAGATAAAAACAAAATTTAATCATTCATAATCCTAATTGGAATAAACAACTACATTTTCAGAAAAGCACATAAACATGTCATAAGAATTCAAAGCCAATTTACTCAACAAAATTATTTTTTTTACGAATTCATTTTTCCGGAAATTCGGTTTAATATACAGGTTTAAAACACCTTTATAAAGATTCACAAGAAAGTTTGATTAAAAACGATACATTATTAAGTTCATATTTGATACGGCTTCTACAGATTTATCATTTCGTTTTTATATGATATTTACCAAATCTAGTTACTAAAAGTGAAGTTATGTTCTGGATAACTATTAATTTCCTTAAAGAAAACCAGACAGTCTAAAAGACTTTAAACGATTTAGATAATAACGAGCCACCTAGAAATTCACATAAAACTATAATCAATCCAATCTTTTATAAAAGTACTAAGAGAAGCTTTATATTAATAAAGGAACACAATCAACACAAATAAATAACCCAAATAATCTAAAAGTTTTTTTTCAGTATCGAACCCTATTACCGAGTGAAAGCTGAAAACAAAATTTACCGAATTTGACCCAAAAATACATTACAGCTTTTTGAACTAAAATCCCAACCTCACAAAAAATGTGTAAAATAATTTAACATACCTAAAAAAAAAAAAAAAAAAATCAAAAACAAACAATTTTAAATAATTTTTAAATTTCTTTCTTTTTGTAATTTATTTAACTTCTTATTATCTGATGTATACGTATTATTTATATAGATATATGTATATTTATATATATTAATATTAAATTATTTTACATTATTTGTTTTAAAAAGTATCTAGAGAAGCGAGAGAAAAAATATAATAAACACATCTAAAATTAATTTTTAAAATATTTAACACACACAAAGTGAATTATTATTTAAACTTATAATTAAAGAATATGTAAATATATAATTTCACTAAATATTTCAAAAAAAAAAAAAAAAACTATAAATGTTATATATATTTTTATATTAAACATTTATAGATTTCATTATAATAATGTAGATATAAAAACAAAAGTAAAAAGAAAAAAAATTAAAAGAATTTGTTTAAAGCATAGTTTTTTTTTTTTAAAAGAGGAGGTAATAAAACAAAATACATATTAAATTAAAAACAAAAGAATTAAGACCAGAGTTAGTAAAACTTTATTAAAAGTATTGATATTAAAAAAAAATGTTATTTAAAAGAAATTAACATTTGATTTAGGAGGACATTATTATGTGATTAATACCCATTTAAACTAAGTTTTCTATACAATAAAAAACGACCCCAAATTAAAAAAATAGTTTTCCCAAACATGTTCAAATTGTTTAAATATAAAGAAAAATGTCTTTGTAATGGTTTTGTTTCAAAAGTAAGTATATTTTAAAATATTTTTATATAATAAAAAAAGTTAACACAACCCCTAACATTGATTTCTTCTTGTGTTCTTTCAAGAACTCTATTGAAATGAATACAAACGTTTTGTTTATTTTTATTTATTTTTTAAAGTGGTTTTAACTAATTTTTTTTCTTTTTATTTTAATAGTTTCCTTTTTATTTAAATTAATATTTCAAAAACAATTAAAAACCTTTTTCATCAAGAAATTATTACTAAATATTTGTTTTAATTAATTCTAAAAAAAAAAAAATATTTTTAATAAAAATAAAACATTTAAAAGAAAATAATATAATAAAAATAAAAAGCAAACTCTAGTTAATTTAATAATATAATATTTTATATAAAGAGTTAACAAAAAAGAAAAAATTAATAATAATTAAACTTAAAAAAATAATAATAAAAGAAAAAAAATTAAAACAAAAAATTAAAAAAAAAGTATGTATTTAAAATTATAAACAGGGGGGGGGGGGTTAATTTTGGTGGTGTAGGAAGATAAAAGGATATTGGAAAAATATATAATAAAGCTTAAAGCTTTAGAGCTATTATTTAACATAAAGTAAAGAATTGAAGAAAATATATATTTGAAATAATAAATTTGAAAAAACAATAAAGAAGACATTTTAAAGCATTTTTTAATGTATATTATTAAAATAATAAAAAAAAAAATAATAAAATTATTGTTTTGTATTTTTTTTTTTTTTTTTTTTTATAAAAGAAAAGTCATTTTTCAAATTTTAGTTTTGCTTAATAAAAATAATGCATAAACTTGAATAAAGACTTTTCTTAGAATTTAACACAAATCTTCTTTTTTACATTTTCATTTCACAATACAATACAAATTATTAAACAAACTTCATAAGATTTCGGTAAAAAGATTTTTAATATAAAAATTTAAGTAAATGTTTTTTTGTTTTTTTTTTTTTATATATATATATATAAAGTTGTATAAAAAGAAAACTGTGATTTGAAACATGTACGAAATAGAAATTTGAATTCGCAGTAAACTTTTGTTTTTGACTTTGATGTTTAAGCAACAACTGCCAGAGAAGTGTTTTTAAAGTTAAAAAAAAAAATCAAAAGAATTTCACAAAAATATTAGAGAAATTCAAAAACCTTTTTTTTTTTGTTTTTGTTGTCTTTTGTTATAGAGAAAATAAGGATGTATACACATTTTTGACAAGTTCCCAAGAAACAAATTTTAAAAATGTTACTTCTACTATTTGGAATATTTGAAATTTTCTTAAGATTTTTGAGATATCAGTCAATAGTTGTTGTTAAATTAATACCATTATTTCCATGTTTATATCTCAAGGAAATCTATAAAAATAGTAAATCTGGAATTACAAACTTTATAATTCGAAACAAATGAAAACATTTATTAAATTTTTATATTATCTATTCTCCGTCCAATTATTTCCTAAACGAAAAAAGTTTGTTTAAATTTTTCTCAGAAAAAAATTATTACAATAAAATGAAAAAAATATAAACTCGTTTTTTAGTGTTTAGAAATACATGTTAATTGTTTTTAAATTAAATTTAAATCCTTTTTTCTCTTTACTTTTATTTTATAATTAATTAATTAATAATATTACTACTTAAACTTGTTATTAATTTTAATAATATATTTAAACTTTTTTTTCTCTTTTTTTTCAAACTCACAAAATTTGATTTTTTATATTTAAATTTTAGCATTAGGTGTTGGTTTTGTTTTCTTAGTTTGTTGGTTTAATATTGATATTTACTAGAATTTGTTTTGATGCAATCGATTTTTTGTTTTTTTTCAGTTAATATATTTTTGTTTTTGCTTGTAATAGTAAATAGTAGTAGTTTCTTTTTTTTTTAATAGTTGTAAGATGATAAACTAAGTGTAAATTGTTGTTTAATTCAAAAGTTTTAATGTTTATTACTCTCTCATATTAAACGTACTTTTTTAGTGATAAATTTTACATTAGTCTTCATAAACATTTTGTATTTAATAAATTAAAAATGTTTAAAGAAAAAAAAAAGAAAAGAAAAAACTAATAATTCTTTGATTTTGAAAGCAAATTTAAATTTGGTGATTTATTTATTATTTAATTTTAAAACTGCAGCAGCATTTTTAAAGGATTTTTTATATATCAAAGTCTTTAATTAGTTATAAGTAGTTTTCTTTTATATAATACGAAAAAAAAAAGCTATTTGATATTTTGTTTAATATTTCTAATTATACAAAAATTTAGTTTTTTTTTTTTAGCTAAAATACCCTTTATAGTATATAAAAAAATGTGTGTTAAAAAACAAAAAATTTAAATTGCATTTTGTTGTGTGGTTTGGAAAAAAGTTAAGAGCTGATTTGTAACAAAAATTAAATTATTGTTTGTTTTTTGGTTGTAATTGGCTTTTTTAACTTCTCTGCATATTTTTTGTTGTATTGTGTTGTTTACATTTTTTTTAAGATTTTTTTTTTTTTTTTTTTTCTATTTAAATTAGCTTTTTTCTGGTTTTTAATATTATTTTATATATTTATATTATTATTAATGTTTTTTATTTATATTTAATATTTATAAATGGTTTTTATATTTATATATAGATTTATGTATAAGATTTTATAATTATAAAGTTGTTTAATGATGATGGCACAAAAGTTCAAATTTTTTGTATTTTTTCGCCAACTACTACCGGATTATTGCGTCTAATTTCTTGGGCTCCATGTTCCCGATAATCAAATGTACAATTGTGCTTATCGCTGTATCGATGGACAGCACAATATAAGCCACCACATCTGCAAAGGAAACCTAGGGGATAAATATGTAATTAGTAAATATTTAACAAAATCTCTTATTTTTAAAACAAAATTAATAGTAAAAGAAAAATTATTTCGGGTATATAAAGCAAAATGCAAAAAGATGAATTGAATTTTAAACTCTTACTTTGACATATTAAACAAAATAAAGCTCTAGTCAATGAGAATAATTTAGTTAAGGAATATTTTAAAAACGTTCAAAAAGTCGATTTTGCATTTTACCCTTTTCTTTTTTTAATAATTCTAATTTTTGCAATATAAAAATTTAATTCTGACCTGTCAAGCCAACTTTTTTGCGACATTCAGCGCAACGATTCTTTTTCTTTTTAGAATCTTTGTCGTCTTCCTTGTCTTTATCATCTTCGGCTGGTTGTGTGGAAGTTGATGGACCGGCGGTTGCGGCTGGATCGCTGCTAGTTTTGGCTGTGTTTTCTTCATTTATTTTCTATAAAGTAAAAACATTTTGTTAAAAGTTGTCTTAGAGAGTTAAAAAAAAAGTTAAAACTAACTTAACAAAAAACAAACACAAAAAGAGATACATATTTTAGATAAGAAATGATTTAATTTTTTCCATCAATCTATTTCCTTTTAATGACAGTTGTCCCTTTTTAGTATTAACTACATGCGAGAAATGTATTAAAACATATATACTAGCTATTTTGTCCAAACATTTCTAAAATATTTTATACAAATAGCTCAATTATTTTATTGCCAATTTATTTTAAAAAATTTATTTCTTTTAAACTAATTGCACAATTTAATTTTTTACTTGCAAAAATCACGAGTTAATTAAAAAAAAATGCAAATATTTTTTTTTTTTTTTGGCAAACTAAGTTGCCAGAAAATTAATTAGATTAGTTTTTTTTAACAACACGAGAAAGAATAAATTTCTAAATAAAACAATCATACAATTGTTTTAAAAATTAAATTAGTTTTTAAGTTTTCGTTTTTGGTACTTCTTACGATTTGTTGGTATTAAAGATCAGTAAAAAAAACATTTCATAAAATTTACCCTTTTTCTTGAAACCTTTTCATCTTTCTTCATATTATCTTGAGACGGAGAAGAATCATTTTTGTTAGTCATCTTGAAATCTTGTTAAATTATTCTAAACTAATTATAGAAAAGATTCAGCGGGACACTGTAAAGTAGCTGATGGAGATGAAATTTTTTTTAGATATTGCCAGTGAACTTGTGTGCGATAATTTTTTGTAAATTCTGCACAGACTCTGTTTAGATTTTTTATGCTTTTTAATTCTAATAGCAATTTTGAAATTTAAATTTGTTTTTCCTTTACTTGTGTTGGCTATTATAGTTTCCAATTTTCTGTTATGCCTTTTTGTTTCGAAACTGTTTTAAACTCGAAGTTTATATTCGCAGTTATTTTTCTTTAACATACATTTTTTATATTAAAACATTATTGAAATTTATAAAAGAAAATCTTTAATTAGTTGTAATGGAAAAACACATTGTATTTTATGAGGTTTTAAATTCACCTTTTAAGATTTTTTTTATTTTTCATTTGGTTAAATTATTGTTTTAGAAAATATATTTTTAGGTTTTTTTAGAATTTTAAAAATTTTATCCAAATAGAAAACAAAAATAAAAAATATTTTTTATCAGACATTTAAAACCAGGGAGGTGCAAGAAAGTTGTATAAAATTATTTGGAATGAAACATTTCGAGAAATCAGAGATTATTATATTTACAAGCTGTTATTATTAAAATATGTAATATTATGTTCACACACATTAGTTTTTTTTTTCCTTGTTTCTTGAAAAACACAATAAGCTTAAACATCACTGTTCACATATCATTTTATTGTGATTTTCCTTTTGGCCTGTTTTTCGTTTAATAAAATATTTTTACAAATTTTTGATTTAAATAAAAATTTCGCACACAAACACTTTCTAATTCAAAAAATAAAATTATTAAACAAATAAAATTTATGAACAATTATAAATTTCATTCATAAGTTTTATTTTTTAAACTGTTTGTCAATTTCTACAATTTTTTCTACAAATTTCTATGTGATAAACGTACTAAAAATGTCTTTCCTGTATGGAAATTTAGTGTTTTTTGTATGTTAAATAATTTAAAAATTCGAATCGAAATGTTTTTTGACTTTGAAATATATTAAAAAAATAAATCAATTTGTTTGTGTTTTTTTGAGAAAACGATACGTTTTTCAAAAAACTTCTATATGTGAACATAGATAAGGCTGTATTGAAATTTTAAAAACGAGTCAGAGAAAAATAATTTGTTTTTGTTCCTTATTAAAATATTATAAATCTCATTTCTATAATATGTTCGAACTAAATTTCGAATTTTCTTGTACGTAACTCAAATCAGTAAAATAATATGATAATTGGGCATATTCGAAATGGAATTTGAAAAAAAAAACTTTTTGTAAATTACATTATAATGGAATAATATTATTTATATAAATCGTGCTTATGGAAATTTTATTATTTATCAATTATCAATTCAAAAATCTATGTAATAAGGTCTTGTGGAAATTTACATGCAAAGTTTCCAAATATTTAAAACATTTCTTTAAAATTTCTTTTAATTTAATAAATCAAATGAGACATACCTCTTTAATTTCATTGTGTTGCTGTTGTAAACTCTGTACTGTTGGCTGTGCTGCTGAAGGTATTGTAATGGCTGGACTAAATGTGGGACTTGGTTGTGGGCTTGGAACTGAAACAGGTGTGCTGCCAACAGGTGGTTGTTGCTTTTTTCTCAAGGAATCCTTTGAAATCGCAAAGAAAAAAATATAAAAATTAAAATAAATATTTGAACATAAGAAAGAGTTGCTAAAAAATATTACAAAATAAAATACCTTGTAGCAAACTGAGCATAAACCATCTGTAGCTGGATTACCATAAAAACCGCAACCAGAGCGGCACATAGGTTGCATCGGATTTGATTCACGTTCCATTGCTTGTTTCTTGCAGATGTTGTTCTTTTGTTTGTTGGCTGCTTTTTAGTTTTTTTTTTTCTTGCGGTTATTATTAATTTTTGTGTTAAAATTGTTTCTTTTTATAATTTATTATTTTCGCGCAGCGAAGTTATTTTTTTTTACTTTAATGATGTAGTTGTTGTTATTATTATTTGAAGGTAATTTGTTGTTGATTTGTTACAAAAATTAAATTTAAAAAAATACAAGGAGAAATAAGTAAACAAAAAATAGCTTTTCAAATAAAAACTGCTAAAGCTGTTGTTATTTTATATTTAGAGAGAAGAGTACGTAGGAGATCGTGTTGTGAGTGAGCTAGATATTTGAAAATTGCAAATTGTTAAAATTGGAACTGTAAAAGTATAATTTTTAAAATGATTAGCTAGTAATTGCTGGTTGTTATTTGTAGTTGTAATTTTTGTTTTTTTTCTAGTTCAATTTAATAACATGAACTAAACGTCGAGATTTTTTAATAATGTACAACAGTTGCTGCTGTAATTTGCTCAATTCTTACAATTGCAATTTGTCTTGTGTTTTATGTTCAATAATTTCTTCTAATCTTCTTTTATACTCCTCGGTTATTCTAATTTTAATTTTTAAATTTGTTTCTAATGTTGATTGTATTCTAAATTGCAGTTAAGTGGTGACTGCGGTACGCAAGAATGTCACTCCAATATAATGTTGTTAAAAAATAGTTTTTTAGGAACAGCAAAAAATATAGAGTGTGAATAATGATGATGATGATCAATCAAACTGTAAAGAAATTAAGAATATTTTTCTAAATTAATAAAATGTTACCATATAAGAAAATCTTTTTATTAATTAGAAGAAATACTTAGTAAAGTGTGGATGAATGAAACAGGTACACTTACCTTTAAAGTTGAAATGATAAATGAGTGTGATGTGAGTGTGAGTGTGAGTGAATCTTTTGAAATACTTTTTAATTAAACAACTGTCATTTGTATTTTGTTGGTTTTTATTTTTTGGAATTTGTGCTTGAGAAATTTAATAATTTGTTTGTTTTAAATATGGTATTAATGATATTTTTATTATTTTACACTCTTAAATGGACATTTATAAAAAATAATAACAAACAACTTTTTTATAAAAGCTCCATTACCCAATTTTTTCAGATTTTCCTTGGTATGTCCAAAAGCGGTTTCGCTAACATAATTTTATCCTTTTAACTCCATTTTTCAATAACAAAAACTTTTTTCGATACGAG
Organism: Protocalliphora azurea; assembly: GCA_932274085.1. NCBI lineage: Eukaryota > Metazoa > Arthropoda > Insecta > Diptera > Calliphoridae > Protocalliphora > Protocalliphora azurea. Next base: position 135,461,701 of record OW026519.1, read on the forward strand.
TTCCTTAGTGAATTACATTTGTTGAAGGGATATAAAACTTCCAAACTATTCAATTGCACTCAAATATTTTATAAAAATGTAAATCAATATTTTCACCATTAAAAGTACATTGGTAAAAATAAATAAATAAATAAAATGAAAGTGAATCAGAACATTTATTTTTTATTTTTGAAATAAAAAAAAAAAAAATATTGAAATCCTAAACAACTTTGGATCACATTGTTCTTTATTTCCTGAAAAACTCTGATTAAAAGGACAGTAATTGTGTAACATAAATTCATTTTAAATATTTTAAATCAAGCCCAAAATTTCAAAAATATCGAACTTTTTTTTATAAATTTAGTTAATTATTAAATTTATACATTCCATGTAATTTTATTAAAATTTTATATAATATAGGTATTAAATAAATCTATTAACTATGTAAATTTCTTCATCGTATTAAGCTCATTTACATTTTTCTTCTTGTATGTAAGATTTTTAAAATGAGTGGGTTTCTCATATTGTTGTTGTTGTTGGTATGAATCAGGGCAACTCCCCATATTGTTTATTTGTATTTCTTTTATTATTGTATTCAACTTTACGATATTGTGTAATGCTTGAGTGATAAATTTATTTACCACACCTAAAAACAAATATAAACAGCAAAAAACCCAAACAAAGCAAAATGATATAAGAAAAGAAAAATACAAATGAACAGCGTTAAAATAAAAGAAACAGTTCCCCTTTTTGAATGCACAAAAACAACAACAGCAAACGTGTGAAGTAAACAAAATGAAAATGGTGAATTTCTTGGTAATAACATAAACAAGTTTTTCTCCTTTTTTATACAGAGAAAAATAAAGAAATATATAAATAAAATTGCAGTTTTTTTCTTTCTAAAAAATGCTCGAGGTATAAGGAAAAAAAATTATAAAATGCGCATGTTCCAAGTTAAGAATTTAATGATAAAGAAAACAAAACATCAATTTTTAATAAAATACACCACTATAATATAAAAAGATGATGAAAAGGTTCATACTACTTTACTTCATCTTTTAAATTAGAAATTGTAAGAAACTGTTAGTTTCCAGTAAAATGAGTAACACACCATATGTTAGGTTCTAGCAAAAGAAAACTCTCCATATTCAATACAAAGCACAAAAAAGTGTTGCGCTTTTCACTTTATTTTAGCTTGTTTTTTCCTCAACAATAAATGTAAAATTTTGAAGCTTTTTTTTTTTTGTTTTGTCTTGACTGTTTTTAAACTTATATTACCATTAATTTTAGTTGTTTTATACCTTAAACTGGTTTAGTGTCTGATTAATGGCAGCTACATATAGCAAATCAGCTTTAACAGCCTTGAAATGTATTTTAACAGATTTTATGGCTGCATTTTTTGTTCATACAAATTTTTTTTTTTATTAAAAAGGAAGAAAAAAAAAATACAACAGAAGAGCGGGGTTTTTTTAAATAAATTTTTGAATTAAAATACATAATTCTAATAGTACTTAATAAGCAAATTAGAATGTATACATAGATATGAAAGTATATTTTAGATTTTATTTATATCATTAGCTAAAAGTGTGGTGAGTTTGTAATTAATTTAATATATTCTTAGTAAAACCCCAGTGCATTATATGTGTGTTTCGTTTTTTCAAATCCAACTCTTTTGGTTGTTATAGAGAATAATAATAAAAAAAATAAATAAATAAAAAGACAAATAGAACTTTAAACTCACACAAAGCGTTGCCGTTTTGGACTTTTTCTACAAATTTTGTGTCGAAATACATATGCATACAATAATATAAAATATCTGTTTGCTTAATTTTGAGGACCTTAAAAACCTTGTCTTATTGTTTGTTCGATTAGTAAGATATTTTATACTTTCTTTATTGCCTGCTAATTTGGTTTAGTCTTCTAAAAACAATACTTGCCAATTTTCAACTTTTTTGGCACATTTTCGATCCCAATCTGGCACGAAGTAAAAATGTTTAAATCCCATCACTGCACACACAACAAAAACACTCTGCAACCCAGCAAACACAAATGTTTGATATCAAATTGAGAGTGATTTGAAATCAAGTCCTTTCTCAGATGTCAAACGTTTGAGAATTATTTGAAAATAATTTGAAAGTAATAGCTATCTCAACAAAAAGGGGGATTATTGTCAAACTGACTGTTAAATGTAATTCTCAAACTTTTTTAAAATGTGAGATTGGTACCACATGCGGAACATAAATAAAATTTGCAATTTTAATTTTTTCTAAAATTTTCTTTTGTATAGACTTGTAATTTTGTCCTATCAATATATGTATTCATTATTGGAAAATGTTTAATAAAATTATTTTATTTATTAACTTGTTTATTTGTATATAATATTTAAAATATATATTTTTAAATATATTGTTTCAAACATCTTTAAGAATAATTTGATGATTAAGAATAAGATTAAGATAATAACATCTAATATCAAATTAAGAATATACTATTTTTCAAATATTATTAGTTATTTTTAGGTTAGAAAATTATTCAATAATAACATTTGATATTAATTTGCGAATGTACAGATTTTTAAACATTTTTTTCCAAATGATTCTCAATTTGAAATCAAACTTAAAATTCAAACCTCTACCTACATTTAAAACAAGTTTGAGAAACACATTTGATATCAAACGTTAAAGTCATCATATTTCAAACGTTTGACATCGTGTTTGTCTGGGATTCTCCATTATTTATAACCTACACATACATGTACCTTTACAAATGCTAAAATTTATTGCATAGTATAATAAAATTACCGCAACTCTTGGGAAACAACATTCCTATTTTTGATATTTTTTCTTATCAATAAAGTTGATAATATAATTTTATCGCATGCTATATATGTGCATAACTCCAGCCTTAGTTGTTAAATTCACCTAATATGTATGCGTTAGGAAAGAATCGCAAATTATTGTATTGAATTTAGGGAGACTTCAAACTATTATTATTTTGAATACATTAAATTTGTATATTCCTAATGTAGGGGAATATTTGATTTTTGGATTTTTTTTATTTCGAAATCTACCATCCTATTAAAATGACCATGTGTTTTTTTTTTTTTTTGCCTTATAACAAAGAAATTTAATCAAATTGAGCACAATAAACCAACATAAATTAAATTCAGACATGTTTTTGTTGTCATGCTTTATTGTCCAACCTGCTGATTATTTAGCAATCAAAAAAACATTTTCTATATTATTCTCTTCCTGAAGAGTTAGTTATGAATGACTCTTTAAAGAAAAAAAAACAAAATTTAAACAAAATTTGGTTTAAATGCTGGTTGGTGGTGGGTCTGATTTGATTGTGTGGTGTGTGGACAAGAGCTCACCAACGACGACCACAGTCATCATAAAGGGCAGGGCAACCAAATATGTGTTCTAAGAAAAGCGTTTTAATGTGATTTTAGAATTGAAAAATACAATATACCCTCATAAAATAATCTTTTAATATTTATTATAGGAATCATTGAATAAAATGTTGCTTTATATTTCAAAATATTTTTCAGAATTTTTCAGGAAGATACATCACAAAATACTTTGGAATATAAATATGCCGCTAAGCCTAAAATATTTCTAAATATGTATGCTATATATATATTTATATATATATATATATATATATATATATATATATATATATATATATATATATGTATGTATGATGGTAAAATTTAATAAAACTATTCAAAACATGTAAATAACTGATACATATTGTCAATTTTTGTTTGCCCTGGTCATCATTGTTATTGGTGCTTTTGGTTTGTTAGATGTGGCATGTAAAATATAATAAAATTCCTAGAACTCTCTGACATGATAAGGCAGCAAAATAATCTGTACAACATCTTCACGCTCATGTTTTTGGTTATTTACAGCAAAAAAAAAATATGATAACATAAAAAAACGTCAATATAAAATTGCCAAAGTAAGAAAGAATAATGAGCCAACCAACCAAAGCATCTGAGAAAAAACAAGGTAAAACGAGCAGGAATAGTTTTACGTGACCGGAAATAACTTTAATAGGCTTTAATATTTTCTCTCACTCTGCGGTGTCCCATAGTTTATGAGGATTCACGTTCACTTAAGGTAAAAGTGAAAAAAAAAAAACATGTAAGTTTCAACATTGTTGCAAACAGAAATTTAAAAGGATTCAATAGTAAAGTACGAAGTTTAATAGTAATAGAAGTCAGAAAAAAAATTTAGGACATTCAAAGAAAATATTAACAAAAACGTCGGTATTAAAGAAATTACATATAATGAAGGAAGAGGTGATTATATTGAAAAATACATGTTCTTTTTTTTAAAAGCTAAAATATGATTGCAAAAAGATTATACATAATTCCTAAAAAAGGTTATGTTGAAAAATTCTTGCTTATTAAAAAAATAAAAAGGAAATACTTGTTTAAAATATCTGTTAACATATAAAATTTTTAGAAGTTTTTTTTTATAATAATTGTTATCTAGTATAAAATTTATGGAATGACTGGCATGGAGATGTACAATGTTCTAAGTTGTACCTAAAGAGTGTGGCAAACAATGTGCTACTTTATAGCTCCATAAAAAATAAAATTTTTGTCTGTTTGCCAATAGTTTTTGCAGTACATTTTACATTTTTAGGTATAATAAATCAGCTTAAGAAGTATAATTTATGCTCCTATAAAAATGTGTAATAAAGATTATTCTCCAAATTGTTATAAAAATTTTTATATTGCCTTCTTTAAAAGTTATTAAAAACATTTTTAAAGTCCCTCAAAGTCTCTCTTTTGTATACAAAAAATAATTAAAGTTTTTAAACATTATATTGTTAAAAAAAAAAATGAGGTAGAATTCATTGGTTATAATATGCTTTTCTCTCTCTCTCTCTCTCTCTCTCTCTCTTTAGTTTAAAAACAGAAAAATTAATGTTGATTAACCAGTTTTATTCAGCAACAATGTTGCGTTTTTGTTTTTATTAAACATTATTTAGGCAACATTTGTTAAGACATTAGTATTTCTTCTTATTTTGAAATTAATTTTGTTTTTATTTAATCAATTGTGAGAAAGAATTTTTTTTATCAATTTCATTGACCTAAAATTAACATTGAAATGCTATAAATAACACATTTATAATTGATTTTTTTTATAATCAAAGAAGTTTTACATTTAAAAAATGTGATTTTGCAATTCATAAAAATTGCATCAGCCAAAAACATTAAATTTAAATAAAAATTGTTAATTTTTATTATGTACACAACTCAATTTATAATAACAATGATATTATGATTTTTTATGTTTTTAACCCAATTTTTATAAAATAAAAGAGATAAAATGAAAATTTAGTTTATTTTCAGTTATGAAAGACAATTTAATTTTAGTTTTAATTTTGAACCGAAAATTTTAGAGTTGCTGATTTTTACTAAAAATTACTTCACTACCACCATCGTATTGAAATAAAATACAAATATTAGAGTAAACTAACGCCTTTTTGGATAAAAAAAAACAACTGGAACATTGCACCATTTTAAATCTACTCATTTAAACAATTATGCTTGTTTAAAGCTTGTTTTTTATGTGGTAAACTTTTCAAGCATATATCTACTAAAGTACTACATAGATTTTAATAAAATAATAAATAAAATAGTACAATTTTGCAATATTCAGTTAAATATCCTTTGTGTTATATATCTACCAAGAAGCTATGAGTAACACAGTTATCCAATGCCTTATATGTTTCTGATGAAATCGAGTAACAAGGATCCCATAATATTGTGCATAATTCCTCTTCGTTTTTACTTTAAGAAGATAACATTCTGGACAGCTCTGCAGATTCTCAATTAGATTTAGGTCCAATGGATAAGAGGGCCACTCCTCCCTGAAGTTAAAGTTTCAGATTCTATATTAATTTTTTTACTATCCTAGAAGAAGATATCGCGACTTCAGGGGCATTTTACATTCTGCATATGATAGCAATGCATTGTTAAGAATTTGGGGAAATAGATCGCGATTCATATTTTTCTTGTTTCACAAAATTGAACCAACACCAGACCAAGGAAAAAAAATGAAGACTTGTATTGGGTTGGAACGGAATGCGAGAAAAAAATAGAAAAATGTTCAATTGTGCTATGAGTCGTAGACTTGGGTGACTCCCGAAACAAAAATCATATCACTCAAAGTGTACCACAAAATTCATAAAGCATGGTGATGAAAACATATTGATACGGGATTGTTTTTTCTTAGTTTGGCGTAGGTTTAATTTTTTGAATCAAGGAAAAATATGGATCGAGATTCCTTTCCCCATATTCTTAATAATGCAATGCTACCATATTCCAAATGTAAACTGCCTCTGAAGTCGCGGTATCAGTGAGATAATGACACTAAAAATACTTCGAAAATAGTAAAAGATTAGTTTAGAATGGAAAACTTTAACTTCATGGAGTGGCTTTATTATCCACTGGATCTAAATCTAATTAGGAGGCATTGGAGAATTTTCTTGGATGTTATTTTATTTGTTAAAGTCTCAAACAAAAATTAATTAATACTCGATTCCATCAGAAACATGTAAGGCACTGGTTAACTATATGATGACTCACAGGTCCTTGGGAGCTATATAACACAAAGGATTTTTTTTTTTTTCAAATTAACTTCTTCATTTGCTCGACAAATATTAATACTTTTTTTTAATTTTATGTATATCTCCCTTTTCTCTTATTTAATCTAAAGCTGTCATATAGAATTGCAACAGAGGTCATAAACTTTTTTGAAATCTTCGTATTTAATTTTTTAGGAATAAATTTGTAAGGGCTTATAAAGAGAACCTATTTATTTGCTCGTATGTGTATATTGTGCACATCTGTAAATAAATAGCTTTCAATTGGTATATTATATATTAAAATTTAGTACATATTAAAAGCTTAAACGAGGTTACAAAAAATCACCTTACCTGATATTTTAGCTATTAACTCAACACTAACCCGTTGGATAATCATATTTTTTTGAGAACATTTATTTTTTGTTTAATTTATTTTTAAAGTTCAATATCACTTGATTAATTAAGAAAAAATGTTTCTATTTTTTTTTTTTTTTTTTTTTTATCTTACTTAATAAATTGTTTTAGAAAAGGCCTTAAATAAATAAAAAAAATAATTAAATAACGTAAAACAACTAAATATGTATTTCCATTTTCAGTAAAAATAAAATGCTTGCTTTAAAATAATCTTGATTTTGTAGCTTAATCTTTTGTTCGTAAATTTTTTTGTTGTTAAGCTCATTTGTGCAAGGAAATCGTGAATGCATTTTATAACTATGTATTATAGCAATGTAAAATAAATTCAAGGCTAAAAACAGCACATATTACAACAAAGAATAAATGCTAGTAGTAAAAATTTTGTAATTAAAATTGCTAAATATATATAACTAAACGTGGGTACACAACAATTTTATACAATTTACTTATATCAAATGACGATATTTCTAAAAATTATGACGATCATAAATTTTGTTCCTATATGTTTTGCTTTTTTTTTTTTTTTTGTAATTAAACAAATAATGACGTCATATGATTATTTAGTATAATTTTTCTATTTTCGACCAGTCATGACGCATTTATTAAGACTGCAGCAGGGATGGCAACTTTGGTACTTAACGAAATGAATAAGATTGACTTTGTTTTAATATAATCCTTTTTAATTTAAATAAAAAAGTAAATTTAATACTTTAAAGTTTTCAAACAAATTGTAGGATTCAAATTTATCATCTCTGGTTTTTACTGTTTAAGTTTATATGCACATATCGTCACCTAAAATGCAAAAGACCATACCACACCTTAATTTTTTACAGCAGAAGCAAAAAACATTATGAAAATATAAAATTTTTATTTTTTTTTTTTTGCTTTAAAATTGAAAAACTAAGTATAAAATTTTTTAATCCTTCACTTACAGCAAAAATAGATCAAGCATAAAAAAAGCCTTCAAACCAAATTTTTCTTAAATGAACGACTGTTTCGTATATGAAGTTGATTTACAGCCTTTTGACTTTTGTTAATATTGATGTAATTTTTGAAGATATGAATGAATATGAAATTTTTTTGTAGATTACAGTACATTATAATCCAGTAAAAGAACAAACATTTGATTTTTCAGTGGTTACGGCCTTTTGCAATTTAGGTGACGATATATAAATTTATACAAATACAACCAACAATAATGATATAATAGATCTTTAACACATGTGTTATCCCTGCCCCGTTGACCACCCTCTCCAACAATATTTGCTGCAAAATCATTAACACATCGACTTTTGAATTACGTAGTCTTACGTAGAAAATAATACGTATAAGTACACGTACATACATATACATATGTATATAAACGTATATGTATGTACGTGTACATTTAAGTGTATATTTTAAAAATGGTAAATAAATTAAATTAAAAAATACATATATGTATGTATTTATGGATATTTTTGTTTTTCTTATAAAAAATAACACACAATTGCAAAATGTGTTTTTTTATTTTTCATTATTAACGTAATGTTTAAAAAAAAAAAAAAACCAGGCAACAGTGAAAACTTGCCAATCAAATTGTATTTTTTCTTTTTTTTAGTTTTGTTTGTTTTAATAGAAACGTTAGACCCAACAGAGACGTATTTGTATTGCTTTAGTTTTATTAAAAAAAAATAAAAATAAGAAATAATACAATACATTGGTTATTTATTGTATGTAGGGTAAAAACAATTGAAGGTCATTTGTTGTTTTATACTATTATAAAAAATTATATATTTTTTTTTTCTATTGTTTATTTAAATTATTTTTCGATTTCAAATTAAGTTAATAAAATACAATGATAATTAAGAGAACAATTGTATTTCTCAGCAAAAATAGATTTTCCAATAAGTAATAAAATAGTAAATTTTCTATATTAATACGAATTTTTTTTTATTAAATTTAAAATGAAACTTAAAGAAGTAACTTTATAATTGGTAAAAAGATCGATATCAAAACTTTTTTCCAAAAAGTAGGAATTTATAATCAAATTTGTAAATATTAAAAATACATTCAGAACTTTGCAGAACAAGAACAACAAAATTAGAGTAAACATAAGAATTGTTTCATTTTTTACAATATTTAGTGTACAACAAAAATTATTTTATTAAATTATATACCTACACATTTAAGTGTTAACAATTAATTTTGTCTATTATTTTGTTTTACATTTTCTATAAAATTTAAAAATATTGATGCTATCAAATTATAATTGTTGTTTCTAGAATGGTTTTAATTTTTTGACTACACAACACTTTGGACTATACTAATTTTGAAGTCACATAAAAGATCTTTCATAAGGGTTTGCTTGAATGAAGACTGCATGATTAAAAAACTTGAGATAGTTATGTTTAATCCGATCCTTCGAAAGTTTTAAAATATATTACGCACTTTACCCTTGCTAAAACATTGAATTAAACAAGAAATTTCTCTATGAATGATGAAATTTTTGTGCTTTCTAACAACTTATTAACCTAAAAGAACCAGAATTTTGTTAGATTTTTTAATAGAAGTACATTTTTTTTAGCTAGAATTCAAATACAGTTATGATTACATATTGTTCTTGCCCAAAATAATTTTTGAAATTGTGTGGTTTAAGACATATACCTTGACAGTGACAGTGCACAGTGTAGCCGGTGAGTAACCGATAAAAAAATTAAAAACTACACCTACATTAAATATGCTTTTCGGTGAGCGGTAATATTTTGCTTGGTCTGTAACTTAAATATATGTGGACTATATATTAAATTTTTGAGACTGCACAACGTATTTATGCAGGAAATCTATTGTTGTAGTACGTTAACTTATTATTTTTAATCATAACTGAACGAAATTTTCGGCGGAAATCCTATTATATACATTGAAAAGCCATAATTTTTTTAATTATGCTTTCGGAATTAATTTGTAGACCTTTAAAAAAAAATTCTATAATTTTTAGTATGAAACTAGATTTTCATTATTTTGATGCTAAAAAAAACTTAAAACTTAATATATATATAAAACTTACCTAACTTTAGAAAAATCCCAACAAATTTAAAAATTTGATGCATTTTTTTTATATTTTGTTGCTCTTAATGTGCACGCTTTTATATAGAAAACAAGTTTTTCTCATTTTTGAAAGAAGAAACAGTTTCATATCTACTAAAGTACAAATTTTTCTTTATACTCAAATATGTTGACAATTTTATAAAATTAGTTTTGTTGCAAATTTAATACTTTGAAAAATAAATCAGCATTTAGGATAACCCTTTTTCGTTGCTTAGGATTTGCAGTACTGTAGATACATAATTCGCGAATTTTTTTTTTTTTTCTTTTTTTTTGATTATGGTAAAAAATATTAGGTTCCTGGAAGTATTCTGAAATTTTAATAAAGTAATTTTCTAAAACATATTTCATTGTATTCAAAAAATGTTTATTGTGAACTTAGCGCCATGCTAATTTCATCTGTAGCCAACATTTGTAGGCGTGAAATTAATGAAAATTGGCATGTATTCAATGACTTTCATTCATTCTTTATTCGAATATAGTTTGAACTTAGGACTTGTAAATTGAACAGTAAGTAACTTAATTGAGACAAATTTGGCAAAAACAATGTTTTCTTTGTTATCACAATTAAAAATGAATTAACAAATGTTTAATATAAATAGAAAACCACTACTTGTTAAAAAAAAAAAAAAAAAAAACCATTGTTCGATTTTGGTCCTGCAGCGTCAAACAAAATTGAGTAAAACATCAGCTGTGATTTATTTTTATTTATTTATTTAGTAGTATTTTAAATACTTTCTTACGACTTTTTTAAATGCTCTGAAAAACACTATTTTTTACATGTAATACACAATTTCTTTTAAAAGCTTTTATATTAAGTAGAAAATTCATTTTCATTAAATATTTGTCTAATCTGATCGTACCTTACAGTGATATATTCTTATTTACTTTAAAAATTTAATTTTTAGGTTTAAATTGATTTTTGATAATAACTTCGATTTTTTTTTTTGAGAAAATTTGATGATTTCATGAATTCACCCAGCAAAAACTTTTTTATTTTCGGTAATGGCAACTACTTATTAAAGTAGTTTCTTGGTAAAGAGGCGTCATTATTATTTGCCTACTCTGTATTACATAAATAAGTACTCAGTAGTATAATAGCAGAGTAATATTGCAATCACGTGGATGAATTGGCTAGAGCGCTAAATTAGCAACCACCCATCAAAAACTTTGCTTTCCTGGTAAGCTAGCAGGTATAATTGGAAACAAAAATAAACTACTTATTTTTTGCCTGAATAACTAGTTTTGTCGCTTAGGAAACTAAATGCGAGGTAGTGTACTATTGAGTAAGACGCTAGTCATTAAAAACGAATGTTTAATTTGTGTCCAAGTTCGAGTCTCACTGACGGCAAAATTTGTTTGTTTTTTTTATTTTTATTTTCGTTTTATTACATATTTTTGAGTACCTAGAGTCTAAAAATAACTACATGAATTTGTGGACAACTCGAACAAAAATAACTAGTTATTCAGGCAAAAAAATAAGTAGTTTATTTTTGTTTCCAATTATTCCTGCTAGCTTACCAGGAAAGCAAAGTTTTTGATGGGTGGTTGCTAATTTAGTGCAAAAAGCAAAGTTTTTGCTTTTCTTACAGATATAGGAAAGAAATCCGTACATTATCTGGATGCATCAAAAATTTCCCACAATTTTTGGACAGATTTTGAATGGTTTTTGATATCATAATTCTTAAAAATTATTTAGGAAAACTGCTTCCAACACACAGACGCATCTTTATTACATTACATTAATAAGCCAAGATTTTTTTTTATCGAATACAGGCACTTAATTGGTAATCAATCTACTTTTATTTTTAAAACGTTTGAAATTAAATAAATGCATACAACTTTCCGAAGAATTCTCTGATAACTTTATCCAAATCATCATTTATAGAATTTTGAAATATTGCCATATTAAACATTAATCAAGTTAGAAAATACTTTTGTTTTTAAGAATTACTATAGTAATTACTATAGTTAGTAATAAAAAATTTGGCTTAAATTAAATAATTATATTACACTCAAAATTTTAAATATACATTTCGAAAAATGTCCCTATACTTTATACTCCTCGTAATTAAATAATTTAAAATCCTTTGAAGATATTTAAAGAAACGATTAACAAAATTTTGGTATTTCCATTTCCTAAATTACGTTTTTTTTTTTACAAACTGTGTGCTAAAAAACATATGCCACAGGCTTTACTTGTAAATTTTTTTCTGCATTCTTTTTACAAAACCAACATTTCATCGGAGTCTTTTGCATTCTAAGAGTCGGCGTGAGTATGTTATTGCTGACATTCAGCATGTGTAAAATATTGTGTATATGGCTGCTTTGTTATGGATATCATTCATAATTTTAAGAATGAAAAATAAAAATAAAAAAATAAAAATGATAAAAAACATGTTTTTTTAAAAAAGTGCATAAGAAAATGCTCTCACAACAATATATATATATATATCTTTTTTTCAGACTGACTCAGTGTTACCGATACGGCTTTAATATTTCATTGTAAACACTAGTCATAAAGAAATAGCACATACAAACAAATTATTACACACATAAAAATATATATATATTGGGTGTAGGCATTAATTCCCATTGTTTTTTTTTTTTTTTTTTTTAAGAAAAAAGTAATATTATTTTAAGAATGAAGGTACAATGTATTTGATTCAACGCTACTACTTCGTCCAATTTTTCTGGCAATTTTTTTATTCTATCCCAAAACCACTTCTCATTTTTTGAGACCGGAAACGAATCAAGCGAATTTTTGATACCTTGTACCATAGATGTACCTTGAGGCGTATTTCTGCTAGTTTATTTCGAATCGAACGAAGCAAAGAGTGGTCAGTAGAGCAATGACTGGACTATACAGCGGGTAGGACAAGTCTTCACGAAGCCTTAGTTTTCAACTGGAGGACCGAGCACTATCATGGATTCATCATGAATTCTGAACTCGCGTCAGGTGGCAATGTGTTCGAACAGGTCTCCCCTGACCGTTTCACAGTTTTAACAGCTTGTAGTAAATGATACACTTCTGATCCTTCCAAATACAGAGCATAACCTTTGGCGACAGGAATATTTGGTTTTGATTTTGATTTTCTGATTTTTCGGGTTTTTTTTTTTTGCAATTTGGATTATCAAAATTGATAAAAACAAGTTATTTCAGCCGCATGGAAACCATTGTTTAATCTACCCCCAACGATTTTAGAAGCATTTCATGCGTTGTATACAAGTTTTGATCGTGAAAATCCTCCAGCTATTCATCTTCGAAATTTTTCGACTAGCCGGTATGCTGATTCGATATCGCCAGTTTTAAATCTTTTAAACCACTCAAAACAAGTTGTTTCAGCTAAAGCGTAATAAACATAATCTTCCACCAAAACATGTTGTATTTTCACAGCGATTTTCTTCAAAAAATAATAACGAAGTAAAATTTCCCGCAAATGATTTTTTTTTTTATACTAAATTCTCCAAATTTAAGGCTTTAAAAAATAAAAAAAAGCCTAATGACAGTACTTTCACGTGCATAGTTGTCAAAATGGGCCACTTTGAAAGAATTCTATTAACGCAATCTAATGTAAAACATTGGGAATTAATGCATACACCCAATATAAATTTGTGTGTATATTTAAATATGGCACATTAGTGTTATAAATGATTACAAGCTCTCTTGTATCTTTGTCATAAATATAATTTTTTTTTCTTTCTATATTTCCTTTTGATACTTTGTTTAAGTAATAAACTGACGTTGAAATATAAAACATAACCTCAAAATAGCCTTATTTTTCCTTTTCATTTTAAATGAACTTATGATCATATTTATAATGTGGATTTTACAGAATTCTAGTAGACTTCTTTATGGCTTTTTTGTTTTTAATAATAAGTCTTTTTTTAGCTTCAATATAAATTGATGTCAGAAAATATAACAAAATATAACAAAATAGTTAAACCATAATATTTTATACTAAAAACTTTTTAAACGAAACTAAAACTAAAATTATAAATCATGTTAACCTTAAAAATCCGGGATTTAAAAGAAACCCAAAATTTTAACGTTAAAACATGAGGCTGCTATAAATTCAGACTTAATGCCTTTCTTCATTTCAAATCTCCTTGAACTCTAAAATCAGGACAAATTTTAACGAAAGGTATAAAACCAAACGTCAAACAAAAGCGGAAAACATAAAAAACTCCTTTCATAAAGCAACAAAATAAAAAGAAATAAAAAAAAATGCCACCACCAAGACTTACTAAAAAGAAACTTTATTTTTTTCGAAAACAAGCAATTAATGGCAACCAAACAACAAGTTTATGTGAGCAATAAACGGCAACAAAACATTAAATTAAAACTATTAACTATAAAAAACAAAAGATTAAACCTTAAAATAATGAACGCACGATCAAAACTTAATAATAAAAATATACAGACGGCCAATAAAATGAAAATGTATACCAATTATTTAGTAACGTATAAGGACTTATATTAAAAAAAAGGCAGACACAAATGGACAGACACTAAGAATTTTTATATTAAAAAAAAAAAGAAAAAAAAAACGCTGTCTTCAAGATGACAAGTGGCAGGCAACAAAAAATAAATAAATAAGTAAAAAATAATCATAAACACTGAGATAGACTTTGCTAAGGAGGAATGAATCCTTTTCTTTTTGTCCATTTACTTATGAAATGAATGAAAAAATAAATCAACAAGAATATTTTTTATGTTTTTGTTTAAGAATACATATGTGGTAGTAGCTGGCTGGCCAATGGCTGAAGGTACGATGTATGAATATGGTGTTATTATGGTCTGTTGACTGTGCCGGCAAAGGCTACAGAAACACACTGACTGCATTGCGTTAAAGAATTGAATGAAAGGCAAATGAACGGTAAACATAATGAACACATATAAAATTAAAAAAATAAAAAATAAAATAAAATAAAATAAAAGAATAAAAAGAAAAACAAAAGAGAAAAAGTGTTATTGAACCAAAATTATAAGAAAAGAAATACTTGTGTGTACGCTTCAAGAAAAAAAAAAAAAAAAATCAAGTCAATAAATTTTGGAATAAAAGATTGTGTGTAACACATATTGAGATAGTTTAGTGTAATCTCCATCTTGATTTCTTTGTGAGAAATACATAAACAAATTACAAAAAAAAGTGTTAAAAACAAATCATAAATTTTGCAGAAATAATTTTGTTGATGTAATTATTTTCTAAGAAATAACAAAATTACTCAGGAAGAATTTTAGAACTTGTTCTAAAAGTATTAGTTCTAGTATTGGTGTAATCAGAACCACTTCATTTTTTTTAATAACATACCAGTGTCGCCACCAATTCTAATACTAATGGAGTACAACTGTATTGCAATTCTAAATTGATTTTAAATAATATTTTTGAAAACAAGTTCTGTATTATTTCTATATCACTTCTCTGAACAAAATACTGATTCCGAAATAACTTCCTGAAAGTTAAAAAAAAGTAGTAACAAAATTAAATTGAAAAAAATTGAAATTGAAAAATGACCTTTAGGAAATGGCTCATTATAATGAAAAGTAAAATCAAACGAAAATCATTGATTTTAATAAAACAAGTTATGAATATGAAAATTTCGAACAAAAATCATTGGTTCTGGAACTTGTTGTAGAGCTAGTATATTTTTTCTTGAGCATTTATAAATATGTTAAACATTTTTTGTCAATTCATTTTTTAATATGCCATCGATAATTAATAAGACACAATATTTATGTAGGTCCTCATAAAATACATATGTATACATACATATTTATGCATATTTCTATAAGGTAGGAGGAGTCTGTCTGGCCTGCCGTCTGCTTGCTGAATTCAACTTTCTGAAGGCTCTCGGAAAAATCATAAAAATAATAACAATTATCACCAAACAATTTAAAGGATAAAATGCATTTAAAAGTTACTGATACTATATTTTAAAATTTTTCCTTTTAATTATTACAATTTAAGTACAATTTGAAGTTTTGTAGGAGTAGGGAGAAAGGTTACAATTTTTTGAGATATATAGGTAGCTTTGGCTTTAGAACTTTTTAAAAATAATTCCAAAGTAATTACTTTTATCTTTTAAATAAAACTAAAACCAAAATTCTCATATATAGTTCAGAAGTTATTTATTACCAATTTAATAAGTTCGCCTTGGTAAAATATTATTTCTTTTTTTAATTAATATAATATATATATATATATATATATATATATATGGACGACTTTAACATTAAACAAGGTTAATAATATGGAGATAGTAACAGGAGTAAATACATAGTTGAACATTAAAGATACAAGGGAATGTTAAATATGAGATATAACGATGTTGTTTTAATATACAATATAGCTCCTATATTCTTTAGACCTTAACCCAAAAAATAAAAAGAAAGTAAGATTTTCAAAAAAAAATCCAATATTTTTATTTGGTATTTAACAAAACTATCAACATAAACAAAAAAAAAAATTGAATTTCATATTTGAATTCAATTTAACTATAAATATTATTTTATCAAATGTATTATATATGGTTCCACGCATGGCAAATATGATTAATACTATTCCAAATTAATGATGAAATCATTATAAAAATGTTGCTATTTGTGAGAACATTCTCAATTCTAAATTCAACTAAAAATGTTTGTTAGGTAACTCTATAACATGTACATAAGTACAAACACATAAGATATTTTTCAATTTTAATGACAGCGTAGAGTAAAAAGAAAAAGTAATAATAAAATAAAACACAGCAAAGTAACAGCCATTCATTCAACAAAGTTTTCAATAACAATCATGAGCAGAGCAACCAAAAATATGCAAAATCATATTTTTTCCTGGGTTTCGAATGAACCAAGCTTCTAGTTATTTATCAGTTTCAGATAATTTAAAGATTTTTGGCACCGATTTATTACAGCATATTTTTGCATATTTTGGCCCTAACAGCATATTTTTGCATATTTCGGGCTTATCAGCACATTTTATTATATTTTCCAAGAAAATGTTTATTTTATAGCATATTTTAGCAGTTTAAAGGGCATACTTTTGAATATTCTACACTTAACGAGATAAATTTGGTTTATTTTGCATCCTATACAATTTTTTACATAATTTTCCATTAATGATTTTATTTTATTGTCACATACGTTTTTCAAATACGATTTTAATTTAATCAGAAAAAATAATATTAAGGGCATATTTTCTATTTTAAAAGTATTTTTTTTTTTTTTTTTTTTTATACGCATAATATTTTTTAGAACATATTTTTGATTGCCCTGATCATGAGTATACAACTAAATATTTTTGAAAGTATGTCTGTGTATATTGGAAAACTAATGAACGATGTGTAAGAAATCATGTAACACATTGGGACTCCTTCAACGCAACAACACAAGGAAAAAAAAGCAGAATTGTAAAGACAAAAATATATAATAGCTATGGGTAACATAAACACTCTACTTGTTACTGCAACTACCACTTTTCTATACATTAACATTAATTTATCAATTTTGGTTAAAAGTAAATATTACAGCAGTTTCTTTTAAAATAATAAATAATAAATAGTTGTAAATTTCAAACTACTGCAGGGATTGTAAATCTCTTTCATATTATGTTAAAAGTTAAAAATCTTAATAAATTTATCATAATTATATAAATATAAATTTGTGTAAGAAAATTAAATCATAAATCATTTTAAAGAAGACAATTTTTCAAACAAAAATTTATAAAATAGTCCCCAAGTAGAGCTAGAGAAGATAAAGTATAAAAAGTGTACTAATTACAGTTTAAAAAAAAAAAAACAGTTTATTTATGATATTTATTACTATAGAAAATTCTAGTTTTGTTTAAAAATTTTAAATAAGAAAATAAAAATAAAAAAAATTGTTAAAAAAAACAAAGTAAAAATTATTTAAGTGCTTAGAAGCTTCAAGCTAGGAAGACGTAATTATGAAGTATAAATGAAAAGAAAACAAAAACAAATTTATCGAATTCAAATTGTAAAATAAATACATTTTGAAGGCCGTTCAAAGACTTTTTGTAGAATATTTTTGTAGACGATTTTGTGAAGATAAAAAATTAACTGTTAAAGTAAAAATAAATACGTACACATGTATTCAGATACTTATTTCACATACGTTTATTTTGAATTTACGCAGTATATAAACAAGGTTATTGACTGTTTTCAAATTTGATTAATTTAAGGTTTAATTATGATGGCGTTGTTAATTAAATATCTTCCACTTTAATTTAGAGAAATTATTATTTACCTACTATAAAAGTTTTATAAATTGTTAATTAAACATTCCTTTCTTAAGCTAAGTTCACTTTAGGAAAATATTTGACACGAAATATTTGGTCGCGTTTTCCCGCAATTTTTGCAACTAAATAGTGTTGATTTTTTGTTCACATTATGCGCATTTACTTGACGATTTTTGTTTGATGAAGCAGTTATCAAATATCGTAAAATACGAGAAGGGGAAAAATATTTTAAGACTGTTCAGATGCGAATTATTTACTCAAAATTATTTCAATGAACACAAAACACAAATAACATAAAGTTATTTGACGTTATTTATTATTATAGACACATACTGCATAAGCTCATGCAATAAATATGTATTAGTAAAATTGAGGAAGCTTTTTAATGTGTGCGTCACTATAAAAAATCGAAATCGCTTTGATTTGAAAATTAACTCATACTGCAGATAGTTTATAAATTTAATTTGATTACTTTTTTGTATTATTTATGAAATTTTTGCTTTTCATTTCAAATTATTATAAAAATATTTAAAACTTTTTTGTTTTTAAACTATTTTTTTCCACAAAAATAAAATTTTGATTGATAAATTTGTAGCAAATTCGGCAATCACACACGTATAGAAGGGTTCAAGTCTATGGGTCTATGCTAAATGAATTTATAAAAAAATTTATTTTTTATTTTGCTTTTATAATTTTATAAAATTTTCCAGAGAGGATTTCAGAATATGTGGATGTCAAGGTCATTTTTGTAAAGTTTTATTACTATTTATTTCAAATATTTACAAAATTTACAGTATAAAGTAAAACATTTAAATAATAAATGGAAAATGCAAAATTCATCATGTATTAATGAAACTTACTTTATAAATAAGTAAGTTAATTTACGTTTATACAAAATAACAACCCTGTTTCTTCTTCACGTCATTTGCAAAACAGACCTGTCTTAACAAAACAATGCTGTTTTCTTTGCACCCCACTTTCTACTATATTACGTGGAGTCTATACAAGAGAAATTTTTATCTTTATCAATTATAGGGAAAAACGTATATCATATAATAAACCATGTAAAAAGCACCAACAAAAATCAAAATGGCGTTTTTTTTATCTAGCAGTGCTCCAGCGCTGTCAATTTTGTTTTAAAGCTGCAATAACGCAATATAAACTCGATAATCCGAATAATTGATTGAAGACTTCTATTCGTATTATCAAATTACCTTAATTTGTAAAGAAAAACATAAAAATATTATTATCTACTTAATATATGAAACAGTTCAGTTCAAATTTTTCATCTAAAATCATTCTATATTTAAAGTTTGCTGAAAATACTTTACTGAAAACGAAGGAATGTAATTACAATTATTTCTTATATAATAATTACAATTTAATATTTCAAGCTACACTAAAATTTAAATTAAAAAAAAAAAAATACTTTTTATAAACAAAGTTGAAAATCAATCCGGATTATTAAGTGTATGAGTTGGGAAACGTCGACCTTATTACGTAATAATCTAGATTATCGAGGAACAGATTACCCAGTTTATACTGTACGGAAAAATTAAGACTACATTAGACAAATGTTTATCCTGATAAAAATTTAACGTTTGTCTTGATAAACAAAATCAAAATATTCTAACAAATTAAATTAAAATTTTACATAGAAATATTATGAATAATACATACTCAATTCTTTTACCAATTGAAATTCAAAATATGAAAAAAAATTTATATTCAATTATTCAAATTATCACTTAATTTCATTTATATTTCATTAATTTATTAATTAATACACGAAGAGTAATTGACAGCCGATAAATTATTTTATTTTTAGTAAAAAATATTAGAAAATTGGGATAAAATTTGAATTTTAATCGATTGAATAATTAATACTATTAAAAATTAATTGGAATAGTTTTTATCTTTGATAAACCGTTTAGTACTTCATATTTTTTCTGTGTAAAAAAAAATAATAGCAAATATTTTAGTTCAGATAATATTCACACTTGCCACGTTTTTGACACAAGGCAAATATTTTCCTTTGACCAATATCAGATGTTTTCTTGTTTAGATCGTGAAAATATTTGGTGTTTACATTAGGCAAAAAAATTTTTACAATTTTTTCAAAGTTTAAAGTATATTCAATCAAAATACATAGATATAATTTTTCTTAAATTTAAGGATATTGACCTTGCTTTGTTCCAACAAAGTAAACAGTAACAACAACATAAATAAAACCAAAACAAATAGGAGGAGTAGAAATACATACAACAGTAAAAGGGGGGAGTTAAATAAAAGGAAATCATAATAATGACGTTAAAAAAATGTAATACCCATATATATATATATATATATATATATATATATATATATATATATATATATACATATATATGCTTCTATGTACAAAGAAAAAATACGTTATATTACACAAATACATACATACATAACAAAGTAAGCTATGTAATTTTTTTTGTAGTATATAATATTTTATTATTATATAGCAAAACAAAAAAGATACACAAGTACTTAATATATGTATGTTATATATAGTACATAAGGAAAAACGAAAAGCATGAGAATAACATAAAGCAAATAAAAAATAAACAAATAATCAGCGTTAAAAATAAAAAGTCTACCCTGAAAAAAAAAACGTAAATAGCAACAAAAAGGAATACAGTAGTATATGAATGTATTTTATAGAATGTTTAACAAATATGAGTTGCCAAAGAGGCAAAAAATTCGATGCCAATCTCCGATTTGCCTTCAGTGCCGACCTTAAATTCCCCTGCGTATCCTTCACCTTTATACGGTGGGTGACAGTTCGGTTGTCAGCCATTTAAGGATCAATTTTAATGATTTTTGATACAAAAATTCTAATAACATTGTCCGCTATATTGATATATATGAACATCATAGTTATTAGAGGCTTTCGGAAAGTTCATTTCAACAAATAGAACACATAGACAAAAAAAATCTAGTTCAGCATTGTCACGGCAAATATGTGGTTTTTTTTTTAATATATTGTCACTGCAATAATTTATATAATTGCGGCAAAAATATTATGGTTGCAGTAATCAAACATTAGGTTTTGTAACAAAATTATTTTTGTAGTAAAAATAAAATACGTTAGCCTAATATTAATCATTGTGACAAACATAATTTATGTTTACTACAAAAGCAAATTGGTTTTGTAGTAAACATATGGTTACTACAAACATTCGTTTGATTACTACAACCATAATAATGTCGTTGCAATTATACAACTATCGGAAACAGGTTTTCGATATCACTATTACGAGATAAAATCCATCAAAACAATTTTTTCAGATATAAAAAGATCAAAATATTAATTGAAAGATCAAAAATCACATGTTTGACATCTATTATATATTTCAATGAAAAATAAACGATTTCTTTCATATTTCCCTTAATATAAAAAGAAATTTGTCAATGCTTTAAAAAAAAAAAACTTTTTATTTTTCGCTTCTAAATTTTTTCAATAAAAAATTAGTGATATCAACTTGAGACGAATAATAAATAGCGCAGATATTAGATATTATAAATGTTAAAGATAGCAAATTTACTAATAAATGACTTCTTGAATATGAATGATGTTTAAACAATATTAATGATTTTTCAGCATTGAAAAATGGGCGTCTTTTGATTTTCAGCTTTTAAAAATTTTTTTTATTGCAATCGCAGCAAAGTCGCTGCTTCAAACGCCAAGAACAACAGTAGTAAATAGTAGTAGTGATCAGGGCAACCAAAAATAAATATGCTATATCATACCTTTTCCTGCGATTCAAATGAACCGAATTTTTGTTTTCTTTTGAAAATATTTAAACAAATTTCAGAACATTAAAATATAATACATATTATTTAATTGGAATATATTAATGGAACTTTCTTTTAATAATTGCCAAGAACTTTCAAATATAACCCTTGTTGTAAAGTAAAATATTCTATAATATTGCTGTTTTTTTTATGCAATTTTACTTTACAATGTAATAAAACCGTATGTGTTTCACAAATACTGTTGTAAAATGGTAAACCATGTATGTACCTATGTAGAAAGCAAAATATCAATTTTGTTATAACATTTTAAATCATGGTTTTTGTTACTAAAATGACAGTAACAGCAGCCAGGCATCCAGCAAGAAACAATCGAAGCCGCAGCCAAGCTGAATATCAACAGCAGCATTATTATTGTTATTGTTTTTAGTTCAAAAAACAACAAAGAGAATCAGCTAAAGAATGGGAGGTCGGTAGTAAGTAGAATGAAATGAAATTTTGATGTGAAAAAAAGATTATGTGTTTTGTTGAATGCAATGCATTTGGGTATACTTGTGCGTTGTGTTGACTGCCTGGTTTTGGTTTGGCCATAAATCGAAAACAAAAGTTTTATAAGATAAAATTTTTAAAAATTTTGGCCAAAGAAGGGAAATTATTACAAATGGGTTGACTAGCCACCCATCCTATACACAATTTGTATACTGTAAGCAGACGGAGAAACAAAGAAGTCACAGATTTTTTGTTAAAAACTAACACATGCGCAGTTGAATCTTGTGTGTGTTAAACGCCACAAAAGGATTAAATATTATTTTAAAGTATTTTTCATTAATTTTTTAAAAAAAAATATGATCTGCATTTGAAATTTTACTAGGATTTAAACAAATTACTTTTATTAAAAAAAGGAGTGTTTCTAAAAATTATGAATTTAAAAATTTTAATTGAAACAAGATATTTGGTAGAAAAACAAGAGACACAAATTTCTTTATACAATGTAAGATTTAATAAATATGATATTAAATCTTAATATATATTCTATAATAGTCAATATTTTCTATAGTCAAAGGATTTCAGAAGAAATTAAAAATTAAATTTGCATCTTGTCACGAAAAACATTATAAATTTAAAATTATATAAATTAAATTTAAAAATTAACTTTTATACAAAATCATTAAAGTATAAATTACAAAATAAGAAAAACCTTGGTTGAGGGGGAAAACAACTTTTGACAAATCACTACCGTTTTGCAAAAAAGCCTTGACAACGAATAATTTTGAGACGAAAAAAAAAAAACACAACAGCTGTTTCAGTTAAAACGTGTGTTTTTTTTCCCTATTCAAAAGAAAAGTACAGAAAATACAAATGAAACCAAAATATGTACAAAATATAAAAGCTAAAAATAAATAGAAAAGGAAAGAAAAATCGATTTCTTTGTTATTTAAACACAAAAAAAGGTTTCCTGACAAACTTAAATAAAATGTCAAATTCAATATAGAAAGGAAAAAAAAAGAAATAGACAAGGAAGGGCCTTAAAAAAAATCTGAAGGTGGATGTTTGGTTGGTGGTAGTGGGTTAAATAAAATAAACAAATTTATTATTTAAAAAAGGCAAATTTTTTGTTAGACTTTTTAAAGCTGGTTTTTAATTTAAAACTTTTTATAAATACTTATTTAAAAAAATACTCACTTGTCCTTTTCTAATGAAAATTAATTTTTAGTTTGAAATAAAGGTTGTTGTTATTGTGTTAAATTACACTGGTCGCTAAAAAAAAAATTACTCCCTTAAAGACGAATATACGGATTTTGATGTGTTAAAATATCTTCAATCCACCCAAACATCACTTTTTTATATGCTTAATATTTTTTGGGCGTTACTAGCAATTAGTGACGCTATTTTTTTTAATTAAAATTTTTTCTTAAAATTTCTTTTAAAAAGTAAAATCAATTTTCTTATCCGCACAATATTTTCAGAGTTAAGGAGCAAAATTCTTCCAAGTTTTCATGAAAAGTTTATATTTTTTCGCATCCAATCTCCGAATAGCTCCGAAATATGGAGCGGATAAAAATATAATGTTAAGATAATTTGAATCGTCAAATATTGCAGTATTATTTATCTAAATTGGACCGTTGAACCGTTCTCGAGTGATACAAGTGTGACTGCCTAAAAAGGGGATCTTATTAGACATGTCCATAACAAAAATCAATACGTGGTAGAAAAAAAGTGAAAGCAGATTCCTGTTTCTAATCTACCTATTTTTGTTTAAATAAGAAAAAACATCCTTTTACCCACCAGTGTATCTCAACTTAATTGTATAAAATCAAGATTTGTGCATCAATTTATATATGATATATATCGTATTTTACATAGTATTACCAGCTTTATGATAAAGAATTAAAAACTGCAAGTTTTTTCGGTTTCATTTCTTAAAAGAAATTTTCAGGAGAAAAAAAAGTTAAAGGTTAAATTTTGCATGAAAATTTTTTTTCGACAGTAATTTCTAAATAAATCCAAAACTGATGGGCACCCAAAAAAAAATATAGGACAAAAAAAAATTGAATAAAAAAAGTACTTACTTTGTTTAAGAGAAATGTTTGCAACGAAAATATTTAAATCCAACAAACTGAAAAGAGCAAAAAATAGTAATAAAAAAAATATTAAAATTTCAATTAATAAACAAAGAAAATTAAGTAAATATTTTTAGTACTATAATTAATAATTTTATGGTTTAATTAAATTATGTTGACATAATAAAAAATAAAATAAAGGTGTGTGTTTCTGTATTAACATGTTTAAAACTAGCAAGAACGTGATTTAAATTTATTCTTATTTAGTCATTGCTATAAAAAGACTAATACTGCATAATAACCATAAAAATATTATTAAAAAAAAGTAAAATCCGTTTTGTCGCTGTATATATACATGAGAAATAAATTATTTTGTTGTTTTATTTTTATTATTTAATTGAAAATCAGTTGTTATACTAACTACGGAAATTGTTCAGACATTATTATTTTTTAGAGACAGAGATATAGAGTCCCTGGAAAATACAAAACAACAACTGCTTGTTTATTTTTAAATGACAAAAAATAATATATTTTTCTTATAACAATCAAAAAAAAAAAAAAAAAAAAAAGAAAAAAAAAGAAAAAAAAGAAAAAAAATTAAAATAAAAATAAAAAGCGCGTGACTGTTGTCAAAAGCAAAATATTAAAAGTTATTGAAATTTCTATATAAGCACTTATGAATAAAATTATATGCACACACTGAGAGACAAAGAATTATTTTGATTGACCTCATTTCAAAATGAACGACAAAGATAGTCGGTCAAGACCGACTATATGATGCTTATATATTATATTACACCTGTGGCCAATTTTACTAAATGTTAAGAAGAATATACAAATACAGAATAATGCGTTGATACTAAAATTTGATGCACTATAGGGCGATTATGTGGAAGTGGGTTTATATGGGAGCTATGGTAAAATTATGAACTGATTCTCATAAAATTTGACAATGTTGTTTCTACTTGCATAAAACTTAATACTAACATTCGCATGGGATTTATCTATAGTCAATTGTGAACCGATTTTCATAAAAATTGGTATAAATATTGATAATTGTACAGAATTTCTTTGCACCGAATTCATTAAAATTTTATTATTTTTAAGGCATTTTTGAGTGTTTAAGTTCTATTCCGGAGGGACATTTGCATGGGGACAAGGTGAAATAATGGACCGATCACAACCAATATCAATAGACTTGGTCATAAAAGTCTCACTTGCCAAATTACATTACATAATAATTATATTATAATTTCATAATATATAATAATTTCATTATAGAATAATCTTTAAAATTGCGACATGTACTTTGCGCACAAGGATTATACGGACAGCCAGCTAGACAGACGGACATCGTTAAATCAATTTATAAAGTGATTCTGAGGCGGTTGGTATACTTTAAGGTGGGTGTTGAATACATTTTTCTATGCATTACAAACATCAATACAAACTCATAAAACAGCAACCTCCTATAGTGGTGTAGGGTATAAAAGTTATTCATATTTATTATATATATATATATATATATATATATATATATATATATATATATATATATATATATATATTTGATTTTTGGAAAATCGAAAAGTTTTTTATGCCGTTTATATCAAAACATAAACTAGTTGGTTTTTGAAAAACTAAATTTAAAAAAACCACATCGTTTACATACCTTATTTTCTGCTTTATGTGGTTTTTACAGACACATTAATTTCAATAACTTTAATAATTTTATTTTTTCATCATATCAAAAGCTTACTTTTATAAAATAAACTGAGCAGGAATAACTATTTCAGTAGCTTTTATTTTGTTTTAAATAAAAACTAAATGAAAATGGTTTTCGATTTGTATGGAAAATTTAAAGAAATTTATGTAATTTTTAATCAAAAACAGAATCAAGCCTAAAATTACTAGTTTTTGTTTGGTGTAAATAGCATATTAAATTTAAATCTTTTTATTTAGAATGATGGCATTTAATGTTATTTTAGATATCAGGGATCTCTTATTTCATGAGAATCTATTGAAAATAATTCAAAAGATTCTCATGACCGTCTTTAGTAGAATTCTCCAAACAAGTTTTCTCCTGCATGAGGATAGAAACACAATAGTTTTGCTTGAAATTTCAAAGAATCAATTAGGTCCACTGAAAACATCCTATAGTTCATCAATTACAAGTGAAAAAATCAGTGGAAAAATAACCCCTTTCCAGAAAACAGCCCATACACGATTTATCACATTGTTGTTTATTGGCCTATTTTATTTTTGGTACGTACCGAAGTGGTAACGATCTAAAATCTTCCAATGCAGAGAAATTTCAATAGGATTAACATTACCAAAATCTCCTTCAATATCTTGGAAACTTCAAAAAAATAGTTTTTTAATTACCTTCCTGAGTCTTATTTTCAACAAATACATATATGTACGTGATAAGGTTCAACGCAGGTTGAACGATCTAAAACGATTAAATAATATTATCAAAACTATTCTTAATATCTTGGGAATTAAAAGAAAAGTTTCCTTTTTTCAAAAGCCCTCTTTCTAAGGTAACGAAGTAGGTTTGACTTCTACATATGGATCAATGTATATGAGCCAAAACCGATGACGAGCAGTCGACTTTAAGAGAACTCCAAGCAAAGTACAGATAAATTAGTTGATGCATAATCCGAATTCTCACCAATCGGAAATAGGTAACATTTATTTGAGTTTTCAAATTCCTGCATGCTGTTAATAATCTAATTTAAAATTTTGGAATAGGAACCTCACTGCCAATAATAGGGAAGTTGTACAAGATAACTTGTATAAACTTTTCGAGAGGAAAAAGTAGTGCAGGAAATAGTTATAATTCGGCAAAAAATTATTCATTTCCTAGAAGAATATTTTAAAAAAATAATAAAACCATTTTTTCTTTTTTCAAAATTACAAAAATATTTTTTACAACAACTAAACGAAGCACACTTCCGTTAAAAAAAAAGAAATGTAAAAAAATACGAAAAAATAATAAGAACAGCACATGAACAAGATTTCGTTAATGAATGAAAAAAAAAACACAATGGGAACAAATATTTTAACAACAAATCATGATTTTTCATTAACAAATGAAAAGCTGAAAGAAAGAAAAATAATAAAAAGAAATATTCTGAACAGTTACACAAGATTGAGGTTAAACAAAAAATATATTACAAAATACAAAAAAAAAACTAAGCCACACAAAACAAAAATTAGAAAAAAGCTGAAAGGGCTAAAAAGTTTCAAGACAAGTTTAATTATTTACAGACCAAAATGTAAACTTTTTTCTTTAAAATTTATTTACTAAAAGACGCAATTTTAAATATATATCTAGAACTAAATTTATATGTAGACGATTCGTAAAACAAAAAACCAAAAATAATCATTAAAGTATTAGTTACTTTTGTTTAACAAATTGCATAACATTAAAATTTAAGTATATATGTTTTTTTATGAAAAAAATAAAAGAAAACAAAACTGTACTAAAAAGATCTAGAGTCGAGACCTTCATATATATATATATATATATATATATATATATATATATATATATATATATATATATATATATATATAAACAAGAGAGGCTAAATTTTTAAAAGAATAAGAGAGGCAAAATGTGAATATATGTTTTTAGTTTTAAAGATTGGATGTGAGAAATGACGAACAAAATTTAAACACTGTTCCTTTCCCTCCTCTCATTTCTATAATTTTTTTATATTTTTTCATTGACAAAAAAAATAAATATGCATATAGTATTTTAAATAGATTTTTGTTTTGTGTGCCTAATTTTTTTTTTTTTTTTTTTTTTTTTTTTTGCAAAAACTATTCTTTGAAATATAAATAAAGCAATATTTATTATGTTTGTATGTAGTATTAAAAAAATAATAATAATTTCACCTACATTTATTTATTACGAGCAAAAAATATATACAGACAAAGAAAAAAGTTTAAATACACTCTTAAAAAAATAAGTTTAAATAAAAGTAAGGATATTTTCAAATTTACGTTTTATTCCATTTTATGAATTAAAGCAAGTTAGTGTGCCGAATCTTTTATACCCTTCACCACTTTACCAACAAATAAAAAGAAAAAATATGCCTTAATATTTTTATATTTATATTAAAAAATAATACATATATTTGTTCCACAAGTAATGCTTAAAAACATAAAATATAATAAAAAAACAAGAAAGCATACATAAAATGTATGTATATATATATTCATATACATACATTATATAAAAAAAAACGACAACACCAAAAATGCTTCTATTTCCAACTAAAAAACGTCCAAACATACATAAAAAATTATTGTGTGTATGTATGTATATACAATCAACAACTACTACTTGCTGAAAGTCGTTGCATTGTTTTTATATATGGTTGTGTGTGTAAATTTTTAACAATGTTTTTCAGATATCGGGCAAAACATATTTTTGACTTTTTGAATCCCTTGTTTTTATATAGATCGATCACAAATATTTTTATAAATTTCCCGTTTTTTGAATCAACGAAATTGGTTCATAAACAACCGAGTTATGGGTTAAAAACTGACCTGTTAAACCTGTTAATAACATAAACGCAGAAACATTTAAATTAAGCATTGTTATGACTATTAGTGTTGTTGTTTTTTTGTATAAACAAGCAGTTTAGTTGACAACAGCAGCATTATAATGATTATTAGTATTGTTGTTGTTTTTGTATATGCAGTTTGTTTGCATATGCATACATAGATACAAAAATATATAAATATAACCTGCCAGCATTTGAAAGAGAGTTTTTTCATTCATCTTTTTTGATATTCTTGGAGTTTCAAAAGTAAAAAAATACACAAATTTGCAATAACAAAAGACATTAGTATCGAATTTTGATCTAAAAAGTTTGACTCGGGCGACTATTTACATTCCAGAGCAAAAAAAATAATAAGTACGACATAACTTCGCTCAGTAAATGTATAACTTTTAAAGTGATCAAATTTGTTGTGTTGTGCTGAATAAAAAATTTCATTTCTAATTAATTTAATTTAAAGTTATAGTGAGTTATTTAGTTTAAAGTTATAGTAAGTTATTACAGTGTGTTTAAATATAAGACAAACATTTAGCTCAATTATAATTAAAAATATTCACTAGAGATATTCCAACTCCATTAAAGACAAGTTTATTATTCAAAAGCGATTACATTTCGATGCGGTGCCTCTTCTTCTTCGATAAGATAATGATATCATATTCGACTATTATTAACTACATGAGGTGTCGATAGAAAATGTTGGCATACATATGTATGATTATAAGTTGTTTTTTTTTCTTTTTAAGCGTGTTGCTTGTTGAAATAATGTATGTGTTATTTTTTTAAGTATAAATATGAAAATATTAAGGCAAGACATTCATAGCGGTCCTTTTTTTAAGAA
Source organism: Protocalliphora azurea (assembly GCA_932274085.1). Classification (NCBI taxonomy): domain Eukaryota; kingdom Metazoa; phylum Arthropoda; class Insecta; order Diptera; family Calliphoridae; genus Protocalliphora; species Protocalliphora azurea. The sequence goes on from OW026519.1 coordinate 135,491,813, forward strand.
AGCTCAGTTATAATTTCTACATTGTATTTATACTTTTGTCCAGTACATTCTTTTGTTTTTCCAAAATTTAGCGTTATGTTTCTTCCAAGTAAATATTTTTTGTGTTTGTTTTTGAATGTTCAAGGAAATGAATAAAACTGCATACATTTATTTTTTAAGCATTTATAGCTTTTCTTTAAACTCCATTTATTAAGGGTTTAATTAAACTTTAGTCTTTGACTGTATAATAAACTGATTTTATTTTGAAAATTTATTTTCAAATCTTTTCTTTTTTTCTTTTTTTGCCAATTGATTGGAAATTTTAAAGTATTCATGCATGACACCAACTACTAAAGAAAACGGTTCTTTCGTTGAGTAGAATGTAAAACAATCACTAAATATTGAGGTGAAACGAACAATTTTGTAGCTGTTTGAATAAGGTGAAAATGTATAGAACATGGCAAAAACAAGATGGAAATTTTTTTTTTTTTTATTTTTAATGAGATTGAAAAGAATTTTAAATTAGTGAAATGAAAATGAAAATAAAAGGAGACAAATTAAGTTATTTGAAATCTATTGAAAAATTAATATCATATAATAATGGAAACAAAAATTAAAAAAAGATACTTTATATAAGTACAAATTTCGTCTTTTAGAAAAATTTATCACAATTTTTAATTAAAACAGTAATTGCTTAATATTCATTTTAAAGTCATCGTCTTTTTACCCACCTAGCATTGATTGTTAAACAATCTTATCAATAAAGATTTTTATACTAAAAACAAAATCCAATAGGAATATTATTAAATTGTCAAATTGCCATTATCAAAAATGTTTTGTCTGGCTGAAACTTAATTAAATCCTTAATAAATTTCGAGGTAATACTATTTTGAACAAACGGGTTATAGATCTGAACTCGCAAGGCTTGAAACTATAGAGTGTAAAATTTTAGCGCAATTTTATGATCGTGATTGTTGTTTAAAATTCAAAAACTTAGAAAAAGTGTTAAAAATTACTTAACTTTTTCCAATTCTTTTACCTTTTTGTTCGCGCGTTTATACTTTTTGATCTCATTCAATCACATGTTAACTATTCGGACTTTGTAAATTCTACAACTTCTTTATTTTGTTCAGAATTTAAACAGTTAAAAACAGTTTAGTCGAATTTTGATGACATTTTTTTTTTTTTTTTTTTTTTTTTTGGGTGGGGTATGTGCGCCCCACAAGATTATAAAAATAAAAATTAACGCAATTGATAATCTCAAACATTAGAAAAAATGAGCGTAATTTAAAAAAAATTCAGGTTTTTGCGAAGCACATTCAAAGTTTCTAATGGAATAGTATGGATTTAACACAATAAAATAGGAGAAGCATTAAAAAACATTTTAATAAAAAAATTTTATTGCTTTTTTGCAAATTACGCAATAACATTTTTTGTTTTTGTATTTTTATATAGCAAATTGTAATTTGTGCAAATCTTGCATATATAGATATAAGAACAAAGATAAATATAATTGATCGAGACCATAAATTTAAGTCAATTGTCGTTGATAGTTAAAAACGGAACATTTTTGTTTTGACAACACATCGCATGGACTACACTATATATATATATATATATATATATATATATATATATATATATATATATATATATATATATTAAAAAAGCATCACAATATTACATTTTTTTTTTTTATATAAAAATTGTTTTTAGTGCAGAAAGTTTAAAAAAAGCATGTCGGTAAGCCTTAAATAACAATAATACCATCAAACATTGAAAATATCATACCTTTTATGTGAATACTCACTAGGTTTTGATATATTGCAGTATAATTTTTACGAAATAAATAACGCGAACTGATGCGCCATCAAAAAAAAAAAAAAAACTTGAAATTTTTGATAATAACTCATATATAATACTTAAATTTTCAATTCAATTTAAATCAGGAAAAAATGAGAATAAATTACATATAATAACAAATAGAAAAAAAATTATTGTATAAAATAAACAGCGCGTGTTTGATTTTTTTTTTTTTTTTTTTTTTTCATTAAACACAAAATAATAAAACCGAAAAATATTATAGTTGATAATTTTTTTTATTATAATAAGCATAAATATGAGAATAAATAAAATCAAATATTTTACTAAATTTAGTATTAGAAAAAGCAAAAAAGTAAATAAATAAAATTATGTTGGCATGAATAAATTAAAATTTTTTACGTTTTTTAAATAAACACATAAAATAGTGACCAAAGCTAGATTTTTTCTATTTTAATTTAGAAAATAAATTTATACTCTAACAAAAACAAGAACTTTTATAATTTTTTTTCTTTTGTGTGGTAATTGACCTTTAAAAAACATAACTAATTACGTCTTAAAGTAATTATGTACTTTTGTTTATCAAATCCATTTATTTTAATTAAAAATAAAAATGAAATGTGGTGACCTTTTGAGAATTTTAAAATTTAGGTTAAAAAAATCGTAAAAACCAAGATAAGGAAACAAAAGAAATTGTCACCCTTAAGTGTTCTTTATCATTTACAACACATACATAAAAACATGTACATATGTATGTACTATTATGATAGCAATAACGTTATTTAGTGCTGTCACCGTTATTAAATATCAATTAATAACGGTGACTTAATTTTAAGGCGTATTCTAGGAAATCTAAACAATTTTAGCAACATTATCTGCTTATTTGGTAAAAAACTATTATTTTATTTTGTCATATTATTTTTCAAAATTTATATATAGTTAATGATTTAGTTTTTCATTGACAATTTATTTAATTTTTCAGCTGTATATCTTTTTTTTCAAAAAATTAAATCATACAAATTAACACATAATTTAAAAATGAATCATGCTTTTTACTTTTTATTTATTTATCTATTTTTTTATTTTTTTGAATTCACTAGACCCAAACGGATACACAACAAAATCTCTGAGAATTTAAATAATAATTACAAGCAAAAACAATCTATGAACAAATTTTAAAACAAACATTTCATAATTTTGCAAATTTAAAGAAGTAGTACACTGAAAAATGCATAAATCAATATTACCAGCACACTTGATTTTTAAATAATTTTGGTAATGATTTAGTAGCATTTTTATTAGTGTTTAAAGTAATGTAAAAAATTTTGCCCGCTCGCTCTTAGTTTAAGAGTTATTGCTAATTTCGTCCTTCTCAAGACCTTTCCAATGATACCCATATTGTTCATTTTCATTCAAAGATAATATATATATATATATATATATATTATTTTTAGCATTCCTTTTTTGTATGTTTAAATTTAAATTGAACGAACAAAGTAGTTACTTTTGGTATTAAAAATAAAACAGAATTTAAAATAATTTAGATTTATGTTTATATTCATCAACAAAAAGTCAAAAAATCTAATTATATTTGTATTTGTAGATATAATCCGTATCAACTATAAAAACATACGATAATCTGCGAATATAATTGTGATAACCCTGCCAGCAATTAGGTGATAGTTTTATCCACTATCAGAAAAATGACTCTTTCTAGTATTCTCAAGTTGTTATTTTACTGTTAGTAAACAATTTTACAAAAACAAATAACATTAATTTCGATTTTTGATCTACTTATTCTATATTTCTTACTAACTAAAATATCGAAAAATTCACTTAAAAGTTAGTTTTTGGATAAATATAAAATTACCAAAAACTGTCTCCCATTAGTGTTCTCAAGATGTTATTTTCCTGATAGTAAAAAATTTTACAAAAACAAATAACATTAATTTCGATTTTCGACCTTCCGAAAATAAAAAACCATTAAATTAAAAGCAAAAAATGTGAAATAATAATAATAATATATATATAATATATATATATATATATATATATATATATATATATATATATATATATATATATATATATATATATATATATATATATACCCATATTGTTCATTTTCATTCAAAGATAATATATATATATATATATATATATATATATATATATAATATAATGAAGAGAAAATGAAAACAATATTGTGAAAAAAATTTTTGAAATTTTAAATTAAATTAATTAAAAAATAAATATTATTCAGCGAAAATTCATTTTGAAGGCAACAAATAAATTTGGATTTATTTTTTGCTTTTAATAATATAAAATTTCGAACTAAATTGCGTTTCGCTCATAAAAATATGTATATTTTTTTTTGTGAAAGTGAACCCATATACGCATGTTCATCAAACCTTTCAACTAAATTTTTAAAGTTGCTAGGCTCTTCGAAATCAAAAATATTCTGTTACAATTTATCAAAATATATTTATAATTTTTTTTACTAAGGTAAGTTGTTTTAATTTTCCCTAACCCTAACCCTAAATGACTTTATTCGTCACACAAAAAAAAAAGCAGTCAATAGTGTCATTAAAAAAGTATCCAAACTGCGATACAGTTTTGCCCGAAAGATGACTCCTCTTCGATAGGAAAATAACTTCTTTTTCTTTTACTATTTCAAAATAAATATGGATACTATTTAGTCAAAGTTTGGATAGTAATGTTGATAGTATTAAGTTAGAATTTCGACAGAAATAGTGACTTTTTCTGCTCCTCAAAATGACTCCAATTTGACACATAAAAAAGCACTTAATAGTGTCATTAAAAAAGTATTAGAACTGCTGTACACTTCTTCCCGCACGGTGACTCTTCTTGGATAAGAAAATGATATCATATTCGACTGTTAAAAACAACTTGAGGTTACTCTTTAGTGCAAATTTGGATAGAAAATGTTGGCAGGGAAATTATATTTAATAATTTTTAAATACTCTTTCGTGCAACTATGTGTGCTTATGATGTGTGGTAAAAATGTTTTCAGAACTAACACATATAAATAAAATTTGACTAACACAATATTAAAGTTAGGTTTTTTCGAATTTTTTTACAAGCCTTCCATTCTTGGTACTTTTTCATTCTCCAATATCTAAAAAAAAAAAAGATGTTAACTTCGACTGCTTAGTACAAAAAACAACGCAACCTAGTTCAATGATTTTTATTGCTATTGATACATAGTTTTGTCTCTTTTTATTTGGTCTCTAATTTTGTTACGAAAAGTTAATTTTCAAAATTCAACATTTTACCCCAACGTGGACCGTCCGTGTGAAACTAGATTTCCTCTACGCGATGTATTGGCTGTGCAGTTGGATGATTGATTACCAAAAGGAAAACCTACATTACAGTGCCAACTTTGCAATAAAAATGGACATAAATTAAAATTTGTGTTTTGTCATCGTGAACTTCCTAAAATATTTATACGGATCCTTTGTGGGTTTAGGATCTCCCATTTGCTAGTCGACATTTATAGAGCCAAGAACTTTTTTTTTTCTTTTTGTTAGAGAATTTTTTTTATCAAATTCCCTATTGTTTGACTTGAGGTCTCAATAAATAAAAATAAACTCTTTTTATGTTTTTTAACTTATTATATTACTTTTTATTTTCATCCAATATTTCGACCAATTTTGTTGGTCATCTGCTAAGCTTTCATTACTGAACAATAACAAAGGACAACACTGCAATATAGTTAATTTTTTTAGTAAACACATCCCCTGAAGATGACCAACAAAGTTCGTCGAAATATTGGATAAAAATAAAAGGTAATATAATATATTTAAAAAAAGTTTTTTCTTATTGAGACCTCAAGCCGAACAACAGGGAATTTGATAAAACAATATAAAAGGTCTACAACACTCATAAACACGTTAGAGAAAATTTTAATTATTGCAATAATTTTTTTATAAATGTTTGCTTTTAAATTTTAAAATGAACCTATACAAAAAGCAAATACCTCTAACCATAAATGTTAAATATATTTTAAAAACTCTGCAAACAAATGAGTCATATGTTGTTTTCTTAGTAGCAAACTATTGTTCAACCAATAAATAAAGATAATTGCAATTATAAAAAAAATATTGAAGTATGTATTTATAATTTTAATTAAGAACTAATAAACAAGAAATAAATTATCTTTTAAAATAACTAAATCCCATTACATTTTTCTTACAGTGTAGAAATATTATAATTTTATTCCTCTATTCGCCACACACTTTCTCTCTTATATGAGTTTAAATATACATGAAGAAAAAGAAAAACAAGGCAAATTAACACATACAGCCACAAATTAATATAAAATACAGACAAAAAAAAACACAATTTTGTTTTTTTTTTTTTCTTTTTTTTTTTTGAAAAAAAAAAAACAATGTTATAATCCTTCCCTTTCTAGACAACTGTCCCATCATAATACTAAAATGAAACTAAAAAGAAAAAACACCCATACATGAAACCAAACATACAAGAAAATCAAGTAATAGCTATAGCAGTAAATGAGAGCATAAAAATAAAAGAAAACAAACAACTAGAAGTTAAAGGGAGAGAATGATTTTTTAAATTGACAAGTTATTGAAAAAATTCTCTCAAATTTTTTAGCAAATCATGGAGTCTTTTTTAATTTTGCTTAAAATTTATTAAACAATTTAACAAAAGCTTTATTGTAGTAAAATTTTTATTATACCTATTTGTTAAAAAGGAAAACTTAAACAAATAGAATTTTAATAAATAAAAGCTTTGATAATTTTGTTAATTAAAAATCACGAGTGTTAGAAAATTTAAGAATATAAGCAAATTTGTTGGTTGCCGTTTTCTTTTTCTTAAACAATAAGGATGTCATCATTAAAAAAATGTAAAACTTTAATTTTGTTATAAAGTTAAATTTCCTCAAACTAATCAAAATCCTGTAAATTAAAGAATTGGAGAATCTTTTATTTTTATTTAATTATTTTTAGTAAAGAGTATTACGTCTTACAAATTTTTCATGACGCACTCTTTTCAGTACGACAAAATGGTAGATTTTATTATGTTGGGTTGTTTTTATTATACTTTTCATTTCGTCTACGTTTATGGTAGAGATAACAACACAGTTTGTCAGCCGAACTGATAACCAGTCAGTCATGCCATTTCAAATGACAGAAAAACAAAGTCCGAACAACATAACGTCATACTTTTTTAGTCTTCTACCTTATAAAAGATGAAGAAGAGTGTGTGTATAATAAAGAAAACCGAAAAAATACACTTACAACGTGAAAGAGAGAGCTAGTAGTAAAACGAGAATAAGTGATATTATGCTTTTTAGAAACTTGACAACATTGCTTGGTAGGTTTCATAGAAAAAAAAAGACTATATTCAATAAATAAAAACGTTTACCAACACTTAAAATATAATTTTTTTAAGAAAAATTTCTTAAAAATATGAAAATGATAAAAGTATATATACCACACCACTTACATTTTTCTTAGTGATAAATATTAAAAATCCTTGCTGTTTGCAAATGAATAATAATCCAATTTAAATAATGTTGTAAATTAATCACAGTTTTAGGCGTATCCTTTATGATTTGATTAAACAATTTATAGTATTCTTAATATTTCTTTTATTTCAATTAACAATAATTTTTCTGTAATTGAATTGTTATTCTTTTTTTTTAAATTTGAAGCATATGAGTTAAAAATTAAAAAAATTGCACTGTATGTTGTTTATAAAATAAATCCGCAAAAAATGTTATCACAATAATTTATAGTAATTTAAATCCTGTTTAATATTTTTTTATATTTTCAAAAAAATTATTTCAGTAATATGATGCACTTTCTTCTAAAAAAATTTTTTCAAGTTTATTTGAATTTTTAATTTATTTTGTAATTTCACTATTTTTTATTATTTTTGTTTTTATTTTGATTTTATTAATTTCCCACTAGGGCTTTTTACAGTTTAAACACTTTTTTCCACTTAACTCTTTCCTTTTGTTAATTTTTTTTTTTTTTTTTTTCAAACAATATTTTAAAATTGCTAATTTAAGCAATTTTTGTAATAACGAAAATTATTTTTTTCCACAGTATTTTTTAATATTTCTCCTTTGAACTAACAAAAAAAAAACACCCAAGAGCAAAAAATACACAATGAGTAAGTAGTAGTGATACTTTTTTGTGTTTCAGTTCACAACTTTATAACGTGGATTTGATCCTCCAATAAGTGAAGTCTCCAAGCACTCGTTTTCGACTAAAACACAAAATTCATATGAAAAGTTGTTGGCTGGCTATCACAAGGCAACAAATACAACAACAAAAACAATTACACCACATATAACAGCAAAAAACACACAAGCAAATAAAAATAATAAAATAAAATGTTGAAGAGGTATCAGTCCGTAACATACGTACACCAGCAACACAAAGAAACCAAACAACTAAATTCACCACCTTACTAAGAGCACGAAATTAAATAAATTATAGCCCATGAAAACACACAGCAGAAAAAGCAAACAAAAAAAAAACACTCAAATTGACACTATATTTACTCAACACACAACCAAATAATAGAAGCATAAACTCAACACTCACGCAAAATTATTCACCACTAAGAAAAGTAATCAATTTAACTAATAGCATATCTTTATCATTAGGGGAAAATGTTATTGTTTATTGTAGTTTTTGGTTTAATTATTATTGTTTTCTTTTCATCATTTTTAAATTACTAAACAAACCATTCCCATTGTCTTCGTTTTTTATTTAATTTTACCTTGATGTAAATTATATTACAGAAGAAAAACTTAAGTGTGGGGTCTAATAATTATATAAAGTTTGAATTAGTTGCAGTAGTATAAAAACATGCTACAATAGGTATATTAAGTTTAAAATACAATAGAGAAGAAACTTAAAAGAAAATTAACACAACAGGAAGTGAAAGTTTATTTTTCAATAAATTAACATTTTTGTTATTTAATAATTATAGAATGTGAGTCATAAGATGATATTTCAAAAATGATCCTCTAATTTATGAAATATTATTGAATAATGACGACTAATTGCTTTCATAATTAATATACATATATACAGTAAGTGACAATACAATGCAAACTTTGTCCAATTATTCATTCTAATAAATTTAACATCCATAATAATTTTTAAGCAAATTGCAAAATGTTTTGAATATACAAAATAATCTTAAAAGGGTTATTTATAAAAATGCCGAAACAATGGATACTTAATTAGGTATCATATTAATCATTACAACAATACATATTGATCGAATGAAATTCTCAGTGCTGTTGTAGAGCAAATATTACTACGTACAGTACTGTGCAGAACATAAGCAACAAAATTATGTATTCAATTTGCAACAAAACTAATTTTATAAAATTGTTGACATATTTCAATATTAACCAAAATCTGTACTTTAAAAAATGTGCATTTATATCTTCCTACAAAAATGATAAATTTACCGTATGTTCTATATAAAAGCGTGCATATCTTTTTGTTATTTTTCCTTTTACTTAAGATTTTTTCTAATAATAATTACGATTTGTGATAATATATCCCGACGCAATGAATTTTTAGTTTGTTTGGAATAAAAACAAGTAAAGTAATCTTGTTTTATATTACAATTTTTAGAATACTGTATAATTCAGGTATACAAATTTATTTGGAAGCGCAATTTAAGTTTATGTAAAAGGACTTCTGCTTAAAACTTCGTTCAGTTATTATTAAAAATAAATTGGAAACACGCCACAACAATAGATTTGCCAACACAAACAGGCTATGTAGTCTCTTAGATTTTATATATATTATGCTCAAAATCCATTTAAAGAAATTACAGACTAAGCAATACAGTACTATTCACTGAAAATCTTATTCAATAAAGGTATAGCTTTTTATTTCAGTTTTTATATATGTGATTATGACTGTACTTGAATTCTAGTAAAAAAAAAAAAACTATGTTCTTTTCTTAAAAAATCCAAGAAAATTTTGATACTTTTAGGTTAATAAGCTGTTAAGAAACACAGAGATTTCATCATACATAGAGGAATGTCTCGTTTAATTCCACGTTTTGGCAACGGTAAAATGCGAAACATATTTTAAAACTTTTGAAGGATTGGATTAAAACTGCTTCAAATTGTTTTTAATTACACGATCTGATTCTCAGGCGCAAAACCCTATGAAAGATTTTTTATGCGGCTTTAAAAATCAATAAAAAGCAAAGAAATCAATTAAGAATTAGTTGCATCAAAACTGTTAAATTTTACAGATAACATAGAATATAGTACAAAACTAAACAAAATATCTATAGGTTGCTAGATAGATAGATAGACAAAGTTAAAGTTCTTTAAAAGTTTATTTTTTTTATCCTTAAATATGTATATAATTTCGTAAAACTATTTTTATTGTAAAAAAAATAAAACAATTCTTAGGTTTACCCTAAATTTGTTGCTATTGTTCCGCACAGTACTGTATGTATGTATGTATGCATGTAAGTATTTTTAATCGGGGAGTTCTGCTTGAAAGTTAAGGTCAAGAAATTGGGTTACTTCTACTGGATGTCTCCATGAATCCACACGACAAAGTAGGTTTTGGGCGAAAACCCTAACCGGAAAACCCTTCATAACCTCATGTAGATAGTCAGACGGAATAATTTGCAGAATGGCAAGCTGGCTGTTACAGTTCTTAAGGCTGCATTATGGCAGCTTTGAATATTTCTCGACTAGGCATCACTCAACTAAGGACTTCACACTGGAGAAGCATAATTAACCACAGACCGACCAATTGTTCTGTTTATACATATGTGGCTAAAAAGTGCAGCCGCCTAGCGCTTCTACGAGGGCGGATCAATAAGTCCGTGACTTTTCGAACTTCACACGCAGTTATATGAAATGAAACACTATTCCCATCAAGTACCATCTGTTAATAGACTACTTCCCTCGTAATTCGAAAAGTCACGGACTTATTGATCCGCCCTCGTACTTCACAATTTGTGCGTAATTGTTATTGCATGAGCTGAGAAGGTTAAAAGGCTAGGACTTTGCGAAGGCCCAATTATTAAGCCGAGGACCTTAATGTCATTAAGTCGATTAAAATTTGTTTGGAATATAATTTTTTTCTAAGAATTTGAGATTTTGAAAACTCTGGTCTTATAATACAGACCATGAAGAGCCTCAAATTGTATAATCATATAATCAAAAGTATAAAATTTACGTAATATCTAGCAAAAGCAAACAATTTATTTTATATTCTAATACTTAATTTTGATCTTAAAACAAAAAATATAGAATTGGAACATTTTATGTACCTATTACAATTAAGAACAAAGGTTTGTAATATAACGATGTGGGTTACTACAGCAAATTGTCTGGTCAATTTCTATACATCAGGTAACTCCAAAATAACCTTCCAGAGAAATAATATTTTCTGCGATTGTGTTCTTAAATTTACAGAATAAATTTATGCTCCTAGTAGACCTTGAACCGACTTAATAGAATTAAAAGTTGCCGACTTGTTAAAAATTTGTCAGAGATTTTCTGTTCCAGAAGAACTTTTTTACACTAAACCTTTTTAAATTGCTTTTAATAAAAATTATAATGATCAATTACGGTACTTAACTTTTGTTTGCAACTTCGATTTTCCCATATTTTTGAAGTTCCCATTTTGTAGATCCTTTTTGATACAAATAGTCCCCGGAACTAAAGACTATCAATGACTCTTATCTTTTTTAATTTTTTTTTTTTTTTTGTTAATTCTGTTATTGAGATTTATAAAAAGTAGTTTTGAAAAAAAATTTTAAAATTAAAAAAGAAGTTTTTACGAATTTACTTTTTTTTTGACCGCTCCGAAAAAGGGACTTGTTTAGGTTTCAACGACACTACTGTAACCACATCTATAACAGCGTTTTCGACGCTAGGTTCTATCTCTATTTACTTACCCCAAACGCCTGGCGCTGCTAATTGAGTCCCTCAAAATTACACCCAGTGCAAGGCGGGCGTCATATTTAGGTTTCAACGAAACCAAAATGGATGACTTCACCACGAATGCTGATGTAGTGTGTAGTGGCACAGAAAATCGTATTCCATTCTACTGGTGTCTAATTATAGTCCACAAACTCTGCTTTGGTACTTCTAAACAGAGACAACAAGGCAATTTACGATTGCAAACTTGTTTAGGACTATTTGCGCTTGAGATGACGTCTCGTTATTAGGATAATGGTAAACAATATTATTTTTGTATAAGTTTATAATTCAATGTATTTGTTTTGAGAACTCAAAAAGTTTAAAATAATTATGTATATGTATAAAGGTGTGTTCTGGGTAGTGTTTCTGTCGCCATAAAAACTAAAATCAAAGCGCTTTCAATAAATGTATAATTTTAATTAAACCTACATACAATAGTATATTGCCCTGAACTATAATGTTGCTATCAAACAACATTATAGTTTGATAGCTTTCTTACTTGCGTACTTGGGGCCCAGTTTCTTACTCTTCGGCTTCTTAAAATGTTCGTCATCCATCTCTTAAATTCTATTGGAATTTATTCTAAAAATGAGATCAGTACATAATAGGGTGATCGCTTACTATTTGTATGTTATGTTTTCTAAATATATTAAAGTAATAATAATCCTGGATGAAATATTCATGTCAATGGGATTAGTTTTTTTTTTCTTGTAACTCCTGTTAAATTCTTACAAAAAATTTAATATTTTAGGGTTTTTTTTATTAATTCAATATTTGTAATAATACATTACTTCATTTTTTAAAGGGGTAATATTTAAAAGAGGTCTATCTGCAAATTTGATATCGAAAATATTTAGACACGATTTTTTCATTTTAAGCCACAGTTTCTGTACATCAGAGTTATAACTTTTTGGAATTTTCGCAAATATCAAAAATACCATAGCAAGGCATTGATTATAGAGTATAGAATAGCATAAAGGAATATGATATTAATTTTTCACGGTCATAAAAAAAGTTCTCGCACCAAACGCGATGTAAATTGTAAATTGTTTTGGTATGAAAAAAAAATTATATTTTCCGCCAAATTACTTAAGTTTTTAATATTTTTCAGTGTCTGTGTAATTTTCTTCTGAATACTTAACCATATCACAACATTTTTCATATTTAGATGAAAGAGGAATATAAAATAAAGTGATTTTGATCCAAACCTAATAAATAAATTCTACCATTTAAATACTTAGAGCTTTCTATAAAATTTTTTTAAATAAAAATATTAAAAAATGTACAAAAATATTTTAGAAATCACGTACGGTGCGTGAAAGTTTTTGTCCAAATTGATTAAAAAGTTAGGTTTTTATTATCAAAACAATCAATCTTGACTATAAGGTGGTGCTATAGTATTTTGAGGTCCAAAAAAGATATAACCCTATTGTACATATTATATAAAACTTAATGCCATTTTTGATGATTATTTTCCTACCTAATTTAAAATTTGTTTTCTAAAATAATTATATGTAACAAATTTTAACATCAATATTATAATATTTATTGATTTTTTTAATTGCTATCTAAAAAAGTTTGTATGTCTACAGTCTCATTTGCAATAAAATTTTGGAATTTCTTAAACTCTATTGTTTTAAATTAACTTTTTGACTAGACGTGGAACCAAGGGGAGGGAAAAAAGGAAATTTTCCTCGCCTAATAAAAATGTTCCATACTCAAACTAAAACGTCGGCAGAGTTACTGCATTTTTTTTTATTTACATCAGCATACAGTTAATAATGTTAAGAATGTTGGAAGAAAATAAAGTTTGAAATCGGTGGGGAAAATAGTCTACATATAGCATTGGCAACTCTTAAAATTAATAAGAAAATGAAGAAGATAAAGGAAAAAAAACCGTTTGTTTTCTTGATTTGCTTTATTTCTCAAACATTACAATCTCTTAAATTCAGAAAGCAAAAGCGAAAATTGCTAAAGTAGAAAAATTAAGTCGCTCTATAGTGCAAACTATAGTCAAAAACCACCAAAGCACCAACAGTACCGAGACTAACTTAAGACTAACTTAAAAGCGCAAAATAAGGGGGTGTATGTAGGGCTTTTTCCTTAACTGTATATGGGAACGCGTAGATAAAATTTTATTATAAAAAATCACTTTTTGTTGTATATTGTCAACATTTAATAGAAAAATTTTATTTTTTTTTTAATTTCATTGTATTTTATGTTATTTTTCCTCCAAATAATTAATGAACTGAAATTGTCATAAAGAACTGCGCTTCTTCTTAAAAAAAAAATAATAATAATAATTAAAATTATCCTTATATTTAGCTGAATCTCAAGCCTGACTAAAAGACAATTTTGCATTTAAAAAAAACATAATTTTTAGGAAACATACAAATTAGGATTTTCAAGGACCTTCCGCATTTGGGGACTAAATCTCTTTGTGTAGGCTAAGATCGGCAGATCTTACATTAATTGGCTTTTATCCTGTGAAGCTTTTAAATTCCTCTCCAGATGTTAGGGATTGTTATCGTTCTGGATAACAATCCCTAACATAGTTACATTTCTTTTATACAATCTAAAATGATAAAGATAAACGTGACCTATGTCCTGAAAATCACACCCACGACACTATATGTATTTAGCGTCATGGTCCTATAGCTTTTTTATTTCCTTATTAGTTTCTTTTTAGGGAAACTCATTACAGAACGATATTATAAAAAATTCAAAACTATTTTATAAAAAATAAAAAACACTAATAGGTCATTATCTGATATGACCTTAATTATAATAAAAGAATTTACAAAAAGACGCATACTAAACAAAAGCATCCAAAAACATAACAAAAAAACTCAATATTACAAATTGAGTGGAAAAATTGCTACAACAAAATGTGTAAAACTTAAAATTACAAAGCTTATAACACTCACAGCAAGTATATAAGAAACAGATAGTTAAAGAAATCATAATAAAAAAAAAACTTGAAGACCAAAACAACTGTAGGCGAGAGTGACTATACGACACTCTTCTCGACTAGTACTACAACCACAACTGACTACTATTACAAAAAATAATAATAATACCTAATAATAATAATAAAACTTGCAACAAAACAGTCCATTTCGAATAAAAATAATGGAAGGAAAAAAGGAAGAAACAGATGAGGAAAAAGTACCGTAAAAAGCAAATACTCTTTTATACACATAGATTACAAAAACACACTCTCAAACAAAAAATATGGACAAGAAATAAAAACAGACAGACGAACAATTTAAAGAATTGGAAATAAAAAATAATAATTGCAAAAATACCAAAAATAAATACAAAGAAAACTGAAGTATACACCACAAACAAAAAAACATGTTAATGTAAAATAAATAATAAAACAAATTCAATACAGGAAAATATACAAAATTACAAAAAAATGCAATATAAAATAAAATGCATCAATTTACATCAACTCATAGAAAGAAAAAAATCACTCTATTATGTGTGAGAATAAGTTAAAAATGAAGCTAAATGGTGACGTGGTGAAAATAATCTAAAAAGAGTCTCATTAAAAAGAGAACCACAAAAATAAAAGGAGAAATTCACCAAAAATTAAGTTTCGATACATTTATAAAATGCGTAGTTTTTTTATGATGAAACAGAATAACAAAAATTGAAATAACATAATAAATGGAATATAATATAAAGAAAAACCAAAGACGAACAAAAAAAAAAAAAATAAAAACAATTGCTTGCTTAATGAATTAACAATTTTATACATACATATTTATAAATAAAAATAATATTATCAGGGAGCAAATATACACATGCACATATGTACATATATACATTTGAGACTCTCTGTAAACATTCTTTTAAACAAAACATATGTTGATAGATTTCAAGTGATAAGGGTATTTTTTTCGAATACAGTAACACTATTCCAACAACAACACAGACTAGGGAAAAAAGAAACAAGTGATTAACAGATTAGAAGAGACATTAAAAGAAACTAGAAAAGGTGGTTTTAAAAAAATAATACCGTCTGTAGTACATTTTGTTATACTGTATTGTTTGCAAAGAGTATAATAAGATTTGTTAAAAAATTTTCTCTCGCCTTCATTTAATGTCTTAGTCTCTCCAGAGCAACATCTAATATTTTATTAACATCAAAAAGAAACACTAATATCTATGTGTGATAAACAAGTATTGATGTTGTGGGCTATTGAGCTGGAAACTTAGGAGGGCTGGTTAACATTTTTATTATATTCTCCAAAAACAGTTATTATATTCCCAATCCAGTAAAGAAAAATCAAATATATGTATGTTAACAGAATTTTTAATTTTTATTATTATTTTTATTTTTTTTGCTGTTAATTATGTACACATGAAGTCAAAAAAAATTTAAATAATATTTATTAAAAACAACTTGTTTTTGAATATTTTGTATATCTTACGAAAAAATTTTCAATATTATTTAATCGGACAGAAGTTAAGCCATAAGTATCTACTAATATCGACCAAAAATCAAAATCCACCTGGCCATTAAAACAGTTACGGAACAATTGCAATATGGTTTACCATTAACTTTCTTAGAAAAAAAATTAAATTTGTGGTTTATGTTACATAGTTGTGCTTATAATTACATAGTTTCCCATATACATATTCCACCCTTTTTGAAATATCTTTTCTATTTTATGAGCCATAAAATTCAAAAATCTTCTCCAGATGTTTTGTATCAGGAAATCTCTATTTTTCCTTAAATTTTAGAATTATTGTCGCAAAATTATTTGTAAATATTTTTTTTAAATCTTACCAAAATATTCACAGAAAAAATTATTAAATAATTTCTTTCAAGTAACTTTTTATTTGATTTTTCTACAAATTTTATTATATTAATGGTTTTCATACAATCAAATAAATGCTTCGTATAACCCATAAACCATAAATATATAAGCTTGTAAAAAATTTGTCGAATTTTGTTTGAAAAATTATTTACATTTATTTTACATTTAAGGTTCAATTTTAATGTGTTATCGACTTCGTAAACTGTTACTTTTGAAAAATCAAATTTGAAATAAATAAAAGTATTTTTTTATTTATTTATTTTTTGTCTTTAAATAAAGAAAATATAAAATTCAAGAATCAGCAAATTTTAACAACATATTTTATTCGCCAAATCCCCTCAAGAAAAATTAAAGGATACACAATTATTTGCAAGGGGCGTTCATGCAATACGAGAGTGAAACACACAAATTTACGAATTGTAAAAGTATTCGTTTGGATGAAAACTCTTATTATTATATCATATAATTATATTATTTTGTAAAAAAAATTTACAGCTTTTAAAAAAATTATAAAAAAGAAAAACATTTTGGAAAATAATTTTCACACATAACAATTAAATATAATTTTATGGCAAATGTTCTTTAATTCTGGTCACCTTATTGCTTAATTGTACGATTTAAAAAAAATATAGTAAAGATGTTCTCAGACAGCAGAATATATGTAGAAATGTCGTTAAATTATTCGATAAGTATGTGTTGTTGTAACAACAAGAACTCTTTAAGGATTTTAGTCTGGGGTACATAAAGGACAAGTCGAAATTGAGGTATTTTCACTGATTTCGTCCATAAATCCATTGGACAAAGAGCTGACAGTTGAATATGTGGTGGTATCATTGAGGTCCTCACCATATGCTGGACATATGTTGGGGACGGCATGGTCTATACGGGTCCAGTAAGCATTAAGCCCGTTACTTTATCCCGACCTCAGTTGAGCCAGTTGAGTATGTATATGGAATTTAATCCTACGTTTATACACACCTCTCGCAATTAAAAATATTGTGAAATGAAAATTTTTCACGAAAACAAATCGAGATTAGTGAATCTTTTGTAAATAAAGCGTAAGGCGTTGCCAATTTCATTTACGTTTATAGAATTTTCAATGATAATAGTTGTTCTTTTCCCATCCGGCACGACAAATAAAGAAGTATATTTCTTTATGTAATTCGTGTATAAACAGTGAGTTACTTACTTGCAAGTTATTTTTATTTGCAATAATCGTGCGTATAAACGTAATATATGTTTGGTGTTACTATTAAGCATTCCTACATTATTGTAGATATTTCCATCATTGAAGGTGAAATTATGAAGAAATCGCTTTTATTCTTTGGAAAAAAAATTCCATATAAGCAGTAATTATTTTTGACCGGTTTTTAAGCAACACTCATTTAATATCTTTATTGATATATCCTTCTTCTGGTTATAAATATTATTGCAGATCAATTGTTAATCCCCTACGTTGGAATGTCATGCTAAAACGACCACATTTTGTATTTAGTTTTAAGACCACATAAATGTACGTCACACATATATAATTAAAACATCTCTTATTTACATATATGTATATTAGGGTTATAACTATTTTTGGACCTCAAAATAACAGCACTACCTAATAGCCAATATTGTCTTGATAATAAAAATCAGTTTTTTTAAATCGATTTGGAGAAAAACCTTCACGCACCGGTCGTAATTTCTAAATTGCTTTTGAAAAATTTTTAAAATTTTCATTTTTGTATCTTTTATATACAGTTCAAAATATTTAAATGGTACAAGTTAGGAATATCGTATGGATTACAAATGCCTTATTTTATGTTCTTTTCTACTTAAATAAATCAGAATTTCAGAACAAATTATAAGATTCTTGATGAAAATACTCTTGGGAAGACTGCGAAAATTAATCCATTCTTTGTTCCATAGAATAGAAAAATTATTCCAAAAATTTCTAGGACACATAAGACAATAGATAGATATTATAATAATTACGATTTCCTTATTTATTCTTGCTTTTAGTCTTTAGTGTAGTACAAAGTTGGTTTCGGTACCTATTTTAGTGGCCAGGCTAATTTTAATTTATTTTAATAACCATATGTGTATTGGTATTATTTCGTCGGTACGCTGTGTAATTTTGGGATATTTTTTATTGGACCATCGGAAAGCTATATTGGTCATCTATTTTCAATTTAAATATACATATTTTCAAATATCTGGATTAGTTTCGAAGTTATCAAAAGGCTTTCATACAAGAAATAATTTGTTTTTTTTTTGCTCTCCTGAACAGTTGTTCAAAAATACATTGTATTTTACATAGACATAAATAAAAAAAACTGCCTAATTTATTGGAAGTATTAAAATGAAAAATAGCAAAAGGAAAATCATACATAGACTCGTATAAAGAAGACGCATGTTTAAGTGTTGCCAACTTATTAGAAATTTTGCTTAGAAAGTCAAAGGTTTTAGACGAAAATGTTCAAAAATAATAATAGACAATTGAATGGAAACTTTCCGAAGTATTTAATTACTTGTTGGAATAAATCGAAAATCCAAAATAGTTCTACGCAATATTTTATTTTATTTTGTAGGACACCATTTATTTTTTATAACTGCTTTACAGCGCGGGTGTATTGATCCTATTAAAACGTCAATCATTTCCTTTTATATTTCTTGTATTCGCTTATAACTAAACCTGATAAATCTTTCTTCATGGAATAAATTCAAGCTCGTATTTTGCGAATTGCAATTTCCGATAAATAGGTCATTTCAAAACATATAACACATACCAAACTAGGAGAATATGGATACATTATTTCAAAATAGAACTGCATCGATTAATATTTTAATTCACTTAAGCAAATCTCAGTCATAAATATTCTAACTTTTATAATATAAAATGAACTCATTTTTTGTCCCAAAAAACAACACACAATAAAATATTGTCAGCAAAAAATTTGAATTCTTGG
Source organism: Protocalliphora azurea (assembly GCA_932274085.1). Lineage (NCBI taxonomy): Eukaryota > Metazoa > Arthropoda > Insecta > Diptera > Calliphoridae > Protocalliphora > Protocalliphora azurea. Next base: position 135,511,378 of record OW026519.1, read on the forward strand.
TAATCTGTTCCTTCCCTTCGACCGTCTCACAATGAACTGTCTAGTGGAAAAAGAATAAAAAAATATTTTATAATGTAATAAAAAAAAGTTTGCTAAGATTTTCAGCATTAAAGATACGTTTCGCTTTTGATTGTGTAATTAGTCTGCATAAAATAGAACGACTCTAAAGTAAAGGAATTTTGCAAGTATTTTTAAATTTTAGGCAACAAAAAACTAGTTTAAAAAAATTGCAAAAATTCAGTTTATGATAATTAGGCGTTTTTTTTTTTATTAATAAGGTAATCCCACAAGGAACAATATAAATAATATGAATTATTTGCTTTTACACCGCGAAAAATATTGAGTAACTTTGGCCATAATATCAAAAATGTTTCTATTTTTTTTTTTTTTTTTACTTTAATAGACCAGAAAGAAAAGGCACAATGGAAAACAACCTAAGTCTGAATGGTGTTCAATATTTTGATATTTTTTTTATACAGCCCATATTAAATTATATATCTTTTCTATGCCAACTTTTGAATTTTATGTTAAATGTTTAAAACTTTTCGATTTAACTATTGAAAATGTTAAAATTACAGTATATTACAGATAAATAACTATAAAGAATGCATTCTTAAGATAGTTTAGATGATTTTTCAAAACAATAAAAATTGTATTAGGAAAATTAATAAAGAAAATATTGGTGAAAATTTAATTACCAAAATTTTAAGTCCGACCAATCCTGTAGTTACATTTTATCGAAAAGTAACAAATCGAAGCAACCAGAGACCGGATTTTAATACTAAAAAAATAACTTTTTATTTTTATTTCAATCAAAGAACAATCTTTGGTGTTCAAAATTTAAAAAAAAGTCATCATAATTTTTTTATTTTCATCAATAGTTTTATTTTTTTATTTTATATTATTTTATTTATTTATGCTTTTTTTTATTTTTTTGATCGAAATAAAAAGTACAAAAAATCGTTTGTGATATTTATTACAAAATAAATTAATAAAATAATTTTTAAAATGTATTCAGACAATAGGAACATACGAAAATGAAATAAATAAAACCCTACAAACATTTGCAAGATATCTTTCTAAAAGAACTTACGCAATATATTCTTTTTATAATTTGAACGAAAATTATCAAAACAATATTTTTCTAATATTGTATTTTTATCAGTTTAAAGAAAATTAGGCAATAAATAACGAAAAATATATAAAATTTAATTATTTTTATTCTCAAAATATCGCCTTTTTTCAGTTAGGTGACTATAACCCTCCGCAATAAATTGATGATATCCCACTGAGATCATCTGGAAGAAATTAATGCAATACTTTTACAATTTTTTCATTTGTCGAAAAATTATTAAAAAATTAGAAAATATTGAAGAAATCTACATTGTTTACATACCATTTTACGTCTCAATGTAGTTTTCGTTGACGTAAACATTTCTTGACAACTTCTAAATTCACTTATAATTCATTTGGATTTTGCACTAGAATGCTTTTTATTTGAATTTTAAAATAAATTTATTATAAAATATTTATGAACAAATGAAAATACCTCTTAAAACTTCAAATTTTCTATTTTGATTCGTATATGAAAGCTCAAAGTTATAAAACCGCCTATGACGCACATCTCTCTCGATGGGGGAAACTTCCGCAATACGAATAAGATTATTGCATCAATAAAGTTTTTCTATTAATAGTAGAAAATATTTTTTGAAACAAAATCAAAAGTATGAATAAGAAAACAATCAATTGAAAATTGTTTCATACTGATATTTATTTTGAAAGATATATATTTTTTTTCATTATGATGAATATTTATATTATAAAATATAAATAGTTTCCTTCTATTTTTTTTTTTTTTTTTTTCAAATTTTAATATCGGCTCAGTTCACTGTCTGTCTTAAAAATGTTCTATCTTCACAGCCTCTTAAATTAGAGTGAGTCTATGTTGAAATTTTGTTGTTATATCAAATGTCCATGTCGTTCACGTCCATATCGTTCAATTCGGGTCAAAAGAAATTGATTATAAATTTCATTGATGGGTCTTACCAACATTTTCATAGTTTTTGAAGAGATGCGTAAAAATTATTTCGTTGGTTTAAAATCCGCTTCAAACAGTTATCTTTTGTGGATAAATTACAACCTCGTGAGGGTGGAAGTATTCCTCATTCATCCAATAAAAAAGTCGAATAAAGAAAACGGCAGAGACCTGCGCCGACCTGCTGAAAGTCACTTGAGCCAAAATTTACTATTTATTGGGTGTACGAATTTTGTCATGATTGTTATTGTTATGATATTTTTAGATAAAACAACAATGTATTTTATTTAAAGTATTCCCTATAGAAAGCTACAACGATTTTTCCCCATCTTTAATTCCAAAACTACTTCTAATCTTTTGAGACCAATAACGAATCGAGCCAGTTTTTGATACCTTGATAAGTATTGCAGCTAGGGTATTCTGAATAGAACGAAATAAATAGTAGTCAGAAGGAGCAACGTCTGGGCAATACGGCGGGTGGATCAAACCTTCCTATTCTCTATTCTTCAAAATTACTGTCTCGTGTCTGGTCGTATATTCTGCCCATTTTTTGTTCAATGCTCACTTCACATATGACTTTTTGCGCCTTGGATTACCATAATGAATCCACTTGTCATCGCTCGTAACAATTCGATGAAAAACGACATCGTTTTGCGGCACTGAAATTTAAGACATGCAAAATCGCCTTTCGATGTTTCTTGGCTTCAGTGTGTGTTCCACTATTGATTTTGGATCAATCCAAGTGCTTTTGAACGTCTGTTACTTACTTGATCTACTCCCAATAATATATTGATGAACAAAGGTTCACCAACATATTAATAATAATTATAAATTGGTTCATTAGTTTAAGTGTGCATACAGGAAAATTAAAAAAATGTATATTTTGTTTTTTGTTATTAATTTCTTAAGTGGTCAATAAGTAATTTAAAAAATTAATTTGTAGCACCTTAATTATATTTTTGTCCCATTTCTGTTAAGTTAATTAAAAAATTGATGTGTGTTCACAGGAATATACACCAGTGTACATTACTATCGCAATTTTAGAAGAATGTGCACTTCTGACATTCTTCTAAAAATATTATAAAAATGCTCATACAGAAGTTACTTTATCAGAGAAGGTAACTTTTACTATAGTTTCATAGCACTTTTTAATGACTTCTGTAATAGGACATACTTTAATAACGCATTTTCATTTTCAAGAAAATTCCTAATACTTTTATAATGAAAACTTATGGCAACACTCACTCTACATATATATGTATGTGAGTACTTATGTATGTAAGTATATATGTATATACATATAAGTTGATTTTGGGAACTTTACACTACTACGGTACAAAAGCAACACACACATTAAGGTGCTGCGTCATCAACTTAAAACAAAATAAATATGAATACTTGAACGTACTCATAATATTAGAGTACATTAAAAAATTTATTCATACAGCCATACATGTGTATGTAAATAAACAAATAAAACTGCGCCTTAAGCAACAAATACAACGTCAGAGCTAAATACAAAAAATAAATGAATAATGGTATCCCTAGCGTTGCCAGAATGACAATTTTATCATATTTTTGATGATTTTTTAAAGGAAATATGATTTGATGAATTTTTTTTCTAGAAAATATGATTTTATTTAAATCATTAAGCCAAAGATTTTCAGTTTAGTAAATATTTGCATCAAAATTTCAAATAAAATTAATAAACTACTATAAAAAGTTTCATAAGTTCAATATGAACACTCATTGTCTTTCAATGATGATCATAATTTCTAATCCAAAGGATAGGGCCTGACATGAATTTTCTTGAATTTCTGAGACTTTTTGACCAATGCGCATATATATATATATATATATATATATATATATATATATATATATATTATTAATGCTAAATTGGTTATTTTTTTTTATTGTAACATAAATAAAATATAAAAAAAGTACAAAAATTTAGTGTATTTTATATTACCGATTTTTTGAAAATTTTTTTAATATAAATTGCCAATATTTTTCGAAAAATTTGCAAATTTTTCTTCAAAATTATCTGGCAGCCCTGATGTTATTAACATTTGCTTTCGTTTTACTTTGTGTATTTTTTTTTTTTTTTTTTTTGTGTTTTTGCAATATCAATTTAACACAAAAAAATGTTAGTTGCGAAATAATACTTATTTTTATACATATATGTACATATGTATTTCGTATATTTATTGTATGTATTTTCTAAAGGGATTATTTAGCAGGTCTTAAAATTTTAAGCAGCAAAAACAATTTTAACATTTTAAATAAATAGCATAAACCTAAAAGAGAGAAAATACTTGCTTAATTTTTTCAGTATTACCCCCCCCTTAAAAGAGTTGTGGTGAATTTGATAACAGAAAGAGCACAGCAAATAGAGCTTGTAATATGATTTCAACTCAACTCTGATTACCCAACCAACAAAACAATTTTATATATACATATGTAAAAAAGAAAAAACAAAAATATACTCATGCCAAAAAGTGAAAAAAGTTTAACGCAATAACATGATAAATAGTATAAAAAATATAAATACAAACAATACAAAAAAAAATAATAATAAAAAACTAAAATGTTTCATCACAAAGAATGACACCAGCAATATGTGTGCTCGTTCGGGTCTAAAATAATGATTTCTTTAGAAGACGCAAAAAAAGTAAAAAGAAATCGAACGTAAAAATAAAATAAATTACCTTTAGTCGTGTATGTATAACTGAACTAAAGTGAAGTGTGTACTACTGCTGCTGCTATTTGAGAGTTGTCTGTATGAAGCAAATGTTGGACCATATCAGGGATGGAAAATAAAAATATTTTTTTGGTATCAAAAGTAAATTCAAATGGTACTTTTTTCACTCTCAGAATACTGAATTGCAAATTTTTAATAGTATAGTGTATAGAATTTTTATATCTAAAATTAATATTATAATAATATATAAACATTTTTAAAATGTTCTTGAAACAATATTAAGGAGAAAGCAATCTTTAAAGATCAATTCCTTAAAAACGAACACTTATCGAGTTTTACAGAACATAGAACATAGAAATTTGAAGAGAAATTGCTTATCTTTATTCTAAATTAAACAATCGAGATCTAGAGCACATAATTTTATATAATTTAGTTTATTTGCCCTATAGTTATAAAAATTGTCTTAATTATAAGTATGTGTAATATTTTGAGAACTCGAATTCAAGCATTTAGTCAAGGAATGATGTTCATTGCTATTTCATAATTACTTCTGAATACCAAGTGTAAATCTGAATAGAATGACATAAAAAATTATAGCAAGTTTCTTTTCGAAAATTAAATATTAAATATAAGGAAAATATGTACATTTTCTTTTAAAAAGTTTAATTTTGAATCGAATTTTAGAACAATTTACTAATCAGTTTGAGAGTATAATATTTATCCCAGGAGAATAGACTAGACTAGTACCAAAAAAAAGTACGATCGTATCAACTTCTCCATCCCTGGAGCATATATATGAAGAGTAGACCAGAAAGACCCCCCTTCCTTTACCCAAACAAATAAAACATTTTACAGTACAAAAATAATAAGAGCTTCTCAAAGCTATGTACATACTCGTATAAACAGTCATAAAAACATACAATCAAGCGTATAACTTATACAAGGGCAGTTAAAGTAAGTTCGCTAAATTCAGGAATTTGTTTAATTTTAAAAAACGTATCTTTCAGCATACAAGGACTGCGCAAGAAAAAGTTAGTGCATACAATTCAGCTTATAAAAATGAAACCTATGCAATTTTGGTTTAGTTTTAAATTTAAAAGAGAAATTAACTTTTTATTAGTTTTTAATAAAATATTTAATATTTTCTGGAATACCCTCAATTAGAGATTTATTGTGTTTTCGGTTACTTTTTTATTGGAATGGATCTACTTATTCGTAAACTCTATTTTATTTTTTATTCAACTTTAAGTATTTTTTAATTTTTTTAGATATAACCTAATATACATTTCAAATGAACTGAGTTTTGTAGTTTTGTGGTTGGGCCTCCATAGGAACATAGCAGCAGCATTTGTTTGACACCTCTCAGCTACTTTTTTGTTGTAATGATGAGATCCGAGAACAGGCCAGAAAAATTAGAATTCGTTGTGCTTTCTAATGATAGAAGGGTATATTGTCCGAGAGCACTCATTTACATACATTTCTGTGTTAAAAGTGCCATTTGTTATGAATAAAGTGCTTTTTCCCGCACGTACAAATGGTTTTCCAGACCAAAAATTTTTACGAAAATTTTTTTACACGAAATTTATCTGATACGTTTCCTATAAAAAATTAATGACCAGGATGTAAAAAGTTCGACAGTACGTATTTTATGTTGCCTTTTAGACGCATTTATATTTTTGAGGAAAATTAATCTCAATCATTTTCGGCCTTTCCTTTGCCACCACATTTTTTCTGACGTTCCTAATAGGAGCTATTTTACTTAGTGGGTCTTCAGGCTACCTTTTTTATAATGAGCAATTTAAGAAATGAATCGCACTCCATTCATACATGTAGATTTTCCCTTAAAATACGAATTATTTTGCCTACTGTCTTACAGTCTGTAGATCAACTTTTTCTTCGCTTATCAGAATTCCTTTCGGTGATCTTGAACTTCTTGTATTTTTTATGACTCAAGAAACTGTACTTACCAACTCATCTGCATTCCTATCAGTTGTTATATGGTCGACATGTTTTTTGATTATAAATTTTAATTATGCGTTTGCATGAATTTTGTTAAATTTTTCATTTTAAAAAACATTACTTTAAATTACATAATTTAACAGGTAGTTACGGAGAATAATAACAAATGTAAACAATTTAATGTTACAAAATTTTCCCGTGCAGAGTCCTTAGTTGGATTTTTCTTGCTTTAAACTCAAAAAAACTTTTCCAACTAGCTTCGTATGTACATATAAAACAGACAGTACATATTCAGTTTACATATTTGCGTTTTTATATTTTTTTCTTTGTACTCTATATTCTACATACTACGTCTTAATACGTATTTCGTCGTAGTCGTTGTTGAAAATTACGAGTATATAGTAGAGACAACACAGAAAAATAAAAAATGCCAAACAAATAAAGAAAAAAAAATCACATAAATTTTATATTGAAATTCATACGATACAACCAAGACGACTTTTTTAATATGAACATTTTTTTATTCATTCGAATGTTTTTTCTTCTTCTTTGTAATTAAACGTAACAAAAGCAACAACAAAGACGCAAAATGAAAATATAAAAAAATCTTTGCTAATAATGAATTGATTAATAAAAAATAATAAATAACATTTGAAAGTAAGACGTACATATACATACATATATAAATGAGCAAAATTAGTTTTGAAAAAGATCACTTTTTTTAACTCAACGTTTTTTATTATTTAAACATACATATTTTAATATTCTTTTTCGTTGCTTTTTTATATTTGTACATCATAGCAAGGTCGTTAGTTTTGTTGTTAAGAAAATGTAGAAGATTATACAAAATAAAGACAGCAAATTAACAAATAAGAAAAAATGAATAAATAAATGACAACAGGCAAACAAAAGCAATTAATTTCTCTTAAATGAGGAAGTTATATTCATACTATCTACTTTTATTATTGCTAAAACACATACAAAAAACAAAAAAAAAAAAAAAAAGGTAGTAAAAGAAACTCATTAGTAAAACTAATTGTAAAATTTCATTATAGTTAAAAGGAACTTAAATCTAAAATTTCTAAATTTTTTTCTTTTAATAAACAAATTTATTAATAGATAATAAATTAAATATAACAAAATAAATTTTGTTTCAATCATAATTTTAGTACAAAGAAACAAGGAACCCAGCAACATAAAAAAAAACAAATTGCAAATGTGTATATAAACATTAACAAAAGATAACACGGTCGTAGACATTTGTATTTAAAAAACACTAACAAAAATACAACAGACTATGTAAACTTTTACAAGAACAAAAAGAAGGAAAAATTGCAGACACGTTATTTCTTTTTAAGCACTTTAAGGAAAAGAAACCCGAATTTCTCCAAAAATATTTGAAAACAAAAAAAGTCATGGATAAAAATACATTTTTGTATTATTTTTCTCTGTCAAAAATTATGAACGAAACAACTAAACATAAAATGTCAAATTTGCAGAGCAGAAATGTAAAACAAAATAAATAAAGTTAATGAACTTAAATTTTCGATGAAAAAAAAAAAAAAAAACAGAAGAACAAGGAAAAAAGTTCTTTGAACTATTTATTTAACTTTGGAATTACAAAGAAATTTCAACAAAATACATTTTTCTATCAAACGGTGTCAGATACATTTTTTCTATAGAGAATTAGATCGATTTTCTGGGAACAATTTGAAACAATTTCTCAGAGAATAATATTTAAGAGATAACATTTTTCAAAAAACAATGTTAAAAAAAGGCTCTTTTCCTTTGGAAATTATAAAAGGACACAAAAAATGTTCAAGAGATATAATTTTCCAAAGAAAAATGTTACACACATGTTTTTTGGAGTAATCTTAAAGAGAGACAATTTCTCATTGCAAAATGATAAATGGTGAAAAATCTCCAGAGAAAATGATAAAATGAGACAATTTTCTGAAGAAAATTGATAAAGAGAAACAAATTTTCTGAGAAAAATTTTCCGGAGAATTTTTTAATATTTATAGAAATATGGCAAAAGCATACACATATATTTTTAAAATATTGAAAAAAAAAAAAAAAAAATTTAGAGCGACAATTTTATGTAGAACATTTTGTATGAAAAATGTTTTACTGTAGAAAAATTTTTACAGAGAATTTTCAATAAGGAAATGTCAGTGAAAATTTCCTATAAAAATATTTTAAGACATTTTCGACAGAAAAATTCTTAAGAGAGAAAATTTTCTATAAAAAATGATAAGGAAGATTTCTTTAAAAAAAAATAAGAGAAAGCACTTCAATAAAAAATGTAAGAAGAAAAATTTTCTATTAAAAATTTTAAGGAGAGAAATTTCTCTATAAAAAAAATATTAAAAGAAAAAAATGTTTATAAAATAAATTTAAAAGAAAAAATTTTCTATAAAAAATTGAAAAAAGAAAAAAAAATTATAAAAGGTCTTAAAAAGAAAAATTTTCTATAAAAAATTTACAAAAGAAAAAAAATGTATGAAGAGAGTAAAAAATTAAAAAAGACAATTTTAAAGAGGTAATATTTTCCATAGACAATTTTAAGGAAAGAACATTTTCTATAGACACTTTTAAAGAGAATATCTTCTAAGATAATCAGGGTTGTCAAATTTTTTGAGCCTCTGTCGCCAAAATGTTAATCAGAAATCAACAAAAATCGCCAAATTTTATTTGGTTTTTAAAGAAATACTAAAAAATTAACTAAAATTAGTACTTACAATTTATTATAGTTTATAAATGTAAATTCAGCTTTAAAAAAGCCAGAGATTACAGTAGCTAATACAATAATTGAATAAAAAATACAATTTAAAATACACTTTTCGGACATATAGAACCTTTTTGGGTCAAAAACTTTTAAAATTTATTGAACTTTATTATATTTTTTAAAGGAATAATTCAAACCTGATATCACAACATTGGTCCTATTAAACTTATAAATTTTTTCAAAGAATTAACTTATTCATAAACGTTTTTATCTCATTGTGACCGAAGTATTGTAAAATATATTTTTTGGGGATAGAATTTCGTAAACTAAGTTGAAGCTATATACATATTAAGGTTGTTCATTTTGCTAGATAGGCAAAAGATTTTTAGTAAGAAAATTTTATAATTTTTCTCCACAAATATCTATTTAATAAAATTATAAAAACTAGCCAAACAAGTCACCACATTGTTTACACATCGCCATGTTGCCAAACGAAAAATTAGTTGCCAAAAGCAATTAAAATTGCTCAGTTTGGCGAAAAATCGCCACATTTGACAGCCCTGTAGATAATTTTAAAAAGAGAACATTTTCTATAAAAAAGAGAAAACATTTTCTATAGACAATTTTAAAGAGAGAATATTGTTTAAACAAATTTTAAAGAGAGAAAATTCTGTATATAAAATGTTAAGGAGAATTGAGACAAATTTAAAGATTAATTGGTTTCATCCAATCATATATTTGCCTGGTAAATTTAATAAACATAATAAAAATACAAGCTCGTAAAATATTTGTTTTCGCTTCAATTTCAATGTAAATGAATTCGTATACTAGTATTTTTTAATATTCAAATTTGAAAGAAGAAAAGAAATTTACTGCCTGTTTCTGTTTAATTGTTTTTGTTCTTTTACATATATTTATTCGAAACGAATTTTTCGTTCGACATATACTTAATTTATATACAGTCATCATTTGCGATTAAAGTTATTAGTAAATAAGGAACACACTGTTTATACGCAGATAGCAGATTGTAAATAAAAACTAATTTGTTCTATTATAAATAATTTTTTTTTCCACAAAATTGTTCAATATTTGTTTTGAAAAAAAATGTCAACATATTAGACCTTTTCGTGAGTTAGTAAGATACAATAAAAAAAAAACAAACAAGTAAGAAATATAGTCAGTCAAGCCCGATCATACTCGTATGATACCCCATACCATTGTATATGTCCATAAAAATTTGTAAAGGGTCTTATAATTAGACATGTGGAAATTTGTGGATCGATACTTTTACTAAGTGTAAAATAAAATATACGAATACAGAATATTACGTTAGTACTAACATTTATATGAATTTATGCACTTTAGGGTCACTCCCGAATGTGGGCGGGCTTATATGGGAGCTATGGTAAGTTATGAAGCGATCTTCATAAAACTTGTCACTGTAATTTCTTATTATATAAAACTTATTTGTGTCGAATATAAACTTGAGGGTTTTATATGGAAGCTATGGTCAATTATGATACGATCTTCATGAAATTTGGCACAAAGATTGACACTTATACAAAACTTCCTTGTACCGAATTTCATTAAAATATTGCTATATTTAAGGTATTTATGATTGTTAAACCCTTATTCCGGGAGGACATTTGTATGGGGGCTAGGTGAATTATCTTCAAAATTGCGTCTTGTACTTTGTGCACAAGGTTTACATGGACAGCCAGCCATACGGACGGACGGACATCATTAGATCGACTCAAAAAGTGATTCTGAGTGGATTGGTATACATTAAGATGGGTGTTGAATGATTTTTTCTGTGCGTAACAAACATCAGCACAAACACATAATACCTATGGTAGTGTGGGGTATAAAAAATATACGATAACGCTTTACACTTTTTTTTTTTTTTTTTGCAAATAAGAACTATGTATAAACTAAGTTATATATTACGTTTATACACAGTTCTTATTTGGAAATAAAAATGTAATGCGTTGCCGTATATTTTTATTGTAACAAACTCACGAAAACAATTCCTGATTAACAAAACTATTTACAAAGAAGGTCTAAAATGTTTTTTTTTTTTTTTTTTTGCTGTTTTCAAAAAAGTGACAAATATTGTGGAAAAAAGAAAAAAAAATAAATAGAAAAATAAAATTATTTATAAAAGAAAAATTTTTTATTTACAATATACTATCTGCGCATAAACTGTGAGTTCAGTACTTACAAATAACTTTATTTGTAAGAAGTTTGTATAAACTAAGCAATAGAGAAACAAACAGTTATTTTTTTATTTTATAATATTCAAATCAAAAATTAAAAAAAAAATTGGAAACATATTTGCCAAATAATTTCAAGAAACTCAAAGGAATACACAACAATTTGCAAGGGGCGCTCATGTAACACATGAGTATAACGTATAAATATACGAATTAAATGTAAATTTATTCGTATGAATGAAAACTCTTAAAGTTTTCCATAAATTTGTTAAGAGATAAAATTTTCTATAAAAAATTTAATGGGAAATAATTTTTTAACCCTTTAAGGCTCGCTCCTACACCAACTGTCAGAAAAACAAATTTTCTTCATTTTCGTGTTTATTAGACCCAAATCAAAGATTTTTGAAGATATCAAGCTTCCGAAGTTTTTGAGTCCGTAGATATTGGAAGTAGCTTATAAATATCTTTGGACTATTTTTGGACATTAAAAAATTTTATATTCTATTTTTTATTTCATCTTTAATAATTAAACTGTGTTCTTTATTTTAAAAATTTTTAATTATAAGATTTTTTTTTTTTTTTTAGAATTTTTATTTAATTTTTACATTTTCGACAACTGATACTTTTTTATCGTTTTATATTCTAAAGTTTGCAATTAAATAATAAATAAATAGATTAAAATAAAACGATATTAAAGTCAAACTTTCTTATAAGCTACTTTTGGGGTCGAAAGGGTTAAAAACTGTAAAAATGAAGAAAAATTTTCATAAATAAATTTAAAAAAAGACAAATTTTCTCTATAAAAAATGTAAAAAAAAATATTTCTATAAGCAAAAACAATTTATTTTCATAAATTTTGTATAAAAAATTGATAGAAACCAAATTTATATCAAATATTTAAAGAGAACATTTTCTACAAAAAATGTTAAAGAGAGAGAGAGAGAGACAGATTTTTATAACAATTTTAAAAATGGAACATTTACCATAAAAAAATTAAGGTGAATTTTCTAAAAAAGAAATGTTAAAAGGAGTTTCTAAAAATAAATAGTAAAAAACGCGTTTAAGAGACAAAAAATATCTTTTTTTAATTAATATTCAAAAGACATTTTATGTAGGTTTTCAAATTGAAAATTTCTACAAAAGAAACTACTAGAGGCATTCTTCTAAAACGCGAAAAAGTAATTTTTATTTATTAATTAAAGATTACTCCATTTATATGCTACTTTCTATAAAGCTGATGAACTTTGATCAGTTCAATATTTGTCATTCAAAATTACAAACCTAATTGAAAATATAATGTATGTATGTATGTCTTTTAAATTGTTTATAGAAGTATTGTTATTATAAAAAATACAAATAATGAAATTTTAAGAGCATTTTAGTGCATAAAAGTTTTCGAAAAGCCTATGAGACAGGAAATTTTATATAGAGCATTAATTTTTTATTTTTTTTTAATAAATTCTTGTGGAGGATAAATATTTCTATGCAAAAATATTCAAGAAACATTTTCTATATAACTTATTATTTATTATTTAAATGCAAAAATATTTTCTTAAGCTATGGAATTATCATTAAATTCACAAAATGGCAAATAACATTAAATGAAAAATCAAGGCATTAAATTAAAACTATAATAAATGCTTAATAATAAAATAATTATTTAAAATCTTTATTAAAATAAAAAAATCATAGAAATTAATATAAAATATTTCCGGCATAAAATCTAAACATGAAAACACACACACGTCACTCATACAAATCTTCTTAACCCGTCGCATGAACAAAAAACAAAATCGAGTAAAAAAATTGCACCTGCTTTGTTTTTCTACTAGACCAAGACGGTGAAAATCAAAAGAAGTAAATGTTAAAATAAACTAAGTATAAAAAAATAAAATACCATAAAAATAATGAAAAAGAAGTGCCAAAAATTACAAACCTTTATGAAAAAACGGTATGTATATTTACTCCAGTAATAAAATAAAAACACAAAAGAACAACGTTCAACACAGCAGCATAAAGAAAAAAAAAAGATAATAAAACTTACACCCATACAAAGAGGAAAAGTGTTTATTTATTTTATTTATTTTTTTTTCTACATTTCAATTGAAATGAGGTTGAATTGAGGTGAACTTATTAAGAAAATAAACCATGAACGAAAAACTCTCTTAGAATATGTGTGCTTTCTAATGTTATTACTGCGTGTTGAAAATTTCGATGAGTATTTTCCAACACACTTTAAAATTCAAAAAAAAAAAAAAGAGTTGAATTCCATAGAATACAAAAAAGGGGAAACAACGTATGTAAAATGTTAGAAAAAAAGAGTAATTATTGACTGCGTCTGAATTTTAAGATCTAACTCACACTCATTTACAGTCGGATAGATTATTTGAGAAATGAAAATAATTTCATACACTATTAAGTTCAGTATGTATAGAATTTAGAATTTTTTAAATTTATTTTATATTTATTTCTAAATTATAATATGGCCAATATTAATAAACTTCTCTGTGCCAGATAATGGAATTTGTCCACCAAATTGAGGATTTTTACTTTAATTTTAGGTCAGATTTCTTTTATTCAAAATTTTCATTAAATTTTGTTTCATCCGAAATTTTCGATAAAATTATTTAAATTTTCTATTTGAAATTTTCGATAAATTCTCTTTTTATATAAAATTTTCCATATATTCTTTTTTTATATAAAATTTTCGATATATTCTTTTTTATAAAAAAATTGCGATATATTATCTACAGACAATTTTCGATATATTCTCTACAGAAAATTTTCGATATATTCTCTACAGAAAATTTTCTGTAAATTCTTTTTTCATAGAAACCTTTCGATAAATTCTCTTTTAATAGATATTTTTCGATGAATTCTATTCTTGTAGAAATTTTTTGATAAATTCCCTTTTTACAGAAATTTTTAGATATTCTTTTATAGAAAATTTTCGATAAATTCTCTTTTTATACAAAATTTTCGATAAATTCACTTTTTATAGAAAATTTCTCATATATTCTCTTTCTCGATGTTTTCGATGTATATATTCTCTACAGATATTTTCGATGTATTCTCTACAGAAAATTTGCGGTAAATTTTTGATACATTATCTACAGAAAATTTGGGTAAATTTTATTTATATAGAAAATTTTTCGATAAATTAAATTTTTATAGAAAATTTTTCGATAAATTCCCTTTTTATAAAAAAATGTTCTATAAATTCTCCTTTGTAGAAAATTTTCGATAAATTTTCTTTTTGCAGAATATTTTTGACAAATTCTCCTTTTATAGAAAATTGTCGATAAATTCTCCTTTTATAGAAACTGTTTATACATTTTTTATTTATTCGAAATTTTTCTATTGATTCCAAATTCTCGAAAATTTTTTATTAATTCGAAATTTTCGATAAATTTATTTTTATAGAAAATTTTCCATAAATTTCCTTTTTATAGGGAAAAAGTAAAAAAAAAACAATAAACTATCTCTAATAGAAAATTTTTAAAATATATTTTCTCTTTAATAGAAGATTTTCATTTTCTGTTTATAAAATATGTTAATTTTTAACTACTGTGTTCAGTGGTTTTGTTGCAGCATGAGAATTTCTTGGAGATTTATGTTTAATTTTTCTAGTCTATCCAACACTAAGAGGTGAGTTGATTTAAACGAGCCAAAGAGCAAGAACAGGACAAACAAAGAGAGAGTGAGTAAAGAAGCTAAGGTGGGTTTTATAAAATCCGGAACAACAGTGAAATGAAATAAAAAACAAAATATGTAAACTTGTTTATTTTTTTGTCTTTTGCTTTTATTTAAAAGCCAATTTAACAGACGAAAATAAATAAAAAAAAAAAAACTAAGAAAAGAATAAAAAAACAAGCCACGAATGAAAATCTATAAAGAGCTACAACTATAATGCAGCAAATAATAAAGTAACTGAAATCACCAAAACAAAAAGAGAGAAAAAAAAGACAAGGCAAACTGGTTCATGATAACAGCAGCACAAATTAATTCTTAAAAAGACAACAGACAGACAAATAAAAGCTAGAGAAAAAGGCATTGAAATAGTTTTGTAAAACAAAATAAAAATATTTTTAAAATATTGGTGATTACAATAAAAAACTAAGAAATAATAAATAAATATGTATGTAAAACAAAAATGTCAGTAGATATGTACAAACCTACACATTTAATACATAGATATATGTATGCATATACATACATACATGTAGAGAGGCACGTACTTTTAACCACGAGTAAGAAAAAAAAGAATAACATCAGGCAGTCAGCAGCAACCCAAACATTATCATTAGATTGTAAACTTTCAAATTTCAAAAGTTACAAAATAGCAAAATTTAAAATTAACTACATATAAACTATAAATAAAAAAATATACAGCCAATCTACATACTAGCATAAACAACAACACCAACAAAAATAATCCTCCAATTTATTATACGGGTGTGTTCGATGAACATTATAAAACGAAAAATGTTTCAAATTCTATTACAGCAGCAACTTTTTCTTCTCTTTCTTCCTTCGGAAAATAAATGACTCCGACACGGAAAAAGCAACAATAATAATAAATCTACTTTTACACACATGAATCCAATAGACAAAAGAACGGTAGGACGGGCAGACGGAATGACTGACTTATAACAAGCAGACAAAGCGAATAGACGACAGACAGACAAATAATTCATGTGTGAAATCCACTACACACATACTTGATGTGTTGCCGTATTTTATTTTTAAAAATCTTATAGGTAATTTCTTTGCAAAAATCTTATTTTTGGAAGAAAAATATTTTTTGTTAAAAAGTATGTTTTGTTAAAAAGTATGTATGTATTTAGAATGAAATTTGAAAAGCAATATCTTAAGAGATTAATTAAAATAACCAATAATGGTGGAATAACCTAAAAAAAAAGAAAAAAATTATTTGCATTGATAAATCATTTTCACATAAAAATTTATTCTTTTTCAAAAGACGTTCCGAAAACAAAGCAAAATCAAAGATTGTGAAGAATATAAATTATATTTATGTACTCAAAGCTGTATTATTATTTGGTAAACTGTTATTATTTAGGCAAAAATTACAAAATAAAAACTACAAAAAATCTTATTTTTTCATTAAAAATCTTTAAATCTTTCCACGGTCTCAAAAAACTTTAAAGATAAGATAACATCTGGCAACACTACACATACCGCACACCAACGCAGGCATCCACTATTGTGTATGAGAATAATAATAATAATAACAGAACCAGCACTCACTACTTTTTTCAACACCAAGTGGCGGAAAACAGAGTTGCTAAACTCTTATGATTAGACCCAAAAAAAAAAAAAAAAATATTTCGAAAGTCGAAAATAGTTTGATAAGTTTGCGATTGATCCTTATGATAAAATATAAACTGGAAATTCGTAAGATTTTAAATCATATTTGCAATCTTATTTACTATCCTCGAGCAAAAAATGTCATTCTAACATTAAATTTTGATCAGGGATGTAAAGGAAATATTTTTAGGTTTTAAATTTTTTTTCAAATTTTCCTTTTTTTCATACTCAGAGAACTAAGATTCAAATTACTGATAATTATTTTTTAATTATGTCAAGACGTTTCGTTTTCACATTAAAACTGATGGATTAAATACGTTACCGAATCATTAAATTTTAATACATATAGTTACTGATGTTACTCGATTTTCATTTTGCTTTTATTCAGTGTAAATAATTATAATAAGCAGGGCAACCAAAAATAAACTCCAAAAAAAGTGTTTTATGCGCATAAAAAATGCTTTTAAAATCGGAAAATATGCCCGCAAAATTCAGAAAATATGCCCTAAAATATTATTCTTTTCGGGCTAAATTTTAAATTAGCTGGTATTCCTGCTAAAAATAACATGATTCTTATTAATAATTGCTAAAAAATATTTTCTTTTTGCACTCAAATACATTGTCAGGAAATTACAAATATTCTATTAATTTATAACATGAATATTATTGTGGAATCGGATTTATATATAACAGTAAAAATAAATGTTCAATAATGGTAAATTATGTAAAACATTCTCTTGGATGCAAATTATGCAAAATTTGTCTCCTAAATGTAAAATATGCAAAATTATACTCTTGAGTGCAATATATGCAAAATTATGCTCTTTAGTTTATATATTAATAAAATATGCTTTAAATGCTATGAAAATCTATATGCTGGTATGACCAAAATATGCAAAAATATACTATAATAAAACGATGTCAAAAATCTTAAAATTGTTTGAAATGGTAGTTCATTTGAAGCAAAAAAAATATATATATATATATATATGATTATGCATACTTTTGGTTGCCCAGATAATAAAATATGAATTACTTATACGTTCTGATCTTAAAATCAAATTAGTTTTGTTAAAAATTAATACTTTATCTGATAACTTTGAAATTCGGAACATTCCCGTTTTCACCTTCAATAAAATTCGGTTTACTGAACGTAGAAATTTGTAATTATATTAGAGCAAATCACGACCACAATTTTGAAAAGATACGAGTGCAGTTATTCCAAATTAATCAATCGATATGAAGCAAAATTTTTTTTATAATTTATTTTATTGTCCTCTATAAATTTTTTGCTTGAATTGTTTAAATTACATACATACATACACATACATACATACGTACATAGAACATACATACATACATACATTTAGCATAATCAAGGATGGCTACCATTGCCCGTTAACGCTAAAATACCGATACTGAAATAGCCCAAAAATGCCGATAACGCTAAAATATCGTCACCGCCATTTCTCAGTTTGAGAAAAAATTATTATTTTTTATAAAATTAATTAAAACTTGTTATAGTTATTCCAGACCGACCTTTTATTTTATATTTCATGGTTATTACTTCGAATTTCTGAAACAACTGTTGCCATAAAACCACCATTACCGAAATAATTTGAAATACTGATAACGCTTAAAACCGTTACCGAAATAATGGAAAATACCGTTATCGCTAAAATACCCTTACGGAAATAATCCAAAGTATCATTATCATTACCTTTTTACCTTTTTGAACCTTGCTGAATAACATTTGTAAATCAGAATCGAAGATTAGAATAAAAATAAATCTTTGAAATAAATTTTCTTTTGAAAGAAATTGTAGAATAACGAACTTAACGTTTGAGAGTATCAAATTTGTAAATCAGAATCGAAGATTAGAATAAAAATATATCTTTAAAATAAATTTTTTTTTGAAAGAAATTGTAGAATAACGAACTTAACTTTTGAGAGTATCAAATTACTCCCAGGAGTACTATGGTACTTTTGAATATTAAATAGTGTCAAAAAAAGTATGTTCGTATCAACTTTTCTATCTCTGATTCTGATTAAAATGTGGCATTATGAATTTTCCCATTTTTAATTGAAAAATATCCTTAAATTGTAAACTACCATTTTACTTACACTCATGCATTTAGAATTTCTATTGTACCCAAACCCTCTAGAAATAGTAGGTCTGTTCGTTTGCATAATAATTTTTACTAGTTTTACTATTTTTGCAAGTATTTTATTCGAAAAGCGTTTCTGTGAACATAAAAATAGTAAAAGTAGTAAACATTTCAAAAGAAAATATTTTTTTCTTTTGCTATATTTTACTTGAATATTCTGTACGAGCAAAACTAGTAAAACCGTTTTATTTTCAAAATCCTATTGAATTTTATTTTCGAAAAGAATAATTAGAAAATGTGTAATTTTTTCAACGCTTTTTTTTTTGGAACCTGTGGTAAATTTTGAATGAAGTCTTGAAAATTTTAGAATTTTGATTTATTTATAAAACTTATGTATACAAAATTGTATTGTGATACTAATTTATGCACCTTTAAGTGATTTTTGGAAAGGGCCTTTTTATTTGAGCCCTGGTCAATTATGGACTGATCGTCTTGAATTTTGGTACATTGATTTGTATTTAAGATGTGTCAATTTGTATACATTTACCACCATATTGAAATTTTTGCTGATTAATATATGTTTAGGGAATGTCTTTGTATGAGGCTTATGATCAATAGACCAATACTAAAAAAAGATTGACAGGAGTCAAATCCTATTTTGGGAAGACATTTGTATGGAAGCTAGGTGAAATACGAGTAATAAGCAGGTTTCTAACAATAGTTTTCTTGAATTATACAAGTTCTTTGTACGAAATTGCGTTAAATTATCTTCCAAATTTACCAGTAGTTTACATGGACGGACATACGTACAAATGGATGCTTTACAAGTAGATTAAGAAACTGACCTATTGATGATATTCAACAAGGCTAAAAACCGTTAATATTTATTTTTTTCACTAATTGTAATCATAAATATTCTGAGATAAAAGAAATTTTATAAGAAAATATGTGAACAAAATGAGATGTTTCCAAGTTTCCATTTAATATAAAAAATAAATAAATAAAAATTTTATTATTTTTTTACTATTTTCCGTTTTCTTTCTTTTCCACGTAAAAGTTTATTTTTTAGATTTTTTTTTTTTATTTTAGTTTCTCTTTTTTACTAGTTTTGATAGAATTTCAAATGAACAAACCTAATAATTTTTAAGGCAATAGGAAACAGTGTTTCCGTTTGGTTATTTTTAACCAAAATTGGTTATTTTATTTTACATTTTGGTTATTTTTTTATTTTTTATTAAAATTTTATTTTTATTTGCTTTAAAAATACTATTTACTCTGTCAATCTGGCCAGCAATAAAAAGAGGGTGTGTTAAAAATACATCATTCATTTAAAAAAGTAAGAGTGTATGACTTCTCATTCCAAATTTAACTGACGATGAAGAAACAATTTAAATCAATGAAAAATATAGATTGTCTATTATAAAACTAAAAAGTTTGGAATTGGATGTAATAAATAAGCCAAATAAAGAAGAAATTTGCACTTAATCAGTGATACTTAAGAGAGGGCATTTTATATTAATAAACTAATTTAAGTACTTTTAACTGATTTTCGGGAGAGGACCCTATGTGGAACCTACAGTTAATTTAAAGCGATCCTTTTGAATTGTCATATTTTATGTACATAAACAATTTTTTTGTCAAAATGTTCTGGGATTAAAAAAGCTTCAGTTTAAAAATACTACTCCAAGAGAATATTTATTTGGGAATTCGAGAATCAGTAAAGGAATTTCTGACTCGATGGGTATAATTTGGCGCTGTTGGGAAGACAAAAAATATACCTTGTTTAGTTATTAAAACTGTGCAAGACAACATAATTAAAATTTTAAAAGGGAACCACATTACTTTGCAAATAACTGCAATAAAAGTATTCTGTCATTATCGACGTATTTTTAATTGGACCACAATTTTGTAAAATAACAATCAAATTTAATATATGAATGTTCTTTGATACATGAACAATTGATATTAATTTATTTTCACCAAAAAAAAAAATACATATTAACAAATAAAATTTCCTAAGGCTCTATAAAAAATAACTTGTTTGCATTCTAATGTTAACATAACATTATAATTGTTAAAGTCTATCTTATTTTCCATTACTGCCCAACCGAATTGTTTTAAAATTCTAAATTCATCATATTACAAGGATGTGTGAATAACTAAAATTGGATCAGAGACCACCCGTTGTTAACCATCTAAACAGTTAAATTTCAAATATTTTTTTCACCAAAACATAAAAAGACTAAGTTTGTGATTAATATGCAAAATACAATAATTAAAACCTGAATACATGTCGAGGTCCTATATTCAAAACAATCTATCTCAAATAACACAACTTTTCAAGAGTGAAAAAAAAATTGTTTATTTTTCTTATTTTGCAAGTATTTAAAATTTTTTCTTTTATAATATTTATTTAAAACTAGAACTAAATTTTACACATACATAATTTGTTGTTAATATTTTATAATATTGGCAATTTTAAAGGGAGGTAGAGGGTTTTGCAGTTTTAAAATATTCAATGTGTATAAAAAAATAACGATATAGTGGGTTTTGCATTGTAAAAAATACATTTAGTTACTATTTATTGTATGAATTTAACTAGTTTTTAAATTAGTTAGTAATTTAAAAAACCAACATAATTCAAATAGGTTACTTTATTTTGGGATCGGAGCAGAAGGAATTTTGCAAAATAATAATAATTATTGGAATAAATATTATTTATAGCTTAATTAAAGAACTATTATAGTAAAAATTTTAAACTTGTGTGGGTATGATTTCCTTATTAAGAATAAGAACTGAGATGAAGCGTGAAGGGGAAGTTTTAGCCCCCATACAAGATAAATCTTAATTATCGCATATCTAAGGAAGTATTACAGTTAAAGTCTCGAGATAGAATAGTTTTCTTGTCAAGATCCACAATTGATATAAAAATAGGTAGAACTATTCAACAAAATTTTTTTAATCAAATTCATACTCAGCATATATACATTAGTCAGAAATGTTATGTTTATATTATCAAAAAATAAAATAATTACTCAGATATATAGAGGGTTTTGCCTAAAAGATTTATTTGGTAAGATAGAGGAATACAAAAATGTTTATAAATTTGGAAAAACTAGGAATTTTCACTTGAAATTTATGTCATAGATGATTTTATGAAAACCTGATAGAAAGAAAATTTTGAATATAGGCCCTCGATATATAAAGATTACATTAATTTTTACATAACATTGAATTATTAAAATTTGGTTATTTTTTCTAAAATTTTGGTTAGATTTTTTTTCCGTGGCAACACTGATAGGAAAAATAGAAAACCAAAATTTAAGTTTTTGCTAAGAGAGGACATAGAGAATTTTTGTTTATTTAAATTTTTATCTCATCATGACTAGACACAAAATAATAAAAAAAGAAGTAAAAGAACGTGATTTCTACTTTGCTTTCTCTCTCTCCCTCTCTTGCATTAATAAAAAAAAAAATAAAAATATAATGTCTCTTGAGTAATCTATGGAATAATTTGTTAGCATCGCACTCTCTTTTTTGCACGCAGTTAAGAGTTCATGTACCCTGCAGATACACCCCACCTCACTGTTCTAATATAGCGAACTCAGATGAATGGCATGAAGTCATTGAGAAGCACAAAGTTAATTTTTAAAGCAAAAAAAAAATAATGTTATAGGAAAAGTTTAGTGTATGTTGCTTTAACTAAAATTGAAAGTATTATTTAAAGAGCTTAATATGTTAAATTAATATTAAAGATTATGACAACGAGAATTCGAAATATTAAATAGTAAAATAATTTCGCATTTGTATATCTGATTACACCTCAAAGAAGACAAACACAAACCATTCTAAACTCTATTTAAGCTCAAAAAAAATTGCCGTTTATTTTGAAAGCGGCCTAAGTTCATACACAAAATTGGTGAAGTTGGGTATGAAAACATTTAAATTTTTTCGTAATTATTTGATTCTTATTTAATACTTTCTTTTACTAAATTTGGATAAAACTATCACGTTAAAATGTACCTATTTTTATGACTAACTCGATTTTTTATCGACATGTCAGATTTGCGGTTGTTTGTCCGCATTCAGATGGCAGTCAAAGAAAAATGTACAAAATTAAATTTTATATTTTTTTACTTTCTTTTTTTTTTTTGAACTTACTAGAAAATTTTGAAAAAAAGTATTACATTTCAGGGTAATCAAAAAGCTTAACAAGGTCCTAAATAATGAGATGAAACTTGGTTCAAAAAAAGACTCCTAAGAGCTATGCCAAAATATGAGCCATGCTAAAGCTATGCCTAAGCTTTAGTCAATCAAAGCTAAAAAAGAAATTGTAAAAACTGAGAAGAATTCTGAGGCAAAGAATGATTAAAGTTCTGCAATAATAAAAATATATTCAATATTTTGTATTAGCCCGGAAAACATACGTTATTGCTGACTTTTCTCATGTTCCAAGGTACAAGTTTTGTATACAGAATAATCGAGAAAATAGTCCTGAATAGTATCGAACTAAAAACAACTAAAATTTACAAAACATTTTATCGTATGACAAGTTTACTCAAAATGCGATAAGATATATATATGATTGTTTTGTATTTTTAGTCTGAATAAACTCAAATGAACATCACAAAGACATTGATTGACAGACATTGACATTGAACAGTGTTTTTAACATTTTCTGGCCAGATTTAGAATTTCGTCGTTACAGAAGAAACACCCAGAATTGGGAATGTTATTTTAGAACTACAGAGTGTTAGTTCTTTGAAATACCCAGTGTTTTGGCAATTGTAAAGGAATTGGATCCAAATTAAAAGCGAATTTAAGAAGGCCCCAGCAGTGCACAATTGTGATTATTAATTTTAAATTCTTATAGAGAGAAAAAAATTAAAAATAATCTAGTTAGCAATTAATTTTTATATAAAATAGTATATCAGAAAAATCTGGAGAAAAAATGCTACAAGTAGTTGATTAAATAAAAACATGTTATGTTTTATTTGAACGCACACCTTACTTCCACAGGATGAGTCCGCATTAGTACACTGAAAGAATGAAGTAGAACTAATACGTATTCCAATCTGCTGGTGTCTAATTATAGTCCACAAACTCTGCATTGGTACTGCCAAACAGAGACAACAAAGCAATTTACGATTGCAAGCTTGTTTAGACTATTTTTTTTTGGCGTCTCTATGTTATTGAAACTTGTCATATAATAGCTGCGATCAAGAAGATCCTGCACATATGTAATGTTGTAGTTTGAATGCCTCCTCCGTTGAAATCCCAGAAGGAACTGCTGAGTCAACATGAGCTTTTGTTTTTCGATTGGAATTACCTACTTTTCATTGTGTAGAAGGTATGCTGTAGTAATCTGAAAGCGGCTTGTGAAATTCCTTATATCTGTGGCTTAACAACTTAATTTTATAGTGAAGTTTGGTAAGAAACCTACAATTTCTTGGTCTTCGTAAGTTTTGCATATTTACAATGGTAATTACCCAAAAGATTTTCAATAACAAATACCAATGAACTGAATGACTAGACTACATTTTAGAAGATTTCTTGATTATATTCACAGCGAGTTTCTACAGTTAAATGCGCTAGAGTACTATTTGACAAGGATTTGCGATGCGATATTAGTGTATTGCAATTAGATACATCCTGTATTTCTAACATATATTTACTTGCTTTTAAGTGCCAGATATTCCCGCTGTGTGCTTAAATTCATCCATTTTTTTGTATAATATTCTGGTAGAAGGATTTGTGAACCTGAAGTTTTCACAAAAAATTAAATTTAACTCACTAGAGAGATCTTTGCGAAAATACTTTATCAGATATTGAAAATCTGGATTATCTCTGAAACGAAATACGAATGATCAGAATAATACCAGCCCATTGTTATAATCAAAATTCGAGTGAGTACGCAATAAACTTTTTAGTAATCGAAATTTCGAAACTAATTAAAATATTCCATTTAATATTTTTGGTATAAAAAAAAATACCTTTAACTTTAATAATTATATATTAAATCATCGAAAATATTTACTAGATTTTAACTGCCTGTTCCACATGTCGAACGAAAAAAATCGATTAAACAAATTGTATGAGCAACAAAAAAAAATTTTTAAATTTATATGTTGTTTTCACATACATTTTCGAAATGAATTTTTCGTTCGACATCGTGAGACAGCAGTAAGTATTGGATTTCAAAAAGTTTCTATCAATTTGTTTTTCATTCAAATTCGAGTTAAAGAACAGAATTTTATGTTTTACTACCCAATACGCATTTTTGCTGGAATTCAAGTTGAAACCTTGAATACAGTGCATAGCATTGAATTAAAGTTATATTACACTTTAATTCAATAGCATTCTCCAGTGAAAAGGAAATTCAAGCCAAATTTATTTTACTTCAAAATTTTTCATTTTTTCAATCATATTTCATGTTTAAAACATTTTTATATGTGAATTCACGTCGGATTCTAGCAAAATTTTCCAAGGTTTGAATTTTTTAAATTTGTGTGCTCATTGGGTAGCAACAAGCCTGTCAATGCAAAAAAAAAAAAAAAAAAAAAAAAAAAAATGCAATATTATAATAGTAAAAAATGTACAAACAAATCCAAAAATCCTTAAAAAAAATATATGAACAACTTTTTGACGCTTTTCATCCCCCCAATTGAAATTAAAAGATTTGAATCTGTTAAAATTTGATGGGTAATGTATTCAATTTGTAAACTTTTTAAAACCAGAAAAAAAAGAAGATTTTAAAAATTAGTCGACTAAAGTCCGTTATTTATTTTTAAATTTAAATTTTCTACGTCATCTGGGAGCTCAAAAATCTCTGGAAAGAGAAAACATGCCTAGGAAATTTTGTATCAAATCTGGCTCCGTTAGGATTTGTAGGATGAATAGATTTATAAGACAGCCAAATTTAAATTTTCAACGACGTCTGGGAACATTAGAAAGATATGAAAAGAGAAAACATGCTTAGGAAATTATATATAGAAGACTAAGAGTCGTATCAAACGATAACTCAAGTAGTGTAAACGGATCTTTATCAGATTTAACGTTACTTAAACCATCTTTAAGATCTCAACAGTGCCTGAATCTTTATTTAAATCTTTATGTCTTATATGCTAATTTGTATTAATTTATTTTACAAAAGACCCTCTAGCATTGGATCTGAAAATATCTTTGTTCTCATTAAAATCTCGTCCAACGATGACTGAAATTTTTCATATAACTTTAAGCATTAATTTTCTTAAAATAAATGTTGAAACAAAACTAACTGTCACATTTGCAAGATTTAAAATTTTCCAATTTATATTAGAACACAAAAAAAAAAAAGACCACATACCATTCAGTATGAATAGTAGGGTATTGAATTATTCGGTTAAATCTACAAATAATTATTCGATGTTAAAAGTTGATTGATTAATTATTCGATTAACCGTACACATGAATCTCTGTTATATTTTTGTAATTATGATAAAAGTAATTTATAGTAAAACATAATGATTTACTCAAACTTAAAGTTGCTTTATTCTAAACAGTATTCCTACTAGAATAATTTCTATTGTCACAAATTTAAGCATTTATGAAGTTTTAATATTATAAGCATATTTCCCATATCATGTTTTATTAAATATTCTACATAATAGATATTTTGAAAAGAGACAATTTGTTTTTAAAATATATATTTTTTTCTTAACATTAACTCAAAAAAAAAAAAAAAAAAAAATAAATTTCGGTTAATCGGTTATTCGACACAAATTATTCGGCTTATCATTAATCGAAAATTGACAATTTTAAATTACTCGAACAGTTAATTGATCAAAATTAATCGGATAACCGAATTACTGTTAATCGATTTAATACTCTAGTGAATAGTGATTCTTAACGATACCTATTAAATTTATTAACGAGCGGTAGCAAAAACTCCACCAAACGTGTGCACATAAGCATGCAGGATAAATAATTTACTAATTAGTTGATAAATGCTGTGATTTTAAACAATTTATGTAATGCATACATATGCATGAAAATACTTATGATTCAATTCAAAAATGTCTAAAATAACTATGTATGTATGACCAAGTCATCGATAAATGTGGTAATGACGATGACATTGATAAAGATGACTGTTACTTTGCTTAGTATACATATGATGGTGAGTGATACTGTAGTTGTTAATATCATATACTTATTAAGTGTTACCGAAGTATTGTGAGTAAGCGGTGTCTGCTAGTGATGACATTATTTCTATTATAAGGCTTAGTTCAATGATGCTAGTGATGGTTTATGGTGGCATTACTAATATAATTTTTTTTCGTTTGCTTTGCTTTTACCTCCATGTGTTGATTTTCTATTGTTTTTAGTCATTCAAAATTTTTGCTGACTAATACAATATTTGTTATCTTTTGTATGTTTAATTTTTATATAGTGTTTCAATATTTTCCATGTTAAGTACGTAGGACTCATATAAAATTGCTGTTGTAAGTTTTTCGTCATTGAAAATTTCATTTTCGTTTTTGCCTGTTGATTTTTTGTTAACTTGATGTACAGTGTCAGCCAAAAGTAGTTGAACAAAAGTTACATTTTGAAGAAAAAATATTGTTAATATAAGAAGATTAAAATTAATATTAACATAGTGAAAGGAATATATTTTTATTTAATTAAATAAACTGTTGAGCTTAATATTCTGTGACAATCCGTTTGCTTTTGACCAATCCAGAGAATCTTTTGTATTATACACATAATGAATTAAACAAATAGGTTCCAAGATTGCACAGGAGAGTCTCTCTGGGCCTCCGCCGATATATTCCCCATTGCTCTTCTGAATCACTATTTTCCATAAGTTTTAAATAGCCTTAAGATCATGGGACTGTTAGGTCTTGTCCATGACGATTACCACTTGTTGATATAATTAATTTTTCATTCATTTTCAGGTTTATTTTGATTTTTTATCATGTTTGAATATCCAAGGGGTCAGTATTTTATAGCTGACATGTGAAAACATTACTTCCGGCAGAATTTTTCGACACACCGCGGTCCCAGCCTTTGTCTGAAAAAGCTTCCCAAGCCATTACATGTGGCCTCCATGCTTATAGTACACTGACAGCTATTTTATTTTTCTTGGAAATAAATGACTTTTTGCAGAGATTTCTATAACGGTTTTAACTACTCTTCTTTAGATTGTACATGTTGTTCTTTTAATGCTTAATGATTTCAGACCAACCAGAGCAATCTTATTGTGATCGTATTGACTTTTGTAGCGTATCTTACCATCAAATTTGCCATTTTAATATTTGTCAAAGGTTTTAATGGGTCTTAAACCAGGGAAACCAAAAATATGCAATATAATATTTTTTCCTGTGCTTCAAATTAACCAAACTGCTAGTTATTTATCCGTTTCAGACAATTTTAAGAATTTTTGCATCGATTTTTTGCAGCATATTTTTACATATTTTGATCTTAACAGC
The DNA here is from genome assembly GCA_932274085.1 of Protocalliphora azurea. Classification (NCBI taxonomy): domain Eukaryota; kingdom Metazoa; phylum Arthropoda; class Insecta; order Diptera; family Calliphoridae; genus Protocalliphora; species Protocalliphora azurea. Next base: position 135,539,923 of record OW026519.1, read on the forward strand.
ATATTTTGGGCTTAGCAGCATATTTTGTCATATTTTCATAGAAGATTCCTATTTTCGAACATATTTTTAATTAAATGGCATATTTGTGCATATTTTGATTGATTTAAATAAGTAGTGTTTTATATCATTATTTAAAAGAGTTAAATAATGGCATGGTAGTAATGAGCAGGGTCATCAAAAATATGCAAAATCATATTTTTTCCTGTGCATCAAATGAACCAAACTGTTAGCTATTTATCCATCTCAGGCAATTTTAAGAATTTTGGCATCAATTTGCTACACTATATTTTTTCATATTTTGGGCTTGGCAGCATATTTTTGCATATTTTGACATTAGAAGCATATTTTGTCGTATTTTCATAGAAAATTATTATTTTAGAACATATTTTAGAAATTTTGATGGCATATTTTTTACTTAAACACTAAAGAGCATAATAATAATAAATGTTGCATATTTTGCTCTTAAGACACAAATTTTACACATTTTGCAACCAATAGAATTTTCCATTGGTAAAATTTTCGTTTTACTGTTACCTACGTTTTTCAAATTTGATTCCCTAATAATTTTTATCCTATAAATTTATATAAATTTTGTAATTTCCTGATGCAATGTATTAGCTTTGAATATTTTTAAGTGCAAAAAGAAAATATATTTTTTTTTTTTTTTGCAATTTCTAATAAAAATTTAGTTATTTTTAGCACGATTAGTTTACGACTTAAAATTTAGACAGAAAAAAATATTTTAAGAGCATATTTTTTTTATTTTAAGGGCATATTTTCCGATTATAAGAACATTTTTTATGTGTATAAAACACCTCTTTTAGAGCATATTTTGATTGCCCTGGTAATGAGTATAATGAATTGAGGTATAATAAAAACTTCTGTAAGTATGCAGTTGGTAACTATTTATTTGCTTTTTGCTAGGAAGTTTTTCAAATTAAATACATTGATCAGTTTCGAATATTTTTAAGAGCATAAAGAAACTAATTTTTAGCAATTGTAATAAATAAATAAATAAAAAAAAGTAGATAATTATAATCTAACCATAAAAAATATTTTAAGAGTAAAATTTTATATTTTAACGGCATTCAATTTTAAAAGCATTTTAATGCGCATAAAACACTTTTTTAGTTACAATTTTTTGGTTACAATTTTTAACTTATATACAGGAAAAGTATAACAATTTATATGTTTTTATTTAGAGCGGAAAACAACCTTTATATGGAAGCAAATATTTTTAAAAAATAATATTACTTTGCTCCTACTGAATAAATATAGGATTTATTCAGTTAGTTTTGCCCGACAAAAAATATAAAATAATTTTGACTGGGTTATACTGCGTTGCTTGAGTTGTACTTGAAGCTCAATAAACAGCGTTCTGTATTTATATCCGATTTATTAGTAAAAAATCTTTTCTGGTAATTATTTGCTTTTTTGTGAAATTATTTAAAAAAGGGAAAGTGTATTTTAGGTGGCCGAAGAAGGAAAGATAAAAATCTGCACCTCAAGAGTGTTCTTCGATTACAGATCTTTTATTAAACTGGAATTTTTCTTGATATACGGGTGGATGTGATCATAAATTTTGAAAATATAAACGTTGCTATTGCTCACCAGGAGCGATCTTAAACTGCTTACGGGATTATTCAGTTTTAAAAGCAGTGTCTACGTTGTTAATTTTCGAGGTGGATCACTGGCTTAATTCGAGACCTAGTGTCAACGAAACCTAAATAGATAAGATACCACAAATGCTGATAATGTGTTTAGCGGCAATTTGCCACCACCACCTCTATCTTACTTGTCCCAAACGCCCGGTCTTGCGAATTGAGTCCCTTTAAATGGCAGCAAGTGCATGTCGAGCAAGACAATTTACAATTTCAAACTAATTTAACAATGACAGTTTTCTAACGATAATTTTCTAAATTACTACTAACAATATTTCAGTATTTATTTTGAAGATCTTATAAGTTTTGAGAATGTGACATTATTAATATGTGCTGCATGTAATAAATGATCCTCTTACCACAAAAAAAAAAATACCTATAGAATTAGAAATAAATGTAAAAATTATATTTTCTTCGCTTGAGGTCTAAACTAATTCACCCCCTGCACTGTTAACAAGGAAACGAAAAAACACACACAGTCAGTAAAATGGAAATGAAAGAACATTTAATATGCACTGCAACACTTCACTTGCACTTTACAAAAAAAAAAAAAAAAAAAAAAAAAATAAATCATCGAACTAAAACCAATAATAACGAAAAAAGTACTTGTCAGAATCCCTATCATCTATAACATAACAAAAATTAATTCACTTTAGACTCACACACTCTTCTCTCAGGCAAATGTAAATGGCCTCCCCTCCTCATCTAAAAGAAAGGAAATAAATGTAATAACATGTTCCTAAGAGGTGAAGTGATGTGAATAAATGAGTGAGGTGAATTATGGTGAATAAACAACCACTTACTAATCTAGAGAAATAATAAAGAAATTCCACCACCAATCGAGTTTAAATTACTAGCAGATTATGCTTGCCTTGGTTTGTGGTACCCAAAAAGAGCTGCGTGTCTAAAATTTATGCCACTACGTCGCACTGTGTGGTAAGTGCGGCAAAAAAAAAAAAAAAAATGATTTTCATAATTTTAAATAAAATAAATTTTTTAAATAACAATTTTATATAACTTTCAGCTTTACCGTTAAGTATTTTTTAAAAGTGTCCAAAAAAAAGGAGATTTCAAAAAATAAAGTCGCCAAAAAAAGGAATTTTTTGAAAAAAGGGTTCAACTGCTTCAATTTCTCTTTTTATTATTACAAAAAAAAAAAAAAAAAAAAAAAAAAAAATTAATAAATCATCGAACTAAAACCAATAATAACGAAAAAAGTACTTGTCAGAATCCCTATCATCTATAACATAACAAAAATTAATTCACTTTAGACTCACACACTCTTCTCTCAGGCAAATGTAAATGGCCTCCCCTCCTCATCTAAAAGAAAGGAAATAAATGTAATAAAATGTTCCTAAGAGGTGAAGTGATGTGAATAAATGAGTGAGGTGAATTATGGTTAATGAACAACCACTTACTAATCTAGAGAAATAATAAAGATATTCCACCACCAATCGAGTTTAAATTACTAGCAGATCATGCCTGCCTTGGTTTGTGGTACCCAAAAAGAGCTGCGTGGATATAAGCATTCATCAAATCTATTTTTTTAATTTTCACAATTCGGTCTAAAAGATTCGGCATTTGATGTTTTAAATAGATGTTTTAAAACTTTATTATTTATTAGTTTTAGTTTTAACAGTTCTAGTTCATTTCTGGGTATTTTTTTACATTATCATATTGTGAAATAATCTCAAAATAATAAATTTCTTCGTTGGAATTAACATATAATGGGTTGAGGTATTTCAAACAACTTAGTTTCTCGTCATTTACAATATAGTTTTAAAAAAGTAGTCATTTATTTCCATTTTAAAAAAGGGGCCAAAAAAGTGGCTAGGTGGTTAAAAAAGTGGCAATTGGTGACTAAAGTCGCCAAACGGTAACACTGTTTATAGAGATTAAAAAATACTGTAAAAACTACATTTTTTATATTTTAATGTTATTACCACAGGTTCAAAAATTCCAAAAATATAGGTATGTTTTGCAATGTCCAGCATTTTCTATAAGTTTTATCACATTTTCTGTGTAAAGTCAGGTACAATTTAACACATTGTCGTTATTTGGCTCATTCATTGAAATTTTGATTTATATTATTTATAAAATTCTTTGAGACCGTGAAAAGATTTAAAGATTTTTAATAAAAATAAGATTTTTGACAAATTTTTATTTTGTAATTTTTTTTCCCAAATAATAACAGTTTCCTCCAATAATAACACAACTTTGAGTATATAAGTATAACTTATATTTTATCCAATCTTTGATTTTGCTTTCTTTTCGGAACGTCTTTTGAAAAAGAATACATTTTTATGTGAAATAATTCATAAAATGTATCCATGCAAATATTTTTTGAGTTTATTCTACCATTGTTGGTTAACTTACTTTTGAAATTTCATTTTAAATACAAGTTGTAAGATTTTTAAAAATAACATATGGCAACACTGAGTACAGTCTACATGTGAAGTAAGTGTTGCCGTTTTGGGCTTTTTATACCAAGATTTTTAATTTGGTAGGATGTTAGGCTGAATCGAATTTTGTTAGATTTAATAAAATGCATTAATATATAAAATTAAAAAAATTTTAAACAACAATATCTGTTTTAGAAAATAGCCGCTAAGAAAATGTTAACCGAACGAATTTCAAGTATTTTTGGTAAAATTTAATAAAATATTTATAGTATATCAGACATGATGTATGAAATATTATATGTAATCAAAAATATATTTTAAACTGATTATATATATAACCCGTTCCGGAAATGTTCATACAAATTAAAGAAAGCGCAAAGGGGCTCCGTTAGAAAATAAAATTTATTTTAATTTGTCTTAGGAGTCACATCAAATATAACCTTTTTTTAATATGTGCATTAAAGTGCCTAGATTTGTATGTACACAATTTTAAACATTTAATTAAAAAATTACATTAATATTTGTTTTTTTTTTTTTTTAATAAGTTTTTAAATTAAAATTTAAGTTTAAACATTATTACAAATACGGGCTAAACAAAGAAATCTGGAATTGCTATGTTTCTACATTTTAAAAAAATTTTAATTTTCTCAAGATGATATTCTTTAAATATTGATATGTTTCAAACAATTTTGGAAAGTTTTTTTTTCTTTAATTGTGGTAGAATAAAAGATTTTTCAGTGAAAACCCTAATAGAAGCAATAAAATTATTAAATTTAATTAAAATTGGAAGGCAGGCAAATCTAACAGAGAACTTCAACAAATAAACAATTGAAGAACTAAATTTAACTTTGGCAAAAAAAAAAAAAAAGTTTGATAAAAAAGCTAGCCGGATTCACACACAGCAATTTTTCTTGCTGCGATTCTGAGTTTGTAGGCGAGAGGAGTAACAAGAATGTAAAAACTACGATCTCAGACTTGCAAGAAGAAAAATTGCTGTGTGTGAACTCCGACTTGCAGAAGTAGAGATGCGTTTGAAAAAAAATAACAATTTGCGGCTAAATCAATTTTTCAATACAGAATAGCGTATTGCAAATACATCATTATGCAAATATCTTTTTTCAAAATAATAATATAATCCGTTTTTTATTATTTATTGCATTTTTTATCAAATATTTGTAAAGTTTTACCGTAGTTTCAGTATTGCATGCTGATTACTGCTAATAAAATATTAATACGAGGCACAGAATATATACAAAAATACAAAAATTTGGTAGGAATGCTATCAAAGGAAACTATGGAAGTAACTATAGAGTTTTTAGAAAAAAATCGTTTAAACCTTGCTCGGAAACATAGGCGTCTAGATATTAATAAAGATCTAATGAAATATCTTGTTTTCGAAATGACCCAATATAAGCTAATTATAGGGAGCTTTATAAAGAAATATATGGCTTCAACAATAAATCAGGTATTTTTCATAAATCGAGAATATAGTTTAATAAATATGTCACAAGAAAATGGTTCTGAGTAAGAATTACATAGAAATAGCAATCTGGTTTTCAAGGTTCCGAATCTGGAACGTATTTCGCTTTTGGTATAAACATTATAATTTCAAATTATTTTAATAAATAAGTGAATCTACTTGGTATTTTTGTTTAAAATTATTGAACTTATATTTTTATTAGAAATATTATAGTTTTATTTTATATTTTAATTTAAAATATTAGAAAAAAAAAAATCAAAAAAAAAAACCATTTTCAGGTATATAAATTTATATAGTTTCAATCATCCGATTTGCAAAAAAATATATATAAAGTGCTATATATAATTTAAAATATTAAAATTCTCGATTTAACCCATTTAGAGATATCAAATTTGTATGGGAGGTGGGCGTGTATTTGGTCTAATTTTTTCAAATTTCTAATTTTTCCAAATTTTTTACAGAAGATTATTTTATAAAAATAAAATAAATACAAATAAAAAAATGTGTTTGCCAAATTTCGTTCATCTACGACAAGTCCTATTTTTGTCCACTCGTTGTATGAAAACACCACACTGTGCGTCATAGTAGATAAACAAAAACCATCATACTAAAAAAAAAACACCCAAGCGAGTAAAAAATGCAGTCAGTCAGCCAAAACAATGGAATGCTGCTGCCTGTACGCTATTACAAATTTGCAATTTCTCTTCGTTTTCCTCGCCACCGCTATACGCTTCAATTGTTCTCATTGATTTTGAGGAATTGTTTTAGAGGTGTTTCATACTTTTTCTACCTTGTTTTTATTTCCTATTTGAATTACAGTTTACAATATAATTTTAATTAAATGAGGTTGCTGTTTACTGGACATTTTGAAAAATTGCTTGGTTGTTTTTCTTTCCTAATTAAATTTTAAGCATTCAACCTTAATAACATTGTTTAAGGAACTATAATTTTTTAGCATGTATTTTATTTTAAGGAAATTGTTGTACTTTACATGAATTTCTTTAGAATTTTCTAACTTTTAATATAAGTTAAGATTAAATTAGACATATTCTTTATTTATTTTTTCCCAATAAATGCGGCATTATGTATTGAATATGACATCATTAAAATGTTTCTCGCGGTCCCCAGAAGTCCAATTTTCAATGATTCTGTCTGAATTTAAGTAATGGCCTGTTATGTTGACTTTGAGAGCACTTCGGTTTCTTGGCATAGATTTGCTATTTAAAAAAAATCTTGGTGACCAATCAGATCACATCCGCGAAAAATTACTATATCCTCAAAGCGCTTCAGCCGTCGTGTTGGAATCTGGTTCACGTTCATTCAATTTGGGCTAAAATAAATCAGCTGTCAATTGATCTGTATCGAAATAAGCGAAACATCGTTTTCGAAGAAAAAGTCGGCCTAAAATACACACTAAATAGTAACTTTTTTGTGAATAAATTGTCACCTGGTGAATCTCTGTTTACCTTTTAACTATTATTCATCTGGTTTATAAAGATAATTTGGTAAAAATTGGGGTTCTCTTCCAAGCGTTAATCAACGAATAAAAATCGTTGCTTATAGTTATTATTAGTTGGATATTGTGTAGATGCAGGCCAAAGTCCTAAAATTAAAGTCTTGTGCACGGCGGGGAATTGATGGCTTGAGGTTTTCTTACACACTTTTCGGACGGTGCACGATGGTTCAGAAATTTCATTGGTCAAAAGACAAATTTTTGGAAACCGTAGTTAACAGGTTTCCAAAATTTTAATGCTATTCAATAGTAAACATATTGAAACTAAGATGGTAAAAAAATTAGATCAAAATATTGGTAATTGTGGGCGTGGTATGTTGTTAAAGACAAATATTTATGTTATTTTATAAAAAAATGTGATTTTTGTAAATTTGTTCAGAAGTAAATTCGCAAACTATTATCGATAATAGGCTATTTTTTTTTTTTTTTTTTTGTTATGTTGGTAGGATAACAGTCTTTAAGAAATGGTATGATGTGTCACTATTCCGTGTACACCTGCTGTGTTATTAAATGTTTTCTCAGGCACTATAAATCAAACTTGAATTTTAGTGGAATAGGACTTTTGAGGGTCGAGATAGGTACAAATATATACTTTTGTACCTATCTCGACCCGTCTGTAAAACACTTTTTCCATTTGAATGAAATTACTCCCAAAATTTCTTCTATTTTTATTTTACGTATTTTACCTATTTTTAGCCCTTTAATAATCAAATTTTAAAATCTTTATAAAATATGGAAGGCTTCAACCTTAAAGAATTATCCGAAGAGTATTTTAAACACAAAAGCGGGAAGAACTTACTGTCAAAAGTACAAACCAAAACAATCTCGGAGACCACCAAAATCACTCGGCAATTCTAGCGGTAGATCTAAAAGGCGGAAACTTAGCGATAACAATGAAGAAATCAAATGTGAAAATATTCAAGAAACTTTGCTATTTTCAAGCTATTTTCCAACCAAATGAATAATAATTATAATTTTCTTTTACTGTTATTTAAGTAAAAAATAAAATAAGCATTAAAAAACTTTTAGTTATTATAAAAAAAAAAAATGTCCTTAATGTTTTTTAATTATAAAACAAAATAAATAATAAAAAATCGTAACTTTTGTCCAAAAACAACCGATTCTAGTGGAGTATTCAGTACTGCAGAGAATTACCCATGAATAAGTGATCGAGCGCTTTTCTTCAATTCTTCTTCCACTCAAATCAAAGAATAATTTGTTTAGATCCTTTCAAGACATATTCATATGGTCAATATCTTTAAAAATTTTTACAGGAAAAAATCTGTTCTTTTATTATATTTATTGTATTTTATTTAGATTTTTTAATTTAGGAATGTTAAAATTTTTTAAACGTTTTTTTTTTAATTTAATCGTTAAAAAAAACTGTCAAAAATATGTGATCATTTCAAAACACTGTTTTAATTATTTTCAAAAAAAAAAAAAAATCTTTATAATTTTAAGATTTTTCCCTTCTGAATTTTGTAATTAAAGCATTCATTTAAACCTTAATTATATTTTCTCTCTAAAATTATAAAATGTTGACATGATAGTGGAAACATTTTTTTATTTCAGGTTTATCATTAGTACGAAATATAGATTTTAACCCCTACATGTGGTAACAGATGTTATTAGATATTTTTTTGTGTAAAATAAAATTGAATCCTTAAAATCATGCATTTTAGGACTCATACAAAGTACAAATTATCACTGCAAAGAGAGATAAAAGAGAAATGCTGGTTGGTGGTGGTGAAAATATCAATTGCTTATGTTGTGATAAATTGAAATATCATTATACTCTACACCAACATAGGTGGTTGGGGTATTACGCGTTTGTGCTGATGTTTGTAACGCAGAGATAAAATCATCCAACACTCACCTTAAAGTATACCAGTCAACTCAGAATCACTTTTTGTGTCGATCTAACGATGTCCGTCCGTCCGTCCGTCCGTCTGGCTTGCTGTCCATGTAAACCTTGTGCACAAAGTACAGGTCGCAATTTTTAAGATAATTCAATGAAATTTGGCACGTAGGACTTTCATGACACTAGGACGAAGCCTATTGAAATTGGTTATGATCGGTCCATTATTTCACCTAGTCCCCATACAAATGTCCCGGAATAGGGGTTTAACGATCATAAATGCCTTAAATATAGCAATTTTTTAATGAAATTCGGTGTAAGGAAGTTTTGTATGAATATCAATCTTTGTGCCAAATTTCATGAAGATCGGTCCATAATTGAATATAGCTATTCTGATTTCCGAAAATCACTTTAACGTGCGTAAATCACATACACAAGTTAGTATCAAATAAGTTTTATATAAGTAGAAATCATAGTGCCAAATTTTATGAGAATCGCTCCATAATTTACCATAGCTTGCTCATAAGCTCACTTTCGGGAATCACCCTAAAGTGCATAAATTCATATAAATGTTAGTATTAACGCAATATTCTGTATTCGTATATTTTATTTTGCACTTAGTAAAAGTATCGGTCCACAATTGTCCACATGTCTAATATAAGACCTTCCACGAATTGTTATGGACATACACAATGGGGTGGGGTATCATATGGTCGGGCTTGACCGACTATATCTTTCTTACTTGTTTTAGCATATAAAATAAGCATGTGTATTGCATATTTAGAAAACAGATTTAGAAAAGAACTTACTTTATTATTAAATATTAGAAAGAGTTATAAAGAATTTCTCTTGTGGACTATCTTTAACAAAATTCTCTTCTATAATTCCATGTTAGTATAAATGAAACAATTTTAGAAAACGTTACGATTTCTCATCACTTCAATAAACGAAATAAGATAAATTATAACAAAGAAAAAGGTTGTAAAGAATGAAGATGTCGAAAAATAGGGCTGCCAGAGGATGGATTAAAATAAAAAATAATAATAGTAATAATAAAATAAAAAATATTCCCTTCAAAGTTTCTAATCTTCATAACAATATTAACTAGGATCTTAAGGGAAAAATGCTATATATATATAATTCAACTTCTTGAAAGTCAAATTAAAATGTTTAAAAATTTGTTAATAGTTTCTAAAAATCATCAATATTTTTACCAAAATTAAAATGGAAGCAAATACCTAATTAGTTAGTTGAAAATCAAAGCTTTTACCACTCTGGCATCCTTATTGAGAAGGATGATAATAATGTTATTGTGTATAAATATAAAAATGCACTTTATACAAAAATGACCTTAAAAGAATAAGGAGAAGAAAGCAACTTTGATGTGATAAAAAAAAGTAATACATATAATAACCATTTACTGATATTAACTTCTAAAGAAAGTTAAGCACAAAAATCTACAAAAACAAAGAAAATGTTAAATATAAAAGAAAAACACATATAAAAATGTATATAAAATATGTAAATATGCAACAATTTAGCACAAGATATTAACAAGTAAAATAAATATTTTTTTGTGTAATTATGTATATTTAAATAATTATTAAACCACACAAATGCACTGCAATATTACCAGTCTGGAGAAAAAAATGTAAAGAATTTCTTTTAGAGAAAGAAACCAGAACAAAGTCATTTTGACAAAGATTTATCTTTGTAATAATAATAAAAAATATATAAAGCAGTAAAAATATGTAAAATAAGTTTGAAAAGAAAAAGAAAAACAAAAGTGTTTAAATAATTAAACAATTGACTTGTAATGTATTAAATATTTATTATACAAAATATTATTGGTGAAGAGAAAGTTTTTATTCAATAGGGAGAATGGAACTGTTATATAGAATGAATTGTTGTCTAACATTTTGCATAAAAGTAAAATTATCTTAACTTTTGGCATTTTCTTCAAATCAACTATTTTTGTGTAAAAAAGGGGAAATGTTGGAATTAAATGGAAAGTATTAAAAATAACAAATTTTAAGATATTTGTGTTTATCAAATATATTTAAATAATGTTTGTATTTACTTAAACACACGAATATTGAAATTCCCATAAGTGATGAAAACAGACAAGTAACAACTGACTGAGAAAATAATAAAACAAAATGTTTAAAAATATATAGTTATTTCTTGTATTTAGAATAATCTAATTTATAAGTCGAATAAATTACTATTATTTTGCATACTTTAAATTTATCAAATCCAGATTTTCTTCCTTTAATAATTTTTGGTCTTATCGCTGTGAAATTTATTAAGATATTTCCAATTTGTTTGTACTAAAGCATCACATTTTTTTTATCTGTTTTATTAGATTTTCTTAAATATGTTCATATCATTGGTGAATAAACCAATTATTTGTCATATTCTCAGTAAAATTGCAAAGAAATGTATGGAAAATTTGGTAAATTATACGTAGTATTTTACCCCAATATATTTTTACCACAAAATAAAGTATTCAATTTTGTATTCACCGATTTAAATATGATATTAATTTGGATTTTTTGCTCAGAAACTGTACACTTAAAATTTTTTGAAGTATATTTTAATTTTTTTTTTGCTGGAAAAGCAAAAAGTTTCATGGAAGAAACATAATTTAGAAATGTAGTGCAATAATGGCAAATATATACCAGTAATCTTTTTTGCAAAAAAATTAAATTTTCTTCATTAGCCCATATGCCACAATACCCCAGTTTCCTCTAATAATAAAAATTGCAACAAATAATAATCATTATTGATAATTATAATAATGTGTAAAGGAGGTGTGGTTCTGTGTTAAATTTAAAATGAATCCAGAATGGAAAGTAGACAAATTTCAGCCCATAGAAAAAACAAATTTGATGTATTTTATTTAGAAGCTCTTATCTCGAAAACCTCACTTTCTTCATTCCAATTCACATTTAAGTTCTGGTAAAAATAAAGAAACTGTCCTAGCTTCATTTTAAAATTAAAAATTTTAATTTTAAAACACTTAATCACATTAAACGTGTTAACTTCATGATTTATAGTATTTGACGTAGTGTAGAAAAAAATTTTAACATAAATTTAATACTTAGACTATTATTACAAATACAACAAAAACGTTGAGTATACCATTTGACAATTAATATTAAAAGATAGATGATGCTAACGAATTCAATTACACTTTTACTTCCTTTCTTACGGCCACAACAGAAACATCGATAGTGTGATACTTAGAAATAGTTCCTTCGTAAAACGGACAGCATTTCAGTTCTCATGTGTATCTCAACAAGATAATAAAATGCCGTTGTTTTTGATAATATACATTATAAATTCGTAAGAATTATTTTGCCACTACTTCTTCCATACATCACGAATTTATTTAACAATATTATAACTACAAACTATTCCCACTAAATGGAAATATACTAAGGTGATCCCAATTCCGGAATCTACCTCAGACTTTTGACCGACAGGCATCTTAAGATTTCTCTCTAAAGTTTTTGTGAAACTCACTCTCACTTACTTCTACCCGGCTTATTGCATCGTATCTCGAAGACCGTATTCAATCAGTTAATGTTAATAACATGACTTCAACATCCATATCACAGTCGAAGGGTGTGCCTCAGGGACCACTATTATTCTCAATATATGCAAACGACCTACACAAGGTTTTATCACATTGCATGATCCAAATGTATGCTGATAATGTCCAACTATTTCTCAGCAGAATATCCGATTTATAGAGAATAATATCGCTAAACTCAAGATCTAAATAAGTTACATACTGGGCCACTACAACCAATCTATGCCTAAACCCAAAAAAAAAAAAAAAAAAATCCTAAAGTTTAATCATTCATAAAAAGAATTTTTTTCCAACCATTGAATGCGAAATACAAATTAGCAACCAAAAAAATTGGGGTCGTTCAAAGAGAAAAAAAAAAAAACTTGGGAATTATTTGTAACAAATACTTAACATGGACAAGTCACGTCGACACACTTGTTTCTCAAACTTATTTAAAGCTACGTACTATTTGAATAACTCAATACTACACACCAATCAGAATCCGACAATTACTTGCAAAAGCTTACCTCATACCAGGTCTACTGCGAACTGTTCTGCAATTGTGACTCAGACAGTAAAAGGAAAGAAAATGTACTTATTTAATAACATTGTAAGGTACGTCTTTGACAGAATATCATCGTTTGCAAAAAAAAAAAAAAAAAAAAAAAACTTTATGGCGTTTCTTTTGAAAATCTCTCAACATAATGTTCCCACATACGAGTAAAATCATTTACACCTAAAAGCCAGGCTACACGTTTAACATGTTGCAATTCGCCCGATCTAGAAGGGGTAAAAAACTCATCACGCCTACACGTCTATATCTCGTATCAGAATGGCAATATTCTTTTCTGAGGAAACGGGAATGCAAAAATCAATTTCGTAGAATTCTTTAAAACTTTAGTTATAAAAAAGGCCAAATCAAGAAATCTCTTATAAAGAAAATTATATATTTTTTATTAAATAAAACAAAACGAAATATTACAAATGATACAAAGTTGATGAAAAATTAAACAATTTAAAAGTATAACGCCATTTCTAAGATTAAAAAATTTAAATATTTTATACAAATAAAATTAATACGTTTCCTAATTTCTGTTAAAAACTGTGTCTCAGCTTTTAAGTTGTTGCGTGCTTTATACTAAAACTTTGTAAAAATATACAGTATTGAATATATTTCATTATAAATAGCTTGTCGTTTATTTTTCGCTTTATTTCTTTAACTTACATTGTTTTTTTTTTACTAATTCCTGAATTTACTGAATTAAACATAAATCTGGCAAATACTAAAAATTGGTTCGCAACAATGTTTTTCGGAACAATCATAGTGTTCAGAAATCTAATGAAAATAATCTCATATACGTATGAATAAAACTTGAGATTAGTGTTTCTATAAAGATTTTGAAGTTATAACATTTACATATAACATTTAGCAAATGGATATAGCTTGGATAAGATATGTTGTTTCAAAAGAAAATGTTGTGTTAGAATGAAAAATAACCAACCAATTTTTTTTTATAATAGTGAGTATTTTCGAAGTTCAACTTATTTACTATTAATTTCAACAAATCTATAATAAAACTAAAGTATCTAAAATTCGAACATAACAAAAATAAAGTTGATTTAAAATTTCATGTGAAACAACTTGTAAGTACCCTACAAACATTTGGACGATATCTTCCTAGAAGAAATTTACTCAATATCTTCTTTGAACGAAAATCATCAAAGCAATATTTTTCTAATATTGTATTTTTATCAGTTTAAAGAAAATCATGGATTTTTTCAAGAAAAAATATATAAAGTTGTATTTTTTTTTTAATTATTTTTATCCTCAAAACATCGTCCCTTTTTTCATTAAGGTGATTGTAACCTCCGCAATAAATTGATGATATCCTATTGAGATCGTCTGGAAGAAATTAATACAATACTTTTACTTTTCAGTCACAATTCTTTCAGTTGTCGAAAAATTGTTTTCGTGTAAAAGTTTTCTTTATTATATTATTTCAAGTTTTAATAAGTGATAATTTTTTATAATTTAATTTTAATTTTAATTAAAACAATTTAATTTATTACATCCTCCAGAAGATTATCTGGAGGTATCTTCTTCTTTTCACCTAGATTATTATCTAGCAATATTGCCTATTTTCTTTCAGGCGTATTGATGTATCGCCTGTAACGCACAATCTCTCCCGCTGGTGGAAACTTCCACAATACGAATATGAATATTGCGGCAATAAATTTTTTCTTTAATACGAATTCAAATCACTTTCGAATTATTTTGCTTGCAGTGTAAATTCCTTAAACCATAGATAAACAAATACATAGATATCTGATAGAAAAAACATAATTAAATGTCAAAAACCTAATTCATGCAACATTAACGTTCCTCTCAGATAACGTTCTAGTTTTATTATATGCTTTAAACTCTTATAAGTACCATGTTTAGAGAAATATCAATCTTTTATTGATATAAGTTGTTAAAAATAGAAAAATGTTTGCTATAGAATTTTAGAACTATTAGAATATTTAATTACCCGTTTTCCAGGGAAAATTTACAAAAAATTCCCGGAGATTCCCGAAAGTATTTTGTCGAGAAATTTCGAGATTTCCCGCCTGGGAATTTCCGGACCCCAAACCCTACACACGACCAACAAATTATAAGCAAAGCAAATAAGTTTAAAATATCATTGATCACATTTTATTCTTAACTTCATTCAAAAACATGTTTTTATTTCTAATTTTTATCTATGTCTTTCATGTTCTAATTTTTATATCAATTATTTTTTATAATTTTCATATTTCATTTTATAATTCGTGCCACATTTTCAAAAACTTATACACTGTAATTTATAAGATTCAATCTTGTTGTTAATGAAAATAAATTTCAAATAAAATAAATAAATGAAATAGGTTCCATTTGAGAGGGAGGGAGTTATTTATTATGGTTATTTCTAAAACGATTTATTTTACAAAAACAAGTTAGGGTATATTCATACATAACATATTTTACAAATAAATATAAGAATTTACTTTAATTGAATTTAGTTCATAATATTTAAGAATAATGACTTAAATATTAACACTTTCTTACATTTTTTGAAATGAATCAAAAGTCAAGTAGATTTAAAATAAATTGTTTGAAATTTTCTTCGGAAAATTTTAGGTTTTTAATGATTTTTAGCTACATTATAGGAACAGAAGAGAAGCGCTTTTTATCAAAATGATGTTCTGCAGAATGCGAAATTATGCAAATTTCTAAACTTTATTTTTTACAGATTTACCAAAGATTTAATTTATACAAAAATTTCTGATATTTGTCATCAATATATATACCAATTTTTTCGTTTTATAAATAAATATATGTTACTTATTTAAATAAGAATGAAAAAAAAAAAAAAAATATATATAGTCCCCTACACTCCTTAAAAACAGCACATAATTCAGATGTACTCAATTGAGTACGGTCATTTCTAATGAGTTAAAAATAATCCTAAAAAGAAAGTTTATAAAAATTTCCCCTAAAAATAAAGTTTATCGAAATTTTCCTATAAAAAGAATATTATTTCGAAAATTTCCCATTAAAAGAAAGTTTAACGAAAATTTCTAATTAAAAGAAAGTTGTTTCAAAATATCTTATAAAAAGAAAATGTACCAAAAATTTCCCATAAAAGTAAAATTTAATTTAATATAAAAATTATTATTTTTTTATTTCCTATAAAAAGAAAATAAATCTAAACAAAAAGAAAATTTATCTAAAATTTCCTATAGAAAGAAAATGTTCTATAATTTTCCACGAAAATATGTTCACCAAATAAAATTTTAAATCCATGATTTGAGTGCAAATCCGCTCATCTAGCAACACTGTTAGATAATTCAATTATCCAAAATTATTTTGGCAAAAAATCAAAACACAATGATTTTTTATTTTTCATTTTCGAAAATTCAATGTATGTTTTAGATATATTTCAAAGAATCGGGTGCTTTAAGAAAATTGAATTCAACAATCGAATTCTCCAACGATTAGACAGAGATTGTAATTTGGAACAGTAATATGAGAGAAGATTAGTGGTCAAGGGAAAATAAGGAAGTCAAATCGTTCTAGAATAAAAACAAAATAATATGTAAATATTTTGAAAAAAAAAAAATTATAAAATTTATTTTTGAAGTATAGAATTTTAAATTTTAAGAAGAAAAATATGGAATTGCATATGTATTCCATATGTATTACAGGGAGGATAACCCAAACGTTCCCCAAGGGAATGCTATTAGTGGAATTTCTGATATAATTTTGGTATTTGATATAAAAATTTTGATTTTTGATATACTTATGTAGATCGCTTTAAACCAACCAAACCAAATGGAGGTTCCTATGACCATTTAGGAGGGTCGCATTTGCTTAAAGACATAATTTAAAAATTTCGATAATTCAAATTTACTTTCTTATGTTATTACAAAACTTATTTAAATTTAGTAAAAATTTCAATGAATTGATCAATTTATATAGATATCAAAAATAATCAGGATTGTAATTATAACCGATTTTCGAATTAACTGGATGGACCTTTACATTTTGAACGATAATAGAAAGTAAGGAGAGCATTTATATTAATTTGTGTATAATTCCAAATCCATGAATTTTAATAATCTTAGAAAGAAATTTTAAGGTAATTTTATCGATCTTCAAACTTTGGTCGAAACATTCCATATTTAATAAGTTAAGTTTAAAGTTGAGACCTATTCTTGGTTTTAAATGGGAAATAGGACAGCCATAGGGACAGTATTTTAATTGCAATTTTTGTATTTTATATATTTTGTTAATGTCAAAGGCTTGAGAGAATAAATAATAGATTCCTCAAAAAGAATTTATTATTTATTTACTTTTAGAATTTAAATATTTGGGTATGTTTGAACACTGTTTGAAAAACATATTTGATGCCAAGTATAAACAAGTTTTAAACTTTTGACATGGTATTTACTTATTATACAAAAATTATAGTGGGTCGTTCTCGAGTTGTAATCTCTGCTGATGCTTGTGAGAATCTCTGCTATAATGTTTATGAAATGACATTTTTTAAGCATTCTTACTTAGAAATGCACTACCTGGAAATGGTGTAAAACATATACACATACATAAAAAGTAGAACGTGATATTTTTAACACGTGTAGTCATTTTCAAATGTTTGCCAGGGGAATTTAAAAAGTTCATTGTGTTATGAACTGAAACGAAAAAAGCAAAAAAGAAAAAAAAAAAAGAAAACAATGACCAATAAATTTATGACAGCTAGAGACAGGGTAAACAATATTTCTAAATACAGAAAATGTAGGAACTGTAGGAACTTGCATAGTCTATGTTCTAAATTCTAAACCTAAACGTCAATCGTAACTAAAACAAAAAATCATATGATGGTTATAAACAATTTTTATTTAATACTTTTGTAGGATTAAACTTGTATGTTTTTTTTTTTTTTTTTTTGGCAAAACAAATGTTCTTGCCTTATAAAAAGTGATTAATATGATACAATTTAAAACATTACGAAATTTTAACTAGTATTCGCATAATAAATAAATTTGAAAAGTTCAAAATATTATGAATTTTACCGCCTTTAGATGTTTAGCATCAGTTACACAGGTCAACACTAAAAAAGTATCATGAAAAATATCTTGCAGATATTGTGGGTTGTCATTTCAATCACCAGGAACATTTCGAATTTTTTCCATTACGTCACATTTTTAACCAATTGACGACCAAAGAAAACATTCTTCCCTGAGGAGTTTTTAAGTTACATAATTTTCTACGCAATAGGTAGAACAAATTAGTCATTTATGTTTTATAGACGAGAAATGGTGTTACAAAAATATATTATAAATCAAGTCTCCAACTTTCCTCACATAGTCCCTAGAAAGTATTTAAAGTTGTAAAAATCAAAAATTTCTCAATTAATCCTCATAAAACCATAGAAAAATGAGATGTAAGGAGTGGGTGTAGAGGAGAAATTTCTATTTGATATAACTAACACGTAACCGTAAATCTGAAAAATGGTAAAATTTTTAAAATCGTACTGTGAGAAAATGCGTAGACATCACAAGTTTGAAAAAAATAAAAATCCACTTTTTAATAACAAAGTCAACAAAAATTAGAAAAAGATTACATCGTGAATAATTCTTACTCCTTAGACTAAATATAGTATAGAAAGTTGAATGAAACATTTCAATGACATCATACTTTTAACTCATTGACAACCAAAGGAAATAAGTACCTCTAAGAAATTGTCTCCAACTTTCCCTACGTAGCCCTTAAAAGCCTTTTAAATTGTGAAAATCGCCGAAAATGGGATTACGTTTGTGATCATTCTATAAGTATAGGGTGATCCATTTCGAGGTTCCCTACTTTTTTAAAGAAAAAAAAAAAAAAAAAAAAAAAAACACAGAAAATTGAAATTTAATGGGGAATGTTTATTATCATTTGAAAGAACATTCTTTGGCATTTATTTTTTGAAGATTATGTCTATCAAATGTTGGCTGTTGCTACGTCGCAGATGGTCCATCCGTTGAGTTCAATTTTCGATGACTCGTTCGAGCATGTCGACAGGTAACTGGCGAATGACACGCGTGATGTTTTTCTCCAAGGCTTGAATCGAAGCGGGTTTGTCCGCATAAACTTTAGACTTTACATATCTCCGAAAAAGTTTAACGGTGTGATATCACACGATCTTGGTGGCCAATCGACCGACCCAAAACGTGAAATTATGTGCTCACCGAAGTGTTCTCTCAATAAATCCATTGATTGATGCGATGTGTTGGAAGTGGCGTCGTCTTGATGAAACCAAATGTCGCCGAGATCACGAGTTTCAATTTCAGGCATCAAATAGACGGTTATCATGGCACGATAACGGTCACCATTGACGGTTACGTTCGCACCGGCATCATTTTTAAAGAAATATGGACAGATGATTACACCGGCCCACAAACCACACCAAACCGTTGTTTTTTCTGGATGAAGTGGCAGTTCTTGAATCTCTACAGTTTGCTCTTCGTCCCAAATGCGGCAATTTTGTTTGTTTACATACCCATTGAGCCAGAAATGGGCCTCATCGCTGAACAAAATTTGCCTCGAAAACGTCGGATCTTCTTGGAATTTTTCAAGAGCCCATAGAGCGAAGGGAAGGTCGAGCGGCTTCAGTTGTTGCACAAGCTGTATTTTGTATGCTTTCAATTTAAGATCTAGACGTAAAATGCGCCAAGTCGTTCCATACGTCAGTCCGAGTTGCTGCGAACGGCGCCGAGTCGACTCTCCACGGTCTTCGTGTACACTCTCAGCTACGGCTGAGACGTGCTGGACGTGATCTACTCGGTCGAATATTATCTAATAATGAATGCTGGGTCTCAAAATGGGTGATGGTGTTGCGAATAGTACGCTCAGTAGGCCGATTATGTTGACCATAAGTTGAACGAAGTGCACGAAACATATTCCTCACAGAACGTGAATTTTCGTAATAAAGTTGAACGATTTGTAAACGTTGTTCAGGCGTAAGTCTTTCCGTTATGAAATGCCAAACAATACTAAACAAAAATAACATGACAGCATGACACGACTCACACGTGATCTATCAAAAAAACGCTATTGAAAAAAGTATCTCTACTTGAATCACCTTTATATTTGATCAAATGGATAAGATATTTATGAATATTTGTTTTGTTAAAATTTTGTTTAAAATTTAATTTTTTTTTTTTTGAAGTTTTGTTTCAAATTTCTTACATTTTCTTTTGCTTTATATGTGATTGACTTTTCAGGATAAATAAAATTGAGAATAAACTCTCTAATGATTCTGCCTTGAGTAATTGTATCATGATATAACTTAAAAACTCCTCAGAGAATCATATTTTCTTTAGTCGTCAGAATGTGACGTAATGGAAAAGTTTTATTTAACTAAACTATTATTTAACTACACTATATCAAGTCTGAGGAATAAGAATTTCGCAGAATTTTGGTTTTTGAGATTTTGTTGTCCAGTGTTATTTATACTACTACATATTCACATAGTTTGTGGTTAAATGCGTGCCAGGCAACTATTTAATGGAATATAAAAATATTTATTATTGTTTATACATATTAACATTTATTGTTGACCCCTTATTGTGAACAAGTAAAACGATGAGAGGGAAGAGTAAGAAAAAAAAAAGTCAGAAGAATATGCAAGTTATTTTTTATTAAGACAGCTCCTCTGTGTTGCACTTTTTTATGATGGCAAGCAGGCTGGCATGAGGCAAAAAAAACAGCAAATATCATCATCACCAACAGATGCCAACCAGCCAGCCAGCTTTAATAATGAAACCTATAAGACAAAATACACATTGGCACGTTGCTATTTTCCTTTTTTCCACTTTTTTTCTTCAGCACACACAGCACGTGTAGAAACAAAAACATAAGTTTGGCTTTAACCAGATGAAGTAGATGGTTATTATGATGATGAGAAACCCCTTTAGCTTGAAATAATAAAAATAATGACACAGGAATTATGGTTGATATCAAAATACATCGTTTTTATGTGAGTTGCTGCACACTGTGATGTAGGGGAGTAGTTAATGAGGAAGAAAAAATAAAAAAAAAAATAGCATATGATAAGCTTTTAAAACTGCATGTTGTTTGAGATATAAATAAGTACCAGATGATTTAATAGAATCGACTACAAAACTTAAGCTGTTGCTAAGATTTAAATGTAGAAACACAATTAATCTGAAATTCATTGCGTTGTCCGTATTCGAAAAAATGGTAAATTATTTTGTTAGATACTCTTAATACTGTTTGAATTTAAATAAATATATTTTGGGAGGGGAAGCCAAATATATAAAATATAACACAAAATTTTCGTATTAACTCTTACTACGTTTAATTTTAAATATCTTTCTTGATTACAATATCTTCTATAGACATGTCAGAATTAACATCAGATCGAATTCTTGAAATCCCGTCCGCATGCTGATGGCGGTCAAAGCAAAATGTAACAAATAAAATTTGACCTTTTTTTTGAACTTGCTAGAAAATGTTGATTGAGTAAAATTTGGCAAACATATTACATTTCAGGGTAATAAAAAATCTTAAAGAGTACCTAAAGAATGTGATGAAACTTGGTTATGAAAAAGTCACAAGAATGAATTCCAAGCCCAAAAAGTAGAGAAGCTTCTATGAGCTATGCCAAACATGTGCGGCCTCGTAATGGCACGTTGTGTTCATTTATTCAAAATCAAATATCAACCATGTTAAAGCCATGTCAAAGCTTTAGTCAATCAAAGCTAAAAAAAAGTTTAAATAACAAAGCTGAGAAGAACTCTGAAGCAAAAAATTATCAAAGCTCCCTAATAATAAAAAATAAAAATATTTTTAATATTTTGTATTAGTCTGGAAAACATAAGTTATTGCTGACTTTTCTCATGTTCCAAGTTACAAGTTTTGTACATCGAATAATCGAGAAAATGTCCTTGAATAGTACCAAACTAAAAACAATAGAAATTTACAAACAATTTATCGTATGACAAGTTTACTCAAATTGCGACAAGATATGTGATTGTTTTGCTTCTTTAGTCTGAGTAGTCAAACAAAAGTGTCATAAAAAGACATTGATGACACTCGTGTTATGCTAAAGTGTTTTTAAAATTTCATGGCCAGATTTAGAATTTTGCCGTTACAGTAAAAGCACCAAGAAGTGGGAATGTTATTTTAGTCCCACAGAGTATTAGTTATTTCATCTACCCAGAATTATGAAAATTGTAGAGGAATTGGATCCAAGTTAGAAACGAATTTAAGAAGTGCTCAATTGTGATTATTAATTTTAAATTCTTATAGAAAGATACCACGAAAAAATTCGTAAAAGTACTTAAAAAAACCTAAAAACAATTAAAAATAATCCAGTTAGCAATTAATGATCATATAAAATGATATATCAGAAAAATCTGAAGAAGAAATGCTACAAGTAGTTGATTTAGTTTTAATCCTAAATTATTCCGTTCATCTTTTATTAAAAAAATGTTATGTTTTGTTTATTAGAAAAAAGCAAAAAATCTTCTTTCGGAAAAGTCGACTTATTGAAGTCTTCAAATTAGCTAAGAATTTTATTTTTCACACATTTATCTGCCAGAAATGTCTCTATATTTTGATCAGCAATAAGGAAGATAACAGATATTTAAAAAAAAAACTCTGTGTACATTTTGTTTCTAGCTGGAGTATATTTAGTGTCTCCAAGTTCTTCAAAGATCTGCTTTCTTTGAAATATCGTTTCATCAGATCTTCCTTGTCCATTCGGAATACGATGAGGCTTTGGAGTAACGATATTGTTTTCTACATTGCACTCGAATAACTATATAGCTAATGAATTATTCAGCACTCAGCTGGTTATGATTAATTAATGTCATCCGATGAGACAAATTAATCGACTTTCATTCGATTAACTAGAATTGAAGTTTCTCCTACAACTCTAAGTACAATCTGACGAGATAAATTGGGTAACTATAAGTAACTTCGAATACTAAATACAGTCCGAAAAGCAAGAGATGGGATCAAAATAACTTTTCCGACATTTTTGGAAAAATGTTGATTGCCTTGCTATGGACGAATAAGATTTTCATAGAAATCTATTGCATATTTTTATAATACTGGTCGAAGATAATATGTCTAAGCCAAAAATCGTATTATTTTTCCAATATATAATGCAGATAAATTTTTACCCATTTTTATATGGTAAAAAGCACTTAATTCTTTTTGAAAAACTTTATTTGACAGTGTTTCATTTTAATACTAAAGATTTCCTAACACAGAATATCGCTGAGCTCTTGGAATTCATTCAAAAAATAATTACCGGAATCAGGGTATTGATTTTCGATCTTTTTATATAAAATTTTACTATTAAAATTTAACATTGAATCTACAATTTTCATTTACAAAAAAGGTGCGTGTTGCATGTTATTGCAAATGTCTTAACAAATCATATATTTAGAATATTGTCTTCGTATTAGCATAGTAATAATATTTTTTTCCAAATATATATACTTCCACATAGAGGTTATTTATTTTACGCTCTAAAGAATAAAACGCGATAAAAACTGAAAAAAATATTTTTGTCGAAACATCAAAGAAAAGTTACCATTCTGCAAAAGTATTTTATAGGAGATATCATATTTGATGTTGTTTTATGAAGAATTTTGTAAATAATTTTGCTTTAGCTAAAAAAGAAAAAAAAAAAAAAAATACGTATATTTTGTAAAAAGTAAATTAAAGGATTTTTGTTAATTTTAAAAAGTTTCGCTGATGAAAATTAAATTAATTAAATCAAAACACCACGAATAAGTAAAAAATTACCACATTAAAGATTTTCGAAATCTTATGACCCATTAAGACCTTTAAAAATAAATATGGCAATATCGATGGTAAGAAATGATGCAATGAATCTTCTCTGAAAGACGATCAAGATGGTTAACTAACAATAATGATACATAAATTGTAAGAGGAACTCAAAACGATCACAACAAGACAGCTCCAAGTGGTCTTAAATCATTGAGCATTAAAATAATCACAGGTATAGTCCCAAGAAGTTAAGACCATGGTAGAATTACACAGGTCTGCAAAAGGCCATTTATTTCCAAGAAAAATTAAAAAGGTCGAATGAATTTGGGAGAGAGCAGCTCCACTGTACTCGAAATAAATGGAACAGAGTTTTTTTCTCAGACAAATCGAAGCAATTTGGATGAAATAAGAAGTGTCGGTCAGCCCGTTTATAAACATTTGCATTCTCTACACTGTCATGGAGGCGTGGAAGCATGGAGGCGATATGTAATTGCTTGGGATGATTTTCGTAACAAAGGCTAAGACCAGTACGTAAAATTAATGGTATAATGAATAAGAAAGTGTATCGAAAAGTTCTGCAGAAAGTCATGTTTTCACGTGCCAGGGATAAAATACTGAACTCTTAGATATTCAAATATGATAAAGACCCAAAATAGAAAGTAATGAAATTTGTTACATCAGCAAGTAGTAATCATTATCGACAAGCCCACACAGTCCAATAATCTTAAGACTATTTAAAACCTATGGAAAATACTAAATCAGAAGAGCAATGGGAGGCTCAGAGAGACGCTCCTATGAAGTCATGCATGTTTGAACAGCAATTCCAGTGCTAATAATATTCAAGCGTATTTGCTTAATGCCTAATATTAGTCTGAAAGATTCGTTGAAGTGGTAAAAAAAGGGATTGACCCAGAATATTAAACTCAACAATTTGTTTGTTCAATTAGTTTTGAATTTTGAGTTTATTTAATAATCTCATGAATGTTATGTTAGAAATATGGACAATATATTTTTGTTATTATGTTAATTGATATTCAATCTTTTAAGCAAATATTTTTCTTGAAAACGAAGAAAATTTTGTGTTAATGTAATTTTTGTTCAGTTAGTTTTGGCCAACACTGTATTTATAATTAACTATTGTGTTAAACTGCAAAATAATACTTTGGAATAAATGTACATGACTAAAACGTGATTATCATTGGCTGTATATATAAATTTTGTAAGACAAAAATTTATTTCGAATCATTAATTTTGTCAGTTTTTCTGCTTCTCGCACATTTTCTAAAGCATTTCGTTTTACTATTAAAAAAAAAAAACACAGATTTCAGAGATTTCAAAGATTTTATTAATTTATCAAAGACACTAGATAAAAATAATTTTTTTATAATTTCCTAAAGCGTTTTCACCTTTTCAGAGCTTTCTGAGGATCACAGATGGCTTAAAAAATTAAAATACGGCTTACTTATAAAACTATTCATTCATCCTACAATTCCTAACGGAGCCAGATTTTGAAAATTTTATCAGTAAGCGGGAAATAACGAGATCTATTATTTAATTTTTTATTTTATGTAAAGTTGGTATTGATTCTAAAAAGTTTAAATTTGCTATACCTATTATTTGCTATTCAAATCCTATTGAAAACAGATTTTGTTATTTCGTTCAGGGAGCGAAAATATGTTTTAAGTTTTTTTACACATCATTTTTTTATTATTTAATATTGTAGTTTTGCCTGCAAAGTGCGGGCTTATAAACGTGTAAACAATAAATGTTTTGAAATATTATACGAACAATGGTGGTCCCATGACTTCAAAGACAAACGGCCACGACGTCGAACGAAAAATTAGTTCGACAAAATATATGGGAAATAACAACAAAACTTTAAATTTATTTCTTGTTTTCCATATAAATTGTCGAAACTAATTTTTCGTTCGACATCGTGGGACAGTCCGAAAATCTGATCAATTTATTATTTCCAAACAAGTAAGATATAATTTACATCGCAATTTTAATCAATATAAAGATAAAACACCTTTCAATATCTACAAAATGTAAATGCAATATATTTTGTTATTTTTATTTTAATTTTTTTTTTTTCATATGTTATTTGTAACTTTACAAAACGTCATGTATTAAACATACGACAATGTTGTACTATATCTTTGTAAATATGTATAAATACGTAAGTGCTGTATTTATGTACAACATGGCTGATTCAATATTGGGACAATATTAACTTATATATTTGTATACATAGTATAATGCATACGTGCAACACTGTAGTAGGCAGTATTTAAAAGTTAAATATAATACACAGCAACGTGAGTGCGTACACGAAACAACAAACAAACCAAAAAAAACTTCAAGAGATGTGCATCTGAAACACGGATGGCAAACATGGTACAATTGTACTTTTTTGGTACATTTTTATATCTGATATCTTGGTACTACCACGACTCATTTGGTACAATTTGATATGAACTTATTTACATATTTTCCTATTTATATATTTATAGATAATATTCTATTTATATATATATATATATATATATATATATATATATATATATATATATATATATATATAATAACGTTTACATAGATTACATTTTTAATGGTATGTAGATAGTTGTATATATTTTTCAACAAATAATATTAACAGTTAATTGACTTGAATTAAAAAAATTTCTAAAAAAAATTTACAAACAATTTTGCAATATTTCAAAATGGTATCCTTGGATACAAACTATTTCCGGAAAATATAATTTTGAGAAAAACTTATTCAATTGTTCCCCCTTCATAAAATATTTTCCTAAAGTATGTTTAATATTACATCTATGTCAGTTTTTATAACATATAATTTAGAATAATGATATGAAAGGATAAACATTTTAATAGATATTATCTAAATTTTCAGTGAGATGAATTAAGGAAAAAATGTGTACATTTTAGAGAATATTGCTATAAACTAACGTTTTAAAATATTTATTTGTTTCTTTTTATTCCCCACACCACCATAGGTGGTTAGGGTATTATGCGTTTGTGCTGATGTTTGTAACGGACAGAAAAAATCATCCAACACCCATCTTAAAGTATACCAATCGACTCACATTCACTTTTTAAGTCGATCTAACGATGTCCGTCCATCCGTCTGGCTGGCTGTCCATGTAAACCTTGTGCACAAAGTACAATTTTGAAGTTAATTCAATAAAATTTGGTACGTAGGACTTTTATGACACAAGGACGAAGCCTTGTGATATTGGCTGTGATCGTTCCATTATTTCACCTAGCCCCCATACAAATGTCCCCCTGGAATACGGGTTTAACGATCATTAATGCCTTATATATAATAATATTTTAATGAAATTCGGCGTAAGTAAAGTTTTGTATAAGTATCAATCGATGTGCAAAATTTCAAGAAGAAAGGTCCATAATTGACCATAGCTCCCATATGAAACCCTCTTCCGAAAATCACATGTTGGTATCAGGTTTATCATATCATATGGTCGGTCTTGACCGACTATATCTTTCTTATGAATAGAATAGCTAGTAACTACTTATAATTCGGCTGAAAAACTCATTACCTTGTTTATTTTAATTAATTTATTTAATTAATTTTAATTAAAGTACATTTTATTTTTATATTTGGTACAATATAAAGTAAGTCATTTTCCATCCCTGATATGAAATGCATGTGTTGCAAATAGTTATGGAGTGAGCGTAAATGCGTATGTGTGTGTACTTGAGTAGGTGTCTCAATTAGGGTTGCCAGGTTCGAATTGTGATCTAACTTGACATTCCTGAAAAACGAACTTCATCTCAAAAAAAAAAAAAAAAAAAAAACTTGACAATTGACTTCTCCCAAAAATATGATACCTACATATATGGAAGTACATATATAAATATGTCGGTACAATAGGGATATAGCTTTTAAAATTTTTGTGAAAATAGGAATTTACATAGTATATCCGTTTAGGCCACGGAAAAGTATTAAGAAATACGGTATTAGATTATTGCAATACAAATATTTCAATATCTATTAATATTGCTTTTGAACATTTGTTCATGACATTAAAAAATGGCTACATTATATAAGCGAATGTGTTTTGGAAGTTTTTAAATAGTCTGTGGTCGATGTAAAGCATATGTCAATGAAAATTATTTGTTTAAATTTAAAACAGTTCTCTTTTGTAAAACGATTTATATATATATATATATAAATATTGTAAAAATTACTAACGCATTATATATATATATATATATATATATATATATATATATATATATATATATATATATAATATATATATATATATATATATATATATATATATAATGCGTTAGTAATTTTTACTATATTTATCTGGGGCCAAATCATGGCATTCGATATCGAATATAGTGTTTTTTTCTATCAGATTTTTTTTAAGGGCATGTCTTATATTTCCCCCTTAAACGAGTATATTTTACCATAACTCTAGAACCGTTTAAGAAAATGTAAAATTTTTTAAGACTTAAAAATTATAGTTTTAATAACTGCTGCGTTAACAAGCTCTTGCATCTTCGGGAGCGAATTCAGCAAATTTAATAATGTATTTCTTTCCCGAACGGTCCGTTAGAGATTATCAAGATGCAATTAATGTAAAAAAATAGCTCGAAGAATCCCGTGTATTCAATAAAAAAAATGTAAAGATACGACAAACTTTATCCAGAAGTCATTCAAATTGGACTGGGCCATACGGTTGACAAAAAATGGCGCAATATTTTATATTTAAAATAAATTTGTTTGGAATCGACTGTTCTAGGAATATTCAACGACCAGTGGGCAAGGAATTTTTGTTACGAAATATCAGTAGAGATCTGTGCAAACTCATTGCAATAATGCCAAAGATAACAGACAAAATCATTGAAAATAATAGTGGATATATTAGATAGTACTAAAACACTGAAAATATTAAGAAAAAACCTAAAAAATAATTTAATTGCAGTTAATTTGTTTACACTTTTACTGGGTGTGCTTATTTTTTGACCAACGGTTGAATCCGCGTTAACAGATTTTTTATGAAAATCCAAAGTTATTTATATTTTTCATTTAGTTTGTTCCTTCAATTTTTATTACATATATGTAATAAAATATAAGCATTATATAATTTAATTTTTTTTTTAGTCGCTGCAATTTTATTTGTATTAATATTTTTCTGATGTTACTCTCCATTGATTTAAGGTTTAAACTATGTTTAACCTATAAAACCACAAATGGCCAAAAGTCTATTTTAGCATGCTACACATCTACGTATCAAATATATTATTTTTTCCAATAATTTAATGAAGAAATCTTTATTATCAATATGTCTGGAAAAAAAAGAACATACTACATTTATTTACCAACCCATTTTTATGAACAAAATATCAAATAAGATTAAATATTATTTTTATATGATTTTTTATGAATTTTTATAAACAATATATATATATATGTATATATATATATATGTATATATATATATGTTAATTTTATTTTCTTTTATATATATATATATATATATATATATATATATAAAAGAAAATAAAATTAACATACTTTTTGGATGAAAATACAAGTGACTCTTCATAGACGCAACTACAAAAACAATAAACTGGGTCATCCTATGGTAGAGAGAGAGATAAATTAACTGACTGACTCTGATATACAAATGGGGCACCACCATATAATAGTATAGAACGAGTACACCCCGCCTGACCTGAGTTTCGAAATTAGCTAATGTTCGCTAAAAACGAAGAACTTTCGAAGCAAATATGTTCTACAAAATATCGAGAAATACATTAATTATGAATTTTCGTAGCATAGAACTTTTCTCGATAATTTCTCGATAGTATACAACAGCGTAAATTTCGAGAATTTCCAAAATATCGATATCGCAATATTCAACTTTTCTAAATAAAATATCGAAACTAAATGTTTCTAGAAATTGTCTAATCTAAGTAATTTTCTCGAGAATTTCTTATGTAAATAAAAAAGCTACATATTTTCTTGTTGGTGCTAGAAAAAGACTAAAACCAAGAGAATGTAATGTAATTTTTCAGTCATAGTTCATAGCGATCGGTTGTAAAATATTGCGCTATAAAATTTATGATGTATGTTATGAAATAATATAATCAAATTTTAGAAAAAATTTTAACTTATGTCGCTACTTGTCTAAATAGATTTGGAAAATATCTAAATATCTAATATATTTTTTGCAGGTTAATTCAGAAAGTTTTGCACTAAAAGATGTGGATTTGAGCAACAGAAAAATTAGAAAGAAAGAAAAAACAGTAATGACTCCTCTGGGCGAAATTGAAATTTGGATAAAATGCTTCAAATGTAATTGACTTTATTCATGTTATTATTAAATTTACAAGGAATTGTCAGAAAAACAACAAAATAAATTCTTACTGCCTGTTTCTATAACATGAGCACAAAAACGATTCCTCTAACTTACATTTAAAACAAAAACAAATTTTAAAATTTTGTTTTAAATGTAAGTTAGACGAGTTGTTTTTGCGCTCGTGTTATAAAAACAGGCAGTTAGTATGGGAAAGTTTTTCTGTAAATTCTTATTTGAATTATTATTTTTGAAATGGAATTTATTTGATATATTGTGTTAAGTTTTAAATAAAATACAATTTTGAAATTGAAATCAGCTATTAATACAATAACCTTCGAGGTCGAAAGATTTGCTGCCACAAAGTGAGCGACGGGTAAGCTCAACTAACTCATTCATATTCAAATAGCTAACGATAGTCATTCTCGAATTCTTTTTTTTTTTAATGTTCGCGAAATGTTCGAACGGTATATCATTATCGAAGTTTATGGTCAGCTGGGACTTTGCAAATAGTACGGCTTCAACGCATGTTTGTGTAAATGTTTGTTGTTTGTAAATGTATGAGTAGTGTAACCTTACTCCAAATTCTCTGAATGTGTTTTAGTGACAAAAAAAAAAAAAAAAAAAAAAAAAAAACAAATACTACAACAAAACTGCTGTGACAATATGAAAGACATTTCAGGTTACATGTCATCACAACCCAACTCAGCCCCAGATAAACATGATCCACAACAATATGACGAAGATGATAATGATGGTGAAGATGACCATTAATAACAAAAGATTATAAATGATGGACTGACTGGTCATAAAGAAAATGTCAACAATGAATATTGTTAAAAAACCAAACAACAACAAATTTACAATAATAACAAAAAGCTCATTTTAATATGTATACTAGAGTGGGTCAAATTGTTCGGGTGAAAAGCGAAAGGCATACAGCAAAAACAAAATGTACGCAAAATTCTAACAAAATTACTCTAAAAAACTAGGGGTCTAGAATTAAAACATATCTCTTAGCTCTTCAGGTTGAGATACAGTGCCTTGAGAAACTGCTTTTTTGTTCCCTACCAGCGATTAAAAAAGCATAGGTCCCATATATTTAGGTCAAGAAAAAGTTTCGATTTTTTTTACCATATTGGTTTCAAAAAATTCGCAATTTTGATGGGATTTTTGTACTCAAGAGGACGACATTTTTGCGAATAGTTTCTTGAGACTACGTTTTTGCTATACACCTTTTGACAAAAACAATTGATCCACCCTAATGAATACATTTACGTCGCATGTTGATTGACATTAACAAGGAAAGAAATTGAAAATAAAAAGATAATTGCAAAATATAAATTAAAAATAAGAATGTTGTTTTTATTCCATTTTCTGTTTTTTTTTATTTTTTTTTTCTTTTTTCGAGATAAAAACAAAAACACATAAATAAAAAATTATCTGTAGTGTTCTACAAAAGGCACATTACTGTAGGAACTGGATTTTATCTTAATTGAAGGAAGTTTCTTATAAAATAAAATCCTTTTTGACTTTGCATGGAATTTGATAGGGATAACAAAATCACATGCCAAAGGGATTCAAAAGAAAAACACTTATATATAGAAAAATAAATATTTATTAAGGCCGAAAAACAAGAAAGATTGAAAAATAGCTAGTTTATCCGTCCCAATGTTTTGCGCATTTCAAATTTAATATATTTTCCAAAAAATTTTTAGTTTTCCCAAAAAGTGCCATTTAAAAGAAAATAGGACCATTTTTTTTTTAAATAAGAAAACACCAAAAAAGTAAAATTTTTCAAAATATGTTCTATTTTTCCAAAAAGTTAAATTTATTTATAAAAGCACCCGTTTTTCAAAAGGTGCTTTAAAAAAATAAACAATCTTACAATTTAGTATTTTTAAAAAATGTATAATTTTTTGGATACAATTTACAAGTTTTCAAAATTATTACCATTTTTTCGAAAAATTTATGTTTTTCAAAATAAATTACATTTTTCCTAAAAAGTATCATTATTCACAAATTAAAAAAGAAAAAAAATAAAATTTTTATAGAATTTGAAAAAAAAAAAACATATGGAAATTTTAATTATGGTTCGTTATGGAAGTATTGTCCACAAACTGCTTGATGTTCTAATTAAGTAAACACCATAAGTTTTAGCGCCAATAAAAGTGGAAGAAGCCATCAAGAGTCCCAGACGAAATATCCATGATACTGTTGAAATACTTTGGTGTGCTGGAAGTAGAGTACCTGACAACGGTTTTTAGTCTGTCAGTGAGAAGCTCTTCTCACATTAACTTCCAGTATCATAACAACTCCGATCTCACAACATCCGGTATAAAAACGTTACTTTGATCAGTTTTTCCTGCAAATCCGATTTCACCTCAATTTTTCAATATCTTGGCTTGACCTCCATGCTGAATCCCCAGACAAAAAATTGTAAAGAATTTTTTGATTCTTTGATTTTTGATTACCGTTATTTAATAAATTTTATATTTCTACTAACTTTTATATAAGATTTGAAAACCTTTTTTAATAGAGTTCGCCTTAGGGTGGCAAAAAACAAAAGTATCAAGTTTTGTAATTTCGAATTTTATATTTTTACAATTTTATTTAAATTTAAATCTATTGCTCATTTTGCTAAGTTTCATAAATAATTTTAGATCCTTATAATAGATGCTATTCTTAAATAATTTCGCACCATATGGTTGATGTCATTATAAATATAGACAACACACTTTTTTAAATATGTTTTTATATTTTAAGATTTATTTATTAATTTTTTGTACTGTATTTAAAATTATATGTCGTGTGTGGTGTTTTTTTTTCTTTTTTTTTTTTTTTGTATTAAAAACATTTTATTTAGTTGTATGTAAAACACAGAATTGTTGCATGGATGACAACAGTGTCAACCAGCCAGCCAGTTAGTCAATAGTATACTACAACACACACTTGTTGATTTGCCATAATCACGATTATATTTAATGATATTTTGTTTTTATTTCGTATTAAAATTATTTGTGTATATGTATTTAATTATTTTAATACAAATTTTAATCGAAAGATTGAAATTCTAATATTTTATATGTGTAGTGTATTTATTATATATCGCTTATTTATTTCAAGAACGTTATAACTCAAATAATGAGATTTTTGAGTAAATAATATAGAAATACATAATATATCAAGCTTTATCTTCTGTAAAAATATAGTGTAAATATCTTTTATTGTCCCCATTTTAGAAGAGAAAATTAAGTTAGTGAAACTTTGTATGCGACTTCTGAAAAACCCGTTTTTTTTAGTTATGACGTTCTTGAAGTAAATGAGCGATATGTACATACACTAAATTAAATTATAAACTGATGGTAGGGTACAGGAGAGATTGAGTGGAGTAATTAAATTATTAAGTGAATTACTTTATAAACCATTTAATAAGTAGTCATATATTTGTTTTAATATCTTTATACATATAGTTTTTATATGATTTGATTGCATTTAATTTTTTTAGGTATGCAAGTAATAATTGGTTTAAAAAATTATAATAATAATTGAACCGACGAATTACAGTTTTAAAATTATTGAATTTTTAACGAGAAATAAAAAAAAATATTATCCAAGTTTCTACAAAAATATCAAAATTAATTAAAGCTTAATACTTCTAATTTAAGTAGATTCATTTTTTTCCTAAACAAATCATAGCATACATATGTACTTACATACATATATACTTCATGCATATTAATTGTAATGTCTTTAGTGTCCTCCTTGTATATTTCCTGCTCCCCTTAATATGATTTACATAAAAACAAAGTAAATAATTATAGTCAAATAAGCAATATACATTGACATTTCCTTGATTGTTTGACAAAGGTCATGTATGAACAATTTATTGTCGCAGAAAAAAATCGAGTTTGTACATTAAGGGTATAATTTTTTGCAATTTTTGCGAAAATCAAAATTTGCATGCTTTAGGCTACGGAAAAATATTAAGAAATTCGATATCATATCATCATTAAAAAAGTTTCCAGAACAAATGCGTTAAAGTTGTCAAAGTACTGATTTTTGAAATCCTGTAGTATTTTATGAAAAACATACCGAGCACTTAATGTCAAAACATTATCGAAATTCGTTTTTATGAAAATATATAATTCAAAACCATTTACATCATCTGTAAAAATTTCATCGAAATCAAGTTTATCTTAAGTGACATATTCCATATAGGTGCACATGTGTAAAACAATGTGCAAAGAAGCACAAAAATGTATATATATATATATATATATATATATATATATATAAAATATAAATATATATATATATATATATATATATATATATTTGGTCAGAAAGTTACAGCTGGAACCATTATTAATTAGATTTATATATCCTTTAAATGTGGACGTTAATTATTTGTAACACTACCCTGGATGTGGGGTCTCAAAAATGTAAACAAAAAATTTTGAACGAAGTGTTATAAATGCGCCTTCATTAAAGTTTTAAACATGAATTTGATGACCATACATTTTCTACGAAAGCGATTTTAATATTTGTATTACATTTTGAATTAGCTACTATAAATACCACTGTTATAAAGCCCATTCTTATCCCTCCTTTATAAATTTTAATATTTGTTTAAATGATATTATTCACACATTTTTTTACATTGTAATTCTGAATGTTTTGTAATATATTCTCGTATGATCATGCAGTGATCATACGAGTCGTAAAGTAGCTTTTGGTTGGGGACAACTCTCGCGTCGTTGTAATTATATTGTAAGTATAGATATGCAGGTTTTTGTTGTTTGGCCTTCAAGAATTTTGTTTCTTATTCTAAGTATGTACCTGTCGCCTGACAGTACCGCATTACAGTTTTACGAGACTTTTATATTTGCCACAAGCAATCGATTCTAGCCTTACTTTTATTTTGAATTATTGGTTGAATACCATATAAAACTCAAAGGATTGGTATATTGATG
The DNA here is from genome assembly GCA_932274085.1 of Protocalliphora azurea. Taxonomy (NCBI): domain Eukaryota; kingdom Metazoa; phylum Arthropoda; class Insecta; order Diptera; family Calliphoridae; genus Protocalliphora; species Protocalliphora azurea. The sequence goes on from OW026519.1 coordinate 135,575,081, forward strand.
GTTCTCATAAAATTCAGGGAGCTGAATTCGGAAACATTAGCTTTCTATACGAAGGTATAGATCGATCGTAGCTATCTGCTACGCTATTTAAACTTTTGAAATCCTCACTAAAAAAAAAAAAAAAAAAACATTCATCATAAATTCATACTTTGCCATTTAATCTTTTCAAAACTTCCATTGAGTAAATAAGGCAAGTTAGGATCCTAATTGGTACTACAATTTTGTAGCACTATTATTTCTCTACAAAATGTGATTGATATATTTGTTCTAGCTCTTACCTAAACAGTTATATAACTTGGGGAAGTATATTTGCAATGGATTAAATTTAACGCATGTTTTCCAGGCTAATACAAAATATTTAAAATATTTTTATTTTTTTTTTTATTATTGAGAAGCTTTGATCATTCTTTGCCTCAAAGTTCTGCTCAGCTTTGTTATTAAAAATTTGTTTAGCTTTGATTGACTGAAGCTTTCGCTTAGCTTTAACATAAATCATAATTGATTTTGAAAAGTAGTAGCAATGTAATATTTTAATCCTTTAGAACTTATGTATTCAAATGCATTCTTAATTTCTCCCTTAAACCTAATAAAGTTATCAATGCATGCATTCAACTCTAGTTTTGCAATTTGATTTTAAATGAATTGTACTTATAAATTATTAAAGATTTTGTATAATTAAAATAAAAATAAACTTTAAAAATTAGCACTACTTATTATAAATTCTGCAGTTTAATTTAGGTCCAATATAATATTTTGGTATATAAATGTGCACATATTAATATATTATAATATATCACTTAAAACTTTCATTGGTTTTAAGCACTCATTTTAATGATGAGTTGTTTCTCTAATATGAACCCTATGCACTCCAATGACCAAGATTCAAATCATTCTTTAGTTCCTTGTTAAGATTTTTTATTACCCTGAAATGTAATACTTTTGTCAAAATTTACTCAATCAACATTTTCTAGTAAGTTAAAAAAAAAGTAAAATTTCATTTTTCTTTGACTGCCATCTGCATGCGAACAAACTACCGGATTTCAGGAATGCGATCTGCTGTTAAATCTGACATGTCTCTAGAAGATATTGTAATCAAGAAATATATTTAACATTAACGACAGTAAGTTATTAGAAAATTTTGTGTTATATTTTATTCGAACGCACACTTTAATACTCAAACATTTTATTTCAATACTTTTAAGAATTAAAAAAAAAAATTGTAAACAAAAAATTCCTGAAAAATTTTAAAATTTGCGAAAGGTTTTCGTGCCAAAATTATCTTAAAAATGAGTTTTGATATAACCTCAGTTCATATCGTGGTATCCGGTAAATTTTTTTTATCGAAAAAAAGTTATACCCTTAATGTACATACTTTTAATTTTTATATACTTGTACCATCAATCATATACTGTATGTTTGTATATTATTTATTACACTAATAAAATAAAATAAACTTTGTATTTTTTCTTTTTTTTTTTTCTCAAATAAAACAACAAATAATAATAAACAATTTTATTTGTTTGTTTAAATTCAAGCAGATTTTTTTAATAAAACGTGGTCATTCACCTGCTTAAATAAAAAACTCAAATCAAAACATTTTGGAAAATATTTAATTATAATTGTAGCTGGTTGTCTGAAAAAATCATTAACCTTTTAATAAGTAATTTTTTTAATATATAAAAAATCTATTTAGTAAGAGTCAAATAACAAGTTTGCAAATAGAGTTTGTTAAATTTAACAGTAATTAAATTTATTTCTTTATTTGTTAAATTTAGTAGTTATATGAGAAATAGGTATGAAAAAAACGTACTAAGCAACAAGTACATGCACGTTGCATTACGTACTTATATAATTTTGTTTCGAAGTTCAAGGGTGTTTGCGTTTTTGTTGAATAATTTCGTCAAAGTAAATATATATAGTAAGAAAGGTTGAAACGAATTGTGTTAAGGTTAAAATACCCTATAGTAAAATATTTTTTAACTTTTAGACCACCAAATTTCAGATAGTCCAAATCGGTCCTGAAGTTAAGACGTTATTATTTATATAATTTTGCCTGATTGATAATTTTATAATTTTAGCAATATGCCACTAGAATGTTTTGTTTAAAGCAATTATTGTTAATATTTTATGGTGAGAAACAAATCCTCAAAATTGCCATGAATTAAAAATTTTTAATAGGGAAACAGGTTATATTAAAAAATACGTGATCAATTAAAATAAAATTTATAATTTCAATAAATAATAATAATAATATCAAACCATAGATTTTTAATAATTAATGAGTTATTCCATATCAAAACGAATAGAAAACATCTTCGATTTCAATAAAATTACTACACTACAGACATTTCTTAAATCATAACTTTTAGACTCATGCCTATTTGCTTTCGAAAAAGTGTGACGTTTTGAAAAACGAAAAATCCAAAAAAAAAAAAAAAAAAAGAAAATAAAAACTTCACAAAACTAATAACTTCTAAACTATACATGGAAAATCTCTAGTCTTAGTTTCAAATTAAAGACAAAGATATTACCTTTATAACGATATGCATAAAATTTATTTACATGAAAAGTTCAAAGGTCCAAGTTGGACAAATAAAAATCAAACGATTATATATCAAAAACGGTATTTTTAAAATTCTTAGAGTTATAAATCCCCGTACACGTGCAAAATTTCAACAGTCCTTTAGTTTAGAAGTTATGTAACAAAATATAATCTAAAGTCAAATTTACAAAAAAAAAAAAAAAAAAAAAATATCATTTTACCATATTTTGCTTCATAATTAAATGAGTGAAATTTTACGCGTAGGGAGAAGAGTTACGTCAAAATTTTTTTAAGAGTTCTAAAAATACCATTTTTTGAGATATTACGGTTTGATTTTTATATGTCATACTTTGACCTTTGAACTTTTGATGTAAATAAGCTTTGTACACATCGTTATAGAGATTTTCGTTTTTCAAAACGTCATATTTTTGGATCGGAAAGGGCCATGAGTCTAAAAGTGTATGATTCAGGAAGTATATAACTTCCAATAGTCAATGTCTGTAGTGAATGGCATCGAAATCGCGGATGTCAAATCCGATTGCTGTTCGTTTTGACATGTAATCACTCTCATATAGTTAAAAAAAGCTTTTGGGTATTGAAAGAACCAATTAAAGTAATATCATGAAAGTATATCGTTTTTGAAAAATACCTTATGAAATTGCAGGAAAAAATATATAAGTGTAATAAACATAAAAACGTTTCGTAGCAAAAAATGTTAAAATATAATATCCCATTGTAAGAAAAGTTATTAAAAACTTAAATAAAAATTTTGAAAAGTTATTAAAAACTTAAAGGAAAATTTGTCATGCATCAATAAGGGATCGTAAAATTGTTCCCTAAATGTAAAATGGACCCAAATGTAAGCTAAAAGTGAAAAGCAAATCTTACCAAAAAGCACTGATTTGATAAGAAGTTTTTTTCTTGTGGAAAAAACCAGACTGGTAAAATAAATTATGGAGAATACTTAAGAACGCCAAAGGATAAAGAGTTGGCAGAAGATAGAACGTTATGGACATAACCAAATCGATTTTTACAAGTTAGTTGTTCATACTTTCGATCAATAAAGAATACATAAATGACATTGTTAACTATAGAAGAGTTCACAATAGAAATTTGTCAATTATATTAATTTTAAATATTTTGAGTTTTCGACATCAGTTTATGCAAAACTATAAAACTTTTAGTTCTATTTTCCCCACATTCTTTAAGTTCCTATTGTGTAAATTGTTTTTAATATAAATAGATCTCGGAAATTAAAGACCATCAATGATTCCTATATTTTTTTTTTTTTTTAGTTTTTAATTATTAAAAAGATTTAAATAAGTAAAGATTTAAATAAGTAAAGTTTCGGAAAAATTTTGACAAATTTATTGCTAACCCTATATGTTTGTCCGCACTGAAAAAGGACTATTTGCGTTTGAGACGATATACTGTTATTGGGGGAGTGTAAAAGGATATTATTTCTTTATAAGTTTATAATTCAATTTATTCGCATAAAAAACGCGCCCAAGGATCAAATCCTATCATAAAAACGTTTCACTAAAACTATATTTAGGTTATTTCAATATGCATGTATTAAATGTATTACATAATAAATAAATGCAAGACTTTTTTCCTTATTAATCTTGATAAACTTAAAACTAAAATACCGAAACATTTAGATTGAATTTAATTTTAGAAATTTATATATATATATATATATATATATATATATATATATATATATATATATATATATATTTTAACATATATTTATGATTTGTATATGGTTTTTTGACTCTGGAGAGCATTATTGCTTTGAATTATTAAATAGAAAGTCCTTCGAGCCTTTACATAATTATTGTTACTTATTTTTAAAGTTTCATAATCTTTTTTTATTTTATTTTTATTTTATATCAATTTTAAGTGGCTTTTGGAATAATCAGAGATTCAATAGAACGAGTACAATATACAAACAGAATACCTGTGATAAATACTCTATTTAAATTTAATGCAATAAATTTACATGAACTTAAAAATAAACCTGATTTTAACAAAGTATCTATAGCAATAATTAGTGATAACTGGAACAGTATAGGAAAACTTTTGTTAAAAATAAAAAAAAAATAAATCAAATATCGCTGATTACACCAATAGAAAAATTTTTGAAAATAACAAAATGTGAGGAATTTCGACCGATTAATATGTTAAAAACGTGAAAAAAATAATACAAAAAGTTGTTAAAGTACAACTAGAAAAATATTTTGAAGATAATGACATACTATCGAAATACCAATCCGGGTTTAGAAAAAAATATTCATGCGAAACAACGGTTAACTACGTTATAAATAGATGGAAAAACATAGACAAAAAGAAAAAAATAATGGCAATTTTCCTTGATTTTAAAAGAGCTTTTGAAACTACCCAGCAAAAACTTTTTGGTTTTCGGTAATAACAACTACTTATTAAAGTAGTTTCTTGGTAATGAGGTGTCATTATTATTTGCCTACTCTGTATTACATTAATAAGTACTCAATAGATTGCAGTAATACTGCAATCACGTGGATGAGTTGGCTAGAGCGCCGGATTAACAACCAGAAGGTTGTTGTTTCAACCCCATTCTGAAGCTGTTAGTTTTTTATGACAAAATGTCTAAAAAGATATTTTAAACTAAATAGAGTTTTTGTCGCTTAGGATGTTATGTGCGAGATGGTGTACTGAGTAAGACGTTAGTCAATAAAAACGAATGGTTAGTGTGTGTCCAAGTTCGAGTCTCACTGACGGCTAAATTTTTTTTGTTTTTTTATTTTTGTTTTCGTTTAGGTACATATTTTTAAGTACCCCTAGAGTATAAAAATAAATACATGAATTTGTGGACAAGTCAAACAAAAATTACTAGTTATTCAGGCAAAAAATAAGTAGTTTATTTTTGTTTCCATTTATACCTGCTAGCTTACCAGGAAAGCAATGTTTTTGCTGGGTATAGATAGAGATTTATTAATACAGAAATTATATAAATACGGAATACGCGGAAATGAATTGGAATGGTTTAGATCGTATATAACAAATCGAAAGCAAATTGTGAGAATTAATAATGTAAGATCTGAGTATATATATAACGATTATGGGGTGCCACAAGGATCAATATCAGGTGCTCTACTTTTTATTATATACATAAATGACATGCCAAACATATTAGAAAAATGCGAAATTGTGCTATATGCTGATGACACACTAATTTTTACAGAATGTGATACTAATAATGAATGTGAAGATAATTTGATGCATGACATGAAAATTGTGAATAACTGGTTAAAAATTAATAAACTTAAACTGAATGAAGGCAAAACAAAATTAATGGAAATTAATATGAATAGTGAATCAATTTTTAAAATTAATAACGAAGTAATTGAAAAATTTAATCAAATTAAAAATCTTGGCTTTATAATAGACAAAAAAAAAAAAACTAAAATTTAAAGAACACATTGAATATATATGCAAAAAAAATCGGTTAAAAAATCGGGTTTTTTAAACGAATAAGAAACAAAGTATCAACACTAACGGCTATAAACATTTACAATACAATGATAAAACCACATTTTGATTTCGGTTCAACAAATACCTACTGTTCAAATACACAAATAGAAAGACTACAAAAATTACAAAATAAGGCAATGAGATCAATCATAAAATGTAACATTTATACACCAATAGAATATATGCTTAACACTTAAATGGCTTAATATAAAACAAAGACTTGAATTTAATACTCTCATATTTATACAAAAAATGAAAATGGGAAACGCGCCGCAATATCTTATAGATCAATTAAATTATGTAGGTGATATGCCCTATCAACTAAGGAATGTTGGGAATTTTAGACTTCCACAGGCAACAACAACTGCAACACAACGGTCACTTTTTTAAAAGGAATACATATGTACAATATGCTTCCAACTTATATAAAAGTAGAAGAAAATAACATATTTAGAAGAAAAATTATATCATTTATAAAAAATAATAACTCGAGAGGTTTTGAATATATTAAATACTATATTTAAATTATATTAAGAAGAATATTGTAAAGTATTTTAAATACTACTAAATTTTTAAATAAAAAAAAAAAAAAATTATTTTTATAGTAGGCGATCTTCGGCCGACCGAAAGCGTTTTTAACTCTGGAGTTTGTTCGAAAGTGGCTACGATAATATAAGTTTTGCAAAAAACTTTGTTTATAACGAGTTTCTTTGGAAAGTACATTATTCAAAGGCATATAATTTACAAACTTAACGATTTTACATATAACATTTTATATTAATATGTTAGCGTTATAAAAGTTATTTATAGTGAAATAATAAACAGAATCAAAGGCGAATCAGAACATTCAATTAATTCCATGTTATCTATCTCTATAATTTTTATATTAATCTGTGTTAGAATTAATTGTAATTTTTACTAAAAATGATTTGGATTTAATAAAATCTATAAAGATAATTTTACTTAAATAATTGAAGAAATAATGAAATAGTCTTATATTTCTTTAAAACTTATAAATGCTCTAAATTAATAAATATTTTTAGATTGGATATAGTAAATATGTTGCTGACTACATAAAAAAAACTCGTACACCTTCTACCAAGCACTTACATCTTAAACAGCGTTGACAAATATTTGAAACCAAAACACGCAGAAAAAAATCAAAACGCGCTAAATTGAACCAAATCCTGGTTCAATTTAATGCTTTTTATCTAATTTTTTAAGCTAAAATATGATGCTTATTGACAGTAACAACTTAAATATTACAGGGTCAATTTTTGTTATTTTTTCAAAAGAAATATTGAATCATATTTCAAATCAAATTAAAACTTGGTTTTTATTATTACAGAAGTGGTCAAATTTTATGCACATTTAAAATTCCAGATTCATGACAGATTTTTACCAAGAATTTAAATTTATAAAACTGTTATCATCGGTTAGATTTTTCTAAATTTTAGTGCAAAACCTTTGATTTAATCAATCCATTTTATTTTAATTCTTTTATTTTTTTTAAGGCAATTCTTTTAATAAATAGGAACTTGGTTGGAAAAATCTAGAAAATTGCTAATAAATCCTTTATCCGATGGAATTGGGAAAATGAATAGACATCTCAAATGATCACTTTAAACAAAAAATACTGAAGGTATATTTTGGCATTTCGAAATTATATAAAACTCGTTTTAGTTTTTGGTGAACTTGAAAATTAATAAAAATAATATTGTTCTATGGTACAAACTGTGAGAAAATGGTAAAAAAATTATTATTTCTGTTAAGTGAAATGAAAATTTTATATAATATTGACAATTTAAAATTTTATCAACAAAAATTAGTAAATAGAAAAACACAAGATATATGAATGAACAATTTTTTTTGAATTTTAAACCCATTATGAGAGTAGCACTCTATTTTGGGAATGGTCATTTAATAATGAATACATAGTATTTTAAAGAATGTAATGTGATTAAAACATAAGACATATATATAGAATTTAATGATAATTTTCTAAATATTTTATTTACAACATTGAATTTCTTCGTTAAATTTTAAAGCGTCGAAAATGTATATAATTTTGTAAAAAGTAAAAACAACAACTGTAACAACCAAAATAATAATCAACTGTTTAACTAAGGTTATCTTGTATATAATCGCACTGATTTTGACGTTTGTTTTGATATAAATTTGCCTAATGTAGACACTAGGTAACAGGGACGTGAAAACATGTTTCTAATCGACATGTCACTAGAGTAAAACGCGTTAATTCAGCGCTTTTTTTTAAAGCGCTAACAGAAAAACACGACTAGTGCGAAAAGCGCTTAATTGGCAAAGCTGGTCTTAAATCAGTTCATCTCTTTACAGCCCGTCTATACGTAACATAATATGCAAGATTTTTGTGTCAGAGTGTCAAATTCGCTCTCTGAGAGAATTATTTCACGTGCAGATTCAAATATTATTATAAGATGTATTATGAGACTGTTGTGATGAGATTTCTCTACACAAAAATCTTATAAGATGAACTATCAAAAAAATACACATTGGAACAAATCAAGATTACCGTCACAGTTGATTTTTTAACAAATTTTATTTTCGACAAAAGCACTATTTTTGGTTTAAAAAAGTTACATAAAAATTTTTCTCCGCTCTCTCTTAGTTTTCGAGTTATGGGTACTTGAAGTTATAATATAAAAATGCAATTTTCTCCTTCCTCCTGTAATGAAAATGAACAATATGGGTATCATTGGAAAGGTCTTGAGAAGACCTTTCAATTGATATATAAAACGTTATACAACATTAACCCATTGCGAGCCAAAATGATATTTTATTATTTTATGTACTGACTTTTTTTACAAAAGTACCGTTATCTCAAAAATATATCGATATAACGGTACTTTTCTATACATCAAATCATTTAGAGAACATTTCAAGCTTTCATATGATATTACTAGCAAAAATCGATTAATTTTTCTAAATATTAATTTTTAAAGTGCTATACTTTTGTTATTTAATGGGCTAGGAGTGTGACATGGGGATCATATGAAAGCTTGAAATGTTCTCTAAATGATTTGATGTATAGGAGAGTACCGTTATATCGATATATTTTTGAGATAACGGTACTTTTGTAAAAAAAGTCAGTACATAAAATAATAAAATATCATTTTGGCTCGCAATGGGTTAATGTTGTATAACGCTTTACATATCAATCGAAAGGTCTTCTCAAGACCTTTCCAATGATACCCATATTGTTCATATTCATTACAGGAGGAAGAAGAAAATTGCATTTTTATATTATAACTTCAAGTACCCATAACTCGTAAACTAAGAGCGAGCGGGCAAAATTTTTTACATTGCTTTAATCACAAATAAAAATGCTACTGAATCATTATCAAAATTATTTAAAAATCAAGTGTGATGGTAATCTTGATTTACGCCTACACATTTACGAAAGTTTGTGTGTGTGCATGTGTATTTTGGAAATTACTGAAAAACAATGTTTTTATTTTTTTGTAAAATTGTTTCTATTTAGTGTTTGTTTTACATGTTAAAAAACATTTTTATAAAAATTGTGCTAAAATAGCACGAATTACTTAAATAAAAAGTACATGTTTACTCTGCGGCTGATTGAAAAATAATGATATTTTATAGCATTTATTAGAATACTTATTTAAGATTTAACATAATATAAACAAAATGGTTACTCTCCTCTGCCGACGTTATCTCACATATTATATCAGCGTTAATCTCAGTTGTAGACCTGGGTTACATAGTGTCTACATTACCTAGTGTCTGCATTAGGCAAATTTATATCAAAACAAACGTCAAAACAGCAATTAATACGCCATATTGTTGTTTTTGTGCAACTGTTGCTACTTCCCACAAGACAAACGTCAAACTTAACGCGAATTTGTGGAAGGTGGTAAACTGCATATATAAAAAACAATAATGAATACGACATATTGTTTTTGTGCAACTGTCGCCACCTTCCACAAATTCGCGTTAAATTTGACGTCTTCGTAAAAAAAATCTCTAATGAGACACTATGTTATGTATGTAAATAACATTAGGAAATTATATTTATACTTACATATGTACATTTAAAATCAACGATTAATTCTGTAATAAAACAAATTTTAATTAATTCAGCCAATTAATTGAACAAAAATTGTCAAATTTACCGTTTTAAACACAAGTCGCAGTAGGAAAACGCCCGTATTTTTTAAACAAATCTTTTGAAAAGACCCCACGCGCCTTTCAAAAAAGCGTAAATAAATGAACTGCAAAAAGAAAAATTAAACATGTATTAAATATAAAGTTAAAATACATTAATAATTTCAATAAAAAAAAATTTGCAAACATGAAATAAGCATGTTATTTCAATATGAGGATAATCATAGTTTGTAAATCTATCAACAAATTCCAATTAGAGAATGTACAATAAAAACAACATTGTCAGCCACAGCAACAATAACAACACATAAATATGTATGTCGCCCCTGAAACAATCAAGTGCATTATTTGGCATTCACACTTGCAAAAAATACTATTTTTTTGCACTTGATTTTTTCACAGAGCCTTTAAATCTGAGTTGTTCCTTTCTGACTCACTTGAATTTGTATTGTAATTAAGTATAAATTGTTTTAGTAAAATGATAAAAACAATTTATAAAATCGAAGAATTTTTAAATAAACATGTATTATTTTTTTAATTAAGTATATTTTTTTTAATTTTTTTGACACTCAAGGAACCAAGTTCACCACCAGAGACCTGCGCCGAACAATTTAAGCAGTTGCGGCGGCTTTTGTAAAATTTGCCGGCGGCGGCTGAAAATCGGTTATTAGCCGGCGGAAAAGTAAACATAACGTAGTGTCTATACTAGACAAATTTTTATCAAGACAAACGTCAAAATCAGAGCGAATCTATACAAGGTAAACTCAGTTAAAAACTGGATCCTCGAGAAAATCTGAGACGATCTAACGAAGTTCGTCTGTCTGTATGTCTGTTGAAAGCAAGATAAGGCTCGGGGCGAGCATTCCAGGGGGATGAAATTTGACTCAAATATTTTTGTTGTTTGGAATTGAAAATGAGCAGAATCGGTTCATAAACAAAAAAGTTATGGCCCAAATACTAGAAAAATAGGATGTTCGTCGTAATTACAGTTTATACTTTTCGGCCAATATCTTTCACAAAAAATCACGTACATCAATGAAATTTTGCACAAATAGTGAAATGGGCGTAGACTTTGCCTTCCACCTCCCATATAAGGTGAAATTTTAAAAAGTTGCTGGTGGTGGGTATATAGTTTCGGCCAAGCCGAATACAACATTCCCTTGTTTATATTAACAGCATCAATAACTGTTAGAAATAGTATGGTAAAAGTATAAATGTGTGTTAACCTAGCACTTTTATTACATAGATTGTCTGCAAATATTTTATATTTCTTAATTTATAAAAAATATCATATAAAGTTAAAATATATTGTATAAAATCGATAATTCAAGGAAAAGTTGAAAAATCTATTATTTAAAAAAGTCGAAGAGTCATCAACTATAATCTTTTTATAAAGTTCCAAAATTTTTATTTTTAATTCTTCATAAATAAGCCTTTTGCCCGTAAAAAATTTTCAACTCAGTGGTAACATTACAACAAATTTTTTAATACGAATTTTTTAAGGAATTACGTCTTTCAAATGCTTACAACTTCTAAATTAAGAAATCGCACTCAATATTAAATCAATATTTTCAGAGTTGAAAGTACTTTTTTATTTTTATTTTCATAAATTATTTATTTTAGTAATTGTATAGACAAAACAAATAATTTATATAAACTTGAAGTTTTTATTTTTTTATATATGAAAGCTTACTATTATGAAATTTATTTAACATCATAAATATATAGCTATTTTAGTAGTTTTTATTTGGTTTTCAAGAAAAACTATTTGAAAATGGTTTTTGATTTGTATGGAAAAACTAAAGAAATTTATGTAGTTTTTTAATCAAAAACCGAATGAAGCCAAAAACTAGTAGTTTTTGTTTAGTGTAAACGGCATATACTAACAATTGAAAATATTGCAATATGAAAATTTTGCTGTTAATATTTTATTTGTAATTTAGTAACTCGGAAATTAATCGTGATTAGTGAAAATCATTGCAAATTTTCTATGACAATAGATGTATTTTACCGGAAAATATATTTCTTTATGCAATTTGCGTATAAACAGTGAGTTATTTATTTGCAATAATCTTGCGTAAAAACGTGATATATGTATATCAATACCTTGAATAAAACCACAAAAAATTAGTTTAGACATTAAATTATTTTTACCATTTCAAATTAAATTGAAATTATTATGTCATCACATTTTTTTTATTTTTTATTTATTTATTTATTATTTATTTTTTTAATTTTAACCATTTTTTATTTTCTAATTCTTAAAATTTTAAAATTGAAAATGTGGTAATTGGATATTACTTATCAAATTTATAAACCAAACATTTCTTAGAGTTGGTAACATTTTAATCCCTACTTCATTTTTACAGCCCGTCTAGACGTAACATAATATGTAAGATTTTTGTGTCAGAGAGTGTCAAATTCGCTCTCTGAGAGAATTATTTCACGTGTAGATTCAAATATTAGTATTATAAGATGTATTATGAGACTGTTGTGATGAGATTTCTCTACACAACCATCTTATAAGATGAACTGTCAAAAAAATACACATACACGAAAGTTTGCTTGTGTGTGTGCATGTGTATTTTGGAAATTATTGAAACACAATATTATTTTGCAAAATTGTTTAGTTTTAGTGTTTGTTTTACATGTTAAAAATCATTTTTATAAAAATTGTGTTAAAAAAGTGCGAATTGCTTAAATAAAAAGGACATGTTTACTCTGTAACTGATTGAAAATAATAATATCTTATAGGATTTATTAGAATACGCGTACCCCTTATTTAAGATTTAACATAATATAAACAAAATGTTTACTCTCCTCTGCCGGCGTTATCTCACATATTATATCAGCGTTAATCTCAGTTGTAGACCTGGGGTTAAACAGCTATAACTGCATAAAAAGGAAACAAAGTATACAAATTTTCTTATTATTTTTGCTTTTTTTAACCAGCATTTTATTTTCTTACGGCCCATCAAGACGTAACATAATATGTAAGATTTTTGTGTCAGAGAGTGTCAAATTCGCTCTCTGAGAGAATTATTTTACGTGTAAATTCAAATATTAGTATTATAAGATGTATTATGATACTGTTGTGATGAGATTTCTCTACACTGTCAAAAAAATACACATATACGAAACTTTGTTTATGAGTGTGCATGTGTATTTTAGAAATTACTGGAAAACAATGTTTTTTTTGTAAAATTGTTTTCTTTTAGTGTTTGTTTTTCATGTTAAGAAACATTTTTATAAAAATTGTGCTAAAAAAGTGCGAATTGCTTAAATAGAAAGGACATGTTTACTCCGTGACTGATTTAAAATAATGATATTTTATAGCTTTTATTAGAATACGTGTACCGCTTATTAAAGCTTTAACATAATATAAACAAAATGGTTACTCTCCTCTGCCGGCGTTATCTCACATATTATATCAGCGTTAATTTCAGTTGTAGACCTGGGATTATTAAAAAATTTTTCATAATAAATACTTTGCAAATCTATCAAGAATATTAATATGTTATCGAATGTAATCTTTTTTCCGTGTAGCAACGCCATTTAACAAAGTGCCACCACTAAATCAGACATTTTCTTTGGAAAGGAATAAATTTGTTGTTTATTAAATAATTTCGTGAGTTTAGCGGGTAGACGCTGCGTTCTACATTAGTTTTTCAAAATTTGTATAACTGTAAAGTTAAAAAAAAATATATATTAAATTACTAAATTAAAAAAAAAAAAAAAAAAAAAAAAAAAAAAATATGCCTCAGCGTAAACATCGAATAAATATTGAGCAAGAAAACGAGAAGAGTTATACAGCTCAATCATCAAAAGATGTAAGGTTACACATTATTATCCTGTTTTATTTGCTAATTTTTAGATAAATTTGTTAAAAAATTCTCCATAGTTTGACGATGAATCCGTGGATGATATTTTGGCCAATGTTGATCAATTTATTGAAGGAGTATATCGTGACTTAAGCATCAGTCCTTCTCTACGTACTTCCTTACCAAATACCTCAACTTTTGCCAATAGATCTTCAAATCACAATTCTTCGGCTTCGTCACCAAATACTTCTACGGTAGGATCTTCCTCATTGGCGAGCACATTGGGTGTTGATGAAAGTATCTCAGCGGTTTTGCCAACCACCCGTCGTAATATGGATGCAGAGATTGAAAGAAGTATGATTATTTTTTTATTTACATATCGATTTTCTATATTGTTTTTGTTTTTTTTTTTTCTTATGTATTTTATTTTTTATATTTTGATTGCAGTCAATCGTATTTGTGACAATGTTGATCAGAATTTACGTTCAATTGGTTTATTTATGAATAATTCTTGCGACAGCGACACTTCGCAAGATGTTTTAAATTTCAGTAAGTTGATTTTCATTTTGTACTAAATTTTTAAGAAATATTCATTGTTATTTAAATGTATTATGGTAACTATTGTGCAATACGCTTATAAATAATAATTCATGATTTAGATAATTTAGATAATTAGATTTAGATAATTTTTACTACCCATTTAATATTTCTTTGCAGATTTGAGCAGTTCACCATCTTCCTCAGTATCAACTTCTTTAACAACTTTAAGTATTAACAGTCCACCTTTAGCAACTGTAGTAGCTGTCGCAAACCGCAGAGGATGTCCCAGACGTAGATCATCCGATATAGGAACAGTTTCTACTCATGTTATCGATTTGTCAGAGTCACAAACACAAACGCCTGAGGTGTTGGTGACACCTTTGCACCCTAACAATAACAATGATGATAACGACGATGATGTCATTTTGGTATCTGATAATATACATCCAGTTGTAGATTTATGTACACCAGGTGGCTACCAAGAAGCTCCCCGGCCAAGATCTTTTATAAATAAAAGACAACTAAATAGACGACGTTTGAGCCATCAAGATGAAGATGCTGGTGGAACATGCAGCTCAGGACCTTCACCAGTAAGACGACGTCGCACTGAATATTACACTCCACCTGAATATAAAAAGTTATTAAATACATCATCGGATACTGAAAATTCTTCAAATAATTCCAGTGCCTTAGCAACAAATGGTACCCATCACACTCCGTTTATGTGTCCCGTTTGCATGGAGTCTTGTTTACAACACCAGCCTACCTCAACCCGATGTGGTCATGTCTTTTGCAAAGAGTGTATTGAACGTGCTATTCGTATGACCCACAAGTGTCCTATGTGTAATACGAAAATTTCAAGATCACAAATATTTCGTATATATCTTTAAGTTTGCTATTATGCGGTTATTTTTGGTTGCCATTTAGTTTTTAGTAAAACATGAATTATTAATTTATATCTTTCATCATCCAAAATCATTCATTCTACTATATATGCACGTATGCATTTCTAATTTTATTTTTATAATTAAACGATCATTTTGTTATACTCGTATGTTATGAAGCTTATTTTGTTAGTTGAATAAATTTAAATATGTACTAAATGTTGTTGGTGTTTCATATAAAATTATTTCTATACTTTGATGACTTATTACCTCTGGATCAAAACCATGGTATAAATTAAGATCAGACAAAATGTTTCGGGGTCTTGGTTCTAATGAATGTAAAATGTTTGGATTATAGTTGATTTTGTCACTACAGGGCATTGATGGGTTAAATTATACAACTATTAGTTTTTATAACAATTAGCTAACGCTTATGTCTAACATGAAAGTCACGCTATTCTCCGACAGATGGCGACATGTTTTCTATTTAATTTTTTAAATAATTTGAAAATTTAACGTAAAATCGGATTTTGTTAGTAATGTCTTCGAAAATAGTATACCCGAAACCATTGCCGAAGCTAATAAAGCAAAATCTTCCATTAGAAACTGGTTTTACTCCAATCGAAATTGTGGCTTTACAAAATGGTTGGCGTTTGATCAAACGCCGTTTAAATTATCATTCGGCCAAAATATTTATCGAGTAGGGATTATGATTTATCCTTCATTTTAGCGAGTTATATTTTTTATGATTTCCAGCTTTTTCACAAAGAACTATTTGCTGTTGGAAAGATTTCGCAATGAGGATACTGAAAAATATAGTTTAAGCAGTTTACATCAACATCCTTATCAACTCATGAATATTTATGGTAATCTTATAGAAAGTGGGCTTGATGATGTAACCTATATTAATGCCTTGTTGAGTGAAGTGGCCTCAAGGCATAAATTATATAAAGTTGGATATGAAGATGTTAAGGTAATTTTTCAGATGGTTAATACCTTTTTATGTTTTTATTTATTTTTAAATAAAAACATAAAAAACCTTTTATATTTATGAAAAAGTCAAAATTTTCAAAAAAAAAAAAAAAAAAAAAATACGAATTATAAAAAAAAAAAAAAATCCAATGTTGAATAAATCAGTTTTTTTTTTCAAATTTTCACAAAAAGAGGACTAATTTGCGAATAAAAGTAAACTAATTAAAAAAAAAAAACGTACAAATGTACAAAAAGTACCAATTTCAAAGAAAAAGAAGTACCAATTCTTCAAAAAATAATTAAAAAAAACATCGTTTTATTAATTTCGACTTTTTTTAAATTTAGTTTCTTTCAATCACACCTCCTTAGAAAAAATTAAGCGAGCTATGATGGTAATTATCAAATTTTTAATCGTTTTAGAAAAGAAATATATAATTTGGAACTTCTTTTAATGTGTTTTGTAGATTTTATAAGCGTATTTGTATTAACAATTAATTAATTTTAAAGTTCGAGATACGCCTTTTATATATTAAGTATAGGCTTTTTTTGAAAAAAGTTCATATTAATTAAAAAATATTTTTTTTTTTTTTTCAAAATAGTGCGTTTTTGAAACATGGGAAGTTTCCAAAGAAAACTGTTAATTTCCAAAAAAGTTACAATTTTCAAAAGTACATTCTCAAAAAAGAACTAATCTACCAAATATGTAGTGCAAAGTTTAAAAGTCGTGAAAAGCATAAATTTTCAAAAAAGTACTAAATTCCCCAATAAGTACTAATTTAAGAAAATTTAGTACTAATTTCAAAAACATACCAAATTCTTAAAAAGTACTAATTATAGTATTCAGAAAAATACCAATTTACAAAACAGTACCAATTTAAAAAAGTACGATTTCCAAAAGTACCTACTTTTGAGAAAGTATTATAAAGAAATCATTTTTAAAAAATATGATATAAAAAAAAATTAATTTTGTAGTTAACAAAACTGAAAATTTTTATAAAAAGTATTAATTTCAAGTAATTTAAAGATTTTCAAATTTTAAAAAATTTTCTAAAAAGTACTAATTTCAAAAAAAAAAAAAAAAAGAAAATCGTACCAGTTGTAAAAAATGCACGAATTTTCAAAATAGTATAAATTCTTTCAACAAATTTCAATTTACAAAAAATATAAATTTTCAAAAATTATATTTTTAAAAAAGGGTACTTTTCTAAGAAAGCATTTTTTCAAAAAAAGTATCTTTTCTAAGAAGTAAATTTGTTTAATAAAGATCGCGTTTTAATAGTAACATTTTTTAAAGTATCTCTTATTACACTTTGTTCTTAGATACCTTTTTATACCCTTCATTACAGGTGTATATACCCTTTGTTTGTTTATATTTTCTACATCCTTATAAGAAACGTTGTTGATAGGACTCTGTCCGTCTGTTTGTTTGTCGGTTGTGATGGCTTTTATGAAGGCACTCGATATCGTAGATATATTATATATGTATCAAACAATCGGTCATCCTTTCAAGAATTTCGCTATTAAAATTCAGCAAAATTGATTAAAAAATGGCGGAAATATCTTTTAAAAACATTTTTTAGAGATTTTTTCTATATAAACTAGGTACTTCGTTCTCTCACAGAAAATTTATAAACATTTTCCTAAATTTTATGACAAAGAAATGAAAAATCGGCCCATAAATGTTCGAGATATCGACTACAATGAGTTTTTGTTCTTTTTGTAGCTCTCGTATAAGTTAAGGATTTCGTTCTTATATATCAAATAGTACTTTTGAAAATATCGTTTTTAAAAGATTACATTAAAAAGTACTTTAGTAAATTATAAAATAAAATATGTATATCTGAGCACATATAAGGCAGTTTGCAAGTTTTTTTTTTTTAATTACATAGCGTACATTTTGAAGATTCACCATTTACGCTAATTGCAGTCCTTTTACGATTGTTATGGTATTTGTTAATTTTTCTAAACCGTTTTTTAGCTTCCCTGAAAATGTTAAAAATTAGCCTTAAGTGTTTTGGCAACTACATAGATGTTTTTTAAAACTCTTTTTTACTCTATTTTTTAAGTATCTTTTATATTCTTAAGAAATATTTTTAAAATACCTTAAAAAAATAATAATTCTTTTTAATGTAAACAAGTGAAAGTGTTATATTCGTCTGGTCCGAATTTTTTATACCCTTCACAAAATTTATATTGAATAAATATAAAAATACACAATAAAAAATTCATTAAGACTTTAATTGCATCCTGTAAAAGTCATTTTCACACATGAAAAAAAAATCGATATATGTATGAAACTAGAGACCATACATAGTGAAACTACGTACTCCGTTTTTCTCCCGGACGTCAAATTTCCTCTTAAAAAGGATTTCAAAATTTCGCGGAGTCAATTAAAAAAAAAAAAAACATTCTTATATGCCTAGTATTTCATAATAACGTGCATCCGAATTGAATGAGAAATCCTGAGCCAAAGAATCAGTGTTATCCTGTGTAACTTTTTAAGAAAAAATATCTCACAAATTTAGATTTGTAGTCTAGAACAATTCCACTAAGGCTATCTATACCCATAAAATTTTGTTGAAAAACTATTGTATATATCCTTCATATGAACGGTATAAAATTCAACTAACAATAATACTATTTGTTGAATATATTTTAAATTTAACAATGCACACACGCAGAGAAAAAATATAGTTGCAGTGACCATAATCTTAGGACAATATATTATGATTGGAACATAAGGTCACAGCTAAAATTATATATGATTATAAATAATTATTGTTATGATTCCATTTTATCATATTGTGTCCGATTTTATGGTTCGTTTTTTCATATTATAGTTCGAGTTTTTCATATTATTTTACCATCTTACTACATTATAATTCCATCTTATCATATTATTATCCCATCTTATCATATTATGATTCTATTTTATCATATTATAAATCCATCTTACCATATTAATATTTCATTATATCATATTATGATTACATTTTATCATATTATTATTCCATCTCATCATATATTAAAGTAAATCACATTAACAGTGTTGTCAGATTAAGGGATTTATCCCCAAATTGGCGATTTCTTTTTGGAAATAGAGATGAAAATTTTGACTTGGAGATTAGGGGATTTATTGGGGATATTTTTTAAGCTTTAGGTATTTTTGGAAGATTTTTGGGGATTTTTATTTTTATAATTTCTCTTTTTAACTTAAGAAAAATTAAAAAAAAAACATAATTTTCCGTCGGATATGAAGTTTTTAGTAACAATAACAGTCCAGTGAAGCATGTACTGAATATGGTACCATAAAGTAAAAAAAGAAATAATTAAAATCTCCGCAACAAAATAATTATTGTATGGATGTTTGAGCAATTGATGCTCCATTAATGCAATAGTAAACAAGAATTTAAAAGTCTTCAATAATTAGTTGTTTAAAAGTTGAAGAAAGTGTATCAAAAATAATTAAAGCAACGGAACTTAATTAATCATGCTTTTATACCTTTGAAGAAGAAATAAAAACTTAAACTTCGGTTTCTGCATTAATTATAAAAATTGCGTAAATTATTTATTGATACAAATGTTAAGATTCCCATAAAATCTTATTTTTTTTTTTGAAAATATATAAGAGATAAGATATTATTTTAGTAAAGAACAGCGTTACCGTTTGGCGACTTTAGCCCCTTTTTCAAATACCTGGCTACTTTTTTGTCCCCTTTTTTAAAATGGAACAAAATGGCGACTTTTTAAGACTATGTGATAAATGACAAGAAACTAAGTTCATTGAAATATCTCGAATCATTATATAAAGTGTAATTCAAGTAGAGATACTTTTTTCAATAGCCTTTTTTTGACAGATCACGTGTGAGTCGTGTCATGCTGTCATGTTATTTTTGTTTAGTATTGTTTGGCATTTCAAAATGGAAAGACTTGCGCCTGAACAACGTTTACAAATCGTTCAACTTTATTACGAAAATTCACGTTCTGTGAGGAATATGTTTCGTGCACTTCGCTCAACTTATGGTCAACATAATCGGCCTACTGAGCGTACTATTCGCAACACCATCACCCATTTTGAGACCCAGCATTCGTTATTGGATAATATTCGACCGAATAGACCATGTTCAGCACGCTGTGAAGAAAATATAGCGGCCGTAGCTGAGAGTGTACACGAAGACCGTAGAGAGTGGATTCGGCGCCGTTAGCAGCAACTCGAACTGACATATGGAACGACTTGGCGCATTTTACGTCGAGATATTAAATTGAAAGCGTACAAAATACAGCTTGTGCAACAACTGAAGCCACTCGACCTTCCCAAGCAATATCGCTTCGCTCTATGAGCTCTTGAAAAGTTCCAAGAAGATCCGACGTTTTCGAGGCAAATTTTGTTCAGCGATGAGGCCCATTTCTGGCTCTATGGGTATGTAAACAAACAAAATTGCCGCATTTGCGACGAAGAGCAACTCGAAGAGATTCAAGAACTGCTACTTTATCCAGAAAAAACAACGGTTTGGTGTGGTTTGTGGGCCGGTGGAATCATCGGTCCATATTTCTTTAAAAATGATGCCGGTGCGAACGTAACCGTCAATGGCGACCGTTATCGTGCCATGATAACCGACTATTTGATGCCTGAAATTGAAGCTCGTGATCTCGGCGACATTTGGTTTCAGCAAGAAGGCACCACTTCCCACACATCGCATCAATCAATGGATTTATTAAGAGAACACTTCGGTGAGCACATAATTTCACGTTTTGGGTCGGTCGATTGGCCACTAAGATCGTGTGATATCACACCGTTAAACTTTTTCGGAGATATGTAAAGTCTAAAGTTTATGCGGACAAACCCGCTTCGATTCAAGCCTTGGAGGAAAACATCACGCGTGTCATTCGCCAGTTACCTGTCGACATGCTCGAACGAGTCATCGAAAATTGGACTCAACGGATGGACCATCTGCGACGTAGCAACAGCCACCATTTGATAGACATAATCTTTAAAAAATAAATGCCAAAGAATGTTCTTTCAAATGATAATAAACATTCCCCATTAAATTTGAATTTTCTCTGTTTTTTTCTTTAAAAAAGTAGTTAACCTCGAAATAGATCACGCTTTATTAATTCCATCGAAGAAATTTTTTTGTTTCATATTTTTTTTTATAATAGTTTTTTTTTTTTCAAAATATTTTGAGGTTGTTTCACAGTATAGTGATTTTAATAACAATAAAGTTCATGAACAACTATATGAAGCATAAAATGCCGAATCTTTTTGGACCGGATTGGGAAAGCTAAAAGACAGATTTGATGAATACTTATATCCTAATTTATATTTTTACTTTGCTTCATAGCAGTGCCTCGGCGGAACGTATTTTTTTTCTAAATTATGAAAATAATTACAAATTATATGTCCAACAGACTTAAGGTCAACACTTGTGAATCTATTACAATAAGCACACAAATTTCAAAAATTCAAGCCTATGAAAATTTTGCTGAAATTCGACATGAATTCACTGCCACTCGAATAAGGAGTCACATTTTTTTAACTTTAATTAAGTACATCTCCTAAACTAAAGTTCAGAAAAAATTAATTTTTTGCGCAACCAAATCTCAAGGTGTTGCCTTTAGTTTCCTGAAGAAATAAAAAATATACATATTTTGTTATACTAAAATCTGATTTTGAAATCTCAGGGTCAGAATCCGATCCAAATAGCCAAAAACATTAATAGAGGAAAGACAGTTGTGTACAATTATTTAAATAACGTGGAAAGATATGGAAAAAACATGAAACAACTGCAAAAGAAAGACGAAAAATTCTTAGAATTGCATCAAATTCTGCCATGTCGGTATCAAAAATACGTGAAAAAGTGGAGTCAGTGCCAGTCTAAGAACAGTGCACCGTATTTTAAAGTACATAGTCCGACGAAAACTGCAAAAAAAAAAACACCACTTAATGAAAAACGCAAATCACAACGTCTACAGTTTGCCAAAAATAGAATGACATGGTCCGACAAATGGTTTAAAGTTATATTTTCCGATGAAAAAAAGTTTAATATTGATGGTCCCGATGGGTATAACTATTACTTCCATAACCTAAATAAGGAAGAATTATTTTTGAGCCGCAGACTCAGCCGAGAGGGCGGATAAGTGGTATGGGGTTCCATTTCGTCTTATGGTACCATAGAATTGGTTTTTGTATCCAACAAAATGACTGCAACGACTTACAAAAACATTCTGGAGGAAGCATTTTCAAAATTTAATGATTTCTTTGAACCCATACCTTGGACGTACCAACACAACAACGCTCCGATTCATACCGCCAGAGCAGTAAAACAATGGATTAATCAACAAGGTGTTCAACTTTTGGATTGGCTCCCATATTCACCAGACCTATGGTTGGCTTACAAGAAAAGTTTATGAAGGAGGAAAACAATTTGAGACTATAGAATCCTTAAAGGATGCAATAACGGAAGCATATAGTTAAATTTCACTTAATTACTTAGAGTCTTTAGACAAGTCAATGCCAAATCGCATTTTTGAGGTTATTTCTAAAAATAGTGGCAGTATTCATTACTAATTGAATGCTAGAAGATAATAACTTTCATTTTTATAAAATTTAAAAATAAATTACAGTTTTCTTAGTTTTAAAATATTCCTTATTCAAGTGAGACACGAAATAGTACCACAAAAATACATGTCTTTAATTAAATGCATAATTTTAGTATAACAAAATATGTATATTTTTTATTTCTTCAGGAAACTAAAGCCAACACTTTGAAATTTGGTTGCGCAAAAAATTATTTTTTTCTGAACTTTAGTTTAGGAGATATACTTAATTAAAGTTAAAAAAATGTGATTCCTTATTCAAGTGCCAGGCAGTGTATATGAAAAAACAAATCAGTTTGTTTGTGTGTGTTTTTTTTGTGAAAACAACTTATTTTTCAAAAAAGCTCTATATGTGAACATAGCATAAAATAAAATAATGATAATAATAAATAAAAATACTTTTTACAGAGAAGTTTCTTTCTTTTAACTTTTAAAAATAATTCTTGAAAGATTACTTTTAAAAAATTAATTTTTTTAAGTATTTGTTTTTAAAAGTATACCCTAAAAAAATAATTTTTAGTAGTCGTTTCTTGATAAAAATCTTAAAAAGATATTCTTTTTATATCATTTCAGCTAATAACCGATTATATAACACAATACATTAGTGAACTTTTGGATAAAATAAAATCAGAAACATTTCTAAATGGTTTAATAAAATTAAGTGAACTTATAAATGATCATCACAAAGAAAAAGATGCCGAAGAAGACCAAACATCAAGAGAACAAAGTGATGTTTTTAGTTGAAAAAAATAAAAAACAATAAGTTTCATTATTAAAAATTTCAAAAAACTTACAAGTGTAAACAACACCACTTAAATACTTATGTACATTTGTATGTAAAATAAATATAAATGTATTTTACAATCTTTGTCGAATTTAAATTTCCCTTTAGCTACTCGTGCGTATGATTAACATCATCATTTCAATAATTAATAACTTATAAATATTACGTACACATTTCACTACATCTCAATTTGAAAATCTTGGCTGACAATTGATAACAAAATAAAGTAATAAATAAAAATATCATCAAACAGTAATGATGTTCATATCTGTAATTTGAACTTCTTGTCCACTGGCACTAATAAACATTTTCTATTTTTTTATTTGTTTGTTTTGCTGAATTTCCAACTTATTTACTCTCATTTACTTACCCTCAACCAGCAAGTTGTACTTTTTTTATCGTTAGTGTTTGCGTGCATTTTGTGTTTTTTTTTTTTGGCTTTCCTTTACTCTATAATGATTTTATGCCTTTGTGTAAAGAAAAACTGTTGCTTTATACGAGTACCGTGTTGCCAGTTTAGTCTTTTTAAGCCCATATCTTAAAAAATTTCGTTTTAGCTTCTAGCTTTTTTTTGAGCGTTTTAAATTGCCATAAAAAGGCAAAAATTTTTATATTTTACAGAATCATCCATTTAAACATTTTTATGTATTAATTCGGGCTGCCAGCAAAATGACCCAAAGCAAAACTGCCTAAATCAAATGTAGAAAAATCATCCAAATAAAAAATTACCCAAAAGAAAAAAAAAAACGCCTAAAAATAAAAAATTAAAATTTTGCCCAAAAAATTGAAAAAATACCCAAATATTTATGAAAAATTACCCTCATCCATGTCCATTATGTTACTTTCTCGTATGAAAATTAACCTATTATATGATAAAATTTCTGAACAAAATCAGTCATATTCATAATGAAAATAGTTTTAACTTTGGCCTGAATAGAATTCCGGATTGGATTTAAAGGTTTTAAAATCTGACCTATTTCAAACCCCGGATTCGGTAAATCCATTTTTTTTAAATAGGATGACTTTATACTTTACATGCACTTTTTAACAATTCCGGTTTGGATTTAAACGGTTCTTTAGAGAGCCGCTCTTCGGTCGGACGCAAAGGTTTTAAAATCTGACCTATTTGAAACCTCTGATTCGCTAAATAATTTTTTTTTTTTTTTTTTTTAATAGAGTGACTTTTTACTTTACATGCCCTTTTTACTTTACATGTTGTAAAATTAAAAAAAAAAACTAATAATAAAATAAAGTAAATAAAAGCGAAAAATTATCCAAAATACCAAAAATGTGTTATCAAAAACTAATTATAGTCCAAAAATGATGAAAAATCACTGCAAAATTTTGGATTATTTCTCATATGAAATATGACCCAAAATTTGCATGGAAATTTCTGGGCGATTTTTCTCTATTTCCTTTGGACCATTTTGCTTTTGGTCAATTTTCAGCAGGCATTAATTCGCATAGAAATGTAGATTACAAAAATTTTCACCTGCGGCGCTTCATCCTCTAAATTCAACTCAAAACAAACTCGTTTTATGGACTTACTTAATAAATTATTATAATTATTTTTTTAATAACCCAAACTTTTTGGTTCTCACTAATGGCAACTGCTTATTAAAGTAGTCTCATAGTAATGAGGCGTTATTATTATTTGTCTACTCTATATTACATAAATAAGTACTCAATAGTATAATAACACGCTAATAATGCAATCACGTGGATCAACCCCATTCTGATGCTGTTAGTTTTTTTTTTATGTCTAATAAGGTATTTTATACTAAAAAAAGTGTTTGTTACTTAGAAAATTAAGTGCGATATGGTGTACTGAGTAAGTCATTAGTCACTAAAAACTAATGGTTATTTTGTGCCCAAGTTCAAATCTCACTGACAGCAATATTTTTTTGCTTTTTTTTTTAATTTTTATATTCGTTTAGGTACATATTATTGAGTACTCCTAAAGCTTAAAAATAAATACATGAATTTGTGGACAACTGGAAAAAAAACTAGTTATTTAGGCAAAAAATAAGTAGTTTATTTTTGAGTCCAATTATAACTGCTAGCTTGACAGAAAAGCTGGGAACCTTCATTAATATATAAACTCT
The DNA here is from genome assembly GCA_932274085.1 of Protocalliphora azurea. Lineage (NCBI taxonomy): Eukaryota > Metazoa > Arthropoda > Insecta > Diptera > Calliphoridae > Protocalliphora > Protocalliphora azurea. The sequence continues at coordinate 135,601,003 of OW026519.1, forward strand.
TCATAAATATAAAAAAATTCTTATAAAAGTGAAAAATCATCCAAAAATATTGAAATGATTAATCAAAAAGGATTTATGATAAAAAAAAATCAATTCAAAACATTAGGTCATTTTTCATATGAAATATAATCGAAATTTGTCTGGGAATTTTGTAGGCGATTTTTCATTGAATCATTTTGTTGACATTCGTTCTATGTTTTATTTATAAATTTACTACAATATTAGAAAAATATCAAAAACTAATGAGAGCAAAAAAAAAGTTTTTAAATAAAAAATATATCAGCTTTTTTCTGGCTTTATTTTCTGGGGCATTTAGCCTTTTCTGGCCTTTTGCTAAAGCCTTTTTTCTCTCACTTCCTGGCAATACTGCACGAGTATTAGAAGCTCATTTATATGTAAAATATAGTATAGTATAGAATTTAAGTAAGTAAAGAAATTTAGTTGCGTTATTTAGCGTTATTCCTTAAGAAGTGTTTAGTCTAACATTGACTTTCAACTAATACGCAGTGTTTCTTGATTTTCCTTTCTTGATTTTTAATTAATATTTCAATTTTCGAAATATTTGATTTAAAATAAAACGAATTTTGTGTTTGAAATTCGGAAAATGTGGTAATTAAGAATATATTTTAATAAATTTTTGTTTAATTAATAAAAAAAAAGAAAACTTAAAAAATGGTGGCCATAACTGATGCAGAAAAGGTAAATATTTTATTGAATGAAAAAAAAAAAAAAAAAAAAAAATAGTGAAAAGTTAAAAAGACTTTTAAGATGTTCATTTTTTTTTTGTGTAAATGATATATTTTTTTACAATACATATGTTAAAGAAACTTTTTTTTAATTATTACCATATTTTTCTTGTCTAAATAAAGTTTAACATAATTTTTTAATTATCATTTTTAATTTTCTGTAAATATTTAATTTTATCATTTAATGGTTACTGAAAATTATTTATTCTACTCAGATTTTATTTGATTAGAAATTTAGCACATGTTTGGTAACAGACAGACTGGCGGGCATCATATATTTTCAAATAGAGAGATACAATATAATAATATGTTGAGATTAAAGAGTGATACAAATAGCAACAGAATAACAGGTAGACAGACAGAAAATGGTTAAAAATAGAAACAATTGTTTAAATGAGAATAATGAACGAATGTGTAAAAAAAAAAAAATTGAGAAGGAATCCTACTAAATAAGAAGGATTTGTGCTACCATTTATGGGTTTTTAAATCAATCACAAACTTATATGTAAAAGATTCACAGTGGTTCCAAAACGCTTTTTTTTTTGGAAATAATTCTGTAACTTGTTATTCGTTAAAGATATCTGAATAAACTTTGACACGGCTAGAGCTAAGGAGTTTTCGAGTTGATTTGGAGGAGCACAGAGCTCTAGGCTACTAGTGGGTAATAGCTTGAACTTCAAAGTTGGGTACTTTGTTTTTGTAAAAGAGATTTGGAATTTTTTTTCTGAATTTTTATGCTGAAGAAATTAACTAAATCGGTCCAATAATAACTGAGATATCAGATAAGACGGATTTCTGACTTTTTGAAGCCATTGTTTAAGCTACGGATTTCGTTTTTATGTAGATCGGCCATACATTTTTTATAAAATTACTGTTTTTTGAATTATTCATATCGGTCCACAAACAACCGAGTTATAGGCAAACATCTGAAAAAATTAATAAAAATATACACACACAAACATATATAAATGTTGTTGTTTTTTTTGCAGTAGTTGTTCATTGTATATATCCAACAAACACGTTGTCAAACGTTTGAAATATGATGACTTCATCAAACGTGAGTTTTTCAAACTTGTTTCAAATGTAGGCAGAGGTTTGAGTTGTTTTGTGCCAAAATATTCTAAATCCCAATTTGGATAAAACGTGTTAGAAAGCCACGCCTTTATAAAAGCCGTGGCTAAAAAAAATACTTTTTGTGTGTTTAATTAACATATGGGGATATATAACTAATATATTTTTTGTTGATCTTAGATTTGCAATTTGAAAATTTTACAAATAAATTTAAAAAACTTCAAAATTTACAGTTTGGATAGGGTTTTTGGGGAAGCCATTGACCAAAGCGCTTATGGTTTTAATTTCAACGCAAATGCTATAGTTCAGAAAAAAAGGATTTTAGAATTGAAACAATATTACCACCTTTTTTTGAAAAAATTTAAATGTTTTTAGTTTCAACTTCAGATTAAAACAACTTTTTACATTATTCTTGCAGCAATATAATTATTTAGAATTTTGTAAGAAATATAATTGATATTTTTAAAAAATTTTTGGAAGCTAAATTAAGCAATGTTTAAAATTAAAAAAACTTTAATAAAAACGTGACCAAAATTGAGAAAAAAATTTGTTTGGACCTAAATATCTCTTATATTAAAAGAGATAATCCATACATGTAAGTACATTTTTTGGTAAAGATTTTTTACATTCAAATCAAAAATTAATTTTTGGCTATTTTTAAAACCATCTTTACGGGTCCACCCATTACCACCCTGACCTATTAAGGTTCTGTGCTCCTCTAAATTAACTTAAAAATACCTCAGCTCTGGCCATGAAAAACCTTATTTAGATTTTTCCATCGGTTCACAATGAATTAATGAAATAATAATAATTGTTTTGGAACAACTGTGTGGCTGAGTTGCCTGTAAAGAAAAAAGATTTATAAGAAGCCCAGTCAATATACTGGAAACATATTAAAGAAATTTTTAAAATGCATCTTTAGTTCTTATCTTGAAAATCTCGGATTTAGAATATTAAAAAAAAAAATAATAAATTCACTTCTTCAAAATGGGTCTCAAAAAATTCGTTATTTCGATCTTCTTACATCAGAAGCGCTAAATAGTAGTTTGTTGGTACATTCTACTGTCCATGTAAATCTTGTAAAGACAGGTCGCAATTTTGAAGATAATCCAATCAAGCTTATTTTTTATGATCGACCCATTATTTCAGTACCTATAGATATTAGAAAGTCCCTTTGAAAAAAATTTTAGGAAAACCCTTAAACAATGCACATTTGTGAGCTAAAATACTTAAAAAAATTTTAAAATTAATCTTCTGTTCTTTGCCAGCGATTTAATGTCATGGGTCTAGAATATTTTGTCAAAAAAAAAAACAAAAAAAGTTTTGAGTTTTTTCTCGAAATGGGTATTAAAAAAATATTAATTTTAAGCTTGTTTCGAATTAATTAAATTTTAATTTTTTTATTAATTTTTTTTTCGCAAAAATGTTTTTCCATAATATGTCATTGTAGCACATTATTCAAGAAAATGTTCGATATATTCTTTTTTTTTGCAAAATGGATACAAATTTCATAATTTTGTTATTTTTATGGGTAAAATATTGAAAAGTTGCAATGCGGTAAGTATGATCCATAATAAATTATTTTCAAACTCCCATAACGGAACAAAAATTTCCTATTTTTCCCATATTAAACCTATTTCGCGAAAAAAACTCGAAACTTTTTTTTTGTCCAAAATATATTAGACTTATGATTTTCAATCGCTGATAGATAATTGAAGATAAATTTTAAAAATTTTTTAAATATTTTTTTCCGTATTAAGCTCATCAATATGCATCGCTGGTGAGGTCTTTCTACATCGAAATCTGTAAAAAGCGTTACCTCGGGACAATTTAATATAAATAAATACTTTAACAAAATTCCATATATTAAAATTTATATAAGCATAATTCCGAGAGTAAAATTTCAAAAAGATTGGTTCATAATTCACCACAGCTCTTTTATAAGGTTTAATTGTGAAAATGAGTTTAAAATACATTAATCCCATGTTAATATTAGTACCAAGATAATTTTTAGCACAAGTTTTGTAGAAGTTTAAATTATATTTCAAAAATTACACAAGAATCAATTCACAATTGACCACAGGCACCATGTGACACCCTCACTTTCTTTGTCGCATATTTTTTAAAAATTGGTTTTTTTTAGAAATGGTAATTTTTTGTATCTTTTTTTTAAATGGTTTTTATTTTTTTGAACATTAATTAGTATGTACTTTTTTCAAAAAAGAAGTGGCATTTTTACTTAAAATAAAAATGGTAGAATAGAAGAGGGAATATTCTCCACTTTTTGTTTAAACTGCTCTCTTTTCAAAACCCTATATGATATCTGTAAACTTTCTTTTTTTAATAAAGACTTAGATATGTATGTTGGCTTGAATTTAAGTCTTTTTGATCCTGATTATCTCTCCATTATTTTTGTGAATTTCTGAAGTGATCAAAAACCGTGCTACTACCCCAACTTATGAGTAAATTCGCCAAATTATGGGGACTATATATGGTGTTTTTTATATTCTTCACCACAGATGTAAAGGAAATATAATAGTTTGTCATTCGGTTTGTAATTTTCACAATTTTCATCGGAGAGCAAAAAGTTTATATTTTTTTGATCCTTGTAAGAAATAATGTCGACAAAGCGATCCGTTTGTAGGTTGAAATGGTGTTTATGAAGCCCACCGATAACTGCCATATATAATGTATATATATATATATATATATATATATATATATATATTTATTTATGCTGAAAAAATTTTTGATTTTTTTAAGTCATTGTTTAAGCTACGGATTTAGTTTTTATGTAGATCGGTCATAAATATTTTTATATTTATTTTATTTTATTTTATATTTTTCGAATTAACCATATCGGTCTATAAACAACCAAGTTATTGGCAAAAATCTGAAAAGTTAATAAAAATATACACAGACACACAAACATATATAAGAACATTGCAATGACTTTCAGTGTTGTTGTTTTTTGTATAAGCAAGCATTTATTGTTGATTGTATGTATCCAGCAAACACGTTGTCAAACGTTTGAAATATGATGACTTTAACGTTTCATATCAAACGTGTTTCTCAAACTTGTTTCAAATGTAGGTAGAGGTTTGAGTTTTAAGATTGATTTTAAATCGAGAATCATTTGAGAAAAAACTTTGAAAAACTGTACATTCTCAAATTGATATCAAATGTTTGAAAATTGGTATTATCTCTATTTTATATCAAATGTTATTATTGAAACAATATATTTAAAAATAAAAAAATATGAATGAATAAATTAATAAATAAAATTACTTAGTCAAATACTTTCCAATTAATGAATACGTATATTGATAGGACAAAATTATAAGTATATAAAAAAAAAAAAAAAAAATGCAAATTACTTTTATTTATATTCCACTTCTGGTAGCAATCCACATTTGAAAAAAAAAATTGAGTACTATATTTAACAATGATTTGATAATAATAGCATTTCTCAATTTGAGAATTAATTCCCCTCTTTTTTTAAGAAAGCTATTATTTTCAAGTTATTTTCAAATAATTCTCAAACATTTGACATTTGAGAAATGACTTAATTTCAAATCATTCTCAATTTTATATCAAACATTTGTGTTTGCTGGATACATACACATAATCATTTTTTATGTATGTTCCCATAAAACACAGAATCATCATATTTCAAACGTTTGAAAAATTATGTGTTTTTCCTTTGATATCAGAGGTTAATTCAAACCTTAATTCAATTGCATCAAATTGCATCAAATTTGGAGAAAAAAATTACCTTTTTGTTGAGAATGCTATTATTCTCAAATTATTCTCAAATGTATTTGCTGATTTCGAATCATTCTCAAATTTTAAATCAAACCTTTAGTTTGCTGGACTTGGATTTTTTTAGTTGGAAATAGAAGCATTGCAATGACTCAGTGTTGTTGTTTTTTTTTTGTATAAGTATCTACATACAAACATATGAATATAAATTTAGTACTTATCAGAAGCTATCAATGTTGTTGTTTTTTTAAGGATGCATCGCTTGCCATGCTAGTTTATTTATGAGTTTATATTTTTGTAGTTTGGAAAAAAATGTAGATTATTTTTGTAATTATAAATGTGAAAATATGAAAGCATAATTTAAGGCGTAAATTTTATTACTTGTCGGTAAGTTGGTGAAGGGTATAAAAGATTCGGTACAGACGAATATAGCACTCTAACTTGTTTTATATATTTTTAATACCGCAGTTGAAAAAACCAAACAAAAATTTATATTTTTCATTGCATTTTATGTGAAATAAATAAAACGTCAATTATTAACCTGAAACCTGAAACCGGTTTTAAAAAACTCACCGGTTTCGAATAATTCGACAGGCCGGTTTTTTTCGTCGGTTAACCGGTTTTTTATGAAGTTCTCTTTCTCTTATTTTTGTATTTAATTAACCTATACTTCCCATTTTTTATATTTGCTAATTGAACCTTATTTATGGACTTATTCATTAAAAGTAATAAATTGTTTAAAAATAAAATTTGTATGAAAATTTAAAATTTTTTGTGTAGTTTACATATAAATTTTATTTTTTTAAACAATTTGCTTGTTGTACTGAATCAGGTCCTTAATTATTTGAAAGTATTTTTCATATTTATCATGAACTAATAAAGCCTTAAAGCTAGTCTTTTTGTTTTTAATGAGATTTGAATAGCATCAGATAAACTAAGAACTGAGATTTGTATATTTTCAATAGATTTAAACTTATTATTAGCAGAATCTAAGTAAGAAGTAAATTTTAGTTTTATCGTTTGTTGTAAGAATAAGGTGAATTTCAATAAATAGGTACATAGGTAGCGTTGGATCAGAGGAAGCATTATCAGAATTCAATTCAAAAAATACAAAACTTGACCATTATCCTTTAGCCGCAGAAGAGCGATATGACTTTTTATTTTTATATTACTTGTCATTACAAATGATATGTATTATAAGTGTACTTTCTTTAGCAAAAATAATAATTTTTAAAATTTTGAAACCGGTTTTTAAAAAAGGAAATTTATCGAATAACTCGATCACCGGTTTTCTGAAAATGTCGGTTTTTTAAATACACTACTCGTAGCTAAGTGTGAAGTTCCTGTGGGATAAATTGGGTCGTTCTACTAGCAGTCTGGCGAAAGCTTCCCAGGAGGAATTTTGTGCAGATATTTTTTTTAACTTTAAATGAGTTTATTAAAACACCTGTTATCAATTTTTGTTCACTACTATCAAGTTTACAACATGGAAAAAAATAATTATTGAATTCCAAAAACTAAGAAAGTTATCACAGAAAATACCCATAGTGAAATATTTGGGAGAGTATTGAAAAAACAATTAATCTCGTCTACCTCCGATCAAATGTAAATTGAAAATATCAAAATTTAATGGATGAAAGATCTGTGATAAAGGAAGAGAAAATCAATTTGTGTCACAAATCGTTTTCACACTTCGTTTTCAAGTTAACTGGCAATGGCAGATTTGCCTCTATAGCGAATGCTTTTCCTACGACTCTACTTCTTTTTGAAAATTAATATTTATTTGAAAAAATTATGCTTCTGCTTGTAAATGGTATTATCTTAAAAATTGTTTATTTTAATTAAAAAAATCTTTTTATTCTTGATAAATAATTTTTTTGTGCCACAGAAATTATTACTTCGTTTTCAAGTTAACTGGCAATGGCAGATGTGCTTCTATGGCGAATGCTTCTTCTACTACTCTACTTCTTTTTTGAAAATTAATACTTATTTGGAAAAATTATGCTTCTGTTTGTAAATGTTATTTTAAAATTTGTTTATTTTAATTTAAAAAAAATCTTTTTATTCTTCATAAATATTTTTTTATGATTAAGAATGGTGTTATTGTTAATTTTTTTTAATTTTTTTATTTTTTTTTTTAATTTTATTATTATTTTTTTTTAATTTGCCATTTTCCAAAAAGTTGGAAATTTTTTTAAACCGATTTTATTAATTTCCATAGCTTATACTTATATAGGTTCCAGAAAGTCTAAAAATGTGCTTTATTTCGTTTTAAAGATAGTTTTTTCCAATTGAGTTTTATTAAAAATTAATGGCGTTATTCATAAAACAATTTTTAATTTATCAAAGCTTTATTAACCAAATTTTGTACAAAAATTTTGTCCTGTAATACGTTTATTAATTTAAAAGTTATGAATAAGGCAGTTAACATTTTAGTCAGTTATTGTGTTTTTTTTGCATTGTACATTTTGACAATTTAAGAAATGAAACTTTTTTGAAAAATTATATTTTGTTATTATTTTTTTTGAAACCGTTTGTTTTCTTTTAAATTGTTAATTAAAAAAAATGTTTTTTTTTGACTTTTAGGCTTATCGAACAAATTTTCTTGTCAAACTTGCAAGTTTTAGTTAGAATTTACAGGAAAGCTTTCTCATACTAAGAATTTATTTGTATTTTGTTGTTTTTTTCTGTCAATTTCTTACTAAAACCTGTAAACTTGAAAAGTACCCAACAAAAACATTGGTTGCCATGTAACACATTATAAAGCTAATATAATGGCTCTTCACTACTTATACATTAGCTGAATAACCCATTATTTTAACACGGGAATGACATTAGAGGCAACTACTTACCTTATACTATTACAAGCAGGCATTTTAAAAAGTCATTGCTTAAATATCATTACAAGAACTACTTCAAAACTATGCCATAACTCATTGATTTTAAAGCATTACAGAAGTCATTATTATTGAAAGCAATAGGAACTTTTAATTTATTTAATTCATATTTTAGGTTAAAAATAACTAATAAAATATCAAAATATAAAAAGCAGTTTTTTTTTTAATTTTATTTTTGTTTTAAACGTCGATTTTATAAATTTTAATTACAGATTTCAAAACCAAATTTTTCCACATACTAATTAATATTTTTAGTTGCAATTGTGAATATATTTACAGATTATGCCTTTTCATATATTTATCCTTTCTTTAAATATATGAATTGGTAAACTCGACCAAAAAAAAAAAAAAAAAAAAAAATCAATAATAAGTAGTATTTTCAAAAATCTGACCACTAATTAGTAATTACATACCGGGTTTTAAATAAGTAGTTACCAAACTACTTCTACGTAATGCAGACGGTATGTTGTTGCCATTGAAAATTAGTTACAACCATAGCTACATGACATTATCAAGTTTTTGCTGGGTACTGGAACAAAAATTTAGTTTAATTTTTCTTTCTAACTTATACCAATTAATTTTTGTAGAAATTTAGACTTATATATTATTAATTGGTTTTATATATTATTATTTATATATTTTCCTTAAAAATAATGCGCCCTCATTATTTATGAAAAGAAAATTCGTTTCGAAAAGCGTCGAAATTTTTGAAATGAATTTTCTTTATGTTTTATAAAAACGGACAGTAATATATTAAAAATATGTTTTAATTATTTGCTAATTAGCATAATTATTCCCGCTCATTGTTTTAATGTTTATGAATTCCTTTTTTTTTACAATTTTTCATAATAAAAGAGACGCTTTGATTACCAGCTGGCCATAACTAACCAAAGTAATTTTCGGTACACATTTGTCTGTATTCCATTTAATTGTACGACTGTTTGAAATAAGTATAAAAGCGTTTAATAGATTTGAATTCAACATAACTCGTTGTATTATATTTTTATTAGTTTCAATTCATAGTTACATATTTACTTAAAAAATTAGTTACAATTACTTAATTTGTTTTTTTTTTTTTTTTTTTTTTTGAAAGATTGCAAAATGTTGATTTGTAATCTTTCAAATGACTTTTGGTTTTTAGCTTGTGACTCGAGAAATTTGTGTGTTTAATTATTTGTCAATATTTATCAAGTAAATATGATTTATATTATAAATAATATTGCTAATTAGTAATAAAAAAATAATATTGTATAAAATAAAAAAATAAGTAGAAAAAAAGGAAATATTTCTGTGGGCTTTTGACAAAACAACTTAATTCGAATTTTCAAATTTTTTAAAGAGAATTAAAAAGATGTAAAAAATCAGCAAATACTATTATAAAAAAGTAAATTTTTGGTAAGATACAAAAGCTATGAATATTTAGTAAAAAGATGCCGATTCGTGTAAACGAAAGGTCTTCAAATGTACCTTCTATAATGAAAAAACCTTAAAATGGCCTTATCTCGACTTAAGATGTTTTATCAAGAATGCACAGATTTATTGACCAATTTGGTTTACAAACTTAAAAATAAATAAATAGAAAAATATATTTTTATATATTAACTATATTACATACATATATATATATATATATGTATATATATATATATATATATATATATATATATATATATATATATATATACATATTATAAAAATCGTCTCATTTAAAAAGTATTGCCTGATTTATCAAAAATATAAAAAAAATGTTAATAATAATTAAAGCATCATTTTATGGTTGAGATTTTTAGTAATTGATAAGAGTTTTAAAATGTTATCAAATCAGTACTTAGTTTATATATTTACAAATATAATCATATAACAAATGTATCACAATGTATGTGTGTCTCAATATTAAACAAAATTAAAAAGAAAAAATATTTATCGCTATTCCCTTGGTATTTGTATTTACAGGGTCAATTAAAATAATAAGACTTTGAAAAAACTAGAGAAAATATAGCAAGGCAAAAATTTAAAATGTAATTAATATTAATTACAATGCCCAAATAGTAATAGTATAATTTTTATACTATTACTATTTATAATTTAGTATAATTTTTCTATTACAAATAATTATGAAAAAAAAATAGTTTTAAAAGATTTTCTTGTTTAATTTTTTTAAACAATTCAATTTAAACGGTAAAGAAATGTTTAGTCGGTCAAGACCTACTATATGATACCCTACACCATTTTGTACGAGCATAAAAATTCGAGAGAGAGACTTATATTACACCTGTGGCCAATTTTACTAAATGTAAAATAAAATATATAAATACAGAATAATGTATTGATACTAATATTTAGATGATTTTATGTAATTTAGGGCGATTCCTGGAAGTGGAATTATGGACCGATTCTTATAAAATTTGACAATGTTGTTTCTACTTACATAAGACTTATTTTGTGTCGTATATTAACTTGATGCTAATATTCGTATGGGATTTATGTACGTTAAAGAGATTTTCGGAAGAGGATTTTATATGGGAGCTATGGTCAATTGTGATCTTGATAAAATTTGATACAAAGATTGATACTTATACAAAACTTCTTTGCACCGAATTTCATTAAAATATTGTTATTTTTAAGGCATTTTCTATTCCGGGGGACATTTGTATGGGGGTTAGGCGAAATAATGGACCGGTCATAACCAATTTCAATAAGCTTTATCCTTGTATTATAAAAGTCCTACATGCCATATTTCATTGAATTATCTTTAAGACTGCGACCCGTACTGTGTGCACAAAGTTTACATGAACAGCCAGCCGTCGAGCCAGACGGACGGACATCTTTATATCGATTTAAAAAGTGATTCTGAGATGATTGGTATACTTTAAGGTGAGTGTTGAATAATTTTTTTTATGCGTTACAAACATCAGCACAAATGCATAATATCCCAACCACCGATGGTGGTGTAGGGTATAATAAATAAAATAATATTAATAAACCTTTTATAATAAATTAAATAGAATAGATTTAATCCAATAACAAATTCATTCATACATATTTTTATATGGTATCTACAAATAGTTCCACATAATCTGTTTCTACACACTTTCCTTTAACATTAATCATTTGAATTACAACTTGTTCACCGCGTCGTATGATAAATATTTATAGAAAAACGTTTTAAAATTACTCATACCTTGAAAACTATCTTATACATAAATTAATTCATTTTAATTGCATAATATTATTATTGTTATTATTGTTTTTATTTCATATTTTTTTGCTTAACTTGTAAATATATTGACTTAAGAAAATGTAAATATTTTTAAAAGCCATCTACGTGTTTTGAAAGGCTGTCATACACTCCCTTATTGTTTTAGAAATTCTAAATTTGTCTCAGAGTATCATTTTGTGTTGGGTTTGTAACATTTATAAAATATGTTAAAATTGCATTTATTGTTTAAACATTATAATTTTAAAGAATGCAAGAGAGATGTTAATTTGAATATTAAATTGAATAAAATATACATATTTTTTATTGTAAAATAAGAAAATGTGCAATATAGGAATGTGGCTTAAAAATAAACTTAAAATTAAACAAGAAAGTTATAGTCGATCTAGAAAGACTATAATACCCTACTTTGCATATATGATTAAAAGATTAGAATGATATTCAAGAGACGGCTTTATGTGGGAAGAATGGTCAATAATGCTCCGATATGTCTCATATATATTATATTTAGATAAAACTTTTTATATCACTACTAATATTTATATGGGATTCAAGTACTTTTAAAATTTAGTGCATATAATTGAGCATGTAAAAAGAAAATCAATGGGTCAATCTTTTTGAAATTTTAATTTTTAAAAGGTTGCTATATTAAAGTTTTAGATTTAAAAGAAAAATTATTTTTTTTTTATTAATTTTTAATAAAATATTTAATATTTTCTGGAATACCCTTCACAAGAGCTCTATTGTGCTTTCGATTACTTTTTTGTTGCAATGGGTCCACTCCTTTTAAAACTTTCTTTTATTTTTTATTCAGCTTTAAGTATTTTTAAATATTTTTTCACCATAATCTAATACATTTAAAATGGATAGAGTTCTGGACAGTTTACTGGTTTGGCCTCCTTTGATACATAACAGCACCAGTTGTTTGATAACATTCAGTTAATGTGATAATAATGAGAAAAAGAGATCAGGATAGAAAATTAGAATTCTTTATATATTTTCTAATGATGGAAAAGAATCTTTTCTGACGGTACTCATTTGCGTACATTTCTCTGTTAAAAGTGTCATTTGTTATAAATGAAGTGTTTTTTCCCCACATATACAAATGTCTTGCCAGACCGAAAGTTTATTAGATTTTTTACACTATATTTATCTGATACATTTTCCATAATATCTGTGATATAGAATTCATGACCAGGATGTTGTAAAATGTTCCCAGTATGTACTTTTTATCAGCCTTTAAGCAGTATTAATATTTTTCAAAAAAATAATCTCAATAGCTAGCTTTTTTTTACTACGTGGGTCTTTGGATCAGCTTTTTTATGAGATATAATCCATCGAAAGGTGTAGAGATTTTCTCCCAAAATTCATATTTTTTATGCGATTATACAGTCTGTAAATCAAAATTTTTTTCGGTTATTAGGATTCCTTTCGGTGATCGTGAACTCTTGAACTGATTGTATATTTTATGACTCCAGAAACTGTGTAGAGATTTTCTCCTAAAATTCGTATTGTTTTATGCGATTATACAGTCTGTAAATCAACCTTTTTTCGGTTATTAGGATTCCTTTCGGTGATCGTGAACTCTTGAACTGATTGCATATTTTATGACTCCAGAAACTATATTTTCAGACTCACCTGTATGTTATTAAAATAAAATTTAGTACATGGTTACTGAGAATAACAACAACCGTAAACAAATTTTTTCACGTATAATAAAAGTCTTATATTATCTAGGTTAACGTGGATAGATGGACCGACATAGTTAAATTGTCTCAGTGATTTTCAGGTAGGTTTTGGGCGTTACAAACATCAAAGTATAAAATACCATATAGTATCCTCTACTGTAAAAACCTAGTGCTATCAGAACATCAAATTAAAAGAAAACTTCTGACAAGCTCAATTACAAAACTGCTCACTTACTAGAGTTCAAAAGTTAAACATTGATCTCAAACGAGTTATGATTTCGTGTAAAACAAGAGTGAATGCTTTTACGGATGCTGTTTTGAACCTGAATCCACTGTTCTTGTGATGGCAAATTTTGCAACTTTTGAATACTCGATACTACTCAATACTTTTCAGTTGGGTACTCGATACTTAATGGTTTTTTAAATTGGAAATATATTTTTAATTTAGGGTTTTTACTTAAAAATAATATATATATATATACATGCATACATTTTACCGATTAGTATGAAATTGTATAAATTTATTTATATAAAACATAAAATTAACTTTTAATTCAATGTAAATAAACATCAATAAAACTATTTTCATATATTTATAAGTTAATTTGAATTTTTATACAGAGTTGAAATTAAAAAAATAAATTCTGAAGGTATTGATTAATTACTTTATAATATTGAGTACTTAAAAAATTAGCAAATACTCGGTACTTGATACTTAATATTCAATACTTGCATATAGCACTACACTGTACAGTAGAGAGTCCCGTATAGAAAAAATTTTGCAGAAATACCACTTAAACAATGCGTATTGATGATCTGAATACAGGAAAAATAACAATAAAATATTTTAAATTCATTTTCAGTTCCCCACCAGCGATTGAAAATCATGGGCCTAGTACAACAAAAGTTTCGCGTTTTGTCTCGAGATGGGTATCAAAAAACTTGTCAAAAATATTAAACTTTTTTTTTTTTTTTTGCTAAAATTTTGGTACATATAAAATTTCGAATTGGGTGAATAGGCTTAAAATGTGAGTGTGATATGCAAACGAGATCTAACAAACCTATAGCCACCTCAGGCGCTGGTACTATCTGTGTGTAGTTATCGCATCAAATAGGTAGCGAAGCGCACCGGAAAAAGCTAGTAAACAACAATTTTAATACTTTGAAATTTTACAGAAGCTCGTACATATTTAAGGAAGATATAATCACTCCGGTTTAGAACAAATATTTTACAAATGTAAGAAAGTATTAAATTAAAAAAGGAAGGAAAATTTATGGACCGCCACTGATTTAAAAAACCGAAATTACAAAAAAATATTTGTGAAAGATTATTGCAAGTATGAGGCGCAAAGCTTATACAGGAGCTTAAAAAAATGTAATAACGCGTTTTGGCCTATAACTCGGTGAATACTGGATCTAGTTATTTCAATTAGACTTTAAATTACATAGGTGATTCAAAAAATTGAAAAAATATGTCTTAGTTTATTACTGCTGCTTTATTTCAATAACAGACATCAAATAAATAAAAAAAAAAACAAATTTGCCAATAATTCGCTTATTTATGAACCGATTTGGTTGATTTGAAAAACCTAAATTAAAAAAAAAAAAAAATATTTTTGATCGATCTATATAAGAACCGTATTTAGGATTTGGATATCAGGCTTATATTTCTGTAACTAATGGACCGACTGATTTCCTTCCTTTAGCAGGAAAATTCTGAAAAAATTTTGCGATTTTGTTTTGCAAAACCGAAGTCTCTATCTTATACAGGGGCTTCAGAAAATCTATATATATATATTGAATTTCAACAGAAAAATTTTTTTATATATATATATATATGATGGACAGACGGGCGGATACTGTCCTGTTGAGATCATTTCTTATAAGGATCCAGAAAATATCAACTTTTTTGCTCTCCGACGAAAATTGTGAAAATTACAAACAAAATGACAAACTTATATATACCCTTTATACTTGTGGAGAAGGGTATAAAAATTACATCGAAGACAAGATTTTGAAAAAAGAAATGGAAAACATTACTGATTTGGAATAAATAAAATAAAATAGATTTTAATATAGTTAAAAAGCATAGTTCTTCAGCTTTCTATAGCAACTTGAAAAACTAAAATTGACTTAAACTACTCTCAAAGTTTTTTTTTTCGGAATATCTTAAAATTTAGAGGATGTTTCGAAATTATTGAAAATTGTTTTGTGATGTCCTCAAGAAGATCTATAGCTCATATTAGGTCGTTTTTCAAATAAAAACAAATTTTTAATTAAGTAAAATTTACAATATTAAAAATTGTATATACTAACACTTAAATATTTATTTGTTCATAGTCTTAGTTGTACATCTCTGAACTAATTATACTAAACTTTAAAAGTATGACGTTATAACAAACAATAAAAATAAACAATATAGAAAAGAAGAAAAAGACCTCAAGCTTGACCATTCATTTAAACAATTATAAACATTGCAAAAAATATAAATATAAGATACTAAAATGGCAAGTACGAAAGTAAAAAATTCAATAACTTTAATTGCTTATCGACATTTGATTGATATTCATATAAAAAATTATATATAAAAACGACCAACTGGCAAGAAGAAGTGTGTTCATAAACATATGATGACCTTCAATTATTTAGACAACTGTTCCATTTCTACTACTACTACTATTCTATGTATTGCTATAATTTAGTAAAATAAAAAGAAATTACACAAATACACGCATACTTCTATATTTATAATAGATAGTTCCTGTGAGCACAAATTAATGTTTTCTTTTTTTTCGTACACAAAATAAGTTTTTTAAAACAAAACTTGTTGCTTTTTTAGTGTATAATAAGTAATGTGTGTGTAGGAGTTAAACGTTTTACTCCAACAGTTCTGTTAGTGCTAATACATCATTTTATTAGTATTTTTACAATACTAATGTCTACTTAAGTTATTAGGAAAACTCTTTTGGAATGCAAGAAATAGTTACTTAAGTGGAAAATTGTCATTAAGTAATTTAGGATGTAATTAGTTTAAAATTTCGTTAAGGTACAGTATCCTCCTTATCCTTATTTGTTTATAGATAAGATTGTGATAAGATAATATTTAGATTGATGATAATTCTCCGAACTGTTGGGTACATCCATATGCATGTATGTATATATTTTTATACAAAATTGTGTATAATTGTTTACATGTTACATATATTTCTTGTAACTTGTTGTGTGTTTCTAAGAAACATTTAAAAAGTGGGTGTGTTTTTATCATGTGCCTCCAATATTTTTAGTTGCTCAGAGTAGGAAACTTATAAGAGAGGAAAATTTTGATTCTTTCTTCTTCAATCTATATGATCTCTGGGAAATTTTATTTTACTCGTTTTATTTCTTTTACTTTGAGTGTCGGCGACAATTTTCTTTTCTTTACGTTTTAGTTTTTATGTTTTTATTTTTGTATGTGGATTTTTATTTGGTTTTTATTTTTTGTAATTCTATTGTCTTGACGTTGGTTTTGTTTAATTTAGTCGACTTTAATTGAAATATTTTGCAAATATGTAATTTAAAATGTAAATCAATGATGCTGTATGGAAGAGCTATAATGGAATGAAATGAATAAATGAAAGGTGTAGAAAATGCGGATATAATATTTTGGATTTTTAAATATTACTTAAGACCAACATAGCACAATGGGCAAAAATAAAATATTTTGGAAATATAATTTTTAAAAATATTCTTTATATGATAAAAATTTATATGGGGTTGAAAAAAAAAACATTTTTTTAATATAACAAGGAAATAAAACGTTTTCTAAGAATTTATAGCAGATTAAGGTTTCTAAAACTGTATTCCATTTGTTAATCCCAGCTTTGAGTTTTTAGAATAGGGATGTCAATCAAGACATATTAAACAAGGTAGTGTCGTTCGGAAAGTGTTTTTTGTTCACATTTTTATACCTTACCTTTGTTTTCTTCTTGTTTTTTTTTTGTTTTTTTTTTGGTACATACTTCTACAGCAAAAATTAAAAATGTATTGAAGGTTTAACTAAATTGTACCAGATAAAAACGGTTTGTCCAATTTTAAAGTAAATAAAAATTAATCTTTTTACGTAATCAACAAAAATGTTTTTAAAAATTATCGTATTATTTTTGAAGGATTTATACATCAACAAAGAAGAATAGATTCCACATGGTTATTAACTTGACACTACAATCTCGAATTTTTAAATAAGATTATGTCATCGATTTTCAGCGCTAAAAAGTTGTAAATGAAGAGTATGATAAAGTTGATACAGTAAACTGTGAATGTTGTTAATAATTTTTCTGTAAGTGTGTAGCCATATTTTTGAAAAACCTTGTTTTTTGTTATTTTGTATTAAATATAAACAAATTCAACTGTTTAATGATTTTTTTTCAACAAAATTCCATTACTTTAAACTACTGACTGCCTTAATAATATAATGTAACTTAATTGAAAAGTGTAAGCTTATGCCAAGTAAAATAATCAGACGAAATACCGCACAACACTGGTTAAATTTGGACGAGACAGTAACTAAACAAACGAATTTAAGTCATTTTCTATTTTTTAAAATGAGAAAATTTAGCATATAAATGATACAGTA
This sequence comes from Protocalliphora azurea, assembly GCA_932274085.1. Lineage (NCBI taxonomy): Eukaryota > Metazoa > Arthropoda > Insecta > Diptera > Calliphoridae > Protocalliphora > Protocalliphora azurea. The sequence goes on from OW026519.1 coordinate 135,618,996, forward strand.
TTCGACGTGGTTTTTACGTTTTATCATCATCAAAAAAAGAAACTCATGAAACAAATAAAAGTACTATATTATTATTATTATGATGTATAACTGAGATATAAAAATTTCAACAATATTACAGGAAGAAATCTAAAGCCATTTAAATAAGTTACAATGATAATTATAATAAAGTGGAAAAAACATGAATATTTACTAATATCTCGCTAAATAAATAAAAAAAAAACTTTATATAAAATATATAAAAAAAAATGTATTAGAAATACTGCAAGTTTTTCACCTACATTATTTTGTAAACAAATTTCTTTGCACGTGATGCCCATTAATTGTGAATTTTTTAAACAAATAATTAAATTCAACAACGCTTACAAATAATTTTTGGCATCTTTTCAGAATTTTTTTAATATTGTGCCTCATCAAATTAAATAATAAATAATAAAAAGGCGACACCTCGCAAAGAAGAAGAAACTAGTTAGTCTAATTATTTAAACAAAGATTTCGCGTCACATTACTGATTCGAAAGAAAATGCACGCTTTTGTAGGTGATTAAGTACATGTAATATAAATTTGTCATACTATGGCTAATACTCGTACATCATTGAAATACTCAACATTAGGCAGTAATTTTCCATTTATTACTTTGCATAATCTACAGGTATAAAAAAAATATTTCTTTCACCAAGAATCTACATGTTTATGAAATCAACAAATCAAACAAAAAAAAAAAAAAAAAAAAAAAAAAATGTAGATATTCAATGCACAGTGGGGCAGAATATAAAGTTTTTTGTAAATAGATCAGTAACTTCTAATTTTCTGGTTGGATTTATATGAAATTTCACATAGGCGTAGCAGAGTGGTATACAATTTTAAGTTTGGAAGGAACTAGGGTTTAAAATAAGGTAACTCTGATATAGACAATTTTTAACCGCTCGCCAATTTTTTGTTTCTTCACCAATTTGAAATTTCAACTATATAAATTTTACAAAATCTTAGCCCAGTTTTTTCAATATATAGTCCAATATTTGTACCCGATTTAATTTTCCCAATTAGAAGAAAAAAGAAATAATAACATTATCTATCGAATAAAAAGAACTTGAAGTTAATATCTCTTCCGAGTTCAAAAATAAATGATTTTGAAATTGAAAATTGCAAAAATAATAATTTTTTGTGTCTTTTATTTGCCGAAAAAATGTCTACAGTCTTTGTCCTCTAAAATAAAATTTTCTTTAAGGACATTTAAAAAGTTTATACTTTTCTCAAAGGAATCTTCACAAAGATGATTTTAGAACTAAAAACTAGCCCAAAAAATCAATAGGGCTAAGTACATACCCTCCCGAATTTGAAATGTTTTATATCAAAATTTTGACTTTAGGCTATATGTTCTAAAGTCCTAAAGCATGAATCTACAATCAAAATGCAGTTTTGGAAAGTTTAATGTGTCCAAAGAGTATGCCAATGTAACAAATGTGGACTTTTTTAATTTTGCCCATAAAGACCACATTTGTTACAGGTTTGGAACACATTAGAGTTTCTGAAATTGCATTATGTACGCTAAAGTAAAAATTTGTATATAAAATAGGTCAAATTCGGATGGGTCTGTACTTAATCCTATTGGGTGTATTCACACGAATAATGTTTCTTCGATTAAACGACAAATTAAAATTGAATAAATTTTCGATTAAATTAAAATCAACAAGTAAGAAAGATATAGGCGGTCAAGCTCTTTTGTATATGTCCATCAAAATTCGTGGAGGGGTGTTATATTAGACATGTGTACAATTATGGACCGATACTTTTACTAAGTGTAAAATAAAATATATGAATACAGAATATTATGTTAATACTAACATTTATATGAATTTATGTACTTTAGGATGATTTCCTACAGTGGGCTTATTTGAGAGCTATGATAAGTTATGTAGCGATCCTAATAAAATTTGTCGCTGTGATTTCTACTTATATAAAACTTATTTTTTTCGAATACAAACTTAATACTAACATGTGTATGTATATGTGATTTTCGGTAGAGGGTTTTATATGGGAGCTATTGCCAATTATGGACCTATCTTCATGAAATTTGGCACAAAGACTGGTATTTATACAAAATTTCGAATTTATGGCATTTATGATCGTTAAATTCCTATTCCGGGAGGACATTTTTTGGGGGGCTAGGTGAGATAATAGACCGATCATAAACCAATTTCAGTAGACTTCGTCATTGTGTCAGAATGTCCTACGTGCCAAATCTTATTGAATTATCTTCAAAATTGCCACCTGTACTTTGTGCACAAGGTTTACATGGACAGCCAGCCGTTCAGACAGTTCAGACAGCCAGGACGGACATTGTCGACTCAAAAAGTGATTCTGAGTCGATTGGTATATTTTAAGATGGGTGTTGGATGATTTTTTCTGTACGTTACAAACATCAGCACAAATGCATAATACCCTAAAGGATGGTGTAGGATATAATATTTTCGAATAAACTTTTGTTCGAGCAAATAATGCCGATTGATCGAATAATTGGAGTAAAAAAAATATTTGAAAAATATACTTTCTTAACTAGTTTTAAAGATGTTATTCATTTTATTTTTTAAATTTAGCTTGAAAATAACTGTTGCAAAAGTTGTTGTATAGAATGTTTAAAATCCAAATAATAACGATGTCACGATTTGAGATTATATTAAACAAATTCTATTCAGTGAAATTTACTGAATATGTATAAATTAAATATATGAGCGTAAGTTTAAAATGTTATAATGTGAAATTTAAATAATTTATTATTTATAATTTGAGTTTGGGGGAGATAAAAAAATCACTTTTTTATATTCAACTTTCTGTAAGAAACAAATTTTAGGATTTTGAACTTAATTTGGAAAAACATATTGTAGTTCTGCAAATGACAATGCAGTAGATAGTTGCAAGTTAGAATTGATGTACCAATATAGTCTCAGCCTGCCTTAGTGAATGAAACTTGCAATATAGAAGGGACTTGGACTTAAAATTTAATTAAGAATAAGTAAAAGAAAATAAGAAATACAACTTAAAGAAGGCAAATCCTTTTTTTTTATTTTATAAATATACCATTTTTATTTATTCATTTTACGGACAACAATATCCGAAATTAACAAGTTTAGGTGATGCTTTTAGTCCTTCTAAAAGTATATAGTATATAGAAAAATAATGGCATTGAAAAAAAACCAAAGAGAAAAGTAGATTTAAATTTTAATTACATACATTGGTGCATATTCCTATAAACTCACATACATTTTTTTTTAATCAACTTTCCAAAAATAGGCCTAAAAAATAATTACGGTGCTACAAATTAATTTTTTAAATTATTTATTGACTTCACTCAAAAAATTAATAACAAAAAACTTAAAATGTATATTAAATTTTTTTCATTGTAACTTTAGTAGTTCAATGTCATTTTTTAAGGCATTTTCCTATATACGCACTTAAACTAATGAACCAATTTAGCAGTATTAATAATGTGTTGATGAACCTTTCTTTTGGATAACTTCAAAAATTCGGCAATGCCAGGCCGAATGAAGAAAATCACTGTCAATTTCTTCGTAGGTTTGCTTAATTTTTACTTTTTATTCCGTTATTGTCATTATGGTTTCATTATGTGCATTTCTTACGTAAACTTTACGGGCAATGTAGCCGATTTAAATCCGGACTGCAAGCCGGCCAGTCTAGTATTGGAATTTGAAACATTGGGACATTTTACATATGAAATATAATACAAATTTGAATGGACATTTTGTGGGCAATTTTTCATTGGGGCAGTTTGCTAACAACGGTTATATGTTATTTATTACATATTAATATAATTATATATCAAAAAGTAATGAGAACAAAAAAATAAGTTTTTAAATAAAAAAAAAAAAAAAAAAAAAATACTGGCTTTATTTCCTTTATTCCTTTATACCTTTATTTTTTGAGGCATTTAGTCTTTTCTGACCTTTTTTAAAGTACAATTTAGACATTTTTGTCACCTCCTGGCAGCACTGGTCAGGATTAAAATAATTTAATTTACACAAATATATCTAAGTCTGTATTGCAAAAGGAAATTTACAGATATGGTTTAAGGTTATGAAAAGAGAGCACTTTAAATAAAAAAGTGGTAATGCTCCCCCTTTTACCCCACCAATAAATAACAAAATTTACCAATAAAATAATATTTCAGGATATTATTAAAAAATCGAATACTTTTTTACACGACTGATATTAATTCCAATTGCCTCTTTTCTAATTATTTTGATTATAGCCCTTAAAATCATAAGATAATTTAATGACCGATAAGGGTTCCGGGTAATCCATAAACACATGATCTCGGAAAAAATCAATTAATCAATTACTTAATTCATTCATTAAACAATTTCTAAAAATGTTCCAATCTCTATACCAAATGAATCATAATGAATTTATTAGGTTTTTAAATAAAATAATTAAAAAAAAAGATATATGAATTAACGTCAATAACAATTAAAAAACACTTTGTTTATGAGGTATTTCCTTTAGTTTTCTCTATACCCTTTTTTGTTTACAATGAAATAAAAATAAATAAAAAATCAGAGACAATAATAAAAATAAACTAAATTGAAATACTATTGAGTTAAATTTTCTATAAATTAAAACAATGCAATTTCTGAGATTGTTTTTGCATCTTTTTTTTTTAACAATTTCGATACACTCGTGAAAAAAAAAAACAGATAAATACATAGAAAAGCATAAAAATAAGTAAAAGAAAATAAGAAATACAACTTAAAGAAGGAAAATTATGCAGAAAAAAAATTTTAAAATAAATAAAAGAAGATTCGAAAATTAATTGTAATGAAAATTTTTACACAAAAATTTTCGAAGAGCAATTTAGTCTTTGAATAGATATAGAGGCAGCAGCACGAATAATTAAGAACTAATAAAAAATAAACTTTTAATTGAAATAAAAAAATACTTTAATTTTAAATTTTTTTATTTATTATACATATAAAGAAAAAAAAAACAAGAAATTAAATAAATATTTAAAAAAGTGTTAAAAAAACAATCATTTTTAAAACGATTTTTTACGTTTAGTAAAATTTGTTTTATTTTATATTAAAATAAAATAAAAATTGATTAATTTTACATAACATTTGTGATTTTTATGATTTTTTTTTATAAGTAAATTATATAATATTATTATATTAAAAACTTAAAAAGAAAGGACAATGGATTCGGATAAGGTGGTACGCGCCATGGCGCGTTGGTGGCAGGTAATTTATTTTTTATAATTTTTATTTAATTATTTGTTTATGTTTTCTTAATTTTTATGATTTTTTTTTAACATTTATTTTTGCTTTAGAATACACTCCTACTTTTGTATAATATTTTTGTACTTGTACACACCCCTTTCGCCAGACATTTATAAATTGTATAATTTTCATTATATTTTCTTTTCCTCTTGTTGTTGTTTTTTCCTTTACAAAAGCAGCTGTAGAAATCTTAAAATAGATATAAAAATATTTGATTTAAGAAAATCTGAGGGGGAGGAAAATAATTATTTTTTAACATATTTTGACTTAAATGTGCGAAATTATATGTAATGTATTAAAATTGCTATGTTTTAAATCTGTTTAACACTAGTTGGACCATTGGTAGTGGTTAAAATGAAAATAAGGAAAAGAACCAAGAAAATGTCTCAACTCATAATTCAAATTCAACATCAATAGCTTCCAGTTTGCCTTAGGAATTAAGCAAAAATTTAAACTAAAATAAGTGATTAAATAGCTTTTTGTATATATTACTTTGTAGCCAAACTGATTACTCTATACATTACCAGGCATCGATGACATAATAACTTTTTTGTGAAGTACAGAGTAAGATTTTTTTAGACTAAAAATCTAGCTATTATATTAATATTTTCTAGTATGTGTATGTACATCACTTACTAGTAAACTTCTTAAAAGTTGAATTCATATGCATAAAATGTAAAAATATTGTTATAATCAAGGGATTGGAATCTGTTCTTTTAAGGTTATAATTTCCATTTCAAAATTCAACAGATTTGAAACCTTTACATTTTATGTTGTCATCTTTTCACTAATTAAATAATTTTTTTTTTATTAAAGAAATTGTTATGATTATTGTTAATAATTTCATAAAAAAGCTACCACAAATGGTTGTCTCTAGTGTTAACTGATTGTAATGATCTGAACAGAATTGTCACCATCATAAAAACAGCACAATTTAAGTTGTCGCATTCATTATTGCGTAGATGGATAAAAGCCAAAAAAAATTGCGAAGAATTAAAAAAATAAATAAATAAATAAATAATAAAATTAAAAAGTTACGGCAGATTAAAATTTATGCAAAAAGTCTTTCTATTTCTTTAAACAAAATTTTTTTTAAATTAATAGATAAACAAAAATTAATCAATCCTAGGAAAAACTTTATTAGTTCTACAACTAGTTCCATTAATACACATGAAATTAGTCTGTATTTGTTTTACTTTGGCCTTACGACCAATGATTTTTGTTTGAAATTATCATGTCAAGAACTAGTTTTCTGGAAGTGTTCCCAGCCTGTACCTATTTTATGGAACAATGTAATCAATGTTTTTTGTTCAAAATTGTCATATTCAGAACTAAAAGTGTTATGGAAGTAATGCAGAACTAGTTCTTAAGCACTAGTTCTCCAAAGCATTCTTTAAAACCAATTTAGAATCACAATAAGGTTCTACTTCATGAGTAAAATAATTCGTTACGAGACTACTAAAGACTAAAGAATCTGAAGTGGTTCTGATTACACCAGTTCTAGAGCTAATGATTTTAAAACAAGTTCTAAAATTTTTCCTTGGATAAAATGTCTTAAAAGAAATATATTGTAGAATTAAGAATTTCTATTAAATTTGTATGTTATGTTTGTTTACTTCACTTCCTTTAATAAAAATAATAATAATAATATATAAATAATAAATAAAATAAAACAAAAAACGGGAAATACGATAAAATAAAAAACATTCAAAATATTTCAAACTTTGGCGCCATTTAGCCACTGACGTTTAAATATTGTTCGTGTTGCCATTTACAGCACGTGCAATACGCCAACAAATCGAAAAATTATTTTAATTTGTCTTATAGCTACTGTAATGCATACCTTAGACAATTTAGTATTTGACTATTAAATTGTGTGTATTTAAAATTTATTTTTAAAATAAAAACACTCAAATAAACTTGAACTTTGTTAAAAGGACAAAGTCTAACATTTTTTAGACTAAAATCTAAAAATCTAACAAAAATTGTTTATAAGAGTTTCATTGTGAATCGAATTAAAAAGTACGAAAGAAGGAAGTAATTAGGATAAAGATTTTTAGATAAAAGAAATGATATAAATAAGTTTATTTACTTTTCTTAAATTTTTTAATTCGAATAAACAATTATGCACAGTGGTTGTGTTTGGTAAAGGAAATTCTTAGTAACTTTGTTAATAGACATAAGATTTTAACTAAAAACGTGTGTTTAAAAAAAAAAATATTTTATTTTATTAAGTCAGAAATTACGTTATTATTATTGTTGTTTTTAAGAAAACTGAGGTAATATTTTGTTTCTCGTTAGGTAAAAAGTGTAAATGCTTTTGTTTTTACCCAGTCTAATAAGGGTTTACTTACAATGGATTAAAATATAGTGAACTTGTAATTGGTTTTTTTTCTTTATGAACTTAATATAGTATTTAAAATTTCTTACTGCGATATGAAAGTATTATATAATATATATATATATATATATATATATATATTGTTTTTTTACAGACTCGAAAACCTGAAGTTTTGTTAAACAATTTATGATTTTCGATCACTGCTAGATATAGTACATACTCGCTTTCCAAAGGCCTATTCCTTTAGAAAATATTCAAGAAGTTCTTTAAGAATTTAAAAAAAGTAAATAAAGCTTTTTTTAACATTTAAAAAATTTTTACTAACAATTTTTTCGGCTTATGGAATAGTATTATTCAGAAAATTATGTGGAATTTTCCTATATTTTTTTTAAAGTATGGAATTTTGTTGAAAACAGTTATTATCAAAAATGACGGCTTATGGAATTGAGATAAGAAAAAAAAAAAATGTGCAAGTACTTCCATAAAATTTAAATTTTCACAACTTCAACTTCAGAAGTAGAACTAAGTGAATATTTTTCACTTTTTTGGGAGCGATTATAGTGATTATTACTTCCAACAAAGCTTTAAAAGAACTTTAAAAGTAGTGAATAAGTATCATAAAAAAGAACTTTCTGATAATGAAAATCGTGACACTGCACAATGGGGCCATTTGTGATATAAAGGGAAATAAGTGGGCATTTTAAACCGCTGAACAGATTTTGATAAAACTAGGGACATCAAGAGAGAAAATACCAGTCGTTTCGAAACTGTATAATTATTTTCATTTCATTTTTTGGATCGCACAGGGTGCGGTGTTTTATCGATGTGTCACGGTCTTCACCCACACTCTTCTCACTACGTGCCGCTTCGGTCACGTTTCATCCTACTACGTACACTGTTACCCAAATTTGCGGATTTTATTGGCAATAGTGAGATTGGAAGTTCGATGATTCAAACCACTGTAGTGCTGCAAAATGTGATCAAATATTGGACCTTTCGAATAAACCACTACGTAGTCCCGGCCAATATTTAAATTGAAAATTATCTTTGAAATGTAAATGCCAGAGAATGTTCTTTCGGATCACAATAAAGATTCCGACATTCAATTATATGTTGAGTATTTTATTTAAAATTTAAAAAAAGGTCTAAATAAATCACCCTTTAGATCTGACAACCAAAAAAAAATTTTTTTTTAAATAGCGAAATTCTGGTAAAATCAGCCGCTATTCCCGACAATTATGAAATGGTATATTTTCTTAGTTTCTAGTTGCAATTGCAGGATTTAAAACCCAACAATTCGCTAAATGACAACAGGAAAATAGCAAGTCTTAGCAGGTTTTCAATAATAATTAAAAATCTTTGACATATTTAGGTGCAACTGTCAGCACGCTACTGAAATTTTCATTTATACTATTCTTAAGACGCTGTATAAAATTAAATTTCTTAATTTTTCTCCTATAGACTGTTAGCCAGGAAGATAATGATCCAAATGCTCGCAACCCCATGCTGTATGATCCTCTGCAAGATGGCGTGATTAAGACTTCAAAGAAAATGCAATATGTGGCAGCCTTAATAGGTAAGTAAATTTCATCTATAACTAAAAAAAAAAAACAATATCTATATTTATCTCTCCACTTCCAGTATGTCTTGGTGCCGTCTCAGCTGGCACAGCTCTTGCCTGGACGTCACCTGTGCTACCACAAATCAGTGCTCCCGATCCCAGTGCAAATACAACTGTTAACAATTCAACCGATACTAATGAACCGCAATTACAATTGACTTTAAGCCAACGTAAGTCAGTTATAAATGCATTAATACCGAAAATATGAAAAATTGTCATTTAATTTAACTGTAATTAGAATTTCAAGTGTCAACCAAATACTATAATTATTACGATAATTTCTCTAACGCAATTAAAGTATTACTTACACAAAAACAAAAAGAAAAAAAAAACAAAAAAAAAAAAACTTTTGTTTTGTAAATACTTTTCAAGTGATTTTATTATTTTTCTTCTTTTCAAAAAATCTCTAGGGATTTTATTTCTAAAGTAACAAAGTATTTGTTAAGTGTTTGCAAAGGTGTTAAGTTTCTCTATACTTGCACTTGTGCAAATGATGGAATGAGTGTTGTAATGTCAAGTTTATATTAAATAAATAATATCTACAGTATACGAATTTTTTTCATTACTTCAGTAGTGCATATAGGTAATCTAAATGTGTAGTTATATGATCTAGTTATATATTTACCTAACATTTACTTTCATATCAAATAAACGTTATTCAATTCTAGTGCTAATATTTATCTACTGAAGCAGAGTAGTAAAACTATGAGAACTATATTTAATGTTTGTGGTTTTCAGTTTTATAAGAATTTAATTCTTTTAGTTATATTTTTGCATGTTTCCCTTTAGGCCAGCATGTGTGAACACTTGAAATTATTCTTAGTTATTATAGTTACAATTCATATAGCACAAATGCAATGCATGTTTATGATTTACGTATGTCTATTCTAAGTGAATCATTGACTATGTGAAGTGTATGTATATTTACCGTAAAATTGATTTTATTTATTTATTTATTTTTTTTTAATTTAATAAAGTTTGAAGTAGGTAAATAAAACATTGTGTAAAATTTTATACAAATTTAAGAAATTATTTGCTTCAGGGCGCCAGTTTAAAAAAAGAAGTCGTTTGTATTTTCTATTAATGATTGATTAGTGGATATTAAAAGTATTTCCGTTTTATGAGTAATTTTTAAAGCTAAAAATTTAACATTAAATAGTTTTACTAATAACAAAATTAAAGTTCCTGGTTAGACTTTAAAAACAATTAATTAAAACATTTTTTAATAATTGAAACGATTTTCTGGGGAAAGCTTTTGTTAAAATAACACCGTGCAACAATTTCCCAAAAAAAATTTTCACACATGAAAAAAATCCATATATGCGTTAAATTAGAGTCCATGCCTAATGAAACTATGTACTCAGTTTTGCTACAAGACGTCAAATTTTCTTTCAAAAGGACCTCACAGTTTTTGAAAAATATAAAAAAAAAAATAAATAAAATATTTACCAAATTATATCAACCCAATATGGGTGTCAAATGAAAGCTGAGAATCCCTGCAATATAACAAAAGTTTTTATTTAGGTATTGCAGCACAAAATATTAAGAAAATATCCTTTATATAAAGTATATAATCTATATATATAAAATTCTCGTGTCACGGTGTTTGTAATTAAACTTCTCCGAAACGGCTTGACCGATTTTTATGAAATTTCGTATGTATATTTATGAATGAATGAATATTTAATTATGAGAATAGGTTGTACGCTAGAGGGCGTAAAATAGGCCACAAGGGGTAAAAGCTCCCCCTCCCTATATTTTCTTAACTAATAAACCAATTTTCTTGAAATTTGACATGCAGACACTGTAACATTGGAAAAGATCTTAAAGATATACATTTTTTGGAAATTCCAATACTTAGGACGTAAAATAAGGCAAAACGGGTAAAAGTTCCCCCTACCCATGTCTTGTTAATTAATTATGCAATGATAGTGTTAAGTCTTAAAGGAACTAAAGGCTATAATGTTTAACATTTAGAGCGTAAAATAAAACAAAAAGGGTAAAAGCAATCCCACCCATCCCCACACACTTACAGTATATTCGTCATTTTTTAAAAACCAAAATAATATGATATTAAAGGATTAAATCTTCAAAAATATTTTTTCTTCAGTTTTTGTACTGCAACATTTAAATAAAATATATTATTTTGCAAGGATTTGTAACTTTCTTTTGATTTCATTATTGGTTGGATATAATCTTCGTAAATATTTTATAATATTCTTAAAAATTGAGCATTTGCTTTTGAGAGGAAATTTGACATATTGTAGAAAAACTGTGTACCCAGTTTTACCATGGATGATCTCTAGTTTTGTCAGACTTTTTCAGGTGTAAGAATGATTGTTGCAAGCTGATATATATTTGAAAAATTAATAGTAAAAGGCAACATTTTCAGAAGGATATTATTATATTGCAGGGATTCTTAGCTTTCATTTGACACTCATACTGGGTTTATATAATATTCGTAAATATTTTTAAAATATTGTATCCTTTGAAACTTTCTAATCTTTTAAGAGGAAATTTGATGGCCTGGTAAAAACTGAGTACGTAGTTTTAATACGTATGGTCTCTAGTTTCATGTATATATCGATTTTTTCATATGTGAAAATTACTGTCACACTGTGTAATAATAAAAAACGACAAATGTATTAAGGAAATCTTCTCCATAATATTGAAAATATTGCTTCTGAGGCAAATATTTTAAAGTTTATATCATACTGACGCATTTATTTTGAAGGCCAGAACTAGAATTTTTTACAGTTGACAGCAGAAAGAAAAACACATTATTTAGCGCTTTGTTATCGGTTCAAAGGTACAAATTATCGTCATCATATTAAGGCGTCTAAATTAATTAGTCATTTTACAAATTACATTTTTGTCTGTTTATCTTATAAAGAAAATATGTAGCCATCAAATAAGAATATACATGTGTTTATATTAAATACTTGGGGAAATCAATTGAAAATGTTTGCAAATTCATGCCAAAAATTATTTAATACACACTAAGTAGAAAGTTTTCGAACCATTGAAAGTTAGGTTAAATAGTTCTCGGAAGAACTGTATAAGGAACTATATTTAGACACTCATGGTTTTTTAATTAGTATGCCTAATGTATAGTTTTGTCCTCGAAAGAACCTCAGCATAAGTTATGCATTATTGTTTCGTCTTTTTTTCCGCATGTCTTATGGATTAGATTTTTAAATTTCTTTTTTGAACTAAAAAAACTCTTATAGTTAGATCGTTTTATATATAGATCACATCTTTTTTTATACTGAGCTTATCTTCTTATACACATTCCTGTACTTTAACTAATGTCTCATACTTAGACCATCGTCATATTCTGAGACTATTTGCTTATAAACAGTCACAGAAGGTGTACGCTTCGTTACACCTTCTGATGCGATATTCAATATTTACGTTATATGTGGGCTACTACTCTAACACAACTTTCCAGATATATGAAAATTAATATTTCATTTTTAGGGAGCTAGCTTTTCCCCTGGACCTATCCATACTATTTCCATTTCATCAATGGGGGCTTTCATTATAATAGATATGTCATAATAAATATTTGTTTTGAATGGACGGTAGCACTCCCGCTACTCCGATCGAAAAGTAAAATTCCATTTTTGGTTTTAGAAACACTCAGAATGATGCTGCGAAAGTTTTAGAAAAATTGGTTCAGCCGTTTGAGAGTTTTAAAAATGTATGCGTAAAATATGGGCGTGGCATCCGATCAAGCTTTCACATAGCCTATGACATTGTACAGTGCAAGCACTGTCTGTGTGTAAATAGCTTCATTAATAACTTGAAAAATTGAATAAATTGATTTTTTTAAGTGGGGGTAAAATGTGGGCGCGGTATCCAATCGTGATCTAATAAAGCCTATAACCTCCTCCGCCACAGGTACTATTTATGTTTCAAATTTCAATTTCGGAAAATTGATTCAGCCGTTTAGACTTGATACACCAACAAACAAGCAAACAAACTTATACCTTGTTTTTATAATATACCAGCTTATCCTGGTGCGCTTCGCTATCCCAAAGCAAAGAAATTTGATTTGAAAATTTGTTCTACAACTTTTTTAGACTTTAACTAAATTACTACTTTAGCTATGCAAAAATTAATATTTGCTTCTCATGGGGGCTACCCCTCCCACTGGCCATATCCGTTCTATTTTAATGTCAACAATGCAATATGATAAGGAAGTAATTCTCGCTATAATATTTCTTTAGATATGCCATTAAGAATATTTGCTTTGTATAGGAAGTAGCACTCCCTTGGTCCCATTTTCATCAAATATGGAAGTTGATGAGGAAGTTCTTCCTACAAAATGTTAAGATTTTTACTGTACTAGTTCTTAAGATATACGATATTTAATATTTTCTTTGTATGGGGGTACCAATCACCTAATCCAACCGAAAAATGAAATAGCCTATTTTAATTGTGGGGTTCACAGGATGATACTATGAAAATTTCAACACAACCTGCCCAGCGGTTTAGTTTTCGATAAAGCCAAAAAAAAAAAAACAAAAAACACAGATTCATTTTGATACTCTTAACTAATTTAAAGCGGTGCACTTTGCAGCCCTCATTGTAGTAAAATAAAAATTAAAATAAGATATATATGTATTTATTAAAGTTATAACAAATTAGCCTATTTTACTTTTGGGTATTACAGAATGATACTGCGAACTGTGATACTGTGTGATACTGTGGGCTTTTTATAAAGCCCAAACAATAAAACCAACAAACAAAAACACAGATTCATTTTTATATATATATATATAGATGGGGCCAACTACTCTCCCAAGACGTACATGTCCTATTTTTATTTCAATTGTTAATCTTATTGAGAAAATTATTCCCACCAAATCTTAATAATTTGGCTGCAATAGTTCTTCAGCTAAACTATAATTAATATTTATTTTTGTATGGGGGCTACACCTACCCCTAGGCTTGACCGCCCTATTTTCATCTCAACTATGGAACTTTATAAAAAAAATGCAAAATGAAAATTTATTTTGTTTATAGGGGGGGGGGGCTATGACTCCCCTTAGACATGTCCGCCCTATCTTCATTTCAATTATGTATTTTGGTAAGAAAGCAACAAAATGATAAGGCTCTCGCAGCTACATGTCTTTAGGTATGTATTAATTAAAATTAACCTTGTTTGGAGGCTTTCACTCTAGACCTCTCTCTTAAGAATTTCTCTGCAATAATTTCTTAGATATTTAAAAATTAAAATTACCTTTGTATGAGAACTATCACTCCCCCTTTACCTACCTACCCCATATTCATCTCAACTACATAGAAAAATTCACCAATCACCAAAATAATTCCTGCAATTAAAAATTGTTTAATATGCACTTCTCAGAAAATGATTATATCAATTACTAATAACTGTAAAAAATGAAAAACACAAAAAATTTTACAATAAAAAATTTATTAAATCAATCAAGCAGAAGATTGAATGAATTAAAAATTTAAATGAGAAAAAAAACCTTGAATTTTATTTTTACTATTTGTTTTATTTTATTTTATTTTATTTTATTTTATTTTTGCTTGAATATATTAATTAAATTTTGATGTAAAATGAACCAACTGTGTTAATTGGAAAATAAAAAGTAATATTTTGTTCCGCGTATAGAACTTCATAAGAAAATTATGTTCTTGAAATATGTGCTGTTATAGTTCTTGAAATATGCGATAATGAATATTTGCTTTGTATGGGAGCTACCAATCCCCTTAGGCCTGTTTGCCTTATCTTCATCTCAATTGTGAATATTAATGAGAAAATTATTCTCATCTTAAGAATTTCTCTGCAATAGTTCCTTATATATGCAATAAATAAGATTTGCTTTGCATGGGGGCTGTCACTCTCCCTTGATATACCCGCCGTCACAAGTGTAAAGCTATTTTACTTTTGGGTATCACAGAATGATACTGAGAAAATTTCAAGAAAATTGGTCCAGCATTTTAGCGTTCTATAAATCTCAAACAAACAAACCAACAAACAAACACAGACTTTATATATATATAAAGATATAGATAAAAATTATATTAAACGAAATCTGCTATTCCAAACTCATTAATTCTTTATATACATATATTCTTAACAATAATCAAAAAAAAAAATTAAAACCGCTTATCCATTGACTTTAGAACCGTCGATGGGCAATCCGATTTCTCAGTAAACCAAGGAGATAATTTCACCATTCAATTCATATGTATATTTTTGCGCAATCATCTGCTGTTCTTTATGGGATTTTTTGTCTCCAACTATACAGTTATTTGTTATGCTATCAAGATCAATTGGAAAACAGCTGAAATATTCAAGCCTATAGCGACTGAAAAATTACGGAGAATTAGATAAAACATTTATTAAATTCATTTTAAGAAACAAACAATAATAACATAAAATGAAGCGTCTGACAAATATATAACTTCGAATGATATCATTAATTTCGAGAGACATCAGCGTCACAATCTAAAGATATAGAAAGTTCTCATTAAAAGTTAAATTTTCCTAATAATTTCACAAAACATTACCCAACCTGGACAAACTGATTTATCTTGAGAAGTTCAATAATTTCGCATAACAAATAGCCCTCCAAATAGTACTCAAAAATTAAATTAAATTAAACTTTTATCATTTAATAAATATAATAGTGAAATCAATCAAGAGTAAAAACCTTGATAATTTAATTAAATAAAGAAAACTATTTGATTATAAAAACAAATATATGGCAAATATCCTAGCAAATTCATTAAATATATTATCTATAATTATATAGAATATATATTAATTAAATATATAATATATTTTACAGAGACCTGGGTTAGTTCCTTGCTGGCCATAGGAGCCTTTTTGGGAGCTTTACCAACAGGTGAGTAAGTCAAAACCACAGTTCTTTTTTATCACTTGTTATTTATATCGAATATCTGATTTAACTCTTTAATTTATTTCCAGGTTACATTGCTGATGCCATTGGTAGACGTTACACCGCTTTGGCTATGGATATTCCTTTTATTGTTGCCTGGATTTGCATTATTTTCGCCAAGTCAGCTAGTATGTTGTATTTTGCTCGTTTTACAATTGGTAGGTATTTACAATATAGATTATTTACATCCATTGGAGTTCTACTGACTATCGATAATTTTTTTGTTTTCCTAGGTTTGGCCACCGGTAGTTTTTGTGTCGTTGCTCCCATGTATATTTCCGAAATTGCTGAAGATAGTATAAGAGGCACTTTGGGTACTCTGTTTCAATTGATGTTAACGTTTGGCATTCTTTTGGTTTACGTAATTGGTGCTGTTGTCACTTGGACTACGTTAAGTGTATTGTGCTTGATGGTGCCATTGGGTTTGTTTGTGGGCATGATATTTTTACCGGAAACTCCAACATATTTATTGAAGAAGGTGAGAGGTTTTAGAAAAAATTAAAATTATGCATCAGAACATTAGAGAATTGAAATTATACTGAGACTGTGGTCTTTTAACTTACACTCTTACAATTATACTACCATCTTATACTTAGACTTCGGTCTTATAACCTGACTAATCTTTTATATTCAGACCTACGTCTTATTCTCAAACTTATACCCAGTATAATCCAGGGATTCCCACAATAATTCACCTCGCGGACGTTTTCAGAAATTTTTCACTTGGAGGTTTTTTTTTCATACTGATCAATTGTGTTCAGCACAGGTCTCTCGTGATCATTTCACCCTGTTTTTGCAGCGCATAATAGATGCAATTAAATACAAAGCATTACTTGGGTGTTCTGGTTATTTTGCTTTGGTGTCGATTTTCCTGGTTGGCCGGGCTTTCGATTATCAAGTGGTTCCCCTTTTCATCGCCCGCAACAATTCGATGCTTTTCGATAAATCAAGTTCTTTTAAAAATTATTATTATGTAAACATTTCTTGAATTTAACATGATTCATAATCGAGCAAAGCCGCCAATTCCTCATTTCCGCAACATTTAAATCCTCTAAGCTACAACTTGTCAACTTGTCATGCGTGATTTAGGTGACTTCACTAAACACCAAAATACTATGGTTTTCCGTATCGCTTTTCTTAAAAACAAAATAATCAGGCTTATATTCCTTGGAAAACGCTCTACACTATACAACACTATTAATTTTATTAGACATTTTAATATCTCTTTGACCGGCTTCGATCTCTTATTCCCTCTCTCATTTCGACAAAAAAAAAAAAAAAAAAAAAGATAAATAAATAAAACAAATGAGTTTATAGACTATTTTACATCTTCACGTGGACCCCCTAAAGAGTTACTACGGACCCCCAGTACTCAGACTACAGTTTTATACTCAGACTACTCTCTAATACCTAAACTAATGTCTTATAAACTGACTAACATGTCATACTCTTATGCTACTTTGTTATACTCAGCCAGAGTTTTATAATAACTCTTATACTTATATTTAGAATGCACTATTTTGTAGACGTCTGCATCAATTCATTTGTAAATCATTTCAATCTTTCTCTTTCTTTTCAATTGTTAACTGCTTCTACTTTTATAGCTCACAAATCAATTTATTGCATGTGAATATGTATTGAAGAGGCTAGAGAAATAATTGTATTGAATTATATGAAGTTGTTATTTGTGTATATGTTGTTTACAAAATATAAAAATTGCAGCGAATATTAAAGTTTCAAAATAATAGAAAAATAAAAAAATGTAAATAAAATAAAACTAATTTGGTGTAATCAGAACAACTTTAGATTCTTTAATAACATCCTTAGAACTAGTTTTCGTATTGTTTTCGCTTACAAAACACGTTGTTTATTAGGCAAAGTTTTTACGGGCTACTGGCTAGGTAACACTTCTACAGAATTAGTTCTGGTGATGACAATTTCAAACAAAAATCATTGGTCGTAATGCCAAAGTAAAACGAGTACAGGCTATTTTTATGTGTTCTGGAATCAGAGTTGTCAGATTTTTTTGAGCCTCTGTCGCCAAATTGTTAATCAGAAATCGTCAAATTAAAATTCTTTTTGGTTTTTTAAAGAATTAATTAATTAATTTAAATTCAGCTTTAACATAGCCAACTGTGCTAGTTGCAAATTTTAATAAACTGGGCACCCTACTGATAATGCTAATTCGAGTACGTTTAATTCAATGGTAACAGCCGTTTTTTGAATTAAGCGCTCGATTCGCTATATCTGTGTTTAAACTTAATTATGGAAGTAGCGAATTAATTGAAAATACAATAATAGAAATAAAAGGGACATTATGTAGGTAATGTCCTTTTTATTTATATTATTCAATTGAATATATGTTCCAATCCTAAATTAAATCAGTTTTAGACCGATTTATATTATATTTTTTTTGGAAAATTTGCTCATTGGTTTTTACAGCATTTTTTCAGTACTTCTTTTGCTGTTATATTTATATTTTAGAGATTATAGAGCTAAGACAAAATAGATCTAATTTTTTATATTTTAAAATGTTAAAAATTTTATCAACGGGTGGTCCAACCAAAACGCACGATGCTAATTGTAAATAAAACAAAAAGTTTTCAGAGATTTATCTTAATATTTTTTTACTATTATAGAAGGATCTATGACAATTATGTGTGAAATAAAATGTCGCTCAAATGCTCGCAACGGCTTCGGTGGCATACCTCTATCCGATGGTCCATATTTTCAATGACTCTGAGACATAATTGAGATGCAATGTCATTAATGTGTCGAATTATCTCATCTTTTAGCTATTGAATTGTTTTTGGCTTATTGACGTACACTTTTTCTTTTAAATATCTCCAAAGAAAGAAGTCCAACGGTGTCAAATTACATGATCGTGGCGGCCAATTAACATCACTGAAATTGAATTTCTCGCGCAAAAGAGCCATTGTTTCGTCAGCTATGTGGCAAATGGCACCATCCTATTTTAACCACATATCGTCCAGATCCATAACCTCAATTTCTGGTCTCACGGTAACTGCTTGGCCGACCTCATTTTCGAAGCCGCCAGCCCATAAACCGCATCAAACAATCACTTTTTATGGATGCATTGACTTCTCAACAATCACGCTTGTTAACGAATCCACTGAGGTGAAAGTGTGCCTCGTCGCTGAAGATGATATTCTTTGTAAAGTTAGCTTGCTTAAAGAGCTATTATTTTGTTTATTACCATTTAAAAATACATTTCATATTATTACATTCTTTAAATTCAAAAATAACCCTCGATTCACAAAACCAATTTTAAATTTAAAATACATTTTAGAGACAACATATGTATGAAAAATTTGATTCAAAATGTATCTTAAGTTTACAAATTGTTTGTGAATACTGTGGTAAATTATTATTGAATTTAAGCTAAAAAAACTTAATTAATTTTTTAGCCCTTCAAAATGAAATATCTCAAAAACGAACGCTTTCAGCGTCGTCGATTTAGTTAAACATTGTTAAAAGAATTAGTCTCATTTTCAAGCACAATGTAATTCAATAAAAAAAACAACTTTTCTGGTCATTAATTTTTAAAATTTATTGAACTTTATTATATTTTTTAAAAGAATACTTCTAACACTATATAATAACATTAGTCCTATAAAACTTATAAATTGTTTCAAAGAATTTATTCATGAACGTTTATTTCACTGTGACGAAATCATTAATATCCTTAATATATTTGAAAGATGATGGAAAACAAATTAACAAACATTTAATATATAAATACTGTAAAATTTATTTTTTGAGGATAAAATTTCGTAAACTGAGTTGAAGATTTTTACAAATTAAGATTATTCAGATAGATTGGCAAATACTAAAAATAGTCGATTTATAATAAGAAAATTCAAGAGTTTTTCTCCACAATTAAATTTTAAAAATTAGTCAAACAAATCGCAATTATATTAAATATCGCCATGTCGCCAAACGGAAAAATCAGTCACCAATATGTTTTTATATATATTTTTTATTTATTTTTTGTAAACTAATTTTTGTAAATAATTTCACAATATGAAATAAGTTAAAACGACATTAAAGCAAAATTTAAATAAATTTGACATTTATATATATCATAGTTTATATAAAGCATAGTTTAGGTACCGCAATGGCCATTCCCTAAACGTCTGTCACGATAAGATAAAAAACTTTATGGGGGGACAGATGTGGTCAGCCCAGTCTGGAGCTAGTTGAAGAATTAATAAATGTTTTCCTGGTTACATATATTTTTTATAATATTTGTTCTAATTGACTTATTTATTTTTTTATTTTATATCTTGTTTTGTTTTATTTATTTATTTTATTTATCATATGTATTTTATATTTAAATAAAGAAATTAGAAAAGCTTTTTTTGTAAACGCATGAACTACATACATCATATATGCATATGTTCCGGCTATACTTTTCATAAGACCAATAAGGGAATGACAGTAAATCACATTTTTGATTTTATGCGTTTTTATTAACATTATTTCTTTTGCTAAAAATCTCTCATAACAATAATAACTTAAAGAGAACAAGTTTTCAACTTGTCGTTTCAATTCAACTTAACTAAACTAGTTTTTTTTTTATTACACATTTTGTTCCGTTTTTTTATTCTTTTTATATTTTCGCAATAATGAACTACAAAACAGTACTGTGAATTGAAAAACAAATGTTTTTTTTCAGATGTCTATTATTTATTGCTTCATATTTCAACAACTTTCTTATACTTAGTCTTAGTAGTGTTTTGTACTGAGACTACCGAATAATATTCAGACGAACCTCTTATACTCAGACTACTATCTTTTACTCAGACAATGAAAATCTAAATTATTCCTCTCTCTCTCTCTCTTTCTTTCCAGGGACGTCGTGGTGATGCTGCTTTATCGCTTAAATTTCTCTGGGGTCGTTATTGCGATTCTCGTTCCGCCATCCAACAAATACAAGCTGAACTGGATCAGGCCGGTAGTAATGCTTCGTTTATGGATCTCTTTCGTATACCTGCCGCTCGTCGTGGTCTCATCATCTCCATGCTGCTCATGTTCTTCCAGCAGTTTTCGGGCGTTAATGCTGTAATCTTTTACACAGTGCCCATCTTTCAGTCAGCGGGCAGTTCTTTAGATCCTTCAATTTGTTCAATTATTGTAGGTTTAGTGCAAGTCGTCATGACTTTTGCTTCGTCGCTGATGATTGAAAAAGCCGGACGCAAATCGTTGTTGCTGTTCAGTAGTACCATTGTAACTATTTGTTTGGTTATATTGGGTGCTTATTTCAATATGAAAGAAAATGGTAAAGATGTTTCCTCCTTGGGCTGGTTGCCTTTGCTCTGTGTGGTCTTGTTTATGGTAACATTTTCGGTTGGTTATGGTCCTGTACCTTGGCTAATGATGGGTGAACTTTTCCTGCCCGACGTTAAAGCCACCGCTGTTGCCTTGACTGTTATGTCTAATTGGTTTTCGGTATTTTGTGTTACAAAGACATTTGGTTCCATGATCACCGCTTGGGGTTCTGATATGACATTTTGGTTCTTTGGTTTTTGTATGTTTGTAGCCACTGTTTATGTATATACCATGGTATTGGAGACAAAGGGCAAGAGTTCGGCTCAAATACAAATGTGGTTGGGTGGTGATAAATAAATACAGAGATTATATTTTTATTCTTTTGTTTAATAGTTATAATTATTTAAATTAATTTTTTTGTAGTGTATAGTTAAAAAAAATAAATAAATTGTATATAAAACAGCTTACTACCAAATACTAAGAAAAGAACAATATTTTCATCTAACACTTAGTTAATATACATATATAAAGAACCTTTGAAAAATCAGTAATAGTTTAGTTGTTTATATTCGTAATAAAACTTTAAGAAAGTTAACAAATAAGTTCTTTATGACTCATCAATGATTGTTAAAAGGTTTGCTAAAATTGCCTTTAGTTAGTTACAAATTAGCTGTCTTGTTCAAATTAATTTTATTTTTTGTTTAATAATTTTAAGTTATTTATTAATTCATCACTTTATCTAAATACATAATGTTTATTTTCGTAATTTATTAATTTATTTAAAACAATAACAAAAACAGTCTGTAATGTTCAAATATTTAACTTATTTTTAAGTTTATTGTTTAGTAAGGAAAAAAATGTTAGATGAAAAAAAAAACAATGTAAAAGTTATTAATTATTATTATTATTTTTTTTTTTTGTAAAAATAAAGTAAATTTGTTTTTGGTAAAACCGAAAGTCAACAAAAAGCTAAGTTTTTATTAAGTATTATTTGTTGGGTCAATTTGTTATGATAATGATGAGTTGTATTCAATGAGTATGTTTAGTTAAAAATAATTTATTAAGTCACTAGCTTTTCGCGGTTCGCTTTGCTACCCCATTTGCTACGATAACTAATATTTACTTTATGTCGAAGTTACTACTCCCTTGGACCTATCCGCCCTATTCGAAATTTCATATGAAAATTACTCCTACAATTTTTTAAGACTTTTGCTGTAATACTTCTTTAGGTATGCCAAAAATTAATATTTTATTTGTATGGGAGCTACCTCTCACCTTAGACCTATCCATATAAGAATTTAGGGACTGACAGGATGATGCTGTGAAAAAATCGGTTAAGCTGTTTGAGTGTTTTAAAAAATGTGCGTAAAATGTGGGCGTGGTATCCGATCAAGATCCAACATAGCCTATAACATTCTGCAGTGCAAATTTTATATGAATAGCAATATTGATAATGTTCAAATTGAAAAAAATGGATTTTTTAAAAAGTATGCGAAAAATTTAGGCCAATAGAGATGTAAAATAGTCTATAATGTCTCCGACACTGGTACTATTTTTACGCCAAATTTCGTGAAAATCGGTTCAGCCGTTTAGACGTGATTGATAAACAAAAAAATAAACACACAAACTTACGCCTCATTTTTATATTTTGTACTGGGGTACCATTTTCCCTGGTCCTCTCCATCATATTTTCGTTCCAAAGTTTAAAGGTTTTACCGTAAAATTTTAAGGCTTTAGTATTAGTATTATTATTTTATTTGTAAAGAGGATGCCGTTACCCCTGGTCCTATCCATTCCATTTTCATCTCAATTATAAAGGATGATGAGGAATTTATTTGGTCAAAGTTGTAAGACTTTTGCGGAAATAGTATTTAAGTTATGCGATAATTAATATTTTTTTTTATATGGGGGGTACCACTCCCCCTGCTCCTATCGAAAATTAAAATAGTCTATTTTAATTCTGAGGTTCACAGAATGATAGTTTTTCTTTTAAGAAAATCGGTTCAGTGGTTTAGGTACAAAAACAGACAAACAAACACATATACACTGCCTGCCACTTGAATAAGGAATCACATTTTTTTTTAATTTTAATTAAGTATATCTCCTAAACTAAAGTTCAGAAAAAAATAATTTTTTCACAACCAAATTTCAAAGTGTTGGCTTTAGTTTCCTGAAGAAATAAAAAATATACATAATTTAATTATGCATTTATTTAAAGACATGTATTTCTGTGGTACTATATATATATATATATATATATTTCCTTCCAAAAAGGCATAAATGTAATCTAAAAAAATCATGTTAGAGCGAAAAATTTTCAATCCTTAATAAAAAAGGAAAAAATGAAGAAGAAATCATTTTAAAACGTTCATTAATTTTTCATATGACGAAAATTCTAAACCTTTACATAACCCAATTTGTTGGGATTACGCGATTACAATATCTTTCAAAAAATATCAAAAACTAATGAGAGCGGGAAAAAATAAGTTTTTAAATTGAAAAAAAAAATTGTTAGCTTTTTCTGTCCTTATTTTTTTGGGGCATTCAATTTAGCCTCTTTTTTCTCACTTCCTGGCATCACTGCCTATGATAGACATCACATACACAAAAGGTTTACAGCCCTGATTATTACGTTTTTAAAATTAAAAAATAGTAAAAGTTTGTAGCAGAGTGTAGTCAAATTTTAAACAATCTCCAATTATTAATACAAAATTTTTAACTGTTCTGCTTTTTAAATAAGACAATGTTAATTATTTTATATACTCGATTACTCGGCTTCCATTTCTATTTCTTAGCGCCACTAAATCAGAATTTCCAAATCAAATACTGTCAGATGATAACCCCTTCAATTAAATATATATTTCTTTATCAATTTTTTATCAATTTATTTTTTATTATTACAATAAATAAATCATATTGATTGTAATCTTGTTTGGGTATGTTCGATTTATTTATTTAATTATGCGCTTATAAAAATCAACGCCCCTTAAAAAAATGCAAATTTAATAAAAATTATTTTCTTTTGTAATAGAAAAAACGTGACCTATCACTGTTATCAGTATATAGAGTAAATAATACAAAAAATATCAGGGGATGCACTGTTTTGATATTAAATCAAACATTTCAATAATAGTTGTAATAATTAATATTAAATAATAAATAAAAAACTTCAATAGAATAAAAATTTTGTACTATATAAATAGTACATATTTAAACGTCTCTAGTGAATATAAAATATGCATTTTATTATAATTGTTAATTTGTTGACAACATGTCATTTTTAATTCTACAACACTTTTAATAATTGTGAATAAAAAACATGATTTGTGTTGGTTTGATTTACACTGGTTTGCACAAATTATATTTTTTTAATATATTTTTAAATCTCTGTAATGTAGTGTATTTTAATTTGTAACAAACAATCTTGGCGCACTTTCAATTATTTTTATTTTAGATCCAATGTACTAGTGTGTTGTTGGCCTTTTTTTAGCTATGCCAAAAACGTTTAAGGTCAATAGGAAATAATTCGTTAATTCCAATATAAAAAAAAAATTAAATACGTGAGCTATACATTTTGTATTAAATCATAAAAATTTTGAATGTCAAGTTTAACTGTTGAGTGATTGTGTAATGTGGAAATTGAGAATTCAGTTAGCTATACATATGTTGTAGGAAAAAAAAAATAAGTTTTAGTTTGAAACTACTTTAGGTTTATTAATATTTTTATACGCATCACAGTGGAAAGAAACGCAAAAATTATGGTAATAAATCTGTATCTCCTAAACTATTGGTCGGATCGAATTGAAATATATGAAAAAAAAAAAAAAAAATAATATAATAATAATAATCTTGCGGTCATCCTGCAATAATACGATATATAACGTATCTATATGTCGTTTTACACAATATAATATAATGGCTTCAAAACTGATAATTCGTGTAAAAACTCACTAATTTTTAAAATTTTAAAATTTTAATTTTTATTTCCATATGTGCGTATATGTAACACACAATTATACTGGTGCGAAGTGTTGCTAGTTTAGCCTTTTTGAGGTTAAATCTAGAATTTTTATTTTGATTTTAAACTAAAATTTTTATTTTAGTTTCTAACCTTTCTGTTAGCCTTCTTTGAGTCTTAAAATTGCCTTAAAAAGGCTAAAATATTAGTATTTCAACAACGGAAAAAATAATTTCTTATCAGCTATTACAAATTTTATTTTTACAGAATCATCCATTTAAGTATTTTTGTGTATTTATTTGCACAAAATATGTACACTAGTGCATATTCCTATAAACGCATTTAAAATGTTTGTTTTTCTTTGAGATATATTCGTTTCTCTTAACCAAAAACAATGTTGTGTTGTTAGAATAATGGTACTTTCTTTATGTAAGAAATATTTGTTGTTTTCTTTAATTTAGCAATCAGAACATATTGGTGATCATTTCATTCGAATATTCCTATAAACACAGTCGTGAAAAATTTGTCTAAAACGTTATTGCAAAAAAAAAGGATATTAAAAAATTTTAACAGTTTTTGTTGTTTGTTTTACTTAAGGTAGAGTTTCTGATGACAACATCTCTGTTTACTGGAAATATCTTTGTTTTAACTAAAGGATGCACCAAATAACTTTTCTTAGAGACCAGGAAAAAATTCAAATTAAATTTTTTCGTAGCCAAGGCTGTTCTAACAGAGAAATTGGACAAAAAATTAACCGTTCGGAAGGAGTTATTCAAGGTTTTCTTAAGAAAGGGCAGAAATACGGAATGTGGAAAGCAACAAAAGGTAATCAAAAATAAACAAAAAGGCAAATTAATAAAATAAAAGAAGAAGCCACCCGCAATAAATTAAATATTACACAAATAAAAAATAAACTTGCTGTCACTGCCAAACATGTTGCACACATTTTGCGAACAGATGGTAACATAAAATGGAAGAGACCAAAATGTCAAGTCAATGTTAAAGCAGCATCATAAGAAAAATCATTAAAAATTAGCGCTCAAATACATGAAATGGTCAGATGAGTGGAATAAAGTAATATTTACTGATGAAAAGAAATTCAATTTGGATGGTCCCGATTCATATTCTTGCTATTGGCGTAATTTGAGATCAAATGAAATTCGTATGTCGAAACGTGATTTCGGTGAAGGCAGTGTTATAGTTTTGACAGCCTTTTCTGCTGCAGGAAAATTAAAAATATATTTTGATCCAACTAAAATGAACAGTGTAATTTATACTGAACTGTTGGAAGATGCTCTTCTCTCATTTATAGATGAAAAAATGGATGAAGATTGCATATTACAATAGGAAAACGCTGCAATCCATGTCTCGAACCAATCTAAATCGTGCTTTTATGAACAGAGTATTCCACTATTGGACTGGCCGGCTTTGCAGTCCGTATTAAATCCAATGGAGAATCTGTGGGGGTACATGGCCCGTTACGCAGGAAATGCACAGAATGAAACCATAATTACAATAAAGGAATAAAAACTAAAAATTAGGCAAGTCTGGAAAGAAATTGAAAGAAAATGATTTTCTTCAAAAGTTAGTAGAGTCAATGTCAGACGAAGTTGTCTAAAACAAAGGTTCATCAACATATTATTAATAATGCTAAATTGGTTCATTAGTTTAAGTGCGTATATAAGAAAAAACCATAAAAAATAGCATTAAACTACTAAAATTACAATGAAAAAAAAACTTAATGGACATTTTATTTTTTTTGTTATTAATTTTTTAAGTAAAGTCAATAAATAATTTAAAAAAAAATAATTTGTAGCACCTTAATTATTTTTGGTAAGTTGATTAAAAAAATTGATGTGCATTTACAGGAATGTGCAACAGTGTATATTATCTATATTTAAGAAAAATTTCTGTCTGCGGTGCTTCGTTATACAAATTGAAAATAATTTAACTAATTATAATTATTTTTTAATATACTTCATTACTTATTTATTTATTTATTAGTTTCAGTCTGTGGATACAATATTATCCTTACAGTCATTAATCATAATTTAATATACATAATACAATTAATTAATTATTTAAACAAACTGTTTAACATATTTTTTAATTCAAGATTTGATATACTTAAGTCTAATTCTTTAGAATATTTACTGAATAATCTCATAGCTTTTATTAAAGATTGGTTCAAAGCATATGTGGTTCTATGAATATCTTTATAAAAGAAATAATTATTTTGCCCTAGAGTCCTAGGAGGTACAAATAGTTTTATGGTATGAAGCAAATCATGACAATCAATTAATTTACAAATTATAGCACATAGAAAATATACAGAAGAAATTTTACGTCTTGTTTCTAAATTTTTCATAGAAATCAAGACACACTTATCAGGGTATGTAGGAGTCGAAATTTGAGGGTTTACAAATGAAAAATTTAAAAATGAAAGAACAAACTTTATAAATTTTACTTCAATTTTGTCTATTCTATTTATATGTAATTGAGTACTAGGGCTCCAGATAAATGATGCATATTCTAATCTAGATCTCACAAAAGATGTAATTAGAACTTTTTTGTGTAATGATCAAAATTATTGGAATTACGGCATAAAAAACTTAACATTGAATAAGGTTTAGGTATAATATAATTTAAGTGATTTTTAAATTATAATTTTCTATCAAATAATACCTCTAAATCTAAAATTTCATCTAGAGATGATAGTAAATATTGATATATTCTATATTGGGATAGAACAGTTTTACAACATGTTAAGTCATAGAAAAACATTTGTTTAAATTAAAAGGTAAAAAATTGCGGACTGACCAAGAACTCACTCTATATAAATCCTCCTGTAGATTAAAAACGTTATTGGCGTTAGAAGTTGTTTTAAAAAATTTTCAATCATTAGCATATAATAAGTAATGAGACTTTCTGAAACATAAGTCAATGTCATTAATAAATATATTAAATAACAAATAACCCAAAATACCACCTTGTGGAATACCAGAAGTAGGAATAAATGGTGTAGAACAAAAACCATCAAGAGAAACTACGAATTGTCTATCCAACAAGTAATAATGAAACCAGGATAACATTCGGGAATGAACGCCCAATTTAT
Source organism: Protocalliphora azurea (assembly GCA_932274085.1). Taxonomy (NCBI): domain Eukaryota; kingdom Metazoa; phylum Arthropoda; class Insecta; order Diptera; family Calliphoridae; genus Protocalliphora; species Protocalliphora azurea. The sequence continues at coordinate 135,647,555 of OW026519.1, forward strand.
ATAATTTGAATAATAAAAGTTCATGTGGTACTCGGTCAAATGCCTTAGCAAAGTCCATGTAAATCGTATCAATCTACAATCGGTTTCTAAAACTATCAACATAATACTTGGTAAAAACGGCCAAATTAGTATAGCTTGATCTTCCAGTCATAAATCCATGTTGAGATAAAGAAATATGGTTCCTTACACTGAAGGAAAGCTTATAATAAATAATATGTTCTAGAATTTTTTGAAAGGAAATTGGTCTATAATTAATGACATTATTTGTATCACCAGATTTATAAACAGGTAAAATTGGAGTAAATTTACACTTTTTAATAAAATAGCCATTGCTTTAAGACTTATTAAAAATAATTTTCAATGGTAGACATAATGAAGAAGAACATTCCTTTATTAAAAAAAAACTGTTAAACCATCATTATCACCCTTAAATGAATTAGGAAGCCTAACGATACCTTCTGCAACATCTTCTTCAGATAGTTGCAAATTACCGAAACCCATAATAGTGTTTATTTCATTTAAATCACAATTATTATACTGTAAATTTTCATCATTAAAATTGGATTTAAAATACAATGCGAACAAGTTTAGTGAATCAAGTAGATTATTTGAAATTAAGTTATTATAGTTCGCACATAAAGGCATGTAAAAACAATTTTTTTTTTAGAATTTATAAAAGTCCAAAATTAACCATATAAACTATTTATAAAGGTAATTTTAAAAAAATCTTAAAAAAGTGAAAAATACTCAAAAATTCTGTGGCAACAAGGAAAAACTACATAAGTAGTTTTTTAAACATTTCAGGAGAACAGTTTATATTTTTTGGTTTCCATGCAACACTAAAGAAAATTTTAATTTTAAATGCAAATATCTCCTGAAATGCTTGTTAGATGTTTACAAAAAATGTTACGTCATAGGACTGGCTATAAAGAATTCAAAAATGAACAAATAAAGCTTTTGCATATCTCAAGTTATGTAGTTTTTTCTAATTGCCAGAGAATTATAGTTTAAAAATACGAAAAATTAATTCAAAACATTGGGTAATTTTTCAAATGATATATAACCCAAATTTGTAAGGACATTTTTTAGGCGATTTTTCATTGGGTAATTTTGTAGGCAGATGTTTTATTTGTACATAAATTTATTGAAATATCTTTAAAAATATCAAAAAAAAAAAATTTAATTAAAAAAAATTTAGCTTCTTTTTGACCTTATTTTTTTTGTTATTTAGTTTTTTATGGCCATTTTTAAAGTTAAATTTAGCCTCTTTTTTTCTCACCTCCTGGCGACAATGCTGGCGTGTTGTTTGTGTAATGAGATAATATTCGTCATAATCGATTAAATTTATTAAATATTGTTTGTTTTTGAAAAATTTTCAAAAATTGATTGTTAAAGCTTTTTAAATGATTTTTAAATGAATGAAAGATTGATATTTATTTTACATAATTCATAAGAAATAATAGTAAAAATATGGCACTAATATGTTTTTTGTGGAATTAAAAATAAAACATTTGAAAAGTTGACTTTTTTCATAAAATCTACACTCCTGCTTTTGTTTTTAGCCGGGCGGGATGCAGTTTATAGCCAAATCGATATAAATTTATTTTGTAATTTAACAGCGTCAAATTTAAACAAACTCACATGACACTTTTTTTTATTATTTATAGATAAACCTGAATTTTTTTTCTAAAATTCACAAAATTCGACCAATGCAGTATATATGGTGCAAATATAAATCAATTTAAAATTTCTTTATTAACCATTTATGAAGCCTTGTCTTTTGAAATGTGTAAAGAAAAAAATTTTTATTAATTAAACTCTGAGCAAAAAGTGCAAGGATTGTACTATATTGTGCCCTTTTTCATACTAATTTAAGAGTGTTCACTTTGAATATTTTTCACGGCTAGACGAATTGAAATAATCAAAAAATTTATTCAGCATATTATTTCGGAACATATTAGAAATTACAGAAAAAAATCCCTCACATACATCAGGACTTATTCAAGAAAAACTAAATAAAGTCGAGGCAAAAAATTCAAAATTCTTGCGTAAATATTTTTTAACTGTAAATATAACTTAAGCGAATAACCATGTTTTTTATTAATCTCGCCAAAAACTTTACAGATATATAAAAATCCTTGAAATCGGATTTGATTTGCAGAAGTTACTATTTTTTGAAAATTTTACATACTCGAGATGGTCAAATTTGACAACCAGTGGCTAATTTCGTATTATCATAGGGTGACTACAAGATGACTTTCTGAAAGCTTAGGTCCTAATCTGCAACTTTCTCATACATTTCAATTCCTTCAGACGAGTAGTTTAGGAGATATAGATTTATTTAGAGAATATTTCAGTATTTCAGTATTTTTTTAGAGAATATTTCAGTACTAAACTTTAAATAAATCTACTGAATAATAATAATGATTAGTGGCATCAGGAATCTATTAGTTAATTGCAATTATATAACATCATTTACTTAAACACCTTGTGCTTTTTGAAATCAGATAAAAAGAAATGTGGAAAAACCGCTTGTTTTAAAACTTCGACGACCTAAGTTATTTCTGCATAAATTAGTAATAAATAACAATGATTTTATTACGTTTCTTTAATTCTATGGTTGTGATTCCGATACAAGTTTTTATAAAAATATTAAATACGGATTTATTAATATTAAAATAATCTTATTTCTTGAGTTTAACCGATACTCGTTTAACGGCCATTAACTATTATTACCATTATTATTACCATTTTTACCGCTAAATATAATTTATATACGCTACAGAGTGTCTGAAAGCAAATTCCTCCCTCCACGAATAGACGGAATGAGTATCTAAATAATTTTTGGTAACTCACACTACCTAACATAGATAAAATAAAACTTTCTTTGTTATCTGCAAAAAAAAAAACGAGAAAGAAAGATATAGGCAGTTAAGACCGACTATATGATACCCTACACAATTGTGCATGAACATAAAAATTCGGGAAGAGGACTCATATTACATCTGTAGCCAATTTTACTAAATGTAAAATAAAATATGCAAATACAGAATAATGCGTTGATACTAACATCTACAAGATTTTATGCACCTTAGGGCGATTCCTGGACAATGTTGTTTCCACTTACATAAAACTTATTTGTGTCAAATATTAACTTGATACTAATATTCGTATGACATTTATGTAGGTTAAAGTGATTTTCGGAAGAGGGGTTTATATGGAAGCTATGGCCAATTGAGGACCGATCTTCATAAAATTTGGTACAAAGATTGATTCTTGTACAAAACTTCTTTGCACCGAATTTCATTGAAATATTCTTATTTTGAAGGCAGTTTTAAGTGTTTAAACTCTATTCCGGGAGGACATTTGTACGGACGGACATAATACTCCAACCACCTATGGTGGTGTAGGGTGTAAAAACTGTAAAACCAATGATAGTCAATGTCAGGAAATTCTTAATACTTAAAAAAATTGCAGAACTAATGTTTTTAACCTTTGATTGCCATTGGAAGAATATTCTTTTTTTATGATCACTGTTTTGCAAGTTTCCTTAAGTTTAAGCCTTAATTTCCTGACTTTCGGAAAAATTTTAATTTAATCTTGTGAAAAGTAATTAAAAATTATTCTTTTATTACTTATTATTTTATATATTTTAGAATTGGGAATTATTGACTTATCTATAAAGTCGCACAGTGGGGCCAAAGGCAAAATTTTTAGTAATAAATATCTATCTTCTAAACTACTGGTCGGATCGAATTGAAATGTATGGAAGATTTGTAGCGGACGACCTAAGTTTTAGGAGAAATCATTCTGTAGTCACCCTGAGATAACACGATATGTTACAGGGTGTCTAAGTTGAATATCTCAAGTATGTAGAAATTTCAAAAAATCGTAACTTCTACAAATCAAGTCCGATTTCAAAGATTTTTATATTTCTGTTAAGTGCTTGGCAAGATAAAGAAAAAATCTTGAGTAGGGTTTTGTGTTTTCTCGCAATATTTTTCCCGGGAAATGGGAATATAACCGGGAAACGGGAGCGAAAAAATCAATTTCCAGGAAATTCCCGGAAATTTTTTAAAACTTTAATATAAAGAAAATTATTTTTTTAATAAATAGAATAAAACGAAACTTTATAAATCATATTGAATTAAAGAAAAATGAAATAATGTAAAAGTATAACAAAATTTCTAAGATTAAAAAAATGTAAATATTTTATACAAATAAAATTAGTATCTTTCGTAATTTATGTTAAAAACTGTGCCTGAGATTGTGCTTTTAATGGTAAAATTTTAAAAAATATGCAACAATCTATTAAGTAAATTTTATTATAAATAGCTTGCGTTCATCTCCACTTTATTTCTCTAACTTACGTTATTAAAAAATTAAAGTGAAAATTAAAAATTAAATGAAACATAAATCTGGAAAATACTAACAATTGGTTCGCAATAATGTTTTTTAGATCAATCATAGTGTTCAGAAATCTTATGAAAATAATCTCATATACATACTAAGTATGAATATATGAGATTAGTTTTTTATAAATATTTTGGAGTTATAACATTTATATCTAACAATTGTTTAGATAAGAGCTGCTATTTCAAAAGAAAATGTTGTGTTAGAAAGAAAAATCTCCCAATCAAGTAAATTTTTATATTTTCGAAGTTCAACTTTTTTAATATTCAATTCCATATATCTATCTATACAGATAACAAAACTAAAGTATCTAAAATTTTATGTGAAACAACTTGTTAGTAAATTCGTCAAACCATAGAAAAACAAATACATAAATATCTGATAGAAAAAACATAATTCAATAGTCAAAAACCTAATTCATGCAACATTAACATTCCTCTCAGATAACGTTCTAGTTGTATTATATGCGTTAAATCATGTTTAGAGTAATGCAAAAATTTCTATTTTTTGTTACTTTTTAAAACAACGAGAATATTTAATTTCCCGTTTTCCCGGGAAAATTAAAAAAAAATTCCCGAGATTATTTTGACGGGAAATCTCGGGATTCCCCGCCCGCGAATTTCCGGATCCCAAACCTTAGTTCTTAGGTATATGAGCGATAAATTGTTTAAAAATATTCTGTAATTTGTAATATATTCCGCAACAATATGCTTAAATGCTTTCTTGATTATCTCAATACTTGAAAAATATTTAAAATTACCACTCTGAAATTAGTATGAAAAATTACTACTTTTTTACAAAAATATAGTACTATTCTTTCACTTTTTTCTTCAAGTTTTTATAATAAATTTTTTTTCTTTGCATATTTCAAAAGACAAGGCTTCATAAATGGTTAATAAGGAAATTTTAAATTGATTTAGGTTTGCACTCTACATTCAGCAATGATCGAAAATTTTGAATTTTAGAAAAAAGTTTCATTTTTATCGATTAATAAAAAAAAATGTCACGAAAATTTTTTTCTTTTAAAGTTATTGAGGATATTTAATCATTAAATAGATTTAGATCGATTTTACACTAAATTCCTTCCCGCCCGGCTAAAATCGCTTGGAAAACATAGGTTGTGTCTCGACTGGTTTGATTCTAAAAGATGTAAAGTGTTAGTGCAAAATTGAAATAAATTAAAAAATTTTCGAAAATTTCAACTCAATTTTTTATATTTTTTAGGTTTAAATGGATCTATGAATGATCTAAAATTTTGGATTTCTTAGTAATTTTATTAGGTTTAACCAAAATGCATAAACAGTTTTGCTGCTTTTAAAAAAAACTTTAAAATACAAAACATATAAAGTCGGATTGAGAAAGTTTCGAAAATTTTTGAAATGCGCCATATATTATTTTTAAATATAAATATTATTTTATCTTTGTTAAAAGATATTAAAGTTATTTTTAAATTGGTAAAATTACAATTTTCTTAGAAATATTTAACCTCTTTTTGTGATAAAAATATATTTAAGAAGAACTTATTAATAACTTCTAACCAAGTGCAAAATATGCACTTCATTTCATTTTTGAATAAGTGACAATGTTCATTTTTTTTTTTAGAAAAAACTTGTGTTTTTTTTACTGGGTAAGATAAGACAAAGTCAGGAAAAGTTATTATTTCTGAACATCATAACTAGTGCTTACAATAAATAGAGGTATAAGTGTAGAAATGCAATCATTTATTGCGTACTTAATTAAATCTTTGATAAAGTAACTAATTCGAATATTCAACAATGTTTGAAAATTTATTAATTTAATAATAAGAAAAAACTTTAATTTTCTTTTACACTGTGCAATGATTTAATTAATTGCAGAAAGTAAATTATTATATAGGAATTTTTTTCTTGTGAAATTTAAATAATTTGTATAATTAATATGTGTAATTGCACGAAAATTAATATAGCAAAATTCATTTTATATTGTGCATTCACACATATGTATGTATGTATGTATACATGTATGTATCTATGTATGTACTTCACAATATAATTGAACTTGAGCAATTGCTCATAAAACTAATTGAATAACCAAAAAATGTTTATTTTTTATTGTTTTACAGTAAATAAAAAAATTCATCTGTTTAAATATTTCAAAGGTATAATGTGTATAAAATTATTAAAAAAACAACAACAAAACTGAAATTAATAAAATGGAAGTAAAATAATAAATAAAAATATTTTAATTATTTAAATATAACACTGTGTAACAGTCATTTTCGCACATGAAAAAATCGATATACGCACGAAACTAGAGTCCATACGTAGTAAAACTACGTACTCAGTTTTTCTCTAGGACGTCAAATTTCCTCCAAAAAAAGACTTCAAAATTTCGAAGGATAAAAATTTTTAAAACAGTTTATAAAATATTTACGAATATTATATCAATCCAATTTGGGTCTCAAATGAAAGCTAAGAATGCCTGCAATATAATAATATTTTTATTTAAATGTTGGAACAAATAAAAAAAAGCAAGAAAATATCCAAATATCCTTTGTAAAATATTATCATTCTCAAACGAGAATAAATCATTACATGAATAAAACTAGAAACTACCCATGAAGAAAATGTGTGTAACCAGTCTTGCTACAGGATGTCAAATTTCACCTCAAAAAATTTCAAATTTTCGAAAGATGCGCAATTTTTAAGAATATAATAAAATTCTCACGAATATTATGTGGTCCCAAAATAGATGTTAATTAAAAGCTATGAATTCCTGCAATTTAATAATAATATTTTTCATTTAAATATTCCGATACAAAAATTTAAGAAAATCTTTTTGAAACTTTAATCCTGTAATATTTTATATATTACTTAATTACACACTTAATATAAAGGATTTTTTCCTAACATTTTACTCTGCAACATTAAAAAAAAATTTTTGTTATATTTCAGGGATTCATAGCTTTCATTTGACATCCATCCATATTAGGTTGATATAATTTTGGTAGTTATTTTATATTTTTTTTAAACTTGCGCGTTTTTCGAAACTTTGAAGACCTTTTGAGAAAAAAAAAACTAACGTCCTGGAGAAAAACTAAGTACACAGTTTTATTATGTTTGAGCTTTGTTTAATACATATATCGATTTTTTCATGTGTGAACATTTTTTTGGTAAATTGTCACACAGTGTAACGAAACGGTTAACAAAAAAAGCAGCAGCAAACAAAAACATACATGTTCATTAGGGTTGCCATTCGAACAGAAATTATTCGATTATTTGAATTATATATTTTTTATTCTTTTTGAACGGACAAATTTTTAAAATTTAGAATAAAAAATTATTCGATAAATTTTTAACGATTAATCGAATAATTTTTCAAAACGAGTTTTTGTTAAATTATTATACATTTTTAAAATTATAAATGTAAAAGTTTTGTTTAGTTAGAAAAACCTGCTGAATATGATTAAAAATTTCGTTACGATATATAAATATGTAAACCAAGTTTTAATAGATTTCGGGTCAACGCCTATCACGGACACTGAATTTACAGTATTATTTGGAAAAAAATAGAATAGCTTTTCTAAAGATTTAATTAAACGTCTTAAAGTTAGAATAAACGGGAGACTTATAAGTTATTATTAAATTCTGGAAAATTTCCCGCGCATATTAATCTTTTTAAATATTCAACAAAAAGTAGAAGAAAAGTATATGCAAATGTTTTATTTTTGAGAATTTTTCATTTATTATTTATTTTAAAAACTATTTTAATGATTCAAGTGATGTGAAAATAGCCGAAGATTCTGAAATGTATAACGATGGTTTGTTAACTGAAATCAATCCATCAATAAATAATATCAGAAATTAAAAAAATACATTTTAGCAATATTGATGATCATTACCTTTATTTAGAAAAATCTAATAAGAACAGAATAGTGCAAGACTTTTTTCCTCACATCTGTTTTTATTAAATAAAAGAAAAAATAATAATAGTTTTAAAGCCAAAATGTTTAATTATGTTCTTTATGAATGATAATTTTAAAAGAGATTTAATTTAATTACACACTAACAAATTTTGTAACCAATTTCACTATATTTATAGTAGGAGTCAGGTTTTCTACTATAATTTTGGTAAAAATACATATTGTGTTTTAATACATATATTATAAGTTAAAGATGTAAACAAAATGTTTACATCTTTCAAAAAAAAAAAAAAAAAAATATGTATTTAATTTTAATAAACATGTTTTTACTCACATTTACGCATTTTCTGTAAATTTGAATGAAATACTACTAACTTAATAGTAGTAATTTTACATGCATTTTTAAGTAGCCAAATTTTGGATACCTTTATACGCTACACCACAGATGGTTGGGGTATTATGCATTTGTGCATAGAAAAAATCATCCAACACCCACCTTAAAGTGTAACAATCGACTTAGAATCACTTTCTGGCTGGACGGCTGGATGGCTGTTCATGTAAACCTTGTGAACAAAGTACAGGTCGCCATTTTGAAGATAATTCAATGAAATCTGGCACGTAGGACTTTCATGACACAACAACGAAGCTTCACCTAGCCTCCATACAAATGTCCACCTGGAATAGGGGTTTAACGATCATAAATACCTTAATATAGCAATATTTTAATGTAATTGTGTAAGAAAGCTTTGTATAAGTGTCAATCTTTGTGCCAAATTTCATGGAGATCGGTCCAAAATTGTCCACAGCTCTCATATAAAACCCTCTTTTGAAAATCACTTTGTTAGTATCAGGTTTATATTCGGCACAATTAAGTTTTTTACAAATAGAAGTCATAGTGACAAATTTTATGAGAATCGGTCCATAATTTACCATAGCTCCCATATAAGCCCACTTTCGGGAATCATCCTAAAGTGCATAAATTCATATAAATGTTAGTATTAACGTAATTTTTTGTATTCGTATATTTTATTTTACACTTAGCAAAAGTATCGGTCCACAATTGTCCACATGTCTAATATAAGATCCTCCACTAATTTTGATCTACATGAGAAATGATGTGGGGTAGCATATGGTCGGGCTTGACCGACTTTATCTTTCTTATTTGTTTTGTTCTATATTAATGAATTGTTATCTTAAGGTTTGTTTTATGTTAATAATACCAATAATTGATTTAAAAAAGATACTAGTTTTAATTTGTAATTAATTATTCGAACAATATATTTTATTTTTTATTCATTCGATTAATCCAAGAAAATTCAATTTTATTCGATCCCACGAATATTAAAAAAAAATTATGTAACTTTATTTGTTCAATTTCAATGTCGAATAATCGACAGCCATCATATTTATATTGACAAAGTTTTATTATAGTCATAGAGTAGCCGATTGTGACAATTTTGTTTTTTTTTTAATGAATTTTATTAGTTCATTGATATTAAATAAATTTAACATATATAGAGCTGTTTAGAGATGACCAATGCTGCTATTGCTATATAATTGAGATTTAAGCAATAGCAGCATTGGTCATTAAGTTCCTTAAAATTAAGTAAATTAATAATAATTAACTTATTTTTTCTTTCTCTAAAATTTATAATTTAACTTCAAGTGCTGCACAGTGGGGCCAATCGCAAAATCTTTTTTCCTAAACTACTCTTCGGATCGAAATGAAATGTATGGAAAAGTTGTAGTGGAGGACCTAAGCTTTCAGAAAAATTATCTTGTAGTCATTTTTATATTTCTGTAAAGTGCTTGGCGATAAGAACAAACGTGCTTACTGTCCTAAGTTATCTCTTACAGTTAAGAAGATATATATGTAGGAAAATTTATTTTTACAAATATTCTGTAATTTCTAATACATTCCTAAATAATATGCTGAAAAAATTTTTGCACTTTTCCAATTCGTCTAGCCGTGAAAAATTTTTAAAGTCAGCACTCTGAAATCAGTATGAAAAACAGCTCTTTTTTTTATAAAAATATAGTAAAATTCTTTCACTTTTTTCCCAAAGTTTTGTTAACAAAAAATGTTTTTCTTTATATATATTTCAAAAGACAAGACTTCATAAATGGTTAATAAAAAAAATTTAAAATTGACTTAGATTTGCATCCTACATACAGCATTGGTTTAAAATGGTGAATTTTAGAAAAAAATTTCATGTTTATCGATTAATAAAAAAAATGTCATGCGATTTTCTTCATTAAAAAATACATTTTGATCGATTTAGCACTAAACTGTTTTCCGCTCGGTGAAAAGTCTTTTGAAAAGTCAACTTTTCAAAATACATTTTTTTTAATTGGACATTATCCTTACAAGCAAAATAGTACAAAAGTGATTCGAATTCGTATTGCTTAGAAAAAAATTTATTACCGTAATAATCATAATCGTATTGTGGAAGTTTTTAACATCGGGAGGCATACTTCCAAGCAATAAGAAATCAATACGTCTGGAAGAAAAATAGACAATATTGCTAGATAATTATCTATGTGAAAAAGGAAGATACCACCAAATGTAATAAATGTATAGAAAAATTATCGCTATCTTGAATTAATATAATAAAGAAAACTTTTACATCCTTTAAAGTATACATGCCTCTATCTCTGCCCGTTTAGCTACAAAATCGATTTTTATGTTTTTCATATAAAAAATCGATTTTTGGAAAGAAATATGAGTGATCACAGATTTTCGTCGTTTAGCCTCTATCTCTGGCCGTTTAGCCACAAAATCGATTTTTATATTTTTCGGATATAAAATCGATTTTTAGAAGGAAATATGAGTGATCACAGATTTTCGTCGTTTTGCCTCTATCTCTGCCCGTTTAGCCACAAAATCGATTTTTATGTTTTTCATATAAAAAATCGACTTTTGGAAAGAAATATGAGTGATCACAGATTTTCGTCGTTTCGCCTCTATCTCTGCCCGTTTAGCCACAAAATGGATTTTTATGTTTTTTATATAAAAAAAATCGATTTTCTGGAAAGAAATAGAAGTGGTCACAGTTTTTATCGTTTTGCCTCTATCTCTGCTCGTTTTCATAAAGCTTTCATGCTTTATGAAAACGCTCACATAAAATATCCATTTTTTTTTTTTTTTTTTTTTTTTTTTTTGCTAAAAGACAAACAAATTGATTCAATATTTTTAAAAATGTTTGGACAACTGAAAAAATTGTGACTGAAAAATAAAAGTATTATATTAATTTCTTCCAGAGGATTTCAATGGGATATCATCAATTTACGGAGGTGATAATCACATTACAGAAAAAATATAAAAAATAATAAAAAAATAACATTTTTTTTAATTGATAAAAATATAATATTAGAAAAATATTGTCTTGATTATTTTTGTCCAAATAATAAAAAGATATTGCGCAAATTTCTTCTAGAAAGATATCTTCCAAATGTATGGATATTATTATTATTATTATTATTGTTATTATTTCTTATATATTTTATAAAATAAATAAAAGTCTTTCATTCCTCTAAAAATCGTTCAACAAACAATTTTTGTTAATTTTTCAAAAATATATTTAGATAATTTTTTGAAAGCTTATGTCCTTCTCTATAACTTTTCCATACATTTCAATTCGATTCGACCTGTAGTTTATTAGATACATTTTATTACCAAAAATTTTGCGATTGTCCCCACTGTGCACTGATACCTTCGATTGGAAATAATTATATTTGCCTCTGTGCTGAGAAATGTTTATAGCTTATATGTTTTATCAATGTTAAAATATTGTTATTGCAACAATAATTTATTTTATGTATACTTTATGAATTCCACGAATTAAAAAAAAAATTATAGCTCAATTTAAGACTTTCTTCTTAAAAGATCATAACTCAAAGATTAAAAAAGGAGATAAAATTATATAAAATATATTTTTTCTTTACTCAGATTTACAGAAGAGATTTAAAACATACATAAAACAAGTACAAGATCATATTTCTTGATCGTTTGGCTATCTGAGAAACTATACTTTGTGCTTGAATTTTATTGAATCAGTTTTTTATCTGATATTTTTAATTATGTACAATTAAATTCATTCACACATTCTCAACTGTCACCTCAAACGAATAAGTACATATTATATAAAATTTTAATCAAGTAGCCAAACCCCGAAAGCAATAAATTTGCTAAATATAAATTTAAATTTGAAATGAGCACAAACAAGTCAAACATTTACTTCCTCTCTGGAAGTAAATAAAGTGACATTTTCCAAAAAATTTTTACGTCACGAAAGTGATAGCGAGAGAAATTCGAAATAATTTTAATAAATATTTTTACAAAACTTTTTTAATTTGTTCTATTCGAAAGTAAAGTGTAGATAACTGATAGTGGGATGTAAATATACAGATTTATTTATGATTCTTTTGCTTGTATTTTTTTTTTTTTTTTGTTAGTTTATTTTATTTTTTACAAAATAAAAAGAAAAAACTAATTTTATAAAAATTGCTGCGGTACAATGCACTGCCTTTGATTATTTCGATATATAAAAAAATTTACAATAAAAGCAACAACAACTGTAAAATACTAAACATTTAATACAAAAGCTGTTGATTTTCAACAAGCGACAGTTTTTTATTTTATTTTTTTTTTTAGTACGAATTTAATTCAAGCTTTAGTTTATACTTGAACGCATTAAAATCAACACTTGTGGACTGAATTTACACACAACACGGACAATGAAATCTTAAAAAAAAAAAAAAAAAGAATCAAGACATAAGAGATTAAAAACTTTTTAAAGAAAAGAACTTAGTATCAGTCTTTAACAATAAATACAATAACTTTTCTTTACATACAATGAAAAGTGCCATTTGACTTTATTTTTACAGTTTATTGTGTTTTTTTTTTTAATAAAACGAAAGAAAAGAGTCTATGAATTATTATCATTTTAAATAATAAATAAAATATGTTTAAATGTTAAACAAAAAAAATTATTTTATTCATTCTAAGTACTTGGAGCTGCTATAATTTTTCCATTCTTTAAACTAAAGTGCAATAATCTTAAGTTTATTTTATTTTGTGATGAGTTGTGATTTTAACGAATTTTTATTTTTATAATAAACTGAATTCAAGTGGCCCAATACGTGTATGTGTCTATTGTATTACAAAACGATTTGCGTGTTTTTTTTTTTAGAACTTATTAATAAAAAATATTTTCAAATTTATTGCATATAAAGTGTTTGGGGAAATAAAAAAAAAGGCAAAATGGGTAAGTAATAGTTTGCAAAAAAAAAGTTGTGTTTATCAGAATAATAATAATTTTCATTAAAAATTACAGTTCTTTACATAAAAATATCAATAAATCTTAAACTGTTCACAATTTTGTAAACAAGTGTTCATGTAAAAAAGATGACTCAATCTGTGATTTATTAAAAGAAATCATAAACAAATTATTACCTACAACTTTCTGTAAAGAAAAAGCAAAATAAAAAATTAATAAAATTTTATTAGCTCATAAGCGGGGCAACCAAAAATATGAAAAATTATATTTTTTCTTCGGCTTCAAATGAATCAAACTATTAGTTATTTATCCGTCTCAAAAAATTTTAGAAATTTTGGCATCCATTTGTTAGCGATTGGTTATAACAGCATATTTTTGCATATTTTGGGGCTAGCAGTATATTTTGTCATATTTTCCTTGAAAATCCTTATTTTTGAGCATATTTGAGCAATTTAAATGACATATTTTTGTACATTTTTCCCTAAAAAGCTAAATTTTGCATTATAAGAGAGACAGAAATAAACATTTGCTTTTACTCTAACATACATTTTTCAAATCTGATTCCTTAATAATTTTCTTTTGATAGAAATTTTGTAATTTTCTAATATAATTTATAAGCTTTTAATATTTTTAAGTGCAAAAGGAAAATATTTTTTAAAGAGGACAACCAAAAATATGCAAAATCATATTTTTTCCCAAACCATTAGTTATTTATCCATTTTAGGCATTCTTTAGAGTTTTGGCATGGATTTGATACAGCATATTTTTGCATATTTTGTTCATAACAGCGTATTTCTGCATATTTTGTCATATTTCCATCTTTATGTTAGAGCATATTTCAGCAGTTTAAATGACACTTTTTTCCATATTTTAACTTAATAGCATAATTTTGCATATTTTACACTACACTAAAAAACTTTGTATATTTTGCGCCCAGTAGAATTTTTTTCACATTTGTGAACATTTTTTAACTGTCAAATATATTTTTCAAATGCGAATCTCTAATAAATTTCATTTTGTAAATTGATAGAAATTTTATAATCTCCTGATAGAATGTTTTAGCATTGAATATTTTTAAGTGCAAAAACGAAAACGAGAAAAAAAAAGAAATAGTCGGTCAAGACCGATCGAAATGATACCCTACACCATTGTGTACGAGCATAAAAGTTCGGGAAGAGGACTTATATTATACTTGTGGCCAATTTGACTAAATGTGAAATAAAATATACAAATACTGAATAATGCGTTGATACTAACATCTAGATGATTTTACGTACTTTAGGACGATTCCTGGAAGTGGGTTTATATGGGAGCTATGGTAAATTATGGACCGATTCTCATAAAATTTGGCAATGTTGTTTCTACTTACATGAAATTTATTTGCGTCGAATATTAACTTGATAATAACGTTCGTGTGGGATTTATGAACGTTAAAACGATTTTCGGAAGAGAGGTTTATATGGGTGCTATGGTCAATTGAGAACCAATCTTCATAAAATGTGGTACAAAGAAATTTTTACACCAAATTCCATTAAATTATTCTTATTTTTAAGGCATTTTTGACTGTTTGAACTCTACTCTGGGCGGACATTTGTATGGGGGCTAGGTGAAATAATGGATCGATCACAACTAATATCAGTAGGCTTGGTCCTTGTATCATAAAATTCCCACGTGAAAAATTTCATTAAATTATATGAAAATTGCGATCCGTACTTTGTGCACAAGGTTTACATGGACAGCCAGCCAGCCATCTAGCCAGCCAGATGGACGGACATCGTTAGATCAATTTAAAAAGTGATCCTGAGTTTATTGTTATACTCGTAGTTTAAGATGGGTGTTTGGTAACTTTTTGTATGCGTTACAAACATAAGCACCTATGTTGATGTAGGATATAAAAACATAGTAATAGTAATTGCTAATAAAAATAAAGTTATTTTTAACATAAATAGTAGATTATTTAAATTTTAACCTGAAGAAATAATATTTCAAGAGCATACTCTTTAATTTTGAGGGCATATTTTCATATTTTAGAAAAATTTTTTATACGCATATTTTTGGTTGTCCTGCTAATAAATATCAAGTTAGTATGAAGATTATGAATTAAAAATTTAACTAGAAAAAAAAAATTATATTTTAAAAGCATATTTTTTAAATTTGAAGGGCATATTTTCAATTTAAAGTGTTTTTTTATGTGCTTAAAACAACTTTTTTCGGGTATATTTTTGGTTGCCCAACTCATAGTAGAATTTTAAAAAAATTTATATAAATTTCTACGTTTTAAATTTATAGAAAATTTTTAAGATTACGAAATACATATTTAGAAGATTAATATTAGTTTCAGCTTTCAATATTTATATTTTTAAATTTTTAGTAACAAAATTTATATTTTTAAATTTATCAAGAAAAATCGAATCCCAAAAAGAAAGAATTTTGCAATTACTTCTATTCTGACAATTTTATGCAAAATATTATTCTATGTGTTTGTTGTTGTGTTTATAGAAATCAATGCAACTTTTCTACTTTGCAAGGGTCTATGAAAATTGAAATTTTTTAAGTGAATATCTTTATTATTTGAATTATGAACACATTTCCATTTCTTTTAGACCCACATTTGTTGCTTTACAGTTGTAACGTTTGAAGATGATCCTGTTAACCACCAAACTTGTTTTTTTTTTATCTCCTGATATCATTAATGTAATATATTGTCTAATTTTTACCAAAAATGTTATCTTTTACGCCTTTAATTTTCGACAAACAAAAAGGGCTATCTGAAAATTTTATAGCATACATTGATAAAATATCATGAAAAAAGGAATAACTTCCATAACTTCGCGAATAGTGGGCTTAAAAGATTTATTTGTATATGTGAGGTTTCTAGACATAATATTAACAAATTGTAGAATACCGGATTTGAAAATGTTCAAAAATTAGAAAAAGAAACAGTTTTATGCTCCCCTGAATAATTGAGATTTTTGAATATAGCAAGCAATTAAGATATATATTCGTATTAGTTCTCTTTACTTTATTGCACTTTTGAATTATTTAAATAAATAACACTATGCAACAGTATTTTGGGGGCGGAATCATTGCGTGTGCAATTGACAACATTTGATGAGTGTAATAAATTCTACAAAGTTTTTTCTGTGGTAGGAAAAATTATTGTTTTATGTTCTTTTAAACTTTGCCTTTTTAAAACCAAAAATGTCTCAGATAAGTCGAAAAAAAAAATAATATAAATATAGTTCGAAGCTCAATTATTTTCGCACGATTATTTAGAGCATTTAACGGGGAATATTTCTTTAGAGCTTTCAATTCATTTATCTCTCCCTATTTGGGGTAATTTTTAGTCCGTTTTTTAGTCGTTTTTAACAAATGACATAAAAGTCGATTTAAACTTCGGTTTAATGGGTTAAAATGTTCTACATATATTTTCTTCCTCGAATTGTACTAGCATCTCCAAAGGCAGAAAATTCAACTGTCTTATCATGTATTCCTAAAAAGAAAATTATAAAATTTTCCCATATTTTTATATAAATGCTTTGAACTAGGCAATAAAATATAACATAAAATTTAAAGTTTTCTTGAAATCCATAACAAAATTACTACTCGTAATAATTTTTTCCATTTCATTTAATTTTTTTTTGATAAATGCTACATCGGATGAACTTCAGATCTTCTAGTGAAAGTCGAGTGTAGAAAATTTTAACCCATTAAACCCAAGTTTTAATCGAGTATTATGTCATTTCTTAAAAAACGGAATAGAAATGACCCCTTATAATGAGAGATATATTAATTGAAAGTTCTAATAAAATATTCCCCGTTAAATACTAATTTAACGGGGAATATAATATAATTGAGCTTCGAACAATATTTATATAATTTTTTTCGATTTATCTGAGACTACTTTGGTATAAAAAAAAAAGTTTAAAGGGTCATAAAACAAAAATTTTGCCTACCAGCGAAAAATCCCTTGGCTTATTACACTCATTAAATAGTATCAATGATTCCGCTTCACGCGATAATTCTCAATTTGTCGCATAATATTATTTAAAGTACCTATTTGATCTTGAGTTAGGTAGGAAACTATAAAGGAGAACTTAATTTTAATATTTTTAAATTTTAAATGATACTTTTTGAATATTCTTAACTTAAGTAACTTTGAATTTAGGTACAAATGTTAAATGTCGGAATTAGTAACTACTTATTATTAGGGACATAATAATACATTTTCTAACTCCTACTGGTGTTCTTAGATTATTACTTATTAATGCACTATAAGTGAGATATCTTGTGCAAATAATTCTGATTAAAGTAAAAAGCAATATATTATTTTTTTTTTCTTAAGTTGCTTTTATTATTTGCTTAAATAAAGGCCTTAAAGGATTTTAAGTTAAAAGGAAACATTTTAGTATTTTCTTCTATTATGGTATTTTTTATAAACTACTTTGTGAAATCGTAAATTGACTTTTTTGTCTCTGCTAGGCGGTACCAAAGCAGAGTTTGTAGACTATAATTAGACACCAGCATAATGAAATACGCATTTTCATTGTCGCTACATACTTCAGCGGCATTCGTGGTTTCGTTGAAACCTAAACATTTTATTTTTTTTTTTTTTCTAAAGAATTAACTGACTTAACGTTTTCTTTTTTGAGGAAAGATGTTACTGTGAAACATTTCTTAAAGGTTAAAATTTTTAAATTGTTCCCTTGTGAATTTGGGCTAATTTCGAAATTTTGGTGAAATATTAGATTTTTGGTAAAATTTTAAAATTTTTTAGTAAAAATGGGATTTCCCGTAAAGTTTCGTATTTTTTGAAAAATTTGTTGATAAATTGGATCTTTTGGAGAATTTTCGGATTTTTGTTTTTTTTTTTTGTAAAATTTTTATATTTTTGTAAAATTTCTAAGACAAATGTATGATAACCAGTATTGCCAGAAGGTGGGAAAAAAGAGTCTAAATTTAACTTTAAAATAAGTCAGAAAGGGCTAAATGCCCCAAAAAAATAAGGCTAGAAAAAAAGCTAATACTTATTTTTTTTATTTAAAAACTTATTTTTTCTTATTTCGTTTTTGATATATTTTTACGGTTATTGAAATAAATTTTTAAATGAAACATAGAACGGTTTGCAGAAAAATGATCCAAAACAATATCCATACAAATTTGGGCTATACATATTTCATATGAAAAATTACCCAATTTTTTACGTGATTTGTCGTCAATTTTTAATATAATTCCTTTTTCATTAATCATTTCCAAATTTTTTGCTTTTATAACTTTTTTTTTAATAATTACCTATAATGATTGATTAAGTAAGTCCTAAAATTAGTTAAGTTATATTTGATTTGGAGATTGATGCGCCACAGACGAAAATTTTAGTTGAATATAAATAATCTATACTTTTTTGTACGAATTAATACACAAATATGCTTAAATGGATGATTCTACAGTAATAAAATAGTAAAGGCAAATGAGAAATAATTCTGTTCTTTGTTAAAGTTAAAATTTTAGCCTTTTATGGAAATTTTAAGAATCAGAAAAATTTAAAAAAGTTCGAAGCTAAAACGAAAATTCTGAGGGTAAATGCAAAATAAAAAATCTAAATTTTGTCTTAAAAAGGCTAAACTGGCAACACTAATGATAACATACATTTTGGATTTTAATTTCTAGCAGCATAAATATATAAATACTTATTTTGTGATAACATACATTTTGGGGGTCAATATGATCAAGAAATAGAACAAAAATAAATAGAGATTTAATTGCGTATCGCGTTGCTCATTTGTTTACAATTATAAAAAGATTTATTTGAAAACATAATTCATAGTTTCCATTAATAAATTTTTATAAATTTCATAAACTTAGTAAACAAAGTTATTGTGCTTAGAAGGTTTAGTTTTAATTGTATTCAAAGAAAACGGAAATTAAATAAAAAGTTAATCATAATAAAATAAAAAAATAATAATTTTCTTGTAATAGAAATTGTGTTAAGAAAATAAACTTATATTTAATTTAGTAATATTTTTAAATTAATTAAACTTTTGGAAAACTATCTGATTATTTCATTTTCTGTTTTTTTTTTCACACCCCAACAATGATGGAAACAAATTGTGTTTTAAGGGAAATGCCAATCTTATTGTGACAATTACTTATATGCAAAACCATCTTTTGGTTTCTTTTGACAAATAATTAAACAGAATTTTTAAACTATAAATATAATAAAACACTTTTATTTACCTTAAACCAATCCATTAAACATTAATGCAATAAATATTTACCCAAACGTAAAAATAAATGTGAAATAAAATTGACCATATTAAATACTCGTAGGAGTGAGTTTTTACATATGGAACATTTTATAAATTATCTGGAAAAAATTATACAAAAAAAAAAAAAAAAAAAAAAAAAAAAATGGCAACTGAAATTTAAATTGTTTACCACCTGAAGCTAATCAAGAAAATCAACAATAATTTAAAATAAAATTAAATAAAGAAAAATTTAATAAAGAAAATAAAACATATTGCTTAATAGATGGAAGCAATTATAATCAATTTCATTTTAATAGTGTTCAATATTGCAAATTAATTATTGAAAAAATTAAGTATTTAAAAACACACACACACACATCTTCATACAAACAAGCAGCCAGATAAGTCAGTTAGTCGATAGACGCACGTCAAAAAGCAGATTTTTCAAGATGCAGCACTTTTGTTTTTAACTTTTTGCTGATTATCAGGAAGTTTATGTTCACACTGGCATTGAATGCAATAAAAAATAATAATAATAATTTAATAAAAATCTGCATACGTTCTTTAATCTTGTAATTACAAAAGGAAATCTACACGTATTTTTAATTTAAATTTAATTAATTGAGACCAAGAATCTGATTTTTAATGAAAATTCCTTAAAAAAAAATTTAAGTGTTTATACATTTGTAAAAAAAACCTTTAAATTCAAAAGAGCTTTAATTTCTGATTACTTCTATTTTCGAGCAAAACCGATTTTAAATGTGAAGACTTATAAAAAATCTTTAACTCAATATAATTTTTATATAAACAATTAAATGCCAAAAGAGCCTAATCTGTGATCACCTATATTTTTAAGCAAAAATCGATTTTTAATGTAAAAGTATATATTGAAAGAGATTCAATTTGTGATCACCAGGACAACCAAAAATATTCGAAATCATATTTTTTCCTACGCTTCAAATGAACAAAACTGTTAATTATTTATCTTTCTCATGGAATTTTAAGAATTTTAGCATCGATTTTTACAGCATTTTTTTGCATATTTTTGGCTAAATAGCATATTTTTTCATATTTAAAAAATTCTTACTATACAGCATATTTTAGCAATACCATTTATATTTTGGTATATTTTATACATAAGAGCATAATTTTCCATATATTTAGCTAAGGTTTTACATATTCTACACTTAAGTAAAAAATTTTGCAATTTGGAAGAATTTTTTATACAATTTGCCATTAGAAAAATTTTCTATTTACTGCCACATTTTTGATTCTCTAATAAATTTCTTCCTACAAACTGATAGAAATTTAGTAATTTCCTGCTACTATTAGCTTTGAATAATTTTAATTGCAAAAAGAAAATATTTTTTAGGAATTACTAATAAAAATCATATCATTTTTACATAAATAGGAAATCATTTAAAATAAATTCTATAATATATATTATAATATTTTAATAATGTTTAAACAATTTTTTAATTTTAAGGGCATATTTTCCTATTTGAAGAGCATATTTTTGATTGCTCTGATAATCATTTATATTTTCAAGAAAAAAAATTAGATTTTTTTATACGAAAATATCTTCAAAATCTGTTATTTTTTTTCTTGAAAATCGTAAAATATTTTTAGTACTCTTTTAATTGGTCTCCAATATGAGATCATTTATATTTCTTATTTCAAACTATGATCGCATATATGAGTCCATTATATATATTATAGTTAGGTGAGAAACTATTTAAATTTTTACATAATATTTTCATTCTTATATCAATTATATGTAGATATCCAGCAAAAACTTTGGTTTCCTGGTAAACTAGCAGCTGTAATGGGAAACAAAAATAAACTACTTTTTGTTTTTTGCCTGAATAAATAGTTATTTTTGTTCGAGTTATCCACAAATTCATGTAATTATTTTTAAACTCTAGGGGTACTAAAAAATATGTAACTAAATGAAAATAAAAATAATAAAAAAAACAGAAAATTTTTGCCTTTAGTGAGATTTGAACATGGGCAGAAATTAACCATTCGTTTTTAATGACAAACGTCTTATTCAGTACACCATTTCCCACATAATTTTCTAAGTGAGAAAAACTTTTTAATATGAAACATCAGAATGGGGTTAAACTAACAACCTCCTGGTTGTTAATCCAACGCTCTAGACAACTGATCCACGTGATTGTAATATTACTGTGCTATTATACTAATGAGTACTTATTTATGTAATATAGAGTAGGCTAATAATAATAATGCCTCATTACTAAGAAAATACTTAATAAGTAGTTGCCATTACCGAGAACCAAAAAGTTTTGCTGGGTATCTATAAAGTTATTTATGTTTTTCAAAAATACACATTTCAAATGCAAATCTTTTTTTATAGTTTTTATATCTATTAGAGCTTTAAAAGTCATATAAAAAATTGATTTCTTATATATATTCTATGGCAAAAATTAAATGATTGTTAAAATTTTCATAGAAAATAATTATATGTTTACGGCAAGTATTTTATAAAAATTGTTTACTTATATAATATTAATTTTCTATATTCATGATTGTTATTAAGGAATTGTATTGCCTTAATATTGTGTTACCATATGCACACGTCGTGGCACAGATTGGTACGATTTTCTTAAAATATATACATTTATCAAAATTGTATTATACATTTAACATTTAATAATCATTTAACAGTCAATATTCTTCGGAAATCTTTTATGGCATGAAGGTCTGAAACTCAATACTTGTCGCCACAACACACAGTGGGGTCAAACGCAGAATTTTTGGTAATAAATCTATAGAGTTGTAGGCCAGGGCTTTCAAAAAAAAAAAAACATTCTGTGGTTACCCTGTAATAATAGGAGATAGGCTACAGGGTGTCAAAGTTGACTTTCTCGAGTATGTAAAAATTTTCAAAAAGTCGTAACCTACAAATCATGTCCGATATCATAGATTTTTATATTTCTGTAAAGTGCTTAGTAAGATGATAACAAATAAGCTTACTCACCTAAGTTACGCTTGAATTTTAAATGTTTTTTTGTCTCGACTTTGTTTCGTTTTTCGGAAATAAGTCCTGAGATGTATGAAGGAATAATTGCTTAAAAATATGCTGTAATTTGTAATATATTCCGGGATAATATGCAGCCGTGAAAAATTTTCAAAATTAGCACTCTGAAATTATATTATATAGTATATAGTACTATTCTTTCACTTTTTTCTCAAAGTATTTATGAAAAAATTTTTTTCTTTACATATTTCAAAAGACAAGGTTTCATAAATGGTTAATATAGGAATTTTTAATTGATTTAGGTTTGCACCTTACATCCAATGGTAAATTTTAGACAAAATTTTATCGATTAATAAAATAAATTTCACGCAAGTTTTTTTTTTTTTTTAATTTATTGATGATATTTAATAATAAAATAGATTTAGGTCGATTTTAAACTAAATTGCTTCCCACCCGGACAAATGCAGGAGAGCAGATTTTATGAAAAAAAATAATTTTTTAAATGACTTTTTTTTGAATTGCACAAAAAGCATATTTGCATAATATGTTCACTATTATTTCTTATGTAATGTATAAAATAAATATCAATCATTCATTCCAGCAAAAATCATTCAAAAAGCTTCACAAACCCGTTTTTGGCAATTAAAAAATAATAATAATAAAATAAAATAGAATAAAAACCACACACTTTATAGAAATATAAAAATCCTTGAAATCGAACTTGATTTGTAGAAGTTACGATTTTTCAAATTTTTACATACTCAAGGTATTTAATTTTGACAGCCTGTAGCTTATCTCGTGTTATCACAGGGTGATTACAGGATTATATTTTAGAAAGTCTAGCTCCTCCTCTAAAACTTTTCCATACATTTCAATTCGATTTGACTAATCGTTTAGGAGATACAGATTTATTACCAATAGTTTTGCGTTTGGCCCCACTGTGCAACAGTATCTAACTTGCGATTAAAAAAAAGCTTTTGGGGCCCGACATCGACACATTATTTTGCTGTAGAATCCAATTTTACCATGAAATTCATCAGGCAATATTTATGATAAACACTTGGAAAAGTTAAAATATAGCACTTTTCATCTCTCATGCACATGAACTCGTGGTGTTGTTGCAGTTTTTAACCAAAAATGTATATTGAACATAAAATGCCGAGTGTTCATTTTTGTACCGCTGTATAAGTTATTTCTTTGCCATTCTTGAGTCATAATTTTGATCTAAAACCTCTTTATTTGTTACACGCGACCAGTTATTAAAAAATTTAAATTTCGCCAGTATTTTTCTGCAACTCACGTTCGAAAAATTCTAAATATGTCATTAAGTTCCGCTAATCGGCAGTTGATTATGGGTTATTGCTCTTAGAAATGATTTGCCTTTTCTGCAAACACTATTTTGCAGAATTTTTTCATAAATAATAAGTCATACTTTAATTATTTCAGCACTTCTTCTGAAAGTTTAGTACATATTGACATGTACTATAAATTTGCTATAGATTTGATTATAAAATAAAAATTAACCTTTTTAAGATCTAAAAGTATTAACTACTCCTCAATTAATTGTAATTGTAATTTTAACTTTAATTGGATAAACAGTAATAAAAATTTAACAAACATTATGATCTCACCTTAAAACTACTGCTAGTGTGAACCCTCCTTTAGCCTGAAACATTTGTTTCCCTTTTTTTGCTGTTTAACACTTTTTTATACTGTCGCCAAAAACTTGCAAATGATTGGCTGAGTGGAATTGTTGAATTATAAAAAAACGAAGATAATATGTCTTGGTCAATTTAAAAATGTAAATAATTAAAAACTAAAAAAAAAATAAATAAACGATGATGATAAGATAGTATTAGTTATTAGTTGTTATTGTCATTTTCAATGTTTAACAAATATGAATCGATCGTTTGAATCGTATATTTACATATGTCAATGAGTTTGATTACAAAACAGATAAAAATACAAGTGCACCTATATAATTTCCTATGCACTTTATTCTCTTCTCAACGTTTTATATATGTATATATGCACTTGTATTTATTTGTAATTGTATTTGTAAGGAGGTGTTGTTGCTGCTGCTGTTGTCTAATTTTTATATTATAATCATTTAACGGAATCTTTAAATTCTAATGTATTGTGCTAAATACGTTTAATTTAGTTTTGATTTTAAGCAATTAAAGGTTAGTTTTTGTCTAGTGTTAAAAATATAGTGTAAAGACAATTATTAAAAAACAACAATATTATAAAAATTAATTAAGGATATAACACAATTATAACGGCTTTTGTGTAGATATTATATTAAAGAAAATGAAAGGATAAATATAAAAATAAATTTCAAAAAAACTTGTAATAATAAAAATTAAGAAAAAAAGGATAATTAAGATTATTTTAATAAAAAATAACGGTAAAAGTGAAAAGAAATATTTGACTCTAAATTAAAAAAAAAGAAAAAAGCTTACCCTTTTAAAAACATTTCAAATTTAAAGCTGTAAAGAAATAAAAATAATTCAATGAATATTAAATGATAATAGAAACAGAAAATAATTATATTCAAAAGACTTTTAAAATAAGTTATTATATATTAAAAATGGACAATAATATTAACATCCTTCCAGCAATAATTCATAGTTCATTTCAAAGAAATTTATTAAAAAAATATGAATGAAATATAACTTGCTAAATTGTTTTCATTTTATTATACAATTTTTTTTAAATAATTTGGTGCGCAAAAAAACAAAACAAAAAAAAAAAAAAAAAAAAGAAAAAAGAAAAAAACAGAAGTTCAAGAACTTTTTTCAGAACAGAAATTATATACAAGTTTTTCGACTCATTCTCAACACCATACCGAAAATTCGTAAGGTTAACACTCTACAACAGTGAAAAATCACTCGAGAAATTACATTTTAAAGGATTTTTTGAGGACATTATAAATCAGCATTAAAAATGTTCTATACAGCCCCAAAATTTTGAGTTTTACTCAAAAAGTTTGGCAAGGTTTCTGTATAAATTTATTTTTAATTTTGTTAATCTTTTGTTGATTTTTTATTTTTCGAGTTTTTTGATAAGTAGAGGAATTAGGTATACATTTTTATACAGAATACATTTCTTAATGTTTGGTCAATTATTAAAATAAAATTTTTCACAATTTTTCGAGTTTAACTGCAATTTATTATACATTTTTGGTGTTATAATTTGTTTGTAATCATAATAATATTTCATTTTCTCAAATTTAAGAAAAATTTAACTTTCAATGCATTTTTAATTTTTACCCCAAAAATTATGCATCAAATAAAACATAAAATAAAATACTTTGTCCTATATATATATATATATATATATATAGAGAGAGAGAGAGAGTGAGAGAGAGACGAGACGAGACGAGATCTATAGTGCAGAACATTTAGAGAGTGTTGCGGAAATTTTGAAAATTTGGTATGTTAGGTCCTTAAGATGATCTACAGCTCATTTTAGATCGATCTTTTTTTGGGTGAAAACAAAAAGTGTAAAAAGTGTTATTAGTTTATCGCTCTGGAAGATATTATAGGGATAAAATCTTTGTTGACAAATTTTTATTTTTTTGCAAATCTTCGCAACAAATTCCTTTTTAGGAAGTTAAATTTTATAAAAAGACAATCAGTTTAATATTTTTTTTTATATTTTTATTTTAATTTGAAACGACAAACAAACAATTTCGTAAATGACAGAAAAAAATGAGATTCATTCGAAAAAACTGTTGGCACTATGAGTTCATTTTAAAATCAAAACGATTCTGATTTTTCATATTATATTGTCGGTGTGATGATCACGCTCTCTCAATTTTTCTAATACATACTTATTGCAGGAACTTATGCAGTATGTGTATATGGAGAGCTTAAGACTCAGAGTAAAAGTAAACAAATAAATTTAAAGTATTAAACTATTTCCTTTTTTGTTATTTTAGTCAAACAGATTATTAGTTATTTAAACTACCTAGAATTATTATTATAAAAGTACTTTAAAATTCTTTCAAAAGTCATACCTATAAATATTAAAAATAATGTAGTTAGCAATTAACTTTATATAAAATGATGGGTTAGGTTAGGTTAGGTTAGGTTGGAAAGGGCGGCGCATTCACGCCTACACCCAGAGGCCAAACGGCCCATTGTGATCCCTTTATGAAAAGAAGAAAAAGAAAAAGAGAAAAGTGGAACCTATACCCAATCAATCAGTTATGATTGTTCCTAAGCCATTTTATCCCCATAACAAACCCTATGAGGTTGACAAGTCCTTTGCCATTAACCTCACCTAGTTCATGTAGTGTATGGCTTCCAAACCACTTCAACCTATTACGCTGAAGCCCTACGCAGTGACAGAGTATGTGCTCCACTGTCTCTAGCTCCTCAACATCATCGCACGTTCTACAGAAGTCTGATGTGCCAATGTCCCACTTACTCATCATATTCCCTATTGAGAAATGACCCGTAACCATACCTACTATGACTCTAAGACTACCACGACTCATACCTAGAAGATGCTTGGAATCCGCCAGTTTTAAGCTAGGCCATAATGCCCTAGAAACTCTGCAGTCCGATCTGTCATTCCAGGCTCGATTCGTGTTGTCCAGAGTCCACTCCCCTATGGCCCTAAAGAAGGACCCAATTGGAATCTTAACAGATGACTCTATGAAAGACCTATCTAGCTCCGAGCCACTGCGAGCTAGCTCATCGGCTATTTCGTTGCCAAGAATGTCACAATGACCAGGAACCCAACATAGTCTCATCATATAGGAATCCATTAACCTTCTCAATTCCCTTCTGCACTCAAGTACCAATCTGGACCTAACAAAATGACTAGTCAGAGCCAATAACGCCGCCTGACTATCAACATAGATAGTAATCTCAGACCCCCGTTCAACATTCCCTTCAATCAAGCCGAGAGCCTTATAAATGCCAAGAATCTCTGCTTGAAAGACACTACAACTGTCAGACAATTTGTAGGATCGTCTGATATCAGTTCCCATAAATAAAATGATATAAAATGATATACCATAAAAATCTGGAGAAGAAATGCTACAAGCAGTTTGATTTAGTTAATTAATCCTGACTTATTCCTTTCATCTTTTATTAAAAAAAAACATGTTATATTTTATTTGAACGCACACCTTATAATTTTCGAATAGGAATTTATAACAATATTGTATTTATTTTCTTATAAAAACTTCCAATTCAACTTTACACTTGGTGTTCAGCAGTAATCATGAAATTGTTATGAACTCTGAGGGTGAAAAAAGTACTATGTTTGAGATTTATTTTGATACCGAAAAATATTTTCATTTTCCATCCTTGACATGTAAGTGAGTTTTTTATACGGATTAGTAGCAACTTTTACCTCTTATGACTTTTGAAATACCGAGCAGATTTTAATAAATAAATATATAAACCTTCGCGCTCAGGTTTTTGAATAAATAAGTAATACTTAATAATACTAAAAAAGACAAATGGTAATCTATAAAACAAATATGAGGGAGGAATTTCACAAATTTTCAAGACTCTTTGAAACCGATTTTATTTGTCTTGTATTACTAAAGTTGGTTTTAAAAACAGGAAATCTGTTGATGCATTATGGTAGACCTAACAAAATAACTAGGAAATTAAAAATTTTAAATCATTCTCCTAAAAACAGCCATTTAAATGTAAAAAATATTTAAAATTGAGTTGAAACTTTCAAGGATTTTTTGATTTATTTCTTTTTTACACTGACAATTTAAGCTATTAACGAATCGGAAAATATACTTAGGAATGTCATATGTTGTATAACAAGTAACAATTTTAGTATCTGGTGAAAAGTTATTGAAGATTTTTGATAGATAATTTGCGCGTAAAAACGAAGTTAAATTTAGAGAACAGAATTTTAAAGACGAAGTGATACTCTACAATTTAAGATATATCTCGTTAAAGTCAGAAAACCATGCATAGGATACCATCAGCTCAAACTTCCATATAATTAGCGTCAATATTTGTTAAATGTATGTTTCTCGATACTGAAAAATACCGCTTTTATAGAAATTGCCCAAATTAACGCGTAATTAGAATTTTTTAATAAATGACTCTTCCGAGTCAAAGGGGCGTTAAAAAATTTTGAATGCAAAATTTTATGCACTAAATCAGCGGCATTCTTCTCCAAATACATTTCGCCTTCTGTCAACTACTGCGAAGTATAAATTACGTTAATATTGATATCAATTGAAAGTATTTTATTTACTTAATACTAAAATTAAGGGTACGTTAAAATCCTTTAAGTAGAAATAATTGTATGGGTCAAAAAAATATATTATTAACCTCAAAAATCAGCCCTACATATTTTGAATTATAGTTCGAATTTAAAAATAAAAAAAACTATTTTCGATGTACTTGTTATTTTTCAAGTGCTTTAAATCACTGCGTGAGCGGAGATGTAAATACTGTTCTGCAGGTACTTAAAACCATATAAATACTGCTTGTGCTGTTCAACTTTATGAGAAAATCCTGTATATATTATGATAGCTACCCAATAAGATATGAGAGTGCGATCACTCACTTAATATAAAACATTTCACCACTTGTTTGCTTCATTAGGTGAAAAATAATTTGTCTGTTTTCTTGGCATGTTTTAAAATGAATTATTTATAATATTATCATGATTTATGGTCAAAATAATTAATAAATACTAATAAATAAACATATTGAAGAAAAATGAGAAAATAAATTTAACATAGTGTAAAGATAAAACCATAAAATCTATTATAATAAAAATAAATAAGAATTTTAATGAACATACAATTAATTATAATACTAAAATTATTTAAAATATAAAGAAATACTAAAGTCATATACTTCTTAATTATTTAACTGAGAGTTTAAAATTCTTAATAATTTTAATATCTAGGTTTCAATTATTTTTATAATTCTTAATTAAGAGACATTTTTTAATTACTGTATGAATTAAACCTTTTGCATTTATTCAAAAAAGAAAAACCAACAGTAAAATATAGACACATATATGTATGTGTGTATGCAAGAACATTTATAAACAACTCCTTTGCATACATTGTGAAGGTTTTTTGTCATACATAGCAGCATGTATTAAAAAAAAAAAAAAAAAACAAGCAAAGCATTAAATACTTTCTCAATGTCTTGTATGAATTGCTTTTTTGGCAAACCACTTGCACTTGTTTGCGACAAATGCATTGAACGCCTGTATTTGCAATCGCTCATATACAAGATACATTTGCTTTGTTGCTTCGGTCAAAGAACAGTACAAACAGTATTTATTGTTGTTATTGTACATGTTTGTTATGAACAATACATTTTAAAAGCAAACGGATTTGTTTTTCAAAAGCAAATGGAAAAACATGTTTACTATTACCCACTATTTTTAAAGATTTTAAGCCAATAAACATTTTTTGCTATTTACGAAATTGTGCAAAAAATAAAATTAAAAATATTCTCTTCAGTGTACTTCGTGTACAACCTTCTGATTGCTAATCCAGCGCTCTAGCCAACTCATCCACGTGATTGCAATTTTACTGTACTATTATATTGTTGAGTACTTATTTATGTAATACAGAGTAGGCAAATAATAATGACGCCCCATTACCGAGAAACGACTTTAATAAGTAGTTGCCATTACCGAAAACCCAAAAGTTTTTGCTGGGTTATAACGAAATTTAATGGGTTAATGAAATTTAAATTATTTAAGCTTACTCTTGCATGTGTTACTTCCAAATAGGCATAAATACTATAAACTTTTAAATGAATGTATTTTGGGAGGTATAAATTTGATATTGCCAAAACTTTCACGAAAAATAACGTTTACTATAATTGGATACATAATATTTAAGACATTTGATTTCTTTTAATATAACAAAATCCATAATATTTAATTACAGGTGCTTTTATTCATAATTATACTTTTTTTATAAAAAAAAAGTCATTTCCGCAAACCATCGATTCCATGGAGTTTAACAGGAAACAAACTATTAGTCACTTAATCAAACTTTCCTTTTTTTAAAAAAATTTTCATCATAAAACTAATTAAACTATGAACATTGAACTTGACACAGGCCTCGAGACCAAACATATTAGTTAGTTTGTGTTTATGTATGTGTTTTATTTAGAATTTGTTCATATTATATTTCTTTTGAAAAGCTTTACAACTCATACATGCTACAGGACATTTAATACTAATGACCATATGCATGAAATAACTAAATTGCACTAAGTGCAACAACGTTCCACTTGTATGTGAGAGCAAATGCCATGCGAATATGAATTCGCCTAAAATTAGTTAGTTAATGTATCTTGTCATTTGTCAACATTAATGTAAAATGCATTATTCATTTTAAATTTACTCACTACTATTCTCACAATAATTTTCACATACTTATTCACATACATTGATTCGTGCATTCATTTTAATATTAACAATTTTTTTTTTTGTCAATGGAGAGCAGCGTTTAGTTTATTTAAATTTTTCAATGTATGCGTTATTTATTTATTTTAATTGTATTTTATTTATTTTATTTTTTTTAGCTTACTTAACTGCCATATGCCTTTGCACTAAATGAGTTCAGACGAACCACAAATTAAATACCAAGAAGTAAGTCCATTTCAAATAAGTGAAGGATTTACACCAACACGTAGTCATAAAATGGAACCTGTAAAAACTGGTCGTATTTTTTTGGCCGCTGTGGCGGGTAAGTAATATTTTATATTATTTTTTATAAATTATTTTGTTTATTTATAAAAAAATAAATTTAGAAAAATGTATTAAATTTTTAAATATATCTTTTTTTAATTTTTAGCTAATTTATCTGCTTTTGCTGTGGGTACTTGTTTAGGCTGGACCTCACCCATTGCACCGAAATTAAAATCAGATGATACTTCTGATTCTCCTTTAGATCATAAAATTGATGCCACAGATGATGCTTGGATTGCTTCTATTGTGGCTTTGGGTGCTTTAGTGGGTAAGTTTTTAAAGAAATTTTAAATCCAAGAACTTTTTTTTTAACACACTAACCAATGAAACTAAATTCAAATAAATTTAAAGTTATAGGCGCTAAAGACCTACCATAAACACCTTTATATATATTTTGGATTGAATGGTTTATTTTTGAATATTCCAATTAAAAATTGAAAATTTTGAAAAATTATTGATGGATTATAAAAATTACTAATGTGATTTTATAACCTTTACTCGTCGTATCGTAAAAAATAGCAGATTCATAGGTGTTTGCTACTTTTCAGATATGCTTTCGATAAAGAATTAAAGCGGATCTATTTTGAGATATTGTTACCTTTTGAATCCTCTAAACAAATACGCATAAATAAAAATATGTACATTCTGGTCTTAACAAGAATACAGCAAAATAAGTTTTTGAACTTGTGGAAAAAAACAATATTTAAGAGAATTTTTTGCAATTCAAAATGAATGGGTGAACTTGTTTTGTAATAGGCACTGAAAAAAAAATTGATTACACAGTGCAACAAGAAAAAACTGTCTCAATAATTCTAATGCAAAATGTAAGCGTAACACAGTAGTCTAATAAAATTGCCAAGGGGGTTTTCAAAGTTAGTTCGAATTTCGGATTTATGGTTTCTTGAAATGCAAATTTTTCGGAGCCCTTTTTTTTCAATATAATTAGAAATAAAAAACCTCTAAGAGATTTTCAAAACTAGTTTGAATTTTGGTTTTATGGCTTCTTGAAATTCAAATTTTTCGAAGCCCTTTTTTTCAATATAATTAGAAATAAAAAATATTTAAATTATTTATTTCAAATTTTATCATATATTTTTGTTATTTTATAGAATACCACCATTATTATGCAAGAGTTTTGCAGGATGCCATATACTATTTGCGCCCATTTTTGTCATAATATTATTTACTTTATTTGACTTGAACTTATGTCTAAACTATTGAATCAATTAAAATTAAATATGGTACATATGTATATCCTTGAGGGAAGTACTAAATGGATGCCATGACCACTTTTTTTAAAAATGGGTTACCTCGCTTTTTAGAAAGCGTTTTCTATTCCTTGTGTATGTCGATTTTGATGTGAATTATCTTAGTGGCATTAAGTAAGTAAAATGGGCTAAAAACTGGGCGTGGCATCCACCTTATTTTTTATTTCATAGCTTTCTCCAAAAAAATAATTGTTATATGTGCTAAATTTAATTTGTTCTTTAAAAAGAAGGAATTGCTTACAAAAAGTGGGCGTGGCATTTTTATTAACATTATATTCTATAGTACCATCCGGAGGATGCACGGTATATATATATATACTAGGTTTATAACTTAAACATTTTACAAATATCCAAAATACCATAGCAAGGCCTTGTAGAGCCTTGAAAAAAGTGCTCCAAAATATCCAAAGTTTAAGAGTCCATAAAATCAAAATTCGAACTAACTTTGCAAAACCCTTTAGAGATTTTCTTAATCTAATGGTATACTTTCATTTCATGTTGAAACTATTGAGGCAATATTAAATGACCCAAAATTTGGCGCATAGTGTTATTTCTCTTTTTTTTATTGTAAATTGGTATTTTAAAAATAATTTACTTATTGGATTCCTTAAAAAGGTTTTATTTATTAAAAAATTTATACTTTTTTGAAAATTATTACCTTTATTAAAAAAAGTTTTTGTTTTAAATTTAAATAATAATTTTTTTTAAATTGATACCATTCTTGATAATTTCATATTTATAAAAATTGCTACTTGAACAAAATTAAGGCGAACGAATTTCCTAGCTTTTTGCACATATGTATCACGGATGTTTATGAAACGATTTTATTCTTCAACGAATAAATTAATCTTATGTAATTTTTTGTTTATTTTTGCTAATAACTCAGGCATTTATATACCGATTGTGATTATTTTCTATAGAAAAATTCTGAAGACCCTATCATATAACGTGATATTTCTCTATTTATGTTATCTATGTTAACCTTTTTGTCTATGTTTGGGCTCACAGCATCGGGTTTGAAGGACCATAAACATGATAGAATCGATAATTGCTCCCGTTGTCTCTAATTCACTATGAACTTTAATAAGACACCTATCTTTATTTCCTTAGTACGTTAGTAGTCCTATTAGGAAAATTAAATGTTGCATTTTTAATTTTCCCATTGGATTTAAAACTCTGTATTTGGTTAAACTTAACAGCATAGTACAAATCGTATCCCTAGATATGAGCATAATCTGTATTAACTTTAATTACATTCATGATTTCACATCATTTTTAATTTTAATTTATATTTCAAATATACGTAATTCTAGTTAAAATTGTGAACTCTACATACATATAATATTAATACTAACACTTGCATTCTGAAATTTATGACAACGACAAAATTTTAACAATAATAATAATTTTGTCATTAGCATAAAATTTCAAAATTTAGTTAAACACCCAACACTCAGTTAAACAAAAAAACAAAAACACACTAACAAACACTATCCTGTAAATAATTTATAACAAAAATGTAAGTTTTGTATAAAGAATCAATTCCACTAACACTCATTAATTGACTTGGAAAACTCCTTGAAGAACACTTTACAAATTTGACCATTTTATTCTAAAATTATATAAAATTCAAAGTGTTTTCCATGTTAAATTTATTTTGTATATCCCACAATTACGAACGAATTAAAATAATTTTTATATTTCAGCTCCCTTTGTCGCTGGCCCTTTGGCTGATAAAATTGGTCGCAAATGGGTATTACTTTCCAGTTCAGTATTCTTTGTGATTGCTTATGTTCTCATGATGATTGCTAATGCTGTTTGGGTAATACAGTTGGGACGTTTGATTCAAGGTTTTGGTGTGGGTTTTGTTATGACCGTTCAACCGATGTATGTGGGTGAAATAGCCACAGATAGTGTAAGAGGTGCCACGGGTTCGCTCATGCAATTGTTTATAGTTGGTAAGTATTTAATTTAATAGTGATTTCTTTATTAACTATTATAATATTATAATGTTTATTTCCATTTTAGCTGGTATTCTTTATGTGTATTCTATTGGTCCGTATGTCTCCTATCAGGCCTTGCAATGGTGTTGTATTGTAGTGCCTATTGTGTTCGATGTAATATTCTTTTTTATGCCTGAAAGTCCTTATTATTATGCTGGCAAAGGCCGTAAATCGGATGCTTTGAAATCTTTACAATTCTTGAGAGGTCAATCTGCTGAAACTGTACAAGATGAAATGGCTACTATTCAAGCTGTAGTAGAAGAATCTATGGCTAATAAAGGAACTATGGTTGATATTATTAAAAATACTGGCAACCGTAAAGCTTTGATCATTTCTGCTGGCCTTATAGCTTTCCAACAGTTGTCGGGTATTAACGTGGTGCTGTTTAATTCACAATCCATATTTGAAAGTGCTAATACGGGTTTGGATCCCGCTATTGCTACAATTATTGTAGGTGCAGTACAGGTAGCTTCTTCTGGTCTCACACCCATTATTGCTGATCGTTTGGGACGTAAAGTTATTTTGCTGACCTCGGCCTGTGTCATGAGCATAGGCTTGACTGCCTTAGGTGCCTTTTTCTATGTTAAACTTGTGGTCGGTGATACCTCCAATGTTTTATGGTTACCCGTTCCCGCCTTGGTCGTTTACAATATTGTTTAT
This sequence comes from Protocalliphora azurea, assembly GCA_932274085.1. Taxonomy (NCBI): domain Eukaryota; kingdom Metazoa; phylum Arthropoda; class Insecta; order Diptera; family Calliphoridae; genus Protocalliphora; species Protocalliphora azurea. The sequence continues at coordinate 135,683,043 of OW026519.1, forward strand.
TGTGTTGGTTTCGGTCCCTTGCCTTGGGCTGTCTTGGGTGAAATGTTTCCGGCCAATGTCAAGTCAATTGCTTCTTCAATGGTGGCTTCAACCTGTTGGATTTTAGGTTTCCTGGTTACATATTTCTATCCCTCATTGGATGCTTTGGGATCTTATTATGCATTTTGGCTGTTTGCTATTTTCTGTGTAATGGCATTCTTCTTTACACTGTTCGTCGTAATGGAAACTAAAGGCTTGAGTCTGCAAGAGATTCAAGATAGACTTAATGGCAAGAAAGGTTAAATCCTGATAAATATATAAATATAACGATGTACCATTGCAGGGAAGGATAAGCATTAATGTTATTATTGTATTTAGTAAGATAATAATTATTTGTATGTGTATATTAAGTTTTGCCAGATATTTGTTTAAACATTTTACCACGACACAAATGAAAAGTATTCCTTTAAATGTTTAGTCAATTAATTTAGTTTTAAGTAAACGATATACAATTAAATAAATTCATTATGATGATTCCTGAATTATAAATACCTACTATTTACACAGAAAAAACACATATATACTTATACGAAAATATAAATACTTATATATTAACGGAAATATTTGGTGATTTTTTATTTGTAGATTTATCGATATAAAATTAATTAAAAGCAGTTAATATTTTTAAAAGCTGTATTTTAATATCCTATTGCGGTCTATGAACAAGTTACAACAAGACATTTTGCAACTTTGCATTTGTTTCATGTTACATAACAGCGTTGTCGATTCTAGGTAATGCTGTCAACTATCATCCGGTTTGAAGGACCATAAACAAGTTATAAATATTTGATACCTGCTAAATACAATACATATATTTTGTGGTGAATTTTTTCTATTTAGATTTCCTTTGGTTTAATTGTGTTCATTGCTAGTGTTACATATTTAGAAATGTTAATTCTTCAATCATTTCCAAGTTCTGAGTTTACATAAAATTTGAATTATCACAAAATATTTTTATAGAATTATATCAAATATAATTATTAGAAAGTAAATATTTAGCTCTACATATACGATCTTGTACTTTATAGATATTCATATAAAATCTTTTATCCTTAATTTCTCTTCTTTTACTTCAGCTTGTTATGTTGCTGGACTTTTGTCTAATATAATCGGCCGTAAATGGGTGTTACTTTCCAGTTCATTTTTCCTTATAGTATCTTTTATAGTGTTGATGTTTGCTTCCAAAGTATGGGTAATAATATTTGCTCGAGCCTTACAGGGATTCGGTGTTGGTTTTATTATGACAGTGCTGCCTTTGTATGTAGCTGAAATTTCAACTGATAACATAAGAGGAGCCACTGGTTCCCTAATGCAATTATTTATTGTTTGTAAGTATTCACAAAAATCAAATATATTTATAAATTTACTGCCATATTTAAAATTTTTTAATTTATTAGGTGGTGTACTTTACGTCTACGCCATTGGTCCTTATGTTTCCTATCAAGTTTTACAATGGGTGTGCCTAGCTGTGCCCATAGTTTTCGTTTCAGCTTTTATATTTATGCCTGAGAGTCCTTATTATTATGTGGCTAAGGATCGTCAGGAGGATGCTAGTAAAGCGTTACAATTTTTACGTCAACAATCTGCAGAAGGAGTTAAAAAATGTTTAGTAACAATAGAAAATTTTGTACAAGAAACAGCACAACAAAAAGGCTCGATAATGGATATTGTTAAAATTTCCGGTAATCGTAAAGCATTTATTATATCCTCCTTCTTATTAGCATTTCAACAACTTTCGGGAAATACTGCTGTTCTCTTCAATACTCAATCCATCTTTGAGACTGCCGATACTGGTGTGGATGCTGCCATTAGTGCCATTATTATAGGTGTAGTACAAGTAGCTGCTTCTTGTTTGACTCCTCTTATAGCTGATCGTTTGGGACGCAAGGCCATATTGCTGATTTGCAGTGCTATTATGAGTATTTCTTTATTTGCTTTAGGTGCTTATTTCTATATTGAAATTGCTGGCGAAGATACTACCAATATTAACTGGTTGCCGTTAACATCCCTTATTATGTACATGATTTTTTATAGTGCTAGCTTTGGTCCCTTACCCTGGGTAGTTTTGGCTGAACTCTTTCCGGCTAATGTCAAGAGTATGGCTGCTTCAGCGGCGACTTCTATTTGCTTGTTAACTGGATTTCTAATTTCTTATTTCTATCCACTGCTGAATATTCTGGGTACTTATTATATATTCTGGTTGTTTGCAGTATCCTCCCTTTTAGCCTTCTTTTTTATACTGATTGTGGTATTTGAAACGAAAGGTTTAAGTATGCAAGAAATTCAAAATAAATTGAATAATAAGAAGCTTAATTGATTTGAAAATTTATGCTTACAACAGGGCAACCAAAAATATAGAAAATCATATTTTTTACCGGGATCCAAATAAACCTAATTGTTAGTAATCTATCCGTTTCAGACAATTTTAAGAATTTTAGCATCGATTTGATATATCATATTTTTGCATATTTTTGAACTTATAGCTTAATTTAGACTCAGCTGCATGTTTTGACATATTTTCGTCAAAGCGTATTTTATTAATTTAAATAACATGTTTTTGCATATTTTATATTTAAGAGCATAATTTTGCTTATATTATACTTCATAGAAAAATTTTGCTTTTTTTGCACCCAATAGAACTTTTTACATAATTCGCCGTTAGTAAAATTTTCTTTTTACTGTCACATACGTTTTTCAAATCCAATTCCATAATAATTTTTATATAATAAATTGATAGAAATTTTGTAAATTCCTAATACAATATATTAGCTTTCAGTGTTTTTGCGGGAAAAAAGTAAATATTTTTTTAACAATTGCTAATAAAAATAAACTTGTTTTTAGCATAAATGAGAATTTAAATTTATAAAAAAAATAATATTTTAAAAGCATATTTTTTAATTTTAAAGACATATTTTCCGATTTTAAAACTTGTTTTGAACATAGGTTGTCCCACCTATGTTAAAAAAATAATATATAATTTATAAATAATTTACCAAAGATTTGAGTATAAAATTATTACACAATTTTGTCTTAAAAAATTTGATAAATTAGAAATGTAACTATATAAAAAAATATTTATTAACTTTCATTAATGGCCTTGTACTTAAAAAGTCGTATTTTTTAACTTAATTTATAACTTATAAATAAAATAATTTAATTAGAAAACTCTTTGACATACCTAAATGTGTTCTTAAAAATGAATTTTTAAAATTACTTCCTGTATAATTGTAAAAGTAAATAGTTTTTTATTATATACATATTTTATTTTATTACGAATTTTAATTATAAAATTTTAATTTGTATTAATATCTAAATTTCTTGTAAACTACGTATTAATAAAAAAGCATATCAAAATTGAGTTGAATTATTAATTTAACACTGTATTCTGAATTCAATGACATTGTTATATATATTTTTTTAAATTGAACTTTCAAAAGGCTTTTTCGTGCTCACAACTGGAATCAAAATTTTACTTTTTTTATTTTATTTTCATTATAAGTAGGATAGAAGGGGGATCACTCACCATAGGGGTCTTTGTTAATAACCATGAAAACGAAGTAATCATTTTTTCCGTACTAATTAGTGACTGGTAAATCGATTTCGATTATGGTCGAAGATCGATGCTCATTGTTATAAAACTATTATTTTGTGGTCGATTCATACGAGCCAGTTTTGTATTGAAATCGACTTTTAGCCTTCGATTAATAGAAAAATCAACCCAGAACAATGAAGCATTTTTTGTACAAATAAATTGTAGAAATTTCAAAGAAAAATTTTAAACTTTTTAAAAAATTAATATTAGCAAAAATTCTTAAAAGATTTTGATAAAAAAAAATCAATAAAAATACAATTCAAAAAATTATTTTTAAAGACAACTTTGAGTATCAGTTATACAAAATCTACCTTCGTAAGAAAACGGTACTTGAGTATACATTCTCGCACTGCCGTACAGTTACATAAAGAATGTTCCTAATTCTCAATAAAACAATTTCGGCAGTAATCCTTTTTTCAAGCCCCTATTTGTTGATCCTTATATATTTCCGTTATATCCGTAGGCTATAAATTTTTTGTGCATTCATTATCCATTTCGATCGCTCGAATACTCTGTTAGCCAGACTAGTCTAAGAAGTATAGATAGATATTAAAGGTAGATGGGTAGAATTACGACTGCGCTTCGCCCTAATTGTGCATTTAAATTATATGGTGCAAAATTTAAGACATTTATTGACGTTATTAGAGTGATCTACGGAAGTAAGTTAACAATAAATAGATCAATTCTTTTTATTATGTTTTAATTTTCTTCGAACAGTTTTACGACCACTGTTGCCAGATTTGCCAATTTATTTGCATTTTGACGATTTTTTATTATAAAGTTCCAAGGTGCAATTTGACGATTTCTGTTCAAAAAATGATGATTTCACGATGTCCAGACCCTTCAATTTTTCTTGCTTAAATCTGAATTCGTATTGTAGTACATGGAGAGAGAGAGAGGAAGGGAGAAAAAAAAGGACTACAAGAAGTTTAAACTTTTACTTCGAAATTTAACCAGTATTGGTGAAACAAAATTTTTGTGTAGAAAAAAAAAAAATGTTCTCGTATGTTATATATATATTTATGTAAGTGAAATATCAAATTCAAATATCAAAAAAAAAAAAATCAAATTAAGAATGTGTTAAGTAGTAAAAAATTTAACTGAAAATAAAACCAATATATATATATATATATATATATATATATATATATATAATTTTTTTTGAGTAATTTTTTCGAGTTTATTTGGTCGTAAATTACGATCATCGGCCCACATAATCATCGGTCAAACAATTTTATAATGATTGTACTATGATGAGTATTACAAGTACTTTTAATTGTGGTTAAAGAAATGTAAAAAGGTTTGGCCACTAGCTCTTACTTTACGTGCTATAGATCTCTAAAATTTTTATATATTTTTCTGAATATCTTTATTTATACTGTTTAAAAATTCAAATACCTTTTGAATGATATATAATATGATCATATTAACTAAATCATGCAATTTTAATTTTTTATTGATATACCGGAACTTAAAAATTTTGTTATTTCTAAAAACAAGTTTACTAGACGAATAAATATAGGAAAAAGTCCCTGAGTCCGGCCAAAAGCCGGTTACACGGAGAAACTTTTACTAACGTTAAAAAGAAAATAATTTCAGGTGGGCCGGTAATCTTAATTTGTTCTTATCTTTTTTAAATTTCGTATAATACAAAATAATGCTGGAAGTTCATTTAATAAACAAATAGTTTCAAAATTTAATATTATTTTTTAATATAAACATAAATAGCCAGAAAGATACGAATTTTAATTTTTCCGATTTTTTGATGATTTCAAAAATATTATGCTCATTTTGACGATTTTTTTTGTCGAATTTTAACGATTTTATATTGTAATTATCTGGCAACAGTGCGAAAGATTATTTTATTCACCGCCAAAATGTTTATTTCAAAGTCCTTTAAAACATAATATAATTTAATTTTAACTCATTTTTAATTAATTTTACAAATTTTTAATCGATTAATCGATCATTAAAAACGAAATTAAAATGATTGATCGAAAAATCGAAAATCGATTATTAACTTTTCATACCATTCACTAGTACTAATCGATTTTGTTTTCTTTTATCGATGATCTCTCATTCATTAAACTTTGCCATTTTGTTTTCTATAACTATCCTCTGTAATAACCATGGAAACTACAAATATGCCATAAAAAAGTGTTTTGTTAGTTTTTTTCCATAAAACAAATATTTTAACGATATAAAATAAGGAAAAACTAAAAAATTAATTTTATTTTATCACATCAAAACTATATTGATCTTCTATTTGCTTACCCATATAATTAGTTCAGATATTATCAAAATTTACACAAATGGCTTTCATTAAAAAGAAAATATATTTTTTTTTTTTTTACAATATGAATTGATGATATTCCCACAAGTCGAATAGCTAAAATGTTCTCTATTCTTATTTAAAATATGGATTTTATAAAATCCATTAATCTGTTCATGTTTGTTACTACCAATCAAGCTCATCAGAGATTTTTTACTTAGTGGCATGCAATAGAATTAACTTTAAATAATAAATATTTTTGGATATCTTATTATCTTTTTTTTTATACATCACAAATCAAATTTTTGAAAATTTCCAAGCCGTTTAAAGAAATATTTTTAAAATGTCAAAATGTGCTCTAAAAGAGATAAATATGCCTTAAAATTCAAAAAACATGCTATAAATATGCTCTAGAAGTCACTATATGCAAAAATATGCCAATAAAAGTGAAATATGCAAAAATATGCACTTACAAACCGTTGCCAAAATACTTTATTTGTTATGAAACAGATAAATATTTTATCGATGGCTTCATTCAACATGCAATTGCATATTTGTGGTTTTTTTGGTAATAACTTTCTTAGTTTTTGAAATTTAAAAAAGTTTTATAAACTTCATAGTAATAAAAAAGAATTGACATATGATGTTTTAATTAATTTAGTGTGAAAAAAAAATTATTTTTGTACCCTAAGACTCCTCTTAAGGTTTATTCACTAAACTTCTGATCGACCAAACTCAACTTATCCTCCAGAACAGCCACATGGTACTTCTTACTTGATGTAGAATTGTCAATATACATTAAGATTCTCTAGCCATTTATTTTATTAAAATTTAAATTACTTTACATGAACTTCAATGAATTATGTTATTTTTTATTTGTTTTATAAATTTCAAAAAATAAATATAATTAATAAATTTTATTTATTAGGGAAATTTACCTTAGTGTTCGGGTAGTATCGCCGATTTTGATCACTTCAGAAATTCATAAAAAAAATAGCAAAACGAAGAGATTGTCGGGATCAACAGAAATTTAATTTAAACCAATATATGTAAGTCTTTTGGATGAAAAGAGGTTTACAAATAGCCTTTACAGTTATAAGAGGAGTGCTGGTAAAAACAAGTAACCGTGCTATATTCGGTTTTATTATGAACCGATTTTAAACAGTAAAATTATTAATATTTCATACATCTATTTTATCGGCAGTTTTCATAAACGCCAATAACAATCGACACATGGACGGACATCATTATTTCGACTCGATCCAGAAAAATTATCAGCGGTTCATTGTCACATGTTACTGCTACAATATTTGCAGGGCTTTCACTGCCGCTAACCGCACGCTAACGTAATTTGGACTTTAAAGTAAACTCATGTTAATTTATGTTCAAATAATTATAAAAGATAACAAACTTTCAATTAAATTATTCGTATTTAGTTGTAAATTTGGCTTTGTCACATAAAATAAATAAATAAATTTAAGTTATTTTCATAAAATAAGCTTTATTTAAAAAAAAAAATTAAACAAATAAGTTTTAAGGCCCGGTTTTATACTGTTTCCTTAGTGCATACCTAAGTGCAAACTTAGATAAGAAACATTTAAGTTACAGCTCACACATATGTAATGTTTCGTTTCACAGTTTAAAACTTAAGTTGACAAGAATATAAACAAAGAGCTTTTAACTTTTATGTATTTACAATAAGGTGGTCCTAATTTTTTTCATTTTTCTTTAACTAAAAATCATAAATATATTTTATTTACCCTAATATGCTTTTTTCTAGTTATGTTAATTTTTTATTGAATATATTTTAATTTAAATTACTATTTGCTTATGGTAATGTTAAAATTCATTACAAATTCATTACTTTTTTGGGTCAAACATTTTTTGATGCCACCCTAAAATGGCACCAACAATGGGTAAAAAACCAACAATATAAAAAAATTTAAATAAAAGTTGTAAAGAAATCTTAAGCATACTGTAAAATTAAAAAGGTATTGGTGGAAAATATATAACAATAAAGAAAATATAAATTTACAGCGTATTTTGAAAACTTTAAAAAATTTTATTCTTATTTATTTTTAATAAATATTTTTTAAGACGTCAAATAATTTTCATACTTAGGAAAAACTTAAGGGATGGAAAAAGAATACCCAACTAAAAATGATCTTATACAATTATATATGTAGGTATATATGGTATTTCATATATATTTTGGATCCGAAAAATTGAAGGTATATGACTATATATATTCATACATATGTCAGAAACTCTATTGTGATACTTAAACTATTTTTTTTTTTATTATTTTTTTAACACATGTATTCAATCAAAACTATATACATACCTACGTTTTGTCGAAATAGCAGTGGACTTGTCCCTTTAGATGCCATTTAACTATTACATTCTTCTTAAAATGCATTCACCATTGCACTTATCTGAAAAATATTTTCATCCGTTAAATATTCAAAAAAAAGTTAATTTAAAATGTTTTTACCTCCACTTGGATTTCCTGATACTGGAACCTCCTCATGCTTTTTAGATTGTTGTATTTCTGAAACTAGTTAAATTCATTTAACAGATTCTGCTGAAATATGAGAAAATTAAAAGTTTATTAATAATATTCACACAGTTACCTTTGCTATTTATTTGCAAAACGAATTCTTAATCGGAGAAAATTCTTTAACTATTAAATTTTTGAGAAAATTGTAATAGTTTGCTTGAATTTTATTTTTCAATTTATTTTAAAATGTCAAGAAATTAATATTTTTGTTCAGAAAACATTTAACCCAGCTGAAAATGGTCATATATTTTTATATATGTGTTTATATATGAAAGTGTGTGGACTCATACATGGAATAGTTTCCAATATATGGATAAATCATAAAGCAATTTTAAGAACTTAAGTATGATTTTGCCACCAAATGAGGCCTAAGAACTTTCAATGCAAAAAATGCAAAAACATTTTCATTACGTTTGTAACAATATAAAGAATCAACAATATTTCATTAAAATTCCTTTTTCAAATAATTATTACTTTTTTATAAAAATAAAAGTGGAGTTTAACAGGAAACAAACTATTTATCACTTAATCAAATTTTCCTTTTTATAGCTTTCATAACAGGTGTAAAGGGTATATATAAGTTTGTCATTCCCTTTGTAATTTCAACAATTTTCATCGGAGAGCAAAACATTTTATATTTTCTAGATCATTATAAGAAACGATGTCTATAGGACGATGTCCGTCCTTCGGTTGAAATGGTGTTTATGAAGACACCCGACATTGTGGGAATATGATATATGTATCAAACGATTGGTAATCCTTTCGGGAATTTTGTTATTAATTCATCAAAATTAACTCAAAAATGGCATCTTAAAAATCGGCTTTTTGTAGCCCTATATAAGCTAGAGATTTCGTTCTTTCATAGAAAATTTGTAAACATTTTTCTGATATTTTATGCTAAAGAAATGAAAAATTCGAGATATTGGCCAAAACGAATTTTTGTTCTTTTTACAGACCTCATATAAGCTACGGACTTTATTCCTATATCGATCGGTCACTAAAATTTTCTTAAATATTAAGTGTTTTTTTTTTTTTTTTTTTTGTATAAGTAAACATTGATTTTATTATGTATGTTGAACGTTTTTTAGTTGGCAACAGAATCATTGCAATGCCTATCAGTGTTGTTGTTTTTTTGTATATGCAACATACAAACATACATATATATTGAATATTATTGCTTTCATTTGTGTTTGTAAAAAATTTAGATTATTTTTTAAAGTATAAATGTGAAAATAATAATGCATACTTTAAGGCATTATTTTTATAATTTGTTGGTAAAGTGGTGAAAGGTACAAAAGACTCGACAAAGCCGAATATAGCCCTCTAACTAGTTTTTTTTTAAATAAGATTTCGCCATAAAACTAATTAAACAGTGAACATAGAACTTGACAAAGGGCTCGAGTTGAAATACATTAGTTAGTTTATGTGTTTTTTTTAGAATGTTTTCATATTATTATTTTTTTTGAAACGCTTTACAACACATACATATCACAAGACATTTTGATTAATACAATTAAATTGCACTAAGTTCAAAAACCTTTCGCTCATACATATATATATACATACATGCATACATACATACATATGTATGAATTCGACGAAAATTAGTTAATGGCCACTGTTGCCACATTTGACGATTTATCGCCATTTTGACGATTTTTGGTTCTAAAAGTGGCCTGGTGACGATTTTTGTTCCAAATTTGAAGATTTTTTCTAAAAACTTTTCTTTAAAAGCAAATTAGTTGGTACATAAATATTAACAAATTTACTAACAAACACTTTTCAAATGTCCAAAACCTTATTACAATTTTTATAAAGACTTTGATTTCTTAATCAGGGCATTGGAAATATATAAAGACATTTTTGATGAGTTCATTCAAAATTAAATTTTCTATATCCTATACAAAAGGAACTATGTGTTTTTTGCGAAAATATAAAATTAATCTATTTTTTATTATTATTTATTATTTTATTATTATTATTATTATTATTATTATTATTATTATATTATTATATTCTAATTTACAATTAATCATAGATAAAGCAAATTTTTTATAAAAAAAAAAGCATAAAAAATGTCATTTTTTACGATTTTTCTTCAAATTTGTCCAAATTTATCTGGTACCTATGCTCAAGACAGAGCAGTTCCACAAAAACAACGACACGGTGAATTCATAAATTTGTTTATACATGAAGCAGTAAGCTAAAATATTACATACATGGAGTTTAACAAGATATATATATATCTTTTTGCATCTTGTCAGAGAATGACAAATTCGCTCTCTAAGAAAATTATCTCACGTGTAGCCTCAAATATTAGTATTATAAGAAGTATTTTGGGACTGTTGCGATGAGATTTCTCTACACAAATATCTTAAAGGATAAACTGTCAAGGTTGTTTATCCTTAGTTAAACATAGTTTTTTTCATTTGTTGAAACTATAGATATAATTACATTTTAAAATAAAAAAGAAGACCAATTCTACCACTTCAAAAGGGGAACTAAGTGCATATTTTGTGCTTTTTTGGAAATTATTACAATTACTTGAAAATAAAAAATAATAAAATTAAAATAAATGTATTTTAAGCAAAGAAAAACTTCTAAAAAATTTAAAATTTTACAAATTTAAAAGTATTATTTTATCATCTTTTAATAAGGCTGAAATATAATTTTTCTTAAAAATTTTATATACATACATAGTTTTAAGAGAAGTACTACAAAAGCAATGAACAAAAAGCATAAAAGAAGAATATCCTACTAATGACACCCATGGGTTAAAAAATATTTTCTGCAGCTTTTTTTCACCACTAAGTACTTCCTTCCATTGAGGGCACAATGTTAAAATCATGAATTCTTAAGTTCCTTTTCTTATTAAATTAATTTTCTTCATTAGTTATTTAAATTTTGTTTAAGCTAAAGTTAAAATCTTAATAATCTTGCAACGATTGTCATAATTTTAAAAGTCGAATTAGTAAATTCATAATATCGAATTAATTTCATTTTAATAACACTTAATTTCACAAAATGTTTAATTTTCAAAGGCAAAATGCAGTTGGTGGTAGCAAGATGACTAAACAATGAAGTAAACTTTTACATGACTTATAATGAATTTAATTAAAAAATATTAAAAAATTTTCACTTTAGAAAGAAATTTTTTCACTTTTTGTAATTTTTCTAATTTAACCGCACTTTAGTAATAAAATATACACACTGTCAAATTAACACAACTAGCAACACAGCTGATTGTACTTTTTTTATCAATGTGATAGAACAGTGCTTTGTTATGATAATAATGTTTTATGTAATAGAACTATTGTAGCTATACAATGATAATGCTGTAACCAAATTAGACATACCATATTTCTACCATAAAGTTGCCACTTTTTAAAGTTGTATTTATTTACGCCCTCTGGTTCTCAGTGTAGAAAAACTGGTTTCTATAAACAACTGTCAGTTGACGTATTGTTCATATTGCATTCAGTTCGTAAACAGCAGCCGTAGTGTTTAATACATTAGATTTTGTTTTGATACGCCGTACGGGGTGTTACGCGAGTGCTGTTATTTATTATTTTTATTTCCACTATTTAATTGCGTGTAGAAAATCTATATTATTAGTGATTTTTTTGTTATTCCAAAAAAAATAAAATGTTATAAAATTAAGAGTATTAATAGCAACGAAATTTATGTATAGAAATATTAAGTTTACGAATCAATTAAAAAAGAAAAGTATCCAAAAAATATAATAATAAAAAAAAAACGAAGTGGTGCGTGTTAACGTAAAAAAAATTGTGTAAAAAAAACAACGAAAGGCAAAAAAAAGAGTCATTGAGAAAATATTGAAGAATTTAATGAGTAGATAAAGTTGAATTAATTATTTGTTTTTTATTTTCAAAACAAAAATTTTAATATAAAAATATAAAGAGAGTGAAAGATTTTTTATTTATTAAAACGAGTAATTTAAATCGCAAAAAAAAAACAACTATTTAATAATTTATTGTTTTTATTATTGTTATTCTTTATCTTATGTTTTGACCAAAACAAACACGATAACAACAGTAGTAAAATTTTGAACAAAAATTATAACAACAACACAAATCATAAACAAATTGCAAAAACAACACAGCAGGAGAAGATAAAAATAAAACAAAACAAAAAGTATCGTTAAGATATAATTCATATTGTAAAACACACCACACCCTTTAATGAATATTTTAAAGCAAATTTGAAGAAAGAAAAGATACAGGTACAAACAAACAAACAAACAAACCATAAACAAAATATTGAAAACAAAAAGCTTAAAAACCTGATTTTGTTTGGGAAGATTCGAAAGTTTTGAAATGTGTCCTTGAAGGTTTGTTCAAACAGCTACCAAACAACTACAATAAAATTACCAACAACAAACAAATAAATGTCAAGTCTTTGTTATTTCTACTGCATTTTGATGATGTTGACTCTGTTGCAGGAAGTGATGTCATTTTAATGAAACCCATCTTTAAAGCTTTCCTTTATTGGTCTATTTTGCTCACACATATTAATCTCACAACTACTAACCATAAATCCTTGACAACTTGTCAAATGATTGTTATTAGGGTTTATAAACAGTTCTAAACAAAAGAATTTAATTCCAAAAAGTAAAATCTGCTCTATTTGTGTACAGCTGTTACATTATTAAAAAAAATAATAATAATAAATTTAAATAAAAAAGAATTAAAAAAAGTGTCGTGAACTTAGTTTTTATTCCAATAAAATAATTTTGATTTGCAAAATGCCTTTAATAAGGCATCCTCGAAAAGTTGTGCCTCCTTGTAGAAGAGCCTCATCATCATCATCATTTTGTGGATGTTTATTTTATTTAATCATACTTACCATATGTCTGTCAAGCTTTATCGATAATACTCCTAGTGTTCAAGCTGCTGCTGTTGTTGGATCTGGAAAGACAACAACAACAACAACGATAAAAAATGTCAAAACGGATACAGCACAGTCAAAAGGTGAGTTTTATTCTAAATTGTATTTTGTTTTCTTATAAAAATTCTTTGAGTGCCATAACTGTCTTGGGAATTTAATTTCAACAATACATATTACAATTTTTATCAATGTGTTCACTCAAAAGATTTTCTGACAAAAGAGAAAATAAGGAGGATAAGGAAAGTACTTAAGGGATTTTTTGTGGTTATTAAATGTTGGAAAATTTTTCTTATTAGAATCATAAATTCTAGGAATTTACAGTGAAATGTACAGAGAGACAGAATTCAATTTTTAAAAAAGGTAATATTAAGATTTTTAGTATTGTCTAAAACATAGCAAAAACTAAATCTATGCAAAATTCAAAGAATATTACCCTAAGAAACTAGGGGTCTAAAATTAATATCTAGCTCCCTACCAGCGATTGAAATATATTTATACAATATAAGTAACCAAGAAAAGGTAGATTTTTTCCCGAAATTTGTATCAGAAAATTCGCTAGTCATAAAAAAATATATTTAAATTTTTCACCATGGGATTTTGTTTCGCCAGATAAATATTACTATAATTTTGTTAAATAAAAATAATCTAAAATATAATTAAACATCTAGAAGGGAATTTACAGTTTATACTGATCACAAGCCATTAGTGTTTGCTTTAAATTCTAAAACGGAATTTCGCAATTTACAATTGATATTAGGCAAATGATATTAGGCATATTAGAGGCGAATCAAATGTGGTAGCAGATGCACTTTCAAGGACTTGTGAAGTATATTCAACGTTCAGATATTAACGTAAAACTTTTATATAATGAGCAACAGAAAGATACTGAGCTTAGGGAAATATTAGAAGATAGAAATAAACATCTTAATTTAAAACTTATAAAGATTCCACTATTTGATATTAGTTTATGGTGCGAAACTACCACAAGATTTATCTAGACCTTTTCTACCGGAAACTTCGCAAAAAATACATTTAATTTATCATCCAGGTGTAAGAGCTACTCGTCGTTTAATTACCCACAGATATTTTTGGCCAAAAATGAATAAAGAACTTAATACTTGGTCTTGACAATGTATTAGTTGCCAAAAATCTAAAATTAATAGACATACAAAATCACCTTTGACGAAAATTGAAATACCTAAAGGCAGATTTGAACATGTTCACCTAGACATAGTAGGACCACTACCCCCATCTCGAAATCATCGATATATTTTGACGATTATTGACCATTTTACACGTTGGCCTGAAGCTTATCCCATTAAAGATATTTCAGAACTCACAATAGCTCAGGTTTTCTTTACAAATTATATAAGTCGTTTCGGAATACCACTTAGAATTACCAGTGACTAAGGAACACAATTTACCTCGAGAATATTTGCAGAATTAACAAAATTGTCAGGAATTCATATTTATTGGATTTCCGTGAATTTTTGTGTCTGTCGTTGGGTATTAGGTTTTGATTTTAGACCCAAAGTTTCTTGGGGAAGGTTTTTTAGAA